>CM028137.1:875800000-878300000 GCA_016271365.2 Neoceratodus forsteri | reverse complement strand
CACAGTTTGCTAACTCCTAGGGAGATGGCAAAAGGTTCTGGGATAGCATCAAGAGCATCCTGGGCAAGGAGGACAAGATGCATCCCTGTCTACTTAATATCAGTAACAATCACATCACAGATCCCCTAGCCATAGGAGAGGCCTTCAGCAAGGCCTTCACTGATCTCACAGCAGTATTACCACCAGCATACTTCCACCCTGAGCAGAGCCAGTCCAATAATGGACCCTCCAAACACTCCCATCCACCCTTCTACCTTAAAAGGGTGACTGTGAAGGAAACACTAGCTAAGGTCAGGAAAGCACTGGGCAAGACAAGACGGGGTAGCGGTGGGATCGACATGAAACTGCTATCTCGCACCCTGGATGTCCTCATAGTGCCCGTCACCAAGATGTTCAACAAATCTCTGACTCTTGCTCAATTCCCAGAGGTCTGGAAGCAGGCTCTAGTCACACCTGTGCATAAGTGAGGTGACAAATCCTTGGTGGCCAACAATGCCCATCTCAATACTCTCTACACTGCCCAAAGCACTGGAAAAGATTGTGGCTGGTCAGCTCGTTGACTACCTCAACAAATATAACTTACTTTGCCCTAATCAGCATGGTTTCAGACAAAGCCACAGCACAACCACTGCTCTACTGGACTTCATAAACTATACACACAAGGCCCTGGATGAAGGCAAACTGATGGGGTCTATCTTCATAGACCTCACCAAAGCCTTTGACACAGTCAGTCACCCCCCGTTACTGACCAAAATGTCAAACTCAGACATGCACCCTAGGGGAAAAAGCACTTATGGGGAAAACTCCATCCTGCAATGGCAATCTGGTAGTGGCTGCAAACACACCACAGGCCACTAGGGGTAGAACAAAAGGGGCCCTCTCCATCCCCTTCCACCGTACCTCACTCGGGCAATGGGAATTTGCCTACCGTGCTCCCTTGTGGCTGAATGAATTTCCCAAGTACCTCCTTGCCATCACCTGTCTAGCCAAATTCAAAACTAACCTCAAACAACATCTAAGTACAATCTCTAAATGTTCCTGCAACTAATCTCGGGTATCTATATCCTCTGCCATTCTATGATTGATGCAGCATTTGACTCCCCTCGTCTCACGCCCCCTGGCTGCACTTTAAGACAAGGCCCCCACAGCCTACCCTTAACACCCACCTATTGCTTTACTACCTTCCTGACCATTCTCCCTCCCCCCTACCTGATGACAAGGCTCCTAGGGGCTGCACTCTTCTCTGCCTCTATAACTGTACACATGTTACTCACCACTCTATCTTGTATCCCACAATGCTCTTGTGCATATGTTAAACAGGGTGTTGTTTTAGTATGTTCTTTTCTTGATTACTACTTTGTACCTTGTCTTGTCACAAACGAGGAACCTTTGTAAAAGAGCTTGGGCTCAAAGGTATCTTCTGAACCAATAAAACTGAAATTGAAATTGCTGGTGGTGCTTTCATTTGGGGTAGAAATGGGGGTACCTGGAAACTGTATGTACCACCCCGAAGGAAGTAATACAGTTCTCCCTCCCACACAGCGGCATAAACTTGCAAGCAGTAACTGTGACAAGTACCCACAATACAAAATGAAAAACATATTTATTTAGATAGGAGTGGATGGAAAGAACAAGGAGTAGCAAGGGAAAGACAGGATCAAGGGGACTTGTACTCTATGGCCCGGATATTCAAAAGGGTTGCGCCATGCGCAACAGGGTTGCGCATGCTCAAGTCCAAAAATGCGCCATTTTGCGATATTCAGAAGGAGGCAGTTGCGCCACCGAAAACATGCTGAGCAACAGCGCAATGCAAATGAAGGCATGCACAACCGAAGGGGGTGGATCCATGCATAAAGAGCGCAATGCAATATTCAAATACTTGCGCAATGCGCAACAGTGGAACAGCCGGAATTAAGACTAGCGAAATGAGCCAAAATAAAGGCTCAAGAAAGCGCGCAAGAACGCTACAAGGATGCCAAGTGGGGGAGAGAGAGAGATAGAGACAGACAGACAGTGACAGGCTAGGGCAGGCAAGGCAAGCGTACTATAGGCTGTAGAGGCCAGCGGGGTGACGTGCAGTGGAAGTAGCAGTGAGGACAGCGGGGCTAAACAGCAACAGCAGCCAGGGGGTCAGAAGCCAGGAGATGGACAGTGCCAGCTTCCACATGGAAGCTGTAATGAGGGGGGTGAGAATGCATGCTGCAGGGGGACGTGGCCGTGGAAGGGCCCGTCGGCAGTATGCCCCCAACAGGCAGTACCGTGCCCGCATCAGCTTTGAGCTGTACACAGATGTAGAGATCGTGGGCCGGTACCGCCTGAACAGGGCAATACTGAGACAGCTCTGTGAGCTGTGCAGTGATGTGATGCAGGCACCCTCACGACGGAGTCACGCTCTGTCGGTGGAGACCAAGGTGACAGCCTGCATGTGCCTGCTCACCACGGGCACCTTCCAGAGGCCAACAGGGGACACCACAGGCATCACACAGTCGGCCATGTCACGCATCCTCACCCAATTCCTCAGCGCACTGCTGCCACATGCTGCGGAGTACATCCATTTCCCCAGCACCGCAGCAGAGTGTACAGCAAACATGCAGGAGTTCCACAGGGTAGTACGTATGCCTGGCATGCTAGGGGCCATAGACTGCACCCATGTGGCCATTCGCATGCCACCTGGCCCCGATGGGGCTGCATATAGGAACAGAAAGGGCTTCTCCAGTGTCAACTGCCAGGTGGTGTATGATGCCACTGGGCGCATAATCAATGTCTGTGCCACACACCCTGGTGGAGCACATGATGCCTTCATATGGTATCAGTCCGCACTGTGCCATCGATTCGAGAGTGGGACATCCCCACAGGCCATCTAGTGGGTGAGTACACATGTATGGAATGCAAACCGGGGCAAGGGTGGGAATGCCACAGGTGCCATGGTAGTGGCACACAGGGATATGGGCAATATGGACCTGAACATGAGACTGATCTCCACTATCTCCACACAGATGACAGCGGATACCCACTCCGTCCTGGCTGCTCACACTGTACGGCGCCCATGACCCTATTGCAGCAATGCTATAGCGAGGCACATGCTTCCACACGCAACATCATAGGCGGGTGTTTGGGATGCTCAAGGCACGCTTCCGATGCCTAGACACCTCCGGGGGTGCCTACTTACAGCCCCAAAAGGCCTGTGGGATATTCCTGGCCTGTTGCATCCTGCACAACATGGCCAAAGACTATGGGATAGCCCTACAGGTCAAAGAGGACAGCAATGGGGGCGCCAGTGGCGGGTGTTGATGGTGATGAGCAGTCCCCTAGGACGGCGGGACCCCGACTGATCCGGCAGGCCCAGCTGTGCCGGACACCATCACAGAGGAGCACTATGCAGAACACAGGTAAGTCAAGGGGACATGTGCAACCAACACTGTCATGCGCAAACCACAGGCACACAGGGTAACACCAGGGTGCATGACGGCCAAGGAGTGGAAGGGTCCGGCATGCAAACATACCATCAGGAGGGTGAACACTCATATGGAACACACACACGAGGCACAGAGCATACATGGGCAGATGCACAGCACAGCAGAACCGACATTGCTAACACAGAACCACCCCACCACCTGTACTGTCCAAGTAGCGTGTGTCAGATGCTGGGCACCCTTGCACCTTGGTGTACAGTACAATGCAGGCATCATCATGCACGCACCTGTGGACAGCAGTTGGGAGGGTGTGCAGGTGGTCCGTGTCGGCATGTTGAGCAGAGCACCCAGCAGTGCACTGCCCACCATGACACACATTGCACACAGGGCAGCACCAGACAGGGCCCACACTGGGAGACAGGTCAGTCATGTAGCACTGTCCCATGGCCACTGCAGATGTGTGGCGGCCCCGCGTGACCCAACAGCCCTGGCAGGCTGAGCAGGGGCACATGGGGTGGCACTGTTGGACCACCAGGGGTTCCACTGTGCGAACATGACCTTGCCTGCACAGGGGTCTGCAGCATGCCGAACAAACCTGCACCAGGGGTGCTCGGGATGGCCACAGCAGAACCCGGCATCGACAGGCCCGGTGTTGCACAACGCCAGGAACGGGGAGTGGAGAGTGAACTGTGTGGGGTGTGTGGTACAGGGGCACCTGACTGTGTGCCCAATGCATCCACGACAGAGACCACTGCCTGGGTCAGCCTGTCAATGGCGGCGGTCACATCCGTCCGCATACGAACCAGCTCTGCATGGTCCAGAGCACACTCCGTGCTGTGCTGCTCCACAGCCACAGACAGTGCCTCCACGGACATTGCAACCCGCCTCTGCTGCTGTACTGATTCCTGCAGCAGGTGGGTGTGCTCATCAATGGGTACTGTGCCCCAGCGGCATCCTGTCCCCCAGGTGTGGAAGGTCCTGATGCACAACACCCCTTGAGGATGGGCGCTGTTCGCCAGGACCAGGAATGGGTGGATCAAGGGCGCGGACATGTGCCACCGCTGACACTGTACCCCTAGACCTGGTGGGTGACTGCTGCTGCCCTCCAACCGCTGTGCTCCAGGGTCCACTCCGTTCCACCGCTGTGGCCTCAACAGTGCCAGACACCTGCACAGCCACCAGTGCTGCCCCACTGGTGCTGACAGGCACAGCCTGGGACTGTACCAACATGCTGGTACACAAGTTGGAACCAGAAAGGCCCAGGGGCACGTCCTGGCCTGCTGTGTGTCCGTCATGGGACACACACCTATCACTGCCCATTGCAGTCCTTGCATCATCAATGGTGCAGGTACGTGCTACAGCCACAGTCACAGCGTGCTGGCATGCTTGCATGCCAGACTGCTGAGACACAGGCTGTGCACCCCCCACACCCGAATCACCGACACCAGAGTTGGCGGCCCAGCGTGAATGCTGCTGCAGTGCATGCTGGCTGGTGACAGAGGTGGATGGACCCTCCTCCATGTCCAGCAGGTCATCATCACTGCCTGGACCCACCACCACCGTCTCCTGAAGACAAACAGGATCTGTAACAGAAAGAGAGTACATGTGAGTGCATGTGAACAACCTTCCCCCCACCCTCCCCAACACCACCACGTCATACCGTGCAGTGATGGGCTTCCACCTGTCTGGAATCCACCTCCTGGTACGCCCTCAATAGCGCTCCACTGCATTGATGCAGCCAGTGTCTCCTCAGCCGGGTCGCCCAACACCGGCTGGCTGGCCCCGCCAGTGCCAGCACGTGCCGCCCTGAAGGCTGCCACCTTCTCCTTCAACCTCCTGCGGTCTGTCCCCATCTTCTTCTTGCATTCCTGCACGGAGCGCTGGTGGCTTCCATGCAGATTCACGGCCCGAGCTACCCCCTCCCATGCAGCCGCACGGGACTGAGGGGTGCCCCTCCGTCCACTCAGTAGTGGCTCCTCCTCCAGGTAGGCCTGGAAGAGGGCCTCTGTCTCTGCTGGGGTAAAGTTGGACCTCCTCCTACGCCCACCATCCTCACCCTCACCTTGTCTCTGCTCGGTCATGGTGATCTGTACGTGGGAAGTGGACACCTGTCACTGTGCAGTCTACAGCATTTTCCCATGACCATTGTCCAGAACATCACACAGCATGCAACTCACCTCTCACCTGCAGTACCCGAATCTGGCCAGCGCAGCCCAATGTCGCACATTTATAGCGCAATGCATGCAAATTAGGAGTGGAGCAACTATAATGAGATGCAAATCGTGCCACTGCGCCTTTGAATGGCTGATCAGATGATTTGCATGTGTTGGCTGAATATCGTGAGCACGCTTTGCGCAACTCTGGGATGATCGGCTGAGTCAATGGCGCAGATCTGTGATTGTGTGGTACACTGCATTGCGCATGCCCAGATAGCTTACGCAGGCATCTGCCATGCTGCTGACGTGCTGTGCATGATCGGCAATTCAGGCCATGGCCACCATTGTGCCAGTGGCGCTACAGCACTGGGCACTATATGGCTCTGTGGCACTACTGCGCAATAGTCCACTGTGGCACTGGTACGCAGGTGGTCGGTCACGCGGGATGCGTATACGTCAGATGGTGCTGTGCATGGCCTTGCGTCATTGCCCATGACCTGGTGTCCGACCTTTGCCCCCTGGCGCTGTTCGGCTGCGATGTGTACAGCCCTATTGGCTGTCTGGTGACAGGCGGTGAAGTGACGGCGCTGTTCGAACTCGCTGGATTGGAACCTATGGTGGTCTATTGCGCAACATCTCCACGGGGTTACGGCGAGTGGGGGCGCCATTTGCCTGCTGTAAAGCTGGTACCATGGCATGCAGGAGGGCAGTGCAGTGGAGCCTGTAGAAGTGGCCAACTTGGTGGCTCTGGTGGAGCCCCACTATGGGCACTGTATGGTGAGGTGACCCTCACCATTGCTAGGACCCAGGTCTGGCAGCAAGTGGCCAGTGACCTGGTGGGGGTCACTGGGCAGTGCCGGTCAGCTGAGCAGTGCCGGCACTGGTACAGTGACCTCCGCAAGAGGGATCCTCATCTTCTGGAGCGGCTACGGTCACGTGCCAGGAGGGGCGTGGTGCCTAGGCCAGGTGGGTGTACCATCTATGCACCTGTATTCTCTGTAGGGGTGTGAGTGTATTTTGGTGGCTGTGCATAGGTGATGGCTCTGCCATAGTTGGCTGTGTCAGTGTGTGCAGGTGTGAGATGCATGGGTCGGGCTGTGTGGCACTCACTGGGGCAGGGGGCAGTCTGCTTTGGAGTCACACTGATGTTTTTCTCAACATATGTCTCCCACAGGCCGGGATGTGAGGATGCAGGCATGGGGTGAGGAGGGCCATGCCAGGGCCCCAGTGCCAGTCGGTGGTGCTGTGGGTGTTGCGCCCCAGCAGCAGCAGCAGCGGCAGACCCAGCTGCTTGAGGAGTGTGAGTATCATTACTTCATGGATGCTATTGCATGCTGGGGGGCAAGACCACCAGCCATGCACAACACAACCATGCAGGAAAAGGGAGGTCATAATTCCACTATACAAGACACTAGTGAGGCCCCACCTGGAGTACAGTGTACAGTTCTGGAGACCATACCTACATAAAGACATAGACTGGGTAGAGAAGGTTCAGAGGAGGACAACAAAGATGGTGCATGGATTGCATCACAAGTCCTATGAAGACAGGTTGAAGGAACTGAACATGTACTCCCTGGAGGAGAGGAGGGGATATGATAGAGACATACAAGTATCTTACAGGGAGGAACAGGGTGCAGGAAAACACTATTTTAAGCGAAAAGATGTTCCAGGACTAGAGGGCATGGGATGAAGTTGGAGGAGGACGATTCAGAGGAAAGATGAGAAAGAATTTCTTCACAGAACGAGTGGTGGACAAGTGGAACACCCTGCCAGAGGAAGTGGTGGGGGCTGAAACAATCATGGGATTTAAGAATGCATGGGATAGACATAAAGGAATTCTGGACGTCAGGGGTAGGTGCAACAGACTTCTAGGAAAACAAACTGAACTTACAAGCTCAAATGGGCAGATTGGGTGGGCCATAGGCCCTTATCTGCCACTGTGCACATATGTATCTATGTATGTATGCATGACACAGGTGACATGCATCACTGTCCAGTGTCACAGCACGTCTGTGTATGCGTTACTGGTGGTCCATGCATGCACTGGGCACATAGCTGTGTAACTGGCATCGCACCACATTGCCACGTCACTTGATAGCCTTGTTTGTGCTGTGATGGACATGGGCAGTGTGTGTGTGCAGTGGTGCACATAACTGGTGCCGCCTGTTTGTGATGGCCATGTGCATGTTCACTGTGGGTGGGTGCATGCCATCACAGGTGCGGGACATTGGGCTACATGGCTTGCAGGTTGGGTGGTGTTCAGGGTTGTAGTCAGTCACAGCCATTGACTGTGTTCCCATTTTCCTAGGCCTCACTGTTCTCAGGAGGATACAGCGGGAGATACGTGCGCTGACACAAGTGTCCCTAGACAACCAGGCCATCCTCAGTGACATCCATAGACATGGCCTGCGGAGGAGGCATCGCCGGGAACAGCTGCACCAGGCAGAGGAGGACCAGCCTGCTGGGCCTTAGGTCACATTACCCTTCCCACTTCACCCATCCCTACCACCCTGCCTTCCTCTCCAAGTTGTTCATCCTTGGCCCTTGCTCACCCTACCTTGTACCCATACCCCCTTGTAAATAGTTATGGTTGATTGTTTTGTGCTTTACATTTTGATAATACATTTATATTTTGATATGAATACTGTGTTGGTCTCTGATTTGCAGCTGGCTATGGTTGCTCAGTTGCAGTGGTGTACATGCCATCTGGGGTGGTATGGTCCTGGGTATGTGTGTGTGTGTGTGTGCGCGTGTGTGTGCATGGGGAGGTATCTCCAGCATGGCAGTGACTTTCTGTTGGTCTTGCTGTCTGCTGCCACCCACTGCTGGGTGCACAGGGTGTGTCTGGCTTATATGCTTCTCTGCTGCAGGGTTGGCGTGTGCGGGGGATGCATGGTTTCCTGCAGTGCCAGTCACTGCACATGGTGGTGTCTTGGGGTCACGGTGCAGGGTGTGCTGTGCATACGGGGCTGATGTGCACTGTGGTTGTCAACCCCTGTGTGTGGCACCTCAGCCTGCCAGTGGTTGTGCTGGGGCGCCATGGCTCTGCTGTGCTTTGTTGGCTTGTTCCCATAGGCCAGTAGATCATCGCCCACCCCAGTGATGCTGTGCTTGGGGTGTGCAGGTGTCTTGTTGGTTCTGCAGTGTGTTCCTGTGCCCATGTGTGGCATGGCTGGCGGTGGGCCCCAGCCTGCCTCCCTGGATGTGCAGTTCCATTGCTCTGGGGGGCTCTGCTTGCGCTATGGCACCTCTGGACTGCTCAGCTGGGCTGCCCTGGTTGGCTATGGCGCAACCTTTCTGCTCAGCTTCTCCTTCTGGTTTAGCTATGGCGCAGTATATGCGATATTCAGGCGTTGGCTGCTTGGCAATTTGTTCTGCTCCATGTTTGAATGTCGCACCTGTTGCGCATATGCGCAATTGGTTTGTGCTTGCTCCTGCGGTTGCGCACATTTTGGGCACAGTTTGAATATCTGGGCCTATGTGTATAGGATAAAAATAAAAGAACTCAATACAGTATTTCCAAGAAAAGCCCTCAAGGCCCTTCCCACCAGCTGACTCTCCCTTGGGCAGGTGCACTGAGTTTTCCATCTAATGGCCTTATGAGAGAGCTCTACACACAATTGCATGGGTACCATACCAGTTGACATGTTAGCTAGCAGAGGTGGGGCCCAGAGGTGCACTTAGAAATAACTGTCACACAAACAAAAGTCAAGCAACTTAAAAGAAAGAGGCATCTCATTATTTCTTCAGAAATAGGAATGATGACCTTTGTAGCTTCTCTACCTGGGTCTATCAATTTCAGTAGCACAGTCCCACCCAGGTCTTGTTAACTTTAGTCCCCTCCCAACTGATTAAACATTTACTGTAGGTATCAGGACCAAACCCTTGGTTAACTTACAGTAATAAAATCTTCAGAGGCCTGGTCTGCCTCTGAACAGCTCTACTGCACTGGTCTGGCAGTGAAAGTGTTGCACTTCTCTGTTGAACTATTTCCATCTCTCTCTCTCACAGATCTGGATTACCTCCCTTAGGTGGTCTGGATCAGGATTCAGCTGGTCTGGATCACTTATTACAAGGATGCAGCTGCACTACAAAGGCCATGGCCACCAACCCACTGCACTGAAAGGCATGCCCTGGGAGGTCAGACACCACCCCTCTGACTGTAAGGGCTGGCTCACACTGGTTCCCAGTGGTGACTGTGAACAGAGGCAAACCACAAGCACTGGCCCTGCCTCTGCTTTTCCAGGGTTGTGGTTGGAATAGTTTTCATCTCAGGCATGTCCCAATTGTCCCAGGCCCTGCTGAGTCAGAGGATCCACTTCTGGGAATAGTCCTGAAGCTCTGTTTGCTTTTGTCCCCAACAACCATTTCTTTTCTGTACTTACTAGAAGGCGATTCTGTCTATTTTAACAAGCTACAAGCCTAGGTAACTGTAGTCTCTCTGGTCTCTCCACATAGCCTCCTGTCTGTCAGACTGATTTGAACTGACCCCAGATTTCTTCTTCAGCAGTGTCCCTTATAGGTGCAGAACTTGAGGACTGAGGGACGACAGATACCATACACCAGGTTTGCAAGGCCTGGTCTTGCAAATTTGAGCTCATCACTGGGCCAATTACAGGAATGTGACAGAGAGATCCTGCCACTCTTGAGAACCGACTTTTCTTAAATCTGTTACAACAGTTCTTCTATTTCTTAGCCTAATCTATCCTTTATAATTTCTGGTCCGTAAGGTTGACCACCTATGGGCACCCTCCCTTTCTTGACTATGCTATAGTGTCCTCTTTAATTTTCCTTTCCCTCTCAGGTCCGGGTACAGGGAGGTTATTGTGGTGACTCCAAGCTGTTGTTAAACAACAGGCTATGTTACTCGTTGTTGGATTTAGTATACTATATCACTATGTCACAAAATACCTTGATGTATATGCCTTACATGTATGAAACCTGTAAATGTTGAAAATAACACAGCACTAGGTGTTTTTGATAAAGGTAAAAAGTTACTAGGGGACTGTATTATTTATTTATTTAAATGTTGATGACCAGGTGAACCCTCTGAGACAGTCAAGTCCCTTTTTCAGGGGTGACCGGGGAACCAAATGTTCCAAGCATAAGAAAACAGTACAGATACAGAGAATTACGTACAAATATCATTGGACAGTTACATACATTCATGGACCAATTAAGTTACCGGGGTAGAGATATCAGAAAACCCCCGTTGTATTATTTAAATATATGTAAATTACAGATTATTTGAGAGGCCCTTCGGCACCATGCATTCCTGCTTTAAGATGAACGCCTAACATTGCATGGTGATTTGCATATAGATCCCATTGCATTATGGGGGATGTGTGATGTTGTATTTCTTTGAAACCTGGCTTTTGCCAATGCCCTTGGGTAACCTTGCTTCAGTGCTTCTGCACTGAGGTTCTTTGCCTTTAGCTCTTTTTTTTATTTTTTTATTTGAGCTCCCATCACCCAAACACACAAGACAAACACAGGGAACAAATAATTTTCACTAAAGAGATAGATCAGTGGGTTAGTAGGTGTTGACCAAGTGCAGAGGAAGGACATGCATAGTTTGTTGCTGCAAACTGATGAACTGAAGGAGGATATGCCATTGCTTAAGGTTCTCCCTGTGTTTTAAATAAACATTTCACAGAGGTTGTGTGTTGAACATGGTGTTCTGTGTCTGGTCCATCTGTTATCTCACAACCCCTCCACAGACTTGGTATTAGCAGTGGGATGCTGACTGGAAGTCCAGGATAATAGGGGGATTCCAGTCAGTTGTTACCAGCCCTGTTGCCCAGGATAACTGGCAGAGGTGCATGGCAGTGGAGACTGGTGAGATGAGGACAGCGCCTGCTGGATGTGAGGACATGGATGAGAAACTACAGAGTGGTCAAGATGGACCAGAAGGACAGGAAGACACCCGGATGGTGCAAACCCTGATGAGGAATTGGAGGAGAATGGTTTAGGCTCAGCAGGAGGAGGGCCCTGAATGAGCAGGATATTCCTTTGTTGCCTGTGTTCCTAGGAAGTTACCTGTTGGAGGTTAGAGATGCAAGTAGGGAACTTGAATGTGATACCCCAGGTAAGACTGTGCCTAGTGATATTGTGGTCGGGTTGAGAACACCAAGCAAAAAGAAGAAGCCTGTGAGGCTGAAGGATTTTCTTGTATTGATACAGCTAAATCTATTAACAGTATTGACTGGAGTATACTGCAGGCTAAAGATGCTAATGTTGCCAAACTGTTACAATATGTTAAGGTCAAGGAGGGTATGCAGATTAATGGTGATGTGGGGGCAAAACAATGTTGATGGTACAAAGTAAAGAAGGGTGTTATGTACCACATGAGGCCCAACCCCCATACAAAAAGAGTGGATCTCCAGGCAGTGGTGCCTGAGGCCTACAGACAACAGGTGATGGAGACTGCTCACTCCAGTCCCTATGGGTATCTGAGCCATAGCAGTGTCTTGGCTTGGTTAAACACCTTCTTATTACTGGCCCGGTATGTGCAGACAGGTGGCGGTCTATATTAGGACCTGTCCAGTGTTAAGTGTAGTGGAGGTTCCTGCTGGGAACAGAAGACATCCGTTTAGCAGAGGTACTGGATCATGGGGATTGGGAAGAGTGCCACACAGGGAAGTGGTCATTATGGAGAAGAATTGGTGCTCTTGGAATAGGGGAAACCTCCTGCACAGGACACATGGTACCAGATGGTAACAGTCCTTGATACTGTTAGTTCACATATTGCTGAGATGACCACTGTAAATCATGATACTGTAAAATACTTTCTTTAAAATGAGATGGTACAGAGACTGGTATCATTTATCTCTGTTGAGAAATGTCTTAAATCCTCAGGGTAAAGAATGATGATATCCACTATATTTATGACAGAATGTTTATCATTAATAGGGACCCTGAGATGGAGCTTCTGAAGATGGATAGGTAGAAGCTGTATCCCTTCCTGGGACAGGAGGGTGGTAAGCAGTCTGAAATAACTGCTTCCCTCTTAAGGCGGGTGATATTGAGCAGCACCTTCTCATAGCTGATGTGCAGCATGGTTTTAGAAAGGGCCATAGTACTGACACTGCCCTCATCCGGCTCACAGCGGACATCCTTGCCTCTATGGACCAAGGCTCCCCAACGGGCACCCTCTTCATTGACCGGTCCAAGGCCTTTGACTTAGTCAGTCATAATCTTCTCCTCTCAAAACTCTTACACTTAGGACTGGATCACCACTCACTCTCCTGGTTCGAGAGCTATCTGAGTGACCGTACCCAAAAAGTCCGCTGGAAGGGTACACAGTCTGGACCCAGATCCGTTACCACAGGGGGTGCCCCAGGGCTCAATCCTGGGCCCCCTGCTCTTTTCACTCTTCCTCAATAATATTGAGGGAAGCTGCCCCCTCAGCAAACTCATTTTGTATACAGATGACACTGTCATATACTGCAGTGACCCCCAACCTAGTGTCATCACCACGAAACTGCAGAATAGTCTCTCAATTCTTGAGGCTTGGTTCTCCACAAACCCCTTAAACTCAATGAGGAAAAAACTAAAGCCGTACTGTTTGACTCTAGACAGCTGAGCTCTGACAGGAGTCAGCTGCTCCACATCTGCACAAACCAAGGAAAAAGAGCCAAGGTCATGGCCAGCTTCAAATACCTTGGGATCCATCTTGACCAAGAAATGACCGACCAACCCCATATTGACTCCATAACCAGGTCCACCCACCAAAAGCTTGGCCTCCTTTACACCTGGGGAATTCCCTATTCTCGGTTGCCTGCTGCAATCTCCTCCCCTCCATCCTATATGGAGCTCCTCTATTGCTGTTCCTCCGTGAGAAGGAATTCAATAAACTTTCCATATTCTATAACCTTGTGGATCGTTTCACCACTAACTCCTCTCCTAGGAGGCATCATTGTGAGGCACTTAAGGAACTAAACTGGCCCACACATCGGCACAAACTAGTTTATCCTGTTGCTTGCCTTGCCTTCAAGTTCACTACCCTAGGTTCCCCTCCCCATCTTAGTGGACTACTCTCCCCCAAAGAACAAATCCGACCCCTGCGATCATCTGCAAATCATCCCTAGACATCCCTAGGATACACTCCAACCAAGGCAAACGCCTTCAAATTTGCTGCCTCTCACCTATGGAACTCTTCCACCTAGCCTGACTGATTCAACCACCCTTAACCAATTCAAGTCTGACTCAAACTATATCTTCTCAATCTCAGTCTCTGTGGCTATAACCCAGCTCCCTAGTCCAGGTCTCTTTTCCACTGCACTGCCTTGAACCTCCCTTCATCCTGGATGTATCCAAAACTATGATGTCAATTTTCTGTTGTTGTCTACTTTCTCTACTAATTGGGGATGAAACTCGATGTGATAAGAGCTTGACTGCGAATCCTGATTACCTCCCCTGTATACTGTTTCTATTCTACACTTGTGTATTTAATGTAACTACTGTAAATAATGCTTGAGCCAGTACGTGAACCTTACTTTTACCCCGTATACTGTCGCTAATGTCTATTTGTGTAACATATGTAACTACTGTAAATAATGCTTGAGTCTGTAAGTGAACCTTACTTTTACCCCGTATACTGTCGCTAATCTCTATTTGTGCAACGTATGTAACTACTGTAAATAACGCTTGAGTCTGTATGTGAACCTTACTTTTACCCCGTATACTGTCGCTAATGTCTATTTGTGTGACATATGTAACTACTGTAAATAACGCTTGAGCCTGTACGTGAACCTTACTTTACCCCGTACTGTCGCTGATGTCTATTTGTGTGACATATGTAACTACTGTAAATAACGCTTGAACCTGTACGTGAACCTTACTTTACCCCGGTACTGTCGTTGATGTCTATTTGTGCGACATATGTAACTACTGTAAATAACGCTGTGAGCCTGTACGCGGAACCTTACTTTTACCCGGTACTGTCGCTGATGTCTATTTGTGCGATATATGTAACTACTGTAAATAATGCTTGAGCCTGTACGTGAACCTTACTTTACCCGTTGCACTGTCGCTGATGTCTATTTGTGTGACATATGTAACTACTGTAAATAACGCTGAACCTGTACGTGAACCTTACTTTACCCGTGTACTGTCGCTGATGTCATTTGTGCGATATATGTAACTACTGTAAATAACGCTGTGAGCCTGTAATGTGAACCTTACTTTTACCCGCGTACTGTCGCTGATGTCTATTTCAGCGATATATGTAACTACTGTAAATAACGCGTGAGCCTGTACGTGAACCTTACTTTTACCCGTGTACTGTCGCTGATGTCTATTTGTGCGACATATGTAACTACTGTAAATGCCGCGTGAGCCTGTACGTGAACCTTACTTTTACCCGTGTACTGTCGCTGATGTCTATTTGTGCGACATATGTAACTACTGCAAATGACGCGTGAGCCTGTACGTGAACCTTACTTTTACCCCGTGTACTGTCGCGAATGTCTATTTGTGCGACATGTGTAACTACTGCAAATAATGCGTGAGCCTGTACGTGAACCTTACTTTTACCCCGTGTACTGTCGCGAATGTCTATTTGTGCGACATGTGTAACTACTGCAAATAATGCGTGAGCCTGTACGTGAACCTTACTTTTACCCCGTGTACTGTCGCGAATGTCTATTTGTGCGACATGTGTAACTACTCTAAATAATGCGTGAGCCTGTACGTGAACCTTACTTTTACCCTGTGTACTGTCGCGAATGTCTATTTGTGCAACATGTGTAACTACTCTAAATAATGCGTGAGCCTGTACGTGAACCTTACTTTTACCCCGTGTACTGTCGCGAATGTCTATTTGTGCTACATATGTAACTACTCTAAATAATGCGTGAGCCTGTACGTGAACCTTACTTTTTACCCCGTACTGTCGCGAATGTCTATTTGTGCAACATGTGTAACTACTCTAAATAATGCTTGAGCCTGTACGTGAACCTTACTTTTTACCCTCGTACTGTCAAAGGAACGTCTATTTGTAGCAACATGTGTAACTACTGTAAATAATGCTTGAGCCTGTACGTGAACCTTACTTTTACCCCGTGTACTGTCGCGAATGTCTATTTGTGCAACATATGTAACTACTGTAAATAATGCTTGAGCCTGTACGTGAACCTTACTTTTACCCCGTGTACTGTCGCTAATGTCTATTTGAGCAGCATATGTAACTACTGTAAATAATGCATGAGTCTGTACGCGAACCTTACTTTTACCCCGTTTACTGTCGCTAATGTCTATTTGTGCAACATATGTAACTACTGCAAATAAAACTGTTTCTAAATGTCTCTTTCTGTAACTAATTCCGGGTCGCTCCTGAAAAAGGGACCTCTGGTCTCAGTGGGCTTACCCGGTTACCAAAATCTAAATAAATAAATAAACAAATAAAATATGTGACAGGGAGATCCTGCCACTCTTGAGGACCAACCTTTTCTTAAATCTGTTGCAACAGTTCTTCTATTTCTTAGCCTAATCTATCCTTTACAATTTCTAGTCCCTAAGGTTGGTGACCTATGGGTACCCCCCCCCCCTTCTTGACTGTGCTATAGTGTCCTCTTTAATTTTCCTTTTCCCTCTCAGGTTCTCATACAGGGAGGTTATTGTGGTGACCTCCGAGCTGATGTTAAACAACAGGCTGTGTTCCTCATTGTTGGATTTAGTATGCAACAGCACTATGTCATAAAATATCTTGATGTATATGCCTTATGTGATGAAACCTGTAAATGTTGAAAATACCACAGCACTAGGTGTTTTTGATAAAGGTAAAAGTTACTAAGGGACTGTATTATAAAATTAAGTTACCGGGGTAGAGATATCAGAAAAACCCCATTGTGTTATTTAAATGCATGTAAATTACAGATTGTTTGTGAGGTTATCGTGTGCCTGATGGTGCTTTCTGACCTAGTCCCGGCCCCCCAGTCCCATTTGGGGTCAGGATGGCAGGACCTATGATGCAACAACAGCTGCAAAGATATGGCCAGGTGATGGAGGCTCAGCTCCCACCCTGTTTCTTGGCTGTCTCACCTGCTGCCCATTCAATCCTGCTGCTGCAGCTCCACAGGGACTGAGAGGTGAAGAGAGTCCTGCTGGTGGCAAGGGGTGTTGCTAGGGGCTGAGAGCCCAAAAGACAAGACCCCATTTGGGGTGGGGGATAAGGGAGAGACTTACATAGGCTACCTGAGAATTTCAGACTTGTGCTAATAGTTAAACTTGGTCAGGAACAGAAGACTTTTCTTATTTTTAACTAGTCCAGGACCAGACTCTAGAAATGTTACAGCTCCTGGAAATACATTCACTGGTCCACCATGATAACTGAAAAAGTTTAAGAATATTGGGACCAATACACTAACACATGTAAACTGTGCCCGTATGGGTCATAGTGCTGGTGTGCCCATATGCACTATGGTGATAGGTGGCCACACGCACCATGCACAAACACACACAACACAGTTGGTAGCATGGGCGGGGTGTACAGACATGGGCAGGGTCACATGAAGCAGACACAAGGCGGGCATCCTATGCACAGCCACACCCTTTGACCCTGCCATATATGGACATATGCACCACCCTGCCTACACACACAAAACAGTGCACATCTGCAGAAAAGAATATCTGCACTGATGTGGTAGGACAAGTAGAGCCAGAGGACAGCAGAGGAGGTGTATCATCGGCATTACTGGATCCACTACCAGACACCGGTGGAATGACCTGTGGATGGACATCACCCCAGGAATGTGAACAGATACAAGTGACTGGGTGCTCATGGTCCACAAACTTTTCCATGGGTGAGGTGGCAGCTGCAGTAGCAGACATCAGGGAGCACTATGCCATACTGTACAGGGCATAGTCCCTGAAGGCACCTGCAAAGATCAAGCCAGGCTTTGGCTCAACATCTAGGCTGCCATCAATACTGCTAGTCTTGAGGCATGTACACTGGCTGCATTCAAGTACAAGTGTTGTGACCTCTGGTCTGCCATCAAGCAGAAACTGGTGGCTGGCAAACAGTCTAAGACCACCACATCCAGTGTCTCACCTACCCAGTAACAGAGCTGGTCACTGATAGAGCGCGTGGTGGTAGAGACATTCTCACAGGTGCCAGGTATGCCAATAATCAAATGGACTAGCTGGAGGGGGATTGTGTGCATGGGAATGCACATCCATGTTAATCACCCTGTATTGCATCCTACAGACCCTGTGTCGGAACACATACCCATTAGGGAAGCAGTGACACTCACGGACAAGAATCAGTGCTCCTGGACCATCACTGCCGGAACAGGGCAGGCTGACACAGATAGGTGGTACTGGCAGCAGACTGCAGCTGTAACCTGGAATGTCCACAACAATGCCATGGGCAGTAACACATGCCTTGTCTGAAACCCCCGAGTCACCCTGTAGGAGCCCATGGACATTGCAGAGGAGGAAGGTGGACAGGAGGACCTAGTGGAGGACCAGATCCAGGCTCCAGACATGCAGGAGGCTGATGAAGAGTTGGACACACCCCAACATGACATGTGGCTGCCCCTACATACAGCCATGAACCCCACCGACAGTCACACCCGAACACCTGTCTGAGCTTGGCATACAGGTCACTGCAGCCCCAGCAGGCAAGAAGATGAGAAGGAATGCAGCTACGCCATCCATCACCATGAGGCAGACACCTGACACAGCCTGTCCACCTGACAGGGGTAGACAGTAGCTTACGGGTGGGGCAGGCATGTGCAAGCACAGGGACAGTGGGGACAAGGGTCCCTCCTGCCATCCAGCATGTGGAACATATAAGGTAGCACAGAGGGTGATTCTCCACACATACTACCCTGGGGTTCAGCAGCTAGAATGTGACAGGCTACATGCACAGCAGGTGCACACAAAACAGCTGTGGGAGCTAACTGCCAAGGTGAGGGGCATGCATTGGAGAATAGACCAAATCTGTGACATCCTCAAACGCATAGCCGACACCATCTTAGCCAGGTCCAACACACACACACACACATAACCCACCCAGGGCTGAGGCCACAAAGAAGCACCCATATCACCCACATTTGTACACCCAGACAACACCCAAGGGCAGGAGGGCATCCATAGACACCCACTGTCAGAGTCACAGATGGGTACAAGGGGCTGGGCAGGGGGAAGTCTCCCACAATGACCTGCCATCTTGGCACATGGGCCACAACACATAGAGGGCAATAAAAGGGCAAGGAACAGTAATGCCCACCCACCAGTACAGCACAAGCATCAATACCACCCCAAAACACAAGCACTGATACCTCTTACAGTACATGCACTGATATCCCACCTATAGTACAAGTACCTATACCCCTCTACAACACAAGCACCAATACCCCCCCCAACAGCACAAGCACAGATAGCCCCCCTGGACCGTGAACCATTGGCACTGAGGGCAGATCCTCATCACAGTGCCCCATCTGCCTACACTGCCCCCCACCTCGGCCCTAGGGGCTGAACATCCCCTGCACAAGTACATGCTTAGTCACACATCCTGAAAGTGGCTCCACAGCGTGGCCATGCAAGGCTTCCCCACCCCAGTCACCCAGTGGACCATCCTCATGGCAGTCCCATTGCATGGGTATATGCCACCATGCAGCTATGTTATGCAGCACTGAACATTCAGTGAACACTCTGCACACCTTCCCAGTGGTGAGCATCATAGTGCCACTGGTCATGTTGAGACACCAGAACCTCATCTTCAAGAGGTCTATCATCCTCTTTACCATAGACCATGTCTTCCTGTGCACCTTATTGTAGGTCTCTTCCACCTCACCCTGTGCCTCTAGGAATGGGGTCATCAGGTAAAGCTATAGTGAATATCCTCTGTCACCTATGTAGAGGTAAACAGGGTCAGTACTGAACTGCTGCATAGTATCAATCATTATACAAACAGTGTAGTGTACAGCTAGCCACCAATCAACCAACCATCCATAACCTCATGTGCCCAGAAGAGGTCACTGGGCCTGGAACCATCAAACACAGGCAACATGGCATGACCTTGGGTACTTGGCACGCACATTAGTGATAATACTTGCCAAATCACAGACTATCTGCAATTGATGCTGTGATACCCTTTACGGTTACAGTATGCCCCCTTGTCCACAGATGATGCCAGGATTGCGACATGCATGCAATCAGTTGCCCCCAATACATTGGGCATGCCATGCATAACACAGAATTCTCCTTCATTGCCCATATGTTGGTCTGTGTAGTAGGGAATGTTATGTTTTCATGCACATGCAGGAGCAGGGTATCAAAGAACTGGTGCAGTGCCCTGGACACAAATGACTGACTTACATTGGTGACATCCCCGCCACCCTCTGGAAGGACCTGGTGGCATGGTACATCAATGCACATAGCACCTTGGTCTTAACCAACACCGCCATCAACTGATGGATACATGGGCAAGATGCACGCAGACCATATCACTTAGCTGTGTGATCGTTGCATGGTCCACACAAAATCGTTCTAGACAGTATTTGTCCCACTGGGCATAGGTATCCAGCCTGGGCCAGAGCATACGTAGCTGTGGTCTGGCCCTCTGTGCTGGTTCATGGTCCCTCTCACCATGCACTGTTCCAAGAATAAGTGCTCTAAAGAAAATGCGAGACAAACTGGTTTCAGCGATCGCTGTATTTTAATGTCCACCAACGTGAGAGCCCCTAGCACCTCAGCTATCGCTTCAAGGGGGCATTAACCAGTTCAGAATATCATTTCCTTTTTAAAGCATAAAAGTAATGACATCATCTGTCATGTGATACAAATGAGTTCCAAACACCACATGAAGAAACTAAACATTATAACAAAACGCATGCCAAAACTCTTATTTACATTTTATAATTCTCAGAGTCTCTATGTATAACACAGAAGCAGGATAGCTGGGAACTGTATTTCAAAATCAAAACTAAAGCCATAATTCATCATGAATTAATCAATTTTCACTTGACTAAATGTTGGGATCACCAGAATACTAGGGATACTCCTAAACCGAATCTATCTATAAATTACATTATAGAAAGGGTCTGAGAAATCGAACTTTCTGATTGGCTGCAAACATTCTAGTAGCCTTATGTTAATCTTTTATTAACATACATGTAGAGTTTAACCATATGCTGAACAAGGTTTAACACTGTTTAAAAACATTTTTTATTTTAATAGCAATAAGGCACTCCCAGGGATTATGTTAATGGTCAGTTAATCACCCTCTAGGGCATGTGGCACTCGGCTACACCTCGTGCCACAGTACACCTCTAGAAGGTGATTAACAGACCATTAACATAACCCTTGGTCATGCCTTATTGCTTAAATAACCCAGTGAATATTGCCTTAACAGTTTGTTTGTACTTGTAAATTAATAGATCTAGGTACAATTATATAAAGGCGGGAGTACAGGAATTAATACAGGAACAACATTAAGATAATGGCTGATGATGACTCTCAGCAGAGGGAGGTGTACCTTACTTTACTTGTTACAATTGTTACTATTGTTTTCAGTGCAGGGACTTGCAATACTGCTTTGCAGATTGGGAGTTTAAACCCAGAGGGATTGAAATACTGTTTACTGTGTCTGTCCTTGTGCACAGCTGACTTGTTTGGAATTATTGATTATTGACTTTTTGCATTGCAATATTTGTGATTCTGTGAGTTATTCACTGGGCTAAGAAGCTAAGAATTTGACATACTGTAAGTCCTGTAGTGAGTGCAGGTTACATGCTGTGTATTTGATCCAGACAGTGCCCCAGGGGGTGAACACTGTTTTTTATGCTTGCTTGCACGCATGTGCAAGAAACAGAGTGCCATCATCCAAGTTTTTGTAGGTGTGGCACCCTGTCTTCCAATTCAGTCAGTGTGTTTGCGGGCACAGCTGCAGTTCACCAATGAATGCTGCAGCTGCCTATGACAGCAGTTGAAAATGCAGTGGTGTACAGTTGAAAGGGAGAGATCTCTTCAGTGAACAGCGATAAGATAGTGTTGATTAGCATATTGCCGGCAATCCTGCTTGTATATGTCTCTGCTTTCTCTTCCTGGAACATAAATTCGGTTTGAAGTGAACTTTTCCTAGGACTATCTTTCTGGGAGGAGGCAAGTGACTAAAATGACATCCTTGGAATGTTTCCAAAAAAAGATCTAATTGCCAACCTTGGAAAGTTAAGTCAGAGTTCAAGGTAGGAGCAGCATTGACAAAAGCAGGAAAACAGAACCCCAAAGAGAGTAACGAGTAGACGCAGTTTTCGTCTGTTGGCACACCTGATCAGTATTGTAATAATATTCCCCAGCCCTCTGAGTGTCTCTGAATAGTGCTCCCCCACCACAGCACACAGTATGGCTGGCCAGGGTGCCAATCCCCTATTGGCTCCATTATGCTCCCCTCTCAGAGTTCTAGATGCCTACGCTGAGAGCTAACCCAGTGTGACATAAGTGAGAATGGCGATGGGGGTGCCCAATCCCTCGTCAGCTCAATTAACCCCCCCAAAAGAAACAGACTTCCAGTTGCCACACTGGGAGCCCACCCCAGCATGGCACACATCTGTATGGCCGACGAGAGAGCCCAATCCCCCGTCGGCTCCACTGACCCCCTCATAAAAAAAATCTTCCAGCTGCCAAGCTGGGAACCCACCACAGTGTGGCACAAGTCCTGCATCGTCTTCCTAAAAAGAAAACAAACACCTGAAAAGAAAAATGGCCCTCGTTGATTGTCTTGCCCCCAACCCGCGCCCACCCTCTGTGCATCCACTCCCACACCCACACCTCACCCCATACTTACCTTCGGAGGCTGGTGTGACGATCTTCGGTGGACTGGGAACACGTCTGCACTCTTCAAAGCCGACCGTGAACTGAAGAAATGCCGGTGAGCTGTATAATGGAATAAATAGGGTTTTTCAACTTTGATGCATATCGCAGGCATTTTTTGAAACTTTGGCACCAAATTTTCAACATGGGGTTTTTGGGACCCATCCTCATGAGTTCTGCCACTGTCATGGCGTTAATCAGCCCTGAAAGGTGATTTCGCAGTCACTGCATGGAACCCCCTTTCGGGACTGATTCACGAAATGACAGTATCACAGTTCATGAGGTAGGCTCCCAAAAACCCTATGTTGAAAATTTGTTGAAAAAATTCCTTAAAATGACTGATTTACGAGAGTGCATTGCGCAGTTCCTAAGCACGCTCGGAAGTTCACAAATTTTTTATATTTTCACTCCAGATTTTCAACATTGCCATTTTACCACACCTCCTTAAAAGCAGTACAGCTGTCATTTTTCACATCTTGCCCAAAATGTGTTTCCGAGCAGGTAGCACACAATGGCGCAGTTGGTGTGTGAAATCAATGTTTGAGACAGATTAAGAAAATCACAGTGACACTGTTCATGAGCAGAGGTCTTAAAATGACTATGTTAAAAATTTGGTGACAAAAGTCCATAAAATGACTGTGTTACGAGCGAGCATTGCGCAGTTTCCATGCACCCTCGTAAGTTCGTGAATTTGTAATATTTTCAGTCCAGATTTTCACCACTGGCATTTTTCCACACTTCCTTATGAACAGTACAGCTGTCATTTTTCACACCATGGCCAAAATGTGTTTTCACACTTCCAGAGCAGAAATGCGTGGTCGCTGTGGGGAGTCACTGTTTGGGACAGATTAAGAAAATCACAGTGACACTGTTCATGAGCAGAGGTCCCAAAATGCCTGTGTTGACAATCTGCTGTAAAAAATCCCCAAACTAATTACATTACAGGTGTGCGTTGCACAGTTTCTACGTATGCTCGCGACTTTACCTTTTTTTTTTTATATTTTCATTGCAGAGTTTCAACATTGACATTTTTTACACCTCCCCATGAACAGTACAACTGCCATTTTTCACATCCTGTTTGAAATGTGTTTTTGCACCTGCAGTGCCAAATGACGTAGTCGCTGTGCAAAATCAGCTTTCAGCTAACAAACTGATATTGTCACTGTTCATGTGGTGGGGGTCACTAAAAAACCATATTGAAAATTTGGAGTGAAAATACCAACGTAATGCCTGAGGTGTTAGGGTTTCTGACCATAACACCCCACCCTGTAGAGACTGACAGGCATCAGGGGTGTGACTTGGGATTGTCACCTGTAATGCTCATACTATTCCACCCCCACCCACACCCTGCAGTCAGTAAGAGGCATCGAGGTGTGCCTTGGACTCTTCGGCTCCAAGTTCACCCCATTCTCCTATACAGCACCCATCTCACCGTATTTCCGGAAGGAATGGGGTGAACATAAGGGCCAAAGACCCCAAGGCACACCCCAATGCCTGTCAGTATCTGCAGGGTGGTGGTGGGGTTGGCTTCAGTTCAATACTTCACTGCCATTCCTATTATGCAGCTCTGTAACTCCTACACTACCAATGCCAATGCCAGCAAGCAAACATTCGGCATTGACAAATGCTTATTGTATTTATCTCTGTGTGCCTTAAAAGGCCAGGCCAGACTGTGTCAGGAAGAGCTTACATCACAGCTACATATCAGCCAATAGCTTTTGGAAGAGTCTTACAGACCTGATAACAACATTACTATAAGCAAATAGTTTATAGCAGATTCATCAGAAAAGCTAATATTCTTCAGATGAAGCTAGCTCAGGCTGAAAGCTGCAATACTGAACTTAGGGTTGGCAAGAAAGCAAGTCGTGCTCACAGCAGAGGGAGGTGAACCTTACTTTACAATTTACAATTGTTCTTTGGTTTGTAGCAGATTCATCAGAAAAGTTAATACTCTTCAGGTGGAGGCTACTTCTAACTGAAAGGTGAAACAAGGAACTTAGAATTATCAGGAAAGACAGTCTTGCTCTCAGCAGAGGGAGGTGTACCTTACTTTACTTGTTACAATTGTTATTATTGTTTTCAGTGCAGGGACTTGCAATACTGCTTTGCAGATTGGGAGTTTAAACCCAGAGGGATTGAAATACTGTTTACTGTGTCTGCCCTTGTGCACAGCTGACTTATTTTGGGGCTGATTGCTTTCAGAGCACAAATCACCAGGCTGTATTGGGGCTGGGGAGGTTTACCTGTATCTGACTCGAAAGTTTGGATTTTTCTCTGTTTGATTAGCAGGGTATTTTCTCTGTCAAATTGTCATGTAGGGCATCTTGCTGGCAGGAAGGTCAACACTCATCCAAGCGGTGGGTCAGAGCTTTTAGCTGATTGTTTCATGAGGGCACAGTTTAGGCCCAAACTCCACCCACCCCTCACCCCACCTCTGATAACATTTCCTTTATACCTAGTGTTCTGACATCATTTCCTCAAGAGTGCGAGGTGCATAACACTGTCATATCCATTCTCGCACACTGCACTGACAATATAAGCATACACATTGTATAATATATATATATTTATATATAACAAAACAATCACACACAAAAAAAAATTAAACAGGATAAACAAGAAGGTAGACAGACATGTGGGGAGTAGTACAATGTAATGGCTGTGGAGCAGCAGTCTTCCGGAGTCTTTCTGGAGCCTGAGATGCTGCCCTATTTGCAGACAACTCTCTGCCCTGAGGGAGGGTTGTCTGTCTTCAGGCCATACTGGACAGTGGTAAGGAACCTCCCCATCCAGGGATCACCAGAGCCACCACCACTACCTCAGAGGTTGCAAAGAAAGCACAGCAGTTGGACCACAGTGGGCTCAGGGAGGGTGAGGGTGGTGAAACAGAGACACACCCAGTCAATTGTACCACTCCACAATCCATACACCGTTCTGATGGAGCATAGTTCCCCTATGGATGTATCCACAGAGAAGACTAAGGAGGTTGTGGACAACTGTTGCAAGGGAACCCCTCAGGAAGCAGCAGGGGACACCACAGGGAAAGAAAGCAGCTCCTGGTGGGAGACTCAATCATTAGAGAGATAGAACTGGGGAGCAGGAAAACTGGAAGCAGCCTGCATGGCGCCCATGGCTTAGAGGGACAGGAAGTGCATCCCTCAGGATCACGAGAACAGCTGTACAGGAGACTGATCTGGGTGTCGTTGTCCACCTAGGGACAAATGACTTGACTCAACATGAGATTAGAGCAGTGCAGGAGGAGTTTGTAGAGTTGGGGAAGGGTCTAAGGCAAGTAGCACACACAGTATCCTTCTCGGAGGTGCTGCCTGTCTATGGCAAGGGTGAGGCGAGGGTACTTCGCACCATTCAATTCAATGGATGGTTAAAAAAATGGTGCAGAGCACAGGGGTTTGGCTTCATTGGGGACTGGGGTTCCACCTGGAGGGATACCAGCCTATACTGGCAGGATGGTCTGCATCTGCCCAGGAAGGGAACAAGTCTTCTGGGAAATCAGTTTAAATGCTTCATTGGCAAGCTTTTAAACTAGTCAAGGGGGAGCACTGATAAGCAGCAGGGATTCCCCAGCCCCCTTACAAAACAGGGTACTAAATGAGGGAAAGACCAAGGTACAAAGGTCAGTAGGGAGCAAGATGGGTGAATGGAGAAAGCAAAGTCAGTGAGGACAGGGATAGTGCTACAAGGGGAAAAGCCATCAAAATGGAGAGCAATGAGTACTAATGCCTGTAGTCTGGATAACAAGTTTTGAATTAGTTGCCTTGATGGAGGAGGAACATCTGGATATCGTGGTGTCACAGAAACATGGCTACACAGAACCATGATTGGGATGTAAACATACCAGGATACACTATCTACAGGAAGGACAGGGAGGGTAAAAGAGGAGGAGGAGTAGCTCTCTACATAAGAGAAAGAATCAAAGCTACAGAACAAAAGGGTAAACAGGGAGTAGAGGAAGCACTGTGGGTCAATTTGGAGACAGGCAATGGCACCACAATCCGCACAGGGGTTGTATACAGACCCCCATCTCAGGGAGAGGACATGGACAAGGAAATGATAGGAAGTATCCTTAGAATGACAGCAAAAGGGGAGATATTGCTGATGGGGAATCTGAATATGCCAGATGTTAATTGGAGTACATTTGCAGCAACCACTTCTAAGAGTGGGGTCATTCTAGATGCCCTACAGGGGCATGCCTTAGACAACTAGTATTGGAACCCACTCTAGAGGGAGCAATCTTAGAGCTGGTACTCTCAAATGGAGATGACGAGAGGATCACAGATTTAGAAATGGGTAGCCATCTGGGAACTAGTGACCATCGAACAGTATGGTTCACAACAAACACAGCAGTAGAGTCAAGCCATACAAAGGCAAAAGTACTGGACTTCAGTAGGGCTGACTTTGCCAAAATGGGTGAATGCCTAAGGAATGCACTAGCAAATGGGCAGGAAGGAGGGGTGGAAGAACAATGGGGAATAATAAAAACTGCCATCACGAGGTAACAAGCCTTTGTGTGAAGCAAATAAACAAAACAAAACGATGTAAGAAACCACTATGGTTCTCAAAGGAAGTGGCAGTGAAGGTTCAAGAGAAAACGAAAGCATTCAGGAAGTACAAGGAATCGCAGAAGGAGCAGGACAGAGAACTGTATCAGTTAAAGCAAAAGGAAGCTGGGAAGGCAGTCAGAACAGCAAAGACCCAAATCGAGGAAAAGATAGCCAACACAGTTAAGAAGGGGGATAAAACCTTTTATAGATACATCAGGGAGCGAAGGAAGACCAAGGGAGGGATAGTGAGGCTTAATAAAGATGAAGGGGGGAGGTGGGCAGAGGGTGACTGTGAAAAGGCAGAGATACTAAACGAATATTTTTGCTCAGTAGTCACAAATGAAGATGGGGAGGTACCTAAAACAAACAGTAGAAACACTCCGGATACAGAAGTTGATACCAGCCCATTTACAGAAGAAAGGGTTCTGAAAGAGCTCTTGAAACTGAAGGTGGACAAAGCAATGGGGCCTGATGGGATTCATCCCATAATTGTAAAAGAACTATGGGTAGAACTAGTGACACCACTGACTATCCTCTTTAACAAATCATGGGAGGATGGGGTGGTACCTGAGGACTGGAGGAGGGCAGATGTGATTCCACTCCACAAAAGTGGGAGCAGAGCAGAAGCGGACAACTACAGACCTGTTAGTTTAACCTCAGTGATAGGAAAAATTATGGAATCACTTCTGAAGGAAAGAATTGTTGAGTACCTAGAGGCCAGAGGGCACAGGACCCAAGGCAAACATGGATTCACAGCGAGAAGGTCATATCACATGAATCTAATCGATTATTTGACTGGGTGACCAAAGTAATAGATCAGGGAGGAGCTGTGGACATGGCCTACCTAGACTTTAGCAAGGCATTTGACACAGTCCCACACAAAAGATTAATATACAAGTTAGCCAGCCTGGGAGTGGGTCCCAAGATGGTAGCCTGGGTAAAGAATTGGCTAGAGAACAGGACACAGAGGGTAATAGTAAATGGAGTCCACTCTGAAGAAAGGGGGGTTACTAGTGGGGTACCGCAGGGTTCAGTACTAGGACCGGTCCTCTTCAATGTCTTTATAAGCGACATTGCAGAGGGACTGAAAGGAAAAGTATATCTCTTTGCAGACGGCACAAAGATCTGCAACAGAGTTGATACACAGGGTGGGGTGGAAAGGATGAGAAGGAACTTGGCAAGGTTGGAGGAATGGTCAAATGTATGGCAGCTTAGATTCAGTGCTAAGAAGTACAAGGTAATGCATCTGGGAAACAAAAACCCAGGGGAAGAGTACACAATGGGGGGTGAGATACTAACAACAACAAAAATGGAAAGGGACCTGGGGTAGTCATATCAGATGACCTAAAGGTGGGCAAGCAATGTGAGAGGCAGCAAGGAGGGTGGGGGATACTGGGATGATAGGGAGAGGCATCACCAGTAGAAAACAGGAAGTTATTATCCCTCTGAACAGACAGCTGGTCAGACCCCATCTGAGTATCTGGCAGTTCTGGGAGACCCAATCTCCACAAAGACAAAAAACAGGATGGAGGCAGTCCAGAAGAAGGTAATTAAAATGGTGCAGGATCTGCACCAGAAGACATATGAAGAGAGACTTAAGAAGCTTAATATGTATAACCTCGAGGAAAGGAGGGAGAGGGGGGACATGATAGAAACTTTCAAGTACCTCAAGGGAATCAACAAAGTCCAAGAGGGTAGCATCTTTCAAAAAAAGAGGTGTGCAAGAACAAGGGGCACAATTTGAAGATGGGGGCGGCTCAGAGGTAATGTAAGGAAGTATTTTTTCACAGAGAGGGTTGTGGATGCATGGAACGGCCTTCCGGAGGAGGTTGTGGAGTCAAAAACAGTAGTGGAATTCAAGCATGCATGGGAAAGTCATAAGGCAATTCTAGGAGGTGGGGGTAGGAAGAAGTAGGCTGTTGGTTAACTAGGATCTGCAGCTGATCCATTAGGTAAGGAAATGGGCAGACTGGGTGGGTCAAGCGGTCCTTATCTGCCGTCAAATTCTATGTTTCTATGATAAACCTTCAGGCACTTATACCAAATAATAAGGGCCCGACTTGTCCTAAAAGAGAAAATATATGTAACAATGATAATAATTCATGTAAAAATGCTCTTAAAGAGTATTATATTAAGCCAAACAAACTGGAGAGTGCACAAGGAAAAGGTGGTGCAACAGACTAACAAACACTGCAACAAAAATCCATGACACCAACCTCAAATAGTAATAGGTACAGGTCTCGAAAATACAAAAAGTTTATTTAAAGCATATTAGCACTAAAACCTGATGTGTTTCGGATGAAACTGCACTCTTTCTCAAAGGCTAAATCACCACAGAATGTGAGGCAGTTAAATACAGAAATTGAAATTCTGTCATAATGACATCATAGGAAAAAAACACTCATTGATTGGTTAAAACAGACACAATTATTATTATTAATTAGCTACACCTGTATAACAGGTGTAGCTAATTATTATTGTTTTATTGTATATAGGTTTTAGTGCTAATATGCTTTAAATAAACTTTTTTTGTATTTTCAGACCTGTGCCCTTGTTTACTATTTGAGATTGGTGTGCGTAGGACTTTTTTTGTTGCAGTATTACATTAATGATGGAGAGCAGGAATATAGAGAAATAAAGCTCATAGAAGGGAAAGAGAGGGGAGGAGAAAGGAAGGGAGGAAGGAGAAGGGAAAGAGGAAAAAGGGGTGAGAAAGGGAGGAGTGGGGAGAAAAAGAAAGGAAAGGAAAGGAAAGGGGGAAGGGAGGCAAAGGGAGAAAGTGACGGAGAAAAGGAGAATGGTAGGGGAAAGGGGGAATGGATAGGGAGTCAGAAAAACCTAGAAACAAATATTACATTAATCAATGCTTAATACTTAATCCATTCAATTAATTTCCTATACTTTAAAAAAGGTTTCAGATCCCATCTGTCATTTAAGCCCTTAGGTCTGACTGTATTGGCCTTAAAAATCCAATAACTCTCTGCATAAGCATATTTTGTCTAGCTTCACCTCGTTTTGGTGTCTGAACACACTCAAGGCCCATAAATTTAAAACAACTAGGGTCAGAACTGTGCATAAGTGCAAAATGCCTGCCAACTGGTTTATCAGTCTTCTGATTAATACTTGAGCGTCTGTGTTCTTGTATATGCTCTTTCAGGGTCCTCACAGTCTCTCTGTATGACGGAGATCACAATCACACCATAAGATATATACAACAGAAGTTGTGTTACATGAGATACATTCATCAGTCTTTATCTTTACATTATTTGGTAATGTGATCTCATTCCCAGCATGCATATACTTGCAGACATTGCACTTCTTGCACTTAAGGATAATGGATTAAGTATTAAACACTGATTAATGTAGTATTTGTTTCTAGGTTTTTCTGACTCCTAGCCCCCTTTTTCTTCCATTCCCTTTCCTCCCATTCCATTTTCCCTCCACTTTCTCCCTTTGCTCCCTCCCTATCCTTCCCTTCTTTTCTCCCCACCTCCCTTTCTCCCCTTTTTCCTCTTTCCTTCTCCTTCCTCCTTTTTCCTTTACCCCTTCCTCCCTTCCTTTCTCCTCCTCTCTCTTTCTCTTCTATGAGCTTTATTTCTCTATATTCCTGCTCTCCATTATTGATATAATACTATTTAAAAGCATTTTTGCATGAATTATTATCATTTTTACATATATTTTCTCTTTTAGGACAAGTCTGGTTCCTATTATTTGGTATAGGTGCCTGAAAGTTTATCAGCCATTATCTTAATGTTGTTCCTGTGCTGTATTAATTCCTGTACTCCCGTCTTTAAATAATTGTACCTAGATCTATTGATTTACAAGTACAAACAAACTGTTAAGGCAATATTCACTGGGTTATTGTAATTTACAGACAGATTTGGTTTAAGGAGTATCCCTAGTATTCTGGTGATCCCACCATTTAGTCAACTGAAAATTGATTAATCCATGATGAATTATGGCTTTAGTTTTGATTTTGAAATACAGTTCCCAGCTATCCTGCTTCTGTGTTACATAGAGACTCTCAGAATTATAAAATGTAAATAAGAGTTTTTGGCATGCTTTTGATATAATGTATAGTTTCTTAGTGTAGTGTTTGGAACTCATTTGTATCACATGACATATGATGACATATGATGTCATTACTTTTATGCTTTAAAAAGAAAGTGATATTCTGAACTGGTTAACGCCCCCTTGAAGGAAAGTAGCCGAAGCACTAGGGACTCTCACGTTGGTGGACATTAAAATACAACAATCGTTGAAACCAGCTGGTCTCAGTATTTTCTTTGAAGCACTTATTCTTGGAACAGTGTTTTTGTTGGGCTAGCTGTCCTTGCTAGTGCATCCGCTTCATCACAGGACAGTAGGTATTTAGTGACTGGACTTGCCTGTCACCATTCAGGAGCAGAACATTCATTAGCAACCCTTGGCATATCTTCTGTGTCTGGCACTGTGGACAGCAAGTATGCGGCATTCGACCAGTGCCCATCCGTGTTTCCCTGCATCACTACCCTGATGGGGTTGCATCACACATTTGCACTGTTGAACTGAAGTCCTTTAAAGGGGCGTGTAACCAGCATGCCTGTGGGGTGCCCTGGTGTTTACAGCTGTCGCCTGGTCACACTGAAATGTGAAATAATGTTAGAGCACTGGTATGAGGGTAGGTGACTATCCATGGAAACTACAGAGAATGTCACTGAGCACCTACCAAGGGATGGGATGGTAGCAGTAGTAAAACTTGTATTCATCTGAGAAGACAATGAATAGGAACATCTCAACTGAGACAAGCTCAATTCCATTGAGGCCCCTAATACTGTACATCATAAATTAGTTACAGTATCAAAATACATCAAACACTATTTAAATTTACATACATATATACAATACATACAAAAATACATTAGAACTTGTACAAAAGATCATCATAAACAATCCATTCAGCATGTATGATCAGTACTGTAGTCTTAAATACGACAGAAGAAGAACAAAAATATTCAAAGAGGATCTTCACTAATTTTCCTTAGTGCCTCTCTGGTAAACACTGGCTAGATGCTGGAGGTGTTTGGGATGTGGGCAGACCCAGGACAGGTATGTATTCCACTGAAAAGGAGTTAAAGAGACATGCACGCCATGTGTTGTGTGTACTGTGACACTGATGGCATGCCATTATTTCTGTTTCCGCAGGACTATCATGGCAGGCCAGACAGCAGAATGGTGCTGATACCGAGGGAGCAGCCTGATGGGGCAGTGACTATCGTCACTTGAAGGGCCCAGTGGGAGATGCATATTCCCAACTGGCTGTCCTGGAAGATGGGGTCCAGTGACAAATATTGTAAGAATAACCTAGGCAGGTACTGGGTGCTGGTGGAGCTCTTCAAGGTAGGTGGTGCTGTGCCGGTGGGGCAGACCCATGTCTTGGCTGTGTTGACATGGCCTTGCATGTGCCTCCCACTCATGCCTGTCCTCTGTGGTTCTTCTAATACCAGGGCTGTTGAGGACTGCTGCAGAGGCTGGTTCTTGTGGAGTGGCACTACATGACCACTATGCTAATGGGGTCCAGTGAGGGGTCCCGGAGGAGGAGGAGGAGGAGGAGAGCTGGCTTTTGTATCCAGGTTCAGGTATGTTGACTGCTGCAGGACCGGGGCCTGTTGTGGGTCATGCAGCTATGCAGTGGGTGTTGTGGGGCATGCTCTGTGTAAGGGGTGGTAGCTCTTGCATCTGGGGCATATTGCGTAGCCAGCATATCTCAGGCACCTACTCAGTAACAGGCTGCATGGGCACAGGTGTCCGGGGTGCTCATACCCAATCCAGGAGCATGACGGTGGTGGACTATTCACACAACATGCCCTGATTGTTTTTGACTTTACACTGGGTGGTGTTTGAGGCTCTGACCCCTGCTCTTACAGTCCCTGGAACCCTGATGCCCACACTAGTTCTATCGCTCTGGTGGCCTTACAACATGACTGTGCTGCAGGACATCATGCAGGCCCTGCGCACTTGCAGTTTATGGCAGGTTCCCCCCATGGCATATTGCTGCACCTGCACACCTACATGCTGTGCAGACATATGACATGTCGTGAATGCACGCATGTGTGTGATGCACCCATGCTGGTACACAGCCACACCCCTCCACCCATGCGTAGAGCTGCCACAGTGGTAGTATGTGCGTATCTGTTCCCCGTGCTTGGTCACAGACAGTGTGTTTAGGTGATGTATCAGCATACGTGCAGCAGCTGTACATTGTGTAGGGCTGCCTGACTATTCTGTATAGGTCCAATTGATAATACTTTTCAGTGAAACAAAAAAGTGAGGTAAGCACATATTTTATAAAATGATAACAGTTGCATTAAAAATATATGTTGCAGATTCAGAACAGAGAGATGTTCATGTCCTATTCACAGATTTCAGATTCCAGTTCCAGTTTCTGTGTTTATCCAGTTACCACTGGCCTACAGACCAGTAAGAATTTATTTTTAGTGGTCCACAAAAAAAAAAAAAGGTCTCAAATCAAGGACCAGAGGAATTTTCAAGCCCTGTAGCTGGTGTCGTGTGGTAGGAGATACAGATTGAACTCTAAGTCCCTTTCATCACTACAACAGTTTTTAAAGCAATAAGACATGACAGGGTGTGCATTATACACACCTCAGGAAGTGAGGCATGAGGCAATACCAAGTAGTTTACACACTCACGAAATGCTGTTATCCCAAAATTATTCACACCCTGGAGTAACTTCTTGCAATTATAAAATAGTACCATTGATTTTCATTTAAAAAAACTGAGTGATGAGGTTCAGAAAGTTAATATTTCTGAACTTTGCATTTGTGCTGGAATAATATTACGGGCATGTGATCACATCTGACCAATCAGAGGTCTTGGTTTCTCTTACCTATTTTATAATATTTGTGTACATGTTTTATATTCTCTGTATGTAAAGAACAGTTGACACCCTTCACAAACACGCATTGTAGCAGCCTCACAAAGCATTTTATTGTAGGAGTTACTTTCTTATTATATTTTCTAATTCCCCACCCCGTTCTCAGTCCCTCACACCAACAAGGAGTCTCCCGGTTCCACCATATAGCAGGATGATGTGCAAAGGGCTGCCTTTACAGTCCAGTACAAGTCCTTGGTCTGCTTCAAGAGAGGTGCAAATGTTTAGTAGGCTGCATTCTGCACCCTCTCCCCCAAGAGTGGAGCACTTCCCCGCTCAAGGGTGCCGGAAGATGGTGAAAGCTGAGGGGGCTGAGAATCAAAAGGGCACTAATGAGGATACAAAGGGCACTTTTTATATTATTTTACCATGCAGAAATAAAAGTGGAGGCTACACGTTCGACACCTATGTGTCCCAGCACATGTGCTTCACCAGCGCCACCCTCCACCAGCCTAAGTGTGAGGTTCAGAGGCTTGTACTGTGGGAAATACTTTCACAGCAACTCCAGCTTCTCATCCAAATGAGAACCCAGTCTTTCCATAGGACCTGAGGGCTCTCCTTCAACCACTTAACTGAAAACTTCCTGTTATGATGAGGCATTAGAAACTGAGGCATGAGATTTCCTGTTTGCTTTTATAGCAGCTTGGTTAGTGAGGTTTGGCAACGTCGTGATAGAGTTTTCTGGGAAAAGGAATCTGTGCAACTAGCTCACACACAGATTGGATTCTGTGGTTTTTCAGGCTTTATCTGGCTCCTATGGGAACTAAATCTAGCAGTGCCCTCGGACTGCTGGGAGACCAACAGTTTCCACATTTTGTTTTGAGACCAGGGCTGGTAAATTTATTTTCTGCTGAAGTCAATATCTTCTACGAGTCCAAAATCTGAAGTCCTCACAGTATTTTGGAACTGTGCTCTAACAGCAATCAATTTTTGGAAGTTTTTATAAATAATATTGGTTAAATGCTCCATTCCTTTAGAAAAATCAAACATTTTGACTTCCATTCCTGCAAAATTAGATGTCAAGAAGAAAGAGGAGACAGCTGTTACATCCCATGCTGCCCACATAGAAGCACAATAAAGACTGTTCATGTACTGTAATTGCTGTCTCTGTCTTAGTAGTAAAGACCTTTACTATTATATAGGATATAATTGCTAGGGCTAGAAGCCATGTTTATAGAGCGGTTCTGTCACAGTGGCATTGCTGCATAAATCTTATAAGAGGTACAGAGTTAGACTTTACATAAGTCTAAGCAAGATTAGGACAGTACATTAAGGTAGAACGATATATTAGGTAGTATACATTTGTATATATTGGGCAGTATACATCCTCTGGGACCTAACTAGAAATTAAATGATTAACCGCCGTCGCCACTGGGGATCGCCTGTGGGTCAGGAGGTTGGGGTAGATGCAGGCAGTATAAATTGGGATGTTTTGGTGGGATTAGAGAGAGCTTGTGGGAGTGCAAGAAGGGAAGTGACAGGAAAGTGAGTGTGGCCGGGGTTGGGCGATTGCCTACCCCAGCCCACCTGGCCCAGCTCGGTAGTGTGGTCAGTGATGGCTCAGTTTGTGGTAGGAATGTGACTGCAGTTAGGAGCCCCAGCTCTGGTCTGACAAAGTCTGTTGTGACAATGGGGAGCTGAAACTTGCCCATCGGTGAGAGCAGAGATTGGGATCAGCATAAAGAGAGAGCTGCAGTGACCTGCTTATTTGCAAGCAGTGACCTGATAGATTCAATAGTAGTGACCAGCTTAGAATGAACTTTAATGTCTGAAAGTTTGCCCTGCTGATGGAGGTGATACGGAGAAAAGTGCAAAAATGGCTGGTGAATCTGGCGAGTTGCAGCTCAGAATAAAAAAGCTGAGCGTCCTTGTGCATGGAAGATTTGGAGTCGTGAGGTGGTGCTGGGATGGGCTGAGACATGTGCCCCCCACTGTAAATCACATGGTACATGATTGAGAAGTAAGAGAGTGAGAGACTAAGGCAGAAGCTGTATCAGGGTGTACCATGGCCTTATTCAGCCCACTGAGGGTGCTGATGCCGTTATGAAGCCAGATTCAGCTCCAGGAATTTGTGCCAGTGAACTTGCTTATTGGCCCCCATAACCCCCACTGGCTCCATGGAGTAATTGTTGTTGCTTGAACCCCCACTGCAATAAATTGATTTTATTCTTTAAATTTTGTGTGAACATTGACTCATTTATGACTGTTGCCTGCCAATTACCTGCCACTCCATTTCAGTAGCCAGCAATCTTAAGCGGAGGTCAGCCCCCGAAGTTCCGAGACTTCGGACCAGGTAAACGCAGCCATTTTCTTGTTGTGAGTTTTCCGCTGTGTGGTCACCCCCTCCTCTCAGACAATACACCACATACCCCTACACACTGGAGAGGCAGGCTACAACATGTGGGCTCCTCCGGGATTCAAATTTAGGGGTGTCTGTGGACATCCAGCCGGACTCACTGTGGATGCTCGCTGGCAACGTTGGTCTGGACTGTCTGCGTCGTGTGAGCGAGAAGCCAGAGAAGTCATTGCTTGGGAGATTTTGTGCCTTTGATGCTGTTGGTGCCTGTCGGTCTCGCTGTGGGAGTGTGTCTGCATGGCCGTGAAGGGTATACTATGCCCTGCATCGTGACTTTTTGTGATTGGTCACTGGGACTGGTTGCTGGGAAGTGGGAGCTGGAGTAGAAGGCTGGAGGTTGTAGTACGAGGAGGGTGCGTGTGAGAGCCTGAGCAAGCAGCAACACTGTGTGAAAGTTGTTAACTGTGGAAAGAGAAACACGGCCCGGGCTTCAGTGTTGTCGTCCAAAGTAACAGTCCCTGCCGCTATGTTAAAATGACTCTGGGACCAAGTGGAGAAGATAACGACTACCGTTGTGTGTGTAGTCTGCCAGTATAATGGCCCTGGTGACATGGAGCTGCCTGTTTGCCCCAGAAGTCTCCAGCGGAGCGGTGACTGCCCATGCCAAATTGGGCAGGCCTGGATTCAGTTGCCTTTTGAATTGGAGACTACCAGCATGGAAGTGTGGGAAGAGATAACCTGGAGCCTCACAGCCAGGCCCTGGTGGAAAGTGCTACCAGTAGCTTGCCTCACCTGCCATTTGAGCCAGAACCTGTACTGCCCCATTGGTCAAAGGAGAGGCTGTGGCTGCAGGTCCACATGTCAGAAAAAGTTGCTTCCATCACCAAGTTGAAGTTCCAAGGAGCTGGCACAGCTGAAAGAGAAGCTAATCATCCCTGCGGTGGCAAGCAATGAGCTGCCTGACATGGAGCTGGAGGAGGTGGCGGAGCAGGGTGGCTCTTCAGTCTCAGAAAATTTGGAGGATGAGCAGGGCGTCAGTGCTGCCATTGAGGATATTAGCATCAGAGCAGCTTTTGATGATGATGACATTGAGAGGATATCTTGAAGCCATATAAATCCCCAGTTCTGTTATTAAAGGATGAGATGCCCAGGTTGTCTGCCTCTTGCCATCAGCAGTGAAAGAAGTTAGACTGCCTCAGGCCCACTGACCCCAAGGTGAAGATCTATCATGTTTGCATACAGCTTCCTGATGGCCAGGCTCCTCACACCAGTATTTGATGCATCCTGGAATGGTCTCAGGCCAAGCGAATCGTCCGGAAAAAAATAAAGCAGGAATACCCTAATCAAGTATATCCGTACCTCCCCAAACAACTATGGGATATAACTCAGGAGACCTATCAAAACTTGGTTTTCCATGGAATGCTGGATAAAATGTACAAGAAGCATCATTTGAGTGCCACCAGTACCATAATGGAGCTCCAGAAAGTCCAAAGTCATGCCCGAGTGATATGCGTCAAACATGCATATGATGGACTTACGCTTTCAAAACTTTTGCACTAGTCCAAGACATCAAGAGAAGAGGATCAAATACAATATCATCAATGCAGATTCCTTCGGGAAGAAGTGACCAAGCCAGAGCTTCATTACTACTATGCAAGACAGTAAAGTCCCACTTGCTATACAGGACTGTCAAAAAAACTTAAGATCAAGGTCCCCCCCCCCAACCCATATGAACATTGATGCTGTGTTGCATTTTGGGACTATAAAGTGAACCATGAAAGGACACTTGTCTGCAGCTATCAGGTGAGACAAACCCTTTTTCTTATCTTATTGTTGCTCTGCTTGTTGCAGGGTTGCATACTTGTAAACTGTTTACAGAGAGACTAAAATGTTTGAACGATTATGCCTCGGCATGCGGTCCTGCCTCAGAACACAGTTGATTAAATGTGGAACTGAGCATTGCTTGCTCACAGTTCAGAGACACTGAAACAGTATGGACTTGGCACCAATGGTGCCGGTAACTACGAGGAGGGGTAAAGCACCTATTTTGGCAGGATTCATCTGTTTCCATTTCATTGTTTTATTGTTCTTTAATAGCACATAGCCCATAATTTGTGTAATGGTGGGGATTATTGTGTTTACCTCTCAAATGTTGTTATGGTGGGTGGTTTTGTGGGGATGGTTTGGGCTGGCAGACCATGGCAGCAACACAAAACTTAGCAGCTTCTAAGATTTTAGTAAGTAGGCTGGACTGTCACCGCCCAAAGCTTAGGCAAACCGTCTATGGGCATGGTGGGTTGGGTTGCCAGGGAGGTGTAGTGTACAGTGACGAGAGTAGAGTGGCAATGGGGAAAAGGAGTTTATTTGAATTATGGGGAATCCACTTTCTTGGCAGTGTTGCCATCAGTGCCAGGTGGGGTCCGTGTAAAGGAAGTGTGCTTACCTCCCAACAGGTGTCACCCCAGTAACTGGGCAGAGTGCTCACTGGGTCAGTGAGCATTTGTTGGGGGGGGGAGTGTAAACCCCCTCTAGGAGTTTACTAGAAATTAAATGATTAACTCCCGTCACCACCAGGGATTGCCTGCAGGTCAGAAGGTCGGGGTAGGCACCAGCAGTATAAATTGGGATGCTTTGGCGAGATTAAAGAGATTCTGTGGGAGTGCAAGAAGGGAAGGGAGTGAGGCCGGGGAGGGGGGGTAATTGCCTACCCCAGCCCGCCTGGCCCAGCTCAGTAGTATCTTTGATGATGGCCCAGTTTGTGGCAGGAATGTGGTTTCAGTTAGGAGCCCAGGCTCCTGTCTGACAAAGTACATTGTGACAATGGGGAGCTGAAACTTGCCCCTTGGTAAGAGCAGAGATTGGGATCAGCATAAAGAGAGAGCTGCAGTGATCTGCTTCAGTGCCTTAAGTGACCTGCTAGATTGAATAGCAGTGACCCACTTAGAGTGAACTTTAATGTCTGAGAGTTCACCCTGCTGATGGAGGTGATTCGGAGAGAAGTGCGGAAATGGCTAGTGAATCTAGTGAGCTTCAGCTTAGAATAAAAAAGCTGAGTGCCCTAGTGCATGGAAGATTTGGAGCAGTGAGGTAGTGCTGGGAAGGGCTGAGAAATGTGCCTCCACCATACAGTGCCTTGTACATGACTGAGACGTGAGAGAGTGAGAAACTTAGGCAGAAGCTGCATAAGGGTGTGTCATGGCTTTATTCAGCCCACCGATTGTGCTGCTGCCATTGTGAAGCCAGATTCGGCTCCAGGAATGACAAATTTGGTGGGAGACCATATAGGTCACATGTACCACTATGCTTCTGGGTACTATCTGTGCCAGTGAACTTGCTTGTTTGCCCCCTGGAATCCCCCAGCTCCATGGAGTGACTGTTGTTGCTTTCACCCCCACCGCATTTAATAGATTTTATTTTTTTTAATTTTGTGTGGACATTGGACTCATTTATGACTGTTTCCTGCCAATTAACTGCCATTCCACTTCAGTCACCAGCAATCTCAAGCAGAGGGAACCCCCTGAAGTTCCAAGACTTACTGTAGGACCAGATAAAAGCAGCCATTTCCTCGTGGTGAGTTTTCTGCTGTGTGGTCACACCCTCCCCTTGCACAATACACCACCATACCCCTAGACACTGGAGAGGGGGGGGGCTATACATTTTTTTGTGAGTGCACAATTACTGTGCATGTTTAATGGGAAAACTGGGCATGCCTCAGTTTAAAAGCAGTTGCATGTTTTTGACACTTCCTTGTTACTGGCAGTTTTTAATGCACCCAGTTTGGGGATTTGCCTAGTAACTTGGGGGAGTGAGTTTCACAGTTTAGTGAGACAATTCTTAGAGGCCATCTTTCCATAGGTATTCCAGATTTTTGGGACATTGAGACCTCTGTTTTTGATTTCCCTCAAGTTGTATCTGTGTGTCAGCATTTTGGGGTCCTGGTCCATTGGGCATTCAGTCTTAAAGAAACAGAACCGTTCGGCTACCCATAACACCAGGCAACAAATCCAACGCTAGGATACTTTTAAATTAAATTTATTAAAGTGCATAAAATGCACTAGTAGCACCCCCCCACAAAGAATTGCATCAATGATTCGTGTGCAACAGATGCTTTTTCAAGAAGTCTTGAAAAAGTGTCTGTTGTATGCGAAATGTTGACGCAATTGTTTTTGAGGGGGTGCTACTAGTGCAATTTGTACACTTTAATAAATTTAATTTTAAAGTATCCTAGCATTGGATTTGTTGGATGGCATTACAGGTAGCTGAACGGTTTTGTTTCTTCGGTTCTCCCTTTTTGTTCAGTTCTGTATTGGTGCTTGCAGCTGCTGCCTGCATTTTCTATCAGAGGCATTCAGTCTTCTTTAGGAGTTTTAGCGTACTTGTAGGCACGTCCATCAACTCAGCTGTAGCACTACCATTCATAATGCTGGTGACCTGAAGCTGGGAATGAGCTCAGATCACTGGAGGGCCAGCTGGGGAAGGAAAGTTGACCGTCCTCTTGGTGACCACAGGGGGAGGCACAGCTGTATATGTTTGCTGCTTAGGGGAGGACACCGCCGATGTCAATATGCAGGCACCCACAGCATGCACAAGCATGCCTGGTGATGTATAAGGACAGCATCTTCAGGAAATGGGGAAAACTAGAGATAAATCCTCCACCAATACAGAATGAAGAATCTTGCCCTCATGCTCAGACTGTACACCCATCAACCCTGGCAGCCTTTCTGATGACTAGAGTGCAAAGTGTAAAGAGGGGCTTGGGCCATCCTGAAGACCTAACCATGGGGGACAAGCCACAGTAGCCATGCTGAAAGGAGGCAAGTGCTGGGAGAAGGTGGGGGTGTTAGAGCATGGATGGTGGGTCAAGGAACGAATCAGTGGGTTCCCAGGGCTGGACACAAGTAGGTGGATAAAAACTGAAAAAATGTCAGCATTCTTATGTGAAAACATTAAACGTTAGACAATCTGATGCTGGTCCAGTGTCTGAATCAGGGCTTCCTATACTTTCCTGTTTTGCACTGTAAATAGTTTGTGCACATGCACGATATGCTTAATAAATGGAGGAAATTATATGTGAATGAACCTGAACGAACTTCACTGTGCTTATGCATACAGCTGGAGAGGTCAGCTGAGGAGGTGACTGCCATCTCCGGCTTGTCTTGATTCATTGGTCTTGGTGCAAAGTTATTGAGTGGCTTGTTTCAGTTTAAAATTGATGTGATGTCACCTGTTTTTTTTTCTCCCTTGGTAGTCAAACATTTCCCCTCCTCCATTTTGGAAATTTTACCTAGAGATGCTTAGAAAATCTGCAGCCTTTTCATGATACAAAGCGGTTTCACATTTTCACCTGGAGGGTCATACAACCACTCCACATTACATTATACCAGTTTCTTATTTCCAGAGTGGTTTACATGGTGGGGCTGGATTTAGACACGTCACAGTGAGGCTAGATTTGCTCCTGCCTGAAGCATTTCAAGACCAGATCCTGTCAGCAGGTACAATGCAGCTCCAAAATCGGCAGTCAGCTGTGGGAGACAGAGAGCTCTTTTAAAAGCTCTATACAGAGCTGGCCCGCTGGCGTAGAGGGCCAAAGCACTGTAATGCACCTCACCTCTCTCACGCCAGCGACCTGACTTCAGGAATGAGCTTGAATTGCAGGGAACTGGCCAGGGAGAGGGCTGGGAGAGGATCGAGCAGCCATCAGGCAGCTCTCCTCTCCCGGATTAGGGAGGTAAGCCATCCTAGCTCTTAGCTGCCACAGGGTGGAAGTCTGGTGGCAGTGCTGATGCTCAGGAGAGCTGGAGTCACATCAGGTGGGTGGAACAAGGCTGATGGTTCTGGTGCACATGTGCAAACCCGTATACCATCAACACAGCGACCCCCCAACCGCGAAGACCACCACAGCACCAGAAATCTGGCAAAATCTACCCATTGCTATGGTGGTCTGTGTGGCAATTGGGACTGCCTCGCTGGGTGATTGCTCCCCCCCCCAGTCCAACTCTGACTTAGAGTTAGAATCCTAGGAGATCGGGGATTCGGGCACAGCCCTCGATTGTTATCGGACATCTCTGCGGGCTGGGCAATGCCAACAGGCGGCATTGTAGCTGTCACGGTAGGGGATGTTGTTAGCGCTGTCAAGTGCTGTAGGTAAACCATGCAAACCATGTTTGCCTTAGCCTTGGGGAATCAGGGGAGAAAAGTGGAAAACTGGTTGGTGTAGAGTATATGAAGCCCTGCCCTCCTGCCTGTGTTCCATGCTGCCACCTGGCCCAATCTGGATGAAAGTCACTGGGTGGGGGGAGGACAGCCCTCCCCTTTCTGACCCCTTCACAGGAGGCAATCTGTGGGGGATCTCATACTGGGTGGTTCAGGGGAGGTGAGCGCCAGACAACAGGAGGGAGGGACAGGGCTGAAGGGCCTGCCTGTGAGCAACCAAGACTGGAGAAAAAGATTTATGACAACATCAAAAAAACTCTATACAGAGAAAGTTAAGGAAACAATTAAGATAGAAAATACAAAACTGAAGGCATTAATGCTTACTCAACTAAGGAGCATGTGTAGAGAGCAGGAACATCTGCAGATCTGTTCCTACCTGAGGCCTCATGACTCACAACATACCCAAGCCGTGATGATATCCCATGATATAGCACACCCTGTTATGTATTATTACTTAATTTTACAACTTATAGCTAGCCCGCCAGCGCAGTGGTAGTGCTACCGCCCGTGACACTGGCAGCCCCGGATTTGGGAATGGGCCTGGGTCATCAGAAGGCCAACTGGGGGGAAGGTGAGCTGAGCATCCATCCGGATGCTCTCCACCTCGGGGGGAGGGAGGGTGTACAGCTGCCATTGCTCTATGGCCCTCTGGTGGCCACAGGGAGGTGGGCAAGTTGGCACCATTGGATTAGGGAGGGTGGATGTTGGCTTTGGCTGGTGCATGTGCACACATCTATGCACACATGCACAATGTCCAGCTGGGGGGGGGGGGACAGAAAAAGTACTGGAATGCACAGGATGCCACTCTCCTCACTCCGTCCCACCATGCAACTGAACCAAGGCCCTGCCCCCAGACACCGAGCTCAAGGATCGATGGGGAAGAGAGGGTCCTGGAGACCTCACCCTTGGGGGTAAGCCAGGGAAGAACAATGGGTAGAGGCTGTCCAAGAAGAAGGTGAGTGATGGTGATGGGACAGAGGTGTGTTGATGGGGCCCATTCCAAAGTGCAGGAGGAAAAAGCACAGTAAATATATAAACAAATTACAACTTCTTTACCCAGCATATTACAAATCAGATGCAGCATGTTATTTCTAGTAGGCCCATCTTCTACCCTTTTCTGAAGCTGGTCAAGTTGGAAGGTTAAGTGACTTGCCCATAATCACACGTTGAGTATTTTGTTTCCAGTGGGTTGGAACCAGTGATCTCTATTTCTTTCAAAACCAGTGCTCTAACCACTAAATTACACTGACTCCCAAAAATAAATAACATTTGCTAGTAATGCGATGTCCTGTGGGTGGGAAAGAAAATGGAAAAAGCTATCTTTTTATCAAATTAATTCTTCCACCCACCATCTAAATGTGCAAGGAATCCCACACACCCATTAGGACCAGCCACGAGGGACCTCAATCACAACTGATCTTTGATGAGGGATATTGTCATGGTTACCATAGTTAACAGTGCCAGTACCAGTCTATGTCTGTGAGAAAAGTGCTTCTACAGGTGTCCAGCTCAGCTGTGACTGAAGTCTCCCAAGGCTGATAAAACAGATGAAAAAGATAGTTTACACCAAACATAAGTTACTAACAAATGTTATTTACAGCCAGATTTGTTGTTCAGCAACTGCCATTGCTTGAGGCAGACTTTCATTCTCATTTTAAAAATTGTATTTGTCACAATAGTACTAAAACACACTACTGGCATGGTTTATATAGCAGGAGTGTGTTCAAAACAACAAAACTGGGCACCTAGGTTTGGTGTTACCGCAACACTATGGCAACCAATGATTTCTCTTTTTTTGTAAACCAGGCCATGTATTTATTTATTTTCTTGGAGTAACATCTTTGAGCTAGAAGCTCATTTTAAAAGATTCCACATCAGGACAACCAAATAGAAACATAACAGGTAGCAAGTAACAATTTAAGTACAGAAATTAGAATAAAGGCTCAGTGACATATGAAATACAGATGTAACCTTTAGGTGGCGCTATCCCAAGGGCTACTACCCCTGCCTGCTTGACTAGTTGCAGGTTAAGTGGCCTGGGTACTGAAATGGGTGCCTCCACCCGGAGGATAGGGTTGTTAATAGCAAGGCTAACCTGGGTACATAACCGCCCTCAGGGACACTGTAACCCCCCTCTTTCCCCTCTAGTGGTCTAGACAATATGCAACAAACACTTTCACAGTAGCCCCTATTCAGCATACAAATCCCCATATTGTTTGCACTTACCACCAGGGCTGGTTCTACCAATTCAACCCTGGAGACCCCCTGTAAAACAAGGTTAAGTACAGCAAATAACAACAGTACAGTACTTTTAGTACAAACTGGAACCACAGCCAGAATAAATGCAAAAAGAGTTAGATCTGATTTATTCAGGGAAATTGAACAAGGGAGGGGCGTAATCAGGTTGATTGATTCCAAAACTGATCTAGTCAGGTAATTATGCATGCACTTTTATTACCTGCACAGTCACACACTCTGGGTACCCAGTTGGAAGTAAGGTGGGCTAGCCTGGAACATTGCCCGCGGTAGGTCGGTGTTGCAGCTGGTCGGGGCCCTGTGATGAAAAGAAAAGGCATGCACAACCACACACAATTTGTAATCCGGAGCCAGGAGGCTCAGTTCATGAAAGGTAGACAACAATGCAATCAGATGACAACACTTGTGATTTTAGCTGTTGTTGCAGGGAGCTACCCTGATTGTTACTCATGCTACCCAATGCAAGACACAGGAGGGATGAAATGGAGACTGCAGGTTGATGTCTAGTATGCCAGAAGAAGCAGGGCACACACAAATCACCGAGGTGTCATTCCTGTTCGAGAGGTTGAACAGGGGGCTGATCCCCGGGCTAGTCTCTCATCGATGGTGTTCTCTGCACCTCAAGTAGCTGGCTGGGCCAGTGTGGCAGGGCCCAGGCCAGGCAAGACAGTTCGGATATCAGTCCAGGAAGGCTCAATGCAGCTTCTAGCAAGCATGGCACACTTAAACAGTGGGGAACCAAATTGCGACCCACTAACAGCATACAGTACATTTATAGTAAAGCAATCACCATATCACAAAGCGGATAGCAGTCCAGCAGCAGTATCAGTGTCTCTGAGCAAAACCAGGAGTTCTGTGGTGAATGAATGTCCTGACAGGCCAATCGCATGCAGCAAATCTTCTGGTTTAAGCCTGGTCACACTTCAGTGGCTTTTCTCTCACTCAGTTCGGATACAGTCTGGATTATTCACAGATTCCCTCTCCTCGGACAGCAGACAGACAGGCCAAATTCAGCCTTTCCACCAATCTCCCATGTGAACTATGCAGAAGCAGCTGCTTGAATCTCTTGAGCTGTTTACTCTTTCAACTCCTCACTCCAACTGACTCACTGCAGCAGGCAGCTTGGGAATTTCTCTTCGGTCCAAAAGGTTCTGGTTGGTAGATCCATCAGTCTGTCAAAGCAAGGGCCCCCCCTCCAGGTGCATTTAGGCGCCAAAGTCTCAAATCTACAATTCCTACAGAAATTCACTCCCACAAGACCCCTGGGGACAGACTCCATTTTAGAGTCCCCAAAGGCACAGATTGGCCCATTCTGGCAGTCCAGGACCAAGATGGTGGTGATAAACAGAACTGTCCATGCTGCAAAGAAGTCAGGTTAGTCAAACTACAATATCATTACTATTTTAACAGATAATCAGCAAATAAGTACAGCTTCTAACAGAGCTCCCTCTGCGCAACTAGTGATGGCAGAACGGAGTGATTATCTGGCAGGCCCAGGTGGGACTCGAGCATAGAAACACTCAGCCACCTCCCAGATTAAATAAGCACCACGTTATAGGTAGTTCTTAAAGGGACAGAGCATAGAGGCATTAAGGCACTCTCACTCAACACTTTCAAAATACTAAGACACAGGATACCAGCCTGGCAGTGGGCATTCAGGCAAGCCCAAGGAAGACTCTTGGGAACCCACATTTGTAGGGAGGGGTTACACAGGTATATTACAATAATTAAAAAATACACATTAAACAGTCCAGGGTAAAACTCTGTCAAGAGTGGTAAAGGGAGGGGGTAGAGGTAGATAGGGTTAGGGGTGAGAGTAGGAGTGGAGGCAGCAAAGGTGGAGGTGCAGGTTTTTAGAGACCTTAAAGAACAGCACCACAAATGAAACGCTGAAATCATTTTGCAGTTCGCAGCCATTTCCTAGAGCAGGTTCATGTGTGAAGTTAGTGAAAAAACAGATTCCAAATTAGTAAACAGTAGTGTTGTTACTGTATTACTAGACAGCATGAGACAGTATTACTCTGTTACTTTTACATTTATCCCCCCTTCCTCAATTATTGCCTTGCCTGTTTCAATATGGATACTCCTGTCAGCATAAAAAAGCCACGTGCAGTAGCTGGCCCTTTAAGGCACGTTGATGATACAAAGCAGCATGCATGTGATTCCACAGGGTTCCCAGGAACCCTTGAGTAGGCAGTAGCCTCAAATGGTCAGTTCAGTCTCTACTCTATGGAGCTTGTTTCCCAGTTGGGGGGGCCGGGGCACTCTGGGTCATAAATCCCCCAGCTGCATTTCCACGCCTTTCACCTCTTCAGTTCTGGATAAGCTGCTTCCTCAAATTTAGTTGAGCTGTCAGTGTATCTCTGGCTCATAGCTTCCTGGTCACACAGACAAAAAAACAAACTGAGCAAACAGTCTTGGTTACAGTCCCTTTTATACTAGCTTAAACATGACCCCTCATTATTCAGTCTTTTCCTGGGCAAAACAGGGCTTAGAATGTTGTCCCAGCCAAGCAGGGCTTGCACAAAGCCTTTGGTGCAATCATGCACTCATCTGATTGGCTGACATTCATGGGCATTTTTGACTGTTTACCTCCAACCCCTTCCCAGCAGGTCATGAGGGCCAATAGGCTGAGGTGCTGCATGGCTGTGGCCATGTTGGTTTGCAGTCTGCTAGCCCTAAGTTTCTGCAGCCTGTATCTGCCTTGCTTTAAAGTAACCCATATGAGCTGAATTTATCCTACCTTGGTCCCACTGCCTGACTTAGGGCCACAAAAGTGTTTACTGTGGAGCAAGATTGCTTTGTACAGTGAGAGCTCTGGGAGAGAGAGAGAACCATCAGCAGAACCCTTCTCCCCCTGTCTCAATGTGCATGTGCACGTGCCTGGTTGGTTCTTGGCTCATCTGCCTGCCCTGGGGCTGGGAAACTTGCTTTGCACCCAGTGATGCTCCTCCTGCTCAGTCTGCCCTGGAGTCCAAGACCCTATTTACGTGCCAGCACACAGCCTGGTTTACAAATCCACTAGAGTTCACTTCGGCACTGCTGGTATTTTTCCCATCCCCTGACTCCTCTACCTGTCCTGAGGTCAGGGAGATTCATCTTCATCCCTAGTGGTGTCTTCTGCATGTTCCAGTCCCGACTCCACAGCCAGTCCTGTGGCCGGGATCACAGGCCCTCACCAGGTGGCTCCATCCACAAAAAGGGAAGGAGCCAGGGTTTAACCCTCACCCTAGGCTCCTGGGTGGTGCTAGCATGCTGCCCTGCTGGCCCCCCACCAATAGCAGTCCAGTCCATGGGGGACGGGAGGGTGAAGACAGGGATCCTTGGTTTTGCTGGGGACAGCAGGGGCTCTTGAGCCCACACAAGGTAAGACTGCAGAAATGGTGGGACTTACTTTTTTCTAGCTTTTATTTACATTATTTTCATTTACACAGAAGGTAGTAATTCGCCATGCAATTTCATCCATAAATTTTAAATAATAAGAGACAGTAGAAATAAATACCAGGTGATCTAGAATGACTGTAGAAGTAGTAAATTCGCATTCATTTAATTTCATGAATCAACACTCATCACGTCTTAGTGGGAATTTAAATTTGTATTCTAAGCTCTTACTTGCCAGGCAACCTTAACGAGCTGATTCCTAGTGTATCAGTCTGACACTTCCAGGTCTCATCAATGACTGACAGCTCAGGTGATGCACATCAGCTGATTTAAGGAGATTGGACAACATCCAGCATTGCCGCTTGACAGTAGCATGTCTCTAATCAGCTGGTTGCAGCATAGCAAGTTCCGAAGAGGGCATTTCTCAGTTGATGACCCCAGCAAACTTGCTGAAACTGCCCATGTCCCACTGTGAGTCACCAAGAATGTTGTCTTAGCTTCTATGTGCAAGCTCAGCTACCAAAAAAAGAGGTTCAGAGTATGCTAAATACAGTGTCAAGTGAAGCTTGAACTTGGCCAAGCGTGTTGTCATGAGTGCAGAGTGGCTCTTCAATGGCAAGTACAAAGGAGTGATTAATGAATCCACTGTCTAGGTTCACCCATGCCGTGCAACAGGCATGTTGCTAGCACCAATTACAGCGTGAGGTGACATGCCGCCTGGCATCACAGCACCAAGCATTATGTCTCCCTGGAGTTAAAGTGCCAAAGCGCCATGCTGGGAAACAGATTTTGAGGGGTCTTCACCCCCTCCTCAAAAGTAACTATAACCTCCTCCGGGGTAGGCATGCGTGAGAGTCTCGTGGTGTGCTTGCGCCCAACATGGAGTGAGTGTGGGCAACCTAAAATCAAGATCACTCCCGCAATTATGCCCTTATTGCAGCACCCACATTATGGCGGCATAATGAAGTTGCCATTCTAACAGGATACTCACTGTCTATACATTTAAAAAATTATCAGGAACAGCTCTGACAAATCTTGACCCCAGTAAGCTGCTGCATTCCTTGTCCACAAAACAGTGGGGCAGACCTACACTGCTGCTGTTGGAAGTTGAGGATGAACAAAGAAAAGCATTAGGAGTCTCAAAGCTGAGGGGGTAGTGGAGAACGCAAGGGTGGTGATAGCCATAATGAAGGGGGTTGCAAAGTCAAACAATGCAATGGCACCTGCTAAGCATGGCGATAACCTCACATTCTCCAGGTGGTGGGCATGGCTATTTTTAAACAGAATGGGCAATATGAAGAGAAAAGGGACCAAGGCAGCTCGAAAGAGTCCAGTAAACTTTGAGGCACTCGCCAGAGTTCCTCACTAGAATGTCAACAGCTTCACGATGAGAGCTTGTCCTGGTGGAGCTTGTGATTATTATGGATAAGACTGGGGTTCATATGCGCCATGTTCTGAATGGACCATGGCAGAGAATGGTTCAGAGCAAGTCGAGGTAACTGTGTTAGGAGACAAATGGCAAGTGTCATTAGTTTTCTCCTGCACCCTGGCTGGGACATGCTACTACCTCAGCTTATTTACCAGGAAAACAAAAAAATCCCTGTTTGTCTGCATTTAAGTTCCCTGAAGATTGGGCAGTGACACAGTCTGAACACCACTGGGCAAATAGTGACTCTGTGATCGTACATAGACAGAATTTTGATGCCACACATCGCATTTGTTAAAAAAATTACCTCCCGCAAAGCAGCAAACTCTGCTGATAATGGACTTGTTTGGAGCACGCCGACAGAACAAAGATCATTCACAAACTCACACTAAGGTATCCAAGAAGAGGAAAACAGGTTTTCAGGTACATCAAGCTTTATTTGTGTTTGTTGCCCTGTCCCGAGGCTCATGTTGACCCTGGATTTTCCTGCAAAAGCTTGAGTCATGCTGTATTGTTCAAGTTCTTGTCCCACTGTCTTGTACAGACCTTCTACAGCCACAGGGTCTTACTATCAATAAACTTTTTAAAGACTTTCTAAAAGGACAGTTCACAGACTGGTATGCCAGTGCTGTCTTAGCTCAGATTTCCCACAGTACATCAGCATCAGCTGTGAATGTGGCTCCCCGCATGACGTCACTAAAAGTGAAGCATACTCAGTGGCTCGTCTTGGCATTTGAGAATCTGTGCCTGTGCCAAGATGATGTTGTTGTTCAAGGGTTTAAGCTGGCTGAAATTCTAGATGCACACTCCTCATGTCTGGATTATCATTTGGAGGAAAAGCAGGACAGAACAAGGGAGAACCATGAAGAAGGAGATGGAGACGTACCCGATGTACCCGACCAAAAAGAACGGTGAGTGCAGCGGACTACCCAGCCACGTGGTGACAGTAGATTTCCTTTACTGAGAACATGGCCGGCTTCAGGGTTTTTGGGGCCACCACCAGGATTAGTGGAGTCATGGGCCCCCTCAGCTAGGTCTACCTTTTTTCCCTGTGTTTGACTGTAGCCAATCCATGCATCATTTTATACTGTTTTCAATACAGCCTGTGGTATATTTACAATTTGTAGGGGGAGACACCCGTGTTTTTGGGGCTGTTCTTTCCATTCCATCTATTGCCGCCAATCTGCCTCTTATTGGCGAGGTGTGGTTGCCACATCAGAAGAATCTGCACAGCCCATTGTTGCTGTCTTAAGACGATAATAAGATAAAAACTTACAGGTTAATAAGTAAACTGCTCAAGCTGGGGCCCTCCAGGAGCAGGGGGCCCCCAGCTACCACAGGGTTTGCTGGTGCCTAAAACTGGCTATGACTGCGAAATGTTTATTTGCTTGCTGCTACATATCTCACAATTCTCTGATACATGCTGTAGTTACGTGTTGATAGTTATGCATTACTGCGTTGGTGCTAAGTGCTTTTTAAAGGATGAAGTTTTTTTCTTCAGTAAACGTGTAGTGTGTGACCAATGAAATACTGCTTTCAAGTTAATTTCACCAGTCACTGTCAGACCACGAACATAACGAAATATAATTGGCAGTGAAAATAACTACTTCGACAGCAGCACGCGATGGGATCACCATGTTGAGCGACAACCACTGTATGATTGGAGCACTAGTGTTTAGAGGGAACAAAATACAGTAATTTAGAAAATAAACAAGCTGAACTTTAGATTCCATGGGAAACACAACTGAAAATCTGATCCATCATAACACCTGGGGCTGCATACACATTTGCAAACGACTGTCACTTAGTAATCACAATGACCACTCATTTATTTAGTTTTCGTGACCAGGTAAGTGCACTAGACAAGAACATTTTATTTTCAGGCATGACCTGGGGTTTACAGTCTGGCAAAAAATAGCTGGACCACAGGCAATAATAAACAAGTAAGTCAAAGGCCTAGATACATAGCAGCACTACAAATTACAAAATAAATGTGTGACAATAATTGGCACTCACTTGTCTGGCACTCCGTTGTGCAACCCTTTCCCTGTGCAGTCATTAGTCAGTGTGCAACTGTGTAAGGAAGGGGGTGGGTACACCGTGCAAAAGGGTTACAGCGCCATGCAGAAAGCATGGCAACACTCACGCAGTCAGTCTTAGAGTCCAACTGCCACATGCTGGCAATTTGGAAGTGTCATTGCTTCGACCCACCATGATGAAGTGGGTGAGGGACCAAGATCATCTTGGGGCTAGGAGGAATACTTTATTGGGAAAGAAATTGGGCATGGGAGGGAGGGGGAACTGGATGCCACAGATTTATATAGGCTTGCACAGCTGGGAGGAGACAACTGGTACAAGGAGATGCCACTGGGTGCCAGAGAATTATGCTAGTTTGGAGAGCTAATGGGACTTCACTGGTGGGAGAAGGTACAACAGGATGCCAGATATTTATATAGCCTTGGAGAGCTAGTAGTAGACCGCCAGTGGGAGAGGGTGCCACTGGATACCAGAGATTTATGTCTGCTTGGAAAGCTGATTTGAGACATCTCATGGAAGGAGGTAGCACTATATGCTAGAGATTCATGATTGCTTGGAGACTTGGTGGGAGACCACTGGTGGGAAAAGATACCACTGGATGCCAGAGATATATGTTGGCTTGGAGAGCTAGTGGGGGACCACTGGTGGAAGGGGGTACCACTGAATGCCAGAGATTTGTATCAGCTTAGAGAGATGGTGGGAGAGCACCGGTGGGTGGACATACCACTGGATGACAGAGATTTAAGTCAGATTGGAGTGCTGGTGGGGAATTACTAGTGGGATGGGTACCACTGGATGCCAGAGATTTATCTTAGCTTGGAGAGCTGGTAAGAGACCACTGGCAGGATGGGGTACCACTGGATGCCAGATTTATATCAATTTGGAGAGCTGGTGGGAGACCACTAGTGGGAGGGGGTACCACTGGTTGAGAGATTTTGGGAGACCATTGTTACACTTTAAGTGTCAGTTTCAATGTAACTAATCATTAATTACATGCAACAGAGTAATTATCCTATAGTTACATGTTTCTTGCATGCAACTACATTAGAGTTGCAGTGCAGTTACACTGTAGTTACACTGTAACTACACTGTAGTTAACTGACACAAAGTGTAACCGAGAACAGTGTTGGGGGTGGATACCACCAGATGCCAGAGATTTATGTTGGCTTGGAGAGCTGGTGGGAAACCACTGGTGAGAGTGTGATCCACAGGATGCCAGAGATTTATAGCAGCTTGGAGAGATGATGTGAGGCCACTGGTGGTGGGGGATAGCACTGGATGCTAAAGATTTTTTTGCCTGGAAAGCTGGTGGAGACCACTAGTGAGAGGGGTAGCACACATGCCAGAGATTTATATCAGCTTGAAGAGACAATGGGAGACCACTAGTGGGAGGATGTACCACTGGATGCCAGAAATTTATGTCAGCTTGGAGAGCTGATGGGAAACCCTGGATGACCAGGAATGGTGGTGAACATAAAGAAGCAAAACACCAGCAGCCCAAAAGCTGACTAAAAGATACAAGTCAGGAAAGTGAAGGTATTACTGAAGCTGTACCACCCCTACCAATAGCCTCTGGCACAGTATTACTTAATGGGACTGTCACTTTGCTACACCCAGATCTGTAGTGGTGGTGCATGCTTTTTATGTTAGTGGGAAAAAACCCTGTTGGCTCCCCCTTAGCACCTGGCAGCCACATTTGCACTGCAACTTAGCCATCAGGGTAGGATCCTCCCCTAATGGCTACGTCTGAGCTCTGTGGAAGGCAGTTTTCCATGGCTGCACAATGGGGTGCCTCTTTGCACCCTAAATTTGCACCGTCATTGACTATGACTGTGTATAGGTCCCCTAAGGTTTGGAGGTATGTGACTATTAGATATAATGATCTGATTTTATGGAGGGAGTTTAGGTGGCAGGTAGTGAGTGACTACTTCGGCAACCCAGGTGGTTTACCAAAACTTTAAAATAAGCTACATAGAGATATGCTTGTAGAACTGTCGCCTAAGAGTGGACCACTACCATGTGTTCTGGTTGTGCCCCCATCATAGCCCCCTATTTTGATGATGTAGAGCATGCACTACAATGAATATTAGAGGTACAGAACCAGCTAGGTCCAACATAGCCTATATTGGGGTTGCTACCACCAAAAACTTCAAAAAACCCTAGGGGCAAGTATCTCTTTCAGATTCTCATAGTCACTGCAGAAAACATCACTTGCCGCTGGCAGACAAACACTTGCCCCGGGCCTAGATTTCCACATGGCTGGTTCTTGAAATTGAATGCATGAGATGGACAGCATCACCATTAAGCTAAGACTGCAAAAAGATTAATTCAACTGTAGAGGGTCACCATTTCTGATGTACGCAGAAGAAATGGAGGAAACCCCCAACAACAGACAACTCGCTGGTGTAACACATACTCAGGAATAGCAGGCATAGAAATTATTCCTATTCAGACTCTAGCATGGTGCCAACTGATCGTGCCTTTTAAGTATAGAACAAAGTCTAAAAGTGCCTGATAATAAAAGAGTAAAAATTAATTTAAGAAGTACTTCTAGAGGAATATCTTTTATCCTCAATGACTATAGTAAAGTTAATTATCTGATTATTTTTGAACATTGTACAATTCCTGTGAAATGCAAGTGTTGTGTGGTATGTATGTGAAGTTAGGATATCATATAACATTCAGGTTTTAAAAAAAAAAGAAATAGTGACTTTTGGAGTTTTCTGTTAAAACAAGAATTCATCTATCAAGCCCCCCCAACTTTAGTTTATTGCCCTGGTGGAGATGGTATACAGTAATTCTGAAACAGAAATAAAGCTTGGTATAATATAGTCCTACTTGTATAAGAAAAGCAGCCCCTATGATATTAAAGTCAGCAGCACATATGATTCCATCCAGCTGAGATAATATGATTAGAGCACTGTGTCGTATTATAAAACCTGTTCTCAAAGTTTTAACAGTAGCGTTTACCACAAATTTGGGGGGGGTGGACAAATTCCTACATCACAGAGATTTGAAAGCATATGACGGATTCCATGCCTCTTATCTGCCTTGTGTGACTGAGTTGGCCAGATGTTCAAGTTTCTTGCCATCTGCAATGTCCAGCCAATCTTCAATGTCTCACCAAAATGAGAGCAGGTGTGGTTTTGCACTGCACAGCTGTATAAGCAACTTTCACACGACTGGAACCTTCTAGCAGCTGGGTCAGTTCTTGCTACATGAGCATCCGCCCCCTTTCCCTCCTCACTGGGTTTCTGCCAGTGTGTTGATCCTAGCCTGCACCCACAGGGGCTGTGATTCCTGGCATGCATCACGTGGAAATAGAACAGCAAATGCCAGCGCAGCCATGTGTTTCTGCTGTGTATTGATAGAAAAGCCACAGAGACAGTCTCACAAACAAGTTTTTTTTAAAATTTATTTATGACTTTGACAACCGGGTAAGTGCACTGATCCCAGGGACTGTTTTCAGGCACAACCCGGGCCATGTCACATGGCACAGGATGGCAGAGAATACAAGGTGAACAACTATACACATGTAAGAGATTAGATTTAGATACAACAATTGAAGCACAATACATTGGTAAGGTGAAGTGAGGTGTATTGAATCCCAAAATCAAAATACACTATTGTGCATCATACTGCAAATTATGAAAAAATCCAGAAACCTGATTAGCCAAGAAGCTTAGGACCCAGTGCTGATATCCCATCACAATAGCACTGGAAAAAGGGTCCCTGACCTCACTAATTTGTTTACATTAAGCAGACACAGCCATATCAGTACACGTCAATTCCCTTAGTTGTATAATCAAACAAGCATTTGTCAATGCCTAATGTTGGCCTGCTGGCATTGGCATTGGTAGTTGAGAGTTAGAGAGATGCAGAATAGGAATGGCAGTGAAGTATTGAACTGATGCCAACCACCCCACCCTGCAGAGACTGACAGGCATTGGGTGTGCCTTGGGGTGAGTGAGGCCATAACGCTCACGCCATCTCACCTCACCCTACGGCTGCAGAGACCGACAAGTGTTGCAGTGTGCCTTGAGTCTTTAGTCTTATGCTCACCCCATTCCATAAGGAAATACGCTTGAGATGGATGTAGTATAGGAGAATGAGGTGAGCTGTGGGGCTGAAGAGTCAAGGCACACCTCAATGCCTGTCAGTGGCTGCAGGTGTGTGGGTGATGGGGGTGGAATGGCATGAGCATTACAGCCGACAATCCTAAGTCACACCCCTGACGCCTGTCAGTCTTTACAGGGTGGGGCATTATGGTAAGAAACCCTAACACCCTGGGCGTGTGTTGATATTTTCACTCCAAATTTTCAACAAGGGCTTTTCATGACCCCACCTCATGAACAGTGGCACTATCAGTTTGTTTCGGAAGGCGATTTTGCACAGTGACTGCACCATTTGGCACCACAGGTGTGAAAACACATTTTGGGCAGGATGTGAAACATGACAGCTGTACTGTTCATGAGGAGGTGTAAAAAAATGGCAATGTTGAAAATCTGGAGTGAAAATATGAAAAATTGGTGAAGTCACACGCGTGCGTAGAAACTGCACAACGCACACCCGTAATGCAATTATTTGGGGGATTTATTTAACCAAATTTTCAACATAAGCATTTTGGGACCTCCGCTCATGAACAGTGTAACTGTGATTTTGTTAATCTGTCCCGAACATTGATTTCCCACACTGACCGCGCCATTGTGCGCCACATGTGTGAAAAAACATTTTGGGTAGGATGAGAAAAATGACAGTAATACTGTTCATAAGGAGGTGTAAAAAATGGCAATACTGAAAATCTGGAGTGAAAATATAAAAATTAGTGAAGTCACGAGAGTGTGTAGAAATTACGCAATGCACGCCGGTAACGCAATTATTTTGGGGATTTTTTAACCAAATTTTCAACATAGGCATTTTGGGACCTCTTCTCATGAACAGCATCATTGTGATTCTGTTAATCTGTCCTGAACATTGATTTCCCACCAATGAACATGCCATTGTGCATCACATGTGCAAAAATACATTTCAGGCAGGATGTGAAAAATGATGGATGTACTGTTCATAAGAAGGTGTGAAAAAATGGCAATGTTGAAAATCTGGAGCGAAAATATTAGAAATTGTCGAAGTTATACTCATGCATGGAAACTGTGCAATGCACGCTCATAACACAGTCATTTTTTGCAATTTTTTCTCTAAATTTGCAACATAGGCTTTTTGTTGCCCCACCTCAGGAACAGTGGCACTGTCATTTCATTAATTAGTCCGAAAGGTGATTCCATGCAGTAACTGCTAAATTACCTTTCGGGACCGAATAACAAAATGTCAGTGCATGTGTTCATGAGCTGGGGTCCCAAGAACCCCATGTTGAAAATTTAGAGCCAAAAGTCAAACAAATGGCCGAAATATCCACTTAAGTTGAAACCCCTCCATTGATGCCATTATACAGCTTACCGTGATTTTCTTCAGTTTGAGGTCGACTTTTGAAGAGTTCAGATGTCTCCCGCTCCACCCACTCCACCGAAGATCACTGCACCAGACCTCTGGAGGTAAGTATGGGGTGGGGGATGGGGGGAGGTGGGATGCAGAGAGTGGGTGCGGGTTGGGGGAGGAGGGGCATCCAGACGATGAGGGACTGTTTTCTTGTTTACAGGGACACATTTTTTTTTTTAAACATTGTGGAAGGTTTTTCCCCCAGGTTTTACAAAAACATACATTTGGGCCCACTGGGCACTGGGGTGGGCTCCCTGTGTGCCACCTGTTTTTTTTGGGGGGAGACTGAAGCCGACGGGAGCTGAGAACCCCCATTGGCAAAGAAAGCATGTCTGTGTTGGGGGGGACATGATGCCAACAGGGATTGGGCATCCCTGTCGGCAAACAAAGTAAACAGGGGATACATTATGCTGATGGGGAATGGGCACCCCCATCAGCAAACAAATTGAACTGCGGAGGGGGCATGCTGACAGGGGATTGGGCACCCCCAAAATTGGTTTTCTGGGGAATGTGAGAGGTGGACGGCAGAAGCCACCACCATGTTTATTGAAATGTTTCACCAGGCAAGGCATGTAGGGAAGGCGTGTCATCTGTGCCACTGCATGACGAGCTTGTCTCCGATTGCAGCAGCACATTTTGTTTCAAGTTAGTGGCACTTTGCATTATACCTGTGTTACCGCTTAGCATGTTGGTTAATTGGAGAATGAGGATGCACCTTCTAAAGCGTGCCCTGCATTCGCCAACACTGACACCTCCCATTCTCCCATTTCCACAAAATGTTAGCTAAGCATGTGCAGCTGCTCCCCTCATCTCTCTCCCTCCTGGTTTGTACCCCTTGAATCTGTCCCACTCCCTCTTGAAGCCCCCAACCCTCTGCAGTGATATGACTTCCTCTGGCAGAGTGTTCCACCCTGTCACCACCTGTTCTGTAAAATAGTGCCTCCTCAGTTCCCTCTTGAACCTGCCCCCTTCCAGTTTCATAGAATGTCCCCTGGTTTCCCTTCCACCTTTCAGGTTGAACATACACCTGGTGTCTACTCTGTTCAAAACCTTCAGGTACTTGAAGATCTCAATCATATTCTCTCTCTCTCCTTTCTTTCCTCCAGGGTATACATATTGAGCTCTCTCAGTCTCTCCTCATATGGTCTGTCCCCCAAACCCATGATCATTTTTGTTGCCCTGCGCTGTACCCCCTGCAGTAGTTTGGTGTCCCTTTTCAAGTAGGGGCACCAGAACTGCACGCAGTACTCTAGGTGCAGTCTCACCAGGGACCTGTGCAGAGGCAAGATGACTTACCCAGTCCTGGAAGTAATCCCCCTTGCTATGCAACCTAGCATCCTGTTTACCTTCGCTGCTGCCTTCCTGCACTGAGCAGAGTGGTTCATCTCCCCAGTTACCAGCACTCCTAGATTCTTATCCTCCTTGGATTTTGTTAACGGGACACTCTCCAGCCAGTAATTGTGTCCTGGGTACTTGCCTCCTAAATGCATCACTTTGCCCTTCTTGGCATTGAAACCAAGCTGCCGAGTGTGAGACCATTCCTTCAGTTTTGCCAAATCCTCCTGAAGTACTTTTGCTCCCTTCCCTCTGCATAATGTTTTTGCCATATGGAAGTTTTGTCTTATACAGGTTATGCTATATTTTTATCTTATGAGTGACCAGGGTGGCAGGAGGGCAAGCAAGCTGGAAACATGGATGAAAGTGTGACCGGCATTGGTGAGAAAGTTAGAGAAAGTTGTCAGGCTGGCAAAGTGTGTTGGATCAGACTAAGAAATATAAAGCCTGGAAATAATGAAAACAATTATTGTACTACATTAGAAATGGAAAGGAAAACCACAAACGAGACTTATCCAACAGGCCAGGTCTAATTATTTCAAGTCTGCCCTCCACAACAGCTTCACACATCAGCCCAGTTCTGCAAGTCCATTAAATCACCATCACCCCACCAGCCCAACCCCTTCACCAACCCTCAATATAGCTGGTATCTCTATCACTGCACCGAGCACCAGCCACAGAGCTTAACTCTTACTTTACAAGCTGCACGTCCTTCCTCTCATCTCACCCAGGCCCCTTCCCCAGATCCCCAGTTTTTCTCACCCGCCAACTTCGCCTTTCGCCTTGTTACACCCACAGAGGTATTAAAAATACTTTGGTCACTCAATCCCTCCAAAGGCAAATGCCCCTCGGGACTTGACTCCAAAATGTTCCATCTATCTGCCCCAGCCATAGCCAATCCACTGGCTGTGCTTTTTAACCTGTCATTCAGCCTTGGGTCTATCCCATCTCAACGGAAACATGCCACAGTCATCCCCCTCCCCAAAGGCGGTGACCTTTCCTCCCCGGGTAACTACCGACCTATATCGCTGCTTCCCATCCTAGCCAAAATCCAGGAGTGCCTTGTATTAGCCCAGCTCTTCCATTTCCAAGACTCCACCTCCTTCTTCACTCCATACCAGGTGGGTTTTAGGAAAAATCACTCCACCATCACCCCTCTCCTCCGACTCACCGACACCATCCTCACGGGGATGGATAAAGGGGAAATAACAGCGGCTATCTTCGTCAACCTGGCCAAGGCTTTCGACACAGTTTCTCGCACCCTGTTACTGTCCAAGCTCAACCTAGCTGGACTGACTGAGCCAGCTACCAGCTGTTTCCAGTCTTTCTTGGCGGGCAGGTCCCAGTCAGTCTGTATTAGATCGGACATTTCCACCGCACTCCCTGTTACCACCGGGGTCCCCCAAGGCTCGGTCCTAGGCCCTTTGTTGTTTTCCATTTTCCTCAATGATCTGCCTGTGGCCTGCCCTCATATGTCTATTCACATGTATGCAGATGACACAGTTCTGTATGACTCTGGGTCATCCCCCTCCGCAGTAGCTGCCTGTCTACAGCAGGATTTCGACACTGTCCAACATTGGCTCCATTCTCATCAGCTATTTCTAAACCCTAAAAAAACTGTCTCCCTAACATTCGGCACAAGGGCAAAACTTTCCCGTATCCCCGCCACCCCCATTTTCCATACATTAGATGGCTCCCAGAGGTTTGTACTTCCTTCAGATACCTTGGGGTCTGGTTAGACCAGCATCTGGACTTCACTGCACATATTGACGTTATACATAAGAAGCTACACCCCATGTTGGATGCGCTATACCAGAATAAAAGTTGCATCCCCTGCCTCACGCCACTGGCTATCGTCCAAAAGATGGTCCTCCTGTATCAATGGACTATGGGGGATGTCATACAGTGTAGCCCCTAAGTCCTCCTTGTCCAGACTAGATCCTCTCTACCACTCATTCTGCCATTTCTCCTGGACTGCCCTCCCATTCCCATCATTGCAACCTCTACCATTCATTAGACCTCCCATCTCTCCACAATCGGAGATTGATGCACTGTGCTAGAATCATTGCAAAATTCTGGTCACAGTCCTCCCTCCTACCTATGCCACCCCTGGCTGTTACCCCGCCGCTTACTCACTTAGGAACATTGATTCCTCGCTACTTCACATCCCTACATGTCCACAGGGTCTGGCTGAGTCTGCTTTCAGCTACCAGATGCCAAAGTTAGGAATTCCTGCCAGCTGATTACTAGACACTCCACTGCACCTCACCTAAATGCACTTCATAAGACACACTTCACCACTAGTTGTTCATGCAAGCTGCAGGGTTGCTTCCATGCAATCATGATGTCTGTTGTGTATATATACCTTGTATACTCCAGTATATGGCTGTTGTTGTTTGCTCTGTAAATATGCATATACTGCTGGCTTCCGCCTGTATTTCTTCTTACTTCTGCTGTGACGACTCTGTATGTGTATATTGTTGTTGCCAAATTTGTTTATGACTGTACAGAAACTTGTATTTCTCTGTATTCTCCCTCTCCTTCCCCCAGGGCGATCTGGAATCGAAGTGGTACCCTGCTCAGTATGCCTTCCTGGTAAAACTCTTGAATAAATAAATAAATAAAAACAAGCAGGGAGCGGTAGTGCCATGGTCAGAGGCAGACAGTTTAAAACAGGAAGGGATGACCGGCACCTACTACAGATTCGCTGTGCACATTCAGTTGAAAAAACTGAAAAAAGAAACAGTTTACCTTGATTAATCTTCATTTGTACAAAACATGCAGAAATGTGCACTTACTTCAGAGTTCTTTCAGAGCGTAGTCAAAGTAGTATACAGACACCATTCATGGTAAATGTCACATGAACTGGACCCCCGCTGTCATCACCACCTGACACATTTCACACAAGAGCACTTTTTAGCCAAACACAAACCAGCTTCTTGGATCTTATTGTAATGAAAGACTGTAAGGGAGGGGGGGTCACTACTAACCTTTATCACAAGGCCAGTGATAGGAATACTATCGTACTAGCCAGTAGTTGCCATTCACGTCACGAAATGTTGGCAATACCCAAGAGACAATTCATTCACACTGACAGAAATTGTGGGGGCTCAGAAAAGTACCACATTAGAACCAGTAAACTGACACAAAGATTGTAGGAGAGGGGGTATACCACAAGCCTAATCCAAAAAGCAAGGGAGGATGTTGATGTAATACCCAAAACAGATTTAATAAAGGAAAAAGAAGTGTGTGTGAGGGGTGACCCACAGATAAACTTTGTCTCAACATTCAACCCACAGTCAAGAGAGATAGGGTCCATTACCCGGAAACACTGGCACTTGGCGAGTAGGGATGCAGGCTTTAAAGCTTTGGCCAGTCGACATCCCAGACTCATCTATAGGAGGGGCAAAAACATTCATTACACTGTGGTACATTCCGTTAAACCTCTGCCTGATTGTGGCTCCCTGCTAGGACTGATGGCTGCAATAAATACAGAAACTATAAATACTGTCCAGTAGTAAGTGATCTCATCTAGGGTTTATACCAATCCCAAAACCAACAGGGAAGTGAAAGCGAGAGGGTTCATCACTTGCAGTATGGAGGGACTCATCTGTTAAGTAAGTTGCAGCTGTGGAAGGATTTTTGTGGAGAAAATTAATAGGGCCTTCAATGTTCATATTAGAGAACATAAGAGCGCTATTGAAAGTGCAGATCTCAATAATGCTTTGGCCTCCCACATAACTAAATCCAGAAACAAGAGCAGTCGCCAAGTTTCATTTACTGGGATTGAGAACCCTTCAAAAGTGTGTGTGGGGAGCATGGACTATGACAGGATTCTGCTAAAAGGAGAATAGTACTGGATTTTTTCTATGGTGCAACAGAGGCACTAAGTCTTAACGACAGGCTGGAAGTAACTCCCTTTTATAATACTACTAGGTTTCCTGTCAACGTTGTAACAAATGAGGTCCCTTTTCTAATGAAAGCTTATTCTGTATCTCATTTGACCCTAGGTGCTTGTCTATAAAAATGCATGCAGTAAATATCATAGATCTTGCTAAAGATGATGTTTAACAAATTCTTAGCATGGCTTCATAACTAATACATGCTGTTTTGCTTTTCTGTTTACAGAATGGCACTTGTGGCTGTCCCAGCATGTACTGGGAGCCATTGGAAGCACTCAGTGGGTTAGCCTTAAGAATGGGGAAATAATGTGCGTCACTCTGTGATACTTTTTGTTTGGAGTCCCTTCCCAAATCAGGTTTTGAGCTCGTGCTGCCTTTTTGCTTTTTAGAAACTTTCTGCCCATATCAGAAATGATAGAGTCACAAAAAAGTAGGCAATCTGAACAAATACTTTGTTCAGTGTTTACAAAGGAAGTGGAGGGCACAAAGTAACAGAAGCTTTGGAGGGAGGGAGGTGGACACTAGTCCTTTTGGAGGCAACAGTCCTCACGGACTCGCTAATCTGAAGGTAGGCCAATGGGGCCAGCTGGGATGCATCCAAGGGTATTGAGGGAGCTCAGGAAAATACTGGCTGTACCCTGACAATTCTCTTCAACAGCTCATTGAAAACAGGAGTGGTTCCGGAGGACTAGAGGAGGAGGAGGGTAGATGTAGTTCCACTACACAAAAGTGGTAGCAGAGAGAAGGCTGGTAATTACAGGTCAGTCAGCTTGATATCAGTGGTGGGAAAGTTAATGAATCACAGGCGAAGGAAAGGATTGTGGAATATCTTGAATCCAGTGGGTTACAAGACCAAAGGCAGCATGGTTTCACAGAGGGAGGTTATGAAATGAATCTGATAGATTTCTTTGACTGGGTGACCATGGAAGTAGATCAGGGTGGAGCCATGGATGTGGCCTTCCAGAGTTCAGTAAACTTTGATTCTGTTCCACATAGGAGACTAGAAAGCAAGCTAGGTAGCTTAGGAGTGGGTCAAAGGCTGGTAAGCTGGATAAGAAATTGGTACTGATAGGCAACAGAGGGTGGTGGTAAACAAAGCTTACTACGAGGAAGGAAGGGTGACCAGTGGGGTGCCTCAGGGATTAGTACTGGAAAGTCTTTATAGGTGACATTTCAGAGAAGCTGGAAGGGAAGATCTGCCTCTTTGTGACTGACACCAAAATCAGCAATAGGGTGGATATTCCAGGAGGTGGAAAGGATGATCAGAGACCCGAGAAAACTCGAAGAGTGATCAAGGGTATGGATGCTGGGTTTCAATGTGAAAAAGTGCAAAATAATGCTCTTAGGGCACAGAAACCCAGGGGCGGAGTGCAGAATGGGAGGAGTGGTATTGATGCCCACCAAGCAGGAAAGAGAGCCGGGGATAATCATATTAGATGACCTAAAGGTGGCCAGCCAGTGTGATAAGGCAGTAGGGAAGGCTAGTGGGATGCTGGGGTGCATAGGAGGGATATCACCATCAAAAAGAGGGAGGTGGTGTTGCCTCTGAATAGATCACTGGTAAGACCTACCTAGAGTACTGTGTCCAGTTCTAAGACCACATCTTTGGAAGGACATAGACAGAGTACAGGTGATTCAGAAGAGGACAATTAAAATGGTGAAGGGTCTGCACCAAAGCTCTATGAGGAGAGACTAAAGGACCTCAATATGTACACCAAGGAACAGAGGAAGGATATGACAGCAACATTTAAGTACCTCACAGGGTAAATAAGGTACAGGAGAGAAGTATTTTTCTGAAGAAAAGATACTCAAGAACAAGGGACATGTTATGGAGCTGGACGGGGTTAGACTCAGGAGAGATATGAGGATGTACTTTTTCACAGAAAGAGTGGTGGATTACAAGGAATCATGGTGGAAAGAAAGGGGGGGAGGGAGAAAGGGCAGTAGATTAGGCATGATCTGTGGTAATACTGTTGGTAGGGAAATATGGGCAGACTGAATAGGCCAGGGGTTCTTATCTACCACTAAAACCTACAGTACATTTCTATGTTTCAAAAATGAAGTGAAGACGTGATTTCTGGTTGTATCTTTTGTCATATATTTACCATATTAATATTTGTGGCTTGTCTCACAGAATGTAAAATCTGAAATGGGATGACTTAAAGAAATTACTGGATAGCCTAGGGAGTAAATGTATGTTCGATCTCACCTTAGGTAGTGTTATTAACATGTCGCAATATTGTATTTATAGTATTTATTGAGGGTATTATGTTGAGCACTAGCATTTCAATGCACCTTTTTTCAATATGCAAAATTGTACTGGTGCCTTTTCAGAGTTTACAGACATAGAGCAGGATTCACAAAAGAGATGCACTGGTGCAAATGAGATGGCGTCACGTGAATAGGAAGCACTCACCAAGGTCAGATCATGATGCCTGATGCACCATGCTAACCCCACTGAATTATGTAAAGGGCAGGGCGGATGGGCGAAAGGATCCGGATGCACAACCACCTACGGAGCAACACAGTGAATGCTGAGCAACCCAGTGGCATGTGGGAGCAACAGGGACAATGCATTGGGAGAAAGGAGAGGGACACTGCAAAGGACAAACCAGAGGCCAAGGCACAACAGGGGCTGAAATAGGCACAATAGTGAGACTGTATACAGAACAACACCCAGAGGCCTAGTCCACACTCCCACACATGCCCATGGCAGGCACACAGAACAGTACACTGTAGCTGCATGGTGGCCACAACCGCGGTGAAAGTGTGAGCAAGATGGTGGCCATTGGGCAAGGCCAACACCACAGGTGGCCAAGACTGTAGGCATGTGGAGGCGACACCAGCTGACACCATGCTGAATGATGGCGCAGACAGTGCCACAGCCAGTCCAACCTCCAACCACAGGACACCGCACACAGGGCCACATGCCCAATAGTGCAGCAGTGCAATGTATGCGCACCACAAGCAGCACACACAGACTGAGGCAGACATGAGCAGCAGGACATGAGGTCTCACACACACCACAGACAACAGTGGGGCCACAAAGTTGGGTGCAGAAGCAGACTGTACAACACTGGGTGCACACAGGGCATGGCAGCAAGGGACAGTGAAGAGCCCATGATGAAAGCCAGGTTACGTGGAACAGTGAAGGACCACAGACACCTTCAGTCAGAGAAGCAATCAATTTAATACAAGAAGACAATAACCAGAACAATTACAGGAATAAGAAACAAAACCCAAAACCAGCTATATATACATTGGATGATATAAAAAGGGATGGGGTGAGGGACTATATACAGTAACAGGAGTGCAGAAGGGAGGGACAGCAACAATATAGGTAGGAGGGTGGGGACTACAGCAACATCGGTACATTACTAGAAACTATTTACAAAGAAAGATACTATGGGTGTGGCTGTGCAACATGCCTCACTAAACCCCCGCGGCATGTGTGACAGTAGGAGGACAACAGCTGCCAATGTCCACTGCAGTTGGGCCTGCAGACGCAGTATGGGCCATGGTGCCACCTGAATGGCCCGCTGACACCTTGCCCACTGGTCTGCTGCTTGCTCCAGGGGTCCCTCCATCCTCGCCCCCAGCACCATGTCCTGGGGACCTACAGCAAGAACACAGAGAACACACACTAAGTGCCATTGTAGACACACAACCCCTTACTGAGCAGAAGCCCACCCCACCTGAGAGACACTGCACACGAAGGTAGCCACCTACCTGCACCCACATGGACACCATGTCACGTGACCAACTGCGTGCCCTCCAGACACGCTTCCCTCAGCTGCCCCAGTGGCCGGCGCCTGGCTCTCCAGCCCTGCAAGACACAACAGACAGATACTGCCATGAGTAGACAAGTTATTGAACAAACCACCCCCAACACCAGTGTAGGCATGCAGTGATGGTGTACACAACCAGTGCAACACCGTGACTGGCCATGCAGTCTACAGCTGCACACACGCAACTCCCTTGCCTGAACCCCTGTAAAGTGCTCCCTGCCATGAGTTATGCACCACACACGGTGGTCCCACCCCATGTGCGACACACAGTGTACCTGTCCCACACACACCACTGCAGAGAGGCCCACTTCAGTGGCATGTATGACAGGGCACCACAGGGCAGTGCAGCCACAGCCAACAACTAACACACCGAAATCTGGCCAATGGAAAATCATGTACACAAATGCTCGCAGTCTGGAAACAAGATCCTAGACCTGCAGGCAATAATTGACAGAGGCTAAACTGGACATAGTAGCCATTAGCGAGACATGGTTTACCAGTAACCACACTTCAGAGACTTCAGTACTGGCTATGTACTGTTCAGAAGACTGAGGTGCAAAAGGGGGGGGGGCCGTGGAGTGGCTCTTTATGTCAATGAAAATATCAAAGCTACAGAAATTCAGAATACACGTAAGGAGCCAGAAGAACTGTGGGTCACCCTGGAAACAGGAAATGGGACAGCCATACGAACTGGGGTTGTCTACAGGCTCCCAGACCACGGGGAGGACATAGACACATTACTGTTAGAAGATATACAAAACATGATAGCTAAAGGGGAGGTTCTGGTAATGGGAGACTTCAACATGCCAGATACAGATTGGTCAATACCAGCAGGAACATCTGTCAGAACTAGACACATGATGGATTTCACCTGCGGGGAAGGGCCTAAACAACTGGATAACAACCCACAAGAGACAGGGCTATCCTAGATCTAGTACTGACTAACAGGGAAAGGATCACAGATCTCCACGTAGAAGGTCAACTGCAGGACCAGTGACCATCACATGGTATGGTTCAATGTGGCCACTAGAACAAAATCATCCCATTCCAAGGCAAAAATATGGGACTTCAGAGGAGCTGACTTTGATAAGATGGCCAACAGAGTTAAGCTAGCCCTGGCAAAAAGAAATACAGGTGAGGGGGTATAGGCAAAGTGGGCAAGCATTAAAGATGCAATATTTGAAGCAGCATCCCATTGTGTTAGTGAGAAAAGAAAGTGCAAAAGAAGAAGGAAACCACTTTGGGTCTCAAACAAAGTAGCAGAAAAGGTCAGAGCCAAAAGGCTAGCCTTCAGGAAATATAAGGGAACACAACGGGATGAAGATAGGGAGGCATACCAAACTTCCCTAAGGGAAGCAGGAAAGGCAGTAAGGCAGGCAAAGGCCCCAACCGAGGAAACACTAGCACAAACAGTAAAAGAAGGTGACAAGACTTTCTATAGATACATTAGTGAAAGGAGAAAGTCCAGAGGGGGTATTGCTAAGATCAAAGGGGATAAGGGGGCATGTGAGGAGGACCATGTAAAAGCACTCCATCCTAAATAGATACTTCTGCTCAGTATTTACTGAAGAGAAGGTGGCAGGGCCCACAGCTCTGCACTGTGAACACGGGGAGGGAGGGAGGTGCACTCAGTCCCTTCACAAAAGAAAGGGTCTCAAGAACTCATGACAGCTCAGGGTGGACAAGGCAATGGGACCCATGGGATACATCCCAGGATACCAAAGGAGCTAAGGGTGGAACTAGCAGAGCCATTATCAGAACTGTTTAGTGAGTCTCTGAGCACAGGAGAGGTCCCAGAAGACTGGAGAAGGGTTCATGTGATCCCGCCCCACAAGAGTGGTAGCAGGGAGGAGGCAGGGACCATAGACCAGTCAGTCTTACCTCAGTAGTGGGCAAGATTATGGAGACACTCCTGGCGAAAGGGATAGTACAGCACCTGGAACCTATAGAGCACAGGATCCAAGACAGCATGGGCTTTACAAAGGAAGGTCCTGGCCAACTAATCTCATAGATTTCTTTGACTGGGTCAACCAGATGGTGGACCAGGGGGAGCAATTGATGTTGCCTACCTTGACTTCAGCAAAAGCTTTCGATACTGTTCCACGTGAAGATTGATTAATAGCTGGGTGGGCTGGGAGGGTCAGACGCTGGTCAACTGGGTGGCAAACTGGTGGATGGGCAGAAACAGAGAGTGGTGGTAAATGGTATACAGTCGAAAGAGATGCAAGTCACAAGTGGGGTACCTCAGGGATCAGTCCTGGGCCAGTCCTCTTCAATATCTTTATCAGTGACATTGCAGATGGACTGGAGGGTAAGGTTTGTCTGTTTGCAGATGACACCAAGATCTGCAACAGAGTAGATGATCCAGATGGGGTGGGCAGAATGAGAAAAGATCTGGATAAACAAGCAAAATGGTCGGAAGAGTGGCAACTGGGGTTTAACGCAAAGAAGTGCAAGATCATGCACATAGGGAAGAGAAAACCTGAAACCACCTATAGGCTGGGAGGGGAGTAGCTGGCAGTCACAAGGGAAGAAAGAGACTTGGGCATCATCATCACCGATGACCTGAAATCATCCAAGTAGACCTCTAAAGCAGTAGGTAAGGCTAGAGGGATGTTGGGGTGTATTAGTGGTGGTATCAAGTTGGAAGAGGGAAGTAATAATCCTCTTTACAAGACACTGATTAGGCCCCATCTGAAGTACTCATGGTAGTACTGGAGGCCACACCTTCACGTGACTTTAACCAAATTGGGGCAGTCCAAAGAAGGGCAACCAAAATGGTGTAGGGACTGCATCAGAAAACATATGAGGACAGATTAACTGAGCTCAATATGTATACCCTAGAGCAAAGGAGGGAGAGAGGTGATATGATCGAAACATTCAAACACCTTAAGAGCATTAACAAGGTGAAAGAGTCTAACATGTTTCAATATAAGAAAAATAGCAGGACAAAAGGACACAGCATGAAGATTAGAGGCCGATTAAGAGGTAATGTGAGGATTCTTTTTCACAGAAAGTGGTGCTGCATGCATGGAGCGGCCTACCTCAGGAAGTGGTGGATATGAATACAGTGCAGGGCTTCAAACAGGCATGGGATAGGCATAAGGGAGCACATACAGATGAGTATGAATAGATCAGCCATTTACAGAGCAAAGGCCTATGGAACATCTATAAGGTAGAGAAAGAAATGGGCAGACTGGATGGGCCTGCAGTCCTTATCTGCCATCAACTTCTGTCTTTCTATGTTTCTATGTTGGTGAGTGTCCATGTGAGTGTGATGTTGTGATGTGACCCATCCCCACCCCACATGCGCATGTGCTGCACACATATGCAAGAAACCTACCTGGTACTGGAAGTGCACCCCTGCGTGCATGGTCATGCAGCCGCTGAAGACGGGCCCTGTCCCTCTGGCCAAGGATACCATAATGGTGCCTGCACTGTTCCCCAGTATGGGGAACCCCATGCACTGCACCAGCCACTGGGTACTGGCGGCCCACACTCGCACCCTGGGCACCTGCAGGTCCTCCCCCCCAAAAAGCTGCCCCTCCACATGCAGCACTAGGGCCACCAGGTGGAGCAGCTCCACCTCAGACCAATTCATGGCCCTTGGTCCAGTCCTCCCTGTCCTTGGCATCCCCACAGCAGAAACAGCACATAGCAGTATGCAATGCCTGCGCAGCCGAAATGCAAAATGGTGCCACATGCACCACTAGGCCACGTGCATACCCCCCGCGTACAGTGGTGTGAAGCGCAATTGGTCAGTCATGAGCCCACAGGCACATGCGCAATGCACAATATTATGGTGGGAATGTGGGGTCATGGGTCATGACCGGGTCATGCATGCACATCACGAAGGCATCCGCCATGTGTGTGTCACACATCATTGTGCATGGTGCCTGTAATGCACAGTACAGACGGCATCATGCTGATTGGGATGAGCTGAGGGCAATTATGCAATCCACAGACAATGCGCCCAAATCAGCCTAGTAACGTGTTATGGGGCATCTCAGCTGTTTAGCATCTCATTATCACTGTCCCAGTCCTCATTTGCATGCCCTGAGCCATAAATGCTCCCAACTCAGACCACACTGAGTATAGGTGACTGAGAGGATTCACAGCCTTAAAGGTGAGTACTATATTATTCATATAGATCTTTAGGTTGTGTTGACTGGTAGGTGCAATCGAAAAATTCTGCCTATTCTCTGCATGACCCAGAGGAGGGGATACAGATAAATGCAAACTGACATTGAACCAGTGTAATCTGTTGGTTTACAATACCATAACTAGTGTAGCCAATCCACAGCATGCAATGGTCAGTGGACAGCCTGTCACCATCCAGATGTGTGCAGGGACACCGGTTGCACACTATGCTGTGCCACACACTGTCCCATGGGAAGCCCTATGCCGGGGAGGGGGAGGAATGCTGGCGGCCGATGTGCCTGCACAAACAGTGAGGTGTGCATAGTGTCAGAGATGGCCAGACCAGCTGAGAGGATTCGCAGCCTTAAAGGTGAGTACTATTTATATTATTCATATAGATCTTTAGGTTGTGTTGACCGGGTAGGTGCAATCGACAAATCCTGCCTATTTCAGGCATGTCTCAGCCTTTAACATCTTTATAGGTGACATTGCAGAGGGTCTGGAGGGAAAGGTATGCCTCTTTGCAGATGATACAAAGATCTGTAACAGAGTTGATACACAAGGGGGAGTAGAAAGGATGAGAAGGGACTTGGCAAGGTTGGAGGAATGGTCAGACATATGGCAACTTAGATTCAATGCTAAGAAGTGCAAGTAATGCACCTGGGAAACAAAAACCCAGGAGAAGAGTACACAATAGCAGTGGAGGTACTAACAACAACAAAAATGGAACGGGACTTGAGGTAGTCATATCGGATGATCTAAAGGTGGGTAAGCAATGTGAGAAGTCAGTGAGGAGAGCCAGGGGGATACTGGGATGCATAGGAAGGGGCATCACAAGTAGAAAAAGGGAAGTGGTTATCCCTCTGTACAGACAGTTGGTGAGACCCCATCTGGAGTACTGTGTGCAGTTTTGGAGACCTCATCTGCGCAAGCACATAGACAGGATGGAAGCAGTCCAGAGGAGCGCAACTAAAATGGTGCAGGGTCTGCATCAGAAATCATATGAAGAGAGACTGAGAGCTTAATATGTATACCCTTGATGAAAGGAGGGACGGGGACATGAAAGAAACGTTCAAGTACCTCAAGGAATCAACAAAGTCCAGGAGGTAGTATCTTTCAGAAAAGAGATGTAAGAACAAGGGGACACAATTTAAAGATAGAGGGGGGACGGCTCAGGGGTAATGTGAGGAAATCTTTTTTCATGGAGAGAGTGGTGGATGCATGGAACTGCCTTCTTGGGGAGGTTGTTGGGGCTGAAACAGTGGGGGAATTCAAACATGCTTGGGACAGACACAAGACAATTGTAGTGGGGGATTGCAGGAAGTAGGCTGTTGGTTAACTAGAATCTGCAGCGTATCCAGTAGGTAGGGAAATGGGCAGACTGGGTGGGCCAAGTGGTCCTTATCTGCTGTCAAAGTCTATGTTTCTATGTTTCTATGTGTATCTGTACATGCGACACTGGCGGCATGGCCACGGCTGTGCAGCTGTCCATGGCAGTCCAGATGACCACGGCGGATGCAGCACTGCCCACCACACCACACCATGCACCACAACAGATATGCACTGACTGCAGACCTTGTCAGGCAGCTGATGTGGTGGCACACTGCACCCACTGTACGGCGGTACTGGCACATGAAAACCTGCATGTGTATGTCTAATGTCTGTTTCTACATTCCCGCAAAAGCCAGAATGTCTGGAGGAGACAGTGCCACCAGTCACAGGCAAGCAAACTTCATCAAAGATGAGGAGAGGGCCCTCACAGAAGCATATAACCTGCATCGTGATGTCCTGACAGGCAGGGGTGACAGCAGTGCAGCACAGGAGGAGGGCTGGGAGGCGGTGACATGCCATGTCAATGCTGTGGGCAAATACAATCAAAATCCACTGGAGTGCAGGAAGCACCTAATGATGGCAAGCGGATGGCCAAGGATAAGATGGCCCACATTGAGGCCTCCTGCGCTGGACAGGTGGTGGAACACAGTCCAATGTGCCTCAACACAAATGAGGAGCTGCTAGTGGAAGGCATTGCCAGGAATGCTGTGCAGGGTGTCCCTGGAGGGTTGCAGAACAGGTGGCAGCCCATTGCAGCACTATCGTATCATGCCATGACACATGTCAGGCAGCATATGTGTGTCCTGGTTGCCATGCCAGTCCCAATGTGTGCCGTCATGCAACTGTGTACCCATGGAATGTACCATGTGTGGCAATGGCCCATGCTGTGCCACGTTGTGTTAGACAGTCCATGCCCATGATGGCACATGTGCTGAGCTGGTGCCAATCAGGCTACTGGCACACTAACACTGTTGGATGGGCATGTTGTAGCTTTGGCACACAGGGTGCCATGTGGAAATGTCCTGTCAGCATGCAGCCATGGTCACAGCAGGTGCATGGTTGCAGCGGCGTTACAAGCACTGGACAGCCGTGTCAGAGTTTGTCATGTGCATCCATGGCACAACATTTTGACACATTGTACATGTATGTATGTTTGTATGACACTGTATAATCTATTGACACTGACCATGTTCTGCCTTCTTCTTTTCACAGTTCCATCACACCTCACAGGTGCAGCCATGTCCATGGCTGCCGGGATGCCCTAGTGGGCAATGATGCTGGCCCATCACACAGGGCTGCGGGCACGTCAGAGGATGTTGCCATCCCTGGACCATCCACTGCTCAAGTGTCACCTGCTGCAGTGCCAGTGGTGGTGGGCCCATCAGACCCTTCAGCCATTGCTGCCACTGTTGGCGGGCATGTCACCACATGGCTGGAGGGTCTACTGGGTTTGTCTGATAATGAACCAGCAGATGCAGTGGACATCACTGATGCCCTACTTATGCTGGCATCAGGCACACTGGGGGCGCACAGCGACGTCCATGCAGATGACAGCGCCACACAGATACAGGAAGACATGGTTGACAGTGGGGCACGCAGCACACAGGTGCCTACACAGGTGGCACCTGACACCATTGGTGGCCATGCTGCACAGGGCGTAGCTGCAGGGACAGCACAGCTGCACATGGTGGTAGGTGCGGTGCACTATGCAGCCAGTCCTGGTGCGGTGGGTAGTGTCAACCAGCGTGTCACGCCCAGGTGCTGTGGGACACACAGGTGCCGTTGAGTGTGACTTCTGGCCATGGACATGATGGGGCCATGCATGCCCATGACCCACCAATGCTGCAGACCGCCATGGTGCAACCACTGCCCGTGGATGCCCCACAGCAGGCTGGATCACCACCACCCGTCGACGACATCACTGTGAGCCATCACCTGCTGACGAGATTGAGGGCTATCATCCACCTCCGCAGGATACGGTGGCGGGGCAGGCATCCCCATGCAGAATTAGGGGCCTCCAGATACTGAGGATCCTGAAGCATGAGTCTCCAGTCGCATGGCATGCCCAGATGTTGACAGAGGCATACATACTGTGGGTCATGTGCAGCGGCACTGGAGCAGATTGCAGCCGCTGCTGAGGCAGCGTGTACATCCGGTGCATGCCGTGGCCATCAGACCTCCAGCCGGACACCTAGGAGAACCTCCCGCATACCCAGGCAGTGGTGTCAGGTGAACCAATTGCTGCTGATGCTGTCACCACACATCACACTGCCCAGCATCCCCCAGCACTGACATGGCTCATGGGGCCACCACACCAATGAGCACCTGTTCATGGTCTCAGTGCAGTACCCCTACAGGGGTGTTGGCAGCACCCCCCTGTGGCTGGTAGTGCTGTAGCTGCATCCACCAGTCATGACAGAGGCCACCCTCATGTTTGTGGTGGCCGTGGTGCTGCCCTGTGACATCCAGGTCCCTGTACCAACAGTTGCTGCATGTTCCACCTCTGTGTCCCACTCTTCTGGATCCCAATGCCTGGGGTGGCATGGGTGGCATGCGCCTGCCCCAATGCACTGCCTCTGTGGGCCCCTTGTGCCATGCCACCTGCATGTCTGTGTGCACCACTGTTGTGCCATGTGGCATGGGTGTGATGAGTGCGGTCCAGTGTCTGCTGCGCCTGTGTGCCAGCAGCAGTGCACACTGATCCATGCCGTCCCTGGTACTGTCATTGTGGCACATGTGTGTGTTGAAAGGTGTGTGTGTGTGTGTGTCTGGGCCTGGTGGTCTCTGGCATGTCTGCGGTCCACTGCTGCCCCGCCACCACTGTGTCACATGTGTTGTGTGTGTGCCCATGTTGAGCTGTGTGTGTGCTGTGCTGTGTCCGCCATGCAATGCATGCCCATGTTTCTACCTGTGGTCCATTATGCACCTCCCTATACATACCTGTGACACTCACTTGCGGTCCCCAAAATGCTCCCCCACCAGTGTGTTCCTGTAGAGCCATGCCCTTGTGGCATGACATGGGTCCCACTGTGCCACTGGTGGTCCAGTGTTCTGCTCCTGTGGCACTACATCTTCCTCCCCACCCTTCTCCTCCTCCCAGGAACTGTCTCCTTCCATGGCCTTGACAGCTTTTCCACGGTCAATGGCCATGTTATGTAGTATGCAACATGCCAAGAATATGCCACAGGTCTTCTAAGGGCTATATTGTTGGGCACCACCTGACATATCCAGGCACCAGAAGTGCATCTTCAGCATGCTGAATACACGCTCTGTGATGGTGCACATAGTGGTGTGTGCCTCGTTGAATCGCTCCTCCGCCTCTGTTCCAGGTCATCGGATGGGGATGAGGTGTGAGGGTCTAAGTGGGTATGCTACATCACCTGTGGGGGGGAAGGATAGCTGTTAGTACACTGGTGAATTGTGCAGCATGCACCCCCTGCTCCATGCTGCACAGCTGTGTGTGGTGTGCATCCACCACTGACTGTGCTTGTCCCTTCCCTGCCATCCTACCTCCACCATCCACCTGCTGTTGTCTGGCCCCACTGCTGTTGTTGGCCTCAGGCCACACATGCAATTGGGGTCACACGTGGCCCGCCCACCATTGTCCTGCCCAGTGTGCATGGCAGTAGTGCCCGCTGTCTGCATGTGTTACACTAGGCCCTGCCACACATGCCCCCATGGCACTGCACCCCACATTCCATGCATTGCACGTGTGCCACCATGTACTGGTTGGTGACTGCCTGCGTCACCTTTCCCCCTCCACTGTCCCACATCTGCTGTACCCTCTAATGCTTTGTGCATTGTGCTACCTGCCCCCCTTCCTAGCCTGTGCTATAGTGACCTGTTGTGCGGCAGGTTGCCATGTCCCACGCACCTACTAAATGGCCACTTGGTATGTTCCCTGCCTCGAATCTGTGGCAGAGGGTGGACTGGTGCCATATGAAGGCCTCATGTGTGCTCCCAGGGTGTGTGGTGCAGACATTTCTGATGCACCCTGCAGCATTGCACACTACTTGGCAGTTTACAGAATGACAGCCCTTGCGGTTGATGTAGGTGACCGCATCGTCACCAGGTGGTGTGCAGATTGCCACATGGGTGCAGTCAATGGCCCCTATGATGCCTGGCATGTGTGCCACCCTGTACAACTCCTGCATGGCTTCTGTCTGCACTGCCTGTGTGCTTAAGAAGTGGGTATATTCCAAAGCATGTGGTAGTAGTGCGGTGAGAACTGTGAGGAGATGGGAAGTGGAGGCCTGTGATATGCCAGTGGTGTCCCCAGTAGGCCTCTGGAAGGTTCCCATGGCAAGCAAGCACATTACTGTTGTCACCTTGGTCTCCACTGATATGGCATGACCTCGTCCGGTGGGTGCCTGCATTTCTCATGGCACAGCTCACTGAGCTGCCTCAGAATGGTCTATTCAGGTGGTATCAGTCTACTGTCTCTGTGTCAGGACAGCCTGGCATGATACCACCATGGGGCCGGCCACCTACAGTGCCTTCCACCTCCCCATCTCCCTCATCCCCATTATCAATGCCACCATCATGAATGGTGCTCCATCCATTCTGTCCTGCAGCCTTCTTCCTCTGTCGTTGTGCTGCTCTGTAGTGCTGCCACTGGCCTGCTGGTGACTTGCACTTCAGTCTGCTTCTTTCATACTTATTATTCCATAGCGCGATTTGTTACTTGCGCTATGTTTGTCCTGTAGCTGCACATTCCTTTTGCACTGTGAATTGCTTTGCACTGTGTATGCATGTGTACGCCTCTGTATTTGCACCACATATCATTATCATGCATCTACGGCACTTCCTTGCCCTGTGCAGTGCATTTCAGATGCACCGGCACATCCACCCTGTCTGTGAATCGTTCCATGGCACGTTTTTGGGATGCACCGGCACATCTCATTTGCGCCTGGCGCATCTCTTTTGTGAATCCTGCCCATAAAGGGTAATGTGCTAAGTGTCCACCAGCCTTTGAAAAAGTGCTCTTGTGTGAAATGCTTCAAGTGGTGAGGACAGCAGGAGAGAAGTGGGTTCCAGTTCATATGGCATTTGCCATGAATAGTGTCTGTATACTGCTTTGATTATGCTCTGAAAGAACTCTGAGGGAATTGCTTGTTTCTGAATATTTTGCACGAATAAAGAAGCATAATCAAGGCAAACTGCTTCTGTTTCAGTTTTTTCAACTGTATGTGTACAGCAAGTCTGTAGTAAGGGCCGGTCATCCCTTCCTGTTTTAATACATTACAAGCATCTTTTTCTGGCATTTTTTTTAAAGTTGTTCTCAATGTTAGAGCATTGAGAACAACTTCAAAGCCTCATCAGCAGGATCTATGCGTGGGAACTGCTTGTGCAAGCAGTTTTTAAGACAAGCAATATCCCATTTAGACAAAATACTGATATTTTGTCTAGATGAAATATTAGATCTGCTCCACTTCATAAAAACATGCTCAGATTGTATTATTAAAAAAAAAAGAAAGATTGTTAAGAACAAGCTTAGTTCTCACAGGTACTATGATACCACGGGAACACTCGAGCTTCACTTTCCTGTTCTATGACATCACAGTATTTTACTCAGTGTGAGAACAAGCTTGTTCTTCACATGTGGGGATATTTATTCTCTATTTATTTCCAGTCTGGGGTAAATAAACTGTTCAAGTGGGCTGGTGGTAACTACTGTTGCCACTTACAAATAAAGATTTTTTAAGCGGGAGAAACAAATGGCATCTCTTTCAAATATGACAGTTCTGAGAATAGTCAATTTGTTGGGCACTGAGACAGGCTGGAACCAGGACTTATTCATACCCATTAGCTGTGTCGTGCCAGTCCAATGGGTACAAAATTGTTTTAGCCGATCAAGATGCGAGATTCTTAGTACCCATTTTACAAATATCCCCAACACTCATCACCCTGCAAGGTTTTCCAGGTATTTGCCCTAGCAGGACTGAAACAGGGGTTGCAGAGAGCCCTGATCCTGCAAATGCTACTGTGGGAAGGTTCAGCCTTTCAAGAGGCCTTGCTGGGCTTCTGAAGCTGCCTGGAATGTCCTGCAAGGTACGAGTTAGAGGGCTGATGCAGGCCACCTCTGTAGCCCCAGCCCATGTAATCAGGCCCTGCACCACCTGCATTAGAGAGCAGAACAGGGCAGGGTCTACAGTGTGAATAGAAAGCTGCAGAATACATACAGAACAGAGCAGGCAGAGAGTTAGGAAAATGGTTTGGATAGAGAGAGAGAAAGACAGACAGACTAAGAAAACTAGTTAGTATCTTTGACTTTTTATTTTTATGTTTTAATTATGAAGTATGCACATTTTAGTTTATGTTTTTCTGCTGAAGAAAACGTCTTTATGTTTATCCATTTACCTGCTGAATAAAAGCCATTTTGTTTGAACTTTAATTTTGAAATCTGGTGTACAACCCATCGTTACGTATTCCCAATACAGCCAAGGCAACTCTGTTCATGTTGCCTAATCACAATGGGCTCAATTCAGAGATGTGCCGGGAATGGGCACAGGCCCCGGGTGTGCTGAACATATGGTGCATGGGGCTTGTGGCATTCCCTGACAGCAATCAGGATTCATGCTCTCTCGTATGCCATTGCCCTTGAGATAGACCAGCTTTTATTGGTCTAACTTTGCGGCAAACTTGGGACCTTTTTACAGGGTTTGCACAAAACCGTTGGTGCAAGCTGCCGAAAAGTGGGAAAAGTGTTGCAAATGCACACAACCTTTTTGAATTGGGCACAGGCTGCATCAATGTGTTTGGCACAGCTGCAGGGTTGATGCAGGGCTCAATGCAAGCCGTTTGTCAGCCTTTCTGAATCGAGCCCAATCTGTCTCCCCAGTTGCACCATTATATACTGTAGTAGGTGCTTCAAACAGCAACAACATTGTTACAGTCAGTCAGTGGCATCTGGTACTGATACTGCTGCTCATATACATATCTCTCAACCTCCTGCCTTGCAAATCAGGCACAAAACTAAATAAACAGGGACAAATGAATGAAATCAGGGCCGCTTCTTACAAAATAGTAATATCAGCTCAAAAAGACTGGTATATTGGGTGGCTTGGTGTGAAAAGCATTTCCCAAAGGAGAACTAGACTGTAGCATTAATGTTTCACAATATATCCCAGCTTCAAAAGAGGGTAACAGCCAGGAACTCTCCAATTATTGACCAATCTCACTTTTGTTCATGCTCTCTTAGGCCCCGGAGTTGGAACGGCTGGTCCGTGGCCTGCTTTATCAATAACTAAACAGCAGTACATTGCTTTCTGCTTGCCAGCATGGGTTTCACTCTAGTCACTCCACGGACACCACCCTTGTTGATTTTAAACACTTAATCCCTTGGAACCGAATAGAGAAACTGGAGAGGTGTTCGTGGATTTGATCAAAGTCTTTGAGCTGGTGGACCACTCCTTGCTTTTGAGTAGGCTACCAAAACTCAGCATGCATCCAGAGTCCATGGGGTGGTCCAGGACATATCTGATGGGAAAGTAGCAACAGGTCCTGCTGGGGGGAAGTTATCTAGCACCAAGAACCAGTATTGTGGGGTACCACAGGGCTCAATCCTGGGTCCCTTGTTATTTTTGATTTTAGTCAATGACCTTCCCAATCTCCTGAGCTACTCACGGATCCAGATGTACACCAACAAGGCAGTATAGTGCAGTGGTTTAAGGCTCTGAGCTGCAAATCTGGTGACATCCAGCAGACCAGACCTGGGTTTGAATTCCACAGCTTCCACTTGCATGCTGTGTGACCCTGAGCAAGTCACTTAACTTCCCTGTGCTTCCAGGTCGCTCCTGTAAAAAAGCTTTTAGCTTAGTCTGCTACCCCTGGTTAAACAAATAAAAAAATTAAAAAAAAAAAATGATACAGACCCTGTAGCCAATGGAGACACTAAGGGGAACCTGGAAAGTACACTGGCAGAGGATTTTAGATTAGTTCACGACTGATTCACCAGGTCAAGGCAAGTTATGAGTGTCAAAGAAAAACAAAGTATGAGGCTTGTAATGTTGCAGAATGTTAATTCAGCAGAAAATGCTGAACTGGATAGCATACTTATATAAACATCGTATAACCTGTGTTGAAAAATACAAGTTTTGGGGAATCACATTTGACTGCAGACTGAAATTTACAAATCATTTTTCAGGCCTCAGTCAAAAGGTTAATAAAAGAATAGGGGCACGGAGAAAAGTATCAAATTGTTGAACTCTTGAGTCCAGAATAGAAATAGCTTCCACTTTCATTTTATCAGTAATTGAATATGGAAGAAGCGTATAAATGAATGTGAATATGAGAGATCTGGCTAGACTGAATAGACTTTACAATAAGTTGGCCTAATTTGTGCTTAAGTGTAGACTAATTAACCAGCATTGTGATATGAATGCTAAACTGACCTGGCTCCCCATCAGAATAGGAGGGTGAAGAAACAGTCAATTGGTCTACGGAATAATGAACTCATATGGAAACCATCTCGTATTGTCATCATTGTGTCCAAACCAGCAAGTGGTTTCAAATCATTATATTTGAATCTCCAAGGTAAACCAATCGAGTACCCACAATCAATACCAGATCTGGTGAGCTGAAAACCCGCTAGAATGCAGCTTATATATATATATATATATATATATATATATATATATTTTGGAATAACCTGAGCAATGAAACAAAAAATATGCCATCACTAAACTTTTTCCACAAAGCTGTTATAAAGGCGTTTAGAACATGTTCATACTTGTTTTTAAGAAATTATGTGTTCTTTTTATGTCTTGCCATTGTTTTATTTGTGAATGAATCATTGGATGTCAGTATGAAACAAGAATATACTTGAAAATAGGCAGATGCCCAAATGTGTATTTACTGTATAAAAGTTTATTTACAGTACTGCTACATATTTTATGCTTCAAATCCTTACTCCACAGTGACAACAAATGCCAAATTTGGATATATCTTAGAAAGCATTTGAGGCAAAATCAAGGAGGCCCCTGAAAATCAGTGAAAATGGAGAGGTATGCTTGGAATGAAAATTGGGCAGATCCTCATTGTGCCCAATTACTGTCAGAATATAAACTTATTCAAACAGTAGTGACAGCATCCGCAGCATTGCTTTCTTTTTATGACTAGCAGAATTGCATGTTTTCAGGAGTTAATCACAAGGATAGACTGGGGACACTCTGCACTTAGTGTATTTAGATTTTAGTAAAGCCTTTGGTAAAGCACCCAATGGGAGACAGATACACAAAATCAGCGGGGGGGGCAGGGAAACTAGTACTGTAAATTAGGGCTGTGGTGGTCACCTTTCTGGTTCTTAAAGGTCTGGCTGACTTGGGTTAGGAAAATTAGAACCAGAACAAAAAAATGCATTATATAGTAAAACATTGTGCAATTAATTTAAAACAGTGTTACGCTGAACAGCTGCCAATGCCTCCGGAGAACTTTAAAAACATAATATGTGGACAAAATTCTGCTTATGTTTCACATTAGGTCTATTTCTCTTCCCTTCATTTGTTATTGAGGTTATATGCATAAAGTAGGATCTCCGATTGCTTATTCCCTACCTGACAGCATAAAACCTTGCTTGTGACATCACAGTTATTCCCATGGCAACAGACTGTAATATCACAACACAAGATTATGACTTCAAGTTAGGCATAAGCTGCAGGGGCAAATGAACTCTAAGAGACACAGATCCTGTTTTTGTGCAAATTTCCTCAGGAATAAATATGGAGAAGACTGAATCTGTAGAAGATACATGAAATACAAGTTGAATTGTGTCTAAATATTAGATGCTCTAAAGTTTTCCCAGAGGCATCAGTGGCTCTTTAAATATTATATAATCTTCTGCACTAAAGAGGCCAGTGTGAATCAGCAGCTTCCTTTTCTAACATAGTACATAGTAATTTAAGATTAGAAAGGACTTTGGGTCAATCATGTTTGCCATCTCAGCTTCACAAGCAACATTCTCCTCCATCTGTTCCATCCCACTAAACGTGCTCCACCAGTACATTCATGCAGGTGTAATATTTAAGCAATAATGCACAACAGGGCATATGTCATGCTGGAATAACATTGTGTCTCAGATGCTTGTGTTCGAGGTTGCAGGCCAAGTGCATCCAGCACCTGAGAAGTTACATTATTCCAGCATAACACACACACACACACACACACCATACTGTGCATTATTGCAATTATAAAAATGCTAATTTATATACAGAACAAAACATTAAAAGTAGATTTCTAAAATTGGTTCAGTTACTTTTTATACAGTATGTGTAGATATATGTAAACAAAAAGTTCTTGTTTTCTGTTTTGGACAGTAGGGGGTGCTGTATGTTGCTGTACTGCTTTGAACGTATATGTGTGTGTGTGTGTGTGTGTGTGTGTCTCACCCACCCAACCCCACCCTGCTTCCTGCTTTCTCCCACTCCCTGGCACACAAATGTGGCAGCCAGGTTGAAAGATCAGTAGAATTTGGTAGAAGTCATTGATAGTGTGGCAGTTGCATAATCAGTAAGTGGAGTGGACAGCAGAGTAAGTTGGGCACTGTCCTTTCTAGTCACACTCATGCTGGTGTCCACCTGCCGGGTAGGGTAAACTGAAGCCACTCACAGTGGCAGTCTGAATTGTTTTTGTGGCAAGGTTAACAATAAGGAGAAATGGTGAATAGATATATAGTCACTTATTTTCTTTAAAAATCTAAGAATTTTTGTTCACCTGTTATGGAGCAGTTCTGGAACAGTAGGACAGCAGGATTAATATTTTTACAAATGTATGTTGTACTGGCAAAGTTTAAGCAAGACATGACAAGTGTTGGCAACATGCATTTGGGAGATGTAGGATTTTCCTTTTTTTTTTTTACCTGTGGTCATACAGTGTGATTTATTTATTTTATTTTAATGATGTCTTGGAGAACACCTGTAGTGGATGCTCATTTGTGGGTTCCACATCAGTTACAAGAAAAAATAGAACAGGTACATAACATTATGTTACAAGCTACTATAAAATTGCACTGGTACAAAACAATGCATTACAAGCTAGGCAGACAATAAATTTGTGTGAATTACAAGACTGGGATAGCATTTAGCTTAAGGTATAACATTTAGACACTGCTACGGCATTGGTGAGAAGGTGCCTCGTCAGAAAGTTAAGCATACTTGAGGGTGGAGAAACAGACTGGAGAACAGGCACAGCTGAGGCATAGTGAAGTGTATGCCTGCATAAGAGGGTTAAGAACAGACTTAAGGAAAGTTGGAGACAATGGGGCTAGGAGGCAGCAGATGGGGGCATGAGGGTGGGAACTGAAAGGGGAATGGGTGCCCAGTGGGGAGGGAGGGGAGGGAGTAGATGGGGGGACAATGAAGTGCTGTGAAGGTAGATGCCCTAGGATTAGGTGGAACACTAAGTGCTACTACTTTACAGTGGTCCAAATGTAGGAAAGTTGTTTGGTCATCATAAATGGTCAGACGAGTCACAGTTGTCATTTGTGGCAGGTGCTACCTGAGCTTACCTTGAAAACACCAATGGTTGTGGTATCGGAGATGGCTGAAGGAAGTGCATTGGTCCAGTGTGGTGCATGGTAGTAGAATGCACGTTGGCCCTGTACAGTGAAGCATTTAGGTTTACTGAAAATTTGGCTGTGGGTGCTTCTGGTCAGCCTGGCACTTACATGGTGACTGTGCAGATTCTGGACTCCTGGTGGCATTAGATTTAGTGTGATTCTTTTTTATTGGCCCATAGACAGGTATGGTACTTAACTTTGCTTTGCAGTTGGAGCCACCCTGCCCATGAATAGAGCTCACAGGTGTGTGTAAGCCTTGCAGCATGTGTGCCTGACCTTCATACAATGACAAGCTGGGATAACATAACTGTTGAAGATTAGTGCTGACCGATCATTCAGATCCCAGGATTTCTTCTTACCATTTTAGAATTTGGCTTGATCCACCCAACAGATTTAATTCTTGCATGGTAAAAATGGAATATCCGTACAGAGCAGACACAAGCTGGACCAGTCATATAGCAAGTTATCATACTGACATTTATCTCTGTAACATCAATAAGAAGACTGATGAGGATGATGATGATAAATGTTCATTTTTATACAGGTTAATTCTCTGAGAACTCAAGTCCTAGTCTCAAGAATATTACTGAGTAACTATACTAAAAGTTACTGATGAGGATGAGGATAATGATGATGATAAATGTTTATTTCTATACAGGTTAATTCTCTGAGAACTCAAGTCCTAGTCTCAAGAATATTCCTGAGTAAGTATACTAAAAGTTATTAATGCAAATTATAGTCATGTAGGCACTGCAGTGGCACCAACAGATTGATGAAGAAGAAGACAACCAATCCCATAAGGGAGCAAAAAAGATGTACACACACAGCAAAACCAACATTATGCATTCAAACTGACAAAAAAGAAAAGTAATGTAACTGGATCCCCGAACCAGTATAACATTCAGTAACAGTGATGTTGTAGTACAGAATTACAAAGAACCCTTCAACAGCAGTCGGATTATAAATTAATGCTGTCAAAAGGAAATATGGTATATTTTTCCTACTCTTCCAATCAGGACAAAAGAATCTGAATAGCCAAGGCATTATGGTTTTATTCATCTTCGCTCATTTTGACATCTGACTGATTTTCATACTGTTGTATTTAGTGGTCATAGTATATATTTTTTTACTAATCAAAGGTACGATAATGTTACCTGGGGCTGGGGGGATATATCTATTAATATAAAAAAGAAAGACATTATTACACTTAGTAGAGCATTCCTCTCTTTTTACTTCCCAGGTAATGCTCCTTGGCATGGGGATACAGTTCTTGAATTGAGGACCTTGGACTCTGAGAGAAAGGAGAAACCCTGTGAGGACTCGGTGGGGTCAGTTTCCAGTGACCTATGGGGATACAAATGCTAGTAACTCTCAGAGAGGGAAGGTTTATGGAGTTCTTTTGCTCTGCTGGTCCTCGTAAATGGCACACTGATGGCATCTTTACTTTCTACCTAATGGATTGGGGTGATTCTCCTCCCAGAGGAACTGTCAGTAAAGATAGTAAAGGGCTATGGATTGTGACATGCCAAGAGACCATTAAACTGACATTTTCTGAAAAGGAAAATGCTTGCAAGGGATCACAATATAAACCTTTTAGGCCTCAGACAAAATGCTGACCTTGCCTTTGTGAGGTTTGGAAAATCCTTGGAACTTCAAAATCACCTTATTCTTACTAAAACCTGAAAGATAACTAAAGGGTTAAAAATGATTTCATACATGAGGATTAAAAACAGTTTAATACATGAACATTATAAGAATGTCACGAATCAGCAGCACACTTTGAAAATTTTACTGATTTTTAATTTTTTTGTATTTTTTGTGTTTTGTGTTTGATCAACCTGTGAATAACTATGAAAGGTGGCCTGTACCTTAATGTGCTCCAGATCTAGGTACGCTATGGAGTTTAAAAACTCAAGTAGTGATGGCATAATGAAATATTATAGTTCAAAACACATTTTACCAGTATTTAGATTAAAACTCTGGTAAATCTGGGCTACTGGAGTGGACTTGCTGGAGTGGATTTACTTAAATGTATTTGTGACCGCTAAGTAGCTGGCTTGTTGTAGCTCTGATTTATTACTTAATTTCCTTCTTTGGGAGTAGTTTATGTGTGCCTGGGTTATGACATGATTCTGCTCCAAAGCAAGGAGAGTGTCTTTGTTGAACATTATAGGTTGCTATTATAATTTGCTAAATATGGAAACTGTGATGCAAAGCAATGTTTATAGAGTTGAAATGTACACATTGGGACAGGATCAAAAGTTGTCCTATGCCCATATAACCTTTGGGCCACTCAGGATCCTTTACCTGAATGTCTGGTGGTCTAGAACTATAAATGACCTATTTGGAAAGTCTGTTTGGGAATTTTCACCCAAGAGAGACTAGTATGCTGGTCTAACTGGGTTTAGTACCACCCAAGGAATTTAATGGATCATGGAGAGTTAGCCATCATGGCATACTGTGAGCGTTTATATTTATGGGAGTCCAGGTATTCTGCTAAGTACCTTTCAACACAGTGTGGCCTGGAAGAGTAAAAGAATAGCCAATTGTATTGTTGTGACACATGCATGTTCACTGAAGCTTCTTTACTTGAACTTAGGCATTTTTCATTGTAATTTCCTTGGACCCAGATACCTACCCCCATTTGTTGGTCTGAAACAAATATATGGGTCTGTAGCTGCCAGTTATATGAAGTGGTCTTAGAAGCAATATAATTAAATATGGTCTGCACTTTAAAAGCTCAGCACAGCTTGCACTGTTAAAGTATGTTGAACTATGGAGGATGATAAAGTGTTGTGAACTGCTCTCTTCATTAATAGAACTATATGAGCTACATATTAACATATCACATTATTGCCGTTTTGTTATAATGTTCAGGGTACATTCTACCTTTATTATTCCACCCCGTACTTTGATTTGTTTATAATGTATTGTTTTATTGACAATTTGCAACAAGCCATAAAGTCAAACAAATAAACCATTGAACGAGTGGTCATAATTGTAATTCAGAGTAGGAAAGTTGATTTTTAAAAATTCTAATTTGTTAACACAATCAGAAAGAAGCATGGTCTGACAGGCGATACTCTGTCACCCATGATGCTGAATACACTTGACTGTGTATGCAAAATTTGTGCAATTTCATTGAACAGGGTCAAAGCTATTAATATATTTATTGACAGCATATATATCTACGTACAAGTATTGTAGTGGCGCAGTAGCATCACTATAGTCAGGGTTGAGTAGGCTCTTTAAAGTTAAACTCTAACTTTATGTCTCAGTAGCTTTTACCCATTCAACAGAATTGCATGGCATTTTGCATGCACAGTCTGGGGGAAGGACTCTTGATTTCAAGTTTTGTTCCAGTTGGATGTGCGAATTCAGAGACTAGGATAGTGCATTTTTAGGAAACATTGGGGGGTTTTGCTGTTTTTTTTGTCTTCACCAACAGTCCAGATGGTTTGGAAGTTTGGTCTGAAATTTTCAGGGTTGAAAGGGCTTGCCCCAGAATGGTGCCTTTCATTTGCTTGGTGAAAAAATATTAATCTGTTCTCATGTTATTAGGATTTGATATTTCGATTCTGAGCATGTTTAGTAAGGTCTTCTGGATAGATGTTTGATACCCTACTGAGCATGCTCAGAACTGAAATTTAATTAAATTTAATTACATTTAATTATATAAAATGTAACCAAAATTAATTGGAAGGTGGTCAGCAGCTACTGGTACAAGGACACTAAAAAATAAAGCTCCATTTTGCTAATTATTTCAAGTTGTTTGACATATCACAACAGGCTGCAAATATCGAGTATGCACAATCTGTGTAACAGTAGCAATCACAATCATAATACAGTAACAAGGAAGTTGCACCCCCCCCCCCACACACACACACACAATTCAAGTTCAAGTTCAAGTTTATTGCAGGAAAACTCCATTGAGCAGGCTCATTCACAAAGAAATACTGGTTACATAAAAACAGCACATACACAGGCAGAAATGATTTACTGTACATACATACAATCACTGAAGAAGCCAGCAGAAGAAGGCCATTTGGTCTATCTAGTCTGCTTGTATTGCAGGGTCCACAGCTTGAGCTACTGTCCCTGCCCTCCCTTCCCACTCCTCCCATCCTCCCTACCCATGATCCTTACCTTCCACCTTGCCTATCCCAGCCTCTCTTCAACATAACTGCATTTTGCTTGCACAGCCTGGGGGGGGGGGCAAGGACTCCTGATATCCAAAGATTTCACTTTCCCACTGTCTTCAACATAATTGAAGGGAGCATACAATGTATAATTGCACTGTGTGGTTCCAGTTGGATATGGGCAGGGAAAGCAGCACGACTAAGACCAAAATCTTGGATTTCAGGAGGGTGGACTTCAAAAAAAATGGGCTAAGTACTAAGGAGCCATCTGGTGGGCATCAGAGCATGGGGGTGGACCAAAGGTGGTCCATCATTAAAGAAGGAATACTGGTTGCCACAGATGAGTGCATTAGGCTTAGGGATAAGAACACAAGGGCCAAAGCGCCCAGTTGGTTCACTTCTGGGGTTGCCCAGGCAGTAAAGGAAAAGAGGTTGGCCTATAGAATACAGAAAATTCAGGAAGACCAGAGAGAGAGAGAGAGAGAGAGGTGGATAGGGAAAATTACCCAACGTTGGCTAGTAAGGCAAGCAAGAAAGTCAGGTGAGCAAAGGCACAGAAGGAGCAGCAGATAGCTGAAAGAATTAAGAAGGGGGAGAAGGCTTTCTTTTGCTATAAAAGCGAGAAAAGGGACAAGAAGGAAGGGATTGTTAGGCTTAAGAAAGGGGTGGAGTGGTGGAGGATAATGGGGGAAAAACGGAGATACTAAATTAATACTTCTATTCCATCTTCACCAGAGAGAAGGACAGATCAGTGCCTTCAGGAGGGAAAAGAGGAGTGGGGGCGGAGGGGAACACAGATGTAGTGATAGAGGAGGATAGAGTGAGGGAGGAGCTGCTGACATTGAAGGCAGACAGATCACAAGGCACAGATGGAGTACATCCAAGGGTACTAAAGGAACTGGCTGAGGAACTGGCAGGGCCACTGGCAGACTTATTTAATAGTTCACTAGAGATAGGCATAGTACCGCAGGACTAGAGAACAGCACATGTAGTGCCACTCTACAAAAGCAGTCCCAAGGGTGACCCAGGGAATTACAGACCAGTCAGTCCAACCTCCATTGTGGGCAAGCTTATGGAGACCATGCTAAAGGAAAGGTTGGTGGTGGAATAGCCAGATGAGCATGGTCTTCAGGACGTGAGGCAACATAGATTCATGGGGGAGTTTGTGTCAACAAATCAGATTGATTTCTTTGACTGTGTCACTAAGACAGTAGACAGGGGCCAAGTGGTAGACATCCTCTGTCTTGATTTCAGCAAGGCCTTTGACTCTGTGCCCCACAAAGGTTGATCAGGAAGTTGGTGGATCTCGGGTTGGGGAAAAGATGGCCAGATGGGTGAAAAATTGGCTGAAGGACAGAACCCAGAGGGTGGTTGTAGGGAGAGAGTTATCTGGCACAAGACAGGTAACCAGTGGGGTCCCACAGGGCTTGGTGCTGGGGCCAGTGTTGTTCAATGTCTTCATCAATGACATTGGAGATAGCATTAAGGGCAAAATGTGCCTATTCATGGATGACACCAAGCTCTGTGGGAGAGTGGACACAGCTGAAAGGATACAGAACCTACAGGAAGATCTGGAAAAGCTAGGGAGGTGGTCCAGGATTTGGCAGCCTGGCTTCAATGTCAAGAAATGCTAAGTTATGCATATTGGAGCCAAGAATTCTAGGACAGAGTACTGCTTGGGTGGAGTCTGAGTATCTGCATCAGAGGAGGAGAAGGACCTGGGAGTGATGATCACTAGTAACCTGAAGCACTCACACAGTGCAAGAAAGCAGCAGCAAGGCAAACAAGATGCTGGATGCATATCTGGGGATGAGTAGTAGAAAGAGGAGGTTATACTGCCCTTGTACAGGTCACTGGTAAGGCCGCATCTAGAGTATGGAGTTCAGTACTGAAGCCCACACCTCAAAAATGGCATTAACCTGCTGGAGAAGGTCCAGAGAAGGGCTACAAAGATGATAGCTGGTCAGCAGGGTAAGGCATATGAGGAGAGGTTGAGGGCACTGAACATGTACTCCCTGGAAGACAGGAGTTGGGGGGGGCATGATTGGGACCTTGAAGTAATTGAAAGGGATAAATAAGATTGATAAGGAGCATCTCTTTAAGTTGAGTGGCAACCATAACACGAGGGGGCACAGTCTTAAGCTGGAGGGTGGGAGGTTTAGGAGGGAGGTCAGGAAGCACTTCTTCACAGAGAGGGTGGTGGACACTTGGAATGCACTGCCAGAAGAGGTAATCTCATTGAAGACAGTGGGCAGCTTTAAGAGAGGCTGGGACATGTGTAGGGGGAGGGTAAGTGTCATGTGTAGGGAGGATGGGAGGAGTGGGGAGAGGGGGCAGGGACAGTAGCTCAAGCTGTGGACCCTGCAACATGATCAGACTTGATAGACCACATGGCCTTCTTCTGCTGGCTTCTTCATATGTTTGTACGTTCGTATAAGGGTACAAATCAATACATACAGTGAATATCATATCTTGCCATTAATATAATGCAATGGTGAGAACAAGTTACAGCATAGTGAAAAATAAAATACAGGCATGTAGTGAACCATGGACGTTTAGCAGGAATACATAACAGACATGCATAGGGAAAGTGAAGTAGACTGGGGCCAAAAGCTCAACAAGAGGAGTGGGGAGGGAGAATGAGAAGGGCAGAGGTAGCTGAGTAATGTGCAGGGATAATAATAATAATAACTTTATTTATACAAAACACAATTCAAAGAATATCAAAGCACTTTTACAAAAAGCAACTAAAACCATACAAATTTAAAAACCATTTAAAATGACAAAATCCATAAATTAATAGTCAGGATAGGCAAAAGAGAATAAATATGTTTTCAGAGCAGATTTAAAGCTCTCCACAGCCAGGCGCCCCATTATCCAAGGGGGTAGAGAATTCCACAGGGCAGGAGCTGCAAACACATGGGCTCCAGAGGTTTTCAAATGAACCCTGGGAATCTCTAGCAATCCCTCCTCAGCAGTCGGAGGCAGCGGTAGAGACAGAGGAGCTCTTGCAGATAACTCGGTCCTTGTCCATGTAGGGCCTTGAAGGTTAGCAAGCCACCCTTGAAGGTGATCCATCACTGAACTGGCAGCCAGTGCAGGCCATGCAGCACAAGTGTGACATGGCTAGATCTAGAGAGCCCAATCAACAGCCTGGCCACAGCATTCTGCACCAGCTGCAAGCAGTGGATATCAACCCCCAGAAACCCTAGGTACAGGGTGTTGCAGTAATCAAGGTGGGAGGTCACAAAGGTGTGGACCAGAGTTGAAAGATCACCGGGCGGAACCAGGTGCTTAATCTAAGTGATATTCCTCAGATTATAGAATGAGGTCTTGATGATGGATGACACCTGAGACTTCAGGGTCAACCCCATCAAAATAACACCAGACTCTGCACCCATTCAGAGGACATCAGCTGGCAATCCCCAAGCACAAGCCCAGAGGCCTGCTCTGCCAAAGACTCCTCTACCCTTCAGTCTTGTCTGGATTCAGCCTCAGCCAGCTGGCACTCATCCAGTCCTGAATCTCGGCAAGGCAGTTGTTAAACATTGAGACCGCGTCATCATGGTCAGGTGCAAAGGACATGTATAGCTGAGTATCATCTGCATAGCAGTGAAAACTCAAGCCATGCTACCTTACATGTCTTCTAACAGCAGTATGTATATCGCTAATAACAGGCAAAGCACAGAACCCTGAGGTACCGCGATGATAGAGAGAATGTATCAGAGGAATAAATTCCCAATGCAACTCTGAGATCTACCAGTGAGAAATGTATGGAACCATCTAAGGACTGTACCTGACAGTCCACAGATCACCCTCAAGCACTCCAGCAAAATGCCATGATCCATGGTGTTGAATGCTGCAGAGAGATCAAGGAGGACTAAGATGGAACAAGTTCGCCAATCTTCGCTATCAGGAGATCATTGAGCAATCAATCAAGGCAGTCTCGGTGCTGTGCCTCTTCCTAAATCCGACTGGAATGGATCATAGATGTCATGGATGGTAAGATGATCATCCAGTTGCAGCGCAACCACCTTCTCAATAACCTTGCCCACAAAGGGCAGGTTCGAGACAGATCAGTAGTTGGCCGAGACAGTCTGGGTCAAGAGAGAGATTTCTTAGGAGGGTGTAACCTCCGCCTCCTTCAGGAGTCAGGAAACTCACCCATCTTAAGTGACCTCTGGACTATCTCAGCCAGGACTGAGCCGATGACCTCAATGCACCCCACAAGGAGGCAAGTTGAGCCCGGATCCAAACCACAGCAGATCGGCTGCATAATCTGGATGATCCCTATGACATCCACGATTGCCGCTGGATGAAAGACCAACAAAACCGTGGTTCTGCAACCTCCGACTGATCACCGCCCACCCATTGGAGTTAGCTAATCCAATCTCTGATCTAATGTCAGCAACATTATCCACAAAGAGCGAGCAAATGTGTCACACTTATCCTGTGTAATGCTCTTCAAACTTGTAGACAGGCTAGACTCACAGTCCATCTACCGCTTTGGAAGAGCTGAGGAGGTCGGTTCTTTGCAGTGGCGATCTCCTAGACAGGAACGCTGCCTTCTTCGTGAGATCACCGATTGACAGTCTAAATAATGGACCATCAATCTATTCCTGTAGGCATCAAGACTAGATTTCCACCAGCATCGTTCCATCCTTTGTCCTCTCTCCTCATCTCCTCAGGTTCCAGCAAACCAAGGTGACCGAGGGCAAGGCTAAGGGCGAACATCAACATTAGCAATGGAGTCCAGAGCCACCACTACAGCCATGTTATAAGCTTGCAGCAGGTTGTCCAGACCCATGCTAGCAGTCGGTAGTCCCAATAGATTGAATACCATCATCAGGCCATCTGGGGTTACTCCTCTTAAAGGGTGGTAACTGGACCATCTCCACAGGGGCAGGCCTATGGGGGGGCTGGAAATTGAACCTGATAGTGTAATGATCAGACCAACTGACTGGCTCCACCACCAAATCAGAGATCTCCATACCCAGGAGAAAGACCAGGTCCAGTGAATGACCAGAGTTATGGGCTGCAGAGGCAACAGCCTGTGAGAAGCCCAACAAAATCATTAGTTGGACTAAGTCTTGGCCAAACTGCGATGACCAGCAAGAGAGAGAAGATGGGGGGGAGGAGGAGTGGATGGCAAATACATAATTGCACAATAATACAGAGGTTAGGTGGATCAAGTGTGGCCTGTGGAGAAGGATGGGGGATAGCAAGGGGGGTGTAGGGAGGGAAGGGGAAGAGCAGAGTGAGCAGGGAGGAAGAATGAGTCAGGCAAAGGGGGGAGGCGGAGGGGAGAGATGAAATTGATGCTACAAAGAGGAAACAGGGAAGGGTGGGGGGTAAGTTGGAATAATAAGAGTGCTAAGCCCTATGGCAGTTACAAACTACCATAAAATACTTAGAGGCAACAGTCTTAAAGAAGTTCAGTGAGACAAGGCTGGTGAGTTTGAGCATTGTCTGAATGCTGTTCCAAGCCACAGGGAGAGACTGTGATATTGCTCCCTTATCCATGGAGGTTTGAGATCTAGGGTCGTCCAAAAGGAGGAATGTAGACTTTCTGAGGGAATAAGTGCAGTGTGAAATATGGACAAGAGAGGATCTGTAGGCCAGGAGCTTGCTATGTAGAGCTTTAAGTGTCCACATGCAAAGGTGGACCAGTCTTCTGTTCGCAAGAGACGTCCACCCAACAGTGGCGTATAGGTCGCAGTGCTGGATTCTTGCGGGTGCCTTAGAGATAAAGCGAAGGGCACAGTGGAAGAGGACATTGAGCCAGTGAAGGTTGGATGCCGAGGTGTGGTTGTATGACATCACCATAATCAAGGAGCAGGAGAAAAGTTGCACACAAATTGTGTCGCACACTGGCACTCATCTCAAACAGTAAGTTTCCTATATACAAGGAACAATCCATAAGGTTAACATTATTGCAAAAGACCATTCAATGTGAAATGAGAGTATGGCTACAAAAAGATGTTGTATTTTGGCATTATTCAACTGAAGTGGAACACGCTTTGTGAGCTGATTATATGAATCTCAAGTCCATAACCACCCTGACCGTTACTAAAATCAAAACTGATAAACCAGTATCAGTAAGCTATGAATGAAAATAGAAACATTGAGTGAAAATGTATAAGTATAAACTATAACATTACTGTGGCTGATCTAATTGAGAAATCAGGAAGATAACACAGTTTAACGTTTACTTCATTACAGTGTTTACTGTGCTGCCTGCAACTTCGGAATAAAGAGGTGCTTGTATGAATAACACTAAATAAAAATAAAATTGTGTTTCACGTTTTTGAAAATTATGACTCGGTCAGGATTAAAAGCTTACTGCACTTTTAATTACTGTATTTCACGGTCTGATCAAGATGTGCATCATTACCTATGTGGTGTGAAACTGAAATGAACATTACCAGTGTACTTTGTCCATAGTTCTAAACTAAAAAAAGGGCGGTTAAAACTCGTGGTGCTGTTCGTAGTAGCCACAGATACTATTCTTCTTAGTTGCAAGCACATAGGTCCCCTGAAATCAAAACAGTTCTCCTTTAAGAAGAGCGGGTGCCCACCCTCAGTACCACTTCTTTCTCCCCCTCCCCCCAGGTCACCCACACAGCAATTTCGGCCAATATACTATAAATGCTACTTGCCGTATTTATAAGGGCATTCATAAAATGACTATCTTGAAAAGCTGGGGTCAAAATTAAATACAAAAAAATAAAGAGTGAATGTGTAAAGAGTCAATGTGTAAAGAATGAATGTGTAATGAGTGAATGTGTAAAGAGTGAATGTGTAAAGAATGAATGTGCAATGAGTGAATATGTAAAGAGTGAATGTGCCAGGTCTTGTACTTCTGTAGGCAGAAGGAGTTTTCCCATGGCACAGGGCTCAAAGGGAAGGGACCTGTGTGAAATAAGGATACAATTCCACTATCTCAAAAAGAAAGGAAATTCTTTGCAGAAAACATTGTTAATACACCAGTTAGGGTAACTTAATGCCACAAAAGTAGGGAAATGTGGCATTAGGGTTTCCAACCCTAACTCTCCACCCCCATCCCACCTCCTAAACAGCAAAAGAAAAAAGAGTAGAGTTTTTTTGGTCTCCAGAGCCTTGGTGAATCAGTGGGGGTCTTCCTTGGGGTTGTCAACCCTAATGCTCACCCCATTCCCTGAGCAAACGACTCACATGATCTCCTTTCTTCATGCAGGGCCAACAGGGCCCTGCATGAAGAAAGCTACAACAAACTGTATTGGTAACATGCGGTGAAACATACTTCTCTGCCTTTGAAGACTGTATCACTATGAGTCACTGGCATGGAGCTGTACCTTATGCTTTGGACTGGAGGTTATGGGCTGAGGTGTAGGGTGAGCATTAGGTTGACAACCCCAAGGAAGACCCCCACCATTGATTTTACAAGACTCTGAGACCCAAAATCCTAATATTTTTCCTTTTGCTGCTTGAGGGAGGAATTTAGGGTTGGAAACCCTAGCACCACATCTCCTCATTTTGTGGAATTAGTTACCCTAATTGGTGCATTAATTAATTTTTTGCAAAGAATGTACTGCATGTGTTTATACAACATATGTTTTAGGATATCAACAGAGATAAAAAGTATTATCTGAGGCAGCTAGAAAATATATCAAATGTATCTCCATGTTCCTATACGTCATACTGATATCTTCTAGATACCAGTATGTCATCGAATTCAGAACAAATTGCACCTGTCATTTTACCTTAGCTGACAATTGAAGTTCCAGGAAAGTGAAGTATTTCTATTTGAACAACGCTGCTGTGGCAACTGCAGGTGCCGCACAACTCTCACTGTGCAATCCACATACACCCTTCCTGCCGTGCAGCCACTTGTTTAAATTCATCTTTTTTTTTTGTTTAATTATTAAAGTCACTTACTTTACTACCAAGGCATGGCTGTTGGCTATGATGAAGTTGCAGTTGCCAAAACTCCAAGCTCAGCTGAATGGTGGACTGTATGTTTGCACCATGCACTTATCACTGCTGCTACAACATCTTGCCTGTGACACCTTTCTAGGTGTTTTACTCTACAAATAATATATTTCAGCATTCTGCCTCTATTTGACTTACAGATTAAAAAATCAAACTGCTGTGTTTTTCCAACTGTCAGCATGTCACTGAACAGCTGCATCACAGAGCATACACACTGTTTGGGACATGCGCCAGCTCAAGTTCCTCCAGTTCACCGCATCCTTGAATGTACCAATGAGCAGAGACTGACACTGAAAACAACCCCCCCCCCCAAAGGGCTTGAACAACTATTTTAAGCTAAAGAGGCTACTAGGGATTTTGGCACTTTGTTGCCACAAAAGGGCTATCAAAGCTACATTGTGGGGCTATTATAGTTGTAAAAAGTTACTGTTTTACAATGTGTACTTGAGAAAAACAGTGCACCATTAAAGCAGTTTTCCAACACCAGTACAAAATGTGTATGTGTATATATATATATATATATATATATATATGTGTGTGTGTGTGTATACATACTGGGCTGGATATTCAAAAGGGTTGCACCATGCGCAGTAAAGGTTATTGCCAGTGCGTCCGAAGTGTGCCATTCTGCGATATTCAGCAGGAAGTGAATTGCGCCACCGAAAATATGCTGAGCAACAGTGCAGTGATAATGAAGGCATGCGCAACCAAAGGGGGAGGAACCATGCATAAAGGGTGCAGTGCGATGTTCAAAGACTTGCGCAACAGTGGAGCAAGCGGAAGTTGCACCATAGCGGAAATGAGCCAAAATAAAAAGGAGCAAGGAAGAGGTGCAAGAACGCTACAGGGAAGCCACATGAGGCAGGGGGAGAGACAGGCACAGGGAAATTGTGAGAAACAGGGCAGGCCAGGGAAACCACACTGCAGAAGAGGGGCACAGGGAAGGTGTGTGGTGACACACATACCAGAGGCCAGCACAGACAGGTGTACCCGGTGCAGGGGGGAGTAGCAGTCAGGACAGCAGGGAAAACAAAGCAAAAGCTGCAAGGGGGGAACGCAAGCCAGGGACATGGCCAGTGCCACCTTCCACATGGAGGCCATAATGAGGGGGGTGAGAAGGCATGTGGTAGGGGGACGTGGCCGTGGAAGGGCCCGTCGGCGGTATGCCCCCAACAGGCAGTACTGAGCCCGCACCAGCTTTGAGCTGTTTACAGATATCGAGATTGTGGGCCGGTACCACCTGAGCTGTGCAGTGATGAGATGCAGGCACCCAGGCAGCAGTGCGTACCCTGTCAGTGGAGACAAAAGTGATAACATCCTGCATGTGCTTGCTCGCTATGGGTACCTTCCAGAGACCAACCGGAGACACCACAGGCATAACACAGTCGGCCACATCACGCATCCTCACCCAATTCCTCAGTGCACTGCTGCCATATGCTGCGGAGTACATCCATTTCCCCAGCACTGCGGCGGAGTGCACAGCAAACATACAGGAGTTCCACAGGGTAGCACATATACCTGGTGTGCTAGGGGCAATAGACTGCACCCATGTGGCCATACGCACACCACCTGGTGAGGAGGGGGCCGCATACATGAACCGCAAGGGCTATTCCAGTGTCAACTGCCAGGTGGTGTCGATGCCAGGGCGATCATCAATGTCTGTGCCACGCACCCTGGGGAGTTATGATTCATACATCTGGCACCAGTCAGCACTGTGCCACTGCTTTGAGAGTGAGGACATCCCCACAGGACATCTAGTGGGTGAGTATGCAAATGAAATGGAAATATCGCGGGCCTGGGGGGGCATGGCCAGAGGTGCCATGGGTGTGGCCCACAGGGCTTGGGGCAGTCCGAAGCTGAACACAAAACTAACCTCCACTCTCTGCACACCGGCGGCAGTGGATACCCACTCCATTCCTGGCTGCTTACACCCTACCGGTGGCCCACGACCCCATCGCAGCAACGCTACAATGAGGCACATGCCACCACATGCAATGTCATTGAGCGGGTGTTCAGGATGCTGAAGACACGTTTCCTTTGCCTGGACACCTCTGGCGGTGCCCTACAGTACAGCCTCTCAAAGGCCTGTGGAATATTCCTGGCCTGTTGCATCCTGCACAACATGGCCAAAGAATGTGGGATAGCTGTACAGGTCGAAGATGGGGACGGCAATGGGAATGATGGGGATGCCGGTTACGATGGTGATGGGCTGCCTCCCCTTGGCCGACAGGACCCCCGGCTGATCCGACTGACACAGCTGCACTGGGACACCATCACAGAGGAGCACTACAGCCAACCCAGGTAAGTCATGGTGCCATGGGCAACCACCAGCGGCTAAGGAACAGCCCACAAACATGCATGGAAACACACCAGGGGTGCATGCTGGCAAGGGATGTGGCAGGGCACAGAAGCACACACACACAACCAGGGATGGGTGAACAGCAACACGCCACATGGATGGACACACACACACACACAAACACAATGCACCAAATGTGCACAGAGGGCAGGAGGGAAACCGAGCCAGAATGCCAACACTAGCAACACACATGTCCGCAGGCCACCACGTCCACTGTCTGTCCATGTGCGTGTGTCAGATGCTGGGCACCATTGCACTTTGGTGTACAGCGCAATGCAGGCATCATCATGCACATGTACCTGTGGACAGCAGCCGGGAGGGTGTGCAGGTGGACTGTGTTTCCGCATGCATGGCTGGGCACCCACCTGTGCACTGCCCACTGAAACACACAATGCACACAGGGCAGCACCAGACAGTGCCCATGCTGGGAGACAGGTCATTCTCACAGCACAATGCCAAGACCACCTCGGATGCATGGGCGGCCCCAACGAGACCCACCAGCACTGGCAGGCTGACCACGGTCCTCATGGGGTGGCACCGATGGTCCCCCAAGGGTTCCACTGCACAAACATGACCGTGCCTGCGCAGGGGTCTGCAGCACAATGAACATGCCTGCACCAGGAGTGCTCCGGATGCCCACAGCTGAACCTGGCGTTGACAGGCTGGGTGTCACACGATGCCAGGAACAGGGAGTGGATAACGCACTGTGTGGTGTGAGCGACGCATGGGCACCTGACTGTGAGCCCATTGTGGCCATGACAGCAATGGATGCCTGTGCATGCCTGTCAATGGCAGCAGTCACATCCTCCCGCAAATGGTCAATCCGTGACAGGATCCTATCGGTGTCCCTGCTACGACGCTCCTCTGCCCACTCCAGAGCCACACACAGTGCCTCCACGGATGTTGCAAGCTGCATCTGCTGCTGGACTGATGCCTGTAGTAGGCGGGCGTGCTCGTCAAAGAGGTCTTCTGCCTCCTCAGCATCCTGTCTCTCAGGGTGTGCATGGGCCTGATGTTCAGCACCCCTTGAGGGTGGGCGCTGCTCATCAGGACCAGGTATGGGCAAGTCCACAGGCGTTGCACAGACGTTGCTGCCGAACCCTGAACCCTCAGTCCCGGTGGCGACTGCTGCTGCGCCCCCTCAGCCCTGCACCAAAGGGCTCAGTAGTGCCGCCGCTGTGGCCCCAACAGTCCCACTGTCCTGACCCACCACCGGTGCTGCCCCACTGGTGCTGACAGGCACAGCCTGGGACTGTGCTGACACGCTGGCCCACAAGGCGGCACCGGCCAGAGCCATAGGCGCAAGCTGACCTGCTGTGTGTTCATTCCGTGGCACACACGTATCACTGCCCATGACAGTCTTGTCTTCATCACTGGTGCAGGTCTCTGCCCCAGCCACAGCCATGGCATGCTGGCATCCTTGGACGCCAGAATGCTGAGACACAGGAAGAGCTTCCCCCACACCTGTCTCAACGACATCAGTGTGGACAGCCAGGCGGCACCACTGTCGTGCCGATCCACAGAAACCTGTGGAGGTGGATGGTCCACACTCCGACTCTGTCCGGCTGTCCTCAGTGGACAGGCCCACCAACGTTGATCCATGCAGATACTCAGGATCTGTAAGGGAAAGCAAAGTCCCAGCCCCCCCAAGGCACACCATGGCTTACCATGCAGAGATGGGCCACTACCCGTCTGGAAGCCACCACCGGAACTTGTGACAGTCCACACTGTCCAGTGGCACTGCATGTCTGCACTACTAAGTGTGGTACGTTGTGTGCAGCTGCAATCGATGTGTACGCTTTGTGTACATGGCCTCAGTTTTGCTGTTGATCTCCACTGAGCATGCAGTACCTGGTCAGGTGGGTGGGGATGTCTCGTAGTACATTTAGACAATTTTGTTATTTCTGTCACCTGCTGCTGGATGTCTGTCATTGGTTGTGTTGACTTGGTCCTCCCCATACTTGAATGTGTCTGTGTGTCTGTGTGTGTGTGTGTGCTGGGGTGAATTGGAGTTGGGTTTCAACCTAACAGCGAATTCCTCACTTTAGTCGCTGTGGAACAACCCTAACTAATGCATTAAATGGAGTTTTTTGCATCTAATTTCCCTTCTTTTTGAGAATGATAACGAGAAATAGTGAATGTAGGGCCCCGCGCTCCCGGCACGTGATGTCTTGTGGCATAGTAACAGGAGCAGCAACGCAAACAGAAATGCTAACAGTGGCACACATGGTAACACAAGCGCGAATGAGAACAGAAAGGGTAACGCACATGGTGGCATAGACGGGAACGGTGTGCCACATGATGTCTTGTCACATAGTAACATGGTGCCTGTAAATGGAAATGTCAATGGGCATGGTGGCATAAGTGAAACAGAAAGAGAAACAGTACGGTACACACAAATGGCAAAAAGTAACGAAGCATAGCGCAATGAAAGCATAAAGGATGGCCTGCGTGGTGGCATTGGGGTGTGCATTGGGATCATCAGCCTAACTCTCGCCCAATGACATGTAAAGCAGCAAAAGTATAGTAGAATGGGGTGAGAGTTAGGACCCATGATCCCAATACACACCCCAATGTCGGTTGGGGGGTGGGTGAGGTGCAAGGGGTTTTCAACCCTAGCATCGAATTTCCTCACTTTTGTCACTGTGGAACAACCCTAACTAGTGCATTAAACTGAGTTTTTTGCCTCTAATTCCCCTTCTTTTTGAGAATGATAACGAGAAATATTGAATGTAATGTAGCGGCGGGAGCGCGGGGCCCCTCCCACCGCATAATGCGGTGGCGGGAGCGCGGGGCCCTTTGAGCCCTGCGATCCCGCCACATTATGTCTTGTGCCATTCTAACAGGGACAGCAACGCAAACAGAAATGCTAACAGTGGCGCACATGGTAACACAAGCACGAATGAGAACAGAAAGGATAACGCACATGGTGGCGTAGACGGGAATGGTCTGCCACGTGATGTGTTGTCACATAGTAACATGGTGCCTGCAAACAGAAATGTCAATGGGCATGGTGATGTAAAGTGAAACAGAAAGATAAACAGTACTGTAGACAGAAATGGCAAAAAATAACAGAAACGCTAGCGCAAATGAAAACACAAAGGATAACGCACATGGTGGCGCAGACGTCAACGGTAAATGAAACGGATACGGAACCACAAGCGGAAAGGGCAACAGTAACAGTAATGTAAGTGCACAGGCTGGTTTTCCCCAAAACCTGCATAGAGAAAGACAGTGAGTACAAATAATGTGTGCATAATAATGAGTATCGGCGCAGAAAATGAGACCTTGGAATACTAAATACATTATATCTCAGGAACCGTACGACGTAGGAAAAAAATTTAAAAGTCATATTATTTACAACTGTCCTGGCTAATTTCAATCTTAGCCCTAAAATGGGCTAAGAAATTTTCCGACAAAAAGTCTGTATCTACTTTGGTTCCGAGAGATAAAGACCCTGGCCCTTGGCCGAATGCCATAATGTTATCCTATGGGAAAAAAGAAAAGTTAGGAGTGCCATAACTTTGCCTCCCTGTAATGTTTTCACCAAACCACTGAAAGGCACATCTGTGGGCTGTTGGCTGTCTTTCCTCCAAATTTCAGAAAAAGACCAAACCGTTATTTTGCAGCAGGGATCCAAAGGATTTCTGTAATGCATCAGCCTATAATGTTATCCTATGGGAAAAATGTCAACTTTGGAGTGCCGTAACTTTTCATCATGTAATATTTCTTTAATACAACACTGAAAGGCATCTGTGAGATGTCGGCTCCATTCCTCAAATTTCAGCCCAAAACACCTAACGGTTCTTTTGCAGCGCAGTGCCAAAGAATCGCTGTCACTGTCCCACAGATGGAAAACTACTGTCGCAATTTACGAAAGCTTTTACAAAAAAGTTCGACACTTTCGTGAGCACGAAAGTAATTTGAGAAAGTACTTCTTCCAGAAATTTGAAAAACATATTTCTGGGGTGTTTTACCACAAAATAAAGACATCGCAAGCATCCTCAGGGCCCGACTAGGTGAATACAAAAAGAATTAGGTTGCTAGAGGGTCTCAAATTTAAATGCCAACCATTTTTCTGATCACCAACTGAAATCAAAATGGCCGATTTGCGAAAGTAACAGGCCCATTTGTGAAAGTAAAAATGCATTTGCGACACTGTCAAACTTTTTGTTAACTTTTCCCATTGACTTATAATGGGAAACTGTTTTTTGAATAACTTTTGAACCGTTTAATATTTTTTCACCAAATCTTCAAAAGGCACATCGGGGACCCCGGCCACACATTCCCTGAAGATTTCGGTCCAGTCATGCAAACCGTATGACCTGTAGGCGCGACCATAGAATTCCAGAAAAAGTGTAAACGCGCGCACAGATCACACTTAATAACTCCGCAGCCGTATATCCGACCAGTACGAAACTTGGCAGATCCCAAGGCCTATGGTTCTTGATCATGTATTCCAAATTTCAGGCAAATCCATCAAAATGGTTGCAAAGTTATTAAGGTGCAAAGTTTTGGGTTTAATATAGAAATGGCTCTCAACCTTAACTATGGTAGCACTACTGTGCTACCATAATATATATATATATATATATATATATATATATATATATAAACACACATTATAGTGGCACAGTAGTGGCACTATAGTTAGGGTTGAGTACCCCATTTAAGGTTAAATCTGAAAGTTGGCAGCTTAATAACTTTGCTACCATATGACAGATTTGCCTGAAATATAGAATTCATGGTCTGGTACCATAGATCTCTGGATCTGCCAAGTTTCGTAACGGTCGGACATACAGTTGCGAAGCTACAGAGCGCTGAAAAATGCACAAATTATGCATTTTTACGCATTCTTTGCTCGTGCCTACAGGTCGCACAGTCTGTGTGGCCAGTCCAAATCCTTCAGGAAACATGCAGCCAGGGTCCCTGATGTGCCTTTCGAAGATTTCATGAAAAATTATTACATAGTTCAAAAGTTATTCAAAAAACAATTTCCCATTATAGTCAATGGGAAAAGTTAATACAAAGTTTGAAAGTATCACAAATGCAGTTTTTAGTGTAGCAAATGACCCCTGTAGTGTCGCAAATCCACCATCTTGTTTTCAGTTGGTGGTCACAGAAATGCTTGGCATTTAAATTTAGGACACTCTAGGGACACAATTCTTGCTACGTTCACCTAGTCAAGTCCTGAGGATGCTAGCCATGTCTTTTTTGGGGGGTTAAACACCCCAGAAATATGTTTTTCAAATTTCAAAGTAGTGTCACAAAGTAGCGTCGCACATTCGACACCTTTGTGATTTTTTTTTTGCGAAAGTGTCGCAAATCACAACACTACTTTGCGACACTATGCCCAAAACAATAGGAAATATTTGCCACCCTGCTGCAAAAGAACAGTTTGGTCTTTTGGTCTAAAATTTGGAGGGAAGAAAGCCATGATCCCACAGATGTGCCTTTTTGTGGTTTGGTAACAAAATATTAGAGGGCTGCAAAGTTGCTGCACTCCGAAGTTGACAATTTTTCCCATAGGCTAACATTACGGTGTTAGACGCTCCTTTCAGGGCCTATATCTTGAAAACGCTTCGAGATATGGATTTTTTGTCAGAAAAGTGCTTAGCCCCCCTAATACAAAACTATCTAGGAAAGTCATAAATAATATGAGATTTAAATTTTTTTTCTGCGTCATACAGTTCCTGAGATATAAGCAATTTAGTATTCTAAGTGTTCATTTTCTGCTCTGAGGCCCATTATTATGCATACATTCTTTGTATTCACTGCTTCAGATGGGAAAAAAGTGTGTGTGTTTCCATTACTGTTACAGTTAGCATTTCCGCTTGCGTTTCCATAACCGTTTGCATTACCATTCTCGTTTACATCACCATGTGCGTTACCCTTTGCGTTTGCATCTGCATTACTGTTAACATTTGCATTTCCATTACTATTTTTGTTTGCGTTTCCTTTTGCGTCACTGTGTGCATTACCATTTGCGTTTGCATACGCGTTTCCATTTGTGTTTCCTTTGGCATCATCGTTTTTGTTACTGTACAGTTGCGTTACCATGACCGAGCGGGTTACGATTTGCGTTTGTGTATGTGCTTGTGTTTGCATTTCCATTTGTGTTACTATTCCTTTGGCATCATCGTTGATGTTACGTAACCATTGCATTTCAATTGGTTACCGTTACTGTTTCATGTTCGTCATCATTTGCTTTTCTGTTGGCTTTAACGTTTGCGTTTTCAATGGCGTTCTGTTGTCGATTGCGTTATTGTTTCCTTCTGCGTCGCGCGTTGCTGTTACCATTTGCATGTTTGCTTGTGTTTGTTACCGTTTGCATTTTCTTTACCGTTTACATTTGCGTTTCTGTTAGCATTTGCTTTACTGTTTTTGTTACTGTTTGCGTTTCTGTTGCCATGAGCATTTGCATTACCATTTCTGTCTTCGTTAACATTTGCATTTCTCTTACCATTTGAATTATTGTTTACGTTTGCATTGCCATGTGCATTACCGTTTGTGCTTGCATTTGCATTACAGTTAGTGTTATTATTTTATTTTACCTCACTGTTTCCATCACCGTTTGCATTAACATTACCATTTGTGTTTTGTGTTTGCGTAGTGCAGTGCAAAATGTTGTGTTTTAGCTATTTTTCTGCACTGTCTTCCGCGACACATAGCACAGCTAGTGCGTGGTTGATTAGTCTGAAAGTTGGAAGGTAGAAAGACCTTTGTTCACGGAACATGGCAGTTTTTGTTTGATGAAAAAATGTTGTTCCATTCCACAGTTATGGCATTTGCAGTTGGCCCGCTTTGCAGTCCGCCATTTTAGTACATTTTCAGCAGCTATTTCTGCCATTTTGTGGTGGAAGACTTCTAAAAGGTACAGAAACATAAAAATTGAATATCTCTGGAATGGTTTGGTCTTTTCATATGAGATTTGGAGGGTGTTGAGTGGATTTTCTGGATATGTTAATTATGCTTTTTACATGTTTTAAAAATAATTCGCTGTGGAGATACTGCGTGACACAGTTAACGTTTTGTGCATAGCATTCTGCATGGTGCTACAGCCTTTAAATTTATAGTGTAAGTAGCCCTAGTGGCTTGGAGGTGCCTTGCAGTGGTTTCGTGTGTAAAACACTTACAGATGTGGAATTCTGCCACTCCACTCGAATGAAAATTTAGTTCATTACGCTTCAATACCTTCTGAACCATCTGTCCAATTTGCCTAGCATTTGGAATGTACAAAGATTTATAATTCATCTTTCATTGTGCTAATTTTCCCATTGCTGGCACTTACGGTTACTGAATTGTGTATGTTACATTGTTTTCGTGGCACTGTGTGACCACTGAGCGGATGTTACACAATTCTGGACACCTAGTGTGCCATGGTACATGTCTTTATTTACCAATTTTCATTTCAGTCAGTCATATGGTTTTTGCACAGCAAAGTGACAAAAAAAATCACATGGTGGGCCCCGCGCTCCCACCACCACATTTCATTCACTATTTATAGTGCGCATTCTCAAAAAGAAGGGAAATTCATGGCAAAAAAATCCATTTAATGCATCAGTTAGGGTTGTTCCACAGTGACAAAAGTGAGGAAATTTGGTGTTAGGGTTGAAAACCCTAACTGCGCATTCCCCCCACCCCCACCACCACACACACACACACACACACATATACATGCAAGTAGGGAAGAACCAAGGCAACACAACCCCTAACACCAAATTTCCTCACTTTTGTCACTGTGGAACAACCCTAACTGATGCATTAAATGGATTTTTTGCCATGAATATATATATATATATTCATTGCAAAAATGTTGTTAATGCATCAGTTAGGTTGATAGCACAATGACAAAAGTATGGAAATGTGATGTTAGGTTACCCCACCACCACCTCCCACCCGCCTACACACCAACTGACATCAGGGGTGCCATCGGGTCATCAGGCCCAGCTCCTCACCCCATTCCATGCGTAAGCAGCTAACATGCTGCAGTATAGAGAATGGGGTGAGAGTTAGGTCTGATAACTTATGGCACACCTCAACATCAGTTGATGTGGTGGGTGGGGGAGGGTGGGGTTGGGTAGGGGATAACCCTAACATCACATTTCCATACTTTTGTTGCTGTGCTATCAACCCTAACTGATGCATTAATGAAGTTTTTTTGCAATAAATTTTCCTTCTTTTTGAGAAAGTGTAATGTAACTGGTAACTGGCATGTGTTTGTGGAAGCGCGGGCCCTCCGGGCCCTGAGCTCCCTTTATGTTGCCCATTTTTTTGTGTAATGGTATGCATCTGTAGGAGCATGGGCCCTCTGCTCCCTGGGCTCCCACTTACACATAAGTACGGAGCCATACAGCAGCTCTGTATTAACCCACGTAGCACTTATTTAGCAATATCTCAGTAAACGTGGCAACTATGAAAAAAATTCCACTGCAGTTGCAATCATGACTTTGAAACCTCCACATAGGCTTAGTCCACCTAGGTGGACTAAGCTACGGGTAGTGAAAAATCTGTATCTCAAATTGTTTTCAAGATATGGGAGCCAAAAGGCACCGCAGGCACTGCAGTGTTATGCTATGGGAAATTTCTCAGCTTCAGAACATTGTAACTATGGGCCCATTGAATGTTTGGGACCAAACCACCAAAAGGCACATCTGTGGGACCAGAGCTTGCCACTCTGAAAATTTCAGCCCAAAAGCAGAATCCACCTTGGCACAATGAAGTAGCAAAGAAAACAACACATGGAACAATGTTTTCATGACACTCCTATAACTTATAATGAAATCTTTTCGTGCACAAAAATGTTTTCATGAAAGTTTTGCAGTGCACATATAAATTTTCCCATAGGCTTAAATGAGACATGAAAACTTCCATAACTTTTGAATGGATTAATATTACCAAATCTTCAAAAGGCACCAGTTTGACCCAGGCCACATGTAACCAGAGTTTTTCTAATCTGTGGCAAGTGAAGAACCGGAGGAGACTAGCAGCATCACGGAGGAGGAGAGGCAGTTCCCTATAAGAGACTCGCGCTGAGCGGCAGGTACGCTAAACCCTGGACTGTTTTTAAACTGCTACACCTGTTCACAATTGCTGAGCCAGTACATTGAGGTGTTTTCACAGTGCTTCTCTGCTGTTATTACTTGGGGGTCAGTGTGATTTCTCATCCTGTGCCAGTGCTCCCCCCGTGTGGTTCATCTCCCTGCTTCCTGCTCCCAGTAACCAGAGTTTTTCTAATCTGTGGCAAGTGAAGAACCGGAGGAGGCTAGCAGCATCGCGGAGGAGGAGGGGCAGTTCCCTATAAGAGACTCGCGCTGTCTACAGCGCGAGCGTGAGTGGCGTGAGCGCCACTTGGTAGAAGAAAACTGAAATTAAGAGACCAAACAGAAGAGCATTTTGGACTGGTGTGTAAAGGGCCATTTTTTATCTTTATTTTGGGATTATTTAAAAGTCGCTTGTAATGTTCCAAAATTGCCCTTATTGAACAATCCTGTATTTTAATAGAAGATTGGTAATTATTGCTACTTGGGAAAACATATATAGATTCTAGTGATAGCAAGAGTTTGTCTTGCTGGCTCTAAATATACCCTCTGTAAAATTTGTTTTATTTTGTTTCTATTTTTAGTTATTTGGATACATACTTTTGCAAATGGGTAAAATATTAACTAATGTTCTGATGGTAGTATGCTTTATGATTGGTATTTTTTTCCTTTTTTCCATGTTTGGAAATACAAATTTTAAATATGGAAATGTGACTAGAGTCCAATTAGGAAATCTGATTGTTAAGCAATGTGGGGACACTCAAACACTACCCTTAATTTTTTTGGGAACAAAGGTTAGGCCGATTGCTCAGTTGCCAATTCAAATACAAAGCTCTATATCTTGCAGACTGGCTGTTTTGATAGGTAAATGGAAATTGAACCGTGAGGCAAATTATAGCATTGTTTTTGCCTTATGGTTCGAAGACTTCTTTTAAAGCAGTATGGAATGGTTGCAAAATTAAAAATTCTTATAGCTTTGAGCTTACTGATGTCAGGAAATATCCATTTGAATCCAGGTCCAGCCAATATCTGTTCAAATCAGGGGCCAGGTAATGAGAATATGTACACAGCTGATATTTTACAAAGTAATAAACTTTCGTTTGTTCAGTTGAATGCTAGGAGTTTCTTTCCAAAATTTGATATGATAAGGGAATGGATCCTGGAATTTAAACCAGATATTATAGTAATAACTGAATCCTGGCTAAATAAAAAGATACAGGATGGTGAAATACAGGTACCTGGTTACCAATTATGGAGGCACGATCATGGGAAAAGGGGCGGGGGCGTTTTGGTCTATGGTACTGTAGCTCTGGAAATTAAGAATCTAAATTGTGCTAGTACATCAGGCATGGAAAAGGTAGTCCTGGAGGTAAAAATCCCTTATTGTAGACCATTGTTGCTGGTGGGTTGTTACCTTCCCCCTAGGGGAGATGACCAACAGTTTCTTGTTCTCCAGGATCTCTTGCTTCCCTATAGAGAAAGTCATGAGCTTATGATTATGGGGGACATGAATATAGATTGGATGAGGGTGCCACCCACCAGCAAAATAATGGATTTAAAAACAATATTGGGTTTGTCTCAGTTGATTGCCACAGCTACAAGACTAAATGCTAAAACTCCTAATTCCTCCACTATTTTGGATCTGATATTTACTCTCTGATCCTACTAAATATTCAGTGGCTGGAGTGCTTCCAGATTCATTTAGTGACCATCAGATAACCTTTTGTGTTAGGAAAACAGCTAAGCAACTGACAGTTCCTCAAATTAAATACTATCATAGTTTTAAGAACTTGGACTATACATCCTTTATGGTTGAACTGAAATCAAGAAACTGGTCTCGATTAACTTTGATTCCTGATATAGATAGCGTCTGGTCATATTTTTGTGGTGAATTTATATCAGTATGTGATATTTTGCACCTATCCAAAGTAGGAAAGTTAAACAAAAAATTCTTTTGGTATACTGCAAAGCTAAGAGTTTATTGCAAGAAAAGGATGTTGCATGGAGATTGGCAAAGAAAAAAAATGAGAGAGTGCTTTGGGAAAAATATTGAGCAGCACGTAATTTGTATATTGCATAAATAAGGAAAGCTAAATCAGATTTCTATCTTTCTGGAATGGCAACTGACCAGTTTAAAAAACCTAGGGATTTCTGGAATATGGTTAAAAAATTACAAGGAAATAAGACTTCAGAACTGCCAAATGAATTTATGGCAGAAAATGGCCCAATAAAACTTTCAGATGAGGCAGCTGCTATGCTGAATAAAATGTTTGTTGATATAGGGTCTTCTCAGATTAATGCATGTTCCCTTCCTGGTATAATTAAGCAAGTGAGAAATCAAGAAAAAAAAGATGAAAATGGTTTATTATTCTGTTTTCAAAATATTATTCCAAGTCAAGTCTATTGGGAATTATTAAAAATAAATATAAATAAGGCCCAAGGTTCAGATGGGATTCCATCTTTTTTGTTAAAAATTGCTGCCCCAGTAATAGCACCAATATTGACTGACATTTTTAACCTCTCACTGAAGACGGGTACTTACCCATTAGTCTGGAAGGCAGAAGTGATACCAGTGTTTAAAGGAGGGTGAGAAATGATATAGAATTATAGACCAATATCATTGCTCTCGGTTACTTCTAAAGTGTTTGAAAAAATTGTGGTTTCTCAATTAAATAGCTATCTTGAAAAAATGAAAATATAATAAATATCAGTCAGGTTTTAGGGCACAACATAGTACCACTACTGCACTTGTTAAGGTTGTGACGGACATCCAGGTGGCCATGGATAGGGGCTTTCTGGTTGGAGCAATTTATATTGATTTATCAAAGGCCTTCGATACCTTGGGACATCAGGTATTGATGGAAGAACTGGGATCTGTAGGCCTCAGCCAGGAAGCCCAGAATTGGTTCCATGGCTACCTGGATGGTAGACAACAAAGGGTTAGGTTAGGTAGTAACTTTGTGTCTGGCTATCTAGATGTTAATTCTGGTGTTCCTCAGGGGTCAGTGCTAGGACCCATTCTATTTAATATATATACAAATGGTGTCGGACATCTGATGAATGATGTCCAGCACCATTTGTATGCAGATGATACAATTTTGTACCTTGAAGGGAAATCTGTGGGATATATACAGGATAAATTGCAGAAATGTTTTAATACATTACAAATATATTTTTCAGAACATGGTTTGGTTTTGAATTCACAGAAGTCACAGGTAATGTTGTTTTCAAATAAAAAAGTACCTGTGGAGCTGGATTTTAAGACACTTGATGGGCATAGACTGACCTCTGTGGATCATTATAAATATTTGGGAGTATGGTTGGACTCTCATTGTAGCTGGATTCTCATGTTGATAGCTTGACACAAAATTGTGTAAAAGTTGGGTATTGTATAAGCATACAAGTTGTCTTTCATTTGATGCTAGGTTAAGGATAGTTAATTCAATGATAATTCCATGACATCGATTATGGAGATATCATATATAGAGGGGCAGTTAGGAGTAATTTAGAAAAGCTTGATGTCATCTATATATGATATCTTTGTCTTGGATGCACCTCGGAAAACACATCATTGCACTCTTTACAGGAACTTAAATTGATATCCTTGACAGAACGTCACAAATATGTATGTGCAATGGTTAACTTATCGCTGTTACTGTAAAAAGCTCCAGGATATCTAGTGGAGTTCTGGAGGAATGGAATGCTAAGGTAGGTTTGAGATCTGAAGAGGAAGTAAAATTTAGGTACCCTTATGAGAACAGTGAAGGGCCAACATTGTTATCTATATGAAGGTCCAAAATTGTGGAATTTATTACCAGGCCATCTGAGGTCAAGTACAAATAAAATATCTTGGAATTAAATAAAATCATGGCTTGTAAAGGAAGCAATGTCTTTAAAGATCTGCTGCACTTTGAGATGTTTACATATATGGTTTATTGTTGTAATTATTATTTCGTTTTTCTTTTTTTCTCTTGTTTTTTGGTTGTATATGTACTATGTTTTTATGTACAGTATGTATAGTGTTTGCAGTTGTATGTATTTAAAATGAAACTGATATTTCTTCTGTACAGTAGGACCCCATTGTAAATTAGCTGATGCTAAATTGGTTTTATCCTGTTTCTGATATCAGAAATAAACTTTTACTACTACATGTACACATGCACATTTGAATCCAAACAGACGCATCTTTCAGTCTGTTAAGCCTGATGAAAAATGCACAAAAGTTGAGGATTTTTCATGTATGACACTCTGCAGTTCCGTAACTCGTACATCCAACTGACATAAAACTTTCCAGATCCAGAGATCTATGGTTGGATGCCATGCATGCAACATTTCAGGTAAACGGTTGCAAAGTTATTAAAGTGCAAACTTTGGGGATTCACATTGAAGTGGCCCACTCATCCCTAATATATAGCTGCACTACAGTGCAGCTATATGTATAATAATTATATATATATATATATCTGTTAAGCTTGAGTAGGGTGTTAAACTCCAAATTTTGCACTTTAATAACTTTGCAACTGTTCAACAGATTTGCATGAAATTTTGCATGCTCAGTGTTGTGTAGTAGATTGCCTGATGTTAACTTTTGTTCTGATTGATGTGCAGATTCTGAGATCCGATAGTGAAAAAGTGATTTTTTTTTCTGCCTGTTTTCTTTGTCCACCTCTAGCACCCAGACAGTTTGGAAATTTGGACTGAAATATTCAGGACAGAAAAGGACTGGCCCAATGATGCCTTTGCTAGTTTGGTGAAAAAATATTAATTCATTCCAAAGTTATTGATTTTTAAATGTTGGTTCCGAGCATGATCAGTAGGTACTTTCAGGTTAGCTGCAGAGAATGAAACAAAATTATCTTTTTTCATATTGGTTAATCCTCTTTGTGTGAAAAATCCTTTTATGTATGCCGCCATCTTGTTTTCCATTTTTCAAAAACAAATTCCATAACCTACAAAAATCACATCCTGCAGAGACCAACATATATATCTTGCTTATCGGGACCCCATTAGGTGGATTCTGCATTTAAATGTTGTAAAAATTACCCCAAAATTAATTCTGAGCACCCAAAATCCAGGGCATTCAGCTTAGCAAAGGGAGCTGTTCACCCATATTCTCTGTATGAGAACAGCAGGACTTTCTTGACTTCTAAAGCCACACCTGAAACTCATGCTGCTTGCTACAGTGAGTGCAGTAAGCCGCTGTCTCCCTGGTGTCTAGTGCCACCCCCAACCATAGCCTTGGAGGACCCACTTCCTATGCCCCGGCCCCTTCCAGTAATATTTGCACAACATTTCTGCTCAGTGCTGCCACTGATCCTAGGATGGTCCCTCTTACACACTGCAGCTCTTAGTGAAGGAGATGGTCGCTTTGCCATTTTCTTTGACTCAAATCTCTATATAAATGGACAATTTTCCCAGAAACAGGCTTCTGCTTTGTATTTTCTCTACTTATGTAATTCAGCTGCATCATTTAAATCCTTGTCATACACTGCTCCATCTAAAAATTGCTCTCAGAGCTGCAACTTTGCACAAAATGCAAACTGCTATTGTAAGAATCTCTTGATCTATTCTGTAGGAGTTAGAGATGAAACAAGAGCTGCTCTTGGGTTACCTCAAATCTAATTCCAAACATGTGTTTTAAAAGCTGGTGTCACCCAGTTGTGACAAAGACTGCAGCTCAGGTGCAGACTGCATGTCTCTAACAGTATATCATGCAAGACCTTATGCCATGCCTTAGTCTGTTTTCTGTGCAGCGTTTGTCACCCTCTAGACAGTATTTTAACACGGATTGAAACGGTTGGTGATCCTCTACCAAGCATGTCCCAGTGGCAGGTTCATTTCAGATGGTGGACTGCCCAGCTTGTAGTGAATTCAGGCACCGGGGTGCATGGAAGTTAGACCAGTTTGTTGTTTTTTGTAGTTTATCTGAAAAAACAAGCATTTGTCAATGCCGAATGTTTGCTTGCTGGCATTGGCAGTGGTAGTGTAGAAGTTACAGAGCTGTGTAATAGGAATGGCAGTGAAGTATTGAACTGAAGCCAACCCCACTACTACCCTGCAGAGAGCGACAGGCACTGGGGTGTGCGTTTGGTCATTTTTAGGAATGTTTTCACCAAATTTTCAACATAGCCATTTTAAGACCTCTGCTCATAAATAGTGTCACTGTGATTTTCTTAATTTGTCCCGTACATTGATTTCGCACACCAACTGCGCCATTGTGCGCTACATGGGCGGAAAGACATGTTGGGTGAGATGTGAAAAATGACAGCTATACTACTCATAAGAAGGTGTGGTAAAATGGCAATGTTGAAAATCTGGAGTGAAAATATTGAAAGTTCGCGAACTTACAAGCGTGCATAGGAACTGTACAATGCATGCTCAGTAAAACAGTCATTTTGGAATTTTGCCAATTTTCAACATGGGGTTTTGGGAACCCTTCTCTAGATGAAGCCACCGTCATGGTGTTATTCGGCCCAAAGGGCGATTTCACAGTCACTGCACGAAATCACCTTGGGGCCTGAATAACGCCATGACAGTGACATTATTCATGAGAAGGGGTCCCAAAACCCCATGTTGAAAATTTGGTGCAAAATCCACAAAAATGCCTGAGATATAAAATAGTTGAAACCCCCTATCTAGCCCATTATACAGCTTACTGGCATTTCAGTCTCGGCGGTCGGCTTTGAAGAGTGCAGACGTGTTCCTGGTCCACTGAAGATCGTCGCGCCAAGCCCGGAGGTAAGTATGGGTGAGGGGGTTGAGGGGGTGGGGCAGGGTGCACAGTGGTGGGTGCGGTTGTAGAGGGTGTGCTGGGAGACTATGGGACTGCTTTTTTTTCCAGGTTGAAAAAAAAAACATAGATGACGCTGGGGACATTTGCCACACTGAGGGCTCCCAGCATGGCACAAAGACATTGGGGGGAGTTCAACCGACAGGGATTGGGCACCCCGCCGGGCCATGGTTTGCTGCCACGCTGGGGTGGGCTCCTCAGCGTGGTACCTGTACTGGGAGGGAGACAGGAAGCTAACGGGGATTGAGCACCCCACTGGCCATTAGCCTGACATTTGGGAGGCTTTGGGGGAAGCGCAGCACAAGCCGATGGGGATTGGGCACCCTGTCGGCCATATATGTGTGCGCGGGGAGGGGGAGTTTCTGAGTGTGTGTGTGTGTGTGGTGGTGTGTAGGGGAGCTGCGCATGAGCAGGCAATATCTTATCACTGCTCACCAAGCGAGCTCCCTTTCAACTGTGGCGCACTGCATTTTGGAGCTTGTCATAGACAGCTCCAGCATGCATTGGCTTACAGGGGCTGTGCCTGCCAACACGCTGACTGAATTGGAGGAGGAGGTGACACACCTCCGAAATCTCGGGTGATGGCACTACGCTCTTTATTACGCAAGCAAACATAAAATGTAATCATGTTTTGCACAGTGCATAGCACTAACCTAAACCCAGGAAGGAGTAGCACATAGAATGGTGGTTACTGGTAAAGGCTGCTTAAAAGCACCTAGCAAAGTACCTGCACTGTTTACAGAGGCATGTCTGCACATTTTCAAACCCGTAAAATTCTTTTGGTTTTTGACCATATGCTGAGTGAAGAAATACTGTTTAAAATGAAAGCCTAAATCTTTGGGATGGATCAACAAGTCATACAAAATGCTAGGATGATATATATGAAGATGAGAGCATGTTCTGGTATAAATTAAGTATTTTTTTCATGCCATTCTGGTAAGTGTATTCATTCACTCTCTCCAGTCTATGAAAAGTATTGGTGCCAACCCCACAAGACTGTAACCACAATTACTGCCTGCCTGGGAGTGGGTCCCAAGGGGGTGGTAGTAGCCAGCCTGGGAGTGGGTCCCAGGGTGGTAGCCTGGGTAAAACACTGGCTGGACAACAGGACACAGTGGGTAATAGTAAATGGAGTCCACAGTGAAGAAAGGGGGGTTACTAGTGGGGAAACCACAGGGTTCAGTAGTGGGCTGGTCCTTTTAATGTCTTTATAAGTGACATTGCAGAAGGACTGGAAGGGAAAGTATGTCTCTTTGCAGATGACACAAAGATCTGCAACAGGGTTGATATGCAAGGTGGGGTGGAAAGGATGAAAAGGGACTTGGCAAGGTTGGAGGAATGGTCAAATGTATGGCAGTTTAGATTCAATGCAAAGAAGAGCAAAGTAATGCACCTGGGAAACAAAAACCCAGGGGAAGAGTACACAATGGGGGGTGAGATACTGACAACAACAAAAATGGAAAGGGACTTGAGGGTAGTCGTATCAGATGACCTAAAGGTGGGCCAGCAATGTGAGAAGGTAGTAAGGAGGGCTGGGGGGATACTGGGATGCATATGGAGAGGCATCACCAGTAGAAAACAGGAAGTTGTTGGCCCTCTGTACAGACAGTTGATAGACCACATCTGGAGTACTGTGTACAGTTCTGGAGACCCAATCTCCACAAAGACATAGACAGGGTGGAGGCTGTCTGGAGATGGGCAACCAAAATGTGCAGGGTCTGCACCAGAAGACATATGAAGAAAGTCTAAAGGAGCTTAAGATGTATAGTCTTGAGGAAAGAAGGGAGAGGGGGGACATGATAGAACCTTTCAAATACATCAAGGGAATCAACAAAGTCCAAGAGGGTAGCATCCTTCAGAAAAGAGATGTACAGAACAAAATTGCACAATTTGAAGATAGAGGATAGCTCAGAGGTAATGTGAGAAGTATTTCTACCCAGAGAGGGTTTGTAGATGCATGAAATGGCCATCCTGAGGAGGTCGTGAGTCAAAAACAGTGGGGAATTCAAGAATGCATGGGACAGACATAAGGCAATTCTAGTGGGGGTAGGAGGAAGTAGGCTGTTGGTTAACTAGGATCTGCAGCTTATCCGCTAGGTAGGGAAATGGGCAGACTAGGTGGGCCAAGTGGTCCTTATCCGCCATCAAATTCTATGTTTCTATGTTTGCACAACACTTCAGTGAATTGCTGCTCCCTATAGTGGTAAATTTACACATATAGTGATAATGTTAAATATGCACATATAAGTGTCTAATTTGTTAACTGTGTGGCCTCTAGTGGTAAATTTATTTATGTATGTAAATAGTTGGCACTTCAAAATCCCTATTATTAAGAAAAAAAGCCTAATTTAGGAGGGAAACCTTTCAGGACAGGGCAGTTCAGGGGGTTCTTAGTGTACGGCAGCTTCCTTGCTCCTCTGCAGTAAAAAGAAACAAGAGAGTGTGTGTCATCTGCACGGTGTTCCCGCCACTGTGCTTTGGAAATGTCAATTAGCTTCAGCAGGAAAAGGCACTGGATCTGGGACTGAAAGCAATGAGGCGTGCAGAAAGGCAGTGTCAGCACAGACCTGCTATACCCTCTCAACAACATCAATAGCACTCCCTTGATCATCATCATCATCATCATTCTGATCGGCGTGGCTATAACAATTAAGGAAATAGCTCAGTGTGCAGAGAACAAACACAAGCCCCTCAGATTATTATTATTATCATAATATGAGTCAAAAGGGGATTTAAAAGGCAAGCCACACAATGAAGTAAGTTTGTGCTGCTTTTATATTGAATTATAACTTACTTTTAGGGGTGCTCAGATATGATCCAAAAGAAGCGTCTCTCTCTCTTTCTCTCTCTCTCTCTCTCTAAGTCTGGGCATTTTCTTAGTTTTCAGATGAGACAGATTTTATGCTTTTCAGATCTGAGATCCTATCTGAGGTCGGATCTCGATCAGACTGTGTAAAATGAATCTGACAGAATTTGAGATTCCCTGTCCCATCCACATGAAAACAAAGCTGAATTAAATGAACCCCCAAAAAATACTGTGCTGCCTGACTGCAGCAGTGCTCCATCCTGTCCCTCCCCGTGACTGCATAGCCATCTAGTTAAGCAAAGCTTTTTTGTCCTACCAGTTGTCAACTTGCCATTTCATTCTTTCTTCTTTGATAGGCCTATTCTGGATACAATTGTAGGTTGCAATACAGAACCACTTGCTGGAGCACTCCAGATTGGGGTGAGTAAATGTAAATAACAGTGTCTGAGCCCTTGATTAGTCCAAAATCTGACTCCACATCTATAATTGCAAAAAAAAAATTAGAAATGCAAAGGATGCAGTGCAGATACACAGTACAGGTTTTAGGTGAACTCCTTAACATTAACACACACACACACACACCCACCCCGCTAATGACAGTGACCCTGTTTGTGTTACCAGCATCACAGAAGCAAGCTACCTATTGTATCCTATCATTTGCTTGCTAGTGCATAGCTTTATATTATAATTCACTTCAACTGTACTTGCCCTTTTGTGCTAAATACAGATACCAAAAAAAAAGGCAGATGAATCACCCATAAAGGCAATAAAAACAGTTTTAGATCTCTAGATGCCCCAGTTAGTTGTTCTTTATTGGCTAACCGCTATTCTGATAGGGTTTTGACCTCTTTGTTAAATTAATAATCTAATTTTGTTGCTTTTGTAACTACCCTGAATCCATCTGTACTCAGCAGTTGCTGCTCTCTATTTTCATACCGCCTGAACTTTCTGACATCAGAAACATCCGTTCCAGGCCATTCAGATGAGTAGCAGGAATGGGCCTGGGTCGAGCCAGAGGAACCAGCCCTGGGGTAAGTGCAAACAGTGTGAGTACTTGTGTGGTGTACCAGGGGTATTGTGAAAGTGATTATTGTACAGTGTTCAGGCCACTAGAGGGGAAAGAGGGGGGTTACAGTGTCCCAGAGGGCTGTGCCCAGGTTAGCTTGACCACTACCAACCCTGACCTCCGGGTGGAGGCACCCATTTCAGAGCTCAGGCCCCTTAACCTGCTACTAACCAGGCAGGCAGGGGTAGTAGCCCTTGGGATAGCGCCAACTAGGGGTTACATTAGTATCATTCTAAGATAAACTAAGTGCGTGGCACTGTCGGATTTTTTTAACAGCCTCAGTATAGCAAAATCCAAGTTGATGATGTGATTCAAGATGGGGAAAAATGCCTTGCATTTGATGCTGCTGATTGTTCTACCCTGTAAGCAAATGAAGTGTCATTAAATGGACAGTTTTAAAATATGAGATCTTGAAAAAAAATAAAACCGAAGTTCTTTTGTAGACCGAAGCAAGGTCTAAAGTCTAAGATTTCAGTAGGTCCTCTTAAAAGTTGTGACTGTTGATCATGGTATTCACCAAGTAATTGTCGGGATTTTGGGAGTCGGGTTTCGTATGTTGGTGTTTTGGATGTCGGGATTAATGAATCGGGCTAGTGTGTGTTGGGAATGTGATTGTTGGGAAAACGTACTCTAACTTGTGTTGGAGGTCTGTATATCATCCCAGTGCAGACAGTTGCTCTGGCTCCTGTCTCCAGGGTGACCAATAGCACTTCTAACCCCTTCCTTTTCTGCCTGGCTCCATTGCATTTCATTGCTCTGATGCCCTCCCTCACATACAGCATAATCCCTCCATCCTTCATCCCCCCATTTCTTCCTGAACTGGTGTACCTTGGTATGGCCATGTCCGGCTGTGGCTTCTGTTCACCGCACTCAGTAATGGCCACAAGATCCCATCCGGTCTATCTCTGCCATGATGGTCTCCAGGTCCAGAACTGTATTTCCAAGACCTTTGCTTTGCACACATGGCCCTCGACACCTTGCTCCCTCTCTGCAATCTCCCTCCCCCACCCATGTGCCCTGCCTTATTTTTCCTTCCCTTTCATCATCTTTTTTCCCCATCTCTCTCTTGTCCTCTACTACTCTGCTGCTTCCTCTAACCTGCTCCCTGGTGAAGTTTCCTCCCTCTGGTCCTTCCTTCCTACTGCTTCAGTCTGTTGGGGGTGGAGTTCATGCCTCCCTTTGTGTTTCCACCTCCCCCAGCTAGGTTAAATATTCATCAAAATAGCATTTAAACCATCCACTGAGGACTGAGGTTGCCCTCCTAAATGGATGCAGGTCATCACCTTTGTACAGACCCTTATCCCTCCAGGTTGGTCCTCAGTCCATAGTGAAGCAGAACCCCTTTTCTCTGTACCATTCCTTCAGCCATGAGTTGAAGCTGCTGGTCTGGAGTACCCTATCCTCCCCTTGGTGGTAGACAGGTAGAACCTCAGTGAATGCTATTGTGCATGCTACTTGCCTTAGGTCCCTCCCAGTTCCCTGAACTCTCCCTGCACAATTCCAGCCCTGTCCCATGCTAGGTCATTAGTCCTCAGTTGAACAAAATGACATCCAGCTCTCCCCATGCCCCGTTGCCCTAATGATCCATAGTATCAGCTGTCCACTCCTCCATGCCATTGTGTCAGGTAGGCACCTAACCACCCTCTCTCCCTACCCTTCCTGTTCCCAAATCTGCCCTCATTGCAAATGAGTCCCCCACCAGAAGCTGCTTCCTCCTCTACTGGGGTCCTCTACCTCACACTTTGGGACCTCCCCTTCGCAAGACCCCCACATCCTGCCATGCTACTACTTCAGGTGCCCCCTCATGGCAGTCCCATCCCACCAGCACAGCGAAAGGAATTCTACAGTGGCACAAGCTGATGAATGTGCCCCTGACCTGTCAGCCTGGAGCCCACCAGGGTCCAGTCAGCCCTTCTATTCCTTTGCAACCTCTGGGGCAACAATGGTAGACTTGGTGGTCCCTGGGCGGAGCAAGAGGTCTTCTGGAGCCTAGCCAACATAGCTTGGAGACCAGTGACCCCCTCCTCAACTCAAAGAAGTCTGTGCAGATGGGGAAACACCTTAGTCTCCAGAATATCTTCTGGAATACTACAGCTCTGTAACCATTGCACTGCACCACTCCCAAACTTATTATATATATTACTACCTACTGCTTTCAAATGGCTCTTGCCCTTATTGTCCCCTTCCTGTCTGTTCTTTTCTCACCTTCCCACCTACACCCCTCTGTTAGTATTTACTTTATCACCCTACCCTACATAGGGTGTTATTTGCTTCCCCCTTTACTTGCTTGCTATCTCAAGATATATTGCACCTTGTAGCCCTCTGCCTCTTTACTTTTTTTAATTAACCCTGCCCTTTTTGCCCTTCCTGATCAAGTACTGCACCTTACCCTAGAGAGGGTGTCTCTTTGTATTCCCACCTGAAGCAGTTACCTGCTTGTTTCTTTCCCAGCAGATACTACCTACCCCACCACCTGTAGCTACTGAAATGGGTAACAGAAAGCTAAAAGGTACCCTACCTTCTCTTGCCCATTTGGCAGAGCCCGCTGCTTACCTGTGGTCACCTACAGACACCTGCCAGCGCCTAAGATGTCAATCACCTGTTCTACTCCTGCTCTGTTCCACTCATGCTCTAGGAAACAAGACGCATCAGTTCAGTTAAAATTTATTGATCAGCCTCATGGCTTTTTCAAAACATACATAGCTTATAAAATACATATAAATGGAAAAAAAAAAAACACAGCACATACAAAGCAGTCACTGATAAAAGGAAATAGGACAATAAAGTGCAACCCACTTGTAGCAGAAACTATTATGGTGGACATTTATTTTAACTGGACAGTTTCCTTTTTTTTTTTTAAATTATTCTTTATACTCCCCTCTCCCACAACCTCCCCTTTCATCTGGGTCCTCAATGCACTGCATAGCTATGCTGGCAGGACCGAGAGAACTGGCCCCATATGGGGGCTCCGCTCCCAAGTACATGACTCTGGATAACCTCCCCGGGTGGGGTAGAGGTGTCTTCCCAGTACCTTCTCTGATACTTCAGGGAGAGTGGGCAATGGAACAGTATCCCTCGGCCCCTCCAGTCATTGATGTGAAGTCCATCTTCTGGTGTGGATGTGGGAGGTTTTCCTTGTTCTCCCCGCCTCTCTGCTGACATCAGCACACAGGGAGGACCAATGAGTCAGAGGCACATAGAGATGCACCTCCACTCCAGTCCTTGGCCAACGCCACCCCTCCCTTGAATTCAGTCTCCTCTGCTGCACCGGCACCACCTGTGGTCACCCAGGTGGTAGCAGTATTGCGGTGAGGAGCGCTGCACACCCCTCTGGGAGAAGGAGAGTGGCCCGTCAGATGTTCAATCTTTCTCCCCCCGGCCGGCCCTCGGATGACTAGGGCTCACTACTGAACCCAGGTCACCAGTGTTGCAAGCAGTAGCACTACCGCTGCACTGGTGGGCCAGCACAACAAGAAAATTCTTGTTGCCAAAAGCTGCCCCCCTTCTACCACAGAGTACTATGCCAAATTGCAGCCTGCACCTGACATTGTAACCTGTATAGATCGGACACTTGTGGAGGATTAGCAAGTGATTAGCAGCTCCTTCAGACCAGCTGTAGCGCTGAGCTGTATACAACAAAACCGCAAGCAATTTGCACATACCCACCATCATGAACAGTTCACTACATTCAGCATTCTCTGATTCTCTGGCTTTATTATAGGGCTGAAGAACTCGGTAAAGCTCTGACCCTAATTAAAAAAGGACCAGAACATTGGGGGGAAGGGTTCTGATTAATTCTGATTAGTTCAGATTTTTTATGAAAATGTGAATTAAATACCAAAAATGCAGAATAAGAAGCTATAACTATGGCAGTTAATATAGTGGGGGTAAAGAGAACACTTTAAATCATTAATTTGTGCACAAACAGACCCAGTAACACTTGCTTTGACCTACCAGGTCTATCCCCAAGCACAGCACCTTTCAAGGCTTGTAGCTTACTGATACTACCTCCCCTCTGCCACCTCCTGCACAGAAATGTCCACACTGCTTGATACACCAACCCATTCATCTTCACACTAAACATTCCCAGAGCCAAACACCAGTTGGGGCCACTTCTAGAATACCTCTCACTGGACGCACTACAATGCAACATGCTGCCTTTGCAGCAGATTTCCAGGCTACCACTAAAACTGTCAGAAAATCTTTGATAAAGTAACCAGTTGGTTACAGTATGAAACATATCGAGAGAGTTGTACACTGTGAGCACCTGCAAATCCCCAAAACTAATATATTAATTTGTGGTGACGGTGATATAAATGCAAGAACTGGAATTGATGATGGTTTTGCTAATGATTCAGTGGTGAACTGGACAGAACTTATTGCTGCAAAATGGCCAAGAGTAGCCAAGGATAACCCGGTGAATTGTATTGGTGGCATTCTGGTAGACATACTGGATGAATTTGGTGTATACCCTCTTCATGGAAAACTGAACAGTGATCAGGCCGGGCAGTTTACAATCTTTTCACATAGTAGCTACTTGGTGATAGATTGATTTCTATGGAATTAGTCTATCCAATGATGGAGTAATCAGTGGATCATTAGCTCCTGGAGGTCGCGAGGGCTGGAGGACAGCTGCCTGCCCTCCCACAGAGACCAAAGCATCAGAGACCACCCCGGACAACCGGAGCCAAGCTCCTGGAGGTCATGAGGGATGGAGGAACCTGCCGCCCTCCCCACAGAGACCAAAGCATCGAGACCGCCCCCTACCCGGACAACCGAGCCAAGGTACAAATGAACTTGCGGCTGCAGGAGCAGCTTAAACCAGCAGCAATACTAGGTGCATTGTTTGACTTGGCGCCAAAACATTTTTTTTGAACTTGGACTAACTGCCTCTGAAAAAGGAAAAGCTGCCTTGAATCCTAAAGTCGGCGCAGCACTACAGACTGTGTTATTTTCTCTGTTTGATGCCTAGAGCTAATTCTGATGCTGCCGTAGAAAAGTAGCATTAGAAAGTTTACCATCACATTATAGCCTATTTAACATGTGAGTAGCTAGTGATTAGCTACAGAGTTAAGCTGTTTTTTCTCTTACCACCTCACAGCTTGCACTGCTCTGCTATATAATCCCCTCTCTCTTACCCTTAATCCATTAGCTCCTGGAGAGTCGCGAGGGCTGGAGGGAACCACTGCCCGCCCCTCCCACAGAGACAAAACATCGAGACCGCCCCCGGACAACCAGGCCAAGGTATGAGGCAGACTTGCGGCTGCAGGAGCAGCTCAGAGCCAGCAGCAATACTAGGCGCATTGTTTGGTCCCTGCCCCCCCACCACCACCCTTGGTCGGCTCTGTATTATATAGGTGGAAGTCACGTGAGGCTGCAGAACCAATCAGCCCACTTTTCCACCTGCAGGTTATACCGCTGAACACTAGGGGATCCTGCCTGCTAACACCCTATTCCCCTACATTTTACATCTTAAAAGCAATATGTATCTCATAGGTCTCTGTATGCTCACATTTGCCCCTCACTCTCTATCTCCCCTCAGCACCCTTGCAGAAACCTCACTGTCACCCTGCCCTACACATCTGCCAGCACCACAGCCACCCTTATATCATTCCCCACCGATCCTAGCCCTCCCATCTCCCTTCCAGCCGCCACTAGTTCACCTCACATTGGACCCCCTATCCCCCACCCCACCCCTCCACCAGTGCCCACCCCAGTACACAACTGTCGGTGGTCTCCCTCTGTCCTAGCCCTACCCTCCATAACTCACTACCCATCCCTGCACTGCCCCCCCAGTTCTCCACCAGCCCAGGTGCCCCTACCACTACACGCGTAGTCCTTTCCTCCGACTCGTCATCCTACTTCTCCTGCTCTCTGGAAATGTCCACCCTAACCCCGGACCAGGACCATCCAGCACGCCCCTGCAGGTCATGGAATCCGTGACAGCCTCCATGAATATCCGAGTCTCCCAAAGAAGACCGCTGCACTCCAGTGTTGGATCTCTCAACACAAGCCCGACATTCTTGCATTAGTGGAGACCTGACTCTCTCAATCTACTCCAGACTCTGCTGTCTCCCTCCTGGCTTCACCCTCTTCAGGAGAAGATTGGGTGGGTAAAGGCGTGGTGGCGGCTCGCGCGGTCTGCCTAAGCAACTCCCTCCTTGGTCGCAGCCCGACCCCCCAAGCTTGGCCATGGGGCGTTAACCATCACATTGAAAATCACCCCCAACCCAGGCCGTGTCCCTCTGTGCCTCACAACTACCTATGTACCCCGTGTGCAAAATCTGGCGGTCCGGCTCCTCACCCGATTATCTCTCCCACCCTGCCACACAAGGCTGATCAGCTTGTCCTTGGAGACCTCAACATCAATTGGCTTGGCTCCACCTCAACGCAAATTAAGGACAATTTCTCTGCCCTTGACCTATCCCAATTAGTGAATCGGCCCACTAGATTTAACCAATCAAGTGGGACCAGCTCCCTACTAGACATTGTGCTCTCAAACCGCCCGCATAAAGTAAAGGCAGTTAGCGTCCTAGCCGACGCCCTTAGTGACCACTCACCTATTCTCTGCCTCTGGTCCTCCCCCACACTTACTCTTGCAAACAAAGCAACCCCCCATCGGCCTTGCCTCCCTGGGGGCCTAACAAGCTAAAGCAGTACCTTGCCCACAATTGACTGTTCCCCAATCTCCTGGCAACAGACATGGATACGCCTAGCCTTCCCTCACTAATACCTTCTGTAAGGCCTGTGACATCTTTGCCCCTGTCACAACACACACCCCAAGAGACACACACATGCCTGGATTTCCCCTCTGATCCAACAACTAAAGCAACGTGATAACCTATGGCACATTGCTGGTGAGACCGCAGGTCAGCTGACAGGCAAGCCTACAATGCAGCTTGCAACCAGTGCACCTGGGCCCCAAGACAAGCCAAAAGCCAACTATTATCAAACTGCCTTAACCTCCTCCTGGGGCTCTGCCCGAGCCTTCTGGGACAACATTAAGGAGTTAAGCAGGAAACCCGCTCCCCTCCCTCTCAGATAGTTATTAATGGCGCACTAATACTGACCCATCTTGTGTTGCTGACTGCCTCAACACAACTTTCTCAGACCTTAGTGCAGTCCTTCCCTACCTTCTTTGACCCCGTCCTATAACCAACCTCCCAGCTGCGTCCAGCCCCTTTTCTTAAGGCTATCTCCCCAAGATGCTAACCCTCCTCCTAAAAACCCTCACCTCCCACAACCCGAGCAGTGACCCCCTTGACTCCAGGATACTCCACCTGACACTAGATGTCATGCTAGCCCCCCTCACTGACCTAATTAATCGTTCTCTGTGCCTCGGCCAGTTCCCGAGTGCATGGAAACAGGCCGAAATCACCCCTATCCATAAAAATGGAGACCGCACAATACCCAACAACTATAGACCTATCTCCATCCTCCCCCCCCCAAAACTCTTGAGAAAATAGTGTCCACTCAACTCGTGGATTACCTATCCAACTACAACATACTTTGCCCAGAGCAGCACGACTTCTGCTCCGGTCACAGCACCACCACAGCCCTACTGGAATTTTCCCACCAAATACACTCTGCACTAGATACAGGGGAGATTGCTGGGGCAGTGTTCAAAGACCTATCTAAGGCCTTCGACACTGTGAGTCACCCATTAATGCTTGACACCCTCCGCCAGTTGGGTCTCTCATCTGGCCCTCTGGCCTGGTTCTCCAGTTACCTCCGGAACAGATCCCAACGGGTTAAATTAAATGGAACCCTATCTACTGCACTGCCTGTATGCTCCGGGGTCCCACAAGGCTCTATCCTGGGCCCCACGTTATTCAGTCTCTTTTTAAACACCCTTCCCAGCTCCTGTACAGGCAAAAATGCTTCTTTATGCTGACGATGCAGTCCTAGTTGCCTCGCACTCCAACCCACTCACCCTCCAGAGCTCCCTGCAACTCACCTTCAGCCAAGCTGAAAAATGGTTCCTCGACCATCGCCTGGTTCTGAATCTCAAAAAGACAAAATCAATGATCTTTGCACACAGACAGAGTAGCTCCAAAAATGCTCCCCTTTGCATCATTCCCAGCACCCTTCACCCCCTCGAGCAGGTATCAGCACACAAATACCTGGGCATCACCTTTGACTCGGCTCTCTCCTACCATGCCCATGTCAGTGCGTTGTCCTCTGCCATGAATGCCCGGATTGGACTCCTATACCGTCACAAAGACTGCCTCCCCGAGGTCGCCTTACGGCTGGCTATCTCTTCCTCCATCCTGTCTCTGGTTGACTACGGACTCCCCATCTACGCAGCCGCTGACCCTACTGCCCTCACTAAAATACAGACCTCCATCAACAAAGCCTGCAGGCTCCTAACCGGTGCCCCCAGCAGAACTCACACATGCCAGCTCTACTCCACTTCAAACATACTCAACTTTGAAGAATGCCTGCAATACCACACCTGTATACTGGCAAAAGGCTCTACTTGGTTTTGCCCACATGAGTCGCTTCCACACGCTTCACGGGCCTCCCTCCGGTCACCACCGTAATACCAACAAAGCCACCTTCCAGGTGCCCAGAGCCAGGACCTCACTTGCACAAAGGTCCTTCCACCACAGAGCACCATCCTGTTACAATTCCTCCCCATGCACATGCAACAAACATCCTCAAAATTGGCCCTTCAAAACTGCCCTGCATAGCACTAACAGTACTCGTGGCTGTAGTTGCCTGTCTAGGGCTACCCGAGGTGCCCTCAAATCCAACTTGTCCCTGTTTGATCTAATCCTTCTCATGAGCTCTTCTACAACTTGGATATATTCACTTACTCTTGAAATGCCTGTTATTTAAATATGCCATCTGTGTTTCACCTGTGCTGTTCCCATTGTCTTGCTTCACAATTATGTTGTCTGCCCTCCCTTGCAACAAGGTGCCTTTGTAAATGAGTCTCTGACTCAAAGGTTTGTAAATCCGATATATGAATAAATAAATAAATAAAATTAGTTTATTTATTTTATTTATTTTACATCAGTTACAAACCTTTGAGCAAGAAGCTCATTTTCAAAATACCTAAATCTAAAAATGACAAACACAGAACAACCAGTATGTTTCAACAATGTGGTATACAATAGATTAGTAAAATCAAGCTGTCTTCATTAGTTATAGAAGTTTTAGGTTTCAGGTTCAGTAGAAAAGGTAGGTACAGATGTTTAGAACTTGATTGGCAAAATAATGGAGTTAGTTTACATGCATGGGGGTTCAGAAGAAGTGGGGGTGATGATTGAAGACATAACGGGTAGTAGGTCGGGTGCAGCCACTCAGGGAGCTTAGTAGCAAACAATACAGAAAGAAGTTAGACTGACCCTCTTGAACAACACATACACTTCAATAATGTCATCAGTAAGAGAAGGTTAGCATGGAACATTCATTTGGACGCTAAAGTTGTCTCAAATCTACTAGTCTTACTGAAAGATTTTCCTAGTACAGGACAGTTACTGTACTGTTTAGATGCTTTGGATAACATCTTCTCAATTATTCTACCACTTTTAGTTAAAGACATCAAGAACAGAGCAGTGAAAAAAGTAGGCTGGTTCAGCACTGCCTGTAAGAAAAAAGGAAGAAAAGGCAAATTGTTGGCAGTAGTAAAAGACACTAAAAATAAAATTAATAACACAGATTATAGATACTTGAATTTTGCAAAAACAATATATAAGCTTTTGGCAGCTAGAAAGAAGAATATTACAGCACATTATGGGCAAAATGCTGGAAGTACTAGAAGATAATGACCATAGAAGATTCTGACTTTTAGTTGCCAAATGTAGCCCTGGTGCCATCTAAGAGGTTACTATCCCTCCCTGGGTAGCCTAACCAGGATAAGGGCCTGGGCTCCCATAGCTGTTACTGAAGTTCTTTCCCAAGATATAAAAAAATGCATGGTGCCTCCACCCAGACTACAATTTAAGTGGGTATGATTCTTACCAGTACAACCCTCTAGGGATGCTATGCCAACCCACCTCCCATACAGTCGTCCACACATGTGGACTTACCAGAACAAATTCCCCAAATCCAACACTTGACATTTCTAACTCCAGCTAATAATATGCTCACTAAATCAGGATCTTGAGTCAAGACTTTTCCAAAACAGTAACACAACATTTATTTACATGGGAGGGTTAGGAAGGGAAAATGGATTAGAGGTTAAACATAACATTTTGTAAGTTTGCATTTAAAAGATTTAGCATTTTCAAACTGTCATTTCCCTTTGATTCAAACCCACATTTTAATTATGGCGACGCCAACTCTCTGTCTAGCTAACTGCTGCAGGTATTAGCTTTCACAGACCCTAACTGTTTCCAGTTCAGATAACCCCAGAATTCTGTCCCTGGATACCCAGCTCTCTGGTTGCAGGCCTGTGGTGCAGCTGGTTGGCTGGCATTGGTGCATTTGATGAAAATAACATTACTTCTAACTTTCACTTGATTCCTTTAGCTTTAATGTTACTTTCTATGCCAGTGGGCATAACCTGAGAGCAAAACTATATACATCCCCAGGTGCAGGGCAATTCCTGCGATTACTCACGATTGTGTGAATTAGTCTCTGGCAGCACTGTGACTGAAGCTCTGGGGTTAGTGGAACAGCAGAACCTTGCAATCATTGATTTGAATGGACTTAAGACAGGGGACAAGAATGCTACAGCTTGGATCTTCTGCTTGACTGAAGGTCTTGCAGCTTGTCCCCTTCAGTCTGTTCAGGCCCATTGCAGAGCTCCCTCGCAAGGCCCACCAAACTACAGGGGACCCTGACCTGGGAGTGGCTCCACAGCCCGGCTCTCTCACAGGTCATGGGTGCCCCAGCTACCTCAGCACATGCCAGTGGCCCCCTGTAGCCAGCAGACCCCACTGGGCAGGGGTTGGCAAGTTCCCCACCTGGCTCTGAGTTAGGTTGGAATTCTCTGGAACTCCCTTTTCTCTCATAGGACCAGCTCTGATTTGTAGCCAGAGTAATTTCTTTGACTTTCCTACTTTTCAGACCCTGGAACAGCAGAGTCCGACCTCCAACTTTGCATCAACAGTTTCCTACCTCAGCTTGATTTTAAAAGTAGTAGCAGGTCCCTGGAGCCTAGGGCATCTGCCCATCTCTTTGCTTTCACAATCTCTCTATTTCAAACACAGCAGCCAACGTTGCTTTCACTCGCACACAGTGACAGCAAATCTCTTTATCACATACAGGGTTTCTCTCAGTCCATCTGATGCAAAACAGATCCTCTTTTCTCACCGTGCAGGTGCAGATGAATGCAGAAAAGACTCACTCTTCAGCCTTTTTTAACGCAAAAACAGTCCATTTTCCATAATCAGTTTTCTAATTCCAGAACCAGTCCTTAAACCTTTTGTCCTTCCCTTTTCTCTCTAGATGCTGTGTCCTTACCAGGGTCAGACAGAAGCTTTTTTATTGCACAAATCTCTCACCCAAATCTCTCATTCTTGGTGTGTCACTAATTGTGTGCAGATGAAACAGAAGAGGCTTTCTCATCATTCTCTTTGACACAAAACCAGTCCATTTTCCATAACCCATTTTCCAATTCCTGTCAAACTTTTCTCTGAACACTTTCACTGCTGTGGAGTAGCATCTTACCACAGCACCCTATAGCAGGACCCTGCATTTCTCTCTCTCTCCCTCCCCCCACCTCTCTCTCTCAACAGAGCTGCAGAAGCAATCTTCATTAACACACTCTTCCAAACAGGGGGAAAGGCATGACCAGACCCTGAAACATAGAAACATAGAAACATAGAAGTTGACGGCAGATAAGGACCTCAAGGCCCATCCAGTCTGCACATTTCTTTTTCTACCTAATAAATGTGCCATCGGCCTTTGCTCTGTCAGTGGCCTATCTATTCATAGTCATTTGTATTGCTCCCTTATGCCTATCCCATGCCTGTTTGAAGCCCTGCACTGTATTCATAGCCACCACTTCTTGTGGTAAGCCATTCCATGCATCCACCACCCTTTCTGTGAAAAAGAATTTCCTCATTCCCCTTAATCGGCCCCCTCTAATCTCATGCTGTGTCCTCTTGTCCTGCTATTTTCTTATATTTAAACATGTTAGACTCTTTGACCTTGTTAATGCCCTTAAGGTGTTTGAATGCCTCAATCATATCACCTCTCTCCCGCCTTTGCTCAAGGGTATACATATTGAGCTCTGTTAATCTGTCCTCAAATGTCTTCTGATGCAGTCACTGCACCATTTTGGTTGCCTTTCTCTGGACTGCCTCAATTTGGTTAATGTCCTTGTGAAGGTGTGGCCTCCAATACTGCGCAGTACTCCAGGTGGGGCCTAACCAGTGTCTTGTAAAGAGGATTATTACCTCCCTCTTACAACTTGTGATACCCCTACTAATACACCTAACACCCCCTAGCCTTACCTACTGCTGTAGAGGTCTGCTTGGATGATTTCAGGTCATCAGTGATGATGATGCCCAAGTTTCTTTCTTCCTTTGTGACTGCTAGCAACTCCCCTCCCAGCCTATAGGTGGCTTCAGGGTTTCTCTTCGCTATGTGCATGATCTTGCACTTCTTTGCATTAAATCCCAGTTGCCACTCTTCTGACCATTTTGCTAGTTTATCCAGATCTCTTCTCATTCTGCCCACCCCATCTGGATCATCTACTCTGTTGCAGATCTTGGTGTCATCTGAAAACAGACAAGCCTTACCCTCTAGTCCATCTGCAAGGTCACTAATGAAGATGTTGAAGAGGACTGGCCCCAGGACTGATCCCTGAGGTACCCCACTTGTGACTTGCATCTCTTCTGACTGTATACCATTTACCACCACTCTCTGTTTTCTGCCTGTCAACCAGTTTGCCACCCAGTTGACCAACTTCTGACCCACCCTGAGCCTACCCAGCTTATTTATCAATCTTCTATGTGGAACAGTATCAAAACTTTGCTGAAGTCAAGGTAGGCAACATCAACTGCTCCCCCTTGGTCCACCACTCTGGTTACCCAGTCAAAGAAATCTATGAGATTAGTTTGACAGGACCTTCCTTTTGTAAACCCATGCTGTCTTGGATCCTGTGCCCCTATGGATTCCAGGTGTTGCACTATCCTTTCCTTAAGGAGTGCCTCCATAATCTTGCCCACTACAGAGGTAAGACCGACTGGTCTGTAGTTCCCTGCCTCCTCCCTGCTACCACTCTTGTGGAGCGGGATCACATGAGCCCTTCTCCAGTCTTCTGGGACCTCTCCTGTGCTCAGAGACTCACTAAACAGTTCTGCTAATGACTCTGCTAGTTCCACCTTTAGCTCTTAAGTACCCTGGGATGTATGCCATCAGGTCCCGTTGCCTTTATCCATCCTGAGCTTAGCAAGCTCTTGTAGGACCCTTTCTTTTGTGAAGGGAGTAGTGCTCACCTCCCTCCCCGTGTCCATGATGCTGAGCTGTGGGCCCTGCCTACCTTCTCTTCAGTAAATACTGAGCAAAAGTATCTATTTAGGATAGATACCTTTACAGGGTCCTCCTCCTCACATGCTCCCTTTTCTCCATTAAGCTAGCAATACCCCTCTGGACTTTCTCCTTTCACTAATGTATCTATAGAAAGTCTTGTCACCTTCTTTTACTGTTGTGCTAGTGTTTCCTCAGTTTGGGACTTTGCCAGCCTTACTGCCTTCCCTGCTTCCCTTAGGGCAGTTTGGTATGCCTCCCTATCTTCATCCCGCTGTGTTCCCTTATATTTCCTGAAGGCCAGCCTTTTGGCTCTGACCTTTTCTGCTACTGTATTTGAGAACCAAAGTAGTTTCCTTCTTCTTTTGCACTTCCTTTTCTGTCTAATACAATGGGATGTTGCTTCAAGTATTGCATTCTTAATGCTTGCCCACTTTGCCTGTACCCCCTCACCTGTGTTTCTTTTTGCCAGGGCTAGCTTAACTCTGTTGGCCATCTTATCAAAGTCAGCTCCTCTGAAGTCCCATATTTTTGCCTTGGAATGGGATGATTTAGATGTAGTAGCCAAATTGAACCATACCATGTGATGGACAAGTGACTGACAACACCCAGGCAGGTCCTTTCCCAGCCTTGCAGCCCCATCTTCTGCATAGGGGCTAGAGTCCCCCTCCCTCTGGAGGGGTTCCCACTGAACTGACCCAGAAACCAAAAGTCATTCTCTTTTGGGAGCTCTCTGGCAACTCCCCATTGGCTGGAGACACTGTCTTTCTCAAAAATTAATATGTATGAGGCCCCCTTGACACCTGATTGGTTGTACATAAAGGCATCTAAACTTTCCCCAGCTTTTTCCCCCAAAAAATGCTTTCAAACAGTCCCAGAGTCCCCCAGGCAAAATCTGGCATTCCTAGTGGTTGTGCTGTCACATGATTGCAAATATGACTGATGCCAAACAGTTCTACTGAAGTCCTCACAATGTCCCAAATTTAAAATGTCCCTGCTGCCAGAGTAAACACTTTTATTTGTACATGGCCCCATCATTGTGTAGCAGCCCCTTTGCTCTTTTAAACACTGTCAGAATCTTACACTTCCATTCAGCCCTCTGACTGTTGCTGCTGCTGCTGAAAAAGAGTGTCCTCAGGCAGCACATACATAGTTCCAATGCAGCCCATGCAATGTCTCCCCTTGAAAATATCCTGCAGCCAACATAACTCTTTTTATTTTTCCATTGCCCCATCATTTAGTAGGAGACCCTTTTTCCCTTTCAAACAGTGCCCTCTTTAAACAATTTTATTTCACTGCCTGCCTGTCACTAGTGCAGTTCACATTGCCCCCAGGTACTAGACAGGCTTGCTTTTTACTATTCATACTCTGCCTCATTAATATTCATGAGGCTGGACCCAGATACTGCAGCACAATTGGCACTCCAGAAAACAGCTTTTGCTGTTTCCTACAATCTCCTTTACCTCCTCAGGTCTCCAGTCACCTTTTGCTTAATACTGGGACCAGGACCACTGGAGATGTGTTTTAAATGGCTGCAGAACAACCAAACCCAAAATGCACTTCTGTGCATGGACAGACACTGGCCCTGCACCAGAGTGCACAAACAGAGATGGTGACTCTGAGCTAGCTCCTTCGGCCACTATTCTGGGAAAAACTAACAAAAAAAACAATACAGGGGCCAGAGAGGCTCCAGGGACACTAAAGGACTTAGGCCAGGACCAGGCAAATCATGGGAGGAAATGGGAGGAACCTGGAGAACGGGGCAGCACTGAGGGGGCAAATAAGTAAGCCCCCAGATGGAGGGGGATTACACAAAGGTTCAAAAAAGTATAGTTATAAGATAAATAATAAAATATGTATGGAAAACTGGATTATGTACTATAAAAATATTCAATAATTCCTTATCATTTTGTCAAGTGGTGGGTCTTGATCATGTAACATCATTTACAAGAGATGAAATTAATACTGCAATAAGTACTTTGAAACAGAAAAAGCGCAGCCTGGATGGCATACCGGGAGTATATCAGTGTCTTTGTGATATGTGGGCAGACATAAGGTTAAAAATGTTAAATGTACACTTGAGTTAAGATTTCTAACCTCGTGAGAAGGAAACAGATATAATTCTCATATAAAAAGAAGATAGGTCAGACCCAGCATCTACAGACCCATTAGTCTGTTGGATATGCTTGTAAATATTTTTCCCAAGGTCCTGCTTGCTAGGTTACAAATAAAAATAGATTTACTTGGGGGGGGGGGGCTATTATTACAGTTTCAACAGGATTTAGGTCTGGTAGAAGCACTATAGATAACTGCTTCATCTTATGCCATCTGATTGCAAAATATGTTTCCTTAAGATCACAGAAAATAAATGCAGCCTTCTTTGATTACAGTTCAGCATTTAACAGGATGTCATGTAATTCTCTTTGGAAAATATAAGTATGGTATATAGCCATCATTAGTTGAAATCATCACAGAATAATATGTTGATACATGAGCCAGGGTTTGGGTAGGGTGAGGACAGCCTCTGGAACCTTCACCACCAATGGGGGTTCAGACCAGGCTGCACCCTCACTCCTACTCCTTTCTGTCTGTATATCAACAACTTGCTTGCAAACCTCAAGGACACTAATACAGACTCTGAAAATTGTTATCAAAACTTGTCTGGTGTTAGCATACGTCAGTGATTTGGTCTCATTTTCTTTCTCTCACGCCAGTTTACAAAAAAAAAAAACATTTAGATAAACTGTCAGATATTTCAGCAGAACTGAATTTGAAAATCAGTTCTAGAAATAGCAAAGTTATGGTTTTCAGCTCTAATAAATAAAACTACATAACGTGGAGAGCTGGAGATGAGTTACTGGGTATGGTCAGAGAATAAGTATACTTAGTTATTATGTTTTCAGCTAACTATCTATGGAACAAGCATCAGAAGCATACAAAACAAAAACTAAAAACAACTATCTTTGGCCTAAAAAAGTTTAAGTCATTGTATGGCGGTAGTATGTCCAGTTCTATAGGCACTAAAAGCTAATTATACAATGGCAAGAAAATTTCCAGGGCTCTGATTGGTCAATGTGTGCCTGAGACAGTGATGTTATTACACAATAACCACACTGTATTGATTTGTTGGATGATTGTTATGAGCTACTTTTAGAAACAGAGATATATTGCTACTAAAAATCTACTAAAACTTTTTAAATATTTTTATTTTGTATAACATCGAGCCATTATATAATTGCAATAAGGCATTCCAAGGTGTGTGTTATTGTGTAATAACATCACTCCTGGGGTGGTGGAAGCACTCGGCTTTGCCTCATCCTTCAACCCACCCCAGTAGTGACGTTATTACATGATACACCTTGTCGTGCCTTATTGCTTAAATATACCACCCAAGCTGTACGGTGCAGAAGTTTGGATAGATAATAGAAGTGTCCTGTCTGAGAAAATTGTATTTCAATTTATACGGTTAATTTTGGGTGTTCCAAAAGCTATCCCTACTGTTTTTATCAGGGCGGAACTGGGATGTACAGATTTATGCAGTTTAGCTGTAATAAGAAAACTTATTGTATTTTACTGACAAGACTGAGTGAAGAAAGAGTACCCAAGTTATGCCTCATAGAAAAAGAGCAATGGGATACTCTGAACTGTCACAAATCTGCTTGGCTGAGACATTTAAAATTGGTACTGGAAGAAAATAACCTGAAATATTTATGGAATTATTATTGACAAATATTATGATCAGCATATCATATAAGAAATTGATGAACAATACCATCCAGAGCCTTCAGGTTCAGAAGAACTTAGCCCTATTGAAAGAATCACGTTATGTCTTGTGGCATGTAAAAAAACAATTGCACACATAAAATTAGACATTATCTTCATGTCTTACTGATCCTACAAGGAGGACATTTTTATAAATTATAAGCTAGAAACTTTTCCTAATACGGCACAATGGGCAAGTTTTAAACATGAAGCAGAGAAATCTAAGAGCATTTACGCAAGAGAGGTGGGAGGATGATCCGACTCATGTATTTTGATTACTGCTGGTCTGAGATTGTAGGCACATTTGCTGGGTCAATTTATGCATATATTAAACAGAGATAAGGAAGATCTTTTAGGATGGCTATTGTGTTATCAGGGTTGCAAATGTTCTAGTTGATGTAAATAAAATTAAAAACAAAATAATTTTTTATATAAGTAATTAAAAAGTAATTTATAAAATATTGCTAGTAAATTTCATATGTATTAGTATGTACTTCACTTTGAATCCTCTTCTGTAATGATTCAAAGCAACTAATTGCTCGAATTGCACACATAGAGCAAATGCAGGAAGAGGTGATATAATCAAAACATTCAAACATCTTAAGGGCATTAACAAGGTGAGAAGAGAGTCTAACATGTTTCAATATAAGAAAACTAGCAGGACAAGAGGACACAGCATGAAATTAGAGGGAGGCCGATTAAGGGGTAATGTCACAAAGTTCTTTTTCACAGAAAGGGTGGTGGATACATGGAATGGCCTACCTCAGGAAGTAGCGGGTATGAATACAGTGCAAGGCTTCAAACAGGCATTAGATAAGCATAAGGGAGCAATACAGATGAGTATGAATAGATAGGCCAGAGTACAGGCCTATGGCAAATTCATAAGGTAGAATAAATGGGCAGACTGTATGGGCCTTGCGGTCCTTATCTGCCATCAACTTCTATGTTTCTATGTATAACAGGTACAGTATATCATGTTATTTGAAAATCTGTCTAGTAACTTTTATATGTATTATGGGGTATCTCATTTTAATCCTTGCCTCTATAATGATGGAATGTGACTGACCAGTAATGTTTTTAACAAAGATAAATTTGACAATGTATGTTTGTGTTTTTTTCAAATACTGTTAGTATTTTTATCTCTCTTTTGTAATGGCCTGTTTAGGCTGATCAATAAACTTTGACCTGAACTGAACTGACACATGAATTTATGTCACCAGCCACCAAAACACTGAATTCATGTTTTAGTGGTACTACTAATTCTAGAATGTGCATGTATGATTCCCTCATCTTTATTAAATAAACCTTAGAATTCTTCAGCAGACTATACACATTGAGTATGATTTATCTCAGTCTTGGAAATTCTATCATATAAAATGGGCAAGGAAATCCCGAGTCCTGATTTGCTGAGACTTGGTTCTAGCCATGGCAGAAAGAGGCACCTCAATGAAGCACAAACAAGTCCCTGCCAACCAGAGCAACTCACAGAATTCATACACCACTTACTTCCTAATTTCTATCACAAACAAGACTGCAGCCTTTACTCATATGTAAAAATTGTCAACTAGGCCCCAAAAAATAAAAGTCCATTAAATTAAATAAAGTAAGTAAATAGTTAAATGTTATTTTCAGTCAAGAGCCAATTCTTCAACAACTACACAAATTTAAAAACTCAAGTACTATTCAGAGTTTCCATTGCTGGTGTTTCTTTGATGACCATAAAAAATTCCCCTCCTATCCCTACCAGTTTGCCAGAGAACTCCTTGATCCTTACCTGGCAACACATAAAATTGAGGTTCTGGCTCCACTTGAGGCCTGTGTATGTGAATACCAGTGGAACTCTGAATAATTTTAGATTCATGTAGTCCATGTTACCATTCCGTGTGGGGGTGGGGTGGGGGGAGCATTCTACTACTGAATAATGCATAATTTTAAATTATTTTATTCCATGGTAAACAATCACACAATGTATTGAATGTGAAGAAAGACAGATGACTGACAGGTGAAGAACATCTGCAGAGGAACTATTTTACATTATTTAGCAACATTTTATTATAATTTTTTGTGGCTTTGAAAACATTTAGAGTGTTCATTTTTTAACAGCTGCCTGTGGGCCCATTTTATATGCACAATAAGGTACTTCAGGAACATTGGTAGTACTAGGTTTACCCCACAGTCAGGGGGATGAAGGTACTCGGCTTCACCTCGTGCCTCATTATGCCCCTGACCGTGGGATAAACCTAGTACCACCAATGCCCCATCATGCCTTATTGCTTAATTAACACCTAGTACACACTCAGAATTGTATTCTATTAAAGATGTTGAAACATAAGAAATCAATCTAAGAGCAGTTAGTATATCCCCTAGATATCTTCCAAATTTGGAAGATTCTTTTGCTGAGACCATGTAAATCATGTATCCCACTATTTTTAGGAAGCTTGTTATGCCACCAGGTTTCTTGAAAGAAGAAGTTCCAAAAAAAGAGGTTCTGCGCTCAAGGAACAAGGGCAGTGCACTAGTACAGGACAGCTAACCCAAGAATTGCAAAGTACCAAAAATACTATGCTCCAAACCAGTAATAATGACAAAAGCAATTATAGTTCAACTTAAATGTTGAAATTTATTCTCCACCAGTGTGAGAGCACCTAGCCCCTTGGTAGTGTGCCTTCAAGAAGGTGTTGACCATACGGGGATTTTTGCTTTTCTTTTATACACATACAAAGCAGTGACATGATAGCACAGTGTAAAACATTACACCCAATCACCTAACAGAAACATTGATATGTTAAAGATATAAATCTATGCACAAGTTCATAAGGTAGGTTCATTAGCTCAATTAACTAAGTCATAACTTTGAAATTTTAATTTATATTTCCGTAACCTCATTTACAACACAAAGGGCCAGCAGCAAAAGGTTAAATTACAAAAACACTGACAACTGGAGCAAATATGAATATGTCACAACCTAAATAATCTTATAGACTTTTGAACAACATATCGATCCCTAAAGGGATACACCAGATTTTTGTTTGAAATTTTTATATCAATATGTAACTTGCATTTATATCATACAGCCAATAGCAGTAATATGAAGTACATACGTTTAGGTAGAAGAACAAGCATTTGTCAATGCTGAATGTTGCTTGCTTTTATATGCTGTTTAGGTATTTGGAAGTGATAGTACCATGCCTAAAAACTGTTATGTGCCCCCCTCCCCCCAAAAACATCCACCGTGTCTTTCTGTTCAGTATTACTAAGGATTTAGGGTTTTTAGGTGCAAGAAGGCTGGTTAAGCCCATATCTGCACCTTCTACACATCATTACACATTTGAATAATATTGAAGCTGATGTCCAGATAATATTAGTGTGTCAAGCTGTTTCTTAAATATAGATTTAGTCTTGCTAATGACAATATGTAAAGGTAAACTATTCCAAGGACCAATAACCCTTAGTGTGAAGAAAAACTTCCTATTATTGTAATTGAATCTGTTGCCCATAAATTGTAGTGGGTGCCCACGGATATTATAACTGCTATCTTTAAAGATTACTCCCAAATCTGACATTAAATGTGGATCCTGTGTTATATCATATAGGAATAAGAGGCCACTGCTCAAGTGTCATGTTTCTAGTGACATTAAATTTAGATTCATTAATCTGGTGGCATAATAATCATTGTACTGTCCATAAATGCGTTTAGTGAAATTTCTCTGTACTTTTTCCAGTTTGCTACATTCGCCTTTTTTATATGGACGCCACAACTGAGATGCATACTCTAAGTGTGGCCTTACATATGCACGATACCGAGGTACCAGAACTTTTGAATTGTGTGATCTAATATTGCTTCTGATGAACCAAATAACGCTATTTGATTTGTTAATCACTGCATCCATATGCTCAGTATTGAGTAAGGTTGCTATTGATTGACACACCCAGATCTTTCTCCTCATACGTAATATTTAATGGGGGTTCCGACTAGTGAGCATGTTGACATAGGATTGTGTGACCCTAAATGCATAATCTTGCACTTTTCTTTATTTATTTTCACGCCCCATCTATTAACCCATGTTGAAATATTATCTAGATCTCTTTGGATGGTAGCTGAGTTCTCTGAGGTAAGACAGGGCCTCCTAGTTTAACATCATCTGCATATTTCAGTATTGAGAGAAGTGCAGTCTGATGTGAGGCCAGCAACAAAGATCTCAAACAAATAGGGTCCGAGAACAGAACCCTGTGGGACACCACTAGTTACAAGTCCTGGGGAGACATATAACCATTAATCACAGCAATCTGAGATCTGTCGAGGAACAGTTACATATCCAATGGATAATGTATTGATTAATGCTTACGGAATTGAGCTTAACCTGCAATGCCCAGTGTGGCATAGCATCAAAGGATTTGCTAAAGTCTATGTCAATCACATCACATGAGATGTTTTTATCCAGGAATGAACTAATATCTTCATAAAAACACATTAGGTTAGTCAAACAGCCTTTTCCCTTTCTAAAACCATGCTGTGTAGGATCTTGTGTATTCACAACTGGAGTAACAAGGCCTTTTATTAGACTTTCCAGAATTTTACTAAAAACGGAGGTCAGACTAATTGGACGATAATTTTCCCATAATGATTTAGAACCCTTTTTATGCATGGGAATCACATTTGCACTTTTCCAGACTGTTGGTACAAAGTTTTGATTTAAACAACCCTCTAACAAAAGTTTTAGGGGCAATATTAAGTAATTAGCAACTAGATATAGGAAATGACCAGGGATATCGTCAGGTTCAGGGCAATGTTCCCTCTAATTTTCAGTCTCTGTGGGTGGGCGACTGATATGCGTGTGTGGCACTTTGTGCAAAAAAATTGATTTATGTGCGCAAATTGGATGGCCCAAACAAGTGATATATTTTATTGCCAATAAACCGTAGAAAACATAACCAAACACTCAAATACTTAATGCAAAGTATAAATATACATTCTGATGATTGGATGTGCATTGTGCACCATAACAGTTTGAACCGGAAACATGTGTAAACTATATACATTTTAAAGAGTCTTGCATGCATCTAAAAGGGTGCTGCTGATGATGCATTGCTAAAAATAAACATTTACTGTTTTTCTCTCTCCTGTCTTTCCCATTCTGCCAGTGGACATATATTTTATTAAGATCCATTTTTCCATCAGAAGCTAAAAACAATTTTGTTCACATCAGCATGTCTAAATGGCTTTCTTCCAAGTGGTTTCTTTGTTTGCTCTTAATACAGTTCATGAGGCTGAAGCCTCTTCCACAGTCAGTACTAGAAGCTTGGAATGTTGTAGTAGTAGTAGTAGTAGTAGTAGTAGTACAATTTATTGTTCAGCATAGAGCAGTTACAATATACTAAATTCAGGACAACATACATAGTAAATATAAATAGACAATAAATAAATCAACAAGGAACTTAAATATCTTTACAGTGCAATTCAATTTAACAGTGTTCCTTGAGTACCTTTTCACATAAAAACTCCACAGGTCTTCAAGTTCCCCTAATAAACTTTACAAATGAGTTGAAATTAAAATCTTGCAAAGATCTCTACGATGTTCTTCTCTTTCATAGTAAATAAATATTCCAAAAGATCCTCCAGGGGGAGGCTGAGATCCCCTAACAATCCACCTAGCAGTTTTTTCCTAGTTGATTCATACCTAGGACACAAGAGTACCACATATTTAAGATCATCTATAGTCCCCACTCCACATTTACAATATGGAGGAAAGTACCCCCTCTCTTTTTTGTCTGAAATGAATGCATTGAGCATTATAGTTTTCAGTTCTGAAACTTGTATAGATTCTCCTTTGTTTAGGACAGGTTAAAATAGAGATAGGGCTCATAGCCCCATGAAATCTTACTTTTTATAAAACCCATATAACTTAAGCTTGGAGAGTTAAACATAGCAAGAATGTATGTCTAAGTCAATAAGCCTCAATTTGATATCCTGCCTAATCTCCTGAAATGGTCTTGTGTAAATTTTATTTAAGAGGTGGCCCAATCCAGACAGCATTATTGTTTCCTTAATAAGTTGAAATAAAGGGATGTACATATCCCATGCTGGCCAATTTGATGGCTTCCTCTACACATATTCTGGGATATCTTTGTTGGGGCAAAAGAAAAAGTTTCAACAGAAAGAGAATCTGTCGTTCACAAATGAGAGAAGTCAAGAAACGTCCTAACTCCAAGGCAAAAATACAGCTTGGAGTTCCATTTGGCAACATTAAGATGTATCTATAGAGTTTATTCAGAATTATTTCTAATTCTCTAACCTTAGTATAACCCCAGATTTCAGAGGCATATAACATGCTTGTTCTTATTTTGGCATTAACAACTCTTATTACCCCTCTGATTGAAGACTTCCCCATCTTGCTGTTAAATATTTTTAGGGCATTTACCAGAGATCCCATTTTAAATCGAATAGCCTCCAAATGTTTGGTCCAAGATAGGCTATGTAAGCAATAATACCCGACAGGCTGGGTGGTATTGGGCTATACTGGACCACCCAGGGGAGTAATGAGGCCCGATGCCACAGGTGGAGGGCCTTATAGCCCTTGGAAGGTCTGGTATAGCCCAATACCGCCCACCCTGGAGGGTATTATTGCACTTAGAAAATGGGCACAGTCATAAAAAAGGTTAGTTAAGATGTGAATTAAAAAAAAATTTAAAATAGGTTTTTGTAATAAAATAGTTCCTCCACCTATATTGGAATGCTTTTTTTTTTGTCTCTTGTCTGAGCTAGGGATTTGTCCCTTGGAGCAGCTGCATAGCTCTAAATAGACCGACCATGGTGGCTAGCACTGTTCCCCCATTGGGCTGTTTCCATGCTGCAAAGAAACATTTTAGCCAGCTGAGTTCCTCAAGTTAAAAATTGCAGGCAGAAACTACCAAATAATGAAATGATCTAACTCTTTCTCCACAGCCGTTTTTTTTTCAATCTGCAGCTCGCCTGACCCTCCGCTACTCTTTAACTCCAGACCTCCCATCCCTCTATGCACCTCCATGGTGCCGCTGCCCGTGGTTTCTATTTTTGCCATTTTTTTTTTAAATAGAGCAGTAATGAGCTGGGAGCTGAAGAGCGAGTGATTGATCGAGCTGCAGAATTACAAAACAGCACTTTTGATGGGTGGGCAAGCTGTCAGGAAAAAGAAAAGTAAGCCTGCTAGATACTCTTGGTGGCGATTTGAAATTCTTTGCTTTCTCTGTGTTTGTTGTTCTGGGGTGCTATGAGTTGGCAAGTGAATCATTTGGGACATTGGTGAGGACGATGGTTGTGGGCAGCCGCATCATGGAGCTGTTGAGTATGGGCAGAAGGTCTGTAGATTTTGGAAGGAAGGGGGGTCACCAGAGCTGGGAGGAAAAAACAGGAAGATGTATGTGTTTCTGTGATCATCTGGGAGACAGGGTATTGTTCATAAACTTGAGTGTGTCAGGAGAAGCGACCCAAGTGGAGATCATTGATGGGGGGGGCATGTATCATAGGCTGGCACCCTGGGCAGGGTCTGTGTGGGAGTGAGTATGCATGTGTGTGGTGGGACTGTCTCGGGCTTTTGTCTGGCTAAAAACAAACAAATAAAAAAAGAAATGCAGTAAATGAGCACAGCTGAGGTTGGGTGCTGTAAGGTCAGGCAACAGGTATTGCAAGAACAGTATCTATCGCTAAGTGAGAGAAAAATAGCGGCAATTTGAAATTTAAATGAGGTTCTTTTAGCCAATTAAGGCTACAGGTGGGCACAAGATACTTCAGTTGGGTGAAGGGCACTTTAGACTGGCACTTTTTATTTCCTGGTTGTCTATTGAAAGTTAATGCCCCCCTCTGGCAGGTACCAACCAATCAGAGACCAGGAAATAAAAGCCCATTTTCTAAAGGCAAAGCGGACACCTAAATAGTCATAGCACTAACAGTGTCTGTATGACTATCGTTTATCCTAAAACCTACCGTATTCTTGGTTTGAGGCCAAAAGCTACAATGTTGGTCTTGCCAAGATTAACTTTTAGTTTCCTTTGAGAACATAGAGATTCAAAGTGAGCCAATTTTCTTTTAAGACTTAGGACTGTAGTAGAGAGCAAGACTAAATCATCTGCATATGCTAAACATTCAATCCTTTCATCATTAATTTTGGAGCATGAAAACCTGGGTTACCAAGCTGATCCAAGATTGTATTAATGTAGATGTTAAAGAGAGTGGGGGCCAAAATACACCCCTGTCTGACTCTCACGTTTGTCTCAAATCTATCAGTTAGGTGACCATACTGATTATACTGGACCCTTACCCACATATTTTCATAGAGTCTAATAATAACATCAAGAAGTGAGGCCTTCAGCTTCAGATCCCTTAATGTAGCCCAAAGGACTCTTCTACTAATGCTGTCGAAAGCCAAGGAGAAGTCCACAAAACAGCAATATAATCTGCTTTTTCTCACTTTAGCATATTTCCAGATCAGGTGCTGAAGCACATAACAGTGTTGTACTGTAGAACGGTCCTTCCGGAAACTGTTCTGTGCCTCATTCAATACTGAGTTCTCCTTGACCCACGACAGCAATCTGCCCAAAATTATACTGGAGAAAATCTTCTGTGAAACATCTATCAAACGAATAGGCCTATACATCCTTGGTCATTCAGATCCTCTTTTTAAAAATTGGGAAGATAACACTACCTGCCCAACTCCCAGGGTAAAGTATCCCTGAACCAGGCCATTAAACAGCAAAAGAAAGGAATCCACCAGTTGGTTAAAACCTTATAGAGATCACGTGAGGACCCCATCTGGCCCTGGCTCTTTATTTGCCTTAAGCCCAATCAGTGCCATCAGATTTAGTCCTCTGTGATTAAGATAGGTCTTGAAAAATTTCATCCTCCTGTATTTTGAAAGCATCAGGTGTCTCCTGCTCTTACGTGAGAATAATAAAACTTGGAGAAATGAGATGCCCAAACTTCAGATGTAATATAGGCTTCAATCCTATTGGCATATCTATTATATCCCTGGGAAACAATATTCCAAAATCTCCTTCCATCCCTATCCAAAACAGCCTGCCTCAGTTTTTCCCAAAGTCCCTGAGTATGGTTATGTCTCTTCCATTCTAGAATTTTCCTATATTTTTCTCTTTCAGTCTTTAGCAATTTAAAATCTGCTGCAGACTTATTTCTTTTCTTCTTATGCTGTCTTAGTTTTCCTCCAAACTCCTTCTTTGCCTGTAGGCATACTGAATTAAACCAATACTTTTTATAAAGGGACCTAGGACAGTACGTTGTTTTACATCTAGGTCCAAGTAAAGAATGAATAGTTTCCCAAGTCTCCAAAATATTAAAGGCCTTACTTTTGTTCAGGACCAACTCGTGAATATCACCAAAGACTCCTGTACTAGAATTTCTTTGAAACTAGCTTGATGAATCGGCCCTGTCTAATCCTTCTTCTTGTTTATGACTTCCAGACTCTCTTTCTGTTGTGCTTCACTCCTTAAAGTCCCAAAAGGGCATTTGATGTTAATTACAATAGCACAGTGTGCTGATTCCAGTCCATCCATGACCTCTAACTTTTGGATCAGCTTTACTGCTTCCAAATTGGTCCAAACCTGATCGGGGTTGAAGAGCCAGTAGGCCCTCTATATGTTAAGGATCCAACTAGATCTCCCTGAGTTCTCCTATTTAAAATACAGAAATTTCTACTGGCCAGGCCCACTAGCAATTCCCTACCTCTGAGGTTAGAATTTAGATCCTGAGCAGTCCTAGTATGAGATATTTGGATTAATTATAGATATTGTATGGATCATATCTGAATATACATCCTCCAAGAATCAAGAAGGAATTCTGGCATTAAAGTCTCCCAAAATAATTATAGGACAAGATATACTCTTATCTGACAATTCGTCAAGTGTCATTTTCAGACCCTGTATGAAAAGGTCAGCAGGATCATTAGCTCTTTTGCGAGGGGGAAAGTATATATTGCAGATAATGATCTTCTCTTGTCCCTTGCTAATCATTACAGCCAAAATACCCTCTGACATAGTAGAAATGTTAGTGATCTGAAAATTTAGCAAAGTTTTGATAAAAAAGGAAATACCCCCTTTAAACCTTCCAAAGTTTTTATTTTTAGTTGCTGGCAGAGTAAAGACAGACTATCCAGCCAGTTTGGGAGTTACATTTTCTGTACACCACGTTTCTTGCAGTCCAGTAAATATCACAATTATCCAGCAATCTCACTACTTCAGGGTCAATTATTTTAAGATGGATGCCCTCAATATTCCCTGAAAGTATAGAAAGGGCATCCACATCTCGATCCCCAGCTCCCGTATCCAAATCTAGCTGGCATTCAGAGTTCATTCATTTGATATTATCTACAAGCTGCATTTGTCAGGCTGAATCAATAACTGTCAGCAGTGAGTAGGTATTAGGGTCAATTAGGTTTCCAAAGTCAATTGGGGGTTATCTGCCTCTAAGATTGATTCTCAACTATCCTTAGTCTGTGTCAACCCGGAAAAGACTTCGCCCAAGTCTAAAGTGTTAACTAAATGTATTCCCAAACAATCCAGCTTGCTGGCCAGAGAAAGCAAGCTGCTAGCTGTATGAGGATTTTTAAATGCAATATCAATGTGTGTTTTGGGCTCAGGATCACCATATAACTTTATGGACTCCACCATGTTTCTGGAGATATAAAATCCTAATGCTCTTTCCAAGAGCAGCAACAAATCTTCCCTAACTTTTCTTTGAGAATCCTTGAGTGAAACCTTCCACCCAAAGATAGTTATGGTCCTACTCAGCCTTACTTCTCTCTGCTTCAGTACATGATCCTCTATCACTCCCAAGATTTTACTCTGTGCTATCGTATCCTTCTCACTCTGTACCTCCCTGTGGAGAATCTCTTCTGGGGAAGGATAAGACTGTGTAGGAACCTTTATACATGATAGCTTCATGTTTAGCTTGGAATGTAGCGCATACATCAATAAGTTTAGCCACCATGCTGTACTGCACGTTAGTCAAAGTAAAGTGGATCATGTCAGTAAAGGATTTTAATGATCCTCCCTTTATTTTTTCAGCAACTATCAATCTGAAGTCATTGTACTGGCTAACAATTTCTGCCTGGTCCACTGATAAAAATAAATAGTCCTGTTATTTGCTGTACAGTCTCTCAACATTTGATAAGCCAAACTCAAAGCTGCAATGTGGCATTGCTGCAAAATCAAAGGCAGATCAGTCAGAAAGTTCACCTGCAGGAAATCGGCTGTCCAGATGGTCACATAACAGGCTAATGAATTGCAAAATTGCTGTTGTGCTTACTTCAACTGTGCAATTAGCCAAAAGCAGTTTTACTGGTTGGTTCCAGTAGACAGTTTCACCCAGGAACTGGCTTCTGATCTTTTTTAATTTTGCCCTAGCAATTTGTACAGCTTCAACTGTTGTTAGACCACTTTTCTGAAACATCTTAGACAACTCTGCCAACTCCAAAAGTACATCATGTAATACTGTTATGGCAATGTGGTATTCAGGGTTGGACAGCTTCTTAAAGTGGTACTTAGCAATGGGGTCTTTGATGGATGCCTGCATAATTGTATGTGATGTCATTTACCTAGGTATGGTTTACAATAACTACGCTGGGTATTGTCAAGCTCAGTGGGGGGTTTAAAATGTATTTTTGCAATGTAGTGAGTGATTCAATGTGATATGAGAGAGGAGATACATTTAGGAGACTTTCTCTTCCACTCCTGATCCATACTAAGCGCAATCTGAATTTATGAAATTAAATGAAAAGGAAATTTTTTGCGCTGCCATTTCTTGCTGTCCTCTTTAGAATTACTATCCCTGTGTAGCCAACATGGGCAACCTTTTACAAGCACTGATTCATTGAATTTCAAATGTGTATATAATGTGAGACCCCGTTTTAAAGAGAAGCGCAATCTCATCTCTCTAGATATATGTACAATCAATGTCTCAACCTGCTAATTGAGAAGGTTATACCCAACCCGGCCCCAACAAATACATAAACAAATGACAGAAACAGATGGTAGGTTGCTTTGATGCTTTTATTGTAAACAAAAACTATAGTTTTCCCATTTTTTGTACTGAAAAAAATGAACACGCTTTCAACGGTGAGGCTTTAAATCCATTATAAACACATTTTATATGTGAGACACTGCTTGGGGAGGAGGCAGATTACACTGAAGTTGTGCAGCTTTAAAACTAAAATAATACAATATACACCCTATGTCAGAGAATCTCTCGCATTGCTTTGTTGGGGGGCATCTACCAAACAAATAAAACATGCCATTTCTGTGAACAGCAGGAGAATACTGTTCATTATCAAGTACTGTCTTACTGAAAAGAAGTGTCAAGCCAAAAACATTGCTGTTACTGGAAAGCCAATTGGTTGGAATTTTGCCAATCGGTTCCTTTGTTCAATAACTGGAGATAGAGTGAGATGTCTGGCTTGTTAACTGCTGGCATGTTAAAGGTAATGGGTTGTGGCCTCGGGGGTGGGCATACAATGTTTCTTTCCCATTCACTTTCATGTCCTGCTGTCTGAGTTTTAAATATGAGTGATGATTGTTGTCACTACTTCATGAACATGAGGATCCTTGTCAGCTGCTTTGTCGCGCTACTACTGAAGCTGTGTCTTGGGTTATTTCTAACTGCTGTCTTGAAAAGGCCTTTGTCGCACACCTAGGGGAACATAGGTTCAGGGCTAAATTCACCTTTTAAGCCATTAATTTATTTTTGATAATTTCATTTGAAAAGTAATGAGATCAGAGTTATGTAGAGGAATTAAATCCGGTGTTAAAGCACTATTACTGTTTGTGGAGAAAAGTTCAAAATTTCTTATTAAAAAGATTAGCCATTTCCTGAGGATCATGAATTAAATCACTACCTGTAATTAAGGGCCAATTTATTAATGGATTTCTTCAAGGAATTTACATAAGAAAAAATTACTTATTATTATTTTTAGATCGGATTTTGCTAAGTTTACTTCCCATTGATTTTGCTTTTTATTTTGTTTTTGCATTGCTTTTGAAGTTTTTTGAATGCCAACCAGCTATCATGACTTTTGTTTCCAAATATATACTATATTTTTATTACATAGAAACATAGACTTTGATGGCAGATAAGGACCGCTTGGCCCATCTAGTCTGCCCATTTCCCTACCTACAGTATAGGCCGCAGATCCTAGTTAACCAACAGCCTATTTCTTCCTACCCCCCACAAGAATTGCCTTATGTCTGTCCCATGCATTCTTGAATTCTCCCACAGTTTTAGACCCCACAACCTCCTCAGGAAGGCTGTTCCATGCATCCACTACCCTCTCTGTGAAATAATACTTCCTCACATTGCCCCTGAACCACCCCCACTCTATCTTTAAATTGTGTCCCCTTGTTCTTGCACGTCTTTTTCTGAAAGATGCTACCCTCTTGGACTTTGTTGATTCCACTGAGGTACTTCAAAGTTTCTATCATGTCCCCCCTCTCCTTTCTTTCCTCAAGGGTATACATCTTAAGCTCTTTTAGTCTCTCCTCATATGGCTTCTCTTGCAGACCTTGCACCATTTTAGTTGCCCTGCTCTGGACTGCCTCTATCCTGTCTATGTCCTTGCAGAAATGGGGTCTCCAGAACTGGACACAGTATTCCAGATGGGGTCTCACCAACTGTCTGTACAGAGGGATAACAACTTCCTGTTTTCTGCTGCTGATGCCTCTCCCTATGCATCCCAGTATACCTCCAGCCCTCCCTACTGCCTTCTCACATTGCTTGCTAACCTTAAGGTCATCTGATATGATTACCCCCAGATCCCTTTCCTTTTTTGTTGTTGTCCCTCCCCCCCCCCATTGTGTATTCTTCCCCTGGCTTCTTGTTTCCCAGGTGCATTATTTTGCACTTCTTTGCATTGAATCCTAGCTGCCATACTTCTGACCATTACTCCAACCTTGCCAAGTCCCTTCTCATCCTTTCCACGCCTCCTTGTGTATCAACCCTGTTACAGATCTTTGTGTCATCTGAAAAGAGGCATACTTTTCCTTCCAGTCCCTCTGCAATGTCACTTATGAAGACATTAAAAAGGACTGAACCCAATACTGAACCATGCAGTACCCCACTAGTAACCCCTCTTTCTTCAGAGTGGACTCCATTTACAATTACCTTCTGTGTCCTGTTGTCCAGCCAATGTTTTGCCTAGGCTACCACCCTGGGACCCACTCCCAGGCTGGTTAATTTGATTATTAATCTTTTGTGTGGGACTGTGTCAAATGCCTTGCTAAAGTCTAGGTAGGCCATGTCCACAGCCCCTCCCTGGTCTACTACTTTGGTCACCCAGTCAAAGAAATCTAGTAGATTAGTCTGACATGACCTTCCCGCTGTGAACCCATGCTGCCTTGGGTCCTGTGCCCCACTGGCCTCTAGGTACTCAACTATTCTTTCCTTCAGAAGTGACTCCATCACTTTCCCTACCACAGAGGTCAGACTGACAGGTCTGTAGTTTTCTGCCTCTGTCTTGGTCCCACTTTTGTGAAGGGAATCACATCTGCCTTCCTCCAGTCCTCGGGTACCACCATCCTCCATGATTTATTAAAAGAGTAGCCAGTGGTTTCACTGGTTCCCTCTTAATTCTTTTAGAATTCTGGGGTGAATTCCATCAGGCCCCATTGCTTTGTCCGCCTTCAGTTTTAAGAATTCTTGCAGAACCCTTTCTTCTGTGAAAGGATTGGGATTGACTCCCCTATCAAGAGTGCTTCTGTTAATTGGATTAGGCACTTCCCCCTCTTCTTTTGTGAATACTGAGCAGAAATATTCATTCAGTATTCCTGCTTTTTCATTGTCCCCCTCTGTCCACCCACCGTTCATTCTATTCAGCCTCACTATCCCTCCCTTTGTCTTTCTACGCTGGCTGATGTACCTATAAAAGGTTTTATCCCCCTTCTTAACTGAGTTGGCTATCTTTTCCTCAGTTTGGGCCTTTGCTATTCTGACTTCCCTCCCTGCTTCCTTCTGCCTTAACTGGTACAGCTCTCTGTCCTGCTCCTTCTGTGTTTCCTTATACTTCTGGAATGCTATCTTTTTCTTCCTGACTTTCAAAGCCACCTCTTTTGAGAACCATAGTGGCTTTTCTTTCATTTGATTTGTTTATTTGCTTCACACAGAGGCTTGTTGCCTCTGTGATGGCAGTTTTGATAATTCCCATTGTTGCTCCACACCTCCTTCTAGCCTGTTTGCTAGTGCTTTTCTGAGGCACTCTCCCATCTTGCCAAAGTCAGCCCTCCTGAAGTCCAGTACCCTCACTTTTGTATGGCTTGACTCTGTAGCTGAGTTTAACGTGAACCACACTGTTTGATGGTCACTTGTTCCCAGATTTTTTCTATTTATGATATTCTTAATGGATCTGTTAAGTCACTTTGGTGAATGACCTTTATTATTATATTTTAATTTAGAAGGAACATATTTGTCTCTGACAGAGATGAGGGTGTCCTTAAGATATTCCGAAAAGGATTTTATAGGAAGATTATTATATTTGAGCTCCCAATCAATCAAATTCAGAGAGGTTTTTAATATCTGGTAGATTGGCTTTATTATAAAATATGTATTTGTTTTGCTAATATTATGTGTGAAAAATGTTTCTAAGCAAAACATTTAGTATTGTGGTCACTTTTACCAACTGGTGCCTCTATGCTCAACTTATTAAGATCAAATGATCGTTGCACAATACTAGATCAAGGGTCCCGTGGCCTCTAGTAGGTAGGTTTACAATCTGTTTAAGTTGTACCTGAGTACATAGGATAATAACTTACTTCTCATAGTACAGCGGTTTGTCAACCAGGTCTGCAGCCCACAGGGGGATATGGGCACCTGCCAGGATCCGTGGAACACCCCAAGAAGTTGAAATTGTGGTATCTCTCATCTCTCCGCTACTTGCTAAACACTATGCACTACTTTTAAAAATAAAAAAAAAAAGCTGTCCAGTTCACTAAGTGCACACCCTGCTTCTGTTTTGAGCTGTACTTAAATTCTGCAGTTGCCACTTCAATTCTGAGAGAGTGAAAGACATTTGGCACCAAAACTGCCTGGCATTTCTGACACTCACCTGAGTGAAACTGACAAGCAGCCAAAAGAAACCTGCCTCACTGTCCAACAGTGTCTGCAGGAAAAGTTTGTCTTACCAGCAGAGACTGCCCTTGGAATATGGAAAACTTGTAGTCCCAGAACGAGCACTAAAGGCAACGGACTGGATACAGACTGAACATGGACATAGGTTGCCTGACCCTGCTTGGGACTGGTTGACACAAATGGAGAAAGAGGTTCAGACTCAGATGGTATTTGTGGTTGCCTCGATGCCATCACAACAGACTTCAGAAAAGAGGCGAGAGACAGGAATGCTGCCGCTGCCACTGTGAGGTCTCTCGGCACTTCAGGAGGAGGTTAATGCCACAAAACACAGCAGCTTCATGTTCTCCTGAGATATATATATTACACATACGTACACATATACACATATTTATATATATATATATATATATATATATATATATACACATACATACACACATATATATATATACACATATTTATATATATGTATACATATATATATTTATGTATGTGTTGTGTATATATATATATATATATATATATATATGTGTGTATATATATATATATATATATAATTATACAAAACACTCAACTTTTGGTAGGGAATCCCCGACCTGGCTGACAGCTGTCCAGGGGGTCCCTGGACCAAAAAAGGTTGACAACCACCGCCATAGCAGATGTAGCTGAATATGTGTTCCAGTCAATGTCGCCAATATTAAAATCGCCCATCAGTATTATGTCACCAAGGCTGCAGACTACCTCCAGCTCTTGAAAAATGGAGTTGGTAATAAGGTCAGAACAATCAGGAGGCCTATAACAAGTGCTCACAATAATGGGAGTACTATGTTCAAGTAAAAGTTTAATCCAGATTGTTTTGGTAGCAAGATCATGTGTCTTTATTTTGTCTGTGATATTTATGCTGGTAAATTATTGTTAACCAATATTGCCACCTCCACCACATCTATCTTTTCTATCAAGTTTAAATATATTGAAACCTGGTACAGTGAATTCCCAATTGGATTTGTCATCCCACCAGGTTTCAATGACTGAAATAAGGTCTATTTTATTTAAGCCTATTCTTATTTTGAGTTCATCAGCATTTTTATTAAGGCATCTGGTGTTGAATTACATAGCGTTTAGTCTATCTACAAATATTTTTGATGTATCTTTTTTTTTTAATTATGAACTGCAAAGTCTTCCCCTCCCCCTGTGGTGTCAGTTTAAATTAGAATAAATAAATGTGGTAATGTGTTTGCCTAGCAAAGTACTGCCTTTTCTGCTTAGATGAAGGCCATCCATGCTGAACAAATCAAGGTTTCCATCAAATTCTTCCCAGTGTGTAATACAGTGGATGTCTTGTTTTAGACACCAACTACATAAGCAGTTGGTGACTGTTTTAATGCTCTCTGTGTGATAAAATGTAGCTTTGGGTATGGGAAGAATTTCAAAGAGAGCTACCTGGCAAGCTAGATGAATTAGCACTTTTGAAAGTGCAACAAAGTCTTGCTTTATATTTTGTACTGATTCATGAAAATATTATTTGCACCAGCATGGATTACAACTAATGGCTTGCGCCAACATCTTTCAAGATATTAGGAACCATGCTGGTGGTATCAGATCTAGTATGTGCACCCTAAAAGTGGAACAGGTTCTACTAGCCTTAATTGCATTGCAAATGGTGCAATCTATATGTTTCACGATGGAGTCACCCTAAACGAATATATTCCTATGGTTGGTGGTAGTGGCAGTACCTATATCCATGGCCCTATTTTAAGTGTTGAAAGTGGGCATAACAGAAGTACAGTATTTGCCATAGGTATTGGCTCTGGGGTAAGAATGCCAGTAGGTAAAGAGGCAACCCCTAATGGACGGACTATAGAACTGTTGTTTGGGGGTACTACTGGAAATGAAGGAGGAAGATAAGGGCAGATAGTGAGTCACTGGAGGTAAATGAATGCATATTACAAGTTTTGCTAGTTATAGATAATACAGGTGGATTTGTGTCTGAGGTAAGCTGTAATGGATCATACCTATTTGAAACAGGCAGGTGAAACTGGGCTGCTTTATGACCTTTTTTAGCAGATTTAGCACTCTGCACAAGATACCAATCATCATCACAATTTGTGTGGGTATCCTCTCTAGTTCTTTTTTTATTAGAAATACCCAAGGCTGGCCCGGTGGCGCAGAGGGTTGAGGCACTGGACGCCACACCTCGAACCACGCCAGTGACCCGGGTTTGAAACGGACTCAGGTCGTCAGGGGCTGGCTGGGAAGGAGAGGATTGAGCATCCGGAGGACTAGTCTCTCTCCTGGGGAGGGTGGGTGGGAAGCCCGCTCTAGTAGTGGCCCCTGTGGATACCAGGGGTACTACATGGAGCAGCGAGGCGGGACAACTAGAAAGCCGGAGAAACAGCTTCGGCGCCACCAGATGATGGCCTCCATGCTCCATGTTCCTCGGAACTTCCGGGAGCATCCTTCACCACAGCAGCGCCTCCGGACCATAGAAAAATAGTGTGCCGGGGTCCCCTCTCACCTGGTGTCTTCCCCCTTGGAGGATGGGGACCCTCCAGGTGATGGGATACGTCGGGACAAATCGGGGATCAGCTGCGCTGTGTGTGTGGGAGGAGCTCCAGAACAGGACAGCTGGGGCATGGAAGCACTAGGTGGCCCAAGAAGAGGTGGGCGCGAGTGTGAGGAGGTAAAGAAGTATACAAAAAAAGAAATATCCAAGAGAGAACTAGGAGAGACAGTAGATAATAATGATAAAGTGGGAGAGGAAAAAGGCATAACAATGCATGTGCTGTTCCCCGATATGTCCTCCCTAACACGCTACTATCCACAGACAAACAGAGAGAGGACACAGCACACATTGTCTTTTCAATGCTGCTCCCCCAGTGTCTCTGTCTCTGTCTCTGTCTCTCTCTCTCTCTCATTGTTACTCTCCCTGTCTCACTTTCTCTATGTCACTCTCTCTGTAAGCACTGAGCTCTGTACTTGAACATCGGGGAAAAAACTCAGTTGCGCTTTCTCACTCTCTCTCTCTCACTGGGATTGGGGAGGGTTGGCAGAATGGGACACAGGGAACTTTTTTTTTGTACTTTATTTATGCACTCTGCCGATCCGAACTCCTTCGGGAGTGGTCACTCTGGGGCCTTTGATCCCCTCCTGCCTGAAGCTCCCTCCCACTCCCCTGTGACAGGGTATCTCCATTCCCTTTGGCCACCCAGCCCCCCGATTCTGAATCCCCCAAGGCAGAACCACCATATTTACACCTCCTGGTGGTCTATCTATAATCCAGTCAGGTGTCCTCCAGGATGGAGAACAGAGGAAGTGAGAGGAGGAGCCTGGCATTGGGTGTGGTAGGCTGCACCCCAGGACCCTCCGTCATCTATCAGGTGGCAGAGGGATTTTTCTTGGATTTACACCCTCCGTTCCCCCCACCCCCTGAGAGCTCAGACGTACAATAGCGTCAGGTCACCTGCCGCAGCTCTTGTCCCTGCTACATGATGCCCCCTAACATGTGCAGTACCACTGGTCTCCACTGGGGGCCACTGCAATGCCAGGCATGCCTGAATCCCACCCCAGAGAGAGGAGAGCTGTCCTCTAGATGCTCGATCCTCTCTCTTCCCTGCCGACCCCCAGTGGCCTAGGCTTGTTCCTGAACCCGGATCACCGGCATGGCGTGAGGTATGGCATCCAGTACCTCAACCCTCAGCACCACTGGGCTGGCTGGGACACAGAGAACTTGTTGTATGGCAGGTGGGAAAGCAGCACAGAGGTTCCCAAAGAAAAAGACACTGAGAGAGACAGAGACAGAGAGATAAACACACAGCAAATACACATGTCTCTCCTGCACACAACCTGCAGCACTGTTCTGTACTGGGGAGCAAGGGGAGGCCACAGACAAAAACATCCCAATGTTTTCACTCTTGCTGTCTCACAGGACATTTCAGCCATGGTGCAGGTGTGGAAGAGTGATGATACTGTCTCTCATCTCTCTCTATCTTCTGTGCACTGAGGGTGGGGAACAGGGCAATGGGGGCAGTCACAGTTGGAGGGGAGCCAGGAAAGGAAACTCTGAGTGGCCACTGTCAGGCTCACTCTCTCCTCTGCTGTCCTGTATTACAGCCTGTCAGAGGGCTCTATACTGCTGATCATTGCTTCCACTGTTTCTGTGGACAGAGACATAGACAGACAGATAGAGAGAGACGCAGCACATTGCCGCAACATTGATACCTACTGTCTCCCATTGTTTGTATCTCTGTCTCTCTGTCTTAAATGCCAGACCATAATGCCGCTGTCACTCTCAACTACCTCCTTGCCCACTTGGACTGCTGATTATCCTCAAACTGGACAGGGTAGTGGCAGGCAGAACACACACAGACTCTCTGTCTCCAAGCTCACAGGCTACACAGCTGCCATGTGTGTCTCACTGTCTTGCACTGTGTGGTGTTTCTGTGTCCCCTAACCACAACTTGTCACACAGACATGAGATTGCCATACCTTTGCCTGACATTTCTCTGTCCTGATTGCTCTCTCTCTCTCTCTGCGCAGACTGCACAGTGGGATCACTTCACCCGGCTTGTCCCCATTGCACTTCACCAACCTGGGGACATAATCTGTCTGTGCCACTGGACTGCAGCCTGAAATGCAATCTGACTGCACACAGCATGGTCTGGGGACTCAGAAGCTACACATTGTGCAGGATGGTACTGATTTCATCGTGGGCTCGGTGCCCGGTGGTCTGCAGGGTGGCTGAGTGTGTACACAGAAGTTGTTAACTGCGCTCTGGTTGCACAGAGGTCTGCATTATTGCACTGCCAGGTGCTGCCACACAGTCAATCAAATCCATTCAAAAGAAGACTGTACAGATTCGCTTTAAGAAAACAAATTTATTCTTAGAGCTGCGGAATATTTGAGCGGTACGGAGTATTCTGCTGTTCACAAAATGCATGCACAGTCTGAGTTGGCCATCCACTCTGGCTCTCTGAACACATCAGGTTTCAGCTCTTACAGCAATGCTTGTCCCATGGAGCACTTGGCAGCTTTGTGGTGCATCGTTTAAGCTAAAGCGTCTCTGGTTCCTCCATAATTTGTGAGGCTGATAGAGCACAGCTTAGCCAGTCACATTAGCGCTCACTGGAGCCTGGCTCAAAGAAATATAAAACATGAGGAGACAGGAGGGACAGAGGGACAACAAGGAGAAATGAGGTATGGGAACACACAAGACAAAATGTGTGTGCAGGAGAAGAGGAAGAGGAAGAGGCAGCCAGGAAAACGGAGCGATGGAGGGGAGGGAGAATGGCTTTATGTATATGAAACAGAAGAAGTGTTCTCTCATGGGAGTGCTTCATTTGTTTCAAGTACAAAGTTTCCTCCCATAAACTGTAAACCATTGTCATACTTAGCTTGCGTGATAATTGGTCTGTCATGGATGAGTCCAATGCAGCTTGACGTGCATTGGGCTAATCAGTGACACACCTCTGCAATGCCGTTCTCTGTAGCACAACATTCCTTGTGCAAGTGCAAGCAATGTAAAAAGTAAGAGAAAGGCAGACAGTGGATGTAATTAGGGAGTAGATTCAGTATTCTGAAGCTTTGACAGGTGGAGGAGGGGAAGGCCCCCCACTCCCAAAGCTACTTCATAGTTCAGACTGATATCAGTATGTTTGCTTGCCTTGCAAATGAACACAAGCATTTGTCAATGCTGAACGGTTGCTTGCTGGCATTAGCAGTGGAAGTGCAGGAGTTAGACAGATGCAGTATGGGAATGGCAGTGAAGTACTGAACTGATGCCAACTCCACCCCCACCCTGCAGAGATGGACAGGCATTATGGTATGCCTTTGGGTCATCGCCCCGTAACGGTCACGACATTTCACCTCACCCTACCCTGCAGACACTTACAAGTGTCGAGGTGTGCTTTGGAGTGTTCGGGCTTTACACTCACCTCATTCCATAAGGAAATACGCTGAAATGGGTGTAGTATAGGAGAATGGGGTGAACTCTGGGGCCAAAGAGTCCAAGGCACACCTCGATGCCTGTCACTGGCTGCACGGTGGGGGTGGGGATGGAATGGCGTGAGCATTATTGTCAACAATCCCAAGTCAGACCCCTGATGCCTGTCAGTCCCTACAGGGTAGGGCGTTATCGTCATAAACCCTAATGCCCTGGGCGTTTCTTAGTATTTTTATTACAAGTTTTCAACATGGGCTTTTTGTGACCCCACCGCATGAACAGTGACACTATCAGTTCATTAGCTGAAAAGTGATTTTGCACAGTGACTGCGCCATTTGGTACAGGTGCGAAAACACATTTCGAACAGGATGTGAAAATGATAGCTGTACTCTTCATGAGGAGGTGTAAAAAATGGTAGTGTTGAAAATCTGAGTAAAATATAAAAAAAACTGGTGCCCAACACACACCGTATTTATTTGGGAGATTTTTACACCAGATTTTCAACATGTGCATTTTGGGACCTCCGCCCATGAACAGTGTCACTGTTATTTTCTTAATCTGTCCTGAACACTGATTTCCCACAGCAACCACGCTATTCTCGCTGGAAGTGCAAAAACACATTTCAGCCAGGATGTGAAAATGACAGCTGCACTGTTCATAACAAGGTGTGAAAATGCCAATGTTGAAAATCTGGAGTGAAAATATTACAAATTCGTGAAGTTACAATGGTGAGTGGAAACTCGAATGCCTCGTAACACAGTCATTTTATGGACTTTGTTACTAAATTTTCAACATAGACATTTTAAAACCTCTGCTCATGAACAGTGTCACTGTAATTTTCTTACTCTCTCCCAAACATTGAGGTCACACACTGACCATGCCATTGTGTGCTACATGTGCGAAAACACATTTCGGGCAAGATGTGAAAAATAACAGCTGTACTGTTCATAAGGAGGTGTGGTAAAATGGCAATGTTGAAAATCTGCAGTGAAAATATTAGAAATTCTCAAGGTTACGAGCGTGCATAGGAACTGCGCAACGTACGCTCATAAACGTAATTTTTGCTAATTTTTTCACCAAATTTTCAACATAGGGTTTTTGGGGCCTACCTCATGAACTGTGACACTGTTGTTTTATTAATCAGTCCAAAGGTGGTTCCATGCAGTGACCGCGAAATCACCTTTCGGGACTGAATAACAAAATGACAGTGACTGAGTTCATGAGTTGGGGTCCCAAGAACCCCACATTGAAAATTTGGTTGAAAAATTCCTAAAAATGGCAGAGAGATCCCCTTAAGTTGAAAAAAAAACATATTTATGCCATTATACAGCTTACTGGCATTTTTATAGTTTGCGGTCAGCTTTAAAGAGTGCAGACGTGTTCCTGGTCCACCGAAGATCATTGCGCTGGGCTATGGAGGTAAGTATGGGGTGAAGGGGGGTGTGGGGAGGTAGGGTGCACAGAGGGCGGCCGTGGGCTGGTGGAGGGGGCACCACAGACGGTGAGGGACCATTTTCTTTATTTTTACAGGACAGGGAAAAAAAAACAGAAAAAGGACACCACAGGACTATTGGCATGCTGGGGATTGGCTCCCAGCATGCTACCTGGATGTTTGTTGGGGAAGTGGGAGTGGAACTGACGGGGATTTGGCACCCCATCAGCCATACAGTGTGCTGGGAGGAGGGGGATGCATAAAATGGGGGGAGGTTGCATCATGCTGATGGGGATTGGGCTACCCCATCAGCAAATGAACTGCGGAGGGGCCTGCCGACAGGGGGATTGGCCACCCCCTATCAGCTTTTAGAACTGGGACAGGTGGGTGGCGGCTTTCCATTGGCTTCATGGGGACTGTGAGAGGTCGATGGAGAAATTGTCACAATGGGGACACCACACAGTGCAGCTGTAATTGGCTGCTGCAGTCAGGGACACCCCACAGCAAAAACAGCTGATTGCGTAGTGATGGGGTGCTCCCTGATTACAGCGGCCCAGTTTTTTTGAGCATAGTGGCATGCTCATTAACTGCCATCATTGACAGCATGCTTCTCTATTTGCAGAGGCAGAGACCAGCCCCAGAACGGACTGCTGCCATTTGGCACAATACTGCCGCACCTCCACAACCCGCTTGTGAAGGAAGCTGATGCCGTGTGTTTCTTGCACATGCATGCGAGCAACACAAAAAGATATAGGAAAGGTTCAAGGGACAAATTCTAGGCCATTTTTACCAGGAAATTGCCAAATCATCTTTATCAGAAATGGTATAGACTGACGTATTCTAAAAAGGGAGAACAAAGGATAATTCATTAATATACTTCAATACAAAAGAAAACAATTTATAAACTTATTACTCTACGAACCTTGTAATAACACAACCAGTTGTAGTCATTGATGGACAGCCTGGAATAACAGTGTGTGTGGGGGACAAAGGGGGGAAGGATGTTAACAGCTATTCATATCTGAACTGCTGTACGTATAGGGCTGGATATTCAAACTGCACCATTCTGTGGCGCAAGCCCTTGCACTGCTCAAAAAAGTTGCGCAGGGGTGTGGCCGGGGCGATATTCAACGGAGTTGCGCTATTGAGCAACTCCTTTGAATATCGCCCCCTGGCCATGGCCACTGTGCATGGCACAGTGGAACTTGTGCCACCGCAAGTGGTCAGAGGAGCATTCAAGATGCGGTGGCACAAGTTCCATTGCGCCATGTGCAAATTTCCGATATTCAAAAAGTGACATGCAAATGGGGCCATAATTCATGCAAGGCACACGGGGGGCCATTTGCATCTAATTATGGCCCCATTTGCATGCCATTAGCATACAGGTGCGCCGATCCCCGACAACTTGCACCTGGCGCCCTGCCAGGCAGCAGCCGTCGGGGACCGACGCCCCCTGCAGCCCGATCGCAGGCATGATGTAAACCTCCTCCCCACCACTGGCACGATCGCGGGCATACTGTGTAAGAATCCCCCCCCGACTGGCCCGATCCGGGCATACTATATAAGAACCCCCGACTGGCCGATCGTGGGCATACTGTATAGAAACCTCCCCAACTAACCCGATCAAGGGCATACTGTATAAGAAACACTCCCCGACTGGCCTCGATCCGGGCAGAATGGAGTTCAACCCCCCAAAATACCAATATCCCTGGTGGTCCAGTGGACCGCGAAGCGCAATCGCAGGCATTAGAGTCAAACCCACCCCCCAAGTCCAATTTCATATATATGTGAAAGAATTCTTCATTCACATATCTGGACTGCCTTGTACGGTATGGGCTGCATGCCCATTGGCTCTTGCTCTGAACCAATGGGTGTGCAACCCTACCGAGCTGTCAGTCAGCGGGCGGCGGGGCAGCAGGCGGATGGGGTGCTGCCACCCACCGTTGACAGGGAGGGGGAGTGGTGGGGCTCCGTGTGTGGGTGGGGTGGGGGCCACTGGACCACCAGGGAAATTGGACTTGGGGGTGGTTTGGACTCTAATGCCTACATCGAGCTTCATGGTCCACTGGACCACCAGGGATATTGGTATTTGGGGGGTTGAACTCCGTTCTGCCACGATCGGCGGGCCAGTGAGGGGTCCTATATATGCCCGCGATCGGGCCAGTCGGGGGTTCCTATACAGCATGCCCACGATCGGGCTAGTGGGGAGGGGAGTGTGTTCTGCCCACGATCAGGCTATGGGGTTACTATGCCCACGATCGGGCTGCGAGGGGCACAGGGAACAAGTGGAGGGCCACCCACGGGTGGCAGCTGCTGTGTTGCATCCTGCAATGCAGCAGCTCACCTATAAGGTGGCCCTCGACTTATTCCTTTTTTGCTCAAAGTTGTGCAGGCGCAGGTAGGGGGTTGCGCCTGCACAACTCTGCACACCCCGGCTGAATATCGGGCTGTGCAGTTTATGCATGGTTCCTCCCCCTCAGGTTGAGCATGCCTTCATTAGCATTGCGCTGTTGCTCAGCATGACTTGGGGGGCGCAACTGCCTCCGCTGAATATTGCAGAATGGCGCAATGTTGGACTTGCACAGGCGCAACCCTATTGTGCATGGTGCAACCCTTTTGAATATCCAGCCCATAAACTTTAACTTTTATTTAATTCTCTCTCTCTCTCTCTTTCTCTCTCTCTCTCTCTCTCTCTCTCTCTCCTCTCTCTCTCTCTCTCTCTCTCTCTCTCTCTCTCGATCTCTCTCGATCTCTCGATTTGGCCTATCTCCACCTCTCACAGGACTCTGTACCAATTTCAGGCCCAGAAATTTAAAACAGCTTGGGTCCGAATGGTGCACCTGCACAAAATGCCTACCAACTGGTGTGTTGATTTTCTGGTTTATGATGGAATGTATATGCTCTTGGATAAACTCTGTCAATGTTCCCACTGTTTTACTGTAATACTGATTACAGCTGCACCATAAGATGTAGACAATGAATGCTGTGGTACATGATGTGAAGTCACCGATCTCAATCTTAACTTGATTTGACAAAGTAATCTCCCTACCTTTTTGTATATATTGGCAGACATTGCACCTTTTGCATTTGAAATTGCCTCTAGGCTTTACTGGGAGCCAAATTCTTGCAGTATTGTCCTTTTTGCAGAACTGACTATGAACAAGCTTATCCTGTAAATTAGCTGCCTTCATGAAAGTTATTCTAGGTGTGTCAGGAAAACATAGATACGTAGACTTTGACGGCAGATAATGACTGCTTGGCCCACCTAGTCTGCCCATTTCCCTACCTACAAGATAAGCTGCAGATCCTAGTTAATGAACAGCCCATTTCTTCTTACCCCTCACAAGAATTGACTTATGTCTGTCCCATGCATTCTTGAATTCTCCCACAGTTTTAGACCCCACAACCTCCTCAGGAAGGCTGTTCCATGTGTCTACCACCCTCTCTGTGAAAAAATACTTCCTCACATTGCCCCTGAGCCGTCCCCCCTCTATCTTCAAGTTATGTCCCCTTGTTCTTGCACATCTCTTTTTCTGAGAGATCCTACCCTCTTGGACTTTGTTGATTCCACTGAGGTACTTAAAAGTTTCTATCATGTCCCCCCTCTCCCTCCTTTCCTCAAGGGTATACATATTAAGCTCCTTTAGTCTCTCCTCGTATGGCTTCTCTTGCAGACCCTGAACCATTTTAGTTGCCCTCCTCTGGACTGCCTCTATCCTGTCTATGTCCTTGCAGAGATGGGGTCTCCAAAACTGGATGCAGTACTCCAGATGGGGTCTCACCAACTGTCTGTACAGAGAGATAACAACTTCCTGTTTTCTGCTGGTGATGCCTCTCCCTATATATCCCAGTATCCCCCCAGCCCCCCCTACTGCCTTCTCACATTGCTTGCTAACTTTAAGGTCATCTGATATGATTACCCCCAGGTCCCTTTCCATTTTATTGTTGTTACTACCCCCCCCATTGTGTAATCTTCCCCTGGGTTTTTGTTTCCCAGGTGCATTATTTTGCACTTCTTTGCATTGAATCCAAGTTGCCATACTTCTGACCATTCCTCCAACCTTGCCAAGTCCCTTCTCATCCTTTCCACACCTCCTTGTGTATCAACCCTGTTACAGAACTTTGTGTCATCTGCAAAGAGGCACACTTTTTCCCTCCAGTCCCTCTGCAATGTCACTTATAAAGACATTAAAAGGACGGACCCAGTACCGAACCCTGCGGTGCCCACTAATAACCCTCTTTCTTCAGAGTGGACACCATTTACAATTACCTTCTGTGTCCTGTTGTCCAGCCAATGTTTTACCCAGGCTACCACCCTGGGACCCACTCCCAGGCTCATTAATTTGATTATTAATCTTTTGTGTGGGACTGTGTCAAATGCCTTGCTAAAGTCTAGGTAGACCATGTCCACAGCCCCTCCCTGGTCTACTACTTTGGTCACCCGGTCAAAGAAATCAATTAGATTAATCTGACATGACCTTCCCGCTGTGAACCCATGCTGCATTGGGCCCTGTGCCCCACTGGCCTCTAGGTACTCAACAATTCTTTCCTTCAGAAGTGATTCCATCACTTTCCCTACCACAGAGGTCAAACTGACATGTCTGTAGTTTCCTGCCTCTGTCTTGCTCACACTTTTCTGAAGGGAAATCACATTCACCTTCCTCCAGTCCTCAGGTACCACACCATCCTCCCATGATTTGTTAAAAAGGGTAGCCAGTGTTGTCACTAGTGCTCCCTTAATTATTTTACAATTCTGGGGTGAATTCCATCAGGCCCCATTGCTTTGTCCACCTTCAGTTTTAGGAATTCTTTCAGAACCCTTTCTTCTGTGAAAGGAATGGGATAGACCCCCCCCCCACCGGGAGTGCTTCTATTAATTGGATTAGGCATCTCCCCCTCCTCTTTTGTGAACACTGATCAGAAGTATTCATTCAGTAACCCTGCTTTTTCACTGTCCCTCTCTGCCCACCCACCTTCCTTTCTATTTAGCCTCACTATCCCTCCCTTTGTCTTTCTACACTCCCTGATGTACTGTACCTATAAAAGGTTTTATCCCCCTTCTTAACCAAATTGGCTATCTTTTCCTCTGTTTGGGCATTTACTATTCTGACTTCCCTTCCTGCTTCCTTCTGCCTTAACTGGTACAGTTCTTTGTCCTGCTCCTTCTGTGTTTCCTTATACTTTCTAAATGCTATCTTTTTCTCCCTAACTTTCCCCACCACCTCTTTTAAGAACCATAGTGTCTTTTTCTTTTGTTTTGATTTGTTTATTTGCTTCACACAAAGGCTTGTTGCTTCTGTGATGGCAGTTTTGATGTTTCTCTGTTGTTGCTCCACCCCTCCTTCTAGCCTGTTTGCTAGTGCTTTTCTAAGGCACTCTCCCATCTTGCCAAAGTCAGCCCTCCTGAAGTCCAGTACCCTCACTTTCGTATGGCTTGACTCTGTAGCTGAGTTTATTGTGAACCACACTGTTTGGTGATCAATTGTTCCCAGATGGCTACTCACTTCTAGATCTGAGATCCTCTCACTGACCCCATTTGAGAGTATGAGGTCTAAGATTGCTCCCTCACGAGTGGGTTCCAAAACTAGCTGTCTGAGACATGCCCCCTGTAGGGCATCAAGAATGGCCCTGCTCTTGGATGTGGCTGCAGCAAAGGTGCTCCAGTTAACATCTGGCATATTCAGGTCTCCCATCAACAGTATCTCCCCTTTCTCTGCCATCCTAAGGATGCCCTCTATCATATCCTTGTTCATTCCCTCCCCCTGAGATGGGGGTCTGTATATAATCCTTGTGCAGATTGTGGTGTCATTTCCAGTCTCTAAGGTGACCCACAGTGCCTCCTCTCCTCCCTGTTTACTCTTTTTTTCCATTGCTTTTATCCCTTCCCTTACATAGAGAGCTACTCCTCCCCCTCTTCTACCCTCCCTGTCTCTCCTGTAGGTTGTGTACCTGGTATGTTACACATCCCAGTCATGGTTCTCTGTGTACCATGTTTCTGTGACTGCTACAATATCCAGGCATCCCTCTTCCATCAAGGCCACCAGTTCAGGGAGCTTGTTGCCCAGACTACAGGCATTGGTACTCATTACCTCCATTTCTTGATGGCTTACCCTTTTGCCCCATCCCTGTCCTTATTACCCATGTCATTTCTCCATTTACCCAGCCCTTCTCCTATCAACATCTCTGTCTTGGTGTTTACCTCACCTTACTACTCTGATTTTTGGGGGCTAGGATTTGCCTGCTCATTTTCAGTGCCTCCCCTTGGCTTGTTTAAATGCTTGCCAATGAAGCATTTAAACCTATTACCTAGGATCAATTTGGTGTATCCCTTTTACTGTAAGAGATCCCATATGTTGTTCAAAAGTCTATGAGATTATTTAGCTTGTGACATGTTCATACTTGCTCCATTTGTCAGTGTTTTTGTAATTTAAAGGGGCACTATCAACCTGTTTTCATTGTACTATTTCTAGTTAAAAGCCTACATTTTATGATTGCTTACCTTCTCTAAAATGCATTGATGTTGCTGTTTGTTTTGTCTGTCTCCTTGTTTAGTAGAACTGAAATACATGCTAATGTATATTTATGAACAACCTTGTTTTGTTTACAATCCTGGATCTGTTCTTACTACATACTTCCTGAGCTTTAGAAACACACCCAAACAGTGCAGTCACTCATAAAGCAGTAGCTTCCTAAACTCCCACTGCATCATGAGGGGCTAGACTGTGTTGAAGGTGTTCCCAAGTCCAAGAACAACGTAGCTGGACCTGATCAAGGAATGTAAATCAACCTGTTCTTATGTGGTAATGCCAGTATGGTGGGCTGTCTGTTTTCACTTCTTTAAAAGAAAAAGAGTCAGAATCAAACTACCAGCTACATCAGCAATATTTACAGAATGTTGGCAATCATAAAATGTGTTTTCTAAACTACGGACACTTTGAGACCTAAGGGGCTGACAGTGTCCCTTTAACATTATGACTGGCCCTTTGTGTTGTAAATGAGGTTACAGAAATATAAGTTAAATTTCCAAGTTATGACTTAGTTAATTGAGCTAATAAACTTACCTTATGCACTTGAACATGTACAGTATTTATATCCTTAACAAATCGATGTTTCTGTTAAGTGATTGGGTGTAATGTTTTACACTGTGCTATTATGTCACTGCTTTGTATGTATATAAAAGTAAGGCAAAAATCCCTGTATGGTCAACACCTCCTTGAAGGCACATTGCCAAGGGGCTAGGTGCTCTCATACTGGTGGAGAATAAATTTCAACATTTAAGTTGAACTATAATTGCTTTTGTCATTATTACTGGTTTGGAGCACAGTATTTTTGGAACTTTGCAATTCTTGAAAGAGGAGACCATCATTTTTGTTGCAAAAACATAATGATTTCAGAATCAGCTAATCTAGGACTGAGACCTCTTACATTCTAACACAAAATCTTAAGTTTCTTTTTTATGGTATTTATGTTCTGTCCCTGAAAAGACAATTAGTTAGAAATGTTGATTCAGCTGGAAGGCACATTTCTCAAGGTTTTAAATCTATAAGAACAAGAATGAATGCAATAGTGTGGTAAGTGTACTTCAGTCTCTAGTAGGGCTTCATTGAAGTTCCTGGACAATCACACGATGGTGCCTTCATAACTGATGTTAAGTCCATTAAGTATAGACCCAAATGGTCAAGTCTGTAACTAATTTGCAAAATTTTTTCTACCATCTTACTATTTTTAAATGTGATACCTATTTGAGGACAGTTATAAAAATTGGTATCTATGTGGATCCAAAGAGTTTCATCCCTAGTGAACTTCAGTCCTAAACTTCTTTGCAAGAAAATATTGATTTTTTAATGATTCTAATGAATTCCCTATCCAGTATTTCTCATCCAAAAAAGAGATAATGTCCAAGGCTCTTCTGGTTAGCAGAATAACATTGCTTGTTGTATGGTTGTCCATGATCTGTAGGAGCTAGTATTCTTCTGCTGCTGTAGGAATTCTACAGATTTCAATGGCGGATCCATTTTATGCCTAAATCATTAAGAATAGCTGTGTTCACCAGATTCTCATGCTTGCCCATGATCTTGTATACAAAGGGCCCGATATTCAGACTTACGGCTGGCAATGGCGCAAGTGGTGGCACAGTGCAACTGAGGGATATATTCAAAAGAAAGGTGCTGTGGTGTGTCTCTTCTAAATATAGCAAATAATGTACACAGTACAAATACAGTGCACCGGCACATCCCCCAGGCAGGACCGAATACCAGAACTGGGAATGCTCCAGCACAACTGTAGCTGCACCATGCGCAATATCCATGTATTCAGACCTGGATATGCAAATGAGGCCATTATGCATGCATGGCACAAATGGGTCCATTGCATGTCATTATGGACTCATTTGCGTATGTTGTCTGCCAGGGCAATGATGAAATGCACCCGGCACTGCACAGCATGCTGTCCTACCAGGGACCTCAGTAGTACCACCTCCCCAACCTGCAACCCTGGGAACCATGATATATTCTAATTTAACTTCCCTAGTGGTATAGTGGTTCCTCCGTTCCCATCCCAACCCACTGATCCCGAAATATACATATTTCAGATCCTGTTAATCTAGTGGTACCCACCTCCCGTCTGTGGCCCCAATCACCCATAATGTTAATAAAACTGTTCCCTGGTGGTCCAGTGGTACCCCTCCCCTCCCGTGCCTCCAATCACTGTGATAATATTAAATATGATTTCCCTGGTGATTCAGTGGTTCCCTCTCCCTGCCCAAATCCCCAGTCACTGTTGTACTATGACAAGTCTCACTGGGTAATCCAGTGCTGCACCCCACCCTGACCCACATAGGACCCCAGCCCACCAGCTCCCCGGTCGTGGCGGGCAGCATACCTGCGCACATACCACCATGGCTGCCTGCTGAATGACAGCTTACAACAGTTGCTACAAGCTCATTGGTCCACACTGTGGACCAATGGGCTGCAAATACTACTGTAATCATTCACAACTCCATGAAATAAGTCATTTCATTCACACGATTTGTGAATGATTATAATCTGCCACTGCAAGCCCAGTATTCCACAGTGTGACCAATGAGCTTGTAGCAATTATTGCAAGCTGTCATTCAGTGGGTAGCAGCGGTGGTATGTGGGTGGGTATGCTGCTCACTGATGACCGGGGAAGAGCTGGGTGGCTGGGGTCCTGTGTGGGGGGGAGATGGGGGTACCACTGGACTACCAGGGAGGGTACTTGTCACACTATGAGGGTGATTGGGGATTCAGGCGGGGAAGGGGGGAACCGCTGGACCACCAGGGAAATTATATTTATTATTATAATAGTGATCGGAGGTACAGGAGGGGAAGGGGTATACCACTGATCCACCAGAGAAATTATATTTAATATTATCACGGCAATCAGAGGCACAGGAAGGGAAGGGGTACCACTGGACCACCAGGGAAATTATATTTAATATTATCATGGTGATCAGAGGTATGGGAGGGAGGGAGGGGTACCACTAGACTACCAGGGATTATTGTGTGCTTGTGCTCAGTGTTGGGGGTTGCCACCCACAGCCAGTGGCTGCACCTGTGAGTGGCTAGCACTTGAGCCATTTTTTATGGGCTCAACTGTGAGCCCAGGTATGTGTCACATCTCTGGGTTGTACCAGCAGATGCGCCACACATCCCGGGCTGAATATCGGGATGTGCTGCTCATGCATGGACACGCCCCGGGAGATGTACAACATACATTATCTTTGTACTCCAGCACATCGGGAATTGCACTGTGCAATTCCCACATTTGAATATCGCCCTGGGGTGCAGTTCTGTGGTTGCGCTGGCGCAATTCCTTTGAATATCTAGGCCGTAATGTTACTTGCCTGTAAGTATTATCACCTACATGTCTGTATGCTTGTATTGTATTAAAATGTAATGCATGTTTAAGGTTTTTCTAACACATACTCATTAATCTAATTTCCTTCCCAAGCAACACCTTGTAGAACAACAGTTTCATGGTCTGTGACCATTGCTGACTCCTTCACATATTTGACTTCTTACACCATTCTTATTTCTATGTTGATTACCACTAGAATTCAGAGCAGGGACTTTGTTCAATACAACATGTTGAGCACCATTTATCTGATGGGTAATTGTACAAGCAACAGAGGGTCTCAAATCAGGGACAACCCTTGCTTGTTCAAGAAGACGTCCTGCTAAACAGTCAGTTACCTGTTGTTCTAAAGGAACACCAACAGTATTTGGGCAATTGGAATAAAGTTCACATTATTCATGTTTACAAGATATGATAGTGATGTTTGTTCTGTCTGAGATATTACAGAACTGGGAGAGTTACTTTTGTTCCAGTTTTTTCCATTTTTCTTTGGCTTTAGTTATTTGCTGTCCTCAGCCATTCTTGTCTCTCCCCTTCTCCTATTTTTTATTTTCTTTCTTTAATCATTTAACATTATGCTTTTATGATGATGTTATGAAGTTTTATTAATTTATTAACTGTTTATGGTATATAGCTATTTTATGTCTAAATTGTCTTTCACTGTATCTTTACCTCTGTAAAGCATCTAGAGCCTCTGGGACTGGGCACTCAAGAGATAAATGCTTACTTACTTATTATTATCCGGTCAATCCTTTTAAAGGTTTCTGGTCATTCTCAAAGGGAGGCTATTTAACCCATACACCATTATTTTCATTTGTTTTTATTGGATCTAAGGGGCGGGCACTGGAGCAGGGAACCATTAGAGTACTCTGCGTATTTTTTCAGGCAGAGCTCTTCAGACATTTTTGATCATTACCTGTTTGCCAAAAGCAGTAATTTTAAGACTCTGAATGCCCTCTTTCATTGCCCACAAGTTTTCTAATATCATCACATTGGCATCATATGGGTTTCTAATGAAATCCAAAAGACCCAAACTTAATGCAGATGAAATTGGCTTTATGGTTTCCTTCTGTGTAATCTCCAAATGCTGGCGTGTATGTTTCCTGTTTTGCATAAAAGGTTCCCAGACATACTGTGGTGAACCAGTGCTATACTCCCATGACACTTGAATGCTTTCTTTCCCCTCATCCATTACAGAATTATTCCTTTCCTTCTCAGGGTTAGCTTTCAACAATTGTTTTAAACCATTAATGATTGCTATTACATCCGCCACTAAAGACCTCAAATAAGTAGATTTAATCTGAGTAAGACAAAGCTGTTCTTCAAGATAAAGTCTACTGCTAATCTAATTTGCATTATCCCTTTGATTTAAACTAATATGTGAGCAATTAAAATTTGAAATACTATTAAGGGATGCAAGAGGGCTTTAGTTATTACTGTTCCCAGAATTCTTAAGGCAAATCCCGCAAAAACAGATGCTAATGCAATTAAGTCCAAGTCTGGATCCCTCAAAATAAGGGTCCAAGATTGTGGGATGAACTGAGATAACATCTGATTGGTCATCCAATGAATACATAGATTGAGACAAACCATCAACATTATTTTTGGTAAAGTTTTTACCAACCAATGCATCAACCTTAGTTTACCTGCCAAATTAGAAGTAGAGGTTGTTTTACCAATGAAATTGTCAGTTTTTAATTAGATAGGACCATGTGATGCCAGCAGATCAGAAGGCTGTGGGTTCTATCTCCACACCAGGCACTTGGGTTAAATCCCAATACTGACACTGTAGTGCAGAATGAGGGGGGTGCTGCACTCCTGAGGTGCCGTCTTTCGGATGAGACGTTAAACCAAGGTCCCATCTGTCTGTGATGGTGGTAGTTCAGTTGGATGTTAAAGATCCCATGGCACTTCTTGAAAAGATTAGAGGAATTTTTATCAGAAGTGGACTTCATTGCAATAAAATAACAGCGTGACAAAGGAAACTCATTAATACATAGAAAGTCAAAACTGAGATTGTTCTGAACCAAAAAAAAAAAAGAAAAAGGTGATACAAACAAAACATAATAACTAAATAAAAGAACCAAAAAGTCAAAAACAAAGTCAGGAAAATATTCTGTTTCATCCCAACCAAGCATCACAATGTACTCACAAATGCTGTGATTTCTCAGAAGGATAACGTTTCAAATCTAATACCTGAATTATCTGAAGGAACTCTGGATATTACTCAGTAATTCTTGATATGTAACAGCTTCTGTTGCAAAATCAGCATACAACGGATTGCCATAAATAATACCTGTTGATGGCCAATGCACATACATGGTATCTCTATGGTATTTATTAATTCTGACGGTGTCTGGACAATACATGGTATCTCTATGGTATTTACTAATTCTGATGGTGTCTGGTCCATACATGGTATCCCTATGATATTTTTAATTCAATCAATGGTGTCTGGTTCATACATGGTATCCCTATGGTATTTACTATTGCTGATGGTGTCTGGTCCATACATGGTATCTCTATGATATTTACTAATTCCTTTGGTGTCTGGTCCATACATGATAATCTGGTATGGAAGGGTAGCAAAACAGGAGTCCGCCCAGGCATGGGACAAATATGTCCAAAAGGAACAGGCATAAGGGCAGTCTAAAAAAAGATGCTGCTGTGATTCCACAACTTGAGAGCAAGTTAACCTAGGACAGTATCTCTCAGATAGCTGTTTATGCTTGCTGTTCCCTTTGACTCCTAATCTGCCATAGTTATCCAACCAAGTACAATCCCATGCAAAAGATGGAATTCTAATGTTGGACAATTGCTGCAAAACATATAATACCTTATTTATCGGACACCCAGGAAATTCTATCTCCGAGGTACATTCTGCAGCCAAAATGGCTGCATAGATAGTCTTTTTATCCATATTCAATAATTGTGGGAGGTAATACCCCATTTTTAGCATTTAATGCAGTCCCTGCCATAAGCAGGGGTCTTGGAGGAAGGATCTCACTTTATTTTCTATCCAAGGCAGGAGACAGGAGGACAACCAGTCCTGTACCAATGATATCCAATATTTAAGACCTGGACGTAATGATGGGCTAATATTATAAGAGAAAAATAAACTGTAAAAAAAGGCAATGGGATGTATCATACCCACACCACCCTTATGCATGCGAAGGTAGGTAAATTCCCTCTTAATGGGGTTTAACCGTAAGCCTCAAAAGGCCTGAAAAAAGATTCCAAACAGAGTCGCTATAGACTGAGGAGGGGGAAAGATATAGCTCAGATAAAGAAACTGGGGAATTAACAAAGACTTAACCAATAAGACTCTCTTCTTCTTAGACAGTTGCTGTCTTTCCAACTAGATATAAGCCTAGTTGCCTGTAATGATTTATCAGCCCAGTTCAATTGTGCCATGTCTCCAGGTCCAAACTTGATACCCAGTATAGTTATTGGATCTGCCGACACTGTGATACCAGCTCACTGACCTAATGGCGGTACCGGTGTGCATCCAAGAACTACTCCTTTACTCTTGTCAAGATTAATTTTGGAGCCTGAAAGATACAAGAATTGTGCTAATACTGCAGTCAAAGCTAAGTCAGAAGAGGTAGTGGGAAGGGTTAAAACAAGGTCATCTGCATATGCTAATGCTTTTGGCTGTAATGTATCAGTAAGAGTCATACCAATCAATTCATTATATGCTATTGTTACACAAGGTCCCTGCACTCTTATTGGTACCCCTAGAGATACATCGTAGACAGCTAGTATTTAGGTATACGTTATACTAACATATAGGGCTAGGGCATCTACCTTATAAGGGTAGATGTCAGGATATGTATGCATATTATTGTTATACACTTTATTTTCTAATATACACATATATTTCTTGCTTACAAGATGTTAGGACACCTGTGTCCTTGTATTGATTATGATATACGAGTCAGCATTGCCATCTTCTGATGATCTGTATTATTATACTTCTAGATGCAAACTGTACTTCTTTGTCTTTACAAAGTGATGACTACTACAACATTGTATAATGTTATCTTGGACTGAGGAGCCACCTCTAATTTAGCCAATAGGGCTCATCTCTGTAACTAGAAATGTTTATATCTTACAGTAACCATGGTAATTATCGTAGGTATATAATGTAAGACATTACGTCTTCTACCTCGGAGACCCCAAGAGACACGGCGAATCTTCGAGGTATAGGGAATGTTTAGCATTGGCTCCCAGTTCATATTGGTAAGAACTGCTTAGGGCACCTGTAATTATCCTTTTCATAGTAATAAACAAGTTTATTACTTTTATGCAATGTGTCTGTGATTCCTTGCATGCCCATTACTGCCAAGAACCTGAGAGTGAGGTTTAGACCTCCTGAAACTATGATGAGTCTTATTAAAATATCTATCCCAAAAGTGTACAGGAGCGGGCTAAGGGGACAACCTTGCTTCACTCCCCTTCGGAATTTCACCTTCCTCCCAAACCATCCATTAATATTGGGCCATAAAAAAGAAGCATTATACATTGCCCTTAACCAGTTAACAAAGGGTACAGGGATACCAAAACCCAACAGAGTAGAAAATAAAAAATGGTGGGAAAGCCTGTCAATGGTCTTCTCCTTGTCTAATCCAAGAACAAATCCCGTCCTGCCCTCTATATCTCCTCTATAGAAGGATTATCTTAGGGCAATTAAGTTGTCATGTTGTCTTTGGCCCTGCAGTGCACACATTTGATAAGGGCTAATAAGATACTGAGCAACTCTGGAGAGCTGTGGCAATAATATTTTATTCAAAATTTTTAAATCAGAGTTTAATAAACATAAAGGTCTCCAATTTCCAATGTCCTGGCATGGCCCTCTCTTATGACTAAGAACCAGGACAGCATCCATCATCAAGGCAGAATAGCGGGCAGTGGACTATATATAATTAAACAAAATTACTAAAGCCATGGATGAGTCATCCATGAATGTTTTATAGAATCCCAAACTGAGGCCATCAGATCCAGGGGCAGTGTTTGATGAGAGCTGGGAGACTGCTGTCAGTGTCTGCACTTCCTCCAGGGACACTTCTGCAACAAGTGTCTGAGCATCAGGCACTGAAACTGTAGGTAAACCTAAGGAAGTCAATATTTCCTGTACCTCAGGTTCAGGAGGAGGGGAGCCAAAGGTTTGCATGACCTGGCATTCCACTACCTCTAACAGTTCCTGAGGAGTATTCACTAAAGTCCCTGTAGAGGAAAACAAGTCCATAATGACTTTGGCATCTGTCCTACACTTATTTTCTCTATATGGAGCTAAAGAACCTTTTTAGAGCTGTGTGCCAAACCTGGGTTCTTGTTGCAATGTTTTGGCCCTACCATATTGTAGTGATACCATTTGCTTCTTTATAATATTGACTTGTGAACTATAATCTTGACCCGTGAGCTCCATTTGCGAAATAAGTCACTGCAACTGTTGACGGAGCTGTAAATATTTTAAATAATCTGAAGTAGAACATGAATGTGCATGATGCTGAAAGAATTGGTACCAGGACTGTTTTGTGTCTTCCCACCATTCTAAAAGCTCAGAATAATACTCAGCTACCAATAGTCTGGCAGCCCACTCCCTCCTCCATGCTTTCTGGAGATGAGGTGGTGAGGACAGACTCATTCAGTTTCAATAAGATTTTTACACTGGGAGCTGGAGCCACATAAAGTTGTCAGTGTCAGAGTCACATGGTCTGAGAACTGAGAAGAGGAAATAGATGCATCTTTAAGAAGTAGTGTAGAAGACACAAATATAAAATCAATTTGAGTCCTTAGAGATCCCCTGTGATAAGTATACCCACCTTTCGAGTGTATTTTTCTATAGGTGTCTACTAATCCTGCATGATTTAAAATGGTCTGTAATGCGACTGAATCAGAAAATTACTTCTCAGTTTGCAAGCCCCTATCAGCTTTTGCCAAATGTCACTTAAGGTTGCCTAACCAGTATGCAAATCGGGAGGTATGTATAAATGGCTGAACTTCTTTAAATAAAGAGACCCTTTGTGCCTTAGTTTGGGGGGCATAGGTAGAAATAATACAGAGTCCGCAAGAATGGTAAGAAATATCCACCAAAAGGACCCTTCCTGGATGAATGTCCACTAACCTTGACACTTTCAACTGTGGATTAGAAAATAAAATGCCCACCCCGTCACAAACCTCTGTGCCAGTGGACCAGAATGAGGGACTTAAAGTCCAAGCCCTAGAGGTGTGTTGTAACTCATGGTTAGTTTTTAAGCATGTGTCTAGCACACACACAATATCACTATGTAACCCTTTAAAATACAACATAGCCCCCCTAGCATTTTCTCTCATTCTTAATACTATTAATATTAATGGTACTAATGAGAGTTGGTCCATTAGAGGTTATAAGGAAAAAGAGCAGCAGGTCTATGAAGTGGAGAAACTAGGGGTCTTAGACAGTCAAGCTGCCTGGTTTGTAGCTAGGACCCCTCCCTCCCCCTCTGCATCCATGTTGGAGGTGATTAACGAAGAGTCAGATTCCTCACCTTCAGGATCTCTATCAGTGCTATCAGTAGGGAGTGAAACATGTTTATTCCCAGTTTTCCAGGACACAGGGTTATGGCTTGCTTTAACCATAGTTTGTTTAGTTTTTTGAGCCCCTGTCCATCCCTGTCGTGGCCTCTTCTTCTGAGTGACTACTGTAAATGAGCCTTCCTTGTCTCTGGGGGGGTGGTGGCATGGCCCTCTGTTCTACATCAACTATTTTCTGAGGGGTGTCACTGGTAGAGGGGAGATTTTCAGATGCTGTCTGTAGTGGAGCACAGCCCTGTGCAGTATCAGTGACCTTCATCTGGTCAACCTGTAGTGGTTCTGTTGATTGTGGTGGAGCCCGTCGACCTATCTCTAAGGGTGTCTGTAAAGCATGTGTGGCTACCCTTTTCACTTGCTGATGTTGTACAATATTAATGAGACCCTCTTGAGAGGGACAATCTTCCCTATTGTGCAAAGCCCAGGGGCAAAACCCATAGGCATGCCCCATGTGCTCACACAGATTACACTTGAAAAGGTTCAGACATGCTGAAGAAGCATGGCAGAATCCCAAACAGTGACTACAATGTGGGGAATCGAGGCAGAATTGAGATGAGACTGCAAGCTGCACTTAAAACAGGATCTCAGCTGTCCACTATAAAAAATGGATCCTCGATCTCTTCCGAAAAGAAAGAGCTGGGAAAGTGCATAGGCCCAGAATCCATAAAGTGTAGTTTAATCTTTATGCGCCACCCCCATCCCAAATTTGCTCACTGTCAAGGATGGGAATGGGCTTCCCCAAGGTTTCACAGTGCTGACGTAACCAAAACAAGATGTCCTCTATATGGACCCCATCATTTTTAAACATGACCATGATAGTTTTAATTAGAGATTTAGTCAGAGCTATGGCATGAAAAGGAATCCAGGCAGGGGTGTTTTTAAGGGTCTGATATTGCGTCCAAAAATGATCTAGGTTAGAAATACTCTTGAAGCTAACGTCGTAATTCCCATTCCCTAAACTTATCAAAGCAAATATTTCAGAGGAGAAATAGTGCACGGAAGTTTTCAGCAACTTTCTGGCAATATAGAACCTCTTAGGATGTTCTTCAAGGCCACCTTTGTGCAGTAATCTGACCGCATTGCTCGAGGGACTGGCTCACCCTTGGTCGCAAAGAGGTCAGACATTTTGTATACTGGGTCAGTAGAAATGGCTTCTCCCTGTCTAATACCCTCTGTCTCTGCATTACTAGGAGGTACCACATGTGGAGGATCAGGCATAACTGACTGTTCATGAACTACAACAACAGTAACAGAATTTATGGGATGTACAATATCAGTTAGTAAATCACCCCAGGGTATGGTGGAGCTCTCTTAAGGTGCAATGTTGGTGGCCACTGGAGAACCTATGTTCTTTATCATAGCTTGAAATGAAGGGTCCCTAGAATCAGGTGACCATTGTCCAGAGAGATTCTGAGTCCATCCAGCTCCTTTCAAGGCAGATTTAGGAGACCAGTCAATATTGTCCAGTTCCCCTTCCATAATCTCTCCCCAGTCTTTAGCACACAGTCGATCCTTGAAATAATAGGTACGGTCCTCTGTGAAGACAGCAGCAGCAGTTGATGTTGAAGTGTGCTGCTTAATGCTAGACTGGGCTCTTGCAGCTGTTCCAGGCCCCAAGCACTGTCTATGAGGTCATGGAGCATGTTCAGTGCACCACACATGAAGGCTTTAGGCACACAGGAGAAGTCCTGTTTTGACTACCAGCCTCCATCGGAACCTGTTGCACACCTTCACTGTCAAATGCCCAATTTACCAGCATTAGGAACAGTTGAGGGTGAGTCGTTTTGTTTGGCACTTGCGTGTCTTCACCGACAGAAACTCTGGAAGGGTTGACAGCCTCATGTGAGTGGTGCATCATAGAAAGCGTTGCGTTGATCTCCTGTAGGCACTTAGGTTGTTTCTCTTTTTGTTATTTCAAATAGGCAAGTTTTGTGAGCAATTGAGCAGGCGGCATGGAATCCGAAGGAAAAGCAAAGATACCAGGCCCCACATTATCCTTCACTTTCCCCGATACAGGAGGAACAGGTCTTGATTCTACTATTTTATTTTCTTTATAAAAGACAGGATCCATATCCGCAGGCAGTTCTGCATGCAAGACAACATCTTCAATAACTCGAGTGCTTAGCTTAGCAGAGAGTCTTGTGCAACAGCCTGACCCCTCCACCACCATCGGGTCTCAGTCGAACTGGCCATAGCGATGACCTGCCCAGAGGTTCCCCTACTGGCAAGAGGAGAATTTCCCAGTGCCTAGCCAAATTTCCCCCATTCACTAAAATATTACCAACAGCTTAATCTAGTTCAATGTCAATTGACATTCATCTGTATCCTCCTCCCCCGGGTCATGTCTGAAAATAGGCAGAATTTTGCACTTCCCCAGCGAACAAAAACTAAATAAACAAATAATGTTATTTTTAATGACTTTCTTATGTAATTTCTTTGAGGGTACACATTCTACATTTCCTTCTAAATTGTTCTTTTTAGGTTTTCTTTTTTTTTTTTTTAGTTTTAGGTGCTAGCATTTTTAAAGGTAATAGGCAAAAGGCTCCCCCTCATTTATATTCCTTGCTTGAACCATAGCAATTGGGAAAAATGGCGACTGCTAACTTATATTAATACAGCAATATTAGCTATATAGTAGATCAGACAAATTTAAAGACATTTCTAATTGTTTATATGAAAACATCGCATAAGGCACTGTTAGAAATATCGAGGGTCAGTCACATCACCTAGCAAATAATTATTGCCCTCACTAACAACTTAATTCCTAGTGTGACCTTCTTAACTCATTTAAAAACTGAGGGACTGAATTCAATTCAAGACAATATCTATCAAGTTCAAATCTGAATATAAATGTGGGTGTCAAACAGTACCTTTTTTCAAGTCCATATGGTTTTCTCTTTAATAGAGAAGGAAGGAAGTAAGTAAGGAGTATCTCATCATCTTTTGTCATTTGTTACACCCAAGAACAATCTCAGTTCTGTAGCCTGCAGTCACACATGGTCACTTGGTTCATGTCCTCAAAATGAATCAGTTGTAGCTCAGAAGCAGATCAAGCAGGCTCACAGAGGCAGGCAGATCAATGTGTAATGTTGTAACTGAATTAACGTGCCTCCTCCCGCAATCAGCAGTACATATAAAAACCTGACAAGGTCTGAAACCCTTAAATACCTGCAAAATTATATTCAAAATCAAGAAAGGTGGTGATCACCTTAATCTTAGACTAATCAAATCAGGCAGCTCAGCCCTAGTGGAGCTCATCACAGCAATAATGAATCTTTCCCAATTGCAGACCATACCTAAGGTCTGGAAACTGGCTACCATCCTCGCGGTACATCAAGGGGGCAGCAAAACAGTGCTTGAAAACCAAAGGCCCAATTCTATTTTGCCTCCCCTCTCCTAAATGCTTGACAGGATTGTTCTAGATCAAATCACAACTTATCTAAAAAAATACAGTATCCTAGCAGATGCACAGCATAACTTCAGAAAAAAAATCATAGTATTATTACAGTGCTGACAGGACTTACAGACTACCCGCACAGAGTGAGTGATGAGGGTGATTACACTGTGGCTATATTTATTGACCTAACAAAGATATTTATTCTTGTTGGGAATGGATGCATTACAGAAACTGTCTAACCTGGGTTTCTCAAAAAGAAGAACTAAGCTGTTTTCATAACTATCTCAAATATAGGGAACTAAGAGTAAAGCTTAAAGATGCTCTTTCATTCTCTAGGAATCTCAACATAGGGATCCCCCATGGGTCAGTTCTGGGGCAGCTATTATTTAGCCTTTTTTGCAAATAACCTACACATTGTATGCATTAACACAAAATGCTCCTACATGCAGCTTGCACTGTGCTCTTCACTAGAGGAGGATAATTACTGGCAGTTTCGGATTGCTTACAGGCTGACTTTGATGTACCACAGATCTGGATTATGGAAAATGCCCTAGTACTGAATGTAAAGAAAACAAAAGCAATGATATTTGGTAGCAATGGAAAGCTGGGCTCATTGCAATCATTCTACACTAATTCTCTGGACAACACAGAAATTGAGCTTATACCAAAGTTTAATATAATGGACCATCACTGGAAAGTACACTGTCTTATGCCGAATATATTAACTACCTTTTAAGACAGTCAACAAGAGATTGGGACTTTTGTACAGAAACAACTGGTATCCAAAAGTCTCATATTATCTCGAACTGACAACAAAATCATAATGTACTGTACAGCAAATAACAGTACACTTTCCAGAATCCTGTCCCTTCTCAACAAAATTTTTGATTTGCGCTTGGAGTAAATTCTCCCACACTGCTTCAGACTTTATTCCAGAATGGGATGGCTGCCATTTGAACAGAGATTACAGCACTAAAGAGATTTTATTCATTTTCATTTAGGAAGCCATTTTGTTTCACGTTTAAGCAGCGGATAGCTCAGACTTCTAACAGAGCTATTATGAAAGTAATAGCAATAGCAAAAATTCTAAAAAAATGGCTCCTCCGTTGCTACAAAACTTTCTTACCATTTAGAACAGATCACATGCTACCAGAATGGTAGGATGCCTACAGCTTCAACCTCCTTTTAGGACAACATCCCAGGGGCAGAGATACCTCTATTACTGTGCCCTAATGTATGGAACCAGGTACCCACTGATCTAGAGACAAAGCTAATCAACCATGTGGGCAATACACAACTGAAAAACTATACCTCACGGGCATTGCCAACTGCTGTGCCTTCATTGGTTGTAACGCATTACAGGCCCTGCCTTCACTGATACCTCCAAGTTGTTTCAGCCACCTGCTGATCCTTTCATTGCTGTCTTTGTTCTGTATTGCCCAGCAGATGGTGTTGCACACCTTTGTTATGGTATACAGTAGGGATGATCGAAATCTGATTCTCTGAACTGGATATAATCAGATTCAAGTGCATTTTCAGATTTCGGATTTTTGGAGGTTGAGAGCAAAAATCCTAAATCTGAAAAAAATTGCATCAGAATCTGATTCTTAGATTGATTCTGCTTCTGACTACAGAAATATAAGACAAGAAGAACCAAGTGAGGTGGCTGACTTGAAAAAAAACACATAGTAACCAACAATGCCAGATGCTCTCTGAGTAAGGCATCTGGTGGTTGTTTTACCAGGGTTTTGTTCCATTCAGCCAGTCCAACTCTATGATTCAGCAGTGGTTCAGAGCAGAACCTGGTGGGATGGAGCACTTCAGGCTTGTAATAGAAGAGGCTGGAGGATCAAGCTGGACAATGGTTAGTCCTTACTCCCACCTCTCTCCTGCCCCCCTCTACCCCCCGCACTTAAACAAATGAATTAGTTCACTTGATCTAATAACTTGCACATTTGTTCTGTCTGAGGTGCTCCCAGATTGCACTAGCCCTGTGTTAATTTGCCCCTCACAACTGATTTTTGCTCACTTTGCTACAGTAATGTTCCCCATCTTTATCCTCTCCTTCCCCAGCTGGTCTCCCCTGTCTACCCCTCTACCCTCCTTGATGTTCCCTCACTGCACCTCATTCATTCAATAATTGCTAAATGATCTGCCTCTTAAACTGTGATCCATTCCTGCAAGGAGTTGGCTCCAAGGTTACATTACATTTCTGTACTATGTTCCTCAGATATACCACTTGTAATTAAATGCATATTCCACAGGTATGATATATTTAACTGTATGTTATGTCACAAATGTGATTGTATGGTTATTTATGATATTTTTTAACTGTATGTCTTGTTACAAATGTTTAATTTCTCACATATGTTAAATGTTAAACTGTATGCCTAATTCTTCATCCAATTGTAACCCCCCCCCCCGTCACACTGGGAGACAAGCAACTTGTCATTCAGTGTGCCTTCCTGCTGAAACATTTAAATAAATAAATAAAATAAATAGAGTGTGGGCAGAGTCCATTGTGCACTGCAGGTCAATTGCAGAAACATGTTGCAAAAGCAAGTGATAGTATGGGTAGCAAGGGTAACTTGAGTTCATGGTGCCGTGGTGGGCTGGATTGGGTAGTCAGGTTGGGTTCAGTTTCAGGAGAGGGGAATCTCAGCTCAGACTGGCTGATTGTGAAATGAAGATTTATTTTTTTAATTTACTGCCATGGCCTGGAGAGCCAACCTGGATGGTCCTGAGGCTAAACCATTACCATCCTTCCATGTCCACTACTACTCTTTCAGTGAGTCCTGTAAGGGAGGGTGAAGAAACAAATGTGGGAAATGTGAGGCTGCCAGGTGAGGGTAAGTTTCTCCAGGAGTCAGATATGGAACTGAGAATTCTGATTCTGACTCCTAGTCTAAGATTTTGTTGCATAACTGGCATCAGCATCAAATTTCCAATAATCAGACAGATGTACACAGAACAGATTCTGCTGACTCCAGTCACCCAGTATAAAGTACTGTATGTGTCAATTGACAGTTGTTTCAGTGTTTACTTGTACTCATTTGGTTCACCTTTGAAAATGGGCACATATTGTTCAAGGACCTTCCTGTAGACAAATAAATCGATAAATAAAAATATATATATATGTATCTATATAGTAATCAAATTTTACCAAAAGCGGTGCACCAAGAATCACAGAATGGAAGAAAGGCAATCAACCCTTGAAGACCAATTTAATCTTACAGTACATGACATTAATCTCCTTAAAAAAACAGCAAGAACAAATGCAACAAAAGCAGGATGACCAGAAAATCATGCAAAATACAAAAATATGAACATTTGGCATATTACAAGAGTGGGAAAAAGACTCTTCACTAAACATAATATTAACTTATTACTTAAAACATTGTGGAAGAGTGACAAGGATGAAACAATCATAGACAAGTACACTGAGCTGGACAAAGAACTGCATTCCAAGAAGGTCCAAGACCAGTTACATTGAAGTTTTATAAAGTGATGACAAATATAAAACACTGAAAGTAATCACACAACATAAAGGCTTCACTTATTGTGGTCCAAAATATTTGTTAAGCAGGATTGCTCTTAGGAACTTTGGAAACTGAGGAAACAGTACACACCAATAAAACAGACTCTGTGAAACAAGGAATAAAGTCAACAATATGGTACCCAAAAAACTGAAAGTCTTTTGAATAACCAGACTTTATTATATGAAGATTGGGAAAATGCATGTAAGGACTTGAAGTTTGGTCTCCCCCATTGTTTTATGCATAATAATCGTGCTTTACAGTGCAATAGTGAATTATTAAATGATGTTTTTTTGGGGGGAAGATGAGGAAAGCAGTCAAGGAACTTTGGGACATCAGTGATCGAACAGGGGACAACGTAGTTAGAACTGGGATGCTTTTAAAGCCACTGTAAGAGGGCAAATTATTTCATATGCCTCCAGGAAAAACAAACAAGGTAAAGCAAAACTAAGTAAAATACAGTCTGAACTTGCAGTATTAGACAGGAAAATAAGGGTGACATGAACATCAAACAAGATGAATATACTAAATAAAAATTATATATATATATATATATATACACACACACACACACACACATATATATATATATATATACTATATATATTATATATGTATAGGTTCCACTATGCACGGTGTACAAGAAATTTATCAGCCTTTGGCATAGTGACAACCTAACGCCAATTGGTGTTGTACTGTCCATAAGGGAACAAGTGCACCCACCATGCAGCCTATGAACTTTAGCTTATTATCCATTGGAGTTAGGTCAGGAGGGGGCAAACACCCCACCAACAACAGTGTCAGGAACGTGGAGACCATCACAGTGAACTGCCAAAAATGTCACTAATAGTTTTTGCAGTATTCCCATCGCTGTGCAGTCAGTATACCAATTATTGTCATCATATATAGAATTAATTTCAGTTTTATTTTCCTGTGCTTTAGTTATTTTTTCAGTAGCTTACCAAGTACTTTGCTAGTTAGATGCCAATTTCTTTTCACTTTTAGTCAGCTATTTTTGACTTGGTAAATTTTAGTGTTTAAGATACAGTATAATGTATATATATATATATATATATATATATATATATATATATATATATATATATAAAATGGGTAAGAAAAAAGGAATCAATGGGCTCCATGGCATTGGACAAACACCATCAGGTGACCGTGCATATAACAGAGTCGACCACACACCTGCACTTTACCCCCCTCAAAACAATTTTACCATTTTATAAGATAGATAACCTACTCTATGGTGTGCTGTTATGCTTCTGATATACTTAATACCTTGGGTGGTTGACGCGACACCAGCGCAGATATCAGAGTGCCACCGCACACCTAAAGAGTGGGTTATCTATTACATATACACACACACACATATACACATATGGTATACTGACCACACAGCAATAGGAATAACGTGATTACCATCACAGCGACATTTTCGGCAGCTGGCTGTGATGGTCTCCACATTCCCGACACTGTTGCTGGTGGGGTATTTGCCCCCCTCTACAACCTAGCTCTGACTGGAATTAGTAATCTAAAGTATGGGAGTGTGGGGGGCAAAGCCCCCCACAGAAAACACTTGTTCCCCAAGCGATGGCACAACACCAATTGGTGGTGTTGTGCTGTCACTGTGCTGATGGTTGACAAATTTCTTGTCGCTACTACAGACCAAAAAAAAAAATCTTTGACTGCTTTCTTGTCCTTTATAAGAAACTGTGCAGTTCAGAATGTGACCCCAGACATCTAGAACTAGAATACTATAGCAGCTTCTGCCCTTCCTATAACTTCACTCAAGTACAGAATAAGTAACTAATTATTCCAATTACACAGAATGAAATAATAAAAAGTATGACATGGAGCAAATGGCCAGGAGACAATGGATTTACCATAAAACATTATGATGCCCTAATGGAAGTTATGCTTCCACTCCTTGCGTCTGTACCAAAGCATACAGTTGGATGGCATCATACAACCTCCTTTGAAAACAGCTTACACATCACTAATTTTAAAGAAGAGGAAAGATAAAAAAAAAAATAAAGAACTACAGACTTTTGGCTATATTAAATAATGAATACAAAATCCTATCAAAACTTTCTAATAATCAAATCCTCACATATCTTGGAAAGTCCATTCTTTCCAACCAAAGAGGATTTATTCATAATAGATTCATTTTTACAGGTATCCATAATATGCAGTACACAATGTAGTATACTGTGTAAAAAAATAGAATCTGTATTCATTTCACTATACAATGCAGAGCATTCAATATGGTTGAATGGCCATATTTATTCTTTGTATTGACCAAATGTGTCCTTCCTGAAGAGATCATAAATTGGATTAAAACACTTTATACATCACTGAAGACAAAAATTGAAGTAAATAATGTATTTACAAATTATTTTGAACTACATTGTGGAGACCGACAATGTCCACGTTCCGCACCCTTATTTTTACTTGTACTTGAAACACTTTTGAATAAAATACATTCAAATGCAAATATAAAAAGGGTGAGGATGGTTCAAATGCAAATATAAAAGAGTTGAAATCAGGGAGTGGAAGCAAAACTAAAGGCTTATGCAGATGACATTTTACTTGTTTAAATTAATCCAATGGAAAGCATGAAGGAAGTAAAAAGAGTTATTGACAAATTCTCAAAGGTGTCAGGATATAAAATAAATGAAACAAAATCAGAAACAGTAGCTGTCAAACATCCCTCACTAGACAATACCCTTACAATTTTCAGAGCTATACATAATCCAGAAGGTATGGACTATCTGGGCATTAAAATAGCAAATTCATTAAATAAAATGTACAGTACTAATTTTCTGCCCTACTGGAAGAAAGTTCATGCAAATTACAAAGGCTATCAAAAATATCCCTACCTATTTGGGGAAATCAGTATTCTAAAACTGTCAGCAATACCTCTTCATTCTTATTCCTTACAGAGAATCTTAACACCAACTCCAGATGGCTGTTCAAAGTGTAACCAAACATTGTTGAGATTTTATCTAGAATAAGAAGCAAACCCATACTGCACAGTCTAAATTATGTTTAAACAAAGCAGAAGGGTCTTTGCATGCCTTGACCCAAAGAAATATTATACAACATTAAAAATCAAAACTGTAAAAAGTGGGCATATAACGATAATAAAACAGACATTAAAATGGGTGAGACCTTAATAAATGACAACACGTATACATCTCCATCCATAAGGAACATTTGGTTTACCCTATCACCTTATAGTTCAGATAAATGTAGCATAGTACAAAATTTAGAGACATTAACAAACTAATTTCTGAATAAAACATGATGGAAAAATATATCAATAATCTATGTAATTATCCAAATTATAAAATCAGTGGTAAGTGCATATGTTTTAAATCATGGTGGGACACATGAATAAAAGATGGATGCCCACAATGGCAGACAATAAACTACCTGACAGGTAACTGAAACAATTTGACTTTTACAATATATACAGTTAAAATGCATTTTTGAAAATATTCTTTTGAGATGGAAAAGGATCACATATTTGCTTTCAATTGAAAACAGAATCCTGCAAAAATATAATAGTAAAAGACAGCAACCTATTCTCAAGACTTTTGAAGTTGCTCAAAAAAAAAGAATTAACAAAGGAAAAATCCCAATTTGGTTGACACATAAAATTATGGTGCAAATAGGCAAGAAGGAATGGGCTTACAGAAAGCTTAAGCATCCTAAGTCCAGTGAGAATTTAACAGAATACAGCTCCAGGACCTGATAATTTGAATTCATATTTCCTTAAGCAATCAATGAATGAGCTATTAATTCCCCTGCATATCATCTTCAATAAATCTTATCTGGAAAGCGCTGTCCCTGACGACTGGCAAACAGCTATTGTTATTATACCAGTACATAAAAGGGAAATAAAAACTGGCTGAAAATTACAGACCAATTAGTCTGACCACAACTGTATGTAAGATAATGGAAAAATTCTGAAACATAGGATAGAGCAGGAATTAAGAGAAAGGGATTAAGGACAACACACAACATGGTTTCTGTAAAGGAAGATATTGCGCTACAACCCTGATATCATTTTATGAGGACATTAGTATTAGTGTTGACAATAACTGCCAAGTTGATATCATTTATTTTGACTTCAAGAAAGCATTTGACAAGGTCTCCCACAAAATTCTACTTGATAAATTGATACATATGGACTTAAATAGTTATACAATCAAATGGGTAGAAGGATAGTTATAGGACAGAGAGCAGAAGGTTAAAACTGATCAGGCAGTATCAGACTCAATACATATTGCTAGTGGTGTACCCCAGGGGTCTGTGTTGCTATTCATTCATGACCTACATCACTGGGTCAACTGCAGGATAAATAAATTTGCAGATGATAGAAAGATCTCATCTGAGGTGGACACAGCAGAAAAAATTGAGTGCTTCAAATTAGACCTTAAGAAAACTGAAGAATGGACATTGAATAATAATATGTTCTTTAATAGAGATAAGTGCTCAGTGTTGCACTTGGTAATAAAAATCCATAAGGGATATTTACTTTATATACAAATATCATCAAATAAGTAAACTCAGAAACAGATTTAGGAATCATCATTAACAAAAACTTTAGTTGGTATAACCAATGCAGGAAAGTTGCACAAGTGGGTAATTGAATTGTGTCAGCTATTAAAAGATCATCTGTTACTAGGAATGAGCATTGTACCCTTCACCTCTATACATCTTATAACTGGCCCCATCTGATTATACTGCCTCTTTCTGGGTCCCTTATCCACAAAAGGATAAACATTTGATTGAGGGAATGCAGAGAAGAGTTACTAAGGTGATCCCCAGAGTTAAAAATATGCCCTATGAGGAGAGATTAACTAGTCTGGGTCTGTACAATCTTCAATTAAGAAGAAACTAGGGGAACCAGCAATTATTATTTAATATCTTAAAAGATAAAAGGTTAATGGATCAGTGCAATATAAAATTTGCTGTTAAACCTTCAAATATAAGATGTAACAAGAAGCAAATTTATACCCCAGAGCACTTACAAATAAAAGGAAGTATTATTTTACAATCAGAGCAATCAAATTATGAAACACACTACCACAAGAGATCCAAATCCAAATCAGCTTTATTTTTATAGCACTTTTCAGAGCCAAGGCACTGTACATAAAACATATAGATAATAATAAGAATTAAAACAACATTAAAATGTATCAACCATAACTAGATAAAAGCTAAACTAAATAACTATGACTTTAGGCCAACTTTAAAACTATCAACAGTTAGGCATTCTCTCAACCAACAAGGTAGAGAATTCCACAGGGTTGGTGCTCAAAAACCAAAAGCACGGGATCCTGATGTCTTCAATAGAACCCTGGGAATCTCCAGCAATCCCTGCTTGATGGAACGGAGAGGACGGAGGGGGCAGTAGGGAATCAGGAGATCTTTCAGGTAACCAGGTCCCTGATCATGTAGGGCTTTAAAGGTTATTAAACCAACCTTAAAGGTGATCCACCACCAAACAGGCAGCCAGTGCAGTTCGCGGAGCACAGGTGTAATATGACTGGTTTTAGAAGTCCCAGTCAAAAGCCTGGCCACCGCATTCTGCACCAGCTGCAGGCAGCGGATATCAATCCCAGGTAGCCCTAGGTAGAGGGAATTGCAGTAATCAAGATGGTAGTGAGAAAGGCATGGACCAATGTTGGAAGATCATCCGAAGGAACCAGGTGTTTTACCCGGGCAATATTCCTCAGATGGTAAAAAGAGGATTTGATGACAGCTGACACCTGAGATTTTAGGGTCAGACCATCATCAAAAATAACGCCCAGATTTCGTACTTGATCAGAGGTAGGGAGCAGCGTACCACCAAGTAACAAACCTGATGGTTGTCCAGCCCCAAACCCACCCCGGATGACCTGGGTCCACTACTAATACCTCAGTCTTATCGGATTCAGTCTCAGCCAGCTGGAACTCATCCAAAGTCTGATCTCAGCAAGGCAGTTATTTAGTACGGAGAGTGCATCATCTTGGCCAGGCAGAAAGGACAGATACAGCTGGGTATCATCTGCATAGCAGTGAAACCCAAACTGTATCACCTGATGATTTCTCCCAATGGCAGCATATTCACTGCAAACAACATGGGGAGCTAAAATGGAGCCCTACGGTATCCCACAAGGCATGGAGTGAGCGCCAGAGGAATAAATTCCAGTGGCAACTCTCTGAGACCTGTCTGTGAGGTAAGAATGAAACCATTTGAGGAATGTACCACACAGCCCACAGTAAACCCGCAGGTGCTCCTACAGCACACCATGGTCTACAGTGTCAAATGCAGCAGAGAGATCAAGAAGGACCAGAATGGTACATGCCTTTCGATTTCTTGCCATTAGGAGGTCACTCAATACCCGGACAAGGGGAAGCCTCCATGCTATGCTTCTTCCTAAAACAAGACTGGAGAGTATCATAGACATTGTGAGTTATAAGATGATCATCCAGTTGCAACGTAACCACCTTTTCAATAACCTTACCAACAAATGGCAGGTTAGAGATAGGCCGGTAGTTAGCTAAACAATCTGATCCAAGAGGTTTTTAAGGAGTGGTTGAATGAACACCTCATTGAGGGTCAGGAAAGACCCCTCTCTCCAAAGACTTCCAGACAATGTCAGCAAGGATTGGGCAGATGACTTCTATACATCCTACTAAGAGAGAGGTAGGGCCCAGATCCAAACTACAACTAGTTGGTCGCAATGTTTGGATGATCTTCAAAATGTCACTGAACTCCAGCCGGTGAAAATCTGACCAGACAGACTGAGTACATGCCACTTCCCGTCGACCACTGCAATCCCCCATAGAGGAGGTCAGACCGATGCCAGACCTGATGTTGGCAACCTTATCTGCAAAAAAACAAGTGAACTCCTCACATCTTAGCTGAGAAAAAGCTTCTCTGGGCTGGAGACAGATTGGATTGCACAATCTGTCCACGGTCCGGAAAAGCTGAGCTGGTCAATTCTGTGCAGCAGTGCCTTCTTACGGGTGATTTCTGATTGACAGCCATCATAATGTGCCATCAACCTAGTCCTGTCAGCATCATTGCTGGACTTCCACCAGGCTCTTTCAACCTTGGCCAATTTGCCTTAACTCCTTTAAGAGCCATCAAACCAAGGGCTCCTTGGATGGAGGCGAGAGGCGAATACTGAATAGGAACAATTTTGTCCAGAGCATCTTCCACAGCCTTATTATAGGCTAGTATGAGATCATCTGGACTCATGCATTCACCCGACAAGCCCGATAGCTCTAGTACCACCATTAGGTCACTGGGGTTAATACCCCTTAAAGGGCGGTACCAAACCATCTCCATAGGGGCAGACCTATTGGGGGGTCCCTGAAACTGAACCTTATGGTGTGATGGTCAGACCAGCTGACAGGTTCCACCCCCACATCAGTGATCTCCATACCCAAAAGAAAGATCAGATCCAATGAATGACCCCCTACATGGGTCGAGGAGGTAACCACCTGTGTTAGGCCCAGCATCGTCATCAGTTGGAGGAGATTTTGACCAAAATGTGAGAATTCATCGTCGACCCAGGCATTGAAGTCCACCAGAACTATCAATCTGGGGAACCTCAACACCATGTCGTCGATGAAGTCTGCTATCTCCTGCAGGAATTCTCCACCGTCACCTGGTGGACGGTAAATGAGGAGAATCCCACAGAGAGATAATGGATATAACCACACTGGATAAATTTAAGGCTGAACTTGATAGGCTGCTTCTAGGATAATCCTTAATAATTCCCCCACTAGTGTGAGGAGAGTGGTCACGATGGGCCTAGTGCCTTCTTCCACTCTTGCGACACTGAGTATAACCAGCCCAAAATGGAGCAAAGAAATAAACTATCAAATCACAGAAATGCAGTGGAAAAGTATAATACAATCAGTTAATAAGTATCAATCATCTAGAAATAAACGATACAGTATAAACTTGTGAATAGGCGATCATACACCGTCAAACTTCATAACATGAAATTTTCATCAGACTCAAATGCTTACACTGTCACTCATGCAAAGCTGATATGTTACACATGACATGGAGTTGTACACTGACATAAAATTGGTGGCATTAAATCTTCAAACCACTAAAATAATTTGGCATAGGTACAGAGTCAGTTGATTTAAACAAATGCTATTGGATCAAATAAATATCAATAGTTTTATAAAGACAGAAATCAAAATCACAGCAGTGTCAATAAACAAATAATTTGGAAGTACATTTTTTAGTCACTCTGCAAAATCACCTTTCTGGCAGGATCTGAAACAAATGTACCCACTGGGTTCATGAAGTGGGGTCATAAAAAGACTATGTTGAAAAGGTTGGCTCAAAATCTTAAAAAAAAACACCAAAGTTATGAAGGTACACTGTGGCTCTGTGCTGTTACACCTACAGAAGTGGTTGATAGTGGTTGCTAAGGATGCTCTGATGTCGTTGATGCACTGACATGCATTTCTATTGGTTGATTTTCTGTGGCTACTGGAAATGTATCTGAATAACATGAGAGGACATGTTTGTGAGCAAGAGAGTAGCATAGATTTATTATTGGTACAGTCATGGTTTAGGATATTAATTTAATTTAATTGAGTGCCCAATTTATTTTTTAACCTTTTTTGTGGGGTGGACCATGTGGAGCGAGTGAACATACTAACCAGGTTTCAGCCATGGTAGAGCAGTAAAGAGCAAGTGGAGGCCTCAGGCAGACAAAAGTACCACAGTTTTCGAGATGATAAATAAAGAGTCAAAATACAGTAGCGACTGGCTGAAGTATTTATCACAGTGTTGTCCTTTTGTAAACAGAAGCAGTGTTTTTAAATTGTGAAGCATTGAGGGTGGCTGATGATCCTAAGTACGGGACTGTGTTAGTTGAGTGAGCAGGAGCAGGGGCATTTAGTGGATGATGGCAGTTTAAAAAAACAAATGGTTCAAAAAATTAAAATAGATGGGGTTTTAAGAGTCACGTGATGAGCCTGCTTTCGTGTAAACGCTCCAGCGCTCCTCCGAAACCCAAGCGGCAGTTTCTATTTTAAAACCCGACACCGGCATTTCTTTTGAGTCCCTCTCTAGACCGGAGCGTGATCGGGTGACTCTACTTACCCCCTGTCTGGTTAAATCGGCGAACGGCGGATAACTAAGGGTGAAGCCGAGGGCCTAGAGAAGCTATTGCAGGCCAGACCCGAGCTCGATTAGGGATGGAGGCTGATCTATTAGAACCACTGGCAGGCGTTTCAACGAACGCCTTAAGCCTCTATACCCGCTAATGTAGATCGGCTGAGGATTTGGCCATAGAAAGTTGTGCTGGCGATAACACTGAGGATATTAAAGAAATTAAATGTATGCTTCAGGGTCTGGTGATGGACTTTTCTGAGGTAAAACCAGTTATACATTCATTGGCTCAAAGAATGAATGATGCTGAGGCCAGAATTTGCTCACAGGAAAAAAAGGTTTCTACGCTGGATCAAGAGGTGGTGATGATCAGGAAAAAACTTAAAAGGTTGGAAGAGAGACTGGAGGATCAGGAGGCGAGGAATCAAGGAACAATCTCATCCTAGCAGGGCTTCCAGAAAGAGCTGAAGGTCTGGACTGGGTATCTTTTATTCAGGACCTTTTATTAAAATGCTTGACCCTTAGCCCTTGGGGAAGGGTATAATCTGGAAAGGGCACATCGGCGCTACGAGAGATTCCACCGCAGGGGGCCCGGCCTAGAGTTATAATTATGAGGTTCCTCAACTACAAAGAAAAATCCTATGTTCTGCAGACGTCTAGGCAAAAGAAACCCTTGCACTGGAATGGGGCCTCATTATGGTTCTTTCAGGATCTAACTCCAGGTGTTCGAGAAAAACAGAAGGAGTACAGTGACATTAAGAAGAAGCTTTACTTAGCAGGGATAAAGTTTCGCCTTCTTTATCCTGCTACTCTTATGGTGAGGCTGTCGACTGGAGAAAAGAAGTTTTTAACAGCCAAAGATGCAGTGGAAGGGCTCTGTAGTGACCTGCCAGATCTCTTTAAGTAGTCAACTTGACTGTGTTAGTATATGTGGTTTGGCCCCTGTGAGGAAGAGGACATCAGGGGGTTAAAGGAGTTCTTATAGATAGCGACGTGGTCAAGCTAACTTTTGGCATGAGCTGAAACATTAAGCAGCAAGATTTGGGTTTGACCTCGGGGGGGTTTCATTACTATGACCGGGGTTTTTTTTTTTTTTTGTCTTTCTCTCCTCCCAGGAAGAAGAAGGGGGGAGAATGAGGAGAAGATTACAAAAAAGGACAATAAGAAAAGGTATATGAAAAGGAGGATAAAGGAAAGACTGGGCTGCTTAAGGCTTAATGGCTAATGGACTAGTTGGGTGGTCTGGACATTTGGGGTTTGGGCCTGAGTTGGGGGAGGTGTGTTTACTTTAGTAATTAAAGGGCTGTGTTATGATGGAACAATACAGCTTCCAGTTGGAGATGCTATTAGATGAAAATACATGGTTTAAGCGGGATGGGAGGCGACTGTGCACCGCTTAACAATGCCTTTCTTTTCCGCTTGGCAATGTGTTGATATTTGCTATATGTGGGGTACCGGTGGGCATATGTGCTTTTTCCCTTCTCCACTTAGTTGGGAAGGCTTTGAGTGGGTTTGAGGGAATTTAGGGGCTGGTTTTGGGCAGGAGGTCATTGAGTGGGTTTCGTGAGGCCAGGAAATGGGTTCATCCATGGCTCAACAAGAAGTGGTGGTTGGTCTTGGAACCGGGGATGGGGGAGGGTTTAAGGGTGGAAGAGAGAGTCCTAGATAAGGGTACTTTGAAAGCAGGCCTCAAGAAGGTCTCACCTCTGATTTTTATCTAGCTCTATATTAGTCAGATGGTACTGTACAGTGTGATATCATGGAATGTTAAGGGTTTGAGGGACGACATAAAGGCTGACAATCCTGCAGTATGTGGAGCAGCGGGGCTCATATTAGCAGCTTTCCAGGAAACACATTTATTATCGGACGAATTAGACTGTTTAAAGAAGCGTTGGGTGGGACAGGTTTATGGCGTGGGTAGGAAGAGAGCATCCGGAGGGGTCGCGATCTTAATTAATAGGTCCTGCCCCTTTGAGGTGAACGAGGTTCTGATTCGACAGGATAGTAGGGGGATTTACGTGTTGGGCACTCTACATGGTAAGGCAGTAGTGGTAGCTTCTATATATGGTCCAACTCCTCCGGAACCAGAATTTTTGCTTCAATAGAGGAAAATATTGCTATTTTCTCATCAGCCTCATTAATATTAGCGGGTGATTGGAATATAAGTATAGATAACAAGGAGGATAGGGTGACTGGATTTAAAGGCCCCAGGTCTAGGGCTCAGTTAGCTTTGGCTAAGCTCTTGGAAGCTTCAGGTCTGTCAGACCGGCTATGTTTTTCTCATGGTAGTCCCAAGCGACATTCTATTCGGTGGCTCACAAAAGCCATACTAGGATAGACTATTTTTGGTAAATAGGGAGGCGCTGGGGAGGTTAGAGCATTTACGACTGAGGTAGGACTTTCTCAGACCATTCTCTAATCCAGATGCAATGGAAACCTAAGTCCTTACCTCCCAGGTCCTACAGATGGAGGATTCATGATTGGCTTTTCTTGAGGAAGGAGGAGGCGGAAGAGTTGAAGGGCCCTTCAGGAAATTATTAGAGTGCAGTTGCCCACATTGGCTGATAAGAAGCTAGCTTGGCCTATATGTAAATTTTATATTCCATGGCTGCTAAAACACTGGCTGCCAAGGGAGGTTGATTAGGAAGGCGAAAGAGGAATTCTTGGAGGGAGCGATAAGTTATTTATCACCGCAGGAGGGCTCTCAGAAGAGAGAATAAGAGACTTAAAAGCTTAAGGAGGGAACTGTCAGGATTGGTATGGGAAGATTGAATTTTGGCTAAATAAGATTAAAGCTAAATATCTTTTGCAGGGGAGGTCCGGCGTCTCTTGGCAGCAAGGATTAAGAGTGGGAGGTCAGTAGGACTATTACCTCGATTTTACATGAGGGAGGCTAGTGACAGACCCCAAGATATGGCCAGGCATTTGCCTCATTTTTGAAAAAAGATATACCAAGAAAGTGCCCTAGGGGACGAGGAAGTTAGGGAATACCTGGAGAATTCAACTCCCAACAGTGGACCCTATTCTTGCTAGGGAACTGGAGGTCCCCATAAAGTCTTCGAGATCATTGAGGTGGTTCGGTCCTTCCACTAGGTAAATCTCCAGGGCCTGATAGTCTAACGGCGAAGTTTTATCAAACCCATATACACACTATACTCCCTATCTTAAAGGAATTTTTCCATACCATAATGAGGGAGGGCATTGACCATCTGCCCATATATCAAGCATATGTTACTTTAATACCTAAACCAGATAAGCCCAGAGATGCTATGGGAAGTTATAGGCCTATAGCTCTGATAAAGCAAGACATCAAGATACTTACTAAGATCTTGGCTAATAGGATTCTAGCTGTAGCCCCGAGTTTAATTAGTCAGGAGCAGGTAGGCTTTTATGCGGGAAGAGGTGCAAAGATGCGCTTAGGAAAGTACATCATATTATAAACAAACTACTGTTCGGGTTCCTCGGCCTGATCTCTAGATGCCGAAAAGGCATTTGATCGAGTTCCACGTATTTTTGTTCTCTATAATGGAGAGGATGAGGTTCCCCGGAGGGTTTAATTAAGGGTATTAAGAATTTATATGCAGCGCCTACAGCTAGGATTCTATGTAATGGTTATCTGTCGAGGAGATTTCAACTCAAAATGGTACTCGCAAGGTGCCTCTCTCTCCGATTTTGTTTAACATCTATTTAGAGCCCTGCTAAGATCTATAAATAGGGGAGGTTGGGGTTCAGGGAATTGGGTTGAATTTGGACTTAAAATGTAAGTCTTTGCGGACCGATATACTGCTCCACCTTGAGACCCAGCAACTGGTTTCGAGAGGGTTAGACAGCTAATAGATCAATACTCTAGGGTCTCAAACTATAGCTGAATCTCACTAAAACCCAAATTTACCTTTGACATCACATGTTTCTAAAGCGGATTTTGCAACTCTGGGGTACAGTGGAATAAGGATAGGTTGAAGTACCTGGGAATTTGGATTACGGCAAATCAGGCGCCTGGAGCGGAAGCTAATATGGGGAACCTCTCGGAGATCTCAGGGGATATTTTAAGGTGGAATAAGCTGCCTTTAAATTTTACAGCTTGTTTAGGTATCATTAAGATGAACATTTTGCCAAGGTTGTTATATCCGACTTATCTAGCTCCATATACTATTCCTGTTAAGTGGTTTAGCTAATTAGGAAAATGTTAATTGGTTTCTATGGAATGGTAAACTGCTAGGATTAACTATAAGCTCTTGTGTAGGCCTAAGAGAAGGGTGGTATTAGATTCCTGACCTCCAGGCTTATTATGTGGCGGGTCAACTGGGTTTGATGGCTCAATGGGCAGTAGAGGTGAACGAGGGTAAATATTGTCCTGCCTGGTTACAAATAGAGAGAAATTGCTGGGGGTATGGATATTCCTGATTCATTAATATCGTTAGGCCCCAAAAGGACTGGGCAAGATAGGGGCAGAAATCCAATCAGGAAAACTCTGGAGGCTTGGTGGTGGTCTCACACCAGCTCAAAGGACCATCAAGTGAAATCCAGGGATCAGCCTATTTTGGGAAACCCTAATTTGACAATAAGAGGTATGGTGCTGGGGCAGAGATGGACCATATACCTGAAGGGTTTGACCTAAAGGGATTTGCAACAGGGGGAGAGAATTTTTTTGCCACCACAATGTGATGGTCTGCCTTTCTTTCAAAGGATTCAGCTTAAGCAAATGATTGCGGGAGCGTGGGGAGGAATGAGGATTTTTTGGATAGCTTTCTCTCTTGGGGAAATTTAAAGGAGGCTGCACATAGAGCTAACCCACTTTCTTGTGTATACAAACTGCTATTGAATTCCCGATGTCTGAGTGCCCTGTCTTATGTTCCCTATTGGGACAAGGTGATGACTTTGAGGCTAGAATGGGATAGCATCTGAAAGCTACTAAATATAATGTTATCCTAAATATAGAAATATGCAGCTTTTGTGGTTTACAACATATATTACACGCTGCTAAGCTATGTTCCAGGGCTTGAGACAGACAGATCTTTGTTTCCGGTGTGGGACAGTAACTGGAGACCTGCTTCATATTTTATGGAGCTGTGATAAAATTTCCCCTTATGGAATAAGATTAAACAGGGTCTGGACCCCAGGTTAGTTACTCAGAGTATTTAACTCCAAGTCTGTGTGCTAGGAGACTACTCTATGGTCGGAAGGTCATACCAAGATTTCATCTTGCTTTAATAGGGTCAACTGTTAAGCGTTTGATTGTGAAACACTGGAAAGATGGTCAGGTTTACTCTTATGAACAATGGGTAAAGGATCTCCTGAGGGCTATGGCTATGATTAAAACACTTAATATCTGAAGGTAGACAAAAGTCTACAGTAAAAGGTGGGCAACGTTAGAAGCAGCTTATTCTTGTAGGACATTTGCTTCACCACATAGATCTGTCTGTCTAATGGTGGCTAGTAGAGGATGTATGGTTGAATGGGGTTATTCTAAAAGGCAGGTAGTGTGGGTATTTTGACCCTTTCTTTCTTTTACTCTGTACGAAGATCCCCTATAGCATGTCTAGTTATGTTCATTATCTAGGGCTAGAGCTCAATTTGGACTGATGGGGAATAGGGAATAGGTTAGACGAGGATGGACTCTTGAGGTCGTGGGGATTGCACCAGTGTGGGACTCTCTCTCTTTCAGGGGACACACGGGACCTCCACCTGGGATGGCTGTGCAATCAAGAATCTTGGATGTTAATGATGCGAGTGTCATTTTGGGATAGTACGAATATGAGAAGAGGAGTTGTATCACTTAATAGGGGTTTATGGGATTTTTGGTGCTGAGCTGAGTATGGGTGGAATGATATCCCATGTGTATGTAAATAGGGGATGTACATAGTTCGCACAGCCAGTTTTGGGGTGTGCTCCCGGTTTTCCGGGTTTATTGTGTGTCTGTATGTCTTATTAATGTTGGAAAACGAATAAAAATTTCCTTTAAAAAAAAAAATAAAATAGATGGGGTTTTGAAAAAGAAGTGTGACTGTAACAATGATATATGTAATAGTAGTAAAAATGTATTTATACAGAGATTTCACCATTAGGGTTATAAATACCCTTTTCACCAAGTGCACCTGTTAAATTAAATCATCTAAAGTTACAATAGAAAATAGACAATAACACATAGATAGATACAGGAAAAATCCAGATCCATAAACAATTACACAGGACACCCATTCAAGGCATATTCATTTCATGTAAATACCCTAGGCTCATTTAAAACAGTCACATCGAAATGTTAATTCCAGTTTCATAGCTGTCTTAAAAGCAGTTGATGAAATTTCCAGATTTCTAAGAACAGGGGAAAGCTCATTCCAGCGATTGGTAGCTTTGTACTGAAGCGTCGTTTTACTAAAGCTATTTGTTTCTTTAGGTACTATCAAATCCTAGCCCCCTCTTTCATACATTTATTTGTTTATTTTTATTTGTTTCAATCTAGGATTATAAACTATCTTTGAGCACAGTGGAACTCATTTACAAAGGTTCCACATCAATAATAGGAGGGGTTACAAAACAGACAGAGTATAAAGCACAATAACATGTACAGATAATGTCAAATACAGCGAACAGTAGAACAGCACAATACATAGTAAACATAGGTGATTGCAATTAGATACATACTTGGCATTCTAGGACTTTATAGGTGAAATGGCGGATAATCCCATTTGGAAATCGGAAGGGTGGGTCAGAGGATGAAGAGTAGCAGCAGGACAGAGAGAGGAACAGAGGTTATACCATGACCTGGCTTTTGGCTTTTCAATTATGGAGTAAAGAAAATGTTTAGGGAAGGGAGATGGTGAACTGGAAGGAATGGGTGACTGGGGGAAAGGAAAGTGTTTGTAAGTAATACTGGCTGGTGGGTGGTGGCCGCAAGCATATGACAAATTATCTGTATATATAAATTGGTGATGATGAATGTACTATATGTATAAATCAGTGGTCTCAGATTTATACATATAGTTGCTCTGGTAAATGGATTTATTGGAAGCCTTTTGTGTCCACCCTATTGCATAAATAAATGATACACAGTGGAGACCTATGTGATAAATGATGTATCTACACATGTGCTGTTTAACCTTGGGTAACCTCACAAGTAGCCTAAACAGCACAATTATAGATGAATCATTTATCACACAAGGTCCCCTCTGTGTATTTCAATTATGTAATTGGATAGAACCTGGTGTGATAGATTTGTTTTTTAGCTTTTTATAAAAAAAAATGTATAAACGTTTATGGGTTTATTTTGTGAGCTAGTGGTATTGTGTGTTCCCCCATCCCAATTTCTATAGCCATTGCCATGGATGTGGTGTCAGAACAATCACTGATGCTGCAATGTGGCACTTCATTGGTGCTGCAGAACTGCCACAGAAATTACAAACTACTGTCGCTAAAGTTCTGTGGCAAATGGTATCTCTACCATAGAATTTGATCCCAAAATGCCACAGAAAAATTGAGACCTTGGTTACTGAGTAGAAACTGAAACTTGATCCAGTTGCCTTTTGTATTTAAGTGCTTGCTCAGCTGTATGTGTCCCATGGAATTTGGACTCACATGTTAGAATTGCCATACTGTGGCTGGAGCACTCACCCATCCCAGACCGACCTAGAACTGTCACTGCTGCCCTGTTGTCCCCAGCTTAAGGTGAGGAAGCTGCCTGCAGCAAGCAGCATGGAGTCTGTCCTAGACAGACAGTACAGAGCTGGAGGCAACCGTAACTGGGAAAAAGCATAATTTTAACAGCTAGATCATACCTCTGTTCCTTCTCATTGTACCTTTTTACCTCCGGCATGATCCCATTAATACAGACTCGTAGGTAGTGGGAGAGATCTTCCCCCATTTCATTTTTACAGGGCAGGAAGTCATGTTGGCAGGCCAGAGTTTGCATGTTTGTCAGAAAGGTGAGTTAGGTTTGGTCTCTTCCTCTTCTTTTTTTTTTTTTTTTTGTGGCAGTACTGGGTTGAGTTGGGTTGGGTTGGGTTGCTTGGTGCTGCAAACTCCATAGCCAGTGTGTCACTCTGCCTTGATGTCCTTCCTGTTATCAGGCTGACAGACAGGGCTGAGATGAGGTGAGCACTCACTCTAGGTCTGCATCTTTTGCTGGACTTATGCAACCCACCCAGCTCACCCCAAGCCACTCCCTGAACCATTTGGCAGCACTGCCAGCAAGAAAAGCTATTGTCTTTTCTGAGCAGCTGCCAGATGGACTATCCAAACCTGCCATGACCAGACCAGCTGGCTGGCTCTTCTAATTCCAGTCCTGCTCTGACCTGGAATTCTGTTGTCCACACCATTGCAGGAGGTGATGTCTACTTGTGGTCATTAGACACAGAATCAGTTGGGTCAGGAGTCTCAAGAGAGTCCATGGGTGTAGTGGTCAATGGAAGGCAGAGGCTGCCTTTGTTGTGCTGCTGCTGGTGCTACAGGGCTAACTCCTGGGGAGGGAGTGAAATTTAATAAAACTACTGGCGGTGGTCACTAAGTCTGTCAGCCAGGCCTGTCTGGTCAGGAAGAACTCGATGTGAGACCATCAGCTTTCCTGAGGAGCTGAGCACTGCTATCTATGCCCCAAAACTACCCAGCACATATAAGCAAACATTTGGCATTGCCCAGTGCTTCTTTAAATGGTTTGACTTAATTCCAGTGCACTGTGGTATGATGTCCTGTCTTGCAATATGCACAATAATTTTGCATCTTATTCCTAAACAAACTAGCAGTTCGGTGAAATATGGTTTGTGTTTCTACAGTGGTGTCAGCCTTCATGAGTTTGCTTTATATTGCAGCATTACTCTCTGCTGGGCCTTTTCTACTATTTCTGTACTGCTACTCATTGATTTATGCACTCTGAAGCGTTGTGTAGTGCTAACTCCAGGACTTGTGCCATTTCAATAGCATGCTGATAAGTTAATTGAGTGTCTGAGAATCATGTTCTTTGGGTTTCTTTGTTCCTCTGTCCCAAGCAAATGTATCTCTTAGTGCCTCAATTAGGAAATTTCAAAACACAGCTATTAGAAAGTTTTTTTACATCAGCAACATACATTAGTCGGCAATTGACTCATTATCTTCTTGGCAGCATTTATGAAACTTCAACTGCTCTGCTTATTAGCATTGGTTTTGATTAGATTAGATATACTGAATGATTATGAGTTGAAAACAGCTTGCTGAAGTTAATGCAATTCATAGAAAAAAATATAGGGACATTAAATACGAAGTTAGGTATACATAAAATATAAAAATATCACACGTACATAGCATTTGGCATTTCTTTTCTATAATACATGTTAATATGCATCTATGGTAAACATTTATACATATGCTACTAACCTTATAATGTGTTGGAGTTCTGGACAGATGTACAGTATCACTCTGTGGACCAGGAGCTAAGAATGCCATTAATATGTTGCAGAAATTGCATTATACAATGGCAAGAAAGGATCCTGGTCTCTGATTGGTCAGTCTGGGACTGGATCTGTGATATTATCAGCACAACATCATGGTTCTAGTCCCAGCCTCACTGTGAACCTATAGATGACCATTTGGCACTCTCTTTTTGCATCTTCTCTTAAGAAACAAAATATTCTTCCACAATAACAAAACATTCTTTAAAATGCTTTTTTTTTCTGTATTACAACAAGCCATTGTATAATAGCAATAATGCCCTCCAGGGTGTGTGTTGTGCTGGGATAACGACACGCCTCAGGTGTGGATGCACTCGGCCTGCAACCTCGTGCCCAACCACCTGAGGTGTGACGTTATCCCAGCACAACACACACCTTGTCAGGCATTATTGCTTAAATAGTAGATTACTTATAACAGATATTGCAAACCACTACTGTGATTTCAGCCATCAGCATTCAGAGCCACTGTACTGCTTATCCTGTGTACAATGTGTTCTCATATGGGAGTTTTTTGGAGGGAGCGCTACACTTCTGTGTCTGGAGAGAGGATGGCACAATAACATTTAAAACAAAGACTATAAACTTATTATAAATCTCTCAAGCTAAACTCGAAAGATTTATAATAAGTTTATAATACCTCTGAGAGCCGGGTCAGTGGCAAAGAAGGCTGAGGTGCTTAAATGCCTACCGCTCCCAAACCGGGATCCAGGTTTGGGAATGAGCTCAGGCCACTGGGGGTGGCGGGGAGATGACAGCAGGATTGAGCAGCCATTGAGGTAAGCTCTCCTCTCCCCAGATGGGGAGGTGAGCTGCTCTGGCTCTGGCTGCCACTGGATGGAGGTCCAGTGGCAGCGTTGGGATCAAGGGGGGCTGGTGATAGACTGGGTGGGTGGAGCGAGGCAGCTGGTTCTGGCTCACATGGGCATCTCCACACGCATGCATGACCATGCCTTGCTATGGCCATGGGGAATTAGGACACAAAACTGGGGAAAACCCTATGTCCCCATGCTGCTGAGCATGATGGCCCTTGGCACTCCAGAGTCCTGCGCCATGTACATCCCCACTAACTAGAGAGCAGGAGAATGGCTGATGGGGCTGGGAGCATATAGTTAAAGTACAAGGCCCCCCACACACACACACACACGTTTTGCTGCAGCAAAGCCTGCAATTTTTAAAGTAACTCCAATGTTCTTACTTGTCTTACATTTCAGAGGGTTCTTCCTGGTACTTTAACTATATGCTTCTGTTTGGTCACACACAGGTGCCACCCACTAATTTTACTAAGTTGTATTGTAAATGCAGGGGTTGAGCTTACCTAACCCTTTATACTGATTTGAATGTAGGAGAATCGTGGCCTTCTTCTGATTGGCGAGCTCCCATTAAACACCTGTGAGCCTTTTCATTGGCCAGAGCACACTATATAAGTAATAAAAGCACGAGTGGTCTCTTCATTAAAAATAGAAAGCAGGAAACCTCAGCTCTGATATGGCAAGTTAAAATGTGATGCTTTTACCTGACCGATGGAGGTGGTCACTTTGCTGAAGTGGTCAGGCTTAATCATGGCTCAACTGGATAATGAGGACCAAGAGCCCTCCGAAAAGTATGAAAAGTAAGAACATTGGAGTTACTTCAAAAAATTGCAGGCTTTGATACAGCAAAATGGGGGTGGGGGAGGGACCTGGTACTTCATATGTTTCTGTTTGGTCACAGACCAGGTGCCACCCCACTAATTTTACTAAGTTGCATTGTAAATGCAGGGGTTGAGCTTGCCAAACCCTTTATACTGATTTGATGGTGCTGTGAGTCACCGAGCACAGGGCCTGATGAAAGGTGCAAGGTGGCAGCAGTGGGGCAAAAAGCTGTATAAATAGGGCCTCTGAGGGGTGTCTCTGTTGATGCAAGAGACTCCTCTTGTGAAGTTTGGGCAGATAGAACTGCTTAGCTTTTCTTCACTGTCCTCATGCCCAGACTTCGTGCTTGGTGTCTCTTATACCATAAGATACACTCCTTGGAGACCTCATTAATTTATAGTATCAGTGAAGCACTCATCTTAATAATAATAATAATAATATCTTTATTTTTATGGCGCCTTTCAAATATCAAGGCGCCTAACACAATTTAAAATCACATGTATGGAATTACCAATATAACTGTAATTGCCATTTCACATTACACATATTCAGCTCCTTATAGCTACAAATTATAGTTACATGAGCGTGTACAACTTTCTCTCACAGGAACTGATAGAGCTAAACATTATCAGACCATACCCCTTTGCCAGTTTAGACCGCCCAGGGCACAAAACTAAAATTAAATCTCTTTGTCATTCTCATTTGCCCATTTGGAGAGGAGGGGTGACTGCAGACATCCAACTAGTTCAGACCATTTCTTACTTTTGGTTAAAGTAGGACTCACAAGATTTTTAAGCAAGGCACAGGTATAAGCCCCAGATCTACTGAAAAAAATAAGCTGTTTTTTTTTTTTACTATCTAGTATCTCACTGCAGGGTTTCCATAGAAAAAATGTAAGTGATTTATTTATTTGTAATTTTGACCACGAAAGGTACACAGAGCTATAGCTGTTTACCAGATACATTGTGCGGGTGGGTTACTTGGACCTGTTTTACTGATTGGGGAATGCGGGCCTTACACCTGGGAAACGTCCACCCCTTCTCTGATAAGTGACATGGGATCCTTAACTTCCTCCTGAACAGTGACCAGAGATGGGCAGAAGGTAGCTCAGTTTAACACTTCATCTGAATGACGGCACCTCAACAGTGCAGCACCCCCTCCTTGTACAGCACTACAATGCCAGTTATGAGTATTACCCAAGTACCTGGTGTAGGGCTAGAACCCACAACCTTCTGACCCCAGAGGTACAGTAAAAGTGCTACCTACTGAGCCAGTGACACTGACAGAGCAGTTGTCATGGAACATATGTCTTTCTTTTGATCTTTGATTTTTTTTCCTTTTTTTTCAGTAGGTTTCTTTGTTGCTCCAGGTCACCTTTCCTGTACTGTTTCCTCTGTGAGGTCCCACAAATAATGTAAACAATGCTGGGGACCATGGCTCTGCTTCAGACATGAATGAAGCGCAAGAGTGTTACAAGGAGGCATGCTCAAAACAAAAGGAGGGGAATGCCCATGCACAAATGCTTTAGAGGAAACCCTGCATTTGCAATAAAGTTACTCAAGTCTCTCAATATAGAATTTAAAAGTCATATGAACATACAAATGTGCCAGCAGAAACAGACCACCTGGTCTATCTACGTCTGCTCAAGTGTGCAGCTAGCACTCCTAGTTTGCAGCTGCCCCACCCCCTATCATCCACTGCCACCCCCACCTCCCCACCCTCACTCTCCCTGTTCCCTGTCCCATGCCCTTTCAAAGCTGTTCACAGATTTACATGATACCACCCATTCTGGTAGTGCATTCCATTTTGTTACCACCCTCTCTGTGAAATAGTGTCTCCTCATTTCCCTCCTTAATCTTCCCCTTCAATTCTTAGCCCATGCCCCCTGGTGTCCCTCCCCCTGCTTAGCTTAAAGACCCCATCTGCCCCCATCTTTATTGATTCCCCTCAGATATTTCAATGTCTCTATCATAACCCCCATCCTTTCTATCCTCCAGGGTGTACATATTCAGGTCTCCCAGCCTGCTCTCATAGTCTCTCCCCTCCATTCCACATATCATCTTCGTTGCCCTCCTCTGCACCCCCTCCAGTAGCCTGATATCTTGCTTCAGGTATGGCCTCCAAAACTGAACACATTACTCCAAGTGCAGCCTTACCAGTGACCTGTAGAGGGGCAAGATCACCTCTCTTTGCCTGGACAAAACCCCCCTTGCTATGCACTCCAGCATTTTGCTCATTTTTGCAGCCGCTCTACTGCACTGGGCAGTATTGTTCATGGTCCCTGTTACCATTACCCCTAGGTCCTTCTCCTCCTCAGTGATCCCCAGCTTAACCTCTGCCCCCCCAGCCAGTATTCTCTCCTTGGGTTCTTCGCCCTGAAGTGCATAACCTTACACTTCTTTGCACTGAACTCCAGCTGCCACCTCTCTGACCACTCCTCTAGTTTGCTTAGGTCTCCCTGCAGGTGCTTCCATCCCTCCTCTCCATCCACCTCTGCTCCCATTTCAGTGTCATCTGCGAACAGACTTACCTTGCTCACCACCCCATGTGCAATGAGCCCAAATAATACTGGTCCCAGCACAGAGCCCTGTGGCACCCCGCTCATCACTGGCTTTGGAGTTGAGAGCTCCCCTCCCACCACCACCACCTGTTGCAGCCTCCCACTCAGCCAGCTTGTAATCCAGTTCATAATTGTTGCCCCTACCCCTACACCAGTTAGCTTCCCCCCAAGCTGCCCATGAGGCACCAAATCAAAGGCCTTGCTGAAGTCCAAGTAAAGAACATCCACTGCATGACACTTATCCAGCTCACCTGTCACCCAGTCATAATATTGTATCAGGTTGGTTTGACAGGACTGCCCCGAAACAAACCCATGCTGCCTCACATCCTGGAGGCCACTGTCCGCCAGGTGCTACACTAGTCTTTCCTTTAGTATCGTTTCCATGAGTTTGCACACTATGGAGGTGAGACTTACCGGACGATAATTACTGATTCATCCCTTGGCCCGCTCTTGTGTAATGGCACTACATGTGCCATCCTCCAGTCCAGTGGCACACATCCCGACTCCAGTGAGGTGCTGTACAGATCCACCAGTGGCTCCGCCAACACCTCCGCCATCTCCCTCAGCACCTTGGGGTGGATCCCATCCAGCCCTGGTGCCTTGTCTACCCTCAGTGCCCTCAGTTCCTCTAGGACTCTACCCCCCCTCAATCCTTCCATCTGTCGCATCCTCTCCCCCGTCCCCACCATCCCAGCCCATGGTGGTAGCGGTTCCCCCTTTTCTTCCGTGAACACTGACTGAAAGCATTCATTCAGTGCTTCTGCCTGTTCCTCCACCTTTTCTGTCACTCCCCACCCCTTTTTATCTTCACTATTTCTCCTTGCACTTCCTTTTTTCCCTGACGTATCTGAAAAAGTCTCCCCCCCCCCCTTAATTCCCTGTGCTAATCTCAGCTCCCTCTGGGCTTTGGCTTCTCTCACTTTTCTGGTCACCTCCCTAGACCATCTTGCATACTCCTCCCTGTCCCCTTCCATCCCCGTCCTCCTATACCTCTGGTGCACCTCTCATTTTTCCCTCACCACCTCCACTACCTCGCTGTTCAATTAGCATGGTTTCCTTGCTCTGCTCCTCTTACTCTATGTTGGTGCAGGCTTCTGTTGCCTCTGTAATCCCCATTTAATAATATCCCATTTCTGCTCCACGTCCATCTCCTGCCTTATGCCCTCCAGTTTCCCTTTCAGTACTTCCTGTATCCTCCCAAAGTCCGTCCCCCCTGAAGTTTACCACCCGGGTTACTGAGTTCCCCGGCTCCCTGCACATCGTGATAAACCACACCATTTGGTGATCGCTGTCGGCTAGTGGGTCCTCCACCCTTATTTCCCTTATTGCCTCCCTATTCGACAGTACCAGATCTAAAGTATTCTTTAGCCTAGTAGGTCCACTGACCAACTGTGTCAGGAGATCCTCCTGGATCACATCCAGGAGCACTTTCTCCCTAGCACTGGAGGTGATTGGAATGCTCCAGTCAACCCCGGCAAGTTGAAATCCCCATGATGACCACCTTCCCTTTTCTACATACCTTTCTGATTTGTCCCGCTAATTCCCTGTCAAACTCCTCAGACTGGGACGGCAGCCTATACACCACCCCAAACCTCAGTTTCCTACCCCTTGAGTCTAGGAGCTGCAGCCAGATTGCCTCTGTTCTCCTTTCTTCTCCCTCATCCCTTGTGCATTTGATCCCGCCCCTCACATAGACTGCCATACCTCCCCCCATGATCCTTCCTGTATAATTTATACCCTGAGATTGCAGATCCCAGTCCCAGTGCTCGGTTGCCCACGTTTCCGCGGCGGCCGCCAATATCTACCCTCCTTACTGCCAAGAGTGCCTGTAGCTCAGCTGATTTGTTGCCTAAGCTTCTCGCGTTCAGCGAGACCACCCTCCATCCTGCTCCCTTCCCTTCATTGACCTCCATCTCCTCCCTTCTACTCTCCCTTTTTGGCCCCCTGAATCCTTCCCTGCTAGCCTGGGGGTTAGACTGTGACTCCACTCTATCAGATCCCTGCCTACCTGCTGTCCACTTGCCACCCCCCCAACTAGTTTAAATCCACCTTTGTTGCAATATACCTCCTCAGTCTTTGCTTTAATACCTCCTTCCCTTCCCTGCTCAGGTGCAGCCTATCCCTTGCAAACAGATTGTTATTATCCCAGGTACTGCACCAGCCACCCACAACCCCATACCCCTTAGTTCGACACCATTCTACCAACCATGCGTTCAACTCCCCAATCCTCTCCTTTCTCACTGTGCTTGTGCAGGATACTGAGAGCACCTCCTAGAAGGCCACAGACTCCCCAGTCTCCTCGCACAACCTCCCCACTTCCTCAGACCTCTTCCTTGTTACCTGCTCAGTTTCCCCCACTAGCTCGTTTGTCCCCACATGTACCACAATGTGCGGTTTCTTCCTACCCCTCCTTACGCACTTTAGGATTGCCTGTCCTGCCTTGTCTGCCTTTAATCCTGTATGGACTCCACCCATGTCTGACTGTGCCTCTCCCCCTTGCTGCCCCATCTGATCCCCTTGAGTATGGAGTCTCCCAACACCAGTACACCCCCTCCTCTTTCCTTGTGCCTGTCGCCACCCCCCACCCAGCTTCTCATTCCGGGGCCCTCAAGATGGTGCTTTTACAATTTGCCCTGTGTTTTCCCCTGCCCCTCTCAGTTGGAGACCCCTCCCCTCCTCCTGTTTGACTGCCAACCTCCCTCCCTCCTCACCTCTCTGAGTATCTCCTCCCACGCCACGCCATGCTCAATCTCTCCACTAGTAATGCCGCTCACTCCCTCATCTGTGTGAGTACTATCCCTGGTGCAATCTCCTCCTGCATCCTCCTCTTCCCCATGTGTCACTAGTACAGCAAACATGTTCCCTACCTTCTTTGCATTACTATGTGTTTTTTTCCTCCCTCCTGTCTCCTGCTGCTCCTCTTTTGCTATGCCCTACTAGAGTCCACCCTTCATCCCCAGGTTTTGTTTTTTTTATCAATTTCTTGAACTCCCCAATTTGCTGCAGTTTTTTAATGCTCTCTGTCTATGCCTTACTTTGGGAAAACAGTTTGAATTAGTGGTTAGAGTGCAGAACTGTGAACCTGGAGACCTGGGTTTGAACCTCAGAACCACCACTTACTCACTTCCAGTTGCTCTCTAATCTGTCTTTGAACTTGTTAAATCTCCCTGTGTGCTGAAAACAGCACTAACATTCTCTCCACTCCCTTTCTTGAGTAGTCTATCCTCAGATTCCATTTATTAAAGGCTCCGCCACACATGGCAGTGAGCTGACTAGGGTTTTTGTATATATCCAGGCACTGGGGGCAAGCTAGGGATTCCTTACAGCTTATACCAACAAAACTAATATACATACAATTAATAAGGCCATTGTCGGCTCCAAGAAGTAGAGTCAACCACAAATAACATTTATTGACAGCACAAGACATGGTTCCCAAGGGTACTCACCTTATTTACCAGCACACACAACACATGCAAGGCATACTCAGTTGGGCCCCTGAAAAACTGGGATGTCCTCTACATAATCAGTGCCCATAGCACATCCCTCTCTATATACTATGTGCATGAAGTCTCCCTGATCTCTGTGACTGTTGGCACCCAGGGCAAGCACTGTAGTGCAGTGATGCAGTGACCCACCCTCTGGTGCTATTGGGGTCAGAAGTCCTACTCTCTTAAGGGAGGCCCAAATTCTCACGGTAACTCTTTCCAGGCTACCTGCAACATACCCTTAGATCCAGCATACTGAAGGACAAACTTTCCTGAGTCATTCCTGGGCACAGACACATACCTTGGTGGCCATGTTCAGCACACTTGTGTGACCTCTCTCTCTAGTTGGAGTCATGTCTATGGCCAAAGCTAATCGAGGATTTCTCCTGGACTTCCCCACAGCTACACTCATATGCCTCGAAGCTGCTCTCCTTCATCACCTTGAAGCCCCAGACAATTCCATTGAGGGGGGATACCCCGACTACTCCATGTCTCTTTTCTGCTCAAGACCTTGGAGCCTCCTCAATTTCTTGGCTCTCATCCTCTCAGTTCTCTCTCCCACTCTGTTCTCAGATCTCATTTCACCTGTTCTCTGAATTTCCATTTTCCTCATTTTTTTACATTTGCTTGTGCATGCACAAGAAGCGTTTTGGTACAATGAACAGCATTTCAGAGATGTGTCACTGCCGAGCCCACTGCAGCTTTAAGCTGGAAGGGGCTCAGCAGTCCAGACCAATGACCATACATTGTGGTCGTGATGCCACTCGCTGCTTGCTGGGCTGAAACTTCATGTAGTTGAAAGGATCAAAGTCGCTTCTATCAAAAGGCACTTCGGTCCTTCTATATGCATGGAAGCCAGTCAGCAGGCAGCTGATCAGCTTTCAGCATTAGGAGCCTGAGATGAATCTGTCTGTCTGTCTGTCTGTCTATCAAGTGGACCAGGGTGTCTCTCCCCCATACCACTTCTTTCTCCCCTCTCCTCCAGGTCGCTTGCCCACCCATCCTTCCCAATCTTTTAAAAATTTTTAATATATATGCACACTGAGGTGCCTACCCCCGGTACCGATTCTCTTGACATATGACTGCAATATGAGAAACTAAGGTAAGTTCGTTCAGTGTATTTCAATGGGGCTTTGAATTTTGATGCATGACCTTTTTATTTTTGCATATTTGGCCCCACAATTTTCAACATATCTTTGGGACCCACCTCATGGCCAATGGTGGTAGAAATTATGCAAATCAATCCCAAAGGTGATTTCATGGTTGTGTTGTGAAATCACCTTTTCAAGCAAGGGTTTGAAAATGTTCACTACCCTTGTTCATGAGGTGGCATCATAACAAGGCTATGTTGAAAATTTGGTGTCAAAGTATGTAACAATGGCAAAGTTAAGTACATACATTGTAATGTTTCTATGCTTGGCTCATAACTTAATTTTAAATATGTTGACCCCAAATTTTAGTGTAGCCATTTTTTACACCACCTCATGAACATGACAGCTGTCCTCTTTCAAATCCTGGCCAAAATGTTTTCATACCTGTGGCGCAGAATAACATTTTGGTGGCACAGAATGATGTTTTGGTGGGGATTTGAAAATGTTTACCTACTGGATTCATGAGGTGGGATAATAAGAAGGCTATGCTGAAAATTTGGTGTACAAATACAGTAAAGTGCCCAGGTTATGACTGAACATTGACAGTATTTTAATGTTCGGTCATACCTTCACTAATTTTCAATATTTTGACTCCAAACTTTCAACATTGCCTTTTTTCCACACCACTTCATAAACACGATATGTGTCATTTTTTAAATCCTGAATGAGATGTGTTTTCACACCTCTGATGCAAAATACTATTTCAGCCAATATAGCAGAAATGGTACCTGGCATGTTTATAAGGTGAATCATAAACAAGTATCTTGAAAAGTTGGGGCCAACATTAAAAAAAAATTATAATTGTTTAACAACCTTTGTGTGTAGTGCCAGTCTTCACCCCAGTGGTCGTGTTTGTGATCCTGTGCCGGTTAGCTGAGTTCAACAGCGAACTCCGTGACCCAGCTGGATGAGGTGAGGGTAGGGGAATCATGCTATTATGCGACACCTCCCCCAGCCAAGGAATGAAAGGTACAGGGTTGTCCACATGGGCCTGGCTACCATATATGAAGACAACTGTCCTCTTGGCATACGGTCCTGCCCCCTCTCCACCTGTGGGCAGCAGAGTGCCTTGTGCATTGGCTGACAGATGCACTCTTAGCCCTGTGCATCTGTATCTGTGACCACATAGAAGCGCAGGGACCACAGGGTCCTGCACTACCGCAGCCCATCAGACAGAATGATTCACATCCACTGCTGCATGTAAGAGCAGGGCCCTTGGATGGAGTTCCCTTGGCACAAGGCATCTGCATGTGTATTTGTGCACAATCAGTACCAAACACCTGCATGGTACATTTATGCAAGCAAATGTTCAGCACTGACAAATGCTTGTTATCCCCTTGCAACATTTCTGATAAAATTTATTATACAATGACAAGAAAGAATCCTGGACTCTGATTGGTCAGTGTATGCCTGAGACAGTGATGTTATTACACAATAAAATCACTGTGTTGATGTTATCCATTTGCTTATCTTTTCTTAAGAAACAAAGATATATTGCCACACTAAAAATCTACTAAAAACATTTTTTAAATGTTTTTTATTTTGTATAACAATGAGCCATTGTATAATAGCAATAAGGCACTCCAGTGTGTGTTATTGTGTAATAACATCACTCCTGGGGTGAGTTGAAGTACTGAGCTTTGCCTCGTGCTTCAACCCACCCCAGGAGTGATGCTTTCACATGATAACACACACCCTGTCATGCCTTATTGCTTAATTATTCTGCTTGTATTACTATGTTGTTTGCATTTACCTTGCTAATGTATTGTTAGCTACCTCCCTCTTCCCCCCTATCATAGGACTCATGGAGGCAGTATAGCACAGTGGGTTAAGGTTCTGCATTGCAGCTCTGGAGACCTGGGTTTGAATCCCATAGCCACCTAGGTGCATACTGTGTGATCCTAAGCAAGTCACTTAACTTCCTTGTGCTCCCAGGTCGCATCTGGAAACAAGCTTCGGCTAAGTGTGCTACTCCTGGTTAAACAATGTTCCCTTTCATCTGGAAACAAGCTGTTATCAGCTTAGTATGTACTTCCTGGTTAATCTTTTCAATAAATAAATAGTGCTCAGCGATTCATCACAAAATGGTAATCCTCCATCAACCCTATTGGTCCGTGGACAGTTGTACATTTTTGGACTGCCAGAGGCCAAGCCCCCAGCCATACTAATAGTGTCCAGTTTACTTCATGCATCTCTAGAGCTTGGTCACAATCTGTAATCATTCCCAAAACTCTCAGGTAATTATTCCAACAAACTTTACACTTTTTTCACTTTTTTCTGTTCTCATGTAATATACATCGACAGATGAGTGCGTGTTAACCTTAGGATTTTCTCCTAACTTTTCTGCATGCTTGCACTATCCCCAGTACTTAAAAAAAAAAAAAGACAAGAAAAGCCTCCCAGTGTATAAATCAAGGGCAGTCAAGCTGGACCTTCCAGCAGCATCTTAGCTTAGACAAACCCTGTCCTGGTCAGTAACCACATGCAGTGTCCCCATCGGCTAGCTCCCTGAGGACTGGACCCTCATGCAGTGTCCACTCCATGGCAGGCAGCACTCACAATGAGCCCATGCACTATGTCTGTGGCAGCCACTATGCAACAGGTGCTGTGACAGGGAGCATTCCAGTAGAAACAGCCTGCGAAGTACAGTGAGAGCTGTGAATGAGCTGGGTACATTCAGCAAATCTGGGGTTGCCCCCACTCATTCCACACTTGTATTCTAGGCTCCTGGCAAAGCAGTATCATGGGTCAGCTGGGAGAACCCTTGTTTTTACTCATTGTGCACATGGTTATTCAACCCTCTTGTAGCGTCCAATTCTTCTTCAGGCAGCAGCCACAATGAGCACTGTATCCACGTAACAGTAGGCGATCTTCGGTAGGATTTAGCGCTGCCCAGGCAAAATTAAACAATTATTAACCACACATACTGGCTGGCCATGTAGCTTAGAGGGTAGAACAATGAGCTGAGATTACAGTAGCTTCAGTTGTTGGAGCAGGGTTCAATTCTTCTTGCCCTCTTATGTAGCTGCAATCCACTGGGCAGATGGGCCGATGAACCAATGGCCCTCCATGTTTTTTCATGGGCATTTAGAGTGCTTGGGTGCCCATAACAAAATTTGTTCCTGTGCTTTCTACTGGAAGGCACCTGCGCCATGTTGGGGACATCTTCCCTGATACAACTGACCTCCCAAGTATTTCTCCATGGCTGGATCTCATTCTTCTCACAGTGCCCAAGATCTCATGGCCACCATGCTAGGGGATGAATTCCCACAGAAGAGCCCTCAGTTCCTTCCCATAGCCCAAATGGCGTCAAGGGCAATTTCGGTGTGCACTTATTCATAAGGGCTAGCACAGCGCACATCACTCCCATCGTGCCCCTGCCTCTCCACTCCAAACCAACCAGGATGGGCCGGGTTGGTGCCAGGCAGTCAGCAGAATCCTGCAAGGTGCACAGTCATGTGAGATAATGGCCATGTTACTCCTGCAGTTTCTGTGGCAGCAGTCTCAAAGGAATGGTGACCATCTTGAATGGGTATTCCACCCTGGTGGACATCTTGGGCAGATTCCTCAGCCATTATTAAAACCCCACTCAGCAATCTTGCTGCCTGCCCCTCTGCTTCCTCAGCAGCCTCTGTTAGTTGTTGTTACCATATCTCAGCCTTCTTAACAGTTGGGTTGAGCTGGGACATGTTCATGACCCACAAAGGAGGCAGTATAGTGTAGGGGTTAAGATCAGTGATCTGCAAGCTGGGAGACCTGGATTTGAATCCACCCCCAACCCCCCTTGCCTACTGTGTGACCCTGAGCAAGTCACACAACTTCTTTGTGCTCCCAGGTCACACCTAGAAATGAGTTCTGGCTTAATGTGCCTTTACAGTTTATACAACTTCCCCCTGTTCTTTACTCACCACTTGCATACTGGGTGAGCAAATCACTTAACTAGAAAAAAAAAACTTTGGTCCATCTCACAGATGAAGACAGTTCCTAGGGGCAAGGTCATAGGTCAGCCAGACCCTCCTGCAGCGTTTGTGCTGGAAGTTGTTTCATATGGTTGGAACCCTCCTGTAGCGACCCCACCAAGGAGCTACCTGCAGAACTGAACCCGCCTGCACCATCCTATTCACATATTCGGGTAGCGGCCACTGCTACCCATAAAATTACTATGTCCTGAGGGAAATGGATCCTCCTGCAGCATCCAGCTCCCAGTATGTAGCAGCCACAGCCACCCCAAACAAATGTGCCTTCACAGCAGAGTTTGTTGCTGCAACAGTGAAATATTCAAATACAAAGGAGTAATTCACTCACCTACGTAAGCCTGTTTCCCTGGCAAGCTGCCCAGTCGGAAGGGACACCCAACCTGGACAAAGCATCCCATTTTTCCCGCTGACAAGGTGTGGGCTTCACCAGCCATAAATCACCCATTCCCACACTCACAGCACAGAATTTAGTTGGGCCAGGCGGCTCTCACTTGAGCAGTGGCCATGCTGATACAGTGCCAGCAGGGATGTCTTTCTCTCATCGAGATTCACATGGTCACAGAGACCAGTGACCATCTCAATCAGGCAATGACCCCACATTGGTATAGGACCAACATCATTGAGTGACCATCTTGGGATGGTACCTCGATAGAGGGACTGCTCAGCAGCCATATGGGACGTGGGAATGTCCCTATAGTTATGGAGTTGAAGCGGCTGCCTTCAAGGCTGGGTACCTCAGCGGAATCCCAGTATAGGCTGGTGGCGGGTCTACCCGAGAAGTGGGACAGACAAAATGGTGGATATATCAATATGCATCTGTAACTCCCCCACTGGCCCCCCCTTGTCTAACTAGCAGGGCTGCTCCTCTCACCACATGGCACCAAAGAGAGGGATGGGGGTTTATAGAACAGTTTACTAGTACATTTCCTTCTGAGCCTGCTATACACAGACAGGCAAACCAAGTGTGGCAACTACCTGGCTCACACCTGGTAGGACCATTTACCATGGCCATCAACCTAGGTCCCTGGGAGAAAACATTTGCTCACAATTATGCTAGGTTTGTACTTCTGGTCAGGGGCACCCAAGTAAATCCAGTCACTGTGGAAGCAATAACAGTTTTGTCCAAACCAGCTTAGGATTCTAGAGTGTGGCTTTTATTCACATACACAGAGAATAATCACAAAGCGAAGATGGACCATCACAGGGCTACTCCTACTGGTAATGCAGATTACTGAGGTACAGAGAACACACAAAGTGAACCCTCAGGTTCTGACTTGAACAGCGAACACTCTGGTTCTGAATTAGACAGCGAACTCTCTGGTTCTGAATTACACAGAAAACTCTCTGGTTCCGAATTACACAGCAAACTCTCTAGTTCTGAATTACAAGATTGGCACACACGGCCAGTACTAGGACACTTTCCCATAATTCATGAGGAGTTACTGGTGGCACCCTCGACCACCAAAGAGCACATACATGCTCACAGAGAATCCAACCAACGTCTGGGTAAACTATTTTCTTCAGGCACTGGCCAAATGCACTGAAAGAAAACACAGGTGCCCAAACTGAACTCGGAGAGGTAAACTGGTTACTCCAGATGGGGGGTCTCCCATCTTTTGCTTCCAAGTTTATACTCGGCCATTCATATGGTTAATAACACCCTCGCAGAAACTTGTAGATGCTATCTTGAAATGGTTTTCACACTTAACATACTACATGACTTAAAGTTCTGTACTTGGACAGTCTCTCTCTCTCTCTCTCTCTCTCTCTCTCTCTCTCTCTAGACTCCATTGTAGGCAGACACTTTTAAAAACAGAAACAGTCTAGGTGACAGGGTCCCTTTGACAGAGAAAATTCACCAAAAGGAATGCAGGTGCCCTAGGGCTTTTTCCACACAAAAGTAACAGGTACTCACAGAGCAGTTGAATCTCAGGCAGCTTCAACATAGTCCAGAACTGAACCAGAGGATTGCCCCTGAATCCTGGAATCCAACCCATCCCTCCTGGGATGGGGCACTGAGAAAACCACTTGACTTGATTTCCACCACTTCACCACTAGGCTGTACTGGCTCACACTAGGGCGAGAAACAAACAAAAAACACTACTGGTAGCTCTGACACAGCTGAAGAGAGGAGCTGCACTACCTGCAACCTCCTCCACTGACTCCAACTGCAGACTCCTCACTCTAACTGAACATTCTAATCCTTTCTCCCTGCAGCTGCTAGCTGTGTGGCTTATGCTGCTGTGACAGTTCCAAGGTTACATCATCACTCCAGCTCAGCTGAGACTGAAAAACTGAGTGTGACACTGTGAAATCCATTTAACTGGCATTTCATTAACTGCCTCTCCCTGCCTACCACTGATTCTAATGGGATTCTAGTAACCCATGGGAACAAGGGGGTTACACATATAGTGCTTCCTGGAATTCCACTGGAGGTCTCTTGTTTACTCGCACCGATTTTTCTGGATGAGGGATGCTTTGGGCATTGTCTGCAATTGTGCCAAATGTCATACAGGTGGGCGTAGTGGTGGCAGTTCCAGTGAAAGCTGAAAACCCAGCCTCCAAAGCTACAGCTGACTCCCAAAGGTGAAAGACCGGGGGAACCACAGTTCCCACATCCACTGAAGAGGCAACATGAGTGATGGCGGCTCAGACCCAGAACCAGAGACCTCTCCAGGAGTCTGTGACTGGAGGATGATGTGATTGAATGGGTCCAGATGATATGAGAGGCACTTAAAAATCTGCGGGTGAGCAGAGAAGCATCACTTACCCATCCGTCCAGCCCCTATGTCATTTCCATACAAAGATCATGAGCTATGGAGCCGACCAGGATCCCAGAGAAGCAGGCCATTGGAAAACCTATCTGCTGGCGGAAGCTCAAAGACAGTGGCCCGACTCACACCAAAAGGGCCCTCCAGTTTTCAGCGCTCATCAAAGGGGACCATTATCCCCATGGAGAGCTCTGTGGCACTCAAAGGCCCCATGGCAGACAAGTGGTGGAACAGCTGAAGAAGCTGCGTGAGATCGCTGGGAGGGCAGTATCGGTAGAGGACGTAGTGTGGTACACTGGAAGGGTCCCAATTCAATAGTTAGAATCCATTGTGGATACCATTCATGACTCATCTTCAACAGCCAGCAATGCTGTCTGGGCCATACAGCCCCATGCTACATAGTAGTCACCTCCTCAGACATGCTGGTGTTGGTGCCAAAGCATCAGTCCTCACCAACAGGGCCAGGACAGCCCTATGGCTGAAGTGATGGCAGGCAGATAGTGAATTCAAACAGACTGTGACAAATAAAGGCCTCCAATCTGCACACTAAGTGCCAAGGCACAAGGATTAATATGTACCTAGTCCCAGTGACCCTGACAGAAGAAAACCCACATTAGGATCCGGTTCATTGGGTAGATACGTACACGGCCCAATAGACCAGCACATGCCTATCTGCAGTGGCTATGCCTCACAGCTTCCATGATACCCATGATATCATGGTTGCATCTACACATGCTCCCACTTCAGGGATACATTCTTGATGCATAAGAGCCATCAACCCAGAACTTTGAATGCAGATGCAGTCCGGCTCGGACACTGAACAGTCTAATGCGGTGACCACACAGACACAATCTTGCCAAGGTCATTTCACAGTCAATGACTCCTATGGAGACGTTTATGACAGATGCAAGTCTCTTAGGCTGAGCGAACCATGTGGGTTATTATGTCAATTAAGGCGGGTGGTCCCCATCAGAAGTTCGTCTATCCATACAAAGTGTTGGGGATGAGAGCTGTGTGTTGCACCCTGTTCTGCCTCGGCTGTGCTCAGGGAGGTGTCCCAAGCGCTGAGTTGGGCAGAGCCACACCGGTGGAAGATCTTGGCCACTTACCTGGCTGGCAAGCTGGGCTGTTAAGTGGAATGGCTCAGTTGAGTGCCTCTCAACCAGTCGGAGTGGCATTTGCATCCCAGGTGCTTCAATCCCTCAATGACAGATGGCACATTCTCAAGTATAGTTGATGTTATCTCGCCACAACATCAACTTCCTCGAATCCAATTGTGCTTCCCCAACATTCAGGCCAAAGAAATTGTCACACTGGTGGCACCATGGAATTTCATCGGGACCTTTTATCTTTCAATGCCCCATGATTCCAAAAGTACTTCTCAAGATCAGATCCATGAAAGTTCCTGTGGTGATGATAGCCCCAACTGGGCATGGGGATCATGGTATTCACTACTCAGAGGAATGTTAGCACATCTGGACATCTCCCTCACCATCCAGATCTCCTCAGTAGTCGGCCGGCTCCTGAATCCCATCAGACATTTGACAAATAAGATTTCTCATAGACACTACCAGATCTTATGTAGTGGTGTACAGCAAGGGCATGTTCATTTCGGTGGCAGGCATTCAACAAAGTTCTCAATTTTCTCCATTGATGGGGTAGACAATGGGCTCGCATACCCCTCTTTGGCAAATTATTCTGGTTTCAACGGCCTTCACAAGCCTTCTTTACTACCCGGATCCCTATACTGTCCAACCCTCAGAAGGTTTTTTTCTTCTGATGGCTATGTATTTAATCAGTAAGGTGAACGATTTGCAGGTGGGGTCATGCAGAGATCCATTCCTTCTTTCCATGATGACAGCCTGTCCTTCAGAACAGTTCCATTCTTCACTCCACAAGTGTTCTTATAATTCCATATGGAACAGGAAATTCATTGGCCCACCATGCAGGGGTTCAGTTAACTTATTTTTCAGTGGAAGTCTAAAACTTCCAAGAGTTGAAATCTGGAAATCATCTCCTTTTTGTTGGCAGTCCAGCTACTTCCAGGATCCCACTTTAGAAGTTGACATTTCAGGACAGACAAAATTAGGGATGTAACATATTAAATGAATGGTTACATACAATTTATTTCTGAAAGGTCCCTCATTCCTGATTTCCATGCCTGCACTTTGGGAAGCCATCTAATTTTGGTTTTACATAGGGCAGTCAATGACCTCCTCCCTCTTTAGTTTGGAAGTTTTTGCCTTAGTTTTGGAAGTTAAATACTCCAAAAATGAAGCCACTGAAGCCCTGCCACCATATTCATGGAAAGAGGTGTCCTGATGCAACTCCTTATCAGCCTGACACAGTGTCTATCATATAGGTGTATCGGCTCATGTCCACATACTTTCAAAAGTTGGATAGGCTGTTCATTTCTTTTCATGACAGAAAAGCAGGTCAGGTGGCCTCTAAAGGATCAATAGCTAGCTTTGTATGGGTAGTCATTGTGGCAGCATACCAAAGGGAGGGCTGATATTTCCCCGAGCATTAAGGGACAATCCAATGGAGCAATGTCAGCATACCTTGGTACGACATTTCAACGTGGGCGTAGCATCAGCAGATAGTGCTACATTCAGTGGGGTAGTGGTTTAGGCAGCTTCGGGTTCCTGATAACATACAGTTCATCTTCCCACCCTGGATTTTTTCCTTGCACTGCTACAAAAGTCCCATTTCTGATGAATCTGTGAGCACTAGAAAGGTTGTATGGGATAATGGCATTTACTCACCTGTTAAAGGATAACTGCAACCTTTATAGTGCTCAGAGTCCCTCCTGCTTCTGGATGAATTAGGAACCCGTGCGACTGGAACCATTTGGGGAGTATCCCTGGTCACTTCGATAGCATTGGTTCACTGTACATTCCTTGGGATTGGATTATGTTGTCTCTTCAGTCTGTACAAAATGCTGGGGTGCATAAGCGAGGGGGTTTTGTCCAGGTGAAGAGAGGTGATCTGCCCTCTACAGGTCACTGGTAAGGCCGCACTTAGAGTATTGTGTGCAGTTTGGAGGCCATACCTAAAGCATGATATCAGGCTACTGGAGGGTGCAGATGAAGCAACAAAGATTATATGTGGAATAGAGGAGAGACTATGACAGCAGGCTGGGAGACCTGAATATGTACACCCTGGAGGACAGAAGGGACAGGGGACATGATAGAGACATTCAAGTATCTGAGGGAATCAATAAGGATGGCGCAGATGGGGTCTTTAAGTTAAGGAGGGAGGTCACCAGGGGCATGGGCTAAGAATAGAAGGGGAAGATTTAGGAAGGAAATGAGGAGATACTATTTCACAGAGAGGTGGTAGCAAAATGGAACACCCTACCAGAATAGGTGGTATCATGTAAATCTGTGAACAGCTTCAAAAGGGCATGGGACAGGAACAGGGAGAGTGAGGGTGGGAGGTGGGGGTGGCAGTGGGATGACAAGGGGAGGGTGGGGCAGCTGTGAACTAGGGGTGTTGGCTGCACACTCGAGCAGACTTACATAGACCAGGTAGTCTGTTTCTGCTGGCACATTCGTATGTTCGTATTCTTGAAGATTTTCATATGGCTACTTGCTGTTGTACAAAATTTCCCACTGGAGGATTTTCATATGGCTATTACCTGTTGTGAGGAATATATTTTGCCATCTCCCAGTAAATGGCTTTGCAATCATGTCTCTCTGTTTGCCAGTCATGTTTTCTTGGTGTTCCTGCTTGTTTTCTCCTTTCTCATTTTCTGCTAGAAGTATCTCACTGGACACTGTTAGCATGGCTGGGAGCTTGACCTCTGACTGTCAAAATTTACAATTGTGCATCGACCAATAGGGTGGATGGAAGGTTATCCATTTGTGATGAATCTCTGAGCACTATAAAGATGCAGATATAATCACCTTTACCAGTTGAGTAAATACCATTCTTCTCCTAGCTTCCTCTGGCCTAAGTACACTCCTCCCCTCCCCCTGACATGGTGAGAAGTTGCTGAACTGTCTATGCAGTCTCCTTTTTATAAGCCAGTTTCTCTGCAGGCCTCTGAACTGAGGTTCCTAGACTCAGCTGAAGAGAGGTGAAGCAGCACCCCTTCCATCATCTTTGCCTTTCATCCTCTTCACCTTTAATGCCTTTTGTCATCTGTACCTGTTCTGGCCTTTCATTGTCTTCACCTCTTCTGGCCTTTCATCAGTCCAGGGTGTCTGGGCAGGTGGGTAGTCACTCTGGATACACAGCTTCCACTGGCACTCAACTCAAATTGGCTCAGACCCAGCCCAAATACTTTTCATTCAGGCTAGGGACAGTTCAGACAGTCTCTATATATTTTCAGGCTGCAAACTGCAAAGCACAGTGCAAGTTTGATTCTCCCACAGGGACACACATCAGCAGTCCACTTTATCTCCTGCTGCCTAAATGTTCTTGTAGGTGCTCTGCTTGGATCTTCTTTTGGGGTTCAGAGGGGCTTTTGTGCACCCAGGATTTCCTCTAGACTGGTGCAGCCACTAGCATAGTCTCTCCCTCTCGGTTCTTGTTGAACTCCCCCTTTTTCTGGGCTCTGGACTCTTTTTATAGCCTTGCCAGTCATCCCTCCTGATTGGCTAATCTGTTTACCAGTCTCTCCAAGTGCCCTCTCACCAGTTCCCAGCTGCCCCTGAGGAGGGAAGAACTCATGGGGGCCACCATTATTGTTTACAATTTGCTGCAATAATGGTGCAGCCTTAATTATTTATTTGAGACCTTATTCATGGACTAAGCCCACAAATGTTCGTTTTTCAATAGAATTGCCCCATTGAGACGAATGAGGACTAGGGCTAATAAAAAAACAAACGGGTAACCCCTGAGCTTCTTAAATTAATGAAATTAAGAGACAATATGTGGAAAAAGTATGAAGTAAATAGAGACCTGGTGACCCTTCAAAATTATAAGATGTTATGCAATCAGTGTAAATCTGAAATTAGGAAGGCTACAGTATGAAGCGTTTTTTTACAACTAAACCGCTGATTGCCAAAGGGAACTCAAAGGAAATCTGGCAAACTTTAAACTGCCTCTTAAGAAGGGATGTTAAAGAGAATGCCATTTCACTACAGGATGGAACAAAACTCATTAGTGAACAGAGCGACGTAACCAAGATGTTTAACAACTATTTTGGAGATCTGGATAGGCTTAGGGTCCAGTATACTAGTAAGGAATCAGCCCCTTAAAAAGAAAATATTAACAATTGCAATCACCCAACATTTTATTTCTGGAGTATTACACTGGAATTAATACAAGAATGTGTTTTTAAACATAACCCACGTCCCAATACTGGTCCAGATAATACTGACTTTAAGTTTCTTAAACTGGGTATTTCTGAACTGGGTTCTCTGCTTTCTCTTATTTTTAATTTCTCATTGTGTCACAGAGTTTTTCCTAAGCTTTGGAAGTTGGCAATTATTAAACCCCTAATATAAATTGGTGGTAAGGAAATTGTATCTAACTACCGACCAATCTCACTTTTCACCCCTCTCAAAGATTCTAGAGAGAATTATCTTTGACCAAATTGTACGTTGTCTGGATCAATATAATCTACTCACTTGTTCACAGCATGGATGTAGATCCAAACATAATACCAAGACGACCTTGGCAGGGTTCACAACCTGAGTGCAGAGTGCCCTCAATAAACGGGGCTCTGCCTCAGCAGTATATATGGACCTCACCTAGGCCTTCAATTTTGTGGATCATGGACTTATTTTGGATACACTATCAGAACTTTATTTATTTTTCTTTTTTGGGTGTTTATTTTCTCCTCGAGCTCTGGCTAGCCCCCGCACTGCATGTTCCTCCGGCTCATCCCCAGACATGGGACCCCTCCTTCCACACCCGCAACTTACCCCCTGCGGCAGGGTGGTGAGGAGTGACTCGACCCACCACAATGGATCCATGCCAGGGAGGCATCCTCCAGGAATGGCACCAGGGAACGACGCAGTGCAGCCGGACACCCATTTTCTTGTTTTTCTCTCTACAGGCCATGGCGTGCAATGACACCAGTGACCGAGTGCGCGCACGCTCCCATGCGCGCACCAGTCAAGCATCTGCCACGTCCCGCCCTCCCCTTGTCTTACGGCTATGTGTTGTTAATCCCCAGCCTCCACTGGGGTCAGACAAGCACCGGCCGACCAAATCCCCCACCCGGAGATGGAAGCAGTCCTCGGACGCTCGATCCATCTCCGCCCTGCCAGCCCGGCAGCCCGTGCCCGTCTGCCTCGAACATCGGTCGCCGCGGTAGCGCCAGGTGTGGCGCCCAGCACTCTAACCCTCAGCGCCACCGGCCGGCTCGAACTTTATTTTCCAATAAGGTGATGATGTGTTTTCAATCAATCAAAATTTATTTTTTTAAAAACGCAATTCAAGAAATATCAAGGCGCTTGTACATACAAATCCAAAGAAAAAGTAGAAGTCAAGAAATAAATTAATTAACAGATAAAAGCAAATAATTTAAAAATGGCAGAATTTCAAACATCAGGAAATGCTAGGTTAAACAAATGTGTTTTAAGTGCAGATTTAAAGATTTCAGTGGTCAAGCACTCTGTAAACCGATGATGTAGAGAGTTCCATTGGGTCGGAGCTACATAAGCAAATGATCTGGCCCCAGAGGTCTTCAAATGGACCCTGGAAACCTCTAGAAATCCCTCATCAGAGGAGCAAAGGGGGCAGAGGGGGCAGTAGGGTGAAAGGAGATCTTGCCAATAATGCAGACCTTGTCCATGTAGGGCATTGTAGATCAGTAATCTGACCTTGAAGGTGATCCTCCACTGAACCAGCAGCCAGTGCAGGCCACAGAGCACAGGTGTGACATAATACCAATTTCCAGTTATCGGAACAATATGGTGCTGTTGGGTTTTGGCAGGATTCTAAACCTGATGGCAAAACACAACACAGAAGACGGGCGATGCAAAATAAAGGTTTATTCTGCAAATACATGTAAATAGGACAGCGTACCTGCTGGGTGTCCAGACCCTCCAGATACCTAGTATCATCATAGAAAAACTCAGTGAAAAACAGGATTACACAAACTTTTGCAGTTTTTAAGAGGTTAGTTACCTAGTAACGTGCTCATCTGCATAGTAGAAAAGCTAAACAAAGCACTGTATGGTGGGCAGCTCACACCAAAGGCTGTTAGGTTTTCATGTGCAGTGATAAGAGTTATGCTGACTAAAACTACTTTTGGGTTACAATAGAATGATTCATATAATATGCTGATTATAGCATTATGGCTAATAGCTGTAGATGGTGCACTAATACCACAAATATAACAATACTGAACAGTACATCATGGCAAGCATGAGTAAATGCTAACATCCCTTATGCTGTATCATAGAAATATGGTAGTCCACATTAGGGAGTGTAGGTCAGGCAGATCTACATACCCCCATTGCCTGAATATAGAGCAACACCACTAGGGAAAGTGTGGTTGGTTACAGTCTAGCTACATGGGTTTCATAAAGAAATTTCAATTGTGCGCAATGTTGTTTGAGCATGTGGCATAGACAGCATAAGGTAGTAATCAGAAAATAATAAGGAAAACTTGACTAATAAAGCCTTTAAAAGTAAATTCCAACCAAGTGTTGGACAATTTAAACTTAACAAGTTAAATCACCATCATGATATAATTCATTCAAAGAATTGCCTGCCTTAGTACTTTCGTTACTCATATGGATAAGGTGTGTATCCTTTCTCTCTAACAAGAATCTAAGATTCAGGGTGAGTGAGTCAATATGCACATTAAACATTTGTACATACTGTGAAATAGCATTCAGATAGTCAGGGTCACTATCAATGTAATCACATTCCAGGGTGAGCACAGGGGTGATAACCATATGACCAACGATAGTGCACTCATGAGATACAAAACAGAAGTTGGGCATAGTGATGCCACACACCAGAGGTCCATAAGAGAAAGTCTTGGGAGCAGAGGTAAAATAGAGAGAGGTGCTATGAGGGGGTGGCAAGGCAAGGCTGTTGGTAGTGGCAAGTATTTCTGATTAGGTGAGGAAATCACAGGAGCTGGAGGCAGTAAGAGTTGGAGCCTGGTTTAAACATGCCAAGTTTGGGAGCAGCAGAGATGGTGGTGCTGAGTCCATTCAACCACGAGGGAGCCTAAAGTGCTCATTAACAGTGTCATTGGCAAAGAGGTCATTATCAAAGGTATATGACCATTCCATAGAGTTCAGTGAGTAACCACAAACTGGTGTGGTTACATCAAAGATGTCACATCTGCACAAATAGTGGTAACACCATTTGGCACAGCTGTCAGCATGTGGGGCTACCCAGGCATCCAGCTGAGGATGAAAATCCAGCAAAGGAGGCAAGTTGATCCATTGTCAATAGATGCTGCCCTCTAGATGACCCATGGAGTGGACATTCACCAGCTTGTCGAACACCAAAGAATCTTTGTCAAAGATTGGGAGGGACACAGTGAAAGTAACATACATAGTGTCCTATAAAGTACACTGACCCATAGTGTAACAGGGTCCTTGGGTTGGGTGCAGAGTTACATAGCCCAAGTTCTGTGCTGTGGCCAATCCTGTCCATGCACCTGGTAGTGCATGTCAGGGTTCAACAATAGGGGCACTGAGTTTGTTTTGGATCTCTTTGAATAAACATGCAATATCGTGCATGTTATACACTGTGAATCTTTCCTCCTGGGAAATACCATCGATACCATGTAGCATGGGCTGCATCACATCAGAGAGAGAGGGGAGGAGCTTGTCGCTGAACGCTGCCTAGCTGAGAAGGAAGCTAGTCGAGCAGGAGCTGTGCAAAGCTTTTTTTTATTCTAGAAAAGGTATGCCACCATTGTGTTGAACCTACCTGTCTAAGTGCACAGCCTTTCCAGATTACCTTCTGTGACTTGTTTTCTGCATTTTATCCATCTTCTGGTCTCCCTTTTTCTTCCACAGAACCGGACTGCAGTCGGTGGTGCAGCCGGTGCCCGAGAAGAGAAGGCAGTGGAGAGTTCCCCGCGGAGGGGGGGATAGCGGTGACAGACCCATCGCAGCAGTACCGTGGCAGTGAAAGGAGAGGACTGTCTGCTGACCTTTGCTGGCGTAACCTTCTGAAGAAGCTGCTTTGGAAACTGCTGAGGAAAGCTTGAAGGTTCCCTACCTGCTGCGATTCCGTAAAACTTTTGAAAGGGAGATTGCCTCTTTTCTAATTTTTTCTACTCCTCTTTTTACCCTAAACTTCAGGTTTTATTTATCTCAATGTACAAGAGAAATTGTTTATTTTTATGTCTTTTAAGTCTTTTAGAAATGTTTTCTTTTAGGACAACTGACAAACCGCATTGCTTAAAAGCACCTTCTGCACATCCTTCCATTTTGCCTGTGTTTGAATTGCTGCAATTAAGTCTGCTACTAAGGAATCAATATATTTCTTTTTTTTGTTAATATAATTTTTATTTGGAGAATTTTTCAGGTTTACAACAGGGGGAAGGGGTTACAGCAGTCAGATGTTCACCATGAATCATACATTTGATCTTGTACAGAGCAGAATACATGTTGGGTAACAGACATGGCAGTACAAAATACTTTCTACTAAGCTTTACACAGAGTGGGGATACATATACACTATTATTTTAACATTCATAAGTCCCAGTTTATTGACAAGCACAGCATTTTCCCTTCCCTTTATTCATTCTCCTTCCCATCCATTTCCTTCTTCTCTCATTCCTCTCCTCAGCCACCCTCATCTTATTTCGGTTTAATTTAATCAAGGGACAAAATTAGAGTCCCAAGTCATAATATAAAGGATCCACTTTGTCCATTTTTGAGTGCATAAGTTGGCCTGATCATTTAATTGATACGAAATTTTTTCAGCCTTATATATTTGATTCACTGTATCTCTCCATGCTACAATAGTTGGGGGTTGCGGTGAGAGCCACAGTCTGGTTATGGCCTTATTTGCTGCCATGAGGGCTATCCCCAACAAGTATCTGTTTTGTGGGTCCCTGAACTCATGGGGGAGGACAAGAAGTAGGAAGCACTCTGTGGTTAACGTGAATGCTGCGTTCAGTATGACTGATAATTCCCTTTGTAGGGAAAGTAAGAAGGGCTGAAAGACAGGGCAAGTCCAAAAGACATGGGTATGGTGTGTAGGCGACATCCCGCACTGGCGCCAGCAACTCTTAAGGGTCAAAGGGGAGAAGTGAGCTGTTATAGCCGGTTTGAGGAAGAATCTGATCATTAATTGCCATGAGAACAATCTCCATGTGTGGGAGCAGGTGAGCTTTGACTCAAGAAGCCAGCCTCTGTCCCACTGTTGTGGAGAGATGTCTCTTCCTATCTCTCTTTGCCATTTATCCTGTATTTTGATGAGATTTATGTTAGTAGTGTTATTGAGAACCCTGTAGAAGGAGGAAATGGCATGCGGGATCGGACTTGCAGAGAGGGTAGTTTGAAGTAATAAGATTAATGGGGGTGTATTATCATGATTCTGTCGATCAGTAGCTAGGGAGCAATAGAAATGTCTAAGTTGTAGAAATCTGTAAAAATCCACCTGCCGGAGCCCATGGGACTGTTGTAGCTCCTGGAAGGGCCTAAACTCATTACCTTTGAGTAACTGGGAGAAGGGTAAATGAAGCCAGGCCCATTGTTTAAATGTTGGTCGAACCAATTAGGCTTAAAATTCTCCAGAAGGGCAATCAGGCACATATAGATTAGGAAGGGTGATAGGGCAAATCGTCTTCTAATTGCCCTCCAGGTTTTGAGCTGATATGCAATCCAAGGGCCTGGGTTCGACTGTAGTGGCTGGGTTGATGACTGATATAGAGTTGTTCTCACCAGATCATCAAATGGGAGCAAGCTTTCCACCATTTCTTTCCATTTAGCAGGGGTGCTCTGCGTGAAGTGAGCTGCAAGAAAAGAAAGGTGGGAGGCCCAGTTGTATAATTTTAAATTCGGCAAGACAAGTCCGCCTCTTTGCCAGGGGAGGCAGAGTAGTAAGAAACGTACTCTGGGTCACCAGCCTGCCCAAATAAATTTCAGTATTGCTTTATTCCAGGACTGAAGTGTTTTGGCAGGGATGAGTGTAGGGACATTTTGAAAGATGTATAACGCCCAGGGCGAGTCACCATCCGAACGACTTCTATGCATTGAATTAGGTTGAGCAGTAGTATTGCCCACCTATTAAGATCTGCCTGCAGTTGGGCATAAAAGGGGTCATAGTTGTGTCTGATTGTCTGCTACGAAGACCGGGAGGTAGATTCCCAGGTACTTCATTCTATCAAGGTCCCATCTGAATGGGTGGGACTGCTTGAGTTTATGGGGGGAAGCAAAGTGAAATGTAAGAGCATCAGTTTTAGTAGTATTTAATTTGTACACTGAGCAGCCCCCATAGTCTTCCAAGATCTGAAATACAGCAGGGACTGACTCTTCAGGGTTGGTCAGGAACAGCAGCATCATCTGCATACAATGCAATTCAGTGCTCCTCACCTCCATCTGCACCCCGATATCTGTGGAGAATGCCTGATTGCCTGGGCCAGGTGTTCAATGAAAATGGCAAACAATCTGGGAGACAGAGGGCAACCTTGATAGTGTGCCACTGTGTAATGGGAAGTACTCTGAGTGGTGACCTGCAATTTTTACATATGCCTTTGGGGAGGAGTAAGAGCCCAAATCATAGCTACAAACAGCGGAGAGATCCCCATCTTGAGCATTGTGGTGAACAGAAAGGGCCACAAGTCCCTGTCGAATGCCTTCTCAGCATCAAGGTTGAGAAGGACTGATGGAGCACCTTGTAGTTGCAGCTCCTGTACCAAATGCAGGGCCCTTCTGGCGTTATCAGTGGTTGACCTAGAACTGACAAATCCCATTTGGTCCAGTGCTATAAGGTCTGGGAGAATCGCATCAAGGCATTTAGCCAAAATGGACATTAGAATTTTATAATCTACATTTAGCACTGAAATAGGGCAATATGAACTGCACAGTTGTGGGTCTTTATCTGGTTTAGGGATGACAGAGACAGCTGCATATGACCAGCTTGGGGGGGGGGCCTCATGTCCCTTTGTTAGGTCATTGTAGGCTTGAAGCAAAAGGGGCCTACCTTTGATTCCATACATTTGTAAAGTTCTGTCCCGTATCCGTCAGGACTGGGGACCTTCTCTGTCTTTAAGTTGGAGATGACATTTTTAAGTTCCACATAGGATATGGGGGCAATAAGGCCTTCCTGTTGACTCTTGTCAATTTTGGGAAGCTCTAAAGGGGAGAGAAAGTCCTCAATAGTGCTTTGGTCACTCTCGTAGTCTGGGGTGTATAGTTTCGTATAGTAGTCCATAAAAGCCCTTGAAATCTGCCCCAGCCTTGAGTGGGTTGCTCCCGTTACCAGGTCTTTTATGGTAGCTATAGTGGAGAGACGCCTTTGTCTCCACAGGTGAAAAGCCAGCAAGTGGGAGGCCCTGGGGCCCACCTCTCCTACCTCTGCCTAAAGAATGCCAGGGCTATCTCAGTACGTTGCAGGCAGAGCTTATCTAATTCCTGCTTAGTCTGTCCCATCTGTTCAGCCACAGAAAGGTCCCCCTGCTAGTGTGCAGTTTGGAGAAAACTAAGGGTCTGTTCTAATCTTATCTGTCTCTCTTGACTCTGCTTTGCTAGGATGGTGGTATATTGTATCAGATGGCCCCTTATGACTGCCTTTAGTGTATCCCACCTAATGGCTGGACTGGTGCCCAGTGCCCGTTGTCCTCAATATCTCCTGTATCCTGTCCCCAGCCCAGTTCCTGAAAGACTCACTTTTCAGATGTATTGGGTTAAGTTTCCAGAAGGTATTACGCCTGTCTAGGCCAGGTCCCATTGTGTAATCACTGGGGCATGATCTGAATGGATAATGTCCCCATGGTAGCATCTCTAAGGAGCCCTAGGTTTTCTTTTCATGTGTAACAGTGGTCAATCCTTGTGTATGTACCATGTGCGTTAGAGTAGAAAGAATAACGTCTGTCTCTCGGGTGGAGAGCGCGCCACACGTCCAGCCAGCCCACCTCTTGGACAAATCTCTTGAAGAATTTATGAGGGGCCGATTGCCTACTTTTGGCAATGTTAGTAGTGTTCAATGAGGGGCTCAGGGTTATATTAAAATCCCTAGCAAGAATCAGGGTACCCTTGGACAATTCCAATATTTTCCTTAGCAAGAAACCAATTGTTAAGGTAGAGGACCCTGGGGGAAAATAAGCATTCGACAGGGTCAGTTCCTTACCCTCCAGTACTCCATGGACTATAACCAGGTGGCCCTCCTCATTCACCCACTCCCGGGTAGCCTGAAATGGGATCTGGCTGGAAATTAGAATGGCCATCCCCACCTCCTACCCCCAGTATACGAAGATGCAAAAACCTGTGAAAAACCTTTGGATGCCAATTTTTTATGTTCATTAGCATTCATGTGCATTTCTTGAATATAGGTAATTTCTGCTCAACTTTTCTTAAACAGTGCAAGCATTCTGGAGCGTTTGATGGGATTTCCAACCCATTTACATTTAAAGATATGACTTGTAACGATTGTTAAGCCATTCATATTTCTCTAGTATATATAGATATTCTGCTAACTCCATCCACAATTCCCAACCTGCACATCTGCCAACATCAACATCTGCTGCACTAAAAGGTGACTGCCTACAACTTGGTGAGGGAAATAAGGGTTCCTCTAACATTAGACTCTCTAATTTAATAAGAATAAGTGGGGATAAACTAACTTTAGGCTAAAACTGGGGACAAAAACTAAAGCAGATCTCTACCAACTGGGCCTGGGCTGCTAAACTATGGGCGACTTCCATAGGTCCGAGGGCTAACGGCTCTCAGGCCTAGAAGTGCCAGATTGGCATAGTCCACCTCACAGGGGGGACCAGACGTAACACGTCTAGACTGGGGGGGAGGTAGTCATGCCAATATCCCCATCCTGGCTAATCGTTTCTTTTCCTTAATGTAATATGTATTCAGCTTGCAATTGTAATAAATCCAGGTTAGTCGGGCCAATCATTATTACGTGCCATACAGCGGGGTGGGCCGTATTCATCATTCTTCTACCATTGATCCAAGCCACATGTTTGAATATATAATCTATTAGGCCCTCAATCCCAGCTCCACCGGCCACAGCGCTGGTGAGGCGAGAGTGGAAAGGGGTAACAGCCCAAATAGGGCTCGAGTTTGTGGACAGTTATGGCTTCCAATTCCCTCCCCCCACACCAACCACCCATGGACCCCAACTTGGGTGGAGCGGTCGAAGCGGAGGGGAAGGCTCAGTAGGTCTGCCGCCCTCCACACCAAACCCAGTGTCCTTTCTAAAAAGTCTGGAATGTTATACCATTAGCAACCCTCCCAGAGCCTCGTGGAGACCCAGGGAGAGAGGACAAAGAAAGAAAATAACGAGAGGATAGCAGAGAGAGCCCCCAGGGGCTCTTGGCCTGGCCAGTACCTCCCTTGTGACCATTTGCATCCCTGCCCCTCAACCCATTGCCCCCACCTCACAATCCCCCCACCTTCTCATTCCCGGTCAAGTAACCTTACTCGCCTCTCTTATCTGGTCAAAGTCTAGTTGGCGTGGCCAGTCACCTATGCGACCATTCCCCACCACACTCGCTCTTACAGTTTGCCCTGCAGCCCTCCCCTGTGCAAAGTATGATGGGGGGTGTGCAGAGCTGTTCCAGCTGAGAGGACAGACTAACTTGGGAGAAGGGGAGAGTAGAGGTGGAACCCCTGGGGAGAGCAGAGACACACGTGTCACAGGGTCACAAAAGTTAAGGGGGAGGCAAAACTGGGCTACCTGTCCTTTAATGTCTCGGCTCCAATGTCCAAAAAGTTGGCACTGCGCTCATTTCACAGCTTGCGTTGTTAAGTTCAGTTCACTCTCTGCCGATGCTTGCTTGTGGAGCCCAGCTACAATCTGCCAGAGAGCTGTAATGCCTTCCTGCCGATGTTGTTCCTTTTGCTACCCCTTATTCCATGCCTTCATTGCCAACTTGGTCACCAAAGCCTTGCTCAGGGGCCTCTGCTCCAATATTATCTGGAAGCCTTCTTTCTTAAGTCCCTGTATTGCCTCCTCCACAGACTCATAAGTTTTGGGGCCATCTGGAAGCTGGACTACTAGTTTAGCCGGGTATGGGGTTCTGAATTTGATTTTGGCCTCTTTAAGCTTTCTGAGAATAGGAGCATAGGCTCGACGTTTGGCCACAATAGCAGTGGGGTAGTCGTTGTCAATGAAGATTCGATGATCATGATGTTTTACTACCTCCTTTTGCCAAGATTTATGAAGCATCAGCTCTTTGTCCTGGTAATGCAAGAATCTTATTAGGATAGCACGGGGGCAATTAACTGTCTGTGGGCCCAGAGTGCGGTGGACATGATCCATTTCCAACAGGCAGCTATCCAGTATATCTAGTGCTCTTTTAAAAAACTGTTGCATGAAGAATATAGGGTCACTGCCCTCCGAACCCTCCAGAAAGCCTGAAACACGAAGATTATTTCTTCTGCTGCATGCCTCCGTATCCTCCGCTCTCTCACACAGTTCCTGCACCTCCTTGTGGAGTTGTACAATTGTATTTTCGGTGTCATCTACGCGGGAGTCCATGGTCGTGGCCTGCCCTTCCGACTCCTCCATTCTCTTTTCCATTTTCCCCATGTCCGTTCGTAGCGCTGCAAAAGTAGAACGAGTCTCTCTTCTAAAATCCCTCAGTTCTCACAGCACTAGATCCATTTGTCTGGAGATATTCAAGTGCCCTGTGACTTCCACAGGCACAGATTCACTTCGCGCCAAGACATGCGAGCCATCACTGTCCAAGCCATTGCCATCGAGCTCGGCGGAGTTCATAAGCGGCTTGATTTTGCCTGACTTTGGTTTGGGCATCTTCCCTGTTCTCCTCCATTAATTCTGACCCGATTTTGAGTTTTGGATGCTGAGTTTTTAGTGTTTTTTTGCCTCGATGGGGACAGAGCTTAGTGCTCAAGCTGCTTCCAGGGGCATGATGTCACCGGAAGTCCCAATCAATATCTTTCTTGCTGTTAAGGGGGTGTTGCACATTCCTTAAAAATTAATCTGGGTGTTTGGGTCACTTCATAAGACTACAGAGTCTAGTAATCTAGGATAATTGAGCCCTAATTGAGTTTTAATTGACTAGTCAGTGAAGCACACGTGAAACTGCAACACAGTGGCTTTATAAAGTACATCTGCTTCATTTGAAACTAGTTTCCTTTGATTCCTGTGTGCTGTGCCTAAGGTGTTGCAGTGGAATGGTGCTCTCTGAACCAAATTCATTCTTTTGGTATAAATCCTGAGTTAAGCGTCTGTCTCCTGGGAAAGTTTCCTTGCCAACGTTCTGTGTCAGGACTGAGATTTGTAGCTGCAGTTGGCTTTTTCTGTGTTACTTTCACAGTACATTAAAAGTAAGTATTGAGTGCTGTTAGTTTGATTTTGGCAGCTGTTTACTCCCCCTGTTAAGTTATCTTGGACCAGTTGCTGCGCTTGTCTGTGGGAGAGTGGTTATATCTTGGGGTGGGTTTGTTCTCTGGCTGTATAAAGTTTTTTCTGATCATGGTTATTTCTGCTCTGGTCCCTCTTCTAATGCGATTTCAGCAGGTTGGAAGGAGTCGATTCTGCATGCCTTTTGTGCTGCAAGCTTAATGAACTCAACAGCCAAGGCAGCTTAAGGATGCTTAAAGATTATTTTGTGATTGTAGAGAAGGAACCCTGGCTGCTGGATCTGCTTAACTTAAGGAGGACAAAGACAAAAGGTCTCAGAATTATATATGGCACTTTCTTAGCAGGAACTAATAGTGTGTCTGTCCCAGTGTGGGCAAGTACTCCTAAAATGGACAAGGAAAATGCTTTTGTTTTCCTTTATATCTTTTCTTCCAGGAGAGTTGGAAGGGTGTTGTATTGGGTTCACTGCTTTGATTTATGTTTTTTAATGTATAAGTTTATTGCTGTTTTGGGGTCTTAGTCTTTGCTATGATGGTAGTCACCAGAAAGCAAAGTGCTATAGCTGTTACAAAGCCAGAGTTAGCCCGTAGGGATATTGGTGCAAAGAACGATCTGGATGCACCAGTTTCTCCCCACAAGGCTGTTACATCAGATGGGAATCAGAATAAACATAAGCAGAAAGGGCTCAAAAATAAAAAGGGCAAAAAGATAATGAAAGGTAAGAAAACTAAAAATTCAGACAAAAAAGAGATAGTAACTGGTTTAACCAGGAACAACAATACATGTGAGAATAGTGTCCTCCATGAGAAAATTAGTAATATCCAGATGAAAGGTTGTGTTAAGAATACACTTGAAAAGCACCAATTTCAGCCTTGGTCAGCTAACCAATTAAAAATCAGTGATATGTTTCAAAGACATAATAATGCTGTGTCTGCAGCTAGTCCTTTGAGTGTCTCTGCTCATAGTATTAACCCTGAGGTAATTGAAATGTCAAGATTGTATTCCACGCTAAAGGTTTTTGATCTAACTAGTACTCAGGGCTCTATGATTGCAAAGACAAGTTTTTCAAGCAGCCAGAGTGGTGTAGAGTCACCTGATACTATTATATGTAAAGACATTCAAGCTGCGGGGGCCCTCGGGGATGTGGAGGAGAATGTTGAACTCTCACTACATTCCAGCCACTTTTTATACTATTCATATTCTGCTGTGTTCTCTCCAGAAATGTACACTCCAATTTCTACTAGAAAGAAGTCCAAACAGGACAAGCTACACACTAATGTAAATGAAGTGATGGGTGTGCTTCATATGCTCACCGTGGATCTAAGGAAAAAGTTGGCTGGCTTGGTGTTTGAGGACCCTAGGGGCAAAATTGAGAAGTATCTCTTTGCTCAGAGTAAAGATATCAAAGAGTTTACTAAAAATCCCTATGCAGCTCATTTAATGATGTTAGATCAAATGGTGGGAATACAGAATTAAATCAAGACCATTAAACACAATCAAGCTCTAACCAGTTTTAAATTGGAGGACATTTTGAATAAACTGGAAAAAAATTTGCCTGAGAGTCCTAAATCGCCTTCTTTGGAATTAGAACAGTCTGAGCAGCTATGCCCTGACTTTTCTTTGATTTCATGTCCCCCTCTTGAGCCTAATATTAGGCAGAAAAAGAATAGGAAAAAAAATGTAAGGAAAAAATTACGGTCAGGGTACAGGACAAATAGAAATTACAGTCCCCAGTGGTAGTAGTGGACCCCACCAATAGCCCCAATCAAATTGTAAATATGGACTGTCTGCCCAGTATGGGCAAAAAAGGGAGGATCCAGCCCTCTGATCTTGGTGATGATTCACTAATAAGGGCTGTTAACTTAGCCGAACAGAAGAACCCACAGCAGAGTGCCTTCCCTCAGCCACCTAATGGGACAAGTCTATGGTTCCAGGAAGAGTGATCCTCATCTGGGAAATTTAACTAAGGCAATCATTTCCATGGAGGAAGAACTTAGATCTATGAGGAAAGATTTTACAAATGTTGCCCAAACCACGGAGAATAAACAAGTTGAGCCATTTTTAGAGTTTAGCCAAGAAATCCCTAAGCAAGTGGCAAAGGCTGCCCCACTTATAGATATTGATGCCTGTGCCATCTTAGCTTTGTATGGTTTTAAATGGGAGACTGGTTGCCTGACAGGGATAATATTAGTAAGACTGTGAACCTGATGAGGTAGTCTAGGCATCCAGGTCTCTGATTCTGATTTTACTAAAATATGGAGGGATAGAGATGTTTTGGGGATTGAGTGTATCTTTTTGTTCTGTCCTACACACAGTTTAGCTAATCATATATGGATGAACCAGGAAGTACTGAATAGATTGGGCTGTCAAGTAGACTTCATAAATAGAGGCCTTTTAAATAAACAAAGGGCTGGAAAATAAAGCATGCTACTCATAGAAGTATTTTTGTGTATAGACTTCTCCCACATGAAAAAGAGGGAAAGCTAAAAAAGGCTCTATTTAATTTCTTAGTACACTTCTTACACTTACCCTCACACAATTATAAAATCCTTCAGGCACATAGGAGGTCCTACAAAAGTAGGTTTGCCCAGATAGATGTCCTGTTTGAATCAGTCCAGAAGCAAATGATTTGATACCTTTTAATGGACCAACATAGATGTAACAACAAGAACAAAGTGCTCTAGCTTTCGAACCAACAGTCCTTCTTCCAGAAGCTCAGCTCAGTTGAGCTTCTGAAGAAGGAAATGGCGGTCCAAAAGCTAGAGCACTTTGTTCTTGTTGTTATATCTATGTTGGTCCATTAAAAGGTATCAAATCAATTGCTTCTGGATCTATTCTTGCAAGGACCAATACGGCAACTACTAAATCTGTTTGAATCAGGGGACATGGCGGAGAGCGTTCTCCAGAAATCATCCTGCCTGGATTATCTGGGCATCCATATAGTTCCCAGTGAGATACTCAGTTTGGGTAGTCTTATAGCAGAGCAGAGTTTTTCAACTAAGACTTTTTCAGTTTTTGGGCTCCCAAGAACTAAAGATGAATCAGAGTCAGTATTAAAAAACCTTATGTAGGATTCATTTGTATATTCATTGGGCATCCCGTTAGGGCACACAGAACAGTTTGCCCCACGAAGAGTGGGCTATGGCCCCAAGGATGACCAGGTGGTATTTACTGTTAATTCAAAGGAGGCCCATGAAAGGCTCTTGACAAGCCTTGATACTCTGGATAACATGGGCATTTATATAATAGAATGGGAAACAGTAAGGGGTGGAAGAGTTAATCTAAATAACGCCCATCCAGAACAGGCCATAGTTCAGGATAAGATTATGGTGGAGGCTGCCAGGCCTATGTCTGGTAACCTCCTTTTTGAAGAGTTTACAACATATAACAGGTATCTCCCATTAGAGACTCTAACCCCTTGACTGTCCACTGATAGTTCTTTGAAAATACAGGAAACTGATTTAAACTGCCCTGAGTAGGCATTGCTATCCTGGAACATATCTGGGATAGCAATCAGATTTCCTGATAAAGAATGGAAAAACTTCATTTATAAACATCATATAATTTGTCTTCAAGAGACGTGGCACTCTGAAAGTTCAAATGTTTCCTTAAATGGATATGTTTGCTTCCAGCTTCCGGGTATCAAAATGGGCAAGTTTGGTAGGATGTCAGGGGTTTACTAATTTGGGTCAAAATAGAGAAAATTTAGATGCACAGATGTTAGTTTCTAGGGGCCCTTTCTTGGCAATTTTTTACATGCTCCTAGGCTACTTTCTGTTTGATAAATGTTTATATTCCACCAGTAAATTTGAAATAGTTCCATTTCTACTGTTGGGCAGAATTAGATGAAGTTATACACTTTTGTTGGGCCACGACTGGTTGTGACAATATTATGGTCTGTGGTGATTTCAATGCTTGTATTGTTTTTCTATGGTTATTCTGACAGTGATGCCAATAATTGGATGTATGACAATGCAGCAGGCCTCAGGAGGTCATCATTAGATAAGAAGGTTAATCTTTCTGGCCATAAGTTAAATTGAATTGCTGATAGTTAACAATCTAGCTCCTGTTAATGGTAGGATAAAGGGTGACCTTGAGGGAACTTTCATGTATAATAACTCAGTGGGTGCCTCTGTTCTAGAGTTTATTTTTTGGAATGGCCCAATGGATTTTTGGGATTCATTGGTCATCCCTGGTAGAGGGGAAGGTGACCATTTCCCATTAGTTTTAAAGTGGGAAGTAGAAGAAACGCAGACCAAGTTGGGTTTAAACTTGATGGAGGTAAGGAACCACTCTAGTATTAGATGGAACAAAATTAATTTAAATGAGATTGAATGTACAGTTGAAGCAGCTCTAGCTAATTTGACTGCACTCACTGGCGATACCTTGACCCATGAGACAATATACTCTATTCTCTCAGCTTGTTTTAATAACATTAAAAATTAAATTTATAGTGATTATGGAGCTAGGAACTTACTTAGGCCAGCTAGCTCCTGGTTTGATAAGGAATGTATATATTTTAAAAGAAATTTGACCAAACGTATAAGATATACAAAAATGATTGGTTCCAGGGCTGCATACAGGCACTTACATAAATTAAGAACTCAGTATAAAAAGTTCCTAGGTGATAAACGTAGAAGTTTTCAGAAAAAAACAATGGAAAATAATGTTAGAAATAATACAAAATAATGATCAACAGGCTTTTTGGCACATGATTGCTAGAGGAACTAAAAATAACAGTTGCCAGCTGGACTCATATATTGCTCCAGCACAAAGGATTCATTATTACTCAAAACTTTTTTTTGATCCTAACCGGGAAACTTCTACTTTCACCTGGGAATCATCTGTGGATAGAAGTCTGCTTAGCACCTTTATTTACCAAGAAGTTTATTTGGCTATAGTTCAGCTTAAAAGAAGAAAAGCGCCAGGCTCTCTGATGTGATCCTCCAGACATCTACTTGGTTGTGCCATCTATATATGCAAAATTATTGGTGCAGTATTTTAATTTGTGTATATTTTCAATCTGCAACACCCAGCTCTTGGAAGGGATAAGAAGGGAGATAGGACAGATCCTGGTATGTATTGTCCTATTTCCCTTCTGGATATCAGTGGGAAGATCTTTACCAAAATTCTATTGGGAAGACTTGTAGAGCAATTAGACCAGCTGGGGGACCTTAGTGAATTTCAAGTTGGCTTTCACCCAGACTATTGCACAGCTGATAATTGCTACACATTGCTTTATTTAATTGAGAAATATGTGACCATTAGGGGTCAACGACTCTATGTAGCATTTATTGATTTTAGTGTGGCCTTTGATAATATCTCTCTAAATTTGCTCTGGTAAATTATGATACAGAAAGGCTTTCAATATGACCTTATTAGCATAATAAAAGAACTAGATAGCCAAACCTGGGCTCAGGTAAGGAGTGGAACTAGTGGACAAATATCTGAAACATTTGAGACAAACAAGAGAGTAAGACAGGGGTGTCTTTTGGCCCAATTCTGTTTTGTCTGTACATAGACCAGTTATTGAGGGACTTTAGGACTCACCTTCTGATTCTCCCATGGTGGGTTCCAATTTGTGCCTTTTTTGGCATATGCTGATGACCTGTTTAAGGTAAAGAATGGTCTTATATCTTCTGTAGTTTCATTGTTGTTTCCCAGATTCCTTAATCCTAGTGGCACTATATCCCAGGCAAAATTTACTTACAAAACTCCCTTGTTTCGTACTGCCTTTGTCGAGATCCATTCTATTCAGGGCTTTTTGTTTTTAACTCATTACCTGTTGATATTACAGAGAGCATGACAGTGTGGTCTTTTAAAACCAGACTAAAATATTTGATGATGGATAATGATATTTGGACATGTTCAAGTAAAATTTTTGATGGTTATATTCTGTTTGTTTTATGTATTTTATATTATTCCTAAATGTTTGCATGTGTGTTATATTTTTTATGCTTAAGTATGTCTTGTAACTTGTCTCTGGTGAAAACGGGCAGTGTTGCTCATCTTGCTTACAAGCATAAAAAATAAAAATGAAAAATGAAAATGAATATCGTTATCCAGGTCAGACTTGCCAAAAAAGTGGACATCTTAGCTGGGTATGCCACAGCACATAATGTACATATAAATAAAGTTAAAAGTCAGGTTCTGATGTTTGGTTCTAGAGTTATTCCCCTACTTTGGCCAATAGGTGACCAAAAGATAAAAACTGTAAAGTCATATGTTTATTTAGGTCTTACCATTTAATAATAAAGGAGGTTGGCATTCACACTCTAAGTAATTAAGCATTAAACTAAAACAAACAGCTGGAACCCTCCTAAAATTTAATAGAAAATTTGGAGGTGCTGTAGTTCAATCTCTTGTGATGGCCACTAAGGTGAAGTACACCCAAGCCCTCTATCTGGCAGATGTATGGGGCTATAAGAAGTCTAAGGAAATAGAGACACCCTAAATAAAATCCTAGAATCAGCTCTGGGCATAGCTAATTCCACCCCGATAGCCTCATGAGGGCACAGCTTGGATTTCCAAGTCCAGAGGCCCTAGTACTTTCCAGATTGCTCAGATATTGGATCTCTATTACCAGAATGTTCTCTACAAGATCGCCAAGAGCTTGCTTGAAGGAAAAAGAAAGTTGGATAAGTAGGGTGTATAAACAATCCGTGTGGTTGTTGTGGTTAACTGAAACTTTAAACAGGTTCAGGTTTCACTACCTAAGACAGGCTTGTGAGAAGGGAATTGTCCTTAGCTCTAAATAAAAAAAATATTGCACCAATAAAAATTATAAATGTTATTAAAGAAAAAGATTGTCAAATAATTGTTAAGCTGAAAGTTGTACCATGGATTGTGAAAAATGATGTACATCATAATTTTAGATTTTATTTAGAATGTCTGACAGATTATGAGCTAAGAGTTGCTTATACGAAGTACAGGTTGAAGCTTTTAGGAGTAATGTCTTAAAGGCATGATGTAGCAAGACAACGGAAATCTCCAGCAGCTTCTGTAACTGTAGTAAAAAGAAAGAAAACCTTGAACATGTGGTTTTATATGTCCATGATATTGTAAGCCTAGATCACATTGGTTGATCCGGTTTGGTCACAACTTGTACTTCAGACCATAGTACTCTTTAGCTATTATGTTGATGTCTCAGGATGAATATGTGATCTGTCAGGTGGCTGGGTTTTCAGAACTATTTCTAATATACGTAAGGAGTATAAGTGACTTACAGGTTACTGTACAGGTACAAGCTGAACTCCATGAAATGCATTTAGGTAATTTATGGGGAGTGGTTTAAATCCTTAGATGTTCTGTCATTAGTTTTGATGATCATGGGGGTCTGTATTTTTAGAACCACCAGATAGTGTATATCTAGCTTATTTACGCATTCCTTTTTCAGGGTGTGCTCCTGAAATAGTGTTTTTGTCTTGGTAATCCAATTAGGGTGTGTAAAAGCTGTGAATAGCACTGATATTTTATCTTTTGTACAATAATTGTATAATCAACTGTTGGTTTTCTGCTACAATATAATGTTTTTATCTTCTTATTGTAATGGTCTTTGATCGAATTAATAAAATATTACTATTGCATCACATCCTGACCTAATTTACTGTTGAAAATGTTGGTTTGACTTTGAATTCTAGCCAAATCAACTTGGTTCCAGATTGACATTCCTGAGCCAAACATACAGGTACCTGTAACAGCACCTGTAATGCCTGTTAATGTCAGAAAATCCCAAACTCCACTATGGATGTTTTGGGGATTCCCCTTGGTGTTCCATACTGTGGTGCCCAGCTACAGGGTCTTGTGCATGTGTGTGATATACTACCATTAAATCTAACAACATAAGAGTGTGGAACTTTGAAACATTCGTGAGGAACAGTGCCCAAACTGGGCCATGTTTCAGTGGGTGAGGTTCAAAACAACAGGAACATGCATAAATTGAACATTATTAACAACAGTCCTTAGGACAGAAGTAGCGGTCAGGCCACTGGATTGGCCTGACTCCATAATTGGACATTGCAAAGGATCATCCTTTGATGCTGGGATGACTATAAGGAAAAGAGCAGCTGTTGCAATGGAGTGATTGGAACAGAATTGGCACATGGCGGTATTAGGGAATCTGCTGCAAAAGTCTGGACTTATCATTGCTGTGAGGTGGTAGAGACCCATATGTTGCTAGTTAACTTGGCATATGCACAAAGTTCTACTGGGGCAAAGTGAATATTGGGCCAGACTTGGAAAGTCCTTTGGCAAGGAGGGCTACTAAGATTTGCTTTCCAGCAGGGTTGTCAGTCTTCCATTCAGTCTATGGAGTGGAATAGTCTGGAGACTCCACCATGGGGTTGAGGTAGGCATCTTTTCCTTCACAACAGTCACATAGGGTGGACAGAAGGTCGATGGCCACCCGTCAAGTAGAAGATGGTGAGGGTGGGAAGAAAAGTAGTCTGGATTCGCAGGGTTCAGAACATGGAGAATTCTTGGGAGATCTATTGGTGAAATTCTAATATGCTTGCCAGCATGTATGGCAGAAGACAGCGGTGAATTATCATCATTTCTGAAAAAGAAGAAAACACAGAAAGGTAAACTTACAGATCTCCCTCCCCCAGCCGGTGGAAGGAGCATTAACCCTTGTGGTGCCACGGACTGATATATCAGTCCAAAATTCCTATACGTTCTAATTTTGTTGGCAGCCTAAGGGTTAATCACTTTTGTACATTTTCAGTTGATTGGCATGGTACCATTTGTCTATAGCTTTCTTACTGTCCATTAGCTGCACTTGGTAGACAGCAGAGCTCAATTTGTTGATGGTTTCATAGGGACACGCCCATTTGTTGGCAAACAGGTGGGCTGGGGTGGAGAATTTCAGTACCTTAACTTGGTCTCCTACTTGCCAATCGACTTCTTTGACATTTTTGTCAAAGTACATTTTGGATTGCTGCTGGGCTTGTCCCAAATTCTTGGCAGCAAAAAGGTAGGTCTGTACCAGATTGCCTTTCAGTTGCTTGACATAATCATCTGCCAACACTTTGTCTGCAGTAAGGGTGTTCAGATCAATCCACAGATGTTCTAGTAGTCTCATTTGTCTGCCAGTCATCACCTCGAAGGGTGTGCACCAGGTTACTGTGGTCAGGATAGCTCTGATTGCCATTAGGGTAAGGGCAACAAAGTGTCCCAACCTTTGGGATTCTAGTTTGCAAATTTAGACAACATTAGTTTGATCTGTCTGTTGGCCTCTCTACCTGTTCAGATGACTGATGGTAATAAGCAATGTGGAACTTCTGGTTAACTCCCAAATAACTCAAACACTCTTGCATTAGTTCTCCTGTAAAACTATTCCCTTTGTCAGAGTCTACCTTGAGAGGTAGGCCCACCTGGTAAATACTTTATCTAATAGGATTTTGACAGTGGCTTTTCGCTGTATTCACTCTACATGGGAAGGTTTCTACCCATTTCGAGAAAAGGTCAATAATCACAAGTGCAAACTTTATTTCTGCTGGTGGTAGGCAGGAGTCCAATGAAATCAATTTGAATTGCATTCTAGGGACCTGATTGCCTTTGTGGGAGTAGTTTGGCATTGTTCTGGGCACAGATAATGCAATTGTACACATAATGTTGGACATCTGTTGTCATACCAGGCCACCAGCCTATGGTTTTCAGTCTCTGCATGGTCTTGTCTACCCCTTGATGTCCACCTGTAGGGGTATCGTGAACCTGGTGGATGAATTCTGATCAAAGTGTTTTGGGAATTACCCATAGTTTTTGATCACCAGAGTGGTACAGGACCAACTTCTGGTATATAGAGAGGTGGAGGTCATCAGAATGTCTTTTGAATGGGTTGTTTGGAGTCATTTCTTTTCTGTTTCTCTGGAGAGGTAGTCATATACCCCTTTCATCTCTGGATCTGCCATTTGCACTGCAGTTTGATTCAGAAAGACCACTTTGTTCCTCTTGTGGGTGGCCACGTGTGTAGCCCAGTAGGGCTGCATAGTCTATACCCCGAGCACCATCTTTTGCTAAGGTGTATGCTCAATCATTGTACTCATGGAAAAGCTTGACTTTCGGTGGGCCTTAACATTGTGTATAGTATGTACAACCTGAAAACAAATTGCTCAGCAAAGCTGCCAATGTATTAACAGGTCCCTGTATTACACAGGGTGCCTTCTGAAGAGGCAAAATCATAGGTCTTCCAGAAAAGAAGAACTTCTGTCAGGGAATTGTACACCCAGGAAAAGTCAGAAAAGATGATGATGTCCTCTTTCCCTTGGCCATGGATGATTTCCAGGGCACAAGCCACAGCAGCAAGTTCTGCATACTGGGAAGATTTTATGTGGCACTTCCTGGACACCTCAAAGGTGTCACTTGCTGGCTACAGGACCAGGACCCCAAAGTCTGCAATCTGTTCTCCTTCATGGTAGGAGGAAGATCCATCTGTAAAGATGAAGCAGAGTGCAGGATCTTTTAGGTTACGTAGAGTGGCGGGAAGAAATGGGCCTGGTTCTGGCAGGGTGGGTGACTCTAAGGCTACACTCATGGGGATTACCTTGGTATAGGAGTCCATGTCCCAAGATAGAGAGCATTTTGGTGGGAAGTACAGTGATGTCTTGATCCTGTAGGAGGAGAGACCAATGGGTGAGTCTGGTGTTAGACACATTGGCATCTTTGATTCTGTCTGTCAATAGAAAGTTGGTAGGGTGTGGTTGATGTGCAGCACAATGGGAAACTCTATGATGTGGGTGAATTGTTTAATGGCCCAAAAGGTCACCAAGAAATTCTACTCACACATAAAGTACTTCTGCTCCACAAGGGAGCATCTGTGAGACATAGGCAATAGGCCTCAGGTGCCATTTGCTCTTTGCTCTTTGTGCAAGGACTGCTGACATGCCCACCTCAGAGGTGGCAGTTTCCAGATGGAATGGAAGTTCTGGGTTAGGGTTGACCAAAGCTGGAGCAGAGGCCAAGGCCTTCTTCAAAGAAGTGACAGCTGACATGTGTTCTGGTCCCACTTCCAGGGACATCTTTCTTCAGTAGCTCATACAGGGTGTGGCCTTCTGTGCAAAGTTGCAAATAAACTCCTGGAGGACTTTATTTATTTATTAGCTTTTGTTTACTGGGTAAGCACACTAGACAATGAATACCTATTTTTCAGAGTACGACCGGGAGATTACAAGTGAAAGTGTACAAACAGTATAACAACGACAATGGTAGCAATGCACAAGCAGTGAGCAGTGTGAACACAGTGGTAAGGACAATCAAAGCAGTAAAAGGTAATAAAAAAATGTCATGAAAAACAATATGCACAATGGTAAGGACACTCAAACAGAAAAACATAAAATATACATATTCATGGATGTGATACAAGAGTGCTATGACAAGGTGCGATGACTCCTGTACTAGGGAAGTAAGTGTTAAGGTGCAATGGAGAACAAGGATACAGAGTCACCATTAATGGTTTGAAGGGATAGGGGCCTGGCAGACATGGTACGAGGTAATGCACACCAAGGCTGAAGTGGAAGATGCCAGGCAACCAAGGGACAGTTGTAGGCTAAGGCAGACTTCAGGTGAATCCCCCTGGAGCCCAGGGACAGTTGCAATCTGAGGCAGACTTCAGGTATGTCCAAAGATTTCTTGAACAAGGGATGGGTGGAGGTACATGTGATGAGAACTGGTAAGGAGTTCCAGAGACGAGGGCATAGACAGCAAAGGCACAATCACCAGAGAGTACGAGTTTAGGTACAAGGAGGGACTGCAACTCAGCAGACCTGAGTTGGTATGATGGCTGCATTGGCTGACAGAGTTCAGACAGAGCAGGAGGGGTACTTGACCATACCCAGGAAACATCTCAGTGTAGCCACACTGGTAGGAAGTGGCAAGTCCTGAATGCCTTGAACCTTGTCCAGCGCAGGGCTCCTGCCTTCAGCAGTGATGCAGGAGCCCAAAAGGAGACTTCAAGAAAGGCACAATTGTACCTTTACAGGATTGTACTTGGAGGCCTGCCCTCTGCAGAAGTGTCAGGACTCATCTAGGAGATCCAGGTGTTTCTCCAGGCCTGTTGTGGCCAGGAGGAGGTCATCACATATTGAAAGGCACTCTGGTGTGGAGAAGCCATGTGTAGCATGCCTCTTGTGGATATGGAAAAGGGAGGGGCTGTTATGGAATCCCTGTAGGAGACAGTTCCTCGTCTACTGACGTCCTTCAAAAGTGAAACGTCTACTGGCTCTCCAGGGCCAATGGGAGTAACCAGAAACCATTGGAGATGTCTAGTGTACTGAACTACTTGTGTTCAGGTTTCCGAAGTTTGAGCACATCCGGGAAGATGCCACAGTGGGTGCACAACTGGGAGTGACATGGTTAAGTCTTTGGCAGTCAGTGGTGAGCCTCCAACTATTATTAGGCTTCTACAATGGCCAGATAGGGAGCTGAATGTGGAAAAACAGGACCTAATGACCCCTTGCTTCAGTAGGGTGTCAATGGTAGCCCTTAAAGAGGGTAGTGCCTCTGCTGGGAAAGGGTATTGTCTGTGGCATGGTGGTTCATCACCAGTGACTTGTATGAGAGAGTCCATTCTCCTGAATCATGTTTCTGTTTGACAGAGGCATCTTGATGCTTTCAAAATTGGTTTCAGTTGAGTGAATAGTTTGTGGTGCTGAAGCATAAGTATGATGTCATACTCGCGTTATTGGCCTTTACTGCGCCAACCATGTAAGTCAGAGATGAGGAGCATGTGATAATAGCCAGGTATCTGAAGCAAGCAGCCCTTTGGCTAAATCCACTGCAACCCGTGGCGTGAGAGAAAATCTATTCCCAAGATGCTCTGGTGATGACACAATATCATGAGGTCAAAAGCGGCGTGTCACATCTAAAGTACTGATGATGACAGGTATTGATTTGGACCGGTATATTGTGATCACAATCCCCTCAAAGATCTGGGTAGAAGTGGCCTTCCCCACTGAGCAACAAGATAGCTGCGGATCATCTTGGTGCAGCACAGAAACTGCGGCACTCGTATCTAGAAGCAACTTGTGCTGGCGGCCCCCAACCAGTGCTTCTACACATGGGTGTCCAGAATCATCGGTTACCAGGGTGGTGATGATGTGAACCGGGGCTAGACACTGTCAGTCCGATTCACATTGTTTCTGCTTAGCATCGTTAGATAAGGGGTCTATCTCTTGAAGCATTTGTACCACTTTGGAGTATGAAGACTTGGACAGCCTGGCCTCAGTGGATTTTTCCAGTGGAGAAGTAGATGGGATGGCAGCCACCATTCTGGATTGGATGGCTGCCATAAGCGACTAGACTTTGGCCTTAAACTCCTGAAGCTGGTTGTTTTCCTTTGCAAAATTCCTGTACGAAGGGTCAGACTGCTGTTTTTGTTCACTATTCCCATTTGTATTCTGCTGGTTTGGCTTCTGCCGATATCGCTGTTTGTTCTTGTTCGATCCTCCTCAGTTCTGATAGGAGGGCTTGTCCTGTTGGGAATCCTTTGATTTCCCTTCCACTATGTACTAGTTGAGTGACTTAGTGCTGTTTGCACTCACGACCACCTTGGCCTTGAGAAATCCCAGGCCAAGGTCTTGCACGTAAATCTGGTATGCGATCTTGTCTTTTCCATGATCTCACGGAAGTGGTCCCATCTCAGGAACACTGCTGTTTCCACCTTCTTATGAAGGGCAGATAGTAGATTTTTCAGAACCGAGATTTGTACTTGCTTATTCCTTGCACGCCACCCACATCAGCCATAAGCAGCCTTCACACTGGGCCGGGGTCTCTTTGGCATGCTGCTTGATCAGATGGGCTAGCATTATGCTAACCATGTTTGGATAGTGCACTGCCAAGAGGGGGATGATGACGACTTCAAACAGGGCTCTGACATCATGACATATGCCTTTCTGCAACTTGGCCCACAATGTAGGATCCACGGTCTGTTTCAAAACCTGTACCCTATGCTTGGCTGCAAGGCTAAGCATCTCACAGTGATTTCTCACTTTTTCCAAATGCCAACTAAGGTTGTCGCATGGGGCCATAAGGCCTATTTTGTCTGCAATGTTTTGGATGGCTTGTGCAGACTACAAGGCATTCGGGGGAGGCCTTTGCTGCCCTCTGATGGACTTGACAATCGCCTCGGCTGTGGCAGTGACCACGCCCTGTAGGAGAGTCTGCTGTTCCATCTCCTTTTAAAACAGGTCGGAGACTGCTTGTCTCAAAACCCTGGCCTGATTATCGGTGATCCCAGCTTTTGAGATTGCCTTCTGGATCAGGTCCAGTACTTTCCCTGTCTTTCTTATTCAAGGTGGCTACCGGTTGGTGAGACTTCAACCCTCTGACATCCCAGGGACTGCCATCTTAAATTTCTCCGTCATCGCTGTCTTCATCTTCCGATGATGTCAGAGTGATAGGCAGGGCATACAGCATAGCTCTCAAATGACAATCAGGATTGCCAACTGCTGACGTAATTTCATCATCTTGGCTTTACACATAGATATATAGACACTGTCAGCAGATAAGGGCCTATGGCCAATTCAGTCTGCCCATTTAAACTTGTAAGTTCACTGTATGTTTTCCTAGAAGTCTGTTGCCTCTTACCCCAACCTCCAGAATTCCCTTATGTCTATCCCATGCATTCTTAAATCCTATGATTGTTTCAGACCCGACCACATCCTCTGGCAGGGTGTTTCACTTGTCCACCACCATTTCTGTGAAGAAATTCTTCCTCACGCCTCTGAATAGCCCTCCTCCAACTTCATCCCATGCCATCTAGTCCTGGAACATCTTTTTAACTGGAAATAGTGTATTTCTGCACCCTGTTCCTCCCTGTAAGGTACATAGACCAGGTAGTCTGTTTCTGCTGGCACATTCGTGTGTTCGTATTCTTGAAGATTTTCATATGGCTACTTGCTGTTGTACAAAATTTCCCACTGGAGGATTTTCATATGGCTATTACCTGTTGTGAGGAATATATTTTTGCCATCTCCCAGTAAATGGCTTTGCAATCATGTCTCTGTTTGCCAGTCATGTTTTTCTTGGTGTTCCTGCTTGTTTTTTCTCCTTTCTCATTTTTCTGCTAGGGAAGTATCTCACTGGACACTGTTAGCATGGCTGGGAGCTTGACCTCTGACTGTCCAAAAATTTACAATTGTGCATCGACCAATAGGGTGGATGGAGGGTTATCCATTTGTGATGAATCTCTGAGCACTATAAAGAGTGCAGATATAATCACCTTTACCAGTTGAGTAAATACCATTCTTCTCCTAGCTTCCTCTGGCCTAAGTACCTCCTCCTCCCCTGACATGGTGAGAAGTTGCTGAACTGTCTATGCAGTCTCCTTTTATAAGCCAGTTTCTCTGCAGGCCTCTGAACTGAGGTTCCTAGACTCAGCTGAAGAGAGGTGAAGCAGCACCCCTTCCATCATCTTTGCCTTTCATCCTCTTCACCTTTAATGCCTTTTGTCATCTGTACCTGTTCTGGCCTTTCATTGTCTTCACCTCTTCTGGCCTTTCATCAGTCCAGGGTGTCTGGGCAGGTGGGTAGTCACTCTGGATACACAGCTTCCACTGGCACTCAACTCAAATTGGCTCAGACCCAGCCCAAATACTTTTCATTCAGGCTAGGGACAGTTCAGACAGTCTCTATATATTTTCAGGCTGCAAACTGCAAAGCACAGTGCAAGTTTGATTCTCCCACAGGGACACACATCAGCAGTCCACTTTATCTCCTGCTGCCTAAATGTTCTTGTAGGTGCTCTGCTTGGATCTTCTTTTGGGGTTCAGAGGGGCTTTTGTGCACCCAGGATTTCCTCTAGACTGGTGCAGCCACTAGCATAGTCTCTCCCTCTCGGTTCTTGTTGAACTCCCCTTTTCTGGGCTCTGGACTCTTTTTATAGCCTTGCCAGTCATCCCTCCTGATTGGCTAATCTGTTTACCAGTCTCCAAGTGCCCTCTCACCAGTTCCCAGCTGCCCCTGAGGAGGGAAGAACTCATGGGGCCACCATTGATTGTTTACAATTTGCTGCAATAATGGTGCAGCCTTAATTATTTATTTGAGACCTTATTCATGGACTAAGCCCACAAATGTTCGCTTTTCAATAGAATTGCCCCATTGAGACCTAATGAGGACTAGGGCTTAATAAAACAAACGGGTAACCCCTGAGCTTCTTAAATTAATGAAATTAAGAGACAATATGTGGAAAAAGTATGAAGTAAATAGAGACCTGGTGACCCTTCAAAATTATAAGATGTTATGCAATCAGTGTAAATCTGAAATTAGGAAGGCTACAGTATGAAGCGTTTTTTTACAACTAAACCGCTGATTGCCAAAGGGAACTCAAAGGAAATCTGGCAAACTTTAAACTGCCTCTTAAGAAGGGATGTTAAAGAGAATGCCATTTCACTACAGGATGGAACAAAACTCATTAGTGAACAGAGCGACGTAACCAAGATGTTTAACAACTATTTTGGAGATCTGGATAGGCTTAGGTCCAGTATACTAGTAAGAATCAGCCCTAAAAAGAAAATATTAACAATTGCAATCACCCAACATTTTATTTCTGAGTATTACACTGGAATTAATACAAGAATGTGTTTTAAACATAACCACGTCCCAATACTGGTCCAGATAATACTGACTTTAAGTTTCTTAAACTGGGTATTTCTGAACTGGGTTCTCTGCTTTCTCTTATTTTTAATTTCTCATTGTGTCACAGAGTTTTTCCTAAGCTTTGGAAGTTGGCAATTATTAAACCCCTAATATAAATTGGGTGGTAAGGAAATTGTATCTAACTACCGACCAATCTCACTTTTCACCCCTCTCTCAAAGATTCTAGAGAGAATTATCTTTGACCAAATTGTACGTTGTCTGGATCAATATAATCTACTCACTTGTTCACAGCATGGATGTAGATCCAAACATAATACCAAGACGACCTTGGCAGGGTTCACAACCTGAGTGCAGAGTGCCCTCAATAAACGGGGCTCTGCCTCAGCAGTATATGTGGACCTCACCTAGGCCTTCAATTTTGTGGATCATGGACTTATTTTGGATACACTATCAGAACTTTATTTATTTTTCCTTTTTTTGGGTGTTTATTTTCTCCTCGAGCTCTGGCTAGAACCCCCCCCGCACTGCGTCGTTCCTCCGGCTCATCCCCAGACATGGGACCCCTCCTTCCACACCCGCAACTTACCCCTTGCGGCAGGGTGGTGAGGAGTGACTCGACCCACCACAATGGATCCATGCCAGGAGGCATCCTCCAGGAATGGCACCAGGGAACGCACGCAGTGCAGCGGACACCCATTTCTTGTTTTCTCTCTACAGGCCATGGCGTGCAATGACACCAGTGACCGGTCGCCTTGCGCTCCCATGCAACGCACCAGTCAAGCATCTGCCACGTCCCGCCCTCCCCTTGTCTTACGGCTATGTGTTGTTAATCCCCAGCCTCCGCTAGGGGTCAGACAAGCACCGGCCGACCAAATCCCCCAACCCCGGAGATGGAGAGCAGTCCTCCGGACGCTCGATCCATCTCCGCCCTGCTGACCCCCGGCAACCCGTGCCCGTTCCCGAACACGGGTCGCCGGCGTGGTGCGAGGTGTGGCGTCCAGCACCTCAACCCTCAGCGCCACCGGGCCGGCTCGAACTTAATTTTTCCAATAAGGTGATGATGTGGTTTTCAATCAATCAAAATTTATTTTTTTTAAAAACGCAATTCAAGAAATATCAAGGCGCTTGTACATACAAATCCAAAGAAAAAGTAGAAGTCAAGAAATAAATTAATTAACAGATAAAAGCAAATAATTTAAAATGGCAGAATTTCAAACATCAGGAAATGCTAGGTTAAACAAATGTGTTTTAAGTGCAGATTTAAAGATTTCAGTGGTCAAGCACTCTGTAAACCGATGATGTAGAGAGTTCCATTGGGTCGGAGCTACATAAGCAAATGATCTGGCCCAGAGGTCTTCAAATGGACCCTGGAAACTCCTAGAAATCCTCATCAGAGAGAGCAAAGGGGCAGAGGGGGCAGTAGGGTGAAAGGAGATCTTGCCAATAATGCAGACCTTGTCCATGTAGGGCATTGTAGATCAGTAATCTGACCTTGAAGGTGATCCTCCACTGAACCAGCAGCCAGTGCAGGCCACAGAGCACAGGTGTGACATAATACCAATTTCCAGTTATCGGAACAATATGGTGCTGTTGGGTTTTGGCAGGATTCTAAACCTGATGGCAAAACACAACACAGAAGACGGGCGATGCAAAATAAAGGTTTATTCTGCAAATACATGTAAATAGGACAGCGTACCTGCTGGGTGTCCAGACCCTCCAGATACCTAGTATCATCATAGAAAAACTCAGTGAAAAACAGGATTACACAAACTTTTGCAGTTTTTAAGAGGGTTCGTTACCTGGTAACGTGCTCATCTGCATAGTAGAAAAGCTAAACAAAGCACTGTATGGTGGGCAGCTCACACCAAAGGCTGTTAGGTTTTTCATGTGCGCAGTGATAAGAGTTATGCTGACTAAAACTACTTTTGGGTTACAATAGAATGATTCATATAATATGCTGATTATAGCATTATGGCTAATAGCTGTAGATGGTGCACTAATACCACAAATATAACAATACTGAACAGTACATCATGGCAAGCATGAGTAAATGCTAACATCCCTTATGCTGTATCATAGAAATATGGTAGTCCACATTAGGGAGTGTAGGTCAGGCAGATCTACATACCCCCCCATTGCCTGAATATAGAGGCAACACCACTAGGGAAAGTGTGGTTGGTTACAGTCTAGCTACATGGGTTTCATAAAGAAATTTCAATTGTGCGCAATGTTGTTTGAGCATGTGGCATAGACAGCATAAGGTAGTAATCAGAAAATAATAAGGAAAACTTGACTAATAAAGCCTTTAAAAGTAAATTCCAACCAAGTGTTGGACAATTTAAACTTAACAAGTTAAATCACCATCATGATATAATTCATTCAAAGAATTGCCTGCCTTAGTACTTTCGTTACTCATATGGATAAGGTGTGTATCCTTTCTCTCTAACAAGAATCTAAGATTCAGGGTGAGTGAGTCAATATGCACATTAAACATTTGTACATACTGTGAAATAGCATTCAGATAGTCAGGGTCACTATCAATGTAATCACATTCCAGGGTGAGCACAGGGGTGATAACCATATGACCAACGATAGTGCACTCATGAGATACAAAACAGAAGTTGGGCATAGTGATGCCACACACAGAGGTCCATAAGAGAAAGTCTTGGGAGCAGAGGTAAAATAGGAGAGGGTGCTATGAGGGGGTGGCAAGGCAAGGCTGTTGGTAGTGGCAAGTATTTCTGATTAGGTGAGGAAATCACAGGAGCTGGAGGCAGTAAGAGTTGGAGCCTGGTTTTAAACATGCCAAGTTTGGGAGCAGCAGAGATGGTGGTGCTGAGTCCATTCAACCACGAGGGAGCCCTAAAGTGCTCATTAACAGTGTCATTGGCAAAGAGGTCATTATCAAAGGTATATGACCATTCCATAGAGTTCAGTGAGTAACCACAAACTGGTGTGGTTACATCAAAGATGTCACATCTGCACAAATAGTGGTAACACCATTTGGCACAGCTGTCAGCATGTGGGGCTACCCAGGCATCCAGCTGAGGATGAAAATCCAGCAAAGGAGGCAAGTTGATCCATTGTCAATAGATGCTGCCCTCTAGATGACCCATGGAGTGGACATTCACCAGCTTGTCGAACACCAAAGAATCTTTGTCAAAGATTGGGACAGTGAAAGTAACATACATAGTGTCCTATAAAGTACACTGACCCATAGTGTAACAGGGTCCTTGGTTGGTGCAGAGTTACATAGCCCAAGTTCTGTGTTGTGGCTAATCCTGTCCATGCACCTGGTAGTGCATGTCAGGGTTCAAAAATAGGCACTGAGTTTGTTTTGATCTCTTTGAATAAACATGCAATATCGTCATGTTATACACTGTGAATCTTTCCTCCTGGGAAATACCATCGATACCATGTAGCATGGGCTGCATCACATCAGAGAGAGAGGGAGGAGCTTGTCGCTGAACGCTGCCTAGCTGAGAAGGAAGCTAGTCGAGCAGGAGCTGTGCAAAGCTTTTTTATTCTAGAAAAGGTATGCCACCATTGTGTTGAACCTACCTGTCTAAGTGCACAGCCTTTCCAGATTACCTTCTGTGACTTGTTTTCTGCATTTTATCCATCTTCTGGTCTCCCTTTTCTTCCACAGAACCGACTGCAGTCGGTGGTGCAGCCGGTGCCCGAGAAGAGAAGGCAGTGGAGAGTTCCTGCTGGGGATAGCGTGACAGACCCATCGCAGCAGTACCGCGGCAGTGAAAGGAGAGGACTGTCTGCTGACCTTTGCTGGCGAACCTTCTGAAGAAGCTGCTTTGAAACTGCTGAGGAAAGCTTGAAGGTTCCCTACCTGCTGCGATTCCGTAAAACTTTGAAAGGGAGATTGCCTCTTTTCTAATTTTTTCTACTCCTCTTTTTACCCTAAACTTCAGGTTTTATTTATCTCAATGTACAAGAGAAATTGTTTATTTTTTATGTCTTTTTAAGTCTTTTAGAAATGTTTTCTTTTTAGGACAGCGGCAAACCGCATTGCTTAAAAGCACCTTCTGCACATCCTTCACATTTTGCCTGTGTTTGAATTGCTGCAATTAAGTCTGCTACTAAGGAATCAATATATTTCTTTTTTTTGTTAATATAATTTTTATTTGGAGAATTTTTCAGGTTTACAACAGGGGAAGGGGGTTACAGCAGTCAGATGTTCACCATGAATCATACATTTGATCTTGTACAGAGCAGAATACATGTTGGGTAACAGACATGGCAGTACAAAATACTTTCTACTAAGCTTTACACAGAGTGGGGATACATATACACTATTATTTTAACATTCATAAGTCCCAGTTTATTGACAAGCACAGCATTTTCCCTTCCCCTTTATTCATTCTCCCTTCCCATCCATTTCCCTTCTTCCTCTCATTCCTCTCCCTCAGCCACCCTCATCTTATTTCGGTTTAATTTAATCAAGGGACAAAATTAGAGTCCCAAGTCATAATATAAAGGATCCACTTTGTCCATTTTTGAGTGCATAAGTTGGCCTGATCATTTAATTGATACGAAATTTTTTCAGCCTTATATATTTGATTCACTGTATCTCTCCATGCTACAATAGTTGGGGGTTGCGGTGAGAGCCACAGTCTGGTTATGGCCTTATTTGCTGCCATGAGGGCTATCCCCAACAAGTATCTGTTTTGTGGGTCCCTGAACTCATGGGGAGGACAAGAAGTAGGAAGCACTCTGTGGTTAACGTGAATGCTATGCTCAGTATGACTGATAATTCCCTTTGTAGGAAAGTAAGAAGGGCTGAAAGACAGGGCAAGTCCAAAAGACATGGGTATGGTGTAGGCGACATCCCGACTGGCGCCAGCAACTCTTAAGGGTCAAAGGGGAAGTGAGCTGTTATAGCCGGTTTGAGGAAGAATCTGATCATTAACTGCCATGAGAACAATCTCCATGTGTGGGAGCAGGTGAGCTTTGACTCAAGAAGCCAGCCTCTGTCCCACTGTTGTGGAGAGATGTCTCTTCCTATCTCTCTTTGCCATTTATCCTGTATTTTGATGAGATTTATGTTAGTAGTGTTATTGAGAACCCTGTAGAAGGAGGAAATGGCATGCGGGATCGGACTTGCAGAGAGGGTAGTTTGAAGTAATAAGATTAATGGGGGTGTATTATCATGATTCTGTCGATCAGTAGCTAGGAGCAATAGAAATGTCTAAGTTGTAGAAATTGTAAAATCCACCTGCCGGAGCCCATGGGACTGTTGTAGCTCCTGGAAGGGCCTAAACTCATTACCTTTGAGTAACTGGGAGAAGGAGTAAATGCGAAGCCAGGCCCATTGTTTAAATGTGTGGTCGAACCAATTAGGCTTAAAATTCTCCAGAAGGGCAATCGGGCACATATAGATTAGGAAGGGTGATAGGGCAAATCGTCTTCTAATTGCCCTCCAGGTTTTGAGCTGATATGCAATCCAAGGGCCTGGGTTCGACTGTAGTGGCTGGGTTGATGACTGATATAGAGTTGTTCTCACCAGATCATCAAATGGAGAAGTTTCCACCATTTCTTTCCATTTAGCAGGGGTGCTCTGCGTGAAGTGAGCTGCAAGAAAAGAAAGGTGGGAGGCCCAGTTGTATAATTTTAAATTGCAAGACAAGTCCGCCTTCTTTGCCAGGGAGGCAGAGTAGTAAGAAACGTACTTTGGGTCACCAGCCTGCCCAAATAAATTTCAGTATTGCTTTATTCCAGGACTGAAGTGTTTTGGCAGGGATGAGTGTAGGGACATTTTGAAAGATGTATAACGCCCAGGGCAGGGTCACCATCCGAACGACTTCTATGCATTGAATTAGGTTGAGCAGTAGTATTGCCCACCTATTAAGATCTGCCTGCAGTTGGGCATAAAAGGGGTCATAGTTGTGTCTGATTGTCTGCTACGAAGACCGGGAGGTAGATTCCCAGGTACTTCATTCTATCAAGGTCCCATCTGAATGGGTGGGACTGCTTGAGTTTATGGGGGGAAGCAAAGTGAAATGTAAGAGCATCAGTTTTAGTAGTATTTAATTTGTACACTGAGCAGCCCCCATAGTCTTCCAAGATCTGAAATACAGCAGGGACTGACTCTTCAGGGTTGGTCAGGAACAGCAGCACATCATCTGCATACAATGCAATTCAGTGCTCCTCACCCTCCATCTGCACCCCCGATATCTGTGGAGAATGCCTGATTGCCTGGGCCAGGTGTTCAATGAAAATGGCAAACAATCTGGGAGACAGAGGGCAACCTTGATGTGTGCCACTGTGTAATGGGAAGTACTCTGAGTGGTGACCTGCAATTTTACATATGCCTTTGGGGAGGAGTAAAGAGCCCAAATCATAGCTACAAACAGCGGAGAGATCCCCATCTTGAGCATTGTGGTGAACAGAAAGGGCCACAAGTCCTCTGTCGAATGCCTTCTCAGCATCAAGGTTGAGAAGGACTGATGGAGCACCTTGTAGTTGCAGCTCCTGTACCAAATGCAGGGCCCTTCTGGTGTTATCAGTGGTTGACCTAGAACTGACAATCCCATTTGGTCCAGTGCTATAAGGTCTGGGAGAATCGTATCAAGGCATTTAGCCAAAATGGACATTAGAATTTTATAATCTACATTTAGCACTGAAATAGGGCAATATGAACTGCACAGTTGTGGGTCTTTATCTGGTTTAGGGATGACAGAGACAGCGGCATATGACCAGCTTGGGGGGGGGGCCTCATGTCCCTTTGTTAGGTCATTGTAGGCTTGAAGCAAAAGGGGCCTACCTTTGATTCCATACATTTGTAAAGTTCTGTCCCGTATCCGTCAGGACTGGGGACCTTCTCTGTCTTTAAGTTGGAGATGACATTTTTAAGTTCCACATAGGATATGGGGGCAATAAGGCCTTCCTGTTGACTCTTGTCAATTTTGGGAAGCTCTAAAGGGGAGAGAAAGTCCTCAATAGTGCTTTGGTCACTCTCGTAGTCTGGGGTGTATAGTTTCGTATAGTAGTCCATAAAAGCCCTTGAAATCTGCCCCAGCCTTGAGTGGGTTGCTCTGCTACCAGGTCTTTTATGGTAGCTATAGTGGAGAGACGCCTTGTCTCCACAGGTGAAAAGCCAGCAAGTGAGGCCCTGGGGCCACCTCTCTACCTCTGCCTAAAGAATGCCAGGGCTATCTCAGTACGTTGCAAGAGCTTATCTAATTCCTGCTTAGTCTGTCCCATCTGTTCAGCCACAGAAAGGTCCCCTGCTAGTGTGCAGTTTGGAGAAAACTAAGGGTCTGTTCTAATCTTATCTGTCTCTCTTGACTCTGCTTTGCTAGGATGGTGGTATATTGTATCAGATGGCCCCTTATGACTGCCTTTAGTGTATCCCACCTAATGGCTGGACTGGTGCCCAGTGCCCCGTTGTCCTCAATATCTCCTGTATCCTGTCCCCAGCCCAGTTCCTGAAAGACTCACTTTTCAGATGTATTGGGTTAAGTTTCCAGAAGGTATTACGCCTGTCTAGGCCAGGTCCCATTGTGTAATCACTGGGGCATGATCTGAATGGATAATGTCCCCCATGGTAGCATCTCTAAGGAGCCCTAGGTTTTCTTTTCATGTGTAACAGTGGTCAATCCTTGTGTATGTACCATGTGCGTTAGAGTAGAAAGAATAACGTCTGTCTCTCGGGTGGAGAGCGCGCCACACGTCCAGCCAGCCCACCTCTTGGACAAATCTCTTGAAGAATTTATGAGGGGCCGATTGCCTACTTTTGGCAATGTTAGTAGTGTTCAATGAGGGGCTCAGGGTTATATTAAAATCCTAGCAAGAATCAGGGTACCTTGGACAATTCCAATATTTTCCTTAGCAAGAAACCAATTGTTAAGGTAGAGGACCCTGGGGAAAATAAGCATCCGACAGGGTCAGTTCCTTACCCTCCAGTACTCCATGGACTATAACCAGGTGGCCCTCCTCATTCACCCACTCCCGGGTAGCCTGAAATGGGATCTGGCTGGAAATTAGAATGGCCATCCCCACCTCCTACCCCCAGTATACGAAGATGCAAAAACCTGTGAAAAACCTTTGGATGCCAATTTTTTATGTTCATTAGCATTCATGTGCATTTCTTGAATATAGGTAATTTCTGCTCAACTTTTCTTAAACAGTGCAAGCATTCTGGAGCGTTTGATGGGATTTCCCAACCCATTTACATTTAAAGATATGACTTGTAACGATTGTTAAGCCATTCATATTTCTCTAGTATATATAGATATTCTGCTAACTCCATCCACAATTCCCCAACCTGCACATCTGCCAACATCAACATCTGCTGCACTAAAAGGTGACTGCCTACAACTTGGTGAGGGAAATAAGGGTTCCTCTAACATTAGACTCTCTAATTTAATAAGAATAAGTGGGATAAACTAACTTTAGGCTAAAACTGGGGACAAAACTAAAGCAGATCTCTACCAACTGGGCCTGGCTGCTAAACTATGGGCGACTTCCATAGGTCCGAGGGCTAACGGCTCAGGCCTCAGAAGTGCCAGATTGCATAGTCCACCTCACAGGGGGACCAGACGTACACGCCCAGAGACTGGGGAGGTAGTCATGCCAATATCCCCATCCTGGCTAATCGCTTTTCCTTAATGTAATATGTATTCAGCTTGCAATTGTAATAAATCCAGGTTAGTCGGGCCAATCATTATTACGTGCCATACAGCGGGGTGGGCCGTATTCATCATTCTTCTACCATTGATCCAAGCCACATGTTTGAATATATAATCTATTAGGCCCCTCCAATCCCAGCTCCACCGTCACAGCGCTGGTGAGGCGAGAGTGGAAAGGGGTAACAGCCCAAATAGGGCTCGAGTTTGTGGACAGTTATGGCTTCCAATTCCTTCCCCCCACACCAACCACCCATGGACCCCAACTTGGGTGGAGCGGTCGAGCGGAGGGAAGGCTCAGTAGGTCTGCCGGCCTCCACACCAAACCCAGTGTCCTTTCTAAAAAGTCTGGAATGTTATACCATTAAGCAACCCTCCCAGAGCCTCGTGGAGACCCAGGGAGAGAGGGACAAAGAAAGAAAATAACGAGGACAGCAGAGAGAGAGCCCTTGGCCTGGTCTGTACCCCCTTGTGACCGTTTGCATCTCCACCCCTCAACCCATTGCCCCCACCTCACAATCCCCCACCTTCTCATTCCCAGTCAAGTAACCTTACTCGCCTCTTATCTGGTCAAAGTCTAGTTGGCGTGGCCAGTCACCTATGCGACCATTCCCCACCACACTCGCTCTTACAGTTTGCCCTGCAGCCTCCCCTGTGCAAAGTATGATGGGGGGTGTGCAGAGCTGTTCCAGCTGAGAGGACAGACTAACTTGGGAGAAGGGAGAGTAGAGGTGGAACCCCTGGGAGAGCAGAGACACACGTGTCACAGGGTCACAAAAGTTAAGGGAGGCAAACCAATACCTGTCCTTTAATGTCTCGGCTCCAATGTCCAAAAAGTTGGCACTGCGCCCATTTCACAGCTTGCGTTGTTAAGTTCAGTTCACTCTCTGCCGATGCTTGCTTGTGGAGCCCAGCTACAATCTGCCAGAGAGCTGTAATGCCTTCCTGCCGATGTTGTTCCTTTGCTACCCCTTATTCCATGCCTTCATTGCCAACTTGGTCACCAAAGCCTTGCTCAGGGCCTCTGCTCCAATATTATCTGGAAGCCTTCTCTTCTTAAGTCCCTGTATTGCCTCCTCCACAGACTCATAAGTTTTGGGGCCATCTGGAAGCTGGACTACTAGTTTAGCTGGTATGGGGTTCTGAATTTGATTTTGGCCTCTTTAAGCTTTCTGAGAATAGGAGCATAGGCTCGACGTTTAGCCACAATAGCAGTGGGGTAGTCGTTGTCAATGAAGATTCGATGATCATGATGTTTTACTACCTCCTTTGCCAAGATTTATGAAGCATCAGCTCTTTGTCCTGGTAATGCAAGAATCTTATTAGGATAGCACGGGGCAATTAACTGTCTGTGGGCCCAGAGTGCGGTGGACATGATCCATTTCCAACAGGCAGCTATCCAGTATATCTAGTGCTCTTTTAAAAACTGTTGCATGAAGAATATAGGGTCACTGCCTCCGAACCCTCCAGAAAGCCTGAAACACGAAGATTATTTCTTCTGCTGCATGCCTCCGTATCCTCCGCTTCCTCTCACAGTTCCTGCACTCCTTGTGGAGTTGTACAATTGTATTTTCGGTGTCATCTACGCTGGAGTCCATGGTCGTGGCCTGCCCTTCCGACTCCTCCATTCTCTTTCCATTTTCCCATGTCCGTCAGAAGGCTGCAAAAGTAGAACGAGTCTCTTCTAAAATCCTCAGTTCTCACAGCACTAGATCCATTTGTCTGGAGATATTCAAGTGCCCTGTGACTTCCACAGGCACAGATTCACTTCGCGCCAAGACATGCGAGCCATCACTGTCCAAGCCATTGCCATCGAGCTCGGCGGAGTTCATAAGCGGCTTGATTTTGCCTGACTTTGGTTTGGGCATCTTCCTGTTCTCCTCCATTAATTCTGACCCGATTTTGAGTTTTGGATGCTGAGTTTTAGTGTTTTTTGCCTCGATGGGGACAGAGCTTAGTGCTCAAGCTGCTTCCAGGGGCATGATGTCACCGAAGTCCCAATCAATATCTTTCTTGCTGTTAAAGGGTGTTGCACATTCCTTAAAAATTAATCTGGGTGTTTGGGTCACTCATAAGACTACAGAGTCTAGTAATCTAGGATAATTGAGCCCTAATTGAGTTTTAATTGACTAGTCAGTGAAGCACACGTGAAACTGCAACACAGTGGCTTTATAAAGTACATCTGCTTCATTTGAAACTAGTTTCCTTTGATTCCTGTGTGCTGTGCCTAAGGTGTTGCAGTGGAATGGTGCTCTCTGAACCAAATTCATTCTTTTGGTATAAATCCTGAGTTAAGCGTCCTGTCTCCTGGGAAAGTTTCCTTGCCAACGTTCTGTGTCAGGACTGAGATTTGTAGCTGCAGTTGGTTTTTCTGTGTTACTTTACAGTACATTAAAGTAAGTATTGAGTGCTGTTAGTTTGATTTTGGCAGCTGTTTACTCCCCTGTTAAGTTATCTTGGACCAGTTGCTGCGCTTGTCTGTGGGAGAGTGGTTATATCTTGGGGTGGGTTTGTTCTCTGGCTGTATAAAGTTTTTTTTCTGATCATGGTTATTTCTGCTCTGGTCCCTCTTCTAATGCGATTTCAGCAGGTTGGAAGGAGTCCCGATTCTGCATGCCTTTTGTGCTGCAAGCTTAATGAACTCAACAGCCAAGGCAGCTTAAGGATGCTTAAGAAGTTATTTTGTGATTGTAGAGAAGGAACCCTGGCTGCTGGATCTGCTTAACTTAAGGAGGACAAAAGACAAAAGGTCTCAGAATTATATATGGCACTTCTTCAGCCAGGAACTAATAGTGTGTCTGTCCCAGTGTCGTTGGGCAAGTACTCCTAAAATGGACAAGGAAAATGCTTTTGTTTTCCTTTATATCTTTTCTTCCAGGAGAGTTGGAAGGGTGTTGTATTGGGTTCACTGCTTTGATTTATGTTTTTTTAATGTATAAGTTTATTGCTGTTTTGGGGTCTTAGTCTTTTGCTATGATGGTAGTCACCAGAAAGCAAAGTGCTATAGCTGTTACAAAGCCAGAGTTAGCCCGTAGGGATATTGGTGCAAAGAACGATCTGGATGCACCAGTTTCTCCCCACAAGGCTGTTACATCAGATGGGAATCAGAATAAACATAAGCAGAAAGGGCTCAAAAATAAAAAGGGCAAAAAGATAATGAAAGGTAAGAAAACTAAAAATTCAGACAAAAAGAGATAGTAACTGGTTTAACCAGGAACAACAATACATGTGAGAATAGTGTCCTCATGAGAAAATTAGTAATATCCAGATGAAAGGTTGTGTTAAGAATACACTGAAAAGCACCAATTTCAGCCTTGGTCAGCTAACCAATTAAAAATCAGTGATATGTTTCAAAGACATAATAATGCTGTGTCTGCAGCTAGTCCTTTGAGTGTCTCTGCTCATAGTATTAACCCTGAGGTAATTGAATGTCAAGATTGTATTCCACGCTAAAGGTTTTTGATCTAACTAGTACTCAGGGCTCTATGATTGCAAAGACAAGTTTTTCAAGCAGCCAGAGTGGTGTAGAGTCACCTGATACTATTATATGTAAAGACATTCAAGCTAGGGGCCCTCGGGATGTGGAGGAGAATGTTGAACTCTCACCTACATTCCAGCCACTTTTTATACTATTCATATTCTGCTGTGTTCTCTCCAGAAATGTACACTCCAATTTCTACTAGAAAGAAGTCCAAACAGGACAAGCTACACACTAATGTAAATGAAGTGATGGGTGTGCTTCATATGCTCACCGTGGATCTAAGGAAAAGTTGGCTGGCTTGGTGTTTGAGGACCCTAGGGCAAAATTGAGAAGTATCTCTTTGCTCAGAGTAAAGATATCAAAGAGTTTACTAAAAATCCCTATGCAGCTCATTTAATGATGTTAGATCAAATGGTGGGAATACAGAATTAAATCAAGACCATTAAACACAATCAAGCTCTAACCAGTTTTAAATTGGAGGACATTTTGAATAAACTGGAAAAAATTTGCCTGAGAGTCCTAAATCGCCTTCTTTGGAATTAGAACAGTCTGAGCAGCTATGCCTGACTTTTCTTTGATTTCATGTCCCCTCTTGAGCCTAATATTAGGCAGAAAAAGAATAGGAAAAAATGTAAGGAAAAAATTACGGTCAGGGTACAGGACAAATAGAAATTACAGTCCCCAGTGGTAGTAGTGGACCCACCAATAGCCCCAATCAAATTGTAAATATGGACTGTCTGCCCAGTATGGGCAAAGGAGGATCCAGCCCTCTGATCTTGGTGATGATTCACTAATAAGGGCTGTTAACTTAGCCGAACAGAAGAACCCACAGCAGAGTGCCTTCCCTCAGCCACCTAATGGGACACAGTCTATGGTTCCAGGAAGAGAGTGATCCTCATCTGGGAAATTTAACTAAGGCAATCATTTCCATGGAGGAAGAACTTAGATCTATGAGGAAAGATTTTACAAATGTTGCCCAAACCACGGAGAATAAACAAGTTGAGCCATTTTAGAGTTTAGCCAAGAAATCCCTAAGCAAGTGGCAAAGGCTGCCCCACTTATAGATATTGATGCCTGTGCCATCTTAGCTTTGTATGGTTTTAAATGGGAGACTGGTTCTGACAGGGATAATATTAGTAAGACTGTGAACCTGATGAGGGTAGTCTCGGGCATCCAGGTCTCTGATTCTGATTTTACTAAAATATGGAGGGATAGAGATGTTTTGGGGATTGAGTGTATCTTTTTGTTCTGTCCTACACACAGTTTAGCTAATCATATATGGATGAACCAGGAAGTACTGAATAGATTGGGCTGTCAAGTAGACTTCATAAATAGAGGCCTTTTAAATAAACAAAGGGCTGGAAAATAAAGCATGCTACTCATAGAAGTATTTTTGTGTATAGACTTCTCCCACATGAAAAGAGGAAAGCTAAAAAGGCTCTATTTAATTTCTTAGTACACTTCTTACACTTACCCTCACACAATTATAAAATCCTTCAGGCACATAGGAGGTCCTACAAAGTAGGTTTGCCAGATAGATGTCCTGTTTGAATCAGTCCAGAAGCAAATGATTTGATACCTTTTAATGGACCAACATAGATGTAACAACAAGAACAAAGTGCTCTAGCTTTCCGAACCAACAGTCCTTCTTCAGAAGCTCAGCTCAGTTGAGCTTCTGAAGAAGGAAATGGCGTCCAAAAGCCAGAGCACTTTGTTCTTGTTGTTATATCTATGTTGGTCCATTAAAAGGTATCAAATCAATTGCTTCTGGATCTATTCTTGCAAGGACCAATACGGCAACTACTAAATCTTTTGAATCAGGGGACATGGCGGAGAGCGTTCTCCAGAAATCATCCTGCCTGGATTATCTGGGCATCCATATAGTTCCCAGTGAGATACTCAGTTTGGGTAGTCTTATAGCAGAGCAGAGTTTTTCAACTAAGACTTTTTCAGTTTTTGGGCTCCCAAGAACTAAAGATGAATCAGAGTCAGTATTAAAAAACCTTATGTAGGATTCATTTGTATATTCATTGGGCATCCCGTTAGGACACACAGAACAGTTTGCCCCACGAAGAGTGGGCTATGGCCCCAAGGATGACCAGGTGGTATTTACTGTTAATTCAAAGGAGGCCCATGAAAGGCTCTTGACAAGCCTTGATACTCTGGATAACATGGGCATTTATATAATAGAATGGGAAACAGTAAGGGTGGAAGAGTTAATCTAAATAACGCCCATCCAGAACAGGCCATAGTTCAGGATAAGATTATGGTGGAGGCTGCCAGGCCTATGTCTGGTAACCTCCTTTTGAAGAGTTTACAACATATAACAGGTATCTCCCATTAGAGACTCTAACCCTTGACTGTCCACTGATAGTTCTTTGAAAATACAGGAAACTGATTTAAACTGCCCTGAGTAGGCATTGCTATCCTGGAACATATCTGGGATAGCAATCAGATTTCTGATAAAGAATGGAAAAACTTCATTTATAAACATCATATAATTTGTCTTCAAGAGACGTGGCACTCTGAAAGTTCAAATGTTTCCTTAAATGGATATGTTTGCTTCCAGCTTCCGGGTATCAAAATGGGCAAGTTTGGTAGGATGTCAGGGGGTTTACTAATTTGGGTCCAAAATAGAGAAAATTTAGATGCACAGATGTTAGTTTCTAGGGGCCCTTTCTTGGCAATTTTTTTTACATGCTCCTAGGCTTACTTTCTGTTTGATAAATGTTTATATTCCACCAGTAAATTTGAAATAGTTCCATTTCTACTGTTGGGCAGAATTAGATGAAGTTATACACTTTTGTTGGGCCACGACTGGTTGTGACAATATTATGGTCTGTGGTGATTTCAATGCTTGTATTGTTTTTTTCTATGGTTATTCTGACAGTGATGCCAATAATTGGATGTATGACAATGCAGCAGGCCTCAGGAGGTCATCATTAGATAAGAAGGTTAATCTTTCTGGCCATAAGTTAAATTGAATTGCTGATAGTTAACAATCTAGCTCCTGTTAATGGTAGGATAAAGGGTGACCTTGAGGGAACTTTCATGTATAATAACTCAGTGGGTGCCTCTGTTCTAGAGTTTATTTTTGAATGGCCCAATGGATTTTTGGGATTCATTGGTCATCCCTGGTAGAGGGAGGGTGACCATTTCCATTAGTTTTAAAGTGGAAGTAGAAGAAACGCAGACCAAGTTGGGTTTAAACTTGATGGAGGTAAGAACCACTCTAGTATTAGATGGAACAAAATTAATTTAAATGAGATTGAATGTACAGTTGAAGCAGCTCTAGCTAATTTGACTGCACTCACTGGCGATACCTTGACCCATGAGACAATATACTCTATTCTCTCAGCTTGTTTTAATAACATTAAAAATTAAATTTATAGTGATTATGGAGCTAGGAACTTACTTAGGCCAGCTAGCTCCTGGTTTGATAAGGAATGTATATATTTTAAAAGAAATTTGACCAAACGTATAAGATATACAAAAATGATTGGTTCCAGGGCTGCATACAGGCACTTACATAAATTAAGAACTCAGTATAAAAGTTCCTAGGTGATAAACGTGAAGTTTTCAGAAAAAACAATGGAAAATAATGTTAGAAATAATACAAAATAATGATCAACAGGCTTTTTGGCACATGATTGCTAGAGGAACTAAAATAACAGTTGCCAGCTGGACTCATATATTGCTCCAGCACAAAGGATTCATTATTACTCAAAACTTTTTTTTGATCCTAACCGGGAAACTTCTACTTTCACCTGGGAATCATCTGTGGATAGAAGTCTGCTTAGCACCTTTACTTACCAAGAAGTTTATTTGGCTATAGTTCAGCTTAAAAGAAGAAAAGCGCCAGGCCCTGATGTGATCCCTCCAGACATCTACTTGGTTGTGCCATCTATATATGCAAAATTATTGGTGCAGTATTTTAATTTGTGTATATTTTCAATCTGCAACACCCAGCTCTTGGAAGGGATAAGAAGGGAGATAGGACAGATCCTGGTATGTATTGTCCTATTTCCCTTCTGGATATCAGTGGGAAGATCTTTACCAAAATTCTATTGGGAAGACTTGTAGAGCAATTAGACCAGCTGGGGGACCTTAGTGAATTTCAAGTTGGCTTTCACCCAGACTATTGCACAGCTGATAATTGCTACACATTGCTTTATTTAATTGAGAAATATGTGACCATTAGGGTCAACGACTCTATGTAGCATTTATTGATTTTAGTGTGGCCTTTGATAATATCTCTCAATTTGCTCTTGGTAAATTATGATACAGAAAGGCTTTCAATATGACCTTATTAGCATAATAAAAGAACTAGATAGCCAAACCTGGGCTCAGGTAAGGAGTGGAACTAGTGGACAAATATCTGAAACATTTGAGACAAACAAGAGAGTAAGACAGGGGTGTCTTTTGGCCCCAATTCTGTTTTGTCTGTACATAGACCAGTTATTGAGGGACCTTTTAGGACTCACCTTCTGATTCTCCCATGGTGGGTTCCAATTTGTGCCTTTTTTGGCATATGCTGATGACCTGTTTAAGGTAAAGAATGGTCTTATATCTTCTGTAGTTTCATTGTTGTTTCCCAGATTCCTTAATCCTAGTGGCACTATATCCCAGGCAAAATTTACTTACAAAACTCCTTGTTTCTGTACTGCCTTGGCCAGAGATCCATTCTATTCAGGGCTTTTTTGTTTTTAACTCATTACCTGTTGATATTACAGAGAGCATGACAGTGTGGTCTTTTAAAACCAGACTAAAATATTTGATGATGGATAATGATATTTGGACATGTTCAAGTAAAATTTTGATGGTTATATTCTGTTTGTTTTATGTATTTTATATTATTCTAAATGTTTGCATGTGTGTTATATTTTATGCTTAAGTATGTCTTGTAACTTGTCTCTGGTGAAACGGGCAGGTTGCTCATCTTGCTTACAAGCATAAAAAATAAAATGAAAAATGAAAATGAATATCGTTATCCAGGTCAGACTTGCCAAAAAGTGGACATCTTAGCTGGGTATGCCACAGCACATAATGTACATATAAATAAAGTTAAAAGTCAGGTTCTGATGTTTGGTTCTAGAGTTATTCTCTACTTTGGCCAATAGGTGACCAAAAGATAAAACTGTAAAGTCATATGTTTATTTAGGTCTTACCATTTAATAATAAAGGAGGTTGGCATTCACACTCTAAGTAATTAAGCATTAAACTAAAACAAACAGCTGGAACCCCTAAAATTTAATAGAAAATTTGGAGGTGCTGTAGTTCAATCTCTTGTGATGGCCACTAAGGTGAAGTACACCCCCAAGCCCTCTATCTGGCAGATGTATGGGGCTATAAGAAGTCTAAGGAAATAGAGACACCCCTAAATAAAATCCTAGAATCAGCTCTGGGCATAGCTAATTCCACCCCGATAGCCTCAGTGAGGGCACAGCTTGGATTTCCAAGTCCAGAGGCCCTAGTACTTTCCAGATTGCTCAGATATTGGATCTCTATTACCAGAATGCTCTCTACAAGATCGCCAAGAGCTTGCTTGAAGGAAAAAGAAAGTTGGATAAGTAGGGTGTATAAACAATCCGTGTGGTTGTTGTGGTTAACTGAAACTTTAAACAGGTTCAGGTTTCACTACCTAAGACAGGCTTGTGAGAAGGGAATTGTCCTTAGCTCTAAATAAAAAAATATTGCACCAATAAAAATTATAAATGTTATTAAAGAAAAAGATTGTCAAATAATTGTTAAGCTGAAAGTTGTACCATGGATTGTGAAAAATGATGTACATCATAATTTTAGATTTTATTTAGAATGTCTGACAGATTATGAGCTAAGAGTTGCTTATACGAAGTACAGGTTGAAGCTTTTAGGAGTAATGTCTTAAAGGCATGATGTAGCAAGACAACGGAAATCTCCAGCAGCTTCTGTAACTGTAGTAAAAAAGAAAGAGAAAACCTTGAACATGTGGTTTTTATATGTCCATGATATTGTAAGCCTAGATCACATTGGTTGATCCCGGTTTGGTCACAACTTGTACTTCAGACCATAGTACTCTTTTAGCTATTATGTTGATGTCTCAGGATGAATATGTGATCTGTCAGGTGGCTGGGTTTTCAGAACTATTTCTAATATACGTAAGGAGTATAAGTGACTTACAGGTTACTGTACAGGTACAAGCTGAACTCCATGAAATGCATTTAGGTAATTTATGGGGAGTGGTTTAAATCCTTAGATGTTCTGTCATTAGTTTTGATGATCATGAGGGGTCTGTATTTTTAGAACCACCAGATAGTGTATATCTAGCTTATTTACGCATTCCTTTTTCAGGGTGTGCTCCTGAAATAGTGTTTTTGTCTTGGTAATCCAATTAGGGTGTGTAAAAGCTGTGAATAGCACTGATATTTTATCTTTTGTACAATAATTGTATAATCAACTGTTGGTTTTCTGCTACAATATAATGTTTTTATCTTCTTATTGTAATGGTCTTTGATCGAATTAATAAAATATTACTATTGCATCACATCCTGACCTAATTTACTGTTGAAAATGTTGGTTTGACTTTGAATTCTAGCCAAATCAACTTGGTTCCAGATTGACATTCCTGAGCCAAACATACAGTACCTGTAACAGCACCTGTAATGCCTGTTAATGTCAGAAAATCCCAAACTCCACTGTGGATGTTTTAGGGATTCCCCTTGGTGTTCCATACTGTGGTGCCCAGCTACAGGGTCTTGCATGTGTATGATATACTACCATTAAATCTAACAACATAAGAGTGTGGAACTTTGAAACATTCGTTGAGGAACAGTGCCCAAACTGGGCCATGTTTCAGTGGGTGAGGTTCAAAACAACAGGAACATGCATAAATTGAACATTATTAACAACAGTCCTTAGGACAGAGTAGCGGTCAGGCCACTGGATTGGCCTGACTCCATAATTGGACATTGCAAAGGATCATCCTTTGATGCTGGGATGACTATAAGGAAAAGAGCAGCTGTTGCAATGGAGTGATTGGAACAGAATTGGCACATGGCGGTATTAGGGAATCTGCTGCAAAAGTCTGGACTTATCATTGCTGTGAGGTGGTAGAGACCCATATGTTGCTAGTTAACTTGGCATATGCACAAAGTTCTACTGGGGCAAAAGTGAATATTGGGCCAGACTTGGAAAGTCCCTTTGGCAAGGAGGGCTACTAGAATTTGCTTTCCAGCAGGGTTGTCAGTCTTCCATTCAGTCTATGGAGTGGAATAGTCTGGAGACTCCACCATGGGGTTGAGGTAGGCATCTTTTCCTTCACACAGTCACATAGGTGGACAGAAGGTCGATGGCCACCCGTCAAGTAGAAGATGGTGAGGGGTGGGAAGAAAAGTAGTCTGGATTCGCAGGGTTCAGAACATGGAGAATTCTTGGGAGATCTATTTGGTGAAATTCTAATATGCTTGCCAGCATGTATGGCAGAAGACAGCGGTGAATTATCATCATTTCTGAAAAAGAAGAAAACACAGAAAGGTAAACTTACAGATCTCCCTCCCCCAGCCGGTGGAAGGAGCATTAACCCTTGTGGTGCCACGGACTGATATATCAGTCCAAAATTCCTATACGTTCTAATTTTGTTGGCAGCCTAAGGGTTAATCACTTTGTACATTTTCAGTTGATTGGCATGGTACCATTTGTCTATAGCTTTCTTACTGTCCATTAGCTGCACTTGGTAGACAGCAGAGCTCAATTTGTTGATGGTTTCATAGGGACACGCCCATTTGTTGGCAAACAGGTGGGCTGGGGTGGAGAATTTCAGTACCTTAACTTGGTCTCCTACTTGTTAATCGACTTCTTTGACATTTTGTCAAAGTACATTTTGATTGCTGCTGGCTTGTCCCAAATTCTTGGCAGCAAAAAGGTAGGTCTGTACCAGATTGCCTTTCAGTTGCTTGACATAATCATCTGCCAACACTTTGTCTGCAGTAAGGGTGTTCAGATCAATCCACAGATGTTCTAGTAGTCTCATTTGTCTGCCAGTCATCACCTCGAAGGGTGTGCACCAGGTTACTGTGGTCAGGATAGCTCTGATTGCCATTAGGAGTAAGGGCAACAAAGTGTCCCAACCTTTGGGATTCTAGTTTGCAAATTTAGACAACATTAGTTTGATCTGTCTGTTGGCTCTCTCTACCTGTTCAGATGACTGATGGTAATAAGCAATGTGGAACTTCTGGTTAACTCCCAAATAACTCCAAACACTCTTGCATTAGTTCTCCTGTAAAACTATTCCCTTTGTCAGAGTCTACCTTGAGAGGTAGGCCCCACCTGGTAAATACTTTATCTAATAGGATTTTGACAGTGGCTTTCGCTGTATTCACTCTACATGGGAAGGTTTCTACCCATTTCGAGAAAAGTAATAATAATCACAAGTGCAAATCTTATTTCTGCTGGTGGTAGGCAGGAGTCCAATGAAATCAATTTGAATTGCATTCTAGGGACCTGATTGCCTTTGTGGGAGTAGTTTGGCATTGTTCTGGGCACAGATAATGCAATTGTACACATAATGTTGGACATCTGTTGTCATACCAGGCCACCAGCCTATGGTTTTCAGTCTCTGCATGGTCTTGTCTACCCCTTGATGTCCACCTGTAGGGGTATCGTGAACCTGGTGGATGAATTCTGATCAAAGTGTTTTGGGAATTACCCATAGTTTTTGATCACCAGAGTGGTACAGGACCAACTTCTGGTATATAGAGAGAGGTGGAGGTCATCAGAATGTCTTTTGAATGGGTTGTTTGGAGTCATTTCTTTTTCTGTTTCTCTGGAGAGGTAGTCATATACCCCTTTCATCTCTGGATCTGCCATTTGCACTGCAGTTTGATTCAGAAAGACCACTTTGTTCCTCTTGTGGGTGGCCACGGTGTGTAGCCCAGTAGGGGGCTGCATAGTCTATACCCCCCGAGCACCATCTTTTGCTAAGGTGTATGCTCAATCATTGTACTCATGGAAAAGCTTCGACTTTCGGTGGGCCTTAACATTGTGTATAGTATGTACAACCTGAAAACAAATTGCTCAGCAAAGCTGCCAATGTGTATTAACAGGTCCCTGTATTACACAGGGTGCCTTCTGAAGAGGCAAAATCATAGGTCTTCCAGAAAAGAAGAACTTCTGTCAGGGAATTGTACACCCAGGAAAAGTCAGAAAAGATGATGATGTCCTCTTTCCCTTGGCCATGGATGATTTCCAGGGCACAAGCCACAGCAGCAAGTTCTGCATACTGGGAAGATTTTATGTGGCACTTCCTGGACACCTCAAAGGTGTCACTTGCTGGCTACAGGACCAGGACCCCAAAGTCTGCAATCTGTTCTCCTTCATGGTAGGAGGAAGATCCATCTGTAAAGATGAAGCAGAGTGCAGGATCTTTTAGGTTACGTAGAGTGGCGGGAAGAAATGGGCCTGGTTCTGGCAGGGTGGGTGACTCTAAGGCTACACTCATGGGGATTACCTTGGTATAGGAGTCCATGTCCCAAGATAGAGAGCATTTTGGTGGGAAGTACAGTGATGTCTTGATCCTGTAGGAGGAGAGACCAATGGGTGAGTCTGGTGTTAGACACATTGGCATCTTTGATTCTGTCTGTCAATAGAAAGTTGGTAGGGGTGTGGTTGATGTGCAGCACAATGGGGGAAACTCTATGATGTGGGTGAATTGTTTAATGGCCCAAAAGGTCACCAAGAAATTCTACTCACACATAAAGTACTTCTGCTCCACAAGGGAGAGCATCTGTGAGACATAGGCAATAGGCCTCAGGTGCCATTTGCTCTTTGCTCTTTGTGCAAGGACTGCTGACATGCCCACCTCAGAGGTGGCAGTTTCCAGATGGAATGGAAGTTCTGGGTTAGGGTTGACCAAAGCTGGAGCAGAGGCCAAGGCCTTCTTCAAAGAAGTGACAGCTGACATGTGTTCTGGTCCCCACTTCCAGGGGACATCTTTCTTCAGTAGCTCATACAGGGGTGTGGCCTTCTGTGCAAAGTTGCAAATAAACTCCCTGGAGGACTTTATTTATTTATTAGCTTTTGTTTACTGGGTAAGCACACTAGACAATGAATACCTATTTTCAGGTACGACCGGGAGATTACAAGTGAAAGTGTACAAACAGTATAACGAACCAAAGGTAGCAATGCACAAGCAGTGAGCAGTGTGAACACAGTGGTAAGGACAATCAAAGCAGTAAAGGTAATAAAAAATGTCATGAAAAACAATATGCACAATGGTAAGGACACTCAAACAGAAAAACATAAAATATACATATTCATGGATGTGATACAAGAGTGCTATGACAAGGTGCGATGACTCCTGTACTAGGGAAGTAAGTGTTAAGGTGCAATGGAGAACAAGGATACAGAGTCACCATTAATGGTTTGAAGGGATAGGGGCCTGGCAGACATGGTACGAGGTAATGCACACCAAGGCTGAAGTGGAAGATGCCAGGCAACCAAGGGACAGTTGTAGGCTAAGGCAGACTTCAGGTGAATCCCCCTGGAGCCCAGGGACAGTTGCAATCTGAGGCAGACTTCAGGTATGTCCAAAGGGATTTCTTGAACAAGGGATGGGTGGAGGTACATGTGATGAGAACTGGTAAGGAGTTCCAGAGACGAGGGGCATAGACAGCAAAGGCACAATCACCAGAGAGAGTACGAGTTTTAGGTACAAGGAGGGACTGCAACTCAGCAGACCTGAGTTGGTATGATGGCTGCATTGGCTGACAGAGTTCAGACAGAGCAGGAGGGGTACTTGACCATACCCAGGAAACATCTCAGTGTAGCCACACTGGTAGGAAGTGGCAAGTCCTGAATGCCTTGAACCTTGTCCAGCGCAGGGCTCCTGCCTTCAGCAGTGATGCGCAGGCCCAAAAAGGAGACTTCAGAAAGGCACAATTGTACCTTTACAGGATTGTACTTGAGGCCTGCCCTCTGCAGGAGTGTCAGGAACTCATGGAGGAGATCCAGATGTTTCACTAGGCCTATTGTGGCCAGGAGGAGGTCATACACATATTGCAGGAAGCACTCTGGTGTGGAGAAGCCATGTGTAGCATGCCTCTTGTGGATATGGAAAAGGGAGGGGCTGTTATGGAATCCCTGTAGGAGACAGTTCCTCGTCTACTGACGTCCTTCAAAAGTGAAACGTCTACTGGCTCTCCAGGGCCAATGGGAGTAACCAGAAACCATTGGAGATGTCTAGTGTACTGAACTACTTGTGTTCAGGTTTCGAAGTTTGAGCACATCCGGAAGATGCCACAGTGGGTGCACAACTGGGAGTGACATGGTTAAGTCTTTGGCAGTCAGTGGTGAGCCTCCAACTATTATTAGGCTTCTACAATGGCCAGATAGGGAGCTGAATGTGGAAAACAGGACCTAATGACCCCTTGCTTCAGTAGGGTGTCAATGGTAGCCTTAAAGAGGGTAGTGCCTCTGCTGGGAAAGGGTATTGTCTGTGGCATGGTGGTTCATCACCAGTGACTTGTATGAGAGAGTCCATTCTCCCGCAATCATGTTTCTGTTTGACAGAGGCATCTTGATGCTTTCCAAAATTGGTTTCAGTTGAGTGAATAGTTTGTGGTGCTGAAGCATAAGTATGATGTCATACTCCGCGTTATTGGCCTTTACTGCTGCCAACCACATGTAAGTCAGAGATGAGGAGCATGTGATAATAGCCAGGTATCTGAAGCAATAGCCCTTTGGCTAAATCCACTACGCAGCCGTAGCGTGAGAGAAAATCTATTCCCAAGATGCTCTGGTGATGACACAATATCATGAGGTCAAAACGACGTGTCACATCTAAAGTACTGATGATGACAGGTATTGATTTGGACCGGTATATTGTGATCACAATCCCCTCAAAGATCTGGGTAGAAGTGGCCTTCCCCACTGAGCAACAAGATAGCTGCGGATCATCTTGGTGCAGCACAGAAACTGCGGCACTCGTATCTAGAAGCAACTTGTGCTGGCGGCCCCCAACCAGTGCTTCTACACATGGGTGTCCAGAATCATCGGTTACCAGGGTGGTGATGATGTGAACCGGGGCTAGACACTGTCAGTCCGATTCACATTGTTTCTGCTTAGCATCGTTAGATAAGGGGTCTATCTCTTGAAGCATTTGTACCACTTTGGAGTATGAAGACTTGGACAGCCTGGCCTCAGTGGATTTTTCCAGTGGAGAGTAGATGGGATGGCAGCCACCATTCTGGATTGGATGGCTGCCATAAGCGACTAGACTTTGGCCTTAAACTCCTGAAGCTGGTTGTTTTCCTTGCAAAATTCCTGTACTGAAGGGTCAGACTGCTGTTTTTGTTCACTATTCCCATTTGTATTCTGCTGGTTTGGCTTCTGCCGATATCGCTGTTTGTTCTTGTTCGATCCTCCTCAGTTCTGATAGGAGGGCTTGTCCTGTTGGGAATCCTTTGATTTCCCTTCCACTATGTACTAGTTGAGTGACTTAGTGCTGTTTTGCACTGCGACCACCTTGGCCTTGAAATCTGAGCCAAGGTCTTGCACGTAAATCTGGTATGCGCATCTTGCCTTTTCCATGATCTCACGGAAGTGGTCCCATCTCAGGAACACTGCTGTTTCCACCTTCTTATGAAGGGCAGATAGTAGATTTTTCAGGAACTGAGATTTGTACTTAAGCGATTCCTTTGCACGCTACCTACATCAGCCACAAGCAGCCTTCGTACTGGGCCGGGGTCTCTTTGGCATGCTGCTTGATCAGATGGGCTAGCATTATGCTAACCATGTTTGGATAGTGCACTGCCAAGAGGGGGATGATGACGACTTCAAACAGGGCTCTGACATCATGACATATGCCTTTCTGCAACTTGGCCCACAATGTAGGATCCACGGTCTGTTTCAAAACCTGTACCTATGCTTGGCTGCAAGGCTAAGCATCTCACAATGATTTCTCACTTTTCCAAATGCCAACTAAGGTTGTCGCATGGGGCCATAAGGACTATTTTGTCTGCAATGTTTTGGATGGCTTGTGCAGACTACAAGGCATTCGGGGGAGGCCTTTGCTGCCCTCTGATGGACTTGACAATCGCCTCGGCTGTGGCAGTGACCACGCCCTGTAGGAGAGTCTGCTGTTCCATCTCCTTTTAAAACAGGTCGGAGACTGCTTGTCTCAAAACCCTGGCCTGATTATCGGTGATCCCAGCTTTTGAGATTGCCTTCTGGATCAGGTCCAGTACTTCTTCCCTGTCTTTCTTATTCAAGGTGGCTACCGTTGGGTGAGACTTCAACCTCTGACATCCCAGGACTGCCATCTTAAATTTCTCCACATCGCTGTCTTCATCTTCCGATGATGTCAGAGTGATAGGCAGGCATACAGCATAGCTCTCAAATGACAATCAGGATTGCCAACCTGATGTAATTTCATCATCTTGGCTTTACACATAGATATATAGACACTGTCAGCAGATAAGGCCTATGGCCAATTCAGTCTGCCCATTTAAACTTGTAAGTTCACTGTATGTTTTCCTAGAAGTCTGTTGCCTCTTACCCCAACCTCCAGAATTCCCTTATGTCTATCCCATGCATTCTTAAATCCTATGATTGTTTCAGACCCGACCACATCCTCTGGCAGGGTGTTTCACTTGTCCACCACCATTTCTGTGAAGAAATTCTTCCTCACGTTTCCTCTGAATAGCCCTCCCTCCAACTTCATCCCATGCCATCTAGTCCTGGAACATCTTTTTAACTGGAAATAGTGTATTTCTGCACCCTGTTCCTCCCTGTAAGGTACTTGTATGTCTCTGTCATATCCCCTCTCTCCCTCTTCTCCTCCAGGGAGTACATATTCAAGTCCTTCAGCCTGTTCTCATAGGACTTGTGATGTAATCCCTGTACCATCTTTGTTGTCCTCATCTGAACCATCTCTATCCTGTCTATGTCCTTACAAAGGTAAGTCTCCAGAACTTACACTGTACCCCAGCCTCACTAGTGTCTTGTATAGTGGAATTTATGACCTTCCTTTTCCTGCTGGTGATACCCTTGCCTATGCATCCCAGCATCCTATTTGCTTTACCTACTGCCATGTCACACTGTTTCCCTACTTTAAGGTCATCAGAGATGACAACCCCAAGGTCTCTTTCTTACTTGGTGCATGCCATATCTTCACACCCTAACTGATATGTTGCTCCAGGGTTTTTGTGCCCCACTTAATTGACTACCTCCCCCCCACTCCCTACTGCCTCCTTAGCCCACCTCCCCCCCTTTCTTAGCTGCCTCTCTAGTCCCTCCTTGCACTTCTGCTACTCCCTGCCCCCCTTTATCTTTTCTGTCTTACTTCTCTCTCATTTTTTTCGACTCCAGCACTTCTGTCTGTATTATGACAATGCATCTGGCTGCATCCTCAGTTAGTTTCCCTCCCATTGCTCTGTTCTCTTACTACTGCTGCTCTGTGCTCTATTACTCATTAGCCCGAATGTACATGACCACATATTTGTACTTCCTGTTATGCTGTTTACCTGCCTATGTAACTGAATGTTTTGTCTACTCTGTATTGTACCTCCTTTGACATGGAACCTTTGTAAAAGAGCCTTGGCTCAAAGGTACTTGTAATCCTAGAATAAATAAATAAATAAATAAAATATGCATTATCTTGCACTTCTTTGCATTGAATTTCAACTGACAAACCTTTGACCATTCTTCAAGCTTCTGCAGGTCCCTCCTCATTCTGTCTGCACCCTCTCAAGTGTCCACTCTGTTACAGAGCTTCATGTCATCAGCGAACAGGGAAATTCTGCCTTCTAGATCCTGTGCGATGTCACTGATGAAGACATTGAATAGGACTGGTCCCAGCACTGATTCCTGTGGTACCCCACTGGTCACTCTTCCCTTTGTGGAGTGACAGCCATTTACCACCACTCTCTGTGTCCTGCCACTCAGCCAATTACCTACCCACCGGACTACAGTCCTGCCCACTCCCATTTTTCCCAGTTTGTTTAATAGCCTTCGATGTGGCACAGTGTCAAAGGTCTTGCTGAAGTCCAGATAGGCCACATCCAGTGCCCTCCCCTGATCCACCTCCCTTGTCATCCAGTCGAAAGATTCAGTGAGGCTGGTCTGGCGTGATCTCCCTCCAGTGAAACCATGCTGTCTTGGGTCCTGTAGTCCATTGGCAACCAGATGTTCCACCAATCACTCCTTCAGTAGTGCTTCCATAATCTTCCCCACTACCAAGGTCAGGCTGACTGGTCTGTAGTTCCCCACTTCCTCTTTGTTCCCGCTTTTGTATAAGGTGACTACATCTGCTGTCCTCCAATCTTTGGGTACCTCCCCTGCTTCCAGTGATCAGCTACACAGGATTGTCAGAGGTTCAGCCACCACCTCTCTTAGTTCTTTAGGACCCTGGGGTGCACCCCATCTGGCCCCAGTTGCTTTATCAACTCTTATTCCTTCCAGTTCATTTAGGACCCTTTCCCATGTAAAGGGACTTGTGCCCATTTCTGCACCATTCCCACCCCTTGTACTCCCTTCAGGCCCATTATCCTCTTCTTCCTTAGTAAAGACTGAGCAGAAATATCTGTTCAGTATGTCTGCTTTACTGTAGTCATCCTCCACGTGGCCCACATCCTCACCTTTCAGTCTCACTATCCCTCCCTTTGTGCTTCTTTTTTCACTTATGTACCTGTAAAAGGTTTTGTCCCCTCTACCCACTGATTTTGTGATGCACTCTTCTGTTTAAGTTTTGCCTTCCCTTACTGACCTCCTTGCCTCCCTTTGCTTCTCCTGGTACTTCTCCCTATCCCCTTCTGCCTGTGTCTTTTTGCATTGCCTGAATGCAGTCTTTTTGGCTTTCACTTTCTCTGCTACCTCCTTGGAAAACCATAATGGCCTCCTCTTCCTTTTCCCTTTGCAAACTTGCTTAATGCATAATTATGTTACTCTTGTAATCCCTGTTTTAAATATTGCCCACTGTTCCTCAACCCCTGATTCCCTCCCCATTCCCATTAATGCCTCTTTCAAGCATCTCCCCATTTTCCCAAAGTCAGCCCCCCTAAAATACAGGATATATGTTTTTGTGTGGTTTGGTTCTGCTTCTTCTGTGATTTCAAACCACAGTGACCATTGGTCACTGTTCCCCAGGTGCTTCCCCACTGTTACCCCATCACACTGTCCCCATTTGTTAGCATGAGGTCCAGTATTGCCTTCTGCCAAGTTGGTTCCATGACTAGTTGCTTGAGGAAGACACCTTGAAGGGGGTCCAGGATAAATCTGCTCCTGGTTGATGCTGCTGCTGGGAGGCTCCAGTCCACATCTGGAATACCAGCACCACCTCACCCTTGTCTGCCACCCTTTGGATAGTTAGCATCAGCTCCCTATCTGTTTCTTCCTTGCAGGGCTGGTGGTCTGTAGATCACCCCTATGTGGATGGCTGACCCCATTTTCCTTTCCAGCTTAACCCACAGTATCTCTCCCCCATTTTGTTCCTCCTGGATCTCTGTGACCTTTATGCCATCTTTCACATAAAGTGCCACTCCTCCTCCCTCCCTTCCTGCCTGCCCTGGCATTGGCACACATGGCTTTCCATGATGTGAACTCCCTGTACTGACTAGCTGTTCTACTCCACCCCCTCCCTGGTTGTCCTTTATCCCTGGTTCTCCCTGCTGTCTGCCCTTCTGTTGAATGTTGCCCCCTTTCTTCCTATCCACCCCTTGGGTGCTGATCTCCATCTTTTGCACACTGCTTTGTAGAGGTATCATCTGCTCCTGTTCACTTGTTCCACTGCTAGCTGTGGGGGGTGGACAATTAGGTACCCTCCTTGCTCGTCTGCCACCCTTCTTGGGTAGTTTAAGTGCTTGTCCATGTAGCATTTAAACTTATCATTGAGTGCTAGGGTTCCCCTCCAGGATGAATGCAGGCTGTCAGGCTTGAACAAGCCCCCATCCCTCCAGGTGGGTCCCCAGTCACCAATTAATCCAAACCCTTCCTCACAGCACCAGTTATTTAACCATGAGTTAAAGTTCCTCATGCATGTGCCCCTATGCTCTCCCATGCCTTTCACAGGTAGTATTTCTGAGAAGGTGACTGAAGTAACTACTTGCTTGAGACCTCTCCCCACTTTCCTAAACTCTTCCTGAACTTCCATAGGCTCCCCATTTGCCAGGTCATTAGTACCTAAGTGAATAATGACATCCAGCTCACCCTCCTGTCTTGCCTTCCCGGCAATCCCCAGGATCTTCTTCCCATCCCTCCATGACTTGGCATCTGGTAGGCACCTCACCTCCCTGTCCCCCCCCTCCTGTGTTCCTAGCTGGATCCCTCTTATGATAGAGTCCCCCACCAGGATTTGCTTCCTCCTCCTCCTGTGGGGTCCACTGCTCTCCCCACTGAGGTCACCTCCTTGGCTGACCTCCACATCCTTCCCTTCCACTCCTCTGGGTACCTCTGTTTGGTTGTCCCTGTTTGCCAGTGTGGTATATGAGTTCAGGAGGGGAGTAGGATTTAGGATTGTTAGAACAAAGGCTATAATATCACTCTTATAATGTAGCACTTAGATTTACCTCGGGCCTTACCCAAAAATTATTTTCCTAAATTGCCAAAAATAATTATAACATTTACATATGATATTATCCTTGGTCTCCAAGTTCACGATAATGGTAATAATACTTCTTTCCACACTTATAAATATGAAAAATATATGTATTTTATTGACACCTATACAATTTATTTATTTATTTATTTATTGAATGGTATCATAATTACAATCCTTTGAGTCAGAGGCTCCATGTCTAGAAGACAACATTTTGACATACATGTAGTGGGGAAACACAATAATGCATAAAATAAGAATATAAACATTTAAATAGGCAAATACAATAATGGATAAAATCGGAATATACGCATGATAAAGTGACTGGAATTATAAAAACATAGTTGATAATGCACTGACAGGATTAAAGGGAGACCTAGGACTTCTAGGATAAGCAAATAGAGATTAGGCAGGACAAGACCCAGTGTCAGACTTGAGTAGAATGCAAAAGTGGTGATCTGTATATGACAAAGAGTAATTAATGAGTAAATAATCGTGGACTAGGTAGGACAGAGTCCATTGTCGGGGGGGTCAGGGGCAGTTACAGGAGTGAAAGGAGAGGAGGTGGTTTCAGAGCAGGGTTTTTTTTTTAACATATAACATTTTATTATTTTTCTTTTCCAAGTACATTTAGCCATCAGAAGGCCTCCAAGACATAGTCAAAGCCCTATTTCAAAAGGGTCGGTTTGCTGCAGAACAAGAAGTTAGAGCAGTTATTACAATCCAGATATTTACCTAGCTTATATATCAGTATGTATCAAGTTTGTCTAATATATAGTTGGGAAACTTAGGTCTCGTAATAAAAAGCACACAATGTTGTTATTCACATCAGACACTATAAGCACAGGACCTCTTAGTATTAATATCCTAAGGCATCCCGGGATACAGCATTACATTTTATTCCCTAGTATATCTATTGGCTACAATCTCCTACGTATGACCCTAAAAGAAAGAAAAAAGCTGTTGGCTATAACCTATCAGTTAAAAGGTACTGCTCAGCTCTATCCAATAACAAAAAGCAGGAGAGTAAGATATAGTATCACAGTAGTGGTAGAATTATGATGGCATCTCCCCTTTTTATATGTCTTAGGGCTCATCCCTTAAACCACCTAAAAGGTTGGGGGGGTTGCAGTGGGGGTTACGAGCATATATTTGAGTTTAAATACCCCTCCCATTTCTTGTGATACTTGTCCAGGCCTCCCGAGCCACAGCAGTAAGTCTCTCAAAGACGGCCAGCCGAGCCACAGCCATTCTCCACTGCGCTGGCGAGGGGGACACCGGCTGTCTCCATCTCATAAGGATGACCCTTTTGGCTTCCATTACAGCTATTAGAAGCCATGCCCTTTTGAGGGGGATAGTGGGTGCAGAGCGGTGGTATCTCCTAAAATGAGAGATGAGTTGTTAGGAGAGATGGATTTGCCTGTTATCCTAGAGCAGTCAGCCAGGACCTGCATCCAGAAGGCTTGCAGGTTTGGGCAAGTCCATAATATGTGCAGTAGATGGGCAGGGGAAGTATGGCACCTCCAGCAATTGTCAGAAGGGATTATTTTGAGGTTATGAAGGAAGGAGGGGGTTCTGTACCACCTAAACAGGATCTTCAGTTGAATTAATTGACTCCTAGCATCTACATAGGCAGTCTGGGCATCCCCAAGGCATGTAGACCACATTTGAGGGGATATAGAACATTGCAGCCCCCGTTCCCATGCCACTTTGCTTACCAAGGTAGTGTCAGGTTGTGCATCCCTAAGGGTCTTGTAGAATAGGCTTACCACGCCTTGGCCTCTCCTGCAATGAGGTGAAGTAATGCATCATGCCACAGGGAGTGGCCTGCATGTGCTTTTAACAATGGGGTTAAAACACTCCTGATCTGCAAGAACTTCCAAAAGTCCGTCTGGGGTAGCCCATACCATTGTGATGAGGGGGTTATCCCATAGTGGGGCAAATATGATCAGGGGAAGATAGTTCAAGCTTGGGGTCCCCGAGAGTGTCATGCCTCTACACCAGGCCCTGCATGTTTCTATTATAGCCGGTATAAAATGGAGTGCTTCAGGTTTTTTTTAGCTAGTAGAGAGTACAGTGGTCTATCCGGTGCTAAGTCTGCCTCCAGGGTAGCCCACTGGGGTGGGGGGTTATTCTGGGGAAGAAACCAGGTCACAGCCTGGGCTATCCTGAAGGCCAGGTGATAGCCTGTAAACCATGGGAGTCCCAGCCCCCCCTTGGGTCTGTGAGATTGCAGTTTTGCACGCCCCCATCTTGGGGCCTTACCCTCCCACAAAAACAAAGAGACTAATCTGTCCAGGTCTTTAAATGGCTTTGCTGTGAGTGGGATAGAGAGGTTGTTTAGCAGGTAGGAGACTCTGGAGAAAATAAACATCCAGATGGCTTCAACTTTGCCTTTTAAGGTTAGGTTAAGCTTCCTCCATCACTGAACCTCGGCTGTTAATGAGGTCAGCAGGGGAGAGAAGTTAGTTGACTCTATGTCCTTCCAGGATGAGGGGATATGTATTCCTAAGTATGGGAAACCCTGGGGTGCCCCAGAGCAGGGATTTGAACTGACCATGCTTAGGTTCAAGGGTTATGTTGAGGAGGAGGGAAATGAATCAGGAGGGGGCTCTATAGTAGAAAGAGCATTGACTAAGGGATGTTTTGAGTTGAGGTACTAGCAGGGTAGGTTTGAGTGAGCTCCGGGTGGTCTTGGTGGTGGGAACAGGTTGTAGAAGGGAGGAGAGGCTGGGGGTGGTTAGGCCAGAGGATATCTTTCTGGACAGGAGGCAGGTTTGGTATTTTAGTCTGTCGTCAATATCTAGCCAGTTCGATTGGCTGCAAAGCATGCAGGTGTGGGTGGATTTTGGGCAGCCTAGGGCAAGGTGACAGGCCTTGTTCAGCGCAATTGTTACTCATAGAAGGGCAGTATTATTAGCAGCCCCATAGATCAGAATGCTATAGTCTATGATAGATAATACTGAAGATGAGATGGTGAGCTGGAGGGCTTCGGGGGGGGGGAGACAGCTCCGGTGTCACTAGAGTAGGCCAAGACAGGAGTTAACAAATGTACAAAGGAGGTGAATGTGGTCATGGAAGGTAAGTGCGAGGTTGAAGGTGACTCTTAGATACTTAAAGGTATTCACCTGTTCAAGAGGAAGCAAGAGGGAAGTTTTGATGTGAAGAGGGAAGTGTTTGAATCTCTTGATGGTGTGCAAAAAGCATGACTTTGGACTCTTTTTAGTTCAGAACAAGCTTATACTTGATGAACCAGGACTCAGTCTCGGAAAAGGTGTTCTGGAGGGAGAGTTCTAAGGAGGCAGGGTTAGTGTGGGAAGTAAACAGTATGGCATTGTCCGCATAGAGGAGGATATTCCTGGAGCATGCCTTAGGTAAGGAGATAAGGTAAAGGCTGAACAGAAGGGACCCAATGATGGACCCCTGCGGGACACCAGAGATGATGGGAAAGGGTTTTGAGAGGGTGTTGCAGATTATGACCTTCTGTGAGTAGCCCGATAAATAGCCAGAGAACCAGGCCATGGCTTCCTGGGTGAGACCAAGGTGACAGAGAGTTGAAAGAAGTAGGGTGTGACTGACAGTGTCAAATGCCTTTGCTAAATCTAGGAAGACCGCACCAGCCAGCCTGCCATTGTCCAGGGCAGAGTGTGCCTGAGAGGCCTTAGACTGTGCTGTTTAAATTAGATTTTTAAAATTACATTACTCTGCCATTTTTTACTTAATGGAACTAATGTATTGTTATTGCATTTAATTTTGTATAGTATACATATAAAAGTGAATGTAAATTGTGGAAATTATAGCACATGTATTATGTCTACTTGTATTATATATGGTAGATGTTGATTATGTATAACTGATGTTGACTGTATTCTTGGGACCTCGTTGTAAATTAGTTTGAGCTCAATTGAGTATATCCTGGTTCAAATTTCATATGAATAAAAATTTTACTACTTTACTACTACTAATGTAATTGAAGAATTCCAAGAGGGCAGTAGAGGTGCTGTGGCCTTGTCTGAATCCTAGTTGTTCAGCGGATAGAAGGTCATGTTTAGAGAGGTTTTCAGTGAGTTAGTCTGTGATAATACATTCCAGGGCCTTGGGGGGGGGGGATGGAAATTGGATGGTAATTGCAGGGGTAGAGGCAGTCACCACTTTTGTGGATTGGGGCGATGACGGCTGTCTTCCAGATGGAGGGGAGTTTACCAAGATGGAGCAAGAGGTTTAGGAGGCAGGAGAGGGGGGAGAGAACATAATCTAAAACCAAGTGCAGGATCCAAAGGTCGAGTGAGTCGCTGCTATGACGGGTGATACTCAGAGCTTTGATGAGGTAGGATTTGATCTCCAGAGGGGTAAGGACTTGGAAGCGAAACAGTGGGTGAGATGTTGTGAATAGGGGTGGAGGGGTGGCAGTATTGAAGAAGTCAGGGGGAAGGATAGAGCTAAGCTCGGAGAAGGAGGTATTAAGGGTGTCAGCAACCAGCTGTATGTCACTAGTGATAGACCTGTTCACTTTAAGTTGGGTTGGAGGGAAGGTGGCTTTGCCTTTGAAGGATTTCGTGCTTTCCCAGAATTTGTGACCCGAGCCCCAGGATGAGGTTAGAGCGAATTTGAAGTATTGAGCTTTGACTTTTTGGATGGCCCAAGTGCATTTGTTACATGCAGCTCGATAGAGCTGTCTGTCAGCTGGGCTATCAGAATCAAGGGCTTCTTTCCATAGGTCATTATGACATCACATTAGGTCAAGGAGGGACAAGGAGATCCAGGGTGTGTCATGCCCTTTAACCACCCTGTTAGTGAGGGAGGAAATCTATTACAGGCTTCATTAAAGGTGCTAATGAAATAGTTAATGGTGGCATCAAGGTCCTGGGAGCAATACAGAGGGGACCAGTCACATAGGGCAAGATGAGATTTCAGGTGACCAAGCTTTGCCGGCTTGAGCAATCTGGTAAGGACAGTTTTAGGTGGGGGATTCTTTACTAGGCAGGACCAGTTGCAGAGAATAGGGGAGTGATCACTAAGGGTGTTGGGGAGGACAGTGATGTCAGTGATTTTGTGGGGGCGGTTGGACATGACTAAATCAAGTAAGGTGGTGGCACCACTACTGTGATTGAGGCATGTGGGGCAAGTAACTAGTTAGACAATGTCAAGAGCTGCTAGTGCATCTCTGTAGGGGAGGCTGAGGAGGAGAGACAGTTTATGTTGAGGTCTCCCAGTGTAATTAGCTCAGTTTTGGGGGGGGAACTGGGAGAGATAATCAGTGAGTGACTGAAAGGCAGGTTTTTGGCCTTGTGGTGGAATGTAGACAGCTGTGATTAACAGAGGGGCCCTCGAGGGGCCAAGGGAGACATTGAGAGATAGAGCTTGGGCACCACTAGCTAGCTTGGGGGTGAGAACTTGAAAGGAATCTCGCGGGTAGATGGCACAGAAAACAATAAATCTAAATATTCCTCATTAGCATAAATATCAAGCATAATAACTATAAACATCAGCAAAATTGTTTCAGAAAATCAAGCAAACTAATAAATAAAACAAAACAAATTCTAGCAAATAAACATTGCAAATGAATAAGCCATATTCAGCACAATAAATTACATTGTCTGTACTATTTTTCAACATACTTATAAATATCATGACCTTTTTACTATGAGAACTTGCAACTCATTACACTGATGTTTTGTATTATACTTTCATAAGACTCAGTTTTAACTTTTCAAATCATGCAAAATATTTCTCAGTTTAAACCCTTTAAACTACATACCCCAAGTTCTGTAGTTAAAAGTAAGTTCCCTTGCTACTTTCCCAGATAAGCCAATTTAAATTACTAAGACTATCAATCAAAAATTAATTAGTAAAAGTAATCAAAATTGTACTTAAATTTCTGGTTGTAGAAGTGGTTCTTCTTCTCTCTTAACTTAGAAATCTTGGTTGAGTCTGGCGCTGAGTAAGAAAATCTCTTTTAGTCAAGCTTGTTTTTTTTCCTGGACCCTTGAACTGTAACTTCAGATTCTTTATGCATTAGTTTTGGATGTCACTCATCAAAAGTCATTTTGTAGGATTCAACAGGAACCATTAGACAACCAGATTTCAACAGTCCCATAACAACACTTGTATCAAAAACATTCTCATGGATAGCAAAGTTGTCTTAATAACTGGATTCTAATGAGTTTTTCATGTTTAATTCATCTGCACTCAAAACCTTAGGACACTAGGCTTCCTTTTACTCACAACACTGCATAGCTTGTGTGAATTTTAAAGTTAAGTCTCTGGTCTAGAATTTAGCAGGCAACATTACTTCAGTCAAAATGCTCAGTAAATGAAACACATACCTTGCTTCATACCACAGTGAGAATGTCCTTGTAACAAAGTTTTGAACCTGGTCCTTGTTACAACACTGCATAGGCTTTCAAGCGTATCCTTAGCACCCACTTCTGGACACCAATAATCAGCCAAGACTGGTCCCAGTATTCCAAATACTGGCATGGTCTAAGGTTCTTCAGGTCTAGCAAGTTATAAAGCCATTGAGGTTGCAGCCAAATCTTCAATTAGCCTGACATAGGTCCTCTTACATCGGTGTTTCAGCCAAGACTAAGGAGTGGTCAGCAGAATTCACTAATATGACCCTATTCATCACCATATTTTGATTGGTCTGAGTCACTAAGGGGGCTGGGTTTGTGGATCCCTGCAGATGGCAAATGGTGACAGTGGCCATACCTCTTCAAGGACTGCCCACTGACTCCAATACTCATTTTATTCTCAGAACAAATTTTCTTATATAACTTCTTAATGCAAACCAATATAACTTTTAAACTTACATATTTGAACTTCTCTCATCAAATGGAGCATTTTGGTATGTCTCCCATATTCCCAGGACTAATATTTCCCAAGTTAGACCATTAAATGTTATAACTTCATAATTTTAATACAACTTCTTAAAATAAAGTGATAATATTGCTCTAAATATCCTAAGCTACAGAATAATATAAGATTTATAAGAAAAATCCATTATTAAAGCTTTTAAATACTAGTTCTTTGTAGAAACACATGAAGTATTTGTCTTGTCTAGAAGCAATCATAAATCATCTTGCTTTTACCAAACTTTTAGATGATCTTTTACTGCATGGCAACAAGCACATACTTCAGTCATATTTTCAGACTCCTTTGCATGTCAGCTATCTTGAGAGATTAGATATATCTAGTTATCAATAAAAGAAGGTTATTAAAATAACTTCTATACATAGTTCTCAAACTCTTGGCCCTGCACTTATGATATTAAATTTCTTTATCACTCATACAAGTGTCTATCAACTGTCAAATTTTTGTAGCAGCAGTACATTGCATTTTGAAACTATGAATAAAACTTTTTTTTCTAATAGACAGTAATTGGACTTTCAAACTGCATTTTCTAAGAGGCTTCTCCAGGCTGTACCAGTCACATGACCTTCTATCTGATTGTAGCCATGGATATCCATCACTGGCTTTAGCTTAGATATTCCAAGAATGTGACTAGGCCTCTAAGAACACATCACATTACATGATTTTATCTGATTGAGCTCAGGCTCAGCTTGGAAAAGTGCTCACTAATATCATGGCTTAAAAGAACCCTAGATTCTCTGGTCCAGGCAAAATTCATCTGCCATATATGAGCAAAGAGAGGCTTAGGAAACAGAGAGAGAGATATTTTTTTCCTTTTAAGCATTAAAGACAGATACGTTGTTTTAAGATTTAATTAGCACTTTTGTTTTGCTTTTAGGAATTCATGCAAACAATAATCTTAACCATAAATTATAGTAAAACTTCCCATAATTAATCTCATTTATAATCACATAAAATAATAATTAAAAATCAATTCTTGATAAAAAATAAAATAATTTTTCCATCAAGGGTTTTGTTCCTACATTCCCCCCTTTTGAATTAAAAATGCACCCTAACAATGCATTTTGTAATACAAAACTATACTCCTTCTATATATGGGAATACAGTTTAAAACATTGCAGAGAAAATGAAACATAACATACAAAGTTGCACATCATGTGGTAACTTATGACATCATACGTGCATTATACCGTATATGACATCATCGGATGTGACATCATAGATGTGACATCATTAGATGACATCATTGGAGATGTACTTTTTTGGCATAGTAATATGTACAGCACTACATGAACAAACATGATTAAACATGATTATAACTATGTACAGTTTCTAAAATAACATAACAATCTTGTACATTGTTTTAAACATTATAAAAATACAACACATTCTCTTTGTTCACCAGTTTCAAAGATCAGCATTACAATTAACATTTAACTCTTGTTCATTATTTCCACTCTTTAGTTTTGCAGCACATGGAAGGCTAGTAGTTACTTATTGTTACATTTCATAAGTGTTCTTCCCCCATGTGTAGAAGGCAGTACTAAACTGGCCCTTGTAACCTTTGCCAGTATTTATCAAGATATCATTCCTTGATTGGAAGTTGCAATTTTGGTATTACACAGATTTAAGTTTAAGGTCTATTTGTAGTTTACCTTTTTAGCAATCATAGTTACACTGGGAATACTTAAATGAAATCACAAAACTTGTTTTCTATTTTGTTACCTCATTATACTTCTACTAAATAAAAATCAAAACTTTCACTATTCTTTTTGTACATTTTTCTTATCAAAATTAAAATTAAAATCAATATTAAAATCAGAAAAACATTTTACCTGAATTTACTTTATTTCTCAACATGTTATTCTTCTTATTGTTTTCCACTTTAGTTTTACATCATCGACTACATATGCTTTTTTAAAACTCTTTGTTTTATCTCTCTTTTTAGGTAATACTTTCTGTTAGTCTTCCCAATAACCGGAACAACGAATATCTGAACTGTAAAGGATTCCCCCCTTTCACTTTTTGCTAACCACGGTTAGTTTTAAAAGTGACAGGCCCTGTTTTTTGGAGATGTATGTACTAGTAAAAAAGCATGCACTACTCTAGTCCACATACCTGGGCAAAGTGTGTAATGGATATTGAAATCCGTTTCACTACTGCAAGTTAGGCACAAACAACACAGTTCATATGACTCCTTTCCATTAACCTTAACAGAAAATTCCTTTACTTTATCTGAGATTGTTGCAGTGAGAACACTCACCATTTGGCACACTTTATGGTTATTTTATCCAGACCTCAAGGCTGGTGATGTCCCTTTATTGGGTAAGGGTTTCCTCTGAGTTGTGACCACATAATTTTATTGACTAGGCTTATATACACACCCGATTGTACAAGTACATCTATCCCAAGGCATGGGAGATTTCAAACCTTGCATGACATACAGGATGTAGTATATTATTCCTATCTGGAGTTTCAAGGCAAGTGCCCATACATTTTAAACTTTATTTGTGGTTTGGAACACTTGTAACCACTCAACTTAACACTGGGCAAACCTGTGCACTGTTTGGACAATACAGGACTTTACAAACTCTGTTGTTGTCTGGCATCTTGGCTTTACCTCTCATTTTATTGAGTGCCACCTCCTTTCCACAGTCCTCAGTGGGTCTTGTACTTAGAGTTTAATGCTTCTGTCAAAAACAGGATTGCACTGGGAAAAACAGGACCTATTTTCTTTGTGAAGAAAGTTAGGCATCTGTCTTAATTACAGATTTATCAGATCTTGTTTTGACACACAAGCCACATAAGCTTTACTTCTCCATTTAACCAATTTTTAGAATTACCAAAACAAAATACATTAATTGCATTAGAACCTACAAAATTCAGTTTAATCATTAAATATGTTCTTTACAGTAGCATGAATTTCATTGTTTTGAAACTTTACGGCTCTCTCTAAATGGAATAGGCTTTTTCACCTGTGACCATAAGATTTTATGGCCATAGTCTAGAATAGGTTTAACTCTCTTTAGAAGGTCATTTCCAATCAAGAAATCATTATCTGTTTTGTTTGTAACATACACCGGATGTTTAATCACCATTTTACCAAATGTCAGTTTCAACCAAGCTTTACCTAAGGTTTTCTGAGCTTCCTCTCCATAACATACCTCTGTAAGCTGTTAGGAGGGGTTTTAAGCTTCTTTGAATCACCTAAGGCATCAGTCAATTCATCGTAGAGAGTTTAAGACACAAGACTTACTTCAGCCCCAGAATCAAGCAAAGCCTCATGATTTGGATTGTTCTCAGTGTTTATGTCACAGTAAAATCTTTCTGCTGTTCCTTTGGGAATTAAGTTGCCCAGGCAGAATTTGTCTGTCTTTCCTGACAACATACCAGTTTTACCATGACATTTTACACTGTTGTTGAAACTAACCCTGAATACATTTTTAGAAAGGCTAGGCACAGAGATAGCATTTTCAACTTCACTTGTCATTTCATTTTTAAATCTTATTCCAATCTCATTATCCTTTTTAACAATAGCAGTTTCTGTAACCATGTCAGCAATAGTGTGAACAGAATCTATGAGTCACGGGAGCTTACTTAGGAGAGAGGCAGAACATGCATGGTTATGACAGAGTGAAAAGTCTAGGAGTTTTCTTTTAAAATCTTCCATACATTTTTTTTATTTTTTCCTCTCTATTTACAGAACTATGCCTAGACCTGTTTTGAGATGCACTATCATTTTGCCGATCATCATCAGAATAGTGGTGCCCCCTGTGGTCAGTTTTGTCACCATGCTCACTGCCATGTCTTGAACCTGGGTCTCCCCCCTTTTGAGAGGGACCCCAGTGTTGGCATTGGTCTGAGTCTTGATAAGGCTGCTGAGCCACAGTTGGACCAAGCATGGGTTTTAATTGTTTTTCCTTGTTAGACATAGGTAACCTTTCTCCCCCCTTAGCAGGAGTATTAGAGGTGATGGCCTTTAAACCTTATCTTGATGTACAGAGGAACCCCCTTTTTGCCTAATAATGTGCTGTTTCTTGTATTTCTTAAATGTTTTATGCTCTGAATCAGAATCTGAATTACTTGCTTGCCCAGGGCTAATTTTCTTTTTGCTCTGAGGTAATTCATTTTCTGAGTCAGATGATACATTTAATGATATACCAGAATCAGTCAAACAATCTAATCTTTTGAATGCTTTAATATTTTCTTTAACTTGACATTTACTCTGTAAACCTTCATACTTTTCTTTTAATTCAATCAAATCTCTGTTAACCTGTGCATAAGCATCTTCTAGTTAAATTTTTTCTCTTGTCAAATCCAAACACTGTTCTTGACATTGTCTAGCTGCATTTGACTCACTTTGCAAAACAGCATTTTCAGTCTTTAGCTGGACTAAGTTGCAGTAGTTATTAGAAAGGTAATTTTTACTTTCCTGTAAACGTTTTCCTAAAATGTCTACCTGATCTGCAAATCTACCACACTCAAAACATTTATCCTCCAACATTTTTTTCCAGCTGTTGTATTCTTTCATTTTTACTATTAATAAAAGTCAGCTGTGCTGGGGTATAAATTACTGTCTCAGTGCTAAGCATATCTGCAGTTACAGCTAAAGTTGTCATGGCTATGCAATAGTGATTACCAACTTTAACAAAAACAAATAAGTATTCTTTTGAACAACAGTTGAGATAGCAATAACTTCTTACACAACAATTTAACAAACAAAATATTTTTTCTTGAAGTTTTAAATATTATTTCTTGCAGCTTGCACTGTCATTCAGAGATTCTATTCTGTTGACTTCTAGGCTTTAGCTCCCCTTTCTTTTGCGTAAAGTAGCTTCAGACTTCAAAAAAACAAAACAGAAAAGTATTATTTCTGCAATTTAGAAATCTTGCAAATACTAACAATAATAGCAACATTTATTTCTCATATACTCTAAGTGTGGATTGTTACTTACTAACAATTATCCTGGATGAGCCCCCAAAGATGTTGGAACAAAGGCTTTAACATCACTTTTATAATGAATCACTTAGATTTACCTTGGGCCTTACCCAAAAATTATTTTCATAAATTACCAAAAATATTTATAACATTTACATATGATAGTCACACAAATAAGGGTCTGCACTGGGACGGTGGTGCTAAAGCACACATTTAACATGCTTTTTAGAAAATCTTCAGTGCTGCACTCACCCCAGCAAAAAGGACAGAAATGAATATTTAGTCCATAACGACTTTTATTCACCCATCTTGTACAAAGTGCCAGGGAAGCTGGAAGTTCTTATGTATCACCCTAAGGCTTCATCAGAGAATAACAGCACTTCAGGTTAATACCTGTTTTATACACAATCATTAAATTGACACACCAATCATGTGTCTTTACCATTTAACCATAGATTAACATATATAAACAAGTGTATACACCTCATGGTATCATAATAAAATATAAAAAATAATATCACAAAGCTTCTAATTCTTTCTTTATAAGTTGTTTCTTTCTTTATAGGTTTTCCAAGATTTTCCAAGATTTTCCAAAAAGCATGTTAAAGGTGTGCTTTAGCAACACCGTCCTAGTGCAGACCCTTATTTGTGTGACTACTCTGTATATGTAGGGACTTGCACAGGTTTATTATTTGAAAACTGGCAATAATAGGACTTCATCCCATCGCAAACATGACTGAAATAGAAACTAATGCCAGTGAACAAGGAATATCAAATAGAGAAAGCATCTATGGGTCTTTATTTTAGGAAGACGATGCAGCACAACCATTGTTAGTGAACTTTAATGATGGGACTTCTGTTAACAGTGCTATTAGTGATACATCAGCAACAGGTGCACCTATTCAGGACGCTTTTTTAAGTTGGAGAAGATAGCCACGAGACCGAAGAGATTGCATTGGGAAGAAAGAGCCATGTGAACATATATCTCAGTAAAACGAACACCGCATGGCCTTAGAGTATTGAAAAGACCAACATTTGGAACAGAGAAAGCTTCATTTATTGAAAAATGGGAAAATATTTTGGATGAAGCATCAATGAAATTGATGGACCTGATAATTACTGAAGGTCAAGAAACCATTTCAGAGGTAAAAGAACAACTGGCTATACAAGAAAAATCTATAACAATGTATAAAGAACATCCGGATTATCGGAAATGTCAAATTCAATTTCAACAATATCTAAAGGCTTATGATATGAAAATTTGTACTCAAAAAGTGAGAAAACAAACAAGAGACTATAATGACTATCACTTAAAATGTGTTTACAACTGGTCTAAATTGACAAGCAAACAGGTGCCAGAGTTTAATGTTGCCGAAACAAGTGGTCAGTCAAATGCAGTGGGAATCGAACCAGGAAATGTAACAGCATCATGACCAATTTTAAAATGCACAGATCTTGAGTATAGTGCAGGGGAAAGTGGCTCAGAACCAGTTGAAAATGTACAAGAAATTGAAGAATGGGGTCCTTTTTTGGAGAATACTCCTCCTGGGAGTTTACCCAGGAGGAGCACGTGAAAAATGAGATTCAAGTTCCCATTAGAAACAATGGGAGCACACGGAGAAGGGGAATACAGAAGAGGAGAAAGATCAGGCATAGCAGGCAAAAGAACAAGAGGTCGAGGAAAATGACACAACACCTTGATCAATCGATATCAACAGTTATAAACATCTTGAAGAGGGAACTCTCAACTGCAGAAATGAAGGTACTGTCAAAGGGTCTTACCTGTATCCCTTCTTTTAGACTGTCTAAATTTGATGCTTGGGTGGATATTCAACGTTTTGTTAGAAATGTGAACTTAAAAATATTTTTTGAACATAAGAATCAGAAGAAACAGACAGGGATAGATCATGACATTGAAAATAACACCCTTGAGAGAACTGCATGTGATGATGTTTTTGGTAAAAAGTTTAAATCACATTCTACCTTTTGTCCTCCCTTGAACCCGTGTGAACACATTTTCTGGATGTTGCTTAAGTGACCTACAGGATTTATAAAAAGAAGGGGTCAGTATGAAGTATTGTAATATTTCTAACATAGAGAGGGAAGCACTTAACAAATTAGCTACAGCCACCGACATCGATATTAAGCCTGCTGATAAAGGGGAAGTATCATGATACAAGATAGAGAAGATTATATATCAGAGATTTACAGACAACTTTCTGATAAGAATTTCTATGCAAGTTTAACACAGGATCCTATGGGTGAAATACATCAGAAAGTGCAAGAATTCTTGTTGGAAGGCCTTATGAATGGTATTATTGATATAGATGACTTATATTATTTGTCTGTTGAACATCCTAAAAAAACAGCCATTTACACTCTGCTGAAAATACACAAAGATCCTGTATCCCCACCCGGCAGTCCTATTATTTCAGGTATTGGCTGGATTACTGAACCCTTATCATGCTATGTGGATAACTTTATAAATCCTTTGGTAACAAAATTATGTAGCCACCTTTGGGATACTGGTCATTTATTGTACCTTTTAAACGAAATGTAGCTGGAAAATGAGTGGCTTCTAGTCACCATGGATGTTGATTCCCTATATACAAACATACCATATGAGGGTGGTTTGTTGGCAACTGAGCACTTTCTCCTTACAGGTACAGATTTTCCCCAGAATAAGATTAATTTCTTATTAGGGTTAATGGAAATTGTGTTGAAAAATAATGTGCTCGTGTCTGAAGGAAAAAATTATATACAGCTAAATGGAACAGCAATGGGAGCCACATTGGCTCCAAGTTACGTTAATCTGTATATGGGAGAATAGGAAAATGAGAATATCTATGATAGAGAAAAAATCCATTCTTTGATAAAATAGACTTTTTTAGGAGGTTTATTGATGATTTAATATTTGTATGGAAAGGAACTTCTGAAGAATTAATCGAGTGTGTCAAGTATTTGGAAAACGAATGAACATCTTAAGTTTAAAGTAAATTTCCAAGAACCCTGTATTAATTTTTTAGATGTAATGATTCACAAAGCAGTGATGGTTCCATATATACGGAGTTATACAGAAAGCTCACTGACAGAAATAGCATACTTTTAGCATCTAGCTGTCACCCAGCACATGTAACAAACAATATACCCAAGGGACAATATATAAGAGTAAGGAGAAATTGTGGCACAGATGAATTGTATAAAGAGAGAGCAGAATAACTGACCACTGAATTGGGGGAAAGGGGTTACAATATTAATAATCTTTTAAAAACAGCTGAACAAAAACAAAGAATTGGGAGACTTTGCTCCATCCAAAACATACAAGAAGAAAAAGGGAGGAGCTAGATGATCGGTTGAATTTTGTAGCTACATATGGAGGGGGAAGTAAAGAAATTGTAGAGATAGTTAAGAAAAATCTTTTTACCTTTAGAGGAACACCTGAACTTAAAAAACTTATTAAAGAACCCCATAAAGGTGACATTTAGAAAAGGAAGAAATATTAAAGATTCAGTGGTAAAAAGTTACCAGCCAAAGTGGAACCCTAGAAAATATGAAACTCAGCAGTGGGGTATGAAGCAATGTGGCAACTGTAGGATGTGTAAACACATCATTAGGTGAAAACAGTTTAAAAAAAAACAAACTGGAGACATGATAACCATTAAGGTCAATATTAATTGTGGTACAGAATGTGTCATTTACTTGTTACAGTGCAGCTGTGGATGTTATTATGTAGGTAGAACGAAGAGAAAGTTGAGACAACGGCTCAGTGAACATGTTTTGGCAATTAAAAATAAAAACCAAAACTATGCACTGGCAGCACATGTTAATGCACAAGTAGATAGAACGAACCACAAAATGACAGCCTTAGCGATTGAAGCAATTACAAAGGATGTTAGAGGTGGTGATATAGAAAATGCTTTGTACAAAAAAGAGCAGAAATGGATATATGTCCTAGGGACACTGAAACCACCTGGTTTAAATGAAAAAATTGAACTAAAGCCATTCTTAAGCAGAAAGAAATAAATGGGGCAACTTAAATGGCATCTTTGTCTCCCTCTCTCTTCCTCCCCCCTTATCAAAATGCATAAGCATATATATACAAGGAAAACATTTTTTGTGTTATATCTTGTATGCAAAATGTAACAAATATATTTCTCTTCCTCTACTTTTCCTCCCTAAAACTCCCATTTGCAAATGATAGATAAATATAGCACCTATATATGTGTAAGTGTTTATAGAAAAAAGTAACAGAAGCGATTATAGTTTACATTTTTGAAAGTTAGAAAACTGTTATTCTCTTTCTCTTTTTTTGTTCTTGATTTTTTACAGATGTGACAATGGAAGGCATTTATTCCTGGAAAATATGTATCTATAAAGAAAGAAAAAACTTATAAAGAATTAGAAGCTTTGTGAGATTATTGTTTATCTTTTATTATGCAGTGTATATACTTGTTTATATATGTTAATCAATGGTTAAATGGTAAAGACACATGATTGGTGTATCAATTTAATGACTGCATATAAAACAGGTATTAACCTGAAGTGCTGTTATTCTCTGATGAAGCCTTAGTGCGATACGTAAGAACTTCCAGCTTCTCTGGCACTTTGTACAAGATGGGTGAATAAAAGTCATTATGGACTAAATGTTTGTTTCTGTCCTTTTTGCTGGGGTAAGTGCAGCACTGAAGATTTTCAAAAAAAATTTACATATGATATTATCCTTGCTTTCCAGATTCACAATAATGGTAATCACACTTCTTTTCACACTTATAAATATGAAAAATATATGTATTTTATTGACACCTATACAATAATTCTAAATATTATCTGATTGAAGCTCAGGTTCAACTTGAAAAGGTGCTCACTAATCTCATGGTTTAAAAGAACCCTAGGGTCTCTGGTCCAGGCAAAACTCATCTGCCATATATGGGCAAAGAGGTGCTTAGGAAACAGAGAGAGACACAGATGTTTTCCCTTTTAAGCATTAAAGCCAGATACCTTGTTTTAAGATTTAATTAGCACTTTTGTTTTGCTTTTAGGAATTCATGCAAACAATAATTTTAACCAGAAATTATAGTAAACCTTCCCATACTTACTCCCATATAAAATCACACACAATAATAATTAAAAATTAATTCTTAATAATAATAAAAAAAAAAATTCCAGCAAGGGTTTTGTTCCTACAGGATGTGCCTCTGCCTGACTGCCTAGCCCTTCTTGAACCCACCATCATGCAAGTGCTCCTCGTTCTTGGCATCCTTAAGGCAGCGGCATTGGACTGGGTGGTCTCTGGATGGGATGAAGGTACTTCTGACCCAATTTACTTCCACTTTGAGTCTGGCTACCTCATCCCACAGTTCAGAGAGATGCCTGCAGATAGGGCAGCACCTCAGCATCCAGAAGGTCTGCCTGAATATGGCTGCCCCGCATCCACTGCATTGCACCACTCCCCATATTATACTGCACTTATACTGCTATTCCAGTACTTGTCTGTTACTGAAGCTCTCCTTGTAGTTCCCTCTTAATTAATCTACTGTCCTGAAAATTCTGCCACCAATCCTCAGATACTTTCTTTTAAAGAAGGAAAACAAACAAAAAAAAGAGTCAAAACACTTGTGCTGAGGGCAGGCTTCCTCTCCCTTATGCCCCTCCTACTCCACAACACCTGCTATTCCCTGTGCTTGGCTCCTATCAATCAGATTTAACAGGGCATAAAATTAAGAATGAAGGGCAGCGAGGGAGGGTCAGTGAAAATTTGCAGCAAGTAAAGACAGCAAAAGAAAACAGCACCACTACAAGCACACCAAACTAGGTTTTAAATTTTCAACAGCTCAAAAACAATTCTAAGTAAAGACAGCAAAGAAATAACAGTACCATTAAAAGCCCACAAATCTAGGTTTAAAACAAACATAGCAATGAGCAGTTATTGCACTGAAATTAATCTGGATCCTTCCCCTTCTGGAGTCTTCGAATGATTCATTCTGCCTTTGTGCTGTCCCTTACTGACATGCTTTTGAAAAACTCTACATGCAGCACTTACTTTGTGATTTTCCCTGATCTCCCTGTACAAAGCTTCCTGGTATTTTCCAGACTCTTCATACAACTCCTCATTCTCACTCTGCAATGTATCATTCATATCAGTAATCAAATCATTCAGCTGTAACACATGCTTTTTATCCTGCTGCAACCTTTCACACACAATCCTCTCTCAATCTGACAGCCTCTCTGTCTATCTCCAGTACATACAGTACAGTACAGTACATTGCAGTTCATTCTAAGTCTCATTTCTGAATTTTTCAATTTCTTGTTCCCACACCCTCCATTACTCACTCATTTCTTGGGATTTGGAGCCCAGTTCCTTTTTCAGAGCTAGGACCTCCATTTCCACTGCCTGTAGTGCAGTATACAGGGCGGCAACCATTATTCCTTTTTGGTCATGTTTCTTAATCATAGGTTTGGTCTCTAAATACAGCATGCACACATACTGTGTCGGATGACCATGCAATTTTACGTTCATCGTGAAATTGCCCCAACGTCCATGGGAGGCTAGAAAGTTTGAGCTGTCTTGTTTGAGCTCTGTGCTAATGACCATCTTGGAAGGTTACCTTTTTCCTGCACTAGCTGGGGGTCCAAGGCATATCAATCCACCTTGTGCTCTACAGCTAGACAGTTACACGTGTGGGACACAGAATCCCACAGACCAGTGCTGATAGGTGAATGAGGGGGCATAGGTTTGAGTGCCTACACAGTTCCCAGTCCTGTTCATGGTGAGGAGGGCCTGTAAGATTGTCTGTATGGGTTGAAAGGGTGTGCATAGGTTTGAGCACCTTTGTGATTCCTGTGCCCGTTCATCTGTACCCCTTTTTGGGTACTGTATTGGTTCTGTCCAATCAGGTCCATGCCACAGTCACCATTTGTTGGGTTTTGTCAGGATTCTAAACCTGATGGCAAAGCATAACACAGAAGACAGGTAGTGCATGTAAAAAGGACAGAATACCTACTGGGAGTACAGAACCTAGACACCCAGTGTCATCATAGAAAAACTCAGTGAAAAACAGGATTACACAAACTCTTATAGTCATAGATAAGAGGGTCCGTTACCTGGTAAAGCACTCATCTGCATAGTAGAAAAGCTAAACAAAGCATTTCTATTAGTGGGGAAGGTGGGCAGCTCGCACCCAAGGCTGTTAGGTTTTGCATGTGCACAGTGATAAGAGTTATGCTGACTAAAACTACTTTTGGGTTACGATAGAATGATTCATATAATATACTGATTATAGCATTATGGCTAATAGCTGTAGGTGGCACGCTAAGACCACAAATATAACTATACTGAATAGTACATCATGGCAAGCATGAGTAAATACTAATATCCCTTATGCTGTATCATAGAAACATGGTAGTCAACATTAGGGACTGTAGGTCAGGCAGGTCTACAGTGCATACAACAAAAATTGCTGAAAGTGTCTTAGAAGGCTATCCCATTAAATGCGAGTACCACATGACTCAATATTGGAACCCCTTTTGTTTTCATTGTCTATGAATTCAGCACCTGGATGCTGTGAAAAATCTGAGATTATTCTTTACGCAGATAATGCAGTTTTCTTTAGCACTGGGTCTGCCCTTGGGGATGTTATGGGTGTTGTGCAAAGAGATTTTGAATCTTTTCAGAGTGGCTTATGTCAAGAAGGGTATCACGTGAGGATAGTGACTGAATATGAGTGACCATCAAAAAGGTGACTCATATCACAGCACTATCCTTATGGGCTACTCTGCAAGGGCAGTGAGCATATGCGAAGGTGACCATAGGGAAGGGTGACCAGAAGGGGAGAACAGCGAGGGGAAGGGGAAGGATGAGAACGAGGGTTTCTGAGGGGGAAGTGTGCCTGCTGCAGCCAAGCTAGCTGTGTGGTGGTGAGGGTGGCTAGCTCTGGTGCAGCAGGTACTGGGTTCAGGGCTGGGGATGGGGAAAATTGTGCCACTGGCTGCTGTAGCCATCTTTTTTTTTCCCAATTTGGCGTGTCGCCCTCTCCCCAACATGCACCCCCCTGGAGTAAGTAATCCTTAAGCAGGGGGGTGCATGGGGAAAAGCCCCCCATGAGGGTGTGGGGGGCACAGTGCCCATATATAAACACTTGGTCTTGTTGCTGGATGTTTGTTCACCGGCATGTGTATATTGCCAATTTGCTTTTCTGGCGATATACACTCCCCATAATAACGATTGCTGTTTTGTGATCACTATTATGACGTGGAACCGTCAAGAAAGTATGCTTCTGAATACAAAAAAAAGCAAAGACCATGATCTTTACAGGACAAGAAAGCGATGGGAATTTGTTCATTCCATAGTTGATCTTAAAGGTGAACCCATTGAAAAATGGTAGACAGTTTTAAATATTTAGGGATCATATTGGATAGTAATCTTACGTTTGAAACCAGGAGTAGCCAGGCCATAGCCTATAGGCCTAGGTCTTCATTTGGATTGAAACATTTTGAACAAATATGCCTTAACTCAACTGGCCATGGATACAAATGTGCCCAAACAGCTTGTATATTGTGTTTGTGCCTTCAGTTTTTGAAATCCTTGATACCACCCCCCCATATTGAATATGTTGTAAAATTAGTGCATCAGAGATTGGGTTTTCTTTTCAGAATACGTACTTTTTTGTTACCTGAATCTTGAAGATTATTAACGCATAGTTTATTGCTTGTGTATATTAGATTATGGTCTTACTATATATTCAGCAACTAGTGATAGAATCTTGAGCAAATCGAATATAACACATAACAATGTTCTTAGATTTATGACTAACCTACCGAGAAGAACACACCATTGTACTTTGTGTAAAACAGCAGGTTGCCTTTTATTAGAAAATAGATGCAATTTAAGATGGGGTATAATGCTTCATAAAGGAATTATCGGTTTGCTACCACTGAAAATTATGTCATTGTTCACTAGATCTACCAACACCCAGGGTACTAGGTCACAAAGCAAGTATGTTTTTAGAATTCCATTATTCAAAACCCCAATAGGACAAAAATCTGTACTATATCGGGGTACCACTTTGTACAATTCCTTTCCTGAGGAAATTGTTAATTGCACAACTATCAAATCTTTTAAAGTCAGACTAAAACGTTTTTTATCAGTGAATGAGTGTACGTGTATTTAAAGTTCATTATTTAAATATATATATATTCTGTGTTTGTAAGCTGTGTTTGCATTGTATTTATTCAGCTTATGAAAAAGGGCATTTTACTCATCAGCTAACAAATATAAAACATAAAAATGAAATGAAAATGATATATTGCACTTGCGAACATCCCTCTCTTGACCCCTGGCTCCACTGCCTGCCCTGGAGCCAGGAATCTATGCAAATTGTGGCTGCATAGCTAAACACACTCCAGAGAGCCATGGCTCCTTTAAGATCCTCGACACACATGTGCAAAACCTTGCTTGCGACCATATTTATTTACATTTTAGTTCAGCCGTAGGACTGCTTGCCAAACTGGACAAATGTCCCCCAAATCACCTCGAGGCACAGAACAGCTCATGGATCCCAGCAACATTACCTTTATGGGACTGAGGGGCACAGAATTTTGGCAGCCACAGCCACGAACATCAGGAGGGAACCATGGCCCGAATCCAACCAGGGGCTCCTGAATACAGCCTTCCAGTCCAGTTCAACAGTCCAGGGGACTAGAAGCAAAGATGTGGACAGCAGAGCATAACAGGTGCATAGCCCAATATAGGGTAAGCTCAAGATCTGGGGGGGGTTTACATGGGGAAAATGGATTTTGACCATTTTGGAAATAGGTTTGGTCACTTTTAAAAAGAGAAAATCAGTGCCCTAATATGGCTGACAGAGGCCAAGAAAAAGTTACTAGAAACCTGTGACTCCTACCTTATGGGCACTTCAAGATACAATGGGCTAGGTCATTACTCCTGCTTGGGAATACACGCGTGATCCTAAATTAGCAAAATGCCTCCACCTGGAGTAATGCAAGATCGAAAACCAACTGGCGGTATTGCCTCCCCTCCCAGGAATTAATAATAAAACAGTTTCTACCCCACCAAATAACATTTACAATGATGCAACAAAATTAGAATGCAAAGCATAAAGGATGATGTCTGAGCAGTCAAACACAACAAGCCTGTGTCTGCATTGAGAGGCTTCTGTGGCAAACACGAACCTCAACAGCAAAGCTTTAGAAGGTCTGTGGTTGCCATAGAAAACTCGAGATGAAGACACAGGCGTGTCTGTATAAGGATACCCATACATTATCTTTTAAGACGTATGAGCAAACATGTCCATTTCAGACACACTGCTTACTTTCAGTGAATTGTCAGTTTGAGTGGGGCACTTGAAGGTTGGTGGTGGGCTTAAATTACTCATATAACATGGGACTACAAACTGCAACTACAGTTGTTTCTGTAAGTTCAGTTTTAAAAAAAAGAAACAGATCTAATCTCAAATGACTAGAGGAAAGCAGTTGTGTGGCAGCATTCTAAGTTGTGCTGCAGTAGTGACATCACTAATGCATCACGACATAGAGGATTGTGTATGAGCAGTCATACACAACAAGGATATTCTTGTATCGAGAGGTTTGCTTGGTGACAGATGACCTTGACAGTGCAGCTCGAGAGGTGCTGTGTTACCAAGGGAACCTCGAGATACAAGAATATCTTTGTTTGTGTATGACTGCTCATACATAATCTTTTATAGTGTATGGGCAGTCACAGCATAAAAAAATCACACAAAACCAGTTAGAGAAGACAACGGAGAATAGAAATTTTAACATTTTCCTTTTTTTTTTAACTGAAACAGTGTGCTGCAGATGTTTCTGCAAGTTCAAGTTTAAAAAAAAAAAAAACAACTTCAAACTTAACTGGATAGAGGAAAGCAACTATGTGGCAGCAGTCCGGGGTTGTTCTGCCACAGTAGTGACATCACTACTGCAGCAGAACAACATAATGATGTCACTACTGCAGCAGAACAAGCATATTCCAGGCATGGGATTCCATGCATAATAGCATTCAACCATGTATGATAATGTCACTACTGCAGCACAACAACCCTATTCTAGGCATGGATTTCAATACAGAACAACATTCCACAATATACTATATAGCGGATTGTGTATCAGCAACCATACACAAGGCTGCGTTGCAACTGAGAGATTTCAGTAATAATAGGAGACCTCAAGAGCGCAGTTTGAGAGGTCTCTTGTTATCATGGAAACCTCAAGATTGAAACAGTCTTGTATGTTGTATCTTATATAGATCTATAATCTTTTATAGTGCATGGGCAACCATTAGTACAAGCCTGTGTCCGGCACAGAAATTAAAAATATACCCAACCCCCATGCTTCACAGATGCCCTTACTGTTGCGATTTTTTCATGTGCCACTCACTTCCAGGGTCAGCTCTCTCTCACCACCACTACCATTTCATCAGAAGACATGGTTTAAAAAGGCAGCCACGTGAAGACGTTCCATGTTGTGTTGCAGCAGTGATGTCCTCAGTGCAGCACAACAACATCATGACATTGGTACTGCAGCACAACATAGAGGATAATGGATTGGCAGCAGTGAATAACAATGCAGTGTTCACTTCAAGAGGTTGTCATGACAACTCACTAGATCTCAAGAGCCAAGCTTGAATGTGTTGTTCATTAGCCTATCCCCCCAACTGTAAAATTGTTGGATGGGATGTACTCACAGAAAGGCAAAATCATGGGGAAGGGGAAGCTGGGAAGAGTAGGGAGGGTGGTTGGTAAGTGGTCTCAACCAATGCAAGGAGCTTGGAGAACAAGACACCTGAGTTATAGGCAATGATGGTGGGGTGGGGGGTTGATGTGACTGCAGTCACAGAGGCTTGGGCCACCCAGTATCATGACTGGGACTTGATAATCCCAGGATACAAAATGTTTAGGAGGGACAGGATAACTGGCAAGGGAGGAGGGGTAGCATTGTTTGTGCGGGAGGGGATTGTGTGTAGTAGAGAAAAGGGTGAGGGCAGGAGCATGGAAATGTTGTGGATCACCTTACAGGATGCTAAGGGCAGGAGGTCAATCTAGGGGTAATCTACAGACCACCAACACAAACAGGAACAGCACAGGGAAATCTTGGCAAACCTAACAAATCACTGTGATAGATGGAGAGGTAGGACAGTGGTGGGAAGGGATTTCAACCTGCCTGGGGTGGACTGGTGCACTATGATGTCAACAAATGATAAAGAACAACGGATTCTGGATTCATTTCAAGATGTATTGCTGTCACAACTGGTGCTGGAGCCAATCAGAGAAGAAAGTATCTTGGATTGGGCTCTAACAGTGAGCAGGTAAAGAATGTTATATTAGAGGACCCTCTTGCTGGGAGTGATCACTCGACACTATGGTTATCCCAGGACCTGGGGAGGGAGGGAAATCACACTAATGCAACAGTAGTGAATTTCAGGGGGGCGGATTTCAGGAGGATGGCAGCCATTCTGGTACTGTAGGTCACTTACAGAAAGTATGTACAAACATGGACACGGTTCGCAGGTGGGAAATTTAAAGTGTGCCTTTTGGAGGCCACTAAAACCTGCACTAAGTCCCAATACAAGAAAGTGAGGCCAAGGAAACCCTACTGGTGGACTAGGGATGTACAGGAAGAGGGTAAGGGAGAAAATACCAGCCTACTGAAAGTACAAGAAAACCCATAAGGAGAAGGACAAGGAACAGTGCTATATGAAATCGAAGGATGTGAGTTGGGTGGTAAGGGGAGCCAAAGCAACCAAAAAACTAAGGTTGGCATAGGGCATCAGGAAGGGGGAGAAGGAATTTTTTAGATACATCATGGAGAAGAGGAAGTGTAGGGGGCATATCACCAGGTTAAAAAAGGAGGGTGGGTGGGCAGAAGAGGGAGTGGAGCAGGCTGATGTACTAAATGAGTACTTCTGCTCTGTCTTTGTGAGGGAAATGGATGGTCCAATTCCACAGGGGGGTGTTAAGGTAAAGGGTAGGGAAGGGGCACTAACACATGATGAGATACCAGTGGAGAGAGAATATAGGAGGGTCTTAGATCATTAAGGACAGACAAGGCCCCAGGCCTGGATGGGATCCACCCCAGAGTCCTAAAAGAATTGGTGGATATCCTGGCAGCGCCACTGATGGAGTTATTCAACTCCTCTCTCCAAATGGGAAGTGTACCATTGGACTGGAGAATGGCACATGTAGTGCCCCTCCATAAGAGTGGGTGAAGGGATGAGCCAGGAAACTATAGACCAGTCAGCATGACATCCATAGTGGGGAAACTGTTGGATAGTATATTGAAGGAAAGGCTGGTGAAGTTCTTTGAGATATGTGGACTTCAGGATGTCAGGCACCACAGTTTTGCCAAAGGGAGATCTCGTCAAACTAACGTGGTTAAATTTTTTGATTGAGTGACAAGATCTCTGGACAGTGGCAGGCTGGCTGATGTTTTATATCCAGACTTCAGTAAGGCATTTGACTCAGTGCCTCATGGGAGACTGCTGAGCAAGCTGAGTGACTTGGGTTGGGGGAAAGATTGGTGAGGTGGATTGGGAACTGGCTAATTGACAGAAAACAGCGGGTGGTGATGAGGGGGGGAGCTATTAACACCCAGAAGGGTCATTAGCGGGGTCTCATAGGATTCAGTTCTCAGTCCATTGTTATTTAATGCTTTCATTTCAGACATTGCAGTGGGAGTTAGGAGTAATATGAGATGGTTTGCTGATGACTTCAAATTAGGTATGGAGGTGGACAACAAGAAGGGAAGGAGGACAATCCAGGAAGACCTAGAAAGACTAGAACAGTGGTCAGTTACATGGCAGCTGGGGTTTAACGTTAGGAAATGCAGTGTACTTCACTTGGGAGCTAGGAATCCAGGGTACAGCTACAAATTGGGGGCGGGGGTACAGTTAACAGTCTCGGAGGAAGAAAAAGATCTGGGAGTAGTGATCAAAGGTAAAATGAATCACTCAGGACAATGCAGGGAAGCAGCGGCTAAGGCAAACTGAATGCTGGGGTGCATTGCTAGGAGATCACTTTGAGAAGGGAGGAGGTAATTCTACCACTGTACAAATCCTTGGTGAGGCCGCACTTGGAGTACTGTGTGCAGTTCTGGCACCCATACTTAAAGGAGAACATTATGCTACTAGATAGGGTCCAGAGGAGGGAGTCTAAGATGATCCTCAGAATGGGGGATAAGCCCTATGTGGAGAGACTTAGGGAGCTAAACATGTACTCCTTGGAAGACACAAGGGACAGAGGTGACATGATTGAGACCTTTAAATACCTGAAAGGTATTATAGAGTAAACACAGAGGGGGTGTTCAGACTGAAGGAGAAAGGACCACAAGGGGTCATAGCCTGAAACTGGTTGGTGGGAAGTATAGAAGAGACCTGAGAAAGCATTACTTCATGGAAATGGTGGTGATGCCCTGGAATGTGCTACCTGAGGAGTTGGTATCAAGTGAATCAGTGGGCAGTTTAAGAAGGGATGGAATAGATACATGGGCAGGGTACAGGTTGGCGGGCATAGACCAGGGGGACTCTGAATGGAAATCAGGGGAGGAATGGAAGGGAGAGGGGAGGGGGGGGTCAGCAGCAGTTATCAAACTATGAGCTGCATCTCAAGCACACTTGACAGACCTCAAGGCCTAATCTGCTGGCAATTTTGTATGTTCGTATTATTCATGGTATTCAGGAAATACTGTATCTTTCAGCCCATGCACAACCCGACTTTTTGTATCCTTGGCTGATTGGCTTAGAATGGGTGTTCAACACAATTATTCCAAGTTCGCAAATAATCAGATAACCCTATCTATCTAACCAGTATTGCAGGACAAAGGTCCTATTTGGTTACTGATTGTTCCAAACAATGCAGGTCACAGATGACAGCTTCTCTGCCTGCAATCCCTGGTTCAGTTCCTCTCACTGATTCAGATCAGCACAGATCTGGTGGATCAGCATGATGGGGCCTATGCATGGACAGGTGGGAAATACCACCAGAGGCATGTATCCTGCCTGAGTAGCTCTGTACCTGTGGACAGGTGCGCACAAGCTGGTATTCACCACTGGCCAACGCCTGTCCATGGCTCTGCCCCCTGGTGTGCAGGACTGCGCAGGGCAGCCGGGGGCAGAGTAATGGACCCATGCGGGAATCCAACAGGATGCCCCTCCTGGGTCCCGGAGTGGATCTCCCACGCATGTAGGTGTGAGACCTGGTCCATGCATCACACACAGGCACCCATGGCATGCAGGGCTGTGGTCACTGTTGGTGGAAAAGCCCACCAGCCGGATGCCTGCCCCGGTGGCTCCTGCCACCACCTGGAGCACAGCTGTACCCCTCAACATGGCAAGGCATCCACCACAGCCCCGAAGCCTGCCCACCACCCGAAAATAGCAGAGCCCCATTCCCAGCATGGACCATGGCAGCACACACACACACACACACACATTGAGGCACCAGCTCCGCAACCGCGATAACCCCCCACACATGTCCAGGCTCCAACCCCATAGCGGTGCTCCCCCCCACCAGTACTGCACAGCCCAGTATTGCAGTGCTCCAATCAGACACACAACAGGCCACCTGCCCCAGGTGCTAGAACAGTATGGTCACACCCTGCCACTGTCCAATGGCCACAGATGTGTGATACTGCAGGCCACCATAGGATGGGTGGCATAGTGGCCCAGTGATCCTTCCAGCCCTGCAACTCCCGTTCCTGACACCCTGAGCTCCTGATCAGTGGTCCGTGGCTCTCCCCACCCCCATGGCATGGACAGCACCACCTCCTATCCCCTATACCTGCCAATCAGTACCATGGCCATAGGGCAGCCGGCAGCGCAGCCCAACATACACCTCCCTGGCCGCTGGTCATCCAAGTGATGCAGGAGGTGTGCCACTATCTATAGACAGAGCACTCCCAGCATTACTTGTATGGCTGGTGACCAGGGAGGTGTGTGGTGGGCTGTGCTAGCAGCTGTCCCATGGCCGCGGCACTAACTAGCAGGTTCGGGGAACAGGGGGTTGTCCTGTCAGTGCCGTGGGGGGTGGAGGGCCTCTGTACACCTATGTGGCTGGCAGTGTACTGTGTTTTGGGGTCGAGGAGAGTGGACTGGGGCACCGGTGTGTGTAGGAGGGGGTGTTCCTGTGTGCCACCAGAGATGGGGCTGTCCTCTGTTGGGGGGTGTACCTGCCTATTCCAGGGATGGGTCGGTCTTGTGATGGGGGCAGAGGGGTACAACATACATTGGAAATGGAGCTGCTGTGTGTGGGGGGATACCCTTAGCCAGCTGGGGGATGGCGCATCCATGTGCTAGGGAGGGTGGTGCATCACTGCCCTGCCGACCGGGCCAGTGCTCTGCTGAGGGGGTCTCCATGCTATAGGGACGGGGGGGCTCCTTGTCATGAGGGGGTGTTACAATCAGGTTGCCAGACCAGGGGGACTCGGTGACTGCGCCTGCCCACATATTGCAGTTATGGCAGGGTCTCCGGTGTATCCTACACACCCCTATGCCCCCCCCATGAGCTACACTATGTGTCTTTGTGAATGGCGCATAGTGCAGACACACCTCATGCCCCCCCATGGTGCATTGTTGTCTGTGTGGCTGGGGGATCTGGTGCATACCAGCTGTGTGCTCTTTGTCATGCATCCCGCGTGGGAGGCGCAGTGGCTATGTGCGGAAGATATGTGGCACTCTGCACATTAGGACATAGGGCCCAATATCAGCATCTCTTCATTAATTTGTGACTCAGTCTTGGTGCAGTTTTGTGGAGCCCCTCCCCCATTGGACCTGTGCTATTGCATGGCAATTTCTAGCCCATGGGCCAGTCACCAGACTTTAGTGGCTGTGGCTCCAGTTCCTCAGATGGGCTGTGGTGGCTTATTTTTTGCAGTTACTGTAATTATGTTTATCCTCATGGCATCCAGGCCACCCTGCAAACTCTAATCACCCAGCCTCACTCCCCTGCTTTGCTTCAGGTCTTACCTTCATGCATTAGGCAGAATGGCCTGGGTGCTAGAGAGGGGGCATGGCTCCAGATGGTCAGAGCCACTGAAAGCTCATTCAGCGAAGAGTTTTCTTGAGTTTCTCCTTCAAGGGGCAGCGTGCAATGCCACCTCGATGCCTCCATGCATGGAGTATCAGCAGCCCCCACTCCCTCCCCCCAGTGTGTTCAGTCCGAGCTTGCCTCACCCCCAGCCAAAGCCATGGGCCAGGCGAGTGCTGTGAACTGAAACCCTCCCTCCCAGGAAAGGAGAGCAGTCCTCTGCATGTTCAATCTTCTCCCACCCCAGCCAACCCCTGGCAACCCAAGTGCCTATCCGAGCCCAAGTCACTGGCATAGTGCGATGTGTGGCATCCAGTGCCTCAACCCTTAGCACCATGGGCCGGCCATGGCTGTGGTGGTTTCACAAGTTGAAGACCCTTATATCTGATTCAAGCAAAGTCTCTCAGCAGACACTGCAGAGTAGATTCCCTGGGTAATTGGGCATAGCTGTAGAGTGGCTTGTTCTCATGGACTGTTTCTCTCTGATTTGATTGAGCTTCATAGCTTTACTGCATTTAGCAATCTCCTCCTTCCCATAGTTCAAGCACAGGTCTTCCTCCAAGCTCTTTCATTCACAGACTTGACTTACAGATGAAAAAAGGTTTTGCAGTTTGCAAGGCAAGCCAACCCTCTCATTATGTCTCAGAAGTCACTCACCCAGGGAAGAGAACTCTCCCTTCCCTCGCTACTTCATTGGCTGCATCCTCAGGGGCAAAACCATAACAGTCCTTCTGTAGCTCAGGATTCCTTGTGGCTATGTCCCAGGCTTCTCATACATGACTGACTGCTGCAATACCCCCTGACGCCATAGCCATATTTTCTAGGGGTCCGGGGCTAACAAGATGGTGACTTCCCATTATTCTTGGCACACAACCCACAAAAGTTTTAAATTTTTATAAGGGACTCTGCCATCAACACACACTTCTGGTACCACATTGGTGTGTCCATCCACAGCCCCTGATTTCTGGTGCTGTGTGTGGGTGTTGGAGAAGTCCCCACATCTTAAGCGAGCAATCACACTTCTCCCTCATTAGCGGCAGCCAGTCATGGAAGTGCGGTGCAGTGCGGCAACAGAGCTGCATGTACTTAATGGTGCTGAGCACCAAAAAATCAACTAATCTCTGTTTTCTCTCTCTTTCAAGTCCACAGAGCATTTCAGAGCTCTTTCCTCTTTCCATTAAAACCAAGTAAACACGTTCTAATGAGTCTCAGTCTTTCACCATTCCATTTAGGTACACCCAGCAGAGTCAATTAATAATCTCCTACTTTCAGTGATCCCGTGTTGGTCCATTCCCTCCTTTAAGTACAATCTCATTGGTCTCTATCAATCAATGTCAGTTTGTAACAGTGACATCTAATGTATAGCGGTATGGAACATGTTTGTTGTACAGTGCGTTCCTGTAAACATTGTAAGTTGTTTTATATCAATGTTTAATCTGGTCGCCTGTGAAAATGGGCAATTTTGTTGCTGACAAGTGTTCAGAGAATAATCAATATAATAAAATTATACATCGACTGAGCACTCCCGGTCATTTGGAGTGCTTCTCTTCTCTGTGAGTGAGACACTCTTGTTCTGTGAAGAGTGTCTCTCTTGCAGCTACCTTGGAAATGGTCAAATAGGGGAACTTTTTTTAAAAAATCATAACATAATATTGATTGATCTGAAACAAAAATATATTAATACCACTACTGAGACCACTCTTACACTTGTAAAAGTGGTGTCACTTACATCCTTAGGGTATCAGAAATGATCACATTCAGTTCATGGTTTAATTCTGATCTCATTGGTGAGTGTAGAAAAACCTTTAAATGTAATAAAAATTAGAGTTGACGAAGTAAAGTGGTGGCAGGCAGAGCTGATCAAGAGGGAGGACCAGGGAGTGAGAGGGCAGCTGCAGAAAAGTAAACTGCGAGCTGCACACTCGGGCAGACTTGATAGACCTTTGGGCCTTTTTCTGCCGGCATTTTTGTATGTTGATATTAAATACTATAGATATTTCAAAAGCAGTTGGATGGGATGGAATCCTGCCTCTGCTGTTATAAAATAATGCCCGTGTAGTTTTGACAACTCTGACCCATATTTTCAATATGTCCTTGAACTTAAAGAAAATCCCAGTAGTGTCAATCAAGTGACAAATCAGATATATAGGTAATTAACAACCAATTTCACTTCTTTCAACAGCAAAATTCTGGAAAGGTTGGGTAATGTTCAAATTAACTGTTTTTGGAAAAAATATTAAAATAGTAAGTAATTTTCAATCTAGGGTCCGCACAAAACACAGTACCACAATATCCCTAATCAAAGTAGTGGGTGACATCCATAAGGCCTTGGACAGGAGGATGTCATTAGGAGCAGCTTGTATTGATCTATCAAAGGCTTTTGATATGCTGGATAACATCTTCTGGTTCAGGCTGAAAGCCCTTGGTTTGTCGCCTACCACCTTGAAATGGTTTTCAGACTACACTAGGGGGAGACAACAGATCATTAGCATGGGAGGTTTTGCTCCAGGGCACAAAATATATAAGGGTGCCCTAAGGGTCTATTCTAGGGCCCCCATTATTCAATATTTATATGAATGACCTCATTTAACATAACTCTGATATTAGCATGCACTTGTACGTGGATTATACCATGCTATGCACAACTGGAGTTTCTATAAAACAAATTGAAATTAAATTACAATATGTATTTGATCAGATTCAGGACTTCTTTTCTCTGTTCCAGGGACCCTGTAATTTGAATTTGGCAAAAGAAACATTATTGGTAGCTCCAAGTGTAAGCTCCCTCTCATCTGAGAGGCGCTTATAGCTTGTCTTTGAAATCCCTTTCCCTCTTCCCCTGGAGCTTAGGTTTTCTTTTTGTGCTCTGGCGGGAGTAATCTCTGCCAGCCATCACTTGGTGGCAGCAGAGAGTGGTTGGCTTGGATGGTATTTAGGGGAGGAACAGGACGTTTCTGGTGTCTTTTAGAGGGAGATAGAAAGACCAGCGGTACTGCTAGGGCAGTAAGCAGGAAGGGGGCACCTCACCCAGGCAGGGTCTGCAGCATGTGCGGTGACACGCTGGGTCCCTGGGTGAGCATCTGCAGGGAAATTATTGTTAGGCAGCTGCATTTTTTTGGGTCCAGGCCCTGGAAAAGTCCAGTAGGGGAAGTAGGCAGTATAGGAGCAGCAAGGAAGGTGAGTGGGACCCTGAGGTTGGTTTAGGCCCTTGTTTGGAGGTGTAGTGTTCCTGGGTCATTAGGGCTACAGTAGGCTGTGGCAGGGCCGCTGCAGCTCGGCATGGCAGGGCGGCTCAGGGATACTGGTGAGGGGGCCTGGGGGGAACCTCTACCCATTAGGGGGCCTGTTTAGAGGGAAAGGCCTTGGGGGCTGCTAGATTTGCAGAGTGGGCCACGGAGTGCCCTAGAGGTCTCCCCTTGAGCTGGACTGCACTTATTGGGCAATAGGTTGTGGGCAAAAAGAGTGATGTAGCTGTTTTAGCCATTGTAGCCACGCTACAGGCATATGGTGGATGGAATAAGAGGGAGGCAGAGCACTTTTGGAACCAGGTGGGCCGGTGTGGAGGCCTTGGGGCTTAGAACAAGTAAAAGGTTGGGCAGCAAGTTTAGCAGGCTGCAGAGATTGTAGCACCCTGGTGTGAAATAGCCAGTTTAGGGGTAGCTTGGGGGAAGTTCGTTGTTTCCCCGCAGGGACAGTGATCCGGTGAGAAAAGTTAAGGGAGCACTGCAGTCCGAGTTATGGAAGTAGCCTCAAATGGTAGTGAAGCATTAACTAGGTACTTACCAGTGCCAGAGAATGTAGGAGCTTCATGTTCCTGATTCGAAAGGTTTTTTGCCCTGGTGGAAAATCTCTGCCATGAAGTCTGTTGTATAAAATCTTGCTCTGCCTATAAATACCATTTTGAAAAATACTCTCTTCTTAGAGATGTAAAAAAGTTAGCCCCATGGAGCTGTTGTATGTTTTCAAGTAATGAGGCCCCAGAGCTCGTAATCATTTTGAGAGCTCAGGAGAAATAAAGTCTAAATTGTTTGGGAGAAAGTTCTGATTGCAGTGGGTTACTTGTAAAGGTGATTGAAAAGGGCCCTAATAAAATTAGATGTTTTTAGGGTCAGCAGTCTCTGCAAGTTTTCTTTTAGCAGGGATCAAGGTTATTGAAGACGATCCCGCACCTTCCTGCTGCCGGTGGCCAGTGGGGTTATGGGCAGCCTTGCTGATGAAATTTGGGGTCATCACCTGCCGGATCCCCCACAAGGACATTGAGTACCTGCTGTAATGCCTTGAGAAAAGGAAAGAAGACGTTCTCAAGGTGGGCAGTATTTTTTCCAGCTGAATTGTGTATGCTCTGGGAGTTTTGGTTGAGAGTTCTATGGCTGCGGACCCTCTCCCCTGGAAAATCGGGAGCCCCTAGACAGTTCAGGGAGGGGGTGGCTGCACAAGGAATAATGTAATCCTGGAACAGACCACATCCTACAAATACTTAGGTATTTGGTTGAATGAAAAATGTAAGTGGGATAGTCACATAGATAAAACATTGACTAACCTTGGAAGAAAACGTGATATTGTACAGGATAAAAAAATGTCTTCCAAGGGAATCATGAAAGCTAACTGTGGGTTCCATGATTGTACCAGTGTTCGGTTATAGGGACTTACATTACCTGGGGTCATCAGGGAGGGAGCTGGCAAAGCTAGACGTAATGTACAATAGGTTTGCCCGCTTCATCCTTGATGCCCCCCCACCGCAGACACATCATTGCTATCTGTACTTAAAAGAGGGGCCTCAGGAGATACAAAGAAACACAAAGGGAAGAGGACAGGGCAGCTAGAGGAGCAGAGGGCGGAGGGAGGGAAGGCAGTCAGGAGGGCAAAGGCGAGAATGGAAGAACATATAGCACAGGCTATAATGAATGGTGACAAAGTGCTTCTTCAGATATATCAGTGAGAAGAAGTAGACCAAGGGTGAGATTGACAGAATAAAGGAGGAGGAAGGAGGGAGGAGGATGTGCAGAGGAGGACATAGAAAAGTAGCAACAGTGAACCAATACTTTTGTTAAGTTTTCATGAAGGAAGGGGAAGGCAAAGGTCCACAACTCAGCAAAGAAAAATATCAGGGAAGGGAGGTAGACACCATTCCATTCACAGTAGAGATAGTCCTAGAGGAACTCAGGAAACTGAAAATAGATAAGGCAATGGGGCTAGATGGAATTCACCCTAGAATATTAAAAGAGCTCAGAGAGGTGCTGGCGGCCCTCCGACCACCCTATTCAACAGATCAGTGGAGACAGGGAAAGTCACAGAAGGCTGGAGGAGGGCTAATGTGGTCCCTCTCCACAAGAGTGGGAGCCGAGAAGAGGCAGGCAACTACAGACCAGTTAGCATGACCTCGGTGGTGGGGAAATGAATGGAGGCACCGCTAAAGGAGAGGATTGTGTCATTCCTTGAATCTAGCAGAGCACAGCATCCAAGGCAGCATGGATTTACAATGGGAAGGTCATGTCAAACAAATCTAAGATATTTCTTTGACTGGGTGTCCAGGGAGGTAGATCAGGGAAGGGCTGTGGATGTGACCTACCTAGATTTCAGCAAAGCCTTTGATACCATTCCACATAGAAGGTTGGCAAACAAGTTAGGCAGCATGGGGGTGGCAGCATGGGGGTGGGCCCCAAGGTGATAAACTGGGCTGGAAATTGGTTGAGGGACAGGACACAGAGGGTGCTGGTAAATGGTGTTCAATCAGATGAGAGCGAGGTGACCAGCGGTGTGCCACAGGGATCAGTCCTGGAACCAGTCCTCTTTAATGTCTTCATAAGTGACATTGCAGAGGGGCTGGAAGGGCAAGTATGTCTTTTTGCAGATGACACTAAGATCTGCAACAGGGCTAACACTCCAAAAGGGATAGAAAAAATGAGAAAAGACCTAAGCAGATCTGAGGAGCGGTCAGAAGTGTGGCAGCTAAAATTCAATGCAAAAAAGTGCAAAGTCTTGCACTTGGGGAGCAGAAATCCAAAGGAGGCGTACAAGATGGGGGGAGGTACTGATGGCCACCAAGCAGGAAAGGGGTCTAAAGGTACTCATATCGGATGACCTAAAGGCAACCAAACAATGTGAGAAGGCTGTAGGGAAAGCCAGTGGGATGCTGGGGTGCATAGGGAGAGGTATCATCAGCAGGAAGTAGGAGGTGGTTTTGCCTCTGTAAAGATCGCTGGTGAGACCTCAGCTGGAGTACTGTGTCCAATTCTGGAGACCACATCTCCAGAAGGGCATAGACAGACTGGAGGCAGTCCAGAGGAGGGCTGCAAAGATGGTACAGGGTCTGCAAGAAAAGCCCTAAGAGGAGAGGCTAGGAGAACTCAATATGTATTCCCTGAAGGAGAAGAGAGAGAGGGGGGACATGATAGAAATGTTCAAGTACCTCAGGGGTATAAACAAGGTACAGAAGGGTAGCATCTTTCAAAAAAAAATGTGCAAGAGCAAGGGAACACGAAATGAAGTTGGGGGTAAGTTCAAGGGTAACATGATGAAGTATTTTTTTCACTGAAAGAGTGGTGGATGTTTGGAGCGGCCTCCCAAAGGAGATGATAGGGCAAAAAGATTTAGGGAATTCAAGAATGCATGTGATAGACATAAGGGCACACTAGGGACAGGAAAGAAAGAGTGAGCTGCAGATCAGCAAGGATCTGTGGTTTGTAATATGTAGGCAAAGTGGGCAGACTGGGTGGGCCACACGGTCCTTATCTGCCGTCAACTTCTATGTTTCTGTGTTTCTGTATTAGAACTGATTGGCTAAGATTGATTGATAGAAGAAATATGCATCTGGTAAATTTCATGCACTTATGCTATAAATACAGGGTTCCAGATTACATCTTAAATAATTTAACTCAGAGAAAAGTTAAACATGGACTAAAATCAGCACAAGGAGCTGAATTTGTAATACCCCTTCGGGAAACTACCGTAGGGAGATCTGCCTTTTTTTGTGCAGGCTCAAAAGGTTGGAATGCAGTCCCCTGTAATATAAGACCAATAAACAAACTAATAAATATACACAAGATAAAAATCTGGATATCCGAGCAGGGTTAGAAACCTACACAATGTTGCCTTGCAGAAGAAGTGGGTTAAATGTTTTATTAACATCAGCTAGTCCTTCATACTTATTAATATGTCCAAAATGGTATGTTTTATAACATTTGAATTGCAATATGTACATGATCTATAACTGTCTTATGTATATAGCATGTTATTTGTGTCCTAAATGTGTTTGAAACATTGAAGAATAATGTATGTAAGACATGACTAATGTTTTGTTGCACTATTTTGTACCAAGGAACCCACTGAAAAAAATTGAGTAATAAGGCACGACAGGGTGTGCGTCATTGTGGCATAATGAAACACCTAGGGTGGGTCAAAGGCGAGTGCTTCTGCCACCCTAGGTGTGCTGTTATCCCACAATGATGCATGCCCTGGAGTGCCTTATTGTGATTATAATACAGCTATAAAAATTTCAACATGACTGACTGAAGCAATAAACAGATGCAAAAAATCTGAAGGTTTAACTTTATTGCAATTAAATTTGGCCATGACATTGAGATAAAGTAGTCCCTTACAGAAGTAGCCTGCATCACTTCACATTGTTTGCATTTCCCTTTTTTTTTGGCCATTAAAAAAAACATGTTACAGAAGCAAAATATCTGAAGGCTTAACTGTATTGCAATTAAATTTAGCCATAACATATAGAGATACTGTAGTCCCTTGTCATGTCTTGGATTGCCTTTTTTTAAAACATTAAAAAGGAGCAAAAAAACTGAATGTCTAACTGCATTGTAACAAAATTTAAACACGTGTAACCCTTTTTTCTTATGCCTGCACTGGTATGCATTTCTTGACTATACACAGGCTCTACAGTTCATGATGCCCTGCCTGCACGTTGGGTATTAGTTAGGGCAGACAAAATATTCACAAGCATTCGACCTACAAGCTGGTTTCTAGGCTGACCCCCACCCCGCGTCTGAGGGTCGATGGAATAATGTCTCAGAGAAGGAGGAGGGATCTGATCCCACTGGTCAAACTGCTTCTAGATGCTCAAAATCAAGGTGGTTACTAACCTTTAGTCATAAGGAGGGTTTCTTTCTTGGCGGCTGGAGACCACCGACACGGTCTAACCAACCCCTCAGGGAGTTCGGGCCCACTTGGTGATTTCAGTCCTGGAAAACAGTGTGTTAGGAGACACCACAGCGCATGCAATACATTTTAGAACATTGAAGATTCACAAAACTTCTGATGCAACAAGCAATCATTTTATTTTAAAAGGCTCAAGCCACTTTCTTCCCTCGAGGCAACATATTTACAGTTAGTGCACTTTGCTGACATTTTCCTCCTTTTCTACAGCACTCCGCTGTGGCACAGCACTTCAGGAGACTGGGGGATTTGAACCTCCAGCCTGTGCCCAGAAGCTGAGGCTGTTGTGGTTAACAGGATCTCGGCCTATCCTGTAGGTAGGGAAATGGGCAGACTAGATGGGCCAGCGGTCCTTATCTGCCGTCAAAGTCTATGTTTCTATGTTTCTATGTGCATCATTTCCTAGCCAGTGGGCTCTGTTCTGACAGAATACTTTGACCCAAATGGGGTCCCTGGACTTTTCCCTTTCCAACTGTCCCAGAATAAACATGCTAAAACTCTTTCTTCTCTACTTTCCCCTTGTCTGGTTAAAGGTTGAGGCAAATTACTTCACACTTTATTTTCCATGAGAGCATTCACTACTTTCCCTGCCGGTGGGGGTGGGTTACATTTGTCTACTGTCTCTGTGGCTCTTTCTTTAATGGGGGATAAGCTGGACCCAGTTCTTAAATTAACCCCAAGCATGTCGTTACTTCTAGGCTTTCCTGCTCCCGGACCAAGACAGGAGGAACTCGGGAAGGGGGCCTACCTTCCAACAGTACATAGCAGGATACACCAACGAATAGAGCAGCCTTTACCAGGTGGACATAGGAAACACAAAGGATAGGAACTGCCACTTCATACCCCTCCACTCGATCCAGCTGCCAGCTGAATGTCTGGGCCCCCATGGCAACCACTATCTTCTCCGGTTTGGCTAAGGAGACACCCTGTCTCCTCTAAACATCGTTTCGCTGCTGCTCCCTTTCACTCCTGCACCACCAGGAGGTGGTAGATGCTCCTGCTGCCATACTTTGAAGTGAGGGCTGACAGCCCTCTGCCTTAAGCCTCACCAACTGTCACATGCTGGGCGCCGCCACCACTAAACTGCTGTGCAGCTCCTCCCTCTCCTCTCAAACTCTCTCTTTCCCCAACTGACAACTCCCTCATGCCTGATAGGTGCAAAATCCTAGTGTGGCGCACCCCGGTGGGCCGCATGCGCATGCTCGATGCTAAGGGCATCTTTAGTAATCTCCTGCAGTGGCAGGGGTTTACACGTTTAACCACATTTACTGTACTCCTTGCAGAGCTACCCTGCATCATTTATTTATTACATTTTGGTGTAACAAATACAATTTTAGTTGCTTTACAATACTTATGCTGGTGATGGGTTGGAGAAAATAGCGTAAGCTCCTGAACACAATCAGGCTGACTGTCTATTTCCTGTTGAAATGGATTAATATTTTTCATCAAATCAGGCAAAGACACATCTGTGGACCAGGCCTTTTCTACCCTGAAAATTTCAGACCAAATTCCAAACCTGCCTGAAAATAGGCAGGTCTATTGCCTAGTGTACTTACCCGGTCATCAAAAGCAAATAAATAAATAAAATAAATAAATAAACCATCTGGGTGCTAAATGATGACAAAAAAACAGCAAAAAATTTAGATTTTTAACTTTTTTCACTAGTCGGATCATGGACTCTGCACATCCAACTGGACCAGAACTTGGCATTTTAAGAGCTCTACCCCTCAAGACTTTGCATGTGACATTTCATGCAAATCCATTGAACGGTTGCATGGATATTAAAGTGCAAAGTATCCAAGAAAACGATTTAAGATCCTGGTCTTGGGTTTGAATTCAAGAGATGGAATGTTCACTATGTATGGAATACGATAATTCAAATCTCTGTTCAGTTCTGCTAGCAGAATGTTCATCCCCAATATCAAACAACAGAAGGCCTTACATGGAACCAGGGATTTTGTTTTATCTGTAGCAGGATAAAGAGCCACCGACGCCTCAAGAAGAACTTTGGAAAACAGTATTTTTGGACACAAAGCAGATTATATTTCTCGTTAGCTCTGTATTTCTCATCCCCATTATTTATTACTGAGGTCATATGCATGGAAACAGGATAGCTGTTCCTTGAGGGTTCATCAGCTCCTACTGCTTCTTCCCAACCTGATGTCATAATACTCCACTTGTGACATCACAGTGTTTCCCGTGGCAACAGACTGTGATGTCATAACAGAGCATTATACTTTCAAGTAGGAAGTAAGCTATAGAGGCAGATGAACACTGAGGGATAAAGATCTTGTTTTTGTAGAATTGTTTTCAGTAATAAATAATAGAGAGGAGAAATTCATAGAATATATATGAAATAGAAGCTGAATTATGTCCAACTATTATGTTTTCCAAGTTTTCTTAAGCGTCAGCTGCTCTTTAAACAACACAGATTTCCCCAGTAAGCAGGTGAGGATAGGAGGGGGATTTTTAATGGTCAACAAAGAAACACCACAAATTCAATTGTAAGTATTGCAGTACTTCATTTTTATGTTGGCTGCGCAAAGGTGTAGTCACTGTGGCCGAATGCAGGGCATGAACCAGTAGGTGCATCCCTCATTCCCCAATAAGGCAGCTGCAGGCGCTGACACCAGCAACACGTAAACTGGCCACCAGATCAAAGAAAAGGTCTGCTGCAATGACAGCCAAGCTTCTCCAAGCAGCAGCGTGCCTTTTCTGGTGACCAGTTTCAAAAAACATGGCAGCATGCCGCCATGAAAGTGTCGACCCACTTCATTTGCCGACGGAGAGCCCACTCCCGTCAGCATAATGCAACCCCCTTCCCATTTACAGTGTGTGCCGAGGTGCCCAATCCCCTCATCATTCTCCCCTTCCTAGTTTAATTTGCCAACAGGGGAGCCACACCCTGTCGGCATAATTCCCCATTTGTTGTGTGCCGACGGGGTGTCCAATCCCCATCGGCTACAGAACCCCAAAAACAAATACTCAGGGTCGCATGCTGGAGCCCACCCAGCATGCTAAATAAATGCCCTAAAAGAAAACCGTCCCACAATGTTTTTGTTTATTTGTTTTACACCTGCAAAGCAGAAAGTGGTCCCTCATCGACTCGGTGGCCCTCCGCAACCCACACTCACTCTCTGCGTGCCTGCCTCCCACACCCCTCACCCCATACTTACCTCCGGATCCCAGCGGCGATCTTGGTGGACCGGGAACACGTCTGCACTCTTCAAAGCCAACCGCGAACTGAAGAAATGCTGGTAAGCTGTATAATGGCATAAATAGGTTTTTTTCAACTTTGGCACATATCTTGGCCATTTTGGGAAATTTTGGCACCAAATTTTCAACATGGGGTTATTGGAACCCCTCCTCATGAATTCAGTCACTGTCGTGGCGTTATTTGCTCCCAAAAGGTGATTTCGTGCTCACTGATAGGAATCACCTTTCGGAACCAATTAACAAAACAACAGTGCCACTGCTCATGAGGTGGGCTCTAAAAAGCCTATGTTGGTGAAAAAAATCCAAAAAATGGCTGTTTTACGAGGTGTGCGTTGAGCAGTTTCCATTGCAGCTCGTAACTTTGTAAATTTGTAATATTTTCACACCAGATTTTCAAAATTGGCATTTTCCATGCCTCCTTATGAACAGTACAGCTGTCATTTTACATATCCTGGCCGAAATGTGTTTTCGCACGTCTGGCGCACAATAGCACTGTCACTGTGCAAATCAGTTTTGGACAGTTTGAGAAAATGACAGTGACACTGTTCATCAGCAGAGGTCCTAAAATGCTTATGTTGAAAATTTGGTGGTGAAAGTCCATAAAATGACTGTGTTACAAGCATGCGTTGCGCAGTTTCCACGCACCCTTGTAACTTTGCAAATTTGCAATATTTTCATGCCAGATTTTCAACACTGGCATTTTTTCACATCTCCTTATGAACAGTACAGCTGCCATTTTTCACATTCTGCCCAAAATGTGTTTTCGCACCTGTGGCGCAGAATGGCGTGGTCACTGTGGGAAATCAACTTTTGGGACAGGTTAACAAAATCACAGTGCCACTGTTCATGAGGGAAGGTCCCAAAATGCCTATGTTGAAAATGTGTCTATTCAGGGTGGGGGTGAGGTTGGCGTCAGTTCAATACTTCACTGTCATTCCTATTATGCATCTCTAACTCCTGCACTATCAATGCCAATGCCAGCGAGACAACATTCGGCATTGACAAATGCTTAAGTTGTGTGTGTGTGTGTGTGTGTGTGTGTAGAGAGCAGATGACATTTAATTATTATGTTTTTAAATTGATGGCAGTTATATTTTTAGGGCCTAGTTGAAGGTTTTTAGTGAGTAAAGGTGACAGCCACATTTGTGATGCAGTCCGTATGTGTTTGGTACAACTGATTTCATATGTTTTATTTATTTCATTTATTTACTGAGGATTCAGAAATACCTTTGAGTCAAAGACTCATTTGCAAAGGTTCCACATCACAGAAATTAGGTACAGAACAAACTTCAGATAACGATTCAACAAGGACACAGTTCAGCATTGATACAAAGAAACAGTGAAGGATAACAATCAGAAACTAGGGATACATAGAAACATAGAAACATAGACTTTGACAGCAGATAAGGACCGCTAGGCCCATCTAGTCTGCCCATTTCCCTAACTACAGGATAGGCCGCAGATCCTAGTTAACCAACAGCCTATATCTTTCTGCCCCCCACAAGAATTGCCTTATATCTGTCCCATGCATTCTTGAATTGTCCCACAGTTTTAGACCCCACAACTTCCTCAGGAAGGCTGTTCCATGCATCCACTACCCTCTCTGTGAAATAATACTTCCTCACATTGACCCTGAACCGCCCTCCTTCTATCTTTAAATTGTGTCCCCTTGTTCTTGCAAGTCTCTTTTCTGAAAGATGCTACCCTCTTGGACTTTGTTGATTCCCTTGAGGTACTTGAAAGTTTCTATCATGTCCCCCCCTCTCCCTTCTTTCCTCAAGCGTATACATATTAAGCTCCTTTAGTCTCTCCTCATACGGCTTCTCTTGCAGACCCTGCACCATTTTAGTTGCCCTCCTCTGGACTGCCTCTATCCTGTCTATCCTGTCTAAACGCCGAACGTTTTCACATCGCTCTGATGCTTTCTCAAGGCATGAGAAAGCATCAGAGTGACATGAAAACGTTCTGCGTTATGGTGAGGGGTGCTACTGCTAGTTTTTTATACAAGAATAATAAATATTTAGCCTTTTAACTTGGACCACATTCTGTGGCCATTTTTCCACTTTGCCGTAGTAGCCTCGCTTTGTGTTGGTGAGCAAGTCTATACTTCACTCATGGTCCACCGTTTATGGAAAAAATACACAGCTGAGAGAAGAACATGATCACAGGGTTTTAAATACTAAAGGGAGTACAATATACTCATGATTTTACTGAACCCGAATAACTGAAGCTCGGTTAATCCGAATTAATTTTATGTCTCCCTAGCTGTGCTGAAGGTTAATGAGTGTAGGCAGCGTCGCACTCCCAACTAAGGCTATCCTTCTCCTGGACAATGCCATAGCTCACCCTGATAGTGAGCAGTTGAAAACAAGAGACTCCAGTATCCGCTGTTTATTCCTACCAGCTAACACAACTACAAAATTACAGCCCATGGATCAGGGCAGTCTTGGCACACTGAAGCGCATTTATCGTGGAAAGCTTCTCTTCTCTGTGCTTGCCAAGGAGAACAATGAACTGTCATTACAAGATCTGATTAAAAAGATTTCAATAAAAGATGATTGCTACATCATGGGGGAATTTTGGTTAGAGGTCCGCTCAGAAACCATTGGCGTTGTTGGCAGAAACAGCTGTGTTAACAGCACCCACCACCCAACACCCACGAGGACCTACCTGTGCTGCAGCATGAGGAAGCTGCCAGATTGTACAAGACTTGATTGCTCTCTTACACATACCTCAGGCAGCGGCGGAGAACTGGATGGCCTGCGATGATGAGGATGAGGGATATAGCAATCTCACGGACGAGGACATCATAACCATTGTGTAACCTCCTCCCACCAGCCCACCTTGTTCAACTAGCAGGACTGCTCCTCTCACACATGGCACCACCAAGGGGGGGTGGGGGCAGTCACTATGAAATACATTTCTATGGACCCATATTGAAGCATGTCCTCCTTAAACAGGCAAACCAAGTGTGGCAACTTCCTGGGTCACACCTGGGGGAACCATTTAGCATGGCCATCATCCAGGCTCCCTGGGAGAAACCATTTGTTCAGCATTACGCTAGGTTTGTACTTCTGGTCAGGGGCACCCAAGTAAATCCAGACACTGGAAGCAATAACTGTAATGTCCAAACCAGGTTGGGATTCTAGAGTGTGACTTTTATTCACATCACAGAGAATAAACAAAACAAAGATGGACCCCCACAGGGCTACTTCCAGTGGTAATGCAGATTACTGAGGTACAGAGCACACACACACACACACACTGAACTCTCAGGTACTGAACGAATCTGGGCACACATGGCCCGAACTGGTACACTTCTCTTCTTTTCTTTGACTTGGCACCCTGGCCAGTACTAGAACACTTTTTCATATTGCATGGAGGTTACTGGTGGCTCCCCAAACCACCCACAAGCACATTTGGGCTCACAGGGAAATCCAAAATCCCACATCTGGGTGCTTTCCTCAGGCATTGGCCAAATGTGCTGAGCGAAAACAAAGGTGCCCAAACTGAACCCGGAGAGGTATACCTGGTTACTCCAGATGGGGGGGGGGGTCTCCCACCTTTTGCTCCCAAATCAATACTCGGCTATTCATCTGGTTACAACACCTTTCTCTGAAACACTGTTGTAGATGCTCTCTTGAAATGTTTTGCACATTTAACATTCTACTTTTCACACTACAGAGGTGTTCTGACTTTAAAAGTTCTGTATGTGGCTATGTTTTTACTCTAGACCCCCACTTTTGAAGATGCTTTTAAATCATACACAGTCTAAAATTTCTGTACTTGACAAGTCTCCCTCAGATCCCACAGTAGGCAAACACTTTTACTCGAAACACAATCTTGGTGAACAGAGTCCCTTTGTCAGAGAAACACTCACCACGGGAATACAGGTGCCCCAGGGCTTTTTCCACAAATGTCTCAGGTACTCACAAAACAAGATCACTCTCACGTAGCTTCTCCCCATCCAGGCTGGACCAGGGGATTGCCCCTGAATCCCTGGAATTCCCCCCATCCCTTCAGGGATGGGACACTGGAACAACTTCTAGGAACAGTCTCTACCACTTCCTTCTACAAGTCTTCTGTGTTCCTCTCTGGGTGAGAACACACAACCCCTTTTCTGATGTAGCTCGATATCAGAGCTAGGCTCTGAAGGGCTACACTGCAGCACTCCTCAGCCTCTTGAGTCTCTCTTGAAACTGGCTTGAATCTCCCAATGTTCTACTGCTAACCCCTGCAGCTAGCATTCCATTGTGACTTATGCTGCTGCGAGAATTCTAAGGTGACATCATCACTCCAGCTCAGCTGAAACTGAAAACAGAGTGTGACAGTGTGAACCCCATTTAACTGGCATCTCACAAGCTGCCTCTCCTTGCCTGCCACTGATTCTGGTGGGATTCTAGTAACCCCGGGGAACAAGGGGGTTACAATTGCAATTAACCAAATGTCTCTCCAAGATGAAAAGCCCTCAGACCCGATGATGACAAAGATGACAGCGAGGAGTAAATGTTCCATCAGCCGCTAAAGCAGTGTTCGCATTTGATCAGTGTCTTTTGTGGATGGAAACCAAGCAGACACTGACTACCTTCACATGCTGTTGTTAAGACAACTAAGTTTAAAGACAATAAAGAAAATGAACGAATCGAAAAACAACTAAGTATTATTGACTTTTCAAGTAGCCTTGGACTGTATTGCTGTGTGACTGCAGTACACTATCACAGTATTGCTGGTTTTAGTTATGCTACTTTCTTGTTTTACTGTACATGCTTTATGTGTTTGCATTCTATAAGGTAATCATTTGCTTGCATACACCGATGCCGACTCATTGATTCTTGAATGCTTAGAGTGTGTGGAAAAAAAAGCCATGGTTGTTGCCCCTAAGTTTGCTTGCATACCTTGACTGATTTTTAAACAGATTTCCGATTTTACGAATCTTTTCGGTGTCCCCCAGGGCATACGTAAAATGGGGAGTATACTGTATACGCAAGCGTGTAAGCTGCTGAGTGCAAGTATATAGTGTATGGACGAACATCATTATCTGCTGAATTCAGTTTAGTGTAAAATGTTCTGCTGCAGTAGTGGCGTCCGTAGTGCAGCAGGACGACTTTTTATTCTGCTGCACTACGGACATCAGACAACACCAATCGCCACAGAAGGGGCAGGCTGAACAGTTACAGTGGCAGCACTGATCCGTAACACCACAGAACTGCAGGATCAACCAGATATTTATATATACATCTTTTCTAATTTAGTCAGCTTTATTGATTTTAAGAAACAAACATACAGTTGACGTACAGGAGATTATACAGGTGGGATAAGCCAGGTACTGTATTTATCATTAAAAGCAAATGCAGGATCAACCAGATATCTAAATTTTACTCACAAATCCAAATCTCCTCACGGTTACCACTCCTCGCTAAGCGAGGAATTCTGGTGCCATTTTTTTTTTTTTTTTTAGAAAATTTTGCCCATTCCTGATCATCATCCAACTGAAGGTTGTGCTACCAAATGACAGATGTCTGCTTCCTAGTAGCCTCACATGCCCACCCTAACAACCACCCTGTCTACCAGCGTACACTGTGGAAATGACCGATTTGAATTTCTATTTTAGGAGTAAAAAAAATATTTTTTATTTCATTAAAGAGTGGCTACCATACACTATACAAAATAGTGAATGGGTAAAACTATGCACAACCAGTGTTGTGTCACGGGATCTGATTCCCAAAGACCTCTCAAGCTTCGCTGTTGAGGTCACAGGGAATCAAAACCCCTGGTGGCTCAACATACTGGTTGTGCATAGTCCCATTCACTATCCTTATATCTAGAATTGATGTACTTGAACTGGGGGTGCAGGATAAGGGAATATTATAAACATTCCTTCAGACAGAGGGTAGTTAACATGTGGACTAGCCTGCCTAGTTAGGTTAACACTGCTCAGGCTTTCAAAGTAGGACTAGACAGATTCCTTAGAAAGAATGGCATTGATAGCTACACATCATCAGTGGGGGGGGAACAGTTGCAAGCCCAAGGGCCCCTCAAGAGTCCAACCTCTCTTTTACCTCTCTCAGTGGGCCAGCCTGGGCTCTATCGGTTGTGGCGAGAGGTGTGCACAGAGTCCATAAACAAGGGGGCCAATAACATAATAGCTTGAGTCTTCAGTGCTGGGGGTGGGGTCTGGCCAGGAAGCGTGTTTTGCAAAATGGCATTGTAAATGGTGTACTTTCATGCATTTAAAGCTACAATAGTGTTAGTAATCTCTCCTTTCAAACAAGCTTATTTTTCAATTGTTAACTTTCACTATAGCCCCTTCACTTAACTTCTTTGATATTCAGCTTTTGAAAACAAATATGTCACTTATCCTGCTCACTCCAAAACATTTGCCACACAGAGCAAGAGCATCAGTCTGCAGAACTCTGCAACACTTTCACACTGCCAGAAAACTAGTCTTTGCATCTTGCCAAGCAAGTACCACTAAAAGAGGTGCTATTTTGATAGTGATGCTGCCCTTTACAAATTCAATCCAGGACTGGCTCTGCATTCATGCCATTGCTGTCTGGATGCCAGCCAAGTATGCCTTGTCTGATTACATGAATATGCTCTTGTGCAAAATCATTTTCAAATTTATACTGATTTGTTTTATTAGTAAAGTGGAATGGGCCTCAAAGTCCCTGTCCCATTTTGAGCTACACCTTCAGTGTCTGCACTCTAACAGAGATCCTATGGCTGCAAACACTACAAACAGACCCAAAAAGCACTGTAGACACTTTGCCAATGTCACTCCATCCACAACCCAAAGTGAACCTCTCTGTCAAGTTCTAATTGCAGAAACTGACACTGTAGTGAGTTTAGTGGCTTGGTGTCCCATATCAGTGAACTGGGAACACTGGATATTGAGTGCTGAACAGGGGGGCCATGGCCAGGGTCGATGGCCAGGTTCAACCCCTCCCCCTCGACACACACACATCTATGGTTATGGCTACCAAACCTACAGAATCGACAGAACAGGAAAAAAAGGGGGGGGATGCATTATCTATGCTAAGGACTCTCTACGGTGTACTGTTCTCCCTGAAACCAGGGTGGCTGAAGACCACGAGATATTAATACTAAAAGCTCAGATCAGACAGAATGGCAAATCCCTAATCCTTGCCACAGTATATCTACCCCCAAAGGGAGCCACCACGGGGTTAACCAAAGTGATGGACATCATAGGCACCTTCCCTCATGGATTGGAGCTCATGGTTACCAGAGATTTTAATATAAATTGGAATGGGAAGGAGGCTGCACCAGTTAGGGACATGATTGCCACCACCAATATGTCACAACTAGTCACCCACCCTACTAGACAGAATTATAAGACTGGTAGCAGCACCCTTCTTGACTGGGTACTTGCAAGATCACCGTCTCGAATCTCTGAGGTAAAGGTTTGGCCTGACACATTAAGTGACCACTCCCCTATTACACTGCTGTGGTCTAACAAATTCACCAAAAGCCCACCCAACATCATAACAAGCAGGGTCCTGAGAAAGGGTATGCTTGAAGCCCTCAAATCGGCACTCGCCCTTCATGACTGGACCCCAATCAGTCAGGCATCATCCCTAAATCAGGCACTCAGCTACTTCACAAACGGCTTTAACAGCATCTGTGATGTCTTTGCCCCCCTCTCACAGAGGAAAATTAAAGGGCAGGCTAATGAGTGGATTAATGGAGAACTACTCTCCCTTATGAATGAAAGGGATTCACTATGGGAGATGGCAAGAAACATGGGAGACAGCATGACTACCAGTGTTACGGGGTGGCCAGAAATCGCTGCACTAAACTTATCCAGGCTCACCAAAGCCAATTATCATAAAGCACAGTTTGCTAACTCCTGGGAGATGGCAAAAGGTTCTGGGATAGCATCAAGAGCATCCTGGGCAAGGAGGACAAGATGCATCCCTGTCTATTAATATCAGTAACAATCATCACAGATCCCTAGCCATAGGAGGCCTTCAGCAAGGCCTTCACTGATCTCACAGCAGTATTACCACCAGCATACTTCCACCCTGAGCAGAGCCAGTCCAATAATGGACCTCAAACACTCCCATCCACCCTTCTACCTTAAAGGGTGACTGTGAAGGAAACACTAGCTAAGGTCAGGAAAGCACTGGGCAAGACAAGACGGGGTAGCGGTGGGATCGACATGAAACTGCTATCTCGCACCCTGGATGTCCTCATAGTGCCCGTCACCAAGATGTTCAACAAATCTCTGACTCTTGCTCAATTCCCAGAGGTCTGGAAGCAGGCTCTAGTCACACCTGTGCATAAGTGAGGTGACAAATCCTTGGTGGCCAACAATAGGCCCATCTCAATACTCTCTACACTGCCCAAAGCACTGGAAAAGATTGTGGCTGGTCAGCTCGTTGACTACCTCAACAAATATAACTTACTTTGCCCTAATCAGCATGGTTTCAGACAAAGCCACAGCACAACCACTGCTCTACTGGACTTCATAAACTATACACACAAGGCCCTGGATGAAGGCAAACTGATGGGGTCTATCTTCATAGACCTCACCAAAGCCTTACACAGTCAGTCACCCCGTTACTGACCAAAATGTCAAACTCAGACATGCACCCTAGGGAAAAAGCACTTATGGGGAAAACTCCATCCTGCAATGGCAATCTGGTAGTGGCTGCAAACACACCACAGGCCACTAGGGGTAGAACAAAGGGCCCTCTCCATCCCCTTCCACATTACCTCACTCGGGCAATGGATTTGCCTACCGTGCTCCTTGTGGCTGAATGAATTTCCCAAGTACCTCCTTGCCATCACCTGTCTAGCCAAATTCAAAACTAACCTCAAACAACATCTAAGTACAATCTCTAAATGTTCCTGCAACTAATCTCGGGTATCTATATCCTCTGCCATTCTATGATTGATGCAGCATTTGACTCCCCTCGTCTCACGCCCCCTGGCTGCACTTTAAGACAAGGCCCCCACAGCCTACCCTTAACACCCACCTATTGCTTTACTACCTTCCTGACCATTCTCCTTCCCCCCTACCTGATGACAAGGCTCCTAGGGGCTGCACTTCTCTGCCTCTATAACTGTACACATGTTACTCACCACTCTATCTTGTATCCCACAATGCTCTTGTGCATATATTAAACAGGGTGTTGTTTTAGTATGTTCTTTTCTTGATTACTACTTTGTACCTTGTCTTGTCACAAACGAGGAACCTTTGTAAAGAGCTTGGCTCAAAGGTATCTTCTGAACCAATAAAACTGAAATTGAAATTGCTGGTGGTGCTTTCATTTGGGGTAGAAATGGGGTACCTGGAAACTGTATGACCACCCCGAAGGAAGTAATACAGTTCTCCCTCCCACACAGGCACAAACTTGCAAGCAGTAACTGTGACAAGTACCCACAATACAAAATGAAAAACATATTTATTTAGATAGGGTGGATGGAAAGAACAAGGGTAGCAAGGAAAGACAGGATCAAGGGGACTTGTACTCTATGGCCCGGATATTCAAAGGGTTGCGCCATGCGCAACAAGTTCTTGCCTGCTCAAGTCCAAAAATCGCCATTTTGCGATATTCAGAAGGAGGCAGTTGCGCCACCGAAAACATGCTGAGCAACAGCGCAATGCAAATGAAGGCATGCAGCAACCGAAGGGGGTGGATCCATGCATAAAGAGCGCAATGCAATATTCAAATACTTGCGCAATGCGCAACAGTGGAACAGCCGGAAATTGCGCACTAGCGGAAATGAGCCAAAATAAAAAGGCTCAAGAAAGCGGCGCAAGAACGCTACAAGGATGCCAAGTGGGGGAGAGAGAGAGATAGAGAGACAGACAGACAGTGACAGGCTAGGGCAGGCAAGGCAAGCGTGGGCCATAGGCTGTAGAGGCCAGCGGGGGGTGACCGGTGCAGTGGAAGTAGCAGTGAGGACAGCGGGGCTAACACAGCAACAGCAGCCAGGGGGGGTCAGAAGCCAGGGAGATGGACAGTGCCAGCTTCCACATGGAAGCTGTAATGAGGGTGAGAATGCATGCTGCAGGGGCGTGGCCGTGGAAGGGCCCGTCGGCAGTATACCCCAAGACAAACTGATGCCGTGCCAGCTCAGCTTTGAGCTGTACACAGATGTAGAGATCGTGGGCCGGTACCGCCTGAACAGGGCAATACTGAGACAGCTCTGTGAGCTGTGCAGTGATGTGATGCAGGCACCCTCACGACGGAGTCACGCTCTGTCGGTGGAGACCAAGGTGACAGCCTGCATGTGCCTGCTCACCACGGGCACCTTCCAGAGACCAACAGGGGACACCACAGGCATCACACAGTCGGCCATGTCACGCATCCTCACCCAATTCCTCAGCGCACTGCTGCCACATGCTGCGGAGTACATCCATTTCCCCAGCACCGCAGCAGAGTGTACAGCAAACATGCAGGAGTTCCACAGGGTAGGCACGTATGCCTGGCATGCTAGGGGCCATAGACTGCACTCATGTGGCCATTCGCATGCCACCTGGCCCCAATGGGGCTGCATATAGGAACAGAAAGGGCTTCTCCAGTGTCAACTGCCAGGTGGTGTGTGATGCCACTGGGCGCATAATCAATGTCTGTGCCACACACCCTGGTGGAGCACATGATGCCTTCATATGCTATCAGTCCGCACTGTGCCATCGATTCGAGAGTGGGGACATCCCCACAGGCCATCTAGTGGGTGAGTACACATGTATGGAATGCAAACCCCGGGGCAAGGGTGGGAATGCCACAGGTGCCATGGTAGTGGCACACAGGGATATGGGCAATATGGACCTGAACATGAGACTGATCTCCACTATCTCCACACAGATGACAGCGGATACCCACTCCGTCCCTGGCTGCTCACACTGTACCGGCGCCCCATGACCCTATTGCAGCAATGCTATAACGAGGCACATGCTTCCACACGCAACATCATAGAGCGGGTGTTTGGGATGCTCAAGGCACGCTTCCGATGCCTAGACACCTCCGGCGGTGCCCTACAGTACAGCCCCCAAAAGGCCTGTGGGATATTCCTGGCCTGTTGCATCCTGCACAACATGGCCAAAGACTATGGGATAGCCCTACAGGTCAAAGAGGGGGACAGCAATGGGGACGCCAGTGGCGGCGGTGTTGATGGTGATGAGCAGTCCCCCTAGGACGGCGGGACCCCCGACTGATCCGGCAGGCCCAGCTGTACCGGGACACCATCACAGAGGAGCACTATGCAGAACACAGGTAAGTCAAGGGGACATGTGCAACCAACACTGTCCATGCGCAAACCACAGGCACACAGGGTAACACCAGGGGTGCATGACGGCCAAGGGAGTGGAAGGGTCCAGGCATGCAAACATACCATCAGGAAGGGGTGAACACTCATATGGACACACACACACGAGGCACAGAGCATACATGGGCAGATGCACAGCACAGCAGAACCGACATTGCTAACACACAGAACCACCCCCACCACCTGTACTGTCCAAGTACGTGTGTCAGATGCTGGGCACCCTTGCACCTTGGTGTACAGTACAATGCAGGCATCATCATGCACGCACCTGTGGACAGCAGTTGGGAGGGTGTGCAGGTGGTCCGTGTGTCGGCATGTTGAGCAGAGCACCCAGCAGTGCACTGCCCACCATGACACACATTGCACACAGGGCAGCACCAGACAGGGCCCACACTGGGAGACAGGTCAGTCATGTAGCACTGTCCCATGGCCACTGCAGATGTGTGGGCGGCCCCGCCGTGACCCAACAGCCCTGGCAGGCTGAGCAGGGGCCACATGGGGTGGCACTGTTGGACCACCAGGGGTCCCACTGTGCGAACATGACCTTGCCTGCACAGGGGTCTGCAGCATGCCGAACAAACCTGCACCAGGGGTGCTCGGGATGGCCACAGCAGAACCCGGCATCGACAGGCCCGGTGTTGCAGAACGCCAGGAACGGGGAGTGGAGAGTGAACTGTGTGGGGTGTGTGGTACAGGGGCACCTGACTGTGTGCCCAATGCATCCACGACAGAGACCACTGCCTGGGTCAGCCTGTCAATGGCGGCGGTCACATCCGTCCGCATACGAACCAGCTCTGCATGGTCCAGAGCACACTCCGTGCTGTGCTGCTCCACAGCCACAGACAGTGCCTCCACGGACATTGCAACCCGCCTCTGCTGCTGTACTGATTCCTGCAGCAGGTGGGTGTGCTCGTCCAATGGGTACTGTGCCCCAACGGCATCCTGTCCCCCAGGGTGTGGAAGGTCCTGATGCACAACACCCCTTGAGGATGGGCGCTGTTCGCCAGGACCAGGAATGGGTGGATCAAAGGGCGGCGGACATGTGCCACCGCTTGACACTGTACCCCTAGACCTGGTGGGTGACTGCTGCTGCCCCTCCAACCGCTGTGCTCCAGGGTCCACTCGTTCCACCGCTGTGGCCGCAACAGTGCCAGACACCTGCACAGCCACCAGTGCTGCCCCACTGGTGCTGACAGGCACAGCCTGGGACTGTACCAACATGCTGGTACACAAGTTGGAACCAGAAAGGCCCAGGGGCACGTGCTGGCCTGCTGTGTGTCCGTCATGGGACACACACCTATCACTGCCCATTGCAGTCCTTGCATCATCAATGGTGCAGGTGCGTTACCAGCCACAGTCACAGCGTGCTGGCATGCTTGCATGCCAGACTGCTGGAACACAGGCTGTGCCCCACACCAATCACCGACACCAGAGTTGGCGGCCGGCGTGAATGCTGCTGCAGTGCATGCTGGCTGGTGACAGAGGTGGATGGACCCTCCTCCATGTCCAGCAGGTCATCATCACTGCCTGGACCCACCACCACCGTCTCCTGAAGACAAACAGGATCTGTAACAGAAAGAGAGTACATGTGAGTGCATGTGAACAACCTTCCCCCCACCCTCCCAACACCACCACGTCATACCGTGCAGTGATGGGCTTCCACCTGTCTGGAATCCACCTCCTGGTACGCCCTCAATAGCGCTCCACTGCATTGATGCAGCCAGTGTCTCCTCAGCCGGGGTCGCCCAACACCGCTGGCTGGCCCCCGCCAGTGCCAGCACGTGCCGCCCTGAAGGCTGCCACCTCTCCTTCAACCTCCTGCGGTCTGTCCCCATCTTCTTCTTGCATTCCTGCACGGAGCTGGTGGCTTCCATGCAGATTCACGGCCCGAGCTACCCCTCCCATGCAGCATGCAGGGACTGAGGGTGCCCTCCGTCCACTCAGTAGTGGCTCCTCCTCCAGGTAGGCCTGGAAGAGGGCCTCTGTCTCTGCTGGGGTAAAGTTGGACCTCCTCCTACGCCCACCATCCTCACCCTCACCTTGTCTCTGCTCGGTCATGGTGATCTGTACGTGGGGAAGTGGACACCTGTCACTGTGCAGTCTACAGCATTTTCCCATGACCATTGTCCAGAACATCACACAGCATGCAACTCACCTCTCACCTGCAGTACCCGAATCTGGCCAGCGCAGCCCAATGTCGCACATTTATAGCGCAATGCATGCAAATTAGGAGTGGAGCAACTATAATGAGATGCAAATCGTGCCACTGCGCCTTTGAATGGCTGATCAGATGATTTGCATGTGTTGGCTGAATATCGCGAAGTTGCGCTTTGCGCAATACGGTTGAGTCGGCTGAGTCAATGGCGCAGATCTGTGATTGTGTGGTACACTGCATTGCGCATGCCCAGATAGCTTACGCAGGCATCTGCCATGCTGCTGACGTGCTGTGCATGATCGGCAATTCAGGCCATGGCCACCATTGTGCCAGTGGCGCTACAGCACTGGGCACTATATGGCTCTGTGGCACTACTGCGCAATAGTCCACTGTGGCACTGGTACGCGGGTGGTCGATCACGCGGGATGCGTATACGTCAGATGGTGCTGTGCATGGCCTTGCGTCATTGCCCATGACCTGGTGTCCGACCTTTGCCCCCTGGCGCTGTTCGGCTGCGATGTGTACAGCCCTATTGCGCTGTCTGGTGACAGCGCTATGTGAAGTGACGGCGCTGTTCGAACTGCGCGATTGGAACCTATGGTGGTCTATTGCGCAACATCTCCACGTGGGGTTACGGCGCAGTGGGGCGCCATTTTGCCTGCTGTAAAGCTGGTACCATGGCATGCAGGAGGGCAGTGCAGTGGAGCCCTGTAGAAGTGGCCAACTTGGTGGCCCTGGTGGAGCCCCACTATGGGGCACTGTATGGTGAGGTGACCCTCACCATTGCTAGGACCCAGGTCTGGCAGCAAGTGGCCAGTGACCTGGTGGGGGTCACTGGGCAGTGCCGGTCAGCTGAGCAGTGCCGGCACTGGTACAGTGACCTCCAGAGAGGGATCCTCATCTTCTGGGCGGCTACGGTCACGTGCCAGGAGGGGCGTGGTGCCTAGGCCAGGTGGGTGTACCATCTATGCCTGTATTCTCTGTAGGGTGTGAGTGTATTTTGGTGGCTGTGCATAGGTGATGGCTCTGCCATAGTTGGCTGTGTCAGTGTGTGCAGGTGTGAGATGCATGGGTCGGGCTGTGTGGGCAGGCACTCTCACTGGGGCAGGGGGCAGTCTGCTTTGGAGTCACACTGATGTTTTTCTCAACATATGTCTCCCACAGGCCGGGATGTGAGGATGCAGGCATGGGGTGAGGAGGGCCATGCCAGGGCCCCAGTGCCAGTCGGTGGTGCTGTGGGTGTTGCGCCCCAGCAGCAGCAGCAGCGGCAGACCCAGCTGCTTGAGGAGTGTGAGTATCATTACTTCATGGATGCTATTGCATGCTGGGGGGCAAGACCACCAGCCATGCACAACACAACCATGCAGGAAAAGGGAGGTCATAATTCCACTATACAAGACACTAGTGAGGCCCCACCTGGAGTACAGTGTACAGTTCTGGAGACCATACCTACATAAGACATAGACTGGGTAGAAAGGTTCAGAGGAGGACAACAAAGATGGTGCATGGATTGCATCACAAGTCCTATGAAGACAGGTTGAAGGAACTGAACATGTACTCCCTGGAGGAGAGGAGGGGATATGATAGAGACATACAAGTATCTTACAGGGAGGAACAGGGTGCAGGAAAACACTATTTTTAAGCGAAAAAGATGTTCCAGGACTAGAGGGCATGGGATGAAGTTGGAGGGAGGACGATTCAGAGGAAAGATGAGAAAGAATTTCTTCACAGAACGAGTGGTGGACAAGTGGAACACCCTGCCAGAGGAAGTGGTGGGGGCTGAAACAATCATGGGATTTAAGAATGCATGGGATAGACATAAAGGAATTCTGGACGTCAGGGGTAAGGTGCAACAGACTTCTAGGAAAACAAACTGAACTTACAAGCTCAAATGGGCAGATTGGGTGGGCCATAGGCCCTTATCTGCCGACACTGTCTATGTATCTATGTATGTATGCATGACACAGGTGACATGCATCACTGTCCAGTGTCACAGCACGTCTGTGTATGCGTTACTGGTGGTCCATGCATGCACTGGGCACATAGCTGTGTAACTGGCATCGCACCATTGCCACGTCCTTGATAGCCTTGTTTGTGCTGTGATGGACATGGGCAGTGTGTGTGTGCAGTGGTGCACATAACTGGTGCCGCCTGTTTGTGATGGCCATGTGCATGTTCACTGTGGGTGGGTGCATGTGCCATCACAGGTGCGGGACATTGGGCTACATGGCTTGCAGGTTGGGTGGTGTTCAGGGTTGTAGTCAGTCACAGCCATTGACTGTGTTCCCATTTTCCTAGGCCTCACTGTTCTCAGGAGGATACAGCGGAGATACGTGCGTGACACAAGTGTCCCTAGACAACCAGGCCATCCTCAGTGACATCCATAGACATGGCTCATGGAGGAGGCATCGCGGAACAGTGCACCAGGCAGAGGAGGACCAGCCTGCTGGGCCTTAGGTCACATTACCCTTCCCACTTCACCCATCCCTACCACCCTGCCTTCCTCTCAAGTTGTTCATCCCTACCCCTTGCTCACCCCTACCTTGTACCCGTACCCCCCCCTTGTAAATAGTTATGGTTGATTGTTTTGTGCTTTACATTTTGATAATACATTTATATTTTGATATGAATACTGTGTTGGTCTCTGATTTGCAGCTGGCTATGGTTGCTCAGTTGCAGTGGTGTACATGCCATCTGGGGTGGTATGGTCCTGGGTATGTGTGTGTGTGTGTGTGTGTGTGCGCGTGTGTGTGCATGGGGAGGTATCTCCAGCATGGCAGTGACTTTCTGTTGGTCTTGCCGTCTGTTGCCACCCACTGCTGGGTGCACAGGGTGTGTCTGGCTTATATGCTTCTCTGCTGCACGGGGTTGACGTGTGCCGGGGGGGATGCATGGTTTCCTGCAGTGCCAGTCACTGCACATGGTTGGTGTCTTGGGGTCACGGTGCAGGGTGTGCTGTGCATACGGGGGGCTGATGTGCACTGTGGTTGTCAACCCCCTGTGTGTGGCACTCTCAGCCTGCCAGTGGTTGTGCTGGGGCGTCATGGCTCTGCTGTGCTTTGTTGGCTTGTTCCCATAGGCCAGTAGATCATCCGTCCCACCCCCAGTGATGCTGTGCTTGGGGTGTGCAGGTGTCTTGTTGGTTCTGCAGTGTGTTCCTGTGCCCATGTGTGGCATGGCTGGCGGTGGGCCCCAGCCTGCCTCCCTGGATGTGCAGTTCCATTGCTCTGGGGGGGGCTCTGCTTGCGCTATGGCACCTCTGGACTGCTCAGCTGGGCTGCCCTGGTTGCGCTATAGCGCAACCTTTCTGCTCAGCTTCTCCTTCCTGGTTGCGCTATGGCGCAGTATGTGCGATATTCAGACGTTGGCTGCTTGCGCAATTTGTTCTGCTCCATGTTTGAATGTCGCACCTGTTACGCATATGCGCAATTGGTTTGTGCTTGCTCCTGCGGTTGCGCACATTTTGGGCACAGTTTGAATATCTGGGCCTATGTGTATAGGATAAAAATAAAAGAACTCAATACAGTATTTCCAAGAAAGCCCTCAAGGCCCTTCCACCAGCTGACTCTCCTTGGGCAGGTGCACTGAGTTTTCCATCTAATGGCCTTATAGAGAGAGCTCTACACACAATTGCATGGGTACCATACCAGTTGACATGTTAGCTTAGCAGAGGTGGGGGCCCAGAGGTGCACTTAGAAATAACTGTCACACAAACAAAAGTCAAGCAACTTAAAAGAAAGAGGCATCTCATTATTTCTTCAGAAATAGGAATGATGACCTTTGTAGCTTCTCTACCTGGGTCTATCAATTTCAGTAGCACAGTCCCACCCAGGTCTTGTTAACTTAGTCCCTCCCAACTGATTAAACATTTACTGTAGGTATCAGGACCAAACCCTTGGTTAACTTACAGTAATAAAATCTTCAGAGGCCTGGTCTGCCTCTGAACAGCTCTACTGCACTGGTCTGGCAGTGAAAGTGTTGCACTTCTCTGTTGAACTATTTCCATCTCTCTCTCTCACAGATCTGGATTACCTCCCTTAGGTGGTCTGGATCAGGATTCAGCTGGTCTGGATCACTTATTACAAGGATGCAGCTGCACTACAAAGGCCATGGCCACCAACCCACTGCACTGAAAGGCATGCCCTGGGAGGTCAGACACCACCCCTCTGACTGTAAGGGCTGGCTCACACTGGTTCCCAGTGGTGACTGTGAACAGAGGCAAACTACAAGCACTGGCCCTTGCCTCTGCTTTTCCAGGGTTGTGGTTGGAATAGTTTTCATCTCAGGCATGTCCCAATTGTCCCAGGCCCTGCTGAGTCAGAGGATCCACTTCTGGGAATAGTCCTGAAGCTCTGTTTGCTTTTGTCCCCCAACAACCATTTCTTTTCTGTACTTACTAGAAGGCGCATTCTGTCTATTTTTAACAAGCTACAAGCCTAGGTAACTGTAGTCTCTCTTGGTCTCTCCACATAGCCTCCTGTCTGTCAGACTGATTTGAACTGACCCCAGATTTCTCTTCAGCAGTGTCCCTTATAGGGTGCAGAACTTGAGGACTGAGGGGACGACAGATACCATACACCAGGTTTGCAAGGCCTGGTCTTGCAAATTCTGAGCTCATCACTGGGCCAAATTCACAGGAATGTGACAGAGAGATCCTGCCACTCTTGAGAACCGACCTTTTCTTAAATCTGTTACAACAGTTCTTCTATTTCTTAGCCTAATCTATCCTTTATAATTTCTGGTCCGTAAGGTTGACCACCTATGGGCACCCCCTCCCCTTTCTTGACTATGCTATAGTGTCCTCTTTAATTTTCCTTTTCCCTCTCAGGTCCGGGTACAGGGAGGTTATTGTGGTGACCTCCAAGCTGTTGTTAAACAACAGGCTATGTTACTCGTTGTTGGATTTAGTATACTATATCACTATGTCACAAAATACCTTGATGTATATGCCTTACATGTATGAAACCTGTAAATGTTGAAAATAACACAGCACTAGGTGTTTTTGATAAAGGTAAAAAGTTACTAGGGGACTGTATTATTTATTTATTTAAATGTTGATGACCAGGTGAACCCTCTGAGACAGTCAAGTCCCTTTTCAGGGTGACCGGGGAACCAAATGTTCAAGCATAAGAAAACAGTACAGATACAGAGAATTCATTACAAATATCATTGGACAGTTACATACATTCATGGACCAATTAAGTTACCGGGGTAGAGATATCAGAAAACCCCCGTTGTATTATTTAAATATATGTAAATTACAGATTATTTGAGAGGCCCTTCGGCACCATGCATTCCTGCTTTAAGATGAACAAGCCTAACATTGCATGGTGATTTGCATATAGATCCCATTGCATTATGGGGGTATGTGTGATGTTGTATTTCTTTGAAACCTGGCTTTTTGCCAATGCCCTTTGGGGTAACCCTTGCTTCAGTGCTTCTGCACTGAGGTTCTTTGCCTTTAGCTCTTTTTTTTATTTTTTTTATTTGAGCTCCCCATCACCCAAACACACAAGACAAACACAGGGAACAAAATAATTTTCACTAAAGAGATAGATCAGTGGGTTAGTAGGTGTTGACCAAGTGCAGAGGAAGGACATGCATAGTTTGTTGCTGCAAACTGATGAACTGAAGGAGGGATATGCCATTGCTTAAGGTTCTCCCCTGTGTTTTAAATAAACATTTCACAGAGGTTGTGTGTTGAACATGGTGTTCTGTGTCTGGTCCATCTGTTATCTCACAACCCCTCCACAGACTTGGTATTAGCAGTGGGATGCTGACTGGAAGTCCAGGATAATAGGGGGATTCCAGTCAGTTGTTACCAGCCCTGTTGCCCAGGATAACTGGCAGAGGTGCATGGCAGTGGAGACTGGTGAGATGAGGACAGCGCCTGCTGGATGTGAGGACATGGATGAGAAACTACAGAGTGGTCAAGATGGACCAGAAGGACAGGAAGACACCCGGATGGTGCAAACCCTGATGAGGAATTGGAGGAGAATGGTTTGTGGGCTCAGCAGGAGGAGGGCCCCCTGAATGAGCAGGATATTCCTTTGTTGCCTGTGTTCCTAGGAAGTTACCTGTTGGAGGTTAGAGATGCAAGTAGGGAACTTGAATGTGATACCCCAGGTAAGACTGTGCCTAGTGATATTGTGGTCGGGTTGAGAACACCAAGCAAACAAGAAGAAGCCTGTGAGGCTGAAGGGATTTTTCTTGTATTGATACAGCTAAATCTATTAACAGTATTGACTGGAGTATACTGCAGGCTAAAGATGCTAATGTTGCCAAACTGTTACAATATGTTAAGGTCAAGGAGGGTATGCAGATTAATGGTGATGTGGGGGCAAAACAATGTTGATGGTACAAAGTAAAGAAGGGTGTTATGTACCACATGAGGCCCAACCCCCATACAAAAAGAGTGGATCTCCAGGCAGTGGTGCCTGAGGCCTACAGACAACAGGTGATGGAGACTGCTCACTCCAGTCCCTATGGGTATCTGAGCCATAGCAGTGTCTTGGCTTGGTTAAACACCTTCTTATTACTGGCCCGGTATGTGCAGACAGGTGGCGGTCTATATTAGGACCTGTCCAGTGTTAAGTGTAGTGGAGGTTCCTGCTGGGAACAGAAGACATCCGTTTAGCAGAGGTACTGGATCATGGGGATTGGGAAGAGTGCCACACAGGAAGTGGTCATTATGGAGAAGAATTGGTGCTCTTGGAATAGGGAAACCTCCTGCACAGGACACATGGTACCAGATGGTAACAGTCCTTGATACTGTTAGTTCACATATTGCTGAGATGACCACTGTAAATCATGATACTGTAAAATACTTTCTTTAAAATGAGATGGTACAGAGACTGGTATCATTTATCTCTGTTGAGAATGTCTTAAATCCTCAGGGTAAGAATGATGATATCCACTATATTTATGACAGAATGTTTATCATTAATAGGGACCCTGAGATGGAGCTTCTGAAGATGGATAGGTAGAAGCTGTATCCCTTCCTGGGACAGGAGGGTGGTAAGCAGTCTGAGCAAACTGCTTCCCTCTTAAGGCGGGTGATATTGAGCAGCACCTTCTCATAGCTGATGTGCAGCATGGTTTTAGAAAGGGCCATAGTACTGACACTGCCCTCATCCGGCTCACAGCGGACATCCTTGCCTCTATGGACCAAGGCTCTAGCAGGCACCCTCTTCATTGACGGTCCAAGGCCTTTGACTTAGTCAGTCATAATCTTCTCCTCTCAAAACTCTTACATAGGACTGGATCACCCTCCTCTCCTGGTTCGAGCTATCTGAGTGACCGTACCCAAAAGTCCGCTGGAAGGGTACACAGTCTGGACCCAGATCCGTTACCACAGGGGTGCCCCAGGGCTCAATCCTGGGCCCCCTGCTCTTTTCACTCTTCCTCAATAATATTGAGGGAAGCTGCCCCCTCAGCAAACTCATTTTGTATACAGATGACACTGTCATATACTGCAGTGACCCCCAACCTAGTGTCATCACCACGAAACTGCAGAATAGTCTCTCAATTCTTGAGGCTTGGTTCTCCACAAACCCCTTAAACTCAATGAGGAAAAAACTAAAGCCGTACTGTTTGACTCTAGACAGCTGAGCTCTGACAGGAGTCAGCTGCTCCACATCTGCACAAACCAAGGAAAAAGAGCCAAGGTCATGGCCAGCTTCAAATACCTTGGGATCCATCTTGACCAAGAAATGACCGACCAACCCCATATTGACTCCATAACCAGGTCCACCCACCAAAAGCTTGGCCTCCTTTACACCTGGGGAATTCCCTATTCTCGGTTGCCTGCTGCAATCTCCTCCCCTCCATCCTATATGGAGCTCCTCTATTGCTGTTCCTCCGTGAGAAGGAATTCAATAAACTTTCCATATTCTATAACCTTGTGGATCGTTTCACCACTAACTCCTCTCCTAGGAGGCATCATTGTGAGGCACTTAAGGAACTAAACTGGCCCACACATCGGCACAAACTAGTTTATCCTGTTGCTTGCCTTGCCTTCAAGTTCACTACCCTAGGTTCCCCTCCCCATCTTAGTGGACTACTCTCCCCCAAAGAACAAATCCGACCCCTGCGATCATCTGCAAATCATCCCCTAGACATCCCTAGGATACACTCCAACCAAGGCAAACGCTCCTTCAAATTTGCTGCCTCTCACCTATGGAACTCTCTTCCACCTAGCCTGACTGATTCAACCACCCTTAACCAATTCAAGTCTGGACTCAAACTATATCTTCTCAATCTCAGTCTCTGTGGCTATAACCGTTAGCTCCCTAGTCCAGGTCTCTTTTCCACTGCACTGCCTTGAACCTCCCTTCATCCTGGATGTATCCAAAACTATGATGTCAATTTTCTGTTGTTGTCTACTTTCTCTACTAATTGGGGATGAAACTCGATGTGATAAGAGCTTGACTGCGAATCCTGATTACCTCCCCTGTATACTGTTTCTATTCTACACTTGTGTATTTAATGTAACTACTGTAAATAATGCTTGAGCCAGTACGTGAACCTTACTTTTACCCGTATACTGTCGCTAATGTCTATTTGTGTAACATATGTAACTACTGTAAATAATGCTTGAGTCTGTAAGTGAACCTTACTTTTACCCCGTATACTGTCGCTAATCTCTATTTGTGCAACGTATGTAACTACTGTAAATAACGCTTGAGTCTGTATGTGAACCTTACTTTTACCCCGTATACTGTCGCTAATGTCTATTTGTGTGACATATGTAACTACTGTAAATAACGCTTGAGCCTGTACGTGAACCTTACTTTACCCCGTGTACTGTCGCTGATGTCTATTTGTGTGACATATGTAACTACTGTAAATAACGCTTGAACCTGTACGTGAACCTTACTTTACCCCGTGTACTGTCGTTGATGTCTATTTGTGCGACATATGTAACTACTGTAAATAACGCGTGAGCCTGTACGTGAACCTTACTTTTACCCGTGTACTGTCGCTGATGTCTATTTGTGCGACATATGTAACTACTGTAAATAATGCTTGAGCCTGTACGTGAACCTTACTTTACCCCGTGCACTGTCGCTGATGTCTATTTGTGTGACATATGTAACTACTGTAAATAACGCTTGAACCTGTACGTGAACCTTACTTTACCCGTGTACTGTCGCTGATGTCTATTTGTGCGACATATGTAACTACTGTAAATAACGCGTGAGCCTGTACGTGAACCTTACTTTTACCCGTGTACTGTCGCTGATGTCTATTTGTGCGACATATGTAACTACTGTAAATGACGCGTGAGCCTGTACGTGAACCTTACTTTTACCCGTGTACCGTCGCTGATGTCTATTTTGTGCGATATATGTAACTACTGTAAATGCCGGTGAGCCTGCACGTGAACCTTACTTTTTACCCGTACTGTCGCTGATGTCTGGTTTGTGCGACATATGTAACTACTGCAAATGACGCGTGAGCCTGTACGTGAACCTTACTTTTACCCGTGTACTGTCGCGAATGTCTATTTGTGCGACATGTGTAACTACTGCAAATAATGCGTGAGCCTGTCGTGAACCTTACTTTTTACCCGTGTACTGGCGAATGTCTATTTATGCGACATATTAACTGCAAATAATGCGTGAGCCTGTCGTGAACCTTACTTTTACCCGTGTACTGTCGCGAATGTCTATTTGTGCTACATGTGTAACTACTCTAAATAATGCGTGAGCCTGTACGTGAACCTTACTTTACCCTGTGTACTGTCGCGAATGTCTATTTGTGCAACATGTAACTACTCTAAATAATGCGTGAGCCTGTACGTGAACCTTACTTTTTACCCCGTGGTACTGTCGCGAATGTCTATTTGTGCTACATATGTAACTACTTAAATAATGCGTGAGCCTGTACGTGAACCTTACTTTTACCCCGTGTACTGTCGCGAATGTCTATTTGTGCAACATGTGTAACTACTCTAAATAATGCTTGAGCCTGTACGTGAACCTTACTTTTACCCCGTGTACTGTCGCGAATGTCTATTTGTGCAACATGTGTAACTACTGTAAATAATGCTTGAGCCTGTACGTGAACCTTACTTTTACCCCGTGTACTGTCGCGAATGTCTATTTGTGCAACATATGTAACTACTACTGTAAATAATGCTTGAGCCTGTACGTGAACCTTACTTTTACCCCGTGTACTGTAGCTAATGTCTATTTAGCAGCATATGTAACTCTGTAAATAATGCATGAGTCTATACTGGTGAACTTACTTTTACCCCGTTTACTGTCGCTAATGTCTATTTGTGCAACATATGTAACTACTGCAAATAAAACTGTTTCTAAATGTCTCTTTCTGTAACTAATTCCGGGTCGCTCCTGAAAAAGGGACCTCTGGTCTCAGTGGGCTTACCCGGTTACCAAAATCTAAATAAATAAATAAACAAATAAAATATGTGACAGGGAGATCCTGCCACTCTTGAGGACCAACCTTTTCTTAAATCTGTTGCAACAGTTCTTCTATTTCTTAGCCTAATCTATCCTTTACAATTTCTAGTCCCTAAGGTTGGTGACCTATGGGTACCCCCCTTCTTGACTGTGCTATAGTGTCCTCTTTAATTTTCCTTTTCCCTCTCAGGTTCTCATACAGGGAGGTTATTGTGGTGACCTCCGAGCTGATGTTAAACAACAGGCTGTGTTCCTCATTGTTGGATTTAGTATGCAACAGCACTATGTCATAAAATATCTTGATGTATATGCCTTATGTGTATGAAACCTGTAAATGTTGAAAATACCACAGCACTAGGTGTTTTTGATAAAGGTAAAAAGTTACTAGGGGACTGTATTATAAAATTAAGTTACCGGGGTAGAGATATCAGAAAAACCCCATTGTGTTATTTAAATGCATGTAAATTACAGATTGTTTGTGAGGTTATCGTGTGCCTGATGGTGCTTTCTGACCTAGTCCCGGCCCCCCAGTCCCATTTGGGGTCAGGATGGCAGGACCTATGATGCAACAACAGCTGCAAAGATATGGCCAGGTGATGGAGGCTCAGCTCCCACCCTGTTTCTTGGCTGTCTCACCTGCTGCCCATTCAATCCTGCTGCTGCAGCTCACAGGGACTGAGAGGTGAAGAGTCCGCTGGTGGCAGGGGTGTTGCTGGGGCTGAGAGCCCAAAAGACAAGACCCCATTTGGGGTGGGGATAAGGAGAGACTTACATAGCTACCTGAGAATTTCAGACTTGTGCTAATAGTTAAACTTGGTCAGGAACAGAAGACTTTTCTTATTTTTAACTAGTCAGGACCAGACTCTAGAAATGTTACAGCTCCTGGAAATACATTCACTGGTCCACCATGATAACTGAAAAGTTTAAGAATATTGGGACAATACACTAACACATAAACTGTGCCATGTATGGGTCATAGTGCTAGTGTGCCCATATGCACTATGGTGATAGGTGGCCACGCACCATGCACAAACACACACAACACAGTTGGTAGCATGGGCGGGGTGTACAGACATGGGCAGGGTCACATGAAGCAGACACAAGGCGGGCATCCTATGCACAGCCACACCCTTTGACCCTGCCATATATGGACATATGCACCACCCTGCCTACACACACAAAACAGTGCACATCTGCAGAAAAGAATATCTGCACTGATGTGGTAGGACAAGTAGAGCCAGAGGACAGCAGAGGAGGTGTATCATCGGCATTACTGGATCCACTACCAGACACCGGTGGAATGACCTGTGGATGGACATCACCCCAGGAATGTGAACAGATACAAGTGACTGGGTGCTCATGGTCCACAAACTTTTCCATGGGTGAGGTGGCAGCTGCAGTAGCAGACATCAGGAGCACTATGCCATACTGTACAGGGCATAGTCCCTGAAGGCACCTGCAAAAGATCAAGCCAGGCTTTGGCTCAACATCTAGGCTGCCATCAATACTGCTAGTCTTGAGGCATGTACACTGGCTGCATTCAAGTACAAGTGTTGTGACCTCTGGTCTGCCATCAAGCAGAAACTGGTGGCTGGCAAACAGTCTAAGACCACCACATCCAGTGTCTCACCTACCCAGTAACAGAGCTGGTCACTGATAGAGCGCGTGGTGGTAGAGACATTCACACAGGTGCCAGGTATGCCAATAATCAAATGGACTAGCTGGGGGGGGATTGTGTGCATGGGAATGCACATCCATGTTAATCACCCTGTATTGCATCCTACAGACCCTGTGTCGGAACACATACCCATTAGGGAAGCAGTGACACTCACGGACAAGAATCAGTGCTCCTGGACCATCACTGCCGGAACAGGGCAGGCTGACACAGATAGGTGGTACTGGCAGCAGACTGCAGCTGTAACCTGGAATGTCCACAACAATGCCATGGGCAGTAACACATGCCTTGTCTGAAACCCCCGAGTCACCCTGTAGGAGCCCATGGACATTGCAGAGGAGGAAGGTGGACAGGAGGACCTAGTGGAGGACCAGATCCAGGCTCCAGACATGCAGGAGGCTGATGAAGAGTTGGACACACCCCAACATGACATGTGGCTGCCCCCTACATACAGCCATGAACCCCACCGACAGTCACACCCGGAACACCTGTCTGAGCTTGGCATACAGGTCACTGCAGCCCCCAGCAGGCAAGAAGATGAGAAGGGGAATGCAGCTACTGCCATCCATCACCATGAGGCAGACACCTGACACAGCCTGTCCACCTGACAGGGGTAGACAGTAGCTTACTGGGGGGGGGTGGCAGGGGCATACACAGTAGCACAGGGACAGTGGGGACAAGGGTCCCTCCTGCCATCCAGCATGTGGAACATATAAGGTAGCACAGAGGGTGATTCTCCACACATACTACCCTGGGGTTCAGCAGCTAGAATGTGACAGGCTACATGCACAGCAGGTGCACACAAAACAGCTGTGGGAGCTAACTGCCAAGGTGAGGGGCATGCATTGGAGAATAGACCAAATCTGTGACATCCTCAAACGCATAGCCGACACCATCTTAGCCAGGTCCAACACACACACACACACATAACCCACCCAGGGCTGAGGCCACAAAGAAGCACCCATATCACCCACATTTGTACACCCAGACAACACCCAAGGGCAGGAGGGCATCCATAGACACCCACTGTCAGAGTCACAGATGGGTACAAGGGGCTGGGCAGGGGGAAGTCTCCCACAATGACCTGCCATCTTGGCACATGGGCCACAACACATAGAGGGCAATAAAAGGGCAAGAACAGTAATGCCCACCCACCAGTACCAGCACAAGCATCAATACCACCCCAAAACACAAGCACTGATACCTCTTACAGTACATGCACTGATATCCCACCTATAGGTACAAGTACCTATACCCCTCTACAACACAAGCACCAATACCCCCCCAACAGCACAAGCACAGATAGCCCCCTGGACCGTGAACCATTGGCACTGAGGGCAGATCCTCATCACAGTGCCCCATCTGCACTGCCCCACCTCGACCCTAGGGGCTGAACATCCCTGCACAAGTACATGTAGTCACAATCCTGAAAGTGGCTCCACAGCGTGGCCATGCAAGGCTTCCCACCCCAGTCACCCAGTGGACCATCCTCATGGCAGTCCCATTGCATGGGTATATGCCACCATGCAGCTATGTTATGCAGCACTGAACATTCAGTGAACACTCTGCACACCTTCCCAGTGGTGAGCATCATAGTGCCACTGGTCATGTTGAGACACCAGAACCTCATCTTCAAGAGGTCTATCATCCTCTTACCATAGACCATGTCTTCCTGTGCACCTTATTGTAGGTCTCTTCCACCTCACCCTGTGCCTCTAGGGAATGGGGTCATCAGGTAAAGCTATAGTGAATATCCTCTGTCACCTATGTAGAGGTAAACAGGGTCAGTACTGAACTGCTGCATAGTATCAATCATTATACAAACAGTGTAGTGTACAGCTAGCCACCAATCAACCAACCATCCATAACCTCATGTGCCCAGAAGAGGTCACTGGGCCTGGAACCATCAAACACAGGCAACATGGCATGACCTTGGGTACTTGGCACGCACATTAGTGATAATACTTGCCAAATCACAGACTATCTGCAATTGATGCTGTGATACCCTTTACGGTTACAGTATGCCCCCTTGTCCACAGATGATGCCAGGATTGCGACATGCATGCAATCAGTTGCCCCCAATACATTGGGCATGCCATGCATAACACAGAATTCTCCTTCATTGCCCATATGTTGGTCTGTGTAGTAGGGAATGTTATGTTTTCATGCACATGCAGGAGCAGGGTATCAAGAACTGGTGCAGTGCCCTGGACACAAATGACTGACTTACATTGGTGACATCCCGTCACCCTCTGGAAGGACCTGGTGGCATGGTACATCAATGCACATAGCACCTTGGTCTTAACCAACACGCCATCAACTGATGGATACATGGGCAAGATGCACCAGACCATATCACTTAGCTGTGTGATCGTTGCATGGTCCACACAAAATCGTCCTAGACAGTATTTGTCCCACTGGGCATAGGTATCCAGCCTGGGCCAGAGCATCGTGGCTGTGGTCTGGCCCTCTGTGCTGGTTCATGGTCCCTCTCACCATGCACTGTTCCAAGAATAAGTGCTCTAAAGAAAATGCGAGACAAACTGGTTTCAGCGATCGCTGTATTTTAATGTCCACCAACGTGAGAGCCCCTAGCACCTCAGCTACTCGCCTTCAAGGGGGCATTAACCAGTTCAGAATATCATTTCCTTTTTAAAGCATAAAAGTAATGACATCATCTGTCATGTGATACAAATGAGTTCCAAACACCACATGAAGAAACTAAACATTATAACAAAAACGCATGCCAAAAACTCTTATTTACATTTTATAATTCTCAGAGTCTCTATGTATAACACAGAAGCAGGATAGCTGGGAACTGTATTTCAAAATCAAAAACTAAAGCCATAATTCATCATGAATTAATCAATTTTCACTTGACTAAATGTTGGGATCACCAGAATACTAGGGATACTCCTTAAACCGAATCTATCTATAAATTACATTATAGAAAGGGTCTGAGAAATCGAACTTTCTGATTGGCTGCAAACATTCTAGTAGCCTTATGTTAATCTTTTATTAACATACATGTAGAGTTTAACCATATGCTGAACAAGGTTTAACACTGTTTAAAAACATTTTTTATTTTAATAGCAATAAGGCACTCCCAGGGATTATGTTAATGGTCAGTTAATCACCCTCTAGGGCATGTGGCCTCGGCTACACCTCGTGCCACAGTACACCTAGAAGGTGATTAACAGACCATTAACATAACCCTTGGTCATGCCTTATTGCTTAAATAACCCAGTGAATATTGCCTTAATAGTTTGTTTGTACTTGTAAATTAATAGATCTAGGTACAATTATATAAAGGCGGGAGTACAGGAATTAATACAGGAACAACATTAAGATAATGGCTGATGATGACTCTCAGCAGAGGGAGGTGTACCTTACTTTACTTGTTACAATTGTTACTATTGTTTTCAGTGCAGGGACTTGCAATACTGCTTTGCAGATTGGGAGTTTAAACCCAGAGGGATTGAAATACTGTTTACTGTGTCTGTCCTTGTGCACAGCTGACTTGTTTGGAATTATTGATTATTGACTTTTTGCATTGCAATATTTGTGATTCTGTGAGTTATTCACTGGGCTAGAAGCTAAGAATTTGACATACTGTAAGTCCTGTAGTGAGTGCAGGTTACATGCTGTGTATTTGATCCAGACAGTGCCCCAGGGGTGAACACTGTTTTTATGCTTGCTTGCATGATGTGCAAGAAACAGAGTGCCATCATCCAAGTTTTGTAGGTGTGGCACCCTGTCTTCCAATTCAGTCAGTGTGTTTATGGGCACAGCTGCAGTTCACCAATGAATGCTGCAGCTGCCTATGACAGCAGTTGAAAATGCAGTGGTGTACAGTTGAAAGGGAGATCTCTTCAGTGAACAGCGATAAGATAGTGTTGATTAGCATATTGCCGGCAATCCTGCTTGTATATGTCTCTGCTTTCTCTTCCTGGAACATAAATTCGGTTTGAAGTGAACTTTTCCTAGGACTATCTTTCTGGGAGGAGGCAAGTGACTAAAATGACATCCTTGGAATGTTTCCAAAAAAAGATCTAATTGCCAACCTTGGAAAGTTAAGTCAGAGTTCAAGGTAGGAGCAGCATTGACAAAAGCAGGAAAACAGAACCCCAAAGAGAGTAACGAGTAGACGCAGTTTTCGTCTGTTGGCACACCTGATCAGTATTGTAATAATATTCCCCAGCCCTCTGAGTGTCTCTGAATAGTGCTCCCCCCGCCCACCGCACACAGTATGGCTGACGGGAGTGCCCAATCCCCTGTTGGCTCCGTGCTCCCCCTCTCAGAGTTCTAGGTGCCACGCTGGGAGCCCAACCCAGTGTGACATAAGTGAGAATGGCGATGGGGGTGCCCAATCCCTCGTCAGCTCAATTAACCCCCCCAAAAGAAACAGACTTCCAGTTGCCACACTGGGAGCCCACCCCAGCATGGCACACATCTGTATGGCCGACGAGAGAGCCCAATCCCCCGTCGGCTCCACTGACCCCTCTAAAAAAATCTTCCAGCTGCTAAGCTGGGAACCCACTACAGTGTGGCACAAGTCCTGCATCGTCTTCCTAAAAGAAAACAAACACCTGAAAAGAAAAAATGGCCCTCGTTGATTGTCTTGCCCCCAACCCGCGCCCACCCTCTGTGCATCCTCCCACCCACCTCACCCCATGCACCTCGAACTGGTGTGGCGATCTTGAGTGGACTGGGAACACGTCTGCACTCTTCAAAGCCGACCGTGAACTGAAGAAATGCCGTGAGCTGTATAATGGAATAAATAGGGTTTTTCAACTTTGATGCATATCGCAGGCATTTTTTGAAACTTTAGCACCAAATTTTCAACATGGGGTTTTTGGGACCCATCCTCATGAGTTCTGCCACTGTCATGGCGTTAATCAGCCCTGAAAGGTGATTTCGCAGTCACTGCATGGAACCCCCTTTCGGGACTGATTCACGAAATGACAGTATCACAGTTCATGAGGTAGGCTCCCAAAAACCCTATGTTGAAAATTTGTTGAAAAAATTCCTAAAAATGACTGATTTACGAGAGTGCATTGCGCAGTTCCTAAGCACGCTCGTAAGTTCACAAATTTTTTATATTTTCACTCCAGATTTTCAACATTGCCATTTTACCACACCTCCTTAAAAGCAGTACAGCTGTCATTTTTCACATCTTGCCCAAAATGTGTTTCCGCGCATGTAGCACACAATGGCGCAGTTGGTGTGTGAAATCAATGTTTGAGACAGATTAAGAAAATCACAGTGACACTGTTCATGAGCAGAGGTCTTAAAATGACTATGTTAAAAATTTGGTGACAAAAGTCCATAAAATGACTGTGTTATGAGCGAGCATTGCGCAGTTTCCATGCACCCTCGTAAGTTCGTGAATTTGTAATATTTTCAGTCCAGATTTTCACCACTGGCATTTTTCCACACTTCCTTATGAACAGTACAGCTGTCATTTTTCACACCATGGCCAAAATGTGTTTTCACACTTCCAGAGCAGAAATCGTGGTAGCTGTGGGGAGTCACTGTTTGGGACAGATTAAGAAAATCACAGTGACACTGTTCATGAGCAGAGGTCCCAAAATGCCTGTGTTGACAATCTGCTGTAAAAATCCCCAAACTAATTACATTACAGGTGTCGTTGCACAGTTCTCAGATATGCTCGCGACTTTACCTTTTTTTTATATTTTCATTGCAGAGTTTCAACATTGACATTTTTTACACCTCCCCATGAACAGTACAACTGCCATTTTTCACATCCTGTTTGAAATGTGTTTTTGCACCTGCAGTGCCAAATGACGTAGTCGCTGTGCAAAATCAGCTTTCAGCTAACAAACTGATATTGTCACTGTTCATGTGGTGGGGGTCACTAAAAAACCATATTGAAAATTTGGAGTGAAAATACCAACGAATGCCTGAGGTGTTAGGGTTTCTGACCATAACACCCCACCCTGTAGAGACTGACAGGCATCAGGGGTGTGACTTGGGATTGTCACCTGTAATGCTCATACTATTCCACCCCCACCCACACCCTGCAGTCAGTAAGAGGCATCGAGGTGTGCCTTGGACTCTTCGGCTCCAAAGTTCACCCCATTCTCCTATACAGCACCCATCTCACCGTATTTCCGGAAGGAATGGGGTGAACATAAGGGCCAAAGACCCCAAGGCACACCCCAATGCCTGTCAGTATCTGCAGGGTGGTGGTGGGGTTGGCTTCAGTTCAATACTTCACTGCCATTCCTATTATGCAGCTCTGTAACTCCTACACTACCAATGCCAATGCCAGCAAGCAAACATTCGGCATTGACAAATGCTTATTGTATTTATCTCTGTGTGCCTTAAAAGGCCAGGCCAGACTGTGTCAGGAAGAGCTTACATCACAGCTACATATCAGCCAATAGCTTTTGGAAGAGTCTTACAGACCTGATAACAACATTACTATAAGCAAATAGTTTATAGCAGATTCATCAGAAAAGCTAATATTCTTCAGATGAAGCTAGCTCAGGCTGAAAGCTGCAATACTGAACTTAGGGTTGGCAAGAAAGCAAGTCGTGCTCACAGCAGAGGGAGGTGAACCTTACTTTACAATTTACAATTGTTCTTTGGTTTGTAGCAGATTCATCAGAAAAGTTAATACTCTTCAGGTGGAGGCTACTTCTAACTGAAAGGTGAAACAAGGAACTTAGAATTATCAGGAAAGACAGTCTTGCTCTCAGCAGAGGGAGGTGTACCTTACTTTACTTGTTACAATTGTTATTATTGTTTTCAGTGCAGGGACTTGCAATACTGCTTTGCAGATTGGGAGTTTAAACCCAGAGGGATTGAAATACTGTTTACTGTGTCTGCCCTTGTGCACAGCTGACTTATTTTGGGGCTGATTGCTTTCAGAGCACAAATCACCAGGCTGTATTGGGGCTGGGGAGGTTTACCTGTATCTGACTCGAAAGTTTGGATTTTTCTCTGTTTGATTAGCAGGGTATTTTCTCTGTCAAATTGTCATGTAGGGCATCTTGCTGGCAGGAAGGTCAACACTCATCCAAGCGGTGGGTCAGAGCTTTTAGCTGATTGTTTCATGAGGGCACAGTTTAGGCCCAAACTCCACCCACCCCTCACCCCACCTCTGATAACATTTCCTTTATACCTAGTGTTCTGACATCATTTCCTCAAGAGTCGAGGTGCATAACACTGTCATATCCATTCTGCACACTGCACTGACAATATAAGCATACACATTGTATAATATATATTTATATATAACAAAACAATCACACACAAAAAAAAATTAAACAGGATAAACAAGAAGGTAGACAGACATGTGGGGAGTAGTACAATGTAATGGCTGTGGAGCAGCAGTCTTCCGGGAGTCTTTCTGGAGCCTGAGATGCTGCCCTATTTGCAGACAACTCTCTGCCCTGAGGGAGGGGGTTGTCTGTCTTCAGGCCATACTGGACAGTGGTAAGGGAACCTCCCCCATCCAGGGATCACCAGAGCCACCACCACTACCTCAGAGGTTGCAAAGAAAGCACAGCAGTTGGACCACAGTGGGCTCAGGGAGGGTGAGGGTGGTGAAACAGAGACACACCCAGTCAATTGTACCACTCCACAATCCATACACCGTTCTGATGGAGCATAGTTCCCCTATGGATGTATCCACAGAGAAGACTAAGGAGGTTGTGGACAACTGTTGCAAGGGAACCCCTCAGGAAGCAGCAGGGGACACCACAGGGAAAGAAAGCAGCTCCTGGTGGGAGACTCAATCATTAGAGAGATAGAACTGGGGGAGCAGGGAAAACTGAAGTAAGGTGCCTGCATGGCGCCATGGCTTAGAGGGACAGGAAGTGCATCCTCAGGATCACAAGAACAGCTGTACAGGAGACTGATCTGGGTGTCGTTGTCCACCTAGGGACAAATGACTTGACTCAACATGAGATTAGAGCAGTGCAGGAGGAGTTTGTAGAGTTGGGGAGGGGTCTAAGGCAAGTAGCACACACAGTATCCTTCTCGGAGGTGCTGCCTGTCTATGGCAAGGGTGAGGCGAGGGTACTTCGCACCATTCAATTCAATGGATGGTTAAAAAAAATGGTGCAGAGCACAGGGGTTTGGCTTCATTGGGGACTGGGGTTCCACCTGGAGGGATACCAGCCTATACTGGCAGGATGGTCTGCATCTGCCCAGGAAGGGAACAAGTCTTCTGGGAAATCAGTTTAAATGCTTCATTGGCAAGCTTTTAAACTAGTCAAGGGGGAAGGCACTGATAAGCAGCAGGGAATTCCCAGCCTCCCCTTACAAAACAGGGTACTAAATGAGGGAAAGACCAAGGTACAAAGGTCAGTAGGGAGCAAGATGGGGTGAATGGAGAAAGCAAAGTCAGTGAGGACAGGGATAGTGCTACAAGGGGAAAAGCCATCAAAAAATGGAGAGCAATGAGTACTAATGCCTGTAGTCTGGATAACAAGCTTTCTGAATTAGTTGCCTTGATGGAGGAGGAACATCTGGATATCGTGGCAGTCACAGAAACATGGTACACACAGAACCATGATTGGGATGTAAACATACCAGGATACACTATCTACAGGAAGGACAGGGAGGGTAAAAGAGGAGGAGGAGTAGCTCTCTACATAAGAGAAAGAATCAAAGCTACAGAACAAAAGGGTAAACAGGGAGTAGAGGAAGCACTGTGGGTCAATTTGGAGACAGGCAATGGCACCACAATCCGCACAGGGGTTGTATACAGACCCCCATCTCAGGGAGAGGACATGGACAAGGAAATGATAGGAAGTATCCTTAGAATGACAGCAAAAGGGGAGATATTGCTGATGGGGAATCTGAATATGCCAGATGTTAATTGGAGTACATTTGCAGCAACCACTTCTAAGAGTGGGGTCATTCTAGATGCCCTACAGGGGCATGCCTTAGACAACTAGTATTGGAACCCACTCTAGAGGGAGCAATCTTAGAGCTGGTACTCTCAAATGGAGATGACGAGAGGATCACAGATTTAGAAATGGGTAGCCATCTGGGAACTAGTGACCATCGAACAGTATGGTTCACAATAAACACAGCAGTAGAGTCAAGCCATACAAAGGCAAAAGTACTGGACTTCAGTAGGGCTGACTTTGCCAAAATGGGTGAATGCCTAAGGAATGCACTAGCAAATGGGCAGGAAGGAGGGGTGGAAGAACAATGGGGAATAATAAAAACTGCCATCACGAGGTAACAAGCCTTTGTGTGAAGCAAATAAACAAAACAAAACGATGTAAGAAACCACTATGGTTCCCAAAGGAAGTGGCAGTGAAGGTTCAAGAGAAACGAAAGCATTCAGGAAGTACAAGGAATCGCAGAAGGAGCAGGGGACAGAGAACTGTATCAGTTAAAGCAAAAGGAAGCTGGAAGGCAGTCAGAACAGCAAAGACCCAAATCGAGGAAAAGATAGCCAACACAGTTAAGAGGGGATAAAACCTTTATAGATACATCAGGGAGCGAAGGAAGACCAAGGGAGGGATAGTGAGGCTTAATAAAGATGAAGGGGGGAGGTGGGCAGAGGGTGACTGTGAAAAGGCAGAGATACTAAACGAATATTTTTGCTCAGTAGTCACAAATGAAGATGGGGAGGTACCTAAAACAAACAGTAGAAACACTCCGGATACAGAAGTTGATACCAGCCCATTTACAGAAGAAAGGGTTCTGAAAGAGCTCTTGAAACTGAAGGTGGACAAAGCAATGGGGCCTGATGGGATTCATCCCATAATTGTAAAAGAACTAAGGGTAGAACTAGTGACACCACTGACTATCCTCTTTAACAAATCATGGGAGGATGGGGTGGTACCTGAGGACTGGAGGAGGGCAGATGTGATTCCACTCCACAAAAGTGGGAGCAGAGCAGAAGCGGACAACTACAGACCTGTTAGTTTAACCTCAGTGATAGGAAAAATTATGGAATCACTTCTGAAGGAAAGAATTGTTGAGTACCTAGAGGCCAGAGGGGCACAGGACCCAAGGCAACATGGATTCACAGCGAGAAGGTCATATCACATGAATCTAATCGATTTATTTGACTGGGTGACCAAAGTAATAGATCAGGGAGGAGCTGTGGACATGGCCTACCTAGACTTTAGCAAGGCATTTGACACAGTCCCACACAAAAGATTAATATACAAGTTAGCCAGCCTGGGAGTGGGTCCCAAGATGGTAGCCTGGGTAAAGAATTGGCTAGAGAACAGGACACAGAGGGTAATAGTAAATGGAGTCCACTCTGAAGAAAGGGGGGTTACTAGTGGGCTACCGCAGGGTTCAGTACTAGGACCGGTCCTCTTCAATGTCTTTATAAGCGACATTGCAGAGGGACTGAAAGGAAAAGTATATCTCTTTGCAGACGGCACAAAGATCTGCAACAGAGTTGATACACAGGGTGGGGTGGAAAGGATGAGAAGGAACTTGCAAGGTTGGAGGAATGGTCAAATGTATGGCAGCTTAGATTCAGTGCTAAGAAGTACAAGGTAATGCATCTGGGAAACAAAACCCAGGGAAGAGTACACAATGGGGGTGAGATACTAACAACAACAAAATGGAAAGGGACCTGGGGTAGTCAATCAGATGACCTAAAGGTGGGCAAGCAATGTGAGAGGGCAGCAAGGAGGGGTGGGGGATACTGGGATGCATAGGGAGAGGCATCACCAGTAGAAAACAGGAAGTTATTATCCCTCTGAACAGACAGCTGGTCAGACCCCATCTGGAGTACTGCGTGCAGTTCTGGAGACCCAATCTCCACAAAGACAAAAACAGGATGGAGGCAGTCCAGAAGAAGGCAACTAAAATGGTGCAGGATCTGCACCAGAAGACATATGAAGAGAGACTTAAGAAGCTTAATATGTATAACCTCGAGGAAAGGAGGGAGAGGGGGACATGATAGAAACTTTCAAGTACCTCAAGGGAATCAACAAAGTCCAAGAGGGTAGCATCTTTCAGAAAAGAGGTGTGCAAGAACAAGGGGCACAATTTGAGAAGATGGGGCGGCTCAGAGGTAATGTAAGGAAGTATTTTTCACAGAGAGGGTTGTGGATGCATGGAACGGCCTTCCGGAGGAGGTTGTGGAGTCAAAAACAGTAGTGGAATTCAAGCATGCATGGGAAAGTCATAAGGCAATTCTAGGAGGTGGGGGTAGGAAGAAGTAGGCTGTTGGTTAACTAGGATCTGCAGCTGATCCATTAGGTAAGGAAATGGGCAGACTGGGTGGGTCAAGCGGTCCTTATCTGCCGTCAAATTCTATGTTTCTATGATAAACCTTCAGGCACTTATACCAAATAATAAGGGCCCGACTTGTCCTAAAAGAGAAAATATATGTAACAATGATAATAATTCATGTAAAAATGCTCTTAAAGAGTATTATATTAAGCCAAACAAACTGGAGAGTGCACAAGGAAAAGGTGGTGCAACAGACTAACTAAACACTGCAACAAAAAAATCCTGCACACACCAACCTCAAACAGTAACAAGGGCACAGGTCTGAAAATACAAAAAAGTTTATTTAAAGCATATTAGCACTAAAACCTGATGTGTTTCGGATGAAACTGCACTCTTTCTCAAAGGCTAAATCACCACAGAATGTGAGGCAGTTAAATACAGAAATTGAAATTCTGTCATAATGACATCATAGGAAAAAAACACTCATTGATTGGTTAAAACAGACACAATAATTATTATTAATTAGCTACACCTGTATAACAGGTGTAGCTAATTATTATTGTTTTATTGTATAGGTTTTAATGCACATGCTTTAAATAAACTTTTTTTGTATTTTCAGACCTGTGCCCTTGTTTACTATTTGAGATTGGTGTGCGTAGGACTTTTTTTGTTGCAGTATTACATTAATGATGGAGAGCAGGAATATAGAGAAATAAAGCTCATAGAAGGGAAAGAGAGGGAGGAGAAAGGAAGGGAGGAAGGAGAAGGAAAGAGGAAAAGGGGTGAGAAAGGAGGAGTGGGGAGAAAAGAAAGGAAAGGAAAGGAAAGGGAGGGAGGCAAAGGAGAAAGTGACGGAGAAAAGGAGAATGGTAGGGGAAAGGGGAATGGATAGGGAGTCAGAAAAACCTAGAAACAAATATTACATTAATCAATGCTTAATACTTAATCCATTCAATTAATTTCCTATACTTTAAAAAAGGTTTCAGATCCCATCTGTCATTTAAGCCCTTAGGTCTGACTGTATTGGCCTTAAAAATCCAATAACTCTCTGCATAAGCATATTTTGTCTAGCTTCACCTCGTTTTGGTGTCTGAACACACTCAAGGCCCATAAATTTAAAACAACTAGGGTCAGAACTGTGCATAAGTGCAAAATGCCTGCCAACTGGTTTATCAGTCTTCTGATTAATACTTGAGCGTCTGTGTTCTTGTATATGCTCTTTCAGGGTCCTCACAGTTCTCTCTGTATGACGGAGATCACAATCACACCATAAGATATATACAACAGAAGTTGTGTTACATGAGATACATTCATCAGTCTTTATCTTTACATTATTTGGTAATGTGATCTCATTCCCAGCATGCATATACTTGCAGACATTGCACTTCTTGCACTTAAGGATAATGGATTAAGTATTAAACACTGATTAATGTAGTATTTGTTTCTAGGTTTTTCTGACTCCCTAGCCCCCCTTTTTCTTCCATTCCCCCCTTTCCCCTCCCATTCCATTTTCCCCGTCACTTTCTCCCTTTGCCTCCCTTCCCCCTATCCTTCCCTTCTTTTTCTCCCCACTCCTCCCTTTCTCCCCCTTTTTTCCTCTTTCCCTTCTCCTTCCTCCTTTTTTCCTTTACCCCTTCCTCCCTTCCTTTCTCCTCCTCTCTCTTTCTCTTCTATGAGCTTTATTTCTCTATATTCCTGCTCTCCATTATTGATATAATACTATTTAAAAGCATTTTTGCATGAATTATTATCATTTTTACATATATTTTCTCTTTTAGGACAAGTCTGGTTCCTATTATTTGGTATAGGTGCCTGAAAGTTTATCAGCCATTATCTTAATGTTGTTCCTGTGCTGTATTAATTCCTGTACTCCGTCTTTAAATAATTGTACCTAGATCTATTGATTTACAAGTACAAACAAACTGTTAAGGCAATATTCACTGGGTTATTGTAATTTACAGACAGATTTGGTTTAAGGAGTATCCCTAGTATTCTGGTGATCCCACCATTTAGTCAACTGAAAATTGATTAATCCATGATGAATTATGGCTTTAGTTTTTGATTTTGAAATACAGTTCCCAGCTATCCTGCTTCTGTGTTACACATAGAGACTCTCAGAATTATAAAATGTAAATAAGAGTTTTTGGCATGCGTTTTTGATATAATGTATAGTTTCTTAGTGTAGTGTTTGGAACTCATTTGTATCACATGACATATGATGACATATGATGTCATTACTTTTATGCTTTAAAAGGAAAGTGATATTCTGAACTGGTTAACGCCCCCTTGAAGGAAAGTAGCCGAAGCACTAGGGACTCTCACGTTGGTGGACATTAAAATACAACAATCGTTGAAACCAGCTGGTCTCAGTATTTTCTTTGAAGCACTTATTCTTGGAACAGTGTTTTTGTTGGGCTAGCTGTCCTTGCTAGTGCATCCGCTTCATCACAGGACAGTAGGTATTTAGTGACTGGACTTGCCTGTCACCATTCAGGAGCAGAACATTCATTAGCAACCCTTGGCATATCTTCTGTGTCTGGCACTGTGGACAGCAAGTATCGGCATTTGACCAGTGCCCATCCGTGTTTCCCTGCATCACTACCCTGATGGGGTTGCATCACACATTTGCACTGTTGAACTGAAGTCCTTTAAAGGGGCGTGTAACCAGCATGCCTGTGGGGTGCCCTGGTGTTTACAGCTGTCGCCTGGTCACACTGAAATGTGAAATAATGTTAGGAGCACTGGTATGAGGGTAGGTGACTATCCATGGAAACTACAGAGAATGTCACTGAGCACCTACCAAGGGGATGGGGATGGTAGCAGTAGTAAAAACTTGTATTCATCTGAGAAGACAATGAATAGGAACATCTCAACTGAGACAAGCTCAATTCCATTGAGGCCCCTAATACTGTACATCATAAATTAGTTACAGTATCAAAATACATCAAACACTATTTAAATTTACATACATACATATACAATACATACAAAAATACATTAGAACTTGTACAAAAGATCATCATAAACAATCCATTCAGCATGTATGATCAGTACTGTAGTCTTAAATACGACAGAAGAAGAACAAAAATATTCAAAGAGGATCTTCACTAATTTTCCTTAGTGCCTCTCTGGTAAACACTGGCTAGATGCTGGAGGTGTTTGGGATGTGGCAGACCCAGGACAGGTATGTATTCCACTGAAAAGGAGTTAAAGAGACATGCACGCCATGTGTTGTGTGTACTGTGACACTGATGGCATGCCATTATTTCTGTTTCCGCAGGACTATCATGGCAGGCCAGACAGCAGAATGGTGCTGATACCGAGGGAGCAGCCTGATGGGGCAGTGACTATCGTCACTTGAAGGGCCCAGTGGGAGATGCATATTCCCAACTGGCTGTCCTGGAAGATGGGGTCCAGTGACAAATATTGTAAGAATAACCTAGGCAGGTACTGGGTGCTGGTGGAGCTCTTCAAGGTAGGTGGTGCTGTGCCGGTGGGGCAGACCCATGTCTTGGCTGTGTTCTGACATGGCCTTGCATGTGCCTCCCACTCATGCCTGTCCTCTGTGTTCTTCTAATACCAGGGCTGTTGAGGACTGCTGCAGAGGCTGGTTCTTGTGGAGTGGCACTACATGACCACTATGCTAATGGGGTCCAGTGAGGGGTCCCAGGAGGAGGAGGAGGAGGAGGAGAGCTAGGCTTTTGTATCCAGGTTCAGGTATGTTGACTGCTGCAGGACCGGGGGCCTGTTGTGGGTCATGCAGCTATGCAGGGGTTGTGGGCCTTGTGGGGCATGCTCTGTGTAAGGGGTGGTAGCTCTTGCATCTGGGGCATATTGCGTAGCCAGCATATCTCAGGCACCTACTCAGTAACAGGCTGCATGGGCACAGGTGTCCGGGGGTGCTCATACCCAATCCAGGAGCATGACCGGTGGTGGACTATTCACACAACATGCCCTGATTGTTTTTTTGACTTTACACTGGGTGGTGTTTGAGGCTCTGACCCCTGCTCTTTACAGTCCCTGGAACCCCTGATGCCCACACTAGTTCTATCGCTCTGGTGGCCTTACAACATGACTGTGCTGCAGGACATCATGCAGGCCCTGCGCACTTGCAGTTTATGGCAGGTTCCCCCCATGGCATATTGCTGCACCTGCACACCTACATGCTGTGCAGACATATGACATGTCGTGAATGCACGCATGTGTGTTATGCACCCATGCTGGTACACAGCCACACCCCTCCACCCATGCGTAGAGCTGCCACAGTGGTAGTATGCGTATATCTGTTCCCGTGCTTGGTCACAGACAGTGTGTTTAGGTGATGTATCAAGCATCGTGCAGCAGCTGTACATTGTGTAGGGCTGCCTGACTATTCTGTATAGGTCCAATTGATAATACTTTTCAGTGAAACAAAAAAGTGAGGTAAGCACATATTTTATAAAATGATAACAGTTGCATTAAAAATATATGTTGCAGATTCAGAACAGAGAGATGTTCATGTCCTATTCACAGATTTCAGATTCCAGTTCCAGTTTCTGTGTTTATCCAGTTACCACTGGCCTACAGACCAGTAAGAATTTATTTTTAGTGGTCCACAAAAAAAAAAAAAGGTCTCAAATCAAGGACCAGAGGAATTTTCAAGCCCTGTAGCTGGTGTCGTGTGGTAGGAGATACAGATTGAACTCTAAGTCCCTTTCATCACTACAACAGTTTTTAAAGCAATAAGACATGACAGGGTGTGCATTATACACACCTCAGGAAGTGAGGCATGAGGCAATACCAAGTAGTTTACACACTCACGAAATGCTGTTATCCCAAAATTATTCACACCCTGGAGTAACTTCTTGCAATTATAAAATAGTACCATTGATTTTCATTTAAAAAACTGAGTGATGAGGTTCAGAAAGTTAATATTTCTGAACTTTGCATTTAATGCTGGAATAATATTACGGCATGTGATCACATCTGACCAATCAGAGGTCTTGGTTTCTCTTACCTATTTTATAATATTTGTGTACATGTTTTATATTCTCTGTATGTAAAGAACAGTTGACACCCTTCACAAACACGCATTGTAGCAGCCTCACAAAGCATTTTATTGTAGGAGTTACTTTCTTATTATATTTTCTAATTCCCCACCCCCGTTCCTCGAGTCCCTCACACCAACAAGGGGGTCTCCCCGGTTCCACCCATATAGCAGGATGATGTGCAAAGGGCTGCCTTTACAGTCCAGTACAAGTCCTTGGTCTGCTTCAAGAGAGGTGCAAATGTTTAGTAGGCTGCATTCTGCACCCTCTCCCCCAAGAGTGGAGCACTTCCCCGCTCAAGGGTGCCGGAAGATGGTGAAAGCTGAGGGGCTGAGAATCAAAGGGCACTAATGAGGATACAAAGGGCACTTTTTATATTAGTTTTACCATGCAGAAATAAAAGTGGAGGGCTACACCCCAGTTCGACACCTATGTCCCCGCTGCAATGTGCTTCACCAGCGCCACCCTCCACCAGCCTAAGTGTGGGATTCCAGAGGCTTGTACTGTGGGAAATACTTTCACAGCAACTCCAGCTTCTCATCCAAATGAGAACCCAGTCTTTCCATAGGACCTGAGGGCTCTCCCCTTCAACCACTTAACTGAAAACTTCCTGTTATGATGAGGCATTAGAAACTGAGGCATGAGATTTCCTGTTTGCTTTTATAGCAGCTTGGTTAGTGAGGTTTGGCAACGTCGTGATAGAGTTTTCTGGGAAAAGGAATCTGTGCAACTAGCTCACACACAGATTGGATTCTGTGGTTTTTCAGGCTTTATCTGGCTCCTATGGGAACTAAATCTAGCAGTGCCCTCGGACTGCTGGGAGACCAACAGTTTCCACATTTTGTTTTGAGACCAGGGGCTTGGTAAATTTATTTTCTGCTGAAGTCAATATCTTCTACGAGTCCAAAATCTGAAGTCCTCACAGTATTTTGGAACTGTGCTCTAACAGCAATCAATTTTTGGAAGTTTTTATAAATAATATTGGTTAAATGCTCCATTCCTTTAGAAAAATCAAACATTTTGACTTCCATTCCTGCAAAATTAGATGTCAAGAAGAAAGAGGAGACAGCTGTTACATCCCATGCTGCCCACATAGAAGCACAATAAAGACTGTTCATGTACTGTAATTGCTGTCTCTGTCTTAGTAGTAAAGACCTTTACTATTATATAGGATATAATTGCTAGGGCTAGAAGCCATGTTTATAGAGCGGTTCTGTCACAGTGGCATTGCTGCATAAATCTTATAAGAGGTACAGAGTTAGACTTTACATAAGTCTAAGCAAGATTAGGACAGTACATTAAGGTAGAACGATATATTAGGTAGTATACATTTGTATATATTGGGCAGTATACATCCTCTGGGACCTAACTAGAAATTAAATGATTAACCACCGTCGCCACTGAGGATCGCCTGTGGGTCAGGAGGTTGGGGTAGATGCAGGCAGTATAAATTGGGATGTTTTGGTGGGATTAGAGAGAGCTTGTGGGAGTGCAAGAAGGGAAGTGACAGGAAAGTGAGTGTGGCCGGGTTGGGGCGATTGCCTACCCCAGCCCACCTGGCCCAGCTCGGTAGTGTGGTCAGTGATGGCCCAGTTTGTGGTAGGAATGTGACTGCAGTTAGGAGCCCCAGCTCTGGTCTGACAAAGTCTGTTGTGACAATGGGAGCTGAAACTTGCCCATCGGTGAGAGCAGAGATTGGGATCAGCATAAAGAGAAGCTGCAGTGACCTGCTTATTTGCAAGCAGTGACCTGATAGATTCAATAGTAGTGACCAGCTTAGAATGAACTTTAATGTCTGAAAGTTTGCCCTGCTGATGGAGTGATTACGGAGAAAAGTGCAAAAATGGCTGGTGAATCTGGCGAGTTGCAGCTCAGAATAAAAAGCTGAGCGTCCTTGTGCATGGAAGATTTGGAGTCGTGAGGTGGTGCTGGGATGGGCTGAGACATGTGCCCCCCACTGTAAATCACATGGTACATGATTGAGAAGTAAGAGAGTGAGAGACTAAGGCAGAAGCTGTATCAGGGTGTACCATGGCCTTATTCAGCCCACTGAGGGTGCTGATGCCGTTATGAAGCCAGATTCAGCTCCAGGAATTTGTGCCAGTGAACTTGCTTATTGGCCCCCATAACCCCACTGGCTCCATGGAGTAATTGTTGTTGCTGAACCCCCACTGCAATAAATTGATTTTATTCTTTAAATTTTGTGTGAACATTGACTCATTTATGACTGTTGCCTGCCAATTACCTGCCACTCCATTTCAGTAGCCAGCAATCTTAAGCGGAGGTCAGCCCCCGAAGTTCCGAGACTTCGGACCAGGTAAACGCAGCCATTTTCTTGTTGTGAGTTTTCCGCTGTGTGGTCACCCCCTCCTCTCAGACAATACACCACATACCCCTACACACTGGAGAGGCAGGCTACAACATGTGGGCTCCTCCGGGATTCAAATTTAGGGGTGTCTGTGGACATCCAGCCGGACTCACTGTGGATGCTCGCTGGCAACGTTGGTCTGGACTGTCTTGCGTTGTGTGGCGAAGCCAGAGAGTCATTGCTTGGGAGATTTTGTGCCTTTGATGCTGTTGGTGCCTGTCGGTCTCGCTGTGGGAGTGTGTCTGCATGGCCGTGAAGGGTATACTATGCCCTGCATCGTGACTTTGTGATTGGTCACTGGGACTGGTTGCTGGGAAGTGGGAGCTGGAGTAGAAGGCTGGAGGTTGTAGTGCGAGGAGGTGCGTGTGAGAGCCTGAGCAAGCAGCAACACTGTGTGAAAGTTGTTAACTGTGGAAAGAGAAACACGGCCCGGGCTTCAGTGTTGTCGTCCAAAGTAACAGTCCCTGCCGCTATGTTAAAATGACTCTGGGACCAAGTGGAGAAGATAACGACTACCGTTGTGTGTGTAGTCTGCCAGTATAATGGCCCTGGTGACATGGAGCTGCCTGTTTGCCCGAAGTGCTCCAACGGAGCGGTGACTGCCCCATGCCAAATTGGGGCAGGCCTGGATTCAGTTTGCCTTTTGAATTGGAGACTACCAGCATGGAAGTGTGGGAAGAGATAACCTCGGAGCCTCACAGCCAGGCCCTGGTGGAAAGTGCTACCAGTAGCTTGCCTCACCTGCCATTTGAGCCAGAACCTGTACTGCCCATTGGTCAAAGGAGAGGCTGTGGCTGCAGGGTCCACATGTCAGAAAAGTTGCTTCCATCACCAAGTTGAAGTTCCAAGGAGCTGGCACAGCTGAAAGAGAAGCTAATCATCCCTGCGGTGGCAAGCAATGAGCTGCCTGACATGGAGCTGGAGGAGGTGGCGGAGCAGGGTGGCTCTTCAGTCTCAGAAAATTTGGAGGATGAGCAGGGCGTCAGTGCTGCCATTGAGGATATTAGCATCAGAGCAGCTTTTGATGATGATGACATTGAGAGGGATATCTTGAAGCCATATAAATCCCCAGTTCTGTTATTAAAGGATGAGATGCCCAGGTTGTCTGCCTCTTGCCATCAGCAGTGAAAGAAGTTAGACTGCCTCAGGCCCACTGACCCCAAGGTGAAGATCTATCATGTTTGCATACAGCTTCCTGATGGCCAGGCTCCTCACACCAGTATTTGATGCATCCTGGAATGGTCTCAGCGCCAGAATCGTCCGGAAAAAATAAAGCAGGAATACCCTAATCAAGTATATCCGTACCTCCCCAAACAACTATGGGATATAACTCAGGAGACCTATCAAAACTTGGTTTTCCATGGAATGCTGGATAAAATGTACAAGAAGCATCATTTGAGTGCCACCAGTACCATAATGGAGCTCCAGAAAGTCCAAAGTCATGCCCGAGTGATATGCGTCAAACATGCATATGATGGACTTACGCTTTTCAAAACTTTTGCACTAGTCCAAGACATCGAAGAGAAGAGGATCAAATACAATATCATCAATGCAGATTCCTTCGGGGAAGAAGTGACCAAGCCAGAGCTTCATTACTACTATGCAAGACAGTAAAGTCCCACTTGCTATACAGGACTGTCAAAAAAACTTAAGATCAAGGTCCCCCCCCCCAACCCATATGAACATTGATGCTGTGTTGCATTTTGGGACTATAAAGTGAACCATGAAAGGACACTTGTCTGCAGCTATCAGGTGAGACAAACCCTTTTTCTTATCTTATTGTTGCTCTGCTTGTTGCAGGGTTGCATACTTGTAAACTGTTTACAGAGAGACTAAAATGTTTGAACGATTATGCCTCGGCATGCGGTCCTGCCTCAGAACACAGTTGATTAAATGTGGAACTGAGCATTGCTTGCTCACAGTTCAGAGACACTGAAACAGTATGGACTTGGCACCAATGGTGCCGGTAATCTGAGGAGGGTAAAGCACCTATTTTGGCAGGATTCATCTGTTTCCATTTCATTGTTTTATTGTTCTTTAATAGCACATAGCCCATAATTTGTGTAATGGTGGGGATTATTGTGTTTACCTCTCAAATGTTGTTATGGTGGGTGGTTTTGTGGGGATGGTTTGGGCTGGCAGACCATGGCAGCAACACAAAACTTAGCAGCTTCTAAGATTTTAGTAAGTAGGCTGGACTGTCACCGCTAAGCTTAGGCAAACCGTCTATGGGCATGGTGGGTTGGGTTGCTAGGGAGGTGTAGTGTACAGTGAGCGAGGTAGAGTGGCAATGGGAAAAGGAGTTTATTTGAATTATGGGGAATCCACTTTCTTGCAGTGTTGCCATCAGTGCCAGGTGGGGTCCTGTAAAGGAAGTGTGCTTACCTCCCAACAGGTGTCACCCCAGTAACTGGGCAGAGTGCTCACTGGGTCAGTGAGCATTTGTTGGGGGAGTGTAAACCCCTCTAGGAGTTTACTAGAAATTAAATGATTAACTCCGCCACCACCAGGGATTGCCTGCAGGTCAGAAGGTCGGGTAGGCACCAGCAGTATAAATTGGGATGCTTTGGCTAGATTAAAGAGATTCTGTGGGAGTGCAAGAAGGGAAGGGAGTGAGGCCGGGAGGGGTAATTGCTCTACCCCAGCCCGCCTGGCCCAGCTCAGTAGTATCTTTGATGATGGCCCAGTTTGTGGCAGGAATGTGGTTCCAGTTAGAGCCCAGGCTCCTGTCTGACAAAGTACATTGTGACAATGGGAGCTGAAACTTGCCCCTTGGTAAGAGCAGAGATTGGGATCAGCATAAAGAGAGAGCTGCAGTGATCTGTTTCAGTGCCTTAAGTGACCTGCTAGATTGAATAGCAGTGACCCACTTAGAGTGAACTTTAATGTCTGAGAGTTCACCCTGCTGATGGAGGTGATTCGGAGAGAAGTGCGGAAATGGCTAGTGAATCTAGTGAGCTTCAGCTTAGAATAAAAAAGCTGAGTGCCCTAGTGCATGGAAGATTTGGAGCAGTGAGGTAGTGCTGGGAAGGGCTGAGAAATGTGCCTCCACCATACAGTGCCTTGTACATGACTGAGACGTGAGAGAGTGAGAAACTTAGGCAGAAGCTGCATAAGGGTGTGTCATGGCTTTATTCAGCCCACCGATTGTGCTGCTGCCATTGTGAAGCCAGATTCGGCTCCAGGAATGACAAATTTGGTGGGAGACCATATAGGTCACATGTACCACTATGCTTCTGGGTACTATCTGTGCCAGTGAACTTGCTTGTTTGCCCCCTGGAATCCCCCAGCTCCATGGAGTGACTGTTGTTGCTTTCACCCCCACCGCATTTAATAGATTTTATTTTTTTTAATTTTGTGTGGACATTGGACTCATTTATGACTGTTTCCTGCCAATTAACTGCCATTCCACTTCAGTCACCAGCAATCTCAAGCAGAGGGAACCCCCTGAAGTTCCAAGACTTACTGTAGGACCAGATAAAAGCAGCCATTTCCTCGTGGTGAGTTTTCTGCTGTGTGGTCACACCCTCCCTTGCACAATACACCACCATACCCCTAGACACTGGAGAGGGGGGCTATACATTTTTTTGTGAGTGCACAATTACTGTGCATGTTTAATGGGAAAACTGGGCATGCCTCAGTTTAAAAGCAGTTGCATGTTTTTGACACTTCCTTGTTACTGGCAGTTTTTAATGCACCCAGTTTGGGGATTTGCCTAGTAACTTGGGGAGTGAGTTTCACAGTTTAGTGAGACAATTCTAGAGGCCATCTTTCCATAGGTATTCCAGATTTTGGGACATTGAGACCTCTGTTTTGATTTCCCTCAAGTTGTATCTGTGTGTCAGCATTTTGGGGTCCTGGTCCATTGGGCATTCAGTCTTAAAGAAACAGAACGGTTCGACTACCCATAACACCAGGCAACAAATCCAACGCTAGGATACTTTTAATTAAATTTATTAAAGTGATAATGCACTAGTAGCACCCCTACAAAGAATTGCATCAATGATTCGTGTAACAGATGCTTTTCAAGAAGTCTTGAAAAAGTGTCTGTTGTATGCTAAATGTTGACGCAATTGTTTTTGAGGGGGTGCTACTAGTGCAATTTGTACACTTTAATAAATTTAATTTTAAAGTATCCTAGCATTGGATTTGTTGGATGGCATTACAGGTAGCTGAACGGTTTTGTTTCTTCGGTTCTCCCTTTTTGTTCAGTTCTGTATTGGTGCTTGCAGCCGCTCGTTGCCTGCATTTTCTATCAGAGGCATTCAGTCTTCTCTTTAGGAGTTTTTAAGCGTACTTGTAGGCACGTCCATCAACTCAGCTGTAGCACTACCATTCATAATGCTGGTGACCTGAAGCTGGGAATGAGCTCAGATCACTGGAGGGCCAGCTGGGGAAGGAAAGTTGACCGTCCTCTTGGTGACCACAGGGGGAGGCACAGCTGTATATGTTTGCTGCTTAGGGGAGGACACCGCCGATGTCAATATGCAGGCACCCACAGCATGCACAAGCATGCCTGGTGATGTATAAGGACAGCATCTTCAGGAAATGGGAAAACTAGAGATAAATCCTCCACCAATACAGAATGAAGAATCTTGCCCTCATGCTCAGACTGTACACCCATCAACCCTGGCAGCCTTTCTGATGACTAGAGTGCAAAGTGTAAAGAGGGGCTTGGGCCATCCTGAAGACCTAACCATGGGGGACAAGCCACAGTAGCCATGCTGAAAGGAGGCAAGTGCTGGGAGAAGGTGGGGGTGTTAGAGCATGGATGGTGGGTCAAGGAACGAATCAGTGGGTTCCCAGGGCTGGACACAAGTAGGTGGATAAAAACTGAAAAAAATGTCAGCATTCTTATGTGAAAACATTAAACGTTAGACAATCTGATGCTGGTCCAGTGTCTGAATCAGGGCTTCCTATACTTTCCTGTTTTGCACTGTAAATAGTTTGTGCACATGCACGATATGCTTAATAAATGGAGGAAATTATATGTGAATGAACCTGAACGAACTTCACTGTGCTTCTATGCATACAGCTGGAGAGGTCAGCTGAGGAGGTGACTGCCATCTCCCGTTTGTCTTGATTCATTGGTCTTGGTGCAAAGTTATTGAGTGGCTTGTTTCAGTTTAAAATTGGATGTGATGTCACCTGTTTTTTTTTTCTCCCTTGGTAGTCAAACATTTCCTCCTCCTCCATTTTGGAAATTTTACCTAGAGATGCTTAGAAAATCTGCAGCCTTTTCATGATACAAGCGGATTTCACATTTTCACCTGGAGGGGGTCATACAACCACTCCACATTACATTATACCAGTTTCTTATTTCCAGAGTGGTTACATGGGTGGGGCCGGGATTTAGACACGTCACAGTGAGAGGCTAGATTTGCCCTGCCTGAAGCATTTCAAGACCAGATCCTGTCAGCAGGTACAATGCAGCTCCAAAATCGGCAGTCAGCTGTGGGAGACAGAGAGCTCTTTTAAAAGCTCTATACAGAGCTGGCCCGCTGGCGTAGAGGGCCAAAGCACTGTAATGCACCTCACCTCTCTCACGCCAGCGACCTGACTTCAGGAATGAGCTTGAATTGCAGGGAACTGGCCAGGGAGAGGGCTGGGAGAGGATCGAGCAGCCATCAGGCAGCTCTCCCTCTCCGGATTAGGAGGTAAGCCATCCTAGCTTTTAGCTGCCACAGGGTGGAAGTCTGGTGGCAGTGCTGATGCTCAGGAGAGCTGGAGTCACATCAGGTGGGTGGAACAAGGCTGATGGTTCTGGTGCACATGTGCAAACCCGTATACCATCAACACAGCGACCCCCCAACCGCGAAGACCACCACAGCACCAGAAATCTGGCAAAATCTACCCATTGCTATGGTGGTCTGTGTGGCAATTGGGACTGCCTCGCTGGTGATTGCTCCCCCCAGTCCAACTCTGACTTAGAGTTAGAATCCTAGGAGATCGGGGATTCGGGCACAGCCCTCGATTGTTATCGGACATCTCTGCGGGCTGGGCAATGCCAACAGGCGGCATTGTAGCTGTCACGGTAGGGGATGTTGTTAGCGCTGTCAAGTGCTGTAGGTAAACCATGCAAACCATGTTTGCCTTAGCCTTGGGAATCAGGGAGAAAAGTGGAAAACTGGTTGGTGTAGAGTATATGAAGCCCTGCCCTCCTGCCTGTGTTCCATGCTGCCACCTGGCCCAATCTGGATGAAAGTCACTGGGTGGAGGACAGCCCTCCCCTTTCTGACCCCTTCACAGGAGGCAATCTGTGGGGGATCTCATACTGGGTGGTTCAGGGGAGGTGAGCGCCAGACAACAGGAGGGAGGGACAGGGCTGAAGGGCCTGCCTGTGAGCAACCAAGACTGGAGAAAAAGATTTATGACAACATCAAAAAAACTCTATACAGAGAAAGTTAAGGAAACAATTAAGATAGAAAATACAAAACTGAAGGCATTAATGCTTACTCAACTAAGGAGCATGTGTAGAGAGCAGGAACATCTGCAGATCTGTTCCTACCTGAGGCCTCATGACTCACAACATACCCAAGCCGTGATGATATCCCATGATATAGCACACCCTGTTATGTATTATTACTTAATTTTACAACTTATAGCTAGCCCGCCAGCGCAGTGGTAGTGCTACCGCCCGTGACACTGGCAGCCCGGATTTGGGAATGGGCCTGGGTCATCAGAAGGCCAACTGGGGGGAAGGTGAGCTGAGCATCCATCCGGATGCTCTCCACCCCGGGGGGAGGGAGGGTGTACAGCTGCCATTGCTCTATGGCCCTCTGGTGGCCACAGGGAGGTGGGCAAGTTGGCACCATTGGATTAGGGAGGGTGGATGTTGGCTTTGGCTGGTGCATGTGCACACATCTATGCACACATGCACAATGTCCAGCTGGGGGACAGAAAAAGTACTGAATGCACAGGATGCCACTCTCCTCACTCCGTCCCACCATGCAACTGAACCAAGGCCCTGCCCCAGACACCGAGCTCAAGGATCGATGGGGAGAGAGGGTCCTGGAGACCTCACCCTGGGGGGTAAGTCAGGGAAGAACAATGGGTAGAGGCTGTCCAAGAAGAAGGTGAGTGATGGTGATGGGACAGAGGTGTGCTGATGGGGGCCCATTCCAAAGTGCAGGAGGAAAAAGCACAGTAAATATATAAAACAAATTACAACTTCTTTACCCAGCATATTACAAATCAGATGCAGCATGTTATTTTCAGTAGGCCCATCTTCTACCCTTTTCTGAAGCTGGTCAAGCTGGGAAGGTTAAGTGACTTGCCCATAATCACACGTTGAGTATTTTGTTTCCAGTGGGGTTGGAACCAGTGATCTCTATTTCTTTCAAAACCAGTGCTCTAACCACTAAATTACACTGACTCCCAAAAAATAAATAACATTTGCTAGTAATGCGATGTCCTGTGGGTGGGAAAGAAAATGGAAAAAGCTATCTTTTTTATCAAATTAATTCTTCCCACCCACCATCTAAATGTGCAAGGAATCCCACACACCCATTAGGACCAGCCACGAGGGACCTCAATCACAACTGATCTTTGATGAGGGATATTGTCATGGTTACCATAGTTAACAGTGCCAGTACCAGTCTATGTCTGTGAGAAAAGTGCTTCTACAGGTGTCCAGCTCAGCTGTGACTGAAGTCTCCCAAGGCTGATAAAACAGATGAAAAAGATAGTTTACACCAAACATAAGTTACTAACAAATGTTATTTACAGCCAGATTTGTTGTTCAGCAACTGCCATTGCTTGAGGCAGACTTTCATTCTCATTTTAAAAATTGTATTTGTCACAATAGTACTAAAACACACTACTGGCATGGTTTATATAGCAGGAGTGTGTTCAAAACAACAAAACTGGGCACCTAGGTTTGGTGTTACCGCAACACTATGGCAACCAATGATTTCTCTTTTTTTGTAAACCAGGCCATGTATTTATTTATTTTCTTGGAGTAACATCTTGAGCTAGAAGCTCATTTTAAAAGATTCCACATCAGGACAACCAAATAGAAACATAACAGGTAGCAAGTAACAATTTAAGTACAGAAATTAGAATAAAGGCTCAGTGACATATGAAATACAGATGTAACCTTTAGGTGGGCTATCCCAAGGGCTACTACCCCTGCCTGCTTGACTAGTTGCAGGTTAAGTGGCCTGGGTACTGAAATGGGTGCCTCCACCCGGAGGATAGGGTTGTTAATAGCAAGGCTAACCTGGGTACAGCCCTCAGGGACACTGTAACCCCCCTCTTTCCCCTCTAGTGGTCTAGACAATATGCAACAAACACTTTCACAGTAGCCCCTATTCAGCATACAAATCCCCATATTGTTTGCACTTACCACCAGGGCTGGTTCTACCAATTCAACCCTGGAGACCCCCTGTAAAACAAGGTTAAGTACAGCAAATAACAACAGTACAGTACTTTTAGTACAAACTGGAACCACAGCCAGAATAAATGCAAAAGAGTTAGATCTGATTTATTCAGGAAATTGAACAAGGGAGGGCGTAATCAGGTTGATTGATTCCAAAACTGATCTAGTCAGGTAATTATGCATGCACTTTTATTACCTGCACAGTCACACACTCTGGGTACCCAGTTGGAAGTAAGGTGGGCTAGCCTGGAACATTGCCCGGGGTAGGTCGGTGTTGCAGCTGGTCGGGGCCCTGTGATGAAAAGAAAAGCATGCACAACCACACACAATTTGTAATCCGGAGCCAGGAGGCTCAGTTCATGAAAGGTAGACAACAATGCAATCAGATGACAACACTTGTGATTTTAGCTGTTGTTGCAGGGAGCTACCCTGATTGTTACTCATGCTACCCAATGCAAGACACAGGAGGGATGAAATGGAGACTGCAGGTTGATGTCTAGTATGCCAGAAGAAGCAGGGCACACACAAATCACCGAGGTGTCATTCCTGTTCGAGAGGTTGAACAGGGGGCTGATCCCCGGGCTAGTCTCTCATCGATGGTGTTCTCTGCACCTCAAGTAGCTGGCTGGGCCAGTGTGGCAGGGCCCAGGCCAGGCAAGACAGTTCGGATATCAGTCCAGGAAGGCTCAATGCAGCTTCTAGCAAGCATGGCACACTTAAACAGTGGGGAACCAAATTGCGACCCACTAACAGCATACAGTACATTTATAGTAAAGCAATCACCATATCACAAAGCGGATAGCAGTCCAGCAGCAGTATCAGTGTCTCTGAGCAAAACCAGGAGTTCTGTGGTGAATGAATGTCCTGACAGGCCAATCGCATGCAGCAAATCTTCTGGTTTAAGCCTGGTCACACTTCAGTGGCTTTTCTCTCACTCAGTTCGGATACAGTCTGGATTATTCACAGATTCCTCTCCTCGACAGCAGACAGACAGGCCAAATTCAGCCTTTCCACCAATCTCCCATGTGAACTATGCAGAAGCAGCTGCTTGAATCTCTTGAGCTGTTTACTCTTTCAACTCCTCACTCCAACTGACTCACTGCAGCAGGCAGCTTGGGAATTTCTCTTCGGTCCAAAAGGTTCTGGTTGGTAGATCCATCAGTCTGTCAAAGCAAGGGCCCCCCCTCCAGGTGCATTTAGGCGCCAAAGTCTCAAATCTACAATTCCTACAGAAATTCACTCCCACAAGACCCCTGGGGACAGACTCCATTTTAGAGTCCCCTAAAGGCACAGATTGGCCCATTCTGGCAGTCCAGGACCAAGATGGTGGTGATAAACAGAACTGTCCATGCTGCAAAGAAGTCAGGTTAGTCAAACTACAATATCATTACTATTTTAACAGATAATCAGCAAATAAGTACAGCTTCTAACAGAGCTCCCTCTGCGCAACTAGTGATGGCAGAACGGAGTGATTATCTGGCAGCCCAGGTGGGACTCGAGCATAGAAACACTCAGCCACCTCCCAGATTAAATAAGCACCACGTTATAGGTAGTTCTTAAAGGGACAGAGCATAGAGGCATTAAGGCACTCTCACTCAACACTTTCAAAATACTAAGACACAGGATACCAGCCTGGCAGTGGGCATTCAGGCAAGCCCAAGGAAGACTCTTGGGAACCCACATTTGTAGGGAGGGGTTACACAGGTATATTACAATAATTAAAAATACACATTAAACAGTCCAGGGTAAAACTCTGTCAAGAGTGGTAAAGGGAGGGGTAGAGGTAGATAGGGTTAGGGTGAGAGTAGGAGTGGAGGCAGCAAAGGTGGAGGTGCAGGTTTTAGAGACCTTAAAGAACAGCACCACAAATGAAAGCTGAAATCATTTTGCAGTTCGCAGCCATTTCCTAGAGCAGGTTCATGTGAAGTTAGTGAAAAAACAGATTCCAAATTAGTAAACAGTAGTGTTGTTACTGTATTACTAGACAGCATGAGACAGTATTACTCTGTTACTTTTACATTTATCCCCCTTCCCTCAATTATTGCCTTGCCTGTTTCAATATGGATACTCCTGTCAGCATAAAAAAGCCACGTGCAGTAGCTGGCCCTTTAAGGCACGTTGATGATACAAAGCAGCATGCATGTGATTCCACAGGGTTCCCAGGAACCCTTGGAGTAGGCAGTAGCCTCAAATGGTCAGTTCAGTCTCTACTCTATGGAGCTTGTTTCCCAGTTGGGGGGGCGGGGGCACTCTGGGTCATAAATCCCCCAGCTGCATTTCAACGCCTTTCACCTCTTCAGTTCTGGATAAGCTGCTTCCTCAAATTTAGTTGAGCTGTCAGTGTATCTCTGGCTCATAGCTTCCCTGGTCACACAGACAAAAAAACAAACTGAGCAAACAGTCTTGGTTACAGTCCCTTTTATACTAGCTTAAACATGACCCCTCATTATTCAGTCTTTTCCTGGGCAAAACAGGGCTTAGAATGTTGTCCCAGCCAAGCAGGGCTTGCACAAAGCCTTTGGTGCAATCATGCACTCATCTGATTGGCTGACATTCATGGGCATTTTTGACTGTTTACCTCCAACCCTTCCCAGCAGGTCATGAGGCCAATAGGCTGAGGTGCTGCATGGCTGTAGCCATGTTGGTTTGCAGTCTGCTAGCCCTAAGTTTCTGCAGCCTGTATCTGCCTTGCTTTAAAGTAACCCATATGAGCTGAATTTATCCTACCTTGGTCCCACTGCCTGACTTAGGGCCACAAAAGTGTTTACTGTGGAGCAAGATTGCGTTTTGTACAGTGAGAGCTCTGGGAGAGAGAGAGAACCATCAGCAGAACCCTTCTCCCCCTGTCTCAATGTGCATGTGCACGTGCCTGGTTGGTTCTTGGCTCATCTGCCTGCCCTGGGGCTGGGAAACTTGCTTTGCACCCAGTGATGCTCCTCCTGCTCAGTCTGCCCTGGAGTCCAAGACCCTATTTACGTGCCAGCACACAGCCTGGTTTACAAATCCACTAGAGTTCACTTGGCACTGCTGGTATTTTTCCCATCCCTGACTCCTCTACCTGTCCTGAGGTCAGGGAGATTCATCTTCATCCCTAGTGGTGTCTTCTGCATGTTCCAGTCCCGACTCCACAGCCAGTCCTGTGGCCGGGATCACAGGCCCTCACCAGGTGGCTCCATCCACAAAAGGGAAGGAGCCAGGGTTTAACCTCACCCTAGGCTCCTGGGTGGTGCTAGCATGCTGCCTGCTGGCCCCCACCAATAGCAGTCCAGTCCATGGGGGACGGAGGGGTGAAGACAGGGATCCTTGGTTTTGCTGGGGACAGCAGGGGCTCTTGAGCCCACACAAGGTAAGACTGCAGAAATGGTGGGACTTACTTTTTTCTAGCTTTTATTTACATTATTTTCATTTACACAGAAGGTAGTAATTCGCCATGCAATTTCATCCATAAATTTTAAATAATAAGAGACAGTAGAAATAAATACCAGGTGATCTAGAATGACTGTAGAAGTAGTAAATTCCGCATTCATTTAATTTCATGAATCAACACTCATCACGTCTTAGTGGGAATTTAAATTTGTATTCTAAGCTCTTACTTGCCAGGCAACCTTAACGAGCTGATTCCTAGTGTATCAGTCTGACACTTCCAGGTCTCATCAATGACTGACAGCTCAGGTGATGCACATCAGCTGATTTAAGGAGATTGGACAACATCCAGCATTGCCGTTTGACAGTAGCATGTCTCTAATCAGCTGGTTGCAGCATAGCAAGTTCCGCAAGAGGGGCATTTCTCAGTTGGATGACCCCAGCAAACTTGCTGAAACTGCCCATGTCCCACTGTGAGTCACCAAGAATGTTGTCTGCGAGCTTCAGTGTGCAAGCCTGCTACCAAAAAAAGAGGTTCAGAGTATGCTAAATACAGTGCCGAAGTGAAGCTTGAACTTGGCCAAGCGTGTTGTCATGAGTGCAGAGTGGCTCTTCAATGGCAAGTACAAAGGAGTGATTAATGAATCCACTGTCTAGGTTCACCCATGCCGGTGCAACAGGCATGTTGCTAGCACCAATTACAGCGTAGGTGACATGCCGCCTGGCATTACAGCACCAAGCATTATGTCTCCCTGGAGTTAAAGTGCCAAAGCGCCATGCTGGGAAACAGATTTTGAGGGGTCTTCACCCCCCCCCACTCCCTCCAAAAGTAACTATAACCTCCTCCGGGGTGGGCATGCCGTGAAGGGTCCCGAATTGTGTGCGCGCCCAACATGGTGTGAGTGTGGGGCAACCTAAAATCAAGATCACTCCCGTCAATTATGCCCTTATTGCAGCACCCACATTATGGCGGCATAATGAAGTTGCCATTCTAACAGGATACTCACTGTCTATACATTTAAAAAAAATTATCAGGAACAGCTCTGACAAATCTTGACCCCAGTAAGCTGCTGCATTCCTTGTCCACAAAACAGTGGGGCAGACCTACACTGCTGCTGTTGGAAGTTGAGGATGAACAAAGAAAAGCATTAGGAGTCTCAAAGCTGAGGGGGTAGTGGAGAACGCAAGGGTGGTGATAGCCATAATGAAGGGGGTTGCAAAGTCAAACAATGCAATGGCACCTGCTAAGCATGGCGATAACCTCACATTCTCCAGGTGGTGGGCATGGCTATTTTTAAACAGAATGGGCAATATGAAGAGAAAAGGGACCAAGGCAGCTCGAAAGAGTCCAGTAAACTTTGAGGCACTCCGCTCAGAGTTCCTCACTAGAATGTCAACAGCTTCACGATGAGAGCTTGTCCTGGTGGAGCTTGTGATTAATATGGATAAGACTGGGGTTCACATAGCGCCATGTTCGCAATGGACCATGGCAGAGAATGGTTCAGAGCAAGTCGAGGTAACTGTGTTAGGAGACAAATGGCAAGTGTCATTAGTTTTCTCCTGCACCCTGGCTGGGGACATGCTACCACCTCAGCTTATTTACCAGGGAAAAACAAAAAAAATCCCTGTTTGTCTGCATTTAAGTTCCCTGAAGATTGGGCAGTGACACAGTCTGAACACCACTGGGCAAATAGTGACTCTGTGATCGACTACATAGACAGAATTTTGATGCCACACATCGCATTTGTTAAAAAAAAATTACCTCCCGGCAAAGCAGCAAACTCTGCTGATAATGGACTTGTTTGGAGCACGCTCGACAGAACAAAGATCATTCACAAACTCACACTAAGGTATCCAAGAAGAGGAAAAACAGGTTTTCAGGTACATCAAGCTTTATTTGTGTTTGTTGCCCTGTCCCGAGGCTCATGTTGACCCTGGATTTTCCTGCAAAAGCTTGAGTCATGCTGTATTGTTCAAGTTCTTGTCCCACTGTCTTGTACAGACCTTCTACAGCCACAGGGTCTTACTATCAATAAACTTTTTAAAGACTTTCTAAAAGGACAGTTCACAGACTGGTATGCCAGTGCTGTCTTAGCTCAGATTTCCCACAGTACATCAGCATCAGCTGTGAATGTGGCTCCCCGCATGACGTCACTAAAAGTGAAGCATACTCAGTGGCTCGTCTTGGCATTTGAGAATCTGTGCCTGTGCCAAGATGATGTTGTTGTTCAAGGGTTTAAGCTGGCTGAAATTCTAGATGCACACTCCTCATGTCTGGATTATCATTTGGAGGAAAAGCAGGACAGAACAAGGGAGAACCATGAAGAAGGAGATGGAGACGTACCCGATGTACCCGACCAAAAAGAACGGTGAGTGCAGCGGACTACCCAGCCACGTGGTGACAGTAGATTTCCTTTACTGAGAACATGGCCGGCTTCAGGGTTTTGGGGCCACCACCAGGATTAGTGGAGTCATGGGCCCCCTCAGCTAGGTCTACCTTTTTTCCCTGTGTTTGACTGTAGCCAATCCATGCATCATTTTATACTGTTTTCAATACAGCCTGTGGTATATTTACAATTTGTAGGGGGAGACACCCGTGTTTTTGGGGCTGTTCTTTCCATTCCATCTATTGCCGCCAATCTGCCTCTTATTGGCGAGGTGTGGTTGCCACATCAGAAGAATCTGCACAGCCCATTGTTGCTGTCTTAAGACGATAATAAGATAAAAAACTTACAGGTTAATAAAGTAAACTGCTCAAGCTGGGGCCCTCCAGGAGCAGGGGGCCCCCAGCTACCACAGGGTTTGCTGGTGCCTAAAACTGGCTATGACTGCGAAATGTTTATTTGCTTGCTGCTACATATCTCACAATTCTCTGATACATGCTGTAGTTACGTGTTGATAGTTATGCATTACTGCGTTGGTGCTAAGTGCTTTTTAAAGGATGAAGTTTTTCTTCAGTAAACGTAGTAGTGTGACCAATGAAATACTGCTTTCAAGTTAATTTCACCAGTCACTGTCAGACCACGAACATAACGAAATATAATTGGCAGTGAAAATAACTACTTCGAGCAGCACGCGATGGGATCACCATGTTGAGCGACAACCACTGTATGATTGGAGCACTAGTGTTTAGAGGGAACAAAATACAGTAATTTAGAAAATAAACAAGCTGAACTTTAGATTCCATGGGAAACACAACTGAAAATCTGATCCATCATAACACCTGGGGCTGCATACACATTTGCAAACGACTGTCACTTAGTAATCACAATGACCACTCATTTATTTAGTTTTCGTTGACCAGGTAAGTGCACTAGACAAGAACATTTTATTTTCAGGCATGACCTGGGGGTTTACAGTCTGGCAAAAAATAGCTGGACCACAGGCAATAATAAACAAGTAAGTCAAAGGCCTAGATACATAGCAGCACTACAAATTACAAAATAAATGTGTGACAATAATTGGCACTCACTTGTCTGGCACTCCGTTGTGCAACCCTTTCCCTGTGCAGTCATTAGTCAGTGTGCAACTGTGTAAGGAAGGGGTGGGTACACCGTGCAAAAAGATAGCGCGCCATGCAGAAAGCATGGCAACACTCACGCAGTCAGTCTTAGAGTCCAACTGCCACATGCTGGCAATTTGGAAGTGTTCATTGCTGACCCACCATGATGAAGTGGGTGAGGGACCAAGATCATCTTGGGGCTAGGAGGAATACTTTATTGGGAAAGAAATTGGGCATGGGAGGGAGGGAACTGGATGCCACAGATTTATATAGGCTTGCACAGCTGGGAGGAGACAACTGGTACAAGGAGATGCCACTGGGTGCCAGAGAATTATGCTAGTTTGGAGAGCTAATGGGACTTCACTGGTGGGAGAAGGTACAACAGGATGCCAGATATTTATATAGCCTTGGAGAGCTAGTAGTAGACCGCCAGTGGGAGAGGGTGCCACTGGATACCAGAGATTTATGTCTGCTTGGAAAGCTGATTTGAGACATCTCATGGAAGGAGGTAGCACTATATGCTAGAGATTCATGATTGCTTGGAGACTTGGTGGGAGACCACTGGTGGGAAAAGATACCACTGGATGCCAGAGATATATGTTGGCTTGGAGAGCTAGTGGGGGACCACTGGTGGAAGGGGGTACCACTGAATGCCAGAGATTTGTATCAGCTTAGAGAGATGGTGGGAGAGCACCGGTGGGTGGACATACCACTGGATGACAGAGATTTAAGTCAGATTGGAGTGCTGGTGGGGAATTACTAGTGGGATGGGTACCACTGGATGCCAGAGATTTATCTTAGCTTGGAGAGCTGGTAAGAGACCACTGGCAGGATGGGGTACCACTGGATGCAGATTTATATCAATTTGGAGCTGGTGGGAGACCACTAGTGGGAGGGGTACCACTGGTTGAGAGATTTTGGGAGACCATTGTTACACTTTAAGTGTCAGTTTCAATGTAACTAATCATTAATTACATGCAACAGAGTAATTATCCTATAGTTACATGTTTCTTGCATGCAACTACATTAGAGTTGCAGTGCAGTTACACTGTAGTTACACTGTAACTACACTGTAGTTAACTGACACAAAGTGTAACCGAGAACAGTGTTGGGGGTGGATACCACCAGATGCCAGAGATTTATGTTGGCTTGGAGAGCTGGTGGGAAACCACTGGTGAGAGTGTGATCCACAGGATGCCAGAGATTTATAGCAGCTTGGAGAGATGATGTGAGGCCACTGGTGGTGGGGGATAGCACTGGATGCTAAAGATTTTTTTTTGCCTGGAAAGCTGGTGGGAGACCACTAGTGAGAGGGGTAGCACCACATGCCAGAGATTTATATCAGCTTGAAGAGACAATGGGAGACCACTAGTGGGAGGATGTACCACTGGATGCCAGAAATTTATGTCAGCTTGGAGAGCTGATGGGAAACCCCTGGATGACCAGGAATGGTGGTGAACATAAAGAAGCAAAACACCAGCAGCCCAAAAGCTGACTAAAAGATACAAGTCAGGAAAGTGAAGGTATTACTGAAGCTGTACCACCCCTACCAATAGCCTCTGGCACAGTATTACTTAATGGGACTGTCACTTTGCTACACCCAGATCTGTAGTGGTGGTGCATGCTTTTATGTTAGTGGGAAAAAACCCTGTTGGCTCCCCCTTAGCACCTGGCAGCCACATTTGCACTGCAACTTAGCCATCAGGGTAGGATCCTCCCCTAATGGCTACGTCTGAGCTCTGTGGAAGGCAGTTTTCCATGGCTGCACAATGGGGTGCCTCTTTGCACCCTAAATTTGCACCGTCATTGACTATGACTGTGTATAGGTCCCCTAAGGTTTGGAGGTATGTGACTATTAGATATAATGATCTGATTTTATGGAGGGAGTTTAGGTGGCAGGTAGTGAGTGACTACTTCGGCAACCCAGGTGGTTTACCAAAACTTTAAAATAAGCTACATAGAGATATGCTTGTAGAACTGTCGCCTAAGAGTGGACCACTACCATGTTCTGGTTGTGCCCATCATAGCCCCCTATTTTGATGATGTAGAGCATGCACTACAATGAATATTAGAGTGACAACCAGCTAGGTCCAACATAGCCTATATTGGGGTTGCTACCACTCAAAAACTTCAAAACCCTAGGGGCAAGTATCTCTTCAGATTCTCATAGTCACTGCAGAAAAATCACTTGTCAGCTGGCAGACAAACACTTGCCCTGGCCTAGATTTCCACATGGCTGGTTCTTGAAATTGAATGCATGAGATGGACAGCATCACCATTAAGCTAAGACTGCCAAAAGATTAATTCAACTGTAGAGGGTCACCATTTCTGATGTCACAGAAGAAATGGAGAAACCCAACAACAGACAACTCGCTGGTGTAACACATACTCAGGAATAGCAGGCATAGAAATTATTCCTATTCAGACTCTAGCATGGTGCCAACTGATCGTGCCTTTTAAGTATAGAACAAAGTCTAAAAGTGCCTGATAATAAAAGAGTAAAAATTAATTTAAGAAGTACTTCTAGAGGAATATCTTTTTATCCTCAATGACGTATAGTAAAGTTAATTATCTGATTATTTTTTGAACATTGTACAATTCCTGTGAAATGCAAGTGTTGTGTGGTATGTATGTGAAGTTAGGATATCATATAACATTCAGGTTTTAAAAAAAAAAGAAATAGTGACTTGTGGAGTTTTCTGTTAAAACAAGAATTCATCTATCAAGCCCCCCCAACTTTAGTTTATTGCCCTGGTGGAGATGGTATACAGTAATTCTGAAACAGAAATAAAGCTTGGTATAATATAGTCCTACTTGTATAAGAAAAGCAGCCCCTATGATATTAAAGTCAGCAGCACATATGATTCCATCCAGCTGAGATAATATGATTAGAGCACTGTGTCGTATTATAAAACCTGTTCTCAAAGTTTTAACAGTAGCGTTTACCACAAATTTGGGGGGGGTGGACAAATTCCTACATCACAGAGATTTGAAAGCATATGACGGATTCCATGCCTCTTATCTGCCTTGTGTGACTGAGTTGGCCAGATGTTCAAGTTTCTTGCCATCTGCAATGTCCAGCCAATCTTCAATGTCTCACCAAAATGAGAGCAGGTGTGGTTTTGCACTGCACAGCTGTATAAGCAACTTTCACACGACTGGAACCTTCTAGCAGCTGGTCAGTTCTTGCTACATGAGCATCCGCCCTTCCCTCCCTCACTGGGTTTCTGCCAGTGTGTTGATCCTAGCCTGCACCCACGGGGGCTGTGATTCCTAGCATGCATCACGTGGAAATAGAACAGCAAATGCCAGCGCAGCCATGTGTTTTGCTGTGTATTGATAGAAAAGCCACAGAGACAGTCTCACAAACAAGTTTTTTAAAATTTATTTATGACTTTTGACAACCGGTAAGTGCACTGATCCCAGGGACTGTTTTCAGGCACAACCCGGGCCATGTCACATGGCACAGGATGGCAGAGAATACAAGGTGAACAACTATACACATGTAAGAGATTAGATTTAGATACAACAATTGAAGCACAATACATTGGTAAGGTGAAGTGAGGTGTATTGAATCCCAAAATCAAAATACACTATTGTGCATCATACTGCAAATTATGAAAAAATCCAGAAACCTGATTAGCCAAGAAGCTTAGGACCCAGTGCTGATATCCCATCACAATAGCACTGGAAAAAGGTCCCTGACCTCACTAATTTGTTTACATTAAGCAGACACAGCCATATCAGTACACGTCAATTCCCTTAGTTGTATAATCAAACAAGCATTTGTCAATGCCTAATGTTGGCCTGCTGGCATTGGCATTGGTAGTGCAGGAGTTAGAGAGATGCAGAATAGGAATGGCAGTGAAGTATTGAACTGATGCCAAACCCACCCCCACCCTGCAGAGACTGACAGGCATTGGGGTGTGCCTTAGGGTCGTCGGCCACAACGCTCACGCCATCTCACCTCACCCTCCGCGTGCAGAGAGACCAAGGTTGCAGTGTGCCTTGAGTCTTTTAATTTATGCTCACCCCATTCCATAAGGAAATACGCTTGAGATGGATGTAGAGTAGGAGAATGAGGTGAGCTGTGGGGCTGAAGAGTCCAAGGCACACCTCAATGCCTGTCAGTGGCTGCAGGGTGTGTGGGTGATGGGGGTGGAATGGCATGAGCATTACAGCCGACAATCCTAAGTCACACCCCTGACGCCTGTCAGTCTTTACAGGGTGGGGCATTATGGTAAGAAACCCTAACACCCTGGGCGTGTGTTGATATTTTCACTCCAAATTTTCAACAAGGGCTTTTCATGACCCCACCTCATGAACAGTGGCACTATCAGTTTGTTTGGAAAGGCGATTTTGCACAGTGACTGCACCATTTGGCACCACAGGTGTGAAAACACATTTTGGGCAGGATGTGAAACATGACAGCTGTACTGTTCATGAGGAGGTGTAAAAAATGGCAATGTTGAAAATCTGGAGTGAAAAATATGAAAAATTGGTGAAGTCACACGCCGCGTATGAAACTACAACGACACCCGTAATGCAATTATTTGGGATTTTAACCAAATTTTCAACATAAGCATTTTGGGACCTCCGCTCATGAACAGTGTAACTGTGATTTTGTTAATCTGTCCGAACATTGATTTCCCACACTGACCGCGCCATTATGCGCCACATGTGTGAAAAAACATTTTAGGTAGGATGAGAAAAATGACAGTAATACTGTTCATAAGGAGGTGTAAAAATGGCAATACTGAAAATCTGAGTGAAAATATAAAAATTAGTGAAGTCACGCAGAGTGTAGAAATTACGCAATGCACGCCGGTAACGCAATTATTTTGGGAATTTTTTAACCAAATTTTCAACATAGGCATTTTGGGACCTCTTCTCATGAACAGCATCATTGTGATTCTGTTAATCTGTCCTGAACATTGATTTCCCACCAATGAACATGCCATTGTGCATCACATGTGCAAAAATACATTTCAGGCAGGATGTGAAAAATGATGGATGTACTGTTCATAAGAAGGTGTGAAAAAATGGCAATGTTGAAAATCTGGAGCGAAAATATTAGAAATTGTGGAAGTTATACTCATGCATGGAAACTGTGCAATGCACGCTCATAACACAGTCATTTTTTGAATTTTTCTCTAAATTTGCAACATAGGCTTTTGTTGCCCCACCTCAGGAACAAGTGGCACTGTCATTTCATTAACTAGTCCGAAGGTGATTCCATGCAGTAATTAAATTACCTTCGGGACCGATAATAACAAAATGTCAGTGCATGTGCTCATGAGCTGGGGTCCCAAGAACCCATGTTGAAAATTTAGAGCCAAAAGTCAAACAAATGGCCGAAATATCCACTAAGTTGAAACCCTCATTGATGCCATTATACAGCTTACCGTGATTTTCTTCAGTTTGAAGTCGACTTTTGAAGAGTTCAGATGTCTCCGCTCCACCACTCCACGAAGATCACTGCACCAGACCTCTGGAGGTAAGTATGGGGTGGGGATGGGGAGGTGGGATGCAGAGAGTGGGTGCGGGTTGGGGAGGAGGGCATCCAGACGATGAGGGACTGTTTTCTTGTTTACAGGGACACATTTTTTTTTAAACATTGTGGAAGGTTTTCCCCAGGTTTTACAAAACATACATTTGGGCCCACTGGGCACTGGGGTGGGCTCCCTGTGTGCCACCTGTTTTTGAGGGAGGAACTGAAGCCGTGAGGAGCTGAGAACCCCATTGGCAAAGAAAGCATGTCTGTGTTGGGGGACATGATGCCAACAGGGATTGGCATCCTCGTCGGCAAACAAAGTAAACAGGGATACATTATGCTGATGGGAATGGGCACCCCATCAGCAAACAAATTGAACTGCGGAGGGGCATGCTGACAGGGGATTGGGCACCCCCAAAATTGGTTTTCTGGGGATTGTGAGAGGTGGACGGCAGAAGCCACCACCATGTTTATTGAAATGTTTCACCAGGCAAGGCATGTAGGGGAAGCGTGTCATCTGTGCCACTGCATGACGAGCTTGTCTCCGATTGCAGCAGCACATTTTGTTTCAAGTTAGTGGCACTTTGCATTATACCTGTGTTACCGCTAGCATGCTGGTTAATTGGAGAATGAGGGATGCACCTTCTAAAGCGTGCCCTGCATTCGCCAACACTGACACACCTCTGCATTCTCCTACTTCCACAAAATGTTGCTTGCGCATGTGCAGCTGCTCCCCCTCATCTCTCTCCCCTCCTGGTTTGTACCCCCCTTGAATCTGTCCCACTCCCTCTTGAAGCCCCCAACCCTCTGCAGTGATATGACTTCCTCTGGCAGAGTGTTCCACCCTGTCACCACCTGTTCTGTAAAATAGTGCCTCCTCAGTTCCCTCTTGAACCTGCCCCCTTCCAGTTTCATAGAATGTCCCCTGGTTTCCTTCCACCTTTCAGGTTGAACATACACCTGGTGTCTACTCTGTTCAAAACCTTCAGGTACTTGAAGATCTCAATCATATTCTCTCTCTCTCCTTTCTTTCCTCCAGGGTATACATATTGAGCTCTCTCAGTCTCTCCTCATATGGTCTGTCCCCCAAACCCATGATCATTTTTGTTGCCCTGCGCTGTACCCCCTGCAGTAGTTTGGTGTCCCTTTTCAAGTAGGGGCACCAGAACTGCACGCAGTACTCTAGGTGCAGTCTCACCAGGGACCTGTGCAGAGGCAAGATGACTCTACCCAGTCCTGAAGTAATCCCCTTGCTATGCAACCTAGCATCCTGTTTACCTTCGCTGCTGCCTTCCTGCACTGAGCAGAGTGGTTCATCTCCCCAGTTACCAGCACTCCTAGATTCTTATCCTCCTTGGATTTTGTTAACAGGACACTCTCCAGCCAGTAATTGTGTCCTGGGTACTTGCCTCCTAAATGCATCACTTTTGCCTTCTTGGTTAAACCAAGCTGCAGTGTGAGACCATTCCTTCAGTTTTGCCAAATCCTCCTGAAGTACTTTTGCTCCCTTCCCTCTGCATAATGTTTTTGCCATATGGAAGTTTTGTCTTATACAGGTTATGCTATATTTTTATCTTATGAGTGACCAGGGTGGCAGGAGGGCAAGCAAGCTGGAAACATGGATGAAAGTGTGACCGGCATTGGTGAGAAAGTTAGAGAAAGTTGTCAGGCTGGCAAAGTGTGTTGGATCAGACTAAGAAATATAAAGCCTGGAAATAATGAAAACAATTATTGTACTACATTATGAAATGGAAAGGAAAAACCACAAACGAGACTTATCCAACAGGCCAGGTCTAATTATTTCAAGTCTGCCCTCCACAACAGCTTCACACATCCAGCCCAGTTCTGCAAGTCCATTAAATCACTCATCACCCCACCAGCCCAACCCCCTTCACCAACCCTCAATATAGCTGGTATCTCTATCACTGCACCGAGCACCATAGCCACAGAGCTTAACTCTTACTTTACAAGCTGCACGTCCTCTCCTCTCATCTCACTCCAGGCCCCTTCCCCCAGATCCCCTAGTTTTTTCCTCACCCGCCAACTTCGCCTTTCGCCTTGTTACACCCACAGAGGTATTAAAAATACTTTGGTCACTCAATCCCTCCAAAGGCAAATGCCCCTCGGGACTTGACTCCAAAATGTTCCATCTATCTGCCCCAGCCATAGCCAATCCACTGGCTGTGCTTTTAACCTGTCATTCAGCCTTGGGTCTATCCCATCTCATGAAACATGCCACAGTCATCCCCCTCCCCAAAGGCGGTGACCTTTCCTCCCCGGTAACTACCGACCTATATCGCTGCTTCCCATCCTAGCCAAAATCCAGGAGTGCCTTGTATTAGCCCAGCTCTTCCATTTCCAAGACTCCACCTCCTTCTTCACTCCATACCAGGTGGGTTTTAGGAAAAATCACCCACCATCACCCTCTCCTCCGACTCACCGACACCATCCTCCACGGGGATGGATAAAGGGAAATAACAGCTGCTATCTTCGTCAACCTGCAAGAGCTTTCGACACAGTTTCTCGCACCCTGTTACTGTCCAAGCTCAACCTAGCTGGACTGACTGAGCCAGCTACCAGCTGTTTCCAGTCTTTCTTGGCGGGCAGGTCCCAGTCAGTCTGTATTAGATCGGACATTTCCACCGCACTCCCTGTTACCACCGGGTTCCCCCAAGGCTCGGTCCTAGGCCCTTTGTTGTTTTCCATTTTCCTCAATGATCTGCCTGTGGCCTGCCCTCATATGTCTATTCACATGTATGCAGATGACACAGTTCTGTATGACTCTGGGTCATCCCCCTCCGCAGTAGCTGCCTGTCTACAGCAGGATTTCGACACTGTCCAACATTGGCTCCATTCTCATCAGCTATTTCTAAACCCTAAAAAAACTGTCTCCCTAACATTCGCACAAGGGCAAAACCTTTCCCGTATCCCCGGCCACCCCATTTTCCATACATTAGATGTCCTCTGAGGTTTGTACTTCCTTCAGATACCTTGGGGTCTGGTTAGACCAGCATCTGGACTTCACTGCACATATTGACGCTATACATAAGAAGCTACACCCCATGTTGGATGCGTTATACCAGAATAAAAGTTGCATCCCCCTGCCTACGCGCCGGGCTATCGTCCAAAAGATGGTCCTCCCAATAATGGACTATGGGGATGTCATCTACAGTGTAGCCCCTAAGTCCTCCTTGTCCAGACTAGATCCTCTCTACCACTCATTCTGCCATTTCTCCCTGGACTGCCCTCCCATTACCCATCATTGCAACCTCTACCATTCATTAGACCTCCCATCTCTCCACAATCGGAGATTGATGCACTGTGCTAGAATCATTGCAAAATTCTGGTCACAGTCCCTCCCTCCTACCTTGCGGCCACCCTGGCTGTTATACCCCCGCCGGCTTACTCACTTAGGAACATTGATTCCCGGCTACTTCACATCCCCCACATGTCCACAGGGTCTGGCCAGGCTGCTTTCAGCTACCAGATGCCAAAGTTATGGAATTCCCTGCCAGCTGATACTAGACACTCCACTCGCACTCCTCACCTAAATGCACTTCATAAGACACACTTCACCACTAGTTGTTCATGCAAGCTGCAGGGTTAAGCCCATGCAATCATGATGTCTGTTGTGTATATATACCTTGTATACTCCAGTATATGGCTGTTGTTGTTTGCTCTGTAAATATGCATATACCGCTGGCTTCCGCCTGTATTTCTTCTTACTTCTGCTGTGACGACTCTGTATGTGTATATTGTTGTTGCCAAATTTGTTTATGACTGTACAGAAACTTGTATTTCCTCTGTATTCTCCCTCTCCCCTTCCCCCAGGGCGCATCTGGAATCGAGTGGTACCCTGCTCAGTATGCCTTCCTGGTAAAACTCTTGAATAAATAAATAAATAAAAACAAGCAGGGAGCGGTAGTGCCATGGTCAGAGGCAGACAGTTTAAAACAGGAAGGGATGACCGGCACCTACTACAGATTCGCTGTGCACATTCAGTTGAAAAAACTGAAAAAAGAAACAGTTTACCTTGATTAATCTTCATTTGTACAAAACATGCAGAAATGTGCACTTACTTCAGAGTTCTTTCAGAGCGTAGTCAAAGTAGTATACAGACACCATTCATGGTAAATGTCACATAGACTGGACCCCCCTGTCATCACCACCTGACACATTTCACACAAGAGCACTTTTTAGCCAAACACAAACCAGCTTCTTGGATCTTATTGTAATGAAAGACTGTAAGGGAGGGGGGGTCACTACTAACCTTTATCACAAGGCCAGTGATAGGAATACTATCGTACTAGCCAGTAGTTGCCATTCACGTCACGAAATGTTGGCAATACCCAAGAGACAATTCATTCACACTGACAGAAATTGTGGGGGCTCAGAAAAGTACCACATTAGAACCAGTAAACTGACACAAAGATTGTAGGAGAGGGGGTATACCACAAGCCTAATCCAAAAAGCAAGGGAGGATGTTGATGTAATACCCAAAACAGATTTAATAAAGGAAAAAGAAGTGTGTGTGAGGGGTGACCCACAGATAAACTTTGTCTCAACATTCAACCCACAGTCAAGAGAGATAGGGTCCATTACCCGGAAACACTGGCACTTGGCGAGTAGGGATGCAGGCTTTAAAGCTTTGGCCAGTCGACATCCCAGACTCATCTATAGGAGGGGCAAAAACATTCATTACACTGTGGTACATTCCGTTAAACCTCTGCCTGATTGTGGCTCCCTGCTAGGACTGATGGCTGCAATAAATACAGAAACTATAAATACTGTCCAGTAGTAAGTGATCTCATCTAGGGTTTATACCAATCCCAAAACCAACAGGAAGTAAGCGAGAGGTTCATCACTTGCAGTATGGAGGGACTCATCTGTTAAGTAAGTTGCAGCTGTGGAAGGATTTTTGTGGAGAAAATTAATAGGGCCTTCAATGTTCATATTAGAGAACATAAGAGCGCTATTGAAAGTGCAGATCTCAATAATGCTTTGGCCTCCCACATAACTAAATCCAGAAACAAGAGCAGTCGCCAAGTTTCATTTACTGGGATTGAGAAACCCTTCAAAAGTGTGTGTGGGGAGCATGGACTATGACAGGATTCTGCTAAAAGGAGAACAGTACTGGATTTTTTCTATGGGTGCAACAGAGGCACTAAGTCTTAACGACAGGCTGGAAGTAACTCCCTTTTTATAATACTACTAGGTTTCCTGTCAACGTTGTAACAAATGAGGTCCCTTTTCTAATGAAAGCTTATTCTGTATCTCATTTGACCCTAGGTGCTTGTCTATAAAAATGCATGCAGTAAATATCATAGATCTTGCTAAAGATGATGTTTAACAAATTCTTAGCATGGCTTCATAACTAATACATGCTGTTTTGCTTTTCTGTTTACAGAATGGCACTTGTGGCTGTCCCAGCATGTACTGGGAGCCATTGAAGCACTCAGTGGGTTAGCCTTAAGAATGGGAAATAATAACGTCACTCTGTGATACTTTTGTTTGGAGTCCTTCCCAAATCAGGTTTTGAGCTCGTGCTGCCTTTTTGCTTCTTAGAAACTTTCTGCCCATATCAGAAATGATAGAGTCACAAAAAAGTAGGCAATCTGAACAAATACTTTGTTCAGTGTTTACAAAGGAAGTGGAGGGCACAAAGTAACAGAAGCTTTGGAGGGAGGGAGGTGGACACTAGTCCTTTTTTGGAGGCAACAGTCCTCACGGGACTCGCTAATCTGAAGGTAGGCCAATGGGGCCAGCTGGGATGCATCCAAGGGTATTGAGGGAGCTCAGGAAAATACTGGCTGTACCCCTGACAATTCTCTTCAACAGCTCATTGAAAACAGGAGTGGTTCCGGAGGACTAGAGGAGGGGAGGAGGGTAGATGTAGTTCCACTACACAAAAGTGGTAGCAGAGAGAAGGCTGGTAATTACAGGTCAGTCAGCTTGACATCAGTGGTGGGAAAGTTAATGGAATCACAGGCGAAGGAAAGGATTGTGGAATATCTTGAATCCAGTGGGTTACAAGACCAAAGGCAGCATGGTTTCACAGAGGGGAGGTTATGTGAAATGAATCTGATAGATTTCTTTGACTGGGTGACCATGGAAGTAGATCAGGGTGGAGCCATGGATGTGGCCTTCCTAGAGTTCAGTAAAACTTTGATTCTGTTCCACATAGGAGACTAGAAAGCAAGCTAGGTAGCTTAGGAGTGGGTCAAAGGCTGGTAAGCTGGATAAGAAATTGGTACTGATAGGCAACAGAGGGTGGTGGTAAACAAAGCTTACTACGAGGAAGGAAGGGTGACCAGTGGGGTGCCTCAGGGATTAGTACTGGAAAGTCTTTATAGGTGACATTTCAGAGAAGCTGAAGGAAGATCTGCCTCTTTGTGACTGACACCAAAATCAGCAATAGGGTGGATATTCCAGGAGGTGGAAAGGATGATCAGAGACCCGAGAAAACTCGAAGAGTGATCAAGGGTATGGATGCTGGGTTTCAATGTGAAAAAGTGCAAAATAATGCTCTTAGGGCACAGAAACCCAGGGGCGGAGTGCAGAATGGGAGGAGTGGTATTGATGCCCACCAAGCAGGAAAGAGAGCCGGGGATAATCATATTAGATGACCTAAAGGTGGCCAGCCAGTGTGATAAGGCAGTAGGGAAGGCTAGTGGGATGCTGGGGTGCATAGGGAGGGATATCACCATCAAAAAGAGGGAGGTGGTGTTGCCTCTGAATAGATCACTGGTAAGACCTACCTAGAGTACTGTGTCCAGTTCTAAGACCACATCTTTGGAAGGACATAGACAGAGTACAGGTGATTCAGAAGAGGACAATTAAAATGGTGAAGGGTCTGCACCAAAAGCTCTATGAGGAGAGACTAAAGGACCTCAATATGTACACCAAGGAACAGAGGAAGGATATGACAGCAACATTTAAGTACCTCACAGGGGTAAATAAGGTACAGGAGAGAAGTATTTTTTTCTGAAGAAAAGATACTCAAGAACAAGGGGACATGTTATGGAGCTGGACGGGGGTTAGACTCAGGAGAGATATGAGGATGTACTTTTTCACAGAAAGAGTGGTGGATTACAAGGGAATCATGGTGGAAAGAAAGGGGGGGAGGGAGAAAGGGCAGTAGATTAGGCATGATCTGTGGTAATACTGTTGGTAGGGAAATATGGGCAGACTGAATAGGCCAGGGGTTCTTATCTACCACTAAAACCTACAGTACATTTCTATGTTTCAAAAATGAAGTGAAGACGTGATTTCTGGGTTGTATCTTTTTGTCATATATTTACCATATTAATATTTGTGGCTTGTCTCACAGAATGTAAAATCTGAAATGGGATGACTTAAAAGAAATTACTGGATAGCCTAGGAGTAAATGTATGTTCGATCTCACCTTAGGTAGTGTTATTAACATGTCGCAATATTGTATTTATAGTATTTATTGAGGGTATTATGCTGAGCACTAGCATTTTCAATGCACCTTTTTTTCAATATGTACTGTACTGTGCCTTTCAGAGTTTACAGATATAGAGCAGGATTCACAAAAGAGATGCACTGGGTGCAAATGAGATGGCGCCGTCGAAAATAGGAAGCACCCACCAAACGCCGAGTGATTCACAAAGGGATGTGCCATTGGATGCACCATGCGCAACCCCACTGTGAATTACGTGGAAAGGGCAGGGCACAAGTGGAGATGTGCCAGTACATCCGGGATGCATACAACCACCCACGGGAGCAACACAGTGAATACGGAGCAACCCAGCAGGGCATGTGGGAGCAACAGGGGACAATGCATTGGGAGAAAGGAGAGAGGGACACACGGCCAAAGGGACAAACCAGAGTGGCCAAGGGCACAACAGGGGCTGAAACAGGCACAATAGTGAGACTGTGCATACAGAACAACACCCAGAGGCCCAGTCCACACCCCACACATGCCCATGGCAGGCACACAGAACAAGTACACTGTAGCCGGCATGGTGCCACACAACTGCGGGTGAAAGCAAGGAGCAAGATGGTGGCCATTGGGCAAGGCCAACACCACAGGTGGCCAAGACCGTGGCCATGTGGGAGGCGACACCAGCTGACACCATGCCAAATGATGGCCAGCACACAGTGCCACACAGCCAGTCCAAACCTCCAACCACAGGACACCGCACACAGGGCCACATACCAATAGTGCAGCAGTGCAATGTATGCATACCACAAGCAGCACACACAGACTGGAGGCAGAGACATGAGCAGCAGGACATGAGGCCCACACACACACCACAGACAACAGTGGGGCCACACAAAGGTGGGGGGCAGGGGGAAGCAGACTGTACAAATACGGGTGCACACAGGGGCATGGCAGCAAGGGGACAGTGAAGAGCCCATGACGGTAAAGAAAGCCAGGACCGTGGAACAGTGAAGGACCACAGACACCATGTCAGAGAAGCAATAATTTAATACAAGAAACAATAACCAGAACAATTACAGGAATAAGAAACAAAACCCAAAACCAGCTATATACATTGGATGATATAAAAAGGGATGGGGTGTGAGGGACTATATACAGTAACAGGAGTGCAGAAGGGAAGGGGACAGCAACATAGGTAGGGAGGGTGGGGGACACAGCAACATCGGTACATTACTAGAAACTATTTACAAAAGACACCTATTGGTGTGGCTGTGCAACATGCCTTCACAAACCCCCGCGGCCATGTGCCGACAGTAGGAGGACAACAGCTGCCAATGTCCACTGCAGTTGGGCCTGCACACGCAGTATGGGCCACAGTGCCACCTGAATGGCCCGCTGGACACCTTGCCCACTGGTCTGCTGCTGCTCCAGGGGTCCTCCATCTCCGGCCCCAGCACCATGTCCTGGGGACCTACAGCAAGAACACAGAGAACACACACTAAGTGCCATTGTAGACACACAACCCCTACTGAGCAGAAGCCCACCCCACCTGAGAGACACTGCACACACAAGGTAGCCACCTACCTGCACCCACATGGACACCATGCCGCGCACCAACTGCGGCCCTCCGCACACGCTCCTCAGCGGCCTCAGTGGCCCGCCGCCTGGCCTCCAGCCCTGCAAGACACAACAGACAGATACTGCCATGAGTAGACAAGTTATTGAACAAACCACCCCCCAACACCAGTGTAGGCATGCAGTGATGGTGTACACAACCAGTGCAACACCGGTGACTGGCCATGCAGTCTACAGCTGCACACAGCAACCTTGCCTGAACCCCCAAAGTGCCCTGCCATGGTTATGCACCACACACGGTGGTCCCACCCCATGTGCGACACAGTGTACCTGTCCCACACACACCACCGCAGAGAGGCCCACTTCATGTGGCATGCATGACAGGGCACCACAGGGCAGGTGCAGCCACAGCCAACAACTAACACACCGAAATCTGGCCAATGGAAAATCATGTACACAAATGCTCGCAGTCTGGGAAACAAGATCCCAGACCTGCAGGCAATAATGACAGAGGCTAAACTGGACATAGTAGCCATTAGCGAGACATGGTTTACCAGTAACCACTTCAGAGACTTCAGTACCTGGCTATGTACTGTTCAGAAGAGACTGAGGTGCAAAGGGGAAGGTGGAGTGGCTCTTTATGTCAATGAAAATATCAAAGCTACAGAAATTCAGAATAATGTAAGGAGCCAGAAGAACTGTGGGTCACCCTGGAAACAGGAAATGGGACAGCCATACGAACTGGGGTTGTCTACAGGCTCCCAGACCACGGGGAGGACATAGACACATTACTGTTAGAAGATATACAAAACATGATAGCTAAAGGGGAGGTTCTGGTAATGGGAGACTTCAACATGCCAGATACAGATTGGTCAATACCAGCAGGAACATCTGCCAGAACTAGACACATGATGGATTTCCTGCAGGGGAAGGGCCTAAAACAACTGGTATAACAACCCACAAGAGACAGGGCTATCCTAGATCTAGTACTGACTAACAGGGAAAGGATCACAGATCTCCACGTAGAAGGTCAACTGCAGGACCAGTGACCATCACATGGTATGGTTCAATGTGGCCACTAGAACAAAATCATCCCATTCCAAGGCAAAAATATGGGACTTCAGAGGAGCTGACTTTGATAAGATGGCCAACAGAGTTAAGCTAGCCCTGGCAAAAAGAAATACAGGTGAGGGGGTATAGGCAAAGTGGGCAAGCATTAAAGATGCAATATTTGAAGCAGCATCCCATTGTGTTAGTGAGAAAAGAAAGTGCAAAAGAAGAAGGAAACCACTTTGGGTCTCAAACAAAGTAGCAGAAAAGGTCAGAGCCAAAGGCTAGCCTTCAGGAAATATAAGGAACACAACGGGATGAAGATGGAGGCATACAAACTTCCCTAAGGGAAGCAGGAAAGGCAGTAAGGCAGGCAAAGGCCCAACCGAGGAAACACTAGCACAAACAGTAAAAAGAAGGTGACAAGACTTTCTATAGATACATTAGTGAAAGGAGAAAGTCCAGAGGGTGTTGCTAAGATCAAAGGGGATAAGGGGGCATGTGAGGAGGACCATGTAAAAGCATCTATCCTAAATAGATACTTCTGCTCAGTATTTACTGAAGAGAAGGTGGGCAGGGCCCACAGCTCTGCACTGTGAACACGGGGGGAGGGAGGGAGGTGTGCACTAGTCCCTTCACAAAAGAAAGGGTCCTACAAGAACTCGATAAGCTCAGGGTGGACAAGGCAATGGGACCTAATGGCATACATCCCAGGATACTAAAGGAGCTAAGGGTGGAACTAGCAGAGCCATTATCAGAACTGTTTAGTGAGTCTCTGAGCACAGGAGAGGTCCCAGAAGACTGGAGAAGGGTTCATGTGATCCCGCCCCACAAGAGTGGTAGCAGGGAGGAGGCAGGGAACTACAGACCAGTCAGTCTTACCTCAGTAGTGGGCAAGATTATGGAGACACTCCTTAAGGAAAGGATAGTGCAACACCTGGAATCCATAGGAGCACAGGATCCAAGACAGCATGGGTTTACAAAAAGGAAGGTCCTGTCAAACTAATCTCATAGATTTCTTTGACTGGGTAACCAGAGTGGTGGACCAAGGGGGAGCAGTTGATGTTGCCTACCTTGACTTCAGCAAAGCTTTCGATACTGTTCCACGTAGAAGATTGATTAATAAGCTGGGTAGGCTCGGGGGAGGGTCAGACGTTGGTCAACTGGGTGGCAAACTGGTGGATGGGCAGAAAACAGAGAGTGGTGGTAAATGGTATGCAGTCGAAAGAGATGCAAGTCACAAGTGGGGTACCTCAGGGATCAGTCCTGGGGCCAGTCCTCTTCAATATCTTTATCAGTGACATTGCAGATGGACTGGAGGGTAAGGTTTGTCTGTTTGCAGATGACACCAAGATCTGCAACAGAGTAGATGATCCAGATGGGGTGGGCAGAATGAGAAAAGATCTGGATAAACAAGCAAAATGGTCGGAAGAGTGGCAACTGGGGTTTAACGCAAAGAAGTGCAAGATCATGCACATAGGGAAGAGAAAACCTGAAACCACCTATAGGCTGGGAGGGGAGTAGCTGGCAGTCACAAGGGAAGAAAGAGACTTGGGCATCATCATCACCGATGACCTGAAATCATCCAAGTAGACCTCTAAAGCAGTAGGTAAGGCTAGAGGGATGTTGGGGTGTATTAGTAGGGGTATCACAAGTTGGAAGAGGGAAGTAATAATCCCTCTTTACAAGACACTGATTAGGCCCCATCTGAAGTACTGCGTGTAGTACTGGAGGCCACACCTTCACGTGGACTTTAACCAAATTGGGGCAGTCCAAAGAAGGGCAACCAAAATGGTGTAGGGACTGCATCAGAAAACATATGAGGACAGATTAACTGAGCTCAATATGTATACCCTAGAGCAAAGGAGGGAGAGAGGTGATATGATCGAAACATTCAAACACCTTAAGAGCATTAACAAGGTGAAAGAGTCTAACATGTTTCAATATAAGAAAAATAGCAGGACAAAAGGACACAGCATGAGATTAGAGGGAGGCCGATTAAGAGGTAATGTGAGGAAGTTCTTTTTCACAGAAAGGGTGGTGCATGCATGGAACGGCCTACCTCAGGAAGTGGTGGATATGAATACAGTGCAGGGCTTCAAACAGGCATGGGATAGGCATAAGGGAGCAATACAGATGAGTATGAATAGATCAGCCATTTACAGAGCAAAGGCCTATGGAACATTCATAAGGTAGAGAAAGAAATGGGCAGACTGGATGGGCCTGCAGTCCTTATCTGCCATCAACTTCTGTCTTTCTATGTTTCTATGTTGGTGAGTGTCCATGTGAGTGTGATGTTGTGATGTGACCCATCCCCACCCCACATGCGCATGTGCTGCACACATATGCAAGAAACCTACCTGGTACTGGAAGTGCACCCCTGCGTGCATGGTCATGCAGCCGCTGAAGACGGGCCCTGTCCCTCTGGCCAAGGATACCATAATGGTGCCTGCACTGTTCCCCAGTATGGGGAACCCATGCACTGCACCAGCCACTGGGTACTGGGCGGCCCACACTGCACCCCTGGGCACCTGCAGGTCCTCCCCCAAAAAGCTGCCCCTCCACATGCAGCACTAGGGCCACCAGGTGGAGCAGCTCCACCTCAGACCAATTCATGGCCCTTGGTCCAGTCCTCCCTGTCCTTGGCATCCCCACAGCAGAAACAGCACATAGCAGTATGCAATGCCTGCGCAGCCGAAATGCAAAATGGTGCCACATGCACCACTAGGCCACGTGCATACCCCACGCGTACAGTGGTGTGAAGCGCAATTGGTCAGTCATGAGCCCACAGGCACATGCGCAATGCACAATATTATGGTGGGAATGTGGGGTCATGGGTCATGACCGGGTCATGCATGCACATCACGAAGGCATCCGCCATGTGTGTGTCACACATCATTGTGCATGGTGCCTGTAATGCACAGTACAAACGGCATCATGCTGATTGGGATGAGCTGAGGGCAATTATGCACTTCACAGACAATGCGCCCAAATCAGCCTAGTAACGTGTTATGGGGCATCTCAGCTGTTTAGCATCTCATTATCACTGTCCCAGTCCTCATTTGCATGCCCTGAGCCATAAATGCTCCCAACTCAGACCACACTGAGTATAGGTGACTGAGAGGATTCACAGCCTTAAAGGTGAGTACTATTTATATTATTCATATAGATCTTTAGGTTGTGTTGACCGGGTAGGTGCAATCGACAAATTCTGCCTATTTCAGGCATGACCCAGAGGAGGGGGATACAGATAAATGCAAACTGACATTGAACCAGTGTAATCTGTTGGTTTACAATACCATAACTAGTGTAGCCAATCCACAGCATGCAATGGTCAGTGGACAGCCTGTCACCATCCAGATGTGTGCAGGGACACCGGTTGCACACTATGCTGTGCCACACACTGTCCCATGGGAAGCCCTATGCCGGGGAGGGGGAGGAATGCTGGCGGCGATGTGCCTGCACAAACAGTGAGTGTGCATAGTGTCAGAGATGGCCAGACCAGCTGAGAGGATTCGCAGCCTTAAAGGGTGAGTACTATTTATATTATTCATATAGATCTTTAGGTTGTGTTGACCGGGTAGGTGCAATCGACAAATCCTGCCTATTTCAGGCATGTCTCAGCCTTTAACATCTTTATAGGTGACATTGCAGAGGGTCTGGAGGGAAAGGTATGCCTCTTTGCAGATGATACAAAGATCTGTAACAGAGTTGATACACAAGGGGGAGTAGAAAGGATGAGAAGGGACTTGGCAAGGTTGGAGGAATGGTCAGACATATGGCAACTTAGATTCAATGCTAAGAAGTGCAAAGTAATGCACCTGGGAAACAAAAACCCAGGAGAAGAGTACACAATAGCAGTGGAGGTACTAACAACAACAAAAATGGAACGGGACTTGGAGGTAGTCATATCGGATGATCTAAAGGTGGGTAAGCAATGTGAGAAGTCAGTGAGGAGAGCCAGGGGGATACTGGGATGCATAGGAAGGGGCATCACAAGTAGAAAAAGGGAAGTGGTTATCCCTCTGTACAGACAGTTGGTGAGACCCCATCTGGAGTACTGTGTGCAGTTTTGGAGACCTCATCTGCGCAAGCACATAGACAGGATGGAAGCAGTCCAGAGGAGCGCAACTAAAATGGTGCAGGGTCTGCATCAGAAATCATATGAAGAGAGACTGAGAGCTTAATATGTATACCCTTGATGAAAGGAGGGACGGGGGGACATGAAAGAAACGTTCAAGTACCTCAAGGGAATCAACAAAGTCCAGGAGGGTAGTATCTTTCAGAAAAAGAGATGTGTAAGAACAAGGGGACACAATTTAAAGATAGAGGGGGGACGGCTCAGGGGTAATGTGAGGAAATCTTTTTTCATGGAGAGAGTGGTGGATGCATGGAACTGCCTTCTTGGGGAGGTTGTTGGGGCTGAAACAGTGGGGGAATTCAAACATGCTTGGGACAGACACAAGACAATTGTAGTGGGGGATTGCAGGAAGTAGGCTGTTGGTTAACTAGAATCTGCAGCGTATCCAGTAGGTAGGGAAATGGGCAGACTGGGTGGGCCAAGTGGTCCTTATCTGCTGTCAAAGTCTATGTTTCTATGTTTCTATGTGTATCTGTACATGCGACACTGGCGGCATGGCCACGGCTGTGCAGCTGTCCATGGCAGTCCAGATGACCACGGCGGATGCAGCACTGCCCACCACACCACACCATGCACCACAACAGATATGCACTGACTGCAGACCTTGTCAGGCAGCTGATGTGGTGGCACACTGCACCCACTGTACGGCGGGTACTGGCACATGAAAACCTGCATGTATGTCTAATGTCTGTTTCTACATTCCGCAAAAGCCAGAATGTCTGGAGGAGACAGTGCCACCAGTCACAGGCAAGCAAACTTCATCAAAGATGAGGAGAGGGCCCTCACAGAAGCATATAACCTGCATCGTGATGTCCTGACAGGCAGGGGTGACAGCAGTGCAGCACAGGAGGAGGGCTGGGAGGCGGTGACATGCCATGTCAATGCTGTGGGCAAATACAATCAAAATCCACTGGAGTGCAGGAAGCACCTAATGATGGCAAGCGGATGGCCAAGGATAAGATGGCCCACATTGAGGCCTCCCTGCGCTGGACAGGTGGTGGAACACAGTCCAATGTGCACCTCAACACAAATGAGGAGCTGCTAGTGGAAGGCATTGCCAGGAATGCTGTGCAGGGTGTCCCTGGAGGGGGGTTGCAGACAGGTGGCAGCCCATTGCAGCACTGTACGTAGCCATGCCCATGACACATGTCAGGCAACGTATGTGTGTCCTGGTTGCCATGCCAGTCCCAATGTGTGCCGTCATGCAACTGTGTACCCATGGAATGTACCATGTGTGGCAATGGCCCATGCTGTGCCACGTTGTGTTAGACAGTCCATGCCCATGATGGCACATGTGCTGAGCTGGTGCCAATCAGGCTACTGGCACACTAACACTGTTGGATGGGCATGTTGTAGCTTTGGCACACAGGGTGCCATGTGGAAATGTCCTGTCAGCATGCAGCCATGGTCACAGCAGGTGCATGGTTGCAGCGCGTTACAAGCACTGGACAGCCGTGTCAGAGTTTGTCATGTGCATCCATGGCACAACATTTTGACACATTGTACATGTATGTATGTTTGTATGACACTGTATAATCTATTGACACTGACCATGTTCTGCCTTCTTCTTTTCACAGTTCCATCACACCTCACAGGTGCAGCCATGTCCATGGCTGCCGGGATGCCCTAGTGGGCAATGATGCTGGCCCATCACACAGGGCTGCGGGCACGTCAGAGGATGTTGCCATCCCTGGACCATCCACTGCACAAGTGTCACCTGCTGCAGTGCCAGTGGTGGTGGGCCCATCAGACCCTTCAGCCATTGCTGCCACTGTTGGCGGGCATGTCACCACATGGCTGGAGGGTCTACTGGGTTTGTCTGATAATGAACCAGCAGATGCAGTGGACATCACTGATGCCCTACTTATGCTGGCATCAGGCACACTGGGGCGCTAGCGACGCCATGCAGATGACAGCGCCACACAGATACAGGAAGACATGGTTGACAGTGGGGCACGCAGCACACAGGTGCCTACACAGGTGGCACCTGACACCATTGGTGGCCATGCTGCACAGGGCGTAGCTGCAGGGACAGCACAGCTGCACATGGTGGTAGGTGCGGTGCACTATGCAGCCAGTCCTGGTGCGGTGGGTAGTGTCAACCAGCGTGTCACGTCCAGGTGCTGTGGGACACACACAGGTGCCGTTGGTGCGTGACTTCTCTGGCCATGGACATGATGGGGCCATGCATGCCCATGACCCACCAATGCTGCAGACCGCCATGGTGCAACCACTGCCCGTGGATGCCCCACAGCAGGCTGGATCACCACCCACCCGTCGACGACATCACTGTGAGCCATCACCTGCTGACGAGATTGAGGGCTATATCCACCTCCTGCAGGATACGGTGGCGGGGCAGGCATCCCTACATGCAGAATTCAGGGGCCTCCAGATACTGAGGATCCTGAAGCATGAGTCTCCAGTCGCATGGCATGCCCAGATGTTGACAGAGGCATACATACTGTGGGTACGTATTACCGCGGCACTGGAGCAGATTGCAGCCGCTGCTGAGGCAGCGTGTACATCCGGTGCATGCCGTGGCCATCAGACCTCCAGCCGGACACCTAGGAGAACCTCCCGCATACCCAGGCAGTGGTGTCAGGTGAACCAATTGCTGCTGATGCTGTCACCACACATCACACTGCCCAGCATCCCCAGCACTGACATGGCTCATGGGGCCACCACACCAATGAGCACCTGTTCATGGTCTCAGTGCAGTACCCCTACAGGGGTGTTGGCAGCACCCCCTGTGGCTGGTAGTGCTGTAGCTGCATCCACCAGTCATGACAGAGGCCACCCTCATGTTTGTGGTGGCCGTGGTGCTGCCCTGTGACATCCAGGTCCCTGTACCAACAGTTGCTGCATGTTCCACCTCTGTGTCCCACTCTTCTGGATCCCAATGCCTGGGGTGGCATGGGTGGCATGCGCCTGCCCCAATGCACTGCCTCTGTGGGCCCCTTGTGCCATGCCACCTGCATGTCTGTGTGCACCACTGTTGTGCCATGTGGCATGGGTGTGATGAGTGCGGTCCAGTGTCTGCTGCGCCTGTGTGCCAGCAGCAGTGCACACTGATCCATGCCGTCCCTGGTACTGTCATTGTGGCACATGTGTGTGTTGAAAGGTGTGTGTGTGTGTGTGTCTGGGCCTGGTGGTCTCTGGCATGTCTGCGGTCCACTGCTGCCCCGCCACCACTGTGTCACATGTGTTGTGTGTGTGCCCATGTTGAGCTGTGTGTGTGCTGTGCTGTGTCCGCCATGCAATGCATGCCCATGTTTCTACCTGTGGTCACCATTATGCACCTCCCCTATACATACCTGTGACACTCACTTGCGGTCCCCAAAATGCTCCCCCACCAGTGTGTTCCTGTAGAGCCATGCCCTTGTGGCATGACATGGGTCCCACTGTGCCACTGGTGGTCCAGTGTTCTGCTCCTGTGGCACTACATCTTCCTCCCCACCCTTCTCCTCCTCCCAGGAACTGTCTCCTTCCATGGCCTTGACAGCTTTTCCACGTCAATGGCCATGTTATATAGTATGCAACATGCCAAGAATATGCCACAGGTCTTCTAAGGGCTATATTGTTGGGCACCACCTGACATATCCAGGCACCAGAAGTGCATCTTCAGCATGCTGAATACACGCTCTGTGATGGTGCACATAGTGGTGTGTGCCTCGTTGAATCGCTCCTCCGCCTCTGTTCCAGGTCATCGGATGGGGATGAGGTGTGAGGGTCTAAGTGGGTATGCTACATCACCTGTGGGGGGGAAGGATAGCTGTTAGTACACTGGTGAATTGTGCAGCATGCACCCCCTGCTCCATGCTGCACAGCTGTGTGTGGTGTGCATCCACCACTGACTGTGCTTGTCCCTTCCCTGCCATCCTACCTCCACCATCCACCTGCTGTTGTCTGGCCCCACTGCTGTTGTTGGCCTCAGGCCACATGCAATTGGGGTCACGCAGTGCCCGCCCACCATTGTCCTGCCCAGTGTGCATGGCAGTAGTGCCCGCTGTCTGCATGTGTTACACTAGGCCCTGCCACACACCCCCATGGCACTGCACCCATTCCATGCATTGCCGTGTGCCACCATGTACTGGTTGGTGACTGCCTGCGTCACCTTTCCCCTCCACTGTCCCACATCTGCTGTACCCTCTAATGCTTTGTGCATTGTGCTACCTGCCCTTCTAGCCTGTGCTATAGTGACCTGTTGTGCGGCAGGTTGCCGTATCCCACCACACCTACTAAATGGCCACTTGGTATGTTCCCTGCCTCGAATCTGTGGCAGAGGGTGGACTGGTGCCATGAAGGCCTCATGTGTGCTCCCAGGGTGTGTGGTGCAGACATTTCTGATGCACCCTGCAGCATTGCACACTACTTGGCAGTTTACAGAATGACAGCCCTTGCGGTTGATGTAGGTGACCGCATCGTCACCAGGTGGTGTGCAGATTGCCACATGGGTGCAGTCAATGGCCCCCTATGATGCCTGGCATGTGTGCCACCCTGTACAACTCCTGCATGGCTTCTGTCTGCACTGCCTGTGTGCTTAAGAAGTGGGTATATTCCAAAGCATGTGGTAGTAGTGCGGTGAGGAACTGTGTGAGGAGATGGGAAGTGGAGGCCTGTGATATGCCAGTGGTGTCCCCAGTAGGCCTCTGGAAGGTTCCCATGGCAAGCAAGCACATTACTGTTGTCACCTTGGTCTCCACTGATATGGCATGACCTCGTCCGGTGGGTGCCTGCATTTCCTCATGGCACAGCTCACTGAGCTGCCTCAGAATGGTCCTATTCAGGTGGTATCAGTCTACTGTCTCTGTGTCAGGACAGCCTGGCATGATACCACCATGGGGCCGGCCACCTACAGTGCCTTCCACCTCCCCATCTCCTCATCCCCATTATCAATGCCACCATCATGAATGGTGCTCCATCCATTCTGTCCTGCAGCCTTCTCTTCCTCTGTCGTTGTGCTGCTCCTGTAGTGCTGCCACTGGCCTGCTGGTGACTTGCACTTCAGTCTGCTTCTTTCATACTTATTATTCCATAGCGCATTTGTTACTTGCGCCATGTTTGCTCTGTAGCTGCACATTCCTTTTGCACTGTGAATTGCTTTGCACTGTGTATGCATGTGTACGCCCCCTGTATTTGCACCACATATCATTATCATGCATCTACGGCACTTCCTGTTCTGTGCAGTGCATTTCAGATGCACCGGCACATCCACCCTGTCTGTGAATCGTTCCATGGCACGTTTTTGGGATGCACCGGCACATCTCATTTGCGCCTGGCGCATCTCTTTTGTGAATCCTGCCCATAAAGGGTAATGTGCTAAGTGTCCACCAGCCTTTGAAAAAGTGCTCTTGTGTGAAATGCTTCAAGTGGTGAGGACAGCAGGAGAGAAGTGGGTTCCAGTTCATATGGCATTTGCCATGAATAGTGTCTGTATACTGCTTTGATTATGCTCTGAAAGAACTCTGAGGAATTGCTTGTTTCTGAATATTTTGCACGAATAAAGAAGCATAATCAAGGCAAACTGCTTCTGTTTCAGTTTTTTCAACTGTATGTGTACAGCAAGTCTGTGTAGGGCCGGTCATCCCTTCCTGTTTAATACATTACAAGCATCTTTCTGGCATTTTTAAAGTTGTTCTCAATGTTAGAGCATTGAGAACAACTAGCTCTCATCAGCAGGATCATGCGTAGAACTGCTTGTGCAAGCAGTTTTAAGACAAGCAATATCCATTTAGACAAAATACTGATATTTTGTCTAGATGAAAATATTAGATCTGCTCCACTTCATAAAAACATGCTCAGATTGTATTATTAAAAAAAAAAGAAAGATTGTTAAGAACAAGCTTAGTTCTCACAGGTACTATGATACCACGGGAACACTCGAGCTTCACTTTCCTGTTCTATGACATCACAGTACCTACTCAGTGTGAGAACAAGCTTGTTCTTCACATGTGGGGATATTTATTCTCTATTTATTTCCAGTCTGGGGTAAATAAACTGTTCAAGTGGGCTGGTGGTAACTACTGTTGCCACTTACAAATAAAGATTTTTTTAAGCGGGGAGAAACAAATGGCATCTCTTTCAAATATGACAGTTCTGAGGAATTCAGTCAATTTGTTGGGCACTGAGACAGGCTGGAACCAGGACTTATTCATACCCATTAGCTGTGTCGTGCCAGTCCAATGGGTACAAAATTGTTTTAGCCGATCAAGATGCGAGATTCTTAGTACCCATTTTACAAATATCCCCAACACTCATCACCCCTGCAAGGTTTTCCAGGTATTTGCCCTAGCAGGACTGAAACAGGGGTTGCAGGAGAGCCCTGATCCTGCAAATGCTACTGTGGGAAGGTTCAGCCCTTTCAAGAGGCCTTGCTGGGCTTCTGAAGCTGCCTGGAATGTCCTGCAAGGTACGAGTTAGAGGGCTGATGCAGGCCACCTCTGTAGCCCCAGCCCATGTAATCAGGCCCTGCACCACCTGCATTAGAGAGCAGAACAGGGCAGGGTCTACAGTGTGAATAGAAAGCTGCAGAATACATACAGAACAGAGCAGGCAGAGAGTTAGGAAAATGGTTTGGATAGAGAGAGAAAGACAGACAGACTAAGAAAACTAGTTAGTATCTTTGACTTTTATTTTATGTTTTAATTATGAAGTATGCACATTTTAGTTTATGTTTTCTGCTGAAGAAAACGTCTTTATGTTTATCCATTTACCTGCTGAATAAAAGCCATTTTGTTTGAACTTTAATTTTGAAATCTGGTGTACAACCCATCGTTACGTATTCCCAATACAGCCAAGGCAACTCTGTTCATGTTGCCTAATCACAATGGGCTCAATTCAGAGATGTGCCGGGAATGGGCACAGGCCCCGGGTGTGCTGAACATATGGTGCATGGGGCTTGTGGCATTCCCTGGACAGCAATCAGGATTCATGCTCTCGTATGCCATTTGCCGCGAGATAGACCAGCTTTTTATTGGTCTAACTTTGCGGCAAACTTAGAGATTCTTAACACAGAGTTTGCACAAAACCGTTGGTGCAAGCTGCCGAAAAGTGGAAAAAGTGTTGCAAATGCACACAACCTTTTGAATTGGGCACAGGCTGCATCAATGTGTTTGGCACAGCTGCAGGAGTTGATGCAGGGCTCAATGCAAGCCGTTTGTCAGCCTTTCTGAATCGAGCCCAATCTGTCTCCCCAGTTGCACCATTATATACTGTAGTAGGTGCTTCAAACAGCAACAACATTGTTACAGTCAGTCAGTGGCATCTGGTACTGATACTGCTGCTCATATACATATCTCTCAACCTCCTGCCTTGCAAATCAGGCACAAAACTAAATAAACAGGGACAAATGAATGAAATCAGGGCCGCTTCTTACAAAATAGTAATATCAGCTCAAAAAGACTGGTATATTGGGTGGCTTGGTGTGAAAAGCATTTCCCAAAGGAGAACTAGACTGTAGCATTAATGTTTCACAATATATCCCAGCTTCAAAAGAGGGTAACAGCCAGGAACTCTCCAATTATTGACCAATCTCACTTTTGTTCATGCTCTCTTAGGCCCCGGAGTTGGAACGGCTGGTCCGTGGCCTGCTTTATCAATAACTAAACAGCAGTACATTGCTTTCTGCTTGCCAGCATGGGTTTCACTCTAGTCACTCCACGGACACCACCCTTGTTGATTTTAAACACTTAATCCCTTGGAACCGAATAGAGAAACTGGAGAGGTGTTCGTGGATTTGATCAAAGTCTTTGAGCTGGTGGACCACTCCTTGCTTTTGAGTAGGCTACCAAAACTCAGCATGCATCCAGAGTCCATGGGGTGGTCCAGGACATATCTGATGGGAAAGTAGCAACAGGTCCTGCTGGGGGGAAGTTATCTAGCACCAAGAACCAGTATTGTGGGGTACCACAGGGCTCAATCCTGGGTCCCTTGTTATTTTTGATTTTAGTCAATGACCTCCCCAATCTCCTGAGCTACTCACGGATCCAGATGTACACCAACAAGGCAGTATAGTGCAGTGGTTTAAGGCTCTGAGCTGCAAATCTGGTGACATCCAGCAGACCAGACCTGGGTTTGAATTCCACAGCTTCCACTTGCATGCTGTGTGACCCTGAGCAAGTCACTTAACTTCCCTGTGCTTCCAGGTCGCTCCTGTAAAAAAGCTTTTAGCTTAGTCTGCTACCCCTGGTTAAACAAATAAAAAAATTAAAAAAAAAAAATGATACAGACCCTGTAGCCAATGGAGACACTAAGGGGAACCTGGAAAGTACACTGGCAGAGAGTTTAGATTAGTTCACGACTGATTCACCAGGTCAAGGCAAGTTATGAGTGTCAAAGAAAAAACAAAGTATGAGGCTTGTAATGTTGCAGAATGTTAATTCAGCAGAAAATGCTGAACTGGATAGCATACTTATATAAACATCATTATAACCTGTGTTGAAAAATACAAGTTTTGAGAATCACATTTGACTGCAGACTGAAATTTACAAATCATTTTTCAGGCCTCAGTCAAAAGGTTAATAAAAGAATAGGAACGCGGAGAAAAGTATCAAATTGTTGAACTCTTGAGTCCAGAATAGAAATAGCTTCCACTTTCATTTTATCAGTAATTGAATATGGAAGAAGCGTATAAATGAATGTGAATATGAGAGATCTGGCTAGACTGAATAGACTTTACAATAAGTTGGCCTAATTTGTGCTTAAGTGTAGACTAATTAACCAGCATTGTGATATGAATGCTAAACTGACCTGGCTCCCCATCAGAATAGGAGGGTGAAGAAACAGTCAATTGGTCTACGGAATAATGAACTCATATGGAAACCATCTCGTATTGTCATCATTGTGTCCAAACCAGCAAGTGGTTTCAAATCATTATATTTGAATCTCCAAGGTAAACCAATCGAGAGTACCCACAATCAATACCAGATCTGGTGAGCTGAAAACCCGCTAGAATGCAGCTATATATATATATATATATATATATATATATATATATATATATTTTGGAATAACCTGAGCAATGAAACAAAAATATGCCATCACTAAACTTTTCCACAAAGCTGTTATAAAGGCGTTTTAGAACATGTTCATACTTGTTTTTAAGAAATTATGTGTTCTTTTTATGTCTTGCCATTGTTTTATTTGTGAATGAATCATTGGATGTCAGTATGAAACAAGAATATACTTGAAAATAGGCAGATGCCCAAATGTGTATTTACTGTATAAAAGTTTATTTACAGTACTGCTACATATTTTATGCTTCAAATCCTTACTCCACAGTGACAACAAATGCCAAATTTAGGATATATCTTAGAAAGCATTTGAGGCAAAATCAAGGAGGCCCCTGAAAATCAGTGAAAATGGAGAGGTATGCTTGGAATGAAAATTGGGCAGATCCTCATTGTGCCCAATTACTGTCAGAATATAAACTTATTCAAACAGTAGTGACAGCATCCGCAGCATTGCTTTCTTTTTATGACTAGCAGAATTGCATGTTTTCAGGAGTTAATCACAAGGATAGACTGGGGACACTCTGCACTTAGTGTATTTAGATTTTAGTAAAGCCTTTGGTAAAGCACCCAATGGGAGACAGATACACAAAATCAGCGGGGGGGGAGGGCAGAAACTAGTACTGTAAATTAGGGCTGTGGTGGTCACCTTTCTGGTTCTTAAAGGTCTGGCTGACTTGGGTTAGGAAAATTAGAACCAGAACAAAAAAAATGCATTATATAGTAAAACATTGTGCAATTAATTTAAAAACAGTGTTACGCTGAACAGCTGCCAATGCCTCCGGGAGAACTTTAAAAAACATAATATGTGGACAAAATTCTGCTTATGTTTCACATTAGGTCTGTATTTCTCTTCCCCTTCATTTGTTATTGAGGTTATATGCATAAAAGTAGGATCTCCGATTGCTTATTCCCTACCTGACAGCATAAAACCTTGCTTGTGACATCACAGTTATTCCCATGGCAACAGACTGTAATATCACAACACAAGATTATGACTTCAAGTTAGGCATAAGCTGCAGGGGCAAATGAACTCTAAGAGACACAGATCCTGTTTTTGTGCAAATTTCCTCAGGAATAAATATGGAGAAGACTGAATCTGTAGAAGATACATGAAATACAAGTTGAATTGTGTCTAAATATTAGATGCTCTAAAGTTTTCCCAGAGGCATCAGTGGCTCTTTAAATATTATATAATCTTCTGCACTAAAGAGGCCAGTGTGAATCAGCAGCTTCCTTTTCTAACATAGTACATAGTAATTTAAGATTAGAAAGGACTTTGGGTCAATCATGTTTGCCATCTCAGCTTCACAAGCAACATTCTCCTCCATCTGTTCCATCCCACTAAGCATTGCTCCACCAGTACATTCATGCAGGTGTAATATTTAAGCAATAATGCACAACAGGGCATATGTCATGCTGAATAACATTGTGTCTCAGATGCTTGTGTTCGAGGTTGCAGGCCAAGTGCATCCAGCACCTGAGAAGTTACATTATTCCAGCATAACACACACACACACACACATCTACTGTGCATTATTGCAATATAAAATGCTAATTTATATACAGAACAAAACATTAAAAGTAGATTTCTAAAATTGGTTCAGTTACTTTTTATACAGTATGTGTAGATATATGTAAACAAAAAGTTCTTGTTTTCTGTTTTGGACAGTAGGGGGTGCTGTATGTTGCTGTACTGCTTTGAACGATATGTGTGTGTGTGTGTGTGTGTGTGTGTGTGTCTCACCACCCAACCCCACCCTGCTTCCTGCTTTCTCCCACTCCCTGGCACACAAATGTAGCAGCCAGGTTGAAAGATCAGTAAATTTGGTAGAAGTCATTGATAGTGTGGCAGTTGCATAATCAGTAAGTGGAGTGGACAGCAGAGTAAGTTGGGCACTGTCCTTTCTAGTCACACTCATGCTGGTGTCCACCTGCCGGGTAGGGTAAACTGAAGCCACTCACAGTGGCAGTCTGAATTGTTTTGTGGCAAGGTTAACAATAAGGAGAAATGGTGAATAGATATATAGTCACTTATTTTCTTTAAAAATCTAAGAATTTTTGTTCACCTGTTATGGAGCAGTTCTGGAACAGTAGGACAGCAGGATTAATATTTTTACAAATGTATGTTGTACTGGCAAAGTTTAAGCAAGACATGACAAGTGTTGGCAACATGCATTTGGGAGATGTAGGGATTTTCCTTTTTTTTTTTTTTACCTGTGGTCATACAGTGTGATTTATTTATTTTTATTTTAATGATGTCTTGGAGAACACCTGTGAGTGGATGCTCATTTGTAGGTTCCACATCAGTTACAAGAAAAAATAGAACAGGTACATAACATTATGTTACAAGCTACTATAAAATTGCACTGGTACAAAACAATGCATTACAAGCTAGGCAGACAATAAATTTGTGTGAATTACAAGACTGGGATAGCATTTAGCTTAAGGTATAACATTTAGACACTGCTACGGCATTGGTGAGAAGGTGCCTGCGTCAGAAAGTTAAGCATACTTGAGGGTGGAGAAACAGACTGGAGAACAGGCACAGCTGAGGCATAGTGAAGTGTATGCCTGCATAAGGGGTTAAGAACAGACTTAAGGAAAGTTGGAGACAATGGGGCTAGGAGAGCAGCAGATGGGGGCATGAGGGTGGGAACTGAAAGGGGAATGGGTGCCCAGTGGGGAGGGAGGGAGGGAGTAGATGGGGGGGGGACAATGAAGTGCTGTGAAGGTAGATGCCCCTAGGATTAGGTGGAACACTAAGTGCTACTACTTTACAGTGGTCCAAATGTAGGAAAGTTGTTTGGTCATCATAAATGGTCAACGCAGTCACAGTTGTCATTTGTGGCAAGGTGCTACCTGAGCTTACACTTGAAAACACCAATGGTTGTGGTATCGGAGATGGCTGAAGGAAGTGCATTGGTCCAGTGTGGTGCATGGTAGTAGAATGCACGTTGGCCCTGTACAGTGAAGCATTTAGGTTTACTGAAAATTTGGCTGTGGGTGCTTCTGGTCAGCCTGGCACTTACATGGTGACTGTGCAGATTCTGGACTCCTGGTGGCATTAGATTTAGTGTGATTCTTTTTATTGGCCCATAGACAGGTATGGTACTTAACTTGCTTTGCAGTTGAGCCACCCCATGAATAGAGCTCACAGGTGTGTGTAAGCCTTGCAGCATGTGTGCCTGACCTTCATACAATGACAAGCTGGGATAACATAACTGTTGAAGATTAGTGCTGACCGATCATTCAGATCCCAGGATTTCTTCTTACCATTTTAAATTTGGCTTGATCCACCCAACAGATTTAATTCTTGCATGGTAAAAATGGAATATCCGTACAGAGCAGACATGCTGGACCAGTCATATAGCAAGTTATCATACTGACATTTATCTCTGTAACATCAATAAGAAGACTGATGAGGATGATGATGATAAATGTTCATTTTTTACAGGTTAATTCTCTGAGAACTCAAGTCCTAGTCTCAAGAATATTACTGAGTAACTATACTAAAAGTTACTGATGAGGATGAGGATAATGATGATGATAAATGTTTATTTCTATACAGGTTAATTCTCTGAGAACTCAAGTCCTAGTCTCAGAATATTCCTGAGTAAGTATACTAAAAGTTATTAATGCAAATTATAGTCATGTAGGCACTGCAGTGGCACCAACAGATTGATGAAGAAGAAGACAACCAATCCCATAAGGGAGCAAAAAAGATGTACACACACAGCAAAACCAACATTATGCATTCAAACTGACAAAAAAGAAAAGTAATGTAACTGGATCCCCGAACCAGTATAACATTCAGTAACAGTGATGTTGTAGTACAGAATTACAAAGAACCCTTCAACAGCAGTCGGATTATAAATTAATGCTGTCAAAAAGGAAATATGGTATATTTTTCCTACTCTTCCAATCAGGACAAAAGAATCTGAATAGCCAAGGCATTATGGTTTTATTCATCTTCGCTCATTTTGACATCTGACTGATTTTCATACTGTTGTATTTAGTGGTCATAGTATATATTTTTTTTACTAATCAAAGGTACGATAATGTTACCTGGGGCTGGGGGGATATATCTATTAATATAAAAAAGAAAGACATTATTACACTTAGTAGAGCATTCCTCTCTTTTTTACTTCCCAGGTAATGCTCCTTGGCATGGGGATACAGTTCTTGAATTGAGGACCTTGGACTCTGAGAGAAAGGAGAAACCCTGTGAGGACTCGGTGGGGTCAGTTTCCAGTGACCTATGGGGATACAAATGTCTAGTAACTCTCAGAGAGGGAAGGTTTATGGAGTTCTTTTGCTCTGCTGGTCCTCGTAAATGGCACACTGATGGCATCTTTTACTTTCTACCTAATGGATTGGGGTGATTCTCCTCCCAGAGGAACTGTCAGTAAAGATAGTAAAGGGCTATGGATTGTGACATGCCGAAGAGACCATTAAACTGACATTTTCTGAAAAGGAAAATGCTTGCAAGGGATCACAATATAAACCTTTTAGGCCTCAGACAAAATGCTGACCTTGCCTTTGTGAGGTTTGGAAAAATCCTTGGAACTTCAAAATCACCTTATTCTTACTAAAACCTGAAAGATAACTAAAGGGATTAAAAAATGATTTCATACATGAGGATTAAAAACAGTTTAATACATGAACATTATAAGAATGTCACGAATCAGCAGCACACTTTGAAAATTTTACTGATTTTAATTTTTTTTGTATTTTTTGTGTTTTGTGTTTGATCAACCTGTGAATAACTATGAAAGGTGGCCTGTACCTTAATGTGCTCCAGATCTAGGTACGCTATGGAGTTTAAAAACTCAAGTAGTGATGGCATAATGAAATATTATAGTTCAAAACACATTTTACCAGTATTTAGATTAAAACTCTGGTAAATCTGGGCTACTGGAGTGGACTTGCTGGAGTGGATTTACTTAAATGTATTTGTGACCGCTAAGTAGCTGGCTTGTTGTAGCTCTGATTTATTACTTAATTTCCTTCTTTGGGAGTAGTTTATGTGTGCCTGGGTTATGACATGATTCTGCTCAAAGCAAGGGAGAGTGTCTTTTGTTGAACATTATAGGTTGCTATTATAATTTGCTAAATATGGAAACTGTGATGCAAAGCAATGTTTATAGAGTTGAAATGTACACATTGGGACAGGATCAAAAGTTGTCCTATGCCCATATAACCTTTGGGCCACTCAGGATCCTTTACCTGAATGTCTGGTGGTCTAGAACTATAAATGACCTATTTGGAAAGTCTGTTTGGGAATTTTCACCCAAGAGAACTAGTATGCTGGTCTAACTGGGTTTAGTACCACCAAGAATTTAATGGATCATGGAGAGTTAGCCATCATGGCATACTGTGGCGTTTATATTTATGGAGTCCAGGTATTCTGCTAAGTACCTTTCAACACAGTGTGGCCTGGAAGAGTAAAGAATAGCCAATTGTATTGTTGTGACACATGCATGTTCACTGAAGCTTCTTTACTTGAACTTAGGCATTTTTCATTGTAATTTCCTTGGACCCAGATACCTACCCCCATTTGTTGGTCTGAAACAAATATATGGGTCTGTAGCTGCCAGTTATATGAGTGGTCTTAGAAGCAATATAATTAAATATGGTCTGCACTTTAAAAGCTCAGCACAGCTTGCACTGTTAAAGTATGTTGAACTATGGAGGATGATAAAGTGTTGTGAACTGCTCTCTTCATTAATAGAACTATATGAGCTACATATTAACATATCACATTATTGCCGTTTTGTTATAATGTTCAGGGTACATTCTACCTTTATTATTCAACCCCGTACTTTGATTTGTTTATAATGTATTGTTTTATTGACAATTTGCAACAAGCCATAAAGTCAAACAAATAAACCATTGAACGAGTGGTCATAATTGTAATTCAGAGTAGGAAAGTTGATTTTTAAAAATTCTAATTTGTTAACACAATCAGAAAGAAGCATGGTCTGACAGGCGATACTCTGTCACCCATGATGCTGAATACACTTCTGACTGTGTATGCAAAATTTTGTGCAATTTCATTGAACAGGGTCAAAGCTATTAATATATTTATTGACAGCATATATATCTACGTACAAGTATTGTAGTGGCGCAGTAGCATCACTATAGTCAGGGTTGAGTAGGCTCTTTAAAGTTAAACTCTAACTTTATGTCTCAGTAGCTTTTACCCCATTCAACAGAATTGCATGGCATTTTGCATGCACAGTCTGGAGAAGGACTCTTGATTTCCCAAGTTTTGTTCCAGTTGGATGTGCGAATTCAGAGACTAGGATAGTGCATTTTAGGAAACATTGGGGTTTTGCTGTTTTTTGTCTTCACCAACAGTCCAGATGGTTTGGAAGTTTGGTCTGAAATTTTCAGGGTTGAAAGGGCTTGCCCAGAATGGTGCCTTTCATTTGCTTGGTGAAAAATATTAATCTGTTCTCATGTTATTAGGATTTGATATTTCGATTCTGAGCATGTTTAGTAAGGTCTTCTGGATAGATGTTTGATACCCTACTGAGCATGCTCAGAACTGAAATTTAATTAAATTTAATTACATTTAATTATATAAAATGTAACCAAAATTAATTGGAAGGTGGTCAGCAGCTACTGGTACAAGGACACTAAAAATAAAGCTCCATTTGCTAATTATTTCAAGTTGTTTGACATATCACAACAGGCTGCAAATATCGAGTATGCACAATCTGTGTAACAGTAGCAATCACAATCATAATACAGTAACAAGGAAGTTGCACCCCCACACACACACACACAATTCAAGTTCAAGTTCAAGTTTATTGCAGGAAAACTCCATTGAGCAGGCTCATTCACAAAAAATACTGGTTACATAAAACAGCACATACACAGGCAGAAATGATTTACTGTACATACATACAATCATCTGAAGAAGCCAGCAGAAGAAGGCCATTTGGTCTATCTAGTCTGCTTGTATTGCAGGGTCCACAGCTTGAGCTACTGTCCTGCCCTCCCTCCCCTCCTCCATCCTCCCTACCCATGATCCTTACCTTCCACATGCCTATCCCAGCCTCTCTTCAACATAACTGCATTTTGCTTGCACAGCCTGGGGGGCAAGGACTCCTGATATCAAAGATTTCACTTTCCCACTGTCTTCAACATAATTGAAGGAGCATACAATGTATAATTGCACTGTGTGGTTCCAGTTGGATATGGGCAGGAAAGCAGCGACTAAGACCAAAATCTTGGATTTCAGGAGGGTGGACTTCAAAAAAATGGGCTAAGTACTAAGGAGCCATCTGGTGGGCATCAGAGCATGGGGTGGACCAAGGTGGTCCATCATTAAAGAAGAATACTGGTTGCCACAGATGAGTGCATTAGGCTTAGGGATAAGAACACAAGGGCCAAAGCGCCCAGTTGGTTCACTTCTGGGGTTGCCCAGGCAGTAAAGGAAAAGAGGTTGGCCTATAGAATACAGAAAATTCAGGAAGACCAGAGAGAGAGAGAGAGAGAGAGGTGGATAGGGAAAATTACCCAACGTTGGCTAGTAAGGCAAGCAAGAAAGTCAGGTGAGCAAAGGCACAGAAGGAGCAGCAGATAGCTGAAAGAATTAAGAAGGGGGAGAAGGCTTTCTTTTGCTATAAAAGCGAGAAAAGGGACAAGAAGGAAGGGATTGTTAGGCTTAAGAAAGGGGTGGAGTGGTGGAGGATAATGGGGGAAAAACGGAGATACTAAATTAATACTTCTATTCCATCTTCACCAGAGAGAAGGACAGATCAGTGCCTTCAGGAGGGAAAAGAGGAGTGGGGGCGGAGGGGAACACAGATGTAGTGATAGAGGAGGATAGAGTGAGGGAGGAGCTGCTGACATTGAAGGCAGACAGATCACAAGGCACAGATGGAGTACATCCAAGGGTACTAAAGGAACTGGCTGAGGAACTGGCAGGGCCACTGGCAGACTTATTTAATAGTTCACTAGAGATAGGCATAGTACCGCAGGACTAGAGAACAGCACATGTAGTGCCACTCTACAAAAGCAGTCCCAAGGGTGACCCAGGGAATTACAGACCAGTCAGTCCAACCTCCATTGTGGGCAAGCTTATGGAGACCATGCTAAAGGAAAGGTTGGTGGTGGAATAGCCAGATGAGCATGGTCTTCAGGACGTGAGGCAGCATAGATTCATGGGGGGGAGTTTGTGTCAAGCAAATCAGATTGATTTCTTTGACTGTGTCACTAAGACAGTAGACAGGGGCCAAGTGGTAGACATCCTCTGTCTTGATTTCAGCAAGGCCTTTGACTCTGTGCCCCACAAAAGGTTGATCAGGAAGTTGGTGGATCTCGGGGTTGGGGAAAAGATGGCCAGATGGGTGAAAAATTGGCTGAAGGACAGAACCCAGAGGGTGGTTGTAGGGAGAGAGTTATCTGGCACAAGACAGGTAACCAGTGGGGTCCCACAGGGCTTGGTGCTGGGGCCAGTGTTGTTCAATGTCTTCATCAATGACATTGGAGATAGCATTAAGGGCAAAATGTGCCTATTCATGGATGACACCAAGCTCTGTGGGAGAGTGGACACAGCTGAAAGGATACAGAACCTACAGGAAGATCTGGAAAAGCTAGGGAGGTGGTCCAGGATTTGGCAGCCTGGCTTCAATGTCAAGAAATGCTAAGTTATGCATATTGGAGCCAAGAATTCTAGGACAGAGTACTGCTTGGGTGGAGTCTGAGTATCTGCATCAGAGGAGGAGAAGGACCTGGGAGTGATGATCACTAGTAACCTGAAGCACTCCACACAGTGCAAGAAAGCAGCAGCAAAGGCAAACAAGATGCTGGGATGCATATCTAGGGGGATGAGTAGTAGGAAAGAGGAGGTTATACTGCCCTTGTACAGGTCACTGGTAAGGCCGCATCTAGAGTATGGAGTTCAGTACTGAAGCCCACACCTCAAAAATGGCATTAACCTGCTGGAGAAGGTCCAGAGAAGGGCTACAAAGATGATAGCTGGTCAGCAGGGTAAGGCATATGAGGAGAGGTTGAGGGCACTGAACATGTACTCCCTGGAAGACAGGAGTTGGGGGGGGCATGATTGGGACCTTGAAGTAATTGAAAGGGATAAATAAGATTGATAAGGAGCATCTCTTTAAGTTGAGTGGCAACCATAACACGAGGGGGCACAGTCTTAAGCTGGAGGGTGGGAGGTTTAGGAGGGAGGTCAGGAAGCACTTCTTCACAGAGAGGGTGGTGGACACTTGGAATGCACTGCCAGAAGAGGTAATCTCATTGAAGACAGTGGGCAGCTTTAAGAGAGGCTGGGACATGTGTAGGGGGAGGGTAAGTGTCATGTGTAGGGAGGATGGGAGGAGTGGGGAGAGGGGGCAGGGACAGTAGCTCAAGCTGTGGACCCTGCAACATGATCAGACTTGATAGACCACATGGCCTTCTTCTGCTGGCTTCTTCATATGTTTGTACGTTCGTATAAGGGTACAAATCAATACATACAGTGAATATCATATCTTGCCATTAACATAATGCAATGGTGAGAACAAGTTACAGCATAGTGAAAAATAAAATACAGGCATGTAGTGAACCATGGACGTTTAGCAGGAATACATAACAGACATGCATAGGGAAAGTGAAGTAGACTGGGGGCCAAAAAGCTCAACAAGAGGAGTGGGGGAGGGGAGAATGAGAAGGGCAGAGGTAGCTGAGTAATGTGCAGGGATAATAATAATAATAACTTTATTTATACAAAACACAATTCAAAGAATATCAAAGCACTTTTACAAAAAGCAACTAAAACCATACAAATTTAAAAACCATTTAAAATGACAAAATCCATAAATTAATAGTCAGGATAGGCAAAAGAGAATAAATATGTTTTCAGAGCAGATTTAAAGCTCTCCACAGCCAGGCGCCCCATTATCCAAGGGGGTAGAGAATTCCACAGGGCAGGAGCTGCAAACACATGGGCTCCAGAGGTTTTCAAATGAACCTGGGAATCTCTAGCAATCCTCCTCAGCAGTCGGAGGCAGCGGTAGAGACAGAGGAGCTCTTGCAGATAACTCCGGTCCTTGTCCATGTAGGGCCTTGAAGGTTAGCAAGCCACCCTTGAAGGTGATCCATCACTGAACTGGCAGCCAGTGCAGGCCATGCAGCACAAGTGTGACATGGCTAGATCTAGAGAGCCCAATCAACAGCCTGGCCACAGCATTCTGCACCAGCTGCAAGCAGTGGATATCAACCCCCAGAAACCCTAGGTACAGGGTGTTGCAGTAATCAAGGTGGGAGGTCACAAAGGTGTGGACCAGAGTTGAAAGATCACCGGGCGGAACCAGGTGCTTAATCTAAGTGATATTCCTCAGATTATAGAATGAGGTCTTGATGATGGATGACACCTGAGACTTCAGGGTCAACCCCTCATCAAAAATAACACCCAGACTCTGCACCCATTCAGAGGACATCAGCTGGCAATCCCCAAGCACAAGCCCAGAGGCCTGCTCTGCCAAAGACTCCTCTACCCTTCAGTCTTGTCTGGATTCAGCCTCAGCCAGCTGGCACTCATCCAGTCCTGAATCTCGGCAAGGCAGTTGTTAAACATTGAGACCGCGTCATCATGGTCAGGTGCAAAGGACATGTATAGCTGAGTATCATCTGCATAGCAGTGAAAACTCAAGCCATGCTACCTTACATGTCTTCTAACAGCAGTATGTATATCGCGAATAACAGGCGAAAGCACAGAACCCTGAGGTACCCCGCATGATAGAGAGAATGTATCAGAGGAATAAATTCCCAATGCAACTCTCTGAGATCTACCAGTGAGAAATGTATGGAACCATCTAAGGACTGTACCTGACAGTCCACAGATCACCCTCAAGCACTCCAGCAAAATGCCATGATCCATGGTGTTGAATGCTGCAGAGAGATCAAGGAGGACTAAGATGGAACAAGTTCGCCAATCTTTCGCTATCAGGAGATCATTGAGCAATCGAATCAAGGCAGTCTCGGTGCTGTGCCTCTTCCTAAATCCCGACTGGAATGGATCATAGATGTCATGGATGGTAAGATGATCATCCAGTTGCAGCGCAACCACCTTCTCAATAACCTTGCCCACAAAGGGCAGGTTCGAGACAGATCAGTAGTTGGCGAGACAGTCTGGGTCAAGAGAAGATTTCTTAAGGAGGGGTGTAACCTCCGCCTCCTTCAGGGAGTCAGGAAACTCACCCATCTTAAGTGACCTCTGGACTATCTCAGCCAGGACTGAGCCGATGACCTCAATGCACCCCACAAGGAGGCAAGTTGAGCCCGGATCCAAACCACAGCAGATCGGCTGCATAATCTGGATGATCCCTATGACATCCACGATTGCCGGCTGGATGAAAGCCGACCAACAAAACCGTGGTTCTGCAACCTCCGACTGATCACCGCCCCACCCATTGGAGTTAGCTAATCCAATCTCTGATCTAATGTCAGCAACATTATCCACAAAGAAGCGAGCAAATGTGTCACACTTATCCTGTGTCAATGCTCTTCAAACTTGTAGACAGGCTAGACTGTACAGTCCATCTACCGTTTGGAAGAGCTGAGGAGGTCGGTTCTTTGCAGTGGCGATCTCCTAGACAGGAACGCTGCCTTCTTACGTGAGATCACCGATTGACAGTCTAAATAATGGACCATCAATCTATTCCTGTAGGCATCAAGACTAGATTTCCACCAGCATCGTTCCATCCTTTGTCCCTCTCTCCTCATCTCCCTCAAGGTTCCAGCAAACCAAGGTGACCGAGGGCGAAGGCTAAGGGGGCGAACATCAACATTAGCAATGGAGTCCAGAGCCACCACTACAGCCATGTTATAAGCTTGCAGCAGGTTGTCCAGACCCATGCTAGCAGTCGGTAGTCCCAATAGATTGAATACCATCATCAGGCCATCTGGGGTTACTCCTCTTAAAGGGTGGTAACTGGACCATCTCCACAGGGGCAGGCCTATGGGGGGGCTGGAAATTGAACCTGATAGTGTAATGATCAGACCAACTGACTGGCTCCACCACCAAATCAGAGATCTCCATACCCAGGAAAAGACCAGGTCCAGTGAATGACCAGAGTTATGGGCTGCAGAGGCAACAGCCTGTGAGAAGCCCAACAAAATCATTAGTTGGACAAGTCTTGGCCAAACTGCGATGACCAGCAGAGAGAGAAGATGGGGGAGGAGGTGGATGGCAAATACATAGTGCACAATAATACAGAGGTTAGGTGGATCAAGTGTGGCCTGTGGAAGGATGGGGGATAGCAAGGGGGTGTAGGGAGGGAAGGGAAGAGCAGAGTGAGCAGGAGGAAGAATAGAGTCAGGCAAAGGGGGCGGAGGGAGAGATGGATTGATGCTACAAGGAAACAGGAGGGTGGGGGTAAGTTGGAATAATAAGAGTGCTAGCCCTATGGCAGTTACAAACTACCATAAAATACTTAGAGGCAACAGTCTTAAAGAAGTTCAGTGAGACAAGGCTGGTGAGTTTGAGCATTGTCTGAATGCTGTTCCAAGCCACAGGGAGAGACTGTGATATTGCTCCCTTATCCATGGAGGTTTGAGATCTAGGGTCGTCAAAAGGAGGAATGTAGACTTTCTGAGGGAATAAGTGCAGTGTGAAATATGGACAAGAGAGGATCTGTAGGCCAGGAGCTTGCTATGTAGAGCTTTAAGTGTCCACATGCAAAGGTGGACCAGTCTTCTGTTCGCAAGAGACGTCCACCCAACAGTGGCGTATAGGTCGCAGTGCTGGATTCTTGCGGGTGCCTTAGAGATAAAGCGAAGGGCACAGTGGAAGAGGACATTGAGCCAGTGAAGGTTGGATGCCGAGGTGTGGTTGTATATGACATCACCATAATCAAGGAGCAGGAGAAAAGTTGCACACAAATTGTGTCGCACACTGGCACTCATCTCAAACAGTAAGTTTCCTATATACAAGGAACAATCCATAAGGTTAACATTATTGCAAAAGACCATTCAATGTGAAATGAGAGTATGGCTACAAAAAGATGTTGTATTTTGGCATTATTCAACTGAAGTGGAACACGCTTTGTGAGCTGATTATATGAATCTCAAGTCCATAACCACCCTGACCGTTACTAAAATCAAAACTGATAAACCAGTATCAGTAAGCTATGAATGAAAATAGAAACATTGAGTGAAAATGTATAAGTATAAACTATAACATTACTGTGGCTGATCGCAATTCGGAGAAATCAGGAAGATAACTTACAGTTTAACGTTTACTTCATTACAGTGTTTACTGTGCTGCCTGCAACTCGGAATAAGAGGTGCTTGTATGAATAACACTAAATAAAAATAAAATTGTGTTTCACGTTTTTGAAAATTATGACTCGGTCAGGATTAAAAGCTTACTGCACTTCTTAATTACTGTATTTCACGGCTGATCAAGATGTGCATCATTACCTATGTGGTGTGAAACTGAAATGAACATTACCAGTGTACTTTGTCCATAGTTCTAAACTAAAAAAAGGGCGGTTAAAACTCGTGGTGCTGTTCGTAGTAGCCACAGATACTATTCTTCTTAGTTGCAAGCACATAGGTCCCCTGAAATCAAAACAGTTCTCCTTTAAGAAAGAGGGTGCCCACCCTCAGTACCACTTCTTTCTCCCCTCCCCAGGTCACCCACACAGCAATTTCGGCCAATATACTATAAATGCTACTTGCCGTATTTATAAGGGCATTCATAAAATGACTATCTTGAAAAGCTGGGGTCAAATTAAATACAAAAAATAAAGAGTGAATGTGTAAAGAGTCAATGTAAAGAATGAATGTAATGAGGAATGTAAAGAGTGAATGTAAAGAATGAATGTGCAATGAGTGGAATATGTAAAGAGTGAATGTGCCAGGTCTTGTACTTCTGTAGGCAGAAGGAGTTTTCCCATGGCACAGGGCTCAAAGGAAGGGACCTGTGTGAAATAAGGATACAATTCCACTATCTCAAAAGAAAGGAAATTCTTTGCAGAAAACATTGTTAATACACCAGTTAGGGTAACTTAATGCCACAAAAGTAGGGAAATGTGGCATTAGGGTTTCCAACCCTAACTCTCCACCCCCATCCCACCTCCTAAACAGCAAAAGAAAAAAGAGTAGAGTTTTTTTGGTCTCCAGAGCCTTGGTGAATCAGTGGGGGTCTTCCTTGGGGTTGTCAACCCTAATGCTCACCCCATTCCCTGAGCAAACGACTCACATGATCTCCTTTCTTCATGCAGGGCCAACAGGGCCCTGCATGAAGAAAGCTACAACAAACTGTATTGGTAACATGCGGTGAAACATACTTCTCTGCCTTTGAAGACTGTATCACTATGAGTCACTGGCATGGAGCTGTACCTTATGCTTTGGACTGGAGGTTATGGGCTGGAGGTGTAGGGTGAGCATTAGGGTTGACAACCCCAAGGAAGACCCCCACCATTGATTTTACAAGACTCTGGAGACCCAAAATCCTAATATTTTTTCCTTTTGCTGCTTGAGGGAGGGAATTTAGGGTTGGAAACCCTAGCACCACATCTCCCCATTTTTGTGGAATTAAGTTACCCTAATTGGTGCATTAATTAATTTTTTTGCAAAGAATGTACTGCATGTGTTTATACAACATATGTTTTAGGATATCAACAGAGATAAAAAGTATTATCTGAGGCAGCTAGAAAATATATCAAATGTATCTCCATGTTCCTATACGTCATACTGATATCTTCTAGATACCAGTATGTCATCGAATTTCAGAACAAATTGCACCTGTCATTTTACCTTAGCTGACAATTGAAGTTCCAGGAAAGTGAAAGTATTTCTATTTGAACAACGCTGCTGTGGCAACTGCAAGGTGCCGCACAACTCTCACTGTGCAATCCACATACACCTTCCCTGCCGTGCAGCCACTTGTTTAAATTCATCTTTTTTTTTTGTTTAATTATTAAAGTCACTTACTTTACTACCAAGGCATGGCTGTTGGCTATGATGAAGTTGCAGTTGCCAAAACTCCAAGCTCAGCTGAATGGTGGACTGTATGTTTGCACCATGCACTTATCACTGCTGCTACAACATCTTGCCTGTGACACCTTTCTAGGTGTTTTACTCTACAAATAATATATTTCAGCATTCTGCCTCTATTTGACTTACAGATTAAAAATCAAACTGCTGTGTTTTTCAACTGTCAGCATGTCACTGAACAGCTGCATCACAGAGCATACACACTGTTTGGGACATCGCCAGCTCAAGTTCCTCAGTTCACCGCATCCTTGAATGTACCAATGAGCAGAGACTGACACTGAAAACAACCCCCAAAGGGCTTGAACAACTATTTTAAGCTAAAGAGGCTACAAGGGATTTTGGCACTTTGTTGCCACAAAAGGGGCTATCAAAGCTACATTGTGGGGCTATTATAGTTGTAAAAAAGTTACTGTTTTTACAATGTGTACTTGAGAAAAAACAGTGCACCATTAAAGCAGTTTTCCAACACCAGTACAAAATGTGTATGTGTATATATATATATATATATATATATATATATATGTGTGTGTGTGTGTGTATACATACTGGGCTGGATATTCAAAAGGGTTGCACCATGCGCAATAGGGTTGTGCCAGTGCACGTCCGAAATTGTGCCATTCTGCGATATTCAGCAGGAGGTAGTTGCGCCACCGAAAATATGCTGAGCAACAGTGCAGTGATAATGAAGGCATGCGCAACCAAAGGGGGAGGAACCATGCATAAAGGGTGCAGTGCGATGTTCAAAGACTTGCGCAACAGTGGAGCAAGCGGAAGTTGCACCATAGCGGAAATGAGCCAAAATAAAAGGAGCAAGGAAGAGGTGCAAGAAGCTACAGGAAGCCACATGAGGCAGGGGAGAGACAGGCACAGGGAAATTGTGAGAAACAGGGCAGGCCAGGAAACCACACTGCAGAAGAGGGGCACAGGGAAGGTGTGTGGTGACACACATACCAGAGGCCAGCACAGACAGGTGTACCGGTGCAGGGGAGTAGCAGTCAGGACAGCAGGAAAACAAAGCAAAAGCTGCAAGGGAGCATGAAGCCAGGGACATGGCCAGTGCCACCTTCCACATGGAGGCCATAATGAGGGGGGTGAGAAGGCATGTGGTAGGGGGACGTGGCCGTGGAAGGGCCCGTCGGCGGTATGCCCCCAACAGGCAGTACTGAGCCCGCACCAGCTTTGAGCTGTTTACAGATATCGAGATTGTGGGCCGGTACCACCTGAGCTGTGCAGTGATGAGATGCAGGCACCCAGACGACGGAGTCGTACCCTGTCAGTGGAGACAAAGGTAACATCCTGCATGTGCTTGCTCGCTATGGGTACCTTCCAGAGACCAACCGGAGACACCACAGGCATAACACAGTCGGCCACATCACGCATCCTCACCCAATTCCTCAGTGCACTGCTGCCATATGCTGCGGAGTACATCCATTTCCCCAGCACTGCGGCGGAGTGCACAGCAAACATACAGGAGTTCCACAGGGTAGCATATACCTGGTGTGCTAGGGCAATAGACTACCCATGTGGCCACTCGCACACCACCTGGTGAGGAGGGGCCGCATACATGAACCGCAAGGGCTATTCCAGTGTCAACTGCCAGGTGGTGTCGTGCCAGTGGGCGCATCATCAATGTCTGTGCCACGCACCCTGGGGAGCACATGATTCATACATCTGGCACCAGTCAGCACTGTGCCACTGCTTTGAGTGAGGACATCCCACAGGACATCCTAGTGGGTGAGTATGCAAATGAAATGGAAATATCAGCGGGCCTGGGGGGCATGGCCAGAGGTGCCATGGGTGTGGCCCACAGGGCTTGGGGCAGTCCGAAGCTGAACACAAAACTAACCTCCACTCTCTGCACACCGGAGGCAGTGGATACCCACTCCATTCCTGGCTGCTTACACCCTACCGGTGGCCCACGACCCCATCGCAGCAACGCTACAATGAGGCACATGCCACCACATGCAATGTCATTGAGCGGGTGTTCAGGATGCTGAAGACACGTTTCCTTTGCCTGGACACCTCTGGCGGTGCCCTACAGTACAGCCTCTCAAAGGCCTGTGGAATATTCCTGGCCTGTTGCATCCTGCACAACATGGCCAAAGAATGTGGGATAGCTGTACAGGTCGAAGATGGGGACGGCAATGGGAATGATGGGGATGCCGGTTACGATGGTGATGGGCTGCCTCCCCTTGGCCGACAGGACCCCCGGCTGATCCGACTGACACAGCTGCACTGGGACACCATCACAGAGGAGCACTACAGCCAACCCAGGTAAGTCATGGTGCCATGGGCAACCACCAGCGGCTAAGGAACAGCCCACAAACATGCATGGAAACACACCAGGGGTGCATGCTGGCAAGGGATGTGGCAGGGCACAGAAGCACACACACACAACCAGGGATGGGTGAACAGCAACCGCCACATGGATGGACACACACACACAGCACAAACACAATGCACAAATGTGCACACAGGGCAGGAGGAAACCGAGCCAGAATGCCAACACTAGCAACACACATGTCCATGAGCCACCCGTCCACTGTCTGTCCATGGTGTGTCAGATGCTGAGCACCATTGCACTTTGGTGTACAGCGCAATGCAGGCATCATCATGCACATGTACCTGTGGACAGCAGCCGGGAGGGTGTGCAGGTGGACTGTGTTTCCGCATGCATGGCTGGGCACCCACCTGTGCACTGCCCACTGAAACACACAATGCACACAGGGCAGCACCAGACAGTGCCCATGCTGGGAGACAGGTCATTCTCACAGCACAATGCCAAGGCCACCTCGGATGCATGGGCGGCCCCACCGAGACCCACCAGCACTGGCAGGCTGACCACGGTCCTCATGGGGTGGCACCGATGGTCCCCAAGGGGTTCACTGCACAAACATGACCGTGCCTGCGAGGGTCTGCAGCACAATGACATGCCTGCACCAGGGTGCTCCGGATGCCCACAGCTGAACCTGGCGTTGACAGGCTGGGTGTCACGATGCCAGGAACAGGGAGTGGATAACGCACTTGTGTGGTGTGACGGCGCATGGGCACCTGACTGTGAGCCCATTGTGGCCATGACAGCAATGGATGCCTGTGCATGCCTGTCAATGGCAGCAGTCACATCCTCCCGCAAATGGTCAATCCGTGACAGGATCCTATCGGTGTCCCTGCTACGACGCTCCTCTGCCCACTCCAGAGCCACACACAGTGCCTCCACGGATGTTGCAAGCTGCATCTGCTGCTGGACTGATGCCTGTAGTGGAGGCGTGCTCGTCAAAGAGGTCTTCTGCCTCCTCAGCATCCTGTCTCTCAGGGTGTGCATGGGCCTGATGTTCAGCACCCCTTGAGGGTGGCGCTGCTCATCAGGACCAGGTATGGCAAAGTCCACAGGCGTTGCACAGGCGTTGCTGCGAACCCTGAACCCTCAGTCGGTGGCGACTGCTGCTGCGCCCCCTCCAGCCCTGCACCAAAGGGCTCAGTAGTGCCGCCCGCTGTAGCTAACAGTCCACACTGTCCTGACCCACCACGGTGCTGCCCCACTGGTGCTGACAGGCTGCAGCCTGGGACTGTGCTGACAAGCTGGCCCACAAAGGCGGCACCGGCCAGAGCCATAGGCGCAAGCTGACCTGCTGTGTGTTCATTCCGTGGCACACACGTATCACTGCCCATGACAGTCTTGTCTTCATCACTGGTGCAGGTCTCTGCCCCAGCCACAGCCATGGCATGCTGGCATCCTTGGGCGCCAGAATGCTGAGACACAGGAAGAGCTTCCCACACCTGTCTCAGCGACATCAGTGTGGACAGCCAAGCGGCACCACTGTCGTGCCGATCCACAGAAACCTGTGGGGTGGATGGTCCACACTCGACTCTGTCCGGCTGTCCTCAGTGGACAGGCCCCGCATTGATCCATGCAGATACTCAGGATCTGTAAGGGAAAGCAAAGTCCCAGCCCCCCCAAGGCACACCATGGCTTACCATGCAGAGATGGGCCACTACCCGTCTGGAAGCCACCACCGGAACTTGTGACAGTCCACACTGTCCAGTGGCACTGCATGTCTGCACTACTAAGTGTGGTACGTTGTGTGCAGCTGCAATCGGGGATGTGTACGTTTGGTGTACATGGCCTCAGTTTTGCTGTTGATCTCCACTGAGCATGCAGTACCTGGTCAGGTGGGTGGGGATGTCTCGTAGTACATTTAGACAATTGTTTGTTATTTCTGTCACCTGCTGCTGGATGTCTGTCATTGGTTGTGTTGACTTGGTCCTCCCCCATACTTGAATGTGTCTGTGTGTCTGTGTGTGTGTGTGTGCTGGGGGTGAATTGAGTTAGGGTTTCAACCTAACAGCGAATTCCTCACTTTATAGCTGTGGAACAACCTAACTAATGCATTAAATGGAGTTTTGCATCTAATTTCCCTTCTTTTGAGAATGATAACGAGAAATAGTGAATGTAGGGCCCGCGCTCCACGTGATGTCTTGTGGCATAGTAACAGGAGCAACAACGCAAACAGAAATGCTAACAGTGGCACACATGGTAACACAACGCGAATGAGAACAGAAAGGAGTAGCACACATGGTGGCATAGACAGGAGCGGTGTGCCACATGATGTCTTGTCACATAGTAACATGGTGCCTGTAAATGGAAATGTCAATGGGCATGGTGACATAAGTGAAACAGAAAGAGAAACAGTACGGTACACACAAATGGCAAAAAGTAACGAAAGCATAGCGCAAATGAAACGCAAAAGGATGGCCTTGCGTGGTGGCATTGGGGTGTGCATTGGGATCATCAGCCTAACTCTCGCCCAATGACATGTTAAAGCAAAAGTATAGTAGAATGGGGTGAGAGTTAGGACCCATGATCCCAATACACACCCCAATGTCGGTTGGGGGGTGGGTGGGGGTGCAAGGGGTTTTCAACCTAGCATGAATTTCCTCACTTTTGTCACTGTGGAACAACCCTAACTAGTGCATTAAACTGAGTTTTGCCTCTAATTCCCCTTCTTTTGAGAATGATAACGAGAAATATTGAATGTAATGTAGCGGCGGGGCCTTGGGCCCTCCACCGCATAAGCTGGCGGTGGGCGGAGCGGGGCTTTGAGCCCCTGCGATCCCGCCACTATATCTTGTGCCATTCTAACAGGGACAGCAGCGTAAACAGAAATGCTAACAGTGGCGCACATGGTAACACAAGCACGAATGAGAACAGAAAGGATAACGCACATGGTGGCGTAGACGGGAATGGTCTGCCACGTGATGTGTTGTCACATAGTAACATGGTGCCTGCAAACAGAAATGTCAATGGGCATGGTGATGTAAAGTGAAACAGAAAGATAAACAGTACTGTAGACAGAAATGGCAAAAAATAACAGAAACGTAAGCGCAAATGAAAACACAAAGGATAACGCACATGGTGGCGCAGACGTCAACGGTAAATGAAACGGATACGGAACCACAAGCGGAAAGGGCAACAGTAACAGTAATGTAAGTGCACAGGCTGGTTTTCCCCAAAACCTGCATAGAGAAAGACAGTGAGTACAAATAATGTGTGCATAATAATGAGTATCGGCGTAGAAAATGAGACCTTGGAATACTAAATACATTATATCTCAGGAACCGTACGACGTGGAAAAAAAATTTAAAAGTCATATTATTTACAACTGTCCTGGCTAATTTCAATCTTAGCCCCTAAAATGGGCTAAGAAATTTTCCGACAAAAAGTCTGTATCTACTTTGGTTTCGAGAGATAAAGACCCTGGCCCTTGGCCGAATGCCATAATGTTATCCTATGGGAAAAAAGAAAAGTTGGAGTGCCATAACTTTGCCTCCCTGTAATGTTTTCACCAAACCACTGAAAGGCACATCTGTGGGCTGTTGGCTGTCTTCCCTCCAAATTTCAGGAAAAAAGACCAAACCGTTATTTTGCAGCAGGGATCCAAAGGATTTCTGTAATGCATCGGGCGCCATAATGTTATCCTATGGGAAAAAATGTCAACTTTGGAGTGCCGTAACTTTTCCGCCATGTAATATTTCTTTAATACAACACTGAAAGGCATCTGTGAGATGTCGGCTCCATTCCTCAAATTTCAGCCCAAAACACCTAACGGTTCTTTTGCAGCGCAGTGCCAAAGATACCTGTCACTATCCACAGATGGAAAACTACTGTACGCAATTTACTGAGCTTTTACAAAAAGTTCGACACTTTACGTGAGCAGAAAGTAATTTGAAAAGTACTTCTTCCAGAAATTTGAAAAACATATTTCTGGGTGTTTACTACAAAATAAAGACATCGTAAGCATCCTCAGGGCCCGACTAGGTGAATACAAAAAGAATTAGGTTGCTAGAGGTCTCAAATTTAAATACCAACCATTTTCTGATCACCAACTGAAATCAAAATGGCCGATTTGCAGTAACAGGCCCATTTGTGAAAGTAAAATGCATTGCGACACTGTCAAACTTTTTGTTAACTTTTCCATTGACTTATAATGGAAACTGTTTTTGAATAACTTTTGAACGTTTAATATTTTTCACCAAATCTTCAAAAGGCACATCGGGGACCCACCACACATTCCCTGAAGTTCGGTCCAGTCATGCAAACCGTATGACCTGTAGGCGCGACCATAGAATTCCAGAAAAAGTGTAAAAGCAGCAGCGCACAGATCACATAATAACTCCGCGGCCGTATATCCGACCAGTGCGAAACTTGGCAGATCCCAAGGCCTATGGTTCTTGATCATGTATTCAAATTTCAGGCAAATCCATCAAAATGGTTGCAAAGTTATTAAGGTGCAAAGTTTTGGGGTTTAACATAGAAATGGCTCCTCAACCTAACTATGGTAGCACTACTTTACTGCATAATATATATATATATATATATATATATATATATATATATATATAAACACACATTATAGTGGCACAGTAGTGGCACTATAGTTAGGGTTGAGTACCCATTTAAGGTTAAATCTGAAGTTGGCAGCTTAATAACTTTGCTACCATGTGAACAGATTTGCCTGAAATATAGAATTCATGGTCTGGTACCATAGATCTCTGGATCTGCCAAGTTTCTAAACAACAATCGGACATACAATTCATGAAACTAGGCGCTGAAAATGCACAAATTATGCATTTTACCATTCTTTGCTCGTGCCTACAGGTCGCACAGTCTGTGTGGCCAGTCCAAATCCTTCAGGAAACATGCAGCCAGGGTCCCTTGATGTGCCTTTCGAAGATTTCATGAAAATTATTACATAGTTCAAAAGTTATTCAAAAACAATTTCCCATTATAGTCAATGGGAAAAGTTAATACAAAGTTTGAAAGTATCACAAATGCAGTTTTAGTGTAGCAAATGACCCTGTAGTGTGCATAAATCCACCATCTTGTTTTCAGTTGGTGGTCACAGAAATGCTTGGCATTTAAATTTAGGACACTCTAGGGACACAATTCTTCTACGTTCACCTAGTCAAGTCCTGAGGATGCTAGCCATGTCTTTTTGGGGGTTAAACACCCCAGAAATATGTTTTCAAATTTCAAAAGTAGTGTCACAAAGTAGCGTCGCACATTCGACACCTTTGTGATTTTTTGCGAAAGTGTCGCTAAATCACAAATACTACTTTTGCGACACTATGCCCAAAACAATAGGAAATATTTGCACCTGCTGCAAAGAACAGTTTGGTCTTTTGGTCTAAAATTGGAGGAAGAAAGCCATGATCCCACAGATGTGCCTTTTTGTGGTTTGGTAACAAAATATTAGGGGCTGCAAAGTTGCTGCACTCCGAAGTTGACAATTTTCCCATAGGCTAACATTACGATTGTTAGGCGCTCCTTTCAGGGCCTATATCTTGGCAAGCTTCGAGATATGGATTTTTTGTCAGAAAAGTGCTTAGCCCCCCTAATACAAAACTATCTAGGAAAGTCATAAATAATATGAGATTTAAATTTTTTTTCTGCGTCATACAGTTCCTGAGATATAAGCAATTTAGTATTCTAAGTGTTCATTTTCTGCTCTGAGGCCCATTATTATGCATACATTCTTTGTATTCACTGTGCTTCTGAATGGGGAAAAAAGTGTGTGTGTTTCCATTACTGTTACAGTTAGCATTTCCGCTTGCGTTTCCATAACCGTTTGCATTACCATTCTCGTTTACATCACCATGTGCGTTACCCTTTGCGTTTGCATCTGCATTACTGTTAACATTTGCATTTCCATTACTATTTTTGTTTGCGTTTCCTTTTGCGTCACTGTGTGCATTACCATTTGCGTTTGCATACGCGTTTCCATTTGTGTTTCCTTTGGCATCATCGTTTTTGTTACTGTACAGTTGCGTTACCATGACCGAGCGGGTTACGATTTGCGTTTGTGTATGTGCTTGTGTTTGCATTTCCATTTGTGTTACTATTCCCTTTGGCATCATCGTTGATGTTACCGTAACCATTTGCATTTCCAATTGCGTTACCGTTACTGTTTCCATGTTCGTCATCATTTGCTTTTCTGTTGGCTTTAACGTTTGCGTTTTCAGTAGCGTTTCTGTTGTCGATTGCGTTATTGTTTCCTTCTGCGTCGCCGTTGCTGTTACCATTTGCATGTTTGCTTGTGTTTGTTACCGTTTGCATTTTCTTTACCGTTTACATTTGCGTTTCTGTTAGCATTTGCGTTACTGTTTTTGTTACTGTTTGCGTTTCTGTTGCCATGAGCATTTGCATTACCATTTCTGTCTTCGTTAACATTTGCATTTCTCTTACCATTTGAATTATTGTTTACGTTTGCATTGCCATGTGCATTACCGTTTAGCTTGCATTTGCATTACAGTTAGTGTTATTATTTTATTTTACCTCACTGTTTCCATCACCGTTTGCATTAACATTACCATTTGTGTTTTGTGTTTGCGTAGTGCAGTGCAAAATGTTGTGTTTTAGCTATTTTTCTGCACTGTCTTCCGCGACACATAGCTCAGCTAGTCTCGTGGTTGATTAGTCTGAAAGTTGGAAGGTAGAAAGACCTTTGTTCACGGAACATGGCAGTTTTGTTTGATGAAAAATGTTGTTCCATTCCACAGTTATGGCATTTGCAGTTGGCCCGCTTTGCAGTCCGCCATTTTAGTACATTTTCAGCAGCTATTTCTGCCATTTTGTGGTGGAAGACTTCTAAAAGGTACAGAAACATAAAAATTGAATATCTCTGGAATGGTTTGGTCTTTTCATATGAGATTTGGAGGGTGTTGAGTGGATTTTCTGGATATGTTAATTATGCTTTTTACATGTTTTAAAAATAATTCGCTGTGGAGATACTGCGTGACACAGTTAACGTTTTGTGCATAGCATTCTGCATGGTGCTACAGCCTTTAAATTTATAGTGTAAGTAGCCCTAGTGGCTTGGAGGTGCCTTGCAGTGGTTTCGTGTGTAAAACACTTACAGATGTGGAATTCTGCCACTCCACCGAATGAAAATTTAGTTCATTACGCTTCAATACCTTCTGAACCATCTGTCCAATTTGCCTAGCATTTGGAATGTACAAAGATTTATAATTCATCTTTCATTGTGCTAATTTTCCCATTGCTGGCACTTACAGTTACTGAATTGTGTATGTTACATTGTTTTCTCGTGGCACTGTGTGACCACTGAACGGATGTACACACAATTCTGGACACACAGTGTGCCATGGTACATGTCTTTATTTACCAATTTTCATTTCAGTCAGTCATATGGTTTTTGCACAGCAAAGTGACAAAAAAAATCACATGGTGGGCCACGCGCTCCCACCACCACATTTCATTCACTATTTATAGTGCGCATTCTCAAAAAGAAGGGAAATTCATGGCAAAAAAATCCATTTAATGCATCAGTTAGGGTTGTTCCACAGTGACAAAAGTGAGAAATTTGGTGTTAGGGTTGAAAACCCTAACTCGCATCCCCCACCCCACACACACACACACACACACATATACATGCAAGTAGGGGAAGAACCAAGGCAACACAACCCTAACACCAAATTTCCTCACTTTTGTCACTGTGGAACAACCCTAACTGATGCATTAAATGGATTTTTTGCCATGAATATATATATATATATATTCATTGCAAAAATGTTGTTAATGCATCAGTTAGGGTTGATAGCACAATGACAAAAGTATGGAAATGTGATGTTAGGGTTACCCCACCACCACCCTCCCCACCCGCCACACACCAACTGACATCAGGGTGTGCCATCGGGTCATCAGGCCCAGCTCCTCACCCCATTCCATGCGTAAGCAAGCTAACATGCTGCAGTATAGGAGAATGGGGTGAGAGTTAGAATCTGACAACCCCATGGCACACCTCAACATCAGTTGATGTGTGGTGGGTGAGAAATGAGGAGTTGGGTAGAGAGGATAACCCTAACATCACATTTCCATACTTTTGTTGCTGTGCTATCAACCCTAACTGATGCATTAATGAAGTTTTTGCAATAAATTTTCCTTCTTTTGAGAAAGTGTAATGTAACTGGTAACTGGCATGTGTTTGTGAGCGCGGGCCTCCAGACCCTGAGCTCCCTTTATGTTGCCCATTTTTGTGTAATGGTATGCATCTGTAGGAGCATGGGCCCTCTGCTCCCTGGGCTCCACTTACACATAAGTGCGAGCCATACAGCAGCTCTGTATTAACCCACGTAGCACTTATTTAGCAATATCTCAGTAAACGTGGCAACTATGAAAAAAATTCCACTGCAGTTGCAATCATGACTTTGAAACCTCCACATAGGCTTAGTCCACCTAGGTGGACTAAGCTACGGGTAGTGAAAAATCTGTATCTCAAATTGTTTTCAAGATATGGGAGCCAAAAGGCACCGCAGGCACTGCAGTGTTATGCTATGGGAAATTTCTCAGCTTCAGAACATTGTAACTATGGGCCCATTGAATGTTTGGGACCAAACCACCAAAAGGCACATCTGTGGGACCAGAGCTTGCCACTCTGAAAATTTCAGCCCAAAAGCAGAATCCACCTTGGCACAATGAAGTAGCAAAGAAAACAACACATGGAACAATGTTTTCATGACACTCCTATAACTTATAATGAAATCTTTTCGTGCACAAAAAAATGTTTTCATGAAAGTTTTCGCAGTGCACATATAAATTTTCCCATAGGCTTAAATGAGACATGAAAAACTTCCATAACTTTTGAATGGATTAATATTTTTTCACCAAATCTTCAAAAGGCACCAGTTTGACCCAGGCCACATGTAACCAGAGTTTTTCTAATCTGTGGCAAGTGAAGAACCGGAGGAGACTAGCAGCATCACGGAGGAGGAGAGGCAGTTCCCTATAAGAGACTCGCGCTGTGCGGCAGGTACGCTAAACCCTGGACTGTTTTAAACTGCTACACCTGTTCACAATTGCTGAGCCAGTACATTGGAGGTGTTTTCACAGTGCTTCTCTGCTGTTATTACTTGGGGTCAGTGTGATTTCTCATCCTGTGCCAGTGCTCCCCGTGTGGTTCATCTCCCTGCTTCCTGCTCCCAGTAACCAGAGTTTTTCTAATCTGTGGCAAGTGAAGACCGGAGGGCTAGCAGCATCGCGGAGGAGGAGGGCAGTTCCCTATAAGAGACTCGCGCTGTCTACAGCGCGAGCGTGAGTGGCGTGAGCGCCACTTGGTAGAAGAAAACTGAAATTAAGAGACCAAACAGAAGAGCATTTTGGACTGGTGTGTAAAGGGCCATTTTTTATCTTTATTTTGGGATTATTTAAAAGTCGCTTGTAATGTTCCAAAATTGCCCTTATTGAACAATCCTGTATTTTAATAGAAGATTGGGTAATTATTGCTACTTGGGGAAAACATATATAGATTCTAGTGATAGCAAGAGTTTGTCTTGCTGGCTCTAAATATACCCTCTGTAAAATTTGTTTTATTTTGTTTCTATTTTTTAGTTATTTGGATACATACTTTGCAAATGGGTAAAATATTAACTAATGTTCTGATGGTAGTATGCTTTATGATTGGTATTTTTCTCTTTTTCCATGTTTGGAAATACAAATTTTAAATATGGAAATGTGACTAGAGTCCAATTAGGAAATCTGATTGTTAAGCAATGTGGGGACACTCAAACACTACCCTTAATTTTTGGGGAACAAAGGTTAGGCCGATTGCTCAGTTGCCAATTCAAATACAAAGCTCTATATCTTGCAGACTGGCTGTTTTGATAGGTAAATGGAAATTGAACCGTGAGGCAAATTATAGGCATTGTTTTTGCCTTATGGTTCGAAGACTTCTTTTAAAGCAGTATGGAATGGTTGCAAAATTAAAAATTCTTATAGCTTTGAGCTTACTGATGTCAGGAAATATCCATTTGAATCCAGGTCCAGCCAATATCTGTTCAAATCAGGGGCCAGGTAATGAGAATATGTACACAGCTGATATTTTACAAAGTAATAAACTTTCATTTGTTCAGTTGAATGCTAGGAGTTTCTTTCCAAAATTTGATATGATAAGGGAATGGATCCTGGAATTTAAACCAGATATTATAGTAATAACTGAATCCTGGCTAAATAAAAAGATACAGGATGGTGAAATACAGGTACCTGGTTACCAATTATGGAGGCACGATCATGGGAAAAGGGCGGGGCGTTTTGGTCTATGGTACTGTAGCTCTGGAAATTAAGAATCTAAATTGTGCTAGTACATCAGGCATGGAAAAGGTAGTCCTGAGGTAAAATCCTTATTGTAGACCATTGTTGCTGGTGGGTTGTTACCTTCCCCCTAGGGGAGATGACCAACAGTTTCTTGTTCTCCAGGATCTCTTGCTTCCCTATAGAGAAAGTCATGAGCTTATGATTATGGGGGACATGAATATAGATTGGATGAGGGTGCCACCCACCAGCAAAATAATGGATTTAAAAACAATATTGGGTTTGTCTCAGTTGATTGCCACAGCTACAAGACTAAATGCTAAAACTCCTAATTCCTCCACTATTTTGGATCTGATATTTACTTCTGATCCTACTAAATATTCAGTGGCTGGAGTGCTTCCAGATTCATTTAGTGACCATCAGATAACCTTTTGTGTTAGGAAAACAGCTAAGCAACTGACAGTTCCTCAAATTAAATACTATCATAGTTTTAAGAACTTGGACTATACATCCTTTATGGTTGAACTGAAATCAAGAAACTGGTCTCGATTAACTTTGATTCCTGATATAGATAGCGTCTGGTCATATTTTTGTGGTGAATTTATATCAGTATGTGATATTTTTGCACCTATCCAAAGTAGGAAAGTTAAACAAAAAAATTCCTTTTGGTATACTGCAAAGCTAAGAGTTTATTGCAAGAAAAGGGATGTTGCATGGAGATTGGCAAAGAAAAAAATGAGAGAGTGCTTTGGGAAAAATATTGAGCAGCATGTAATTTGTATATTGCATAAATAAGGAAAGCTAAATCAGATTTCTATCTTTCTGGAATGGCAACTGACCAGTTTAAAAAACCTAGGGATTTCTGGAATATGGTTAAAAAATTACAAGGAAATAAGACTTCAGAACTGCCAAATGAATTTATGGCAGAAAATGGCCCAATAAAACTTTCAGATGAGGCAGCTGCTATGCTGAATAAAATGTTTGTTGATATAGGGTCTTCTCAGATTAATGCATGTTCCTTCCTGGTATAATTAAGCAAGTGAGAAATCAAGAAAAAAAAGATGAAAATGGTTTATTATTCTGTTTTCAAAATATTATTCCAAGTCAAGTCTATTGGGAATTATTAAAAATAAATATAAATAAGGCCCAAGGTTAAGATGGGATTCCATCTTTTTTGTTAAAAATTGCTGCCCCAGTAATAGCACCAATATTGACTGACATTTTTAACCTCTCACTGAAGACGGGTACTTACCCATTAGTCTGGAGACAGGCAGAAGTGATACCAGTGTTTAAAGGAGGGGTGAGAAATGATATGCGGAATTATAGACCAATATCATTGCTCTCGGTTACTTCTAAAGTGTTTGAAAAAATGTGGTTTCTCAATTAAATAGCTATCTTGAAAAAAATGAAAAATATAATAAATATCAGTCAGGTTTTAGGGCACAACATAGTACCACTACTGCACTTGTTAAGGTTGTGACGGACATCCAGGTGGCCATGGATAGGGGCTTTCTGGTTGGAGCAATTTATATTGATTTATCAAAGGCCTTCGATACCTTGGGACATCAGGTATTGATGGAAGAACTGGGATCTGTGGGCCTCAGCCAGGAAGCCCAGAATTGGTTACATGGCTACCTGGATGGTAGACAACAAAGGGTTAGGTTAGGTAGTAACTTTGTGTCTGGCTATCTAGATGTTAATTCTGGTGTTCCTCAGGGGTCAGTGCTAGGACCCATTCTATTTAATATATATACAAATGGTGTCGGACATCTGATGAATGATGTCCAGCACCATTTGTATGCAGATGATACAATTTTGTACCTTGAAGGGAAATCTGTGGGATATATACAGGATAAATTGCAGAAATGTTTTAATACATTACAAATATATTTTTCAGAACATGGTTTGGTTTTGAATTCACAGAAGTCACAGGTAATGTTGTTTTCAAATAAAAAAGTACCTGTGGAGCTGGATTTTAAGACACTTGATGGGCATAGACTGACCTCTGTGGATCATTATAAATATTTGGGAGTATGGTTGGACTCTCATTGTAGCTGGGATTCTCATGTTGATAGCTTGACACAAAAATTGTGTAAAAAGTTGGGGGTATTGTATAAGCATACAAGTTGTCTTTCATTTGATGCTAGGTTAAGGATAGTTAATTCAATGATAATTCCGCATATCGATTATGGAGATATCATATATAGAGGGGCAGTTAGGAGTAATTTAGAAAAGCTTGATGTCATCTATAATAGATATGCGCGTTTTGTCTTGGATGCACCTCGGAAAACACATCATTGCACTCTTTACAGGAACTTAAATTGGATATCCTTGACAGAACGGCGAAATATGCATGTGCAATGGTTAACTTATCGCTGTTACTGTAAAAAAGCTCCAGGATATCTAGTGGAGTTTCTGGAGGAATGGAATGCTAAGGTAGGTTTGAGATCTGAAGAGGAAGTAAAATTTAGGGTACCCCTTATGAGAACAGTGAAGGGCCAACATTGTTATCTATATGAAGGTCCAAAATTGTGGAATTTATTACCAGGCCATCTGAGGTCAAGTACAAATAAAATATCTTGGAATTAAATAAAATCATGGCTTGTAAAGGAAGCAATGTCTTTAAAGATCTGCTGCACTTGAGATGTTTACATATATGGTTTATTGTTGTAATTATTATTTCGTTTTTCTTTTTTTTTCTCTTTGTTTTTTTGGTTGTATATGTACTATGTTTTTATGTACAGTATGTATAGTGTTTGCAGTTGTATGTATTTAAAAATGAAACTGATATTTCTTCTGTACAGTAGGACCCCATTGTAAATTAGCTGATGCTAAATTGGGTTTTATCCTGTTTCTGATATCAGAAATAAACTTTTTACTACTACATGTACACATGCACATTTGAATCCAAACAGACGCATCTTTCAGTCTGTTAAGCCTGATGAAAAAATGCACAAAAGTTGAGGATTTTTCACATGTATGACACTCTGCAGTTCCGTAACCGTACATCCAACTGACATAAAACTTTCCAGATCCAGAGATCTATGGTTGGATGCCATGCATGCAACATTTCAGGTAAACGGTTGCAAAGTTATTAAAGTGCAAACTTTGGGGATTCACATTGAAGTGGCCCACCAACCCTAATTATAGCTGCACTACAGTGCAGCTATATGTATAATAATTATATATATATATATATCTGTTAAGCTTGAGTAGGGTGTTAAACTCCAAATTTTGCACTTTAATAACTTTGCAACTGTTCAACAGATTTGCATGAAATTTTGCATGCTCAGTGTTGTGTAGTAGATTGCCTGATGTGTTAACTTTTTGTTCTGATTGGATGTGCAGATTCTGAGATCCGGATAGTGAAAAAAGTGATTTTTTTTTTCTGCCTGTTTTCTTTGTCCACCTCTAGCACCCAGACAGTTTGGAAATTTGGACTGAAATATTCAGGACAGAAAAGGACTGGCCCACAGATGTGCCTTTTGCTAGTTTGGTGAAAAAAATATTAATTCATTCCAAAGTTATTGATTTTTAAAATGTTGGTTCCGAGCATGATCAGTAGGTACTTTCAGGTTAGCTGCAGAGAATGAAACAAAATTATCTTTTTTTCATATTGGTTAATCCTCTTTTGTGTGAAAAAATCCTTTTATGTATGCCGCCATCTTGTTTTCCATTTTTTCAAAAACAAATTCCATAACCTACAAAAATCACATCCTGCTCAGAGACCAACATATATATCTTGCTTATCGGGACCCCATTAGGTGGATTCTGCATTTAAATGTTGTAAAAATTACCCCAAAATTAATTCTGAGCACCCAAAATCCAGGGCATTCAGCTTAGCAAAGGGAGCTGTTCACCCATATTCTCTGTATGAGAACAGCAGGACTTTCTTGACTTCTAAAGCCACACCTGAAACTCATGCTGCTTGCTACAGTGAGTGCAGTAAGCCGCTGTCTCCCTGGTGTCTAGTGCCACCCCCAACCATAGCCTTGGAGGACCCACTTCCTATGCCCCGGCCCCTTCCAGTAATATTTGCACAACATTTCTGCTCAGAAGCTGCTGCCACTGATCCTAGGATGGTCCCTCTTACACACTGCAGCTCTTAGTGAAGGAGATGGTCGCCTTTGCCATTTTCTTTGACTCAAATCTCTATATAAATGGACAATTTTCCCAGAAACAGGCTCTGCGCTTTGTATTTTCTCTACTTATGTAATTCAGCTGCATCATTTAAATCCTTGTCATACACTGCTCCATCTAAAAATTGCTCTCGAGAGCTGCAACTTTGCACAAAATGCAAACTGCTATTGTAAGAATCTCTTGATCTATTCTGTAGGAGTTAGAGATGAAACAAGAGCTGCTCTTGGGTTACCTCAAATCTAATTCCAAACATGTGTTTTAAAAGCTGGTGTCACCCAGTTGTGACAAAGACTGCAGCTCAGGTGCAGACTGCATGTCTCTAACAGTATATCATGCAAGACCTTATGCCATGCCTTAGTCTGTTTTCTGTGCAGCGTTTGTCACCCTCTAGACAGTATTTTAATACGGGATTGAAACGGTTGTGATCCTCTACCCAAGCATGTCCCCAGTGGCAGGTTCATTTCAGATGGTGGACTGCCCAGCTTGTAGTGAATTCAGGCACCGGGGTGCATGGAAGTTAGACCAGTTTGTTGTTTTTTGTAGTTTATCTGAAAAAACAAGCATTTGTCAATGCCGAATGTTTGCTTGCTGGCATTGGCAGTGGTAGTGTAGAAGTTACAGAGCTGTGTAATAGGAATGGCAGTGAAGTATTGAACTGAAGCCAACCCCACTACTACCCTGCAGAAGCGACAGGCACTGGGGTGTGCGTTTGGTCATTTTTAGGAATGTTTTCACCAAATTTTCAACATAGCCATTTTAAGACCTCTGCTCATAAATAGTGTCACTGTGATTTTCTTAATTTGTCCCGATACATTGATTTAGCACACCAACTGCGCCATTGTGCGGCATACGTGAGGAAAGACATGTTGGGGTGAGATGAAAATGACAGCTATACTACCTTACAAGAAGGTGTGGTAAAATGGCAATGTTGAAAATCTGGAGTGAAAATATTGAAAGTTCATGAACTTACAAGCGTGCATAGGAACTGTACAATGCATGCTCAGTAAAACAGTCATTTTGGAATTTTGCAAATTTTCAACATGGGGTTTTGGGAACCCTTCTCATGATAGCCACCGTCATGGTGTTATCTCGGCCCAAAGGGTGATTTCACAGTCACTGCACGAAATCACCCTTGGGGCCTGAATAACGCCATGACAGTGACATTATTCATGAGAAGGGGTCCCAAAAACCCCATGTTGAAAATTTGGTGCAAAAATCCCAAAAAATGCCTGAGATATAAAATAAAGTTGAAACCCCCCTATCTAGCCCATTATACAGCTTACTGGCATTTCCTCAGTTCGCGGTCGGCTTTGAAGAGTGCAGACGTGTTCCTGGTCCACTGAAGATCGTCGCGCCAAGCTCCGGAGGTAAGTATGGGGTGAGGGGTTGAGAGGTAATGGGGAGGCAGGGTGCACAGTGGGTGGGTGCGGGTTGTGGAGGGTGTGCTGGGAGACTGCGTGGGACCGTTTTTTCCAGGTTGAAAAAAAAAACATAGATGTGTGGGACATTTTACTACACTGAGGTGGGCTCCCAGCATGGCACAAAGACATTGGGGTGAGGTTCAACCGACAGAGATTGGGCACCCCGTCCGGGCCATGGTTTGCTGCCACGCTGGGGTGGGCTCCTCAGCGTGGTACCTGTACTGGGAGGGAGACAGGAAGCTAACGGGGATTGAGCACCCCACTGCCATTAGCCTGACATTTGGGAGGCTTGGGGGGAAGCGCAGCACAAGCCGATGGGGATTGGGCACCCGTCGGCTATATGTGTGTCGCGGGGAGAGGGAGTTTCTGAGTGTGTGTGTGTGTGTGTGTGTGTGTAGGGGGAGCTGCGCATGAGCAGGCAATATCTTATCACTGCTCACTCAAGCGTAGCTCCCCCTTTCAACTGTATGCCACTGCATTTTGGAGCTTGTCATAGACAGCTCCAGCATGCATTGGCTTACAGGGGCTGTGCCTGCCAACACGCTGACTGAATTGGAGGAGGAGGTGACACACCTCCGAAATCTCGGGTGATGGCACTACGTTTCTTGCACATGCGTGCAAGCAAACATAAAAATGTAATCATGTTTTGCACAGTGCATAGCACTAACCTAAACTCCAGGAAGGAGTAGCACATAGAATGGGTGGTTACTGGTAAAGCTGCTGCTTAAAAGCACCTAGCAAAGTACCTGCACTGTTTACAGAGGCATGTCTGCACATTTTCAAACCCGTAAAATTCTTTTGGTTTTTTGACCATATGCTGAGTGAAGAAATACTGTTTAAAATGAAAGCCTAAATCTTTGGGATGGATCAACAAGTCATACAAAATGCTAGGATGATATATATGAAGAGTGAGCATGTTCTGGTATAAATTAAGTATTTTTTTCATGCCATTCTGGTAAGTGTATTCATTCACTCTCTCCAGTCTATGAAAAGTATTGGTGCCAACCCCACAAGACTGTAACCACAATTACTGCCTGCCTGGGAGTGGGTCCCAAGGGGGTGGTAGTAGCCAGCCTGGGAGTGGGTCCCAGGGTGGTAGCCTGGGTAAAACACTGGCTGGACAACAGGACACAGTGGGTAATAGTAAATGGAGTCCACAGTGAAGAAAGGGGGGTTACTAGTGGGGAACCACAGGGTTCAGTAGTGGGGCTGGTCCTTTTTAATGTCTTTATAAGTGACATTGCAGAAGGACTGGAAGGGAAAGTATGTCTCTTTGCAGATGACACAAAGATCTGCAACAGGGTTGATATGCAAGGTGGGGTGGAAAGGATGAAAAGGGACTTGGCAAGGTTGGAGGAATGGTCAAATGTATGGCAGTTTAGATTCAATGCAAAGAAGAGCAAAGTAATGCACCTGGGAAACAAAAACCCAGGGGAAGAGTACACAATGGGGGTGAGATACTGACAACAACAAAATGGAAAGGGACTTGAGGGTAGTCGTATCAGATGACCTAAAGGTGGGCCAGCAATGGAGAAGGTAGTAAGGAGGGTGGGGGATACTGGGATGCATATGGAGGCATCACCAGTAGAAAACAGGAAGTTGTTGGCCCTGTACAGACAGTTGATAGACCACATCTGGAGTACTGTGTACAGTCCTGGAGACCCAATCTCCACAAAGACATAGACAGAGGTGGAGGCTGTCTGGAGATGGCAACCAAAATGTGCAGGGTCTGCACCAGAAGACATATGAAGAAAGTCTAAAGGAGCTTAAGATGTATAGTCTTGAGGAAAGAAGGGAGAGGGGGGACATGATAGAACCTTTCAAATACATCAAGGGAATCAACAAAGTCCAAGAGGGTAGCATCCTTCAGAAAAAGAGATGTGCAAGAACAAGGGGTGCACAATTTGAAGATAGAGGGGGGGATGGCTCAGAGGTAATGTGAGGAAGTATTTCTTCGCAGAGAGGGTTGTAGATGCATGAAATGGCCATCCTGAGGAGGTCGTAGAGTCAAAAACAGTGGGGGAATTCAAGAATGCATGGGACAGACATAAGGCAATTCTAGTGGGGGGGTAGGAGGAAGTAGGCTGTTGGTTAACTAGGATCTGCAGCTTATCCGCTAGGTAGGGAAATGGGCAGACTAGGTGGGCCAAGTGGTCCCTATCCGCCATCAAATTCTATGTTTCTATGTTTGCACAACACTTCAGTGAATTGCTGCTCCCTATAGTGGTAAATTTACACATATAGTGATAATGTTAAATATGCACATATAAGTGTCTAATTTGTTAACTGTGTGGCCTCTAGTGGTAAATTTATTTATGTATGTAAATAGTTGGCACTTCAAAATCCCTATTATTAAGAAAAAAAGCCTAATTTAGGAGGGAAACCTTTCAGGACAGGGCAGTTCAGGGGGTTCTTAGTGTACGGCAGCTTCCTTGCTCCTCTGCAGTAAAAAGAAACAAGAGAGTGTGTGTCATCTGCACGGTGTTCCCGCCACTGTGCTTTGGAAATGTCAATTAGCTTCAGCAGGAAAAGGCACTGGATCTGGGACTGAAAGCAATGAGGCGTGCAGAAAGGCAGTGTCAGCACAGACCTGCTATACCCTCTCAACAACATCAATAGCACTCCCTTGATCATCATCATCATCATCATTCTGATCGGCGTAGCTATAACAATTAGAAATAGCTCAGTGTGCAGAGAACAAACACAAGCCCTCAGATTATTATTATTATCATAATATGAGTCAAAGGGGATTTAAAAGGCAAGCCACACAATGAAGTAAGTTTGTGCTGCTTTTATATTGAATTATAACTTACTTTTAGGGGTGCTCAGATATGATCCAAAAGAAGCGTCTCTCTCTCTTTCTCTCTCTCTCTCTCTCTAAGTCTGGGCATTTTCTTAGTTTTCAGATGAGACAGATTTTATGCTTTCAGATCTGAGATCCTATCTGAGGTCGGATCTCGGATCAGACTGTGTAAAATGAATCTGACAGAATTTGAGATTCCCCTGTCCCATCCACATGAAAACAAAGCTGAATTAAATGAACCCCCCCCCCAAAAAAAATACTGTGCTGCCTGACTGCAGCAGTGCTCCATCCTGTCCCTCCCCCCTCGTGACCGGCATAGCCATCTAGTTAAGCAAAGCTTTTTTTGTCCTACCAGTTGTCAACTTGCCATTTCATTCTTTCTTCTTTGATAGGCCTATTCTGGATACAATTGTAGGTTGCAATACAGAACCACTTGCTGGAGCACTCCAGATTGGGGTGAGTAAATGTAAATAACAGTGTCTGAGCCCTTGATTAGTCCAAAATCTGACTCCACATCTATAATTGCAAAAAAAAAATTAGAAATGCAAAGGATGCAGTGCAGATACACAGTACAGGTTTTAGGTGAACTCCTTAACATTAACACACACACACACACCACCCGCTAATGACAGTGACCCTGTTTGTGTTACCAGCATCACAGAAGCAAGCTACCTATTGTATCCTATCATTTGCTTGCTAGTGCATAGCTTTATATTATAATTCACTTCAACTGTACTTGCCCTTTTGTGCTAAATACAGATACCAAAAAAAAAGGCAGATGAATCACCCTTAAAGGCAATAAAAACAGTTTTTAGATCTCTAGATGCCCTCTAGTTGTTCTTTTATTGGCTAACCGCTATTCTGATAGGGTTTTGACCTCTTTTGTTAAATTAATAATCTAATTTTGTTGCTTTTGTAACTACCCTGAATCCATCTGTACTCAGCAGTTGCTGCTCTCTATTTTCATACCGCCTGAACTTTCTGACATCAGAAACATCCGTTCCAGGCCATTCAGATGAGTAGCAGGGAATGGGAGTTTGTGATGTCATAGAATGTCTTGGTAATATGAAAATCAAGAACAGTAGCTGGTGAGGAGAGTGGAACTCAATGTAGATCTGAAGGCACCCCAAAGCTAGATTATTTATTTATCCAAAAATCATCAAAGCCTCTCAGAATATATAACTGTCATGGAAAGGAAGATGGAAGGGCAGTTAACTATGTAAAAATCATTTCCTGTCTCCTTTAAGTCCTTATGCCACTGATAACATTCTCTGCCAAAACTGATTCCATTTTCTGGGGGAGAGGGACTGGGTGCCACTGGATGCTGAAAAAAAAACAAAAAAAATATTGTGCCACCTCAGTGTAGCATCATCCCATCCTCCCCCCATGTGAAACATACATTGCATGGTGTGCCAATTAGTTTAATAAACCAAGATCATCCCAAGGAAGCACAAGATTTAGACAAACCATTTACCAAGGAGGAGGAGGTGTAAACTGCACTTGAACAGCTTTCAAAAGGGAAAACACTGGGTGCAGATGGCATGTCTATGGAGATATACCAACTTCTAAAGGAAGAGATATCTCGCCCACTGCTAATGGCACTGCAGGATGCGAAAGTCTATGGGATCCTTCCACGATGAGAAACATAGAAACATAGAATTTGACGACAGATAAGGACCGCTTGGCCCACCCAGTCTGCCCATTTCCCTACCTACTGGATAAGCTGCAGATCCTAGTTAACCAGCAGCCTACTTCTTCCTACCCCCAACCCCCAGAATTGCCTTATGACTATCCCATGCATGCTTGAATTCCACCACTGATTTTGACTCCACAACCTCCTCCGGAAGGCCATTCCATGCATCCACAACCCTCTCTGTGAAAAAATACTTCCTTAAATTACCTCTGAGCCGCCCCCCTCTATCTTCAAATTGTGCCCTCTTGTTCTTGCACACCTCTTTTTTTGAAAGATGCTACCCTCTTGGACTTTGTTGATTCCCTTGAGGTACTTGAAAGTTTCTATCATGTCCCCCCTCTCCCTCCTTTCCTCGAGGCTATACATATTAAGCTCCTAAGTCTCTCTTCATATGTCTTCCGGTGCAGACCCTGCACCATTTTAGTTGTCCTCCTCTGGACAACTTCCATCCTATCTATGTCTTTGCGGAGATTGGGTCTCCAGAACTGCACACAGTACTCCAGATAGGGTCTCACCAGCTGTCTGTACAGAGGGATTATAACTTCCTGTTTTCTACTGGTGATGCCTCTCCCTATGCATCCCAGTATCCCCCCAGTCCTCCTTGCTGCCCTCTCACATTGCTTGCCCATCTTTAGGTCATCTGATATGACTACCCCCAGGTCCCTTTCCATTTTGTTGTTAGTATCTCACCCCCCATTGTGTACTCTTCCCCTGGGTTTTTGTTTCCGAGGTGCATTACCTTGCACTTCTTAGCATTGAATATAAGCTGCCATACATTTGACCATTCCTCTAACCTTGCCAAGTCCCTTCTCATCCTTTCCACCCCACCCTGTGCATCAACTCTGTTGCAGATCTTAGTGTCATCTGCAAAGAGACATACTTTTTCTTCCAGTCCTTCCGCAATGTCACTTATAAAGACATTGAAGAGGACCGATCCTAATACTGAACCCTGTGGTACCCCACTAGTAACCTCCTTTCTTCTGAGTGGACTCCATTTACTATTACCTCTGTGTCCTATTCTCCAGCCAATTCTATACCCAGGCTGTCATCTTGGGACCCACTCCCAGGCTGGCTAACTTGTATATTAATCTTGTGTGGGACTGTGTCAAATGCCTTGCTAAAGTCTAGGTAGGCCATGTCCACAGCCCCTCCCTGATCTACTACTTTGGTCACCCAGTCAAAGAAATCTATCAGATTCGTCTGGCATGACCTTCCTGCTGTGAATCCATGCTGCTTAGGGTCCTGTGCCCCTCTGGCCTCTAGATACTCGACAATTCTTTCCTTTAGAAGTGATTCCATCATTTTCCCTATCACTGAGGTTAAACTAACAGGTCTATAGTTTCCTGCTTCTGCCTTGCTCCCACTTTTGTGAAGGGAATCACATCTGCCCTCCTCCAGTCCTCAGGTACCACCCCATCCTCCCATGATTTGTTAAAAAGGGTAGTCAGTGGTGTCACTAGTTCTACCCTTAGTTCTTTTAGAATTCTGGGATGAATCCCATCAGGCCCCATTGCTTTGTCCACCTTCAGTTTTAAGAGTTCTTTCAGAACCCTTTCTTCTGTAAATGGGTCGGCATCAACTTCTGTATCCAGAGTGTTACTACTGTTTGTTTTATGTACCTCCCCCTCTTCCTTTGTAAATACTGAGCAAAAATATTTGTTTAGTATCTCTGCCTTTCACAGTCTCCTCTGCCCACCTCCCTCCCTTTATTAAGCCTCACTATCCCTCCTTGGTCTTCCTTCACTCCTGATGTACCTATAAAGGTTTTATCCCCTTCTTAACTGAGTTGGCTATCTTTTCCTCGGTTTGGGCCTTTGCTGTTCTGACTGCCTTCCCAGCCTCCTTTTGCTTTAACTGATACAGTTCTCTGTCCTGCTCCTTCTGTGATTCTTTGTACTTCCTGAATGCTTTCTTTTCTCTCTTGAACCTTCCTGCCACTTCCTTTGAGAACCATAGTGGTTTCTTACATCGTCTTGTTTTGTTTATTTGCTTCACACAAAGGCTCGTTACCTCTGTGTTGGCAGTTTTATTATTCCCCATTGTTCTTCCACCCCTCCTTCCTGCCCATTTTGCTAGGTGCGTTCCTTGGGCACTCGCCCATTTTAATAAAAGTCAGCCCTCCTAAAGTCCAGTACTTTTGTCTTTGTATGGCTTGACTCTATTGCTGTGTTTATTGTGAACCGTACTGTTCGATGGTCGCTAGTTCCCAGATGGCTACCCACTTCTACATCTGTGATCCTCTCTCCATCTCCATTTGAGAGTATCAAGTCTAATATTGCTCTCTCTCGAGTGGGCTCCAGTACTAGTTGTCTAAGGCATGCCCCCTGTAGGGCATCTAAAATAACTGCACTCTTCGAAGTGGCAGCTGCAACTGCACTCCAGTTAACATCTGGCATATTCAGATCACCCATCAGCAATATCTCCCCTTTTTCTGCCATTCTAAGTATACTTTCTATCATTTCCTTGTCCATTTCCTCCCCCTGAGAAGGGGGTCTGTATACAACCCCTGTGCGGATTGTGGTGCCATTGCCTGTCTCCAAATTTACCCACAGTGCTTCTTCTCCTCCCTGTTTACCCTTTTGTTCTGTTGCTTTTATTCCTTCCCTTATGTAAAGAACTACTCCTCCTCCTCTTTTATCCTCCCTGTCCCTCCTGTAGATAGTGTATCCTGGTATGTTTCGTCCCAGTCATGGTTTTGTGTGTACCATGTTTCTGTGACTGCCATGATATCCAGATGTTCCTCCTCCATCAAGGCCACTAATTCAGGAAGCTTGTTACCTAGACTACAGGCATTGGTACTCATTGCTCTCCATTTTTGATGGCTTTACCTTCTGTTGCAGCATCCCCACTGACCGTTCTACCTTGGTCTTTTTCTCATTTAGTACCCTGTTTTGTAGGGAGAGGCTGGGATTTTTCTGCTGCTTGTCAGTGCCTCCCCCTTTGACTAGTTTAAAAGCTTGCCAATGAAGCATTTAAACTGATTGCTCAAAAGACTTGTTCCCCTTCCTGGACAGATGCAGACCATCCTGCCAGTATAGGCTGGTGTCCCTCCAGGTGGAACCCCAGTCCCCAATGAAGCCAAACCCCTGTGCTCTGCACCATTTTTTCAACCATTCATTAAACTGCATGGTGCCAATTACCCTCGCCTCACCCATGCCTTTGACAGGCAGCACCTCTGAGAAGGATACTGTGTGTGCTACTTGTCTTAGGCCCCTCCCCAACTCTGCAATGTCCTCCTGCACTGCTCTAACCTCATGATGAGCCAAGTCATTTGTCCCTAGGTGGACAATTACGTCCAGCTCAGAATCCCTTGCAGCTGTTGTCGTGATCCTGAGGATGCACTTCCTGTCCCTCCAAGCCATGGCACCAGGCAGGAACCTTACTTCAGTTTTCCCAGCTCCTCCCAGTTCTATCCCCCTAATAATTGAGAGAGGCCTTCACCACACTATTACCTAAGAAATCAAATGACTCCTATGCGGATGACCTGCTTTTGACTATCTCCAACCCCACCCAGTCCCTGGCACCCATTACATGTATCCTACAGGAATACACCGACATATCGGGTCTCTCGGTGAACGACAGAAAAATGACCATATCCCCACTGAATCTAGCCGCACCAAAAGCTGCACCCACGGCACACCCTTTACCTGGGCCCCACAGAGGTTTTCCTATCTGGGAGTCAACACCACAACCAGTTGGGGTAAACCGATTAATGTCAAAAACTCCCCACTGCTAAACACTCTTACAGCAGAGATGCGAAGGTGGCAGAAATTACACTTATCCCTGAAGGACAGAGTTGAAACTATCCATATGTTCATTCTGTGCAGGGTGGCTTACTTATTTTGCAATCTCCCAGTAGTAACCCCTCCCCCAAAGTACTTCAGTCCTTGGATAAAATGGTGGCAGTGTTTCTATTCGAAGGGAAAACCCCTTGATTCAGTAAAGACAAGCTAAGAGCCCACTGGTCGGCAGGAGGCCTCGGTCTCTTATAGCTCCAGGGTTACCTACAAGCATACAGGGTGGCGCAAGCCACCAGGTGGCTTCTTCTAATCTTTGACAGGACCCCGGCATGGATCAAGCTTGAGGCAGATCTGGCCGGCATCTCATGGTTGGGTTATGTCCTAGGGGACACATGGGCCCCAGTGTTGTCACACTCTCTGGTGTTGGGAGAAACCTGCAGGGCATGGTGGACATGCATGAAGCTGACACAAACCCCCCCCCAGGGTCTAGGTGGATCCCTCTGGTGAGATACACCCCTCTCTGGAATATTCCAAAATTGCAAGTGGGAGGTAAGAACATCAGATGGCAGACATGGCTTGCAAAGGACATATGCATAGTCACTGATCCCATGGTACCTAAATCCAAGGACTTGATGACCTTCCAACAGCTCCAGACACAGTACCAGTTCCCCCAGGATGGACTTCTGGAAATACCTCCAGATCCAAGAGACTATCCGTACATACCATCAGGGCTCCGAAAAGGGAATTGGATGGGGCTGGCTTAAACGACTGCACAAACCAGGTCAATTCAAGGAGACGATGGGGCAGATTTACTGCCTATTCAGAGACTCCAAACCCAACCCCACTAATGCATGCATGCAGGCAGAGATAGGCTCAAGGCCTGAAAATAGACATCCCCGAGGATACATGGAAACGCTGCCTTAAAGGGGCACATCTATCATATAGGGATGCCAGGGGGTCAACTCATTCAGCTGAAACTATTGCTGAGATGGTACCATACCTCAGCAGCACTGCAGAGCATGAAGCTCCTCCCTCACTCTAAATGTTAGAGATGTCTAGCTCCCGGAGCCAACATGCTGCATATCCTATGGGAATGCCCAAAGGTGGAATCTTTCTGGTCTATGATCTTGGAGGATTGTTCTAAGGTACTAAATCTCCAAACCCCACATACCCCAGCAATAATCTTGCTAGGGGATACCTCCCAATTGATTTATTACTCTACACAGGTAAAATAATGTTTTTTTTTTATATTCTTTATTTATATTATAAATAGAGCAGAAATACACTTGTACACCGGAAACATGGAGAATATAAGCATTCAAATTAAGTGAGCTATAGATTCATTATAAAACATTTTATTCCTTCTCAAGCAGTTATATTCATAATTTCTTCATCAGGGAATAAATGAGTTATCTAACGGTGAGATATAAAACACCCAGGGCCTCCAATATAACTCGAATTGGTGTAACCGATCCCTCTTACGTGCAATCAATCTTTCCATGTAATAAATCTCTATCATTATAGAATGCCAGTTCTGCAAAGTAGGAAGTATAGGCATCCACCACAATCTAGTTATCACTTTTTTTTGCCGCAGCTAAATACAGGTGCAACATACTCTTTTTAGGTGGGATACGACCATCTTCCCCAATATATAAAAGAATAATTTGATTTGATAAAACAAAATTTGAATCTATTAAAGATTGAAGGCTCTTGGAGATGTCCTTTCAATACTGATCAATTCCTGGGCACATACAGAAAATATGAGAAATATTAGCCTTGGTTTGTTCACACTCTCCCCAACACCTTCTATAGCTTTCTGGAAGGAATCTGGTGAGTTTATCTGGGGAAATAAAAAAATGTATACGGCATTTCCAAATGTATTCAAGCCAGTATGGGACATGTAAGACCTTCACTGAAAGTTTAATTGGTTCTAACCACTTACCATATGGAATCTGAGTATTTAACTCCCTGTTCCATCCAACCAAAACAGTCTCAGTAGTCTCCCTCCAATGTTCCCTGAGAAATCTATAGCGCTGACCAATTAAATGTGGTTGAACCTGTCCTTCAATAGCCCCAATAATCAAAGTCATAAGGGCCGGCTTCAGGGTAGGAATTGCTCCCTGAGTAGAGCTCTGGCCCATCAAATAGGAATGGGCCTGAAAATATCTAAAGTGATGTGTAGAAGAAAGGCCAAACCCAGATTGCAATGTTGCGAAGGGTATTACCCCATGTTCATCCAAAAATTGATATATCATAGATAGACCCATCTTATGCCATTCCTCATAGGCATAATCTAAATGGGGGGCAACAAACCATTTTTCTTTAGCTATTAATTTAAAATAATAAAAAACCTCTGCCAGTTCCTGACACAACCTCACCTCATACCATATTTTTAAAGTATTTCAAGTTCCTCAGGAGAAATCCCTAAGACATGGTCTAGGGTCTTGGGGGAGAAAACGACACTGAAAGGACATCATATAAGTCATTCAGCATAAATTCTATATGCTTCCATAATGGCATTACATGTGAATTAAGCCATATCATAACAGTCTTGCATGTAACAGCCCTATGGTATTCTTTTAAGTTAGGGAGATTCAAACCACCCTGGGCAATGGGTAATTGTAACAACAACCACCTGACCCTTGGGTGCTTCCCCGCCCAGAGGAACCTAGATAGTATTCTATCCCAAGACTGGAAGTAGAATTTTGTAGGGATTAAAGGTAAAGTTTGAAAAAAATATAAAATCTTGGGAAAAAATAGTCATTCTAATGGCCTGTGCACATTGGTAAAATGATAAAAAGTGGTGTGTCCACTTCCCAAGTAGCTGTTCGATACTCATTGTCATAGGTTCTAAATTAAGGAATTCCAGAAGCTCCAGGTCTCCAGGAATAGTAACCCCAGATAATTAATTTCATTATTTTGCCACCTAGCTGGTAGTTGTGTTTTCAGTCCCTGTGATGGAACAAAATTTAGTGCCAATATCCCGGTTTTTTGAATATTAATTTGATATCTGGCAATCTCAGAGTATCTTTCTGTTACCTTTAAGGTTGCCGGCACTGAGATTTCTGGGTCCAACAGGGTTAACAAAATATCATCTGCATACAAAGAGAGAACAAAGTCTCTCCCCCCATAGGCACCCCATGAATATCGGTGTTCTGTTTCATTGCCTCCGCAAGTGGCTCTATATATAGAGCAAATCAAAGGGGTGATAACGGACAGCCCTGCCTCGTCCCCCACAACAGAGGGATCCTGGTTAAGAGCTGTCCGTTCAACTTGATATAGGCCTTTGGTGTAGCATACACCCTCTGCAATAAGGAAACAAACTCCCCTGGAAACCCAAAACTCAAAATAATGGTTTTTGACAGTTTATATGGGGGCAAAAAGAGTGCTACTGATGAAATGGTGGCAGCCCACATCCCCAACTCTCATCACCTGGCACTCAGCTGTCACAAAAGTGGCAGTCTTTGATCAGTTATCCTTCATTAGTCTAGGCCAGATGCAGAAATATCATAAAACGTGTGATGCATATCTCCATTCTCACCTATGCTTGGTACTATTTCCACCACCTGGACCCCCCCGCCTTTTGTGAACAAAAGGCACCTCTGAGTTCACCCTGAAACATCTCTCCAGGTAGGTAAGTTAGGGAACTTTGTGTAGATCAGTGTGCTTAATTTAACTTAGTTAGCTAAGGCAGATATCTATGGTTACATTGTATAAAGTTTCCCTTTTTATGATATATAGTCACAGTTGGTTTTAAAGCAATAATCAGCCCTAGGGATGTGATATAGCCATTACCTCGCATCCTTGGATACAAATGTTGTATACACCATTGCCAGATGCTATATTTTTCCGATATCAAGTTCAATGAAAAGAACGATGATTTACTATTGACATACTGTTTGGTTCTATATGTCTTCTATGGTTGTGCTTACTACTTTACAAAACATCAATAAAAATCTTTCATGATAAAAAAAAAAATCATAAGCTTATAATTTTTTTTCTATCCTGAGCACCAACCATCAGACCATGTTTGGCCTGTACTTTTTGCCATAGAAAATTTTTCTTAAAAATTGTTTGTTTTCACATGCCTGATTTGTTTTGCAAAAACTAGGGCTGTCTTTCCTATGTTGACCATTTATCTTGGTTTTTATGTAATAAATGGTTATAGGTTTACATTCTTGTCTCCTTTCCCATTGGCCCTGGTGAGATGTTGATCTACTCTGTGATAGTGTAACAGCAGGTACTAATGAAACTGTCCACTGACACTGCAGTTTATTAGTTAGGAGACAGACATCTTTTCTCAATATTAGCCACTCCAGCTGCTCTGGTGGGATTTTTACCCAGTTAAAGGTTATCTAATTTCTGACTTGTAAATTGTACATATTGTGTGGTGTTCCAGTTAAATGAATAGATCAGAGATCATAAATTCATTGTGTTGCCTATCTTGAGCACCCACGATCAGATCATTGGTCTGCACCTTTCATTATAGAAATTTGTTGTTAGAAATGAACTGTTTGTTTTCACATGACTGCTTCACTTGGGTCTGTCTTTGCTGTGGTGACCATTTAACTTGTTTTTTGTGAAATAAATGATTACATGTTTACAACGTTATCTGCTTTTTCCAGCGGCCCTGGTGGGACATTGACCTACACTGTGACAGTGCAACAACAGGAACTAGTACAACATGCAACTATACAATGCAGGGGCAGCTTTCTCATAAACTCAAGATAAAATTATTTGGTCATTATGAACAAATGTAATGATTGTAAGTATTTTTTAAGATGCACTGTATGGTTTATGGCACATTATGGAAGTTTTAATGAGTTATAAGCAAGTAAGAAATGTGAACTGGTATAGTAACAAATGTATGCATTGGATGATCAAATGTTTTACATTGTGGTATGTTACACATGATAGTGATCTCAGTGAGTATTGGATTAAGTATGCACTTTATAACTTGTTTACACGTGAAAATTTTAATGTTGATTAATTAAGCACATTATAAAATGCTGCATACATTTTGTAACACCACCTCCCTGACGAAGCTTCCTAGGTGATACATAGGGGTGATCTGCACGTCTGTAAGCATCTGAGTGCCTTTATTAAAGCATTGAAATATTTTTTGCAATACAGTTCCATGTGTGTGGGCCATTTGTTCTTTTGTCTGACTATAGTTTTATATTGCAATTTACTTCAGGTACGCTTAGTGCTAAATACTCACACAAAAAAAACAAGGCAGCTGAATCCTCTTTAAGTTCTTATGCCACCAATAGAGCTTCTGCCAAAATGGATTCCATGTTCTGGTGGAGAGGGAGGGGGCGCCACTGGATGCCAGGGACAACCAGATTGTGCCGGAATAGTTAGATCAGATCCAGATAACTGTGATCCAAACCTTGATCCAATCCCAGATCGAGTTTCATTCAGATTATGGACTGCATGCCACAGTCTGATCGGATTGGATTCCATGCTATCTGGGCACCACTAATTGCCTTTCAATAAGACTTGTTTAATCAAGTACTGCATTGTAGTGTAAAAAAATATTAGCCGGCCAAAATTAATGCCATAATAATATAAACAATTTGTTCATTACAGACTACACATCTAGCACGTGCTTGTTAAATCAAAAAACAAAAAATTAAAAACAGGTTTAATGATCAAAACGTCCCTGTCGCAATCAAATGATCCCAAATTTGGAACAGCATCATTACTTTTGATTCTGAAAGATGTCGTTCCCAATAACAGCACTTAACACCTGACAGAAAATCCCCATGAACATGTTAGGATATCATGAATATACAGAAAAACAGTAAAATGTGATTTCACTGTCTGATCTAATTAGTCTGTATGTGCCTGTGACTAGTAAATTACTGTGAATGGTAGTGCATGGCACTTAGTTCCTTCCAAAACCATAATGGTTCTAAAAAGGAGCACCCTCATCTGCAAAGTTCACATAATCCAATCTCCTTTTTATTATTTTATCTTACTTTCTGTTTTTCCCTTATGTCTCCTTGTGCCCATTTCAAAATTTCACTTTCTCACTTCTGTCCATTCACAGTAATTTACTAGTCACAGGCATGTAGGGATTTCTTCCCAGACTAATTAGATCAGACAGTGAAATAACATTTTACTGTTATTCACTCCCATACACTTTAATATACCATGTTGATAGTGGCCACTACCCTAACAGGAGGTCACAAAGGTGAACGGGGACTCATATGCTCATACCATTTTCAAAATATTCCCCTCAAATGAAAAAAATTTAATTAGTAACAGTCCCAATGAATACACCGACCGTAAAATTAAAGCTGTGTTTAAATACAGTCACACAGCTGACTATCCCAAATGAGAGGTCACAGAAATGAAACAGGGACTTATGTGCTCATACCACATTTCTAATAATGCCCCTAATGAGATTACCATGTCAGATTAATAGCAGTCCCAATAATATACCAAATGCAAAAGTCAAGCTATATTAATTAGGGCCACACAGTTTGCTGCCTTGCAATGGGAGGTCACAGAGGTGAAACGGGGACTCATATGCTCACACCATTTTAAAAAAATACCTCAGATGGTAATACCATTTCAAACTAATAGCAGCCCCAACAGTACAAAATTTAAGCTGTGTTAATTATGGCTGCACAACTTGCTACTCTACAATGGGCTGCAGCTCACTATTTGGTGACCCTGAAGTGCAAATCATTGGGCACCTCTGAATAGTACAAAGCAAAGGGGTGATTTGGAAAGGAAATACCCCAGAAAGTATAAGAAGAAACCAGCTACATTCAAACAGTTCCAAAATATAATTAAATTTATTGCATGACCACTTGACACCACAATCCCCTGACCATGCCCACCGTTTCACCTTATTTGGGCTTCCTCGGGGGCTGGGATCTCTATGGATACATAAACTATTATCATTATCATCAAATTCTATAATGGAATTAATTAGAACATTTTTTTAAAATATTTTTAATTTTTTAACTTTTTCCAATATCGTATGTACATCTCCAATACATCCATTTTTCATTATCTATTGTATTTACATCTGCTTATAGTGCATACTGTGACACTTGGACAGCTGGTTCTGATCACTGTATGCTTTTTGTAATACAAAAATGTGTTATTGACTGTCTCTCATGAGAGATGCTGAGACAGCATGTGAGATCACACACACACACACACACACACACACACATACACACACACACACACACACACAGGTTTTAGATAGAAGGTGTTACCTGGAAGCCCACGAGCTAATTACAGACTAAAAGATACCTAATCAAGGATCTCCTATTTATCTAAGTTAATTATTGCTGTAGCTCCTAAGAGAGAAATCATAAAATTTTATGATGTTTAGAGGAGGAAACCAGGTTATGGCACACTGGTGCAAAATCATAAATGCTTTGATGTCTGTGTGAGAGAGGATACTGCTTATAGATGAAAGGAAATTTACAGACTTGATTGGGGAAGCCACATGGGGAGAGGAGTTTCTGCTGATGTAACCTTAATTGTCCTACCTTCTAATATGATGAACTATCCTGGGTGTATGATTTTTCATAAACAGAAGAGGAGCCAGGTGACCTCACACAAAGGGGTTGTCAAAGACATTTTTTAAAACATTATTCTGTTTTCCTTGGCACACTTCTATGTACACTCTGAGAAAGACACATCTTTGAGCACTTTAAGCAGGTATTTAGAGAGAGAGAGAGACAAATCTAACTTTTAAAAGATTATATGGTTCTTGTGATATATGGTTCTGTATTTTATGTTTTACATATTTTTATCTATTTTAGTAAAACTTTGTTTTTAGAGCCTGCTTGGTCTGTCTTTGAATTTCTTTCTTTAACAAGTAAAGTATATATGGTTAAAGCTGACACTATGCATAAGCTTGAATGGTGATACCAAACTGGAAAAAGGTAGAGTTAAATCTGAGTTCTTTTATTAGAGTTTTTAAGGGTTCATTTTTGTACACCTGGTTTAGTGCCTGTAGGCAAAGATATCTGGCCCCCCGAAGACAGAATTATCTGATCCTGTGCATTGGGTACGCTAGCAAGAGGTTCTCAGTTTGAATCCCTCCAGAACTTGAGACCAAAGGTTGATTCAAACCCACAAAAGAGACAGGAGGGTTACTCTGTTTCTGTTAACGGTTCACAAGACTGCGTTCAGAGGTTGGCACTTTGGGAGTAGAGGGCTGACCTGCTGAGTAGGTTTGTGACACATACTAAGAAGTTTTTGTCAAATAATGAATACCTTGTTTAAATATCACATCCCAAAGTTATTGTAATTCCCCATACCTTGGTGTTATTAAATTCTAAACAATTTTCTGTCATCAGTATTCAAGATGCTTATTCAGTTTTTATGCTACATCTGAGTTTTATTGTTTTTAAAGACATTATGATCATATATTAATTCTAGCCATGTTATGGAAATTCCTTTATGGAATTTGATAATACGGATATGTATCCATAGAGATCCCAGCCCCTGAGGAAGCCCACATAGGGTGAAACATTGGGCGTGGTCAGGGAAACGTGCTGTCAAGTGGTCATGCAATAAGTAAGCATTAATTCATGACAAGGGAGGTCTCTACTAGGGAATTAATGCATGGTTGGGGGGTTGGGGCATGATGCCACAGGCTGAGTGCCTCCAACCACCAACCATGCATTAATTCCCCTAGTAGAGCCTGACTTTGGAGTGGATTCATGCACTTGCAACATGGCAAATGTAATCTAATATAGTAGAAAAGAGACAGAAGTGTATATATTTTATGCACATACAGATACATGTTATGCTAATTCATACATTTTATGGAAAGAGAGAACAAAACAAAGTTTTCACTGGAACCATATTTATTAATATGGTGGCGTTTATTTCTCAAAAACATAATGTGTTTGGTTTTAAGGTAATTTTAGGAATGTTTCCATAGCATATTTAAACAGGTGAAACTTGTGCATAATAAAGGTTTTATGTGCTCGAAAAATGCTGCTATCAACTGTTGACTATGAATTGTGGGATGATACAACTCTCAATTTGCATAATCATTTCTTTTCCATTATGCTACAATAACAAACAGGTTTACAGAATGACTTGTGTTGTGGAAACTCTTATTTTCTTCTAAGACTGCCTGGGATTAAACATTAGAGGCACTGCTAGAGTTTCATCTTGCGGCTTGTTTGGCGACACATCAGGACAGCACATGGTTTCTCTGCACTGTGATCTGCACTGGAGCACAGTGACACATTTGGCCCATGGTGTTTGTCTACCTAGTGAGTGATACTGATCACAACACAAAGGGAAAAGGTAACTGCAAATTGATCCCTGTTGATAATTTAGTCGCATGCATAGAGAATAATGTATGGTCTTTGGTTAATAACCATGCTGTAAACACTTCAAAAGGTTGCCATGACATTATTGTAAACCTCGAGAGTGCAGCTCGAGAGGTTTTCAGATGTCATGGCAACCTCAAGAAGTGTTTTCAGTGTGGTTGTTAACCAAAAACCATACATTATATTTTATAGTGTATAGGCTACCAAGATTGTGTGATCGCAGATTGAATTACTTTGCTTTACTAAATTACTTTACAGAAGATTGATTGTTGTGAGCATTCCGTTTTGCTATTCTATTGATATGACATACTCAAGAAGGGTTAACAACAGAGTGATGTCGTATCGATGGCATAACAAGGTTGTAATCTGCTTGATTTCAGTTACTAATAAGGGCTCCCCATATATTATATAGAGATACGTAGATAGTTAGAGTTCCTTTTCGTGCTGAGTGCTGTCTGGAACTGATAGTGTCGATGATGTGCATATTCAGAGTTCCCTAGGGTGAGAAAGCACTATTATGGCTGTATGTGCATTTTGATTGCTTGGTATTTGGGGCTCATTAACTGCAGGAGATATTACAGATAGATATTCCATGGAAAAAGTACAATTTCAACCGGGTGGGTGGGAAACTATTAATACTGTCTTGATATACTGTGTGCTGGCCAATGACTGTGGTTTGAATAGTATTGCAGGAGCGTTGGTGGTATGTGCTCCCAGCAAGCCAAGAAGCAGTTTAGTGGTACTACCACAGCGGGCATTACTTGGGAATTAGTCCCCTCTGAATTTAGGTCACATGGTGTATTTGTACCAATCAATTTGTTTTATTTTCATTTGTATTAATTGCCATGTTACAAATTGAATTATATTTTGGAACTATTTAAGTGTGGCTGGTTTCTTCTTGTACTTTCTGGAACATTCTGTCTCTCCAGCCCACAACTTACACTAAACAGCACATGCTATAGAAGGGCACCCACCTTGCATTGGAGTGGTATGAGCAGTCTTCTTGATGAAATACCCCTTACCAAATGCTAAACTAAAACTGTGTTATTCAAAGAGTGTGCAGGGTATTTTGTCTATACTGTAGTTTGATTTGGTCTCCCAAATCTAGAATCATGTAACCCGGTGCTGTTTTTTTCTTGGGGGGGAGGCCGGTAAATGCCATCTTGAGGTTTGAACTCAGATTGCAACCCCCAGCAGTAATTTCATTGTGATACCAGCAGCCTTTGTTACAGCAACTATAGAATGGCATTGGTAACAAAGCCTTTGAAATTGCTGGGCTGTCTGGAGATCTTTATCTGGCTTTGCTGCTGAAACAATCCCTGTCTCCGCCAAAGACTTAGGAGTGTATCAGGGTTTGAATTAATTTGGCTGCTTTGAAGGGATTAAAGTGCCAAGACTTCTCCCATGGCTCCATTCTTGAATCCTGGGCTTGGGAGAGGACTCCTGCAGTGAGCCAAGTTGGTTCAATGCCTTCCACTTGTACGTTCCATTCTACCTCTCCCAGTTGGATGGTACCAGCACACTGTGCCCTACTGTGTTGTGCACCTCCCCACCCTTTGTTGATTTGTGGAGTTGATTTTATCTCTTCCAGCTTCATACGTTTTACTGTTTGTTTTGCAGTAACATTTAGAAGTCACTGAATGTCAGAAACTTCAACTCCCTTGTTGCATCCCACCAATATAAGAGGAGATGATGCATTTACACATCTGGGAGTCTGACCTCTTGTAAACTAGCCATTGTTGCACCTAAATATCTACCACAGTGTGGCAATGTAAAATACACTTAAAATGTTGCCTATACCCCATGCTGCCAGAAAACCTGTACTGTTATACTATCATAACCACAACCAATGTTTCAACTGGAAGTCTAAAACCTTTACTGCTGTACTGTCACATTCACATAACCCATGTTTAAACTGGAATGTAAAGCCTGTACTAGTATTCCAAAACCTGTATCGTTGTACTACCATATTCACATAACCAGTGTTTAAACTTTGTCTAAAGCCTGTACTGATATTCCAAAACCTGTATTGCTGTACTATCATATTCACATAACCAGTGTTTAAGTCTAAAGCCTTTACTGGTATACTGTCATATCAATACCTGGGGCTTAAACAGTAAGTCTCAAATTTTGTACTGCTCTACCCATAACCATTGTTTAAACTAGAATAATCCAGAACCTTATAGCACTTCGGATAATTTAGCCCAATGACAAAAAACTCTTAGTCAAAGCTTAAACAATTTAATATTCACCTATAGTCTGTGGGACTACTTGCAATAGAACTGGGTCAGCGGTGTGGTTATCTAGACTGTAGTTAAATACAGAATTGCTTAGCAAAATGCTATGTGGCCGGTGGTGGCATATACACTGCATGACCTTTTCATAAATGGCACCAGTATGCCTTTGATTTAAATGCACATTTTAATATCCAGAACAAAGTGAATTACTGCAGCTCAGATATTTTATAGAATATTCTAATGTTCGTACGAAAACTGGCGCTGAGCTTTTATTGGATTGTTAAACATTCCATTCCTATATTACGTGGGAGAAAATGCACGGGCTTTAGTGAGATCAGTAAGAAAAGTGGATAGACTTTCAGAAGGATAAAAAGGCAATGAAGTTGTTTGTTCGGTTCTTGGCTGGCTGCAAGACCACTGGACCAGTTAATTTTACAAAAGCCACCATGGGCTAGGCTCTGGGTTATGACTACACCCTCTTGGATATATAGTGTACAGTCTAGCCATCTATTTGTCCATCTGTTTGTCTGTCTGTCTATCTATCTATCTATCTATCTATCTATCTATCTATCTATCTATCTGTCTGTCTGTCCGTCTATCTCTCCCTCTCTCTTCCTCTGTCTTTCTCTCTCTTTATCTATCTTATTGTAAACATTCCAATTAATTAAACAGGTCTTTGTGTAAACCTTGTTGACTCAGCTGTTTTATACAGCACCCACATCAGCCCAAGTCTCTGAGCTACATGCTCTTAAATCCCAAACACTACACCATACTGGGTAAACCACTGTCTTTGATTAACATGATCATTCAATGTGATTTGGAATTCCAGTACATATTCGTGGGTTAGAAACATAGACAATGACAGCAGAAAAAGACCAATGGTCCATCTAGTCTGCCCGTAGTTTCCTATCAAACCCCAGGATCTATCGTCTCTACAGGCTACTAGCCCTCATTAAGCATCCTCATTCCCTTCCCTACTACTACCACCTTGAGTACCCACTATACCTCTCACTCTGTCCGGGGCCTGCTTGAAACCATTTTATGATTCTGGTGCCCATCACCTCGGCAGGCACAGTTCCATCACCCTTTCTGTAAAATAAAACCTTTCTCCTATCACTCTTGAACCTCCCACCCATCAGTTTCCACTGCTACCCCTGATCCTTGAACTGCTACTCATGCTAAATAAAACAGTGCCTTACAGTTCACCCTGTGTGTTCCTTTTAGGGACTTGAAGGTCTCCGTCATATCACCCCCTCTTGTCTGGTCTCCGGGTTGCTGGCCTATGAAACTTTAGTTTGTTTGGATTAACTGTTTGCTCGCATGCCATTCTTCCTCTTCATCAATTTTATCAGGTAAATGGTCAAGTAATTTTAAGGAAATCTCAACGGAAGTCCTATAGCAGTTGTAAGATGCCTCTAGTTATTTAACTAATGAATGAAGTAATAGCAGACGGATGAGATGCAGAATGCTGCAAAGACGTCGAAAGGAAAGGGTGTCCTTGAAAGTGTCTATCCTCTCTCATCAAATTCATCATACCAGTTGTCAAACCTAGGACATGAACAAAGTGCAAGCTCCTAGGCGTACTGATTCCTAAAAGTGCTCTGACTTCAAGGAATGGCTCTGGACAGCAAAATATGCACATCCCTAACCATAACGTTTTGCAATTTACTAGAGAATATTTTTCTTAATTTTCAGTTTTCCTTTTTTGGGGTTAGAAATATATTTGTAGTCTAAGAAATGTGTATAAAAATCATTTGGTTTTCCTCAGCTGACTTTATAGTGCTGTTGTTGAGGCAAGTTGGGAACAGATACACTTTTAAAAAGACACGTGCAAATAAGTATTGCATCTGCTAAAATATTTAGTAAATCAATACCAGCAGAAAGGAAACAAACAGAAAACACTAAAGCAAACCATAATGTTGTAAATGCAGCAGTGTTAAAGATAATTGGGAAGGTCCCCACAAAGCTTTCAGTGCTTCTTAAACACCCTTGGTTATAGCCCAACCCTGCCACGCCCTAAACCCTCCCTCACAACCACCCCCCACTCGACAAAGCCCACTGTAGCTGCTTCCCCCTCTCCCCCTTTCTCAGAAACTGTTACCCCACTTCTTGCTCCCTGGTGAAATGTCCAACCCCCTACAGTTACCTGGTCTAAAACAACACTTGGCCAGGAATTTTTCCATGGGCATGCTACCAAGGGCAATTAATTAGCAATAGTAATGTATTCTATCAAAATCTGCTCCTTTTGTCTTATTTGTCTAACCTTTATGCAATTGTTCATGATGCCTTATTCACAGGCCACTGTAACCACTGTATTGTGTACTGTCTTATTGTCTACTGTGACTTGGAACCTTTGTAAAAGCGCTTGCGTTCAAAGGTCTTTCCGAAATAATTAATACATAAATAAATATCGTTTTAGTGATTCTCCTTTCCCAGCCTCTGTGCCAACAATACTTTAATGGTGTAATTTAAGTATATTGGCCCAGATATTAAAAAGAGTTGAGCCATGCGCAATAGGGTTGCGCCTGCGCAAGTCTGAAATTGTGCCATTCTGCGATATTCAGCAGGAGGCAGTTGCGCCCCCGAAATCATGCTGATCAACAGAGCAATGATAATGAAGGCATGCGCAACCGAAGGGGGAGGAACCATGCATAAATGGCGCAGTGTGATATTAAAGACTTGGCAAGTAATGCGCAACAGTGAGCAGCGAAGTTACATAGCGGAAATGAGCCAAAATAAAAGGGAGCAAGGAAGAGGCGCAAGAACGCTACAGGAAAGCCACATGAGGCAGAGGCAGACAGACAGGGCAGGTGGCACAAACAGGGCAGGCCAGGAAAAGGCCACAGTGAACAGCCAGGCACAGGGAAGGTGTGGGGAGCCACACAGCACAGAGGCCAGCACAGGCAGGTGTACCCGGTGCAGGGGAGGTAGCAGCCAGGACAGTGGGTGGAATACAGTAACAGCTGCCGGGGGGGGGATGAACACTAGCCAGGGACATGGCCAGTGCCATCTTCCACATGGAGGCCATAATGAGGGGGGGTAAGAAGGCAGGCGGCAGGGGGGGCATGGCCGTGGAAGGGCCTGTTGGCGGTATGCCCCCAACAGGCAGTACCGAGTCCACACCAGCTTTGAGCTGTACACAGATACAGAGATTGTGGGCTGGTACCGCCTGAACAGGGCAATTCTGAGGTAGCTCTGTGAGCTGTGCAGTGAGGTGATGCAGGCACCCACACGACGGAGCCATGCCCTGTCAGTGGAGGCCAAGGTAACAGCCTGCATGTGCTTGCTCACTGCAGGTATCTTCCATAGACCAACTGGGGACACCACAGGCATAACCCAGTTGGCCACGTCATGCCACCTCACCCAATTCCTTAGCACACTGCTGCCACATGCTGAGAGTACATCCATTTCCCCAGCACAATGGGGGAGTGCACAGCAAACATACAGGAGTTCCACAGGGTAGCATGTATGCCTGGCATGCTAGGGCAATAGACTGCACCCATGTGGCCATCACGCACACCACCTGGCCCCGAGGGGGCGCATACTCATCGAAGGGCTATGCCAGCATCAACTGCCAGGTGGTGTGTGATGCCAGGGGCATCATCATCCATGCCACGCACCTGGGGAGCACACCATTCTTTCATCTGGCACCAGTCGGGCATTGTGCCAAGATTCGAGAGTGGGGACATCCCCACTGGCCACCTAGTGGGTGAGTATGCAAACCACATGGACAAATATAAGGCCTGGGGGGGCATGGCCAGAGGTGGCATGGGTAGTGGCCTACATGGCCTGGGGCAGGGCAATGCTGATCACCAAACTAACCTCCACCCTCTACACACAGGTGACAGTGGATACCCACTCCATCCCTGGCTGCTCACACCCTACTGGCGGCCCACGACCCCATTGCAGCAATGCTACAATGAGGCACATGCCACCACACGTAATGTCATTGAGTGGGTGTTCAGGATGCTGAAGGCACGTTTCCATTGCCTGGACACCTCTGGTGGTGCCCTACAGTACAACCCTCAAAGCCTTGGGATATTCCTGGCCTGTTGCATCCTGCACAACATGGCCAATGATATGGGATAGTCCATACTGGTCGAAGAGGGGACAGCGATAGGGGACGATGGGGATGCCGGGTGATGATGGTGATGGGCAGCCCCCAGCCAGCCGGACCCCTGACTGCTCCAGCTGGCACATCTGCACCGGACACCATCACGGAGGAGCACTCAACCAACCCAGGTAAGTCATGGGCCATGCGCAACCACCAGTGGCAAAAGGCACAACCCACAAACACTCTGAGGGACCCACACGGGATGCATGCCGTCAAGGGAAGTGGCAGGGCACAGAGGCACACACACAGCCAGGGATGGGTGAGGATTAACATGCCACGCTGAAGGACACACACACATGCACACACACAATGCAACAAATGTGCACAGAGGGCAGAAGGCACACCAACCCAGAACGCACACCCTAGCAACACACATGTCCACAGGCCACCACGCCCACTGCCTGTCCATGTGCATGTGTCAGATGCTGAGCACCATTGCACATTGGTGTACAGCACAATGCAGGCATCATCATGCACATGCAACTCATGGACAGCAGCCAGGAGGTGTGCAGGGACTGTGTGTCCGCGTGCAGGGCCGGGTACCCACCCGTGCACTGCCCACCGACACACACAATGCACACAGGGCAGCACCAGACAGTAGCCATGCTGGGAGACAGGTCAGTCCCGAGACACAGTGCCACGGCCACCACGGATATGTGGGCGGCCCCGCCAAGACCAGCCAGCACTGGCAGACTGACCACTGGCCTCATGGGGTGGCACCGATGGTCCCCCAGGGGTTCCACTGCGTGAACGCGACTGTGCCCATGCTGGGGTCTGCAGCACACCAAAAATGCCTGCACCAGGAGTGCTCAGGATGCCCACAGCTAAACCCGGCATCGACAGGGTGGGAGTCGCACAACACCGGGAATGGGGGGTGGATAGTGCACTGCATGGTGTCCGCGACGCATGGGCACCTGACTGTGTGCCCATTGTGGCCATGACAGCAATGAACACCTGTGCATGCCTGTCAATGGCAGCGGTCACATCCTCCTGCAAATGGTCCATCCGTGCCAGGATCCATTCGGTGTCCCTGCTGTGATGTTCCTCTGCTTGCTCCAGAGCCACACACAGTGCTTCCACAGACATCACAAGCCGCATCTGCTGCTGGACCGATGCTCGCAGTAGGTGGGTGTGCTCGTCCAAGAGGTCATCAGCCTCCTCAGCATCCTGTCCCTCAGGCCTGATGTTCAGCACCCCTTGAGGGTGGGTGCTGCACACCAGGAATAGGTCTGAGCATGTCCACAGACAGTGCACAGATGCCACCACTGAACCCTGTACCCCCAAGCCCAGTGAGTGACTGCTGATGCTGCCTCTCTGGCTGCCGCACCCCAGGGCTCATTGGTGCTGCCGCAGTGGCCGCAACAGTCCCACTGTCCTGAACAGACACCAGTGCTGCCCCACTGGTGCTGACAGGCACAGCCTGGGACTGTGCTGACACACAGGCCCCCACGGCAGCACCACCCACAGCCATGGGCGCGAATTGCCCTGCTGTGTGTCCATCCTGTGGCACACACATGTCACTGCCCATGACGGTCGTGTCATCATCACTGGTGCTGGACTCTGCCCCGGCCACAGCCACAGCGTGCTGGCATCCATGGACGCCAGCATGCTGGGACACAGGCAGGGCTTCCTCCACACCTGTCACAATGACACCAGTGTGGACAGCCAGGCGGCCCCACTGTCGTAATGATCCACATATACCTGTGGAGGTGGATGGTCCCACTTCCGACTCCATCCAACTGTCCACAGTGGACAGGCCCACCACCGCTGACCCATGCAGATGCTCAGGATCTGTAAGGGAAAGCAAAGTCGCATTACTGCGTGTGACTTACCCGGCCCCCCCCAGACAGACCATGACTTACCATGCAGTGATGGGCCACCACCCGTCTGGAAGCCACACCCCGGAACACCCTCTATGGCACTTCGCAGCATGCTTCCAGCAAGCCTGTCCTCTGCTGGGGTGAGCTGTACCACCTCCAGCTGTCCCCACCTGTTGCAGCACGTGCCACCCTGATGGCAGCCACCTTCTCCTTAACCCTCCTCTTGTCCGTGCCCATCTTCTTCTTACACTGCTGCACGGAGCACTGGTGGCTGCCATGTAGGTTCATGGCATGTGCCACCTCCTCCCATGCAGCAGCACGGGCCTGGGGGGTTCCCCACCGTCCACTGAGCAGTGGCTCCTGATCCAGGTAGGCCTCAAAAAGGGCCTCGGTTTCAGCCTTTGTAAAATTCGGCCTCCTCCTCCTCCCACCACTGTTTTCCTCCTCTCCAACAATGTGCTCGGTCATTATGTAGCCTGTAAGAATGGCAGTTGTTGCCTGTGACTGTGCAGTCCCATGCATGTCCCTGAATCCACAGTCCACACTCTCAAACAGCATACTACTCACCAATAAACTGCAGTAACCGACTATGGCCACTGCAGCACATTGTTGCACCTTTATAGCGCAATCCATGCAAATGAGGTGAGGAGCAACTTTAATTAGATGCAAATTGCAGTGCTGCGCCATTGAATGGCTGATCGGATGATTTGCATATGACGGCTGAATATCGCGCTCTTGCGCTTTGCGCAATTGTGTTAAACGTGTTGGGCCAATGGCACAGTTCTGTGGCATGCATAGTACACCTCACTACGCATGCCCAGGTCGCTGAAGCAGGCATCTGTCATGCTGATGATGTGCTAAGCGCAGTAGGCAATGCAGGGTATGGCCACCATTGTGCCAGTGGCGCTATAGCGATGGTCACTACATGGTGCTGTGGCACTGGGCCTTCATAGGCCCAATGGCCCAACTGCCCGATAGTCCACTGTGGTGCTGGCACACAGGCAGCCAATCATGCTACACGCATTGTCATCCGATGGCGCTGTGCGTGGCCTTGCGCCAGAGACCCTTGACCCTGTGCCCGACCTTTGCCCCCTTGGCACCATGCATCAGGCATAGGTGCACCTCTATCGTGCTGTTTGGTAACAGCGCAATAGGGAATGGCAGTGCTGTACCGTGCAGCATCTGCACGTGGGGAGCCGCACTGTAGAGCACCATATTGCCTACTATAGCTGTTGGAATGGCACGTAGATGAGCTGCTCCATGGATGGCCATTGAGCTGGCCAATCTGGTGGCCATAGTTGAGCCACACCATGGGCCTCTCTTTGGGAGGCCCTCTGGAAGAGCAAGGACCCAGGTGTGGCAGGAGGTGGCCTCTGTCCTGGATGAGGCAACAGGCCGGAGGCGTTCAGCTGAGCAGTGCAGGCACTGCTGTGGTGACCTGCGCAGGAGGGAGCCTGAGGTACTGGCCCGACTGCGGTCACGTGCCAGGAGGGGCATGGTGCCATGTCCAGGTAGGGGTTCCGTCAACACACTTTTATCGTCCCTATGAGTCACAGTGTTGTATGTATCCAGCACATAGGGAGGGACCATATGGGGTTGGCCGTGGCGGTGTTCACAGGTGTGGGGTGGGTGGGTCTGGCTGGGTGGGGGCGCAACCTTGGGGCAGGGGGACTTTGCTTCGGCAATGTACTGATGTTCTTCTCTCCTTTTTTTCCCCACAGGCCCAGAAGAACTACACAGGGTGCGGGCAGAGCAGTGGAGGGGTGTTGAAACCGCAGGCAGGTGAGCCGAGGACCAGCAACGCCCACCTGACCGTCCCGATGAGGGTGAGTGACATACCTCCATGATTAGTACTGCATGCTGTGTGACAAGGTGGGCAGCGGGGCATGGCCACCATTCATTGACATCACTGCCATGCACCCCACTTGTTACAGTCAACACTGTCCAGTGGCAATGCATGTCTGGGTGTGCATCACTGGTGGTCCATGCGTGCACCAGGTGCATGGCTGTGCCACTGCCTTTGCACCACATAGCCAGGTCACTAAACAGCCACGGTGGTGCTGTGCATGACTTGGCCGGTGGGTGTGTGCAGCATTCCGCATGGCTGTATGCACCTGGGTGGGCAGGTCCTGTGGACGTGATCACTGCAGGTGGTTACACAACATCACAGTGGTATGTCCCATGGCTGTATGCCATGCACAGTGGGCGGGCTGTATGGAGTTGTGCATTCACACCTATTGACTGTGCTCCCTTGTCCTAGGTACGAGACATCTCAGGGAGATACGGGACACCATGAGGGAGCTCCTCAATCTGGCCCGGGAGTCGGTGGCAATCCTTAGGAGGCTGGACAAGATGGGGGTGCTGCGGTGCCACAGAGCCAGGCGGACCCAGAGCCAGGAACAGGAGTCACGTTGACAGTCCCTTGGTCCCTGACTTCCCCTACCCCCCTGGACCCACCCTCACACCCCACCTATCCCATCCATTTATCACCCTTCCCCTGCCCACCCCACCTTCTTTGTGCCCCCACCCAAGCTTGTAAATAGTTATTATTATTGTACATAGTTAAGTTTTATATTTTTACAACACATTTGAATTTTATATGAATACCGTGGTGGTCTCTGATTTGCAGTGGGCTATAGGTGCTCAGCTGCTGTGGTGTGCATGGCATCAGGGGTGGTGCAGTCATGGGTATGTGTGTGTGTCTGTGTGGAGGTGACTATGGTGTGGGGGTAGATATCAGTCAGTGTCTGTGTTGTGTGTGTTGTTCCCTGTGCACTGGATGACTGTGTGCAGTGGTCCATGGTGCATGCTCTGTTTCCATGGTGCACCCATCGGCCCGTCCATGGCCTGTGCAGCCGACACACATGCCTGTCTGTGACCTGCATGGTCCGCTGGCATGTCAGTGGTGGCATTCCCTGCAGGGCAGACACTGTAACCATCACTTTGCTGGGTTGCCCATGTCACTGGTGTGGTGCATGCCTGGCTCAGGTGGCACTGTGGACAACATGGTCATTGTCCCACCTCCATGCTGTGGCTTGTGTGTGTTGCAGGGGATGTGTCCCATTGTCTGTGGCTTGTGCTCCGGGTGACTACTGGTGGTGTATGGGTCCACGGTGCCTGCGCAGGGTGGCTGGCACTCAATGCCATGGTGGACTGCGAGTTTGTGTGTACATGGCTTACATGGGCCCACAATGGGGACTTGGTTGCCCCACCACTGCATCCCTGTGTTGTTGTGCCCTTGGGTATGGGTGGGTGTCTGTCCATACCCTGTGTGACATCCGGTATGGTGCATGCTTCCATGCACCACTGTGGGTGTCTGTGTTGGCTGTTGTGGCCAGTGGTGGGCCAGGGTGTGTCACTAGAATACTGTGCAGGGCGCTGTACCACTGGTAGTGGTTTCAAGGACATGACCGTCCCATATGGGGTACCTCTTGTGCCAACACATGGTCGGTCTCTCAGCAGTACCTCGGGGGAATGTGCGTGGTGGCACTGTGTCTGCCGTTGTTGCATTGCCATGTGCTGCAACCTGCTGATGGGTGCTCATGGTGGGGCTGGCTTGCATGGTTCTGTGATGCACAGGGTGCATTAACACAGTGGGGGTGGCATGTATGGGGTTTCCTGCAGTGGTGGTCACTGCTCATGGGGGGGGTGTCTGGGGGCCACGGTGCAGGGTGTGCTGTGCACTGGGGAGGATGGTGTGGTACAGGGTGGTCTGCCCTCCTTGTGTGCCAGTCACAGCTTGCCGGTAGATGTGATGGGGCACCAGGGCCAGGCTGTGGGTTGGTTGCTTGTCTCCATGAACCAGTGATTATTCCAGCCCTCCCCCGGTTGTGCTGTGCTTGGGGTGTGGGGGGACAATATCTGTTCTGCTGTGTGTTCCTGTGCCCATCTGTGGCATGGGTGGTGGGCCCCTACCTCCCTGATTGTGCAGTTACATTGCTCTGCAGCTGGGGGGCTCCCTGGTTGCGCTATGGTGCCTCTGGACTGCTCAGCTGAACATCCCTTGTTGCGCTATGGCGCATCAGATCTGCTCAGCTTCCCCTCCCTAGTTGCGCTATGGCGCAGGTTGTGCGATATTCAGTCGTTGGCTGTAGGCGCAATTTGGCCTGCTCCTTTTTTGAATATCGCGTCTCTTGCGCATGGGCACAATACACTTGCGCTTGCTCCTGCTATTGTGCACTTTTTGGGCGCAGTTTGAATATCTGGGCCATAGTCTCTAATTATTTCTACCCCAGATCTCTATGAAAAGTTTTTCTTTAAAAATGAAAATATCTAAATTTACAGTGTCAGGGGTTACTTTTAGGCATTGAGGCATTCAGTTTGCCATTTCAGTGAGAATAAGGCTGTACTGAGACTAAAATGACATCATATAGTTTCCCAACAAATGCCGTGGCTCTTAGAGTTCAGACTGCAGTGACTAAAATATTATTTGGTGGTACGCTTCAACATTATTTAAAAAATTATATTCAGCAGTAAAAATAAAACAATGTACTATTCATGATATATTACAGTTGATCCTTCAGCTTTTTATTTTAGCACATACTTGCTCTTCAAAACATTAAAATCTTATGTGGTAGTCATAAGCTTTCCCAGCCATTATGAGGGGATTTCCATTTCCTGTTATATAATCTGACATTTCTCTTCACTTGTGATATAACTTGAAGCTTTCACTGCAGGGAGAAGTTGGCAAAAATTCACTGCAAAACCTGAGAGAGACAAATAAATTTTTAAAAATGTTCTTAAAGCAGCAGTATTTGTTAGTCAGTCTGTGTTTTTTTCAGCAACAATGTTTTTCTAGCAAAATATCAAGATACCCATTTTATTTTTGTTTTCTTTAATTCCTGAACCAAGATACATTTAAAAGTTTTTCCCCTCTTAAACCTGCAAAAGAAAGTGGTCCCTCGCTGGTCTGACCCCCCCAACCCACATCCAACTCAGCACCCACCAACCTCATCCCCTGGCCAGACACTCTGTAGTGCACTGCCCAAAGAGGTAACCTAGGGTTGGGGGTGTGGACATCTGTTTTGATCCAGTTTGAACTTCTCCGTGCACTCAGTGGGATGTACCTCATCATTTGAATGCATGGCTGTGTGTGGAGTCCAGTGCAGGCTGCAGGATTCTCCTCATGTACCGCCTCCCGGCATGGGGGAGAATTCTGCAAGAAGTAGGACTTCATCAATGATTGGTGTTGGAGTTGCCCAGATGGTTGATTTTGGGTGACTTCAATGTCTGCAGATAGCATGAACTCTGCATTTTGGTCAAGACTTCTCCAGCTTATGAGATATCTTGGCCTTGCTGCTTCTGTGACTCACCACCACGGCCATGCCTTGGATCTGCTATTCTCACTGATGCTTGAGGTCACTGACCTCAGGATTGATCTGGTAGTGTGGTCAGATCACTATACAGTGGAGTTCTCATTTGGGAACCCCCCCCAGTAGTCCTTCCGCTATTGAGATGGTTCGCTATCGCCCATTGATGGGATTGATCCCATAGGGACTACTGGTGGTGGTGGACTTTTCTGATATAAGTACTACATGTGCGGTTGGCACAGGTGCAGCGGTTACAGCCTATAATAGTGCTGTTTCCAATATGCTTCATGCCATCTCACTAATCCGTCTATGACTAAGGTCTTCTGGCTTAAGACTCCCATGGTTTGATGGGGATCTCAAGGTGATGAAGACCATGGGTCAGAAGTTGGAGCATTGCTGGTGGAGGACCCAGTCCGAGGTAGATAGACTGGCTTTGAGAGTTCACTACAGTGAATATCAAAGGGCAGTCAACAGTAAGAAGGCAGAGTTCCTGCCCAGAGGATTGCTGCAGGAAGGAACTGACCAGCCCAGCTCTTTCAAACTGTGGACAGGTTACTTCATCCTGCCTTTCTGCAGCCAAAAGAGCATTTTCAGTCATTTTTGTGTGAGGAGTTTGCTCATTTTTTCTGACAGGGTGTCCTCCATCCAGTCTAGAATCTTCCCAGTGAGGCTAAAATCAGCCTCACAGTGGTGGAGACCTTGTGTGGGCAGAGGCACTCCCTATTGTTTGGGGGTCGTTCCAGCTGGTGGGGGTGGGGGAGGTCACCGAAGTAATCTCGAAGCTGTGGCCCACCTTCTGTGAACTGGACCTGGGCCTGACCCATCTCCTGGTGGGATGTGCTGAGTCCATGGAGCCAGTGTTCACTGAGATAGTCCTGTGTTCACTCTCAGAGGGGTTCTTACCTGGTGCCTTGACGGAGGTGCTGGTGAAGCCACTTCTGAAGAAACCATCTCTTGACCCTGATATAATTATCAACCAATTCCCATTCATGGGAAGGTTGTAGAGAAACTGGTGGCTCTGCAGCTCGAGGCTCACCTCGCAGCCTTTGACATCTATGAGCCATTCCAGTCTGGATTTTGGGCAAGGCATAGCACCAAAGTGGCATTGGTCAGGGTGCAAAATGACCTCCTCATGGTGAGAGATAGAGAAGACCAGTCAATTCTCGTTCTCCTAGATATCTCCTCAGCATTTGACACCATGGACCACACTGTGCTTCTTGATCACCTTAGAGAGTATTGTGGACTCACTGGTACTGTCATCAACTGGTTTGAGTCTTGTCTTACAGTCAGGATGCAGCAGGTAGTAATGGGAATTTCTCCTCCTGCCCAAAACCTCTGCCTTGTGGAGTTCCTCAAGGTTCGGTCTTGTTGTTCACAGTGTACATGCTACGCCTGGGTGAGCTCATCAGATGTTACAGACTGGTTTGTCACTGCTATGCTATGTAGAGGGCCCTGTGCTTCCACAAGCAAATGAGGATTCAATTATACTGTCTCAAAACGTAAAGAAATTCATTGCAAAAAATACATTAATGCATCAGTTAGGGTTCAGCTTAATGCCACAAAAGTAGGGAAATGTGACGTTAGGATTTCCAACCGTAACTCCCCATCCCCTCAAGCAGCAAAAGGACAAGACCACACAAACAACCACAGACAGCCGTCATCAGGTAAGATAAACAACATACAACTGTTTCCAGATGCTACAATGCAGTAGCACTGATGTGCTACCTTTGTGGATTTGTATGTGCAGCTGAACAGGGTCTTGTGGCTGTGTGTGTATGTTGTACAGTATGTCTGAGTACCTCTGGCTGTAAAAGCACATGACACATGGGGGCTGTACTTCTGCAGACAGAAGTACTATTGCAATGTGGGTATCATGGTTTCAGCAGTGTATCTAGAAACTTTTCAAGGGGGTAGCAGTTTACCTAGGGATGGCACTTTCCCCCAAGAAGTAAAATGTTACCTTTTATAGGTCATATTGGGTTACAACTGCTACTTTTTGGTGATCTAAAGGGGTAGATGGTGGTACCTCGCTGTATCTGCTGGTGCATGGTTTTCTACATGCATCTGCATAAGGGAAGACCTCAAAGAGGCCTGTACTTCTGCAGCCAGAAGATGGTGTGTATGTCTTACACTTGTACATAAAAAGGTGCATGCCCCTCAGGTACCTGCACTTCTGCAGACAGAGCACTGTTGCAATTTTGATATAATGGATTTTGTGGTGCCTGTGCTTCCCACAGCCTTAGGTCAGTGTGTGGGTTTACACTTACAGCTGTAGAACAGCAAGCCCCACAGACACTGTGTGTATATCTTACAGCGTGGATGAGTACCTGTAGCTACAAAATGAGGCCTGCACTTCTGCAGACAAAGAAAGTCCTATAATTTGGGTATCATGGATTTGTATCTGTGGCTGCAGGGGCCTGTGCCTCGGCACACAGAAGTAGTGTTGTGATTTGAGTATCATGGATTTCTATCTGCAGCAAGAAGTGAGTGTGTCTATGCTGTGGTGTGTGAGCCACAGATACAAATTCACAAAGGTAACACATCGGTGCTACTGCATTTGTATCATCTGGAAACAGTTGTACGTTGTTTGCCTTACTTTATGATTGCTGTCAGTGGTTGCTTGTGTGATCTTATCCTTTTGCTGCTTCGGAGTGGAGAGTTAGGGTTGGAAGCCCTAATGCCACATTTCTCTACTTTTGTGGCATTAAGTTGAACTATAACTGGTGCATTAATGCAGTTTTTTATGATAGATAGATAGATAGATAGATAGATAGATAGATAGATAGATAGATAGAAAGAAATACGATATATATATATATATATATACACACACACACACACACATATACATATTCTTTGCAAAAACATTGTTAATGCACTAGTTAGGGTAACTAAATGCTACAAAAGTAAAGAAATGTGGTATTAGGGTTTGCAACCCTAACTCCCATCCCTACTCCCCAAGCAACAAAAAGAAAAAAAGCATTAGAGTGTTGGGTCTCAAGAGTCTCAACAAATCAGTGGTGAGGTCTTCCTTGGGGTTGTCAACTCTAATGCTCACCCTTCCCCAAAGCCCATAGCCTTCTGTCCGAAGCACAAGGTACAGCTCCAAGCCAGTGCCTCACAGTGACACACTCTTCAAAGGTAAACAAATGACTTGACACATGCTGGCAACACAATTTGTTGTAGCTTTAGTCATGTAGGACCCTACAGGCCCTTTGTGAAGAAAGGAGATCATGTGTGACATTGTTTCCTCAGGGAAAGGGTGGGCATTAGCATTGCGAGTAAAAAGAATGAGCACTAGGGTTGCCAACCCCAAGGACAATACCACAACTGATTCATCAAGATTCCAGAGCCCTAGCCGGCCCGCCAGTGCAGCAGTTGGATTTCCACTTGCGATGCCGGCGACCCGGGTTCGGGAATGGACTTGGGCCATCGGAGGGCCGGCCGGAGGGAGAAGGATTGAGCATCCGATGACTGCTTTCCTTCTCCAGGGGGAGGATATAGTGTTTGGAGCAATGTGGACACCTAGCGGTGGCTGAGTGTAGCACACGTGCTGGCACCTTAAGTAGGCTCAGGGATGGGGTGGATGCTGGCCATCATTGTATGTCCCTGTCCCTGCATGGGGAGAAAATAATGCCACTTGCTGCCCTAGATGAAGCCTGCCCTCAGCTTCAATTAGCCTCCAGGACAGCCCCTTCAACCTATCCCATCATTGCAGCAACCTTGAGGGAGGGGTGACGCACCTCACCCTGGGCTGCAAGCCAGGGAGTATCAAAGGGGCATGTCCAATGTGGAGGTGGGAGTGAGGGTCCGTGACCAGGCAGATGTTCCGGGTGGCTGGCAGCAACAAAAAGCATAATAAGTAAATAATCAAAAAAAGATTCCAGAGCCCTAAAACCCTAATGTTTTTTTTCCATTGCTGCTTGGGGGGTGGGTGGGTGTGAGTTAAGGTTGGAAACCCAATTGCCATATTTCCCTACTTTTGTGATGTTAGGCTACCCTAACTGGTGCACTAACAAACTTTTTTGCAAAGAATTTCCTTTCTTTTTGAAATAGAGGAATTGTATCCTCATGCATGAACAGATTCAGATGCCCTCGCAGAGAAGACTCCATCCACCAACAGAAGTACAGGGCCCTTGGAGGACCTGCACTTCTGTGCAGCAATGGATGTGAAGAAGAATTCATGGGGCTGCCTGGTAGGGCTGCAGAATTGCTGGGCCCTGTGGTCCCTGCACTTCCATAGGGCTGCAGATACAGATGCACTGGGCAGAGTATCTGTCAGCCAATGCACAGTGCTCTGCCACCCATGGTTGGAAAGGTAAAGTAAAGTAAAGTAAAATTTATTTTTTAAGCACTTTTCAAAAAAACAAAGCACTGAACAAATAAAACAACATTTAAAACAACATATATTAAACAGTATAAATAAAATAAAATTATTCTCCATGAGCCTTTAAAAACAAATAAATAAATAACAAATAGGTGGAGGGCCCTATTCCAAAAGGAAAGTTGTCTTCACTATGTGGTACCGGGGCCCATGCAGACAATCCTGCACCTTTCATTCCCTGGCTGGGGGTGTCACATAACAGTACAATCCCTCACCCTCACCTTGTACAGCTAGGTCACTGAGCTCATCCCCAAACTCAACCCACTGGCACAGGATCACAAAACATACCTGTGTATTACCAGTTATATATATATTTTAAATTTGACCCCAAGTTTTCAAGATATTCATTTTATGATTTGCCTTATAAACATGACATGTACCATTTGTAATATATTTGGCCAAAGCGTATTTCACACCAGCAGTATGAAAACACATCTCAGCCAGGATTTAAAAATGACATGTCACGTTTCTGAGGTGGTGAAAAATGGCTATGTTGAAAGCTTGGAGTCAAAATATTGAAAATACAGAAGTTATGAGTGAACGTTGAAATACTGCAAAGTTCACTCATAACCGAAGCATTTACCATATTTGCACCAAAGTTTCAGCATAGCCTTATTACCCCACCTCATGAAGCCAGAAGGTGAACATTTTCAAATCCACACGAATGTTATTCTGCACCACCAAAATGTCATTCCACGACACAGGTGCAAAAACGCATTTTTATTTGCTGATGAAACTAAGATCTGCAACAGGATAGACACCCTAGAGAGGGTACAAAGGACGGAAAGAGACTTGAAATGACTAAAGGAGTGGTCAGAAGTTTGGCAGCTAAGGTTTTGTGCAAAAAAAGTGCAAAATAATGCACCTGGGTCACAGAAACCCGGGGGTGCAGTACAAAATGGGGACAGAGATACTAGCAGCGTCAAGCAGGAAAGAGACCTGAAGGTAGCCAGACAATGTGACAAAGTGATTGGGAGAGCAAGTGGGATGCTAGGATGTATAGGTGGGGTATTACCAGCAGGAAGAGGGAAGTGGTGTTGCCACTATATAGGTCTTTAGTATGACCCCCTGGAGTACTGGGTCCAGTTTTGGAGGCCACATCTCAGGAAGGACATAGACAAGGTGGAGGACATCCAAAGGATGGCTACCAAGATGGTACAGGGTCTACATCAAATGTCCTATGAGGAGGACTAAAGAATTAAACATACACACCCTGGAGGGGATATGATTGAGACCTTTAAATAACTCACAGGGGTGAATAAGGTACAAAGGGAGGTCTTTTCAGAGGAAGGGTGCTCCAGAATAAGGTGCCATGATATGAAGCTGGGGGGCAGTAGGTTTAGGAGATGTGAAATGCTTCTTCATAGAAAGGGTGGTGGCTGCCTGGAACGATCTTCCAGAGGAGGTTGTTGAGGCGAAAACAGTGGTGGGATTCAAGAAAGACTGGGATAAGCACAAGGGAGTCATAAGGGATAAGTAAGTAAGTGGGTGGCAGAGAGCAGCCATAGACCTGGAGGATCTACAGTGTAAGCAATGCAACAAAAAGGGCAGACTGGATGGGCCATGTGGCCCTTATCTGCCGCCAGCTTCTATGTTTCTATGTTTGGCCAGGATCTGAAAATAACAGCTATCATGTTTGTGAGGTGGTGTGCAAAATGCTATATTGAAAATTTGGGGTCAAAATATTTAAATTTACATAAGTTACATGCGTGCATAGAAAAATTTCAATGTATGCTCATAACTTTGCCATTTTTACTTATTTTGACACCAACTTTACAACATAGCCTTCTTATAATCCCACCTCATGAACCAGGTGGTGACACTTTTTGAAATCCTGCCCAAAAGGTGATTTCACAATCTGACCACAAAGTTAACTTTCGGGCCTGATTTGCATAATTCCACCACCATTTGTCATGAGGTGGGGGGTCCCAAAAAAGGCCATGTTGAAAATTTGGGGTCAAAATATGCTAAAATGACAAAGTCATGCCTCAACGTTATAAACCCTCAGTGAAATACATCGAACTGCACTTACCTTAGTTTCTTATATACCAGTCGCCGGTTACCGCAGCAAGATGCGTCATCAGTCACAGAGTGGATCTTCACCATGGGACATGTTCAGGTGAGTGAGGGTGTGTGGGGGTTGTGGGGGTGTGGGGTGGTGGGTGCTGATTGAGAGGTCTGGGTGCGGGATCAGTGCCTCGAGGGATCATTTTCTTTTTTGCAGGGAAAAAAACAAGAAGGCACAGTTTTCTTCTTTACAAGGGACATTAAAGGGATATTCTGACACTGGGGACTGGGCACCCCAGCATCAGGCTACTGTTCAACAGCACCAGGAAGTGGGCATTCAGTGCTGCCACCTACAATATGGGAATGGGGTGGGTGATAATATACATTAGGAATGGGGTCAGGCAACCTGGAAGGGAAGGGGGAGAAAGAGTCAGTACCGGGGGTGGGTATCCCAGTTTGCTTAACATAGAGAGAGAGAGAGAGACAGAGAGAGATGATAGATAGATAGATAGATAGATAGATAGACAGACAGACAGACAGACAGACAGACAGACAGACAGACAGACAACCGCAGGTTATCCTTCCACTATACACTAGTCTGGTAAGATCTCACTTGGATTACTGTGCCCCATTCTGTGCACCCTTAACAATTCGAGGTAAAAACAACTAGAAGGAGTTCAAGGAGAATGACCAAAAAATTCATGGTATGATTAATAAACCCTATGGGGACAGATTGAGATCACTTGGCCTATTTTCTATACAATATAGACAACTTAGGGGAGACCTTTGCTTGCTCTATAAAGCCTTCAATGAACCAGGACTCCTAGAAAATCTAGGTATTGAGAGGAAACAATGTACATCACATACAAGATCTCATAATATGAAATTAAAAGGAGTACACTGTTGAACAAAAAAAGACACCAATGGTTCACGCAGAGAATAGTTAACTCATGGAATACATTGCCAGCCTCAATTGTAGAGAGCAAAACTATGGATATGTTCAAGGGCACACTAGACAAATTTATGGGTAATACAAAATTTGAATACATAGATAATTAAAACCACCCTTGGGAGGCAAGTTCAACAATAGGCTATGCCTCCTGAACTTGTAAGGAAACTATGAAACTATAAAGATAGACAGATAGAGAAGAGGGGGTCTGCAGCTCATTGCTGTCACTGTAGCCAGCCCATAGCAAGGCTGCAGCTATGGGTGCAGAAGTCAACAAAGTCCCACTGTTCACATACACTAAATTGGGCAACCTTGCTTTTGGTGTGCCCAGAAAAGATATTTCTGGAAACATTTTTTTAAAAAACAAACACCAGAATCAAGCAGAACAAGTCCCATTTAGCTAGGTTCAGGTTTTTTTTTTCGGTTAAGAAGAGATAATTTTTATGTGTTTTCATTGGGGGCTATTCATGGACGAGTGGAATCTATGCACCAAAGGCATGTACTATTCCCACGCAGCTCTGCACTCCTGGGAGATCCATGTGTGGGCTGCAGTCAGGAACACTGGCCCCACCTGGTGTGGCCTCACTTCTCCAGTGCACAGGATCGCCGGGGACTTGTGGAGTGCGAGCAGTGGATCCAGGCAGGCAACCAATCAGCTGCCTGGCCCAGGTTCTGCAGTAGATTACCTCTGCCTGTGCGGCACCAGGCTGGCAGTCAGCGTGCAGTGTGCCAACCACGATGTGGGGGACCCAGTTATCCACCCCAGCCCTCTAGAGTGTGCCCTGACGGCTGGGGGCCTCTGTATTGAGGCCGCTGCCCCCGCCATCTCTGCCACGGTCAGCAGCTGCATCCACAGGGGAGTGTAACCGAGTGCTTGGGTTACGGCTCCCCAAGTTTGTGTAACTACTAGCCATCAAATGCAGCCCTCTAAGGTTTACTGAATCATGCAGAGTGCTGGCACGGTCCCTGCCCCTGCCCCACCCCCCAGTCCGCCCTGGTGGGGAGCTGCACATTTGGTCAGGGGATTGAGTGTGTAGTGAGGGCGTATTTGGATAGCGAATCCCATGCAGGGGGTATAGTGGGCAAGGGCAGGAGCTGGCAAGTGTGGGGTGGGCTACGTGACGGATTTACACGACGCGTACCCACTTCGCACCTTCATGAATAGCCCCCATTTTAATGTTTGTAAGGTTAAAAAGTAAAAAGAAAATGGCAGCCATCTCAACTGGTTATTTTCCACACAATCTGTATTTTTTCCCCCACAACAAGTAAATCATGCAAATAAGCACTCACACTATGTTTTTGTACATTTTGCAGTAGGTTTTTTTTTGGCCAGTCAAACTTGAACATTAACTCAAAAATTGTTGTAACTAAATAATTATAATATTTTTTCATCAAACCTTTGAACGGCACACCCTTGGCACAGGCCCTTTCAAATCTGAACATTTCATGAAACAATTTCACACCATCTAGGCTGTAGATGAGAGCAAAAAATATGTAATGTTAAGTATGTGTTTTTTTTTTCATTTGTTGGCACTGTGTAGCTTGAAAACTGTACAGGATGCCATGACAAAACTGTTCAAATCTTGAGAATCTGACAGCCTGACTGCAGATGCCAAACTCTGTGTTCTTCCTCAAATGATGCCAAAGTTGTTAAGGTGCAAAACTGGTATTTAACATTGAGAGACAACTCAACCCTAATAGGGGTGCTACCACAGCCCTATACCATCTCTCTCTCTCTCTTGATATATGTATGTGTGTGTGTATATATATGTGTGTGTGTATATATATATATATATATATATATGCACACACACAATGGGTGAGTGGTAAATGAGTGTAATAAATGATGTTATTTTCAACAGGTGTGATAAATATAAGACCTGACATTTATCACATCCAGGCAAAACCACCATACCACATAAAGCCACAGAATGGTACATTTTGCAACAATGAGAGGCCCCATTGTATATATCGGATACATGATCGGCACTCGTGTGATATGTGAAATATGTTCAGTCCTGTACAGTGGCCTCTGAAACTTCACCACTGTGAGTATTCAGAGGTCACTTATAGGAGTGAAGATATTTTCCACATCACACTCGTGCTCATCATGTATCCCTATATATCTATTTATATATATATAAACACACACACACACATATATATATATATATATACAGTATATATATATATATATATATATATATATATATATATAATAGATAACCCACTCTTAGGTGTGCAGTCGGCTTTCATGATGTGCACTCCCTTGGTGTTGCGTGTACGCCGCGAGGCCGCGGGCAGTGTATCAACTACAAGGCATGGGTATATCAGGAGCGCGACCGACATCCTAGAGTGGGTTATCTATCTTATAAAATGGTAAAATTGTTTTTGGAGGGTAAAAGTGCAGGTGTGCGGTGGCGCTTCTGATATACACACAGTCATGTGATGTGTTTTATACAATCAGAATACTGAATTTGGAGGATGAGCACCTCCTCCATTTTATAAATATATATATATATATAGATATATATACTATATAGATGTATATTATTTATATGTATATTAATTGCAAAAAAACTGTGTAATGCACTAGTTAGGGTTACTTAATGCCACAAAACTAGAGAAATGTGGCATTTGGTTTTCCAACCCTATCGCCCTTCCCCCAAGCAGCAAAAGGAAAACATTAGGGTTTTCGGTCTCCAGAGTCTTGACAAATCAGTGGCGGAGTGTTCCTTGGGGGTTGTCAACCCTAATGCCCACCCCATTCTGTGAGCAAACAACGTCACACATGAAGTCCTTTTTTTCATGCAAGTCTCACAGGACCCTGCCTGAAGAAAGGTACAACAAACTGTGTCGGCAACCTGTGTCGAGACATACTTGGTATCCTGTGGTGAGACATACTTCTCTCCCTTTGAAGAGTGTATCATTATGAGAAAGAGGCTTGGAGCTGCACCTTGTGCTTCAGATTGGAGGCTAGGGGCTGGGGGGTAGGGAAGAATTAGGGTTGGGAACCCCCAGGAAGACCCTACCACTGATTCACCAAGACTTTGGAGACCCAAAACCCTAATGCTTTTTCCTTTTGCAGATTGGGCTGGGGTGAGTCATTAGGGTTGGTAAATCCTAATGCCACATTTCCCTACTTTTGTGATATTAAGTCCTAACTGGTACATTAACACAGCTTTTGCAAAGATTTCCTTACTTTTTGAGACAGTATAAGTGTATCTTCATTTGCCTGTGGAGTGCAGGGCATTTCTGCCAAAGCTGCAACCAAAATATCAGCATAGTCTTGTTATTAACCCCACCTTATGAACCCCTGTACTGACAATTTTCAAAGCCCTGCAAAACCTCATTCCATGGCATCAAAATGTCATTCCATGCCACAGGTGCAAAAACACATTTTACAGATACATAGATGTCAGCAGACAAGGGCCTTGTGGCCCATGCAGTCTCCCTGTCCCTCTTTCTAATGCTTAAGGTACCCTAGATACTACAAGCCCCCGCCATGCTTGATAATTTCCATGTGCCTATAACATGCATTCTTGAATCCTTGAACCATGGCCACCCCCACCACTTCCTGGGGGAGTCTGTTCCATCTCTCCACCACCCTTTCAGTGAAGTAGAATTTCCTTAAGTTCCCTCAGTTTTCCCTCTTTTAGTCTCATGCTGTGCCCCCTTTTTCTGCTATTTCTTTTCATGTGAAAGATGCTCCCCTCTGGGACCCTGTTGATCCCCTTTAGATATTTGAAAATCTCTATCATGTCTCCCCTCTCTCTCCTTTCATTCAGGGAGTACATATTGAGAGCATTGAGTCTCTCCTCATACAACTTATGCTGCATCCCAGACCCAATTTTTGTCACCCTCCTAGGTACCGTCTCCATCCTGTCTATGTCTTTTTGGAGATGGGGCCTCCAGAACTGAACACAGTACTCCAGATGAGGAATTACTAGGGAGTTGTACAACAGTACCAACACTTCCCTCCTTCTACTTGTTATACCCCTACCTATGCACCCTAGCATTCTGTTAGCCTTTCCGACTGCTTTGTCGCACTGTTTAGCCACTTTGAGGTTGTCTTCTATGACTACCCCTAGATCCCTTTCCTCTGTGGTGGCCTCCAGTGTTACCCCATCTAGTTCATACTTGGCCCTAGGATTCCTTCTCCCTAGGTGCATTATCTTGCACTTTCTTGCATTGAAACCCAATTGCCATTCCTTGGACCAGTTTTCTAGCCTCTTCAGAGCCCTCCTTATTTTTATGTTTGCTTGAACGTATGTGCAAGAAACATAGTGCCACCATATGATAATTCGTAGGTGTGCCTCCCTACTTCCAATGCCCTGCTGCCTTTTGCAGGCATGGCCCAACTCGCAATGAATGTAAGAGCTGTCTATGACAGCTTTTGCAAATGCGCGCATACAGCTGAAAGGAAGAACCACAGCATGTAGGCAATTTGCATACTACCACAGTCGGAAGTATGCAAAGTGCCTATACATCGTCACTGCAGCGCAAGAGCTGTCATAGACAGCTCCTCTAACAAGTAGCACACTGGCAACCCACCCCAGCTGCTCCACATGATCCCCCCAACACACACCGTGATGGTCATGGGGTGCCCAATCCCCATCGGATCCACTGCCCCCAAACAGCCTTCCAGGTGCCATGCTCACCCCAGCATGGCAAACGTCCATCTGTGCCCCCCTCCCAACACACTTCCAGGTGCCACACTGGGAGCCCACCCCAGCATGGCAAATGTCTGTCTGCGCCCCCTCCCAACACACTTCCAGGTGCCATGCTGGGAGCCCACCCCAGTGTGGCAAACCTCTCTATGGCCAACAGAGGTGCCCAATCCCCCGTCGGCTCCGCTGGCCCCTCCAAAAAAAACTTCCAGCTACCATGCTGGGAGACCACTCCAGCATGGCAAACGTCCCACGTCGTCTTCCTAAAAGTAAAATAAAACCTAGAAAGAAAGAACTGTCCCTCGCTGACTGTCTTTCTTCCACACCCACGCCCACCCACTGCGCACCCTGCCTCCCACACCCCCTCACCCCATACTTACCTCCGGAGCTTGGCGCAATGGTCTTGGTGGACTGGGGAACATGTCTGCACTCTTCAAAGCGACCGCAAACTGAGGAAATGCCGTAAGCTGTATAATGGAATAAATGGGAGGTTTTTAACTTTGATGCATATCTCAGGCATTTTTGGAATTTTCTCACCAAATTTTCAACATGGGGTTTGGAAACCCACCTCATGAATTCTGTCACTGTCATTTTGTTATTCAGTCCTGAAAGGTGATTTCCACGGTCACTCTTGCTGAAACCACCTTTTGGGACCGATAATATCAAAATGACAGTGTCTGAATTCATGGTGGAAGCTAAAAACCCTATATTGAGGTAAATGTAGGAAAAAATCCCAAAAAATGACATTTTCTGAACATACATTGAGCAGTTCCTAACACCGTAAGTTCACAAATGCTTAATATTGCCTCCAGATTTCTCAACATTGCCATTTTACACACCTCCTTATGAGCAGTACAGCTGTCATTTTCATATCTCACCCAAAATGTGTTTCCACGCATGCGCACAATGGCACAGTCGGTGTGCGAAATCAATGTTTGGGACAGATTAAGAAAATCACAATGACACTGTTCATGAGCAGAGGTCTTAAAATGGCTATGTTGAAAATTTGGTGAAAAAGTCCCAAAAATGACTGTTTTGCAGCATGCGTTGCGCAGTTCCTACGCAAGCTCGTAAGTTTGCGAATTTGTAATATTTGCACTCCACTCCAGATTTTCAACATTGCCATTTTACCACACTTTCTTATGAACAGTACAGCTGTAATTTTTCACAACATGGCCGAAATGTGTTTTCACACTTTCTGCGCAGAAATGCATGGTCGCTGTGGGAAATCACTGTTTGGGACAGATTAAGAAAATGACAGTGACACTGTTCATGAGTGGAGGTCCCAAAATGCCTGTGTCGACAATGTGCTGTAAAGAAATCCCCAAACTAATAACATTAAGGGTGTGCGTTGCGCACTTTCTACGCATGCTTGTGACTTCACCAGTTTTTTTACTATTTTCAGTGCAGATTTTCAACATTGCCATTTTTTACACATCCCCATGAACAGTACAGCTGTCATTTTTCACATCCTGTTTGAAATGTGTTTTCGCACCTGTGGTGCCAAATGGTGTAGTCATTGTGCAAAATCAGCTTTCAGCTACCGAACTGATATTGCCACTGTTCATAAGGTGGGGGTCACAAAAAACCCATGTTGAAAATTTGGAGTGAAAATACCAATGAACACCTGAGGCGTTAGGGTTTCCGACCATAACGCCCCACCCTGTAGGGACTGACAGGCATCAGGGGTGTGACTTGGGATTGTCGCCTGTAATGCTCATACCATTCCACCCCCACCAACACCCTGCAGCCAGTGAGAGGCATTGAGGTGTCCCTTGGACTCTTCGGACCCAAAGTTCATCCCATACTCCTATACTGCACCCATCTCATCATATTTCCTGATGGAATGGGCTGAGCATGAGGGCCAAAGACCCAAGGCACACCGTGACACTTGTCGGTGTCTGCATGGTAGGGTGTGGTAAAATGGCGTGGCCTTTATGCCTGATGACTCAAAGGCACACTCCACCAATGCCAATGCCAGCAAGCAAACATTCGGCATTGACAAATGCTTGTTTCTATATCTTCCTGTGTCTCTACCCTGTTTCATAGCTTTGTATCATTCATGAACAGGCTAATCCTCCCTTCTAGACCCTCTGCAATATTGCTTATGAAGACATTGAAGTGCACTGGTCCCAGCACTGATCTCTGGGGTATGCCACTTGTTACCCGTCCCTCCTGTGAGCTAACCCATTTACCACCACTCTTTGTGTTCTATTACTCAACCAGTTTCTAACCCATGTGACCACCTCTGTCCCCACCCCCAGATTTGCCAGCTTATGGATTAGTCTCCTGTGTGGGACAGTGTTGGAAACCCTCCTGAAGTCCAGATAGGCCGCATCTGCCACTCTGCTCTGGTCTATTTCCTTCATCACCCTCAAAGAAATCAATCAAGTTGGTATGGCATGACCTCCCTGCAGTGAATGCATGCTGCCTTGGGTCCGGCAGCCCCCTTGTCTCTAGGTAGTCCAACAGCCTTTCCTTAAGCAGGGTTTCCATCATTTTACCTACTATCGAGGTCAAACTGACCGATCGGTAGTTTTCAGCTTCCTCCTTGCTACTACTTTTGTGCAGGGGTACCACTTGTACCCTCCTCCACTCCTCTGGAACCACACCTATTTCCAGTGATCCACTGAACAGCTTAGCCAAAGGTTTAGCCAGATCCTCCTTTAGGATCCTCGCGTGTATCCCATTGGGCCCCATAGCTTTATCCACCCTAAACTGTTCCAGTGCTCTTTTTACTCTGTCCTCTGAAAAAGGTCTAATGTCCACCCCTTCTTCCTGTTTACCCTTCTCCATTAATGGGGGACCATCCCCATTGTTTCTTCTGTGAATACGGAGCAGAAGTATTTGTTGAGGACGGTCGCCTTGTCAATGTCTTTCTCTACTACCCTGTCTCCCACTTCCCTTAGTGTCACAATCCATCCCCCTGTCTTCTTTCTCTTGCTAATATACCTAAAGAATGCCTTCCCTCCTTTCTTCACTGATTTAGCTAGTTTTTCATCAGTTTCAGGCTTTGCTTCCCTTACTGCTTTGTTCTCTTTCCTTCATTTTTCCAAGTATTCTTGCCTGTCCTCCTTGCTTTGTGTTGCCTTGTACCTCAAAAATGCCATCTTTTTCCCTCTTGCTAGCTCTGCTACTCCCCTCGAGAACCACAGTGGTTTCCTCTTTGTTTTGCTCTTGTTGCAGGGCCTGGCACAATGGTTTGCTACCAGGTGCAGGGCTTCTCTTATCTTATCCCACTGTTCCACTACTCCCTTTATATCATCGTATCCCTGCATAGCCATCCTGAATTCGTCCTTCATCTTACCGAAGTCTGTCTTCCTGAAATCCAGGATTCTAGTCCCTGTGTGGCTAGCCTCCTGTGACATCCTTATGGTGAACCCCACAGCTCGATGGTCACTAATCCCTAGGCTCTCCCCAACTGTGACTTCCTTTATCCTGTCCCCATTGCTTAGGACAAGATCCAGAATTGCATTCCCCCTTGTAGGCTCCCGCACTAGCTGTGTGAGACTCACCCTTGCAGGGATTGCAGGAATCTTTACTCCTGGCTGAGGCTGCTCTGGGATGCTCCAGTCCACATCTGGCAAGTTGAAGTCACCATCAGCAGCAGTTCACCCTTTGTTGCCATGTTCTCTGTAGTCTCCAGCAGTTCTCTGTCTACATCCTCCACCTGCCCTGGGGCCTGTATTTCACTCACGTTCTAAGTACTGTTCCTCCCACCTCCAGGGTTACCCACAGTGTCTCTACTTTCTCCCTTGTCTTGTGGGACTGTTGCTTTTATCCCTTCCTGACATACAATGCCAACAATCCCTCTTCTTGCCTTCCTTGTCCCGTCTGTGCAGCATGTACCCTGAAATGGCTGCTCTCAGGCATGGTTGCTATTGCACCACGTCTCTGTGACTGCCATGATATCCAGGTCCTCAGAGGCCATTACTGCCACAAGTTCTGGGTTTTGTTACCTAGACTGTGGGCATTGGTGCACATGGCCTTCCAATCACAGCATTCCCCCTCAGCTGTCAATTGCCCTCCCTCCTGTTTTCTGTGTCTGCCCCTCCTGTACTTTACATGAGGTCCCTCCTTTTTACCTATGGCCAGTCCTTGCTCATGGCCATGCCTGTTTCCTTTAGTCCAATGTTGGGAGGTTCCCTTCCATTCGCTGATCCTCTTACCTTCGTATCTTTCTGTTGCATCCTCATTTAGATCGTCTTCTTTGTGTTGGAGACCTCCCAGTTTAAACCCTCCATAAGACCTCCAGCTTCTGCCTTAGTGCTCTAGCTCCTTCTCTGGTGAGATGCAGACCATCATGCTTGAAGAGCTTCCTGTCCCAGAAGGTCCACCAGTCTCAATGTAGTGCATCCCATTGGCTCGCACCAACCCTGGAGCCACTGGTTGAATTCCTGATCTTTTCATTCCTGATCTTATCCTCACTTCTGCCCTTCTTCCAAACTGGTAACAACTCTGAGAAGGCCAGATGTGTTGTGTACTGCTTTAGGCTCTCCCCTAGGGTCTTCATGTCTGCTTTGGCTTCTTCCACAGTTCTATTTGCTGTGTAATTTGTCCAAAGGTGGACAATGATCACCACAAAATCCTGATCTCTTCTCATCAGATGTCCCACTCTGTCCTTAGCTCTCCTTGCAGATGCTCCTGGCATGCATTTCACCATGGTTTCAGCTCCCTTTACGCTGATGGACTGTGCCTCCACTCCTTGCAACATAGAGTCACCCATGACCAGAATCCTCCTGTTGCTCCATGTATTCTTCTTCTCCTTCCTTGTACCTCCTTCCTGCTTTCTGGAATCAGGTTTGTCCTGCTCTATTCTTCCTTCTTCCATACCTGGTTTCTATCCCCTTGCTAGTGGGGCAAAATGATTCTGCATGTGGATAGCATGTGACTGGCACTGCCCCATCTTAGCTCTAGGCGCCCACTGCCCCTCCCACCAGTCTCCATCCTCAAGATCCGTGAGCCTTTGGGGAGAGTGGGTGGCAAGAGGATGGTGGACATCCCAATCCAGGATTTGAAAAACAGCTGCTATCACATTCACGAGTGGTGTAACAAAATAGCTATGTTGAAAATTTGGGGTCAAAAATTTAAAATTACGGAAGTTACAAGCAAGCGTAATAAAATCTCAACATATGCACATAACTTTACCATTTTTATATATTTTGACCCCAAATTGTCAGCATAGCCTTCTTATGACTCTACCTCATGAACAAGGGTGGCAACAATTTTCAAATCCCACCCAAACTGTGATTTCATCAAATGACTACAAAATTGCCTTAAGGGCTTGGTTTGCGTAATTCCACCTCCGTTGCTCATGAGTTTGGGTCCAAAAAAGGCTGTGTTGAAAATTTGGGGTCAAAATACTGTATGCAAAATTAAAAAGCTATGCGTCAAAGTTCAAAACCCCATTGAAATACTTTGAACCATACTTACCTTAGTTTCTCATATTGCAGTTGGCGTTTCCAGCAGCAAGACGTGTCTTCAATCGAAGAGTGGATCTTTACCCTGTGACCTGTTCAAGTGAGTGAGGGTGTGTGGGGGTGTACTGGGGAGTGTGGGGTGGTGGGTGCTGAGTGGGAGTCAGAGGTGGGGGGAGTCAGATCAGCAAGGGACCATTTTCGTTTTTGCAGGTTGAAAAAAAAACACTGAGGGACAGTTTTCTTTATTTCAGACTGGGATGGTGATCAGAGGGAGGGGTGGAGCCACTAGACACCAAGAAAAGACAACAAATTAATGAGGATGGTGATCAGAGGGTGGAGAGAGTGCCACTAGACAGCAGGGAAAGATATATTAATTATGGGGGTGGCAATTAGAGGGTGGGGGTGCCACTAGACACCAAGGGAAATACAAAGATATTGGGGAATGGCAATCAGAGGGTGGGGTGCCACTACTCCATCTTTTGGATGAGATGTTAAACCAAAGTCCCATCTGTCTGTTCTGGTGGTTGTTCAGGTGTGTGTTAAAGATCCCATGGCACTTCTCGAAAGAGTAGGCGTTTTATTGATAAATGCATAACAAAATCATACAAAAGGATACCAAAACCAGGATAATTTCTTCAAAACTCACAATATAAAACTACATCACACTTTGAACATCCTAGAAAGTAAAGATAGAAAGCGGTGTCTAGTTCAAGCAAAAAGAAAAAAAAGTCACCTATACCTTAATCATAATTTTTCAAAATGTAAACCCCTCCACCACACCACCACGCGTGCACTAGGATGAAACTTTACATAATTTCTATAAACTTTCAGTAACACCTGTTCGCATACATTACAAAAACATCATGCAACATTAGCTTCTGATGAAAATAAAAATTGGCATTGACTCTGCAATAAATAATATTTGAGAACAGCAAAAAAACAGCATCAGTTCCGGAATCGTTTCTGTTCAGCAATCTCGGAAAGTATCCTAATGCCAGTTCTGTATAAGTATGGCTAATCAACCATAGCATCTTCCACTTTTGGGCCAAAAAGACCATGAACATACTACATAAGAACACCCCACTAAAACTGTTTCTTTGATTCTATAACATCCACACAATCAGGTTATAAACACTTTCTGTCCATCACGGTCTTGTGCTTATGGTTGTCCTTAACATTTAAGCACCCATGGGCACTTAACCATTGTGTGTCCCACATTTGGCTTGGCAACCTCGGATTTGTTAGTTGCCGATATACAAAGAAAGGAATTGTTTCCCTCCCTGCAATGTTTAAATATAGGTTTTTCAGGCCAAATATTCCATAGGACTTGATCATATAAGTCTTTTCTGGTCTGTTGAATGACCATCAATTTTGTAATTTTCCACTTCCCTAATTTCTGGAAAATTACTTAAGAAAGTGTCAATGGTACAAGCCCCAAATAGTTTAATGGGAGATTTACCCACGAACCAAAATCTCTTGGAAAGAGTACCATTTCTGGGCATACTGGTTCTCATTAATAGTGCGGTTTTAGATTTGTTACCCAAAATATTGAATGAAAAAGCAATAGGGTTAACCATTTCCACACCACCTCTGGTTATGGGCAGGTATGTGGTTTCCTTCTTAATCAGATTTAGTCGGCTTCCCCACAATAACTGAAAGAATACTCTATAAATCCTCGTCTCTAAAGCCACCAGGGGAGGAAAAACAAAACTAATATACAAAAAAATTGGCAATAGAAATTGTTTTATAACATGCACAGGCTTTAATTTAGACATCCACCAACTTTTCCACCTCTCTGCCTTTTGCTCTCCCCGTTGTACAGCTGTCTCTCAATTTTGTAAAGCACTATTGTCCCCCTTCCCCCAATACTGGACACCTAAACTTATTATGGGTTCTTTAGTTATCCAAATTCCCTCAACCCTATTCGGTTGCCCTAAGTGAGCTCCTAAGTGCAAACCTTTGCATTCAGACTAGCTCCAGATACCTTTCCATATGCCTTTATTTCGTGTAATGTAACCATCACACTTTGTTTATTTTTTGCAAACACGCATACATCATCTGCATAAATCAGTACACACACCTCATCCCCTGACTGAGACCCTGAGATGGCCTGAAAATCCTGCTGAGCCATGATCTTCTTAATAAGTGGATCTAAAACAAAAACATATAAGAGGGGGTTCAGGGGGCACCCCTGATGTACCCCTTTACCCACCTAAAATTAGGTACCTCCTGGTGGAGCTAGAACTAAGGAAATTACAGCATTACCATACAATAATGAAATCCAAAGTAAGCCGGCCCACCGGCACAGCAGTAGAGCTACCGCTTGCATTGCCAGAGACCTGGGTTCGAGAATGGACTCGGGTTGCTGGAGAGCCAGCCAGGGGAGAAGGATTGAGTGCCTGCTGGCTGCTCTCCTTCTCTGGGGAGGGTGAGATGCCTGTCCTGCTGCTTTACCTCCACCTGGGTGACCACGGGTGGAGGTTCAGTGGGACGGCATGTAAGTGGGAGAGAGGGCATTGGCTGGGAGCCTGAGCGACAGCACATAGTGACATGCTCCACCCCTAGGCTTCCCTAGTGTGCTAACATCCTGTGGGGCGGAACCAGAAACAGGAAAACACCCCCTACTGTGGTCATAGAAGGGGCCTGGCTTCTCCAGATCCCATAGCCAAGCTCCCAGCCGAACACCACATGGACCTCCTGGCGCAGACTATAATGGACAGGAGGAAATGCCGGGACCCCTCCCTCCCACTCGGGAGGCAGGCCAAGACAGGATGGTGGTAGCTCTGGTGGGTCCTTAAGGGAGTTACCTGGGGAGGGACTAGGAGATTCCAGCCTAGGGTACCCTGAAGAGAACCTCTGTGGTGGAGAGAAGGGGCCAAAAAGAGAAATAAAAAAATAAATAATTAAATCCAAACTATAGAAACATAGAATTTGACGGCAGATAAGGACCGCTGCCCACCCAGTCTGCCCATTTCCCTACCTAATGGATAAGCTGCAGATCCTAGTTAACCAGCAGCCTACTTCTTCCTACCCCCCCCCTAGAATTGCCTTATGACTGTCCCATGCATGCTTGAATTCCACCACTGTTTTTGACTCCACCACCTCCTCTGGAAGGCCGTTCCATGCATCCACAACCCTCTCTGTGAAAAAATACTTCCTTAAATTACCTCTGAGCCACCCCCCATCTTCAAATTGTACCCTCTTGTTCTTGCACACCTCTTTTTTTTGAAAGATGCTACCCTCTGATGCTACCCCTATGAAAGCTGGAGGAAGCCTATACTTTGCCAAAGCCAGCAACATGAAGGCATGGTCATCCTGGTTAAAGGTCTTTTACTGATCTAGGGATAATAAATATCCCTGTAACCTCTGCTTTTTGCAAAAAGATCCCACATCTCTAATCACACATAAATTTGTCTGTATGTGCCTAACAGGTATGGCACAAGTCTTTACCGGGTGCAAGAGAGTAGGATCTACCCTTTTTGGCCTGGTTTGCAAAAGAAATGTCAGAATTTTGAAATCTAAATTTAGCAGGCAGATAGGTTTCCAGTTTTCTATTAATGTCTTATCTCCTGCTTTATATGAATACATGATCAAACCTCTCATGAAATCATGTTAATTCTGGTAAATGTACTATATATTGGTATATTTTTACAAGAATTTGTGCCATGATGCTCAGAGATAGTTTATAAAATTCATTTGGGAGGCCATGCTCCCCAGTGTGGACCCTAATTTAAAGGATACCTAAACAAGCAGTTTTTAAAACTGCAAACTCCAAAATCTGGCTTCATAGTGAGGGAAATAAAGGCTGCTGTTTACATTTATATAAAACTGCATTTATGTAAATAACATAAATGCAGTTTGATAGCTTTTGAAAAATGTAAACATCAACCTTTCACTTTCAAAAAACAGCCTTGGTTTCTCCCTAAGATGTCTGCCAAGTGTGTTAAGCGATGAGTCATGATGACATCATCAGAGCCAGAGACAGAGACCCACATATATTCCTATATAGTGCCAACTAGTTCTTCTTTCTCTCTTTGTTTTGAATTGTTGTACCAGAATGATCAACACCATGTATTAACTTGTGGATTATTTTGATCAGTACACATGTTAGGCTATGATTTTGTTTACTTTAACTTGCAGAAAATGTTTTGCAATCCAGCTGACTTTTTCTTTGGCAAACTACAGTACAGTACAACACTTCAAATACCTGATGATCTAGTGGTTATGTGATGCACTGAATTTTGTTTTTTAACAACCAGGAGAGACACACTAAGCTGAAAGCTTGTTTACTGGTGTGGCCTGGGAGCACAAGAAAGTTTAGTGACTTGCTCAGGGTCACATAGCAAAGTACCAGTATGGTTCAGTTCCAAAGCTCATGCTCTCTTGTTAATGCACAAATAAGGCTTTCTTTTTCCACATGAACCCTCTGCACCTAGCCTGCCTGCTGTTGAACACCCCACCATCCATACCCTGTCCTTAGTACTGCCTGGGACGGCATGTGCTTACTGTCTCATGAAGAATTATCACACCATCTGATTGTAATCTTGTACCTCAGAGAGTTGTGCACACCTATACTGATACACATCATCAGCTGGCACTGTTACAAAATGCCTCTCAAATCACTCTCCAGTCCACATTCTCAGTGTTTGACTTCTGCTCCCACAGTAAACATTGAGTGGATCACCACCCTTCTGCACAGTGAAGGTAATATGTACAGTTCCCTGTTGTGTTTTTCCCACCTCATTAACCAACAACTAGGTCTTCCTGGAGGCCAAGCAATAAGCATCATGACCCACCAGAAAACTGCTGTTCGTGCCTCATAGGGCTGCATTTACAATGGATAACAATATTATTAGCAGGAGAGGCATACTAACACCTTGAGTGAATCCACCCGACTTCCAGTGTCAGTCTACTCCTTTACCTGTGATCTGCAGAATCCTGCAGGACAGTTCCCAGCACTTCTTCTATAGTACTTTTCTGTGCTCTACTCCACAATGTGAGTTGGCTGGATATCACCCTTCCAAATCTTGAATGAGCTATACACAACTCCCTCAATACTGTCCTAACGAACATCAACATCCCCCACACCCGAGGGTAATCTCCCTACACTGAATTCAAGTAACAGTTTAGGTGCAGCCCTGCCACTCTGAGTGTTTGTCATCACTGGCTACTCTCATCCACAGTCAGGTAGTGATCACGATGCTGGCAGCCCACAGTTCAGATCTCACAGTGATCTGCTCAACGTCCTCCTTCATGTCTTCAACTAACCTGAATATAGCTATACCCTGCTGGAATGGCCTCTTTAGTCCTTCTCTGGCATTCATTCTTCTCACCTGCTTCCCACACCAAAAACTGGTGAGTTCACTACCCTTCCGCATCATGAATGTGGTTAGTACAGTCTCCTGTGTTATTTTTACATATTAATAATAAACATAATCTTCTGGTAATCCAGGCTGATAGCAGCATGGAAAAAGTGGAAAAATAGGCATTTCTACCCATGTAAGATTTAAGCCGCCTATGATTAGGCACCATTAGATGACGTCCATAATGATGTGCACACCCATCATTTAGCAGTGCCTAATCAAAGGTAGCCTAGATCTTTTAAGGATAGGAAAGCCCATCATTCCCCTTGTTCCCTGCTGCTATCAGCCTAACTTACTGGAAAAATATGTTTATATTTGTTATGTCAAAATAAACCGGGGACTCTGCTACTTGCATTCATGATGCAGAAGGGTGATGAGCTCACCTGTACTCAGTGTGAGGAGGAATAGTGAAGAATGAATACCAGAGGGGAACTGAGAAGGCCACTCTTGCAAGGTACTGCTATATTCAGGGAAGGAGGAAGACAGAAGGAGAGAAATATGAGCAGATTACTGTGAGAAATAAGATGTGGGACTGCCAGCACCTTGATCACTACCTGACCCCGTTGTCCTGGCCAACATTCTCCTTCCCATAAAACCAGTTCATGCAATTGTCCAAGGCTGTGTGTGGATATTAATGTGTGGAATGGCTGCAACTACACTTTTAGTCACTTCACTTCCAGTCTAGTATTGCTTGTAAAGCACTCTGGGATACAATGTGTATGAAAACCATTATATAAATGTATATTATTATTATTTACCATGGAAAAAGAAGACAAGACAAGCATACATTTGATTTTTGAGAAAGTGAACTCTAACTTTGAACTGCACAAGAACTTACTAAAAAAGTGGTGGCTCTAGGGTGGTGAATGGTGTGGTTGCAACCCCCGTCACATCATAATAATGTACTTGCTGCTGCTGCATTTCACTTTGTTGAAGAAGTCTAATTTACTGATTGTACAAATGTTTACATTCAAACTATGGATTACATTTGTAGGTTCTGTCACAAAACATACTAGAAAAGAATAATAGCCTAAAATATAAAGGTTTAGTAAAATGTTAAAAAGTGCACCACCCTGCACCCGCATTGTAGCATCCTGGATCTGCCATAACCACTAGACCACCAGGTTATTCAAGATTTGTACTGCACTGTGGTTTGCCACAGATAAAGTCAGTTGGATTAAAACACAATTTCAACATGTTAAAGTAAGCAAAAGAACACAACTATAGCCTGACATGTGTATTATACAAAATAATGCACATGGTTTTGACCATTTGGGTGAAACAATTATATACAAAGGGAAAAAAGAACTAGTTAGCACTATAGAAAGCCATATATCTCTCTGACTTTGGCTCCAATGATGTCATCAGGCTCAGGTGATACCAAACACATTTGGTGGCCATTTTAAGAAACAGGTAAGACAGTTTTTTTGAAATTGAAAGGCTGATTTTACAATTTTCAAATGCTTTGAAATCACATTTAGGTAAATTATATAAATGTAGTTTTAGCATTAATGAATAGAGCAGCCTTTCCTTCAGTCACCTACGGAGTCAGATTTTTGAATAGTTTGTTGTCCAAATGTTGTTTAGGTATCCTTTAAGATGCTTTCTTACTGCACAAACCTCATCCACTGTAATATCTTGAGCTACATTTTGTCTTTGCTGTGGAGATAAGGTGGGAACCTGCAGGTCTTCAAATATTCTGACACTTTTACTTCCTCCAGGTTGGTTGCACTTACTAAGTGGAATAAATGTGTGTTACCTACATCCTGTATCCCCTGAGAATCAGATTTCAGTACCCCCCCACCCCCACCCATTACTTAAAGCTGAAAATTGAGCCTTATACTTTCTTTCCTTACCGGCCTAACATGGGTTAGAAAGCAGCGTTTTCCTCACCCTGAAACTGAGTTCAGCTTGTTATGTAGCTGTCCTGTCATACTGCAGAGTTTTCATTTCTTCCTTAATGTTTACTATTTGAGCCATATAATCTGTTCTACTCACAAATGTCTTAGTCAGTAAACAATTGTTCTCTTAGGGAGAGATATCGCAATCATTTAACATTTGCAATGCCCTTCCCATGTACCTGTAACCTGTTAACCAGATCTGTTTTAGTTTGTAGCCACCAATGCATCATATTAAAATAAAGGTTTAATACTGAAGCTCTTGCAATCAAGACATCTAAATTGCCTGTTTTAACCTCAAGTGATACTAAACTGTCTTTTGTTCAGTTTCCACCTGTGTGTATTCTTTCTAGCTCCTGGCTCTGTGGTTACCAACTTTTAACATAATGTGATCTGAAAATTTGACAGGAATTATAGTAGCTTGCTGCACATGTATCATCCCTTATAAAAAATATAATCTATTTTGAAGCATAATGACTTTGCACATAAGTATAAGTGATTGGTTGAACTGCCCTGGTGCTGCAGTCCACTAACTCTTCCATGTCAATACAGGCTTGTAAGGCCATAGAGTCACAATAGACTTTCTTCCCTAGTTTTCGCTGGTCTGCTACCCTCAAACTACAAATTAAAATTCCCCACTAAATATAGCTGCCTAGATGTTAAGTATGGCTGTATGTCCTCCAGCATCTAAACTCTGAAGCCTTACTCTGTGCTGCATACACCACAATAAACCTACTCGGTGACCCCTGCCATATGCCATCTACCAGGAGCACCCTGCCAAGAATTAATTAAATTATGAAAAAGAAAAGCCATACCTGAAAATAAAGTACCCACCCCATCAGTTACATCCTCCCCAAAAGACCAATGAGAGGGCCCCCACACTCATTACCTCCAAGCTTGTGCTAAGAGAATACTGGAATTGAACCATGTTTCCTGCAAAAAGAGTATGTCAACTCTAGAGTCATATAAAAGGAAAAGACAGCTTAACGTTTGGTACTAGACAAAATGCTGTGAACATTTATAGTAGCTAAAGAGAAAAACATGGGTTATATTAATGAAAGACAACTCATTTTGTTTTTCTTTTTCTTTTCCTTTCTCTCTTCCCCAATACCTGGTTTGTCCTGCTCTTGGGACTGAGTATGGGAAGACAAAGCATCTGTGTCCAAGTTCCCCATGTCTGACCCTCCACTACTAGTTTTTGAAAGGGCTTCAAAAGGGTTAGACATCTCGATATCCACTGGGTTATTCATCTTCATCTTTAGACTTTGATGTCTGTGCAGGGGAGCTTTCCATGGGAGTGAGGATGGAGGTATTGCATCCCTTATTTCCTGTGGTAGGGATTGCATCTGGAACTATGTCCATTGGTGCAGATTCAGAGTCTGCACTAGAGGCCACTACAAGTGAGGTCATGTGGCACCTGTTCTTTTAAGGGCCAGATTTGCCCAGTTCAGTGATCCGGGGAGCATGTCCATGGGGCAGGATGAATGGCACTGAGGTGCTGGGGTTCACTTGTCTGGTGTGGGAGCCAGTCATGGCTCTGAGGCTCTCTGGGGTTCAGGAGCAGGTTTCAGAAAGCTGGGTTCCGAGGGTCTGTCTTTTGTTTGCACACTTCTGATTAATTCATCATGGTTGATGGTGGCGCATTATTGCATAGCCCAGGGGCACCTCTGGAAACTGTGACCAAATTCTTCACATTAATTGCATTTAGCCAAATTGGCACATTGGTGGCAGATGTGGGCAATTTTGTTACAAATGCCACATTGAAGTTATTGCACACATTAGCCAAATGTGTTAATGTGCTCACACTTATCTCAGGCTTTGGGCTGTCCTGCTTAATAACAGACCCCCATCTTCTCCCAAGAAAAGCTGACTGGCAGTTGGACTGTACCCTCATCTGACTGCCACAGCTTAACTTTAAAGGTCCATGCAGTCCAGAAATTCTCCCTATCTAGAATGCCTCTGGAGGCCAAGTACCTCATAATGTTGCTGTAGCCAGTAGGTGATGTCACTAATATGAACCTCTTTATTTCAAAACATTATAGTCACTTGTCTAATAGTAGATTTTGACAAAGGGATACAAACAAAGGGGACCATAAGGGGAGAACTTTAACTGGCCATACTTCATCCAAAATGCTCCAAGGCATGGGGGAGTGAAAACTCAGGTCAAAGGTGTCCTTGCCGAATTATGAATAAGGGCATACTCCTCTAAAGCCATAAAGTGCATTGACTCCATAATAAGTGTGCCCTACAAAGTATCTGTCTGGTTTGTTGTCCATACTGTCACAAACCCACTCAGCAGGTCAGGCCTCTACTCCCAAAGTGCCAACCTCCGAGCGCAGTCTTGTGAACAGTTTAACAGAACAAGGTAACACTCTTGTCTGTTTTGTGAGTTCGGATCAACCTTTGGTCTCAAGTCTTGGAGGGATTCAAACTGTGAACCTCTTGCTAGTGTACCCAATGCACAGGCTCAGATATTTCTGTCTTCGGGGGGGCCAAATATCTTTGCCTATGGGCATCTAACCAGGTATACAGAGATGAACCCTTAAAAACTTTAATAAAGACCTCAGATTTCAAATGCTTCTCTTTCCAGTTTGGTATCACCATTCAAGCTAAGCTTAGTGTCTGCAATAACCATATATACTTGTCTTACAAATGAAAAGAAATCAAAGACAGACCAAATATGCTCTAAAAAGAGTTTTACTAAAATAGATAAAAATATGTAAAACACAAAATACAGAACTCTTATATCACAAGACATGCAAATCTGTTAAAAGAACAAGGTTTAAACAGTGCAAATTTCCTGCAACAATATTTAGATTTATCTTTCTAAATACCTGTTTAAAGTGCTCACAGATGTTTTATTGTCAGAGTCTAGATAAAAGTGTCTTGAAGAAAAACAGAATATTCCTTAAAGCAAACTGTATTTGCCAACCCCTTTTTGTGTGAGGTCACCTAGCTCCTCCTCTGTCAGAAAATATAAAAATATATATATCTAATAAAAGAAAACAGGATGTCTTTTTCAAGAATTAAATTCTGCAATCCTCAGCATGACTCATGTCCTTCAAATGACATTTCTTTGATCTCATGATAAGCTTCCCCCTTCCAGGACATGAAAACATCTTTATGATTTTGCACTAATACATCACAACCTGCTTTTCTTCCTCTGGAAATGTCATAAAATGGATATGCTCAACTCAAGCTTCTTCCACCCTGTAATTAGTTTCAGGCCTTCCATGTAACACCTGGTATCCAAAATCTGTGTGTGTAAGATCTCACATGCTGGTTCAGCATTTTCTCATGGCTTTCATCTTGCAGCTGAAACCTGGGAGGTGAGTGAAGTCATTTCAAGAGTACCAGATTTCTCAGCAGAGACAATCAGTAATATATTTTTATATTTAAAAAATGATACAGCACTCAGAACTGGCTGTCCATGTCACAATTCCTCCCCATCTAGACTGAATTTGGGGTTTTATCCTCTACATGGGATGAGCTTCCAAATCAGTTCACTCCTCATAGACCCTAGACAGCCCATCTGAGTTCTGGTTTTGGCTCCAGGCCTATGTACAATTTTTAGATCATACCCTTGTAAAGCAAGACTCCATCTTAGCAGTCTGCTATTGTTTTTCCCCATCTGCATCAGCCAAAAAAGGGGGTTGTGGTCAGTCTGCACCACAAAATGCTGCCATACAAGTATGGCTCTAATTTCTTTAGGGACCACACAAGGCAAGACACTCCTTTTCCACCGTGGAGTACGCTTGCTCCCTAGGAAGTAGCTTCCTACTCAGGTACACTACTGGGTGATCATAACCTACAGGAGAGACCGGCAGGGGAGAAGAGGGGGAGGAGTAGCTCTCTATGTAAAGGAAGGGATAAAAGCAACTGAACAAAAGAGTAAACAGGGAGGAGAGGAGGCACTGTGGGTCACCTTGGAGACTGGAAAGGGCACCACAATCCGCACAGGGGTTGTGTACAGACCCCCATGTCAGGGGGAGGGAATGGACAAGGATATGATAGAAGGCATTCTTAGGATGGCAGAGAAAAGGGAGATACTGTTGATGGGAGACATGAATATGCCAGATGTTAACTGGAGCACCTTTGCTGCAGCCACATCCAAGAGCAGGGCCATTCTTGATGCCCTACAGGTGGCAGGCCTCAGACAGCTAGTTTTGGAACACACTCATGAGGGAGCAATCTTAGACCTCATACTCTCAAATGAGGGCAGTGAGAGGATCTCAGATCTAGAAGTGGGTTGCCATCTGGGAACAAGTGACCATCAAACAGTGTGGTTCATGTTAAACTCAGCTACAGAGTCAAGCCATACAAAAGTGAGGGTACTGGACTTCAGGAGGGCTGACTTTGGCAAGATGGGAGAGTGCCTCAGAAAAGCACTAGCAAACAGGCTAGAAGGAGGGGTGGAGCAACAATGGGGAATCATCAAAACTGCCATCACAGAGGCAACAAGCCTTTTTGTGAAGCAAATAAACAAATCAAAACAAAAGAAAAAGCCACTATGGTTCTCAAAAGAAGTGGCTGGGAAAGTCAGGGAGAAAAAGATATCATTCCGGAAGTATAAGGAAACACAGAAGTTGCAGGACAGAGAGTTGTACCAGTTAAGGCAGAAGGAAGCAGGGAGGGAAGTCAGAATAGCAAAGGCCCAAACTGAGGAAAAGATAGCCAACTCGGTTAAGAAAGGGGGTAAAACCTTTTATAGGTACATCAGCGAGCATAGAAAGACAAAGGAGGATAGTGAGGCTGAATAGAATGAACGTGGGTGGGCAGAAGGGGACAGTGAAAAGCAGGGATACTGAATGAATATTTCTGCTAAGTATTCACAAAGAGGAGGGGAAGTGCCTAATCCAATTAACAGAAGCACTTTTGATGGGGGGTCGATCCAGTCCTTTCTACAGAAGAAAGAGTTCTGCAAGAACTCCTAAAACTGAAGGTGGATAAAGCAATAGGCCTGATGGAATTAACCCAGAATTCTAAAAGAATTAAGGGGGGAATTAGTGAAACCACTGGCTACTCTTTTTAATAAATCATGGGAGGATGGTGTGGTACCCGAGGACTGGAGGAAGGTGGATGTGATTTCCCTTCACAAAAGTGGGACAAAGACAGAAGCAGGAAACTACAGACCTGACAGTTTGACCTCTGTGGTAGGGAAAGTGATGGAGTCACTTCTGAAGGAAAGAATTGTTGAGTACCTAGAGGCCAGTGGGCACAGACCCAAGGCAGCATGGGTTCACAGCGAAGGTCATGTCAGATGAATCTAATAGATTTCTTTGACTGGGGTGACCAAAGTAGTAGACCAGGGAGGGGCTGTGGACATGGCCTACCTAGACTTTAGCAAGGCATTTGACACAGTCCCACACAAAGATTAATAGTCAAATTAACCAGCCTGGGAGTGGGTCCCAGGGTGGTAGCCTGGTAAAACATTGGCTGGACAACAGGACACAGAAGGTAATTGTAAATGGAGTCCACTCTGAAGAAAGGCGGTTACTAGTAGGGTACCGCAGAGGGTTCAGTACTGGGTCCAGTCCTTTTAATGTCTTTATAAGTGACATTGCAGAGGGACTGGAAGGAAAAATATGCCTCCTTGCAGATGACACAAAGATCTGCAACAGGGTTGATACACAAGGAGGCATGGAAAGGATGAGAAGGGACTTGGCAAGGTTGGAGGAATGGTCAGAAGTATGGCAGCTTGGATTCAATGCAAAGAATTGCAAAATAATGCACCTGGGAAACAAGAGCCCAGGGGAAGAATACAAAGGGGGGAGGTAGTAACAACAACAAAAAAGGAAAGGGACCTGGGGGTAATCATATCAGATGATCTTAAGGTTAGCAAGCAATGTGAGAAGGCAGTAGGGAGAGCTGAGGATATACTGGGATGCACAGGGAGAGCATCACCAGCAGAAAACAGGAAGTTGTTATCCTCTGTACAGAAAGTTGGTGAGACCCCATCTGGAGTACTGCGTCCAGTTCTGGGGACCCCATCTCCACAAGGACATAGACAGGATAGAGGCAGTCCAGAGGAGGGCAACTAAAATGGTGCAGGGTCTGCAAGAGAAGCCATACGAGGAGAGACTAAAGGAGCTTAATATGTATACCCTTGAGGAAAGAAGGCAGAGGGGGGACATGATAGAAACTTTTAAGTACCTCAGTGGAATCAATAAAGTCCAAGAGGGTAGCATCTTTCAGAAAAAGAGATGTGCAAGAACAACGGGACACAATTTAAAGATAGAGGGGGCGGTTCAGGGGCAATGTGAGGAAGTATTTTTTCACAGAGAAGGTAGTGGATGCATGGAACAGCTTTCATGAGGAGGTTGTGGGGTCTAAAACTGTGGGAGAATTCAAGAATACATGGGACAGACGTAAGGCAATTCTTGTGGGGGGTAGGAAGAAATAGGCTATTGGTTAACTAGGATCTGTGGCCTATCCTGTAGGTAGGGAAATGGGCAGACTAGATGGGCCAAGTGGTCCTTATCTGCCATCAAAGTCTATGTTTCTATGTTTCTGTCCCTTGGCTGGACGTCTGACTCAGTACTGCCCCAATACCCACATCTGAGGCATCTGTCTGAAGTATAAAGGGTTTGCTATAGTCAGGACTTGTTAAAACAGGAGCACTGCACAGTGCCTCCTTTAGTCTGGTAAAGGGTTCCTCACAGGCTGGGCCCCAGGTAATTTTCTTTGGCACCCTTTTCTTTGTCAGGTCAGATAGGGGAGCAGCCAGGGCACTGTAATTGGGTACAAATTTCCTGTAGTACCCTGCTGTCCCTAGAAAGCTCCTGACCTGCTTCTGGGTTTCTGGTCTGGGCCATGCCTGGATCACCTCTACCTTTATTTGGTTAGGACAGAGCTGTCCCCAGCCTACCACATGCCTGAGGTATGCCACTTCTCCCATGGCCACCTGGCACTTCTCGGCTTTGACAGTGAGCCCGGACCTCTGTATCCTGTCCAGCACTTCCCTAAGGTGGGATAGGTGTTCCTCCCAGCTGGTACTAAAGATGGCAATGTCATCCAGGTACACCACGGTGTACTCCTCAGCACCATTTAACACCTGGTTCACCAACCTTTGGAAAGTGGCCGTGGTGTTCTTCATTCCAAAAGGCATTACTTTAAACTCAAATAAGCCTATCGCAGTGATGAAGGCTAACCTCTCCCTAGCTCTCTTTGTCATCTCTACCTGCCAATACCCCTTTGTCAGATCAATGGTCGTAATAAGGTAGGTCACCCCTCCCAACTTGTCCAGGAGTTCATCCGTCCGGGGCATCAGGTGGGCATCGGACTTCATGACTGCATTCAGTCCATGATAGTCCACACAGAAATGAGTTGAGCCATCTGACTTTGGCACAAGGACTATGGGTGAGGCCCAGGGGCTGTGGGTTCTCTGGATTACCCTTAAATCCAGCATCTCTTCCACTTCCCTCCTAATGTCCTTTTTGGACAGCCTCTGATACCTGATATGCTGTCCGCTGAATGGGCGTTTGTGTCCCTGTCTCCACATTGTGCATTGCTTAGGGGGTTAGTCCAGGCTTGGTGCTAAACAATGGGGCAAAGTCTGCTAAAACCTCCCTTACTTTCTGGATCTGGGCCGGGGCCAGCTGGGGAGACAATTTAACTGCCTCCACAGAGGACTCCCGCTTGCTTTCCTCCAACAAGTCTAGACGGGGTCTCTTCAGTCCGTCCCCTCCCAATGACTACACACCAAACACCATGTCAGCCCCATTTGCATATGGCTTTATCATGTTGACAAGGTACATCCTTTCTGTCTCTGTCAGGTAACTCCACAATGTAGTTCACGTCATTTACCTTCCTAACCACTTTGTAAGGTCCTGTCCGCTCAGCTTGCAGCTTGTCTTTCCAGACCAGAATAAGGACCATGACTTCCTGACCCACCATGTACAAGTGAGCTCTGGCTCTGCGGTCATACCATGCTTTTTGTTTCTGTTGGGCAGCTGCCAGGTTGCTCTTGGCTGTCCCCATAAGCTCCTTCAGCCTTTCCCTAAACCTAAGGACATAATCCACAATGGGAGTTCCCTGGGTGGCATGCTTGCCTTCCCAGTCCTCCCGGATCAAGTCTAGGGGCCCACGTACCCGGCGTCCATATAAGAGTTTGAAGGTGGGAAAATCCTGCCGACTCTTGTGGGGCACCTCCTGTATGCAAACAACAGGTGGGGAAGGTATTTCTCCCAGTCCCTCCCATGCTGTTCAGCATATGCCCAGAGCATTGACTTTAGGGTACCATTGAATCGTTTCACAAGTCCATTGGCTTGTGGGTGATACAGTGTCGTGCATCTCGGCACCACCTCACACTTCTCCCATAAACATTTCATCAGGTCCGACATGAAGAACCACCTCACTGGTGATTACCTCCTCTGGAAACCCAACACAGGAGAAAATCCCAAGTAAGGCATCTGCCACTTTGTTTGTCCTCAGTGAGGATAGGGTGACTGCCTCTGGGTACCGGGTGGCATAATCCACCACAGTCAGAATGAATCTCTTCCTGAGGAGCTGAGGGTATTTAAAGGCCCACAATATCCATTCCACCCTCTGGCATGGCTCCTCCGCTATGGGCAATGGAATCATGGTGGCTTGGCTTTTCTTGCCTGCCTTCCCTATTTCCTGGCACCGTGACAAGATCTGCAATGCTACTTCACCTGCTGGGTGAAGTTAGCCAGTAGAAATTTTGTGCTAACAGCTGTGTGTGCGTGATTCCCAGATGACTAGACAAGGAATATCATGTGCAATTTTCAGCAACTGCTCATGATACCCTGGGGAACGACAAGCTGCCTGCCTAGCATCCTTCCCTCTCTCTGCACTGCCTGAGTATACATAAGTCCATTTTCCAATAAACCTTATGTCGGCCATCACCTCTCTGTGCGCCATCCAACTCTGCCCAAGCCCTCAGCTTCTCTAAACTAGGGTCACTTCTCTGAGCAGCTGCGAACCCCTCACACATTCCCAAGGCATGAGACAGGTCCCCTTCAGTTGCTAAACTAGGGTCCCTAGCACTAGCAATCAGGGCCCTCAAGATCACTGCCAATCCCAACCCTCTGACAATGGGTCACCCCTCCCTCTTCAGAGTAGCCTTCCATAGCTGTGTGGTCACTTGCTACCGGGGAAACTTCTACCCCTCTTCATTAATCTCCATATCAGAAGACACCGGCTGAGGAACCAGCCTCTCAGTGGTTTCCACAATGGCTTCTGTGGGATTCAGGGAACTACAATTTTCCCTTGCTGCTTGGCTATGGGTACCTGCACATACCATCCCTATTGGAGGTTGTCACCCAGGATCACATCCACTGCTAATGTTTGGCTACAGCCACCGTGCACAGTTCCCCTGTTTCACCCCAGTCTAAGAGAACACTAGCGAGGGTGCAATGTTTCGCCTCACCACTGAAGTCCTGTACGGTGACGTATTTATTGGGTATAAGCTGACCAGGCTCTACCAGATCCCCTTTACCAAGGTCAAGGATGCCCCTGTGTCCCTTAACCCTTGCATCTGCACACCATTCACCATGACTGGGTACATGTGTTCCCTCATGTTCACTGGCATGCTTCAGTGACACAAACAAAATACTTCCTTTCTAGTACCCTGTTGTGTATTATTGCTTGCCTTTTGGGACACTGTCTGGCAATATGCCCAGTTTCTTTACACAACCAACAGTCATTCCTTCTCTCAGAGAAATCTTTTCTCTGAAACCTGGGGCTAACTGATTTCAGTGGAGGCAGTGAGGGTTTTAGCTGCCCTGAAGGCGCGCTTTTCCCTTTCTGCACTGCCACGCCTGCCCTATTTGCTCTCAGAGCAGGTCTGCTCTTGGCATAGTGGTCCGAGAGTTCAGCAGCCTCTTGCACTGTTTTGGGATCTCAGTCCTCTAGCCAGGTTTTTAGCTCTGCTAGGCAAGCCCAATAAAACTGTTCTAATAAAATCACATTTTCAATTTTATCAGCAGAGTTTGCCTCAATTCCTTCCCACCAATGTTTTAAAAACTGATGTTGTTTCATGGCTAGCTTCTTGTAGCTCATATCAGGGCTTCTCCTGAACTTACGAAATTTAGCTCTATATGATTCAGCAGTTAATTCAAACTTTTTTAACAGTGCAGCTTTTAGTTTACTGTAATTATTACTGTCCTCATTGTCCATTTGACCCAATGCATCCTGAGCTTTCCCAGTAAATAGCGGGGATATCTGGAAGCTCCAGGACTCTCTAGGAATTTTAGCCTGAATACAAACTTTTTCAAAAGAGTTTAAAAAGGCATCCATATCATCCCCCTCCTTAAATTCAGCTATTAATTTGGAGTTCAATTTGTAACCCAGTCCTGCGGTCCCAGTTAAACCCAAGCCATTTACCTGCTCTGGTGCTGCTGGTTGGAGTCATATCTTCTCCAGTTCATGTTACCTTTGGCACTCCTGCTCCTCACAGTCTGCATCTCGGCATTCTTGTTCTCTCTTCTCCTTTGCAGCTCGCTGGCGCTCACGCTCCTCAAGGTTTGCCTCCCTCTGTTGTCGCTCTGCCTCTCGCTGTTCCTCTCTGCCTCTCTGTGTTCTTGCTCTGCCTCACAGTCTGCCTCTCACTTCTCTCACTCTGCCTCTTGGCGTTCTCCTCTCTGTCTTCTCCTGGAACTCCAGCTCCATCCTCAAACTCAATTTGCAGCCTGAGTACCTCTGGATTCAGGATACTGGTGACCTTCTCCTGCTGCTGTGGCCTTCACTGACAGTGGCCCTGCTGTCCTCCTCACCGGATCTGGACACAGCACTGACCACTAGTCCTGCACACTCGAGGTCTGGTCCCTTTCAGTCATGGTATGTGACTTGCTGCTCTGGGTATCTGCTATCATCTGAGTCTCTATGAGGTTCTGCTTTTGGCTGTCACCTCGAGGCAGGACTCCTCTGTCCCCGCACAACTGCTTCAAGCAATCTACAGTGTGCCTGCTGTAGTCGGAAGCCATCTTCTTCCCTGACTACAGCTACTCTGACTTGAACTTTAGGAAAAAAAAATAAAACGGGTAGGAACTTGACTGTACGCCAAGTGATATATAGTTCTGTTTTCCTTTTTAAATAAAATTCTGTCTTTTTATTTCTTTGCAAGAGAGCTTACGGTCTCAAGCTGACACAGTACAATAAAGCTTGTGATACCAAAATTATGCCATTGTTGCCAACCAATCTGTCACAAACCCACTCAGCAGGTCAGGCCCTCTATTCCCAAAGTGCCAACCTCCAAGCGCAGTCTTGTGAACAGTTTAACAGAACAAGGTAACCCTCTTGTCTGTTTTGTGAGTTCGGATCAACCTTTGGTCTTGAGTCTTGGAGGGATTCAAACTGTGAACCTCTTGCTAGTGTACCCAATGTACAGGCACAGATATTTCTGTCTTTGGGGGGCCAAATATCTTTGCCTATGGGCACCTAACCAGGTATACAGAGATGAACCCTTAAAAACTTTAATAAAGACCTCAGATTTACAACGCTTCTCTTTCCAGTTTGGTATCACCATTCAAGCTATGCCTAGTGTCTGCAATAACCATATATACTTTTCTTACAAATGAAAAGAAATCAAAGACAGACCAAATATGCTCTAAAAAGAGTTTTACTAAAATAGATAAAAATATGTAAAACACAAAATACAGAACTCTTATATTACAAGACATACAAATCTTTTAAAAGAACAAGGTTTAAACAGTGCAAATTTCCTGCAACAATATTTAGATTTATCTCTCTTTCTAAATACCTGTTTAAAGTGCTCACAGATGTTTCGTTATCAGAGTCTAGATAAAAGTGTCTTGAAGAAAAACAGAATATTCCTTAAAGCAAACTGTATTTGCCAACCCCTTTTTTTAGTGAGGTCACCTAGCTCCTCCTCTGTCAGAATATATAAAAAAAAAATCTAATAAAAAAAAAGGATGTCTTTTTCAAGAATTAAATTCTGCAATCCTCAGCATGACTCATGTCCTTCAAATGACATTTCTTTGATCTCATGATAAGCTTCCCCTTCAGGACATGAAAACATCTTTATGATTTCACACTAATACATCACAACCTGCTTCTCTATCTCTGGAAATGTCATAAAATGGATATGCTCAACCAAGCTTCTTCCACCCTGTAATTAGCTTCAGGCCTTCCATGTAACACCTGGTATCTAAAATCTGTGTGTGTATGATCTCACATGCTGGTTCAGCATTTTCTCATAGCTTTCATCTTTCAGCTGAAACCTGGGGGGGGGGAGTGAGGTCATTTCAAGAGTACCAGATTTCTCAACAGAGACAATCAGTAATATATTTTTATATTTAAAAAAAAATGATACAGCACTCAGAACTGGCTGTCCACGTCACACATACCTCCTCTGTATTTGAGTCGCACAGCATTTCTACATTGTGCCAACTCTGTTCTGGGGAAAAAAAACAGAGTATCGTTGTCTGGAAGCTCTGGGTGGGGGGGCACCCCTCTGAGCATGGTCTGGTATCTGCACCAGCCCCTCGTCTGGATCCTTCTGGAGGTAAACTCGCACCCTCCACATTTGTCCCATTTTCAGTGCATGACCCTTCTGCAGGCAAGTCCTTCTGCCAGTTCTGGTTCTCCCTTGGGATCCCATCCTGTTTCATCTCACTACTTCCCCACCTTGCAGCTGGGCTGAATAGCCTTGAACCTCTGACCCAATTCCCTGCTCTTCAGCAGTGTTATTTAAACCAGCTTGCTCTTCTTGGAGCCCCAGCAGTTCAGTGTCTTCCTCCCCTGTTCCCAGTACCTACAGGGTCTCAACCCTGACTGCAGAACTCCTCCATCTGTTGTCTAGCCTTTACTCTCCACAGTCCTGTTCAGTTTTCCTCACCTACTACTCTCTGCGAGTCCAAAAAGGACAAATCTGTGTTGAGCAGCCAGTTACCAGCTGCCATTTGTCTCCAGCCTGCCACATGAAGGGCACTCTCCAGAGACCATTGTTGCACCGGGGGAGTCGATGTCATGTGGAAAGCCAACTGGAGCAGTTCTTTTGCTGTCATTGGCCTGGCGCATTCTGCTGCCACAGGTGGCCATCCTGTAGCATTCACTTCCTGGTTGGAAAGTTCCCCCTCCTGCACCACACTAGGCCCAGGCATTACCTCTGCATTTTCTGGTGCCTCCTTCCATGTAGCCTGTCTGATGGCTATCTTTCATCAAGTATAATGTTTCTCATCTTCTGCAAGCAAGGTAAACAGCACAGTTCTTTGTTCATCTAGTTCTTTTTGTAGCTGAGCTTCGGCAGATGCAATATCATCCTCCGTAGTGTTGAGGCCAGCACTGGAGGTTGCATCCATGCTGATAGATTCATTTTCCTTATCCATGTCCACATCCTCATCTCCTTCTGATAATTCAGTATCTGTCCCTGATACTGTGAAAAAATTTGTTCATCCTCTTTATTATCCAAGGCTGGGGCAGAGGATAAACACCCAGCCTGCTGCTCCTCCATTGACTCCTCTGGGTCTGGAGCCTCCATCAGGCTGGCCAGCTGGCCACCCCACCTGACAGAGTAGGGAATTTTTATTGTAACTTAAAGCAAAATACATACATAATAGTGGTACTTCACACAAGATCATAATACAAAAGAAAAGTAAACATAAATAAATATTTCATCATACATCAGTAAAACACTGCAGTTATATGATCCCAAACCTTATTAATAAATGCTGAAAACCGCCCACCCCCACTAAAAGAGGGGGGGAATTTTTTATTCTAAACTTACAAAACAAATGTGTTAAATCAGTGTCAATTCACACAAATCATAAAAAACAGAATAAAATTACTAAAATCAAATTAAATATTTCAGTCATACCATCCTTAATGCAGTGCTAAATAAAATAGATATCCCAAAACAATAAACGTACAAAATTGTAAAATCCCACTCCCCCCCCACCAAAGGTGTGGAGGAATTCCTTATGTAACTGCAAAACAAAACAGGTAGGTGATACATGTTATCAACACCATATAAAGGTTTTGAAAACACCATCATGACAATCAAACAATATTTATTTCTAGCATACAAGGAAAGAAATGGAAGAAAAAAGAAAATTTAAATCAAACAATATTCAAGTCATACTAAAGGGTAAAACCATAACAAAGAAAACCTCCTATTTTAATAATTCGAATAAAACAATATTTAATTTACTTAAAGAAACTTAGTGCCTTCAACTGATCACCCCCACTCCCATTCTCTAAAGAAAGGAGTAAGAATTTGTATTTAAAGTGAAGAATCAAGACCCAGACAAGTAATGCATGATATAATCAGTAAACAGCAGCCTGTGCATAAACAAAATTAAAATCAAGTATTTATAGGTTTGTAGAAAAACAATAAGGAAAACCACAAAAGAAGAAGCTTGTAATATTATTCTACCAAAGATAAAAAAAGAAATGCCCATTTATTGACTAACGACCATATCATCCAACTTTCTCTAGCTGCTCAAAATGCTTCCACCGTAGGGGTGCCAATGTATTCCCAGAAATTTTTTTTTGTTTTTTGGCTAGTAACACATTATTGTGCACTATCCCCAAAAGTTGTCCTGCTGTGACCCATCTGTTGTACAGGGAAAATTGGCACTGAACATGTCAAACGTGATATCTTATAATTAAAAGGATAAGATGGATTGTCCCTGGGTCATATTTTTTCCACGCCGGAGGCAACACATCTAAAAAAAGTATGTCCCTTATAAATATCGTAAAACATGACTTCTGCAATTCTTCATATAACAAAGACCAAAAAGGCATAATAAAGGGACCTTCAAAACATAGGTGCTCCATAGTTTCCATAGAGTCACAACAAATCTCTCCCCTAGGGCATACTCTATCTGACAGTTCCTTATGCTTTAAATTATATTTTACATTCAGTTTACTATGCACACATAACCATAACGTGTCCCACATTTTCCCTCGCAATCTGGGGTTGATTAGCATTTTACTAATTTGTTGTAAATCTCTATCTTGCCTATTCCAATAATGAGGATATTCACACAAAAAGAGATAAAATGTGGTGATAAAATACTTTCCTTTCACATGTCAAAATCATATTCTTAGGTATCTCCTACAATTTCAATTTACCAAATACTGAAAATAGCATGGTAACCCCAGTAATGATTTTTACTTTGGTATAGCATTGTTTACCTCCCAAGCCAATAGTCAGGGTTCTATTTGATCCTTCTCCCACAGGGTCCAAATTTGAATTCCTTGTGACAGAACCGGTCTAACATTTTTATAAATAAACATTGAAAAAAAGAAAAACTATAGGCTGTAGCATATCTAATCCTCCCTGCTTAACTGACAGGTAGGTAATCCCTCTCTTAATGGGGTTCAATCTACTCCCCAGACACACTGAGAAGAAATAACTATAGATGATTGTTTCCAGTTGCTTCACAGGTGGAAATATAACCTAAAGATGTAAAAATATTAGCAATAAAAGTCTTACTTGTATAAATACTTTTAAACTTAGACATCACCACACATTCCATTTTTATGTTGTTTTAACAGTCTTGAAGCAAAGAAATTCCAATTATAGTAAGCCATATCTCCCTTCCCAAAATAAACACCCAGTATTTTAAGTGGGCCTTCTTGTACTGGTACATCAAAATAAATTCCCTGTGTCTCATTCATGATGCTTATACTAATACATTTACATTTTAAAAAAATTATCTCTGAATTGGTAACTTCCAAAAAGGATGAAACTACATTCCCGGCTGCTTCTCCAGATGCCCTGTCTGCTAAAATCAGGCAAATATCATCCGCGTAAGCCACTGCCTTAACCTCCTGATTTTCACTGTGGACTGACACCCCTATAAATCTGTTCTGAATGGTACAACTGATATAGTAGTGGGTTTAGAGCTAAACTGTACAATGAGGGACTGAGGGGACAGCCTTGTCTCACCCCTCGCACCACAGGACACTTCCCTCCTACCCACCCATTCACATAAAGCCTGACACATGTATGTTCATAGTACAAACTAACCCAGTTAATAAAAGTGTCTGGAAAACCATATACCTTCATATACAACCAAAGATATTGGTGACTCACTTTGTCGAAAGCTTTAGCTTGATCCAGACAAAACTAAATATTCATTTAATTCTTCATTCGAACCTTTCTGTAGAATTTCTTTTATAAGAAGTAATGCATCTGAGATTTTAAGGCCTGGCACCCCACAAAACTGTACTGGGTGAATAATTTGATCTAAAACCAAGATTATTATTTATTATTTTAGACAGGATTTTACAATCAGCATTCAATAATGTGATTGGTCTCCAGTTATCTAGGGATTCCCTAGCCCCCGATTTATATAAAAATATGATCAAACCTTCATACATACTCTGTGACAAAGTAAGATGTGCTAAATAATAATTGAAAACAGCTAAGAGTTCATGTAGAAGGGATGGAAGTAAATATTGATACAGTTCATTTGGAAGACCATCTGGATCAGAGGCCACACCTACCCAAAGTGATTTTATAACTGTTTTTTTTAAACCTTCAATCTTTATTGATTTTCAAAAATGTAACTTGGTTATAAACATACAAACCTTCATACATATCAAATAAAATATATACAGAAAAAATGAACATTCATATACATCAAGTAAAATATATACAGAAAAATATATGCACTAACAATTTATACTCTGTCTGATAGCCTAAAATATATTAGGTAATAAGATAATATTTGTTCATTTCATTATAAAGAACTTATTAATTGCGGGGAGCGTCCAGCTCATGGCATAAAATCTGCTTTTAGGGGTACATTATATATTACCCATCTTCTCCAGAAATTCTCAAACTTAGATTGAGATTTATTTAATGTAGCTGTGATCTTCTTCATTTTATAAATTTGTATCATTATCAGCAGCCACTGATCCAATGTTGGAGGCAAAGGGATAGCCACCGCTTAGTTATGGCTTTTTTCAGCTGCAAGTACATCCAAATTGATAAATTTCCTTTCCATGGAATTCCTACAATCTTGGGGATATTCCTCCCAAAAACGAGGGTCAATGTTTATATTAAGATATATTATTTGTTGCAGGGCCTCTTGAAGTTTGGCTATAAAGGGTTGAAGCACCTGGCAAGTCCAGAATATGTGACCCAATGTAGCAGAGGCCTCCCCACAATGTCTCCAACACTTCGCCTCTCTGGAAGGATTATATTTTTGAAGTACAGCTGGGGATCTAAAATATCTTAAAGTTATTTTCCAGGCAAACTCCTTCCAGAATCCAGAGTTGAAGTCACCTTGCATTGTCTCGAGATGTCTTTCCCATTGCAAAGGAGACACTCCCAGGCCCAGATCCCTTTGCCATGCCAGCCTAATCGTATTTAATGAGTTCTCTTCCAGAGATTTCAGGCCGTATAAGAACCAATATCAAATGGGGGTGTAGGTCTATTATCTATTGCCCCAATAAGAATTTCCAACAGTCTGGGCAGAGGAATCCCTCCACTCCACCGGTCCTAACATTTTAAAGTAATCCCTAGTCTGGAAATATCTAAACCTACCGTATCTACATAAGCAATACCATATTTCTGAACTAAGTCTGGTAGGGATAAGATTATGCTCTGAGGCATGAAATGATATACCAAATGTAAGCCTCATTTTTGCCATCTGTGGAATCCCCCATCCATCTTAGCAGGAGTAAATGAGTTTGTATAGGGAAAGGAGAACAGCAAGGTTCTCCAGCTAACAAGCCCCTTGGATGACAATATGTTCTGCCAGCATTTTAAAGTGGAATAGGTGTATGGGTTGGTTATTGTCTCCAATTTTACCTCTTGGGGGAAAGGATAATGAGGAGTGATATATATTCCCAAGCTCCTTCTCCTGACTCTCCACTGACTTCCACTTGGCCACGTAGTTCCCATCTAGCCAATACAAGGGTATCCTAATCTGGGCAGCTAAATAATATAGTTTGAAATTTGGTAGTGACATGCCTCCCCTTTGCTTAGGAGGCTGTGATATGGGAAGTTTTTATCTTTTGCCTCTGATATGCCCAGATATATTTATAACTGTTTGTAATTCCAATTAAATTACCTCAGCCACAAGGGGGCCAACAGATACTCTGAAATGTGTAACACTCCACACCTTGTTAGCCAGGTAGTGACCTTTTGTTCATTTCATTGTGTCTTTCAAAATGTTATTGAGACACAGTCTTCTAAAGCATGTAGAATATCTTGTTTTGTATCAACCATGTGTCCCTGTGCATTCTGAAGATGGGTAATGTTTTTATTTTTACGCTGTTGGGAACATGATTCAAAGGGATTGATCAGCCCTTGTTTACCCTGGTGTCCAAAATGCTGTTCTGTTTCTAATTACTTCATTCTATTATATTGAGTGTCTGACAGAGCCTTCTTTACCTCTCAAATTTGATCTGCCGTAGAAACACTTAATTCTGCCTGAGTCTGAAGCAACCAAGTCAACTGATTGCTTAATTCCTTGTACTTACTTAATTTCCGTCTGCCATTTAATTTTCCTGTTGTTTGCATATACTCTTTGATGTATGCCTCACTGTCCTCCCACCAATCCACCAGTGAGTCATAGAGAAAAAGACCAATTTTCAAGCATCTGTTATATATCATAGGCCTAGGCTGATATCCTGGTTGTCTAGTAGACTAAAATTTAGCCTTCAATAACCCCAGGCCTTTGAGGTCCCGGCAAAATCAGACAATGTAACACTCAATAGCATATGGTCTGAAGCGGCAACTGGTGTAACATATTTTGATCTAATTGGTAAGCTAAGAGAGATAAACCAATAATCTATCCTAGTGGATAGTGTGCCTTTAAAAAAGGTATGTGGGGCTGTGCCTTACTGTGATGCAAACACATCTCTTAGGTAAGTTAAATCTAAGACGTGGTTCAAGTATAACGAATCAGAAAACATTTTGGGGGTCTTTGAACCTCTATCTGAATGAAAATGACTAACATTAAAATCTCCACCAAACAAAACATTATTTGACATATATAGATAGGGTATATGAGTTTAAATAAATCAATCCTAGCTGACTTTAATTGGTGTGTAGACATTTATTAAACGAAAATCAAACCCTGAAAGGTGATGTTAAGTAAAAAGCTCTATCTGGCTGTATCTCTACAATATGAGTGACTAGTATTTGATGTTCCATAAAACATATACCAACACCACTACATGTGTCTTCTCCCCGACCAAAAGCTGGAACCCCACACCCAGGAATCCTTAGCTGTGGTGATTTTGTTTATATTAGACAACCTTGTGTCTTGAAAAAATATAACAACAAAAGTATTATCAGAAAATACAACAAAAGTTGCAAAAAGGTTTTCTATTTCATAATATGCTATTTGTATTTAAAGATGCTAAATGAATTTCATAGTGTTCCATTTAGGATAATAGGAGGAGTACCACCTAGTCCTGTTCATGGTACTTTCCTCTAAGAGGCCCTAGTACCCATTCTTCTTTTTGGCATTTTCATTGTGATTGGTGTTTTACCACCATCTATATCAGAAAGAACCTCTCATTGAGATGAAGCCCAAGAGGCTGTGTCAGAATCAGTGTCATCATCATTAACTCCCTCAGTTAACACCAAAAAGGGGTTCTGAGTTGACAAAGGATCTACTATGCCACCACTCTTTGGTGCTTTGTCTTTGCCTTTTGTTTTGACTGCCGTAAAACGTATGCCACCATCTTTAGGCAGAGGTGGAGGGGGCTTAGGGGGAGCTATAGACTCATCTGCACTCATAGGGGTGGATACCGGTGAAGCTGTAGTAGCAAGTGTGGATTGGTCCGTCTCAGCTGAACGTGCTTTTTGTGGCACAGTGTCAGGCTCCTGTGACTTTGGCACACTAGGCCTGCTGGTGGTGGTGGCCTCTGTGCGCTAAAGTCTGCTGCTGATTTCATATTCCGGAGATAAAAATCCTGTGTTCCATAATCAGCATCTGACGTGTTGTGAGATGCCCACGGGCGGTCAGTGAAGACATGCCCCTCATCACACAAATTACATCTCAGGTTGCTTTGACAACGGTATCCCGATTGCCCCATTTCACCACATTGAGAGCACTTGAGTAAATCACAGTTTGGGCTGATATGCCTGGCCAGAATACCTTTCCTCACTACCTCCTTCCGCTGATCAAATTCTGGTGGGTGACTTAAATGTCAACTGGCTCAGCCCCTCCTCCTCCTCCTCCTCCTCTACCCATGACTCCTTTTCTGCAATAGACCTACAACTAGTTACCCACCCTACCAGGACTAACCCCAAGAGAGGCTCCAGTACCCTGCTTGATGTGGTACTCACCAATCACCCTAATCGGATCCCCAATGTACAAGTCCTCCCAGACTCTGTCAGCAATCACTCCCCATTCTATTCCACTAGTCATCCTCAGGCCTAAACCCATAGCACAGTCCACATGCCGGGCGCGCCTAATACCTGGTGGACTGATAAAACTTAAGGAACTTCTGTCCCAAATTGACTGGTCTCCTATACAGGCAGCTCCTGACATCAACATAGCACTCTCCTTCTTTACCCAAACTTTTAATAATGCCTGTGATATCTTTGCCCCAATGTCGACCCGCCATTCTAAAAGGCAGAATGCCCCCTGGGTAACCCCAGCTTTGATCCACCAACTCAAACATGGGGACAACCTATGGCACCGTGCCATTGAGACTGGCTGGCCCAGTGACAGGCAGTTATATGCTGCCGCCCGAAACAAGTGCACTCGGGCCATCAGAAAGGCCAAGTCTGAGCACTATCGGTCCTCACTCACTGCCTCATGGGGGAACCCCAGAACCTTCTGGGATAACATTAAACAGTTAAATGGGAGTGCACACTTCCCCCCACCCTCCCAGATCAACATTAATGGCATGATCTCCTCAGACCCAGCCCTCATAGCCAACCACCTCAATACCTCATTCACTGACCTTAGCCCTATCCTCCCTACAAATTATTTTGACCCTCCTGCCCCAGCACCTGCAGTAAATCTTTCTCACCCTTATTTTCTCCTCCGCCGTGTTTCTGCCCCAGAACTTAGGCAGCACCTTGTCACTGCCCTCAAGAGTAATAGTACGGGCAGTGACACCCTGGATCCGTATATCCTACGGCTGGTCTTAGACACAGTCCTTACCCCGATCACGTGCCTCATCAACCACTCTCTTTGCCTGGGGAAGGTTCCAACTGCCTGGAAAGTCACCACTGTCACCCCTATCTTTAAAGGTGGTGATAGGACTGTGCTGGAAACTATCGCCAATCTCCATTCTCTCTCCTCTCTACAAGACCTTGGAAAAAGTGGTGGCCTCTCAAATCTCTGACTACCTCTCCACCTACAATGTCCTATGTCCTGAGCAGCATGGCTTCCGAATGGGCCACAGTACCAACACAGCCCTCCTAGAGTTCTCCAACTTTCTCCACTCCTCCTTAGACACTGGTTCTCTGGCTGGTGTGGTCTTCATTGACCTCTCTAAAGCTTTCGGCACTGTCTCCCACCCCCTCCTTCTTGATGCCCTTAGTCTCTCTGGTTTTGCTGCTGGGCCTATCTCCTGGTGCAGCAGTTATCTGTCTGACCGCTCACAGCATGTAAAAATTAATGGGACCTACTCAGACATCTGTCCCATCTTTTCTGGGGTTCCCCAGGGTTCCATTCTGGGCCCCTTACTATTCTCCCTTTACCTTAACACCCTTCCACGCTCTTGCTCAGGAAACATTCTATTGTACACTGATGATGCAGTCATCTTTACCTCAAGTCATAACCCTATTGCTCTCCAGGACTCGCTGCAGAAGTCCTTCGCCGAAGCCGAGGGCTGGTTCAAGGAACATAGATTGGTGATAAATCTTAAAAAACCAAAAACCATGTTCTTCATTCATCCTCAAAACAAGTCCTGCAACTTCAAACTCCTCATTCACTCTGGGTCCTCTTTCCCACTTGAATAAGTTTGCTCCTATAAATACCTAGGGATCCATTTTGACCACTCCCTCTCCTTCCATGGACATCGCTGCCCTAGCCACTCACTAATATCCGATTGGGCATCTTACATCGGTATAAACACTGCCTCCCGGAGGCTCTTCAACTCAGTCACCTTCTCTATCCTGTCCCTAGTGGACAATGGACTACTGGTGTATGGTGCTGCTGATCAGACTGCACTCCATAAAATTCGCACTACTCTGAATAAGACCTGCAGGTTAATTACTGGGGCACCTAGGCTAACAGACACCTGTCTACTGTACACTAAAGTGCTGGTACTTGATCTTGATGAGCACCTCAAATATCTGACCTGTACCCTTACAAAAAAGACCCTCCTTGGGCTATCCCCGCCAGGATTGACCATCACCATCCGCCGCTCTGTCCCACTAGTTCATACTCGTACCTCTGGGAAAACCTCTCTTGTTATCCCTAGAGCTAGGACCTCTCACAGCCAAAGAGCCTTCAGCTTTAGGGCCCCCTCCTGGTTCAACACACTGCCCCCCTCCATCTCCGAAGCTCCAACTATATCGTGCTTCAAAATGTCCTTATGGAACCACCTTGTTAACACCCGAAGCTGTAATTGTCACTAATCAAAGCCGTACTCAATACTTATGACAAAGCTTACTACTAAGCTGCTAAGGACAACATAACTCTGGTATTGTTTGCATCAATCCTACCTGTACCAGTTTATTTGTATCTATGTCTTAAGTTACTGTTATACTGTGTTATACTGTTATACTGTGTATTTTCGTTTGTCTTGCTGTGACAAGGTACCTTTGTAAATGAGCCTATGGCTCAAAGGTTTTTCCAAACTGCTGTCTAAATAAATAAATAAATAAACCCACATTTGAAACTGGGCTGACCTGGATAAAAAGAAAGCCCTTGTCCCTCTCAATATACAGGCAGTTGGGTAGATGTTTAAGTCATTGGCTTCATAGAAGTTTAATCCTAATCGCCATCCCCATTCCAAAACCCTTCCCATCTAAAATGGGTTCAAGGTATCCTGAATGTTACACTTTTCTCTAACTAATACAGCATGTCAACAATGCTAACCCTTTGTTTCTGAACAACACAGTTATGACCAAAAGACTGTTTAGTTAGAAGAATCACCTGAAAGGGTCACCATGAGGGTTGGTTTTGAGACCATATACTTCCCCAGAATTTTTCCAGGAAAGTTGAGTCCTAAAGCTGATGTCAAGGTAAATTTGCCTGGAGCATGGATGAGGCATAGGCCTCAGAGGGCACAAAACCTAGTGATTGTTTCAAGTACTTTTCTGACATAAAACCTATCTGGGGACAATTCCAGTCCCCTAGAATTGAAAATGTACTGCATTTCTCCGCTTTGCCAACTCTATTGTTTTTAAAAAACTGGCATAGGATGGGCCTGTTGCTGGCTCACTCCTCACTTTATTCCTGACTCTAATTGCCCATTATCATGTGTGGGGGTTCATGCTGCTGCGTACCCTCTGTAGTAGCGGGACTTTTGCGGCCAGTCTCTTTTGTTACCATGCTATTTGCAAGCGGAGAATGAATAACAGGACCTTTGTAGGCACCACCTATGCTCAATGATAAGCAATTCTGATTGGCTACAGGTCTTGGAAGAAGCATGGCAACATGCCAAGTTTGAATTTCAGTGAGTTTTGTACTTGCTCCACTCGATGATGGGTGACTGAGATTGGGTGCAGACTTTGGAAGAGGCAGAGTAATAGCAGGGGCCCAAGATCCATTCTAGCTTTTCTGGCGTGATTGATGGGTGCATGGGATGACACAATTTTAACTAAAGGAGGAACTAAATTGCAATCTAAATGCATGCGATGTAATTGGAATGCACTGTAAATGCTAGCTTTGACATGTACCGCGCTGTAAATGCTCGTGCTGTAAAGTTTTGCACTCAATTGACGTGGAACCCCTGAAGCCACATCCTGCGGCTGGTTTTCAGGGTTCAGCTGTATTTCCATCAGTGAACTACAATCTCGTCCCATGGTGCCATCCTCACATAATGGAAACTTCTGTGATTAATATGGGAGCTACCTGCTCCGGAAAAGGCACTCAAGTGCCCAAGGCTGTAGCGCTCTAGCCCGCTCCTCTCAGGGCTTTCTACGGTGACCAACTGCTGGTGTCATCGTCTGGAGACTCCATCGCATGCACCGATGCAGTCGCTGATTGTAGCCCATTCCCTGCTGAACTACTGGCTTGTAAAAAGACTTGATATCGCTTCAGTCGTCCCCTCAGGAGATATTTCAAGTTGCCGCTTTCGTTCCCGTTCCTCTTCCCAATTTGCTTTCTCAGCTGTAATTGTGTTTTCTTTGGAGTGGAGTTCCATTTGTACATTTCACTTCCAAGGATAATTCCGTGTTAGACTGTTACAGAGTGCAATTCAGCTGGCTGGTCTTCTCTGGTACCTAAGCAAATTTCCATTGCATTGTTTTTCCCTGTAGAAATGTTGGTGTCAACAGCATCTCGGAGTCCTTCAATGGCAGTAAGACTAATTGCACTTCCATTCATGACCTCCTCCTCCTCCTCCTCCTCCTCCTCCCCAGACCAGGAATCTCCATGCTCCTCGCATGATGAGACAGCACCCCTCGTGGAAGAGTAGGGGAAATTTTTATTAATATACAAAAGCAAACAACTGACATGGTTCAAGCATTTTTACAGCCTTAAATAATAAACATGATGTACAAGGTAAAAAACAAAGTAATTTAGTATTATTATCATACAAACAAAAATCAAAACCCTGCAACCCTAAAATGAGAAATAACTTAACTATAATTCAGTATTCTTTTCTATGATTATCCTCAGGATTTTCTTTTTTCGAAGGGAACCAAAATAATCATAATTTCTCAACTTCCTTATCTTAACTTTCTTTTTTCTTATACCTAACACCCCTTATAAGACACACCTCCTATCTATGCACACCGGTTCATACTGTACCTTGTACATTTCAATATCTACTTTAATCATCCTATAACCGTGTCTTTCTGCTTCATTTTTCATCTTCTGCTGCATCTCATTTTCTATTAAATATTAGTTTTTCTTCCTCCACTCCCACCTATTCATTCTGAACTCTGTTCTTAGTAACCTACCCATTCCATTCCTTCCCACAACTGGTAACATTTCTCCACTCCCAACGTATGTTTCTCATAATTATAGGCTTTATTGATTTCATCCTAAATTTTAAAAATATATCTTGCATTTCTACATCTTTTTGTTGCAAACCCTGAGACACCTTACTTACAATACATACTAACATATGAAAAAGCCATCAGATTAGGCCCTATAGTCTACTCGAGTCTGCTTCGTGGATCAGTGCCTACCTAGGGCACCGATATAGCCCCCACCCTCCCTACAGGTCCCCACCCCAAGCCCCAGCAGGGCTTTGGGATGCACCCTCCCTCCATACATATCCTGGCCTTTCTTGAACCCCTCCACAGGTGTAACAGCCACCAGCTCCATGGGCAGTGCATTCAGGGCTCCACCACCCTCTCAGTGAAGTAGCGTCTCCTTGTTTCTTCCTAGTCTCCCCAACCAGCCTCCCTCAGCTGAAGCACACCCTCTAGGGTTACCTAGTCATTCCCTTGAGATATCTGAAGACCTCGATCATATCCCCTCTGTTTCTTCTTCCTCCAGTGAGTACAGGTTAAACTCCTCCAGTCTCTCCCCATAGGGATTTTCCCCTAGACCTTGTATCATCCTGGTCGCCCTCCTCTGGACCCTCTCCAGAAGAGCAATATCCCTCTTTAAGTAAGGATGCCAAAACTGCATGCAGTATTCACGGTGTGGTCTAATCAAGCAATTATACAATGGAAGGAGCGCCTCTCAACTCTTAGAGGTTATCCCCCTGGCTATGCACCCCAGCATTTTATTTGCTTGGGCCGCAGCCCTTCTACACTGCTCTGAGTTATTCATTTTGGCATCCACTGCCACCTCAAGGTCCTACTCCTCCCTAGAAACCTGCACTGCCCCCCCCAAAGATGTATACATGAGCTGGGATTTTTTGGCCCCCAGGTGAAGAACCCTGCATTTCCCAATGTTAAACTTTAGTTTCCAGGCATGTGACCACCTTCCCAGAGCCTCCAGGTCCTCCTGGAGAGCCGGCTTCCCCTCCTCCCCATCCACCACCGCCCACAGCTTCAAGTAATTGGCAAAGAGGCTCATCCTGCTCCTGAAACTGCTTCTAATGTCTTAGATATAGGTGTTAAACAGGAGTGAGCCAAGTACCAAGGGCGTTTTGAATGCATAAGATGCACAAAAGGAGTCTGATCAAAGAGCCATGGTTGCTAATAAAGCACACTTCCTACTGATGAAAAATAGCAACAAACTACAAACGACACCAGTGACTGAAGGGCAGCCTGCAGTCATATATGACTTACAGGTTTTTAGCCATATCCACAGCTCCACCTAGAGCACCATCCAATGACTGTACAAGAGCACTATACCCGCCTATATTGCCAACAGTCAGGAACTCAGTTCGGTCGGTCGCAGTGGCATTTTGCCAGTGTCAGCACCCATACAACTTGCGGCAATTAGTCTGTTATTTCATAGAAACACCAGGTCATGACCACAACTCAGTCTGGCCTATTCAGGGCAAACGAAAATTGTCACCTGCATATACAATCTAATGATCTCAATGGAGGGCAGCTTATATACCGCAAACAGCATGAAGGATAGGAATCAAACCCTGGCGCACTCTACAGGCTAAGAGCCAATGGCTCTGATGAAGAACTCACCCAGTATTATACTCTCCAGAACAACCATAACTGTCCTTCAAAATCAGAAAGATCATCATCTCCCTTTCAATACCCCATCCAGTCATCTATCCTATTCCTATGTACAGTAGTTCAATTGCATTTCAACCTGCTGAGGCTGCTTTTCCCTTCAGTTCTCCACTCCTTCTTCAACTGTACTCTCTCACTGCTTCCACCCCCTCTTCCTCCACTTCTTTCTCCCACCACCACCACCACCACCTTACACCCCACTTTCACCTCTTCCCTTTCTTTCACCCCCTCTCCTGTGGTTACCATCTATGGGCTGCTAGCAATAAATCCTTCCAAATGTAACAGTCCTAACAGGCCTAGTTATAAATGCCTCTTCCTCTCTGCTCTCACTGCAGCTTCCCCATCTCCACTTTTCTTAGCCTTTCCTTCTTTATGGACATAGTTCCTGGTATACGGAAGAAGGTTAAAGTTTTTATTAATATGGATACCCTTCTATGCCAAGTTACTATGATCTCATCCCTACTACACTGGCCATGGCAGACGTCAAGAATAGCTGGTACTGTCCCAACTCTCTCCTTGACACCTCTGTATTTCCTAGACCCTTGCTAGTCTGGTTTCAGGAAGTCCCACTCCAAGATATCATCAGGCATCATGAGTAGTAACAGGGAGACAGAGTTGCGTGTGGTGCAACTCACAGCAGCCTCGGGCAAGAAACTGTGCTTGGTGGTGCTCTACAGACCTCTGGGGCAAGGGAGGAAAGGGGCTGAACACTCAGGGATGAACTTGAAAAGGAGCAGAAAGGGGAAGTAGTGGTGGTGGGCAATCTGAACCTGTCAGACATTGACTGGGATGTTCCAGTGGCCAGGAGCATCAGAAGTCAGGCCTTGCTGGGCACATTCCAAGACTGTCTACTGGTATAGCTGTTAAGGAACCCAGCAGACAGACCACAATTCTCTGTATGGTGCTCACCAACCTGGAAGTGGTAGGAGATGTTGGAGTAGGGGAGCCACTGGAGAACAGCTACCATAACTCTGGTTCGAACTAGCCCTTGAGTCTCACAAACCACAATTGAGAGCTGAAGACCTTCATTTTAGGGTACAAAGGCGGGCAACCAGAATGATCTAGGACCTGGGGGAAAGGATATACAGGGAGACACTCGAGGAGCTCAACATGTACAAACAAAACAAAGGTTTTCCAGCACTCATGGTACACGAGTGCAAGGATGAAGTGCAACACACCTCTAATCAAAATCTTGCCAAGTAGATCATTTTATACATGCCAAGATTACAAACACAGTACTCTTTCTCCATTTTTTCCCATTCCTCTGACAGCTGTCCTATAATTAACACTTCATAAGTAATACTTGCAAATATCTTCTTGTCCCATAATGGTACTAAAGACTCCCAAAATCCTTGAATACATGTACATTCAAAAATCAAATGCTATATTGCTTCTATTTGACCAGAACAAATTCCTGCTACATAAATCCTTTCATCTAGCTTTTTATGTTTTTGGTTTCCCTTAACATTTAGTTTCTGATGTCCACACAACCATATGACAGCCTACATTTTTAAAGTATCCTAGTTTTGTAATGCTTTCTAATACTAAAGTTTTATTTATGTGAGATTCTATTTTAAATACAGGCTCTTCCAGATAACATATTTCAACTAAAGTCCTCTAAAATTTCCATTTATCCCGTATCCAAAAACATCTTAATTCAATTTTCAACATTCTTATGCATTTCAATGTTGTTTGTACATAATAAGGTAAAGATTTTTCAGATACATGCCACTTTCCTCTCCCCATCCTGTAAAGAAAACTCCTTCCCAATGTTTCTTACATGCTGTACCTAATCCTTCTTTCCCTAGGACTAGAGGCCTAATATTGCTGAAAATCTAATTTCAAATAAAAATACCAGCAGGTTGCATCATGCTCAACCCCCTTCTTTCCAATCCTATATGTGTGTACCCTTTTCACTGGGTTCAACCTGCTCCCCATAAGAATAAAAAAAGAGGCCCATTATCTTTATATGTATACTATATGGTAGTGGGTATATATGTGAGATGTACAAAAATATAGGTGCTATATATGCTTTTAGCAAATGTACTTTTTCCCTAGTCATTTTCCATGACTTCCAAGTCTGTACTTTCCTGGGAGCTTCTTCATATACCTGGTCCCAGTTTGCCTGTTCTGCATCTCTTATACCAAAAAGAATGCCCAATATCTTTACCTCTCCTTTAGTGACTATTATAGGAACATCATTCTGTATTAGTGCAGTTCCTAGTGCTAAAACTTAACTTTTTCCTGCATTCATTTTTATTCCCATTCTGCTACTTAAATTTTCTAACAATTATAGTGCATGTTTTCCTGATTCTAAATCCTGTACTGTAATGGTGCAGTCATCTGCATATGCCGACACTTTTATAAAGATCTGTCCTGTATTATTATAAATAGGCTTAATGCATTCTGTTCCCTCTATTAACCTTAGGATGGGATCTATTCCAAAAGCATATAACAAAGGACTCATAGGGAAACCTTGCTGTATATCATTTTTATTGTAATAGGAATTCCCAAGTTACCATTTATTAAAGGTGTCACTTGGGCATTTTTATATATAGTTTGATTATATCAATAAATTGTTCAGGTATGCCATAGTGTTTTAACACTTCCATAGATAACCATGTTTTACTGCATCAAATGCAGTTTCTTGATCAAAGTTAGTATGTACCCTTCCAACTCCATCTGCAACCCTTGTTCAACCAATTCTCTTATAAATATTAAATGCTGTTGTATATTTCTTTCTGGTACAGCACATGTTTGTTCTGTTATAATTACCTTTTCAGCTACTTTTGCCAACCTGGCTGTCTATATCTTAATTAGAATCTTATAATCTGTTGTCAACAGACTTATATGGCTTCAATTTTTATTTCTTGTGGGTCCCCTTTTTATAAAGAAATATCATGATACCCTCATTCATACTGTTTCATTTTCAGTTTATTTGTTTAAAAGTGTATAACAATAAAGTATAACACATAAAATGTGAATTCCACATCATAAAATGACAAAATGACAAGAGAGTTCAGAATACATTAAATACAATGCATAAATCACACTACATCAGTTCTAACTGAACAATACATCAAATATAATTCATATGGCCCATCATATAAATTATGAGTTATGTAATCTAATAGAGGCTATTGTAAATTGTGCAACACTATACAGAATAGCAGCATTATTTGAATTTAAAAGAAACTTTAATTTTTTTTTCCTTACTTTCATTATATAATTCTTCAAGGTAATTGTCTAACCACTTTTTACGTAAACATTTTAAGTTTGGACAATCCAATAAAATGTGTACAGAATCCCACTTACCTGGGCAATTGCCCTTACATTCTGAACCATTTATATAGGATTCCCCATTTGACAAAACCTGAAGAATATCCAACATTTATATCAAATCTTAAATTAGTAATAATCTTATAAAGAAAGTTTGTTTGGCAAATGTATATATAATCTTCTCTTTTATGTGTATCTTTCAACATCTTATAATTCTTAAAGTTTTGAGAAAGTGAGATTCTTTCTAAATCATTTTGTTTGGAGATGTCATAAATTATTTCTATAGCTTCACTATAGCTCCTACTTAAGTTTAATCCTTGATAATTATCCATATTTATTAAACTAACCAATCCAATTTCTCTTAAATCCCTATCAAGTTCACCTATCAGTGTCAATTTTTCTGTACATTCATTAGACATATCACTCTCCATCCAGCATAAGTTTAGGAGTAAATGTAAATTTCTATTGTTATTTAACTTCAGAAGCTATTTCACCTGTCTTACTAAGATTTTTGATTTTATAGAAATAAGAACAGTTTCAGCTCTTATAAACTCAGCTGGAACAAATTGCGGTAAATTTAATATCAGTCTAATGTATAGATTTTGTATTGGTTCTGATGAAAACCCTACAATCTTTCCCCCAAACTTCAGATCCATATAAAATAGAAGAATCAACTTTAGCTCTATAGATGTCAAGCAATGCAGTACCAGAATTATTTATGTATTGCTTACTAAATTTATGAATACCCCAGATAATCTGTCTACCTCATTTTTATTTTCTTTAATATGCATTTCCAGATATCAGTAGAATGTAATAAAATTTCCAAGTAAAGATAGCTATTTACTTCTTCCATCATCATGTTATTTATAGACCATTTATAATTCAACTTTTTAGGTTTATTTATAACCAGTATCTTTGATTTTTCTATATTTATAATTAAATCTAGACTTCAAAGAGTTATAGCCAAACATGACAAGGCCTTTTGCAATCCTACAATGGACTTACAAAAGGAGAAGAATGTCATCTGCATAAAGAATAACATTAACCTTAGAATGTAAGATCTTTGGAGCATCTGTATCATGCATATCAGGATCTTGTACCACCTGATCAATATATAAATTAAACAAAACAGGGGCCAATAAGCACCCCTGTTTTACTCCTCTATCTATTAGAATGTGAGATGATAATTTACCAACTGTAGAATACCTAATCTATACAGTTGTATTTGTATATAATTGCTTAATCAGTGTCAAAAGCTTCTTATTTATACCCAAGCATAAGAGGATCTCCCATAGGATCCCTCTATTTACATTATCAAATGCAGAAGTCAAATCAAGAAATGCCAAAAATAGAGGTTGCTTGTTTATTCTGCATTTCCTGATCAGGTGGTCCAAGATATAAATGCAGTCAACAGTTGATAGACTTTCTCTAAATCCAGTATGTTGATTAATTAAAGTAATATTTTCTTTTATCCATTGATTAAGCTCATACAGTAAAGTTTGGCAAAAACTTTTTGCTGAAATATTCTGGAGGGCAATAGGATTGTAATTTTGGGGGGAACACTTATCCCCCTTGTTATGGATTGGAACTATTTCAGCTTCTTTCCAAGACTTTGGGATTATTTCTGAATTTTTTACATAATCAAATAAATGTTTAAAAATACCTGGCCACCATATTACATCATTCTGCTATAACTCTGCTGGAATGCCATCCAAGCCTGGTGCCTTATTTCTATTTTGTGCAAAGATGGCATTATTAATTTCAAGCTCAGTAAAACTATACAATTCATATCCTTCATTTTCTTCAAACCTTAGCTTAAAATACCTTCTATTAGAAGTATCAATACTATTATTACTATATAGGTTAGTGAAATACATAATCCACTCATCTTCAGGGATAACAGCCTCTATATTCCTAAAAGGGCCACTTTCAGCATATATAATTACCTTTCAAAAATCTTGTGAGTTTTTTCCATCAATTGCAGATTGTAATAATGTCCATAATTTAGCATTATAATCAACTTTCCTTTGTCTAATAAGTGTCCTATACTCCCCTCTCAAAAAATATAATGCTTTATTATAAGTTAACTCTGTATTCTTTCTAAATAGCCTTGCCACTTTATTTAATAGATTTTTATATTTCCTACATTCATAATTATACCAAGGATTTTTTCTTAGTGCCCTATCTTCTGCCCTATAAATTCAATTTTTGGCTTTTATAGTATTACTAAAATAAGCATTTAATTTTTCAAAGTGCTTAATAATCTCATCACCTGTAGCACATATAATTGCTTCTTTTAATTTTAAAGTCACTATATCCTTTGTAAAATATCAATATTATTTTGATCAGAGGATCACATTTTATTCTCTTTTAATGAGTAGCATATGATTATTGAATTCTATCTCATTTGAGTTATCATAACGTATTTCTTTTATATCCCCATATTCTATTGTAACTAACAGGGGAAAATGGTCAGAGAAATCCTCATTAAGGACCCAAAAATCAATAAATTTTAAAAAATAAGAGGCAACATCAACCAATGCAAGGTCCAAAATGGAACCATAGCTCTTGGTTGGAAAAGTGATTTCACCCAGATAGTCAGCCTTTGAGTGTCCATTTAAAATACATCAATTATTTTCCACAATAAATTCTAATAATAATTTACCCTTAATGTTGACCTTTCCAGTCTTAGACTGCCTTACTGGTAAGTCCTTATAATAGCCTATATCTTGTAAATTTTCAAAAAAATCTAGTTCATTACAACTTCAATATGTGCATTCAATCTCCTAATAGAATAAAGTGCTTATTATGCATACTAAAACAATATTCATTTATACATTTAGATAATACATCCAAGTACCACTTATATTCTAAACTAGATAATGAGGGAAAAATAGACATTAAACAAGACATAGGTCTCAGACTCTCCAACAATTACTTCCAGTACAATCCAGTTATGATGGGGAGAAACTTTGGATTTCACAATACGTATTTTCTTTTGTGTATTAATAAGAACCTTCAGGCCACCTCTACATCTACCCTTCACATTATTCTTAATTCCAGGAATCAAAATTAAATTAAAACCTGTAATTAGTACCTCTTTATCAGCTTCTAGCCAGGTTTCCTGGAGCAATATAATATCATACTTTTAATTATATCTAACCAAGCACCATCGTCAGTTTCCACATTCACACCTGCAATATTTCAGGATAAGAATTTAATAGATGGGGTATGTAGTATAGTCTCTTTATTTGATGGCCTGATGGTATCTCCAACTCAGTCTGAAAGAACTAATGTTGTATCATCAGAAATTGAAGATAGGAATTCACCTCTTTACAACTCATCACAGTAGTGTAATTCATATTTCCCAATAATTACCCTTCCTCTTCATACTCAGTAGTATCCTCTAGTACAATACTAGTATTTATTCATTGTCCCCATTGTTTCCTCCCTCTAATAATAGTATTGTACCCTGGTGAGGCCTTTAATTCATATTCCATGACCTGCGGTTTCCCCAAATATTGCATTATAGTTGGTTGCTATAGCAGATTCCTTCCCTTTACTGTACTCTTTTCATCTTTTCGGCCTTTACCATCTATGTGTTTCAAATTCATATTCATTGACAGATTCCTGGAAGTAATATCCATATCTACACCCAATTTCTGTATATCATTTTGCAACTTTAGCACCTGTCCCCCTAGCTGCTTAGTTCCTCAATACTAAGCAAACTATGCCTCTATCAGGAAGGGTTTTATATCTATATACAGAAGAAAGAGCTTCCCAAATGAATTTGGACCTCAGATCACTCTTAATAATAGTATACACTGCTACTTTGAGTGAGAATGGGTTTTCCCTTCTAGATTTTGGGACCCTTTAGGATAAATTGTCGGTAATTTCTCAGTCTGTGATTTATTCAATTGATTCATCACCATTTCTGTATTGTCTTTTCTGTTAAAGAGTCTCCCATTTATGTCCTTCTGAGTCAATGTTTGAACTCCCTTTTCTTTATATTTTTTTCTGACTTTTCCTTCTCCCTTGTTTATTACTAGTGTTGTTGTAAAAGGCTCATTTTTGTCTTTGCTCCTGTAAATACATGACTCTCCCTATGTTCTCTTTTCTGCAATCTCCGCTGTAATTTATTTTATGTTTTTTTGTTTATTTGTTCCATATAAATTGCCCTCATCCATCCTCCTAACCAAGGTTATAATTACATCTTCAAATTATTTTAATTGTTCTTTTTGTTCTTCATATTGCTTCATTACTGAACCTAGGGTTAAATTAGTACAGACCAGAACAGTTTTAATTTCCGAAAGCTGTTTATTTAGCAGTATAATGGTCTGTGTATTACAATTTGCATGACAGTCACAATTGAAACTATTATGGCAGTTATAACTATTCCTGGCCTTACTTCCTTCAGTTGTATGCATACTAGCCTGTACAGTAGTCTGAATGGTACCTTTTTCCTCCTGCCCATTACCTCCTTTATTTAAAAATGGGGTTAAAAAATGTTCATAATCTGCTAAATAGTCATCCCTAATATTATTAGATATTGTAAGGTCCTTTCATTCAGAGTCAGTAGCATAAACTTCTCCTATTGAGTTTGCAGAAACTAAATTTCCAGTTAAGCTAACTTTCTGGGATTCTAGTTCCCTAATGGTTTCCATCAAATAATTACCAGCATGACCTTCTTTAAATACAGGTGTTTTCTGTTTAGGAGAAGAAGTTGTAAGCACATTTTCTGACACATTAAAGAAGTCAGTAATTTTTTTAACTTCAGTTTTCTTTGGCTTTCCAGCCATAACAACTTTTTCATTTCTAAGCTTCATAGCATCATAAGCTTTTAATAATGCCCCATGCAAGCTTTGATCCATTTCAACTGTTCCAGACATGATATCCCTCCATTCCACTTGGTCCATCCTGGTCTTCTTCCCTTGCTCCTGCAGTGCTTTCTCCAGTTCCTTCCCTCAAAGCATAAACCATTTTTCTTCTTTGGCCATGAGTTTGTGGATGTCACCTGCCATCTGGTTACTCATTGCTTCACTCAATTCCTCTTCTTCATCTCCCAGGTTCGTAATTTGTTCTTCTATGAACATACACATTTTCTCAGTGTTATTTTCCATTTTCATCATGGCCTCTTGTTTGACAGAGACCGGGGGAGGAGACCCGCTCCTTGGTCTCAGAGACGTCCTTCCTCTGCTGCACTCTGAGAGGACGGGCCATCACAGCACCAGTCACAGCGCCCCCTACCGATGAGTAGGGGAATTTTTATTTAGTATAAAAGACAATGATCAAAATACTTCAACAGAGATTTTAAACTTACAAATCATGAATGAAACAAAACCATCAATTCATTAGAAAGAAAACCAAAAGACAGGAACAAAAAAATAAACTGTTCTTCATACTGTTTCATCTTATTGAATATAGTTTAAACCCTTGTATACATTTCTTATCTACCTCTCTTTTCCAAGTCATAATTTCACACCAACATATTTATTTCAGTATGTATAAAGATTTATGGTATAAATTATTCAGTTTACTAACACCAAAGATACAAAAGGTCTTTTATTTTTACAAAATCTATCTACCAATTTATCCAGAAATTTGTAATTGTCCCACAGTTGTCTGTGAAGCTGCATGGGTTTATTTTTGTTTCTTGCAAATAGATTTTCATAGTTCTTGTCTAACTATTAGTTCCAATTCTTCATTTGTGGTTACTTTTGCTGGACTATCCATGTGCACCTAGCTTGCCAAATGTAATATTTCAAAACTGCTCCAACCAAAACCAAAGTATTCTTATTGTACTTCTTCTAGTTATACCCATATAGTCCTAACACCAATTCTCCATATAATAGGGAAAGATATAAAGGTTCTTCCAATTTTTTGACCAGATATTTCCAAAAAGCTTGCACTACTGGACATTCTAAGAATAAATGCTCTTGTGTTTCTAGCTTCTGAATGCAGCTGTTTCTTAAACAGTGCTTTTCAGTTAACTGTTTGTGTTTGTGAGTATTTCTCACACCTAACTTCCCATGCATAGTTAGCCACATGACATCCCATGTGTACCAAGAGATCCTTTACAATTAATATTTTAATTACTAACTCTATTTTTTCCTCAGGATATTGTGGTGATTCTAGCCTATCCATGACTTTACTAAGCCTTATGGTTTCATACAATCTGTTCCTCGGCATTGTGGATACCATTTCCACAGTAATTCCCCACTGTTTAATTTTTTCATTATTGTGGCTATGTAGTCAGGTGTATCCTGTTACTTTTTCATTTTACTCATATTCCATTCTTCCCAGTGCATTCTGTAAGGTTCAGTCCATTTCCTTATACTTTGTATCCAACGTTTGTCATTAGGTTTAAAAAACATGCTTATACTATGTGTTAACATTATGCTGTAAAAAAACAATATAGGATTCACCATTCTGACCCGTTCCTTTGGCCTCTATGTTATATTCCTTTTTATGGGGTTCAACCTGCTACCCCATAACCCTGAAAGAATACATAAGTATCCTGATTTTGTGTCCTCCGAATGGGGAAACATAACTTGTGTACACTAAGATTGATATAAGGAATGTCTTTATCAACATAATTCTTTGGATTTAGATATTCTTTTCCCTTCCATAGGTTCACTGTGTTTGTGGCTTTTTACAGACACAAGTCCCAATTTTTCCATCATTCCTGATTATTATATAGAATCCTAGGAATTTTATGTCCTGCATTACAATAGGTATATCCCATATATTCTCTGGGGGCTGGTTCTTCTATGCAATACTCAGACTTTTTTCATAGTTTATTTTTGACTCTGATACCTTTGAGAATCTATCTAGTTCCTTTGTTACTTCTGCCCTTCTTTTCCTTGTTTAAAATTATTGCCATATCATCTGCATATGTCAATATTTTAATTTTATAGCTCTGATTATTTAGAATGATACCATCTATTCTCTCATTATTTTGTATACGTCTTAAAATAGGGTCCAGTCCATACACATACAGCAGTGGACTGAAAGGGCATCCCTACCTTACTCCCCTTTTTCCCTTAATATTTTGACCTAACCACCCATTAATATAGGAAATTAAGGTTGCCTGATTATATAAACCTTTAACCCATCCTATGAATTTTATTTGGTATCCCATTGCATTTTAACACCTTAAATAAATAGTCATGGGAAGTTCACTCAAATGCTTTTTCTTGGTCAATACTTAGCAGATACCCACTTACTTTCCCCTGATTTCCCTTAGTTACTAATTCTCTTAGCCATAGTAAATTATCCTGTACAGCTCTGTTTTTTATGGAGCATGTATGGTAGGAACAAATCAGTTTTTCTGATACCGTTACTAACCTTGCCTGTAGTATTTTTGCTAAACTCTTATAGTCTGTATTTAGCAGACATAATTGTCACCAATTTCTTAGATCTGCTTTATCCCCCTTCTTATGGACTAATATTAATAAAGTCCCATATTGTGATGGAGTAATTGTTCCTTCATCCAGACAACTATTGAATACTTCTGTAAGTACAGGGGCTATTTGATCCTTAAAAGCTTTGTAAAATTCAGAGCTTAACCCATCCTTCCCAGGAGCGGTGTTATCTTTTAACTTACGTATTGCTTATAAAACTTCTTGTTCCTCCACTCTCATTTCCAATTTTAATTTTTCCCCTGCTGGTTAGTTTTGGCACTTTCAAACTTACCCAGAAGTTCTCTTCTTGTTCTACTTGTGGTGCTTCCTCAAACTGTTCTTTTATATACTTATTTATTTCTTCCATTATCTCTGTTTTAGTATTCACTATATTGCCATTACTATTATATACATTTGTAACACATCTTTTATTAGTTCTAGCACTGCAATCTTTAAAGGGGTCAAAAGTCTGTTTTTTACACTATGGCCCAGATATTCAGAGCGGATGCGCCATGTGCAACAGGGATGCACCAGCGCAAGTACGGAAATGTGCCATTGTGTGATATTCAGTGGGAGGCGGCTGCGCAGCACAATAAGCAATGTGCCAGAGCGCAATAGTAATGAATGCATGCACAACTGTAGGGGGTGGAACCATGAATAACATGTGCAGTGCAATATTCAACAGCATGTGCCATGCGCAATAGGGGAGCAAGCGGAAGTAGCGCGACAGCAGAAATGATCCAAAATAAAAGGGAGCAAGAGAGGGGCACAAGAATGCAAAAGGGAAGCCACAGGTGGGTGCATGGTGACAGACAGCCAGGGTGATAGAGAAGGAAGCAGTGTGCCGGACTGGGCAGGAGCAGGACAGGGCCCACCAGAACTGAGCAATAGACAGGGTAGGAGTGGGTGTGCCTGTGCCACTGTGCAGCAAAGGCCATGGAGTGCCACAGTGGACTGAGGGCAGTGGCAGGAGGCAGGACAGTCACAGCCAAAGGCGGAGGTGTACCCAGTGCAGGGAGCATCAGGAATGGACAGTGGGGGACGGGGAACACCAGCCAGGACATGGCCAGTGCCACCTTCTAGATGGAGGTGGTAATGAGGGGTGTGAGAAGGCAGGCAGCAGGGGGCGTGGCCATTAAAGGGTCCGTCAGTGGTACACCCAGAACAGGCAGTACCAAGCCCGCACCAGCTTCGAACACTACTCTGACACAGAGATTGTGGGCCAGTACCACCTGAACTGGGCGATCCTGAAGCAGCTCTGTGAGCTGTGCAGTGATGAGATGCAGGCACCCACAATGGAGCCATGCTCTGTCAGTGGAGAGGCGAAGGTGACAGCCATCACGCGCCTGCTCCCCACAGGCACCTTCCAGAGACCAACAAGGGACATGACAAACATAACCCAGTCGGCCACATCATGCCCACTCACACAATTCCTCAGCACACTGCTGCCACATGCTGTGGAGTACATCCATTTCCCAAGCACACACGTGGAGTGCACAGCATACATACAGGAGTTCCACAGGATAGCACGGTTGTCTGGGGTGCTTGGGGCCATTGACTGCACCCATGTGGCCATCCGCATGCCACCTGGCCTGAAGGTGCGGCATACATCAATCGAAGGTTTTACGCAAGCATAAACTGCCAGGTGGTGTGCAATGCCGGGAGCGCATTACAATGTCTGTGCCACGTGCCCTGGGGAGCACACGATGCTTCATCTGGCACCAGTCTGCACTGTGCCACAGGTTTGAGAGTGGGGACATCCCACTGGCCATCTAGTGGGTGAGTATGCATATCACACAGGATGACATGAGCAGATGTGGGGGGGTGCATAGTCAGAGGTGCCATTGGTACCGGCCTTGTTGGCCCATGGCATAGCGATGCAGACCACCATTCTAATGTCCACCCTGTACACACAGGTGACAGTGGTTACCCGCTACATCCCTGGCTGCTCACACCATACCGGTGCCCCACGACCCCATCGCAGCTACGGTACAATGAGGCACATGCCACAACACAGAATGTCATCGAGTGGGTGTTCAGAATGCTGAAGACACAGTTCCAGTGCCTGGACACAACTGGTGGTGCCCTACAGTACAGCCCCTCGAAGGCCTGTGGGCTATTCCTGGCCTGCTGTATCCTGCACAATATGGCCACCGACTGTGGGATAGCCATAGAGGTCAAAGAGGGGGACAGCGGTGGGGATGATGAGGATGCCAGTCCAGCTGGTGATGGGCAGCCACCCCCTGGGCAAAGAGACCCCCGCCTGATCTGGATGTCACAGCTGCACCGGGACACCATTACAGAAGAGCACTTTGGTCAACACAGGTAGGTCATGGGGTCATGCGCAACCACCAAGAGCAAGGGCATAGCCCACAGACAGGCAGGGCAGGACACCAGGGGTGGAAGGCCGTAAGGGAATGGGTCTGAGTGTGACACACTTGACGGCATCAGGGATGGGCAGGGCCAACAAGTACGTGCACACACGCACACATACCACAAGACATGCACAGGGGTAGATGGCATGCCAACCCAACAGCCACCCCACCCCACACAGGTCCACACATGACCATGCCCATCACTGTGCATGCCTCAGATGCTGGGCACCATTGCACACTGGTGGACAGCGCAACACAGGCATCATCATGCACACGCCACAGTGGCCAGCAGCTGAGAGGGTGTGCACAGGGACCATGTGTGTGTGTGTGCAGGGCTGGGTACCCCACCCGTGTGTCACACACTGCACACCACACTGCACTTAGGGCAGTGGCAGACAGTGGCCATGATGGGAGACAGGTCAGTCACATGGCACAGTACCACGGCCACCACAGATACATGGGTGGCCCCACCGAGACCTGCCAGCCATGCCAGGCTGACCATTGGCCTCATGAGGTGTCACTGACAGTCCCCCAGGGGTGGCCCTGTGTGAATGCGACCGTGTTCATGCAGCGGTCTGCAGCCCACCGAACATGCCCGTGCCAGGCGTGCTCGGTATGCCCACAGCCAAACCTGGTGTCGACATAGCAGGTGTCGCATGGCGCCGGGAATGGTGGACATGACACTGCATGGTGTCTGCAGCAGATGGACACCAAACTGGGTGCCCAATGTGGCCATGACAGCTGTCAATGCATTGGTCTGCCTGTCAATGGCAGCGGTCACATCCGCCCGCTGCTGGGCCATCTCTGACAGGAGCAGACCATGGTCGCTGCTGCGCCGCTCCTCTGCCTGGCACAGAACCGCGACTGAGTGCATCCATCACCGTCATGAGCTGCATCTGCTGATCTACTGAAGCCTGGAGTAGACAGCTGTGCTCATCAAAGGTCATCCGCCAGTCCGGCATGCTGTCCTCGTGGTGTTCCTGGCCCTGCTGGCCAGCACCCTTGATGATGGGTGCCGCACACCAGAGCCATGCCGAGGCACATCCACAGGTGGTGCACTGCCACAGCCCCCGACACTGTCCCCCGTCGCCATTGGCTGACTGCTTGTGCTGCCCCTCCAGCTGCCGATCACCAGGGCTCACCGGTGCTGCCGTAGCAGCTGCAACAGCCCCACCACCCTGGACGCATACCAGTGCTGCCCCACTGGGGCATACAGGCACAGGCTGGGACTGTGTTGTTTCACAGGCCACCATGGCAGCACCACCCACGGCAACGCCCATGCCGTTGCCTGCTGTGGGACCATCCTGTGTCCCACACATATCACTGTCCGGGACGTATGGTCCATCATCATCAGTGCTGGATCCAGCACCAGTCTGTATCCCAGCACACTGGAGACCATGGCGCTGTCACGCTGGGACACAGGCAGGGCCTTGTCCGCACCCGCACCACCACCCTCATCAGTCCAGACAGACATGCAGGTATGCACCTTATCCGGTCCCTCGGACACCTGTGGAGGTGGATGGGTGATCCTCCATCTCCAGGGCATCCCTCAGTGGACACACCACCACCGCTGACCCATGCAGACACTCAGGAGCTGTAAGGGAACACATTAGCGTTAGTGGCTCTGCCCTGCCCTGTGGCATTCCCTCCACCACTCACACAGTGACAGCACAGGACCTACCATGCAGTGATGTGCTGCCACCCGTCTGGAAGTCACTACCAGGAATGCCCTCAATGGTACAACACTGCATGCTGCTGGCCACCCGCTCCTCCTGTGGCATCAGGTGTGGTACATCCGGCTGGCCCCCACCGGTGGCAGCATGTGCAGCCCTTATGGCAGCCACCTTGTCTTTGATCCACCTCCTGTCCATGCTGACCTTCTTCTTACACTCCTGCATGGACCGCTGGTGGCTGCCATGCTGGTTCACGGCATGCACCACCTCACCCCACCCCACACCGCAGCACAGGCCTGTGGCATTCCCCGCTGTCCACTGAGCAGCAGTTCCCTGTCAAGATATGCCTCGAACAGGGCATCTGATTCAGTCCGGGTGAAGTTGGGCCTCCTCCTTCTCCCCGTCCCTGTTCCTCCTCTTCCTCACGCTCGGTCGATAGAGAGCCTGTGGAATGACAGGTGTTACTTGGACTGTGCAGTCCCATTCAGCCCTCACAAACCACAGTCCCCACATCCCAACAGCATGCAACCCACCACAATAGACTGCAATACCTAACTATGTCCTCTGCAGCCCATGTCACATTTATATAGCGCAACGCATGCAAATGAGGCGCAGGCAACTGTAAGTGGATGCTAATGCAGTGGTTGCACGTGGAAAGGCTAATGAGCTGATTTGCATATGCTGGCAGAATATCATGCTGTTGTGCCTTGCGCAATGTTGGTGACCATGCTCAGGCTATGGCACAGCACTGTGATGTGTGCAATCGGCACCGCACGGTGCATGCCTGGGGTGCTGATGCCGATGTGTGCAGTGCTGCTGACATGCTGTGTGTAGGAGGCAGTCACCACTGTGCCTGTGGTGCTAGTGCACTGTTCGCCCATGTGGCACTTTTGCCTTGGTGCGCCGTAGGCGCCATGGAGCCACAGTGCGGTAGGCCACCGCAGGGCGTCACACACAAACACCCTATGGTGCTACACATGGGGCATCCCAATAGCACTGTGGCGCTCCGTGCACGAACAGACCCTTCAACCTGCTGTCAACCTTTGCCCCCAGGTGCCATGCATCCGCATGGGTGCACCCCATCATGCAGTTCGGTGACAGCATGATAGAAACTGGCAGCGCAGTACCACGCTGCCTCCACACAAGGGGCACGTGCACTAGAGAGTACTATTTTGATTGCGATACCAACTGCAGGATGCCTCTTAGAAGAGCGCAGGTGTGGAGCGCAATTGAGCTGGCCAACTTGGTGGCCCTAGTTGAGCCACATGCTGGTGCCCTATTTGGGCAGGATCCCCTAGCCAGGCCATGTAATGCTGTGTGGCAGGAGGTGTCTGATGGCCTGGAGGAGGCACCTGGGATCACCCGGACAGCGGAGCAGTGTCACTATTGGTATGGCGACCTACAGCGGAGGTACCCTGACTGACTGGGGCATCTGCAGGCACGCTCCGGCAAGGTGATGTGCCATGCCAGGTAGGTGCTCCATCCAAACACTGGTAGTGTCCATCTGTCTGGGTATAACATTGTGTAGATCAACCCCACAGTGGGTGGGGCCATCTAGTGGGGGTGGTGGGGTGTGTCATGGCTGGGCTGTGCAGGCACGCACACACTGGGGGATTTGCTACTGGCTTGTACTGATGTTTCCCTCTCCATGTTTGCACCCTAGGCCTGGAGGAGCACCATAGGGCAAGGCTGGCCCAAGAACAGGTGGAGCAGGCATGAGTGGGTGCATTACCAATGCAGCCAGGACACGTCGGAGGGGCCATGGGCCAGCAGTGCCCTGCTGGCCTGGATGCAGGTGAGTGCCATGTTTCCCCTTACATCTGTGCATGCTGGGTTGCGGGGTGGTGGCGGGGCGTGGCCACCAGCACTTGGCCCCACTGTCATGCATGCCACACGGTGCACTCAGCAGTGTCCTGTGGCACTGCATGTGTAGGTGGGCATCGCAGGTTGTCCATGTGTGCACTGGGTACATGGCTGTGCCACTGCCTTCACACCGCATAGCCATGTCACTGTACGGCCATGGTGGTGCTGTGCGGGACATGGGCGGTGGGTGTGTGCAGCGTTCTGCATAGCTGTGGGTGCCTGGGTAGGCGGGTCATGTGGGCACAGACACTGTGGGTGGCTGCATGCCATCACAGGGGCGTGGGCCATGGCTGTATGCCGTGCACATTGGGTGGGCTGCAGAGGTCTAGCCAGTCGCACGTAATGACTCTGCTCCCTTGTCCTAGGTGGACAATGCTGGACTGCACTGGAATGGAGTATTCGGGAGCTTCTGCAGCTGGTGAGGGCACCTGGAGCTGCTCCAAAGGATGGAACAGGGTGGAGGACGGCGTCACAGGAGGAGACACAGAGATCATAGTGGGGAGAGGGGTCGACATTATGCCCACCACACCCCTGATGTACATTCCCCCCAGACTAACCCTCACACCCCTTCATCCCACTCCCAGTGTACACCCTTGCCCCATGCCCCCCCACCTGGTATGTGGCCCTTCCCCCCACATTGTAAATAGTTTGTTTTTCTGTTTTGTATAATGTTCACTACTCTAATACAGACTTATTTGTTGTGACAACTGTGGTGGTCTCTAATTTGCAGTTGGCTTCTGGAGCTTGGCTGCAGTGGTGTGCATGGCATCGGGGGTGGTGCAGGCCTGGGTGTGTGTGTGTCTGGCAGGAACTCGCCTATGGTGTGGGTGGGGACTCAGTCCCTGTCTGTGGTATGTGTTGTTCCTGTGCACTGGATGCCTGTGTGCAGTGGTCCCTAGTGCATGGCGCTGTGTCCCTGGTGCCCCTGTCAGTATGTCCATGGCCCATGCAGCTGGCCCCTTGCATGTCTGTGGTATGACAGGTCTGCTGGCATGTCCGTGGCTGTCCATGCTGGCCACAGTGCACGGAAGATTGCCTCCCCGCCACCGGTATGGTGCACGCCTGCCTCGGTGGCACTGTGGCCTATGCTGTTGTTGTCCGCCTCCATGCTGTTGCTGGTGTCTGTTGTGGGTCTGCATTCTGATGTCTGTCATTGTGCTCCAGCTGCATGCTGGTGGCAACAGCTTCATGGTGCATGCATGAGATGGATGGAGTACCTGTGCCATGGTGGGGTGCAGGCCATGGGTACACAGCATCAGTGGTCATATGCAGCGTCATTTGTTGCCCCACTATTGTTTCCCTGTGTTGGGGTGCCCTTTGGGTCTGGGTGGGTGTTTGTCCATGCCCTGTGTCGCATCCTGTGTGGTGCATGCCTCCATGCACCACTGTGGGTGGCTGTGCTGGCTGTTGGGACCAGTGGCATGTGCCACCTCCTCCCCATGCAGCAGCAGCACGGGCCTGGGGGTTCCCCACCCCACTGAGCAGTGGCTCCTGATCCAGGTAGGCCTCAAAAAGGGCCTCGGTTTCAGCCTTTGTAAAATTCGGCTCCTCCTCCTCCCACCACTGTTTTCCTCCTCTCAACAATGTGCTCGGTCATTATGTAGCCTGTAAGAATGGCAGTTGTTGCCTGTGACTGTGCAGTCCCATGCCTCCCTGAATCCACAGTCCACACTCTCCAAACAGCATACTACTCACCAATAAACTGCAGTAACCGACTATGGCCACTGCAGCACATTGTTGCACCTTTATAGCGCAATCCATGCAAATGAGGTGAGGAGCAACTTTAATTAGATGCTAATTGCAGTGCTGCGCCATTGAATGGCTGATCGGATGATTTGCATATGACGGCTGAATATCGCGCTCTTGCGCTTTGCGCAATTGTGTTAAACGTGTTGGGCCAATGGCACAGTTCTGTGGCATGCATAGTACACCTCACTGCGCATGCCCAGGTCGCTGAAGCAGGCATCTGTCATGCTGATGATGTGCTATGCGCAGTAGGCAATGCAGGTATGGGCCACCATTGTGCCAGTGGCGCCATAGCCATGGTCACTACATGGTGCTGTGGCACTGGGCCTTCTTGCAGGCCCAATGGCCCAACTGCCCGATAGTCCACTGTGGTGCTGGGCACACAGGCAGCCAATCATGCTACTGCGCATTGTCATCCGATGGCGCTGTGCGTGGCCTTGCGCCAGAGACCCTTGACCCTGTGCCCGACCTTTGCCCCCTTGGCACCATGCATCAGGCATAGGTGCACCTCTATCGTGCTGTTTGGTAACAGCGCAATAGGGAATGGCAGTGCTGTACCGTGCAGCATCTGCACGTGGGGAGCCGCACTGTAGAGCACCATATTGCCTACTATAGCTGTTGGAATGGCACGTAGATGAGCTGCTCCATGGATGGCCATTGAGCTGGCCAATCTGGTGGCCATAGTTGAGCCACACCATGGGCCTCTCTTTGGGGAGGCCCCTCTGGAGAGGGCAAGGACCCAGGTGTGGCAGGAGGTGGCCTCTGTCCTGGATGAGGCAACAGGCCGGAGGCGTTCAGCTGAGCAGTGCAGGCACTGCTGTGGTGACCTGCGCAGGAGGGAGCCTGAGGTACTGGCCCGACTGCGGTCACGTGCCAGGAGGGGCATGGGTGCCATGTCCAGGTAGGGGTTCCGTCAACACACTTTTATCGTCTCCCTATGAGTCACAGTGTTGTATGCATCCAGCACATAGGGAGGGACCATATGGGGTTGGCCGTGGCGTGTTCACAGGGTGTGGGGTGGGTGGGTCTGGCTGGGGGGGGCGTACACCTTGGGGCAGGGGACTTTGCCTGCGCAATGTACTGATGTTCTTCTCTCCTTTTTCCCACAGGCCCAGAAGAACTTCACAGGGGTGCGGGCAGAGCAGTGGAGGGGTGTTGAAACCGCAGGCAGGTGAGCCGAGGACCAGCAACGCCCCACCTGACCGGCCCCGATGAGGGTGAGTGACATACCTCCATGATTAGTACTGCATGTTGTGTGACAAGGTGGCAGCGGCATGGCCACCATTCATTGACATCACTGCCATGCACCCAATTTGTTAGTCAACACTGTCCAGTGGCAATGCATGTCTGGTGTGCATCACTGGTGGTCCATGCGTGCACCAGGTGCATGGCTGTGCCACTGCCTTTGCACCACATAGCCAGGTCACTAAACAGCCACGGTGGTGCTGTGCATGACTTGGCGTGGGTGTGTGCAGCATTCCATGGCTGTATGCACCTGGGTGGGCAGGTCCTGTGGGACGTGATCACTTGCAGGTGGTTAGCACAACATCACAGTGGTATGTCCCATGGCTGTGGCCATGCACAGGGCGGGCTGTATGGAGTTGTGCATTCACACCTATTGACTGTGCTCCCTTGTCCTAGGTACGAGACATCTCAGGGAGATACGGGACACCATGAGGGAGCTCCTCAATCTCGCCGGAGTCGGTGGCAATCCTTAGGAGGCTGGACAAGATGGGGTGCTCATGGTGCCACAGAGCGAAGTGGGACCCAGAGCCAGGAACAGGAGTCACGTTGACAGTCCTTGGTCCCTGACTTCCTACCCCTGGACCCACCCTCACACCCCACCTATCCCATCCCATTTGTCCACCCCTTCCCCTGCCCACCCCACCTTCTTTGTGTCCCCCACCCAAGCTTGTAAATAGTTATTATTATTGTACATAGTTAAGTTTTATATTTTTACAACACATTTGAATTTTATATGAATACCGTGGTGGTCTCTGATTTGCAGTGGGCTATAGGTGCTCAGCTGCTGTGGTGTGCATGGCATCAGGGGTGTGCAGTCATGGTATGTGTGTGTGTCTGTGTGGAGGTGACTATGGTGTGGGGGTAGATATCAGTCAGTGTCTGTGTTGTGTGTGTTGTTCCCTGTGCACTGGATGACTGTGTGCAGTGGTCCATGGTGCATGCTCTGTTTCCATGGTGCACCCATCGGCCCGTCCATGGCCTGTGCAGCCGACACACATGCCTGTCTGTGACCTGCATGGTCCGCTGGCATGTCAGTGGTGGCATTCCCTGCAGGGCAGACACTGTAACCATCACTTTGCTGGGTTGCCCATGTCACTGGTGTGGTGCATGCCTGGCTCAGGTGGCACTGTGGACAACATGGTCATTGTCCCACCTCCATGCTGTGGCTTGTGTGTGTTGCAGGGGATGTGTCCCATTGTCTGTGGCTTGTGCTCCGGGTGACTACTGGTGGTGTATGGGTCCACGGTGCCTGCGCAGGGTGGCTGGCACTCCAATGCCATGGTGGACTGCGGGTTGTGTGTACATGGCTTACATGGGCCCACAATGGGGACTTGGTTGCCCCACCACTGCATCCCTGTGTTGTTGTGCCCTTGGGTATGGGTGGGTGTCTGTCCATACCCTGTGTGACATCCGGTATGGTGCATGCTTCCATGCACCACTGTGGGTGTCTGTGTTGGCTGTTGTGGCCAGTGGTGGGCCAGGGTGTGTCACTAGAATACTGTGTAGGGCGCTGTACCACTGGTAGTGGTTTCAGGGACATGACCGTCCCATATGGGTACCTCTTGTGCCAACACATGGTGCGGTCTCTCTTAAGTACCTGGGGAATGTGCGTGGTGGCACTGTGTCTGCCGTTGTTGCATTGCCATGTGCTGCAACCTGCTGATGGGTGCTCATGGTGGGGCTGGCTTGCATGGTTCTGTGATGCACAGGGGTGCATTAACACAGTGGGGTGGCATGTATGGGGTTTCCTGCAGTGGTGGTCACTGCTCATGGGGTGTCTGGGGGCCACGGTGCAGGGTGTGTGCTGTGCACTGGGAGGTGATGGTGTGGTAAGGGTGGTCTGCCCTCCTTGTGTGCCAGTCACAGCTTGCCGGTAGGTGTGATGGGGCACCATGGCCAGGCTGTGGGTTGGTTGCTTGTCTCCATGAACCAGTGGTTATTCCAGCCCTCCCCCAGTTGTGCTGTGCTTGGGGTGTGGGGGGACAATATCTGTTCTGCTGTGTGTTCCTGTGCCCATCTGTGGCATGGGTGGTGGGCCCCTACCTCCCTGATTGTGCAGTTACATTGCTCTGCAGCTGGGGGGCTCCCTGGTTGCGCTATGGTGCCTCTGGACTGCTCAGCTGAACATCCCTTGTTGCGCTATGGCGCATCAGATCTGCTCAGCTTCCCCTCCCTAGTTGCGCTATGGCGCAGGTTGTGCGATATTCAGTCGTTGGCTGTAGGCGAATTTGGCCTGCTCCTTTTGAATATCGCTGCTCTTATGCATACACAATACACTTGGCGCTTTGCTCCTGCTATTGTGCACTTTTTGGGCGAGTTTGAATATCTGGGCCATAGTCTCTAATTATTTCTACCCCAGATCTCTATGAAAAGTTTTTCTTTTAAAAAATGAAAATATCTAAATTTACAGTGTCAGGGGTTACTTTTAGGCATTGAGGCATTCAGTTTGCCATTTCAGTGAGAATAAGGCTGTACTGAGACTAAAATGACATCATATAGTTTCCCAACAAATGCCGTGGCTCTTAGAGTTCAGACTGCAGTGACTAAAATATTATTTGGTGGTACGCTTCAACATTATTTAAAAAATTATATTCAGCAGTAAAAATAAAACAATGTACTATTCATGATATATTACAGTTGATCCTTCAGCTTTTTATTTTAGCACATACTTGCTCTTCAAAACATTAAAATCTTATGTGGTAGTCATAAGCTTTCCCAGCCATTATGAGGGGATTTCCATTTCCTGTTATATAATCTGACATTTCTCTTCACTTGTGATATAACTTGAAGCTTTCACTGCAGGGAGAAGTTGGCAAAAATTCACTGCAAAACCTGAGAGAGACAAATAAATTTTTAAAAATGTTCTTAAAGCAGCAGTATTTGTTAGTCAGTCTGTGTTTTTTTTTCAGCAACAATGTTTTTTCTAGCAAAAATATCAAGATACCCATTTTATTTTTGTTTTCTTTAATTCCTGAACCAAGATACATTTAAAAGTTTTTCCCCCCTCTTAAACCTGCAAAAAAGAAAGTGGTCCCTCGCTGGTCTGACCCCACCCCCAACCCCACATCCAACTCAGCACCCACCAACCTCATCCCCTGGCCAGACACTCTGTAGTGCACTGCCCAAAGAGGTAACCTAGGGTTGGGGGTGTGGACATCTGTTTTTGATCCAGTTTGAACTTCTCCGTGCACTCAGTGGGATGTACCTCATCATTTGAATGCATGGCTGTGTGTGGGAGTCCAAGTGCAGGCTGCAGGATTCTCCTCATGTACCGGCCTCCCGGCATGGGGGAGAATTCCTGCAAGAAGTTGCGGACTTCATCAATGATTGGGTGTTGGAGTTGCCCAGATGGTTGATTTTGGGTGACTTCAATGTCTGGGTCGACAGCGAACTCTCGCATTTTGGTCAAGACTTCCTCCAGCTTATGAGATATCTTGGCCTTGCTGCTTCTGTGACTCACCACCACGGCCATGCCTTGGATCTGCTATTCTCACTGATGCTTGAGGTCACTGACCTCAGGATTGATCTGGTAGTGTGGTCAGATCACTATACAGTGGAGTTCTCATTTGGGAACCCCCCCCAGTAGTCCTTCCGCTATTGAGATGGTTCGCTATCTCCCATTGATGGGATTGATCCCAGAGGGACTACTGCGGTGGTGTGACTTTTCTGGTTTGAGTACTACATGTGCGTTGGCCAGGTGCAGCGGTTACAGCCTATAATAGTGCTGTTTCCAATATGCTTCATGCCATCTCACTAATCCGTCTATGACTAAGGTCTTCTGGCTTAAGACTCCCATGGTTTGATGGGGATCTCAAGGTGATGAAGACCATGGGTCAGAAGTTGGAGCATTGCTGGTGGAGGACCCAGTCCGAGGTAGATAGACTGGCTTTGAGAGTTCACTACAGTGAATATCAAAGGGCAGTCAACAGTAAGAAGGCAGAGTTCCTGCCCAGAGAGATTGCTGCAGGAAGGAACTGACCAGCCCAGCTCTTTCAAACTGTGGACAGGTTACTTCATCCTGCCTTTCTGCAGCCAAAAAGAGCATTTTCAGTCATTTTGTGTGAGGAGTTTGCTCATTTTTTTCTGACAGGGTGTCCTCCATCCAGTCTAGAATCTTCCCAGTGGGGCTAAATCAGCCTCACAGTGGTCGACCTTGTGTGGGCAGAGGCACTCCTATTGTTTGGGGGTAGTTCCAGCTGGTGGGGGTGGGGGAGGTCACCGGAGTAATCTCGAAGCTGTGGCCCACCTTCTGTGAACTGGACCTGGGCCTGACCCATCTCCTGGTGGGATGTGCTGAGTCCATGGAGCCAGTGTTCACTGAGATAGTCCTGTGTTCACTCTCAGAGGGTTCTTACCTGGTGCCTTGACGGAGGTGCTGGTGAAGCCACTTCTGAAGAAACCATCTCTTGACCTGATATAATTATCAACCATTCCCATTCATGGGAAGGTTGTAGAAACTGGTGGCTCTGCAGCTCGAGGCTCACCTCGCAGCCTTTGACATCTATGAGCCATTCCAGTCTGGATTTTGGGCAAGGCATAGCACCAAAGTGGCATTGGTCAGGGTGCAAAATGACCTCCTCATGGTGAGAGATAGAGAAGACCAGTCAATTCTCGTTCTCCTAGATATCTCCTCAGCATTTGACACCATGGACCACACTGTGCTTCTTGATCACCTTAGAGAGTATTGTGGACTCACTGGTACTGTCATCAACTGGTTTGAGTCTTGTCTTACAGTCAGGATGCAACGGGTAGTAATGGGGAATTTCTCCTCCTGCCCAAAACCTCTGCCTTGTGGAGTTCCTCAAGGTTCGGTCTTGTTGTTCACAGTGTACATGCTACGCCTGGGTGAGCTCATCAGATGTTACAGACTGGTTTGTCACTGCTATGCTATGTAGAGGGCCCTGTGCTTCCACAAGCAAATGAGGATTCAATTATACTGTCTCAAAACGTAAAGAAATTCATTGCAAAAAATACATTAATGCATCAGTTAGGGTTCAGCTTAATGCCACAAAAGTAGGGAAATGTGACGTTAGGATTTCCAACCGTAACTCCCCATCCCCTCAAGCAGCAAAAGGACAAGACCACACAAACAACCACAGACAGCCGTCATCAGGTAAGATAAACAACATACAACTGTTTCCAGATGCTACAATGCAGTAGCACTGATGTGCTACCTTTGTGGATTTGTATGTGCAGCTGAACAGGGTCTTGTGGCTGTGTGTGTATGTTGTACAGTATGTCTGAGTACCTCTGGCTGTAAAAGCACATGACACATGGGGGCTGTACTTCTGCAGACAGAAGTACTATTGCAATGTGGGTATCATGGTTTCAGCAGTGTATCTAGAAACTTTTCAAGGGGGTAGCAGTTTACCTAGGGATGGCACTTTCCCCCAAGAAGTAAAATGTTACCTTTTATAGGTCATATTGGGTTACAACTGCTACTTTTTGGTGATCTAAAGGGGTAGATGGTGGTACCTCGCTGTATCTGCTGGTGCATGGTTTTCTACATGCATCTGCATAAGGGAAGACCTCAAAGAGGCCTGTACTTCTGCAGCCAGAAGATGGTGTGTATGTCTTACACTTGTACATAAAAAGGTGCATGCCCCTCAGGTACCTGCACTTCTGCAGACAGAGGCACTGTTGCAATTTTGATATAATGGATTTTGTGGTGCCTGTGCTTCCACAGCCTTAGGTCAGTGTGTAGGTTTTACACTTACAGCTGTAGAACAGCAAGCCCCACAGACACTGTGTGTATATCTTACAGCGTGGATGAGTACCTGTAGCTACAAAAATGGAGGCCTGCACTTCTGCAGACAAAGAAAGTCCTATAATTTGGGTATCATGGATTTGTATCTGTGGCTGCAGGGGCCTGTGCCTCGGCACACAGAAGTAGTGTTGTGATTTGAGTATCATGGATTTCTATCTGCAGCAAGAAGTGAGTGTGTCTATGCTGTGGTGTGTGAGCCACAGATACAAATTCACAAAGGTAACACATCGGTGCTACTGCATTTGTATCATCTGGAAACAGTTATACGTTGTTTGCCTTACTTTATGATTGCTGTCAGTGGTTGCTTGTGTGATCTTATCCTTTTGCTGCTTGAATGGAGAGTTAGGTTGGAAGCCCTAATGCCACATTTCTCTACTTTTGTGGCATTAAGTTGAACTATAACTGGTGCATTAATGCAGTTTTTATGATAGATAGATAGATAGATAGATAGATAGATAGATAGATAGATAGATAGAAAGAAATACAGATATATATATATATATATATACACACACACACACACACATATACATATTCTTTGCAAAAACATTGTTAATGCACTAGTTAGGGTAACTAAATGCTACAAAAGTAAAGAAATGTGGTATTAGGGTTTGCAACCTAACTCCCATCCCTACTCCCAAGCAACAAAAAGAAAAAGCATTAGAGTGTTGGGTCTCAAGAGTCTCAACAAATCAGTGGTGAGGTCTTCCTTGGGGTTTGTCAACTCTAATGCTCACCCTTCCCAAAGCCCATAGCCTTCTGTCCGAGAAGCACAAGGTACAGCTCAAGCCAGTGCCTCCACAGTGACACACTCTTCAAAGGTAAACAAATGACTTGACACATGCTGGCAACACAATTTGTTGTAGCTTTAGTCATGTAGGACCCTACAGGCCCTTTGTGAAGAAAGGAGATCATGTGTGACATTGTTTCCTCAGGGAAAGGGTGGGCATTAGCATTGCGAGTAAAAAGAATGAGCACTAGGGTTGCCAACCCCAAGGACAATACCACAACTGATTCATCAAGATTCCAGAGCCCTAGCCGGCCCGCCAGTGCAGCAGTTGGATTTCCACTTGCGATGCCGGCGACCCGGGTTCGGGAATGGACTTGGGCCATCGGAGGGCCGGCCGGAGGGAGAAGGATTGAGCATCCGATGACTGCTTTCCTTCTCCAGGGGGAGGATATAGTGTTTGGAGCAATGGACACCTAGCGGTGGCTGGAGTGTAGCACACGTGCTGGCACCTTAAGTAGGCTCAGGGATGGGGTGGATGCTGGCCATCATTGTATGTCCCTGTCCCTGCATGGGGAGAAAATAATGCCACTTGCTGCCCTAGATGAAGCCTGCCCTCAGCTTCAATTAGCCTCCAGGACAGCCCCTTCAACCTATCCCATCATTGCAGCAACCTTGAGGGAGGGGTGACGCACCTCACCCTGGGCTGCAAGCCAGGGAGTATCAAAGGGGCATGTCCAATGTGGAGGTGGGAGTGAGGGTCCGTGACCAGGCAGATGTTCCGGGTGGCTGGCAGCAACAAAAAGCATAATAAGTAAATAATCAAAAAAAGATTCCAGAGCCCTAAAACCCTAATGTTTTTTTTCCATTGCTGCTTGGGGGGGGTGGGTGTGAGTTAAGGTTGGAAACCCAATTGCCATATTTCCCTACTTTTGTGATGTTAGGCTACCCTAACTGGTGCACTAACAAACTTTTTTGCAAAGAATTTCCTTTCTTTTTGAAATAGAGGAATTGTATCCTCATGCATGAACAGATTCAGATGCCCTGCGCCAGGGGAAGACTCCATCCACCAACAGAAGTACAGGGCCCTTGGAGGACCTGCACTTCTGTGCAGCAATGGATGTGAAGAATTCATGGGGCTGCCTGGTGGGGCTGCAGAATTGCTGGGCCCTGTGGTCCCTGCACTTCCATAGGGCTGCAGATACAGATGCACTGGGCAGAGTATCTGTCAGCCAATGCACAGGGTGCTCTGCCACCCATGGTTGGAGAGGTAAAGTAAAGTAAAGTAAAATTTATTTTTTAAGCACTTTTCAAAAAAACAAAGCACTGAACAAATAAAACAACATTTAAAACAACATATATTAAACAGTATAAATAAAATAAAATTATTCTCCATGAGCCTTTAAAAACAAATAAATAAATAACAAATAGGTGGAGGGCCCTATTCCAAAAGGAAAGTTGTCTTCACTATGTGGTACCGGGGCCCATGCAGACAATCCTGCACCTTTCATTCCCTGGCTGGGGGGTGTCACATAACAGTACAATCCCCTCACCCTCACCTTGTACAGCTAGGTCACTGAGCTCATCCCCAAACTCAACCCACTGGCACAGGATCACAAAACATACCTGTGTATTACCAGTTATATATATATTTTTAAATTTTGACCCCAAGTTTTCAAGATATTCATTTTATGATTTGCCTTATAAACATGACATGTACCATTTGTAATATATTGGCCAAAGCGTATTTCACACCAGCAGTATGAAAACACATCTCAGCCAGGATTTAAAAAAATGACATGTCACGTTTCTGAGGTGGTGTGAAAAAATGGCTATGTTGAAAGCTTGGAGTCAAAATATTGAAAATTACAGAAGTTATGAGTGAACGTTGAAATACTGCAAAGTTCACTCATAACCAGGGCATTTTACCATATTTGTACACCAAAGTTTCAGCATAGCCTTATTACCCCACCTCATGAAGCCAGAAGGTGAACATTTTCAAATCCACACCGAAATGTTATTCTGCACCACCAAAATGTCATTCCACGACACAGGTGCAAAAACGCATTTTTATTTGCTGATGAAACTAAGATCTGCAACAGGATAGACACCCTAGAGAGGGTACAAAGGACGGAAAGAGACTTGAAATGACTAAAGGAGTGGTCAGAAGTTTGGCAGCTAAGGTTTTGTGCAAAAAAAGTGCAAAATAATGCACCTGGGTCACAGAAACCTGAGGGTGCAGTACAAAATGGGGACAGAGATACTAGCAGCGTCAAGCAGGAAAGAGACCTGAAGGTAGCCAGACAATGTGACAAAGTGATTGGGAGAGCAAGTGGGATGCTAGGATGTATAGGTGGGGTATTACCAGCAGGAAGAGGGAAGTGGTGTTGCCACTATATAGGTCTTTAGTATGACCCCCTGGAGTACTGGGTCCAGTTTTGGAGGCCACATCTCAGGAAGGACATAGACAAGGTGGAGGACATCCAAAGGATGGCTACCAAGATGGTACAGGGTCTACATCAAATGTCCTATGAGGAGAGGCTAAAGGAATTAAACATGCACACCCTGGAGGGGGGGGGATATGATTGAGACCTTTAAATAACTCACAGGGGTGAATAAGGTACAAAAGGGAGGTCTTTTTCAGAGGAAAGGGTGCTCCAGAATAAGGTGCCATGATATGAAGCTGGGGGGCAGTAGGTTTAGGAGAGATGTAAGGAAATACTTCTTCATAGAAAGGGTGGTGGCTGCCTGGAACGATCTTCCAGAGGAGGTTGTTGGGGCGAAAACAGTGGTGGGATTCAAGAAAGACTGGGATAAGCACAAGGGAGTCATAAGGGATAAGTAAGTAAGTGGGTGGCAGAGAACGCGCCATAGACCTGGAGGGATCTACAGTGTAAGCAATGCAACAAAAAAGGGGCAGACTGGATGGGCCATGTGGCCCTTATCTGCCGCCAGCTTCTATGTTTCTATGTTTGGCCAGGATCTGAAAAATAACAGCTATCATGTTTGTGAGGTGGTGTGCAAAAATGCTATATTGAAAATTTGGGGTCAAAATATTTAAATTTACATAAGTTACGCACGTGCATAGAAAAATTTCAATGTATGCTCATAACTTTGCCATTTTTTACTTATTTTGACACCAACTTTACAACATAGCCTTCTTATAATCCCACCTCATGAACCAGGGTGGTGACACTTTTTGAAATCCTGCCCAAAAGGTGATTTCACAATCTGACCACAAAGTTAACTTTCGGGCCTGATTTGCATAATTCCACCACCATTTGTCATGAGGTGGGGGGTCCCAAAAAAGGCCATGTTGAAAATTTGGGGTCAAAATATGCTAAAATGACAAAGTCATGCCTCAACGTTATAAACCCTCAGTGAAATACATCGAACTGCACTTACCTTAGTTTCTTATATACCAGTCGCCGGTTACCGCAGCAAGATGCGTCATCAGTCACAGAGTGGATCTTCACCATGGGACATGTTCAGGTGAGTGAGGGTGTGTGGGGGTTGTGTGGGGTGTGGTGCGTGATTGAGAGGTCTGGTGGGGATCAGTGCCATGAGGATCATTTTCTTTTGCAGGAAAAAACAAGAAGGCACAGTTTTCTTCTTTACAAGGGACATTAAAGTGATATTCTGACACTGGGGACTGGGCACCCCAGCATCAGGCTACTGTTCAACAGCACCAGGAAGTGGGCATTCAGTGCTGCCACCTACAATATGGGAATGGGGGTGGGTGATAATATACATTAGGAATGGGTCAGGCAACCTGGAAGGGAAGGGGAGAAAGAGCTCAGTACCGGGGTGGGTATCCCAGTTTGCTTAACATAAGAGAGAGAGAGAGAGACAGAGAGAGATGATAGATAGATAGATAGATAGATAGATAGACAGACAGACAGACAGACAGACAGACAGACAGACAGACAGACAACCGCAGGTTATCCTTCCACTATACACTAGTCTGGTAAGATCTCACTTGGATTACTGTGCCCCATTCTGTGCACCCTTAACAATTCGAGGTAAAAAACAACTAGAAGGAGTTCAAAGGAGAATGACCAAAAAAATTCATGGTATGATTAATAAACCCTATGGGGACAGATTGAGATCACTTGGCCTATTTTCTATACAATATAGACAACTTAGGGGAGACCTTTGCTTGCTCTATAAAGCCTTCAATGAACCAGGACTCCTAGAAAATCTAGGTATTGAGAGGAAACAATGTACATCACATACAAGATCTCATAATATGAAATTAAAAGGAGTACACTGTTGAACAAAAAAAGACACCAATGGTTCACGAGAGAATAGTTAACTCATGGAATACATTGCCAGCCTCAATTGTAGAGAGCAAAACTATGGATATGTTCAAGGGCACACTAGACAAATTTATGGGTAATACAAAATTTGAATACATAGATAATTAAAACCACCCTTGGGAGGCAAGTTCAACAATAGGCTATGCCTCCTGAACTTGTAAGGAAACTATGAAACTATAAAGATAGACAGATAGAGAAGAGGGGGTCTGCAGCTCATTGCTGTCACTGTAGCCAGCCCATAGCAAGGCTGCAGCTATGGGTGCAGAAGTCAACAAAGTCCCACTGTTCACATACACTAAATTGGGCAACCTTGCTTTTGGTGTGCCCAGAAAAGATATTTCTGGAAACATTTTTTTAAAAAACAAACACCAGAATCAAGCAGAACAAGTCCCATTTAGCTAGGTTCAGGTTTTTTTTTTTCGGTTAAGAAGAGATAATTTTTATGTGTTTTCATTGGGGGCTATTCATGGACGAGTGGAATCTATGCACCAAAGGCATGTACTATTCCCACGCAGCTCTGCACTCCTGGGAGATCCATGTGTGGGCTGCAGTCAGGAACACTGGCCCCCACCTGGTGTGGCCTCACTTCTCCAGTGCACAGGATCGCGGGGGACTTGTGGGTGCGGAGCAGTGGATCCAGGCAGGCAACCAATCAGCTGCCTGGCCCAGGTTCTGCAGTAGATTACCTCTGCCTGTGCGGCACCAGGCTGGCAGTCAGCGTGCAGTGTGCCAACCACGATGTGGGGGGGACCCCAGTTGTCCACCCCAGCCCTCTAGGTGTGCCCTGACGGCTGGGGCCTCTGTATTGGGGGGAGCCGCTGCCCCCCGCCATCTCTGCCACGGTCAGCAGCTGCATCCCCAAGGGGAGTGTAACCGAGTGCTTGGGGTTACGGCTCCCCAAGTTTGTGTAACTACTAGCCATCAAATGCAGCCCTCTAAGGTTTACTGAATCATGCAGAGTGCTGGCACGTCCTGCCCTGCCCCACCCCCAGTCCGCCTCTGGTGGGGAGCTGCACATTTGGTCAGGGGATTGAGTGTGTAGTGAGGGCGTATTTGGATAGCGAATCCCATGCAGGGGTATAGTGGGCAAGGGCAGGAGCTGGCAGGGTGGGTGGGCTACGTGGCTGGATTTACACGACGCTGCACTCCACTTCGTGACCTTCATGAATAGCCCCCATTTTAATGTTTGTAAGGTTAAAAGTAAAAAGAAAATGGCAGCCATCTCAACTGGTTATTTTCCACACAATCTGTATTTTTCCCCACAACAAGTAAATCATGCAAATAAGCACTCACACTATGTTTTTGTACATTTTGCAGTAGGTTTTTTTGGCCAGTCAAACTTGAACATTAACTCAAAAATTGTTGTAACTAAATAATTATAATATTTTTTCATCAAACCTTTGAACGGCACACCCTTGGCACAGGCCCTTTCAAATCTGAACATTTCATGAAACAATTTCACACCATCTAGGCTGTAGATGAGAGCAAAAAATATGTAATGTTAAGTATGTGTTTTTTTTTTCATTTGTTGGCACTGTGTAGCTTGAAAACTGTACAGGATGCCATGACAAAACTGTTCAAATCTTGAGAATCTGACAGCCTGACTGCAGATGCCAAACTCTGTGTTCTTCCTCAAATGATGCCAAAGTTGTTAAGGTGCAAAAACTGGTATTTAACATTCGAGAGACAACTCAACCCTAACTGTAGGGGTGCTACCACAGCCCTATACCATCTCTCTCTCTCTCTCTCTTGATATATGTATGTGTGTGTGTATATATATGTGTGTGTGTGTATATATATATATATATATATATATGCACACACACAATGGGGTGAGTGGTAAATGAGTGTAATAAATGATGTTATTTTCAACAGGGTGTGATAAATATAAGACCTGACATTTATCACATCCAGGCAAAGCCGCGCATACCACGCAAAGCCGCGCAAATGGTACATTTTGCAACAATGAGGCCCCCATTGTATATATCGGATACATGATCGGCACTCGTGTGATATGTGAAATATGTTCAGTCCTGTACAGTGGCCTCTGAAACTTCACCACTCGTGAGTATTCAGAGGTCACTCTATAGGAGTGAAGATATTTTCCACATCACACTCGTGCCCATCATGTATCCCCTATATATCTATTTATATATATATAAACACACACACACACACATATATATATATATATATACAATATATATATATATATATATATATATATATATATATATATATGTAATAGATAACCCACTCTTAGGTGTGCAGTCGCGCTCTGATATGTGCACTCCTTGGTGTGCGTTGTACGCACGAGGCCGAAGGCCGAGTGTGTCAACTACCCAAGGCATGGGTATATCAGAGCGCGACCGCACATCCTAGAGTGGGTTATCTATCTTATAAAATGGTAAAATTGTTTTTTGGAGGGGGTTAAAGTGCAGGTGTGCGGTCGCGCTCTGATATACACACAGTCATGTGATGTGTTTTATACAATCAGAATACTGAATTTGGAGGATGAGCACCTCCTCCATTTTATAAATATATATATATATATAGATATATATACTATATAGATGTATATTATTTATATGTATATTAATTGCAAAAAAACTGTGTAATGCACTAGTTAGGGTTACTTAATGCCACAAAACTAGAGAAATGTGGCATTTGGTTTTCCAACCCTATCGCTCCTTCCCCAAGCAGCAAAAGGAAAACATTAGGGTTTTCGGTCTCCAGAGTCTTGACAAATCAGTGGCGGAGTGTTCCTTGGGGTTGTCAACCCCTAATGCCCACCCCATTCTGTGAGCAAACAACGTCACACATGAAGTCCTTTTTTCATGCAAGTCTCACAGGACCCTGCCTGAAGAAAAGGTACAACAAACTGTGTCGGCAACCTGTGACGAGACATACTTGGTATCCTGTGGTGAGACATACTTCTCTCCCTTTGAAGAGTGTATCATTATGAGAAAGAGGCTTGGAGCTGCACCTTGTGCTTCAGATTGGAGGCTAGGGGCTGGGGGGTAGGGAAGAATTAGGGTTGGGAACCCCCAGGGAAGACCCTACCACTGATTCACCAAGACTTTGGAGACCCAAAACCCTAATGCTTTTTCCTTTTGCAGATTGGGCTGGGGTGAGTCATTAGGGTTGGTAAATCCTAATGCCACATTTCCCTACTTTTGTGATATTAAGTCCTAACTGGTACATTAACACAGCTTTTTGCAAAGAATTTCCTTACTTTTTGAGACAGTATAAGTGTATCTTCATTTGCCTGTGGGAGTGCAGGGCATTTCTGCCAAAGCTGCAACCAAAATATCAGCATAGTCTTGTTATTAACCCCACCTTATGAACCCCGTACTGACAATTTTCAAAGCCCTGCCAAAACCTCATTCCATGGCATCAAAATGTCATTCCATGCCACAGGTGCAAAAACACATTTTACACAGATACATAGATGTCAGCAGACAAGGGCCTTGTGGCCCATGCAGTCTGCCCTGTCCCTCTTTCTAATGCTTAAGGTACCCTAGATACTACAAGCCCCCCCCCCCGCCATAGCTTGATAATTTCCATGTGCCTATAACATGCATTCTTGAATCCTTGAACCATGGCCACCCCCACCACTTCCTGGGGGAGTCTGTTCCATCTCTCCACCACCTTTCAGTGAAGTAGAATTTCCTTAAGTTCCCTCAGTTTTCCTCTTTAGTCTCATGCTGTGCCCCTTTTTCTGCTATTTCTTTTCATGTGAAAGATGCTCCCTCTGGGACCCTGTTGATCCCTTTAGATATTTGAAAATCTCTATCATGTCTCCCTCTCTCTCCTTTCATTCAGGGAGTACATATTGAGAGCATTGAGTCTCTCCTCATACAACTTATGCTGCATCCCAGACCCAATTTTTGTCACCCTCCTAGGTACCGTCTCCATCCTGTCTATGTCTTTTTGGAGATGGGGCCTCCAGAACTGAACACAGTACTCCAGATGAGGAATTACTAGGGAGTTGTACAACAGTACCAACACTTCCCTCCTTCTACTTGTTATACCCCTACCTATGCACCCTAGCATTCTGTTAGCCTTTCCGACTGCTTTGTCGCACTGTTTAGCCACTTTGAGGTTGTCTTCTATGACTACCCCTAGATCCCTTTCCTCTGTGGTGGCCTCCAGTGTTACCCCATCTAGTTCATACTTGGCCCTAGGATTCCTTCTCCCTAGGTGCATTATCTTGCACTTTCTTGCATTGAAACCCAATTGCCATTCCTTGGACCAGTTTTCTAGCCTCTTCAGAGCCCTCCTTATTTTTATGTTTGCTTGAACGTATGTGCAAGAAACATAGTGCCACCATATGATAATTCGTAGGTGTGCCTCCCTACTTCCAATGCCCTGCTGCCTTTTGCAGGCATGGCCCCAACTCGCCAATGAATGTAAGAGCTGTCTATGACAGCTTTTGCAAATGCAGCGGCATACAGCTGAAAGGAAGAACCACAGCATGTAGGCAATTTGCATACTACCACAGTCGGAAGTATGCAAAGTGCCTATACATCGTCACTGCACGGCAAGAGCTGTCATAGACAGCTCCCCCCCAACAAGTAGCACACTGGCAACCCACCCCAGCGTGCTCACATGATCCCCCCAACACACACCGTATGGCCGGCGGGGGTGCCCAATCCCCCATCGGATCCACTGCCCCCCAAACAGCCTTCCAGGTGCCATGCTCACCCCAGCATGGCAAACGTCCATCTGTGCCCCCCTCCCAACACACTTCCAGGTGCCACACTGGGAGCCCACCCCAGCATGGCAAATGTCTGTCTGCGCCCCCTCCCAACACACTTCCAGGTGCCATGCTGGGAGCCCACCCCAGTGTGGCAAACCTCTCTATGGCCAACAGAGGTGCCCAATCCCCGTCGGCTCCTTGGCCCTCCAAAAAAACTTCCAGCTACCATGCTGGGAGACCACTCCAGCATGGCAAACGTCCCACGTCGTCTTCCTAAAAGTAAAATAAAACCTAGAAAGAAAGAACTGTCCCTCGCTGACTGTCTTTACTTCCGCCCCACACCCACGCCCACCCACTGCGCACCCTGCCTCCCCACACCCCCCTCACCCCATACTTACCTCCGGAGCTTGGCGCAATGGTCTTCGGTGGACTGGGAACATGTCTGCACTCTTCAAAGCCGACCGCAAACTGAGGAAATGCCGGTAAGCTGTATAATGGAATAAATGGGAGGTTTTTAACTTTGATGCATATCTCAGGCATTTTTTGGAATTTTCTCACCAAATTTTCAACATGGGGTTTTTTGAAACCCACCTCATGAATTCTGTCACTGTCATTTTGTTATTCAGTCCTGAAAGGTGATTTCACGGTCACTGCGCGAAACCACCTTTTGGGACCGATGTGCAAAATGACAGTGTCACAGTTCATGAGGTAGGCCCCCAAAAACCCTATGTTGAAAATTTTGGGAAAAAATTCCCAAAAAAATGACTGTTTTACGAGCATACGTTGAGCAGTTCCTACACACGCTCGGAAGTTCACAAATGCTTAATATTTGCACTCCAGATTTTCAACATTGCCATTTTACCACACCTCCTTATGAGCAGTACAGCTGTCATTTTTCATATCTCACCCAAAATGTGTTTCCACGCATGTAGCGCACAATGGCACAGTCGGTGTGCGAAATCAATGTTTGGGACAGATTAAGAAAATCACAATGACACTGTTCATGAGCAGAGGTCTTAAAATGGCTATGTTGAAAATTTGGTGAAAAAAGTCCCAAAAATGACTGTTTTGCGAGCATGCGTTGCGCAGTTCCTACGCAAGCTCGTAAGTTTGCGAATTTGTAATATTTGCACTCCACTCCAGATTTTCAACATTGCCATTTTACCACACTTTCTTATGAACAGTACAGCTGTAATTTTTCACAACATGGCCGAAATGTGTTTTCACACTTTCTGCGCAGAAATGCATGGTCGCTGTGGGAAATCACTGTTTGGGACAGATTAAGAAAATGACAGTGACACTGTTCATGAGTGGAGGTCCCAAAATGCCTGTGTCGACAATGTGCTGTAAAGAAATCCCCAAACTAATAACATTAAGGGTGTGCGTTGCGCACTTTCTACGCATGCTTGTGACTTCACCAGTTTTTTTACTATTTTCAGTGCAGATTTTCAACATTGCCATTTTTTACACATCCCCATGAACAGTACAGCTGTCATTTTTCACATCCTGTTTGAAATGTGTTTTCGCACCTGTGGTGCCAAATGGTGTAGTCATTGTGCAAAATCAGCTTTCAGCTACCGAACTGATATTGCCACTGTTCATAAGGTGGGGGTCACAAAAAACCCATGTTGAAAATTTGGAGTGAAAATACCAATGAACACCTGAGGCGTTAGGGTTTCCGACCATAACGCCCACCCTGTAGGGACTGACAGGCATCAGGGGTGTGACTTGGGATTGTCGCCTGTAATGCTCATACCATTCCACCCCCACCAACACCCTGCAGCCAGTGAGAGGCATTGAGGTGTCCCTTGGACTCTTCGGACCCAAAGTTCATCCCATACTCCTATACTGCACCCATCTCATCATATTTCCTGATGGAATGGGCTGAGCATGAGGGCCAAAGACCCAAGGCACACCGTGACACTTGTCGGTGTCTGCATGGTAGGGTGTGGTAAAATGGCGTGGCCTTTATGCCTGATGACTCAAAGGCACACTCCACCAATGCCAATGCCAGCAAGCAAACATTCGGCATTGACAAATGCTTGTTTCTATATCTTCCTGTGTCTCTACCCTGTTTCATAGCTTTGTATCATTCATGAACAGGCTAATCCTCCCTTCTAGACCCTCTGCAATATTGCTTATGAAGACATTGAAGTGCACTGGTCCCAGCACTGATCTCTGGGGTATGCCACTTGTTACCCGTCCCTCCTGTGAGCTAACCCATTTACCACCACTCTTTGTGTTCTATTACTCAACCAGTTTCTAACCCATGTGACCACCTCTGTCCCCACCCCCAGATTTGCCAGCTTATGGATTAGTCTCCTGTGTGGGACAGTGTTGAAGGCCCTCCTGAAGTCCAGATAGGCCGCATCTGCCACTCTGCTCTGGTCTATTTCCTTCATCACCCACTCAAAGAAATCAATCAAGTTGGTATGGCATGACCTCCCTGCAGTGAATGCATGCTGCCTTGGGTCCGGCAGCCCCCTTGTCTCTAGGTAGTCCAACAGCCTTTCCTTAAGCAGGGTTTCCATCATTTTACCTACTATCGAGGTCAAACTGACCGATCGGTAGTTTTCAGCTTCCTCCTTGCTACTACTTTTGTGCAGGGGACCACTTGTACCCTCCTCCACTCCTCTGGAACCACACCTATTTCAGTGATCCACTGAACAGCTTAGCCAAGGTTTAGCCAGATCCTCCTTTAGGATCCTCGCGGTATCCCATTGGGCCCCATAGCTTTATCCACCTAAACTGTTCCAGTGCTCTTTTACTCTGTCCTCTGAAAAGGTCTAATGTCCACCCTTCTTCCTGTTTACCCTTCTCCATTAATGGGGACCATCCCCATTGTTTCTTCTGTGAATACGGAGAGAAGTATTTGTTGAGGACGGTCGCCTTGTCAATGTCTTTTCTACTACCCTGTCTCCCACTTCCTTAGTGTCACAATCCATCCCCTGTCTTCTTTCTCTTGCTAATATACCTAAAGAATGCCTCTCCTTTCTTCACTGATTTAGCTAGTTTTCATCAGTTTCAGGCTTTGCTTCCCTTACTGCTTTGTTCTCTTTCCTTCATTTTTCCAAGTATTCTTGCCTGTCCTCCTTGCTTTGTGTTGCCTTGTACCTCAAAAATGCCATCTTTTTCCCTCTTGCTAGCTCTGCTACTCCCCTCGAGAACCACAGTGGTTTCCTCTTTGTTTTGCTCTTGTTGCAGGGCCTGGCACAATGGTTTGCTACCAGGTGCAGGGCTTCTCTTATCTTATCCCACTGTTCCACTACTCCCTTTATATCATCGTATCCCTGCATAGCCATCCTGAATTCGTCCTTCATCTTACCGAAGTCTGTCTTCCTGAAATCCAGGATTCTAGTCCCTGTGTGGCTAGCCTCCTGTGACATCCTTATGGTGAACCCCACAGCTCGATGGTCACTAATCCCTAGGCTCTCCCCAACTGTGACTTCCTTTATCCTGTCCCCATTGCTTAGGACAAGATCCAGAATTGCATTCCCCCTTGTAGGCTCCCGCACTAGCTGTGTGAGACTCACCCCTTGCAGGGATTGCAGGAATCCCTTACTCCTGGCTGAGGCTGCTCTGGGATGCTCCAGTCCACATCTGGCAAGTTGAAGTCACCCATCAGCAGCAGTTCACCCTTTGTTGCCATGTTCTCTGTAGTCTCCAGCAGTTCTCTGTCTACATCCTCCACCTGCCCTGGGGGCCTGTATTTCACTCACGTTCTAAGTACTGTTCCCCTCCCCACCTCCAGGGTTACCCACAGTGTCTCTACTTTCTCCCCTTGTCTTGTGGGACTGTTGCTTTTATCCCTTCCCTGACATACAATGCCAACAATCCCTCTTCTTGCCTTCCTTGTCCCGTCTGTGCAGCATGTACCCTGAAATGGCTAGCTCTCAGGCATGGTTGCTATTGCACCACGTCTCTGTGACTGCCATGATATCCAGGTCCTCAGAGGCCATTACTGCCACAAGTTCTGGGATTTTGTTACCTAGACTGTGGGCATTGGTGCACATAGCCTTCCAATCACAGCATTCCCCCTCGGCTATAACTCCAGTACCCTCCCTCCTATTCTGTGTCTGCCCCTCCTGTACTTTACATGAGGTCCCTCCTTTTTTACCTATGGCCAGTCCTTGCTCATGGCCATGCCTGTTTCCTTTAGTCCAATGTTGGGAGGTTCCCTTCCATTCGCTGATCCTCTTACCTTCGTATCTTTCTGTTGCATCCTCATTTAGATCGTCTTCTTTGTGTTGGAGACCTCCCAGTTTAAACCCTCCATGAAGACCTCCAGCTTCTGCCTTAGTGCTCTAGCTCCTTCTCTGGTGAGATGCAGACCATCATGCTTGAAGAGCTTCCTGTCCCAGAAGGTCCACCAGTCTCCAATGTAGTGCATCCCATTGGCTGCGCACCAACCCTGGAGCCACTGGTTGAATTCCCTGATCTTTTCATTCCTGATCTTATCCTCACTTCTGCCCTTCTTCCAAACTGGTAACAACTCTGAGAAGGCCAGATGTGTTGTGTACTGCTTTAGGCTCTCCCCTAGGGTCTTCATGTCTGCTTTGGCTTCTTCCACAGTTCTATTTGCTGTGTAATTTGTCCAAAGGTGGACAATGATCACCACAAAATCCTGATCTCTTCTCATCAGATGTCCCACTCTGTCCTTAGCTCTCCTTGCAGATGCTCCTGGCATGCATTTCACCATGGTTTCAGCTCCCTTTACGCTGATGGACTGTGCCTCCACTCCTTGCAACATAGAGTCACCCATGACCAGAATCCTCCTGTTGCTCCATGTATTCTTCTTCTCCTTCCTTGTACCTCCTTCCTGCTTTCTGGAATCAGGTTTGTCCTGCTCTATTCTTCCTTCTTCCATACCTGGTTTCTATCCCCTTGCTAGTGGGGCAAAATGATTCTGCATGTGGATAGCATGTGACTGGCACTGCCCCATCTTAGCTCTAGGCGCCCCACTGCCCCCTCCCACCAGTCTCCATCCCTCAAGATCCGTGAGCCTTTGGGGGAGAGTGGGAGGGCAAGAGGGATGGTGGACATCCCCAATCCAGGATTTGAAAAACAGCTGCTATCACATTCACGAGGTGGTGTAACAAAATAGCTATGTTGAAAATTTGGGGTCAAAAAATTTAAAATTACCGAAGTTACAAGCAAGCGTAATAAAATCTCAACATATGCACATAACTTTACCATTTTTATATATTTTGACCCCAAATTGTCAGCATAGCCTTCTTATGACTCTACCTCATGAACAAGGGTGGCAACAATTTTCAAATCCCACCCAAACTGTGATTTCATCAAATGACTACAAAATTGCCTTAAGGGCTTGGTTTGCGTAATTCCACCTCCGTTGCTCATGAGTTTGGGTCCAAAAAAGGCTGTGTTGAAAATTTGGGGTCAAAATACTGTATGCAAAAATTAAAAGCTATGCGACAAAGTTCAAAACCCCATTGAAATACTTTGAACCATACTTACCTTAGTTTCTCATATTGCAGTTGGCGTTTCCAGCAGCAAGGCGTGTCTTCAATCAAGAGTGGATCTTTACCCTGTGACCTGTTCAAGTGAGTGAGGGTGTGTGGGGTGTACTGGGAGTGTGGGGTGGTGGGTGCTGAGTGGGAGTCAGAGGTGGGGGAGTCAGATCAGCAAGGGACCATTTTCGTTTTGCAGGTTGAAAAAACACTGAGGGACAGTTTCTTTATTTCAGACTGGGATGGTGATCAGAGGGAGGGGTGGAGCCACTAGACACCAAGAAAAGACAACAAATTAATGAGGATGGTGATCAGAGGGTGGAGAGAGTGCCACTAGACAGCAGGGAAAGATATATTAATTATGGGGGTGGCAATTAGAGGGTGGGGGTGCCACTAGACACCAGGGAAATACAAAGATATTGGGGAATGGCAATCAGAGGGTGGGGGTGCCACTACTCCATCTTTTGGATGAGATGTTAAACCAAAGTCCCATCTGTCTGTTCTGGTGGTTGTTCAGGTGTGTGTTAAAGATCCCATGGCACTTCTCGAAAAGAGTAGGGGCGTTTTTATTGATAAATGCATAACAAAATCATACAAAAGGATACCAAAACCAGGATAATTTCTTCAAAACTCACAATATAAAACTACATCACACTTTGAACATCCTAGAAAGTAAAGATAGAAAAGCGGTGTCTAGTTCAAGCAAAAAAGAAAAAAAAGTCACCTATACCTTAATCATAATTTTTCAAAAATGTAAACCCCCTCCACCACACCACCACGCGTGCACTAGGATGAAACTTTACATAATTTCTATAAACTTTCAGTAACACCTGTTCGCATACATTACAAAAACATCATGCAACATTAGCTTCTGATGAAAATAAAAATTGGCATTGACTCTGCAATAAATAATATTTGAGAACAGCAAAAAAAAAAAACAGCATCAGTTCCGGAATCGTTTCTGTTCAGCAATCTCGGAAAGTATCCTAATGCCAGTTCTGTATAAGTATGGCTAATCAACCATAGCATCTTCCACTTTTGGGCCAAAAAAAGACCATGAACATACTACATAAGAACACCCCACTAAAAACTGTTTCTTTGATTCTATAACATCCACACAATCAGGTTATAAACACTTTCTGTCCATCACGGTCTTGTGCTTATGGTTGTCCTTAACATTTAAGCACCCATGGGCACTTAACCATTGTGTGTCCCACATTTGGCTTGGCAACCTCGGATTTGTTAGTTGCCGATATACAAAGAAAGGAATTGTTTCCCTTCCTGCAATGTTTAAATATAGGTTTTTCAGGCCAAATATTCCATAGGACTTGATCATATAAGTCTTTTCTGGTCTGTTGAATGACCATCAATTTTGTAATTTTCCACTTCCCTAATTTCTGGAAAATTACTTTCAAGGAAGTGTCAATGGTACAAGCCCCAAATAGTTTAATGGGGAGATTTACCCACCGAACCAAAATCTCTTGGAAAGAGTACCATTTCTGGGCATACTGGTTCTCATTAATAGTGCCGGTTTTAGATTTGTTACCCAAAATATTGAATGAAAGAAAGCAATAGGGTTAACCATTTCCACACCACCTCTGGTTATGGGCAGGTATGTGGTTTCCTTCTTAATCAGATTTAGTCGGCTTCCCCACAATAACTGAAAGAATACTCTATAAATCCTCGTCTCTAAAGCCACCAGGGGAGGAAAAACCAAACTAATATACAAAAAAATTGGCAATAGAAATTGTTTTATAACATGCACAGGCTTTAATTTAGACATCCACCAACTTTTCCACCTCTCTGCCTTTTGCTCTCCCCGTTGTACAGCTGTCTCTCAATTTTGTAAAGCACTATTGTCCCCCCTCCCCCAATACTGGACACCTAAACTTATTATGGGTTCTTTAGTTATCCAAATTCCCTCAACCCTATTCGGTTGCCCTAAGTGAGCTCCTAAGTGCAAACCTTTGCATTCAGACTAGCTCCAGATACCTTTCCATATGTTTTATTTCGTAATGTAACCATCACACTTTGTTTATTTTTTTCAAACACGCATACATCATCTGCATAAATCAGTACACACACCTCATCCCTGACTGAGACCTGAGATGGCCTGAAAATCCTGCTGAGCCATGATCTTCTTAATAAGTGGATCAAACATATAAGAGGGGGTTCAGGGGCACCCTGATGTACCCCTTTACCCACCTAAAATTAGGTACCTCCTGGTGGAGCTAGAACTAAGGAAATTACAGCATTACCATACAATAATGAAATCCAGCAGCCGCCCACCGGCAGCAGTAGAGCTACCGCTTGCATTGCCAGAGACCTGGGTTCGAGAATGGACTCGGGCTGCTGGAGAGCCAGCCAGGGAGAAGGATTGAGTGCCTGCTGGCTGCTCTCCTTCTCTGGGGAGGGTGAGATGCCTGTCCTGCTGCTTTACCTCCACCTGGGTGACCACGGGTGGAGGTTCAGTGGGACGGCATGTAAGTGGGAGAGAGGGCATTGGCTGGGAGCCTGAGCGACAGCACATAGTGACATGCTCCACCCCTAGGCTTCCCTAGTGTGCTAACATCCTGTGGGGCGGAACCAGAAACAGGAAAAACACCCCCCTACTGTGGTCATAGAAGGGGCCTGGCTTCTCCAGATCCCATAGCCAAGCTCCCAGCGGAACACCACATGGACCTCCTGACGCAGACTATAATGGACAGGGAAGGGAAATACCCGGGACCCCCTCCCTCCCCACTCGGGGAGGCAGGCCAAGACAGGATGGTGGTAGCTCTGGTGGGTCCTTAAGGGAGTTACCTGGGGAGGGACTAGGAGATTCCAGCCTAGGGTACCCTGAAGAGAACCTCTGTGGTGGAGAGAAGGGGGCCAAAAGAGAAATAAAAAAATAAATAATTAAATCCAAACTATAGAAACATAGAATTTGACGGCAGATAAGGACCGCTTGGCCCACCCAGTCTGCCCATTTCCCTACCTAATGGATAAGCTGCAGATCCTAGTTAACCAGCAGCCTACTTCTTCCTACCCCCACCCCCTAGAATTGCCTTATGACTGTCCCATGCATGCTTGAATTCCACCACTGTTTTTGACTCCACCACCTCCTCTGGAAGGCCGTTCCATGCATCCACAACCCTCTCTGTGAAAAAATACTTCCTTAAATTACCTCTGAGCCACCCCCCCTCTATCTTCAAATTGTGACCTCTTGTTCTTGCACACCTCTTTTTTTGAAAGATGCTACCCTCTGATGCTACCCCTATGAAAGCTGGAGGAAGCCTATACTTTGCCAAAGCCAGCAACATGAAGGCATGGTCATCCTGGTTAAAGGTCTTTTACTGATCTAGGATAATAAATATCCCTGTAACCTCTGCTTTTGCAAAAGATCCCACATCTCTAATCACACATATTTGTCTGTATGTGCCTAACAGGTATGGCACAAGTCTTTACCGGGTGCAAGAGAGTAGGATCTACCCTTTTTGGCCTGGTTTGCAAAAGAAATGTCAGAATTTTGAAATCTAAATTTAGCAGGCAGATAGGTTTCCAGTTTTCTATTAATGTCTTATCTCCTGCTTTATATGAATACATGATCAAACCTCTCATGAAATCATGTTAATTCTGGTAAATGTACTATATATTGGTATATTTTTACAAGAATTTGTGCCATGATGCTCAGAGATAGTTTATAAAATTCATTTGGGAGGCCATGCTCCCCCAGTGTGGACCCTAATTTAAAGGATACCTAAACAAGCAGTTTTTTAAAACTGCAAACTCCAAAATCTGGCTTCATAGTGAGGGAAAGTAAAGGCTGCTGTTTACATTTATGATAAAACTGCATTTATGTAAATAACATAAATGCAGTTTGATAGCTTTTGAAAAATGTAAACATCAACCTTTCACTTTCAAAAAACAGCCTTGGTTTCTCCCTAAGATGTCTGCCAAGTGTGTTAAGCGATGAGTCATGATGACATCATCAGAGCCAGAGACAGAGACCCACATATATTCCTATATAGTGCCAACTAGTTCTTCTTTCTCTCTTTGTTTTGAATTGTTGTACCAGAATGATCAACACCATGTATTAACTTGTGGATTATTTTGATCAGTACACATGTTAGGCTATGATTTTGTTTACTTTAACTTGCAGAAAATGTTTTGCAATCCAGCTGACTTTTTCTTTGGCAAACTACAGTACAGTACAACACTTCAAATACCTGATGATCTAGTGGTTATGTGATGCACTGAATTTTGTTTTTTAACAACCAGGAGAGACACACTAAGCTGAAAGCTTGTTTACTGGTGTGGCCTGGGAGCACAAGAAAGTTTAGTGACTTGCTCAGGGTCACATAGCAAAGTACCAGTATGGTTCAGTTCCAAAGCTCATGCTCTCTTGTTAATGCACAAATAAGGCTTTCTTTTTCCACATGAACCCTCTGCACCTAGCCTGCCTGCTGTTGAACACCCCACCATCCATACCCTGTCCTTAGTACTGCCTGGGACGGCGTATGTGCTTACGGTCTCATGAAGAGAATTATCACACCATCTGATTGTAATCTTGTACCTCAGAGAGTTGTGCACACCTATACTGATACACATCATCAGCTGGCACTGTTACAAAATGCCTCTCAAATCACTCTCCAGTCCACATTCTCAGTGTTTGACTTCTGCTCCCACAGTAAACATTGAGTGGATCACCACCCTTCTGCACAGTGAAGGTAATATGTACAGTTCCCCTGTTGTGTTTTTTCCCACCTCATTAACCAACAACTAGGTCTTCCTGGAGGGCCAAGCAATAAGCATCATGACCCACCAGAAAAACTGCTGTTCGTGCCCTCATAAGGGCTGCATTTACAATGGATAACAATATTATTAGCAGGAGAGGCATACTAACACCTTGAGTGAATCCACCCGACTTCCAGTGTCAGTCTACTCCTTTACCTGTGATCTGCAGAATCCTGCAGGACAGTTCCCAGCACTTCTTCTATAGTACTTTTCTGTGCTCTACTCCACAATGTGAGTTGGCTGGATATCACCCTTCCAAATCTTGAATGAGCTATACACAACTCCTCAATACTGTCCTAACGAACATCAACATCCCCCACACCCGAGGGTAATCTCCCTACACTGAATTCAAGTAACAGTTTAGGTGCAGCCCTGCCACTCTGAGTGTTTGTCATCACTGGCTACTCTCATCCACAGTCAGGTAGTGATCACGATGCTGGCAGCCCACAGTTCAGATCTCACAGTGATCTGCTCAACGTCCTCCTTCATGTCTTCAACTAACCTGAATATAGCTATACCCTGCTGGAATGGCCTCTTTAGTCCTTCTCTGGCATTCATTCTTCTCACCTGCTTCCCACACCAAAAACTGGTGAGTTCACTACCCTTCCGCATCATGAATGTGGTTAGTACAGTCTCCTGTGTTATTTTTACATATTAATAATAAACATAATCTTCTGGTAATCCAGGCTGATAGCAGCATGGAAAAGTGGAAAAATAGGCATTTCTACCCATGTAAGATTTAAGTCGCTATGATTAGGCACCATTAGATGACGTCCATAATGATGTGCACACCCATCATTTAGCAGTGCCTAATCAAAGGTAGCCTAGATCTTTTAGGATAGGAAAGCCCATCATTCCCCTTGTTCCCTGCTGCTATCAGCCTAACTTACTGGAAAAATATGTTTATATTTGTTATGTCAAAATAAAACCGGGACTCTGCTACTTGCATTCATGATGCAGAAGGGTGATGAGCTCACCTGTACTCAGTGTGAGGAGGAATAGTGAAGAATGAATACCAGAGGGGAACTGAGAAGGCCACTCTTGCAAGGTACTGCTATATTCAGGGAAGGAGGAAGACAGAAGGAGAGAAATATGAGCAGATTACTGTGAGAAATAAGATGTGGGACTGCCAGCACCTTGATCACTACCTGACCCCGTTGTCCTGGCCAACATTCTCCTTCCCATAAAACCAGTTCATGCAATTGTCCAAGGCTGTGTGTGGATATTAATGTGTGGAATGGCTGCAACTACACTTTTAGTCACTTCACTTCCAGTCTAGTATTGCTTGTAAAGCACTCTGGGATACAATGTGTATGAAAACCATTATATAAATGTATATTATTATTATTTACCATGGAAAAAGAAGACAAGACAAGCATACATTTGATTTTTGAGAAAGTATGAACTCTAACTTTGAACTGCACAAGAACTTTACTACAAAAAAGTGGTGGCTCTAGGGGGTGGTGAATGGTGTGGTTGCAACCCCCCCCACATAATAATGTACTTGCTGCTACTGCTGCATTTCACTTTGTTGAAGAAGTCTAATTTACTGATTGTACAAATGTTTACATTCAAACTATGGATTACATTTGTAGGTTCTGTCACAAACATACTAGAAAAGAATAATAGCCTAAAATATAAAGGTTTAGTAAAAATGTTAAAAAGTGCACCACCCCTGCACCCGCATTGTAGCATCCTGGATCTGCCATAACCACTAGACCACCAGGTTATTCAAGATTTGTACTGCACTGTGGTTTGCCACAGATAAAGTCAGTTGGATTAAAACACAATTTCAGCATGTTAAAGTAAGCAAAATGAACACAACTATAGCCTGACATGTGTATTATACAAAATAATGCACATGGTTTTGACCATTTGGGTGAAACAATTATATACAAAGGGAAAAAAGAACTAGTTAGCACTATAGAAAGCCATATATCTCTCTGACTTTGGCTCCAATGATGTCATCAGGCTCAGGTGATACCAAACACATTTGGTGGCCATTTTAAGAAACAGGTAAGACAGTTTTTTTGAAATTGAAAGGCTGATTTTACAATTTTCAAATGCTTTGAAATCACATTTAGGTAAATTATATAAATGTAGTTTTAGCATTAATGAATAGAGCAGCCTTTCCTTCAGTCACCTACGGAGTCAGATTTTTGAATAGTTTGTTGTCCAAATGTTGTTTAGGTATCCTTTAAGATGCTTTCTTACTGCACAAACCTCATCCACTGTAATATCTTGAGCTACATTTTGTCTTTGCTGTGGAGATAAGGTGGGAACCTGCAGGTCTTCCAAATATTCTGACACTTTTACTTCCTCCAGGTTGGTTGCACTTACTAAGTGGAATAAATGTGTGTTACCTACATCCTGTATCCCCTGAGAATCAGATTTCAGTACCCCCCACCCCACCCATTACTTAAAGCTGAAAATTAGCTTTATACTTTCTTTTCCTTACCGGCTAACATGGGTTAGAAAGCAGCGTTTTCTCACCCTGAAACTGAGTTCAGCTTGTTATGTAGCTGTCCTGTCATACTGCAGAGTTTTCATTTCTTCCTTAATGTTTACTATTTGAGCCATATAATCTGTTCTACTCACAAATGTCTTAGTCAGTAAACAATTGTTCTCTTAGGGAGAGATATCGCAATCATTTAACATTTGCAATGCCCTTCCCATGTACCTGTAACCTGTTAACCAGATCTGTTTTAGTTTGTAGCCACCAATGCATCATATTAAAATAAAGGTTTAATACTGAAGCTCTTGCAATCAAGACATCTAAATTGCCTGTTTTAACCTCAAGTGATACTAAACTGTCTTTGTTCAGTTTCCACCTGTGTGTATTCTTTCTAGCTCCTGGCTCTGTGGTTACCAAACTTTTAACGATAACGTGATCTGAAAATTCAACAGGAATTATAGTAGCTTGCTGTACATGTATCGTCCTTGATAAAAAAAATATAACCTATTTTCGAAATATAATGACTTCACACATACTGTAAGTATTAGTGATTGGAGGAACTACCCTGGTGCTATAGTCCACTAACTCTGCCATGTCAATACAGGCTCGTAAGGCTGTAGAGTCACAATAGACTTTCTTCCCTAGTTTTCGCTGGTCTGCTACCCTCAAACTACAATTAAAATTCCCTACAATATAGCTGCCTAGATGTTAGTATGGCTGTATGTCCTCCAGCATCTAAACTCTGGAAGCCTTACTCTGTGCTGCATACACCACAATAAACCTACTCGGTGACCCCTGCCATATGCCATCTACCAGGAGCACCCTGCCAAGAATTAATTAAATTATGAAAAAGAAAAGCCATACCTGAAAATAAAGTACCCACCCCATCAGTTACATCCTCCCCAAAAGACCAATGAGAGGGCCCCCACACTCATTACCTCCAAGCTTGTGCTAAGAGAATACTGGAATTGAACCATGTTTCCTGCAAAAAGAGTATGTCAACTCTAGAGTCATATAAAAGGAAAAGACAGCTTAACGTTTGGTACTAGACAAAATGCTGTGAACATTTATAGTAGCTAAAGAGAAAAACATGGGTTATATTAATGAAAGACAACTCATTTTGTTTTTTCTTTTTCTTTTTCCCTTTCTCTTCCCCAATACCCAGTTCATCCTGCTCTTGGAACTGGGTATGGGAAGAGGAAGCATCTGAGTCCAAGTCCGCCATGTCTGACCTTCCACTACAAGTTTTTGAAAGGGCTTCAAAAGGGTTAGACATCTCGATATCCACTGGGTTATTCATCTTCATCTTTAGACTTTGATGTCTGTGCAGGGGAGCTTTCCATGGGAGTGAGGATGGAGGTATTGCTTCCCTTATTTCCGATGTGGTAGGGACTGCATCTGGAACTGTATCCATTGGTGCAGATTCAGAGTCTGCACTAGGGCCACTACAAGTGGGTTCATGTGGCACCTGTTCTTTTCAGGGGCCAGATTTGTCTGGTTCAGTGACACCGGGGGGGGCATGTCTGTGGGAGGGGATGAAAGGCCTTGAGGTGCTGAGGTTCGCTTGGCTGGCATGGGAGCCAGTCATGGCTCTGAGGCTCTCTGGGGTTCAGGAGCAGGTTTCAGAAAGCTGGGTTCCGAGGGTCTGTCTTTTGTTTGCACACTTCTGATTAATTCATCATGGTTGATGGTGTGCGCATTATTGTGCATAGCCCAGGGGCACCTCTGGAAACTGTGACCAAATTCTTCACATTAATTGCATTTAGCCAAATTGGCACATTGGTGGCAGATGTGGGCAATTTTGTTACAAATGCCACATTGAAGTTTATTGCACACATTAGCCAAATGTGTTAGTGCTCCACACTTATCTCAGGCTTTGGGCTGTCCTGCTTAATAACAGACCCCCCCATCTTCTCCCAAGAAAAAGCTGACTGGCAGTTGGACTGTACCCTCATCTGACTGCCACAGCTTAACTTTAAAGGTCCATGCAGTCCAGAAATTCTCCCTATCTAGGAATGCCTCTGGAGGGCCAAGTACCTCATAATGTTGCTGTAGCCAGTAGGTGATGTCACTAATATGAACCTCTTTATTTCAAAACATTATAGTCACTTGTCTAATAGTAGATTTTGACAAAGGGATACAAACAAAGGGGGACCATAAGGGGGAGAACTTTAACTGGCCATACTTCATCCAAAAATGCTCCAAGGCATGAGGGGAGTGAAAACTCAGGTCAAAGGTGTCCTTGCCCGAATTATGAATAAGGGCATACTCCTCTAAAGCCATAAAGTGCATTGACTCCATAATAAGGGTGTGCCCTACAAAGTATCTGTCTGGTTTGTTGTCCATACTGTCACAAACCCACTCAGCAGGTCAGGCCCTCTACTCCCAAAGTGCCAACCTCCGAGCGCAGTCTTGTGAACAGTTTAACAGAACAAGGTAACACTCTTGTCTGTTTTGTGAGTTCGGATCAACCTTTGGTCTCAAGTCTTGGAGGGATTCAAACTGTGAACCTCTTGCTAGTGTACCCAATGCACAGGCTCAGATATTTCTGTCTTCGGGGGGGCCAAATATCTTTGCCTATGGGCATCTAACCAGGTATACAGAGATGAACCCTTAAAAACTTTAATAAAGACCTCAGATTTCAAATGCTTCTCTTTCCAGTTTGGTATCACCATTCAAGCTAAGCTTAGTGTCTGCAATAACCATATATACTTGTCTTACAAATGAAAAGAAATCAAAGACAGACCAAATATGCTCTAAAAAGAGTTTTACTAAAATAGATAAAAATATGTAAAACACAAAATACAGAACTCTTATATCACAAGACATGCAAATCTGTTAAAAGAACAAGGTTTAAACAGTGCAAATTTCCTGCAACAATATTTAGATTTATCTTTCTAAATACCTGTTTAAAGTGCTCACAGATGTTTTATTGTCAGAGTCTAGATAAAAGTGTCTTGAAGAAAAACAGAATATTCCTTAAAGCAAACTGTATTTGCTAACCCCTTTTTGTGTGAGGTCACCTAGCTCCTCCTCTGTCAGAAAATATAAAAATATATATATCTAATAAAAGAAAACAGGATGTCTTTTTCAAGAATTAAATTCTGCAATCCTCAGCATGACTCATGTCCTTCAAATGACATTTCTTTGATCTCATGATAAGCTTCCCCCTTCCAGGACATGAAAACATCTTTATGATTTTGCACTAATACATCACAACCTGCTTTTCTTCCTCTGGAAATGTCATAAAATGGATATGCTCAACTCAAGCTTCTTCCACCCTGTAATTAGTTTCAGGCCTTCCACGTAACACCTGGTATCCAAAATCTGTGTGTGTAAGATCTCACATGCTGGTTCAGCATTTTCTCATGGCTTTCATCTTGCAGCTGAAACCTGGGAGGTGAGTGAAGTCATTTCAAGAGTACCAGATTTCTCAGCAGAGACAATCAGTAATATATTTTTATATTTAAAAAAATGATACAGCACTCAGAACTGGCTGTCCATGTCACAATTCCTCCCCATCTAGACTGAATTTGGGGGTTTTATCCCCTACATGGGATGAGCTTCCCAAATCAGTTCACTCCTCATAGACCCTAGACAGCCCATCTGAGTTCTGGTTTTTGGCTCCAGGCCTATGTACAATTTTTAGATCATACCCTTGTAAAGCAAGACTCCATCTTAGCAGTCTGCTATTGTTTTTCCCCATCTGCATCAGCCAAAAAAGGGGGTTGTGGTCAGTCTGCACCACAAAATGCTGCCATACAAGTATGGCTCTAATTTCTTTAGGGACCACACAAGGCAAGACACCTTTTTCCACCGTGGAGTACGCTTTTGCTCCTTAGGAAGTAGCTTCCTCACCAGGTACACTACTGGGTGATCATAACCTACAGGAGAGACCGCAGGGGAGAAAGAGGGGAGGAGTAGCTCTCTATGTAAAGGAAGGGATAAAAGCAACTGAACAAAAGAGTAAACAGGGAGGAGAGGAGGCACTGTGGGTCACCTTGGAGACTGGAAAGGGCACCACAATCCGCACAGGGGTTGTGTACAGACCCCCATGTCAGGGGGAGGGAATGGACAAGGATATGATAGAAGGCATTCTTAGGATGGCAGAGAAAAGGGAGATACTGTTGATGGGAGACATGAATATGCCAGATGTTAACTGGAGCACCTTTGCTGCAGCCACATCCAAGAGCAGGGCCATTCTTGATGCCCTACAGGTGGCAGGCCTCAGACAGCTAGTTTCGGAACACACTCATGGGGGAGCAATCTTAGACCTCATACTCTCAAATGAGGGCAGTGAGAGGATCTCAGATCTAGAAGTGGGTTGCCATCTGGGAACAAGTGACCATCAAACAGTGTGGTTCATGTTAAACTCAGCTACAGAGTCAAGCCATACAAATGTGAGGGTACTGGACTTCAGGAGGGCTGACTTTGGCAAGATGGGAGAGTGCCTCAGAAAAGCACTAGCAAACAGGCTAGAAGGAGGGGTGGAGCAACAATGGGGAATCATCAAAACTGCCATCACAGAGGCAACAAGCCTTTTTGTGAAGCAAATAAACAAATCAAAACAAAAGAAAAAGCCACTATGGTTCTCAAAAGAAGTGGCTGGGAAAGTCAGGGAGAAAAAGATATCATTCCGGAAGTATAAGGAAACACAGAAGTTGCAGGACAGAGAGTTGTACCAGTTAAGGCAGAAGGAAGCAGGGAGGGAAGTCAGAATAGCAAAGGCCCAAACTGAGGAAAAGATAGCCAACTCAGTTAAGAAAGGGGGTAAAACCTTTTATAGGTACATCAGCGAGCATAGAAAGACAAAGGGAGGGATAGTGAGGCTGAATAGAATGAACGGTGGGTGGGCAGAAGGGGACAGTGAAAAAGCAGGGATACTGAATGAATATTTCTGCTAAGTATTCACAAAAGAGGAGGGGGAAGTGCCTAATCCAATTAACAGAAGCACTTTTGATAGGGGGGTCGATCCCAGTCCTTTCGACAGAAGAAAGAGTTCTGCAAGAACTCCTAAAACTGAAGGTGGATAAAGCAATGGGCCTGATGGAATTCACCCAGAATTCTAAAAGAATTAAGGGGAATTAGTGAAACCACTGGCTACTCTTTTTAATAAATCATGGGAGGATGGTGTGGTACCCGAGGACTGGAGGAAGGTGGATGTGATTTCCTTCACAAAAGTGGGACAAAGACAGAAGCAGGAAACTACAGACCTGACAGTTTGACCTCTGTGGTAGGGAAAGTGATGGAGTCACTTGAAGGAAAGAATTGTTGAGTACCTAGAGGCCAGTGGGCACAGGACCCAAGGCAGCATGGGTTCACGCGAAGGTCATGTCAGATGAATCTAAATAGATTTCTTTGACTGGGTGACCAAAGTAGTAGACCAGGGAGGGGCTGTGGACATGGCCTACCTAGACTTTAGCAAGGCATTTGACACAGTCCCACACAAAGATTAATAGTCAAATTAACCAGCCTGGGAGTGGGTCCCAGGGTGGTAGCCTGGGTAAAACATTGGCTGGACAACAGGACACAGAAGGTAATTGTAAATGGAGTCCACTCTGAAGAAAGAGCGGTTACTAGTGGGGTACCGCAGAGGGTTCAGTACTGGGTCCAGTCCTTTTTAATGTCTTTATAAGTGACATTGCAGAGGGACTGGAAGGAAAAGTATGCCTCCTTGCAGATGACACAAAGATCTGCAACAGGGTTGATACACAAGGAGGCATGGAAAGGATGAGAAGGGACTTGGCAAGGTTGGAGGAATGGTCAGAAGTATGGCAGCTTGGATTCAATGCAAAGAATTGCAAAATAATGCACCTGGGAAACAAGAGCCCAGGGGAAGAATACACAATGGGGGGGAGGTAGTAACAACAACAAAAAAGGAAAGGGACCTGGGGGTAATCATATCAGATGATCTTAAGGTTAGCAAGCAATGTGAGAAGGCAGTAGGGAGAGCTGGGTATACTGGGATGCACAGGAGAGGCATCACCAGCAGAAAACAGGAAGTTGTTATCCTCTGTACAGAAAGTTGGTGAGACCCCATCTGGAGTATCAGTCCAGTTCTGGGACCCCATCTCCGCAAGGACATAGACAGGATAGAGGCAGTCCAGAGGAGGGCAACTAAAATGGTGCAGGGTCTGCAAGAGAAGCCATACGAGGAGAGACTAAAGGAGCTTAATATGTATACCCTTGAGGAAAGAAGGCAGAGGGGGGGACATGATAGAAACTTTTAAGTACCTCAGTGGAATCAATAAAGTCCAAGAGGGTAGCATCTTTCAGAAAAAGAGATGTGCAAGAACAACGGGACACAATTTAAAGATAGAGGGGGCGGTTCAGGGGCAATGTGAGGAAGTATTTTTTCACAGAGAAGGTAGTGGATGCATGGAACAGCTTTCATGAGGAGGTTGTGGGGTCTAAAACTGTGGGAGAATTCAAGAATACATGGGACAGACGTAAGGCAATTCTTGTGGGGGGTAGGAAGAAATAGGCTATTGGTTAACTAGGATCTGTGGCCTATCCTGTAGGTAGGAAATGGGCAGACTAGATGGGCAAGTGGTCCTTATCTGCCATCAAAGTCTATGTTTCTATGTTTCTGTCCCTTGGCTGGACGTCTGACTCAGTACTGCCCCAATACCCACATCTGAGGCATCTGTCTGAAGTATAAAGGGTTTGCTATAGTCAGGACTGTTAAAACAGGAGCACTGCACAGTGCCTCCTTTAGTCTGGTAAAGGGTTCCTCACAGGCTGGGCCCCAGGTAATTTTCTTTGGCACCCTTTTCTTTGTCAGGTCAGATGGGGAGCAGCCAGGGCACTGTAATTGGGTACAAATTTCTGTAGTACCCTGCTGTCCCTAGAAAGCTCCTGACCTGCTTCTGGGTTTCTGGTCTGGGCCATGCCTGGATCACCTCTATCTTTATTTGGTTAGGACAGAGCTGTCCCCAGCCTACCACATGCCTGAGGTATGCCACTTCTCCCATGGCCACCTGGCACTTCTCGGCTTTGACAGTGAGCCCGGACCTCTGTATCCTGCCCAGCACTTCCCTAAGGTGGGATAGGTGTTCCTCCCAGCTGGTACTAAAGATGGCAATGTCATCCAGGTACACCACGGTGTACTCCTCAGCACCATTTAACACCTGGTTCACCAACCTTTGGAAAGTGGCCGTGGTGTTCTTCATTCAAAAGGCATTACTTTAAACTCAAATAAGCCTATCGCAGTGATGAAGGCTAACCTCTCCTAGCTCTCTTTGTCATCTCTACCTGCCAATACCCTTTGTCAGATCAATGGTCGAGTAGGTCACCCCTCCCAACTTGTCCAGGAGTTCATCCGTCCGGGCATCAGGTGGGCATCGGACTTCATGACTGCATTCAGTCCATGATAGTCCACACAGAAATGAGTTGAGCCATCTGACTTTGGCACAAGGACTATGGGTGAGGCCCAGGGGCTGTGGGTTCTCTGGATTACCCTTAAATCCAGCATCTCTTCCACTTCCTCCTAATGTCCTTTGGACAGCCTCTGATACCTGATATGCTGTCCGCTGAATGGGCGTTTGTGTCCCTGTCTCCACATTGTGCATTGCTTAGGGGGTTAGTCCAGGCTTGGTGCTAAACAATGGGGCAAAGTCTGCTAAAACCTCCCTTACTTTCTGGATCTGGGCCGGGGCCAGCTGGGGAGACAATTTAACTGCCTCCACAGAGGACTCCCGCTTGCTTTCCTCCAACAAGTCTAGACGGGGGTCTCCTTCGTCCGTCCCCTCCCAATGACTACACACTGCAAACACCATGTCAGCCCCATTTGCATATGGCTTTATCATGTTGACAAGGTACATCCTTTCTGTCTCTGTCAGGTAACTCCACAATGTAGTTCACGTCATTTACCTTCCTAACCACTTTGTAAGGTCCTGTCCGCTCAGCTTGCAGCTTGTCTTTCCAGACCAGAATAAGGACCATGACTTCCTGACCCACCATGTACAAGTGAGCTCTGGCTCTGCGGTCATACCATGCTTTTTGTTTCTGTTGGGCAGCTGCCAGGTTGCTCTTGGCTGTCCCCATAAGCTCCTTCAGCCTTTCCCTAAACCTAAAGGACATAATCCACAATGGGAGTTCCCTGGGTGGCATGCTTGCCTTCCCAGTCCTCCCGGATCAAGTCTAGGGGCCCACGTACCCGGCGTCCATATAAGAGTTTGAAGGTGGAAAATCCTGTCGACTCTTGGGGCACCTCCCTGTATGCAAACAACAGGTGGGGAAGGTATTTCTCCCAGTCCCTCCCATGCTGTTCAGCATATGCCCAGAGCATTGACTTTAGGGTACCATTGAATCGTTTCACAAGTCCATTGGCTTGTGGGTGATACAGTGTCGTGCATCTCGGCACCACCTCACACTTCTCCCATAAACATTTCATCAGGTCCGACATGAAGGAACCACCTCACTCCGGTGATTACCTCCTGTGGAAACCCAACACAGGAGAAAATCCCAAGTAAGGCATCTGCCACTTTGTTTGTCCTCAGTGAGGATAGGGTGACTGCCTCTGGGTACCGGGTGGCATAATCCACCACAGTCAGAATGAATCTCTTCCCTGAGGAGCTGAGGGTATTTAAAGGCCCCACAATATCCATTCCCACCCTCTGGCATGGCTCCTCCGCTATGGGCAATGGAATCATGGTGGCTTGGCTTTTTCTTGCCTGCCTTCCCTATTTCCTGGCACCGGTGACAAGATCTGCAATGCTACTTCACCTGCTGGGTGAAGTTAGGCCAGTAGAAATTTTGTGCTAACCGCTGTGTAGTGCACGTGATTCCCAGATGACCAGACAAGGGAATATCATGTGCAATTTTCAGCAACTGCTCATGATACCCCTGGGGAACGACAAGCTGCCTGCCTAGCATCCCTCCCTCTCTCTGCACTGCCTGAGTATACATAAGTCCATTTTCCAATAAACCTTATGTCGGCCATCACCTCTCTGTGCGCCATCCAACTCTGCCCAAGCCCTCAGCTTCTCTAAACTAGGGTCACTTCTCGGAGCAGCTGCGAACCCCTCACACATTCCCAAGGCATGAGACAGGTCCCCTTCAGTTGCTAAACTAGGGTCCCTAGCACTAGCAATCAGGGCCCTCAAGATCACTGCCAATCCCAACCCTCTGACAATGGGTCACCCCTCCCTCTTCAGAGTAGCCTTCCATAGCTGTGTGGTCACTTGCTACCGGGGAAACTTCTACCCCTCTTCATTAATCTCCATATCAGAAGACACCGGCTGAGGAACCAGCCTCTCAGTGGTTTCCACAATGGCTTCTGTGGGATTCAGGGAACTACAATTTTCCCTTGCTGCTTGGCTATGGGTACCTGCACATACCATCCCCTATTGGAGGTTGTCACCCAGGATCACATCCACTGCTAATGTTTTGGCTACAGCCACCTGTTGCACAGTTCCCCCCTGTTTCACCCCAGTCTAAGAGAACACTAGCGAGGTGCAATGTTTTCGCCTCACCACTGAAGTCCTGTACGGTGACGTATTTATTGGGTATAAGCTGACCAGGCTCTACCAGATCCCCCTTTACCAAGGTCAAGGATGCCCCTGTGTCCCTTAACCCTTGCATCTGTACACCATTCACCATGACTGGGTACATGTGTTCCCTCATGTTCACTGGCATGCTTCCAGTGACACACAAACAAAATACTTCCTTTCTAGTACCCTGTTGTGTATTATTGCTTGCCTTTTTGGGACACTGTCTGGCAATATGCCCAGTTTCTTTACACAACCAACAGTCATTCCTTCTCTCAGAGAAATCTTTTCTCTGAAACCTGGGGCTAACTGATTTCAGTGGAGGCAGTGAGGGTTTTAGCTGCCCTGAAGGCGCGCTTGCTTTTCCCTTTCTGCACTGCCACGCCTGCCCTATTTGCTCTCAGAGCAGGTCTGCTCTTGGCATAGTGGTCCGAGAGTTCAGCAGCCTCTTGCACTGTTTTGGGATCTCAGTCCTCTAGCCAGGTTTTTAGCTCTGCTAGGCAAGCCCAATAAAACTGTTCTAATAAAATCACATTTTCAATTTTATCAGCAGAGTTTGCCTCAATTCCTTCCCACCAATGTTTTAAAAACTGATGTTGTTTCATGGCTAGCTTCTTGTAGCTCATATCAGGGCTTCTCCTGAACTTACGAAATTTAGCTCTATATGATTCAGCAGTTAATTCAAACTTTTTTAACAGTGCAGCTTTTAGTTTACTGTAATTATTACTGTCCTCATTGTCCATTTGACCCAATGCATCCTGAGCTTTCCCAGTAAATAGCGGGGATATCTGGAAGCTCCAGGACTCTCTAGGAATTTTAGCCTGAATACAAACTTTTCAAAAGAGTTTAAAAGGCATCCATATCATCCCCTCCTTAAATTCAGCTATTAATTTGGAGTTCAATTTGTAACCCAGTCCTAGTGGTCCCAGTTAAACCCAAGCCATTTACCTGCTCTGGTGCTGCTGGTTGGAGTCATATCTTCTCCAGTTCATGTTACCTTTGGCACTCCTGCTCCTCACAGTCTGCATCTCGGCATTCTTGTTCTCTCTTCTCCTTTGCAGCTCGCTGGCGCTCACGCTCCTCAAGGTTTGCCTCCCTCTGTTGTCGCTCTGCCTCTCGCTGTTCCCTCTCTGCCTCTCTGTGTTCTTGCTCTGCCTCACAGTCTGCCTCTCACTTCTCTCACTCTGCCTCTTGGCGTTCTCACTCTCTGTCTTCTCCTGGAACTCCAGCTCCATCCTGCGCAACTCAATTTGCAGCCTGAGTACCTCTGGATTCAGGATACTGGTGACCTTCTCCTGCTGCTGTGGCCCTTCACTGACAGTGGCCCTGCTGTCCTCCTCACCGGATCTGGACACAGCACTGACCACTAGTCCTGCCACACTCGAGGTCTGGTCCCTTTCAGTCATGGTATGTGACTTGCTGCTCTGGGTATCTGCTATCATCTGGGTCTCTATGAGGTTCTGCTTTTTGGCTGTCACCTCGAACGGGACTCCTCTGTCCCCGCACAACTGCTTCAAGCAATCTACAGTGTGCCTGCTGTAGTCGGAAGCCATCTTCTTCCCTGACTACAGCTACTCTGACTTGAACTTTAGGAAAAAAAAATAAAACGGGTAGGAACTTGACTGCACGCCAAGTGATATATAGTTCTGTTTTCCTTTTTAAATAAAATTCTGTCTTTTTATTTCTTTGCAAGAGAGCTTACGGTCTCAAGCTGACACAGTACAATAAAGCTTGTGATACCAAAATTATGCCATTGTTGCCAACCAATCTGTCACAAACCCACTCAGCAGGTCAGGCCCTCTATTCCCAAAGTGCCAACCTCCAAGCGCAGTCTTGTGAACAGTTTAACAGAACAAGGTAACCCTCTTGTCTGTTTTGTGAGTTCGGATCAACCTTTGGTCTTGAGTCTTGGAGGGATTCAAACTGTGAACCTCTTGCTAGTGTACCCAATGTACAGGCACAGATATTTCTGTCTTTGGGGGCCAAATATCTTTGCCTATGGGCACCTAACCAGGTATACAGAGATGAACCCTTAAAAACTTTAATAAGACCTCAGATTTACAACGCTTCTTTTCAGTTTGGTATCACCATTCAAGCTATGCCTAGTGTCTGCAATAACCATATATACTTTTCTTACAAATGAAAAGAAATCAAAGACAGACCAAATATGCTCTAAAAAGAGTTTTACTAAAATAGATAAAATATGTAAAACACAAAATACAGAACTCTTATATTACAAGACATACAAATCTTTTAAAAGAACAAAGGTTTAAACAGTGCAAATTTCCTGCAACAATATTTAGATTTATCTCTCTTTCTAAATACCTGTTTAAAGTGCTCACAGATGTTTCGTTATCAGAGTCTAGATAAAAGTGTCTTGAAGAAAAAACAGAATATTCCTTAAAGCAAACTGTATTTGCCAACCCCTTTTTTTAGTGAGGTCACCTAGCTCCTCCTCTGTCAGAATATATAAAAAAAAAATCTAATAAAAAAAAAGGATGTCTTTTTCAAGAATTAAATTCTGCAATCCTCAGCATGACTCATGTCCTTCAAATGACATTTCTTTGATCTCATGATAAGCTTCCCCCTTCCAGGACATGAAAACATCTTTATGATTTCACACTAATACATCACAACCTGCTTCTCTATCTCTGGAAATGTCATAAAATGGATATGCTCAACCCAAGCTTCTTCCACCCTGTAATTAGCTTCAGGCCTTCCATGTAACACCTGGTATCTAAAATCTGTGTGTGTATGATCTCACATGCTGGTTCAGCATTTTCTCATGGCTTTCATCTTTCAGCTGAAACCTGGGGGGGAGGTCATTTCAAGAGTACCAGATTTCTCAACAGAGACAATCAGTAATATATTTTATATTTAAAAAATGATACAGCACTCAGAACTGGCTGTCCACGTCACACATACTCCTCTGTATTTGAGTCGCACAGCATTTCTACATTGTGCCAACTCTGTTCTGGGGAAAAAACAGAGTATCGTTGTCTGGAAGCTCTGGGTGGGGGGGCACCCCTCTGAGCATGGTCTGGTATCTGCACCAGCCCCTCGTCTGGATCCTTCTGGAGGTAAACTCGCACCCTCCACATTTGTCCCATTTTCAGTGCATGACCCTTCTGCAGGCAAGTCCTTCTGCCAGTTCTGGTTCTCCCTTGGGATCCCATCCTGTTTCATCTCACTACTTCCCCACCTTGCAGCTGGGCTGAATAGCCTTGAACCTCTGACCCAATTCCCTGCTCTTCAGCAGTGTTATTTAAACCAGCTTGCTCTTCTTGGAGCCCCAGCAGTTCAGTGTCTTCCTCCCCTGTTCCCAGTACCTACAGGGTCTCAACCCCTGACTGCAGAACTCCTCCATCTGTTGTCTAGCCTTTACTCTCCACCGAGTCCTGTTCCAGTTTTTCCTCACCTACTACTCTCTGCGAGTCCAAAAAGGACAAATCTGTGTTGAGCAGCCAGTTACCAGCTGCCATTTGTCTCCAGCCTGCCACATGAAGGGCACTCTCCAGAGACCATTGTTGCACCGGGGGAGTCGATGTCATGTGGAAAGCCAACTGGAGCAGTTCTTTTGCTGTCATTGGCCTGGCGCATTCTGCTGCCACAGGTGGCCATCCTGTAGCATTCACTTCCTGGTTGGAAAGTTCCCCTCCTGCACCACACTAGGCCCAGGCATTACCTCTGCATTTTCTGGTGCCTCCTTCCATGTAGCCTGTCTGATGGCTATCTTTCATCAAGTATAATGTTTCTCATCTTCTGCAAGCAAGGTAAACAGACAGTTCTTTGTTCATCTAGTTCTTTTGTAGCTGAGCTTCGGCAGATGCAATATCATCCTCCTCGAGTGTTGAGGCCAGCACTGGAGGTTGCATCCATGCTGATAGATTCATTTTCCTTATCCATGTCCACATCCTCATCTCCTTCTGATAATTCAGTATCTGTCCCTGATACTGTGAAAAAATTTGTTCATCCTCTTTATTATCCAAGGCTGGGGCAGAGGATAAACACCCAGCCTGCTGCTCCTCCATTGACTCCTCTGGGTCTGGAGCCTCCATCAGGCTGGCCAGCTGGCCACCCCCACCTGACAGAGTAGGGGAATTTTTTATTGTAACTTAAAAGCAAAATACATACATAATAGTGGTACTTCACACAAGATCATAATACAAAAGAAAAGTAAACATAAATAAATATTTCATCATACATCAGTAAAACACTGCAGTTATATGATCCCAAACCTTATTAATAAATGCTGAAAACCGCCCACCCCCACTAAAAGAGGGGGGGAATTTTTTATTCTAAACTTACAAAACAAATGTGTTAAATCAGTGTCAATTCACACAAATCATAAAAAACAGAATAAAATTACTAAAATCAAATTAAATATTTCAGTCATACCATCCTTAATGCAGTGCTAAATAAAATAGATATCCCAAAACAATAAACGTACAAAATTGTAAAATTCCACTCCCCCCCCACCAAAGGTGTGGAGGAATTCCTTATGTAACTGCAAAACAAAACAGGTAGGTGATACATGTTATCAACACCATATAAAAGGTTTTTGAAAACACCATCATGACAATCAAACAATATTTATTTCTAGCATACAAGGAAAGAAATGGAAGAAAAAAAGAAAATTTAAATCAAACAATATTCAAGTCATACTAAAGGGGTAAAACCATAACAAAGAAAACCTCCTATTTTAATAATTCGAATAAAACAATATTTAATTTACTTAAAGAAACTTAGTGCCTTCAACTGATCACCCCCACTCCCATTCTCTAAAGAAAGGAGTAAGAATTTGTATTTAAAGTGAAGAATCAAGACCCAGACAAGTAATGCATGATATAATCAGTAAACAGCAGCCTGTGCATAAAACAAAATTAAAATCAAGTATTTATAGGTTTGTAGAAAACAATAAGGAAAACCACAAAAGAAGAAGCTTGTAATATTATTCTACCAAAGATAAAAAAGAAATGCCCATTTATTGACTAACGACCATATCATCCAACTTTCTCTAGCTGCTCAAAATGCTTCCACCGAGGGGTGCCAATGTTATTCCCAGAAATTTTTTTGTTTTTGGCTAGTAACACATTATTGTGCACTATCCCCAAAAGTTGTCCTGCTGTGACCCATCTGTTGTACAGGGAAATTGGCACTGAACATGTCAAACGTGATATCTTATAATTAAAAGGATAAGATGGATTGTCCCTGGGTCATATTTTTCCACGCCGAGGCAACACATCTAAAAAGTATGTCCCTTATAAATATCGAAACATGACTTCTGCAATTCTTCATATAACAAAGACCAAAAGGCATAATAAAGGGACCTTCAAAACATAGGTGCTCCATAGTTTCCATAGAGTCACAACAAATCTCTCCTAGGGCATACTCTATCTGACAGTTCCTTATGCTTTAAATTATATTTTACATTCAGTTTACTATGCACACATAACCATAACGTGTCCCACATTTTCCCTCGCAATCTGGGGTTGATTAGCATTTTACTAATTTGTTGTAAATCTCTATCTTGCCTATTCCAATAATGAGGATATTCCACACAAAAAAAAGAGATAAAATGTGGTGATAAAATACTTTCCTTTCACATGTCAAAATCATATTCTTAGGTATCTCCTACAATTTCAATTTACCAAATACTGAAAATAGCATGGTAACCCCAGTAATGATTTTTACTTTGGTATAGCATTGTTTACCTCCCAAGCCAATAGTCAGGGTTCTATTTGATCCTTCTCCCACAGGGTCCAAATTTGAATTCCTTGTGACAGAACCGGTCTAACATTTTTATAAATAAACATTGAAAAAAAGAAAAACTATAGGCTGTAGCATATCTAATCCTCCCTGCTTAACTGACAGGTAGGTAATCCCTCTCTTAATGGGGTTCAATCTACTCCCCCAGACACACTGAAAGAAATAACTATAGATGATTGTTTCCAGTTGCTTCACAGGTGGAAATATAACCTAAAGATGTAAAAATATTAGCAATAAAAAGTCTTACTTGTATAAATACTTTTAAACTTAGACATGCGCCACACATTCCATTTTTTTATGTTGTTTTAACAGTCTTGAAGCAAAGAAATTCCAATTATAGTAAGCCATATCTCCCTTCCCAAAATAAACACCCAGTATTTTAAGTGGGCCTTCTTGTACTGGTACATCAAAATAAATTCCTGTGTCTCATTCATGATGCTTATACTAATACATTTACATTTTAAAAATTATCTCTGAATTGGTAACTTCAAAAGGATGAAACTACATTCCGGCTGCTTCTCCAGATGCCCTGTCTGCTAAAATCAGGCAAATATCATCCTGTAAGCCACTGCCTTAACCTCCTGATTTTCACTGTGGACTGACACCCTATAAATCTGTTCTGAATGGTACAACTGATATAGTAGTGGGTTTAGAGCTAAACTGTACAATGAGGGACTGAGGGACAGCCTGTCTCACCCTCGCACCACAGGACACTTCCCTCCTACCCACCCATTCACATAAAGCCTGACACATGTATGTTCATAGTACAAACTAACCCAGTTAATAAAAGTGTCTGGAAAACCATATACCTTCATATACAACCAAAGATATTGGTGACTCACTTTGTCGAAAGCTTTAGCTTGATCCAGACAAAACTAAATATTCATTTAATTCTTCATTCGAACCTTTCTGTAGAATTTCTTTTATAAGAAGTAATGCATCTGAGATTTTAAGGCCTGGCACCCCACAAAACTGTACTGGGTGAATAATTTGATCTAAAACCAAGATTATTATTTATTATTTTAGACAGGATTTTACAATCAGCATTCAATAATGTGATTGGTCTCCAGTTATCTAGGATTCCTAGCCCCATTTTATATAAAAATATGATCAAACCTTCATACATACTCTGTGACAAAGTAAGATGTGCTAAATAATAATTGAAAACAGCTAAGAGTTCATGTAGAAGGGATGGAAGTAAATATTGATACAGTTCATTTGGAAGACCATCTGGATCAGAGGCCACACCTACCCAAAGTGATTTTATAACTGTTTTTTTTAAACCTTCAATCTTTATTGATTTTCAAAAATGTAACTTGGTTATAAACATACAAACCTTCATACATATCAAATAAAATATATACAGAAAAAATGAACATTCATATACATCAAGTAAAATATATACAGAAAAAATATATGCACTAACAATTTATACTCTGTCTGATAGCCTAAAATATATTAGGTAATAAGATAATATTTGTTCATTTCATTATAAAGAACTTATTAATTGTGGGGAGCGTCCAGCTCATGGCATAAAATCTGCTTTTAGGGGTACATTATATATTACCCATCTTCTCCAGAAATTCTCAAACTTAGATTGAGATTTATTTAATGTAGCTGTGATCTTCTTCATTTTATAAATTTGTATCATTATCAGCAGCCACTGATCCAATGTTGGAGGCAAAGGGGATAGCCACCGCTTAGTTATGGCTTTTTTCGCTGCAAGTACATCCAAATTGATAAATTTCCTTTCCATGGAATTCCTACAATCTTGGGGATATTCCTCCCAAAAAAACGAGGGTCAATGTTTATATTAAGATATATTATTTGTTGCAGGGCCTCTTGAAGTTTGGCTATAAAGGGTTGAAGCACCTGGCAAGTCCAGAATATGTGACCCAATGTAGCAGAGGCCTCCCCACAATGTCTCCAACACTTCGCCTCTCTGGAAGGATTATATTTTTGAAGTACAGCTGGGGATCTAAAATATCTTAAAGTTATTTTCCAGGCAAACTCCTTCCAGAATCCAGAGTTGAAGTCACCTTGCATTGTCTCGAGATGTCTTTCCCATTGCAAAGGAGACACTCCCAGGCCCAGATCCCTTTGCCATGCCAGCCTAATCGTATTTAATGAGTTCTCTTCCAGAGATTTCAGGCCCGTATAAAGAACCAATATCAAATGGGGGGGGTGTAGGTCTATTATCTATTGCCCCAATAAGAATTTCCAACAGTCTGGGCAGGGGGGAATCCCTCCACTCCACCGGTCCTAACATTTTAAAGTAATCCCTAGTCTGGAAATATCTAAACCTACCGTATCTACATAAGCAATACCATATTTCTGAACTAAGTCTGGTAGGGATAAGATTATGCTCTGAGGCATGAAATGATATACCAAATGTAAGCCTCATTTTTGCCATCTGTGGAATCCCCCATCCATCTTAGCAGGAGTAAATGAGTTTGTATAGGGAAAGGAGAACAGCAAGGTTCTCCAGCTAACAAGCCCCTGGATGACAATATGTTCTGCCAGCATTTTAAAGTGGAATAGGTGTATGGGTTGGTTATTGTCTCCAATTTTACCTCTTGGGAAAGGATAATGAGGAGTGATATATATTCCCAAGCTCCTTCTCCTGACTCTCCACTGACTTCCACTTGCCACGTAGTTCCCATCTAGCCAATACAAGGGTATCCTAATCTGGGCAGCTAAATAATATAGTTTGAAATTTGTAGTGACATGCCTCCCTTTGCTTAGGAGGCTGTGATATGGGAAGTTTTATCTTTGCCTCTGATATGCCCAGATATATTTATAACTGTTTGTAATTCCAATTAAATTACCTCAGCCACAAGGGGCCAACAGATACTCTGAAATGTGTAACACTCCACACCTTGTTAGCCAGGTAGTGACCTTTTGTTCATTTCATATTGTGTCTTTCAAAATGTTATTGAGACACAGTCTTCTAAAGCATGTAGAATATCTTGTTTTGTATCAACCATGTGTCCCTGTGCATTCTGAAGATGGGTAATGTTTTTATTTTTACGCTGTTGGGAACATGATTCAAAGGGATTGATCAGCCCTTGTTTACCCTGGTGTCCAAATGCTGTTCTGTTTCTAATTACTTCATTCTATTATATTGAGTGTCTGACAGAGCCTTCTTTACCTCTCAAATTTGATCTGCCGTAGAAACACTTAATTCTGCCTGAGTCTGAAGCAACCAAGTCAACTGATTGCTTAATTCCTTGTACTTACTTAATTTCCGTCTGCCATTTAATTTTCCTGTTGTTTGCATATACTCTTTGATGTATGCCTCACTGTCCTCCCACCAATCCACCAGTGAGTCATAGAGAAAAAGACCAATTTTCAAGCATCTGTTATATATCATAGGCCTAGGCTGATATCCTGGTTGTCTAGTAGACTAAAATTTAGCCTTCAATAACCCCAGGCCTTTGAGGTCCCGGCAAAATCAGACAATGTAACACTCAATAGCATATGGTCTGAAGCGCAACTGGTGTAACATATTTTGATCTAATTGGTAAGCTAAGAGAGATAAACCAATAATCTATCCTAGTGGATAGTGTGCCTTTAAAAAGGTATGTGGGGCTGTGCCTTACTGTGATGCAAACACATCTCTTAGGTAAGTTAAATCTAAGACGTGGTTCAAGTATAACGAATCAGAAAACATTTTGGGGGTCTTTGAACCTCTATCTGAATGAAAATGACTAACATTAAAATCTCCACCAAACAAAACATTATTTGACATATATAGATAGGGTATATGAGTTTAAATAAATCAATCCTAGCTGACTTTAATTGGTGTGCGCAGACATTTATTAAACGAAAATCAAACCCCTGAAAGGTGATGTTAAGTAAAAAAGCTCTATCTGGCTGTATCTCTACAATATGAGTGACTAGTATTTGATGTTCCATAAAACATATACCGACACCACTACATGTGTCTTCTCCCCCGACCAAAAGCTGGAACCCCACACCCAGGAATCCTTAGCTGTGGTGATTTTGTTTATATTAGACAACCTTGTGTCTTGAAAAAAATATAACAACAAAAGTATTATCAGAAAATACAACAAAAGTTGCAAAAAGGTTTTCTATTTCATAATATGCTATTTGTATTTAAAGATGCTAAATGAATTTCATAGTGTTCCATTTAGGATAATAGGAGGAGTACCACCTAGTCCTGTTCATGGTACTTTCCTCTAAGAGGCCTAGTACCCATTCTTCTTTTTGGCATTTTCATTGTGATTGGTGTTTTACCACCATCTATATCAGAAAGAACCTCTCATTGAGATGAAGCCCAAGAGGTTGTGTCAGAATCAGTGTCATCATCATTAACTCCCTCAGTTAACACCAAAAGGGGTTCTGAGTTGACAAAGGATCTACTATGCCACCACTCTTTGGTGCTTTGTCTTTGCCTTTTGTTTTGACTGCCAGAACGTATGCCACCATCTTTAGGCAGAGGTGGAGGGGGCTTAGGGGAGCTATAGACTCATCTGCACTCATAGGGTGGATACCGTGAAGCTGTAGTAGCAAGTGTGGATTGGTCCGTCTCAGCTGAACGTGCTTTTTGTGGCACAGTGTCAGGCTCCTGTGACTTTGGCACACTAGGCCTGCTGGTGGTGGTGGCCTCTGTGCGCTAAAGTCTGCTGCTGATTTCATATTCCGGAGATAAAAATCCTGTGTTCCATAATCAGCATCTGACGTGTTGTGAGATGCCCACGGGCGGTCAGTGAAGACATGCCCCTCATCACACAAATTACATCTCAGGTTGCTTTGACAACGGTATCCCGATTGCCCCATTTCACCACATTGAGAGCACTTGAGTAAATCACAGTTTGGGCTGATATGCCTGGCCAGAATACCTTTCCTCACTACCTCCTTCCGCTGATCAAATTCTGGTGGGTGACTTAAATGTCAACTGGCTCAGCCCCTCCTCCTCCTCCTCCTCCTCCTCTACCCATGACTCCTTTTCTGCAATAGACCTAACGCAACTAGTTACCCACCCTACCAGGACTAACCCCAAGAGAGGCTCCAGTACCCTGCTTGATGTGGTACTCACCAATCACCCTAATCGGATCCCCAATGTACAAGTCCTCCCAGACTCTGTCAGCAATCACTCCCCCATTCTATTCCACTAGTCATCCTCAGGCCCCAAACCCATAGCACAGTCCACATGCCGGCGGCGTCTAATACCTGGTGGACTGATAAAACTTAAGGAACTTCTGTCCCAAATTGACTGGTCTCCTATACAGGCAGCTCCTGACATCAACATAGCACTCTCCTTCTTTACCCAAACTTTTAATAATGCCTGTGATATCTTTGCCCCAATGTCGACCCGCCATTCTAAAAGGCAGAATGCCCCCTGGGTAACCCCAGCTTTGATCCACCAACTCAAACATGGGGACAACCTATGGCACCGTGCCATTGAGACTGGCTGGCCCAGTGACAGGCAGTTATATGCTGCCGCCCGAAACAAGTGCACTCGGGCCATCAGAAAGGCCAAGTCTGAGCACTATCGGTCCTCACTCACTGCCTCATGGGGGAACCCCAGAACCTTCTGGGATAACATTAAACAGTTAAATGGGAGTGCACACTTCCCCCCACCCTCCCAGATCAACATTAATGGCATGATCTCCTCAGACCCAGCCCTCATAGCCAACCACCTCAATACCTCATTCACTGACCTTAGCCCTATCCTCCCTACAAATTATTTTGACCTCCTGCCCCAGCACCTGCAGTAAATCTTTCTCACCCTTATTTTCTCCTCCGCGTGTTTCTGCCCCAGAACTTAGGCAGCACCTTGTCACTGCCCTCAAGAGTAATAGTACGGGCAGTGACACCCTGATCCGATATCCTACGGCTGGTCTTAGACACAGTCCTTACCCCGATCACGTGCCTCATCAACCACTCTCTTTGCCTGGGGAAGGTTCCAACTGCCTGGAAAGTCACCACTGTCACCCCTATCTTTAAAGGTGGTGATAGGACTGTGGCTGGAAACTATCGGCCAATCTCCATTCTCTCTCCTCTCTACAAGACCTTGGAAAAAGTGGTGGCCTCTCAAATCTCTGACTACCTCTCCACCTACAATGTCCTATGTCCTGAGCAGCATGGCTTCCGAATGGGCCACAGTACCAACACAGCCCTCCTAGAGTTCTCCAACTTTCTCCACTCCTCCTTAGACACTGGTTCTCTGGCTGGTGTGGTCTTCATTGACCTCTCTAAAGCTTTCGGCACTGTCTCCCACCCCCTCCTTCTTGATGCCCTTAGTCTCTCTGGTTTTGCTGCTGGGCCTATCTCCTGGTGCAGCAGTTATCTGTCTGACCGCTCACAGCATGTAAAAATTAATGGGACCTACTCAGACATCTGTCCCATCTTTTCTGGGGTTCCCCAGGGTTCCATTCTGGGCCCCTTACTATTCTCCCTTTACCTTAACACCCTTCCACGCTCTTGCTCAGGAAACATTCTATTGTACACTGATGATGCAGTCATCTTTACCTCAAGTCATAACCCTATTGCTCTCCAGGACTCGCTGCAGAAGTCCTTCGCCGAAGCCGAGGGCTGGTTCAAGGAACATAGATTGGTGATAAATCTTAAAAAAACCAAAACCATGTTCTTCATTCATCCTCAAAACAAGTCCTGCAACTTCAAACTCCTCATTCACTCTGGGTCCTCTTTCCCACTTGAATAAGTTTGCTCCTATAAATACCTAGGGATCCATTTTGACCACTCCCTCTCCTTCCATGGACACATCGCTGCCCTAGCCACTGCCACTAATATCCGATTGGGCATCTTACATCGGTATAAACACTGCCTCCCCCCGGAGGCTCTTCAACTCGCAGTCACCTTCTCTATCCTGTCCCTAGTGGACAATGGACTACTGGTGTATGGTGCTGCTGATCAGACTGCACTCCATAAAATTCGCACTACTCTGAATAAGACCTGCAGGTTAATTACTGGGGCACCTAGGCTAACAGACACCTGTCTACTGTACACTAAAGTGCTGGTACTTGATCTTGATGAGCACCTCAAATATCTGACCTGTACCCTTACAAAAAAAGACCCTCCTTGGGCTATCCCCGCCAGGATTGACCATCACCATCCGCCGCTCTGTCCCACTAGTTCATACTCGTACCTCTGGGAAAACCTCTCTTGTTATCCCTAGAGCTAGGACCTCTCACAGCCAAAGAGCCTTCAGCTTTAGGGCCCCTCCTGGTTCAACACACTGCCCCTCCATCTCCGAGCTCCAACTATATCGTGCTTCAAAATGTCCTTATGGAACCACCTTGTTAACACGAGGCTGTAATTGTCACTAATCAAAGCCGTCATTCAATACTTATGACAAAAGCTTACTACTAAGCTGCTAAGGACAACATAACTCTGGTATTGTTTGCATCAATCCTACCTGTACCAGTTTATTTGTATCTATGTCTTAAGTTACTGTTATACTGTGTTATACTGTTATACTGTGTATTTTCGTTTGTCTTGCTGTGACAAGGTACCTTTGTAAATGAGCCTATGGCTCAAAGGTTTTTCCAAACTGCTGTCTAAATAAATAAATAAATAAACCCACATTTGAAACTGGGCTGACCTGGATAAAAAAGAAAGCCCTTGTCCCTCTCAATATACAGGCAGTTGGGTAGATGTTTTAAGTCATTGGCTTCATAGAGAAGTTTAATCCTAATCCGCCATCCCCCATTCCAAAACCCCTTCCCATCTAAAATGGGTTCAAGGGTATCCTGAATGTTACACTTTTTCTCTAACTAATACAGCATGTCAACAATGCTAACCCCTTTGTTTCTGAACAACACAGTTATGACCAAAAAAGACTGTTTAGTTAGAAGAATCACCTGAAAGGGTCACCATGAGGGGTTGGTTTTTAGAGCCATATACTTCCCCCAGAATTTTTCCAGGAAAGTTGGAGTCCTAAAGCTGATGTCAAAGGTAAATTTGCCTGGAGCATGGATGAGGGCATAGGCCTCAGAGGGCACAAAACCTAGTGATTGTTTCAGAAGTACTTTTCTGACATAAAACCTATCTGGGGACAATTCCAGTCCCCCTAGGAATTGAAAATGTACTGCATTTCTCCGCTTTTGCCAACTCTATTGTTTTTTAAAAAAAACTGGCATAGGATGGGCCTGTTGCTGGCTCACTCCTCACTTTATTCCCTGACTCTAATTGCCCATTATCATGTGTGGGGGGGTTCATGCTGCTGCGTACCCTCTGTAGTAGCTGACTTTTGCGGCCCAGTCTCTTTTGTTACCATGCTATTTGCAAGCGGAGAATGAATAACAGGACCTTTGTAGCACCACCTATGCTCAATGATAAGCAATTCTGATTGGCTACAGGTCTTGGAAGAAGCATGGCAACATGCCAAGTTTGAATTTCAGTGAGTTTTGTAGCACCGCCCACTCTCGATGATCGATGACTGAGATTGGGTGCAGACTTTGGAAGAGGCAGAGTAATAGCAGGGGAGCCCAAGATCCATTCTAGCTTTTCTGACGTGATTGATGGGTGCATGGGATGACACAATTTTAACTAAAGGAGGGAACTAAATTGCAATCTAAATGCATGCGATGTAATTGGAATGCACTGTAAATGCTAGCGCTGACATGTACACGCTGTAAATGCTCGTGCTGTAAAGTTTTGCACTCAATTGACGTGGAACCCCTGAAGCCACATCCTGCGGCTGGTTTTCAGGGTTCAGCTGTATTTCCATCAGTGAACTACAATCTCGTCCCATGGTGCCATCCTCACATAATGGAAACTTGTGATTAATATGGGAGCTACCTGCTCCGGAAAAAGGCACTCAATGCCCAAGGCTGTAGCGCCTAGCCCGCTCCTCTCAGGGCTTTCACGGTGACCAACTGCTGGTGTCATCGTCTGGAGACTCCATCGCATGCACCGATGCAGTCGCTGATTGTAGCCCATTCCCTGCTGAACTACTGGCTTGTAAAAAGACTTGATATCGCTTCAGTCGTCCCCTCAGGAGATATTTCAAGTTGCCGCTTTCGTTCCCGTTCCTCTTCCCAATTTGCTTTCTCAGCTGTAATTGTGTTTTCTTTGGAGTGGAGTTCCATTTGTACATTTCACTTCCAAGGATAATTCCGTATTTAGACTGTTACAGAGTGCAATTCAGCTGGCTGGTCTTCTCTGGTACCTAAGCAAATTTCCATTGCATTGTTTTTCCCTGTAGAAATGTTGGTGTCAACAGCATCTCGGAGTCCTTCAATGGCAGTAAGACTAATTGCACTTCCATTCATGACCTCCTCCTCCTCCTCCTCCTCCTCCTCCTCCCCCCCCCGGAACCAGGAATCTCCATGCTCCTCGCATGATGAGACAGCACCCCTCGTGGAAGAGTAGGGGAAATTTTTATTAATATACAAAGCAAACAACTGACATGGTTCAAGCATTTTTACAGCCTTAAATAATAAACATGATGTACAAGGTAAAAACAAAGTAATTTAGTATTATTATCATACAAACAAAATCAAAACCCTGCAACCTAAAATGAGAAATAACTTAACTATAATTCAGTATTCTTTTCTATGATTATCCTCAGGATTTTCTTTTTAAGGGAACCAAAATAATCATAATTTCTCAACTTCCTTATCTTAACTTTCTTTTTTCTTATACCTAACACCCCTTATAAGACACACCTCCTATCTATGCACACCGGTTCATACTGTACCTTGTACATTTCAATATCTACTTTAATCATCCTATAACCGTGTCTTTCTGCTTCATTTTTCATCTTCTGCTGCATCTCATTTTCTATTAAATATTAGTTTTTCTTCCTCCACTCCCACCTATTCATTCTGAACTCTGTTCTTAGTAACCTACCCATTCCATTCCTTCCCACAACTGGTAACATTTCTCCACTCCCAACGTATGTTTCTCATAATTATAGGCTTTATTGATTTCATCCTAAATTTTAAAAAATATATCTTGCATTTCTACATCTTTTTGTTGCAAAACCCTGAGACACCTTACTTACAATACATACTAACATATGAAAAAGCCATCAGATTAGGCCCTATAGTCTATCGAGTCTGCTCGTGGATCAGTGCCTACCTAGGGCACCGATAAGCCCCCACCCTCCCTACAGGTCCCCACCCCCAGCCCCAGCAGGGCTTTGGGATGCACCCCTCCCTCCATACATATCCTGGCCTTTCTTGAACCCCTCCACAGGTGTAACAGCCACCAGCTCCATGGGCAGTGCATTCCAGGGCTCCACCACCCTCTCAGTGAAGTAGCGTCTCCTTGTTTCTACCTTAGTCTCCCCCAACCAGCCTCCCTCAGCTGAAGCACACCCTCTAGGGTTACCCTAGTCATTCCCTTGAGATATCTGAAGACCTCGATCATATCCCCTCTGTTTCTTCTTCCTCCAGTGAGTACAGGTTAAACTCCTCCAGTCTCTCCCCATAGGGATTTTCCCCTAGACCTTGTATCATCCTGGTCGCCCTCCTCTGGACCCTCTCCAGAAGAGCAATATCCCTCTTTAAGTAAGGATGCCAAAACTGCATGCAGTATTCACGGTGTGGTCTAATCAAGCAATTATACAATGGAAGGAGCGCCTCTCAACTCTTAGAGGTTATCCCCCTGGCTATGCACCCCAGCATTTTATTTGCTTGGGCCGCAGCCCTCTACACTGCTCTGAGTTATTCATTTTGGCATCCACTGCCACCTCAAGGTCCTACTCCTCCCTAGAAACCTGCACTGCCCCCCAAAGATGTATACATGAGCTGGGATTTTTTGGCCCCCAGGTGAAGAACCCTGCATTTCCCAATGTTAAACTTTAGTTTCCAGGCATGTGACCACCTTCCCAGAGCCTCCAGGTCCTCCTGGAGAGCCGGCCTCCCCTCCTCCCCATCCACCACCGCCCACAGCTTCAAGTAATTGGCAAAGAGGCTCATCCTGCTCCTGAAACTGCTTCTAATGTCTTAGATATAGGTGTTAAACAGGAGTGAGCCAAGTACCAAGGGCGTTTTGAATGCATAAGATGCACAAAAGGAGTCTGATCAAAGAGAGCCATGGTTGCTAATAAAGCACACTTCCTACTGATGAAAAATAGCAACAAACTACAAACGACACCAGTGACTGAAAGGGCAGCCTGCAGTCATATATGACTTACAGGTTTTTAGCCATATCACAGCTCCACCTAGAGCACCATCAATGACTGTACAAGAGCACTATACCGCCTATATTGCCCAACAGTCAGGAACTCAGTTCGGTCGGTCGCAGTGGCATTTTGCCAGTGTCAGCACCCATACAACTTGCGGCAATTAGTCTGTTATTTCATAGAAACACCAGGTCATGACCACAACTCAGTCTGGCCTATTCAGGGCAAACGAAAATTGTCACCTGCATATACAATCTAATGATCTCAATGGAGGGCAGCTTATATACTGCAAACAGCATGAAGGATAGAATCAAACCCTGACGCACTCTACAGCTAAGAGCCAATGGCTCTGATGAAGAACTCACCCAGTATTATACTCTCCAGAACAACCATAACTGTCCTTCAAAAATCAGAAAGATCATCATCTCCCTTTCAATACCCCATCCAGTCATCTATCCTATTCCTATGTACAGTAGTTCAATTGCATTTCAACCTGCTGAGGCTGCTTTTCCCTTCAGTTCTCCACTCCTTCTTCAACTGTACTCTCTCACTGCTTCCACCCCCTCTTCCTCCACTTCTTTCTCCCACCACCACCACCACCACCTTACACCCCACTTTCACCTCTTCCTTTCTTTCCCCTCTCCTGTGGTTACCATCTATGGGCTGCTAGCAATAAATCCTTCCAAATGTAACAGTCCTAACAGGCCTAGTTATAAATGCCTCTTCCTCTCTGCTCACTGCAGCTTCCCATCTCCACTTTTCTTAGCCTTTCCTTCTTTATGGACATAGTTCCTGGTATACGGAAGAAGGTTAAAGTTTTTATTAATATGGATACCCTTCTATGCCAAGTTACTATGATCTCATCCCTACTACACTGGCCATGGCAGACGTCAAGAATAGCTGGTACTGTCCCAACTCTCTCCTTGACACCTCTGTATTTCCTAGACCCTTGCTAGTCTGGTTTCAGGAAGTCCCACTCCAAGATATCATCAGGCATCATGAGTAGTAACAGGGAGACAGAGTTGCCGTGTGGTGCAACTCACAGCAGCCTCGGGCAAGAAACTGTGCTTGGTGGTGCTCTACAGACCTCTGGGGCAAGGGGAGGAAAGGGGCTGAACACTCAGGGATGAACTTGAAAAAGGAGCAGAAAAGGGGGAAGTAGTGGTGGTGGGCAATCTGAACCTGTCAGACATTGACTGGGATGTTCCAGTGGCCAGGAGCATCAGAAGTCAGGCCTTGCTGGGCACATTCCAAGACTGTCTACTGGTATAGCTGTTAAGGAACCCAGCAGACAGACCACAATTCTCTGTATGGTGCTCACCAACCTGGAAGTGGTAGGAGATGTTGGAGTAGGGGAGCCACTGGAGAACAGCTACCATAACTCTGGTTCGAACTAGCCCTTGAGTCTCACAAACCACAATTGAGAGCTGAAGACCTTCATTTTAGGGTACAAAGGCGGGCAACCAGAATGATCTAGGACCTGGGGGAAAGGATATACAGGGAGACACTCGAGGAGCTCAACATGTACAAACAAAACAAAAGGTTTTTCCGCAGCACTCATGGTACACGGAGTGCAAGGATGAAGTGCAGCACACCTCTAATCAAAATCTTGCCAAGTAGATCATTTTATACATGCCAAGATTACAAACACAGTACTCTTTCTCCATTTTTTTCCCATTCCTCTGACAGCTGTCCTATAATTAACACTTCATAAGTAATACTTGCAAATATCTTCTTGTCCCATAATGGTACTAAAGACTCCCAAAATCCTTGAATACATGTACATTCAAAAATCAAATGCTATATTGCTTCTATTTGACCAGAACAAATTCCTGCTACATAAATCCTTTCATCTAGCTTTTTATGTTTTTGGTTTCCCTTAACATTTAGTTTCTGATGTCCACACAACCATATGACAGCCTACATTTTTAAAGTATCCTAGTTTTGTAATGCTTTCTAATACTAAAGTTTTATTTATGTGAGATTCTATTTTAAATACAGGCTCTTCCAGATAACATATTTCAACTAAAGTCCTCTAAAATTTCCATTTATCCCGTATCCAAAAACATCTTAATTCAATTTTCAACATTCTTATGCATTTCAATGTTGTTTGTACATAATAAGGTAAAGATTTTTCAGATACATGCCACTTTCCTCTCCCCATCCTGTAAAGAAAACTCCTTCCCAATGTTTCTTACATGCTGTACCTAATCCTTCTTTCCCTAGGACTAGAGGCCTAATATTGCTGAAAAATCTAATTTCCAAATAAAAATACCAACGGTTGCATCATGCTCAACCCCCCTTCTTTCCAATTCCTATATGTGTGTACCCTTTTCACTGGGTTCAACCTGCTCCCCCATAAGAATAAAAAAAAGAGGCCCATTATCTTTATATGTATACTATATGGTAGTGGGTATATATGTGAGATGTACAAAAATATAGGTGCTATATATGCTTTTAGCAAATGTACTCTTTTTTTTCCCTAGTCATTTTCCATGACTTCCAAGTCTGTACTTTCCTGGGAGCTTCTTCATATACCTGGTCCCAGTTTGCCTGTTCTGCATCTCTTATACCAAAAAGAATGCCCAATATCTTTACCTCTCCTTTAGTGACTATTATAGGAACATCATTCTGTATTAGTGCAGTTCCTAGTGCTAAAACTTAACTTTTCCTGCATTCATTTTATTCCCTGCTACTTAAATTTTCTAACAATTATAGTGCATGTTTTCCTGATTCTAAATCCTGTACTGTAATGGTGCAGTCATCTGCATATGCCGACACTTTTATAAAGATCTGTCCTGTATTATTATAAATAGGCTTAATGCATTCTGTTCCCTCTATTAACCTTAGGATGGGATCTATTCCAAAAGCATATAACAAAGGACTCATAGGGAAACCTTGCTGTATATCATTTTTTAAGGTAATAGGAATTCCCAAGTTACCATTTATTAAAGGTGTCACTTGGGCATTTTTATATATAGTTTTGATTATATCAATAAATTGTTCAGGTATGCCATAGTGTTTTAACACTTCCCATAGATAACCATGTTTTACTGCATCAAATGCAGTTTCTTGATCCAAAGTTAGTATGTACCCTTCCAACTCCATCTGCAACCCTTGTTCAACCAATTCTCTTATAAATATTAAATGCTGTTGTATATTTCTTTCTGGTACAGCACATGTTTGTTCTGTTATAATTACCTTTTCAGCTACTTTTGCCAACCTGGCTGTCTATATCTTAATTAGAATCTTATAATCTGTTGTCAACAGACTTAATGGCTTCCAATTTTTTATTTCTTGTGGGTCCCCTTTTTATAAAGAAATATCATGATACCCTCATTCATACTGTTTCATTTTCAGTTTATTTGTTTAAAAGTGTATAACAATAAAGTATAACACATAAAATGTGAATTCCACATCATAAAATGACAAAATGACAAGAGAGTTCAGAATACATTAAATACAATGCATAAATCACACTACATCAGTTCTAACTGAACAATACATCAAATATAATTCATATGGCCCATCATATAAATTATGAGTTATGTAATCTAATAGAGGCTATTGTAAATTGTGCAACACTATACAGAATAGCAGCATTATTTGAATTTAAAAGAAACTTTAATTTTTTTTCCTTACTTTCATTATATAATTCTTCAAGGTAATTGTCTAACCACTTTTTACGTAAACATTTTAAGTTTGGACAATCCAATAAAATGTGTACAGAATCCACTTACCTGGGCAATTGCCTTACATTCTGAACCATTTATATAGGATTCCCATTTGACAAAACCTGAAGAATATCCAACATTTATATCAAATCTTAAATTAGTAATAATCTTATAAAGAAAGTTTGTTTGGCAAATGTATATATAATCTTCTCTTTTATGTGTATCTTTCAACATCTTATAATTCTTAAAGTTTTGAGAAAGTGAGATTCTTTCTAAATCATTTTGTTTGGAGATGTCATAAATTATTTCTATAGCTTCACTATAGCTCCTACTTAAGTTTAATCCTTGATAATTATCCATATTTATTAAACTAACCAATCCAATTTCTCTTAAATCCCTATCAAGTTCACCTATCAGTGTCAATTTTTCTGTACATTCATTAGACATATCACTCTCCATCCAGCATAAGTTTAGGAGTAAATGTAAATTTCTATTGTTATTTAACTTCAGAAGCTATTTCACCTGTCTTACTAAGATTTTTGATTTTATAGAAATAAGAACAGTTTCAGCTCTTATAAACTCAGCTGGAACAAATTGCGGTAAATTTAATATCAGTCTAATGTATAGATTTTGTATTGGTTCTGATGAAAACCCTACAATCTTTCCCCCAAACTTCAGATCCATATAAAATAGAAGAATCAACTTTAGCTCTATAGATGTCAAGCAATGCAGTACCAGAATTATTTATGTATTGCTTACTAAATTTATGAATACCCCAGATAATCTGTCTACCTCATTTTTTATTTTCTTTAATATGCATTTTCCAGATATCAGTAGAATGTAATAAAATTTCCAAGTAAAGATAGCTATTTACTTCTTCCATCATCATGTTATTTATAGACCATTTATAATTCAACTTTTTAGGTTTATTTATAACCAGTATCTTTGATTTTTCTATATTTATAATTAAATCTAGACTTCAAAGAGTTATAGCCAAACATGACAAGGCCTTTTGCAATCCTACAATGGACTTACAAAAGGAGAAGAATGTCATCTGCATAAAGAATAACATTAACCTTAGAATGTAAGATCTTTGGAGCATCTGTATCATGCATATCAGGATCTTGTACCACCTGATCAATATATAAATTAAACAAAACAGGGGCAATAAGCACCCTGTTTTACTCCTCTATCTATTAGAATGTGAGATGATAATTTACCAACTGTAGAATACCTAATCTATACAGTTGTATTTGTATATAATTGCTTAATCAGTGTCAAAAGCTCTTATTTATACCCTAAGCATAAGAGGATCTCCCATAGATCCTCTATTTACATTATCAAATGCAGAAGTCAAATCAAGAAATGCCAAAATAGAGGTTGCTTGTTTATTCTGCATTTCTGATCAGGTGGTCCAAGATATAAATGCAGTCAACAGTTGATAGACTTTCTCTAAATCCAGTATGTTGATTAATTAAAGTAATATTTTCTTTTATCCATTGATTAAGCTCATACAGTAAAAGTTTGGCAAAACTTTTTGCTGAAATATTCTGGAGGGCAATAGGATTGTAATTTTGGGGAACACTTATCCCCTTGTTATGGATTGGAACTATTTCCAGCTTCTTTCCAAGACTTTGGGATTATTTCTGAATTTTTACATAATCAAATAAATGTTTAAAAATACCTGGCCACCATATTACATCATTCTGCTATAACTCTGCTGTGGAATGCCATCCAAGCCTGGTGCCTTATTTCTATTTTGTGCAAAGATGGCATTATTAATTTCAAGCTCAGTAAAACTATACAATTCATATCCTTCATTTTCTTCAAACCTTAGCTTAAAATACCTTCTATTAGAAGTATCAATACTATTATTACTATATAGGTTAGTGAAATACATAATCCACTCATCTTCAGGGATAACAAGCCTCTATATTCCTAAAAGGGCCACTTTCAGCATATATAATTACCTTTCAAAATCTTGTGAGTTTTTCCATCAATTGCAGATTGTAATAATGTCCATAATTTAGCATTATAATCAACTTTCCTTTGTCTAATAAGTGTCCTATACTCCTCTCAAAAATATAATGCTTTATTATAAGTTAACTCTGTATTCTTTCTAAATAGCCCTGCCACTTTATTTAATAGATTTTTATATTTCCTACATTCATAATTATACCAAGGATTTTTTCTTAGTGCCCTATCTTCTGCCCTATAAATTCAATTTTTGGCTTTTATAGTATTACTAAAATAAGCATTTAATTTTTCAAAGTGCTTAATAATCTCATCACCTGTAGCACATATAATTGCTTCTTTTAATTTTAAAGTCACTATATCCCTTTGTAAAATATCAATATTATTTTTGATCAGAGGATCACATTTTATTCTCTTTTTAATGAGTAGCATATGATTATTGAATTCTATCTCATTTGAGTTATCATAACGTATTTCTTTTATATCCCCATATTCTATTGTAACTAACAGGGGAAAATGGTCAGAGAAATCCTCATTAAGGACCCAAAAATCAATAAATTTTAAAAAATAAGAGGCAACATCAACCAATGCAAGGTCCAAAATGGAACCATAGCTCTTGGTTGGAAAAGTGATTTCACCCAGATAGTCAGCCTTTGAGTGTCCATTTAAAATACATCAATTATTTTCCACAATAAATTCTAATAATAATTTACCCTTAATGTTGACCTTTCCAGTCTTAGACTGCCTTACTGGTAAGTCCTTATAATAGCCTATATCTTGTAAATTTTCAAAAAAAAATCTAGTTCATTACAACTTCCAATATGTGCATTCCAATCTCCTAATAGAATAAAGTGCTTATTATGCATACTAAAACAATATTCATTTATACATTTAGATAATACATCCAAGTACCACTTATATTCTAAACTAGATAATGAGGGAGAAAAATAGACATTAAACAAGACATAGGTCTCAGACTCTCCAACAATTACTTCCAGTACAATCCAGTTATGATGGGGAGAAACTTTGGATTTCACAATACGTATTTTCTTTTGTGTATTAATAAGAACCTTCAGGCCACCTCTACATCTACCCTTCACATTATTCTTAATTCCAGGAATCAAAATTAAATTAAAACCTGTAATTAGTACCTCTTTATCAGCTTCTAGCCAGGTTTCCTGGAGCAATATAATATCATACTTTTTAATTATATCTAACCAAGCACCATCGTCAGTTTCCACATTCACACCTGCAATATTTCAGGATAAGAATTTAATAGATGGGGTATGTAGTATAGTCTCTTTATTTGATGGCCTGATGGTATCTCCAACTCAGTCTGAAAGAACTAATGTTGTATCATCAGAAATTGAAGATAGGGAATTCACCTCTTTACAACTCATCACAGTAGTGTAATTCATATTTCCCAATAATTACCCTTCCTCTTCATACTCAGTAGTATCCTCTAGTACAATACTAGTATTTATTCATTGTCCCCATTGTTTCCTCCCTCTAATAATAGTATTGTACCCTGGTGAGGCCTTTAATTCATATTCCATGACCTGCGGTTTCCCCAAATATTGCATTATAGTTGGTTGCTATAGCAGATTCCTTCCCTTTACTGTACTCTTTTCATCTTTTCGGCCTTTACCATCTATGTGTTTCAAATTCATATTCATTGACAGATTCCTGGAAGTAATATCCATATCTACACCCAATTTCTGTATATCATTTTGCAACTTTAGCACCTGTCCCCCTAGCTGCTTAGTTCCTCAATACTAAGCAAACTATGCCTCTATCAGGAAGGGTTTTATATCTATATACAGAAGAAAGAGCTTCCCAAATGAATTTGGACCTCAGATCACTCTTAATAATAGTATACACTGCTACTTTGAGTGAGAATGGGTTTTCCCTTCTAGATTTTGGGACCCTTTAGGATAAATTGTCGGTAATTTCTCAGTCTGTGATTTATTCAATTGATTCATCACCATTTCTGTATTGTCTTTTCTGTTAAAGAGTCTCCCATTTATGTCCTTCTGAGTCAATGTTTGAACTCCCTTTTCTTTATATTTTTTTCTGACTTTTCCTTCTCCCTTGTTTATTACTAGTGTTGTTGTAAAAAGGCTCATTTTTTTGTCTTTGCTCCTGTAATACATGACTCTCCCTATGTTCTCTTTCTGCAATCTCCGCTGTAATTTATTTTATGTTTTTTTGTTTATTTGTTCCATATAAATTGCCCTCATCCATCCTCCTAACCAAGGTTATAATTACATCTTCAAATTATTTTAATTGTTCTTTTTGTTCTTCATATTGCTTCATTACTGAACCTAGGGTTAAATTAGTACAGACCAGAACAGTTTTAATTTCCGAAAGCTGTTTATTTAGCAGTATAATGGTCTGTGTATTACAATTTGTATGACAGTCACAATTGAAACTATTATGGCAGTTATAACTATTCCTGGCCTTACTTCCTTCAGTTGTATGCATACTAGCCTGTACAGTAGTCTGAATGGTACCTTTTTCCTCCTGCCCATTACCTCCTTTATTTAAAAATGGGGTTAAAAAATGTTCATAATCTGCTAAATAGTCATCCCTAATATTATTAGATATTGTAAGGTCCTTTCATTCAGAGTCAGTAGCATAAACTTCTCCTATTGAGTTTGCAGAAACTAAATTTCCAGTTAAGCTAACTTTCTGGGATTCTAGTTCCCTAATGGTTTCCATCAAATAATTACCAGCATGACCTTCTTTAAATACAGGTGTTTTCTGTTTAGGAGAAGAAGTTGTAAGCACATTTTCTGACACATTAAAGAAGATCGAATTTTTTAACTTCAGTTTTCTTTGGCTTTCCAGCCATAACAACTTTTCATTTCTAAGCTTCATAGCATCATAAGCTTTTAATAATGCCCCATGCAAGCTTTGATCCATTTCAACTGTTCCAGACATGATATCCCTCCATTCCACTTGGTCCATCCTGGTCTTCTTCCCTTGCTCCTGCAGTGCTTTCTCCAGTTCCCTCAAAGCATAAACCATTTTTCTTCTTTGGCCATGAGTTTGTGGATGTCACCTGCCATCTGGTTACTCATTGCTTCACTCAATTCCTCTTCTTCATCTCCCAGGTTCGTAATTTGTTCTTCTATGAACATACACATTTTCTCAGTGTTATTTTCCATTTTCATCATGGCCTCTTGTTTGACAGAGACCGGGGAGGAGACCCGCTCCTTGGTCTCAGAGACGTCCTTCCTCTGCTGCACTCTGAGAGGACGGGCCATCACAGCACCAGTCACAGCGCCCCCTACCGATGAGTAGGGGAATTTTTATTTAGTATAAAAGACAATGATCAAAATACTTCAACAGAGATTTTAAACTTACAAATCATGAATGAAACAAAACCATCAATTCATTAGAAAGAAAACCAAAAGACAGGAACAAAAAATAAACTGTTCTTCATACTGTTTCATCTTATTGAATATAGTTTAAACCCTTGTATACATTTCTTATCTACCTCTCTTTTCCAAGTCATAATTTCACACCAACATATTTATTTCAGTATGTATAAAGATTTATGGTATAAATTATTCAGTTTACTAACACCAAAGATACAAAAAGGAGTCTCTTTTATTTTTACAAAATCTATCTACCAATTTATCCAGAAATTTGTAATTGTCCCACAGTTGTCTGTGAAGCTGCATGGGTTTATTTTTTGTTTCTTGCAAATAGATTTTCAATAGTTCTTGTCTAACTATTAGTTCCAATTCTTCATTTGTGGTTACTTTTTGCTGGACTATCCATGTGCACCTAGCTTGCCAAATGTAATATTTCAAAACTGCTCCAACCAAAACCAAAGTATTCTTATTGTACTTCTTCTAGTTATACCCATATAGTCCTAACACCAATTCTCCATATAATAGGGAAAGATATAAAGGTTCTTCCCAATTTTTGACCAGATATTTCCAAAAAGCTTGCACTACTGGACATTCTAAGAATAAATGCTCTTGTGTTTCTAGCTTCTGAATGCAGCTGTTTCTTAAACAGTGCTTTTCAGTTAACTGTTTGTGTTTGTGAGTATTTCTCACACCTAACTTCCCATGCATAGTTAGCCACATGACATCCCATGTGTACCAAGAGATCCTTTTACAATTAATATTTTTAATTACTAACTCTATTTTTTCCTCAGGATATTGTGGTGATTCTAGCCTATCCATGACTTTACTAAGCCTTATGGTTTCATACAATCTGTTCCTCGGCATTGTGGATACCATTTCCACAGTAATTCCCCACTGTTTAATTTTTTCATTATTGTGGCTATGTAGTCAGGTGTATCCTGTTACTTTTTCATTTTACTCATATTCCATTCTTCCCAGTGCATTCTGTAAGGTTCAGTCCATTTCCTTATACTTTGTATCCAACGTTTGTCATTAGGTTTAAAAAACATGCTTATACTATGTGTTAACATTATGCTGTAAAAAAACAATATAGGATTCACCATTCTGACCCGTTCCTTTGGCCTCTATGTTATATTCCTTTTTATGGGGTTCAACCTGCTACCCCATAACCCCTGAAAGAATACACTAAGTATCCTGATTTTGTGTCCCTCCGGAATGGGGAAAACATAACTTGTGTACACTAAGATTGATATAAGGAATGTCTTTATCAACATAATTCCTTTGGATTTAGATATTCTTTTCCCCTTCCATAGGTTCACTGTGTTTGTGGCTTTTTACAGACACAAGTCCCAATTTTTTTCCATCATTCCCTGATTATTATATAGAATCCCTAGGAATTTTATGTCCTGCATTACAATAGGTATATCCCATATATTCTCTGGGGGGGGGGGGGCTGGTTCTTCTATGCAATACTCCAGACTTTTTTCATAGTTTATTTTTGACTCTGATACCTTTGAGAATCTATCTAGTTCCTTTGTTACTTCTGCCCCTTCTTTTTCCTTGTTTAAAATTATTGCCATATCATCTGCATATGTCAATATTTTAATTTTATGGCTCTGATTATTTAGAATGATACCATCTATTCTCTCATTATTTTGTATACGTCTTAAAATAGGGTCCAGTCCATACACATACAGCAGTGGACTGAAAGGGCATCCCTACCTTACTCCCCTTTTTCCCTTAATATTTTGACCTAACCACCCATTAATATAGGAAATTAAGGTTGCCTGATTATATAAACCTTTAACCCATCCTATGAATTTTATTTGGTATCCCATTGCATTTTAACACCTTAAATAAATAGTCATGGGAAGTTCACTCAAATGCTTTTTCTTGGTCAATACTTAGCAGATACCCACTTACTTTCCCTGATTTCCTTAGTTACTAATTCTTAGCCTATAGTAAATTATCCTGTACAGCTCTGTTTTTATGGAGCATGTATGGTAGGAACAAATCAGTTTTTCTGATACCGTTACTAACCTTGCCTGTAGTATTTTGCTAAACTCTTATAGTCTGTATTTAGCAGACATAATTGTCACCAATTTCTTAGATCTGCTTTATCCCTTCTTATGGACTAATATTAATAAAGTCCCATATTGTGATGGGAGTAATTGTTCCTTCATCCAGACAACTATTGAATACTTCTGTAAGTACAGGGGCTATTTGATCCTTAAAAGCTTTGTAAAATTCAGAGCTAACCCATCCTTCCAGGAGCGGTGTTATCTTTAACTTACGTATTGCTTATAAAACTTCTTGTTCCTCCACTCTCATTTCCAATTTTAATTTTTCCCTGCTGGTTAGTTTTGCACTTTCAAACTTACCCAGAAGTTCTCTTCTTGTTCTACTTGTGGTGCTTCCTCAAACTGTTCTTTTATATACTTATTTATTTCTTCCATTATCTCTGTTTTAGTATTCACTATATTGCCATTACTATTATATACATTTGTAACACATCTTTTATTAGTTCTAGCACTGCAATCTTTAAAGGGGTCAAAAGTTCTTTTTTACACTATGGCCCAGATATTCAGAGCGGATGCGCCATGTGCAACAGGGATGCACCAGCAGCACGGAAATGTGCCATTGTGTGATATTCAGTGGAGGCGGCCAAGAGCATTAACAAGCAACGTGCCAGAGGCAATAGTAATGAATGCATGCACAACTGTAGGTGGAACCATGAATAACAGGCGTAATATTCACAGCATGTGCATGCAATAGGGGAGCAAGCGGAAGGAGCGCACAGCAGAAAATGATCCAAAATAAAAGGGAGCAGAGAGGGCACAAGAATGCAAAAGGGAAGCCACAGGTGGGTGCATGGTGACAGACAGCCAGGGTGATAGAGAAGGAAGCAGTGTGCCGGACTGGGCAGGAGCAGGACAGGGCCCACCAGAACTGAGCAATAGACAGGGTAGGAGTGGGTGTGCCTGTGCCACTGTGCAGCAAAGGCCATGGAGTGCCACAGTGGACTGAGGGCAGTGGCAGGAGGCAGGACAGTCACAGCCAAAGGCCGGAGGTGTACCCAGTGCAGGGGGAGCATCAGGAATGGACAGTGGGGGGACCGGGGGAACACCAGCCAGGGACATGGCCAGTGCCACCTTCTAGATGGAGGTGGTAATGAGGGGTGTGAGAAGGCAGGCAGCAGGGGGCGTGGCCATTAAAGGGTCCGTCAGTGGTACACCCAGAACAGGCAGTACCAAGCCCGCACCAGCTTCGAACACTACTCTGACACAGAGATTGTGGGCCAGTACCACCTGAACTGGGCGATCCTGAAGCAGCTCTGTGAGCTGTGCAGTGATGAGATGCAGGCACCCACACAATGGAGCCATGCTCTGTCAGTGGAGACGAAGGTGACAGCCATCACGTGCCTGCTCCCCACAGGCACCTTCCAGAGACCAACAAGGGACATGACAAACATAACCCAGTCGGCCACATCATGCCTACTCACACAATTCCTCAGCACACTGCTGCCACATGCTGTGGAGTACATCCATTTCCCAAGCACACACGTGGAGTGCACAGCATACATACAGGAGTTCCACAGGATAGCACGGTTGTCTGGGGTGCTTGGGGCCATTGACTGCACCCATGTGGCCATCCGCATGCCACCTGGCCTGAAGGGTGCGGCATACATCAATCGCAAGGTTTACGCAAGCATAAACTGCCAGGTGGTGTGCAATGCCGGGAGCGCATTACCAATGTCTGTGCCACGTGCCCTGGGGGAGCACACGATGCCTTCATCTGGCACCAGTCTGCACTGTGCCACAGGTTTGAGAGTGGGGACATCCCCACTGGGTATCTAGTGGATGAGTATGCATATCACACAGGATGACATGAGCAGATGTGGGGGGGTGCATAGTCAGAGGTGCCATTGGTACCGGCCTTGTTGGCCCATGGCATAGCGATGCAGACCACCATTCTAATGTCCACCCTGTACACACAGGTGACAGTGGTTACCCGCTACATCCCTGGCTGCTCACACCATACCGGTGCCCCACGACCCCATCGCAGCTACGGTACAATGAGGCACATGCCACAACACAGAATGTCATCGAGTGGGTGTTCAGAATGCTGAAGACACAGTTCCGGTGCCTGGACACAACTGGTGGTGCCTACAGCACAGCCCCCGAGGGCCTGTGGGCTATTCCTGGCCTGCTGTATCCTGCACAATATGGCCACCGACTGTGGGATAGCCATAGAGGTCAAAGAGGGGGACAGCGGTGGGGATGATGAGGATGCCAGTCCAGCTGGTGATGGGCAGCCACCCCCTGGGCAAAGAGACCCCCGCCTGATCTGGATGTCACAGCTGCACCGGGACACCATTACAGAAGAGCACTTTGGTCAACACAGGTAGGTCATGGGGTCATGCGCAACCACCAAGAGCAAGGGCATAGCCCACAGACAGGCAGGGCAGGACACCAGGGGTGGAAGGCCGTAAGGGAATGGGTCTGAGTGTGACACCGCACACGGCATCAGGGATGGGCAGGGCCAAACAAGACACGTGCACACACGCACACATACCACAAGACATGCACAAGGGGTAGATGGCATGCCAACCCCAACAGCCACCCCCACCCCACACAGGTCCACACATGACCATGCCCATCACTGTGCATGCCTCAGATGCTGGGCACCATTGCACACTGGTGGACAGCGCAACACAGGCATCATCATGCACACGCCACAGTGGCCAGCAGCTGAGAGGGTGTGCACAGGGACCATGTGTGTGTGTGTGCAGGGCTGGGTACCCCACCCGTGTGTCACACAATGCACACCACACTGCACTTAGGGCAGTGGCAGACAGTGGCCATGATGGGAGACAGGTCAGTCACATGGCACAGTACCACGGCCACCACAGATACATGGGTGGCCCCACCGAGACCTGCCAGCCATGCCAGGCTGACCATTGGCCTCATGAGGTGTCACTGACAGTCCCCAGGGTGGCCCTGTGTGAATGCGACCGTGTTCATGCAGCGGTCTGCAGCCCACCGAACATGCCCGTGCCAGGCGTGCTCGGTATGCCCACAGCCAAACCTGGTGTCGACATAGCAGGTGTCGCATGGCGCCGGGAATGGTGGACATGACACTGCATGGTGTCTGCAGCAGATGGACACCAAACTGGGTGCCCAATGTGGCCATGACAGCTGTCAATGCATTGGTCTGCCTGTCAATGGCAGCGGTCACATCCGCCCGCTGCTGGGCCATCTCTGACAGGAGCAGACCATGGTCGCTGCTGCGCCGCTCCTCTGCCTGGCACAGAACCGCACTGAGTGCATCCATCACCGTCATGAGCTGCATCTGCTGATCTACTGAAGCCTGGAGTAGACAGCTGTGCTCATCAAAGAGGTCATCCGCCAGTCCGGCATGCTGTCCCTCGTGGTGTTCCTGGCCCTGCTGGCCAGCACCCCTTGATGATGGGTGCCGCACACCAGAGCCATGCCGAGGCACATCCACAGGTGGTGCACTGCCACAGCCCCCGACACTGTCCCCCGTCGCCATTGGCTGACTGCTTGTGCTGCCCCTCCAGCTGCCGATCACCAGGGCTCACCGGTGCTGCCGAGCAGCTGCAACAGCCCCACCACCCTGGACGATACCAGTGCTGCCCCACTGGGGCATACAGGCACAGGCTGGGACTGTGTTGTTCTCACAGGCCACCATGAGCACCACCCACGGCAACGCCCATGCCGTTGCCTGCTGTGGGACCATCCTGTGTCCCACACATATCACTGTCCGGGACGTATGGTCCATCATCATCAGTGCTGGATCCAGCACCAGTCTGTATCCCAGCACACTGGAGACCATGGGCGCTGTCACGCTGGGACACAGGCAGGGCCTTGTCCGCACCCGCACCACCACCCTCATCAGTCCAGACAGACATGCAGGTATGCACTTATCCGGTCCCTCGGACACCTGTGGAGGTGGATGGGTGATCCTCCATCTCCAGGGCATCCCCTCAGTGGACACACCCACCACCGCTGACCCATGCAGACACTCAGGAGCTGTAAGGGAACACATTAGCGTTAGTGGCTCTGCCCTGCCCTGTGGCATTCCCTCCACCACTCACACAGTGACAGCACAGGACCTACCATGCAGTGATGTGCTGCCACCCGTCTGGAAGTCACTACCAGGAATGCCCTCAATGGTACAACACTGCATGCTGCTGGCCACCCGCTCCTCCTGTGGCATCAGGTGTGGTACATCCGGCTGGCCCCCACCGGTGGCAGCATGTGCAGCCCTTATGGCAGCCACCTTGTCTTTGATCCACCTCCTGTCCATGCTGACCTTCTTCTTACACTCCTGCATGGACCGCTGGTGGCTGCCATGCTGGTTCACGGCATGCACCACCTCACCCCACCCCACACCGCAGCACAGGCCTGTGGCATTCCCCGCTGTCCACTGAGCAGCAGTTCCCTGTCAAGATATGCCTCGAACAGGGCATCTGATTCAGTCCGGGTGAAGTTGGGCCTCCTCCTTCTCCCCGTCCCTGTTCCTCCTCTTCCTCACGTTCGGTCACGATAGAGCCTGTGGGAATGACAGGTGTTACCTTGGACTGTGCAGTCCCATTCAGCCCTCACAAACCACAGTCCCCACATCCCAACAGCATGCAACCCACCACAATAGACTGCAATACCTAACTATGTCCTCTGCAGCCCCATGTCACATTTATATAGCGCAACGCATGCAAATGAGGCGAGGCGCAACTGTAAGTGGATGCTAATGCAGTGGTTGCACCGTGGAAAGGCTAATGAGCTGATTTGCATATGCTGGCAGAATATCATGCTGTTGTGCCTTGCGCAATGTTGGTGACCATGCTCAGGCTATGGCACAGCACTGTGATGTGTGCAATCGGCACCGCACGGTGCATGCCTGGGGTGCTGATGCCGATGTGTGCAGTGCTGCTGACATGCTGTGTGTAGGGAGGCAGTCACCACTGTGCCTGTGGTGCTAGTGCACTGTTCGCCCATGTGGCACTTTTGCCTTGGTGCGCCGTAGGCGCTATGGAGCCACAGTGCGGTAGGTGACCACGCGAGGCCCACACACAAACACCCTATGGTGCTGCACATGGGGCATCCCAATAGCACTGTGGCGCCCGCACTAACAGACCCTTCAACCTGCTGTCAACCTTGCCCCAGGTGCCATGCATCCCATGATGGTGCACCCCATCATGCAGTTCGGTGACAGCATGATAGAAACTGGCAGCGCAGTACCACGCTGCCTCCACACAAGGGGCACGTGCACTAGAGAGTACTATTTGATCTGGCATACCACTGCAGGATGCCTCTTAGAAGAGCGCAGGTGTGGAGCGTACTGAGCTTGGCCAACTTGGTGGCCCTAGTTGAGCCACATGCTGGTGCCCTATTTGGGCAGGATCCCTAGCCAGGCCATGTAATGCTGTGTGGCAGGAGGTGTCTGATGGCCTGGAGGAGGCACCTGGGATCACCCGGACAGCGGAGCAGTGTCACTATTGGTATGGCGACCTACAGCGGAGGTACCCTGACTGACTGGGGCATCTGCAGGCACGCTCCCGGCAAGGTGATGTGCCATGGCCAGGTAGGTGCTCCATCCAAACACTGGTAGTGTCCATCTGTCTGGGTATAACATTGTGCATAGATCAACCCCACAGTGGGGTGGGGCCATCTAGTGGGGGTGGTGGGGGTGTGTCATGGCTGGGCTGTGCAGGCACGCACACACTGGGGGGGATTTGCTACTGGCTTGTACTGATGTTTCCCTCTCCATGTTTGCACCCTAGGCCTGGAGGAGCACCATAGGGCAAGGCTGGCCCAAGAACAGGTGGAGCAGGCATGAGTGGGTGCATTACCAATGCAGCCAGGACACGTCGGAGGGGCCATGGGCCAGCAGTGCCCTGCTGGCCTGGATGCAGGTGAGTGCCATGTTTCCCCTTACATCTGTGCATGCTGGGTTGCGGGTGGTGGCGGGCGGCCACCAGCAGGCTTCCACTGTCATGCATGCCACACGGTGCACTCAGCAGTGTCCTGTGGCACTGCATGTGTAGGTGGGCATCGCAGGTTGTCCATGTGTGCACTGGGTACATGGCTGTGCCACTGCCTTCACACCGCATAGCCATGTCACTGTACGGCCATGGTGGTGCTGTGCGGGACATGGGCGGTGGGTGTGTGCAGCGTTCTGCATAGCTGTGGGTGCCTGGGTAGGCGGGTCATGTGGGCACAGACACTGTGGGTGGCTGCATGCCATCACAGGGGCGTGGGCCATGGCTGTATGCCGTGCACATTGGGTGGGCTGCAGAGGTCTAGCCAGTCACGCGTAATGACTCTGCTCCCTTGTCCTAGGTGGACAATGCTGGACTGCACTGGAATGGAGTATTCGGGAGCTTCTGCAGCTGGTGAGGGCCACCCTGGAGCTGCTCCAAAGGATGGAACAGGGTGGAGGACGGCGTCACAGGAGGAGACACAGAGATCATAGTGGGGAGAGGGGTCGACATTATGCCCACCACACCCCTGATGTACATTCCCCCCAGACTAACCCTCACACCCCTTCATCCCACCCCAGTGTGCACCCTTGCCCCATGCCCCCACCTGGTATGTGGCCCTTCCCCACATTGTAAATAGTTTGTTTTCTGTTTTGTATAATGTTCACTACTCTAATACAGACTTATTTGTTGTGACAACTGTGGTGGTCTCTAATTTGCAGTTGGCTTCTGGAGCTTGGCTGCAGTGGTGTGCATGGCATCGGGGTGGTGCAGGCCTGGGTGTGTGTGTCTGGCAGGAACTCGCCTATGGTGTGGGTGGGGGACTCAGTCCCTGTCTGTGGTATGTGTGTTGTTCCCTGTGCACTGGATGCCTGTGTGCAGTGGTCCCTGGTGCATGCGCTGTGTCCCTGGTGCCCCTGTCAGTATGTCCATGGCCCATGCAGCTGGCCCCCTTGCATGTCTGTGGTATGCACGGTCTGCTGGCATGTCCGTGGCTGTCCATGCTGGCCACAGTGCAATGGAAGATTGCCTCCTGCCACCGGTATGGTGCACGTCTGCCTCGGGTGGCACTGTGGCCTATGCTGTTGTTGTCCGCCCTCCATGCTGTTGCTGGTGTCTGTTGTGGGGTCTGCATTCTGATGTCTGTCACTTGTGCTCCAGCTGCATGCTGGTGGCAGACAGCTTCATGGTGCATGCGCAGGATGGATGGTACACCTGTGCCATGGTGGGGTGCAGGCCATGGGTACACAGCATCAGTGGTCATATGCCAGCGTCATTTGTTGCCCCACTATTGTTTCCCTGTGTTGGGGTGCCCTTGGGTCTGGGTGGGTGTTTGTCCATGCCCTGTGTCGCATCCTGTGTGGTGCATGCCTCCATGCACCACTGTGGGTGGCTGTGCTGGCTGTTGGGACCAGTGCTGGGACAGCATGTGTGCTTGGGTGGGTGTGCGGGGGTGCTGTCCTGCTGGTGGTGGGATCCAGGCAGGCCTTGTTGCATGCGGGGTCCCTCGGGTACCGACGCAGGGTCAACCTCTCTGTTGTGCCACGGGGGGGCGTGCAGGGTGGCACTGTGTCTGCAGTTGTTGTGTCGGTGGCTGGTGCCACCCACTGTGGGGTGCTCACAGTGAGGCTGCCATGCATGGCTCCATGGTGCACAGGGTTGCATTATCACAGTGGGGGTGGTGGCATGCATTCGGTGCCATGCACTGTTGGGCACTGCTCCTGGGCTGGGTGTCTGGGGATCGCTGTGCAGGGTGTGCTCTGCATTGGTCGGATGGGGTGGCACAGGGGTGGCCGGACCTCCTTGTGTTGCAGTCACTGCTTGCCAGGGGGTGTGCTGGGGCATCATGCCCCAGCTGTGGATTCAGTGCTGGTGTTCATGGTCTGGTGGTCCATCCAGCTCACCACAGGTTGTGCAGTTCATGGGATGCGGGGGTCACTGTCTGGTCTTCTGTGTGCTCCTCCGCTCATGGCTTCCATGGGTGGTGCACCCCTGCATCCTGTCCCTGTCCCTGTGCATCCCTGGTTGTGCTACTGCGCATCAGCCCTGCACCACTGTGCATCCCTGGTTGCACCATGGCGCAGTTGGCGCGATATTCAGTTGTGTTGCGCAAGCGCTCCTTAGCCTGTGCTGTGTTTGAATATTGCGCGTGTTGCACAGGGGGGCACTGTACTTGCACCTGCTCCTGCTATTGCGCTACTTTGTGGCGCAGTCTGAATATCCGGGCCTCTGTGCCAAACCTCATTTCATGGTGTAAAGACTGTGCCCTGTTATATTGTAAGTCTTTCATTTGTTTTTGTATATTTGTTATTTGAATACTATAGTCTAACTTTTCTGTCTCCGTTCTAGATATTAGTTTTTGTAATTGACTTCTTAACTTTAAATAATGCAAATATTCTGTTTCTGCCTTGTTCCCCATGTATCTACTAAATAACTTACTTATGTCTTTTTTAGTCTCTTCCCACCATTCATCTAGCCTATCATAAAATACTCTGATTGATAATCTAGCCTTCCACAATTCCTTCCATTTGTATAACAGTTTTTCATCTGACAATCTGCTGTTATTTATCTGCCAAATCCCTTTCCCATAGGTGGGTGTGTTCCCCCACTGCAATGTACACTTTAACATCCGATGGTTGGAGTATTCAAAACTGTGTACAGAAGTGTCTGTGATATGCATATGTTCAGATACAAATATGTAATCAATCTTTGTGGAGGTAGCTGCTCTAAAATAAGTGTTCCCTCCTTGTGGATAAATATATTTGTATGCGTCAGTCAATTTTGTAGTCTTGGTTACGTCTTTCAGACTGTTAGAGTCTAAGAATAGTTTTTGATTTCTTTGTCCTCTGTCCTCTATTGCAGTCCCACAGTTAAAATCCCCCCACACACAACTGTCCTCACAGTGAATAAAAAAGGTTTTATTTCTAAGAATAGATTAACTCTGGCTGCCTTTGTTTGTGGTGCATAAACAGTGATTACTCGGAATCTACATTCTTCAAAATTGACATCTAAAGCAAGGGCCCTACTAGACTCTATTTCTATCAGTTTCATTAATTTCAATCTCTTGTCATTAAATAAAATCCCAACCCCATCACATTTTTCGGGTCCAATAGACCAAAAGGAAGGACCCTTTGTCTAGAGTCTTGATGCTTTATTTAATTCAAAAGTTGTCCTAAGTCTTGTGTCTTGTAACAAAACCATTTGACTATGTAGATCAGAAAAACTCTGCAATACAGATAGAATTTTCTTGTGGCTCTTTATACTGTTCACAGTAATGGTTGCTATTTGTAGAGTAGACATGGCAAAAAATAAAAAATATAGGGGAGAAAGCGGGACAGAGACACAACCTATTTCAAACTTTGAGAGTTCTTATTCTGGGATCTCGTCCTTCTACTTACTACCTGCTTCAGACCAGGATCTTCCTGGTCCTCAGTCTCAGTTAAGGTTTCTCTAAAGGAAGCATTCAAGGAGTCAATGAATTCCTCCCCTTCTGAATCTGTGTCCCCCCAATTTTCTTTTTTTTGACAACAGCATGTACCTGTTTTAGTATAAAGCACTTGCAGGGTTCTTTCTATCTTTTTTTTCTATTGTGGCTCTTCTCTAGGTCTTTTTTTAACTCCCTTCCTTCTTACTACTTGTTTGAATTCTTCTTTCTGTGAGGGAGGGAAGGGGGCATCTGCATCTTAGCCTGCACATCTTCTTCTATGTTTTGTTCCATTTCTTCATCCTTTTCTTGTTTGTGCTGCTCTGTACCATCTTCATTACCCATTTCCTTTTTCTCTACAATTTCTACAGAGCTCTCCTTTTGCCTTTCCTGTTATTTTTCCTTTTCATTTTTCAATTTTTCTTCCAAGCTTTTTTCTGAGACTAATATAGAGCCTTTTCGCTGTGCTTGGAATACCAAGTTTTCAGGTGAAAGACTTTCCCGTTTGTTATGTGAGGCCCAGGGGCACTTAGCGTATGAATGGCCCCTTTTCTCACATAGGTTGCACTTAAAATGTTTAGACAGTCTTTGGCCAAATTTACATATTAAAAACAATGATTACTTTTAATACTATCACATGCATTCCCCAAATGACCATAAGACTCACATTTGAAACATGATTTTGGCTGCCCTATGTAGAACAAGGATCCTCTGTCTCTCCCTAAAAAAAACTTCCTGGCAAATGCATAATCCCATAATCTGTTTGTTTCAATTTTACTTTAATTTTCCACCCCCTTGTCCATATTTGCTCCAAATCCATAATCGGGGCTGGAGTCTCAAGCACCTCGCATCTTTGTTTTAACCAGTGCATAATGTCTGATATGTTTACTCCTTCATTCTTGAATGATACTGTGACAGTTTGTACCATGGGTTTTGTTAATGGTACTGCTAAAAAAGGAGACCATAATTGAGATTTATGCATGACATTATACTTTGCCCAAAATCTTTCTAACCCTGAAATGTTCTTAAAGTTAATATCAAAATTAGCATCTCCAATGTTTATTAAATCATATATTTCTGAGGCAAAGAACCTCATAGAATCCTTCAGTAAAGTTCTTGCTATATACAGTCTGTCGGGAGGCTGCTCTAATCCACCCTTATACATCAGCCTCACCGCATTTCTTCGGGGAGCTGGTTCCCCCCTTGCTTGAAATAGGTCAGTGTATTTCTTGACTGGAGCTTTTGTTCTGTTTCTTTTTTCCCCTCAGCATCCTGTTTAACTTCTAAATCGTTTTTATTTTCAGGAGCGCCTGCTGAAGTGCTTGGTTGTTCATTGTCTGTAATATTCTTACTTGCCTTTTCTACCACACAACTTCCCATTTGTTTTAGCGCTGCATCCTTATTATATTTCTGTACCACTGGGTCTGATTCATCAGGTCTCCACCCACTCATCTTATTCGGTAACCATCCAGCTGATAACAGACCTTTTTCTGGCGACCAGTTATTTTGTTCCTTATTTTTCAAGGCCATTTTCATTCTTAGTCAGAATGTTTTTTTTTCCCCCACATTTTTCCCTTCACTCTCCATTTCTTGTTCTGATTCAATGTCAGAACAAGCAACTGGCCTCATTAGTGGCGCAATGTCATTCATTTTTAAATCACTCCCCGTACTACTGCTATTTTCACTTACTTGTCCTTCAATTGTTTTGGAGATACATTGTACTTTTGGCTTTGTACTTGGCTCTGCTGTTTATCTCGGCATTGGGTGCAGTTCACTCTCCTGCTTGTTTGATCTTGCAGTGTCAGAATCCGCTGCCACATCATCTTTTGTCAAAACAGCTGTGCAGATGTCTGAACCTTTGGCTGCGATGACTTGTTTGGCATTTCTCCAGATTTCGATGATTGCTGCATCAAAATTGCACTCTCTGTTTCGGAAAGTAACAAAAGCAGTTGCTCTTTTTTTTTCCAAGGCAGACAGATATAGTGCTTCCTCAGTTCCGTTCTGCTGCTGTTCCTCTTCACCCAAATTTACACCAATAGCAGTATTACACCTTTCCTCAGTACCTTCATTGATCTCAGTGTCCATTATTTCAATTTGGTTTTCCAAATCCATTTCTTCAGCCTCTAACAGTATTGAGTCAGTTGGAGAGGCCAGCCCTCCTGCTCTCTCTACCACCTTCTCCTTCCTCTCCTCATCGGCCATCTTGGCTCACAGCTAAATGACCAAGAGTTCCCCCTACAGCAGTGTAGGAGAATTTCCCCTTGAGTCCTGGTCAAATTTCCCCCAGTCACTAAAAATAACATTGCTTAATCTGGTTCAGTGTCAGTTGGTTATCATCTGTATCTCCCCCAGGTTGCCCCTGAAAAAGAGACTTCTAGTCTTAGTGGGACTATCTGGTCAACAAAATTCAATAAATAAATAAATTCAATAGACACCAGGGCAACATTAAATACAGAAAGGGACAGCAAAGGGAGGGTGCCATTGGACACCAGGGAAATGGCAGCTCACTGCTCTCACTGCAGCTCTCAGCACAGCTTCCAGCTACAGCTGTAGAAGTCAAGAAAGTCCTGCTTTTCTCATACAGAGAACACAGGTGAATGGCTCCTCTTGCAAAGCTGAGCACCCTGGATTTTGGGAGCCCAGAAAATGCATTTCTGCCAACTTTAAAAACAAACAAAAACCAGAATCTAGCAAACAGGTCCCGTTTAGCTAGGTTCAGGTATCTGTTTTTAAAAAAATACATGATTTGTATGTATTTTTACTGTTTGTAAGTTTAAACAGTCGCATGAAAATGGCGGCCATCTCAACAGTTTTTTCTCCCACAACAAGTAAATCATACAAATTAACACTTACAATATGTTTTTTAGCCTTTTGCGATTGTTTTTTTTTTTTTATCTCACAATAGGTTGTTCACCAGTCACAATGGAATGTTAACTCAAAAATCATTATAACTTTAAAACGGTATAATATTTTTTCACCAAGCCTTCCAAAGGCACACCCTTGGCATGGGTCCCTTCAACCTTGAAAATTTCATGAAAAAATTCCACATCGTCTAGGCTGTAGATGAGAGCAAAAAATGCCAAATGTTAAGTATAGGGAAAACAAATGTGCTGTTTTTCTGTTTTTCGGTGCTCTGTATCTCAAAAACCATACAAAATGCCATCATGAAACTTTTCATGTCTTGAGACTCTTGCAGTCTGACCATGCATGCCAAATATTGGGCTATTTTGTCAAAGAATGTGAAAAGTTATTAAGGTTCAAAAAATGTGGTTAAACATTACACAGGTTACTTAGCCATAACTATAGGGGCGTGACCACTCCTCTATAATATACAGTATATTCTTTGCAAAATAATTTGTTAATGTACCAGCTAGGGTAATGCCATAAAAGTAGAGAAATGTGGTGTTAGGGTTTCCAACCTTAACTCCCCACCCCACCCCAAGCAGCAAAAGGAAAAAACATTAAGGTTTTGTGTCACTGGAGTCTTGGTGAATCAGTGGTGGGGTCTTCCTTGGAGTTGTGTACCCTAATGCTCACCCCCTCCCTCCCTCCAGACTGTAACCTCCAGTCTGAAGCACAAGGTACAGCTCCAAGCCAAAGCCTCATACTGGTACAGTCTTCAAAGGTAGAGAAGTATGTCACACCACATGTTGCCAAGACAATCTGTTGTAGCTTTCTTCATGCGGGGCCTTGTGGGCCCTGCATGAGGAAAGGAGATCATGTGTGACATTGTTTGCTCAGGGAAAAGGGTGGGCATTAGGGTTGAGAATCCCAAGGAATACCCTATCACTGATTCAGTAAGACTCCAGAGACCCAAAACCCTATTTGTTTTTTCCTTTTGCAGATTGGGGTGGGGTGGGGGAGTTAGAGTTAGAGCTGGAAACCAGATTGCCACATTTCCCTACTTTTGTGGTGTTAAGTTACCCTAACCAGTGCATTAATTAAGTTTTTTGCAAAGGATTTACTTTATTTTTGAGACAGTGGAATTATTTCCTCATTCACACAGGTCCCTTTGGGACTTGCATGAGCAGATGCAAGGGAAGACTCCATCCACCTACACCTAGTACTTCCATGCAGCGATGGATATAAAGAATTCATGGGGCTGTGTGGTGGGCTGTGAAAGCACAGGGCCCTGTAGTTCCTGCACTTACTGTGGCCACAGATACAGATGCACAGTGCAAAAAGAGCATCTGTCAGCCAATGCACAGGGCACCCTGCCACCCACAGGTGCAGAGAACTAGGGCCCTATGCCAAGAGTACAGCTGTCTTCACTTTATGGTATCCAGGCCCGTGTGGACAACCTTGCACCTTTTGGTTGGGGGAGGTGTTGCATAACAGTGCCATCCCCCCACACTCCCACCCAGCTGGGTCACTGAGCTCATCCCTGAACTCAGCTCGCTGGGATGGGATCACAAAGCATACCCTCTGAGGTCAAGATTGGCATTACACACAAAGTTTAACAATTATATATATTTTTTTAATTTGACCCCAAATTTTCAAGATGCTCATTTTATGACTGGCCTTGTTAACATAACATGTACCATTTATAGTGTACCGATTGAAATGTCACCATGCATCTGGTGGGAGTTACCAGGTCCTTCGAATGTGTGGCAGTGCATGGGGGTCTGGATGCAGGCTGCAGGATTCTCCTCTTTTACCACCCTGCCAGGGCTGGGGTATGAGAATTCCTGCAGGAGGTGGTGGATCTCATCGTCAGTGAGGTGCTAGAGTCTCCCAGATGTTAGGTACTGGGTAACTTCGATGCCTGAGCCACAATAAAGCCTCTCAATTTGGTTCCATCCTCCTCCTCCAGATGATGTCATCTCCAGGCCTGACACAAGAAGTTACTTCTGGCACTCACCATGGCGGCCACATGTTGGACCTGGTGTTCTTGCTGGGGCTTGAGGTTAACCCCAGGACTGATCAGGTGAGTTAGTCTGATCACTGCACAGTGAAGTTCTTGTTCAGGCCCTCCCTGTTGATTTGGGATTGTCCCCAGAGGGATTCTTGATGGCAGCTGATATGTCTAAAGTAGGTGTTGCATGTGCAAAGTGCATGAGTGAGGTGGTGGCTGCCTATAATAGGGTGGTGTCTGAAGCCCTCGATGCCCTCGCACTGATCCATGTATGGCCCAAATCTTCTCACTTGAGGTCTCCCTGGTTTGATGGAGAGCTCAGGGTGATGAAGATTAGGGGTTGGAAGCTGGAGCAGTGCTGAAGGAGGACTGAGGGGAGGAAGACAAACTGGCCCTGCGTGTTCACTACGGTAAGTATCAGGGGGCAATCAACCATAAGAAGGCAGAGTTCCTATCCAGGGAGATTGCTGCAGGGAAGAACCAACCAGATGGGCTATTTTGGACTGTTGACAGGCTTTTACATCCAGTTTGTCTGCAGCCGAATAAATCCTTTTCAGTCACTTTGTGTGATGAGTTTGCTCAGTTCTTCACTGACAGGGTGTCCTCCATCCGGTAGGGAATTCCATCAGCAAGTCATAACATGATGTGCAGTGATCGCCTTGCATGTGGCAGAGGTGCTCCATCTGTCTGGGAGGAGTTTAAACTGGTGGAGGTGGCTGAGGTCATTGAGGTTGTCTCCAAGCTGAAGTACACATGTTGTGAACTGGACCCGGGTCTGACACATTTTCTGATGAGATATGTTGGTTCCCCTGGCTTGTTGTTTGCTCTGATTGTCCAGTGCTCATTGTGGGAAGGAGTCTTTCCAAAATTCCTTGAAAGAAGCTCTGCAAGGCCCCTTCTGAATAAAATCATCTCTCTACCCGGACATCCTGGCAAATTACCACCCAATCTCCAACCTTCCATTTCTGGGAAAAGTTGTAGAGAAGATTGTGGGGCAACAGCTTGAGGAGCATCTTGTGACCTTTGACATCTATGAGGCACTCCATTCTGGTTTCAGAGCCAAGCATAGCACCAGAACAGTGTTAGTTCAGGTGTACAATGACCTCCTCAGGGCGAGAGATAGAGGAGACAGGTCAATTCTTGTTCTCCTCAATCTCTCATCAGCTTTCGACACTGTGGACCACATTGTGCTGCTTGATCACCTCAGAGAGCACTGTAGGCTTGCCGGCACTGTCATCTGCTGATTCAAGTCCTATCTTGCTGGCAGGAAGCAGCGGGTAATGATGGGGGGAATTTCTCCTCCTCCTCCTCCCCGAGGCCCCTGTCTTCTGGAGTACCTCAGGGTTCAATCTTGTCGGCGATGTTGTTTGCAGTGTATATGTTGCCCCTGGGTGAGCTCATTAGGAAGTACAATGTGAGTTTCCACTGTTATGCAGTTGGCACCCAATTGTATCTATCCGTTGCACCTGGAAAATCTAGTGCTGTGGAAGTGCTAAATATTTGCTTGGCTGAGATTAACGACTGGACTTCCTCCAGCTGGTTGCGACTAAACCCCAACAAGATGGTGGTTCTAGTGTTAGAACCGGGCTGAGGGTGTGATGGGAGTGCCTCCGGTGTGGCTACAGGTCTTTTCCTGGAGCCTAAGCCATTGTTGACCTCTTCTAGGGTGCAAGACCTTGGCGTGTTCCTGGATGATAGATTGACATTTGAATCTCAGGTGTCATCTGTCATCCAAAGTGGTTTTTACCACCTAAGAAACATTGCCAGAATCAAACCCCTAGTTCTGCCTGAGGACCTTCCCACACTGGTTCATGCATTTGTGATGTCTCAGCTTGATTACTGTAATGTGCTATACTTTGGGGTCTCTGGAGGTACGCTCCGCTGGCTGTAGCTGGTGCAGAACACAGCTGCCAGGCTGCTGATGAGCCATTCAAGGTTCTTCCATGTAACCCCAGTGCTGTGGGAACTGCACTGGCTTCTGGTCAGATGAAGGGTTATCTTCAAGGTGAGTTCACTCACCTTTAAGGCCTTACATGGACTAGGCCCTGGCTAGCTGACTGATCTCTTAACACCAGCCACCTCAGTCCGCTCCCTCCATTCCTTTTCTAGGGGTCTCCTTGAGATTCCCAGGATTAGAATCAGAACTGCCAGTGACAGGGCATTCAGTGTCACCGGCCCAGTCCTGTGGAATGCGTTGCCACCATCTATCAGGGAGGCCCTGTTAGTTGAGACCTTTAAGTGCTGTCTAAAGACCCACCTGTTCTCTCTGGCCTTCCTGGATGTGGTTCTCTGATCCTAAGTAGTTATTTTAACCTGATGTATTTATTGATCTCATTACAAATGATGTTTTTATTATTGTTTTAATTGCATTTATCAGTCTGTTGCATTTCCCTTGCTTGTCTTGATTGTGAGGTGCCCAAAGCCTCCCAGATTGGACACCATAAAAATAAATTTTGCCTTGCCTTACCATTTCATGCCACAAGTGTGAAAACATGTCTTGTCCAGGATTTACAAAATGACACATCTCGTTTATGAAATGGTGAGGAAAAATGGCTATGTTGAAAGTTTGGAGTCAAAATATTAAAAATTAGTGAAGTTATGCCTGAACGTTGAAATGCTGCAACATTTACTCATAACCTGGGCATTTTATTGTATTTGTACACCAAATTGTCAGCATAGCCTTCTTATTGCCCCACCTCATGAACCTGGTAGGTGAAGATTTTCAAATCCACGCCAAAACATCATTCCTTGCCACCAAAACGTTATTCCACACCACAGGTCCAAAAAACACATTTTGGCCAGGATTTTAAAAATGACAGCTGTCATGTTCATGAGGTGGTGTGAAAAAATGGCTATACTGAAAATTTGGTGTAAATATATTTAAAATTACCAAAGTTACAAGCGAGCGCAGTAACATTTCAACATATTCACATAACTTCGCCATTTTTACATATTTTGACCCTGCATTTTCAGGACAGCCTTCTTATGAGCTGATATCATTAACAAGGAAGATGAAAATGTCCAAATCCTGCCTGACAGGTGATTTCATCAAGTGAACTCAAAATAACCTTTCAGGCCTGCTCTGCATAATTCCGCCACCATTGGTCATGAGGTGGGGTCCCAAAAAGGCCATGTTGAAAATTTGGTGTGAAAATATGCAAAATGAAAAAAGTTATGTGTCAAAATTCTAAACCCCACTGAAATACATTGAATTGCACTTACCTTAGTGTCTCATATTGCAGTCGGCTGTTCCAGCAGCAAGACATGTCTTCAATCAGAGAGTGGCTCTTCATCCTGGAACATGTTCAGGTGAGTGAGCGTGTGTGGGGAGTGTGGGGGTGTGAGGTGGTGGGTATTGAGTGGAAGGTTGGGGTGGGGGCTCAGATTGGCAAGGGATCGTTTTCTCTTCTCTTTTTTTATTACATCTCTTTTTTTCTTACCTTGCAGCTAAAAGTCCTGCTGCTGTATGTGGCCACCGCTCCTCCTTCACCGCCGACCCCGATGCTGACGTGCCCAGCTGGCATATGCAGCTATGACTGTCAAGAGGGGCCCTTCCCTAAGCCCCTGTGCCTGGCGAGGATCCAATACTGACACACACCTTATTTCAGGCATTGTCAGCCAGTGAAGCTAGCGGCTATCAAGCTGCCATGGACTATGCTGCCATTTACACTTTTTCTCCCTGATGGGAGCGCAGACATGCAATGATGTCTATGCACAACATGTGGATGTCTGCTGTGCTCCCCCTACTTAGCACCCATACAACTGCAGTTCCTCTGGGCGCCCCTAGGACCGCTATAGAACGTGGGCGTGCACCCAGCACCCCGCTTCCCAGGACTAGGAGGCGGTCATCGGATGCTCGATCCTAGTCCTTCCCTACTGACCCCCGATGACCCGGGCTCATTCTCGAACCTGGGTCACCAGTGTTGAGCGAGGTGTGGCATCCAGCACCTCAACCCGCAGCGCCACCGGGCTGGCTCCATTTTCTTTTTTGCAGGAAAAAAAACAACGAGGAATGGTTTTCTTATTTTCAGGGGACAAGTGACATTCTGATGCTGGGGATTGGGCACCCCAGTGTCAAACAACTGTTCAGCAGCACCAGAAGTGGGAACCCTGATGCTGCGACAAACAAAATGGGAATGGGGTGGGCCACCTGCAGGGGAAGGGGGTCAAGAAAAGAAGTACCAGGGGTGGGCTCCCTGGCTCTCTAAATAAAACAAGCATTTGTCAATGCCGAATGTTGCTTGCTTGTATGTGCCGTTTAGGTATTTGGAAGTGATAGTTCCATGCCTTCCTCCCAAGACATCCACTGTGTCTTTCCGTTCAGTATTCAGAGAAGAGTGGGAGGGGCAAGGGCCACAGCAGTACAGCAGTTGCCAAGGGGGTGAAGAGATGGACAATAGTCCATTCAAAGGCAACAGATTCCTGCAGGAGCTCACTAAATTGAAGGTGGACAAAGCGATGGAACCAGATGACATACGCCCAAGAATATTAAGAGCACTGCGAACGGAGATACCAGTACCTCTGGCAGCCACACTGAGTCATTCAACACGAGTGAATTGGAGGAAGGCACATGGTCCCTCTACACAAGTCCAGCAGCAGGGAAGAGGCAGAGAACAATAGGCCATTCAGCCTCACCTCAGTAGTGGGGAAGATCATGGAGACATTACTTAAAGAAAGGATGGTGGGGCATCTAGAAGTCATCGGAGTCCAGGACCACAGACAACATTGATTCACAGTGGGGACATCATGTCAGACAAATCTGGTTGATTTCTTTGACTGGGTGACAAATGAAGTGAATCAGGGTGGGGCAGTGGACAACGCTTACCTTGATTTCAGCAAAGCCTTTGACACCATCCCATATAGGAGGCTGATAAACTAGCTGGGTAGGCTGAGCATGGAGAAAGGGTGGTAAACTGGGTTAGAAACTGGCTAACAGACAGGAGGCAGAGAGTGGTGATAAATAGTGTGCAGTCTAGGGAGAGGGGGTGACCAGTGGGGCGCTGCAGGGATCGGTCCTGGGGCCAGTCCTGTTCAATGTCTTCATTAGTAACATTGCAGAACGTCTGAAGGGAATTTTTTCACCAAATTTTCAACATAGCCATTTTAAGACCTCTGCTCATGAACAGTGTCACTGTAATTTTCTTAATCTGTCCCAAACACTGATTGCACAGTCTGCGCCATTGTGCCTACATGCGGAAGCACATTTTAGGCGAGATGAAAAATACGCTGTACTGCTCATAAGGAGGTGTGGTAAAATGGCAATGTTGAAAATCTGGAGTGCAAATATTAAAAATTTGCGAACTTACGAACGTGCATAGGAACTGCGCAACGCACACTCATAAAACAGTCATTTTTAGGAAACTTTTCACCAGATGTTCAAAATAGCCATTTTAAGACCTCTGCTCATGAACAGTGTCACTGTGATTTTCTTAATGTGTCCCATACATTGATTTCGCACACCGACTGCGCCATTGTGCACTACATGGGCGGAAACATGTTTTGGGCGAGATGTAAAAAATGACAGCTGTACTGCTCATAAGGAGGTGTGGTACAATGGCAATGTTGAAAATCTGGATTGAAAATATTGAAAATTCATGAACTTACGAGCGTGTGTAGGATCAGCGCAACAAATGCTCGTAAAACAATCATTTTTGGGAATTTTTTAACCAGATTTTTAACATAGCCATTTTAACACTTTTGCTAATGAACAGTGTGACTGTGATTTTCTTAATCTGTCCCAAACATTGATTTTGCACACCAACTGCACCATTGTGTGCTACATGCGCGGAAACACATTTTGGGCGAGATGTGAAAAATGACAGCTGTACTGCTCATAAGGAGGTGTGGTAAAATGGAAATGTTGAAAATCAGGAGTGCAAATATTAAAAATTCATGAACTTACGAGCGTGCGTAGGAATTGAGCAATGCACGCTCATAAAACAGTCATTTTTAGGAATTTTTTCACCAAATTTGCAACATAGGCTTTTTGAGAGCCCACCTTATGAACACTGGCACTGTCGTTTTGTTAATCGGTCCTGAAAGGTGATTTCACGCAGTGACCATGAAATCACCCTTTGGGCCCGATTAACTCCATGACAGTGACAGAATTCATGAGGAGGGGTCCCAAAAACCCCATGCTGAAAATTTGGTGCCAAAATTCCAACAAATGCCTGAGATATGCAGCAAAGTTGAAAAAACCCGATCTATCCCATTATACAGCTTACCGGCATTTCCTCAGTTCGCGGTCGGCTTTGAAGAGTGCAGACGTGTTCCCGGTCCACCGAAGATCATTGCGCCAAGATCCGGAGGTAAGTATGGGGTGAGGGGTGTGGGGAGGCAGGGTGCGCAGAGGGTGGGTGCGGGTTGTGGGAGGGGGGCAGGGAGAAGTGCCAGCAGACAGTTTTTGTATTTGCAGTTTTTTTTTAATAAGACAATGAGGGATGTTTGCCATGCTGGGGTGGGCTCCCAGTGTGGCAGCTGGAAGGCTGTTTGAGGGGGCTGGAGCTGACAGGGGATTGGGCACCTCCGTCAGCCATAACACATTTTGCCACGCTGGGGTGGGCTCCCAGCGTGGCACCTGGATGCTTTGGGGGGCATGGAGCTGATGGGGATTCGCACCCTGTCAGCCATATAAATTTTGCCATGCTGGGGTGGGCCCAGCATGGCACCTGGAATCTTAAAATACAGGGGATTGGGCACCCTAACGCCATACAGTGTTTTGTGTGGGGAGGGGGAAGGTATGAGCATGCAGTGTGGCGTGGTGTGTGTGTGTGTGTGTGTGTGTGTGGAGGGTGGGGCTCTGCTCACTGAAGCAGAGCTCTCCCTTTCAACTGTACGACCACTGCATTTTCAACTGCTGTCATAGACAGCTGCAGCAGTGATTGGGGAACTGGGGCTGTGCCTGCAAACACACTGACTGAATTGGAAGATGGGTGCCACACCTCCGAAAATGCGGATGATGGCACTATGTTTCTAAAAAATGCCTGAGATATGCAGCAAAGTTGAAAAAACCCTATCTATCCCATTATACAGCTTACCGGCATTTCCTCAGTTTGCAGTTGGCTTTGAAGAGTGCAGACGTGTTCCCGGTCCACTGAAGATCATCGTGCCAAGATCTGGAGGTAAGTATGGGGTGGTGGGGTGGGGAGGCAGGATGCACAGTGGTGGGTGCGGGTTGTGGGAGGGGGGCAGGGAGAAGCACCGGGGGACGGTTTTTGTATTTACAGGTTTTTTTTTTTAATAAGACGACGAGGGATGTTTGCCACACTGGGGTGGGCTCCCAGTGTGGCAGCTGGAAGGCTGTTTGGGGGGGCTGGAGCTGATGGGGGATTGGGCACCCCCATTGGTGATAGCACATTTTGCCACGCTGGGGTGGGCTCCCAGCATGGCACCTGGAAGCTTTGGGGGGCCGTGGAGCCAATGGGGGATTGGGCACCCCCGTCGGCCGTACAGTGTGTGCATGGGGGGTGGAAGGTGCATGGTACACAGTGTGCGTGCGTGCATGTAGTGGAGGGGAGCTCTCTCTTCTCACTGAAGTGGAGCTCTCCCTTTAAACTGTATGACCACTGGATTTTCAACTGCTGTCATAGACAGCTGCAGCAGTGATTGTGGAACTGGGGCCGCACCTGCAAACACACTGACTGAATTGGAAGATGGGTGCCACACCTCCGAAAACTCGGATGATGGCACTATGTTTTTTGCAAATGCATGCAAGCAACATAAAAATAACTAGATAGACAGATAGACAGAACAGGGGATCGACGACATTATCTGCGGTTGCAGAACCCAAGAAAATCCCATTGTTCTCATACAGAGAATGCAGGTGAATGGCTCCTCTTGCTAAGCTGGGCACCCTGGATTTTGGGATGCCAAGAAAAAAGTATTTCTGGAAAGTTTTATAAAAACACTAACAGCACAATTTAGCTAAATGGGTTCTTTTAGTTTCAGGTGTTTTTTTTTAAAGATATTATTTTGATACATTTTCATTTTTCGTGAGTTGAACGTGAGAAAAAACTGGCAGCCAACATGATGGGTATTTTTGTCAGTATGCGAGGTAGATCATGGAAATAAGCAGTCACAACCAGTTTTTTTTACCATTCAAAAGATAAGTCATAAAAAGAAGCAGTCATGGATATTTTTTGGTTACCTTTCACATCAGGACATTAACTCTAAAATCATTGCAACTTTGGAACCATAGAATATTTTTTTCATGAAACCTTCCAAAGGCATACCCTTGGCATGGACTCCTTCAACCCTGAAAATTTCATGAAAAAATTCTACACTGTCTAGGCTGTAGGTGAGAGCAAAAAATACCCAATGTGCAGTATAGGGAAACCAAACATGTTTTTTTTTTTCCACATCTTTTGGCACACCATATCTTGAAAACCAAACAGGGTGCCATCACAACAGTTTTAATGTTTTGAGACTCTGGCAGCCTGACCATGCTTGCCAAATTTGTGGTTATTGCATCAAATGTATTAAGGTATTAAGGTGCAAACATTGGGGTTTAATCCTAACTATAGGTGTGCTACCACACCCCTATAATAGAATAAATAAGGGGCAAGGGTGGTATACAAGAATGCATGCCCACTGAAAAGGCTAATTAGGGCTATAAGGCCATGAGCCCGAAGGGCGAGTGGCTTTATTGCCCTAATTAGCCCCAAGATGAGTATACTTCCGAGTGTTCCACCCATACCCATTGTTTGTTGAATATAATACATTAGGATTATTATAGTTATGTAGATTGCATTTGCAATCATGTTATGGTACCTGAAGGTCTCTTGCAGCAAGGAGAGAATAGTGTGTAGTGAGTGCAGGTAGGAGTTTGGGAGATGTCTGGTTTGGGGAGGGTGTTGCATAAGTGTCTTTTTTCCAGGTTCTTTTGCAGCTTGTTAACTGGTTTGTCTAGCTTACTAATGCTGTTAATTGTGTTATTAGTGGTAGTCCAATAGAGTTTAATGCAGTGCAGCTGTGTACTTTTTATGAGTATGAGTGTATACTTTTAATTGTTTGATTAGTGTCAGTATATAGTTTTAATAAATGCATGTATATAGGTGTAATTGATTAATTAGTGCAGGTATACAGTTGTAATTGATTGATTAGTCACAGGTATACAGGGCAATAAATGATGGCCTTCTCTATGGGGAAAAGTCCCCATCCACAAAGTATGTATGTGTGTGTGTGTGTGTGTGTGTGTGTGTGTGTGTGTGTGTGTGTGTGTGTGTGTGCGTGTGTGTATTCTTTGCAAAAATCTTCCTTGATACAGCAGTTAGGGTACTTAATGCCACAAAAGTAGGGAAATGTGGTGTTAGGGTTTCCACTAATAACTCCTCACTCCCAAAGCAGCAAAAGACAGAAACATTAGGGTTGTGGGTGTCTGGATTATTAGCAAATCAGTGGTGGGGTCGTCCTTGGTGTTGTCAGCCTTAATGCTCACCCCTCCCCCAAGCCTGTAGCCTCCTGTCTGAAGCCCAAGGTACAGGTATAAGCCAGTGCCTCATAGTTATACACTCTTCACAGCCAGATAAGTTTGTCTTGCCACATGTTGCCAACACAGTCTGTTGTAGTTTTCTTCACACAGGGGCCCTGCGAGCTCTGTATGAAGAAAGAAGATCATGTGTGACATTGTTTGCTTGGGGAATGGGGTGTGCATTAGGGTTGACAACCTCAAGGAAGACCCCACCACTGATTTACCAATACTCCGGAGACCCAAAACCCTAATGTTTTTTTTTTTTTGCTTGGGGGTGGGGAGTTAGGGTTGGAAACCCAAATGCCACATTTCCCTACTTTTGTAGTGTTAAGTTACCCTAACTGGTGCACTAATTAAGTTTTTTTGGAAAGAATTTCCTTTCTTTTTGAGATAGTGGAATCATATCCTCATTCACACAGGTCCCTTCAGGACCTGTGTGAACAAATGTAGATGCACACGGTCCTTTGTGCCCTATGCCATGGGAAGACTCTGTCTAGCTACAAAAGGTGTGGGCCCTGCAGTTCTGTACAGCAACGGATGTTAAGAATTCATATGGTGTCTGGTGGGTTATGGAAGCATAGTGACCTCTGATCCCAGCACTTCCATGTGGCCACAGATCGAGACATACTTGGCAAAGAGTCCATCTGTCAGACAATGCCCACAGCCCTCGGTCACCCACAGGTGCAGAGCCCTTTGCCAAGAGGACAGTTGTCTTCACTATATGATACGCAGCTCCATGCAGACAACTCTGCAGCTTACATTCCCTGGCAGGTGGGTATAGCATAACAGCGCCATCCTCACACCCTCACCCCATCCAGCTGGGTCACTGAGCTCACCCCCAAATTTAGCTCACCAGTACAGGATCACAAAGCATACCTGCTGGGGTCACAACCAGCACTAAACATAGTTTCTTAACAATCATATTTTTTTTTTTAATTTTGACCCCAAATGTTCAAGATATTCATTTAATGACTCCCCTTTATAGTATATTGGGCAAAATGTCATTTCACACCAGAACTGTGAAAATACATGTCATCCAGGATTTAAAAAATGACATCTGTCACATTTATGAACTGATGTGGAGAAATAACATGTTGAAAGTTTGGAATCAAAATATTGAAAATTAGCGAACTTATGAGTGAACTTTGAAATTCTGCAATGCTCACTCTAACCTGGGCATTTTATCATATTTATACACCAAAGTTTCAGCACAGCCTTCTTATTACCCTACCTCATGAACCGGGTAGGTGAAAATGTTCAAATCCTGCTGAAACATCATTGCATGCCACTGAAACATCATTCCGTGCCACAGGTACGAAAACACATTTTGGCCAGGATTTGAAAAATGACAGCTATCACACTCATGAGGAGGTGAGAAAAATGGCTATGTTGAAAATTTGGGGTCAAAATATTTAACATTACCAAAGTTTTGAACAAGCGTTGAAAAATTTCATTGTACGTTCATAACTTTGTCATTTTTACATATTTTGACCCCACATTTTCAACATAGCCTTCTTACAACCCCACCTCGTGAACAAGGGTGGAGAAAATGTTCAAATCCCACCTGAAAGGTGATTTCACCAAGTGATGACAAAATCACCTTTTGGGTCTAATTTGCATAATTCCACCACCATTGGTCATGAGGTGGGGCCCCAGAAAGGCCATGTTGAAAATTTGGGGTCAAAATATGCAAAAATGACAAAATTATGCATGAAAGTCAAAATCCCATTGAAATATTTTGAACTGCACTTACCTTAGTCTCTAATATCGCAGTCTCCAGTTCCAGCATAGACACGTAGAAGCTGTCAGCAGATAAGGACCTCTTGGCCCACTAGTCTGCCATATTTTCCCCACCTACAGTGCCACCACAAACCCTACTCAATCTCCGGTCTTTCCATCCTTGCCTTATTTCTAAGATCCCCTTGTGTGTATCCCATGCATGCTAGAATCTTGTTATCGTTTTAGCACCCACCACCTCCACAGGGATTTTATTCCAGGCATCCACCACCCTTTCCATGAAAAAGTATTTTCTCTCATCTCACGTAGCATGACGCCTTGTCCTTGTGTATCTTTTAATTTGTAAAATGCTACCCTCATGTACTTTATTAATACCTGTGAGGTAATTGAACATTTCTATCATGTCCCCCCCTTTCCCTTCTTTCCTCTAGAGAGTACATATTTGATTCCTTGAGTCATTCCTTGTAGGGCTTTTAATGCAGGCCCGGCACCATTTTGGTTGCCCTCTTCTGTACCACCTCCACCCTAGCTATGTCCTTCTGGAGATGGGGCCTCCAGAATTTGACACAGTACTCAAGGTGAAGCCTCACCATTGACCTATACGGAGGTAAGACTACCTCTCTCTGTCTGCTGTTGATACACCTCCCTTTGCACCCAAGCATCCTACTAGCTTTCCCAACTGCCTTACTACACTGCCTTGCTACCTTCAGGTCATCAAAAATGATTACCCCAAGTGCTGGCCCAGTTGCGAAGAGGGCTGAGGCACTAGCACCTTACCTCTTCCCACTCCAGTGACCAGTGCTGGGGAACAAGCATGAGTCATCGGGGGGGGGTCGGCAGGGGGAGGGCAGGGAGTTTGATTGAGCTGCCACCAGGCAGCTCTCCTCTCCTGAGGAGGGATGTGGAGTTTCTCTGGCTCTTGGCTGCCACCAGGTGGAGACTTGATGGCAGCGCCAAACCAAAGGGTGGACCTGGCACTAGGCTGGGTGGGAGGAAAAGGCCATCACCAGAGCCTCGGAATGCATGCGCACCTCCATGCACATGCACGTCAGTGTACAGGCACCTCAAGTAAATGGGGAGGAAAAACAGAAAAAGGGATCACCGGGCAGGTAGGATGATGCCCTGAGCTCAGGGGCAGAATGAGTCCTCTTGACGAGAGGACCAGTGCAGAACCTGCCTGGTGCCCCAATGGGAGGAAAAATCTATATGGAAAAAAAAAGAAAGAAGAAAAAAATATTACCCCCAGGTCCTTTTCCTGTTTTTTTTTTTTTTTTTTTTGTTAAAGCGTTTTATTGATTTTTTTAAAGAAATACAACATGTACAGTTTCTAGGTAAAACACCAAGTTAATACATATTCAAAACCCAAGTACAAGGAAGTATGCTTACAGTCAGGATATGCCATATTCAGTGACCCTGCTATTTGATATTCAATACAAAATATGTGACAAGGAGATCTATACAATGTTACTTACATGTCTGTGATGACTGTTGGTCTAGCTGTCGCATTAAGGTCCTGAATTCAGGTCTGGTACCTTCAAGGCATCCTGATAGATCCTGGGGGGGTCTATTGATTGTAGCTATTGAAGTAATGGTTCTTGTACTCTGTAAATGGGACAGAGATACCCACAGAGTATCTGGATCAATCAACTTTAAAAAGAGGAAACACATAAAACCAACCTAACTGCACTGATGCAAAGAAGGTATAGGAGAAATAGTAATTTTCTGCTGAAGAGAAATCTGGGCAGGCTGCCGGGGCCTGTAGTCTTCCTCTCTGATTACTGAAATTTCAAGCCGTGGCTTGGGAGAGGTCTATTAAGATATAGGGATCGGAGGGTTTCCTTCAGGGGATCATGTTCAAGGAATGGTGGAGTAACATCCCTTTATTGCTAAGGTAACCTGTTTATAATTAATAATTTAAGGTGCACTGTTTGCATTCTCTTTTGTTTCTGTTATAAGTTATTCAAGTAATGTTTTATTTGTTTATTTACCTTTAGGCGAGATATGAGTGCTTATTGCATTGTATTTGCTGATTATTTATGGCTTTATTTTTTGTACATTGTATTCTAATTCAATAAAATTTTATTGATAAAAATAGGAGTCAGAAGGACCTTCTTCTGTCTAGCCAACTCCTGTAGGGGAGCTTAAATACACCATGTACAGTGATTAGCATTTGTAATAGCTGGACATCTGGTTGTGTTTAAAGTGTGTCAACCTGTCGAGTTCAGCTACCTTGGTCAGAGAGGACATTATTACCTCAATGAGGGGGACCCTGGTGCTTCGCCAACTGCATAATAGAGCTCTCTCAGCTTGCATAGCTAGCATGGTCAACCACTTAAATTCATAGTGTGGCATAATCAGGGAGTCCGATCTTATACACAGCAACAGAAGGGGGCCAAGCACTGGAATCTGTTTTTGAAGCACCACACTAGCTATTTGACCTATTTGCTTCCAGAAGGGTTGAAGCTTAGGGCATGTCCATAGTATGTGGCACAGATCCCCTCCTTCTGAGAGGCAGCACCAGCACTTATTATTTTCTGCTAGACGGGCATTGCGAAGAACCACAGGCTTCTGTACCATGAGTGGAGGATCTTATTTTGAATCAGCCTACTGCGGGCGTCTTTAATCAGGGCATGAGCATTATGCCAAGCTTCAGCCCATGGTTCATTGGTGATGCCATACCCCATATATTTTAGTTCTGGATTCCCCTGATTGGCTGGGTAGAGTGTCCCTCAGGTTTGAGTAAATCTTGCCGACCAGACGTTTGCTGACTTATAGCCATTTCTTTATTAGTGAATCAGTTCCTTGTGATTTGGGGCTTTGTATGACAAGTTTTACAGCTGCTCTTATTTGTAGGTGTCACCAGAAATCTTTATGTGGAAGGCCCCATCTGTTTTGAAGGTTTTGGTACGGTGCCACAGATTTCATATCAGAGTCTAGGATATCTTTTAGAAGGTGAATACCATTGTTAGCCCACTGAGGTCAGTAAACTGGCTTCCTATTTATCAAAATACGGGAGTTATGCCAAAGAGGGGTGTAGGACATGGGAGTTGCTGTGGAGCCTAGTCTGCGGTGGAGCCAAGACCAGTATTTGATGGATGGAGTTATGGTGGGGTGTGAGGTGGGGGGGCTTACCTGCTGGTAGGTGCAGGAGAGAGGCAGCTGTGGTGACTCTTCCCATGAACATTTCCATGTGTACCCATTGTGGGGCTTGCTCAGAACTAAGAGTGAACCACTGTATTGTTTGCACCTCCTGAAAGGTGTATTTGTACCCCCTCTATCCAGAGAAGATTCCACACTCCTACTTTCCAGTGGGATCATAGTTTATTATGACTAAATCTGGGTTTCTTGCCCTCCCACAGAAAATCATAGAATCATAGAAGCTTGGCAGCAGAAAAGGACCATACCAGCCCATCTAGTCTGCCCTTTTTTCCCCTTACACCTCCCCCTCCCTGCCAGCCCCCTCCCTCCCCTCCCTTCCACTGATTTAACCCCCACCACTCTGTCTGGTAGTCTGTTCCAGGGCTCCACCACCCTCTCCATGAAGAACGCCTCACTTGCCCTGTATCTTTTTCCTTGCATTCTGAGGTTGTGCCCTCTAGTTTTGACCCCATCCTTCTTGTTAAGTAAACTCTCTTCTCCCACTTTATTGAGCCCCTTTACATATTTAAAAGTTTCAATCATGTCTCCCTTTCCCTCCTTGTCTCTATTGTGTGCAGATCCAGCTCCTTACACCTCTGCTCGTATGACTTTCCCTGCATACCCTGCACCATCTTGGTTGCCCTTATCCGAACCCTCTCCAACACATCTATATCCCTGCAGAGATGTGCCCTCCAGAACTGAACCCCATACTCCAGGTGCAGCCTCACCATGGCTTTGTAAAGAGGCATTGTTATCTCCCTCTTTCTGCTAGTAATGCCCCACCTATGCATGCCAACATTCCATTGGCCTTTCCCACCGCCCTGCTACATTGGATTCCTACCTTAAGGTTCAAGGAGACTATGAACCCCAGATCCCTCTCCTGTTCTGTTACTTTAATTTCCTCCCCACTTAGGGTATACCCTGCTTTTCTGTTCCTACTTTCCAAGTGCATCACAGCTCACTTCTTGGCATTCAGTTTCAACTGCCATGTCCAGACCATTTTTCAAGCATCTTGAAGTCCTCCCTCTTGTTCTCCACCCCCCCAGGGTGTCCACCCTATTGCATATTTTCGTATCATCAGCAAATAGGCACACCCTCTCCCTTAAACCCTCAGCAATACCACTTACGTAGATGCTGAAGAAAAGCGGACCCAAAACTGACCCCTGTGGCACTCCACTCTTCACCCTCACTGTCCCGGAGTGCACCCCATTTAGCACCACCCTCTGAGTTCTTCCTGACAGCCAGGCCTCCACCCAGCTTGTTATTTTCACACCCAGTCCCAGGCTTTCCATCTTGCTCACCAGCCTCCCATGAGGGACAGTGTCAAAGGCCTTACTGAAGTTCAGATAGGCTACATCCACCCCCACCCCCGGTCATTAACATGAGTCACCCAATCAAAGAACTGAATTAGGTTCATTTGGCAAGACTTCCCCTTTGTAAAGCCATGCTGTCTGCTGTCCTGCAAGCCACTCTCCTCAAGGTAATTTACCACCCTCTCCTTGATTAATGCCTCCATTACCTTCCCCACCACTGACGTGAGGCTGACAGGTCGGTAGTTCCCTTCACCTCCTTACTACTGCCCTTGTGTAAAGGCACTATGTCTGCCCTCTTCCAGTCCTCCTGCACTCTCCCTGTATCCAGGGACAAGTTGAAGAGCCTTGTCAAGGGTGCGGAAAACTCCACCTTTAATTCCCTGATCATCCTGGGGTGTAATCCATCAGGCCCCATTGCCTTGTCCACTCTCAATCTATCTAGCTCTGCCCTAAACCCTATACACAGTGAATGGGCTCAGATCCACCCATTTGCCCTCCTTCCCGTTTGACTTTAGCTCAGGTCCCCTACCGTCCTCCTCTTCTGTGCCTACCAAGCTAAAGTACTTATTTCATAACTCTGCTTTTTCACAGCCCCTTTCCAGTTTTATTTCTCCCTCCCCACCTCAGCCTAGTAAGCCCCTGCCTTGCCGTTCTCTTCTCCCTCACATATCTGAAAAATGTTTTATCCCCCCTTTGGCCTGTTTTGTTATTTTCTCTTCAGTATCTGCTTTTGATCTTCTGATCTTCTTCCCTGCCATACTCCTCTTTTCCCTATACTCTGCCTTATCTTCCTCGCTGACTGTCCTCTTAAATTTTTTTAAAGCCCTCCTCCCTTCCCTGACTGCCCCCACAACCTCCTTTGTAAACCAAACTGGTCTCCTCCCCCTTTTGCTCTTCCTAACCTTTTTTATGCACATTTCCACAGCTTTCAGCACCCTTCCCTTGATAGCTTGCCATAACTCCCCCACTGCCTCTATATTCTTGGTACATTCCATTGTCTCCCTTACTATCCTTCTCATCTTGTCAAAATCTGTGCGTCTGAAGTCCATGACTGTAGTACTGGTTTTATTTGTCTCCCTCCCTGCCCTGACCCTGAACCTTACCATGCTGTGGTCGCTGTTGCCCAAGGGTTCTCCCACCTGCACCTCCTCTACACTGTCCCCATTTGTCAGGATCACATCCAGCAGGTTGCTGCCCCTTGTTGGCTCCCTGACTAGCTGTTGAAGGAATACCCCCGAAGTGCAGCTAATATCTCCCTGCTCCTTGACGATGCTGCATCCAGAATTTCCCAGTCTACATCCGGGAGGTTTAGGTCCCCTACCAGCAGTAGCTCTCCTTTTAGAGCCAGCCTTGTGACTGCCTGAATTAACTGCTGATCACCCTCCTCCCCTTGCATGGGTGGCCTGTATACCACCCCCAGTCACAAGGATTCTCCCATCCTCCTGCCTAGTGTTGCCCACAGTAGCTCCATCTCCCCATTTTCCTCTTGTCCTTCAGTTATACTTATGCCTTCCCTGATGTATAAAGCAACACCTCCCCCCTTCTTAGCCTCCCTATCCCTTCTGAACAGTGTGCAACCTGGGATAGTCATTTCCCAGGTGTGCAGCTCTGTCTACCAGGTCTCACTTATAGCTACTATATCTAGTCCTTCATCCCCAGTGATGGCCTCCAAGTCCACCATCTTATTTACTAAGCTCCTGGCGTTGGCTGCTAAGCTCTTCCACCGGGTTCCTTCTCCATCCCCCTTCTCTAGTCTCCCTCATGCCCAGTATTTAAGCACTATCCTGGGGGAGGCTTGTAGCCCTTAATTTCTCCTGCCTTGTGGTGTTGATTCCCCCCGGTCCCCCTCAATTTAGTTTAAATTGTAGGTTTCTTCTATGAACTCTCCTAATAATACGAAATATCCAAATAATTTATCAGTCCTCTGAAACCATGTCTGCGGTATAACTACGGGTATGTGTGTAAGTAGATAGAAAATTTTGGGGGCAGTGACCATCTTTATAGCAGCAATTGCACCAGCTACGGTGAGGTTCAACAGCTTCCATCTGTCAAATTCGGCCTTACGTGTCTGAATTAATGGCTGGAGGTTTTCATCCCATAACTTTTCAAACAGTGGTATTATTTTGATGCCCAAGTATGTGATGCCATCAGCTGCCAAGTGCAGACTGGACCCCTCTGTCAGGGTAGCCTGACAGTGCTAGTTTAGTGGCGTGATCTCTGTTTTGAACTGGTTTACCCTTAGGCCAGAAAGATCGGCAAAGGAGTTTAGCAGGTAAAGTAATGGCTTTAGGGAGTGTTCTAAGCCCTTTCCTGTTTTGTGATTGCCAATACCTGCTCCTATTTGGTACATTGCCCCTGGATTTCTGTGCCTAAGTGCACTTTTCTGCTTTGAAACCCAGTTGCCAAACCCTTGACCGGTCTTCCAGCTTTTTCAGATTATCCTCATCCCCCGTGTGTCCACTCTGTAGCAGATGTTTGTGTCCATGAATAGGAATACTTTCCCATCCAACCCTCCCACAATGTCACTAATAAAGACATTGAAGAGGACCGAGCCTAGTACTGACCCCTGTGGCACTCTGGTCACTTTGCCTTCTTCAGAGTGATCACCATTTACCACTACCCTCTCAGTCCTGTTGCTTAGCCAACTTCTTACCAATTTTACTACTTTTGGACATACTCCTAGGCTGCCTTGCTTGCTCACCAGTCTTCTGCATGGAATGGTGTCAAAGGCCTTACTGAAATCTAGGTAGGCCACACCCACCGATCTGCCCTGATCCACTTCCCTGGTCACCCAGTCAAAAAATTAAATCAGGTTTGTCTGGCAAGATTCTCCCCCCATGAAATCATGCTGCCTTGCATCCTGTAATCCTTTGTCACAAGGTATTCTCCAATTCTTTTCTTCAGTAATGATTCCAATACATTACCCACCACTGAAATCAGACTGGCAGACTTGTAATTTCCTGCCTCCTCTCTGTTACCGCTTTTGTGAATTGGGACTACATCTACCCTCCTCCAGTCCCCCAGAACTTCCCCTGTATCTAGTGATAGGCTGAACAGAGCTGTCAGAGGTGCAATCAGCACCTCCTTGAGCTTCCTCATTATCTTGGGGTGTATCTCGTCAGGCCCCATTACCTTGCCCACTTTTAGTTGTGCTAATTCCTTGAGGACTCTCTCCTCTATAAAAGGACTAGTGTCTGCCTCCCTTCCTTTAACGTCCTTGCCCCTTATCTTTGGCCCGTCACCTACCCCTTCCTCCATAAATACTGAACAAATGTATTTGTTCAATATGTCTGTTTTTTTTGGTCCTCTTCCACACAAACCCTTCCTTAGCCTTTTACCCTTACTATCCCTGTTTAGGTCTTCAAGAGCAGCAAGACATGTCTTTGATTGCAGAGTGGGACATGTTCAGGTGAGTGAGGGTGTGGGGATGTGGAGTGGTGGGTGCTGTGTGGGAGGTCAGGGTAGGGTAGGGTAGGTGGGGGTAGGGGCAGATCAATGAGGGAGCGTTTTCTTTACTGTAGGTCACATTCAGAGATTGGGGACTGGGCACACCAGTGTCGGGCTACAATGCATGGAATAGGAGTGGGTGACCTGGAGAGAGTTGGGGACAAGAGAAATGGTACCAGGGTGGGCACCCCGGTCTGCTTATAGTAAATTATAAAAAAAAATATATAGTGGGATGGGTGAGCTGGTGACATGGGGGGGGAGAAGCAGTACTGGGGTGGGCACTCTGGTCTGCTTAAATAATTAGATAGATAGATAGATAGATAGATAGATAGATAGATAGATAGATATGTAACCCCTAGGTGACACTATCCCAAGGGCTACTACCCCTGCCTGCTTGGCTAGTAGCAGGTTAAGGGGCCTGAGTTCTGAAACAGATGCCTCCACCTGGAGGTCAGGGTTGGTAGTGGTCAAGCTAACCTGGGCACAGCTCTCCGGGACACTGTCACCCCCCTCTTTCCCCACTAGTGGCCTGAACACTGTACAATAATCACTTTCACAATACCCCTGGTATACCACACACAAGTACCCACACTGTTTGCACTTACCACCATGGTTGGTTCCTCTGGCTCGAACCTGGGGACCCCTGGTAAAACAAGGTTATGCACAGCATATACCAGCATTACAGTACTTTGAGCACAAACTGGAACCACAGTCAGATTATGTGCAGAAAAAGTTAGATCTGATTTATACAGGGGACTTGAACAAGGGAGGGGCGAAATCAGGTTAATTAGCTTAAAGGTTATATCAATCAAGCAGTTATGCATGCGCTTTGAGTCCCCCCACACAGTCACACCTCTGGGTGCCCAGGTGGAGAAGAGATGGGCTAGCCAGGATCATTGCCCAGGGTTGGCAGGCGTCATAGCTGGTTGGGGCCCTGTGATGGAAAACACAACATGCACAGTACACACTATTTGTAATCTGGAGCCAGAAGGCTCAATTTGTAAAGGAAATGAAACAACAAGACAATCAGATGACGCACTCAGATTAAGCTGTTGTTGCAGGGAGCTACCCTAGTATTTACTCACGATACCAAAGACTGGACACAGGCTGGATGAAAATCGAGACTGCAGGTGGTTGGTCTGGAATGCCAGGAGAAACAGGCCCACACGAATCACCGAGGCGTTGTTCCTGTTCAAGCGTGGAGCAGGGGGCTGATCCCCAGGCAGGTGTCTCATCGATGGCTTCTCTGTGCAGCGGGTGTTCTGACTGGGCCAGTCTGGCAAGGCCCAGACCACATGGTGACAAATTCGGATGCAGTCTGTTTTGGGCTGGATACAGCTTCCAGCAAGCAGAACACAGTTCACACAGTGGGGAATTAACCCACGACCCTCTAGCAGCTCCTAGCACATTTACATGTAAGGGAATTCTACTGTACCAGGCAAAGTGCTCCCCAGTCACAATTGCAAAGTCTCTGCACACACCGGGAGCTTAGGGGCAACTGGAATGCCTGACAGGCCAATCGCATTCAGCAAAATCTTCGGTCTTCTTCAGGTTGAGCCTGGCCCACTTCAGTAGCTTACTTTAGTCACACAACTCGGATTCAGTCCAAAAACAATTCTTTTTTCCTCTCTCAGGGCAGCAGGCAGACATGCAGGCCAAATCTTAGGCCTTTCCACAGAGACTGTCTCAAGCATCTTGCTTCTTCAGCTCCCAACTTAGATCTGCCTTAAACAGCAGGCAGCTTGGGGAATTCCCTCAGATCCAAAAGGTTCGGTTCGCTGATTCAGCTGTCAGTCAAAGCAAGAGCTCCCCCTTCAGTTGCAAAAAAGGCACAAAAAGCCCAAAACTACAGTTCCTACAGATTTTGACTTCAGACAGCTCCTGTAGTCCGGCTACATTTTAGGTTCCACCAGAACTGATTGGTCCAAGTCAAAGTCCCGGGCCAAATGGTGGGGATAAATAAGACAGTCCTTGCTGCAAAGAAGGCAGGTTAGACAAACTACATTATCATTGACACTCTAAATGATTTTCAGCAAATAATGACATCTTTCAACATAGCTCCCTCTCAGATTACTTATAACTGCAATCAAGGCAGCTCTTAAAGAGACAGTACAAAGAGGCTATACAGGCACTCTTTGGCAATAACGATTAACTGCAAAACGCAGGACACTAGCTTGGCAGTGAGCATTTAGGCAAGCTCATGGAAGACTTTTCGGGAACCCCCATTTGAAGGGGAGGGTTACAGATAGATAGATAGATAGATAGATAGATAGATAGATAGATAGATAGATAGACAGACACACAGACAGATAACTAGACAGACACGGACAGACAGAGCTGGTGATCAGTGTGGCTCACTGCTCTCACTGCAGCCAGCAGCACAACTTCCAGCTGCAGCTGCAGAACTCAAGGAAGTCCCTCTGTTCTCATACAGAGAATGCGGGTGAATGGCTCATCTTGCTAAGCTGGGCACCCTAGATTTTGGAGTACCAAGAAAAGGTATTTCTGGCAACATTTTAAAAAATAAACAGCAGAATCTAGTTAGACGTATGCCATTTAGCTAGGATCAGGTGTTTGTTTCTTTTAAAAGACATCATTTGTATGCATTTTCAAAGTTTGTCATTTTAAAAAGAACAAAAAATAATGGGCGCCATCTCAATTGGTATTTTTTTTTAACACAATTGTTTGTTTTTTCCCCACAGTCAGTATTCTTTCACCCACAGCAAGTAAATCATGGTAATAAACACTTGCAAACTTTTTTTTTACTGGTCGAAATTGAGCAAACTCAAAAATCGTTATAACTCTAATACAGTATAATATTTTTTCTCCAAACCTTCAAAAGGCACAGCCTTGGTACTAGCCCTTTCAATCCTGAAAATGTCATGAAAAACTTCCCACAGTGTAGGCTATAGGTTAGAGTGAAAAATACTCCATTTTAAGCATAGGGTTTTGTTTGTTTGTTTGTTTGCTTTTTGGCACTCTGTATCTCAAAAACCATACAAAATGCATCACAAAACTTTTCACATCATGAGACTGTGATAGCCTGACCACACTTGCCAAGTTGTGTGCTATTTCATCAAATACCAAGTTTTTAAGGTGCAAAAACTGAGGATTAACATTAAACAGCCTACTCAGCCCTAACTATAGGGGATATGATATGGCCTGACTGAAGATATGGGGTTGAATTTTCAGCCATTCTGAAGTCAGCACGGCTGCAGGGAAAAACTGCTGCAAGAGGTGCTTCACTTGTGGAGCAGCAGTTTTCCCCACAGATGCCGTATTGTTAAAGCGGGAGCCAGTTTACAGCTGGCTTCCCAATTTACGGCAGCCTACATAGATACATAGACAGTGTCAGCAGACAAGGGCCTGTGGCCCACCCAGTCTGCCCATTTGAGCTTGTAAGTTCAGTTTATGTTTTCCTAGAAGTCTGTTGCCCCTTACCCCTGAACTCCAGAATTCCTTTATGTCTATCCCATGCATTCTTAAATCCCGTGATTGTTTCAGCCCCCACCACTTCCTCTGGCAAGGTGTTCCACTTGTCCACCACCCGTTCTGTGAAAACATTCTTCCTCACGTTTCCTCTGAATCGTCCTCCCTCCAACTTCATCCCATGCCCTCTAGTCCTGGAACATCTTTTTCACTTAAAAATAGTGTATTCCTGCACCCTGTTCCTCCCTGTAAGATACTTGTATGTCTCTATCATATCTCCTCTCTCCCTCCTCTCCTCCAGGGAGTACATATTCAGTTCCTTCAACCTGTCCTCATAGGACTTGTGATGCAATCCATGTACCATCTTTGTTGCCCTCCTCTGAACCTTCTCTACCCTGTCTGTGTCCTTACATAGGTAAGGTCTCCAGAACTGTACACTGTACTCCAGGTGGGGCCTCACTAGTGTCTTGTATAGTGGAATTATGACATCCCTTTTCCTGCTGGTGATGCCCCTGCCTATGTATACCAGCATCCTATTTACTTTACCTGCTGCCTTGTCACACTGTTTCCCTACCTTGAAGTCATCAGAGATGATAACCCCAAGATCCCTTTCCTGCTTGGTGCATGCTATATCCTCAGCCTGCAGCTGTTTGTGTTTGTCATAGCTGTGCTGAAATGGTATACCTAGTGGAACCAGGCATACTATCTCCCACAGCAGCACGGACTGAAAATATGGACATCTGTAAGTGTGGGGATTTCAGTCTGCGCTGGTCACTGTGGAGTGGAACCTAGTCTCCTGGGAGGGCTGGAAAATCCATCCCATCATGTTTATCTTCATTAGAGGATAATGAGGTTATAAATTATGATATCTCACAAGTGGCAAAGCCATGAGTTAGCTAGCTTAATATCAGAAGACAAATATATTTTCAGTCAGGCCATGTCATGCTCTGTTTATACAGCCATATGCTTTAGGACAAACATGATTGGGAATGTGTAAAAAAGTGCTTGTGACTTTGAAGTGTGTGACTAATTTTCAGTTTCTTTTACGGTTACAGTCACTTGTTGGGAGTGATTTCCAAGATTTACTACTACTTCTATTTAACTCACTAAGTCCCATTGCTTTACATTATGCCCAGTACATAATACAAATGTTTTATGTACAATTCTTTTGTTTTTGTTTTTTGGGGCATTTATTTGTCAAAAACAGCACAGTCTTTAAAATTCCTAGGTGTTGCACCTCTCTTGGTCAAAGAGCTTTTGCCCACCATGCTCCCATTTGGATTAATAATCTTTCTCCTGCCATCTCCTTGATAACAACATTAGGCCCCTACAAACATGAGCTCCGAAAACATCTCAATGCTAATGCTGTCTGTGACTGTTTGCCTTAGCCCCTCAGTGCCATTTTTCCTTGTCCCTAAGCAGCTCTCCCTCGTGACCACATGGCCCCTTAAATCCTGCACTTGTTACTTCCCTTCATCATATGCCTTAATGTACTCTAGCCCTCCCTTCCTTCCTCCCTCCCTCCCTTCCTTCCTTCCTTCCTTCCTTTGTCAAACTCCCCAGTTATCCACCACCTCCTCTTTTCTTCTACCATCCTCTCCCATCTGCCTTCAGCCCCAACCCCCCCAAAACAAATAGCTTCGACAAGGCCTTCCTGGGCTGATGCTTCTCCACTTCTTGAGTGGGTGTTGGCCTCCCTGGGCTGCTGTAACCCCCAAACATAGCCCTCCATCCTGACAACTCAGTCTGCTGCAGTACCTCCTCTGCCTTACAGGCCCCCCCAGTCTGAATTGTCCTCTCTTCCTTAAACTGCCTTAACCCTCTCATAAACTCGTTGTACTTACAATAACCTGCTGACTTAGTCTGTTTGTTTATGTTTATATTAATACTTAGACTCATATTTGTTATTAGCCTGCACATACAGCTCTATTGTATACTTATATGTTTTTTTTTAATCACTGTTAAGGTAATTCTGACATGGAACCTATGTAATGAGCTTGTTCTCAAAGGTGTTAATCCAAGATCACAATAAATAAATAAATGAAAGCTATTGAAATTTCTGCCATTTATAGATCTATAGATGAAACTCCACTCATTTTGTAGATATACTTGTGCTGAACAACTTTCATTCTCAAAGTACCATGCTATCATTTTTTTTTTGTTATTTGCATTTTATCATTGAAAAAGTAAAAATAATCTGACATTTTATTGCAAATTACAAAAACATTAAAAGACGTCTATAAATGAAACTCCATTCATTTTGTAGATATTTTTGTGCTGAACAACTGTCATGCTCACAGTACCATGCTATCATCTTTTGTTTTAAAGCTATTTACATGGGTTTGTCAAAAAAGTGAAAAAAATGAATTCAAACAACATGAAGTCTTGCTATATTATGACAAGTGCAGTTTGTCCCACCACTAGAACTGCTCCGGAGGTGAAAGAGTTAACTTCCATGCAGAGCATGGAGCTTAGAGCGCGAGCTCGGTTAAAGAAGCTCTGTTAGGGTGGTTTCAAACCGAAACCGTCAGATTCTTTACTCCGCCTCACTGAACAGTCGTTCCGGAGATTCCTCCTGTTGCTCGGTTCATTTCAGTTTAAAACGCTATTTCTCGGTTGAATTTAACCGCCATTTATTTTATTTAACCGCAAACCGATCAGTTCAAGCTCTGTCTATGGTATTGTAAGTAATAGATAGGTTTTTCTGTGTGGAACTTGTAAATTGTTATCGGTTCGGTTTGAACCGATCAATTGTACTTAAACTTGGTTTAAAGCCTTTTAAGGCTTGTTAGAGTGCGGTTCCCGGCTCTTATCGGTTCTAAAAACTGATTTCATTACGTTTTTTCCACTCTACTCCATGACACGGTTTGGAACCGATAAGGGTGTCTTGCCTGGCACTGCCATTAAAAGGGCAAGTTTGTTTGTTAGGCTGGCATCATGTCTGAGAAACCCAAAAGAAAACTGGGCCCATTGGTTTCATAGCACTGTAGTGTTCTGGGAAGCCTGCCAAGGCTGACCCACACACTACATGTGTCTATTGTCTGGGGTTTGACCACCTCAATTCAGACTGCCAGATTTGTAAAAATTTCCCTGCAGCCACCCTGGACAAGAGAGTGGGCAGGCTCAAGGAATGACAGGCCAAAAAGTCTGCTGACCCGGATGGCCAGCCAGTTCGGTGCCAACCGAACTGGAGGGAGTGCCCTCTGACCAGGGCGAGACTTCCTCGGGCAAACGAAAAGCTGGCTCTGAGGAGCTAGTTCCAGCAAAGAAAACTAAAAAATCAGCAGGTTTGGAGTCCAAAATTCCTTCTCCAACTGCTGCAGAGATAGCCAGGGCAATACAGATTGTCCAGTCTCAGTCCCCGGTTCTCTCCGAACCGCCACTATCTGGCAAAAGGTCGGTTCGGTCGGTTCCACCGGTTCAGGAATATGATATAGAAGAGTTTTATGAACCAGAGGAGGGGGAGGAGGATTATGATCAGTGTGAATGTGACTTCAAAAGTCTGGATGTGCCCATTGAACCGGACATCTCCCCAGACAGACCTTTAGGTGAATCTCCCCCTAGGCTTTCTGAGTTCCCTTCTCATTTTTTGTTTTATAAAAAAGTTGCTGAGACCCTCCAGCTTCCCTTAGAAGAGGCTTTGGATGAGCAAGAGGAGCCTGACTATGTAGAGATGATGGATATCCCAGAGTCCAGGAGATTGTCCATCCCTTTGCATAAATCTTTTAGGAAACAAACAATAACAATTTTAAAAGCTCCTAATTCTGTGCCTCCTGTAGATAAAAAGATGGACAGGAGGTACACTTTGTCAGGTCCTGATACAGGTTTTCTTTCACAGCAATGCAGTCATGTTGGAGTAGTTCAGGCTGCAGCCTGTGATAAAGCTAATATTCCCCTGGCTTCACATCCTCCTGACAAGGACTCCAGGAAGATTGATGCCATGGCCAAAAAACAATACATGGCAGCATCCTTGGGACTCAGACAAGCAAACTATATGGCTTATGTTGCGAGATGCCAGAAATCTAGATGGGATACTATCATGGCCTTAGCCAAACAAGTCCCTGGCCAGCTTGCAAAGGAGCTGGAGCAGGTGGCTCTTGATGGTATTGAGGCATCTAAGGTGCAATTCCATGCTGCGGTGGATTCTAATGATGTATCCTCTAGAGTCATGGCTACATCTGTGGATTTTCAAGATTGGACTGGCTCAGGTGTACTACTTTGTCACAGGATACCCAGTCTAAGGCTATGGATTTTCCTGTGGTGGGAAATTCTCTGTTTGGGGAGCAGACAGAGAATTATATGAAGAAATGGATGAATATAGAACCACTTATAGGAGTGCACAAGCCAAGGAACGGCAAGCCACTCCTCAGAGGCAGCCCCCCAGGGGTAGGGGCAGGCCTTTTCACAGGCCTTTTTACCAGACCCAGGCCTCCTCCTCTTCAGCCTATGCTCAGAGGGGGTTCTTCAGAGGGAGAGGCAGATGGGGTACGAGCAGGCCTGCTCCCACCCCTCAGCCTAAAGCCCCTGCCAAACAGGCACCCTGATGGGATGCCCAGGGTCGGCTCTCCATTACCTGTAGGGGGCAGGCTGGCTTACTTCATCCAGGACTGGGAGTCTTTAACATCAGACAGGTGGGTCCTGGAAGTAGTGAGCCAGGGTCTGGTTCTCAGCTTCAAAAAATTTCCAAAGATGAGAGCCAGATCTTTTCCACCTGCAAACCCTTTAGAGACTCTTGCTTTGGAAACAGAAGTCTCAGCCCTCCTGGCTCTCAGAGCTGTAGAAAGGGTTTCTCCCCCACACCAGGGCAAGGGTCTGTACTCCAGGTACTTCCTTACCCCAAAAAAGACAGGAGAGTGGCGGCCTATCCTGGATCTAAGATATCTAAACAAGCACCTTTTAAAACCAAAGTTCAAAATGGTGACACTTGGAATGATTTTACCCTCCCTAAGGCCAGGGGACTGGCTAGCTTCCCTGGACCTCAAGGATGCCTACTTCCATGTTCTTATCAGAAGCTCCCATCGAAAGTACCTCAGATTCGAACTGCCCTCAGGCCATTATCAGTTCAGAGCAATGCCCTTCGGCCTCACTTCTGCCCCAAGGGTGTTCACAAAATGTCTGGCAGTAGCAGTTGCTCATCTAAGAAGGCAAAAAGATTGCCATTTTTCCCTACCTGGACGACTGGCTCATTGTGGGTCAGTCTCCAGACCAGGTCAAATCACACATGCTAGTTACCCAGCAGTTGCTTACCTCTCTGGGCTTTCTTCTCAATCTTCCAAAGACAGTTTTGGAACCTGTCCAGGTACTCACCTTTATAGGCGCAGAACTGGACACAAAGCAGGCCAGAGCCTTCCTTCCCTTGGAAAGGGTAAGGACCTTAGTGGCCCTGGCCTCGTCCTTCACTCTGCAGGTCTCTCGACCAGCAAGGCATTTCCTGCAGCTCCTAGGACACAGGGCTGCCTCCACAGCTGTAATGCAAGGAGCAAGATTTCAGATGAGGGACATTCAGTTCCATTTGAGAGCTTTCTGGTCTCAAAGAAGAGATTTCCTATCCAAGTTAATCCCAGTGACTCGAACCCTGATCCAGGCCCTTCAGTGGTGGCAAGATCAGAGCAATCTGAGACAAGGGGTGCCTTTCATCCCTCTGTCCCACTCCTTGACCCTTACTACAGATGCATCCCTCTTGGGATGGGGAGCTCACATGGGCGACCTCTCCACCCAGGGGTTATGGTCCCCTCAGGAATCTCTGCTCCACATTAATGTGTTGGAACTCAGAGCTGTTTTTCTAGCACTTCAGGTTTTTTCTGCATCTGTTCAGAACAAGGTGGTACAGATCAGAACAGACAACACCACTACAATGTGGTACATCAACAAACAAGGGGGCACTCGGTCTTCGGCCTTGTGCACCGGGGCGATGAAGTTGTGGTCTCTGGCTTATTCCCTGAACACTTCCCTCATAGCAGTTCACCTCCCAGGCAAGGACAATGTCCTGGCAGATGCTCTCAGCAGGATTTCTCAGGGCCATCACGAATGGTCACTGGATCCCCTAGTTCTGGGGATAGTGTTTGCCAGATGGGGCACTCCTCAGATAGATCTTTTTGCAGCCCCAGACAATCATCAACTTCCACTTTTTTGTTGCAGGCCCCCAGTGTTGGGCTCAGTCCCCCGGATGCCTTTCTCCTCAATTGGGAAGGGAAGTTTCTTTATGCCTTCCCCCTTCCCTCTCCTGTTCAAAGTACTAGTCAAAATCAGGTCTCAGCCTGCAAAATGATCCTGATTGCTCCAGACTGGGCCAGGCAGCCCTGGTACCCACTCCTTCTGTCCTTAGCAGTCCATCTTCCCCTGTGTCTCCCCAGGAACCACAATCTGTTAACCTGTGCTCAGGGGAGAGTTTGGTATCCGAATCTCAAATCCCTCAACCTCAAGGCTTGGCTCTTGAGCAGTTAGAGTTTGCTGATCTACAACTTTCTCAAAGTGTTCTCAAAATCCTGAAGGCTGCTAGGAAGTCTTCCACCAGGGCTACCCATAACTCCAAGTGGAAAAGGTTTTCCATATGGTGTTCTGGGAAACATGCTTCCCCGGAATCTGCTGATCTACCCACTGTATTGGACTATATGGTCCATCTTAATTCTTTGGGACTGAGACCAGCTACCCTGAAAGTGCACTTGGCAGCTGTCTCTGCCTTCATTTCAGCAGGGAAGCCCTCTTCTCTCTCTACTCACCCTGTATTTTTCAAGTTTTTTAAGGGATTGCTTCATACCAATCCTCCATTCAGGGACCCTGCCCCTGCTTGGGATCTTAATGTTTGCATTGCTCAGCTGATGCAACCCCCCTTTGAGCCTCTGTCTTCGGCAGAGCTTAAGTATTTGGCTTGGAAAACTGTATTTCTAGTAGCCATCACTTCTGCCAGGCGCATAAGTGAGTTACAGGCTTTATCAGTAGAGACTGACTTTATTTCCTTTCACAGGGATAAAGTAGTCCTCAGGACTAACAGGAAGTTTTTGCCTAAGGTGGTTTCAGAGTTCCACCTTAACCAATCTATTTCACTTCCAGTGTTCTTCACTGACCATTCCTCCTCTGGTGAGAGGAGGCTGCACAACAGATGTTAGAGGGCCTAAGTTACTACATAGAGCATACCAAGGGTCACAGGTTTGACTCCCTCCAACTGTTTCTCACTTATGGTGAGGTTGGGAAAGGGAGACCTGCCACTAAGAGATCCATTGCCAGGTGGATCGTTTCTTGTATCCAATTTTGCTGTCAAAAGCTGGGTAAGGTTCCCCCCTCAGGCCTGAGGGCTCACTCTACTAGAGGTACAGCTGCATCTCTAGCTGCTGCTAGAGACATCTCTATCTTGGAGATATGTCAAGCAGCTACTTGGAAAAACAGTACACACTTTCACCAAGCATTACCCTGGATATTCAGGCCAGGAGGGATGCTCGGTTTGGCACAGCCATGCTTCAGAGCCTATTCCCTAAGTAGGTTCTGTCCCTCCTCCATGGAGGTACTGCTGTGTAGTCTGCACTTGTCATAATATAGCAAGACTTCATGTTGTTTGAAGAAAAAATTACTCACCTTAGTAATGTTGTTTCTTCTAATGGAGTCTTGCTATATTATGACCTCCCCCCCAGCCTGTCCCTCTCAGAACTTCTACTTTGGGTATGGGGTGAGCAGTCCACTGTTGGCATTTATTGATGCCCTCTTTCGTGTTTGGGTGTTGTGTTTATTTAGTTATTTTATCTTATTTTTCTGGTCCACTGACTTGACTCTTGGTGTTGGGACCAGGAAAATGTGTGAATATGCTAGTAGCCAGTTGGCTAGTGTAGGTTACAGCTTCCACACAGAACCTTAGTGAGTTTTGTCAGAAGATCTGATGGTTTCGGTTTGAAACCACCCTAACAGAGCTCTTTAACCAAGTCATGTTAAGCTCCATGCTCTGCATGGAAGTTAACTCTTTCACCTCCGGAGCAGTTCTAGTGGTGGGACAAACTGCACTTGTCATAATATAGCAAGACTCCATTAGAAGAAACAACATTACTAAAGTGAGTAATTTTTCTTCTCTGCCATTTTGCTGATTATTAAAAATGTAAAAGATATCTATAAATGAAATGCTACTCATTTTGTACATCTTTTTTGTGCTGAACAACTTTTGTGCTCAAAGTACCATACTATCATTTTTCGTTTAAAATTTATTTGTATTTGATCCTCAAAAAAGGGCAAAATAATTCTGTCATGTTTGCAAATTATTAAAAAAACTGGAAGGGGTCTATAAATGAAACAACACTCCTTTTGTAGATAGTTCTATGCTGAACAACTTTCATGCTCACAGTAGCATGCTATCATTTTTTTGTTTTAAAGTTATTCACATTTGTTTATTGGAAAAGTTAAAAAATTGAAATTTCTGCCATTTTTTGCAGATTATTAAAAAGTGTAAAAGGTATCTATAAATGAAATATTCATTTATATATATTATTGTGCTGAACAACTTTTGTGCTCATAGTACCATGACCGCATTTTCCATTTTAAAGTTATTTGCATTTGTTCAGCAGAAGGTAAAACAAAATTGAATTTTCTGCCATTTTTTGCTGATTATAAAAACTCTACAAGGTAGCTATAAATAAAACACCACTAATTTTATAGATATTTTTTGTGGTGAACACCTTTTGTGCTCTCAATACCATGCTTTCATCTTTCATTTTAAAGTTATTCACATTTGAATATAGTTAGCACTGCCACTGAGGTGAAATATTCTAAATTTGAATGAGTTAAGAATGCACTATGACATAGTGGTACAAGGAAGGATATCACTATGACATAATGCATCAAGAAAATATATCAATATCTTTTCTTGTTCAAAAATATTTCAATTTTTATCTGACCATATATTATACAGGCATGGTCATGCCTTTATGCTACGGTTAAGTAAGCACTTTATGTTAGGGTTGAGTAAGCACTTAAATGTTAAACCCCAATTTCTGCACCTTAATAACTTTGCCCCTTAACTGATTTACTTGAAATTTGGAAAACACAGAGATAGTGCCAGGATCTCTGGATCCTGAACATTTCATTGCAATCAATTCACTAGGGGAAAAGTTACATGAGACAAAATTTACATCAATTAAGACCTTTTACTTTTGCTCACCTACAACAAAATAAGCATTTGTCAGTGCTAAATGCTTGCATGTATGGTGTGTGTGGCAGGTGTGTGTCATGAGATGAGCAATTTATGGTGGTACTCACCCCATGAATTCTCCAACATTCCTAAATCTTGCAGTCAGCCTTTAAGATAGAACTGCCCAAAAATAGAATATATGCTAATGATGGAATCATCATTGGCTCATGTCACTTTTCAAATGCAGTCCTTATCAACTGCCTACATTCTAATGCTTCAGATTTCATTCTCCGCCTACAAGACCAGACGCCTTTGAAGACCTCTCCTCATCAGACGTTGTCTAAACTTCAAAGTGATTATAAGTATTTACTTATTTTTTTCCTTTGCTGCCTTTATCTCCTGTATTTCTATGGTAAACCACTATTTAGTTAAGTTTTTTATTATTTTCTTGGTTTGTCCCAGTTTGTATAACCAAAAATAAACCGGACATTTTTAGTTAGTTTTGGAGTTTTTTGACTAAATATCAGTCAGTTTTCACTTTATTTTACTAAATTTAGTATCTTTTAGTAACTGTTAAATCTGGTTTCAGAATCGATAACTTTGGTTTCCTTTCCATCGGTTCCCAGTTCCAATCGGAACATCCATTGGTTCCTGATCCAACTGCAACCGCAAATAAACATTTAAATAAAAGAAAAAACTTTCCTATTTTTTATCGGTTCTCATAATGTCAGAAAAACCTAAGAAAAGAACCAGTGAACCTGGTTTCAAAACCCATACTCAGTGTGGTGAAGTGTTTGTCAAGGCAGACAAACACTCCTTGTGTGTTGTCTGCCTTGGGTGTGAGCATTTTAAAGTGAATTTTGACATTTCTAAAACCTTTCCAGAAAAGATGGTGGATAAGCATCTGGAAAGGTCTAAAAAGAAGCTTCCTAAGCCTAGCGGTCCATCGAGGTCTGACCAGCTGAAACCCCCCCACTCCTGCAGGTGAAACTGCAGAGCCTGTACAAGCTACACCTGACACAGGTACCCAGGCTACTGGTAAGAGACCTAGTGAACCAGCTGACTCTCTGGTTCCAGCAAAAAAGACCAGGAAAATCAAACACACTGAACCCCCTGCTGAACAGCATTTGGACACTTCTGCTGTGCCTGCTGCTATGCCATCACCACAAAAAGTTGCCCAGCATTTAGGGTGATTCAGGCCCTGCAGGGCTGCTACCTACCCCTGGCCATCAGACTTCAGTGCAGACATCTCCTAAGCAAGCAGCAACCTCTGCCCAGCCCCCACTCCAGAAGCAGATGGAATTTGAGGACTTTGGGGAATTTGAGGAGGAAGAACCTATTGAACCAGAAGTCTCCCCTAACCAGGAGTTTGACACCCCTCCTAGGACAGCAGAGGATTATTCTTCTCACTTTTCGTTTGTGAGGAGGATGGTGGATGCTTTAGACATAGCCACCAGTGAGGTTATAGAGGATGAAGAGGAGGCAGAGTATCTTGAGATGATGGGGTTGACACCCACTAAGAAACTCCTGCTTCCAGTAAACAAATTCTTTAAAAAGGATGTGCTAAAGATTGTGCAGACCATCAGCTCTGTCCCTCCTTTGGATAAAAGGCTGGACAAAAAGTATCAATTGGATAGGGAAGGAGATGAATTTTTGTTCACTCACCCTGATCACCAGGGGATGGTACAAACTCCAGCCTGTGGCAGGGCAAAGGTACCATTTTCCTTTAATCCTCCTCACAAAGATTCCAGGAAAATAGACAGTATGGTCAAAAATGGTTATCTGTCTGCCCCTCTGGCTATCAGGCAAGCCAACTACCAAGCTTATGCAGCCCAGTACCAGAAATCCCTGTGGCAGTCTGTCCTGGCTATGTCAGACAAAATTCTGGGTAGCCTCTCAGCAGATCTGTCTAAGACTGCCAGATTTGGTCTGAATGCTGCCAAATACCAGTTTCAAATGGCTGCAGATACTAATGACTGCTGCCAGATGGATGGCAAATATAGTTATCCAGAGGAGGTTTACTTTGTTAAGAGCCACAAACTTAAATCAGGATACCCAGACCAAGGCCATGGACTTCCCTGTTGAGAGTAACTTCCTATTTGGACACCAAACAGAGGTCTATATGAAAAAGGTGGACAAATATAAGGTCACCTACATGAGTAACTCTGCCAAAGAAAGGGCCTCTCCCTCCACTAGGCCCTATGGAAGGGGAGGCAGAGCAAAGCTGCCTACAGCAGGCCTTTGTACCAGGCCCAGGCTGTTCCACAACCCCAGCAGTACCCTCAGCAGACAGGGTACTTTAGGGATGGGCAGAAGGGGGTTCGGGCATGGCTCCCAGGCTGGTCAAGCCCAGCCACAGTGAAAACACGCTCCTTGACTTGTTTGCCAAGGCTGCCTCCCCATTACCAGTAGGGGGAAGACTGACTCACTTTTTCCAGTCTTGGAAAAGCATTACCACGGACAAGTGAGTCCTGGAAGTAGTGAGTCAGGGTCTGTCCCTAAGTTTCAAATCCTTCCCACCTCTCAAAACCAGAGTGTTCAAGCCAGCTTCCAATGCAGAAAGGAAGCTTCTGGAAAAGGAGGTTCAAAATCTGCTGTTGTCAAAAGCAGTAGAACCTATTCCTCCACAGCAAAAGGGGAAGGGTTTTTATTCAATATACTTCCTCACAACAAAGAAAACTGGGGAGTGGTGGCCTATTCTAGATCTAAGATTACTGAACAGGCACCTGACAAAACCAAAGTTCAAGATGGTGACCTTAGCACTAATTCTGCCAACACTCCAAAAAGGAGCTTGGTTGGCATCTTTGAACTTAAAAGATGCTTATTTCCACATCTCCATAAGAGAGTCTCACAGAAAGTACCTCAGGTTTAGACTCCCTTCAGGTCATTATCTGTTTTCAACCCTGCCATTTGGGCTCACTTCAGCTTCAAGAGTGTTCACAAAGTGCCTGGCAGTGGTAGTGGCACACCTGCGAAGGTTGGGTGTCACAGTATTCCCATACCTAGCCAACTGGTTGGTGGTAGGAAACTCACCACAACAGGTAAGGGAACATTTTCAGCTCACTCAGGGCCTCTTAGAGTCCTTAGGGTTTCTGATAAATCTCAAAAAGTCTGTCCTTCTACCTGCACAGGTATTGCAGTGCATAGGAGCAGAGCTGAATACCCTGGAAGGCAGGGCCTACCTGCCTCTGGACAGGGTAAGAAACATTGTACAAATTGTGGGTTCCTTCGGCATATTTACACCAAAAACTGCAAGGCAGTTTCTTCAGTTACTGGGCCATATGGCTGCAGCCACTGGCACAGTCTTCAGGTCCAGGTTCCAGATGAGGGACGTGCAGTTACACCTCAAGGCACATTGGTGCCAAAGGAAGGACCCCCTCTCAATGCTGATTCCAGTAACAAAAATGTTGCTTCAGGCCCTCCAGTGGTGGAAAGAGGAAGCCAACCTAAGGGAAGGGATTCCTTTCCACCAAGAGTCCCTATCAGTGGTTCTCATAACAGATACATCACTACTAGGGTGGGGTGCCCTTCGGGGGATCACACCACCACGTTACATGGTCAAGTGCAGAGTCACTCCAGCATATCAATCTACTGGAACTCAGAGCAGTGTTGCTGGCCCTGCAGGATTTCACCCCACTAGTGCAGGGAAGGGTGGTAGAGATCAGAACAGACAACTCCACCACAATGTACTACATAAACAAGCAGTGAGGAACAAGGTCAAGCCATCTGTGCATACAGGCCATGAAAATATGGAGCCTGGCCTACTCCTTAGGAGTTTCCCTTCAGGCCATCCATCTGCTAGGGAATGACAATACCCTGGCAGATGCACTGAGTCTAATCAATAAGGCCCATCATGAGTGGACCCTCAACAGACAGGTGTTGGAAGTAGTTTTCAGAAGGTGGGGTACCCCAGAGATAGGTCTCTTTGCATCTCACAAGAACCACCACCTGCCACAGTACTGTTGCAGGCCACCAGCCCAGGGAACAATCCCCTTAGATGCTCTGGCCTTGGATTGGTCAGGGATGCACCTGTATGCTTTCCCTCCCTTCCCTTTGGTGTTCAGAGTTCTGAGCAAGCTCAGATCCCAGCCAGCATCAATGATCTTGATAGCACCAGATTGGGCCAGGCAGCCATGGTACTCTCTGATGTTCTCCATGTCTGTAGCCAAACTGATACACCGTCTGTGGAGGCACAACCTCCAGGCAAGGGAGGATCTTGTACCCAAACCCCAGGTCTCTCAAACTCAAGGCATGGCTCTTGAGGACTTAGAGTATATTATGCAAGCTTGCATCTCTCAGACAGTGTTCTGGATGTTCTCAGGGTATACAGGAAACCCTCTACTAAGAAAACTTGTGCCTCAAAATGGAAAAGATTTTCAATTTGGTGTTCCACCAATGATGTGGTATCAGCACAAGCAGGGATTCCAGCTTTGCTGGACTACTTTACCCATTTGCATTCTCTAGGCTTGCAGCCCACTACCTTTAAGGTCAATTTGGCCTCAGTATCTGCTTACATCTCAGCTGGAAAGAATGCCTCTATGGCATAAAATCCTATTTTCAAGAGGTTCGTCAAAGGACTGGCTCATCTGCACCCCATCCCATAAGGAACCAGTGCCAGCTTGGGACTTGAATGTCTGTATAGCCAAGCTCATGGGCCCCCCTTTTGAGCCTATAGCTTCAGCTCATTTGAAATATGTTACCTGGAAAACAGTTTTCCTGGTAGCAATAACCTCTGCCAGAAGGATCACTGAGCTCCAGACTCTGTGCATTGATCAGGACTATATTTCATTCCACAGAGAAAAAGTAGTCCTATGAACAAACAGGAAATTTCTTCCCAAGGTGGTTTCTGATTTCCATTTGAACCAGTCCATCATCCTACCAGTCTTTTTCACTGAACATTCTAGTTCAGGTGAGCATAGACTTCATAGTCTTGATGTTAAATGAGCCCTTAGCTACTACATGACAGCTACTAAGGACCAGAGGCAGGACAGAAAACAGCTGTTCCTGACTTATGGGGATGTGGGAAAAGGAAATCCAGCATCTAAAAGGTCCATCTCTCACTGGACAGTTCAGTGTATTCAGTTTTGCTGCTCCAAAGCTGGAAAAGAGCCCCCGGCAGGGCTGAGGGCTCATTCCACAAGGGGTACAACTGCTACTATAGCAGCAGCAGCCAGGGATGTCCCATTAGTGAAGATCTGTAAAGCAGCTACCTGGAGAACAGTGCACATCTTCACAAAGCACTATAGCCTGAACACTTTCAAACTTTCAAACTTTATTGGATTTCAAATTGAGATTAAATTATCTCTTTTGCAATTGAATCCACATTTAACATAACATCCGATAAACAGACATACATACATAATTTCAGTTTCAATATAATATTGATTAATTTTAGTTATACACAAACCCAAATATCAATAATTTATCCATAACAATTATAGTGTTTGCTATACAAAGTCATTAAAAACGATTTAAAATGATTAAATGGTAACAATACTGTGCATTTCCACCTTTTGGATATTAGTTCCCAAGTTTTAGGCACTAAATTTGAAATTGTTTTATCACCAAATTTTGTTCTGGTTCTAGATCTAATAAAACCTTTCCGGACAGAAGATCATAAATTATATTGACTCTGTATTCTTACTTGCAATATATTTAACAAAAAAATAGGCAATGATCGTTGTACAAACTTACACAAAGTAAATTCCAATGATAATCTCTCTATCAAATAATGAAGAAGACCCGAATTTTGATATAGCACACAACAATGAGTTCTAAAAGGAAGCTTTGTTATAAATCTCAACGCACTATTAAAGAGAACATCCAAGGAACACAGCAAAGTTTTTTTTTGCATTTTTGTAAATTATATCACCAAAATCTAATATTGGTAAAAATAAGGCAGAAACCAATAATTTCCGAATCTTTAAACTAAAGAGAGTTCTATCCCTATAAAAGAAACTCAGAAGTCTCTTCAGTCTCATTGACATAGACATTATATGCAATTCAAAAGTCAAATTTTTATCTAGTATAACTCCTAAATATTTATAGGAGTTTACTCTTTCTATGTCAATTGCTGATACAGATCTAAGCTCCTTTATAGTTGAATCTTTAAAATATTTTCTACCAAACATCATCCACTGTGTTTTTTTACTCATTCAAAAGCAATCTCAAATTAACAAGTTCCATCTGTATTTTATTAAAATCTTGTTGCAAAACAACCATTGCCGTATCCACATCATCACTCATGGTGTACAAAATTGTATCATCTGCATAAAGTTGTATACAAGTTTTAGGTGAACAATAATTTGGTAAATCATTTATATATAACAGAAAAAGGAGGGGGCCACGCACAGACCCTTGAGGTACCCCATTTAATAGGGTAGCTGATGTTGAATATATACCTCCTATTTTAACAGATTGTAATCTCCCAATCAAATAGCTATGAAACCAGCCTAATGCTGGAATACCTAATCAACATTTTTCAGCTGATTAAGTAATATAATATGATGAACTATGTCAATGCCTTGACAAATCCAGAAATAATGACGAACTTCCTGTTTTTGTCGAAGCATTCAACAGGTCATCAACTACTTTTAAATTGTATATGTAGTATTATGCCCCTTCTAAATCCTGATTGTAAATGTGTTATTATATTATACTTAATAAGCTAATTAGTTAATTGAATACTCACAAGTTTTTCAAGTATTTTTGCACATATTGGTAATACTGACATTGGCCTATAAGATCCTGGGTTTGATAGGTCACTCCCTTTAAATACTGGAGTAACAAAAGTTGTTTTCAGATCCATAGGTAATTCACAACTATCCAAAGAAAATTTAAAATATATGTAAGATGAGGTGCTAATAATTCAGCTGCCAATTTCAGAAAAAAGGGGGGGATCTCATCACATCCAGGACCTTTGCTAATATTTAAAGTCTGTAACTGTTTTCTAACATCATATAATTGAATTGGACTAAATGAAAACACAGGTCATTTAAGTCCACTACCAAAATCAATATCCAAAACAGGGAGTGGCAAGTTTGGATGCATTTTATTAAATGCATCACCAGCAGAGACAAAAAAGGAATTCAATACATTTATCTTGTCAACGTCCGTCACAAAAGTTTTTCCTTCAAATGACAAAGATGTAGGCAAGTCAACACTTAGTCCAGAAGGGATGCCAGGTTTGCATAGCAATCCCTACAGAGTCTGTTTCCAAAGCAGGTTCTTTGCCCTCCTCCAAAGGTATTGCTTCGTAGTCTGCAAGAGTTAGGTATATTGGAAAATTCCTGGGATGAGAAGAAAAACTTACCATAGTAATCTTGATTCTTCCAAAGTATTCTCAATATTCATAACTCTCCACTCATCTCCTAATAGAGCCAGTGATTTCTGCACTCCAAGCTGAGTAATGTGTGAGGTGCCACATCCTGGCATATCTGGGGTTTTTAGCCTTTTGGGCATTGCTTTCCCCTTCTTCAAGTGATTCTGACATTCGGGAGGGTTGGGTTTTTCTCCCCCAGTTGGAGGTTAATGGAATAGCTTAGTGTTACCTGTTTATTACTATTAGATATAGTTCCTCGTGGGGCCTGTCTTTGCAGGCCTCTATGAAATCTGAAGCATTAGAATGTAGGCAGTTGATAAGGGCAGCATTTGAAAAGTGAGACGAGCCAATGATGATTCCATCATTAGCATACAATCTATCTCTGGGCAGTTCTATCTTAAAGGCTGGCTGCAGAGAGTTATGAATGTTGGAGAATACCTTGGAAGAAACAAGATTACTATGGTAAGTAATTTTTCATCCTGACTTCTTACTAACTGAAGGCCTGTGGCTGTGCTAACTTAAAACTGTCAGGGTAACCTATTTGTCCAGATGCAGTGCATGGGCCCATCAGGCATCGACATCCACATCAACCCTTTGAGAGGGAAGGCATCCCAGATCAAAGGTGTCATATGTGTGCCAGAACACTGCTCTGTCCCTCCTCAGGCTGGGACTAGTGCCACATGCTGCAGTGCCTTCCCCAGCCTCTGCCCATTCAAGTGGCTCACTGAGCTTGCACCGAACTCAGGTCACTGGCACAGGAAGGCAAAATGGTCCCCACTGGGCCAACAGCTGTCCCTACAAACAATGTTACTTTATATTTTAACAGATTTGACCCTATATTTCAACATAGTCATTTTGTAACCCCCTTCTGAACATGACAGGTGTCATTTATAAAATACTGGACAATACCTCACTTCACAAGTGTAAAATCGCTGTTTGGCAAGGATTGGATAAATGACAACTATGGGTTTATGAGGTGGTGTGGAAAAATGGCTATGCTGAAAATTTGGGTCAGAATATTGAAAATTACCAAAGTTATGCACAAGCATTGAAAAATGTCAATGTCCTTTCATTAGCTTTTTTTTTTTTTAATATTTTGACCCTAAATTTTCAACATAGTCTTATGACCCCTCTTCATGAACCCAGTAGGTGAAAATGTTCAAATCCTGGCCAAAACAACAGGTGCAAAAATATATCTTGGCCAGGAGTTGAAAAATTACAACTGTCATGTTCATGAGGTGGTGTGGAAAAATTGCTATGTTGAAAATTTGGAGTCAAAATATTGAAAATTATAAGAGATTACATGTGAACATTGAAAATGTTCAATGTACGTTCATAATTTGTTTTTATTTTTTTTTAAATATTTTTACCCCAAACTTTCAACACAGCTTTCTTATGACCCCAGCTCATGAACCCAGTATGTGAAAATGTTCAAATCCAACCAGAAAGGTGATTTCATGGAGCGACTATGAAATCACCTTTCAGGCCAGATTTGAAGAATTTCACCTACCTTGTTCATAAGGTTGGGTCCCAAAAAGGCCATGTTAAAAATTCAGGGGCAAATATTAAAAAATGACCAAGTTGTGAGTACAAGCTCAAAACGCATCGAAATACATTGACCGCATACCTGATTTTATCAGTTCCCAATGCGGCGTTGAAGAGTGAAGACATGCCTCCCATCCAGAGAAGATTATGGCATTGATTATCCAGTAGGTAAGTAAGGGGGGTGCTGAGAGGAGGGATTGGGTGGTGGGGGGAGAGTAACAGTGGCAGAGGGACAGTAGCAGCAGTGGTGGCAACAGATATCGATGGACCACTTTCTTTTTTACAGGTGTAATCCGTAGGCGACATTATTCTAAGGGTTACTGCCCCTGCCTGTATGGCAATACACAGGTTGAGGGGCCTGAGTTCTAATTAGGTGCCTCCACCCAGAGGAATGGTATTGAGGTTGCTAAACTGCTCTGGTATAGCCCTCTGAAAGCTATAACCACCCACCAACCCTTCTAATGGCCTAAGAAATAACACAAGGGTACATTCACAATCAATAGACAGCAGTAATACTGTGCTCACACCCTTCTCACTTACCACCAGCTCTGAACCTGCAGCAACTGCCCTGGAGACCCCTGAAAAATAAGGTTAGCAATACAACAATGCAATCTTAACACTGTAACCCGACTAATAATATGCACACTAGACAGGTTAAACATGAAAAAAGACAATCAGGTTTATTTAGGGCAGTGAAAAGGGAGGGGAGTGAATCTAGCAGCATGACTGGCAATCTGATTTAAATCAGGATTGTCTGCACATACACTTTAAGTCCCAATTAGACAATTCAGCAACCCAGGGTACCTAGAATGTCATGCAGGCTAGCTGAAGCATTGCCTGGGGTGGCCAGCATTGCAGTTGTTGTTGGGACCCTTAGTAAAGGAAAAACAGTTAAACTTGCAAACAACCCAATTATTGGTAATCCTAGCCAGATGGCTCAGTCCGTTGCAAGAACCCAGTAAAAGAAACAATTAGATAGTACCACAATGATTTTAGCTTTCATTGCAGGGAGCTACCCTGATAGGTACTCACACCACCAGGACCTGGTTGCACTGCAGGTGAGATGTAGACCTCTTGGTGATGCTCAAGAGGGCAGGGGGAAGCTGGGCCAACATGACTCACCTCCAGGTGGTCACAACCTGCTTGATGGTGTTGGACAGGGGCCAAATCCCCAAGCTGGTCTTTCTCCAAAATGGCCTCTGGTGCAGGAGCAGCAGCCTAGGCCGAGATGGCAGGACCCAAGCAGGATGAACAGTTCTGGAAAAGATTGTGATCTTCTGCTGGTGAAGCCTCCAGCTGGCATAACAGAGTGGATCGTGGGGAACCAAATCGCGACCCACGAAACACATTCAGCACATTTAACCCACTGCCTTCTTTAAACAACAATTTGGATTCAGTCTGGCTGCAAATTGATGGCTTTACTGCGCAAAACTTTCAGTCTGAGTCAAATTATATCACAAGCTGGGCCGATCGCTTCAGGAGCAAGCCTTTGGTCCAAATCGCAAGCTGCAATGATGTTTCTTCTATATCTCTACCACAGTTCCAGGCAGGAAATTGGACAGGTCTGACTTCTGCAGTAGGCAGTTCAATTGTAAGAGAATGTGGCAGGAAGGCCAGCTAAGCCTCTTCCTGCCAATTCCCCACGGTCCTTCTGGAGCTGCTTGAAAACCTGAGCTGTTCACTCTTCAACCTCCAACTCTAATCCACTACTTCAGGCAGTTCTGGGGATTTCTCTTGTAATCCAAAAGGTTTGGTTGGCTGAGGAAATTGTCAGTCACAGTCAGGGCTCCCCCTCCAGGTCCATTTAGGCTCCAACACTCAAAACTACAAAACTATAGAATTTCCTTCCCACAAAACCCCTGGAGACAGGATCGATTTTAGGTCCCCTGTGGTCTGATTGGTCCAATTACTGAACATCCAAGACCTAGCATGGTGGCTCCCATCCAAATGTTCGAGCTGCAATCAAAGCAGGTTAGACAAACTTCTCTAGCTCTAATATGACAGCACATAAACAGTAAACAATCACAGTTTATTTATTTATTTTATTTCGTTTTTGTTAACTGGGTAAGTTCCTATATAGGTTTCCTCTACGGAAGTAGTGACTGCAGAATGGAGCAAAACAACACACTGTCTGGCCAGTCACAAGCCCTAAATCATTCTGACTCAGCCCAGACTATTCTATAAACACAGATTAGCTATCTTCTTAAAGACAGGTGCAGAGGCTCAATATGGCACTCTCACACAAATAGATAGAACCACTTAAGACAGGACACCAGCCTGACAGTGGGCATTAAGGATCCCAGGGCTATGAGGAATGGTTTTCTTTATTGCAGGTACTGACACTGGGGATTGGGCACCCCAGTGTCAGTGTCATGTTTGGCTGTACTGGGGTGGACTCCTTAGTGTTGCACAGTTAGAAACAGGCAGGGTGGTGGGTACTAGCCAGCACAGGGATTGCATGTAAAGTAGCCCTGTAAAACAACAATTCTGAAGCGCTACTAGAAAACTGTTTTCAAAGTGTCATGAAGTCGTATACTTTATTTTAAATAGCCTGTCTGCTAAAGAAAATATCTAGCATCTGATAAGCCTTCAGAGTGACCTCCTGACTGAGGGTCAGAAAAGAGGACTTTAAACCAAATTTCATAACGGCAACTTGCTAAATGCCATTTGTAACCTTGTATCATAGTCAACCAAGGCATATAAAAAAAAAGGTAAAGCAACTTTCACCAGTATCAGTAAGAAATTGATTTCTGATTTTTGCAGTTTGCTCATGGAGCTAAAGTCATAAGAAACGTTAACGATCACAGAAACATTTTTTGTTTCAACTCTCCATATTAATATATATGTATATAATCAGCAATTAAACATGACAACTCCCTGCAGACTGAAAGGAGGGATTTACCTCCCATCTAGCTGGATGTACCAGACTGAGATGTTTAACAAGCTGTGCAACCATTTGAATGTCAGAAGTGTCAGTTAAATGGAAGTGGCAAGTTGAAAAAAGTCAATTACTCTCAAGCTGTGAGCTCTGAGTTTAAGGAATATTTGCAGTTTGATAGCCAGTATGTCCATTTGTGAGGCAGAACTCAGTAGCAATGGGTAAGAGACCTGGATCCGGTCTATCCTTCCCAAAGAAAGCTAAAGGAAAATGCAGGAACAAAGCAGCGTAGTGGTACTTAATCCCAGGGGAAATCAAAGTTCTCCTGGGACTTATTACTACTGTACTACATTATTGTTATGACTTTAGCCCGGTGTTACAGATATTGCTGAAAGCAGCTTTTTCTTTAAATGCCACAACTGACTATGCATTGATACAAGGTTACACATAGCAGTTGGCAAGGTGCCATTATGAAATTCTGTTTTCTGACTCTCGGTCACAGAGGTCACTCTGAATGCTTTTGAGATACTATACTAACATACTATTTGCCAGCAGATTAGGCCTTATGGTCTATCGAGTCTGCTTGAACCTTAGATCCTTAGTTGGGTGCCGAGGCCCTCCCATCCCTTGTGCTCCAGAAACCCCTATCATCCATCCCCACCCCGCCTGGGACAGGCCATCATCTGTCTTTTTTTTCCCCAAAGCATCACATACAGGCTATTTAAAATATAGGACACAACTTCATGACACTTTTAAAAAATAGTTTTCTACTAGTGCTTCAGAATTGCAGTTTTACAGTGCTGGATGCTGGATGCTGGAAGGGGTTTTGCAGTTTTGAACTGACAGGTATAGAACTCATAGGAGCTGTAATGCACTTCTGTTAGGGTTATATGGTTTGGCATCAGGGTGTCCTTTTTCATGTTTGCTTGCACGCATGTGCAAGAAACATAGTGCCATCATCCAAGTTTTTGGAGGTGTGGCAGCCGTCTTCCAATTCAGTCAGTGTGTTTGCAGGTGTGGTGGCAGTTCTCCAATCAATGCTGCAGCTGTCTGTGACAGCAGTTGAAAATGCAGTGCCATACAGTTGAAAGGAAGCACTGCGTCAGTGAGCAGTTCTGCCCCCCACGCCGCCGCGCATGCATATTGCATGCTCATCGCTCCCCACGCACATACTGTATGGCGGCGGTGCCCAATCCCTGTTGGCTCCACATCCCCCCAAAAGCTTTCGGGTGCCACGCTGGGAGCCCACCCTAGCGTGGCACATATCCGGTGATGGCAACGGGGCGCCCAATCCCCATCGGCTCCAGGGCCCCCCAAACAGCCTTACAGCTGCCACACTGGGAGCCCACCCCAGCGTGGCATACATCTGTATGGCTGATGGGGTGCCTAATCTCCGTTGGCTCCAGGCCCCCAAAGCCTTACAGCTGCCCATGGAGCCCATCTGAGCGTGGCAAATGTCCCGCATCATCTTCCTTTAAAAAAATGTAAACAAGAAAACATTCCTCAGCGTGTCTCAGCCCACCCGCACCCACCCACTGTGCACCCTGCCTCCCCACACCCCTTACCCCATACTTACCTCTGGAGCTCAGCACGATGATCTTCCGTGGACCGGAACACGACTGTACTCTTCAAAAGCCGACCCTAAATGAGGAAATGCGGTAAGCTGTATATTGCAATAAATAGGGTTTTCTACTTTTAACGCATATCTCAGGCATTTTTGGAATTTTGGCACCAAATTTCAACATGGGTTTTGGGACGCTCCTCATGAATTCTTGAACTGTCATGGCGTTAATCGGGCCGAAGGTGATTTCGCAGTCACTGCATGAAATCACCTTTTGGGACCAATTAATGAACGACAGTGCCAGTGTTCATAAGGTGGGCTCTCAAAAAGCCTATGTTGATAATTTGGTGAAAAAATTCTTACATTGTTTTGCTGCTGCAGCATTGCACAGTTCCTACGCATGCTCGTAAGTTACCAAATTTTTAATATTTGCACTCTGTATTTTCAACATTGCCATTTTACCACACCCTCCTTATGAGCAGTACAGCTGTCATTTTTCACATCTTGCCCAAAATGTGTTTCTGCGCATGCAGCACACAATGGCACAGTTGGTGTGCGAAATCAATGTATGGGACACATTAAGAAAATCACAGTGACACTGTTCAGGAGCAGAGGTCTTAAAATGACTATGTTGAAAATTTGGTGAAAAAATTCCTAATAATGACTGTTTCACAAGTGTGCGTTGCACAGTTCCTATGCACACTCGCAAGTTCATGAATTTTTAATATTTGCACTCCAGATTTTCAACATTGCCATTTTATTACACCTCCTTATGAGCAGTACAGCTTCCATTTTTCACATCTCGCCCAAAATGTATTTCCGCACATGTAGCACAATGGTGCAGTCGGTGTGCGAAAGCAATGTTTGGGACAGATTAAGAAAATCACAGTTACACTGTTCATGAGCAGAGGTCTTAAAATGGCTATGTTGAAAATTTGGTGACAAAAGTCCATAAAATGATTGTGTTATGAGTGAGCATTGCGCAGTTTCCATGCACCCTTGTAAGTTCATGACTTTGTAATATTTTCAGTCCAGATTTTCACCACTGGCATTTTTCCACACTTCCTTATGAACAGTACAGCTGTCATATTTCACAACATGGCCAAAATGTGTTTTCACACTTTCAGCGCAGAAATGCGTGGTCGCTGTGGGAAATCATTGTTCGGGACAGATAAAGAAAATCACAGTGACACTGTTCATGATCGGAGGTCCCAAAATGCCTGTGTTGACAATCTGCTGTAAAAAATCCCCAAACTAATTACATTACGGGTGTGCATTGCACAGTTTCTATGCATGCTCGTGACTTCACCAGTTTTTTTAATATTTTCACTGCAGATTTTCAACATTGCCATTTTTTACACCTCCCCATGAACAGTACAGCTGTCATTTTTCACATCCTGTTCAGAATGTGTTTTTGCACCTGTGGTGCTAAATGTCATAGTTGCTGTGCAAAAGCAGCTTTTGGCTAACAAACTGATATTGCCACTGTTCATGAGGTGGGGGTCACAAAAAAAACATGTTGAAAATTTGGAGTGAAAATACCAACGAATGCCTGAGGCGTTAGGGTTTCCAACCACAACACCCCACCCTGTAGAGAATGACAGGCATCAGGGGTGTGACTTGGGATTCTCACCTGTAATGCTCATACCATTCCACACCCTGTAGCCAGTGAGAGACATTGAGGTATGTCTTGGACTCTTCGGGCCCCAAAGTTCACCCCATTCTCCTATACCGCACTCATCTCACCATATTTCCTGATGGAATGGGATGCGCATAAGGGCCAAAGACCCCAAGGCACACCGTGACACTTGTCGGTGTCTGCTGGGTAGGCTGTGGTGAAATGGCATGGCCGTTATGCCTGACAACCCAAAGGCACACCCCAATGCCTGTCAGTCTCTGCGGAGTGGGGTTGGCTTCAGTTGGATTCTTCACTGCCATTCCTATTATGCAGCTCTATAACTCCTACACTACCAATGCCAATGCCAGCAAGCAAACATTCGGCATTGACAAATGCTTGTTTACTCTGACATGCCTGAATGCTACATCATGTTGACAGCAGAGTGTCAGGCTGTGCCAGTCTGATGGATGCGTTTCTGGAGAGAACAAGCTACTAGTAAAAGAATTGCCTGCCACTTCTCATGTGATCAGATCACTTCCCTGATCTGCAACCATTTCCCAATGTATCGGACAGCACAGAACACATCATGTGTTCTGAATTTTTTTCTCCTTGTAGGAATGCTCCCCCAGCAGCAGAATTAATATTGCTGCTATCATTGAAAACATTCCTGGGAAAGTATTTTGGTGTTGTCCACACTGCTGCAGCAGATAAAGTAAGTCTTCAGCATGTAAGGGAGTGGCTGCATTTATGATTCCAATCCCGGGCTGCCTGGTTATTACTACTTTTGCATTTGATGTCTGGGGAAGGGAGTAAGCCAGCAGCCCAGAACAGCAGGCAGTCCAACCTCCCCAGAGCAGGCAGTTGGTGATGGAGTTGAGGCGATTGTATCCATGTGCATGGCAACACTGCCACTGAGTGCAGCTCATTTCTGGATGGGGGAGCAGATCAGTACCACTGTGCTGAGTGCAGCTCATTTCTGTAGGAAACAGGTCAGTAACGCTGTGGCTGTGTATGGCTCATTTCTTTGGGGCAGGGAGTAATTTGTAACACTGCTGCTGAATGCAGCTCATTTCTAGGGGGGATGGGAAATAGATCAGTAACACTGCTGCTGGGTACAGCTAATTTCTGAGGGAGTTGATTAGTAACACTGCTGCTGAGGGCATCTTGTTTCTGAGGGGGGGGGACTGGACCAGTAACACTTCCACTGAGTGCGACTCATTTCTGGAGGGGTGGAGGAGTGGATAAGTAACACACTGCTGCTGAGGAGGAGTTTTATACAGATGAAAGGTGCCAGCTGCTCTTTGAATGGAGCAGTTGGCTACTTTTAACTATGAAACATTTCTGCCCAACAAAAAGGAAAACGTGCCATGATCAACCTAGCTGATCATTGGGCTGTCACTGCTGAGCCCCTTGCAGCCTGAGCTGCATTGGACCCGACAATGATATACCTCTAGAATGCAATTCTTTATAACAAAATGTTTGCTGCACACAAACATAAAAACGTCATGATCTGCCTCGCTGATCATTGGGCTGTCACTGATGAGCCCATCGTAGCCTGAGCTGCACTGGACCCAACAGCGACAAACCTCTAAAATGTGGTTCTTTGTAACAAAATGTTTGCTGCATATGCAAACATCAAAAGGACTATTTATGTGTAAATGTTGGTCCAGTACCTTTAAACCATGAACAAATGTTATATTTTTATTCGGCAGAATTATTCTAGAATTTATTACTTCATAAATATGGATCTTTTGTACTGGATATTGCTACATTTGGATAAATAAATATGGCAATCCAGTTTTATTGTCATAATTGTGTATAAAATGCAGAGTAGTCGCATGGATTTCTTCACTTACATGTAGTTAAAATGTGTTGCACATACAAGGAATCTTTAGAAAGCACAGTACAAGTTATGGACACTTGCTGGAAGACATGGCGCCATTATGCCAAACACATTAACAACGTAATATATTGGCCTGTGGCCTTTTTAGCAGGATAAGAGAGAATAGCACACTATTTTGTGCATCTATAACAATATTCCAGCGTATTCAATGATCTGCAATAATTATACAGCGTAATGAAGTACAATATTTGAGCTTTTTTTTCGGTTCAGAGCACTTGCTGTCAGTATAGGGATATTAGGAATAAAACCTCATATCATACAGGGAATATACAACGATTAATTCTACACTTTACAATTGATACTGCAAATCTACCCCATGCATTTTATGAAAACAGTAAATATGCCGGACCAAACCAACACAGAAAAATCTCGACAATTGAACAGACATCTAACAACCATAAGCCTCTGAAATTACCTTCAACTTATATAGCTATAACTTAGCATTTAATGAACAACCAATGGAAGTGCTGCAAATATCTCTCCAATACTATCAAGCACACAACTTTTTACCAAGCTATTTTATGCCCCAATCAATTCAACTAAGATGCAGTCCCTTTCTTCGGTAACATCAGGGCCACTGGGGCAAAATGTCGAATGCAAAATAGCATGAATCAAAAAACGTGCAACAAAAATATGGAAAACAAAAATAGCGCCCGCTAAAACTACTGACCGCTATAACAGCGCCACACAAAAGCAAGCAGCTACACTATGTGTTCACAGGGTGTTCCACCCCCCTGCACCCTCCCTTATGGGGGGCTTCACTCCCCAAACCCCCCCATCTAAATATAATCACCTCTGGGGGGACGAGGCAATTCAAGGACGGGGAGGAACTGCAGGAGGGGAATCATTGAGGAGGTGGAACCCAGCAGGAACACCAGGGGTGGGGGCAAAAAGCATAGGTGGGGTGGACACAGGTAGTACCTGAGTCAGGAGGGGGGAGACAAAATAAACAACAAAAAAGAATCACCTGCCACAGGACCAGGACTTGAACCACACTCCAATGCCATTCTGCCGACCTCCGCGGTACCCTACCCTCCATGCCACAGCAGCTGATTAGCAGCAAACCCCACAGCAGAAGCTCCCTGTCCCCCAAACAGCTGCAGGATGGCACGTCCCTGTAGCTATTTAACATTTAGCTATTTTGACATTGGGGTTTTGACCCGTGCTATTCTGCATTCAACATTTTGACCAGGTACCAAGGTGGCGTTAGGCAGAAGTTTACAGTTAGAAAGAATGGAATTTAATGATCGCCATTAATATGCCATAAGATCTTCGTGAGGTCCTCTACAATTACGTTCTATATAATTTGTTCACATGGTCATCAGTCAACTTAATGCTAGTATTATTTTTATCCTGCGATTCCTGCAACAACTAATTTTGTTGTAAGGTAATGCTTGCAATGAGACACAAATCATACCATTTAGAAGAAGAGAAAGGATTTAAAACACACTTGAAAATCCTGTGATGAACTGCATTGCTGCATGGTAACTTTTATTGTCTGTTTAGTTAGTTTAGGTTATCAGTTCCATCCAGATGGGCTTAAAAACATTTGTTCAGCTACTGGTTAATACAATTACAGTCATCAATTTAACTTGCCTTTCTAAGACCTGCATTTAATGACTCAAAGTTACTGCAAAGTTTAAAAAAAATATGGAACAATATCGATTACTCCATATAGCTAACATTATGCTCAAATTCCTTTTGATGTGATGCCAGATAAAGGAAAGTTGAGCCCATCCAGTCAGGCACTGCAGGGGAAACATACCTACAGCATTTTTTTTAGAAAAACAAAATATTCAAACAAGTTCTCTAAAAAGGTATTGTTCACATTTCTGGTGAAGTTACAGCATAAGGGAGTGGCTCAATCAAACCAAATGAAATGCTGCTTGCTGTAATTGGATTCAGCTGACTAGCTTGGCAGGGCAGCAGCTTGGAAGCCAACAGCTATGAAAAATGTTCTGTGCCTTCAAGTTGTGACCGAACAAGACACACAACTGGAAAAATAATGTTATTTCTTACGATCCTCAGTCACTAGACAGATTGTGTGACAGCACCTAAAGTACACAGCCTTTCAAGAAATGGGTCAGAATTTCTGACACGGTTTCTCTTCAGATGTGAACTATGAACTAACCACACTATATGCTAAGCACAATGAATAAACAAAACTCATGTGTATACTTTATGTAGCAATTATACACACAATCCAAATGGCATGTTTAACTTTTCCTGAATAAATATGAACATCTTGAAATGTAGAACATATACCAAGTATGAAGTTATCATATAGCTTCAAAATGACGTTAAAAATGTAGTTACAGTAAACTGGTAAGCTGAAATCAAAGGAGCTGGTCATAAAACAAGGGCAACATTCTAATGTTTTTTTTTTTTTTAAACAATTCATTAAACTACTGCAATTTTAAAATGTCAGGCAAAATATAACAAATTGCTTTTGCAGAAGTCCATATTCTTATGGGGAACACTAGAAGTCAAACCCCTCCGGACATGATTATAAATAGTGCCAATTGCAATACCATGGTCACCATTGCCAATGCTTTTAACTCCTTCTTCACTGGCCTTACCAGGTTCGAGACCCTAATGCCATGCCCAACTGATGCCCCCACCCAAACTGCCCCCTCATCTGCCCATTGTATCTCCATACTGTCTCACATAGGGAGGCGGTCTTGTAACTCCTAAAGCCATCCCCTCCCCAGAAGCATCGGTCCTGATGGGCTGGAGCCCTAAAATACCAGGCTGACTGCCCCTCTATTTGCCTCCTCGGTCATTCAACTTTTCAACCTCTCACTCATCACAGCTACCATTCCCAAAAGCTGGAAAGTAGCTAAGATTATACCGATGTTCAAAAAGGGTGACTCCAAATCCATTAAAAACTACTGCCCAATCACAATCTTGTCCGTCCTAAGCAAACTACTTGAAAAACTCGTGGCCTCCCAGGTCACCGACCACCTACAAAAACACAATTGGCTATCCCCAGCTTACCATGGTTTTAGGCTGGCTCACAGTACTACCACTGCTCTTACCCAACTCTCTAATGATGTCAAATCCAATATGGACAAGGGCATGCTAACTGGGACCATTTTCATTGACCTCATTAAGGCATTTGCCTGGAGAAATCAACCTCTACTAATGCACAAATTGGTTTCTGTTGAAGTCTCCCCTACTGCCACTGGTTGGTTTTCTAGTTACCTCTGTGACCACCTGCAATTTGTTAAGGTTAATGGGGCCCACTCTATCCTACCTGCTATCAATGATGGCATTCCCCAAGGTTCCATCCTGGGCCCACTACTATTTTCCGCTTTTATCAATGACATCCCAAACACCACTCCTCACTGTAACAACCTCCTTTACACCGACAACATAATGCTTTACTCCAACTCAAAATGTCTAAGTGATATAAATTCCAGCCTCAGTACTGGCTTCCACAAAGTTCAGAACTGGTTGGTTCAAAATTACCTTGTCCTGAATACTTGCAAGACTCAGGCCATGCTCTATGGGTCCTCTCAAAAGGTGTAGGCTTACATTAGCAGCTTAAATGTCTGCTTCCTTGATGGCTTCCCTGTCACCATAACTGGCCACTTCAAATATCTAGGTGTTACCCTTGATCCCGCCTTGGACAGTTCGCTGCATATCACAAACATCTGTTAAGTCTGTTAATGTCAAGCTTGGGCATGCCTACCAGCTCAGATATGCCCTGATCCCAGAAGCTTAGGTTGCTATCGCTCAGGGAGACCTGCTTCCTAGCCTCTCCTATGGTCTCATCTTATTCTATCAGGCTAGTGGGAGCAACCACTCCAAGCGGAATGTCTCCTACAATAATGTGTGTAAGTTCACCCTATCGGCCCCTCGACTGACCCACCATTGTACACTATATTCTAGTCAGGGATGGCTCTCCTCCCTTTCTCAGTGCCTCTACACCCTAAGCTGTCTGATTGCCAACATCCTCAGGTCTTCCACGCCAACCTCACTGGCCCTATGCTAATACCTGCAGACCAGGCCTATTCCCTCCACTCTAAAGATCAGGCCTTTCTGGCCTTACCCAAGTGCTCCTCCAAAATGGGTGAGCAGGTATTCTCCTATTTTACCCCAAGGGTATGGAACTCCCTACCCTCTCACTTACATGCTAGCCAGTCCCACCACTCTTTCAAACAAGAACTACTCAGCTATTTGAGAGGCTCTGACAAATGCTTTTATACCCGACTCCACTAGTTGTTACTGTTCTGCATTAATTATGCCCACTTGATTATTGCTGTTATGCTTAGACCCTTTGTTGCCACTGTTTTTTTAGAGCACCATCCAAATAAGTTAACTAAAGAAAAGAGAGACATTAAAACAAAACCATCTCTTTCAGCCCTGAGGAGAACCTTCTTGCAAATGTACTCAGCCCAAATTAAGATATAAAAGTTAGGTTCGGTGTAAAGTCTCGAAATCCTAACTCACCCACTAGAGTCAGTTAAATAGGGGCTCGAATGAGAGAGAAAAAGAACAGAGCTATACTTAGCTCAATTCAAACGTCCTCATTCAGTTCTGTGCTCTCAGTCCTAGTCATATTTCTCTGGATCTGGTGACTTGACTGAAACTGGGAGGCCTATTCCCAGCTTCCATGGGGTCTGCAAATATTCAAACCTTGCCCTCGGAGATTATCCAGAACCTGGCAGGGTAAATCATTGCATGGGATATGGAGGCTTCTCTTAGCTTTTGGTGAATACCATCAAATTTTTTGGATGCATCCAAATCGCATAGCTGATACCTGGGAACAAGTATACAGTTCGGTCATCTTGTGTGAGAGGTCTCACTTGTCTGGCCATCCTTAGAATCTCATCATGGGTCCCCATGCCTTCTGTGACCACCAGCAAGGTGCGTGGGTTGCCAGCTTGCTCTCAGTATCTCCGAGCGGTGATGCGGTAGACTTTCTGCAGGCCAATTTGAAATTCTTGTCCTTCGGGTACCATTTTTTCATTAAACCAGTCCTGCAGAAACAGAGTGGGATGATCCCCTCTGGTAAGCCGAGGATGCATAGATGTGAGGATTGGGCCTGATTTTCAAGCGTTTCTAGCTGGGCCCTAAAGTATGTATTTTCCTTTAGCAGCATTGGAGTGGCTGCTGCAACAAATTCAGTTTGTCATTTGGCATCACTTAATTCAGTTTTTAAATGATCCAATGTTGTCTCAATAGCCGTTACTCTAGCCCCAAAAGAGTCTATTTTTGTATTTAAATCAGATACTGATGAGATTAATCTTTGTAGTTTTAATCCTAGAGATGCCAGCGTCGCCTCTGTTTCAGGTACACTTACAGCCTGTACATTCGTGTCCGACCTCGATGGCTGAGAGGTTCCACTCGATTCTCCTCCTGTTCCACCACCATGATCTTTCCAAGGATTGCCCATCTTACAAACCTTTGGCTCCTCTTGTCAAAAATTTTAACAGATCTTAAAAATTTCGGCTCCAATTAGGTGATTTTAAGTTTTAATAATCTGTGCAGACAGAGCTATTGAAATTTGCTGCCACTCAGCTCGGGCTCCACAGTGCCCCCCACCCCAGTCACTGTGTATATTAATTGTTATTATTGTTTACCTGCATTGCTTGGGCATGTTTCTCCCCTCTCTTACCCTTCCACCAGACACACTGGAAATGAGCTTCGTGTTGCTGTGCCTCTTCAGGTCACCAATCATCAAACAAATAAATAATTAATCAGGATTCAGTGGTACAACTCTTTAAAGACCATGGAAAATCTAAACTATATGTTATTGTATTTTTACTTGTAGCACACACAGTATTAGCAATAGAACTGGTAGCATATACAGTATTCACAATATAAACTGCTTACATAAAAAAATCCATCAGACTTGGGTCAATGATGAACTCTCACAATTTGGTCAAGACTTCCTCCAACTTATGACCTCATTGGGCCTTACACAGCTAATTGTCTCTGCGACCCACAATTATGGTCACTCATTGGATTTGGTGTTCCTTCTGGGGATGAAGATCTCTGATCAGGCAATGGAGCTGGTTGAATGGTCAGACCATCACACCATAGAGTTCAGTTTTGTGGCCCCTCCCCAGTAGACCTGCCCGTACAGAGATGGTCTGGTACCGCCCTTTAAGGGGTGTGACCCCAGATGGTCTAATGGCAGTGCTGGACCTATCAGGTGTGCCGCGTGAAAGCTTAGAGCCAGGGGATCTGGTACATGCCTATAGTAATGCAGTGACAGTGGCCATGGACTCCATAGCCCCTGTCCATGTTTGTCCCCTCCCTCGACCCAGACTGTCTGGCTAACTACAGATCTGTCTCTAACCTGCCCTTTGTGGGTTAGGTTATTAAGATGGTGGTTGCGTTGCAACTGGAGGATCATTTAACCACCCATGATGTCTATGATCCTCTTCAGTCCGGATTTAGGAAGAGGCATAGTACTGACAGCATTTGTTTGGGTACTTAATGATCTCCTAATAGCTTGAGATTAGAGGACTCACTTGATCTTGGTCCTCCTTTATCTCTCTGCAGCATTTGACACTGTGGACCATGGTGTGTTGGAGCGCCTGTGGTTGGTCTGTGGACTATTGGGTACTGTCCTCAGTTGGTTTCGATCTTTCCTTGTGGGTAGGACTCAAGAGTGGTGTCAGGGAACTATTCTTTGGCCCCTCTCTCCCTATCATGTGGGGAGCAGCAGGGCTCCATTTTCACACCCATGTTGTTCGCAGGGTATATGTTGCCATTAGGAGACATTATTAGGTGGTATGGGCTGAGTTTTCACTGCTATGCAGATGATACTCAGCTATACATCTCCTTTGTGCCTGAACAGGGTGGAGCTATCACGGTCTTTAATAGCTGCCTGTCTGGGATCCAGGACAGGATGAGTGACAACTGACTGTGGTTGAACCCGGAGAAGACTGAAGTGTTGGTGGTAGACCCAGATCATCTGAGTATGGGGTCGCTGGCAGAACAGCCCTCTGGGCTTTGGCTCGGGGTGTCCAACTGGTGACCTCTGACTGGGTGCGGAATCTGGGTGTTAGTTTTGATGATGGCCTGACATTTAAATCCCAGTTGCCAGCTGCAGTCAAGACCTCTTTTTACCAACTGAGGAATATCACCTGGATAAAACATCTGGTCCCACCCGACGATCTTCCAGCTTTGGTCCACGCCTTCATGACGTTCTGCCTTGACTACTGCAATGCCCTCTACCTAGGGCTTCCTGGGTTGATATCCGCCACCTGTAGCTGGTGCATAATTCGTCAGACAGGTTGTTGACTGGCTTGTCAAGATCTTGCCACATCACACCTGTGCTCTGCAGACTGTACTGGCTGCCAGTTCAGTGGCAGATCACCTTCAAGGTTGTGTTACTGACCTATAATGACCTAGATGGTCAGGGACCCTGGTACTTGCAAGATCTCTTTTGTCCCTACCCCCACCCCATGCCTGCTCTTCTCCTCCGACGAGGGATTGCTAGAGGTTTCCAGGGTTCAACTTAAGACCTCGGGGGCCTGCTCCTTTGCTTTTGTGGCCCCTACCCTGTGGAACTCCCTACCTTGTCAGGTGAGAGAGTGACTGACCATCTAGAGTTTTAAGACCGCCCTGAAGATGTATCTATTTGGTCTTGCCTTCTCAGACTGTTAGAGTTACTGAAATGGTTGAAATAATAATGATTACCTGATTAGTTATGATAACTGCTAAAAGTTCTTCTGATAAATTTTTAGACCTGTTGATCTGGGGGTTTAAACAATTGTATTGTTTTTAATTTTATGTTGTCTGTATTTAAATTTCATGTTTTAAGTTGTACAAGTGCTTTGAACTTCTGATATTGTGCTTTTTTATAAATAAATATTTGATTGATTGATTGACTGTTGCAGCTCTGAGAGCTCAGAAACAGAACATACAAAATAGACTTCGATGGCAGATAAGGACCTCTTGGCCCACCTAGTCTGCCCATTTCCCTACTTATTGGATAACCTGCAGATCCTAGTTAACCAGCAGTCTACTTCTTCCTACCCCCCCACCAGAAATGCCTTATGTCTGTCCCATGCATTCTTGAATTTCACCACTGTTTTTGACCTCACAACCTCCTCAGGAAGGCCATTCCACGCATCCACTACCCTCTCTGTGAAAAAATACTTCCTCACATTGCCCCTGAGCCATCCCCCCCTCTATCTTCAGATTATGTCCCCTTGTTCTTGCACATCTCTTTTTCTGAAAGATGAAAAACTCTTGGACTTTGTTGATTCCCTTGAGGTACTTGAATGTTTCTGTCATGCCCCCCTCCTCAAGGGTATGTATATTAAGCTCCTTTAATCTCTCTTCGTATGGTTTCTGGTGCAGACCCTGCACCATTTTAGTTGTCCTTCTCCGGACTGCTTCCATCCTGTCTATGTCTTTGAGGAGATGGGGTCACCAGAACTGCACGCAGTACTCCAGATGGGGTCTCACCAACTGTCTGTACTCCTCTTCCACTATATCCCAGTATGCCCACAGCCATCCTTACTGACTTCTTACATTGCTTGCTTACCTTTAGGTCATCTGATATGACTACCCCCTGGTCCCTTTCCATTTTTGTTTTTGTTAATACTCCCCCCATTGTGTACTCTTCCCCAGGTTTTTGTTTCCCAGGTGCATTACTTTGCCCTTCTTTGCATTGAATCTAAGCTGCCATACTTTTGACCGTTCCTCCACACTTGCCAAGTCACTTCTTATCCTTTCCACCCTCCCTTGTGTATCAACCCTGTTGCAGATCTTTGTGTCGTCTGCAAAGAGGCATACTTTTCCTTCAAGTCCCACTGCAATGTCAATTATACAGACATTAAAAAGGACCGGACCCAGTACTGAACTCTGCTGTACCCCACTAGTAACCCCCCCCTTTCTTCAGAGTGGACTCCATTTACTATTACCCTCTGTGTCCTGTTGTCCAGCCAATTGTTTACCCAGGCTACCACCCTGGGACCCACTCCCAGGCTGACTAATTTGTTTATTAATCTTTTGTGTGGGACTGTGTCAAATACCTTGCTAAAATCTAGGTAGGCCATATCCATAGCCCCTTCCCGGTCTACTACTTTGGTCACCCAGTCAAAGAAAACTATTAGATTTGTCTGACATGACTTTCCTGCTGTGAATCCATGCTGCCTTGGGTCCTGTGCCCCACTGTCCTCTAGGTACTCAACAATTCTTTCTTTCATAAGTGATCCCATCATTTTCCCTACCACTGAGGTCAAGCTAACAGGTCTGTAGCTTCCTGCCTCTGCTTTGCTCCCATTTTGTGAAGGGGAATCACATCTGCCCTCCTCCAGTCCTTAGGTACCACACCAGCCTCCCATGATTTGTTAAAAAGGGTAGTCAATGGTGTCACTAGTTCTCCCCTTAGTTCTTTTAGAATTCTAGGATGAATCCCATCAAGGCCCATGGCTTTGTCCACCTTCAGTTTTAAGAGTTCTTTCAGAACCCTTTCTTCTGTGAATGGACTGGTATCAACCCCCCTATCCAGAGGGCTTCTATTGATTGGATTAGGTACCTCCCCCTCCTCCTCATTTGTGAATACTGAGCAGATGTATTTGTTCAGTAGCCATGCTTTTTCACTGTCCCTCTCTTCCCACCTACCCTCCCCTTTATTAAACTTCACTATCCCTCTCTTGGTCTTTCTTCACTCTCTAATGTACCTATAAAAGGTTTTATCCTCCTTCTTAACTGAATTGGCTATCTTTTCCTCAGTTCGGGCCTTTACAATTTTGACTGCTTGCCCCACTTCCTTTTGGTTTAACTGGTACAGTTCTCTGTCCTGCCCCTTCTGTGTTTCCTTATGCTTCCTAAATGCTATCTTTTTCTCCCTAACCTTTCCCACCATCTCTTTTGAGAACTATAGTGTTTTTTTCTTTTGTTTTGATCTGTTAATTTGCTTCACACAAAGGCTTGTTTCCTTTCTGATGGCAGTTTTGATGTTTCCCAATTGTTCCTCCACCCCTCCTTCTTGCCTGTTTGCTAGTGCTTTTCTGAGGCACTCTCCCATTTTGACAAAGTCAGCCTTCCTAAAGTCCAGTACCCTTACTTTTATACAGCTTGACTCTGCGACTGTGTTTATCGTGAACCACACTGATTGGTGGTCATTTGTTGCCAGATGGCTACCCATTTCTAGATCTGAGATCCTCTCTCTCTGGCCCCCCTTTATAGAGTACCAGATCTAAGATTGCTCCCTCCCGAAAGGGCTCAAACACTAGGTGCTTGAGGTATGCCCCCTGTAGGGCATCAAGAAAGACTCTTCTCTTGCATGTGGCTGCAGCAAAGGTGCTCCAGTTAACATCTAGCATAGTCAGGTCCCCCATCATCAATATCGCCCCTTTTTCTGCCATCTTAAGGATGCCTTCTGTCATTTCCTTATCCATTTCCTCCCCCTGAGATGGGGGACTGTATACAACCCTCGTGCAGATTGTGGTGCCATTTCCAGTCTCCAGGGTGACCCACAGTGCCTCCTCTCCTCCTTGTTAACCCTTTAGTTCCATTGCTTTGATCCCTTCCCTTACATAGAGAGCTACTCCTCCTCCTCCTCCTCTTCTACCCTTCCTGTCCCTCCTGTAGATTGTGACCCTGGTATGTTGACATCCCAGTCATGGTTCTCTGTGTACCATGTTTTGGTGACTTCCACGATATCCAGGCATCCCTCTTCCTTCAAGGCCATGAGTTCAGAGAGCTTGTTACCTAGACTACGGGCATTGGTACTCATTACCCTTCATTTTTTTATGGCCTTACCCCTTTTTGCCCTATCCCTGTCCTTACTGCCATTGCCTTTTTTTCCATTTACCCCGCCCTTCTCCCTATTCACTTCTTTATCTTGTTGTTTACCTCACTAACTACCCTGATTTTTGGGGGAGGCTAGGATTTCCCTGCTCCTTTTCAGTATCTCCCCCCTTGGTTAGTTTAAATGCTTGCCAATGAAATATTTAAACCTATCACCTAGGATCCTGGTTCCCCTCCTGGACAGATGCAGACCATCATGCCAGTATAGGCCTGCATCCCTCCAGGTGGACCCCCAGTCCCCAATAAAGCCAAAACCCTGAGCTCTGCACCAGTTTTTCAACCATTGATTGAATCCCATGGTGTGGAGCACCCTGTCCTCACACATGCCATAGACAGGCAACATCTCCGAGAAGGTTACCTTGTGTGCTACTTGTCTAAGGCCCTTCCCCAACTCCACAAACTCCCCCTGCACTGCTCTGATCCCTTTCTCAGCCAGGTCATTTGTCCCTAGGTGGACAATGACATCCAGCTCCCTTCCCCATGCAGCTGCTTCCATGATCCTGAGGATTCACCCCCTGTCCCTTCAAGTCATGGCACCAGGCAGGCACCTTAACTCCCTCTCCCCCTCCCCCAGTTCTACCCTTCTAACAATGGAGTCCCCCACCAGGAGTTGTTTCCTTCATCTGTGGGGTCCCATGTCACCCTCCTGTGGGTCTCCATTGTGGAGGTTCCCAGCACCCTCCTTGGTCTCCACTGTGGGTGTCTCCATAGAGGAAAGACACTCTGTCAGAATGGCATACGATTTGTGGAGAGTTACAACTGGAGGGATGTGCCTCTCTTCCACCACCCTCACCCTCCCTGAGCCCACTGTGGTCCAACCTCTTCTCTTTCCTGGCAACCCCTGAGGTAGTGGTGGCAGCCCTAGTGGTTCATGGGTGGGAGAGGAGGTCCCACGAATCCTGGCCAACTCAGCCTGGAGATGAGCAACCTCCTCCCTCAGCCCAGAGAGGTGCCTGCAGATGGGACAACACTGCATCCTCCAGAATGTCTCCCGGAAGACTGCCACTCCACAGCCACTGAACTGCACCACTCCTATCATGTCTTATGTGTGGTACCTCAACTGTTTTGTATGCTTACTCTTTCCTCTCTCTGATTATTTATTTATTATTTTATTTATTTTTATTTTTTTTCTCCCTACTTTCCTATTGCCTCCATGCCCTTAAAGCTCCTGCTCTTCCTGTTCTGTGACAGGAAGTTCCTGTATTCCTCAGTAGTCTCCTTCTTACTTGCTCAGAGTCAGAACTCTAGCAGCTGGGGGATGGAGAGCCACTCTTTTCTTCTAGTATAATGAGTCTTTTATGCCTCTGTGATCACTCCCTTCCTGCTCCCAAACAGGAAGTTCCTGTTGTCTGTCAAATCCTTGCCTATAAAGGTAGAACTGGCTAAGGGTGGGGGGTGGAGGGGAGGAGGGAGACTATACAGTCCCAGTAGAGTAGTAAAGTTCTAACAGCACCTCCTTCCTCTTGCCATTCTCTGCCAAAAGCTATCTAGAACAGACTTAAATGCAAACACCTGGCTTCCTGCTGCCTAAGCCATTCCCCCTAATTCCTAGTTCCCTTCTTCACCTAGCTAACTGCACAGATAACTATTCACTTCACCCAAGTCAGACAAACATGACAACTCTTGTTTTTTCTTTTGTTTGTTTTTACCCTAAATTGAAGGTCCCAGTAGTAGAGTTCTAGTTCTTTAGTCCCAGTAGAGTAGTACAGTTCTAACAGCACCTCCTTCCACTTGCTGTTCTCTGCCGAATGCTATCTAGGGTAGATTTAAATTCAAACACCGGGCTTCCTGCTTCCTAAGCCACTCCCCTTAATTCACAGTTCCCTTCTTCACCTAGCTAACTGCACTCAGCCTGTCTTCAAGTTCAGAAAGTTTTTTCGCAATTGGAGTGCGATGAGCTTGCTCAGTTCTTCGTAAATAAGGTGGCCGACATTAGGGCTGAGTTGTTGCCATCACACTCTATGGGGGTTGCCTGTTTTTTTACCCTAAATTGAAGGTCCCAGTAGTAGAGTTCTAGTTCTTAAGTCCCAGTAGAGCATTAAAGCCCTAACAGCGCCTCCTTCCTCTTTTCGTTCTCTGCAAAAAGCTATCTAGGGCAGATTTAAATACAAACACTTGACTTTCTGCTGCCTAAGCCACTCCCCCAATTCATAGTTCCCTTCTTCACCTAGCTAACTGCACAGATAATAATTCACTTCACCCAACTCAGACAAACACACTAACTCTTGTTTGTTTTTATCCTAAATTGAAGGTCCCAGAAGTAGAGTTCTAGTTCTTAAGTGCCAGTAGAGTAGTAAAGTTTTAACAGCACATCCTTCCTCTTGCTGTTCTCAGGACAGAGACAGCAGTGAAAAAACTATAATGGTACATGTCTATATTACCTTTTTAAATAAAGAGTTGATTTGGTTATTAATACATATCAACAGTGAAAATAAAACAAAGTACACTTAATATTTCTAATGATCCTTAAAGACTCCTTTATATTGTACCAAGTGCCCAGCTAAATTAGAAACATGTTCTAATAAATGTAATTGGTCCAAAAATATGATGGTTTGGTTAAGAGACGTTAACCACTGGTGTATGTTATGCTTGCCCTGGTGTCTAGTGGGTCCCCACCACCCTCTGATGTCCCTGGGACACTGAGAAAAAAATGGTCCCTGAATATTTTTTTATTTATAAAAAAAATGAGGGTCCACTGTGATGTCTAGTGGCACCTTCAGCTTTCGATGGCTTTTGCCATTTATGCTTAGCCTTTCTGTGGTGTCTAGTGGCATCCCCACCCTCCCAGGCCCACTGCATCCTGAAATTAAGAAAACAGTACCTGTAAATATGTTATCAGTATCCCTGGTGTTTAGTGGTACCCCCACCCTCTGATGTCCATATATATATATATTTTTTAATATATTTTCCTGGTGTCCAGTTGTACCCCCCCACCCTTCTGTGCCTGACCCTGTTAAACTCTGTTAGTCATTGGTGTCTAGTGGTGCCCCCCCACCCTCTGATAGCCATTTCCATTTATATGTACTCTTGCCCTAGTGTCTAGTGGTACCCCCCCACCCAACCTCCCATGTCCCTTGCATCTTGAAAATCAATCTGTAAAAAAAGTCCACCACTGATATGAACCTGCACCCCACCCAAACTCCCACTGTGCAACCACCACCCTGCACCCCCACACACCCTCACTCACCTGAAGTAGCCCCACTTTGAAGATCCACTCCCTGAGTGAAGACACATCTTGCTGCTGGAACTGGCAGCTGCTGTATGAAAAATAAGGTACTGGTGTAGGGTCTAGGGGTGTGGGATGGTGGGTGCACAGTGGAAGGTTGGGTGGGGTGTGGGTTTGCATCAAGAGTGGAGAGTTTTTTATTTTACAGATTGAAAAAAAATACAACACACTGAGTGACCTTTTTCTTATTTCCAGGATGCAAAGAACATGGGAGGGTAGGCAGTACCACTAGACACCAGGGCAAAAGTACACATAAAGGGAAATGGCTATCAGAGGGTGGGGGTGCCACTAGACACCAGGGAGTAATACAGTTTTACAGGCTTGGGCACGGGAGGGTGGGGGTACCACTAGACACCATGGAAAATATATTACAAAATACATATGAAAATCAGAGGGTGGGGGGTGCCACGAGACACCAAGGATTCATACAACATATTTACAGGGACCATTTTCTTAATTTCAGGATGCAATGGACCTGGGAGATTGAGGGGTGCCACTAGACACTGCAGAAAGGATAAGCAAAAATGGCAACAGCCATTGGAGGGTGGGGGATAAACCTAGACAACAGGGATTAAATAGAGTTTGACAGAGTTGGTTACAGGAGGGTGGGGGTACCACTGGACACCAGCAAAAATATATAAAAAATATATATGGAAATCAGAGGGGGGGTGCTAATAGACACCAGGGATACGTATAATATATTTACTGGAACAGTGCATAATTGGAGGGTGAGGGGGTATCACTGGACACCAGGAAAAATATATAAAATAATATACATGGAAATCAGAGGGTAGGGAAGTGCCACTAGACACCAGGGATACGTATAACATATTTACTGGGACCAGAGCACAATCGGAGGGTGGAGGGTACCACTGAACACCAGGGAAATCAAGAAAATGAACAGGAACAGGCAAAAAAATCATTTTTTGTGTGACTAAATCCTTTGCCCTAATTAACGTAAAAGGATTGCTTGGATCGAACAAGGAATGGGGGAAAAACTAAGTCTGAAGTCCTTTTTTATTTATTTTTTATTTATTTATTACAGATTTGGATTACATAACTTTTGAGCTAGAGAGCTAGTTTACAAAGGATCCACGTAAAAATTCAAGGTGCAGAGACACTTTAGAGTTACACAAGTGCAGCAGTTCCTCAGTGAATCAACCAAATTGTACAGACAATTGTGGGTAGTACATAGGACAAAGAAGTGCAGGTACAATAGGACATAAAGGTGCAAGTAAGCAGCCAACATGGCATTGTCATGTTTTATTTAAGTGATATAGATTGGAAGAGAAACTTAGGTGAGTTATTGGAGGTTGAAGGGAGGATGTGCTGCCTGTCTGAGATGGGGAGGTTAGGTATAGCAGTCATTTCCACCAGACTGGGATAGGTGGTTCCGGATTGCCACTTTGAAAGGGGCAATTTTATTAAACTCGTGAAGGGTGTCAGGGAATTTTCATTGAAACTATCAAACAAAAAAGAATCTCTTGGAATGAAAAAGGATTTAGGACTTTGTTTTTTTTTTTTAATTTTTTTTGTGCCAAGGAATCCTTTTTCATGATCCTTTTTCAAAGGATCCCTTGTCATGAAAAAGGATTTTGGACTTTGTTTTTTTCCTAAATCCTTTTCATGATACGTGCTCTTTTTTCATTTAAACGAAAAAGGATTCATGAAAAGGGACATTAGTGAGTCACAAAAAAAGATTCAAAATAATAAAAAAAAAATGTGGGGGTAATTTTTCCAGCAAAAAAGTGCAGAATCCACCTGATGAGCAAGATATATGTTTTGGTGTGTGTGGAAGATGTCATTTTGGTGAATTTTGTCAACTAAAAAAAAAAGAAAACAAGAAGGTGGGAAATGAAAAAGGAATTTTTTCTCATGAAAAAATATTGGTCCCTGACAAAAAAGAAGACCAAATTCTTTTTTCGTTCGAAAAAGCTATCCTAGGGAGTGAAATTCCCATTGAAAATAATGGGAACTTTAAAATTTAATAACTTTGGAACTGATTAATAATTTTTCACCAAACAAGTGAAAGACACTTCTGTGTCCCAAGCCCTTTCTGCCCTGAAAATATCAGACCAAAATTCCAAACCATCTGGGTGCAAGGCACTGACAAAAAAACAGCGAAAAATGGCGATTTTGTAACATTTTTGCGCTATCTCAATCTTGGAATCTACACATTTAACTGGAATGAAACTTGGCATGTCAAGAGATCTGCCCCCACAAGACTGTGCATACAAAATTTCACGCAAATCTGTTGAGCAGTTGGGAAGTTATTAAAGTGCAAAATCTGAGGTTTAACATAGAAAGCCCTGCTCAACTCTAACTATAGTGGCACTATCACGCCACTATAAGATATATATGGGATATACAATGGGCTGACTCAAAATATACAATTTATCTTTAGCTGTGAGGGGGCAGGGACATAACTTATGAGTGGCAGAGCCACAAATGAGTTATGAAAGTCCTGCCCACTTACAAGTGATGATAAATTGCCTATTTTGAGTAAGGCTATTGTATATTTTTTACTTCTGTAGCTTTTTACCATTTTTATCCCAAACCAACTAAACATCTGTTGTATGAATCAAATATTGCATGGCCTGACTTAAGATACAATTTTTGCCTTCATTTGAGGGTATTGGTCTATTGCTATCTCACTCAACTTCACCACTAATGAGATTTCAACAGACCAATACCCTCTCAAGAAGAAAAAAATATATATGTTATTTTAGCCTGTGTCATATCCCCCATACATGTATGTATTTTTTTATGCAATGGGTGTAGATATAACAAGCTACCGATACATTTGTTTATCAGTGCAACTATATGAATAAATGTAAAATCTTACATTTATTCATATAGTTACTATATCAGACCCAATTATTCACAGTTAGTGTGCTCCCCAACCCCGCCTGCGTACCGGCACTACTTTTTATCTAAGAACACAGACTGGACACACAAAAGCACAGCTCCCACACCCAGAAAATGTCTCTCAAATAAAGCACTGCTCCCCGACCACAAATCCTCTCTAAAGATTTAGTCATGTAGTTTACTCTGTAACACCCTCAGCATCGCTTTATGAGAAAAAAAAGGTACTTTTGATTTCCTCCTTCGTGCTGAACTACATTCCCACTCTTGTCATTACAGTTGTCATTACTGGCTCCACCACTCCCGCTCACCTTTAACCTCCCCCTAGCTTTCTGGAACAACTGGATGCTCTCATGCTCCATGGCCCAAATTTAGAATCTGCCACCAGAATGGCAAGTCCACCTCATGCCTGCTAGCCATGAAAAAAATGGCAGCCCACCTACTCACAGTACTCCATTCCCATGAACTCAACAGATGCTCTCGAAGTAACAAAAAGGGGAAAATGATAAAACTCCAATCCTCTTCTATTTATCTTTGCTAATCACTTCACTAATTTTCAATATATTGACTCCAAATTTTCAGCATAACCATTTTTTCACACCACCTCATAAACATGACAGGTGTCATTTTTCAAATTCTGAACGAGACCTCTTTTCAAACTTGTGGTGTGAAAGGTGTGCCATCAGTGCAGCCAAACCTCTACATCGATGGCAATGTTGGCACTGCAACCTGATCAACAGTCATTCAGTCAATTGGGATTTTGTAGGGTTCCAGTCGGTAACATCGTGGAACAAAATAAAGTGGACAAAAATAAAGTGGCAAAAACAGTGTCAACATCAATATAGGCAGCACAAAATGTAGCATGCCAGAACAATGCAGGCCACATGACACACAGGTAGCAAACAATGTCCACCACATGGAGGCACTGCACTAGAACCACAGGGGCCAGGAGCACATGCCAGCATGCCATCTCCCCTGTCCTGTGTGTTGTGTATGTTGCTGGGGACATGCTGGCTTGTGCTCCTGGCCCCTTGCATTATACACAGCCATCCACATGGTGGCCATGGTCCACCTGTCCTCCAGTGGTTACCCCAGTGCACATTCTCCATCAGTCAGCATTCTGGGTGGGGGTACCCCACCCTGTGGGTGCCTGTGCCATTAGATTACCATGGTAGGTGTCCAGTGGCCTGCTTCCCCCAGTGGTGGTTGCACCCTGCCCTGTTCCATCTCCCTGCATGCCTGTGCTGTTCCTGTGCATGGGTGCCTGCTGCTGTGTGTTCTAGTGTAGTGCCTCATGTGGTGGACATTGCTTGTTACCTGTGTGTTGTGTGGCCTGCATTGTTCTGGCACGCTACATTTTGTGCTGCCAGTATTGATGTTAACACTGTTTTTGCCACTTTATTTTTGTCCACTTTATTTTGTTCCGTGATGTTACTGACTGAAACCTTTTGTAGCACCCAGCATCTTGCTGCCCCAAGGGTGTTGCGCTGTTTCCCCCAACACCTCCTACCCAGAGGTGATTATATTATTTTTCGGGGGTGTGGGGGTGAAGCCCCCTCAAATAGCCAGGATGTGCCCCAGTGCTTTGTCGTGATCAAGGTCAGGTGGCAAAATTGCCAGGCAACATGGTAGCCAATGGCATTTTGTTGTCGATGTAATGTTGGTCGATAATATTATTGTCAAACCAACATGGTGGAACCAGTGTGAAATAATGTTTCCACCAGTATTCTGTAACTGCCACATGTCATGTTTATAAGAGGAAGTCATAAAATAAGCATCTTAAAAATTGGGGTCAAATTTAAAAAGGAATTATAAAGAAACATTGTGTGCAGGACCAGCCTGTACCCCAGACTGTAATGCTTTGTGATCCCGTGCCCGTGAGCTCAGTTCAGGGGGTGAGATCAGCGAGCTAGCTGGATGGGCCAAGGCTGGAGGGATGACACTGTAATGCAGTACCACCCCCAGCCTGGGAATGGAAGGTGCAGGGTGCCCACATGGGCCAAAGTACCATATAGTGAAGAGAACTCATCTCTTGGCAAATGACCCTGCATCTCTGCACCTGTGGGTGCCAGAGGGCCCTTTGTTTTGGCTTAGAGATGGATTCTATGCCCTGTGCATCTGTATCTGTGGCTACCTGTTTTAGAACTGACATAAACTTTGTGTACCCGGTGGGAACTACGTCACCATTTGAATGCGTGGCTGTACAGAAAGGTCCAGGTGCAGGTTGCAGAATGCTTTTTGTGTAGTGACCTCTGGGGTGCAAGAGGGAATTTTTGCAGGAAGTTGCAGACTTCATTGCCAAAAGGGTGTTGGAGTCACCCAGATGGCTGATTCTAGGTGACTTCAACGCCTGGGTCAACAACAAACTCTTGCATTTGGACAAGACATCTTCCAGACAATTAAGTCACTAGGCCTTGCACAAGCATTTGCTTCCATAACTCACTGTCGTGGCCATGCCTTGGAACTAGTATTCTCACTGGGGCTTAAGATCGATGATCTCAGGATTGATCTGATCAATTGGTCAGATCATTGCATGGTGAGGTTCTTGTTTGGGGCTCTCCAAGTGATCCCTCCCTGTGCAGTTGGTCTATTATCGCCTTTGAGAGGATTATCCCAGAAGGATTATCAGCAGTAATGGACTTTCTGAGGTGAGAGCTGCTTGTGTGACAGGAGTGGGTGAAGCTGTCGCAGCCTATAATAGGGCTGTGATCTCAGTGCTGGACTCTGTTGCACCAGTCCATATATGACCCAAGTCCTCTAGCTGGAGACCTCCATGATTTGATGGGGCTCTCAAAGAGATGAAGACTAAGAGTCAGAGGCTGAAGTGTCACTGGCTGAAGTCTGGAACAGAGGAGGACAGACTGGCTTTGAAAGTTCACTACAGTGAATATCAAAGGACTGTCTCCCATAAGAAGGCAGCGTTCCTGTCCAAGGAGCTAGCTGCAGGAAAGGATAGACTGCTCAGCTATTTAGGACTGTTGACAGGCTGCTTTACCCAGCCTCTTTACAGTCTAAAGTTGTAGCATCTGTGGCAAAGTGTGAAGAGTTCACTCTGTTCTTCTCTGACAGGGTGTTCTCCATCAGGTCCAATATTCATCCAGCGTAGTTTGTGTTATCCAGTAGTGGTGAAGCAGATGTTCAAAGTTGCATCCTGGCTGTCTGGAGTAAGTTTAGGCCACTGGAGGTGGAGGAAGTATGTAAGGTGATCTCACTGCTGTAGTCCACATTCTGTGAACTGGACCTGGGCCAGGCCCATCTTCTTGTGAGATACTGTATGTGGAGTCCATTGGGCCAGTGTTTACTGAGATTGTCTGGTGTTCTCTTTCTGAGGGGTGTTTTCCCAGCTCTTTGAAGGGGGTGCTGGTGAGGCCCTTCTTAAAAAATCTTCAACCCTGACATCTTGGCAAATTACAGACCTATTTCTAACCTACCCTTTTAGGGCAAGGATATAGAGAAAATTGTGGTTCTGCAACTCGAGGCCCACCTTGCTGCTTTCAACATTTTTGAGCCCCTTCAGTCTGTGTTTAGGTCAAGGCACAGTGCCAAAATTGTGCTAGCGCAGGTGCACAATGACCTCCTCAGGGCTAGAGATAGAGGACAGCAATCTATTCTCATACTTCTCGATCTCTCTTCAGCTTTTGACACTGCAGACCATGGTGTTTTGCCCAATCACCTTAGAGGGCTCTGTGGACTCACTGATACTGTCATCAACTGGTTTGAGTCTTTTCTACTGGCAGGATGCTTAGGGTTGTGTTGGAAAGGTTCTGCTCTCACCCAAGGCCCATGCCATGTGGGGTCTCCCAGAGTTTGAGCCTCTCACCCATGTTGCTTGCAGTGTACATGCTGCCCCTGGGTGAGATCATTCAGTGTTACAGTGTGGGTTTCCATTGCTATGCAGCTGAAACCCAGCTGTATATGTCTTTCACACCCAATACTGATGACACTGTAGAGGTACTAAATGTGTGCCTGACCGAGATCCAAAACTGGATGTCCTCCAGCTGGCTAAGGCTCAACCTGAACAAAACAGATGTATTGGTGATTGACCCTGGTCACCAGTGGGAGGCGGAAGCTGTTGGGGTTAGTCTGCTCTGATGCTGGACTCTACCCCACTGATGGTTACCACAAGGGTATAAAACACGGGCGTTATTTTCAATGATGGATTGACAATCAAGATTCAAGTGTCATCTGTCATCTGGAGTGGTTTTTATTACTTGAGGACTATCGCCTAAATTAAAGCCCTTATCCCACTGGAAGACCTGCCCTCACTAGTGCATGCATTTGTGACATCCAGACTTGACTACTATAATGCTCCTTATCTCATGGCTAGTGGAGGAGTCTTGCGTCACCTGCAGCTAGTGCAGAATGTGGCAGCCAGGTTATTGACTGGCCTCCCAAGGTCATATCATGTGACCCACATGACCTGCACTGGCTGCCTGTGAGTGGAGAATCTCCTTCAAGGTGGGTCTTCTCATTTATAAAGCCCTATGCAGACTGGGCCCAAGCTACCTGATTGATCTCCTGACTCCATATCATACTCAGAGCTCCCTCCGCTCTTCCAAAGAAGCCTCTTAGCAATTCCCAAGGCTCAGCTAAAAACATCCGGTGACTGTGCTTTTGTGGTGGCTGTGCCAGCCCTCTGGAATTTCTTCCTATTTCTTTGAAGGAGACCTCCTCACTGGAGGCCTTTAAGCAGGGCTTGAAAGCACATCTCTTCAAAGAAGCTATTGGGAATTGTCTTATACTAGTGGATGACTTTGACCCTTTTATTTTATTGTTATTATTTAGCTTTGATCTGTGATTTATTGTTATAAGTGCCCTGAGCCTCAGGGATAAGGCACTTCATAAATAAATGTTACCTACTTACACATGGAAGTGCAGGCCCTGTGCTTCTGCAGCCCACCAGACATCCTGTGAATTTTTGACATCCATTGCTGCATGAAAGTGTAGGGTCAGCTGGGTTTTAGATCTTTTCATGCAGGTCTCAACAGGACCTGCATGAATGAGGATCGGACTCAGTAATTCAAAAAGAAAGAAGGTTCTTTGCAAAACTGCATTGATGCACCAGTTAAGGTCCAACGTAATGCCACAAAAGTAGGGAAATGTATCATTAGGGTTTCCAATCCTAACTTCCAACCCCAAGTGGCTAAAGGAAAAAAAATTAGGCTTTGGGGTCTCCAGAGTCTTGGCGAATCAGTGGTGGGGTCTTCCTTGGGGTTGTCAACCATAATGCTCACCCCCCCACCCTATCACCAAAGCACAAATTACAGCTCCAAGCTAGTGCCTCATAGTCACATACTCTTCAAAGATAGAGAAGTATGTCTCACCACATGTTGCCAACAGAATCTGCATGAAGAAAAGAGATCATGTCTAACCATGTTTGCAGAGGGAAGGAGATGGGCATTACAGCTGACAACACCAAGGAAAACCCCATCACAGGTTATTTTTGCTGCTTGGGAGTGGGGGTGAGGAGTTAGGGTTGGAAACTCTAATGCCACATTTCTCAACTTCTGTGGTATTAAGCTGAACCCTAACTGTAAATTAACATAATAGTTTGCAAAAATATATATTTATATATAGAATAAATGATGGCAAAGTGTGGTATATATGGAAATAATACCATTGAAGGGTCGTACAAGCCATAAAGCCACAAGCCCGAAGAGAAAGTGGCCTTTATGAGCTTGTTTGACCCAGAGGTCGTTTATCCTTTAGGTATCTGAGTGTCTCATTGGATGACAGCCTTACCTTCTCTGCGCACATTGAGAACATCACAAACCTCGCCAATAGGAAACTCGGAGCACTCTACAGACATAGATTGAATCTCACACCAGAAGCCAGATGGCTGGTTGTCTCTACCACCATCCTTTGCTCATAGATAATGGCCACCCATCTATGGGGCCACCAGTGCCACAGCCCTTCATAGGATCAAGATCACTCTAAATAAAGCATGCCAATTTGTCTCTGGAGCTAAAAGACACATACTTGCACCCTCTATGAACAAACTAACTGACTCCCCCTGCATGCCCGTCTCAAATTTCAAACTGTCCTTATGGCTAAAAAATCTCTGCTTGATCTTACCTGTCTGGCAGACAGTGCTATCTTCCACCTTGTTACAAACCAGTATTCCACAAGAAGTATGACTAGGCAAGCCCTCATTGTCCCTCGACACAGTACCAGCCTGGGGCAGTGCTCATTTGCCAACCGAGCCACCCAATAGCTTAACAAACTCCCCCTGCACTAAGAGGGCTCTCCAGACTCTCCCACTTCAAGGCTGCCCTAAAAGAGCTTATTCTCGACTCAAGGTGACAGTGCTCTGTCTAAGTCCTCCTCCTCTTCCTCTACCAGCTGCCTTTTCCATCTAATCTTCCACCCACCTCTTCCCGTCACCTTCTTCCCATGCTAAACTACTACCAACCCTGACTTCCCTTCAGCCTTTCAGCATTCTATGTTATCCCCACCAGCTTACTTATACTGCACTTCTCTGTACCCCTGCTCTGATTTCCTGTTGTTATTCAGTCCTGTTCTGTTGCATGCTTAATTACATAATGTGAGTGTACTTGAATTAAAAATTGTAATACCCTGTATATACTTGAATTAAAAATTGTGATACCCCTGTATTATTTGATGACGCCCAAGTGTGCTGATATTGCCTCTGTAACTCATTGACATAGATACATAGAATTTGTCAGCAGATAAGGACCACCTGGCCCATCTAGTCTGCCAATGTTTTCTATGTTTAACTCATGCTGCAAACTGTAGTTGATCTGCAGCTTTTCCTGACATGTAACCTTTGCAAAACAGTATATGTGCTCCAAGGTTATGTCCAATTCTCCAATAAAATAAAATAAAAAATAAAATTTCATGTATATGCTGGATTTTGCCATCTTTTTTTTATACAATACATTAAAGGAAATGTCCACCTGAATCAGAACCTACCTCAGTGTGAGGTAGGGTCCAATTAGTATTTTTGCCAAAACAACTTTTGTACTTACTTAGAGCCTGTGAAGTAATTTCAGTTTTATCTGGTTGATCCTGTCATCCCTTACTCTGGCATTTTGAATCTAAGTACCCTAGCAGTGCACACTCAACCTCCCTTACATAGGGTTACTGTATAGGACGCTGTTAATAGGGTTCTTTAGTAGGGTCCAAGCTGTTAAAATGCTCATTTTGACTCTGCACTCACTTTGTAGCACTCAGGACGGTATCCACAGATATAAAGTACCTTCTGTTGATGCACATTAAAAAATCTAACTTGTGCCAGCCCAGTGGTACTGAGGGTTGAGGCGCTGGACACTCACCCATGCCACGCTGCCACCCATGTTCAGGAATGAGCATGGGCTGCCGTGGTCGGTAGGGAGGAGATGGATTGAGCATCCAATGGACTGCTCTCCATCTCTGGGAGGGGTTTTCTGTGGCGGTGCTCACCTGACCCCTAAGGAGGCTGGGGATCAGTGGCACGTGGCCACACACCATGGGGGCGGGAGGCAGCAGATGCTTGATTGGGGTGCGCAAGGGAGTGTGCAGGCACCCAGTCGCTGGCATCATTGCACGCTGTCAGCCCACAGGGGAGAAAAGCAGAAAAGAGAATTCCAGTCGCAGCAGCTTGATGAGACACGAGAAAGGGTCCTGAAGGAACTGGAAGTAATAAGAGCTGATAAAGCAATGGGGCCAGATGGGGTGCACCCCAGGGTCCTTAAAGAACTAAGAGAGGTGGTGGCTGAACCTCTGGCTATCCTGTTCAGCCAATCACTGGAAACAGGGGAGGTACCCAAAGACTGGAGGACAGCAGATGTAGTCCCTTATACAAAAGTGGGAACAAAGAGGAAGCAGGAACTACAGACCAGTCAACCTCACCTCGGTAGTGGGAAAGATCATGGAAGCACTACTGAAGGAGAGATTGGTGGAACATCTGGTTGTCAATGGACTACAGGACCCAAGCAGCATGGTTTCCACTAGGGAGGTATGTCAGACCAACCTCATTGAATTTTTTGACTGGGTGACTAGGGAGGTGGATCAGGGGAGGGCAGTGGACATGGCCTATCTGGACTTCAGCAAGGCCTTTGACACTGTGCCACATAGAAGACTATTACACAAACTGGGGAATATGGGTGTGGGCAGGACAGTAGTGTGGTGGGTAGGTAACTGGCTGGGTGGCAGGACACAGAGGGTGGTGGTAAATGGCTGTCACTCCACAGAGGGAAGAGTGACCAGTGGGGTACCACAGGGATCAGTGCTGGGACGGTCCTATTCAACATCTTCATCAGTGACATTGCACAGGATCTAGAAGGCAGAATTTCACTGTTCGCTGATGACACAAAGTTCTGTAACAGAGTAGACACACCAGAGGGTGTAGACAGAATGAGAAGGACCTGCAGAAACTTGAAGAATGGTCAAGGGTTTGGCAGTTGAAATTCAATGCAAAGAAGTGCAAGATAATGCATATGGGGCACAAAAACCCTGGCACAATATATCAGTTGGGGGTGAGGATATAGCATGCACCAAGCAGGAAAGGGATCTTGGGGTTGTCATCTCTGATGACCTCAAGGTGAAACAGTGTGACAAGGCATCAGGTAAAGCAAATAGGATGCAGGGATGTATAGGCAGGGCATCACCAGCAGGAAAAGGAGGTCATAATTCCGCTATACAAGACACTAGTGAGGCCCCACCTGGAGTACAGTGTACAGTTCTGAGACCATACCTAAGTAAGGACATAGACAGGGTAGAGAAGGTTCAGAGGAGGGCAACAAAGATTGTGCATGGGTTGCATCACAAGTCCTATGAAGACAGGTTGAAGGAACTGAACATGTACTCCCTGGAGGAGAGGAGGGAGAGAGGGGATATGATAGAGACATACAAGTATCTTACAGGGAGGAACAGGGTGCAGGAAAACACTATTTTTAAGTGAAAAAGATGTTTCAGGACTAGAGGGCATGGGATGAAGTTGGAGGGAGGACGATTCAGAGGAAACATGAGAAAGAATGTCTTCACAGAACGGGTGGTGGACAAGTGGAACACCCTGCCAGAGGAAGTGGTGGGAGCTGAAACAATCACGGGATTTAAGAATGCATGGGATAGACATAAAGGAATTCTAGAGGTCAGGGGTAAGGGGAAATAGACTTCTAGGAAAACAAACTGAACTTACAAGCTCAAATGGGCAGACTAGGTGGGCCATAGGCCTTATCTGCCGACACTGTCTATGTATCTATGTATCTATGTATGATGGCCAGCTGTGGCACCTGTGCTGGCTCCAGGAGGGATCACCAAGGTGTAGATCTGTGTTAGGTGGGGGTGGCTGCCCCAACCTCCCTGCCCGCAGGGGGTGGGCCGTGGGGCAGCGGTGGGTGATCGCCCTCCCACGGAGACTGATACGGAGTCAGGCGGTGGCGGAGAAAGGATGCGAGGACAGATTGACTGACTGAAGCCCCAGGTGAAACAATACCCTCAAAAAAAAAATCAAACTCATACATGCAAACATTTCAGGCACTTCAGCGCCACATTGATGTGTGCAGGAGCAGCAGTCCACCGGGATTTTATTGTGATGGGTAAATGTTCCAACTGTAGTTAAAATAATGTGAAATGATACATTTGTCTCCAGATGTCAGTTCATATATCACGTGCAATAACAGATGGCTGCAGGTATTCTAAAAGTTGACAGCATCCCTTTTATGTCCAATATGTTAAAACTGAATAAATTTCATGTTTTCAAGCAACTTAAAACACTTTGTAAGTTGTATTTTTGAATATTTTTCTGTATAAATTATAAGTATGTTAAGGCACTTCAAGATGTGTGATTATGGTCAATAATCATATCTCTCTCAGGTGTTTAAAGGCGCGGTGCAAGTGCCTCACCTTAACACCCTTGAGAGGGTGTGTGATTACTGACCCATAATCACGCACCTCATCATGCTACTGCATACATATATATATATATATATATATATATATTATTTTCAAAAAATGGTGTAATGCACCAGTTAGGGTAATTTAACATCACAAAAGTAGGGAAATGTAGCATTAGGTTTTCCCACCCTAACACTCCCCCTCCCCCCAAGCACCAAAAAGAAAACATTAGGGTTTTGGGTCTCCAAAGTCTTGGAAAATCAGTGATGGGGTCTTTCTTGGGAGTTGTCAACTCTAATGCCCACCCCATTCTGTGAACAAACAATGTCACACATGATCGCTTTTCTTCAGGCAGGGCCCACGGGGGGGGGAGAATTAGGGTTGACAACTCCCAGGGAAGACCCCACCACTGATTTGCCAACACTACAGAGACCTAAAACCCTATTTTTTTTCCTTTTGCTGCTTGGGGAGGGGGAGCTTTAGGGTGAGAAATCTTAAAGCCACATTGTCTTACTTTTATGGTGTTAGGGTTACCCTAACTGGTGCATTAAGGCAGTTTTTGCAAATAATTTCATTACTTTTGAGACAGTATAATCGAATCCTCATTTGCTGTGGGGCGCAAGGCCCATTGGGCCCTGCACTCCCATAACTCCATAGAGGCATACATGCATGTTGCCATGGAAGCACAGGGCCCAGAGGGCCCTGCACTTGTATTTCAGCCAAAACATCAACCAAATTGTCAGCATAGCCTTGTTATTACCCCACCTCATGAATACCGTGCTGAGAATTTTCAAATCCCCACCGAAGTGTCATTCCATGCCACCGCAAAGTCATTCTATGCAACAGGTGCGAGAACACATTTTGGCCTGGATTTGAAAAATGACAGCTGTCACATCGTGTGTGAGTGTGAAAATGACCATATTGAAAATCTGGGGTCAAAGTATTTAAAATTCCCAAAGTTATGAGCAAGCATAGTAACATTTCAATGCCGTGCATAACTTTGCCATTTCCCATATTTTTACCCAAAGGGAGAAATACAGATGAGTATGAACAAAATAGGCCATTAACAGAATAAAGGCCTATGCCCATTCATAAGGCAGAAAAATGGCAGACTGGATGGGCCTTATGGTCCTTATCTGCCGTCAACTTCTATGTTTCTATGTTTATGTATCTATGTTTCAAATTTTCAACATAGCTTTCTTATGACCCCACCTCATGAACAAGGGCAGTGAAAATGTTCAAATCCTGCCTGAAAGGGGATTTCTCCAAGCGACTTACAAATTGCCTTTCAGGACAGATTTCCAGAATTCCACTGCCATTGTTCATGAGGTGGGGGTTCCTAAAAGGCCACACTGAAAATTTGGTGTCAAAATATGAACAAATTGCAAAGTTATGCATCAAAGTTGAAAACCCCATTGAAATACATTGAACCCCACTTACCTTAGTTTCTCATATTGCAGTTGTCAGATCCAGCAGCAAGACAAGTCTTCAGTCGGAGAGTTGATCTTCACCCTGGGACCTGTTCAGGTGCGTGATGGTGTGTGGGGCATGTAGGGGTGCAGGGTGATCAGTGGGAAATCAGATCAGTGAGGGACCTTATTTTTAACATATTTAAAAGACATTGCGGAACAGTTTTCTTTATTACCGGGTACTGAAATACAGGGATGGTGATCAGAGAGGACCATTAGACACCAGGAATACTGAACAAAATATGGGGATGACAATTGTGGGGGGTGCCACTAGACACCTGGGATACTTAACAAAATATGGAGACAGCGATCAGAGAGGGTGATGTACTAGACACCAGGGATACTGAAAAAATACAGGGATGGCAATCAGAGGGGGAGGTGCCACTAGCCAGCAGGGCAAAATCACATACATAAATGGACAGCACTGGAGTGGGGGGCACCAATAGACACCAGAGAAATGGTGGCTCACAGCTCACACTGCAGCATGCAGCATGAGTTCCTGCAGCAGCTGCAGCACTCAAGAAAGTTCACTGCTCTCATACAGAGAATTCAGGTTAATGGCTCCTCTCGCTAAGCTGGGCACCCTGGATTTTGGGGTGCCCAGAAAACGTATTTATGATAACTTTTTAAACAAACAAACAGAAAAATATAGCTGAACAGGTCCCGTTTATTTAGGTTCAGGTGTTTGTTTTTAAATACATAATTTATTTGCACTTTTGGTGTTTCAAAGTCAAAAACAGTAAAAGAAAATGGCAGCCATCTTGAGTGCTTTTTTCCCCACAGCAAGTAAATCATGCAAATAACCACCCGTGATGTGTTTTTTACCTCCGTGGTAGGTTTTTTCTATATATGAACAGTAAATTACAACGTGTTAACACTTGCAAATGTTTTTTATTGATAGCACTGTTTTTTTTTGTCGATCAGTTGAGCATTATCCTAAAAATCATTACAATTCAAAACTGAATACATTTTTCACCAAACCATCCAAAGGCACACCCTTGGCAAAGGCCCCATCATCCCTGAAAAATTCATGAATACATTTCATATTATCTAGGCTGTAGGTGAGAGCAAAAAATACCCAATGTTAAGTACAGGGAAAAGGGTAAATTTTTTTCACTTTTTTGACCCTCTATATCTTGGAAACTATATAAGATGTCACAAAACTGTTTGTGTCTTGAGACCCTGAAAGCCTGACAGCGCATACCAATTTTTGTGCTATTTCATCAAATGATGGCAAAGTTATTCAGGTGCAAAGCATTGGGTTTAACATTGAACTACTGACTCAAGCCTAACTATAGGGGTAGTACTGCACCCCTGTAATTGTGCTTGTTAGGTATTAATGTGTTATTAAGATGTTAATAACACATTAATACAATGTAATTGGCTGACTGGTGTCATGCTACCCTAGCTGGTTACCATCATATATGGGGAAATATATAATGGCTTTTTCTATGGGGATGAGTGCCCAACCATGCCATATATAAGGGATACATGATGGGCATGAGTGTGATATGGCAAATATTGTCACTCCTGCAGGTGAGCTCTGGATATCTCACTGGTGCCGAGCCTGGTGAGATATCCAGGATTCAGAGTGACAATATTTGCTATAACGTATTTACACATCATGGGTGGGATATTCAGACTGTGCCAGGCTGTGGCGCAAGCCTAGGGGCAGCACAACTTGGATGCGCAGGGGCGTTGACAGGGTAAAATTCAACAGAGCTGTGCCATGGCACAGCATCGTTGAATATTGCTCCTTGGCCACCCACAGTGCGCATGGTGCAGTGGCACTGCGCCAATGCAAGTGGCCAGAGTGGAGCAGGAGGATGCGCTAGCACAAGTGCCATTGCGATAGGTGCAACTACCGCAATATTCAAAAGTGCACATGCAAATGGGGCCATAATGTATGCAAGGCACAAATGGGGCCATTTGCATGACATTATGGCCCCATTTGCATGTAGGTGCGCTGATCCCCAGTGACTTGCGCCTGGCACCCTGCCAGGCTGCAGCCATCGGGGACCGATGCCCCACGCACAAGGGGCAAAGTGCCCCACTGCCTGATCGTGAGCATATGTTGTTATGAATAGTCCCATGTCCCTGGTGGTCCAGTGGACCGCTCACAGGCGACGTCGTGGCCAGAAGTACAGTAAAACCACCCTCCCATATCCTGGTGGTCCAGTGGACCGCTTCGCAGCCTGATCACGGGCATGTTTAAAGATTAGTCCTATATCCCTGGTGGTCCAGTGGACCGCTCACAACCCGATTGTGGGCGTCAGTAATATCTTATGACAAACCAATCCAACCCTGGTGGTCCAGCAGTACCCCCTCCGCCCCTGCCCACTGGGCCCCGCCCCTCTCCCCGGTTAGTGGTGGGCGGCGGCTCTCCACCCACTTGCCGCCTGCCGACTGACTCCGTGCAGTGGGGCTCTGCCCGATGGTCACGGCGTGAGCCAATGGGCGTGCAGCTATACCGTACAACACAGTCCAGAAATGTGAATGGATCCATTCCCATATCTGGCGGTGTAGCATAGCAGAGCACCTACCCATTGGCTCACGCCTGGACCAATGGGCGACAGCCCTACCATATGGAGTCAGTCAGCGGGTGGCAGGGTGGCAAGCGGGTGGGGAGCTGCCACCGCCACTGACCAGGCAGAAGAGTGGGCGGTGGGGCTCAGTGGGCGGATGGGAGGGGGATAACACTGGACCACCAGGGTTGGATTGGTTGTCATAAGATATTACTGACATCTGCGATCGGGCTGCGGCGGTCCACTGTACCACCAGGGATATGGAACTATTATTTTCTACATATGCCCATGATCGGGCATGTGGGGGCTTCCTGCAGAGAGAGGTGCTACTGGAGCTCGGGTGGCCACTCACAGGTGGCAGCTGCCGTGTTGCGCCCTGCAATATGGCAGCTCACCTGTGGGTGGCCAGCTGTTCTCCTTTTTTTGGCTCACCTGTGTGCAGCGCAGGTAGGGGTTACGCATGCATGGGCTCAGCACATTCCCGGCTGAATATCAGGATGTGCGGAGTATGCATGGGCACGCCCCCCTACCTGCACCGCATACATTACTGATGCGCTGCGGCGCATCGGGATTTGTGCCAGGCTCAATCCCCCTTTGACTATCGTGCCGGAGCACATCAGTGGGTTGCGCATGGTGCAACTGTGTGGCACCATGTGCAACCCTTCTGAATATCCCTCCCCATGTATTCAATTTCTACAATAGGGCCAGGAGTTTCAGAAGTATTTTTATGTTGTCTTGTGTTCTTTTCCTGTTTATGTGTTTGCTCATTCTTGTGTGTTTTTCTGAATGGGCTAACAGTGTTCTACAAACTCTGGGAAACAGATGAGTGTGTTTTGCAATGCTAAATCAGTTAGTTTTAGGTAGGAGTGAGAAACAGACTATTTTGTGAAGCTGTATTCTTTAGAAGTCTGGCTGCAGTCAAGCTGAGAGTATCACAGTAATTGTAATGGGCTGAGAGGCAGAGTTTGAGAACATGTGAATGTTTGTAGTGGTAATTGAGTTAGCTGCAGGCAGCAGTGAGGAACAGACTTTTCTGTGAAGCTGTGCTCTTTAGAATTCTGGCTGCAGTCAAGCTGAGAGTATCACAGTAATGAGCTGGAAGTTAGAGTGTTGGGAATAGGTGATAGTGTTTTGTAATGCTGAGTTAGCTGCAGGCAGTAGTGAGACCTCTCATGTAGTTCTGCATTTGTGTTTATGGTAACAGCACAGGTGTTTTTTGTATGCTGAGGGTAAAGCTGCCTAGAGTGATGATATCAGTGACTTTTGTGTGACCTGTGTGTGTAAATGGCTGAAATCATCACAGTAGAGCAGAGGGTAAAAATATCACACTGCAGTGGATGATACACTGTTTTACCTCACTCATTTATCACTCACCCCTATTGTATAAATATATATACACATATATATATATTATGGGCTGGATATTCAAACTGCGCCATTCTGAGGCGCAAGCCCTTGCGCTACGCAAAATAGTTGCGCAGGGGTGTGGCCGGGGTGATATTCAAAGGAGTTGCGCTATTGAGCAACTCCTTTGAATATCACCCAACCCAACCACTGTGCATAAGCGCTAATTAAACTTGCACCACCGCAAGTTGTCAGAGTGGAGCATTCAACTTGCGGTGGCCAAGTACCATTGCGCCATGCGCAAAATCACGATATTCAAAAGGTGACATGCAAATGGGGCCATAATTCATACAAGGCGCAGGGGGGGCCATTTGCATCTGATTATGGCCCCATTTGCATGCCATTAGCATGTAGGTGCGCCGATCCCCGAGGACTTGCTCCTAGCGCCCTGCCAGGCAGCAGCTGTCGGGGACTAGCGCACCTGCATGTCGCGAGGCAGCAATGTGGCTCCCCACCTCCTCCCGTACATCTCCTTGGTGGTCAGTGGACCGAAATACCCGATCGCGGGCAGAAAGTAAATTGCCCCCAGACATGTCCCTAGTGCCCGATCGCGGGCAGTAAGTAAAGTGCCCCCACCCGAACATCTCCTGGTGGTCAGTGGACCGTAATGCCCGATCGCGGGCAGAATGTAAATGAACCCCGAACATGTCCTAGTGCCTGATCGAGGGCAGTAAGTAAAGTGCCCCCCACCCCAAACATCTCCCTGGTGGTCAGTGGACCATAATGCCCGATCGCGGGCAGAATGAAATTGACACCCCCAAACATCTCCCTGGTGGCTAGTGTCCCCCACCCACCACCCACCCGAAGCCCCACCACCCGCTCCCCGGCGGCGGCGGGCGGCAGCATCCACCTGCCTGCCGCCCACCACCCCGCCGACTGACTGCCCGGTAGGGCTGCATGCCCGGTGGTGCAGAGCAAGAGCCAATGGGCGTGCAGCTGCCACCGTCATGACAGTCAGATTTGTGATGAATCATTCACAAATCTGGACTATCACCTCATTATGGGCTGCCGCCCAGTGACTCTTGCTACACAATAGCGGGCAGTCGGCAACTGGCGGCAGCGGGCAGGTGGGATGCCACTCCGCCCGGCTGCCAGGGAAGCGGGTTGGTGGGCTTCATGGGTGGGTGGGGTGAGACACTAACCACCGAGGGAAGATCGCATTCTGCCCGCGATCGGCATTCGATCACTGGACCTCGAAAATGAGAGACACTACTGCCAGCGATCGAGCTTGCCAAAGTTATGTCGAAAATCATTGCATTCTGCCGGTGATCGAGCGTCTGATCACTGAACCACCAAACAGATGTTCGGCCGACCATTACTTTCTGCCTACATGAGCATTACGTCCACTGGACCACCAGGGATAATGAGCGGGAGGGAGCCACATTGATGCCCTCGATCGGGCTGGTGGGGGGAGTACACTATGCCCTTGTTGATTGGGCTGGGGGCACAGGGACTGAGTTGAGGGGCCAGCCACAGGTGGCAGCTGCTGCGTTCGCCCTGCAATGCAGCAGCTCACCTGTGGGTGGCCTCGACTTAAGCCTTTTTTTGGCTCAAGGTCCTGCAGGCTCAGGTTGGGTTAGCATCTGCACAGCCCGGCTGAATATCGGGCTGTGCAGTTTATGCATGGTTCCTCCCTCCTGTTGAGCATGCATTCATTTGCATGCGCTGTTGCTCAGCCTGTTTTCAGTGGCGCAACTGCCTCCCTGCTGAATATCGCAGAATGGCGCAATGTAGGACTTGAGCATGCGCGCCTTTGAATATCTGGCCCTATATATATATATATATATATATATTCTTTGAAAAAAAAAAGCGTTGTTAATGCACTCGTTAGGGTTAAAGTGACAAAAGTAGCTGGCCCGGTGGCACTGAGGGCTCAGGCACTGAACACCTTACCTCACTCCACGCTGGTGACCCATGTTCGGGAATGAGCATGGGCCGCCGGTGGTTGGTAGGGAGGGGAAGGATCGAGCACCCGATGGACTGCTCTTCCTCTCCAGGGGGGAGGGACTCCAGTAGTCGGTGCATGGGTGTCCCCTAGTGGAGGCTGGGGGACATAGCACAACTGATCTAGAGAGAGGGAGCGTGATGGGGCAGGCGCCGGGAGGAGAGCATGCAGACGCGTGCACGCTCCTTCCATTGGTGTCATTGCATGCCCCACATGCAAGGGCCAAAATGGAGGAAAACTGGTCCCGGTCGAACAAAGATGAGCCGTCCACCCACTGCAGGACCCAACCCTGAATGGCGCTCCCCACACTGAATCCCGAGAAGGTAAGTTGAGTCAAGGGGGGCCTCCTCGCCACCCACCACAGAGGGTAATCTGTGAGAGTAGGGGGTAGTGCCCTCATTTCAGGGTACGGAGCTGGACAGGTGGATGGGAATGGCAAGCCAACTGAGGACCTGGGCGCAGAAACAATGAAGGAAAAAAAAGTGACATTATAGTTTCCAACCCTGTGACAGGGTGATCCCTGTCTGGGATGGATGCCCATGTGTTGGGTGTCCCCCCCCCCCCATTCCTTTTGCTCTTTGTTTCTGTGGGATGGCCACTCGTGCTGGGAATGAAAATGAAATATGATTGCTGTAAGCTTGTGTATTTTGGATGTCACATTTAATGATTTAATGGAAAGAAAAGAAAAATATGATGAGTTTCAAGGGTTGGCAGGAGAAAGGCGAGAGAGTGTGCCTCGTTCTCCATTTCTCTTGCAAACCCAGTGAATCATTATGGACTTACTATCTTATTAAAACTATCTTTTGAGATGAAACAAAATGGAAACATAGCCTCACCCTTAACATAAAATCCCCTTAACCAAGAAAAGAGGAGTTAAGTCTAGGCTAGAAAAATTAGCATGTATGAACATATATGTCTTTGCTGATTGATGGGGAACTCCTGAGAATAAAAGTTTTATACTGGTTTTAGCGAAAAAGAGTGGGTCACCTGATGGCAATGTCATCCATGAAAGGCATAAAAGCTCACCACTTGGAGTAACAAAGATAGATAGGGGAATCAGTTGAATATTGACTACCAAGTGAGGAGGACCTCAGAAGTGTGTGCTTGTTTCCACACTGTTCTGTTTGCAAAGACTCAAGCTAAGCCTCAGGAATTTTCAAAATTAGAAAGTTTGCTGGGTACTGGATATTGAATAACCTTTTGCTTTCTGTATGATTACTATTTTTATTTTTTTATTTTCTGATTTGAATAAAATGACGCACGTTTGTATTTTTATGCATCTGACTTCAGGTTTGTTGTGTCTGTTTTATCCCACATCTTCACAAACCCTAAGACCCCACCCCCACCCTGCAGGCAGCAGCAGGCATGAGGTGTGCCTTGCCATTTTTAGCCCTAATACTCACCCCATTCCATGAGTCAGTAATTTGAGATGGGTACAGTATATGAGAATGTAGGGGCTGACAATGTTAAGGCACACGCCTATTGATTGTGATCAAGAATCCTGTTTCACGATCAAGAATCCTGTTTCAACCCAGATATCTAACTTTTCCATAAGAAATAAAGGACATTTTAAATTAAATAACTTTGGAATGGATTAATATTTTTTCACCAAACTTTCAAAAGGCACCACTGTGACCCAAGACCCATATACCTTAAACATTTCAGACCAAATTCCACACCATTGTTAAACAGCAGTGACAAAGAATTTGACAAAATAGTAATTTACACATTGTTTTGAGACTCCATATCTCCACATCCATGTATTCAACTGGAATGAAACTTGCCACATCAAGAGATCTTTGGTCATTGGTGGAGCATGCTAAATGCCATGCAAATCACTTGAACAGTTGGAAAGTTATTAAAGCACAACATTTTCAATTTAACATAGAAGTGAAGATTTAACCTTAACTACAGGGCACAACCACACCCCTATATTAGCGTTCAGTCTTCATTTCTATATTAAATCAAACTTTGGACTTTAGTAACTTTGCAACCATTCAACCGATTCACATCAAATTTTGCACGCACCATCAGGGACCAAAGACTCTGATATACAATTTTCTTTAACCACTTGCGTGGGTGTGGAGATACTGAGTGTCAAAAAATGTGCAAATTATCATTTTTGGTGAAATTCTTTGTCACACAGCTGTGCAAAAACAGCGTGGAATTTTGGTCTGAAATGTGTACTGTACATAGGTCTTGGGTCGCAGATGTGCCTTTTCAAGGTTTTTTTTTTTATATACTTGTTTAGTAGATTTCAATTCATTAAAAGACAAGTTCCAATCTCAATACTTGGTTATATGGTAACATGTTTGACATCAAACATTAATAGAATTATAATGCATACAAGCTCTGAGACATCGTTTTTCAACATCTCTACTTGAGTCAATTCCACAAGCAGAACATAAAATAAAATAGAACGAAAAGACAAACAGAACAAGAACAAGAAGGGGAACTGTATACCATCCAGTTAATTCTAACGGTGGGGGGTTCATTGTACCATATCTTTATACAGTTCCCATCTAGTCCATCTATTTAAAAACATTTCTTTTCTGTGGTTTGTTGCAAAAGGTAGTTCCATATTTTGAATTTGGATAACAATGACTGACTGTAACCTCTGAGGTGACTGCTGAAGCCATCTTTTGATGATGGTCTTAAGAGCTGCAATAATTAAGATTGCCCATAAATATTAACCCTCTTTTCCCTTAACTTCTTTGGATAGATGCCCAATAGCAAGTTCTCTGGGCCCACACCTGAAGGTATTCGAACAGCTCCATCAAATGATGTCTTATTTGGCCCAGAAATTCTCAGTAAGAGGGCAGCTCCACATTATGTGTGCCTGATTAGCATTTATACAGCCTTACTACTCCAGCATGTTGCACAAGTCATAGAACCCCTCTTGGCTAATCTATTAGAGGTCAAAAAGTATTTAATTCTGACCTGGCTGGCATATTCCTGCCAGTTTGGGAAAAAGTAGTTTTCAAGCAACTTCTATATACTTGACTCCAAGTAGAGGAGCTTAATGTTACGCCTAACTCCTGCTCCCATTTCTTTTGTATTGACTGTGTATTATGGGCCTTGTCTGCTATCAGATTCCAATACAACATTGTGATAGCCCCCTTACCATGTGTTGATCCCCATATTGTTTCCAACAGAGGGATGAGGTCTGCTGTCCTCTATGGCCATAGAGTGGTGCAATGTATTGTTTATGTAGTCTCTAAGCTAATAATAATGAAAGAGGTCTGAGGCTAACAATGAACATTTGACTTGGGCTACTTTGAAAGGGACTATACTGTTTCCTCAAAGCAGTTGCCAGGCTGCAAAAATACCTCTGCTCATCTGCTTCTGGAACCAGGTGTATTGACTTGCGGGTTGGAAACTTCTATCCATACATCACCAAGTATACCTCCATATGCTTTTAGACATGAATCCCCTTTTCATTCATTGAAACCACCCCCATAATGTTGTATGGATAGAAGTCAAGAGGAAGGTTTTGTCATTCAATTGTGATTGAGGGTTAAACAATATGGCTCTCAGGGGGCCATTATTTTGCTGTTTTAATTCAATCTGCTGGCAGTGTGCCTGGTATGTGGGGTGTGACCACAACAGGGCCTGCTTCATCTGGGCTGCAATCCAATAGTCTGACAAATTTGGACATGCTCTACCGCCATCCTGCTTAGGAAGAAATGAGATTTGTTTAGCCTCTCTAGGATGACCAGGGGCCTAAAGGAAAGTCAACAGCGTTGTCTGCCAGGTTGCTGTTTCTCTCTGGGGAATTAGGCAGGGAACACATTGATATAAATATAACAACTTTGGTAACACATTTGTTTTTATTATTTAACTTCCACAGAGGCTGTCTGCTATCTGCTTAAGTTTTCTTAGAGTGGTGCACTTAGAAACAATAAAATATCCAAACAACACTAAATGCACCCACTCTTATGGTTCATCCCAGTTGTAAGAAGTGAGACTAATGCCTTGTACTAATTGTACTACAGATGGAAAAAATGCTTCAGATTATGAATACTGTTTCTTTTAATCTTTGAATCTCTTTAAAAATTCCATTGTAATAAAGTACAAAAAATAGACAACGAGCACTAGGACAGACAATACATGCAAGAGCAGTGTAAAAAAGGCCTTACATTTCACCACACCTCAATGTGGTTTCATCAGAGGCGTACTAAACACAGTGAATTCTAAGTCTATATATACAGCTTTTAATTACAAGTGTTGTTTGGATAGTTTTTATTATTTGAAGTCTTGAGTGAACTGGGAAGGGCATCAAAGTCCACCTATGTAAGTCCGTCTTTATATGCCAGATCAACGGAGAGTACTTATCCCTAAACAAATTAATTGGGCATTTACATAATCTTATCCCTAAGTATTTAATATTATCACAGTCCCGCTTCATCGGATATTTCATTTGGATTTCCTGAGGGTCATGATCAGCCAGTACAAGAACTTCCGTATTTGACCAATTCAAAGTGTAACCCGAGAGCTTTGAGAAGATCTCAATCTGTTTAAACACTTCTGGAAGTGAAGATTCTGGGTTTGTGAAGTAAAGAAGGACATCGTCCACATATAAAGCTAATTTATGGTGTTTGTTCCCTAGGTCCACCCCCGCTATGTATGGGTTCTGCTGAATACTTTGGGCTACAGGCTCTATGTAGAAGGCAAATAAAAGGGGTGACAAGGAACAACCACGTGTGCCCTTGAGAGCTTAAACATTTGGGAAATAAGACATTAGCTCTAATGTAGGCTGTTGGGGCCGCATACATCCTGGCACAAACCAGAGAAAGAGGGAAGGAAACTGAAGCTGGCCAGGGTACCTTGCAAGAAATCCAAGAAGACCTGGTTGAAAACTTTTTTAGCATCCAAACTCATTACATAAGTGGACTGGGCAGTTTTCTGCAAATGTTCTATAATATCCACCAATCTTCTTATGTTGTTCATGGTCTGTCTGCCAAGAACAAACCCTGTTTGGTCCAAATTTATAATTCTGGGGAGTATTTGCTCCAATCTCCTGGTTATTATCCCTAATAGTATCTTATAGTCAGTATTTAGCATCGAGACTGGACAGTAGGAAAAGCAATTAGTCAGGTCCCTGGCCAGCTTAGGAAGAACATAAATTATTGCCTGAGACTAGGATAGGGCCATAGCTCTGGATTCCTCCCACACATGATTATATGCTCTGGATAGCAGGGGAGAGATCTCATCTCTGAATTTCTTAAAAAATTAATTTGGGAGACCATCCATACCTGGACACTTTCCTGTTTTTAAACATTTGATTTCAGCATGTATCTCCCCATTGTGAAAGGGAGACAAGTGCCCTTTTGTTGTTCTGTTAGCTTAGGTAAGTTAAGGGGAGAAAACTTCTGGTTTCATCTATCATGGGGAGGCACCCTTTCTATATAATTTCTCATAGAAGGACCTAAACGTTTCCGCTATCCCTCAACCATGTGTTGCCATTTTTGGTTTATAGGATCTCTGATCTTAGGAATGCTAGCTCTGGCCTTGTACTGGCACAGTCTGCTGGTTAATAGCCTGAGGGCCTAAGGGTCCCCCTCGTAGTAACGTTGCCTCAAATATATTAGCCTCTACTCCACTTGATAATCCAGAAGGGCTGTCAATTCAGCTTTCATCTTTGCCAATGTTTTACCTCTCTCTCTCTCTCTCTCTCTCTCTCTGTCTAGTTTTTTGTTGCTGTTTTTCTTCTAGGTCCCATATCTGCTCTTGCAGAGATGATCTCCGAAATTCTCTCTGTTTTTTAAGTGTAGAGGAAATCTCAATAAACTTGCCTCGGATGATTACTTTTATAGTATTCCAAAGTATCCTGGGAGAAATCTCTGGGCTATCATTCTCCTGTACTGTCTGTTCTATAGTTTCCTTTATTAATTTCTTTGTGTCCTCATTCTGAAGCAAGGAGGTGTTCAACCTCCAGAAGGTGGAACATTTAGCAGGACCTAGAGTGACCTTCATGTAAATTGGGGAGTGGTCTGAGAGTATCATCTCTCCTAGCCATGTAGAGCGACATATTCCCATCGATCCCTAGTGACCAGGAAATTGTCCAATCTAGAGTATGTTTGGTTTGCTTGTGAAAAAAAAGGTGTATTGTCTAGAGCCCTTGTACATTTAGTGCCACACATACGCTAGGCCCAGTTCTCTTTATAGTTTCATCACCTTTTTAACCACCCCATTTTCCCCTCTCTGTCAACTTTGATGAGGTGTCCAAAGTGGGATTAAATCTTAGATTAAGATCCCCCTATAATTAAATGGCCCTCTACCCACTCAGTAATCTTAAAAAGAAAGTCCCTAAAAATGTGAATTCAGAGCCTGGCAGTGCATATACCGACACCAGAGTGATCATGGCTCCATTGTACTTTCCCTTCAAACCAACAAATCTACCCTCTTTATCCACTATAGAATCTTGTAATGCAAAAGGGGTTTCTGAGGGAATTAATACTGCTGCACTCCTCCTTTTACCATTCTTGTATGCAGAAACCATAACCATCTGGTGGCCAAATCTACGCAGCTTATCATGCTCTTCATTACTCAGATGTGTTTCCTGAAACATTATGAAGGCAGCATTTGACTTTTGCAGGAAAGACGTTATTCTACTTCTTTTTATAGGATGGGTTAAACCATTGACATTATATGATAGCACTTGATCTCAGCACTGTGATCTCTGACTTATCCATTTATTTGGTCAGTATATTAAAGTCAGGACATCCTTGCTGCTTCCTGGATATCCCTACCGTCCCCTCGTGAGGTTCCCCACCCTGCCATTTCACAGGTCTCAAAAATTTCCCCTTGAAAAACAGTAAAAACTTTTAAACTACAAACATTAATTGTAAACTTTGTATTACTGAAACAAAAAACTCATTTGAGCTTCCAAGGTGAAGATCCCTTGCTCAAGTTTTGGGATCTCTATATCCAGCTCTCTCTCCCCCACTAATTTTTGGAGGGGTGCCAAAACAAGGAGACAGTAAATACCACACCACAAGCCATGGCTCTCCTCCAGAGCCCTAGATGAAATCTTTAGGCTCTCTGACTGCAAATGCAGCCTCTATGACATCACCGAGCCCCCAACTCTGCTCAGTTACTAAGCTGTCAGTGTTCCCTGTACAAGGAGAATAAGCACCCCCCCAAAGCCCAATTCTTGAGAAATGATAGTTTTATATATTCCACTGCGTTCAATAACCAAGTTTAAAAGAAAAGATGTGATGAGCAGGCCAGCCTATATTTGTCAGGTTTTGAATTTGGACTGACTGCTTAACAAAACTACCCATAAATATTAAACAGTGCACTCTCTTTTAAAGTTTCTATTGAGCTCTCCAAAGCCAGTTCAGAAAACCAGAAAGGAACCAAGTCCCCACATTTAACCCAACTTTTAAGGTCCTATTGTGTTTGTGAACACAGTCCACCTGACAACTGGAACTTAATTAAAGTCCAAGGACACATCTTGAAAACCTTTCAGCAATATGCAACCATTATAAATCTCTCAGTTCCTTCTCTTCAAATTAAGAACTGTGCTTCTCAGCACCAAGGAAGTCCTCAACAACAACACATAGCTGTGCATAACAGAAAAATAAAGAAATCTCAAGAGAAGGGAGAGACACCAAAGTTAGCACTCAAAAAATGGCTTGTTACCAGTTCAGTCTTGTGTGTCCTTATGCTGGTTGTTCCAGTTTTCCTGAGCCTTCTGTAAGAATGAGCGAATGACTTGTAGAGAGGCTAGTGATGATGTCATAGTCCCATGCCCTCTTTTCCTCCTGCTCAGTGCTGTTGTCCAATCTGCTTGGTCTCCTGCAGCCTGCTGGGATTTGGAGTTCTTTGCAATGGGGTCCAGAGGTTCCGTGAGGCCCATTTCCACCAAGGCCCTTCTAGTTTCCTCCGCAGTGTCATAGACCCAGACTCCCTCTGACCAGACAACTCTCATTTTTGTTGGGTATGGCATGTGAAATCATATCTGTTTAGCCTGAAGAAGCTTACTAATGTCCACATACTGCAGCCTTTGTCTTTGGATTTCAGGAGGAAAATCATGGTCAAAATAAAGACGGTTTGTCAAGTAGGTAACTTTTTTTGTTTCCAGGCCTTCATTAGCAAATCTTCTTTTGTTTTGTAGCTGTTAAATTTAATATTGATGAATCGAGGTCTTGCACCTGCTTCTGTGGATTTTGGCTGCAATGCTTTGTGGGTCCACTTGATGCCCAGCTAATAGCCTGTGGGGAGCTGCAAGAAGTCCGCAAGTAGGTCCGAAATAAAGTCGACCATCCAACCGGTCTCTGACCCCTCTGGTAAGCCATATAACTGAATATTTTCCCTCTGTGAGTGACTCTCCAAGTCTGTGCACTTTTCCTGCAGCTGTTCTATGTGGGTCATGAGAGCTTGTAAAATGAGACCTGTTTGGGCTGCCTCACCCTCTGTTGGGGATATTCTTTCCTCTGCACTCTACATTCTATGTTCCAGCTCTGATAGTTTTTGATTTAGCTGTCGAAATTCAAGTTTAGTCTCAGGCCTCATTTCCTTGATCTCCTTAAAAAGCTGTTCAAATTGGGAGCGTGATAGGTGTTCATGCTCTTCCTCTGTGTCCACCATGCTTGCAGGGCAAGGGCTCCGGCTGCTATCCCATTTGTGTGTCCTTAATCCGGATACATCCTTCAGTCCCGCATTAGCTTTTGGTCTCGACCTGCTCTGGTGGTCTTTTGTGCACCCATTGCCTGCCATTTCGAGTACTTTGGATGCAGTAGATAGGAAATTTCAGTGTTTTTAGGCTCTTAGGGATGGGAGCTCTCCTCAGCAGCTAGTTGATAGTTCCGTGACATCACCAGCTGTTGCATGCCTTTTCAAGGTTTTGTGAAAAAAATATGAATCTGTTCCAAAAGTTATTAAATTTTAAAATTTCCCATTATTTCCTTTGGGAACTGTTAGATGCCCCACTCAAAAATGTACTTTTTATCACAAATGTAGAATCCTTTTTCACAAATGGGAGAACTTTTGGCGCAAATGCGGAATCTTTTTTAATGCTGCCTCAGTTTTCAGTTAGCGATGGCAACTAAATTAGAGAACTTAAAAAATTAAAGGGTTTAGTAGACACAACAGGTGTCTTTACCTAATCTGGGCCCTAGAATCTGATTCTGTGATTAGTTTTTTGAATGTGGAAAATTGTTTTTCGCAAACCATGGAAAAAAAATACTTGAAACAGTATCCTTTTTCTCAATTTGTGAAAAAAGGCATTTTAAGACAGCTGTTTCTTTGTCACTGCACAGTTCACAAATGGTTTGGAATTTTGCTGTGACATTTTCAGGGTACAAAGGGCTTGCCCCACAGATGTGCCTTTTGCTGGTTTGGTGAAAAAATATTACTTTAATGTTGAGCTACACAGGTTTCAAATTTTCCTGTGTTTTTAACAGGGTAACATTGGAATGTCAGCTGTTTCTTTGGCTCTGCATACTACGTGATGGGAGTGCAGGGCCCTAACAAAGGCTAGCACTGCACTGTCTCAAACATTATGCATGGGTGGGAGTGCAGAGCCTGGAGGTCCTCGTACTCCCACATGCAAATATAGATATCATTAAGGACTGATGGGAGTGCAGGGCCCGGAGTCAGCTGGGCTCCCACAGGAAAATAGGGATACAATTGCAATATCTCAGAACTTATGGATGAATGGCACTGTGCACTCCCACACACAAACATAAATACTGTACCATTATGGAGTGATGGGAGTGCAGGTCTTATGCAAAGATAGCAGCACAGTGCCCAGAAGACCCTGCACTCCCACACACAAATACACAGAGGATTATGGAGTGACACAATTACACTCTCTCAAAAAATAATGGATTGTGCTGAGGGTCGAGGCACTGGATGCCACACCTTGTGTTATGCTGGTAACCTGGGTTCTGATGCAAGCCCGGGCCACCAGGGTTTGGCAGGGGAGGGATAGGATTGAGCATCTGCAGGACTGCTCTCCTATCCCGGGGAGGGATCCAGGGAACCACCACTCTGTAGTGGCCCCTGGTGATGACTGGGGGGCACTGTCAGAGCGATGGCAGCAAGGGGGGCAGAGTGTGGCAGACGACGGCACATCATACCTCGAACATTATTGCATGTCCACACTCTGCAAGGGGCATAAATCAAAGGCAGAAACATTGCAGAGCAATGATCTTGGTGGCTGATGGCCATGCCTGGTGACCCCCAGTTCCTGAAAGGATCCTGCCACAGAGTGTGAGAGCCCTAATTGGCCGGCTCTGTGGGGGTGCCAGATTGGGCCCGGAGGGGGTGCTGGTGCTAGCGGTCAGAGATCAGAGAGATCCACACCATCAAGGAAGGAGGTACAAAAAGAAAGAAGATAAAAAAATGGATTGTTGGGAGCGCAGGTCCCAGAGGGCTCATGCCTGGCCAAGCACGAAATAAAAATTGAGGGTGGGGAGATTAAGAGGAAACATGAGGACATTTTTCTACACAGAGAGGGTGGTGAACACTTGGAATAGTCTGCCACATGAGGTGGTAGGGGCAAGCACGGTGGAGGGATTTAAACATGCTTGGGACAAGCACAGGGGAACCTTGGGCAGGAAGGGAGTGATGAAAAGTCATTGACCACTTAGGGTGAGTGGATGCATACATGTATAGGGCCTATGGGCAGACTGGATGGGCCTAGTGGTCCTTATCTGCCAACAATTTCTATGTGTTTAAATACGCCTATGATTATACTATCTCAAAACATAAGGAAATTATTTGCAAAAAACTTTCTTAATGCATCCATTAGGGTTCCAGTGACAAAAGTTGGGAAATGGGGTCTTAGGGTTCCCAACCCTAATACCCCAGCCCTACCCTAACACCCCAACCGCACCCTGCAGGCAGGAACAGGCATGGGGTGTGCCATGTTGCTGTCAGCCCTAATGCTCACCCCATTCTCATACACTGTACCTATCTTAGCTTATTTACACATGGAATGGGGTGAGTGTTGGGCTGACAACCCCATGGTACACCCTATGCCTGTTCCTGTCTGGAGGGTGGGTGGGGGGTGTTAGGGTTGAGAACTCTAAGACCCCATTTTCCAAACTTTATTGCTGGAACCCTAATGGATGCATAATGCACTTTTTTGCAAAGAATATAAATACAGTATATGTGTGTGTGTGTGTATATATATATATATATATATATACAAAATCACACATACCCCCACAATGCAAAGCATCATGGGCTGCATATGCAAATCACCACAGAATGTTATGCTGGTCCAACTTTAAGCAGAATTGCATGGTGCCGAAAGGCCTCTCACACAGTTTGCAAAGGGTGCTAACAGAAGACATGAACACGTGTTTCATCCACCAGGACTCATCAGTATGCCTCATCTGTTTAACACCCCAGTGGACTGGACCAGCTACCCCTAAGGCAGTGTGCCTGGGATATATTGTGGTGAACCCATTAAAATAAAAAACATTTAAAGACAAAGAACCTCTGTGCATAAACACTGAGGCAAGGGTTACCCAAAGGGCATTTGGCTGGGAAGCCAAGTTTCAAGAAAATACAAAATCACACATGCCCCCACAATGCAAAGCATCATGGGCTGCATATGCAAATCACCACAGAATGTTATGCTGGTCCAACTTTAAGCAGAATTGCATGGTGCCGAAAGGCCCCTCACACAGTTTGCAAAGGGTGCTAACAGAAGACATAGACACGTGTTTCGTCCTACCAGGACTCATCAGTATGCCTCGTCTGTTTAACACCCCAGTGGACTGGACCAGCTACCCCTAAGGCAGTGTGCCTGGGATATATTGTGGTGAACCCATTAAAATAAAAAAACATTTAAAAGACATGCAATTCTGCTTAAAGTTGGACCAGCATAACATTCTGTGGTGATTTGCATATGCAGCCCATGATGCTTTGCATTGTGGGGGCATGTGTGACTTTGTATTTTCTTGAAACTTGGCTTCCCAGCCAAATGCCCTTTGGGGTAACCCTTGCCTCAGTGTTTATGCACAGAGGTTCTTTGTCTTTTAAATGTTTTTTTATTTTAATGGGTTCACCACAATATATCCCAGGCACACTGCCTTAGGGGTAGCTGGTCCAGTCCACTGGGGTGTTAAACAGATGAGGCATACTGATGAGTCCTGGTAGGACGAAACATGTGTCTATGTCTTCTGTTAGCACCCTTTGCAAACTGTGTGAGAGGCCTTTCGGCACCATGCAATTCTGCTTAAAGTTGGACCAGCATAACATTCTGTGGTGATTTGCATATGCAGCCCATGATGCTTTGCATTGTGCGGGCATGTGTGACTTTGTATTTTCTTGAAACTTGGCTTCCCAGCCAAATGCCCTTTGGGGTAACCCTTGCCTCAGTGTTTATGCACAGAGGTTCTTTGTCTTTTAAATGTTTTTTTATTTTAATGGGTTCACCACAATATATCCCAGGCACACTGCCTTAGGGGTAGCTGGTCCAGTCCACTGGGGTGTTAAACAGACGAGGCATACTGATGAGTCCTGGTGGGAAAACACGTTCTATGTCTTCTGTTAGCACCTTTGCAAACTTGTGAGAGGCCTTTCGGCACCATGCAATTCTGCTTAAAGTTGGACCAGCATAACATTCTGTGGTGATTTGCATATGCAGCCCATGATGCTTTGCATTGTGGGGCATGTGTGACTTTGTATTTTCTTGAAACTTGGCTTCCCAGCCAAATGCCCTTTGGGGTAACCCTTGCCTCACTGTTTATGCACAGAGGTTCTTTGTCTTATATATATATATATATATATATATTCTTTGCAAATAACTGCATTAATGCATCAGTTAAGGTGAATACCACAGCAAAAAAAGCATGGAAATGAGGTGTTAGGGTTTCCAACCTAACGTCCCACCAAAGGTTCCCACCTCCACCCCACCCCATCCTCCACCTCCACACCAACAGGCATGGAGTGTGCCATTGGTCATCAGGCCAAACTCTCACCCCATTGTCTTATACTGTAGTATGTCAGCTTGTTTATACATGGAATAGGGTATGAGTTGGGCCTGATGACCCAATGGCACACCCCAACACTCTCTTGGCATGTGGAGGGTGGGGGATGGGGTGAAATATGAAAGTGAGAACATGAGTGGGGCATTAGGGCTGAACCCTAACACCTCATTTCCCTACTTTTGTCACTGTGGTATTCACCCTAACTGATGCATTAACAAAGTTTTTTTGCAAGGAATTTCACTTCTTCTTCAGATAGTATAATTGCATCCTCATTTTACTGTGGGAGCACAGAATCCAATAGTACAACACTGTCCATATGTCACAGTGGGAGTGCAGAGCCATTCCTCCATCAAGATAGTACAACAGTATCCATATGTCATGGTGGGCATCCCTCCACCACGATAGTACAACAGTGTCCATATGTCCAGAAAAATATCGGCATTTTGGAACTTCCCCTCATGAACGGTGCAACTGTGATTTTGTTAATCCATCCCAAAAGTTGATTTTGCACAGCAACCTCACCATTCTGTGCCACACATGTGAAAACATGTTCCGGGCAGGATGTGCAAAATGATAGCTGTACTGTTCATAAGGAGATGAGAAAAAATGGCAATGTTGAAAATCTGAAGTGAAAATATTAAAAACTTGTGAAGAAGTTGCTCGCCGGCGCTTCATGAAGAAAGTCGCAAGAGTGTGAGCTCCATCTTTCCTTCCAATTATTTTTATTATTTTCAGCCCATTTCTAGAAAAATTCACCTTTACTGCCACTTGATTTATAATATGGTCCCAGGGAAGTGAATTGGGTACTTTTTTGAAGCTATTCTATTTTGGAAAGTATTTTTTCCTTTAGGAGAGCTTATGGTTCAAATTACAAATTTTTCGATGTCTACCGGGAGAACCCACTCCCCTCTGTCACCAGATCGCAACAGCTATAATAAATTTGAATTCAGAGATTACATGGAAAAATCCAGTCATTTCGCTACAAAAAATGACATTTCACAACGAAAAGAGATACTGGCTGAAATAAGGATGGGCCAAATTGAAGTAAAAAACTCCACAACTACTCTCTCCAAACAGCAGGAAGAAGTGCTTAATCTGATTAGTAAAAATGATAAAAAAATCTCTGAATTGACCTCAGTAGTTTCACATTTAGAGCAGCTGACAGTTAAACAGTCTGATCAAATTCGTTGCCTAACTCAAAAAAATAGACGACCTGGAGAATAGAGGCCATTGAAACAATATCAGGATATTAGGCGTACCGGAAGGGGCAGAAGGAGAAAATATGATATCCTTTCTTAAAAGTTTTTTACCTGACCTTCTTAAGTATCACTGGCAGATCCCATTAGAAATTGAGCAAACACACAGATCACACGGTCCTAAACCTGTCAACCAGAGACCCAGATCAATAATTGCTTATTTACTATGGTTTTCAGTGAAAGAAGAAATTATGATACTGGCAAGGGAAAGAAGATCGCTAAAGTGGAAAGGAGAAAATATCCTAATTTTTCAGGACTTCTCCAGTGAGGTGGTTAATAAAAGAAAAGAGTTTACTGAAGTTAAACAGTGCTTGAGGGAACTGGGCTTAAGGTATTTTTTAAATACCCTGCTACTCTCGTTATACAGGAACAAGGGGGAAAAACCTCTAAGTATGATTCCATTAATGAAGTCTGGCGCTTCATTCAAAAATTCAAGGACCTACACATTAGGAATTTAATGGCCACTAACTTGCATCATCAGACTTCAAAACTAGCTTGAGCTCCTACAGAACCTGTTTGTCAGTATTCTGAAGCTCACTCTCTACAGCCCTCTTCATGATCATGTGACTTACCGCAGAGGATTCCTACTATCAATTACCCTCAAACCTCAACCCCTCATCTCTATTCTGAAGTATCTAGTGGAAACTCAGAACATAGCTGGAGTTCAAACATTCAAAGAAGACCCAAACAAAATGTCAGGCAATCCAGTAATCCTCAATTAGCTATTTCTGACAGGAATCCAAAGAAAAGGAGCCGAAGCAAAGAAAACAGCCCTGCATCTTCTATCAATTCATTGCCGGATCTTACATGCGAAGGGGAAATGGATGCAGAAGAGTCTGGTGTTACTAGTAATGGTGTCCCTCACAGCAATCTTAATGATGAGGGAACAACTTTTTATGGTTCAAAAAATTACACGTGAAAGTAAGGGGAGATCCACTTCCTGATTCCAATCTCTCTCTTGCTCCAGCGTCCGTTAGATGCACAAAGTTTGTACTGAGGTAGGATTCTACAATCTGCCAAGATATTCTGATTTTCTGCTAAAGGGAAAAATTAAAGGCTGTTTGGACTGTATCCACTTCGATTATTATTCGTTTTGACTTTAGCAAAAATACTATTTATCTTTACATATGGCTTAACAATCTGTATATTGGGGGGAGCAAGGCCTAAATGTTTTTGGTTACTTGCAAATAAAGAAAATGAAGAATAAAAGAAATGTTGTATAGAATATAAAATAACCACAGCTATCTGATTCTGCAAACTATCTTTTACTTCTACGTCTGATGAATATTCCTGCTATTCTATCCAATCTCTCGTTTTAATTTCCTTTATTACTCTGTGTCAGAGCTAAATTCAACTTTTAACTGACTCCCCAGCTCAGTCTAAATACTCTTTTTCTGGTAAAACCCTAATGCAAATCATTGCTTATATGCTGGTACGTAGAGCCCAGATGCCTAGTTATAGTCTATACCCTAGGCCTGATTTCCACTAAAAGAGTACATATATGTTGGGCTCAGAATGATTCGTTCTCGGTAATGTTTAAGTGAGAATGTTCTGTTTTTGCTCGGACATGAAAATTGTTACCTTATGGGTGGATGGCCATGTACAGACAATCCTGCTCTCTTTAAAGCAGTGTTACGTGTGCAGTAACACCAGGGTTACCTTCCTATGTTTACACTACTATAAATCTGATACCTTATACTTTTCCAATTCTGCTAATCTATTTATGTGTTCAGGTTTCATGTTTGATGTTTACTTCTGGGAGTCAGATATCTTGGCTATCTTATTATTATAACTTAATAATTGCTGGTTGAGTGATTTCTCTAATTTGCATTTAACCAAACTCTACAGATCTAGAAGTTAATTTCCTTTTTTAGTGCATCACATTCTCTCTTGTGCTCTTTTCTGTGGTGTTTGACTGGTCAGTAAAACCTTGGACAGCAGTTCGGTGGACACTAACTGACTTTACGGTAGCTAACAACCTACTGTTTAATCTTATTTATAAACTACTTTTTAGATTTTGATCATCATTTTTTTTGGCTTCTTTGCTTGTTAATTACTAAAATGATCCAGTTCTAGTAATAACCCACAGTACACCTACAATAGAAGCTCCTGCTTAAATATGCTGTTCTGTTGCTTATTTATATAATTGGAGTCTTCTGTTTTATTTTTTTGGGGTACGACTATAGTTATTTCTAAGTTTTCATTTAAAAAACAACTGTTTACTAATGCTTCCTTATAGAATTACTTCTTGAAACGTGAATGGTCTAGGGACCCCTATAAAAAAAAAAAATTATTAACGTACCTTAATAATACAAAAAAAAGCAGATATTGCTTTTTACAAGAAACTCATCTTGATGATAAAGAATCAGCTAAATTATGCAGATCGTTGGTAGTCATTGCAGAATTTAGCACATTTAATTGTAAAAACAGAGGTACTGCTATTTTGATTAGGAAAGGTATAAATTTTGTGAAAGAAGATCATCATTCAGATCCAGAGGGAAGATTTCAATGCCTTCTTGGTACACTTGATGGTATTAAAGTTATGTTGGTTAATATATATGCACCTAATTCAAGCCAAAATGTGTTTTTTGAAAGGGTTACTGCATTCTTGAATAGTTACTCAGAATACAAAATTATTATGGGTGGAGATTTTAATGAGGTTATGGACCCTATGCTGGACCAAAAAAATATTAAAACCCCATTGATTTTGATTAACTATCACTTGGCCTTACATAATTTGGTTCAAAACCTTTCTTTAGCTGATGTATGGAGGATGGTAAACCCCCGAGCTAAGGATTTTACATTCCTTTCCAACAGACACCCATCATACAGTAGGCTAGATCATTTATCCATCTCTTCTGACCTTTTAAATTCAGTTTTTGATGCTAGGATAGACTCTATCACAATCTCAGATGACACTTTAGTTGACATGACCCTGGTCACAGAGGAAGGTAGACCAAAGGAATATAGAGGGAGGCTCAATACATCCCTTTTAAAGGACACAAAATTCATTGATTGGTTAATAAGTGAAAGTGAAGACTACTTTCAAAACAATGACAAAGATGAGATATCAAGGGCTTGCCTATGGGAGGCTTATAAAGCATTCATTGGGGCAGAATATTAAGCTTTTCAGCAGCAAGCAAAGAAAAGAGAAAAAACTAAAACCTTAAGAGAAAAACAACTGGAACTGACTGCTTCGGAAACTGAACTTAAAAAGACAAAATCCCTTCATTTACCACTGATACATAAAATAGAAATGGTTAAATATGAAGTTAACAGCATACTCTCTGCTCAAGCTTAGTATGCTCTATTTCACCTAAAACAAAGCTACTGGGAATATGGGGATAAAGCTGGGAAACTACTTGCTTATAAACTTAAAAAACCTGAATAGTCAGAACATTATTCCAGGAATTCAGGGCAATATGGGGAAAACTTATAATAACAATAAAGATATCAACAGGTTAATTCAAGAATTCTATATGAAAATATATGACCATATGATTATAAATACACTAGATGTGGATTCCTTTTTAAACTCAGTTCAATCATCTGGGGTTCCTCAGAAATATTTTGATCAATTAAATAAGGAGATCTCAAAGGAAGAAATATCTACGGCAATTAATATCCTACCTAATAACAAAACTCCAGGTTTAGATGGTTCCCCAAGTGAATTTTATAAACTGATAAATTCTAAAATATCCCCTCATCTATTTAATATGTATAAAGAACCTTGGGAAAACAACACTCTGCCCCCCACCCTTACACATCCCTGGTTAGTTTGATCCTTAAGAAAAATAAAGACCCCCTCTTTTGCGTTAGTTATCGACCTATTTCCCTAATGAATACAGATGATAAAATATTAGCTAAAATATTAGCACTATGTATTCAAAAAGTCATGGGATTTATTAGAGGAAAAGAGCAAGTGGGTTTCATGCAAGGCAGATCGGAAGCAGATAGTGTTAGGAGGCTAATTCACTCAATCTGGTACACCAACAAATCTAAGGAATCTTATATGGTACTATCTCTGGATTTATTTAAAGCTTTCAACTCTTTATACTGGGATTATATGTTTAAAGCTCTTGAACACTACAATTGTGGTGACAACTTCAATACTTGGGTCTTGTTATTACATAAAAATTCTGCAGCTCGAATCATTACTAATGGTCTTATGACTGACCCCATTTCTCTGGCTTGTGGCGCCAGACAGGGTTGTCCTCTCTCTCCCTTCCTTTTTATTTTAGCCATAGAACCCTTGATTAGAACAATAGAGAATGATATAAATATAGACGGGATTCATATAAACAGCCAAACACATAAAACATATGCTTTTATTTATTTATTTATTTAAGAGTTTTACCAGGAAAGCATACTGAGCAGAGTACCGCTCGATTCCAGATGCACCCGGGGGGTTACAAATGGTAAAGTAATACAGAAGTAAACATACATAAATATAAGTGTGGTACAAGACAGTTGGTGAGGGCAGTCATAATTACAATATACAGGTACAATTTCAGCAAACACATGGATCTGTAAAAATATCGAAATACTTAAAGGTATAACCAGACCAGTGTTAAATGCTGGAAGTTAGGTTGTGAGGGGTTCTAGGGGGAGGAATACAGGAGCAGCATGTAGAGAAGTGAGTATTAAGAAGGGCATTCTGGTGTGGAGTACTAGTGGCATGTCTAATATCTGCTGCCAGGGAGTTCCATAATTTGGGCAACCTGAAGCTGAAGGCAGCTTAGCCAGACAGGTGGATCTGTGGGATGTGGAAGGGCCGAGAGTCTGATGTTCCTGAGGTAAAGCGAAGCTGGTGGGGGAGGGCTGTTAGGAGGACATCAGGTAGGGGAGGGAGTGTCTGCATCCAGAATTTGGCAGTGGTTCTAGCACAGTGTAGCAATCCACGTGTTATGGAGAGAGGGAGGTCCACGGACTGGTAGAGGCCACAGTGATGAGTATTAGGAAGATGGTCCAAGGTGAACCGGCAGAAGGAGTTGAAGAGGGGGGTCAAGCCTGGATAAGGAAGTTTGGGGGGCAGCACAGTAGACTACATCGACGTAATCCATAACCGGGAGGACCATTTTTTGGACTATTGCTAGTCGTGTTGGTAGAGGGATGCAATTTTTCTTGCAGTAGAGGGTGCCCAGCATGGGATGCAGTTTTTTGTGTAGAGCATCTATATTCACAGAAAAGTCAAGGTACTGATCTAGCCAGACACCGAGATATCTATAGGAAGTGCAGGTCTTCAGTGGGGAGCTATCCAGAGTGTAGAACGTGGGGGGCAGGAAGGCGGGTTAGTTTGGCCCGAGAGCAGAAGGTGAGGGAGACTGTTTTATTTGAGTTTAAAAATAATTGATTTGAGAGGAACCAACATTGGATGGAGGTGAAGTCCTTCTGCAGACAGGCTGTCACTGCATTGGGGGATGAGCCAGAGACAAACAACACCATGTCATCTGCGTACATGTGGATGGCGGTATGTGGCAGGCAACAGGCAGGTCATTGAGAAAGATAGAGAACAGCAGAGGGCCAAGAACAGACCCTTGGGGAACTCCACTGGTGACAGGGAGAGAAGAGGAACTAGCCGAGCCAATCCAGACTGATTGTGACCTACCTGCCAGGTATGAATGGAACCAGTTATTTGTAGACACAGACAGTCCAGCTTGAGCGAGTTTTACCAACAGGGGATGTGAGACCGTGTCGAAGGCTTTGGCCAGGTTGATAAAGATAGCTGCAGTTATTTCCCCTTTGTCCACACCTGTAAGGATGGTGTTAGTGAGGCGAAGAAGAGAGGTGCTGGTGGAGTGATTTTTCCTGAACCCGGCCTGGAAGGGGGTGAAGAAAGATATGGCATCAAGATAGAGGTGGAGCTGGGTTAGTACAAGGCGCTCTTGAATTTTGCTGATGATCTGCTATTAACATTGACAAAACCAGTCCAATCGTATAACGTCCTCAAAAAATTACTTATACTCTTTGGGAATCTTTCAGGGCTACAGGTCAACTGGGATAAATCCAAAGAATTATGTCCAAACCCCTCTCCCTTCGTTAAAAGGAATTTAAGAGAAATCTTTGATAATGGTTGGGTCAAAGAACAAATAACTTATTTGGGCCTACAAATCTCTAATAATCTAGGATCACTGATTAAACTCAACTGTTTACCTTTGCTGCAGGAGACTGAATCAGATTTAATCAGATGGGGTAATTTACACCTATCATTGTGGGGTAAAATAAATTATATTAAAGTGATTATAGCTCCAAAGTTATTTTACTTATTTCAGAATATCCCATTTCTTTTGGACAAAAACCTGATTAAAAAAACTGGAACCTATGATAAGAGGTTTTCTTTGGAATAATAAAACCCCAAGACTCAGCCTGAATAAGCTATGAGCTCCTTATACATTAGGTGGTTTGGCACTACCACATTGGGAATGGTACCAATGGGCTTTTATTTTCAAACAAATCTCTAATCATTGGAATTATGAATCGGCGACTGATATACACAGCCCTTTATGGTTACAATTAGAAACATCCTTAAACCCCTATAAGATTATTGACTTTTTATTTATACCTATTCCTATCATTATTAGGGACAATCCTTGTTTAAATAATTCTATTAGAGTGTGCAAAAGAATATGTCAAGCTATAAAACCATCGAGTCTACCTTTAAGACAAATGCCACTATGGTCAAACCCTTTACTCACTAAAAAAGAACCCTTGTAACCCAATAAAATAAATGGACTCAAGTAGGAATTAGTAGAATTGGTGATATATTGTCTAAAGATTCCTCCACTCTGAAGCCAATCGGAAGGCGACCGCCAGCTATGCCTTGCCTCTGATTGGTGCGCCTTCCCCATTGACTTTTGCTTTACTTGCACCACCAAAACTGGTCGGGATTACTGCTCTTTAAATGTAAAATTCTCTAAAAAGGAGCTGTTTTTACTTTTATTATTGTACATTTTTGTGAAATGCCTTCTTGCTTGATGACTCTGTGATTACAGTCTTTTGGTGAGACTTGTGTTGGGCTAGGCGGCTGAGGCTTCTAACCCCCAGTCTTTGTTGTGTAAAATCTTCTTTTTTAGCACCTCTTGCAGATTGCTGCAATTCCAGTGCTTTTCCTGACTGCCCTCTCTTCTGTCCCCTCCTTTCCAGCGGCCCTGCCCCTCGGCACCCAGAGACGGTAGGGGCTCCGAGTTGCCAGCGGGCAGGCGGCCACCGCATAGCCGAGAAGGGAACCAGGAGGCCGGGAGAGACAGCCAGAAAGGTACTGGAAAGCCTCAAAATTTTGCCCGCCCCCCCCCTCCTGGGTGTTTCTTTTATACACACTTTCCCGCCGAATCTCTTATCCCCGGCCATAGCTAATCTCCTAGCCAATTCCCGAGCTAATTTCTTCACATCACCTTTAGTATCTTTAACCCCTCCCTACCCTCCACCATGCTACTGTTCCTCCTATTGCTGCTTTGCCTCTCACCTTCCTCGGATCCAGAAGAGGAAACTGAAGCAGCCCATGCCATGGTGATTAGGGTGGCTACTCGGGCTTGTCCCCCTCTGCTGTCCCCAGTGGATGCCCCCAATTCCCAAGTATATACTGCCGCTTCTGCACTGTAATCCTTGGGGTATCCCACAAAAAGGCTCACAACCAGTTCGGTACTCCATAAGCCCCCTGCTCCATTATTGGCACTATAATGACCCCCTATACCTGTCCATTAAGCTGGTACTTTATGACAAAATCTATAACCACACAGCAGGATCATCGCCCACTATACATTGGATCCCAAGCAAGAAGAGAAAGTCCTCTGTCTACTCCCTATTCCTATCACTTGGTGCCTTCATCAAACTAATCTTCTTTCTGCTGATCTGTGTTGGCACTGTTGAAATCAACCCTGGACCCACAGAAAGCTCTATCTCCCCAGCTAACTTAGCCTCCATAAATGGCCTGAGTTTTATTCATATCAACGCCTGCAGCCTCCTAAAAAAGTTCTCATTAATACAGGCCTGGATTGCACACACCTTACCTGACTTTCTGGTTATCTCTGAAACATGGCTCAAACCTGCAACAAAAGACAGTGAAATAAATCTTCCCAACTACCAGCTCTTCAGATCTGACCGTCCATCCAGGGGCAGTGGGGTAGCCATCTATGTCAAAGCAAACATCTCTGCATCCTGCCTCAATATTACATCACAGCCAAAGGAATTTGAATGCTTATCAATTAAAATAACCCTTCCCAACATATCATCTTTTCAACTGATTGGCTGCTACAGGCCCCCCTCTGCAGGCCTCAAACTCCTATCCCACCTAGGATCTATACTTAATCTAGGCCCTGAAGACACCATCATTTTAGGTGACCTGAATTTAAATTGGCTAGCCAATGCATCTGCACCCCTGGTAACCTTCTGTGACACTTATGGATTCACTCAGTTAATCAAAGAACCAACAAGGATTAATCCAAAGAATAATCTCAACAGCACACTCCTGGACATCATGTTGGTAAATAAGCCTCATCTGTATTCTCATGCTGGAGTGCTATTCAGTGACATAAGTGATCACTGTCCCATAGCTGGCATAAGATCAACAATCAAGCCACCCAACCCTGCAAAATTTCTCCCAAGAAGGTCAAAAAAGAACTTTAATATTTCAGGATATCTCCATGATTTGTGCCACACCACACGTTGGCAAGAATTCTATCTCACAGCTTCAATAGAGACAGCTCTTCAGGTCTTAAATGATATTATCATAAGTGCCCTCAATATACATGCACCCCTCACCAGTGCCAGAACCAAACTCAAATCTTGTCGCTGGTTCTCTGCTGACCTTAAATCCGCACTGCTTGCCAGAGATAAACTCTGGAAAAGGGCACGAAAGACCAAGGATCCAAATGACTGGCTTCAATTCAGAAAAGCCAGCAACTCCTGCACAAAACAAGTGAGAAATGCCAAGGCTGCCTTCTACACAGCTGAATTGGATGCCTCCTATCACAACCCTTCCAGGTTCTGGGGTACCATAAAGGGATCCTAGGTCAAGCTTCTACCCTGTCTTACCACCCAAAGTGCACCTAAATAGTGTTGAAATCACTGACAAGCAAGAAATCTTAAATGCCTTCAACGATCATTTCACTACAGTTGGCCTAGCTTTCGATTCCTCACCTGCAAACCTAATGAGGTCATCACTAAACTTACAATCTACTGAGGGACAAAAGGCTGCTTCCACATTCTCCTTCAAATCAATACTCTTAAAAGAAGTAGAAGACCTACTATTCCAACTAGATACAACTAAAAGCACAGGTGCAGACTCCCTGGATCCCTACTTTCTAAAAGTAGCATTGCACGCCTTAGCTGCCCCCCTCACTCACCTTTTCAATCTGTCCCTAGCCACTGGTTCTATCCCCTCAATATGGAAGACAGCTCAAGTGTTTCCACTACTTAAGGCAGGTGATCCCATGGACCTCAACAACTATAGGCCCATTTCCATCTTACCAGTACTGTCCAAAATGCTTGAAAAGTTAGTGAACTTTCAGTTAAGTGCCTACCTTACTAATCAACTCCTTAACCCAGCTCAATCTGGGTTTAGATCTATGCACAGCACCATCTCTGCCTTAGCAAAAGTTACAAATGACTGGCAGACTGCCTTAGACAAAAAGAATAACACCTGTGCTGTGTTCCTGGATCTAAGCAGAGCTTTGACCCTGTGGACCATGAACTACTAATCTCCTCTCTGAACTCCATAGGCCTTGACTCACTCTCTCTTAAATGGTTCAGATGCTATCTCTCCGGAAGAATACAACTGGTAAAAAATGAAGGTGACCTATCTACCTCTAAACCACTCCTAAGAGGTGTACCGTAAGGTTCCATCCTGGGCCCTATCCTCTTTGCCATTTACATCAACAATATTGACTCCAATCTCTCACAATCTAATATTCACCTCTTTGCAGATGATACTGTACTATATGTCAGTAATCCCTCACCATCAAAAGCCTGTGAGCTTTTACAGTCTGAGTTCTCCTCTACAGCACAACTTACTAGAAAAGAAATTACTACTAAATGCCAAGAAAATGAAAGCTATGTTCTTTGCCACCAAGAGCTGCTCTTCCACTGTCCCATCATTCACCCTCCCACAATTATCTACCATCCTTGGTGAAAATCTGGAATATGTAGACAAATTCAAATATCTTGGAGTCTGGATTGACAATAAACTTGACTATACTAGCCACAATGAAGAGCTCCTGAAAAAGCTTAAACAAAGACTTGGTCTATTTTATAGGATCAAACACTACCTGACCAGAGATTCCAAACAAAGGCTAATCCTGGCATCATTCCTATCCCTCATTGACTACGCTGACTTCCTATATGGTCACTGTTCCCTCTCCCATTTAAATAAATTAGACACCTTGTATCATAGAGCTATTAGATTCATTACAGATCTTCCCTCCAGCACCCATCATTGCTCTCTCTACAATGCAGTCAGTTGGACATCCCTACAACATAGAAGAAACAAAATGCTGCTGTCTGGATCTACAAAGCTCTGATAAACAAACTCCTTCCTACATCTCTGATTGTTTCAACGGATCACATCCAGGCCTTACACCCTAAGGATCAATAAACTCATCATGCTGAAGATTCCTATCACCTGCACCGGTATGGAAGGGCTGCAATCAGCTATTCCTAGCACTTATCTGGAATTCTCTTCAAAAGACCTTGAAATTGGATACCTCATTCCTTTAACATCCTTCAAAAAACTGTACACTAGTCTATTCCCAGAATCATGCAATTGCTTCCATAAGGCCTAGTCCTCTCACACCCCTTCCCCTACCCCTTTTATACTACCCCTATTTCTTTATTGTTCTTCTAGCTTGTTCTCCAACCTACTTCCTGTAAAAATGCCCCCAAGTCCCATTACCCTAGCTTTTATCCCTACAATACTGTTTGTTTCTTTCCTTTTAATATGATCTAGGTCCAATGTCATTTTGCCTTGCATATATGTAAATATTTGTATATCTGTCTCATTCATAAATCTTTGTGTTTGTGTTCATTCAGTACCATGTTTTTGTGTAAAATCTGTAACCTTATATTGTTATGACCACTCAGGTCCATCTTGTAAATGAGCTATGCTCAATGATGTTCGCCTGAATAAATAAAGATTTTGATTGATTGATTGATTGATTGATGTCATTCAAAGAAATAAGAGATGTCTATAGACTACCTCACTTTCATTTTCACTTTTATTTACAACTGAGACATTTACTCAAAGCCAATGTACTTTTAGATGACTACTCAATTCCTGGTAGCAAAGAATGGGATCAATTCTCTAGGATAGCACCCCTAAAGAGAGGAGCTAGCTTTATTTATAAACTACTTAATAATTGTCTTTTAACATCATCTCTAACCTATCCAGCCAAATGGAAATGGGAGTCTGAACTTAACAAGACCATCTCTGATTTTGACTGGAGTGAGGCCTGGAACATTGCTCACAAAGGTACTGTCGACATTGAAGGTAAGCTGATCCAATTTAAAATATTGCATCATTTTTACCTAGCACCCATCAAACTTGCAGAAATGGGTCTAAATAATACTGACAAATGTTGCAAATGTCAATCCCCGAAAGCTGATTTAACTCATATGTTGTGGAATTGTCCCAAGATAGCTCCACTATGGAGAGAGATTATTAAAGTAAGTGAGAAAACCTTACAAATCACCCTAATCCCCTCTCCACTGATTTTCATTCTTGGCATTTTTCCTGATAATTATCCTGTTACTCATCATCAGAAATGCTGGCTTACAGTAGTCTCTGTTTGTACCAAAAGATTGATTTTAAAATATTGGAAAAATCCTAACTCCCCTACTATAGTAGAATGGATTAATTTGATGGGATTTACAGCAAACAATGAATAGATTACTTATACTCTTAGAAATAAGTTGAATATTTTCTTAGACATCTGGAGTTTGTTATTTTATTCAATTCTGAAATAATTTCAATGAATAAAATAGTGTACTTGACCAATTTAAGGTAACTTTGTAATGCCTTGTATGTTGATTTTACTAGTGATTTAAACTTCCTAGATTATTCTCCCCCCGTTTTTTGTTTTTTTTTAGGTTCCTATAACTGAGTTTATACTAATTAGTTATTAACTCTATCTTTGATGATATATGTTAATTATATTTGTATTGTGTTGCAACTTTGAATGTAAAATTTCATGGGCTAGATTTTCAAAGCCCCAGCGCAAGCTGCGACAATGGCAGCTTGCACTGAGTGCGGTGCACCCGGGACCCTGCGCTCAAATTTCTATTTCTCAGGGTCCTGGTTTCTGAGTCCAGCAGCTTCTGGCAAAGGGTGTGCTGCACCTGACATATGGTGCACCCACCCGGAATGCCGCAATGGCCATGGGGAGTCTGCAGCACCCATGGACAGGGGCTGGCAACCAGGTACTGACCCCCCCAACACCACCACACCAACTGCACCAGCACCACAACACTCCCCGGTACCCTGGTGGGCTAGTGCCCCCCTACCCATCTCAGCACTCTCATCCCCCTCCCATACCCGATCCAGCAACCGGCACAGCCCTCCACATGCCACCCCAGCCAGCCGCTGAATGGGCAGTCCATGTGCATACTGTATACAGTACATGCACTGATGGCTCATCCAGAGCGGCCGTGGTAGCATGTGGAGGGCTGTGCCGCCGCTGGATCAGGTATGGGAGGGGGTGGGAGTGCTGAGATGGGTGGGGTTGGCAGAATGCACAGACGTGGATGTTGGGACCATGATGGGGTGGGGGGACCACTGGACCACCAGAGATTGCCCACCAGGGATGGATGGGGTGGGCCACATGGTGGCACATGCAGGATGACCCCCCAGGAGCTGTCTAAGTCCCCTCAGACCTGCCCCTTGCTGGTCTAAGGGTACTTGGCACTTGGTTTCTGAGAGGTTCTTTCAAATTCTGGATCTGAGGGCTGCAAGAGTCTGGGTCTGCCGTAAGCCCCCAGCGCCATGCCGCAGCCACTTTCATGGCACAAGGATGGTGCTAGCACACATTAGTGCAGGCAGCCTGCTGGGTGATGCAGGCTGCCTTTCAAATTCCCACTTGGTGCAGCCCTTGGTGCAAGGTGCCCTTGCATCAAACCTGTTTGACGCAAGCACCTTGCATCAATCTAAGGCCTTTGAAAATCCGACCCCATATGTTTAAAGGATTTATTATTCCAGAACTTTCTGAAAAAAATGGAAAATGTCTTGAATTTCTTGAAATGTGAAAAGTTTTTTTCTGTTCTGTCAAGATAATAAAAACTATATTATGGATAAAAAAATTGGTGAAGTTACGAGCGTGCATACAAACTGCACAATGTACACCCATAATACAGTCATTCTTTGGAATTTTTTCACCTAATTTGCAATATCGGCTTTCTGGGACCCCACCTCATAAAAAGTGGCACTGTTGTTTCTTGAATTGGTCCCAAAAGGTGATTTCGCACAGCGACTACTAAAATCACCTTTTGGGACTGAGAAATGAAATGACAGTGCCAGTGTTCATGAGGTGGAGTCCCAAGAACCCCATGTTGAAAACCAGTTGGGGTTCTTCTACAGTGACAAAAGTGAGGAAATTCAACATTAGGGTTCCCACCCCTTGCACCCCACCTCCACCCCACCCCCATCAACAGGCATTGGGGTATGCGTTTGGGTCGTTTGCCCCAACTCTCACCCCATTCTTCTACAATGCACCACCTCAGCTTGTTTACACATGGAATGGCATGAGAGTTAGGGCCGACAACCTCAATGCACACCCCAATGCCTGTTGATGGGGGCTATGGGTGCAAGGGTTGGGAACCCTAATGTCAAATTTCCTCATTTTTGTCACTATAGAAGAACCCTAACTGATGCATTAACAAAGTTTTTTTGCATAGAATATATATATATATATATATATATATATACATATACATATATATATATATATATATATACACACACATGATAGAGATAGATAGATAGACAGACAGACATATATATGTATGCAGTAAAGCATAACAGGGTGTGTGATTATGAGTCAATAATCACACACCTCTCAAGGTTTTTATAATGTACGGTGGAACGTTGTTACAGATAGATTAAAGTGCCCCCAAAAATGTTGTTCTACTGCATTAGTGACGTTCACAGTGCAGCAGAACGGCTTTTTGTCCTGCTGCTCTACGGATATCACAGAGCAGAGATCGCAAGCCAAATACCCAAACAGTCTGTCTTGATTTGTAGTGCACTTCATTCAAACTGCCCAGAATACTCATGTCCAGCAATGTAAAAAATATCGCTACATGAAACATCCCTAAATCACCACAAACAGTGCTGTGTTTGTTATGGGTTATCACTGTGTTTCTCTTGCTCTTTTTTTTAATCATCATCCCATGATTAGCTGGGCAGAAAGTGATAGCAGACGGAGAGTAAAGGAGCATGAGGTTAGAGGTCGAATGGCAACCATCAACAAGGCAACTATCACTGTTGTAGGATGGGGGAAGGGGTGCGAGGACGGTTGAATGGATGAAAAACCTTGCAGTCAAAAGTCATCTGAGGCAGCAAGAAGCTCATAGGGAAAGACCGACAAAATATAAAGTAAGTGACTATTTGACTGTGTTTTTCAGCTTCAGGATGATGACCTGGCCAATTACAGACCCAAAGGGAAAGCCACTGCAGACAGTAATAAAAATAAAAAACCTTGTTGTACTTTTGTCCTATACACTCTATAGAACAGTGTATGGGAGCCCACATACACAACAAGGCTAATCTTTAACCCTCGTGTTTACCGTGATGACTGAGGGACCTCTCGAGCTTCACTCTTGAGGTCCTGAGTCATCATGGTAACCACTTGGGTGAAGAACATCCTTATTGTGTATGGGCCACCATACTCTATCCTATATGTTAGGCATGAGGCATGTGTACACGTCCTGTAGTGGATTACCTATTACATATATATTCCTTGCAAAAAACTGTATTAATGCACTAGTTAAGGTTCAACTTAATTCCATAGAAGTAGGGAACTGTGGTGTTAGGGTTTCCAACCCTAACTCCCCACCCCCCCCAGCAGCAAAAGGACAAAACCCACAAGCAACCACAAACAGCCAGCATCAAGTAAGACAAGCAACACATTGTACAGCTGTTTCCTGATGTGCCACCTTTGTGGATTTGTATCTGCGGTTTGCATGCCGCAGGACATACACACTCACTTGTCACAGCAGATATAACTCCATGATGCTCAAATCACAACACTGCTTCTGTGAACAGAATCACAGGCCTCTGCAGCCACAGATACAAATCCACAATCGCCAAATTGCAAGAGTTCTTTTGGGCCTGTGCTTCTGTAGCCTCAGGAATTCATACACACACTGTAAGACTTAACGGGTCTGTGCTTCTGCAGTCACAAGTGTAAGGCATACACACCAAGCTCTGGCTGCAGTAGCATAGGCACCACAAAATCCATGACACAAAAATTGCAACAGTACTTCTGCCTGCAGCCTCTTTAGCCACAGGTGTAGAACATACACAGCAGCTTCAGGCTACAGAAGGGCAGATCCCTGTGGGACCTTCAGTTATGCAGCTAGAAGTACAGGAGGCATGCCTCAGACAGTTAGTGTTGGAACCCACTCAGGAGGGAGCAATCTTAGACCTGGTACTCTAAACAGGAATGGAGAGAGGATCTCAAATTTAAAAGTGGGTAGCCATCTGGGAACAAGTGACCGCCAAACAGTGTGGATCATGATAAACACAGCCATCATGATAAACACAACCATACAAAAGTGAGGGTACTGGACTTTAGGAGGGCTGACTTTGTCAAAATGGAAGAGTGTCTCAGAAAAGTACTAGCAAACGGGCAAAAAGAAGGGGTGGAGGAACAATGCGGAAACACCAAAATTGCAATGACAGAGGCAACAAACCTTTGTGTGAAGTAAATAAATAAATCAAAATGAAGGAAAAAAATACTATGGTTCTCAAAAGAGGTGGCAGGGAAGATTAGGGAGAAAAAGATAGCATACAGGAAGTATAAGGAAACACAGAAGGAGCAGGACTGAGAACTGTACCAGTTAAAGCAGAAGGAAGTGGGGAAGGCAGTCAAAATAGCAAAGGCCCAAACTGAGGAAAAGATAGCCAACTCGGTTAAGAAGGGAGATAAAACCTTTTATAGCTACATTAAGGAGAGAAGAAAGACCAAGGGAGGGATAATGAGGCTTAATAAAGGGAAGAGTTAGGGGACAGTGGGTGACAGTGAAAAAGCAGGGATACTGAACGAATACTGCTGCTCAGTATTCACAAAAGAAGAGGAGGGGGAGGTACCAAATCCAATCAATAGAAGCACTCTGGATGGGGGGGGTCGATACCAGTCCATTCACAGAAGAAATGGTTCTGAAAGAACTTCTAAAACTGAAAGTAGACAGAGCAATGGGCCCTGATGGGATTCTCCCCAGAATTCTAAAAGAACTAAGGGGAGAACTAGTGACATCACTGACTACCCTTTTTAACAATTCATGGGAGGATGGTGTGGTACCTAAGGACTGGAGGAGGGAGGATGTGATTCCCCTTGGGAGAAAAGCAGAGGCAGGAAATTACAGACCTGTTTGTTTGACCTCAGTGATAGGGAAAATGATGGAATCACTTCTGAAAGAAAGAAGTGTTGAGTACCTAGAGGCCAGCAGGGCACAGGACCCAAGGCAGCATGGATTCACAGCAGGAAGGTCATGTCAGATGAATCTAATCGATTTCTTTGACTGGTTGACCAAAGTAGTAGACCAGGGAGGGGCTATGGACATGGCCTACCTAGACTTTAGCAAGGCATTTGACACAGTCCCACACAAAAGATTAATAAACAAATTAGCCAGCCTGGGAGTGGGTCCCAGGATGGTAGCCTGGGTAAAATATGGGCTGGACAACAGGACACAGAGGATAATAGTAAACAGAGTCCACGCTGAAGAAAGGGGGATTACTAGCAGGGTACCACAGGGTTCAGTACTGGGTCCAGTCCTTTATAATGTCTTTATAAGTGGCATTGCAGAGGGACTGGAAGGAAAAATATGCCTATTTGCAGATGACACAAAGATCTGCAACAGGGTTGATACACAGGGGAGGGAGGGTGGAAAGGATGAGAAGGGACTTGGCAAGGTTGAAGGAATGGTCAAATGTATGGCAGCTTAGATTCAATGCAAAGAATGCAAAGTAATGCACCTGGGAAACAAAAACCCAGGGGAAGAGTACATAATGGGGGAGGTGCTAACAACAACAAGCATTTGTCAATGCCGAATGTTTATTTTTTATTTATTTATTTATTTATTTATGTGTTTATTTGTTTATTTATTTATTTATTAGAGTCTAGGATTACAATTACCTTTGAGGCAAGGCTCTTTTACAAAGGTTCCACATCAGGATGAGAACAAACAAGCAGGACATTAAGTATTACAAGATAACAGGTTACAGTTGTTTATCATCACCTGAGAACATACAGATTAGGTGGTACTAGAAGCATGCAGAGGACAGGGATAACATTGATAACGAGAACTTGGTGAGACACGAGAAGAAGATGCTGCCAGTGACAATTGCCAAAACACACAGGAAGTGCAAGTGGAAAGTGCAAGTAAGAGCAGGAGGAGGAGGGAAGGTAGAGGGGGAGAGTAGAGGGGTAGATGAGAAGGGACAAGTGCCAAAAAGGGGAACAGCAGGTTAGAGAAGACAGTCGCATGTGCTAGAGGCAGAGAGGAATAGGCGGAGGTTAGATTTGAATGGACCTAGCTTAGGTAGGGAGGAAATGTCCCTGGTGAGAGCATTTAGCCAGCTGAGAGCTCTGTAGGCAAAGGATCTTAGTCTCTGTGAGGTCCGGCATCTTGGAATATGCAGTAATTGAGATTCAGAGCCCCTTGTGAGGCAGGGATTGTGTGCAGGCTGCAGCAGAGCTTGACCTCTGGGGGGGGGCCAAGCCCATCAATGTTTTTTTAGCCATTATGCATGTTAGATACTTGATGCAGCTTGAGAGTTGAAGCCAACCAGTTTGGGCATATAGGTCACACGTATGGGTGAGATGATGGGATCCAGTGATGAGTTGGCAAGCTTTGTTCAGAGCCATAGATATGTGCCTGAGGGCGGTGGTGGAAGCAGAACCATAGATGATAAGGCCATAGTCGATAGTTGAGATCACTTAGCTCTGAACTGCGATCCTTAAGGCTTCCTGAGTTAGGCACTGCCTATGCCTGTAAAGCAGGCCAATACATGTGTTAGCCACTTTGGCAACATTGTCAGTGTGAGCCCCATAGAATAGACAACTGTCAAGAGTGATTCCAAGGTATTTGAAGGTTTGCACTTGTTCTAGGATTGCACCTAGGTGGTTTGCAATAGTGAGGGGGTGGTCCCGGTGCTTGTTTTGCGAGCTGCAGAAGAGCATGGACTTTGTTTTTTATAGTTGAGGACAAGTTTGTGTTTACTGAACCAGTTTTCAACTGAGGAGAAGCCATGCTGTAGTTTGCTTTGCAGAAGGTGAGGGTCCTTGCTGGTGGAGTGGATGACAGCGTCATCAGCGTATAGGAGGAGTTGCTCTGGACAGGATTGTGGAAGACTATTTAGGAAGATGCTGAAGAGAAGAGGCCCAAGGATGGACCCTTGTGGCACTCCAGAGCGCACTGGTCTGGCATCAGACTGAAAGTCAGCTATTTTCACTCTTTGTGAGCAGTTTTCCAGGTAGCCCTTAAACCAGGATGTAGATTCAGGGGACAGTCCGGTATTTAGTAGCTGAGAGAGTATTAGATGATTATGGACAGTATCGAATGCCTTCATCAGCTCAATGAAGACCACCCCTGTAAGAAGGCTATTGTCCATGGAACTATGGATTGCACCAGTGAATTCAAGGAGGGCTGAGGTGGTACTGTGACCTTTTCTAAAGCCGTGCTGTTGAGCACACAGGACATCGTAATTATCAAGGTATTCCGTAAGCTGGTCTGATACTATACATTCTATGGCCTTGGAGAGCAGGGGTAGTATGGAGATAGGCCGATAGTTCACCAGGAGGGCCCTGTCCCCGATCTTGTGGACAGGTGTGACAGAGGCGCATTTCCATCTGTCAGGAAACTGGCCAAGAGACAGGGAGAGGTTGAAGATTTTTGTTAATGGTTGGAGTACCTCATCGAGGGTGAGGGCAAGCAGCTTGAGGTCAAGGGAGTCCCCACCTGACCTTGACCTAGCAATAGCTTTACTGATGTAGTTGTGAGCTTCGTACAGTTTGACGGATTTGAAGTAGAATGGAGGCTGGTTTGGAGAGAGGGTGGAACTTGAGGGGAGAGTTTGGGGGTTGGCTTCGTTGAAACAGTCAGGTGGGGCCGGCCTGCCGGTGCAGTAGTTGGAATTCCGCTTGTGGTGCAAGCGACCCAGGTTCGGGAACAGATCCAGGTCATCGGAGGGCCGGCCGGTGGGAGAAGAATGGTGCGTCCCATGGACGGCTCTCCTTTTTCGGAGTGTAGGTGGGGAAGTGTCTGGCAAGCTGAGGACTCCTGGCGGAGGCCGGGTGACACTCACGCTACCGGCACTCATCATGCAAGGGAGGTGGGGCAGACGCTGGCATCATTGCATGTCCCCACCTCCAAAAGTGAACACAGGAAAAAGAGCAGGTGGGGCAGAAACCACTGTCTACGTGAAGCCCTCCTCAGGGCTTTGATTAGCCACCACCGCTGCAGTCCCCCGACCAGTCATTAGTCCCGCGGCACAGATAGGGGACCGTTGCCATGGCTCTGCCCTCCTGGGGGTAAGCCGGGGGTAACTAGGGGACATGGCAGCAATAGTTGGCGGTGGAGGCCCCGGGGACCATGACCAGGGCAGATGATGGCAGTGGACCTACCAGGGAAAAAAAAAAAAAAGAAATAGTCAGGTGGAAGAACAGAACTGAGGTCAGTGAAAGCTGAGTTGAATGAATTTGCTATGGTAGTCGGGTCCAGCGTTGTGGTACCATCTACGACCAGCATAGTGGGTGAGGTTTTTGTCTGCTTTCCTGTAATTTCTTTAATATTGTTCCAAAATGAATTCCCCTTGCCCCAAGTGTTTGTCAGGGCATCCTTATAGTAGGTAGTTTTCTGCTGGTGGACTAATTTTGTGCAGTTATTACAAGCTTGTTTATAATTCTGTATGTCAATTTGCTTTCCAGTTTCCTGAGCCCGTACCCAGAGATGGTCCCTGGATTTTAGTTGTGCTAGTAGTTCAGAGGAGAGCCAGGGGTTGCACAGGCCTTTGACTTTCCGCTTTTTGAAAGGGGCATGAGAGTCAAAGGTTTTGATGAAGAGGTTAAGGGCAGAGTTGACATCCAGAGCGTGGAAGACTGGGGACCAATCCTGCAGTCTTAGGTGGGATTTTAGGTGTTTCGACTGCCCATGTTGAAGGACTCTGCTGTTGATCAATTTTGGGGAGACCATGGCAAATTTATTTGTCCAGATGCAGATTACAGGGGAATGGTCACTTAGAGTGTCAGGAAGGACAGAGATGTTTGAGATGCGGGATGGGTGACTGGTCAATATCCAGTCCAGGAGAGTGCATTTGCCTGTTTTGTAATTTTGCCTAGTGGAGGAGGCAACCAGTTGAGCAAGGTTTGCTGCGGAGATGGCATCTATGAAGCCCCCTGATTCCGGAGCAAGCCAGTTGATATTGAAGTCACCCATGAGGATTCTCTCAGAGTCAGGTGGTTGGGATCAGATGAGGTCAAGGACTGAGTTGAAGTCTTTTCCTTGTTCTTTAGAGGGGATGTAAACTGCGGCAATTGACAGGGCTTTATTGTGGGCCCCTAGTAGAACTTTGACAGTGAGAATCTGGGAGGATGAGTCAGAGACCGGTGTTTTTAGAGGGTGGCCTTGGAGAGAGTCTTTGAGATATAAGGCACAACCACCACCTCTTTTAGCAATTCTGACAAGTCAGAAAATGTTGTACCCTGGCAGGGTAATAGCCATGTCTGAGATTTTAGGTGAGAGCCAGGTTTCAACAACTGCAAATATGTCTGGCTTGTGCTGATTTACAAATATTTGCAGGGCATCAAGTTTTGACAGGAGACTGCAAATGTTTACTGTAGCAAGGGTGAGTGTTCCGGAGTGACTCATGGTGAGCTACTGGGGACCAGAAAACTGCTGTTACTGTAGATCAAAGACCCAGACTGTGTTAAATTCCTGAAGGTGATGAACACTGGCATGGGGTATATGCAGGATGTAAAAATCCTTTGTTAGTGTCTTCCCTTTGTTCTCAAAAATGGTTGGGAAATGGACCTCAAAGACAAGCACACATCCTTTAAGAACAAGTTAGATGGAAATGTGGATTCAGTGCAGCACTTCACAACTCAGAGTCTGTATAGCAGAATTACTGATCTTACGTTTTGATTTTGATGGCTTCCAAAAAAGTTGATTTATGATGAGAATGCCAATACCTGCTGGTGATGTTTAGCAGTTTCTTAGTCCAGGAAATGTTCATAGATGTTATGTCCAAGACTGGTCCAGTTCCTCCCAACAGAAACACATGAAAAACCACAAAAACTAATCTACTGACAGAGACAAACATAAAACAGCCAGTCACTGAATGCTTTCTTGCTTGTAGTGGCATTGGTAGTGCAGGAGTTAAGAGAGATGCATAATAGGAATGTCAGTGAAGTATTATATTGACATGAACCCTCACCTCGCCCCTGTAGAGACTGACAGGCATTGGTGATGTGCCTTTGGTCATCGAATGGCGATAACACTCATGCCTTTCCACTTCACTCTACTCTGCAGACACCGGCAGGTGTCACAGTGTGCCTTGAGGTCTTTGGCCCTCATGCTCACCCCATTCCACAAGGAAATAAGCTGAGATGGGTGCAGTATAGGAGAATGGGGTGAACGTTAAGGTTGAAGACCCCAAGGCACACTCTAATGCCTGTCAGTGGCTGCAGGGTGGGGGGGTGGAATGGCATGAGCATTATAGCCAACAACCCCAAGGCCTGTCAGACTGTACAGGGTGGGCATTACAGTTGGAAACCCTAATGCCCCGGCTTTTGTTTGTATTTTTGCTCCAAATTTTCAACATGGACCTTTTGGGAACCCACCTCATGAACAGTGGCAGTATCATTTCGATACTCAATCCCAAAAGGCAATTTCACACAGTGAGTGCGCCATTCGATGCCACAGGTGTAAAAACACATTTTGGGCGGGATATGAAAAATTACAGCTGTACTGTTCATGAGGAGGTGTGAAGAAATGGCAATGTTGAAAATCTGGAGTGAAATATGAAAAAGTAGTGAAGTTACGAGTGTACATAAAAACTGTGCAATGCACGATCGTAACGCATTCATTTTTTGGAACGTTTTCACCATATTTTCAACATGGCCTTTTTAGGACCGCCCCTCGTGAGCAGTGGCAGTGTGATTTTGTTAATCTGTCCCTAAAGTTGATTTTGTACAGTGACCACGCCATTCTGCATCACAGGTGCAAAAAAACATTTCGGGAAGGATGTGCAAAATGACAGCTGAACTGTTTATACGGAGCAGTGAAAAAATGGCAATGTTGGAAATTTGGAGTGAAAATATCACAAATTGATGATGAAGTTACAAGCATGTGTAGAAACTGCGCAACAGACACTTGTAACGCAGTCATTGTTTGGAGATTTTTCACCAAATTTGCAACAAGGGCTTTTTGGTAACCCACATCATGAACAGTGGCACTGTCATTTCGTTAATTGATCCCAAACGGTGATTCTGCGCAGTGACTGCAAAATCACCTTTTGGGACCAAGAAACAAAATGACAATGCACAGTGCTCACGAGGCGGGGTCCTGAGAACCCTATGTTGAAAATTTGGGACCAAAACTGCAAAAATTGGCTGAGATATCAACCAAAGTTGAAACCCCCCCATTGACTGCCATTGTGTTGAGTTGACATCCATGGCACTCCAGACAATACATCATGGGTTTTAGACCACCTGATAGGCTAATGATACACATGACCTAGGATCAGATTTCCAGTACACCCAGGTCCCAGGAGCCCCTGCTCTTCAGTTCAAATCGTGCATCTGATCAGGCTACAAGCACTCCAGGAGTCCCTGTTACTGTATTAAGAAAGGTAGGCCTGTGAATACTCAGATAATTTTTTCAGATGTTTAAACCTTATGTTGAGCCTGCCTACAGAAGTTGGAATGAATTTTTTAAAAAGATTATTGTCTGCAAATATTGTAATTGCAGTTGTATTTCAAAAAATATGTCATAGAGATATTTTAAATTCTAAACCGTTTCATTCTGGGGAATATTGTGCTGCCTCAGTCTTATGGGTTAAGATCTGCACTGTTTGTTGCAATTTATGAGTTTTAAATGGCCTGTTTGACTTGAATAAGAGTTATTCCAGGAACAAGCTAGCCAGGTGGCAACAACTGTCTCTTGCAGTCTCGGTGGCGCAGTGCTACACCTCATACTTGCTTTACCTTGTTTTAGTTGTTGCTGTGCAGTGAAACTCGCTCAAAGGAGCAGAAGTTGTTTTGTTGCTTAGAAAGGGGTTTTGTCATTTGTTTGCTGGTGCAAGGGGCCGACGGAGCACACCAAGCCACCTCATGGCTGCTGCAACCCCCACCCCCCTCACCCACTTCACGAAAGGCACCCAGATCTCCTGTGCTCCTTGAACGCTCCCCCTCTCCATTCTGACGGCGCACTGGCCCCTCTTGCCATGCACTGCTGGGTGATTTATAATTCGTGCTCCGCTAGGCTCCCAGATGGAGTGAGCGGCCATCTGAGAACTGTTTCGCCACTGCGGCCCTCCACACTGGTGGCTGCTAGGGCTTACCGTTATTTCTTCAGTTCCCGGTTGGTCTTTGAAGAGTGTAGACGTGTTCCTGATCCACAGAAGATTGCTGCTCCTGACCTGCAGAGGTAAGTATGGGTAAGGGAGGGTGCAGGGAGGTAGGGTGTGCAGAGATAAGGGGGTCAGCGGGAATGACAAGGGACCGTTTTCTTTTTTTTTCAGGTTTAAAAAAAAAGATGTTGTGGGACTGTTTTCTTTTTTAAAGGTGAAATATTAACAAAACAGATTTCGGCACACTGGAGTGTGCTCCTAGTGTGCCAGAGTACTGGGAGGAGATCAATGCCGACCTGGAGATTGGACACTCTGAGGTCGGCTGAGAACATAGGGGCATGGGGGGGCAGTGCATCCAGCACTGGGAGTGGGCATCCCAATGCTGGAAACATCAAATAATTATTTTTATGGCACATTGGGGTTGGCTCCCAGTGTGCCACATTAATGGGAGGGGATACATGCTGACATGGGGATTGAGCACCCTGATGCCAGCAGGGGATGGAGAATGGAGGGTGCAGGGTGGGTAGCAGCAGTGGGAGGGAGCTAGCATTTAAATTTGTTGTCCTGCTGTGTGCCTGGTTGGGAGGGAGGGGGGACTTCCTCTGCAATGACAAAACTGCCCCGATTGCAGCAGCAGATTTCTTTCATGTGCAGCACTCACTCTGAAACTGCCATCATCAGCAACTTTAGCATTTATTGTTGGCCGAGGGATGCACCCATTAAAGCTTCCGCTGCATTGGCCACAGCACTGCCACACCACTGCAATGCTCTATTATCTCAACATGTTTCTTGTGCGCACGGAAGCAAACATAATAAAATGTCCATATACCTACCAACAATGACAGCTCAAACTCTCTCCCTGTTTGAATTTCAACTGCCCAGCAGTGCTCCTGAATGAGGTCATATGACATCTAATCAATATCCTTGGTTACCAGATCGGACTCTGATCATATGGAAAGAACAGGAAGCTTCCAGCTAGCCTCACAGATCACAGGGGAAACACAGGAAGTTAAGTAAAAAAAAATAAAAAAAATTAACACAACAAAATAACCTACTCCCTTGCAGTACCCAACTAGTACAGCGAATCAACTGCAACCTAATCCCTGCCACCTGACTAATGTTGCTAATACGTTAAAGGCAACCATTTAAGAATACAGCACCAAACTACAACTACTACACTGCTAAAAAGACAACATTACTAAACATTTTTGAAGTGGAATAAGGCAATGCCATCATTGGAATTTTGTTGTGTTAATGTTTATGGCTAGTTTTCCAGTATCAGGTTATACAGATCTGCCACTAGACAGATCTTGTTCTTTCATTTAAAAAAAAAAGTCTACCCTCTTAAAGTCACAGTTGCTTTACTTGCTATATACCTTCCTTGTACTGCCTCCCTATGAAATCCTATTTTGCAGAAATGTTCTCTTTTCACTACCTCTCCCTGCCTGTTTCTTGTTTTTCTTTTCTTTTCTTTTGCCCCACACCAGCTATGAGTTCCCTCCCCCACCTGCTCCTTCCCCTTCTCTCCCTCCATGTCCTTCCTCCCTTGTTCTCTCTCCCAGGCCCCTGCCACCCCCACCCCGTACCCACTATCTACTTAATCAATACCAGCAGTACCTTGGGAATGCTCCACTTCTCGACCAGTCCTCCCCATGGGCCTCCACTTGGAAATACCTGGCTGCTTCTTAACACCACTAAGATTGGTCTTAAAGTCAGCCGATCCCTACTGTACCACATTGTATATCATCGGGACTGTCATATGGACTCTACCTACTGCCCATACGCTAAAAGGAAATGCAAATTATCACTATTGGACCTGCGCCTCTGTTCAATGAAGCTCCTCCTACTTCTCCTACTGGTCTCGGCAACGGCCCATCCGAACCCTTGGCCTGGGTTGTTCAGTTTTCTGAAAGGCAGGAGCCCTCACCATCGCAAACTGCTAATATCTGCAATCTGCTACCAAAGCTTGATGCACTCCAAGCCTTTATCAGCCAACATAATCCTGACATCCTTGCTGTAGTTGAAACATGGCTGACACCAAAAGTTCCTGATCTGGCAATTACCTTACAGGGCTACAATGTTTTCAGACTGGACTGTGTCTCTAAAAGGGGAGGAGGCTGTGCCATCTTCATTAAGGATAATCTCCTGGGGCACGTTATTCCAACTCCTGTTCCTGCTTCCTCGGCCCAGCTTCTACCCATTAAAATTCTTCTAGGTCCCAATCAAAAAGCCCTCACCATCGTCTCTGTATATGTTCCACTTCAAGATCAAGATCTTGGCATCAAAGAAGTTCTTAACCTAGTCAGCTCCCAACCTCCTGGCTCTGAACACATTCTGCTTGGTGATTTCAATATAAACTGGCTCGCATCTGATGTCTACACTCATAAGGATGCCCTTGCAGCTGCCAGCCTGTCACAGTTGGACACCAGACCAACTTGGATAAATTACAAAACTGGCACCGGTACCCTGCTTGACTGGGTTCTCACCAATCACCCTACCAGGATCTCTCATACCTCCATTCTCCCAAACTCTCTCGGTGATCAGTCCCTGGTTATATGTGAATGGTCTAATAAATTTCTAAAGCCACCCCCTATAATCATTATCAGCAGAGTCCTCCCCCGTGGTCAACTTACCCATCTCGAACAGTACTTATCCTTGCAAGACTGGCTGCCCATCTACAAGGCGACGGATATTAACCTCGCCCTTGGCTACTTCATCACCATCTTCAATAAGGCCTGTGACCTCTGCTCCTTGAAAAAAATGGAAAACAAAAGCCCTCTGCAACCCTTGGATAACTGCAGAGCTCCTTTCCCAGCTGAAATCTAGAGACCACCTGTGGGTAGTGGCTAAAGCCACAGGCAAACAATCTGACATCCAAAAATACAAATATGCCCGTAATGCCTGCACAAAATCTTTTCGGCTCACAAAAAGCTCATATTATAAGGACGTCCTCACCAACACCTGGGGAAATGGTCATGCTTTCTGGGACAATATCAAGGACATTACTGGGAAACAATCAAAGTCCCCTCCGGCCATGTTAATTGTTGAAGGGTCCACTACCCTTGATCCCATGGTCATTGCAAATACCTTTAATATGGCTTTCACTGACCTCAGTACTGTTCTACCACCTGATTTCTTCACAGTCAGTCACACCCCCTCTAATGCAACCTGCACTCTGTCAAACCACCCTCATTTCTACTTCAGGGAGATTAAGATGAATGAAGCTCGCCGCCACATCGCCTCAGCCATCTCCACTTCCAGAATCAGCAGTGACACCCTGGACCTTAAGCTGTTATCACTTACACCTGACGAGGTCCTCAGTCCCCTAACTAAAATTCTTAACCTCTCTCTCCACACCAGTACTTTCCTTGAAATATGGAAAACTGTCACTGTGACCCCGGTCCACAATACTGGGGATAAGACCTGCCACTCTAACTACCGCCCGATCAACATATTGCCACCACTATCCAAGGCCCTAGAGTGTATTATTGCTGACCAACTCACCGATTATTTGGACAAATATAATATTCTGTGCACACGACAGCACGGTTTTAGAAAAGGGCATAGTACCGCCACTGCCCTGCTTGAATTTACTGCTCCAGTGCATAGTTCTTTTGATAAAGGACTTCTTACAGGGGCTGTCTTTATCAATCTCTCAAAGGCTTTTGACACGGTCCATCATCGGCTGCTGTATGACCAACTACTCCTTGCTGGCCTCGCACCGGACTCAGCCTGCTGGTTCAGAAGCTACCTTGACAACCGCTCTCAAAGAGTAAAAATTGCCAGTGCTATCTCGGACACCTTGCCTGTCCACTCCGGAGTACCTCAGGGGTCCATACTGGGCCCTCTCCTTTTCAGCCTCTTTTAAACTCCCTACCCCAATCCTGCTCAGAACAAATCATCCTGTATGCAGATGATGCTGTTGTCTTTCTACACACAAGACCTTTCACCATCACAACACAGCTCCAACTCGATTCAGTGCCATTGAAACAGTTCTCCTAATCACAAACTAGTCCTCAATCACAAGAAAACCAAGTCCTTGCTATTCTGCAGTTCACATAACCATTACAAGCAACACCCCTGCCATCTCCACCAAGCAGGGACTGTCCTCAAAAGTTTACTCCTTCAAATACCTAGGATTCTGTTGGACCTCAATCTCTCCTATACAGCTCACATTGACAGCATGGCTAAAGCTGCCAGCACATGCCTTGGATTACTCTACAAACACAGGCAGCACCTCACCCCAGAGGCCCTAAAAATTGCCGTCCAGAGCTCTTTAGTGTCAATTATTGATTATGGCCTCATTATCTACGGCTCCGCCACAACGTCCGCTCTCCGACGTATAACAACTGCTCTTAACAAAGCATGTCGACTCACAACTGGTGCCCACCACCTCACCCACACCTGTGCCCTTTATGAGCAATCTGGATGGCTCCAGCTCTCCAACCGTATAAAGTATCTCACATGTGCTATGGTGGGAAAAATCAACCTTGGCCTCACATTCCCCCAGTGTTACTGCCTTGTTACATCAAAACACCAACCGACAGAACACCAGGAGCTCGACAACCCAGATTCTACAAGTTCCTCGCTGTCGAACTACGCAGGGCCAATGCTCCTTCGCCTATAGGGCTCCTCTATGGATGAATGGTCTCAGCCACACCATCTCCTCTGCCTCAATACTAGGTCTGTTCAAAACCAGACTCCGGGCCCATCTCATCGCCTCTAGCTCCTGTGACTGCCTTTCCTAGATGATGACCTACACAGCTTAAATCCTAACTTATATACTGCTTAACCCCAGGCCCCCCAGTCCCCCCCCCAGCTCCTGAGGCACCACTTCAAATCTCAGGTCTTCATACCACCTCATTAGTCTCTCCTTGCCCCATTACAGCACTTATCCCCCCACCTTGCCCTTTTTCTCTTCTATCACTCCTTCCCATTTATTTCAACAAATGCCTCCGCTGCATCTTCATCCTCCTCTCTCCTCTCATCCCTGTTTCTCTGCCACCAGGTGCGGACCCTACCCATTCCTTTGGTAAGTATGCGTCCTAGCTGTGTTCAACATCTTACTATAGCTGGGACTCTGTTAACTACCTACACTTCTCCTTATCCTCTACCCCTTACTCTTCCTATAATTGACCCCTTTCAATAGCACTGTTGTACATGAATTGTTTACTGTTATCTCATTGTTGCTTCCTTGTTGTTTGTTATTTCTGATGTGGAACCTTTGTAAAAGAGCCTTGGCTCAAAGGTACTTGTAATCCTAGAATAAAAATAAATAAATAAATGTAGCTCGTGTTGGTTGAAGTCCCAGTCCTGAAGGGCTTGGGACTCCAACCCAACACTCAGTAGATTAACATAATATAACTACCCTCTGTCATATCCCATTTCTTGCATAAACCTTTGCTGGCAAAATGTCAGCAGTTAATGGTGATTTTTCACCAACTTTAGTAAAATGGATATTGAAAAACTTCATGGCTCCGGGTTGAGCACCTTGTCTCATTAAAATAAATGTACAGTACAATAAGGTGCATACAATACAGGTGTAACCTGTCGTAAAACATAAAAATATGCAAAAATATATAAGAACACAAAAAACACTAAAAGTGGTTCAAAAGAGACACTGTTTCAAACAAGCACAAGTCCAGCAGCAATGCACCAAGGGAGCCACATGCGATGTAGGGCTTAAAAATAATGGTATTCCACCTTAATTGTCATACCAATTTTTTTGCCACTGAGCACCAACAATGTCGTAGTAGTGCTCCACTGGGATTACCATTTAATTTTCTTCCACTTTTTCTGCAATCATGGTTACTAATTTTTCTACCAACTGCAGTCATTTTTTCCACAACTGCGGCAAAAAGTAAATTGCAGTACTTTTTTTCTACAGTTTGGTACTTCTTACCATACGTGCACACTCCTTGACTAAAGTAAATGGAGAAGGACCTACAGAAAATTTCTTGGGACCTCCTGTTTGTGCAATAGTAAGTCCAGGGCCCTAAAATATAGCCTAGAGGTTAGAATAATGAGCCAAGAATGAGCTTGGTACATGCAGCAGACCTGGGTTTGATTTCCACAACCTCCACTTGTGTACTGTGTGAGTCTGAACAAGTCACTTACCCTCTCCAATGCTACCGGGTTGCCCCTGAAACATAGAAACATAGAAATTGCCAGCAGATAAGGACCACTTGACCCATCTAGTCTGCCCTAAATCCCTTGCCTACAGTGCCACCGGAGACTCTACTTGGACTCTGGCTTACACCCACCTCTTGCTTCTAAGATTCTCTTGTGTCTATCCCATGCATTCTTGAATCCTGTGATCATTCTAGCCCCAACCACTGCCACAGTGAGGCTGTTCCAAGTGTCCACCACCCTCTCTGGAGAAGTGGTTGGAGGTGTGGCAACTGAGGTTCAATGCAAAGAAGTGCAAAATAATGCACCTGGGAACAGGGAACCCTGGGGACAGCTACAGGATGGGAGGGGAGGTGCTGACAATCACCAAAGAGGAAAGGGACCTAGGGGTTATCATTTCTGGTGACCTAAAGGTGTCAAAGCCAGAGCACAACGGCTATGGGGAGGGCAGTGGCATGCTGAGGTGCACGGACAGAGGGATCACTAGCAGGAGGTGGTGATGCCATTGTATAAAACACTGGTAAGGCCTCACCTAGAGTACTGCATGCAGTTCTGGAGGCCACACCTGCGCAAGGACATTGGTAGAGTGGAAGTGGTCCAGAGAAGGGTGACCAAGGTGGTACAGGGCTTGCACCACAAAATATACTGTATGAGGAGAGACTAAAGGACTTCAATATGTACTCACTGGAGGAAAGGAGGGAGCGAGGGGACGTGATAGAAACTTTCAAGTCCCTCAAGTGCATGAACAAGGTGCAAGGGGAAGACCTCTTCCAATGCAGAAGGAGTACAAGAATGAGGGGGCATGATATGAAACTGGAGGGGGGTTGATTAAGAGGAAGTGTGAGAACAATTTTCTTCACGGAAAGAGTGGTGGACACATGGAATGGTCTGCCACAAGTGGAGGTATTGGGAGCGAGCACAGTGGGGGATTTTAAACATACCTGGGACAGGCACAAGGGAACCTTGAAGTGGGAGGGATTGGTGAAAGACCACTAACCAGACAGGGTCAAAGGCCGCATACAAGTGTAGGGCTTACAGGCAGACTGGATGGGCCTAGCGGTCCTTATCTGCTGACAATTTCTATGTTTCTGTGACCAAGTGCTTCCTCACGTTTCCTCTCAGTCCCCCCCCCAGCTTCATATTGTGACCCCTCGTTCTTGAGCATCTTATCTTTGGAAAATGCTCCCTTCCTCTACCTTGTCTATTCCTGTAAGGTACTTGAATGTCTATTATATCCCCCATTCCCTCCTGTCTTCTAGGAGGTACATATTTAAATCTTTAAGGCTTTCTTTGTAGGGCTTCTGATGCAGGCCCTGCACCATTTTGGTTTCCTTCCTTTACACTGCCTCCGCCGTATCGATGTCCTTTCGGAGATGGGGCCTTCAGAACTGTGCGCAGTACTCTAGGCTGGCTCTCACAAGCTATCTATACAGGGGTTTTATTACCTCCCTCTTTCTGCTGGTGCTACCTCTCCCTATGCATCCAAGCATTCAGCTAGCCTTTCCCACTGCCTTGTTACACGGTTTAGCTACCTTCAGGTCATCAGAAATGATTATCCCGAAGTCTCTTTCCTGTTTTGTGACTGCAAAACTCACCCCCCCAAGCTGGTATGTTGCCCCCAAATTTTTGTGCCCTATGATTTTGCACTTTTCTGCATTGAATGTTTAGCTGCCAAACTTGTGACCATTCTTCTAACTTCTTTAGATTCTCCCTCATTCTTTCAGCCCCCCAACAGTATTTCTACTCTGTCGCAGATTTTTTTGTCATCCGCAAATAGGCACACCTTCCCTCCACTCCTTCTGCAATGTGGCTAATGCAGTATTTTCTTATGTCTGAAAACAGGCGCTTGTGCCTACAGGGCATCACCTGATTACCAAAGAATAATAATAAAATTAACTTCTTACCAGAGCCCTGATGGACTTCAAGAGCTCCGGAATATTCTAAGGACTGCTGAACAAATCTGGTAGAAGACCAGATTTCTGTGTGGAACATCAAAACTGTGATAATTGTACTCTACTAAGAATATCACTTTTTTCTCAGTTTCAACCCATGCAATGTAAATATGTTGGTGGGGTCCAAGAAGAGAAAAAGGGCATGAGCAAAATTACAGTAAGGTATACGCAAAGCCCAGTGGCAAGGAAAAGTAAATTCATGCTGCCTCGGGTGACCATTTTGAATAAGGTTAAGCATAGAACATACATGTGAGTTCTGAGGCTCAGTGTGTTAAATCTAAAGTGGAAGAGAAGGGGGAATGGGGAAGGAGATGAAGGAAGTGAAGAGTGACAGTAAGGTGAGAAGAGAGGAAAGTTAAGTGGGTGGCGGTAATCACAGAGATCAGATTTCAGAACAAAGTGGGAGGAGGCAGGGGGAACAGCTAGGCAGCTGACTGGAAAAGCAGCCTGCTCAGTAGAGGTTTTAGCACAAGGCAGAGACACAAGTGGCAGTCAGTCATTCTGAGGTAGCCACAGAAAGGAACAAGACTGTAAGAGAGCTGAGATTCATAGACAAAGACATACCTCTCAACTGCTATGAGTTTCGCATAACGCTATGATTTTCACACTCAAATTTACCCTTGCTCCATGTAGTTTTACTGATGTTCTTAATAATGTTAGAGCTATTTCTGGACACACAAACTATTAAATCATTAAACTAAGGTGATAGAAGCAATCTTTATAACTAACTATATGGGGCCCACTATTTGTAGACATATTATTGTTTAAAATAAGAAAGTGCTATACATTCTGGCCCTTTGCTATGATTTTTTGAAGGCCAGTGCTATGATTTTTAATGCTGAGAGGTTGAGAGGTATGGACATAGATTCATAGACATGTGTTGGCAGAAAAGGACCTTCCTAGCCCATCAAGTATGCCCATTCCCCCCTCTACTTGCCCCCCCAAGATCCCCCCATCTCCCCTTGGCAACCCCTTTTGTTTGTCCCAGGCCTTCTTGAAACCCTCCACTGTACTGGTCCTCACCACCACCACCTCCTCTGGCAGACCATTCCAGGGCTCAGCCACTCTGTCCGTGAAGTAATACTTCCTAACATTTCCCCTAAACCTCCCCCCTCCACTTTCAACCCCACTTTCAACCCATGCCCTTAAGTTCTTGTATTTACCTTCTCTGAAAATAAGCTCGCCCCCACTTTATTGATCCCCTTCACATATTTGAATGTGCCGATCATGTCCCCTCCTCTCTCTCCCGTCTTGTCTACAGAGAATACATATCCAGCTCCTTCAACCTCTTGTCATATGTCTTCCCACTTAGCCCATGTATCACTTTAGTGGCACTTCTCTGCACCCTTTCAATCAATCAATTAATCAATCTTGATTTTACCAGGTGAAACACCATGGAGGAAAACTAATTTGCAAGATGGACCTGGACAGTTACAACAACAAAGGAATGAGTACAATGAAGAATATATACAGTAATAAGTAAAAACAAAATGAGTACATACATGGATAAATAATTACCTATGTACAAATGATGTGGAAACATTAAGAAAAAATAGCATTCAATACAGCACTCATAGCTACATAACCATAGAAAAAAGAACCTATGTACAATATATGCAGATATGCCACACATCAGCAGAATATAGATAGGAGGGAATTAACAGTAAGGAGCCGAGAGGCAGAGGGTAGCCAGGGAGTTAAGGGTAAAGGAAAGCATTAAGTTTAATGTTAATCTGGGAGTAAGGCTAAAAGAAAGGAGACCAGCCAAGGAAAAATTAGTCAAAGCCCCAAGATAAGTGCCATCAGTGGAAACAATTACAGGTCTCCTTAAACGAGCGTAGGTATGAGGCTTTGAAAAAGCTCAAATTTTATTTATTTATTTAGTTCTTCTTGACCAGGTTAGTGCACTAGACAAATTCTGCCTATTTTCAGGCATGATACAGGGGAAGGGGATACAGATGAATGCCAACTGACCTTGAACCAGATTAAGCTGTTGGGGGTTGCAAGCTTCAGAGTTTTCTGTAGTGTCCCATAGATTTCCATGCCATCTATGTCTTTTCATAGATGGGGCCTCCAGAGCTGTACCCCATTCTACAGGTGTGGCCTAACCATGGAACTGTAAAGTGGCATCTGCACCTCACTCCTGCTGGTTATCTCGCTCCTTATGCACGCCAGCATCCTGTTAGCTTTGCCCACTGCCTTGCTGCACTGGGTCACCACCCTAAGTTCATTAGTGATTATAACTCCTAGATCCTTCTCCTGCCTGGTTGCAGCCATTACCCCCCCAAGTGTGTATGTGGAATTCAGATTCCTCCTCCTCCCCAACTGCATCACTGTGCATTTCCTGGCATTGAATTTCAGCTGCCATGTTTCCAACCACTCTTCCAGTAATCTTAGATCATACTTCATTGCCTCCACCCCCCCCCCCCACCGGAGTGTCCACCCTGTTGCTGGGTTTTGTGTTGTCCATGAAAAGACAAACCTTCCCCTGAAGCCCCTCTGCTATGATACTGACAAAGATGTTAAAGAGAATGGGCCCCAACACCAACTCCTGGGGGACCCCACTTGTCATCCGTCTCCCCAGAGTGCACCTCACTGACCACCAGCCTTTGGCTTCTATCCGTCACTGAGCTCTCCACCCACCTTGTTAGTTTCTGCCCCACTCCTAGACTCCCCACCTTATTAACCAGTCTTTTGTGGAACACCGTCTTGAAGGCCTTCCCGAAGACCAGGTAGGCCATGTCCATTGCCCCGCCCTGATCAACCACCTTTGTCAAAACATCAAAGAACTCAATCAGGTTTGTCTGACATGACTAACCCCAAGTGAAGCCATGTTGCCGAATGTCCTGCAACCCCCCCCTTCCAAATAGCTAACCACCCTTTGTTTCAGTATTGCCTCCATTACTTTACCCGACACTGATGTGAGCCTGACAGTGCGATAATTGCCCGCCTCCTTCCTGCTGCCACTTTTATGAAGTGACACCATGCCTGCCTTCTTCCAGGCCTCTGGTACCCACTCTGTATCCAGGGACAAGTTATATAACCCCACCAATGGTTCCGCTAGAACCTCCCTTAATTCCCTGACCACCCTAGGGTGTAGGCCATCAGGGCCCATGGCCTTGTTCACCCTCAGCTTACCTAATTCCTCCCTTACCTTTTCCACACTGATTGGGCTAGGATCCACCCCCCCCACCTTTCCTTTCTATCTTAGCATTGGTCCCCTTCCTTCCCCCTCTGTTGTGAAAACCCAGCTGAAGTATTCATTCAGCACCTCAGCTTTCTCGAAATCCCCTTCCACCTGCAATCCCCTCTCCCCCATAATCCTTGCTATCCCCTGCCTTACCTTTCTCCTTTCTCCTATGTATCAAAAAAGCATCTTGTCCCCCCATTTGACCTGCCTAGCAATTCTCTCCTCTGTTTCTGCTTTAGCCTTCCTACTCCTCTGCCCTGCCACCGGTAGCTTCTCTTTGTAAGTTTCCCTATCCTCCCTTCCCTGCATCCTCTTATGTTCCCTGAATGCCCCTTTCTTCTCCCCTATTGCCTCCCTCACTTCCCTATTGAACCACAGCAGCCTTCTCCTTCTTCTGTTCTTCCTCACCCTCCTTACACATCCCTCTGTCACTGTAAGGAGCCCACCCTTGATCTTTTTCCATAGTTCCTCCATCCCTCCTCCATCCATCCCTCCCACCCCCCACTTCCTCCAGGAATATCTCACTCATCCTGGGAACATTTACCCACTTGAAGTCTAGGACCTTCATAGTGGTTTGTCTAGCCTCATACCCTGCTCTGACTTTGAAGCCCACTGTGCTGTGGTCACTATCTCCCAGGCTGGTCCCCACCCCCACTCCCTCCACAAGATCTATGTTGGTTGGGACCATGTCAATTACGTTTTCCTCTCTTGTGGGCTCTCTAACCAGCTGCTGCAGAAAGGCACCCAATAGTGACCCTAGAATCTCCCCACTCCTAGCCGACCATGCCGATGGTACATCCCAGTCTATATCTGGGAGATTTAGGTCTCCCACCAGCAGAATCTCCCCCTTCAAAGCCATTCTTTGAACCTCCCACAGCATCTGCATGTCTGTTTCCTCACTCTGTGTAGGAGGTCTGTAAACCACTCTAGTCTTAATGCTGTCCCAGCCTTCCTCTCCAGCGTGACTCATATGCTTTCCACTGCTCCTTGCTCTCTCATCCCTTCCATAACCTTGATGTATAGCGCTAGTCCTCCCCCCTTCCTACCAATCGTAGCCCTTCTGAATAACCTGTACCCCGGGACCCCCACTTCCCAGTCATGTGTTCGGACTACCAGGTCTCAGTTACAGCTACAATATTTAATCCCTCTCCCTCCATTAATGCTTCTAAATCTACCATCTTATTCCCCAGGCTTCTGGCATTTGTGGAAAGTCCCTTCCACCAATTTCTCTCCCCATCTCTCATACCCCTGAGCATGTTTTTGCTTATCATTCCTTCCCTCTCCTGGGGGGGGGGCTGAATGTCCCCCCAACACTCCTGACTTTTGGCATGCCAAATAGCAGGGGAAAGAACACAAACCAGAATTTAGAGATGGAGGAGATGCCATGAGAGTAGCATCTGTTCTTGGGTGAGTGGAGTGAGAGGAAGGAGTAAAGGGAACAGCAATGAGTGCATGGAGGGCAGTCAAGGGCAAAAATAACAGAAATGTGGAATAGGGGGCCCAGCCTGACCAAGAAGGAACTGTGGCTGTGGGCAGTATTACACACACACACTTCCATAGTCAAATGCTGGGAGGACATTTTTACAAGAATCTCTTGGTGAGCAGGTTAAGGGATACAGGACTTGATACTGCAAAAAAAACCTCCAAGTTTTGGAAAAGGAGTTCTGCTGCTACAATGCTGAATGCATTATCAGATCAGCAGTGACACTGGATCAAGCAAGGCCAGTCAGACCCAAGAAAAGCCACAAGGGCTCTCTTTGTTGTCAAAAACCACTGCAGGCATTCAGAGCGATGGCATCAGGGCACCAAAATCGGGATTCGCTGCCCCATTCCTGAGGTCTGCCTACCCCTGAGTTGGTATCTAAAGTTGGGGGTGGTGGGGGGCACAGCCCCCACAAGGGGGGGGTGCGGTGACATTGCTGACTGGCACCCTAATGATTCGGTGCCATAACGCTAGCGTGTTCTGAGGGTGGAACCATCAAAAACAGCAGAGAATCACCATACCAATCTAGGTGCCCATGCAGTTGCTTCAGAGAGACCCCTCCAGTTGGGAGGCAGCCTGCATCTGGTGCAGGACCAAAATCTGTCTCATACTGGCAACTTACTAGCAGTCCCTGCACGAGTGGTCCCCTAATGTGAGGGGCCCACAACAGGAGGTGCGAGTCTGAGAGTCGGCACTAGAGAGGCTGCACAACTGTACTCCACTATGATCATCAACTCCACTTCACATCAGCAAACATGTTTTTAAGTACTGCCCTGTGCTACATGTTGTCTCCCTCGTACAACTACATCACACAGCTCAACAAACTATAATACCTTGAGAGTTCTAACACTCAATCTGGGCCATTCTGAAAGCCTGTTAACTTGTACAGTATCCATTAAAGTATTTTAAAATGAACCTAGATCATTATAATTGCTGTCAACATTACTGCTGTGAATACTGCATCGCACTGTATGAGTACTGTACCTCCATAATGGGGTCTCTTACTCCTAGGGTCATTATAGCTGGCACAGCTCCCATGATGTCACTCCAAGTGTCCATATTAACCTCCAGCTGTAGTTAGGGTTGCTTATTTTGTGCTCCACACTAGAATGATGCCCACGGCCCACGAATGTACTGCACATCACACACTCCTGGGAATCCTTACAAGACAAAGGCCTGCACTGCCCAGATTCTGCACTGCCCAATACAGTAGTCCCTCATTATAACGAACCCTGTTACAACAAATCCCGGGTATAATGAACAGCAACACTGGCCCCCAATTAGCACCACTGACACTTATGAGGCTGCTTTTTTTTTTCATCACGACTTGATTTTTGCACTGGCAGCCCCCATCCAACCGACCCCACCAGCCCCGTCCCCCGGAATTACCATCACTTACCTTGCCCAGCCTGGGAGCAGCGCCTGCTTGGAGTCAGTATTCATTATGCTGTTGGCGTATTTTCCCTCCGATTTTTCTCCCAGGGGCCCCAGAAGTATGCACGCATGCGTGTGGAGGCATGCATGCACTGTACAGCCCGGTTACGACCCCTTTCCTCCACCCCATGGCTTAATGCCTGGGCACCATCTGGGCCTGTGCTTCCTCCAGCCTCCACTGGGGGTTGCCATTGGCCAAGGGATGCCACACTACCTCCCCAGAGAAGAGAGCTTGCCTGCTGGCAGCTCCATCCAACTCTGCCCCCCCCCCCCGTTGCCGACCTCTGATGACCGGGCTCGTTCCTGAACCCGGGTTACTGGCATGGGTCGAGGTAAGGCACCAGCGCCTCAACCCTCTATGCCACTGGGCCGGCGGTCATGAGGCTGCTTTAAAAGGAGCTAATTTACCCATCTCTGAATCCCTGCCTGATCCCTGCTTGAGCTCACCCATTTCCACTCTCTCTCCTGCATTCTATTGTGTTCTCCTGCTGTGTGGTGTTCTAATGTGCTGGAATGTCCCAAACAACAAGAAAAAAAAAAAAGAAAGCCTTTAATATGGTTCAAAAATATTGGCAAGGGACCAACTGAAATGGGGCGACTGCAATAATGCAAGCTCTGTGCGCTGCAGTTTAACTATTTTTAAAAGATTTCAAACAGAATTTTCAATAAAAAAGAAATGAATCAGCCCTTTTCTGTGTAACGTTTAGTGTGTCCACACTCATCAACAACACTGCACTAGTCACTAGCTTCACAGAGCCCACTAAAAGTAATGACAACTGCCCTATAGAGAACCCTTCTTATAATGAACAAAATGCTCAGCTCCAGGTGCGTTCTTTATGAGGGACTACTGCACTGTACGCTTATCTAGACACCACTCCTACCTCTACCACTTGGCCTAGCTTTCTTCCTTTGATCACAAAAGGAAACAGTTCTGTCCTGAAAATAAAGTTATGACACTGGCTCCTAAAGTGTGAAGACATCCAATCTAACCAAGGCCCTAGCCCACCCATCTATGATGTTAATATTCTCAGGTCCAAGAGTGCAGGCTATGTGTACTCAACACATGCAGCCTCATGCCGACATTTGAAGCAGCTCGTGAGTAGATTCCTTTTTTTTCTCTCATCATAGAGATGGTGAGATGCTTGTACCCCCAGCCCAACTGCCCTCAGATTTCAGAAATGTACCCTGCTTAGTCTATTATTATCACCACCCAGCCTCATTGTTACTAACCTGGTATCCTCATTGTCCCGCACAATTCTTCACTCCATGGTGAGGTCTGCTGCCCTCCCCTCCCCGCGCAGTCCTGATCCAGTAATGGAGTCTGGTTCCCCAAGCATGGGGCCGAGTGTGCTAACTATTACGTAGACAGCAACTGTTTTTTTGTCTCCCCGAGTAGCTCATCCCCTCTCCCCTCACGAGGGCAAAGCCTTTCTCATGGCCTCACGCACTCACAAAGCATCCCTTCGACAAGAGCAAGTTCCTTGGGCCAGCTGCAGATGTTGCTGTGGTAGTGAAATGCACTGTAAATCATCCCCAACCGAGGCACACTGCTACGTGGTAGCCACTCCAATCGGGGTTGCCTCCCTACCCAGCAACTCGAGTCTGATCCTGAACCAGGGTTGCCTGCATGGCATCATGACACACTGCCACGGGGCCACTAGGGTGGCCCCCATGAGTGGATTCTTGACTATAATCCTAGCATTATATCATGACAGACTATTGACTGAATAAATGGATACCTGTCAGCCAAACTGTAGTCCCTAATTCTACTTAATCATTTAAGTATTGTAGGGATGCTGTCTTGGGGTGAAGCAGTGATTTAGCACTTTAAAGCTTGCTAAATGCAGGCTGTCTCTTCAAAGGTTTTCATTTAAAAAGTACTCTACGGCATTTTTTTTTAAACTGCTGATTTAGACCCTGAGGCACATTAACACCATTTTGGTGAGGCAATAGCCTGTTTAAACCAGAAGGTCTTCTACAGTAGCTAGAACTCTCCTGTCTAGGAGGGGCATTCAGGGAGGTGGGAAGAACACAAAAGGGGTATAGGGCAGGATGCCAAACCCAAAAGTGAGTACAAAACACTGATTGGGGGAGGAAGGTTTGGTTACAGGTTTATCAAAGAAAACAAGCTAAGTAGATATGGGCAATGGACGGAGAAGGACAGCAGACAAGGTTTAGGGAGGATGGTCTGCTTAAATGCCAGAAGAAGTGGTAATAAAAGGAACAAGCTTCGGGAAAGGCAGCATGTGGCAATCCAGATATAATGGCAGAGACAGAAACATGAGTATCATCTAGCAAGTGGGACCTTACAATCCCCGGCTACACATTATTCTGTAACTGGGAGAAGAGGTAGTGTTGCACTGTGCATCAGGAAAGGTAACAGAGTGATGGAGGATAATGAGTCAGGTGGTAGGAGCATGGTGGAATCCCTATGGGTGCAGGTTACAGCTGATGGAGGAAGGGTCATCCACTTGGGAGTCATCTACTGGCCCCCTAGTCACCCAGCTCCCTCATCCAGCCCATACTGGCAGAGCAGGAAACATCCTGGATGTCTGAGGTTCTCCCTGGTGACATCCGGGGCTCCCACAGTGCACCTTGACTCCTTAGCCACAAGTAGGTATCCTCAGACCTCATGATACCCCGAAGCACTGAGGGGGCATGGCACCCCTACTGCCAGATAGGAGTGAGCAATGGGATCCCTTGTATCTTTGGCCCAAGTCCTACAGCCAACCGCCTGGTGAAACACAGCTTGTGCCCAATGCTCCAGACACAGAAATGGACCCTGGCACCCAAGTACCTACTGGCAATGCCTGCAGCTTCCTTCAGTGGGCATCCATGCACAGAGTGGGCCTACCATTCCCTGCTGCTGCTCAGAGGCTCTACCATGGGTGGGCACTTGAGATATGGCCTCCTACTTACACCAACCCAACTCTTTAAGTTCCCTCGCCTCTTTATCCGAATCATGGTGCCCCAACGGCTTCCTGCCTATATACTGTACTGCCTAAGTTCCACCCACACCGGGTTTTCCCATGAGGGTAGTGCCAAGGCACCCATTCCTCTGCTGGTCATGGCTACTAACAACCCCACCCCCACCCCACCCCCCACTGCATGAAGGGGGTTGTTACAAAAATATTCTTATATAGACAGCCTAGTGGGGTGGAGTTGGTGGAGGATAATGGGGGAAAAGCAGAGATACTAAGTGAATACTTCTGTTCCATCTTCAACAGGGAGAAGGATGGACCAGTGCCTTCAAGAAGGAAAAGAGGAGCAGACGGAGAGGGGAATACAGATATAGTGATACAGGAGGACAGAGTGAGGGAGGGGCTGCTGGCATTGAACGTGGACAAATCATCAGGCCTGACAGAGTACATCCAAGGGTACTAAAGGAACTGGCTGAGGAGCTGGCAGGGCCACTGGCAGACCTATTTAACAGTTTACTAGAGTCAGGCATGGTACTGCAGGACTGGTGAACAGCACATGGAGTGCCCCTTCACAAAAGTGGTCCCAATGATGACCCAGGGAATTACAGACCAGTCAGTCTGACCTCCATTGTGGGCAAGCTCATGGAGACCATACTAAAGGAAAGGTTGTTGGAATATCTATAGGAGCATGGCCTCTAGGATGAGAGGCAGCATGGGTTCATTGGGGGGAGATCGTGTCAAACAAATCTGACTGACGTCTTTGACTGTGTCACTAAGACAGTAGACAGAGGCCAAGCAGTAGACATCCTCTATCTTGATTTCAGCAAGGCCCTTGACTCTGTGCCCACAAAAGGTTGATCAGAAAGTTGGTGGATCTTGGGGTTGGGGAAAAAATGGCCAGATGGGTGGAAATCTGCCTGAGGGACAGAACCCAGAAGGTGGTTGTGGGGGGAGAGTTATCTGGCACCAGAGAGGTAACCAGTGGGATCCCAAAGGGCTCGGTGCTGGGGCAGGTGTTGTTCAATGTCTTCATCAATGACATTGGGGTTGCCATTAGGGGTAAAATGTGCCTATTCACAGATGGCACCAAGCTCTGTGGGAGAGTGAACACAGCTGAAGAGATACAGGACCTACAGGAAGATCTGGAAAAGCTGGGGAGGTGATACAGCATCTGGCAGCTAGGCTTCAATGAAAAGAAATGCAAAGTTATGCACATTGAAGCCAAGAATCCCAGGACAGAGTACTACCTGGGTAGAGTCCGAGTATCTGCATCAGAGGAGGAGAAGAAGGACCTGGGAGTGATGATCACTAGTGAACTGAAGCATTCCACACAGTGCAAGAAAGCAGCAGCAAAGGCAAACAAGATGCTGGGATGCATATCTAGGAGGATCAGTAGTAGGAGAGAGGAGGTTATACTGCCCTTGTAAAGGTCACTGGTAGGAACACATCTAGAGTATGGAGTTCAGTACTGGTGCCTGCACCTCAAAAAGGACATTAACCTGCTGGAGAAGGTCCAGAGGAGGGCTACAAAGATGATAGCTGATCAGCAGGGTAAGGCATATGAGGAAAGGTTGAGGGCACTGAACATGTACTCCCTGGAAGGCGGGGGGGGGCATGATTGGGATCTTCAAGTAATTGAAAGGGATAAAGAAGGTTGATAAGGAGAGTATCTTTAAGCTGAGAGGCAACCATAACATGAGGGGGGCACAGTTTTAAGCTGGAGGGTGGGAGGTTTAGGAGAGAGGTCAGGAAACACTTCTTCACAGAGAGGGTGGTGGACACTTGGAATGCGCTGCCGGAAGGGGTCATCTCATTGAAGACAGTGGACAGCTTAAAGAGAGGCTGCAATAGGCATAGGGGAAGGTAAGGATCATGGGTAGAGAGGATGGGAGGAGTTGGGAGAGAGGGCAGGGACATTAGCTCAAGCTGTGGACCCTGCAATACGAGCAGACTTGATAGACCAAATGGCTTTCTTCTGCTGGCTTCTTCGTATGTTACAAAAGATGTTTGTACCTTGCTAAGTTGTGTAGGGAGCCATGCCTTTGAAGGTGCCAAGTGGAATCCTGAGCTTTGAGACAGCGGAAGATCTCAGCTGAGAACAGGACAGCCTTCAATATGGACCTTCTGAAGGCAAGACACTGGAAAAGCAAGGCAGTACTACACATAACAGTAGTATGTAGCCCTGCTGTGACACTCATTTCTCCAAGAAATCATGATCAGAAATGTTCTCCAGAATGTCAGCACTTCACAATGCAAACATAAACAAAAGGGTATCAAAAACACCTGCAATAATTATACATCTGTCAAACTGTCATAGCATCTAGCCACTTATCAACTGCAACATTTGATAAAGTATAGTATAAATATGTAAGCATATTGTGATAGTGAAAACTTTATTTATTTTTTCATTTATTTATTTTATTTTAGTCTTTGGTAACCGGGTAAGGTCTGCTAGGCACAACTGCCTGTTTTCAGGGGCAACCTGGGAGCACTGGGCAGTTAAGTGACTTGCTCAGAGTCACATAGTATGCAAGTGGAGGTTGTGAGACTCAAACTCAGGTCTGGTCTGCTGGATGTATCAAGCTTGTTCACACCTCGTTCCTCTAACCTCTACGCTATACTGCTTAGGAATGCCTGTGTTTCATGGAGAGCATGAAATGAATACATTGTGGATAGAAGCAGTTTCATAAAAATAGCATTCATTTCATGTCTGTCAGTATAGCCTACAGATTAGAGTAACAAGCTGTGAATGAGCTTGGTACATACAGCAGACCTGGGTTTGTGGGTTTGATTCCCACAACCTCCACTTGCATATTGTATGACTCTGAGCAAGTCACTTAACCTCCTCACTACTCCTTGTCACCCCTGAAAACAGGCACTTGCGCCTAGTGGGCCTTACCCAGTTACCAAAGTATAATAAATAATAATAATGTCCCTCATATAACCCTTACCATGATCGCACATTTCTTTGGCCCCTATCTACCGAGCTCTGACAAACTAAGAAATTATCTGTATCACAATCGCAGCGTTGAAGATCACATACCCTAAATGACGAAAATAGCAGTCTTTTAAAGAAAGCATTTTTGACACCTGTAAGATAATGAAAATGTAAAGTACACACAATTCTGATCAAATTTCACACCTTTTCTGTATTCATCTTGCCCTAATTTTTATTACTGCAGAAATTTGTATAGAAGCAGGGTCTTTGTCAGTCTCCATCTGCTTTTGCTGCCTGTCCACACATGATGACACGATCCACTGTTTATCAGTCACAGTTGACTCAGGTGGAGATGATTATAATGCCACCAACAGAAGACTATGACATCACATGTGGAGAGAAGCAAGAGGAACATACTGTATGAAATCCAAAGGTCAAGGATTGTACTTTCCTACAAGTTTCCTTAGTGATAACATATAAGGGTAAGATCAAAATGTGAAATAAAGGAACTGCAACTAAAAGACTGTATTATTTCCAAAGCTTTACAAGGGGTGTCACATGCTCTTTAAATACTACTTACATAACTTAGAAATCGCAGAACTGGACTTCTGAGTGAAGCAACAAACTGTTCCAGTACCATATTCCTACACTTAAAAAGCATTTGTCAATGTCAAATGTTTGCTTGTTGATATTAGCATTGGACGTGCAGGAGTCAGACAGATGCAGAACAGGAATGGCAGTGAAGTATTGAACTCATGCCAACCCCCCCTCCACCCTACAAAGATGGACAGGCATTGGGGTGTGCCTGTGGGTTACTGCCCATAATGCTCATGGCATTTCACCTCACCCTATGCTGCAGACACCGACAAGTGTTGAGGTGTGCCTTTGGGTGTTCGGCTTTACAGTCACCCCATTTCATGAGGACATATGCTGAAATGGGTGCAGCATAGCAGAATGGGGTGAACTCTGGGGCACACCTCGATGCCTGTCACTGGCTTCAGGGTGGGGGTGGGGGTGGAATGGCATGGCATGGGCATTACAGCTGGCAATCCAAAGGTACTCCCCTGACAGCTGTTAGTCTGTACAGGGTGGGACATTATGGTTAGAAACCTTAACACCCCAGGCGTTTGTTGGTATTTGCACTACAAATTTCCAACATGGCCTTTTTGTGAACTCCAGTTCATGAAAGCATTCGGGACCTCTGCTCGTGAACAGTGGCACTGTGATTTTGTTAATTTGTCCCAAACATTGATTTCTCACAGCAACCACACCATTCTGCGCCAGATGTGCGAAAACACAGTTTGGGAAGGATGGGAAAAATGACAGCTGTGCCATTCATATGGAGGTGTGAAGAGATGGCAGTGTTGAAAATCTGGAATGAAAATATTAAAAATGCTCGAATTTACGAGTGTTCGTGGAAACTGAGCAAAGCACGCTCGTCACACAGTCACTTAGTGGAATTATTTCACCAAATTTTCAACATAGGCATTTTGTGACCTCTGCTCATGAACACTGTCACTATGATTTTCCTAATCTGTCCCGAATGTTGATTTCCAACAGCGACCGCGCAATTGTGTACCAGATGAGTGAAAACACATTTCGGGCAGGATGTGAAAAATGACAGCTGTACTAGTCATAAGAAGGTGTGCAAAATTAACAATGTTGAAAATCTTAAGTGTAAATATTACAAATTCTCGAAGTTGGGACCTCCGCTCATGAACAGTGTCACCGTGATTTTCTTAATCTGTCTGAACACTGATTTCCCAAAGCGACCGCACTATTCTTTGCCAGAAGTGTTAAAACACATTTCAGCCAGGATGTGAAAAATGACAACTGTACTGTTCATAAGGAGGTGTAAAAAAATGCCAATGCTGAAAATCTGGAATGAAAATATTGTAAATTCGCAAAGTTACGAGTGTGTGTAGAAATGGCGCAATGCACACTCATAACACAGGCATTTTTTGGAATGATTTCACCAAATTTGAAGCATTAGCTTTCTGGGGGCCCACCTCATGAACAGTGACACTGTTGTTTCGTTAATTGGTCCTGAAAGGTGATTCCGCGCAGTCACTACGAAATCACCTTTTGGGACCAAATAACCAGATGACAGTCACTGAATTCATGAGATGGCGTTCCAAGAACCCCATGTTGAAAATTTGGTGACAAAATTCAGAAAAATGGCCGAGATATGCACATAAGTTGGAAAAAAACCATTTATGCCGTTATACAGCTTACCGGCATTTCTTCAATTCGTTGTCAGCTTTGAAGAGTGCAGATGTGTTCCCAGTCCACCGAAGATCATCGCACTGGGCTCCAGAGGTAAGTATAGGGTGAGGGGGTGTGGGGAGGTTGGGTGCGCAGATGGTGGGTGCGGGTTGGGGGAAGGGTGCACAACTGACAGCAAGGGACCATTTTCTTGTTTACAGGTTTAAAAAAATACCAAACAAAGAGGGAAGGTTTTCTTTATTTGCAGCTGGTTTAGCACGCTGGGCTGGGCTCCCAGCATGCCACCTGAGTGTTTCTTGGGGGTTCTGACACCGACGTGATTGGGCACCTGTCGGCACATACAGAGTGTTTGGGGGGTGCATAAGCCAAGGGGGATTGGGTGCCCCCTCGGCATACAACACACGGGGCCGGGGAGAACATTATGCTGACGGGGATTAGGCTCCACCGTTGGCAAATGAACTTGGGAAGGGACATGCTGACAGGGGGACTGGGCACCCCGTCTGCTTCGTGGGGACTGTGAGAGGAGGATGGCGACTGCCGCTGCAATGTTTATTGAAATGGGACACCAAACAAGGCAAACTGTGATTCGCTGCTGGAATTATGGACCACCCCAGCAGCAAAAACAGCTGATTGTTAATTACAGGGCACTCCCTGATTGCAGTGGCGAGTTTCTTTCAAGTTGGTGGCAGGCTACAATACTGCTGTCATGGATAGCATGCTCCTCTATTGGCGCCACAGAGACAAGCCCCAAAATGGACAGCTGGCATTTGGCACAACACTGCCGCACCTCCACAACTTGCTACTACAGCAAGCTGAAGCAATATGTTTCTTGCTCATGCGCACAAGCAAACATAAAAATGGAAAGGGACCGGGGGGGTAGTCATATCAGATGACCTAAAGGTAAGCAAGCAATGTGAGAAGGCAGTAAGGAGGGCTGAGGGATACTGGGATGTATAGGAAGAGGCATTACCAGTAGAAAACAGGAAGTTGTTATCCCTCTGTACAGACAGTTGGTGAGACCCCATCAGGAGTACTGCATGCAGTTCTGGAGACCCCATCTCCACACAGACATAGACAGGATGGAGGCAGTCCAGAGGTGGGCAACTAAAATGGTGCCAGGTCTGCACCAGAAGCCATATGAAGAGAGACTAAGGGAGCTTAGTATGTATACCCTCGAGGACAGGAGGGAGAGGGGGGATATGATAGAAACTTTCAAGTACCTCAAGGGACTCAACAAAGTCCAGGAGGGTAGCATCTTTCAGAAAAAGAGATGTGCAAGAACAAGGGGGCACAATTTGAAAATAGAGGGAGGACGGCTCAAGGACAATGTGAGGAAATATTTTTTCACTGAGAAGGTGGTGGACATATGGAAAGGCCTTCCTGAGGAGGCTGTGGGGTCAAAAACAATGGGGGGAATTCAAGAATGCATGGGACAGACATAAGGCAATTCTGGTGGGGGATAGGAAGAAGTAGGCTGTTGGTTAACTAGGATCTGCAGCTTATCCAATAGGTAGGGAAATGGGCAGCATGGGTGGGCCAAGTGGTCCTTATCTGCTGTCAAAATCTATGTTTCTGTGTTTCAGTGTGAGTATCATGGTTTCAGCAGCACATCTAGAAATTGTTCACAGGGGTAGCAGTTTTTCAGTTGTGCAGCTGCATATATAAAACCATGCACTAGAGGATCATGCTATCTCATGAAGTACCACATACAGCATGCATGAATACCTCTGGCTACAGAGCCACAGGCCCCATGGGGTCTTCTGTCTGCAGAAGTGCAGGCCCACATGGGGCCAATGCTTTTGCAGCCACATGTACCAATGCACATTATACAATATACACACAGGTGTGGCTGCATAAGCACAACCCCCTGTGGAGCCTGGGCTTCTGTAACCACAGATACAGATCAACGAAGGCAGCACATTAGTGCTACATCATTTGTGTCATCTGGAAACAGTTGTATGTTGTTTGTCTTACCTGATTATATCTATCTGTGGTTGCTTGTGTGGTCTTGTCCTTTTTCTGATGGGGTGGAGAGTTAGGGTTGGAAACCCTAATGCCCCATTTCCCTACTTTTGTGGCATTAAGTGGAACCTGAACTGGTACATTAACATACTATAGTTTTTTTTTTTTTTCAAAGAATTGTCTTTGTTTTCGAGATAGTGGAATTGTATCCTCATTTACAGAGGTCCTAAAGAGACTTATGTGAACAGATGCAGATGAAGAGGTCCCGCTGGGCCCTGTGCCAAGGGAAGACTCTGTCTGCCTATGGAAGATCAGAGGCCTATGGACCCTGCACTTCCATGCAGCAAAGGATGTCAAGAATCCATGGGGTTGTCTGGTAGCCTGCAGAAGTGTAGGGCCCTCTGTGTCCTGTGCTTCCATGTGAATGCAGATACAGACACACAGGATAAAGAGTCCATCTCTCAGCCAAAGCACGTGGGCCTCTGGCATCCATGGGTTTAAAGGTGCAGTGTCTATTCCAAGAGAAGAGTTCTCTTGACTATATGGTAGTTGGACCTGTGCAGGTATCCCTCCATCTTCCCTTCCCAGGCGGGTGGGGGGGTGGTGTCGCTTGACAGCACCATTCCCCAACTCAACCCAAACTGCTGGCTAACTGAACTCACCCCCAAACTCAGCTCATCAGCTTATGATCATAAAGCACTACTTGTTGGGGACAAGGCTGGCACAACACAAAGTTTCTTAATACTGTAAGTTTTTTTTTCCTTTAAGCTTTGATCTCAAATTTTCAAGATAGTTATTTAATGACTCCACCCTATAGACATGATATGTGGCATTTATGGAATACCGGCCCACCATTTTGTGTCACAAATGTGAAAACACATCTCGTCCAGGATATGGAAAACACCTGTCCCATTTATGAGGTGGTATGAAAAATGGCTATGTGAAAAGTTTGGAGTCAAAATATTGAGATTTAGCAAAGTCATGCATGAATCTTGAAATATTTCAATGTCAAAAAGTTGAAGTTTAGTATTAAACACCCTATTCAACCCTAATTATACTGGTTCTAACGTACCAGTATAATCTGTATATATTATACTGGTGCAGTACCACCAGTATAGTTAGAGCTGAGTAAAGTGTTTAATGCTAAACCCCAATTTATGCACCTTAATAACATTGGTGGTGTTTAATGAAAGAGCCCCAAAACTGGTCTACATGGTCTGGCTAGCAGGGTCTCGGGACATGAAAAGGTTCATGACAGCATCTCGTGCAGTTTCTGAGATATAGAGTTTCCACCCTCAAGAAGGACGCAAGGTGCCTGCATCAAAGAGAAAAGATACAAGTGGCACCTTGTGTCAAAAATTGCATCCCAGGCAATTCTCAACAACAGCCTGTGACAAACGCAGGCTGCTTATGGCAAAGGGGGCTTGCACCAGCCTTGCACCCAAAACTGGGCTGCAACATAGCACTAGGGGGTTTGCAGCAGATGCAGGGGTCGATTCTCAATGGTTAGCTGCCACATCCCCTAAAACAGCATTCTTAAAACACCACCAGAGGACAACCATCGAAGTCCATTTACACCAGCCAGGGGTTGGTGTAATAGTACTTCTGCATCCGCTGGGTGTTGCGCCAATGTTCCACCAGTAGTACAGACAGCCCCCCATCCCATCACACATAATATAAAATATATTGCCTGGTGGGCTTGCGCCCACCTGCTCTGATACTGGAAATTATTACATAATCAGCCCTGGTGGGCTAGCAGACCCCCCATCCCTGAAATTATTATTCAATTAGCCCTGGTGGTCTAGCAGACCCCCCCAAGCCCCGATCCCCCCGTGTCATCCAATTAATTAATCATTGGTGGTCCAGTGGATCCCCTGAGTCCGATCCCCCAGGAAACAAATACCCAACATACCTGGTGGTCCAGTGGACCCCAACTGGCAGTGCCTTACCACCCCACTCCCCAACACATACCAGCCAGCGACTGGCACAGCCCACCGCTCGCCACCACAGCCAGCTGCCAACTGAGCTCTGTATGAGCATGTACTGTATTATAGTGCATGCTCAGTGAATAACAGCTGTCGTCATTCATAGAGTGCATACTACATACAGTACGCACTCATACAGAGCTCAGTCGGCAGCTGGCCATGGTGGTGAATGGTGGGCTGTGCCAGTCACCAGCTGGGTACAGATTGGAGGGGAGTGGGTGGTAGGACACTGCTGGGTGGGAGGTGTGGGGGGCCACTAAACCACCAGGTATGTTGGGTATTCACTTCACAGGGGATCGGGCTTGAGGGATCCACTGGACCACCAATGATCAATTTGGCGACATGGGGAGGATCAGGGCTTGGGGGATTCACTAGACCATCAGGGCTATTACCATTTTCATTATAGGTGATTAGGGTTGGGGGTGCCACTAGCCCACCAGGGCAGTTGCCGTATATTGTTCGGGAATTGGGGCTGGGGGGGGCAGTTGTATCCTTGCACTTTACACTACCACAGGCTTGTGGCAACCTGTCTAGGTGTGCTCTCTGTTTGGTGCACTGCTAGGTTTGCTGCAAGCCATGAGACTTAACCACTTGGACCTTGCCCAATAGAGAATTGGGAGCAGGGTCCCTTGCACATCAGCAATCAGCGTAAGTCGTCTTTGGTGCAACTTGCATCGAACATTTGAGAATCGATTCCTGTATTTTTTTCTATACTTCATACACTTTTTTTTGCTTTCCCCTACAGCCTAGATGGTAAAGGATTTTTGTCTGAAACTTTTGGAGTAGAAGCCACCTGTGCTTAGGTAGTGTCTTTCAAAGGTTTCATGAAAAAATATTAATTGGTTCCAGAGTAATAAGGATTAAATTTATTTTCTGAGCATGCTCTTTAGGGTTTTAGGATAACTCTCTGATATGAAAGATAAATTCACCTTTTGCAATGGCTTATCTTTCACAAAATTAGTGATTTATTGTTTGTGAGAAAAAAATATAATTCATAATGCCACCATCTTGTTTTTTTACTTGGTTAAAAAAATTTAAAATACAAAAAAAATGAAGAATTTGAAAAAAAAAACCACATAATTCTTGTTAAACAGGACCTGCTAAACAAGATTATATTGTTTGTTTTTCCCAAAAGGAGCCAGAAACACCTTTTTGGGGGACTTTAGCTGTACTTGAATTTAAAATTGTGTTACCCTGTGTTATTTGACAATGCTCTAAGTGTGCTGATGTTGCCTCTGTAACTCATTGACGTGGAGCCTTTGCAAATGAGCACATGTGCGCAAAGGTTGTGTCCGATTTCTCCAATAAAAGAAAATAAAATTTTACTGAAATGGCCGATTTATGTGCCATGAGCCAAAAATGTATGTGTCTCGTATTTTAGTGTATCACATACTTTTACTCATAACTTGGCCACTTTTGCAATATTTTGTCACAGATTTTGAATATACTGCTTATATTACCATACCTCATGAGCAAGGATGGTGGAAATTTTCAAGCACAGGTCAAAAGGTGATTTCAAAGTGTGACACAGACATTTATGTCTAGGGAGAGGAAACATGCATCAACCAGAAACTTTTTGGATGGGCTAACTGCAAATGGACTGCACACCAGAGAAGCAGGCTTTCTTCCCCCAAAATGAGGGGTGTGATATAGGAGCAATATTTTTTGCAGAAATCCACTCACAGATTACAAGGCAGCAGAGTAATGTGAGGCATCCATGAGAAAACTACCCCTATGGCTGCTAGCAGGAGTCATAGGGGGTTCTCTGCCCAGTACTATGCAGTAGTGGGTGCAGGAACTACACTGGGACCACTAGCAGGGGTCACAGAAGCCTGCTCATATTTCTTTTCTCTTATCATCTTAGACTCGCTAGCAGAGAGTCCAAGGAATAACCATGGAAGTATTTAGAAATTTTTTTTTTTTTTTCCCCTGAAAGTATTGCTGCTTGGTGTGCAGTGCAGAATAGGGTTAGGAGTTGTGAAATGGGAAGCAAGTAACAGATTACAAGGTATGATCTATACCTTAGATTGGGTACATTACTAGCTTCTTTTGGCACATTGTTGTACAATGTTGCCTGCTTCCTGAGATAGCTAACTATTAGTCTTAAATAGCGACACAAACACATCGTACGGACTGCAAGCTAGCTAGCTGATACTGCGGAATATAAGTTTCCTTGTATTAGCGTAGTCTCTTACCTTTTCCTTGTATGTGAAATGTTGATTTTCTAGGGAGCTGATTTTGTGTGCAGCAAGTCCAGCAACCTGTACCGATGCACATTGAGAACTGATCCTGGAGAGGCAGCATCACAGGGAAAGGGGGTCGGACTTCTTTGAAGTCACATGTGCATCAAGCAACCTATCAGGTGGACACAACCCATGTGTAAGGAGGGTGGAGTGCCTCGGAGATTATCCCCCACAATGGTTGTACTGATGATGCCATAATTAAGTAATGTGAAATACAGAATTTAACTACCACAGTATATGTAAGCAATAATACCCGACAGGGTGGGTGGTATTGGACTATACCGGACCACCAAGGGGCGTAATGAGGCCGACACCACAGGCAGAGGGACTTATAGCCCCTGGAAGGTCTGGTATAGCCCAATACCACCCACCCTGTTGGGTATTATTGTGCTTAGAAAATGGGCACTCTAATAAACAAATAAGTTTAATAAAAAATGTGACTCAAAAAGTAGTTTAAAATAGGTTTTGTAATAAAATAGTTCCTCTCCCTACATTAGAATGATGTGCTTTTTTTTCTTTTTTCTCTTCAGCGAGGGACTTTTGTCCTACTAGAGACACCATAGTTTAAAAAAAAAAGTTTGCTGATAGACGTCCTGCTGCCATATGGAGTTGCCGAAGAGGGACTGATCAGAACATTTTTAAAAACAGAAGGATCAGGTAGTACAATGTGGAAGCATAACCGGGAAAGCAGGACATCATGTGCAAGTTAGAAAGTATGGCCACAGCACTATGGAGTTGCTCAGAGGGATGGGAGGTTGGGAGCTGAAGAGTAACAGGGGTCAGGCGAGCTGCAGAATAAAAAAAAAAACCTCTGGAGAAACAGGTGGATTACTCTATTATTTGGTGGCTTCTGCCTGCAATTTTAGATGTGAGGAACTGAGCTGGGCTACATTTTTTTTCTTTTGCACTTTGCAGCAGGGGAAACAGTGCTGCCAATAGGCGGAATAACCCTAGTCACGAAGCCTAGCACTGTGAGGAACCATTGGATGTATCTTGCAGTTTTTTTTAATAGAGCGATAGAAAAAAAAGAACAGGCTGGATTTTTGAGAACAGGATTACGTTTTCTGAAGGGAAGAATGTTTTTGTTCAGTGGGGCAATGTGCGAGGTTAATCTCGCTAAGCGAGAGAAAAAAAAAAGGTGACAACTCAGTTTGAAAATTCAGGGTGCCCAATAATACCCTAAGTTATGGGGCACCCCAAATTGGCACTTGTTTTTGGCTGGGCTCTCTTGAAAAATAAATGCATACTTGGACATGGCTTTCAGCCAGTTAGGATGCTTTATTTTTCAAACCCATTTTCTAAGGGGGGAATAAATCACTGGTTTGTCTATGTGGAAAACTGCCTAATCATGTTATAATAAGGCATAATAGCAACTGTATGTTAAGGTTCATTTAGTGTTTGTGTCAAAATAAGGGCCATGGATGGCGTACGTCTCGGTGATCTTAGCCCCTAGGATTGCAAAATTTAGAGTGTGCCTTCCCAGTCTTAGGGGGTTATTTTCTGGCAAGTTTGGCAAAAATTGGCTTGGTGGCTCAAAAGTTAGTGAAATTAAGTAAAATATGCCAAAGATTTGCCCTTTTTTTGCTCACAGTTCATGAAAACAACAACAACAACATTGATTTAAATTATGAAACTTACAGGGTTGTTAGAGTTCATTCCAAGAAAGCGCCTTTGAGGGATTTCACCTAAGGAGGCAGTATAGCACAGTGGGTTAAGGCTCTGAGCTGCAAATCGGAAGACCTGGGTTTGAATCCCACAGCTGCCTAGGTGCATGCTGTGTGATCCCGAGCAAGTCACTTAACTTCCTTCTACTCCCAGGTTGCATCTGGAAACAAGCTTCCGCTTAGTGTGCTACTCCTGGTTAAACAATGTTCCCTTTCTCTCAAAACAGCTACTGAGAATTACCGTCCAATTTCCATCCTACCTCCACTCTCCAAGGCCCTAGAACGGATTGTGTCAGACCAACTCACCAACTTCCTAAACAATCACAACATCCTGTGCAAGGAGCAACATGGCTTTAGAAAAGGTCATAGCAAGTCCATGGCGCTACTTGAATTCACTGGCGCAATCCATCACTCACTCGATAACAGTCATCTTGCTAGGTCCACCTTAACTAAAGCCTTTGATACCGTCAACCACAATCTCCTACTTGCCCAGCTTCAACTAGCAGGGCTCTCGCCTAACTCGGTGAACTGGTTCAAAAGCTACTTAGACAACTGCTCCCAAAGAGTGAGAATTGCTGGCACACTCTCAGACCAAAGACCAGTCCGGTCCGGTGTCCCACAAGGCTCAATCTTGGGCCCCCTCCTTTTCAGCCTTTTTATGAACTCACTGCCAGAATCCTGCCCTGAACAGATCCTACTCTACACGGATGATGCTGTCATCCTGGTATCCCACCATGATCCAGTCCATCTACAAGGTAACCTCCAACAGGCCTTCTCTGCAGTCGAAAACTGGTTCACAAAACACAGACTTATACTTAAACAGAAAAAAACAAAGACCATGATCTTCTGCAGCTCCCAAAACAAACACAAACAATATCAGCTCTCCATTAAAACCAAGCAAGGAATCACCCTGGAACAAGTTCGTACCTTCAAATACCTCGGCCTCACCCTCAACTGTAATCTCTCCTATGTCCCACACATCGATAACATGGCAAAAGTAGCCAACACCAGGATAGACCTACTATTCTGACATAGGAAACATCTAACCCCAGAAGCTCTGTCCATAGCTGTCCAGAGCTCCATCATCAGCATCATTGACTATGGTCTCATTATCTATGGATCTGCCACAACCTCATCTCTCAGGCATGTTTTGACTTCCCTCAATCAAGCCTGCCAACTCGTTACTGGTTCCCACCGTCTCATCCACACCTGCGAACTCTACTCCAAAGCAGGCTGGCTGCAACTGAACAACCGAATCAAATACCAAACCTGCATCACTGCTAAGAAAATCATGATGGGAAAGTCACCACCAGGAGTCAGCACCCTCCTCAAACCCAAAATCACCAACCGCAACACCAGGAGCTCTAAGCCCCAAATCCTTTAAATCCCCCACTGCCGCACGTCCCAAGGCCAAAGGTCGTTTGCATACAGGGCTCTGACTTGGCTGAATGAGCTCTCTAATGACACCTCATCCACAGCAGCGCTTGGAGCGTTCAAAAAAGCCTCCACCACTCCATAATTGGCACCTCCACCTGTGCTTGCACCCCATAACATCTTCATTCCCCACGCCGTTTCTGACCTTATAGGTGTCAGTTTCTGCGCTCTCTTCTTGCACTTACCTGTCCAATGCAACTTCTAATGCACTTGCTCTGTGTCTGTCCTGACAAGGCCCCTCGGCTGCCTCACCCTGACCCTCTACACCTATGCCTTCCCCTACCCTCTGCCCTCTCCCCTTCTTGCCCTCTTCCTCCTATTGTTTCTTGAGTTACTCATCGCTCAGTCTGATTTTGTCAAGCAAAGTTACTGTCTAAAACCATGTACCTGTAACTGTTTTATGTTTTAGTGTCTGTTACCCTGTAACCAGCATGGCGTAGAACCTTTGTAAAAGAGCCTTGTCTCAAAGGTACTTTGTAATCCTAGACACAAATAAATAAATAAATTAAAATAAAACAAAATGTTATTTTGTTTTTAAGTTATTTGTGTTTTAAAGTTCATCTATGCATACATAAAACAGGTTTAAAAAACAAAAAAAAATAAAAAGTTTTTTCTGAGTTAAAGTTGATCATGAACAAAAAGTTTAAAAGCTAACAACTGGAAAAAATACTTCTATCTAAAGTTATTCTGACAGTCTAGGAGACAACTTTTGCTGAAATTTACATATATTTAAAGGGACACCGTCAACCCTTTCAAGCCTTAAAGTGTCTAGTTTAAAAAAAAATCACATGTTATGATTGGTCATATTCTGTAGAATGAGCTGATGCAGCTGACAATTAGATTCATAGTCCTTTTTTTCTTTTTAAAAGTGAAAAACAGACTGCCCACCATACTGGCGTTACCACAAAAATACTTGTTAGTTTAGTCCTTGATCAACACCGAAAGCAAAAAGACCTAGCTCAGTGATGGAGAGAGCACCCACAAGCACCCACAAACACAGATAGTTTGAAATATAAACCCCCAGGTAAACATAGAACACCCGATGTTCATTTCGCACTCTTGGAGTGCTTGATAAAGCACCAGCAAGGATACGAAACAATCGTTGGGTGTTTTATTTTTACCTGAGGTTTGTGTGTACCTGTTGCCATGTACAAATAAAACCCGCCTGTTCATATTTCAAACTATCTATGTTTGTGGGTGCTCTCTCCATCATCGAGCGAGGGCTTTTTGCTTCCTGTGTATCTGTGGTGTTGACCTTATGCTCTGTTCATTCCAGGGAGCAACTCTGTTTGTGTTTAACGTGATCAACGCCCCCTTTGTCTTTCCTGGATGTGGAAACAGCCCCAATACAGTTTAGCTACTCATGATGCAGTGGAAGGAGAGGAGACTATTGCATCACGTGTGGCTGTACTGTTCGGGGGTCTTATTAATGTTCAGGAAATATGCAAGAAGAGTAAAGTAAGGATTTGAAACAAAACGAGATTAGGTATAATTACACAATTAGCATGCATTTCAGTTCTGCTAAGAAAGGAGGCAGAAAAAAAAACAGCAACCTCAATGAATTTTAGAGAAGGTAAGCAATCTTAAAATTTGGGTTTTCAACTAGAAATAGTATGATGCAAAATGGATTGACAGTGTTCCTTTAAGCTTTGAAGCTGATTTGTTCTAATCTTTCCAGAAACGTGAATACTCTTTTATATGTAAGTAAACAAATAATTTTAATTGCACTTGATTATGTTTGTGGCCTTTAATTACTACAGACAAAACCAAATCAATTTAAAGAATAAATAATATTTATTTGATGACATATTTATAAATTGTTCATCTTGTAAGCCCCCTTTAGTTTGGTGCTTACTAATGTGACTGTTCTCTCCCTCCTCCCTGTTTCCCTTTTTAGGAAAATCTGGGAGGAGGCCATTCCTGCCCCTAGGCATGGCCTTTTGGCCCCTGTGGGTATTAAAGGTGTGGCTTGGGAAGGTTCGTGCAGGAGGTTGGCGGGGATGTATGCCAGTGGGCCGGGAGTTCAAACTCCAGCCCAGTAGATTATTTTGATTCCAGAATGGCGTAGAGTGTGTGCTCAGGTTTTTGGTTGGAGGCATCAGGGAGTTTGTGGCCATTGGACTGGGACCCCAAGTTAGGAGGGGAGCCATGGCCCAGAGGAACCATTTGTGATTAGGACTGCCTCGAGCTCCGTGGCACTGTGGCAGGCCTGGGGCCTAGTCCAGGTTTGGTGGAGGGACAGTGGGGACAGTGGCAGCACTAGGGTGCAGCTTTCTGGTGGTGGCAGCACCAGGAGGCCTTTCCCAAGTAGCACGCCTTTTCCTCGGTTGGTGGCCTGCCAAGAGTGAGATTTAGGTTGGTGCTGCCTTTCCCATACTGGCTAGGTCGGGATTGAGGTGAGTGCCGTACCCATAGGCCCGATTAAGCAGGAGTTGAAGTAGATGAGTGTATGGTCTGCTATTTGTTTGAGTCCCTGGGCAGTGAGTGGTCGAGCATTGGAGCAGCTCAAGACGGCCTTGTTGTGGGTGCCCAGGTTACTAAAAGGGTAGGCCAGCATTTCTGCTTGAGCTATTGGTGTCCCATAGCCCAGATTTAGGTGGAGCCCACTCTCCAAGGCCTGCTTAGGCCCAAGTTGTACCGCAGTCCTGTGCTGCCAAAAATTGCCATGTGCCTGTGTCAGCCTTCAGTCCTCCCAACCCCATGGAGCTGTGTTTCATTTAAATTAATTATTTTATTCTTTTATATTCTAGTTCCTCCGGTGTTTTTTCTTGCGATGAACATGTCTAACCAGCTTCCCCCTACCAACTGCAAGACTGGTACCTGCAGTGGCTGTTCCTGGCTGTTGGTGCTATTCCCGGGATGTCAGCTTTGAAGTCAGTGACAGTTAGGTGAAGTCATCGGTGAGGTAGGTTGTTTTTCCATTCATCATTGTTGGATCTTTGTTTCTCTGGCTTGTGCTGCCCCCCCCCCCTCAGTGTTCCATACCACCAGGCCCCTAGACATGAGCCGGAGGGGTGGGTAACAATATATTCAGACCCCCATATTCAGAGGTGTTCTCAAGCGCAGCCAGTTGTGCTGTTCTTGTGACGGTGTACAGCCAACTCAGAGCGATATTCAGTCAGTCGGCATGTGTCTACAGAGCATGCAAACTGAATGAATAACAGGCCATGTCAGCACAGTGTTAAGTGGATATGTTCTGTGCTGACATGGACCAAGGCTGCTTATGATCCACAGGAGATGCCTGAAATGGGAGAGTGCCAGGACTCCTGTAGGCCACATTCAGCCTGAGCATGCAAGTAAGCTTATTGGGCTTGCAAGACACAAAGGGACCACCTTCATGTCCATTATGAGCTCATTTGCATGTGTGCAGATCACCCCCTAACACCCATGCTGGTTGGTAAACAGAGGAGTTCCCGGCACTCTAATGGTTCCCCCTCCCGTTTCCCCCTGTATAGTGTAAATCCCTGGTGGGTTAGTGCCTCCCCCAATGAGAACCAGGGGCCTCCCAGGGCATTTTCACCCCACCCACCCACCCACTGAGGACCCTGCCCCATCCCCTCACCCCAATCACCAATCACTGGTACAAACTGCACAGAGCAGCGCCTGGCACAACCTCTGCTTCCTCCTCAGCCAGCCACTGTCTGACAGTCACAAGGCATCAGGCAGTGGCCAGCTGAGGAGGAGAAGGGTCTTGCTGGCCACCACTGTGTACTGTTCGTACAGGTGAGTGGTGATCAGGGTGAGGGGCTGTGGTGGGGATCTTCAGGGGTGGATGGGTGGGTGTGTGTGGCAGTAGCTCAGAAGGGGAGCTTGCAACTTGGTGGGGGGTGCCAACCTACCCGGGAATTTACAATATACAATGGACATGGGGGCGATTGGGGGAGGGGGACCACTAGACTACCAGGGCTCTTTATCACAGTACTATGAACATACAAACATATGAAAGACGCCAGCAGAAGGTGGCCCAAAGGTCTATCTAGTCTGCTCACATTTCAGAGTCCTTAGTGGCAACTAAGGACTCCGGCCCCTCCCCAACTGCAACCTCCTCCCATTTTTGCCCACCCCTCATGACCCTGACCTCCCCCTTTACCCTGTCCAACCTTTTTTGAATACTTCCACAGTCACCAATGAAACCACCTGCTCAAGGAGTTTGTTTCACCCTGCAACCACCCTCTCCCGAACTCTATCATGAACTCCCCCCCCCCAAGCTTAAGACAGTGCCACCGTGTAGTTTTGCTTCCACTGAGACCGAAGAGGCCCTCTTTGTTCACCCTGTTGACACCCTTCATGTACTTAAAGACCTCAATTATGTCCTCACTTTCCCCCCTCTCCTCCAGCAAGTATATGTTTAGGCACTCCAATCTCTTTTCATATGTTCTGCCCTGCTGACCTATGACAATTTTTGTCACCCTCCTCTGGATCACCGCTAGCAGGTTAATGTCCTTTTTCAGGTAGGGACACCAGTACTGCACACTGTACTCCAGGTGTTGCCACACCAGGGATCTGTACAATGGCAAAATGACTTCTTCCCACCTGTTAGTGATTCTCCTGGCAATGCAGCCCAGTATTTTATTGGATTTCACCACTGTCTTCTGCAGTGCAAGGGATGCTTCAAGTCACTAGTGATGGTCACCCCCTGGTCTTTTTCTTCCTGTGATTTGGTTACTAGGACCCTTCCCAGGCTGTACTCCATCCTTGGGTTCTCAGCTGCTATGTGCATGACCTTGCACTTCATTGCACTGAACCCAAGCTGCCATAATACTGACCACCTCCCAAACTTGGCTAGATCTTCCTTTAGGTTCTATATCCCTTCTGCTGTATCTACCCTCCCACAGAGCTTGGTATCATCTGCAAACAGGCAACTCTTGCATTTTATGCCTCTCTAGTGGCATTAATGAGTACACTGAGCAACACCAGAACAAGCACCAAGACCTGTGGGGCCCCACTGGTGACTCCCCTGGATCCCAAGAGCTCTCCAGCCACCACCACCTTCTGGGTCCTGTCCTTCAACCAGTTTGCCACCTACCCAGTGAGTTTCTCCCCTAATGTCCCATACCCCTCAGGTCCCCCAGTTTCCTTGTCCTCGTCCTTCTGAGTCCTTCAGAACTTCCTGTAAGCAGTCCTTTTATTCATGACTGCCTGTGCTGTCTCTCTACTAAACCATCTGGGTGCTTTGGCCCTGGAGGTTTTCCCCTTCGGTCTGACACACTTATTAGTGGCTGCCACTATCCTTTTTTCTGAGTATGGACCATTGCTGATCCATCTACATCTCTTCACTGAGGCTAGCCAGGTGTCCCCACAGCAGATCCCCATTTTCCTGAAGTCTGCCTTTTAAAGTCTAGGACCTTGGTTTTGGTGCTTGCCTTCTCCATCTCCATGTCCAACCTGAACCACAACATATGGTGGTCACTCCTTCACAGGGAATCCTCAACCTGGATGTCTTGAGCATGGTCCCCATTTGTCAGTATCAGATCTAGGGTTGATCTAGGATTGCTCCTTCCCTGGTGGGTTCTGTGACACCTTAGGTCAGGAATCCAGTCTGCACCGCATCCAGGATTAACTGACTTGTGGTGCAGGTTGTGGCCGACATCTTCTAATCCACCTTAAACAGATTGACATTTCCCACAATATCATCTCACCCTTGCCAGCTGCCATCCCCAACTCCTATCCCTTTCTTCCTCCTGGTTTGATAGTCTATGAACCCCCCTAGACTTACCTTATTTCCCCTAATGGATTCCAACTGCACACAGAGTGCCTTTCCTTCTTCTGCTGCTTCCCTGAAACAGGTTATTCCCTCCCTTAGATAAATCGCTAGCCCTATCCACTTTCCTACTCCCCTGTCCCTCAACTTATACCCTGGGATGGGGAGGTCCCTGTCATGGTTTGGTGTAGCCCAGGTTTCCGTGACAGCCGCAATTTCCACCTTTTTCTCTGCCATCATTGCCTGCAAGTCATCCAGTTTGTTACCAAGGCTTCTTTCATTTAGAGACACCACCTACCACCACAATTCCATGCTTTTCCCTCCCCTGGCATGGTTGTCCTCCCCCTTGCCCATGGCTGCCTGTTTCCCCCCTGCCCTTCACACCCCTCGTATCTCGCTGAGATCAAGTGATAACCTTCACTCTGTATACCTCCATGTCTTGTATCCGACCACCTCTGAAATTCCCATAAGCTACCTGCTGATTACTGTTCCCCCTCCCTGTCCCATACCCTTATCTCAGTTCAGCCTGCTCAGACTTGGGGTGGGGAGTCCTGTCAGCCCCCTCTTCATAGAAACTCTGGGTGAGAAGACCCAGTCAGTCACACCCCCAATCAGTTTAAATCAAGGGTTCTGGCCATGTGCTGTCCCAGGCTCCAGCCTGTCCCTAAACACCCTGGAACCCCCTCTGCTAAGGTGCAGTCTATCTGGAGCGTAGTGTTTTGTCATTCCAAGTTCACTTCCAGCCCCCAATGTATCTAAAACCCTCCCCTCTACAATATTCCTGTAGCCAGCAATTAAAATCCTCAATCCCCCTCTTCCTTGCTATACTTGCTCTAGCTACCAGTAGCACTTCAGAGAAGGCTACTGATCTAGGTTAGCCATCCATCCACAGATCCTCCCCACAGTCCTGAACACCTCCTGCACTACCTTTACCTCTTCTCCAGCTAAGTTGTTTGTTCCTAGATGAATTATTGCATGAGATTCCCCTACCCCCTGCACAAACTGTCCCATCAGTGGGCGCACACACACTCTGCCGTCATCCCCGGCATACTCACCACCTTCCTACCAGTATGCATTTCTCCCTTCTCTTCCCAGTGAACTCCCTTCATGATTGAGTCACATAGGATACAAATCTTTCTGCACTATCCTTCATCTCTTTCATCCCACCTACAACTCTACCCACCTCTCGAGACCCCCTTCTCTATGCCTGCACCCCCGGCCCTGTCCTCTGACCCTCCCTCCTGCCCTGCCCCACTAGTCTGACTGATGTCCTCCACTGCCCTCCACAGCCTTCTCTCTCTGCCCACTCCCACCACTCTCTATACCGGCCCCCCCATCCCTCCCTATCCTTCCACCCAGACCTGCTACTACTGTCATTCACTCCTCCACACCCCCACCACCCTCTTACCCTACCTGGATCCCCTATCCTGAACTGGACCACTCTCACTACCTCTATCTCCCCTTCCCATTCCAAGTCAGTGGGCGGAATCCATTCCACGCTGGCACCACAATAGTTGCTCCCACTCCTGCCCCCCTCCTTCCTGACCTCCCCGCATCCTCTCACCACTCTCCACTCCACCTCCCCTAGGTTTTCTCACCTTCTGAGGTGGAGGAGCCCAAGGCATCTGGGTCTGCCCTTTCTCCACCCTCACTTGCCTAACTGCAATGCTCCCCTGGACCGACCCTCCCTGACTCTCCCTCCTACTTATCCCAGCTGCTGATTCCCTCCCCCACTAGCCTTTTTATTTCCCATCTAAACTGCCTCAGTTCCACCATCAAATGGCCCAAACTCATGCATACTGGGCAATCTCCAATCTCCCACAGTGTTCCCAGGCACATCACTGTCCCACACCCCCTTACATAACAGCACCCTACTTCTGTCTCCCTGCCTCCTGTACAGGTTCCCTCCCCATAACATGCTTCCTTGGTCAGTCCTTTTCTTGCTGTCCCAGATTACAGCAACTACTCCTCCCCTTACCTACCAGTCACCCTTTACCAAACACTTTACTACCCTACTCCAGATAGGGTGTATCTGCATTTCCTTTGTGGGCCTACCTAAATAGGGTGAAGCTGAAATCCCTCTGTTTCCTTCCTTTGTAGGCCTACCCTAGATAGAAAGTACTGTACACTCTGCTTCTTCCCCTGTAGGCCTATCCTAGACAGTATGGTAGTAGCCCCTTGTTTTCTTCCCCATAGGCCTCCCCTATGTAGGGAGTACTATAGATTCTGCTACCTCTTCTGCAGGCCTGCCCTAGGTAAGGTATAGTAGTACCCCCTTTGCTTTCTTCCCTGTAAGTCTATCCAATATATAGAGAGTACCACAGACCCCACTACTTTCAGTCTCTATAAGCCTCCCCTAGCCCCATCCTATGAAATTCCCTTCACTCACTCCCCCCTTCTGTCCTCCTTACCTTACCTGCCCTCCAAAGAACAGAGTGGCCTGTGGTCCTCCCTGTTGACCCCCTGCTGTTACCCCTGGATGCCACTTAGTCAGATGTCATACTCCTGCACTGTGGCACTCACACTTTGGGGTCGCTCATGTGAGGGGTTGCTTGGCCCTCTGGGAGTTAACGAGGGGACTGCAGCCACACAAGTGGTCAGCTGCAGTCATGTGATCAACCCTTCTAAAAAAATAATGTCCACTCTAGTCGCTGGGTTAGCCCACCCTCAGCGTACCCTCAGCCAAACCTCCCTCTTCCGCCCTTCCCATAGCCAACAAGTTCAAGTACTTTCTGGAATTTCAACACAGTATGTAACTTCCTGTAATTTCAGCACATTATGTAACTTCAGCAACAAACAGTAGCAGAATGCACCTTGTTCAGACCAGAAAGAAAAAAAACCTTGGCTGGTTGCTCAGCCCTTACCCTCTGGCATCTTCTGATCCTTCTATCTGCAAAAGGGCAGGGGCAGTTAGGAGCAGGGGGACCACTGGACTACCAGGGCCCTTTATCACTGTAGTACAGGAGCAGTCAGCGGAGGGGAGGGGAACCACTAGACTGCCAGAGCTCTTTATCATTGTGCTACAGTGAGGACATCGGGAGAGGGGGGACCACTAAACACAGGGGTGGGTGGCTGCAGTACAGCTGCCCTGCCTTTGGGGGGGGGTGGGAGCATGGCCTTAGCGCTACAATAAGACATGGCTTTCAGTGGTAGTAAACAGCACCACTCTGGGGGCTGTTCAGCAGCACTGCAAACCTCTGAATTAATGCTGCGCCATTATGCAGGAGGGACCCCCTCATTTGCATAGGCGCAGTGGTATGGTGAACGTGATCACACTACCGGGTTTGAGTAGCACTCTGGGGTGTTTTGCAGTAAACTAGAAAATCTCTTCAGTTAGTCAATGCTTTATAGCTAATGAACACTCCAGCACAACTTCTGTGTTAACTCCACTAGTCAGTGGTCAGGTTTTGCTTGTCCCCCTTTTTTCTCTGGGTGTCCATTGTCTAAATGTAATCCACTTTGTCCAACCGTACTGTGTTGGTCTAGTACAGGTTTAATTTGTTATTTGCTTTTTGTTTGTCACACTTCTATGTGGCTGACCTATGTGACTAATGACAATTTGTACTTTGACCCTCCTGTGTGAGGTCCTGCTTGTCATACGTGTACCATTTTCTACTGTTAATGCTCACTGTAATTTTGTATCTCTGTATCCTGCACTCATTTCTGTACTCTCCCTGGTTGTGCTTGAAAATAGGCAGGTCCTGTTGCCTAATGCACTTACCTGGTTACCAAAAGCTAATAAATAATAAATAATAAACAGGCCATGATCCAAATAATACTGACCGGTAAAGTCAGAAATGTTTTATCTGGACTGGCTTGTTTCTTTAATTCTACAGCTTGATCTACATTTGTAATATTTTCCATTTTCAACCCATAATCCTGCTACCGTACTCTCATATATTGAACTACATCTGGGAGAAAATCAATTCACCTTCTTATTAACTCAAGTTTTAGCCAATGGGTACACATGATGTATAGATCAGGGGATGGGAAACCATGACAGCACAGCAAGTGTCCTGCAAGGCATAGCCGTCTGTGACATTTTGTGCTGTGTTCTTGTTAGCACGTTAGCATTCCAACAGATGGTCAAGATTAATTGAATATTTGCACACTGTCAAGTACTGTAACAGAGATTAACTTGGACAGCATGGCTGGGATCATGCCGAAATCTTCCAAGAATGACCCATCTGTTTGCAACAGCTTGCAGTGCCATTTCCGGCTTCATGGTGATAGGAAATGAAATCTTTTACTCATTAATACCCTGTTGTTTTTGTTTTGAGTTGTTTTGAAAGAAGCTTATTGTCCTGCACCCCCACCCACCCACACAGTCCTCATGCCTGAGAGGGTATCACTGTGGTGACCACCTCAGCCCTAACTTTTGCTAGCGGGAGTAATGGTGTGGGGCCCAAGGTAGCTACCAACCATTATCACAATGGCAGTGTGTGTTTTTTTTAACCACCATTTTCTCCCTCCCACCACCCTTGAAATCAAGCCATGCCTCCATTATTCGCAGATGTAGCAGCACAGTGTGCTCGAGCCTCACCATTCCTCAGGGAGGAGGTTCCCTGCCTTGCCACTAGGGGTCACTAAGATGCCAAAATCCAGACGGCTCCCTACCTGGGCTGGCTTACAGTGCGCTCTGCAACACTACCCAGCTCTAGATGCACCTGATCCTGGCTCCTTTTTTCCATTTTCAACCCCAGGTCATCAGTGCTGGGCTATTAGTATTCAGTGAAACGGGCGAAGTGAACTGAGCAACTCAAACTGAGCGACTCAATTTGTGCACCTGGAATAACAGCGATCATGAAAGGATAGCAAGGGGTGTGAATAGCGAGGTTGTGGGGACAGAATAGCGAACGTTGAGGAGGTTAGCCTGTGCACAGGAGCAAGTTAAGTAACTGGAGCAAGCAAAGAGCTGCCAAACTGGCCAGCTGGTGTGGTGGTTACACTCATTGCCCATGGTGCGGAAGGATCCGGATCCGGGACTGCATGCAGGTGTGTATAATTTTTGCTTCTAGCTGTTGCAGTTACTTAACTATTTTTTTTTTTGTGACCTCCCATTCCCCCGGGTTGTTCCCCCACCCGCGGGTTGTCCCTCCTGCAAAGGTCGCCCTTTCCCATGTGTTCTCCTTCCCTCAGTGTCCACCCCCTCCTGGAGTTGATTATTTTTATTTGTGGAGCACGGGGCTTGCCTCACAAAGGAGGGTGTGGAGGTGCTTAGCCCCCCCCCCTCGCATAAAATGCAGGTCTGTAATGTCGCCAAATTTGTATTCGGTGTAGTGTTGATCAACGATTTTGTTTTTGCTATTTTGTAGTCGCCCTTATAAGAGTTGTGATTAAAAACTCACTGTTATCACATGGAACTGGGCAATCAAGCGGACCCAAACTGTTTTTTTTTTTGTTTGTTTGTTTGTTTGTTTTGTTTATTTGCATTCATGTAATGGCTTTTATTGCTTTTTAATGTTGCTTGGTCTGCCCTTGGTGCAACTCTCCAAAATTTGTGAAGCTTTACATTTCAATACAGCTTTACAGAATGCAGAGTTTCACTGGCAGAATTCATGCACAGTGGTGATTTCAATTCCAAAATGCTTTTCAGAATTTGTTTTCTAATTCCAAGGAATTCTGAAAAGCATTCCTTTATGAACTGCGGAATACTTTTCTGTGGATTACGTAAACCGAGAAACAAAAGGGAAAGGGAAACAGGAAATTGTTTAACCAAGAAAGGCCCATGAAACAGAAACTTGTTTCCAAGTGCAACCTGGGAGCACAAGGAAGTTAAGTAACTTGCCTAGGCTCACACAGTATTCAAGTGGGGTGTGTGGGATTCAAACCCAAGTCTCCAGGTTTGCAGTTCAGTGCCTTAAACCACAGTGCTATACTGCCTCCCAAAAAAACACTCCTCTTTTGAAATTTTGTCATTCCAGTGGTGGAATTCCACAGAATTAGGCACACTTTTTTTAAATTCTGTGGAATTCTAGTCTGACAGAGTTTGAAAATTCTGCACATTACCTTAAAACCTTCGGGCAGGTGGCCCTGAATCCAGGGTTACTTGGCTTTTGATTTTGAAGTGATGTGGTGTCTCCACCTAGGGGAAGCCCCTTGCAGTACTGAAGCACCCTGGATAATGCCCTCCAGGAACCCTAACTAGCAGTAAAAATGCCTGTCCGCCTCCACACTGTATACAGTAGGCAAGGAAGCAGAGCGCCTTATTGCTTTCTTTAAATGCATAGTAGATAAAGGCAATATGGTAGTTGGACACAAGAAAGATAATGTAAAACAAGGAACAGTTTTATTTAGGTACAATGAAAACAAGAGAGCAGGATTATATAGTGCAAGCAGAGTGTATACAGTCAGATTTGGAACAATTATTTTATTGGTTGATTGTTCTGAGTTTTAAAACACAGGTAATTTCAGAGCTTTACAGAATCTCACTGAAAACCTCACACCCGCTGCTCGATCAGATCAGACAGATAAGGGAGGGAGAAGGGAACTTTGCAGTTCCCCTCAGCAGTGAGGAAAGCAGTTACTTAAAGGTTGGGTGGTTACTACATCTTCTACCTGGAGAGAATTTACTAAGTTAAGGAGTTGCACCACATGTTGTGGTACCGTACCACTACCAAAAGTGAACTGGATATATATGGCTGCAATTCTTTGCAGGTCGACTAACAAGGGCCTTGTCACTTGGACAGTGCCCACGTTTCATCACCAAGTGACCATTTCAATATAAAACAAGCACTTGTCAATGCCAAACATTCACTTGCAGGCATTTGCAGTGGTGTTTGGTACTGGTGCTGGCTTCAGAGGAGCGAGGAGCCAGTAGTGAAAGCGGCAGGTGCCACGTGGTGGAAGCTGCATCATAAATGCAGCAAGGAGCCACTAGTCAGAGGAGCCGCTCTTGCTGGCCTTAGTTACCTCATTTAGTTTCCTCCAAACATACAGCAACATCCAGTTTGAACAGCTCCTTCGGAAAAATAAAGAAAAAAGAGAGCACTCCACTGAGTGTCAATATTTTCTTCGGTAGCACAATTTCAACCCAAACCCCTAGGCAACATTAGCATACCTGTTTTAAATGATTTAAGGACCTTCAAGCAGTGTAAATGCGGCTAAATTTCTCCTCCAGTAGGACATTTTTTATGTTTGCTTGCACTCATGTGCAAGAAACATAGTGCCATGATCCGAAAGTGCAGTGCCGTACAGTTGAAAGGGAGAGCTACACATCAGTGAGCAGCGATAAGATGTCGTCTGCTCATGCACGCTCCCTCCACACACACGCACACGCACACTGTGTGCTCATGCTTCCCCCTCACGCACACACTGTATAGCCGACGGAGGTGCCCAATACACCGTCGGCTGTGCTGCGCTACCCCCCCAACAGAGTTCCAGATGCCATGCTGGGTGCCCACCCCAGCGTGGCAACACATCATATAGCCGACGGGGTGCCCAATCCCCCGTCGGCTCCCTCCCAAGAGACTACAGGGTGCCTTGCGCTGGGAGGTCCACCCCAACATGGCAGCGCAGATCGTTATGGCCGATGGGGTGCCCAATCCTGTCGGCTCCACGCCCCCAAACAGCTTTCCTTGTGCCACACTGGGAGCCCACCCCAGCGTGGCAAATGTCCCGCGTCGTCTAAGAGTTTAAAAAAAAGAATACTGAAAGAAAAAACCTTCCCTCGCTGAGTGTCCTGACCCAATCTCCCCCCACCTGCACCCACACACTAAGCACTCAGCCTCCCCACACCTCCACCTCACCCCATACTTACCTCCTGAGCTCGGCGGGACGATCTTCAGTGGACCAGGAACACGTCTGCACTCTTCAAAGCCGACCGCGAACTGAGGAAATGTCGGTAAGCTGTATAATGCAATAAATAGGGTTTTTTCAACTTTAATGTATATCTCAGGCATTTTTTGGAATTTTAGCACCAAATTTTCAACGTCGGGTTTTTGGGACCCCTTCTCATGAATTCTCTCACTGTCATGGCTTTAATCGGGCCTGAAGGGTGAGTTCGCAGTCACTGCATGAAATCACCTTTCGAGACCGATTAACAAAACGACAGTGTCACAGTTCATGAGGTAGGCCCCCAAAACCCTATGTAGAAAATTTGGTGAAAATCCAACAAACAAACTTTGTTTTAAAACATGCGTTCGCTGTTCTCACACATACTCGTGGTTGCAATTTCAATATGTTCCTCCAGATTTTCAACATTGCCATTTTACCACACCTCCTTATGAGTAGTACAGCTGTCATTTCTCATCTCACCCAAAATGTGTTTCCATGCATGTAGTGCACAATGGCGCAGTCGGTGTGCTAAATCAATGTTTGGGACAGATTAAGAAAATCACAGTGACACTGTTCATGAGCAGAGGTGTTAAAATGGCTATGTTAAAAGTGTGGTGAAAAAATTCCCAAAAATAACTGTTTAACGAGCATGCATTGTGCTGTTCCTATGCACGCTCGTAAGTTCGCGAATTTTTAGTATTTTCACTCCAGATTTCAACATTGCCATTTTACCACTCCTCCTTATGAGCAATACAGCTTTTCATTTTTCACATCTTGCCCAAAATGTGTTTCCGGCCATGTAGCACACAATGGTGCAGTCGGTGTGCGAAATCAATGTTCAGAACAGATTAAGAAAATCAAAGTGACATTGTTCATGAGCAGAGGTGTTGAAATGGCTATGTTAAAAATTTGGTGAAAAAAGTCCATAAAATGACTGTGTTACGAGCGACCATTGCGCAGTTTCCATGCACCCTCGTAACTTCATGGATTTCTAATATTTTCAGTTCAGATTTTCACCACTGGCATTTTTCTATACTTCCTTATGAACAGTACAGCTGTCATTTTTCACACCATGGCCAAAATGTGTTTTCGCACTTCCAGAGCAGAAATGCATGGTCGCTGTGGGAAATCACTGTTCGGGATAGATTAAGAAAATCACAGTGACACTGTTCATGAGCGGAGGTTCCAAAATCCCTGTGTTGACAATCTGCTGTAAAAAATCCTCAGACTAATTGCATTAGGGGTGTGCATTGCACATTTTCTAAGCATGCTTGTGACTTCACCGGTTTAATATTTTCACTGCAGAATTTCAACATTGCCATTTTTTGTACCTCCCCATGAACAGTACAGCTGTCATTTTTCACATCCTGTTCGAAATGTGTTTTCGCACCTGTGGTGCCAAATGGCGTAGTCGCTGTGCGAAATCAGCTTTCGGCTAACAAACTGTTATTGCTTCTGTTCATAAGGTGGGGGGGTCACAAAAAACCCATGTTGAAAATTTAGAGTGAAAATGCCAATGAACGCCTAAGGCATTAGGGTTTCTGACCATAACGCCCCAGCCTGTAGAGATTGACAGGCATCAGGGGTGTGACTTTGGATTCTCGCCTGTAATGCTTATACCATTCCACACCCTGCAGCCAGTGAGAGGCACTGAGGTGTGCCTTGTACTCTACGGCCCCAAAGTTCACCCCATTCTCCTATACAGGACCCATCTCACTGTATCTCCTGATGGAATGGGATGAGCATAAGGGCCAAAGACCCCAAGGCACACCGTGACACTTGTCAGTGTCTGCAGAGTAGGGTGTGGTGAAATGGCATGGCCGTTATGCCTGACGACCCAAAGGCACACCCTAATGCCTGTCAGTCTCTGCAGGGTGGTGGTGGGGTTGGCTTCAGTTCAATACTTCACTGCCATTCTTATTATGCAGCTCTCTAACTCCTACACTACCAATGCCAATGCCAGCAAGCAAACATTCAGCATTGACAAAGCTTGTTTTCTTTCTTTTCCTTGTCCTCCAGGGGCCTAATTCAATGCAGAACAATTCTATCTGCATTCCACAGGGCTCCCTCTGTCAGCATCATGAAACAGATACCGACTCTGCAGTTCAACAGAAGCACACACTCCACAGGCTCAGTGAGCATCTCTTGCCTCCAAACTCCCACAGGTGACAACCCGCTCCCAACGTTCACAGCTGCCCCGTCAGTACTGACAAATACTTTGCATGAAATAATATATTACATTAACAGTGGTACTGACAAAGAACAGCAATAAAAACTCTGAATAAAGTAAGCAGCTAAAATGCAAACAATATGAAAAAAGTATAAAAACTTGAGAGGCTCAGTGGAGCAGAGCAGCAGTGCAGCCATCTTCATTAGGTCACATATAACCAGTTAGGAACTATTAGTTTTATTGCTGCTTTGTATCAATCATGTAGTAGTGCAATGCTGTACAATCTGCTTTTAGTTTGAAAAGAATTCTGCTCAGGTGTCTGTATAGTGGTGATTGCACAAACATTTCCTAGTGGCTTGAAATTAGTGGAGAACTCTGTACACGTCCCTAATTAAAACATGTTATGGCACTACATTCAAAACACCATAGAAAGACATTATAGTGCATGGTGAGAGCTTGTTCAGCATGGAAAACCATCATAGCTGAAATGTTGTTGTATCACAGTACAAAGGTCATGTAATGTGGTAATACCATACTGTAGTACAACAACATTTCAGCTGGTTTTCAAAGCGCACAAGCCACAACAGCTGTGGCAACTGAAAAGGCAGGATCAACTTGCGGTGGTCCCAGCACCATCACTGGAACCACCCAAAAATCAGACAAAGCAAGATCAATCAGGTATTTATACTTTGATTTATTAAAAAAAAACGCAGGATCAACAAGATATTTTAAATTAGTTACAACAGCTAATATCCCATGCAGGAACTCCTCTTACTTAGCGAGAAATTGAGTGACTATTGTTTTTCTAATAACCCTCCCACAGGCAACTGCCAACCAATCAAAACCCATGCTAGACAAGTAGGAGTGTCTGCTCCATAACAGCCATATTACTGACTATCGCAACAAGCCTTAAAACAGGGAAATAAGACACAGCAGCAAACATTTATTTTTTTTAAATAAAACACTTTCAGGGGCACAATACACTATAAAAAATAGTGGATATGTAACTCTATGCATAACCAGTGCATTGTACCACCTTGGAGTTTTGATTCCCATGGACCTCGCGAGCTTCACTTTCAAGGCCAGAGGGAATCAGAACCCCTTGATGGCATAATACAGAGTGTGCATAGTTGCCCATCCAATATTTTCTATGTGCCACATACCAGTTTCCTCAGGTCGCGGTCTGGCTTTGAAGGGTGAAGACGTGTCTGCGGTCCACAAAAGATTGTGGTGCTGGATCTCCTAGTAGGTAAGTAAGGGGTTGGGGGTGCTGAGTGAAAGGGTTGGAGGGGATAATGGCACAACAGACAATGATGGACAGTTTTCTTAGCACACAGCAATGGAGGGGAGATGAAAGGGATGTGTCTGACTTGAAGCTGTACCCTTGAAAACAAGTGTTCAATGAATGCATCTTCAAGTTGCTGTTTCCTCAGCGGGGAGGAAGGGAGAAGCCACCTCCTGACTAGAGCTCAGTGTAGCTAACAGTTGCTTTACTAGATTTCTTCAGGCACCAAGCACGTGTCGGGTTCCAATTTGCAAAGCGTGACCATGATGCTGTCACACCGCCTACCTTCCTCCTCCTCCTCGGCGAAGCACCACTTCTCCAGCCGTCCGTCAATGACAGATGCTCCCCTTCTGTCATTATATGATATCACCCCTCCTCCAAATTCACGTCACCATCACCAAGTTGCTTGAAAACCTTACCTTTGTATGAAAATCACTGTTTTCTGAATATGGCATGCCACAGGTAAGCAGAGGGTAAAATTGATATCTACGAAAACAAGTGTTCAACGAATGCATCTTCAAGTTGCTGTTTCTGCAGTGGGAGGGGAGTCAATAGAGATCTTCAGCTTGCTGCTAACCGGGGGGGGGGGGGGCAATTGCAAGGCTTTAACTTTTGAATTTGGCATCTTGTGATGAGAGTGTAAGTAAGAGTTGCTTTACTGGATTTCTTCAGGCACCAAGTGCGTATCTGGGTCCAGTTTGCAAAGTGCAATATTACACATGAGCCCTGCCCTCCTCTGGACAGCATACATACACCTCTCTCAATCCACATTACACACTATAGCACCTCACCCAGCATGAACAGCACACCTACATCTCTTGCACCAAATTGCACAGTGAGTCTCCCACACCTGGACAGCATGCATACACCTCTCACACCCTGTTAAACATTATGCACCCCCCGGGCACCACCACTATTAACCAAGTCAGTAACCTCACTAACAGCTGTGCCCCATCCCCTCATCAAATTACAGGCAAGGGCCCACGCAACAGAGCAGCGTACATGCAACTCACACATTACACAATACCCCCACCCCACAAAGGCAGCACACAAACACCTCTCACATCACCTTATCCCCTAAGCACTCCAAAACACACACACACCTACCTTTCACAAGAGTCCATATCATCAGTGGTATCCCCTCCTCTTCACCATGCCACAAATACAGTCCCTGTCATCCAGAGTATATGCTCCATCACACATATCCCAAAGAAATTTCCTTGCATGTTATGGCATACACCAACACCATGCAGGGGCATAACTACAAGGGTGCAGTGGCACCCGGGCCCACGAGGTTTGAGGGGCCCAAAATCATAATCTTGATGTTTATTCAAAACTGGGGAGGGGCCCTGTAACATCACCTTGCACCCAGGCCCTTTGGGAATTTGCTACGCTACTGATACCATGCCCAGGGTATTTGTAAGCTGGGAAAATGAATTAGCAGTTTTGCATGTGAAAGCGGTAATCAACTGTAAATATACAGAGTACTTCGCTCAAATTGTATAGCAAAATTTTAAATGCTAAAAAAGTATGTCTTTTTTTTAAATTTTAACCTGAATAAAATCTTTTACTGAAATTAACTTCGTGTTGCTTAAAGTTTATCTGTTTCAAAAAACACAAACACACACACAATTGCCTTTCTTTCAGGTTCTGGGGATTGCTTTCCTGTACCCCACCAACTCTGGTGATGCACAAGCTGATAACAGCAATGATCAATGCATGGTAAACGTCTCTCCCTCCCATCTCAGTCCCACCACCATCTCCACCCATGTCCCCTTTGCCAAAAAAAAAACTCCCATCTCAGTCTAACCACCCTCCCCACCCATGTCCCCTTTGCCAAAACCCTCCCCTCCCATCTCAGTCTAACCACCATCCCCACCCATGTCCCTTTGCCAAAACCCTCCCCAACCATGTCTCTGTTGCCAAAACTCTTCCCTCCCATCCAGTCCCACCCTCCCCACTGATGTCACCTTAGACAGACTTACGCTAGTAGTTACCATCTTATACACATCTGGATAGCATGATGTATGCACTGACTGAGTCACACCACCATATGACAAACTATGGCCCCCACATGCACCCATGCGTCAATCAACACTCCAGACAACATGCAAGCATGCCAAAACCTCTCATTATGCACTATGACACCCCAACCACCACATTACAACCCATGGGCCCCCAACCCACACAGGGACAGCATGCATACACCTCTGAAAACGCACAGTAACCCTCCTCAACACCAGTACAGAATGCAAGCACCAGTCAGATTGCATTACATTATGCAACACACATCCATGCATATACCTCTCACACTATTTTATTACTTCTAAACTCACATAACTTTACACATGAGGCAGCACACCCACCAGTGCCTGCATGCACCCCACCAACCACATCACACACCATGTCCCACACACCTGAACATCTGAACATGCACAAAAGTCCAGAACAGTGTGCACACTGGCCCCACAAGCACCACCAGTGCAGACAACATGCAAACATGTCAGCCATCATTACACACTATGCCACACAATCACATACATGTGCAGACAGCATGCATACAGCCCTCGCACAACACTACAGCATGCTAACACTGATCACATCACATAAGGCTACACAGCAACACACAGCTCCAGCACTGCCCTCAAATGTACCCACATTCCCCCAGAATGGTCTGGACAGCTCCACCACTGCCCCCTCAAATGGACCAGACAGCTGTAGAACTGCATCCTCCTATGAGATGATTAGACCCAGCAGTGCATCATATGGGCAGACAGTCCCTGGGCTACCTCCTGCACCCTATGGGCTTGACATGGACTGAAGCCAGTACTCCTGAAAGGCACCATTAATGAAGCTCACCACTCCAACACCACCCTGCATAAATAATGGACACAGCCCTCCTTCCTCCAGTGGGACTCATTCATTGCTGTAAGGCCATAAGCCATAATCCAATGCTTGACACCCAAACAGACACTGTTTAAGCAATTTGGGGGTCCTTTAAGCACTGGCCACAGCTTCAACACTACTCCTCCAAAAGGGCCAATGGTTATAATACAGGAAGGTACCGCCAATCTCCCCCCCTTCATGATGTGTGTATACCTCTCCCCAGAGACTAAATGACACAGTTGCAGAAATGTTCCCCATCCCTGCGTTTGTGCTTCTCACCTGCACATTCTTGCTCCACCTCTCACCAGGAATACTTGGCGGAGTTGTACACAAAATCGTGCCGTGGTTTAACTGGAGGTTTCAATCCAGGAAAACCTGCTACCTTATCTCAGCTGACTGAGGAGGAGGACCAACCAGCCACAGAACAACACCATGCTGAGGTGGGGGGGGCTGCAGGACTGCTCAGGAAGCAATAGACAAGTGGCGGCAAACCGGCAGGAGCCACAGGACCTACTCGCTGCCCCTGCTGCTATGACCCTACCACAGTTGTGGTTATTGCGCCTCCCTGGTCATGGCCCTGTACTCAGACCAGAACTATTGCAGTCGGAAATGGGAGTGAGTGACAGGGAGTAAGTGATACATCATAAGGGTGAGGGGCAGCAGTGGAACATGGAGGGGGGGTAATCGCAGGATCAGTACTTCTAGGGGAGCAATGATGAGAGACATGTGGTAGTAGCGACTACTGGTGAATCAGATCTGTGTCAAAATGCAGAAATGGGGGGAAACTGCAGACGGTGAGGAGCAGGGGTAAGTGATGTGCCACAGGCTGCCGTGAGATAGGTGGATCGCTGGGTGTTGTAAACGAGGTAAGAAGTGGAGTAGGAGTGAGGTGTGCAGGTGAATCGGAGCAGCGAGAAACATATGGGAAGTGGAGAGAGTGGCAGTGGCAATCGGGAGGCATGTGGCAGTATAGGAGGACAGGATAGGCAGTCGGAGAGTTACACAAGCATATGTCAGTGCTGAACAGTCACTTGCCGCACCAAAGCTATTGTAGAAGCCTGGGGGGGGGGGATTGCAGAGGACCAAGGACCGGGAACAGCGAGTGCGGTGGGTGGTAAGAGCCACCAATAAGTAAAGCCACACTGCAACTAATTTAGAAGGGGAGGTATCAGAGGAACGAAGATGGGGAGAGAGAGTACCAGGGACAGCAGGAGAAAGCTGTAGCAGTAACTCTGACCATGCACATTAGTGTCAACTGTAATGCACATGGCCGCAGTTATGACTACTGAAAGAAATGAAGCGCTCCTATTGGAGCGGTTCATTTCTCTCAAGTAGAGGGTGCACCACATCAGCAAAGCTGAACTTGTGTCATGACCAGAGTGCCTGGTCATTGGTGTACACTGCCAAGCCCACTGCAGTTTCAGCTGTAATTGACTCTGGCAGTGACACACCTCTCAAATGCTGTATTGTCCTAAGACTTTCCTTGCACAAGCGCAAGTGAATGCAAAAACAATCAGAAAGCTGCCCCCCCCCAGCCTATAATGAAGTGTGTCCTCGCGCTCTCCCTGGCACATGCCATAACTTTACTGAGTGTGGGGGTGGAACTTCAGCAGCTCCCAGAACTGGAAAGTGGAAGGGATCAGCTGTGAAGACATTTACGATCCCTTCCACTACTAAATTAAGCAAAGATACCTGAGCTTAGAGCTCAACAAATGATGAAAATGCTTATTTGTGCTGAAGTAATTGTTTCTATTGTTCTCTGTATAAATGGAAATCTGTTGTTTTTCTTACGGAAAGTGCATATACTGTAAGTTGAATAAAAATAAAGTTATTAAAAAAAACACGGAAACAAGGCTCTGGGAAGGAAAGATTAAGGGTTAAACAAGCGAAATAAACAATATAGCAATCCAGCAGAAGCCTACCCCCAAACTTTCATACATACTTCCTCATTAAGGTGAACCAGTAAACCTCATTGACTCTGAGAGCTCCTCGCTTAACTACAACGGTACCACACAGTCCAATCGATGCTACACTGCCAGCCTGATGCTCAGTAGGTGATGTTATGCAAAGTCACTGAGGTGGAGTAACGAAAAGCAAACAATTAAACAATTTGTAAATTCTAGGCCCGACAGCCTACAGGTCTTCCACCTGGGCTGTCCTCAAGGTACTGTATGCCCAGGGCTTTCAACACCTACCACCCTAAATAAACTTCAGTAACCAGCTGCTGGACCAAGGCTCTGTTTTTAATGCAGTTCTGAAGACAGTAATCCCTGAAATTTATTTAATGATTATTTATTTAGATATTTTGGCCAGGAAAAGTACACTGAGCAAAGGCTCACTTCCAGATGTAATCTGGAGGAAGGGCATGGGATGAGTAATACGTAAAACAATAGATACAGGTATATATACAGGTACAGTCACAATATAGTGGTAAAAATGTGCAGTTCATTAATATTATGTCTTTCCCACTACAATTTGTGATTTATTTGCTAAACGGTGGCTAACACATAGAAACACAGAATTTGACAGCAGATAAGGACTGCTTGGCCCACCTAGTCTACCCATGTTCCCTACCTACTGTCACACCATAGACCCTACTTGATCTCCGGCTTTACCCTCCCCCCCTTCCTTGCTTCTAAGGTTTTCTTATACCTATCCCATGCCTTCTTAAATCCCATTACAGTTTTTGCTCCCACCACCTCCTCAGGGAGGCTGTTCCAGGCATCCACCACCCTTTCTGTGAAGAAGTGTTTTCTTACATTTCCCCTGATTCTACCCCCTCCCCAGCTTCATCGCATGACCCTTTGTTCTTGTGCATCCTTTTCTCTGAAAAAGGCTTCCCTCTTGAACCTTATTTTTACCCATGAGGTATTTGAAGGTCTACCATATCCCTTCTCTCCCTCCTTTCCTCCAGTCTGTGCATATTGAGGTCCTTCAGCTTCTCCTCATAGGGCTTTTGATGCAGATCCCACACCATTTTAGTTGTCCTCCTCTGGACTGTCTCAACTCTGTCTATGTCCTTTCGGAGATGAGGACTCCAGAACTGGACTCGGTTCTCTAGGCAGTTCTCTCACCAGAGATTGATACAGAGGTATTACCACCTCCCTTTTTTGATGGTGATACCCCCTTCCTATGCACCATAGCATCCCACTGGCTCTCCCCACTGCTTTGTCACACTGGTTGGCCACCTTTAGATCATCAGATGTGATAACACCCAGGTCTCATTCCTGTTTGGTGATCACCAGTACCACTCCCCTTTTTTTGTACTCTGACCCTGGGTTTCTACAGCCCAAGTGCATGATTTTGCATTTTTTTTGCATTGAAACTTAGCTTCCACTTTCTAGACCACTCCTCAAGCTTACCTAGCTCTCTATTCATTTTTCTACCACCCCTGGAGTGTCCACTCCTTTGCAGATATTTGTGACGTTTGCAAAAAAACATACTTTCCCTTCTAGTCCATCTGCAATGTCACATGTAATGATATTAACAAAGACTGGTCCCAGTACTGATCCCTGCAGCAACCCGCTAGTCACCCTCCCCTCCCTTCCTCGGAGTAAACTTTGTTTAGTACTACCTTCTGTTGCCCATCCTCCAACCAATTTCTTACTCAGTTTACCACTTTTAGTCCCACTATTGGGCTGCCCAGCTTGTTTATGAGTCTCCTATGTGGAACAGTGTTGAAAGCCTTACTGAAATCTAGGTAGGCCACCTCCACCACTCAACCCTTATCTACAGTACTTCCCTGGTTACATAGTCAAAGAAATCTATAAGATTAGTTTGACATGACCTCCCCCTAGTAAATCCGTGCTGCACCAAAAACTTCTAATAGTATATGGTTAGGGCTTATTGTGGATAAAAATCTCTGGCTTTCCAAAAGTTGTTGTAGTACAGTTCAAAGGTCAATAAAAGTTGTTGTAGTATTGTTCTGACGTCACAAAAATACTACAACAACTTTTCTTCCTTGAGCTGTTACCTGATTGGTTGAAACGGCTAACTGTTCAAAAATAAATGGACTGAAATGGCGGCACTGCTTAGTGAGCAGAAGGGCGAGGGGTTCACTACAATAGTTTGGACTCGAACTGCCATTGATAGCTCCATGTGTCCAAACTATCAGTTAGGCAGTTTTCTTTTTTTTAATCACTGGCACTTTGAAATATCAGGTTGTGAACAGAGCAGGACCATAGCGGGGACTGAGATTGTTGGAGAAAAGGAAACAGAGTGGGACTGCAGCAAAGATGGAGAGCAAGCTGGTGTGTGAATATAAGGTATGAAACCTTGCAGTTACGTGAGACTTTTGACATTTCTTGGAACCATATACTATATAAAATAGTATATGGGTGTCCAGACACAACAAGGCTTTGTTTCCATCTCGGGGATGTGATGATGTCAAATGGACCTCTCGAGCTTCGCTCTCGAGGTCTATATAACATCATCACATCCCCTCGATGGAAACCCATAGCCTTGTTGTGTATGATCACCCATACATTATTCTATATATTGTCATCTCAGTTGTTTCTAGTTGCAGTATTTGCAACATCAGAGAAAGGAAGTGTGTCCAAGAACCCTAGGTCAAACTATGTGAGCCTGTAGTTTAGTAGTTACAGGAGTGGGATGGTATTCTGGGGGCCTGGGGTCAATTTCCTGTAGGTCACATTATTTCTTTCTCACTATTATTTGTGATGTGATTGAATTGCTAATCAGTGGCTAATAGCACACCAAAAACATCTAATTGTCATCACGAGTGTTCCAAGTTGCAGGATTTGCAATAGCAAAGAAAGTAAGTGTGTCCAGGAACCACACATCCAACCACGTGAGCCTGTAGCTCAGTGGTAGGGTACCGGGATGGTATTCCAGGAGCCTGGGTTCAGTTCCCAGTAGGTCACATCATTTCCTTCTCCCTATAATTTGTGATTTATCTGCTAAGCAGTGGCTAATACTGCACCAAAAAGATCTAATTGTAATCTCAGTCCAGTAACATAAATGAGCGAGGTGCGTGTTGGGTTGCAGGATTCACAAATGGCTCCAACTGAGTGTGTAGTACCTCAGGGGTCCATCTTGGGCCCCTTGTTGTTTTCACTGTTTGTCAACCAATTGCCCGCTCAGTGAGGATCCTGTAGCTCAATAATGTACGCAGATGATTTAATTCTTTATTTTCAGGCTAAATCTGTGGAAGATCTAACAAGTGTTCTTGATGTCAGTTTTAGTAATGTGTGTATATGGTTTGCAAATAATTCCATGATCTTAAATTTAATAAAAAAACAACAAAATCAATGATTTTTGGGACTTCATTTCTGTTGAAGGAGAATCCTTGCTTACGGCTTTCTGTTAGGGATGGTGCTGCACTAGAACAAGTTACCCAATTTAAATATTTGGGGGGGGTGGTTGGATTGTGGTTTGACCTACTCATTACATATTAAGCATGTTAGTCAGATAATAAATCAAAAATTGGGCATTCTGTATAAATTTCTATCTCATTTTTCCTTAGAAACTAGGAAATCTATTGCTGTTGGAACACTCCTTTCACATTGTGATTATGTTTGTTATTTGTTTCAGAACTTAAATGTTAGGGAGTACAATGTCTTGACTGTAGTCTATCATAATATCTGTAGGCTTATTCTTTCGGTTCCATTTAAAACTCATCATCATTCTCTGTATTTACAATTAGGCTGGTTGTCACCTAGGGCTAGAATTGCTTATTTTTCTGGCTGTATGCTTTATAAGCTTCTTTTCTTTTCTTTTTGCTTTTCTGATTTTTCTCTGGCTGACATGGTGGTAGTTTGTTCGTCTCTTCCAAATCTGAGATCTGCAAATAGTATTTTATTGGATTTACCAGTTTATAAGAATCGAAATGGGTTGCGGTCTTTTCCTGTCGCAGTCCTAACCCTTTAGGATTTGTTGCCTGATACTCTTCATCAAGCTTCGTCTTTTGGCAGTTTTAAATATAAGCTAACGTTATTTTTGTTGCAGCAGTTTAAGTGTGATTGTTAATGTATTTTTTTTATTTGTCATTAATGTTGATTGTTGTATGTCCCGGGTCAGACCTGAAAAAGAACTTGTCCAGTGTCCCAACCCGGTGAACAAATTAATAAATAAAGGGGGGACTCTCATCTCCAAAAGCTGTAATAAGTGGGGTTCCACAGGGCTCAGTGCTGGGACCAGTGTTGTTTTGCATCTTTATTGTTGACATCACAGACGGGGTCAGCAATAAGATAAGCCTATTTGCAGATGACACAAAGATCAGTGCAGTGGTGGACAGCACAGAGGAATGGCTAGGGCTGCAGGAGGACCTGGATAAACTTAAATGCTGGTCAGACACTTGGCAGCTGGGTTTCAATGAGAAAAAGTGCAAGGCTATGCACATGGGAGCTAGAAACCAAAAGTTCAGCTACACGATGGGGGGGGTACAGTTATCCACTGCAGAAGAGGAGAAAGATCTTGGGGTGGTGATCACAGGGCAAATTAACCACTCGGCGCAGTGCAGGAGAGCAGCCGTTAAGGCAAACAGGATATTGGGATGTATTGCCAGGGAAATCACCTCACAGAGGAGGGAGATCATCCTACCTCTGTGCAGGTCATTGGTCAGACCAAACCTGGAGTACTCCATGCAGTTCTGGTGGCCCTACCTAAACAGAGATGTAAAGTTACTAGAGTGTGTCCAATGCAGAGCCACTAGGACAATCACGGGAATGGAGGACAGACCCTAGGAGGGGAGACTGAGGGAGCTCAACATGTACTCCCTGGAGGACAGGAGGGATAGGGGGGATATGATCAAAACATTCAAACATATGAGGGGCATAAACAAGGTTAGTACAGAGGGGATTTTTAGATTGAAGGGTGGGAGAAACACTAGGGGGCATAGCCAGATTGGAGGTGGGGAGGTTCAAGAGGGAGTTGAGAAGACAGTACTTCACAGAAAGGGTGGTGAATGGGTGGAATGCACTCCAGGAAGAGGTGATAATGTCAAGAATGGTCAGCAGTTTTAAGAAGGGGTGGGACAGGGTCAGGGGGAAGGTTACTAACGGACTGAGGGGGCAGCTGCACAGTGGAACACTGATAACTGCACAATTGAGCAAACTCAATAGATCCTAGGGCCTGTATCTGCTGGCAATTTTCGTATGTTCATATGTTTATGTTATGTGGGACATTCCTTTTGTTTTGTTTTCTTGAAAAATGTCATATTTATCATAAAAATATGGTAATTTTGTGAGGGTCAAGTTATGAAACCCAAAACACTCTTATAGTTTCATGATATACAGTAGGTTTTGTGATGTTTGGGTATGGTTTTATGAGTTTTTTTTTTTTTTTTGCTTTCGTCAGTGTCTGGGAAAGGAGTTGTAGGAACTACATTGGTTTGTTCAGAATCATGTGATTGCTGAGGTTATGATCTGAGGAGTCATATGGGTCTGGGATTATGCAGGGCCAGACAGGCCTTGCACAAAGCAAGACAAAGCTTGTTTGTGGTGCAGGCCCCAAAGCTGGTTAACAGTGATGTTATTGTAACTTTGGGAGGGGGCTTACCTGAACTGCTGTGCTGCTGCCCTCCCAATGGCTCCCAAATTGATGTCACGCAGTTGCAGCATGGCTCTTGCTCAACAATGTATGTGACACGGTGAGAGAGCCATACTGCAGGGAACTCCTTAGCACATCCGGCGCCTTTGATCTCAGTGACTGCCGCCATCTTTTTCAGTTACAATCCCCCAATTCGGGCAGTGAGGGCCAGAAGCAAACCAGAGCTGCCACACCTATCTTCAGTGCCTCTTGTGCCACTGACTGCCAATGACAGCTTGGAGTGTGGCGCTCCTTCCTGCTCACACACCAACCCTAGCATGCCCAATTCACAGTCCTGCTGCCCAGTGACCACACCGGATAAACTGGACAATAACCGAGGAGGGCTGCTACACACCCTGAAAAAAAAAAATATGAGAAAGCTGCAGAGCTGAGGAATCAGTGACAAAGACCTGTACCTGCATCGAGCTGCTGCAGAGCCAGGTAGAGGGCCTGCTAGCCCTTATTGAGTGAAGTGAATCAAAGAACAAGGAGTCATGGGCATGTGCCCTGAGCACATGGGTACTCTTGATCCAGAAGGGAGTTTCGCCATGGGGGTCACTCCTTGGGTCTGGGCTCCTTGGAAACCAAGAATCTGCTGCGTCGTGCTCCTGTGTATGCTGTGAGAGTTGAGCCAGGATGGCTGTGCTGCTGTGAAGCATTTGAGAGAGTCCAAAGTGCTTCATATCTAGGTGTCTGGTGCCTTCTCCTGAATGCTGCTTGACCTTCTGCTGTGTGCTGGCTCCTGTCTCATCTGAGCTGCTGCATCTGTAGGTCACGTGAGTGCTGATGTTGTTGGCTTGGGTCTTTAGTACTTTTCCCTTTTGGATTACAGTTACTGCCTTGGAATTACAAAGTTGATATCCAATGACTGCTCTTTCAGAGTTTCATGTTCTAAATTGTGCTAGCACACCATGGCCTTTTGTGGGGTTTAAATGCAAGCGAGCTAAATTGATTTCATCAAGTGCACCCCTGAAAGAACCTGGGCAATGTAGCTATCAGATCTGCACCGGGACTTCAGTGTAATTTGTGGGTACTCAGAGTCATTGGTTCTTGTGTCATACTTGAAATCGTAGTTTTAGTACTGGTACCAGCTGAAGAATTTACTGCACCCTGTGTAGTGTAATGCATCCTTTTGTGCCCCTTGATTGGGTGGGTGATTTATAGATCATGTGGGAGCTGAGAAGGTGGTAGTGACCCACAGCACAGTAGGTTCCTTTGTGTGTTGAAAAAGTTTGAGGGATGTGCCTTGGGATTGTAAACCCTAATGCTTACCCCATTCCAAGAGTAAGTAAGCTAAGATGAGTACACAATAAGAGAATGGGGTGAGCATTAGGGTTTGCAGCCCCAAGGCACACCCCTCACACCTGTTCCTGCATGCAGGATGGGGGTGGGGTGTAAGGGTTGGAAACTGAGAGTGGGGGTGGGGTCTTAGGGTTGGGAACCCTAAGATGTAATTTCCCTACTTTTAACACTGGAACCCGAATGGTCCATTAACAATGTTTTTCGCAGAGAATGTCCATACTTTTTTTTTTAAAGTGTAATCATAAAGAACCCTATTAGTACATTAACAAAGTTTTTTGCAGAGAATTTCCTTACTTTTTGAGAAAATATAAGCAAAAGCTTATTTCCTTGTGGGAGCACAGGGCTCGGAGGGCCGTGCACTCCCAACCCTCCATAATTTTTTAAAGAGATTGTAATTGTGTCCTTTTTTCTCTGTGAGCGGCCCTGTGCTCCCATCACTCAATACTCTTCTGCATATTTGTTTGTGGGGGCCCTGCGCTGTTATCCATGCATCAGTCCTTAGTAGTATCTGTATTTCTCATTGGGAGCGTAGGGGCCTCTGGGCCCTGCACTGCCATCCGTGCATTACTCCTTAATAGTATCTGTTTTTATGTGTGGGTGCATCAGTCCTTAGTAGTATTTGTACCCTAAGTCACAAACATCTTTGTAACACTAACCCAAACTGCTATCTCTAACCCTAACTCCAGAACAAGTAATATTTAATAGGGGCACACATGATAGAGGGTATACCTCAGCACCCTGAACAATATCAAATATACGCCCCCCACATTAATGCCAACAGACACATAACCTAATCCTAACCTAACTCCGGAACAAGTAATATTTAATGGAGGGGTACACACGACAGAAGGTGTATCTTGGCACCCGGAATAATATCAGATATGTGCCCCCCTTAACTCCAACAGACATATAACCTAACCCACACCCAAATCCTAACGCTAACTCCAGAACAAGTAATATTTAATGGGGGGCACACATGACAGAAAGTGTACCTCAGCACCCTGAGCAATATCACATATATGCCCACAATTAACTCCAACAGATATATAACCTAATCCTAACCTAACTCTGGAACAAGTTATATTTGATGGGGGGGGGGCACATGCAACAGAAGGCGTACCTCAGCACCCTGATCAATATCAGATATGTGCCCCTCATTAACTCCAACAAATATGTACCCAAACTCTAACCCAAACCCATGTGAACACAATTCCTATAAAATAACATTAGAATTTTCACAGGCCATAGCTCACTTAATATTTGGAGTTAGCTGTAACACTATATATAAAATGAAAGACCTCACTGAGTACCACAGCATTAATGCATCATACCAAGGACAGCCATCCCAGGGTACCCACAGTACCCCAATATTTTCACCAAAATTCAACATGGCGCCAAATGCAGAATTCAAGGCTGATCTTCACCAAACTACATACACTTATGGTACTTTCTCTTGGACTACGAGCTCACTAAGTTATAGAATAACATTAGGACTTTCACAGGCCATAGCTTGCTTACTATTTGGAGCTAACTGTAACATTATATATGAAATGAAATATTTCACTGAGTACTATAGCATTAATGCATCATACCAAGCACAGTCATCCCAGGGTACCCACAGCACCCCGATATTTCCACAAAAATTCAACATGGTGCCAAATGCAGACTTCAAGGCTGATCTTCACCAAACTGCACATAGCTGTGTACTTCCTCTTGGACTACAAGTTCACCAAGTATCAGACCTCCCTTGAAGTTTGATAGAGTTATGCTCTAAAAACCTGAAACCAGATTTTTTACGCACAATTCCTTAACTGCTGAGAGTTTAGTGTAAACCTACATTTATGTTACTCTTTGGGGTGAGCCCCATAGACTGGAGGGGTCAACGCCCCCCTCCTACTCTTTCCTGAATGTACACATTTTCCTTAACCATAACAGTAAACCTAACCCTAACCCGAGCCCTAATTCCTAAACTACCAGGATATTAGTGTCAGTCAATGTATATTCAGGGTTTTAAATAATTGATTGGCAGTTTTTTTCTTGGGACTATACTAACTGTACAGAAAGTATTTATATAGATTTTCTAGAAGTGCTGTGTTTGTTAAACACAGTGAGGCAAGAGCTATGCATTTTCACAAAGATTTAGCACTTTTATGAGCAAAACGCTAATCAATTTTTAGAGTTAAATAAATCCCTGATGTTACTCTGTGCATCAAGCCACACAAAGTGGGGGGGGGGCAAGTCCCCCTCCTAAGCTTTCCTGAATGTACACATTTCCTTAAACCCCTAACCCTCCATATATTTTTTAAGAGATTGTAATTGTAACCTTATTTCCCTGTGCGAGCACAGGCCCCTGCATTCCCATCACTCCATACTCCTCTGCACATTTGTGTGTAGGAGCACATAGTCTGCTATCCATCCATCAGTCCCCAGCAGTATCTGCATTTTTCTTTGGGAGTCCATGCATTACTCCTTAATACTATCTGTATTTGCGTGTGGGAATGCACAGCCCTACGGTCCCTGCGCTCCCATCCATGTATTAGATCTTAATAGTATCCGTATTTCTGTGTTGGAGCGCAGGGCCCTCTGGTTGGCAAGCATTTGCTACACTCATCTTATGATATCTATGATGCCTCTACCAGAGGTGCTGCTTCTGGCATTTGTATTCTTGGCTCAGAGTTAGTGGCTTTGCCAATGATGTGAAGCAGACAGTTTTGAATGCCCCTTTCAGAGGGACAAACTGTTTGGCTATGATGTTGAAGAGGCCCTAAGTGGCCTTCAGACCTCAAAAATGACACTTAAGGTCTGTAAAATCCATGTATCTCACTCTAGCTAAGGGTCATGGGAGGGGATTCTTTCATCAGCCTTTTGTCAGAGGTGACCATGCCCACCATCAACAAGGCAGAGGTAAGGGAAGTGGCTTCCTCCCCCTGGTACCCATACAGAAGCACCCAAACCAATTGGTATTGGTGGCACTGCCCCCACCTTTTCTGCCTCTCTTCTACACCCCCTCCTACACTCCACTGTTACCTCCAGGGGGAAAGTTGGGGGGTGGGGACTCTCCCTGCCTCTGAAACAATGGAGGGAGATTACAACATGTGAATTGGTCCTGGAGATAATTGCAAGGGGGCATGCTCTGGAGCTTATAGAAATTCCAGCAGATCATCCTCCACCTCCCTTCTGAAGAAAGACATTCAGATATTATTCCAGAAACATGCTATAGAACCAGTTCCTCCTCAACAGAGAAACAAAGGGTTCCATTCCAGATACTTCCTGGTCCCAAAATGGATAAGGGATCTGCATCCTACGTTGAATCTTGGGATCTCAGCTTCTACATAGAATACAAAAAGTTTCAAATGGTATCCTTGCATGCTGTAATTCCCCTTCTGCAAACAGGGGACTGGCTTTGTTCTCTGGGCATGAAGGATACATTCTGTATTATACTGACTGTCATGTTTGATGTTTTATGCAACATATAGATTTTAAATATTGTTAAGTACGCTGCAAGGTGTGGTTGTAAATTTTGGTTTGTAATTTTGCTGAGGATGTTGTTTAAATATGTTGTACAGTGCTCCGAGCCTCCAGGAAGGAGCGCTTTATAAATAAAGTTTCTCTCTATCTTCTATCTAAGGGACTCAGAAGATAGGATCTCAAGGATAGTAGTTGGAGTCAGGGTGGCAGTATACCCCAGCAATGAAAATGGGGTGTGAACAAGGGAATGAAAGCTTATTGATTAGGGACTCATGAAAGAAGGGGGCCAAGGAGCGCTGTACCACCTCAAACCTGAGTCTGGGCAATGAAAACCACCACCCCGTGACCAAGATTTAACTATTAAAACATTTTGGCAGGTGTGTGATGGATCAAGAGTCTGACATGAACTACGTGAACCAAGATTTTATATGAATGAAATGAATTAGAGTGTTCCCACTACCTTTGTCATCATCAGGTGAGGTTTTCTTGTGGGACTGCCAGAAGCTGATTTACTATGGACTTAATACAGTACTTGGGGCCTGGTGTAACTGCAAACCTCCTGTTTCAGCTACGGCTGGAACGAGTAAGACTTTTTATCTGACTGTTTTTCACGTGGTTCAGTACAAGCCCTGATGGGCATGGAGTACAAGACTTTCCTTTTTTAATTGCTACCCATTTCTTCTCCTACAATGATCCTGCCAATGAACTGTATAACCCATACAAATGCCAGCATCACTAATCCCGGAGGAGTGCCAAGATTCGGAGACCACAACCACATCTGACTGGCCTGCAGCATCCACTATATGAGTTCATCTATTCTGGACAGCGGGTTCTGGATGTTTAGGTAAACACTCATCCCTAAGGGAAGGGGAAGGATGAGAAATTGAAAGGAGGGTTTGGGTTTTGTGCAACATTACCCGCCAGCAGAAGTACCAACGAGATGATAAACCCTAGAAGAAACCAAAGCAGAAGAAAGGAGAGAGAGGGGCATGGTGTATGGAAGGGGTAAGTGTGGGTGCTCAAACAATTAAAAACAGAAACATAATTTGTAGGCAGAAAAGGACCGCTTGGCCTACCCAGTCTGCCAAGATGTTCCCTGCCTAATCTGTTCCTGGTGCCCCCTGCCTGTTTACTAATATACACCTATGTCTATCTGACACATGCTTGAAGCCCCCTACTGTTTTCACCTCCACCACTTCTGTTGGCAGTCTATTCCAGGTGTCTACCTCCCATTCAGTGAAGTAGTAGTTCTTCATATCCCTCTTAATCTCATCCCCTCCAGCTTCATCACATGCCCCCTGATCCTGGTGCTCTCTCATTTGAAAGAGACTTCCCTCTGACACCCTGTTCACCCCCAAGAGGTACTCGCAGGTCTCTAGCATGTCCCCTCTCACTCTCCTCTCTTCCAGGATGTACATGTTCAGATCCTTCAGTCTTTAATTGTAGGACATCTCGTGTAACCCTATACCATTTTAGTTGCCATTCTCTGAATTGCCTCCACTCTGTATATGTCCTTTCTGAGGTGCAGCCTCCAAAATTGGATCTGTGGAGGGATTGTGGGATAACAGATGGACCAGACACCGAACTTCAGGTTCAACATACAATCTCTGTGTGATGTTTATTCAAAATGCAGAGGACAACCTTCAGCAATGGCATATCCCTTCTTCAGCACATCAGTTTGTAGCAACAGACTATGCAAGTCTTTCCTCTACACTTAGCCAGCACCTACTGATTCAATGATCTCTGATCTAACTTATCAGTTGAGATTTAGCCTCCCCTATGGGGGGCTTGTTTGCTTGGGTGGTGGGAGCTCAAATTAAAAAAAAATGCAGAAGCACTGAAACAAGGGTTACCCCAAAGGGCATTGACAATAGCCAAGTTTCAAAGAAACACAACATCACACATACTTCTATAATGCAAAGCATCATTGGATATATGCAGATCACCATGAAATTTCAGACTGTTTTATCATACAGCCCCAATAACTGTTTACCTTTATCAAAAACACCTACTACCATGGTATTTTCAACATTTACAGGTTTTATGCATGTAAGGTATATACATTTATGGGAGGTCTTTAAGCCCAAGGTTCAATGGGCGGTGCAACAACGTCACTCCTCCATCGACCTCAAAATGTCACTCATCCTGGACTCTCCAAGGATTCATTTTCATTTCAGCTGAAGACTAGGTCGGATGTTTCTTTCTCCTGCCTGCTGCTGCCTGTGATAGTGTAGGACCGCAGCGATTTCGTATGTTAGGGTGACTGTTTCTTTCCATCGACCGTCCTCGCTCTGTCCTGCCGGAAAGGGTTTGGAGCTGCCTCCGTTATTGCTGCTTGTGTCTGTTCTGTTAGTGCTTCAACCTGCAGCTATTCTGCTGCTGGAGTCGGATCCGTTGCCTGCTCATGCTTCACAGCTTGCTTATTCATCCAGGAATTTTGCCACTTCGGCTCTCACCTGCTTCTATTCTAGCTGCATTGCTTGGCAGCGCTCTCACAGGTGGCCAGCAGCACTCCTCCTTCGGCACTTTTGGGCACTCCTTACTCCTTGCTCGCCTCCCCTCTGCTCCTGTTTCCCTTCTACCCTTGCTTCTGCTGTTTTGCCTCCCGGCACCACGTACATCACCAGCAGGGAGCTGCTGGCTGCATGCAGTTCTCATCTGCCTGCCGCCCGCTTCCTTGCCCCTGCCACTGGCTCTCTCGCTCTCACTTCCTCCCTTGTTTTTCCACAGCTGCTTTGGCACTGCACTTCCCTCATTTGCCTTCCTGCCTCAGCTGTACGACCCTCGGTCTCCTTGGTTGGCTTTTGCCAACTTTCTGCTTCACCATCTTACTTTTGTCTGTAGTTTATTTGCTACTGTTTTAGCCCTGTCTCTCCCCTGTTCAATCTGTGTCTCTTGGACCTCTGTTCCTTGTTGGGGCTTACCTGCTGAATTTTTTCAATATCACTGGACTTGGATTGGGTCCCAGGTTGCCATACCTGTATATTGGGTCTCTCCCTTCACCCATCTGTTCCCTACTCAGGTCTCTAATTGTACTTCAACCCAGAAAAAAAAAAATCTCATCCTTTTCCAGATGGTCCCTGGTGCTGCTCCCGTACGTTCTCGACCTTCACTATTGTTTCTGTCTCCCTGCACCTCCTGTGCTGCTGTACAGTATTCCACCACTCTTTCCGTGGCTTGGCTAGGCCTCCACTCTGCATTTCGTGGTACGGCTTCATCCCCACTTCACCGCGCCTCGATTCCCTGTCCCCTATGCTGTCCTGCACTTCTTCAATTCATGGGTCGGAGAGGGCTACTGTACTTCAATTAAATCTACCATGTGCCACTTCTGCACCATCTCCAGCACATTCGCCACGGCAGTTGTTGGACTCCAACCCTGGTCTGCTACTTGTGCCCGGTTCATTCACTGTTCGTTGCTCTTGCCTCTGGGCTATACTGCCCGCTGTGCTAGCTCCCTTGGCTATTGCTTTATTTGGTGTCCTTGCTGTCTTACCTTTTGGAACTACGCGGCATTGCCATGGATTTTATCTCTTGCTTGTCTCCATTAGTGACTGTTTTCCAGTGCCGTCCTGCAGTATACCTCTTCTTGCACCCTGTGCCCATCACCGTCACCATTCCTCTGTTCCACTTCTTTGACCCGTGACCCTCTTGCCTCTTGTTCCCCTACCGTATCTTTCTTCCTCACTTTCGAGCATCTAATCCCAGATGCAGATCTCATTATTTCCCTGCCTTAAGTCCTGCCGGCCATCAGGGTTCACCTCATCCAACTCTCCTACTGTGGTTCTTATCTGGCACTGGCCATCCGGGATTCACTCCCTTTCATGGCCAGCTTTTGCTGTTCCTTTTACGCATCCCTATCATGGCTCCTATTCCACCTCATCTTCATGCTACCTCGAATTGACTCGATCTCCAGTCACGGTCATGCTGGTCCACGATATCTCAACTCAACCTGCTCATCTGTTTCACTCATTCATTCAGTATGCCTTGGCCAGTTGTTTCAGGCCATCCTGCCTTCATAGAAGTTCCTTTTCCAGTTCATTCCTGTTTCCTCCTCTTCCAGTTTTGTTCCAGCCTTCTCTGATTCGCTCCACTCGAGGCCTGCACTGGATATTTCTTTTCCTTGTTTGCTCCCTTACCACATGCTGCACACCTCTAGATGTATCCTTTTATGGCAGCGGGTGTGCCTGTGTGTTTTTCGATGCCTCCTCATCCTGCGCTCTACATATACTTTTGCAGACTGGGTAGGATTGTCTATGCTACCCAGTTCATGGCAGTCACACCTTCCGTGGGACAGTCCACTACCCAGTTTGCCTGCCCGCCGGACACATATGGTTCTTTTGCATGATTATTCCTGCTCCCATCACTCACTCCTGCTTGACTGTGTCTAGCTAACTCTGTATGGCCCTGCCTTCCTCATCGCATCTCTCTTCCCTCTTCGACCTCCGTTGCCCCGTTTCCTCATTCACCATGCCTATCTTGTATCTGTCTTCTGCTCGCTATTTCGTTCTGGCATATGCACTCCTCATCATGCTTCTATCCATCATCAGCCATCAAGGATTCCTTGCATGATCTGGCATGCCTCATCAGCCTCGGTGTCTGCTCGCTGATACATCGCCTCGACCTGCTCCTCTAATTGGATCGTCTGCCACCTCATCCGACTCTCCTTCCTACTACCCTTTCGACCTCCCTCTGTTCCTTGCCCTTTCATTTCTCGCTTCCTGTACCAGCCTCCTTGGCTTCACTCCCTCTTTGTACCTCATACATTTCCTAATTTTACCTTCCTTGTCCTAGTGCCTTTTTAGTCCCAGCCATCATGGTTTCGCTTCGCTCTTCATTTCGCTCCTCTTCATACCTCATCCAATTTTACTCCCTTTCCATACCTCCTCCAGTTTTTTCTTCGATCGCTCACCTTGAGTTGCCTCCCTCCTTTTCAGGGGTCTACTTCCTTTTCCTTCCTTGGTGCAAGTTCATTCTTAAATTCATTCATGTCTACTCCTTTTCTGATTCCCTCTCCTTGTCTCTCTCTTGACAAGTTCAGCCTTCCAGGATTCAGTCCGGTCCTGACTTCTATCTCCTCGTGCCATGAATTAGCTATTCATTTGCTCTGCCATTCCTATCCTCGGGCCATCCATGGCTGACTCCATCTGACCTTCCATTGAACTGGGACTAAGTGATACCTCATCCAGTTAGCCCTCCTGCCCCCTTGCGGAGCCTTCCTCCTTCCCAGAGTCTGCTTGTTCCCTGTCATCCATCATCACTCCCTTCATCAGAGATCCTTTGACTCCTTCGCCCCCTCTGCTCCGTGATGCTTAGCCTCGACCTGCTCATTTGCTTCAAACCCTCTCTATTTGATTGGCATGGTTCACTGCCTCATCTGAGCTTTTCCCTTGCTCCGTATAGTCATACCTATCATGGTTCATGTACCACCTTTTCCGACTCACCCTCGTGCAGCTCTCATCCCATACTGGTTGGGTCCTATGCTACCTATTGACCTCCATACCATCCTTCGTCCTTTCCCACCTCGCTTTCCAGTACCTACCCTCAAGTCATCAATCCCTCTTTGTACCTCATCCATTTCTGTTGCTTTCCTCAGCCTATCATTTATTCTTGTCCTGACCTTTGTGGATTCTTTCCACACCTAGCTTCCCTCATTGTCCTTCATGCGCATTGTCTCCCCTTGATCACCGTCCTGTGCTCACCTTCTGATTTGTTTACCCTCTGGTTCCTGTCATGCCTTCTCAGCCTCAAAGTCTGCCTCCTTTCAAGGAGCATCTTTGTTTTTGTCACTCCATAGAGCACGATACCGTCATTCCAGTTCTTTTCCAGTTCATTCCCATCTTCTGTTCTTCCAGTTCCATACCGGCTCTTCAGAATTCAGTCATCATAACTCCACTCTGCTCATAGCTTCACTCCTCATCATACGTCGTCCACTTTTGCTCAGTCCTCATCCTACCTCAACCTGTTTTGATCCTCGATCACTTAACTTGAGTTGCCTCTGGTTTCAGAGCTCCCCTCTTGGCATCAGACTCTACCTCCTTTTGAGGAGCCTACTTCCTTTGCTACCTTCATACAAGTTCATTTTCAGGTTCATTCCTGTCTCCTCCTCTTCCAGTTCACTTCCAGCTATCCAGGCTTCCCTCCACTCTTGGCCTGCTCTCGACATTCTTTTTGGGCATACCTATCATAATTCCTATGCCACCTATCAGCTGTGGCCATCCTGCTGAATGCATAGAGTTCATAACTCCAGTCATATCGAGTTCATAAATCCAGTTATCTTTCACTCAGCATTACTTCAAAGCCAATCCATGTACATCGCTTACTTTAACATTTCTATCATTCAGTACTGTTCTACCTCATCAACTACAACCTCAGGGTCTAATCGTTCAGGGTCTAATCATTTACATCACATAATCAAGAATGCCTCTTCAACCTCAGTGTCTGCTCACTTGCATCGCTCTACCAAACGCATTGCTCCATCAAGCCAGTCTACAATATTATTGGTCTCCTCATTGACTCATCTCGAATATCCTTGTGAGCACATCTGGATAACCCTTGCTGCTCTGACTCATACATGGATTTACTCCCTCCTATCCTTGCTTCCAGATCTACTATTTCACATTGACTACTCAAGCATACCCTCCTTAGTTCCAACAAGGTTTATCTAGTTTCATCGTTCCCTCAAGCATTCCATCATTGACTCCGATGCTACAGGATCTAATTGTTCACATTGCATAATCATGCCGTATTGACCTCAATTTCTACTTCCTTGCCTCACTCAATCAGTCATATCTATCATCAATCTTATGCTACCTCATCGACCCGCCTACCTCCTGCAGTGATCATCACCATCAGTATTAATTTTGCCTCATGTTCACATTCGATCTGCGCTCAGCCTCATGTTCCATCTTCGATCTGTGCTTTCTGTTTGGGATCTTCCGCATTCCATCATCATCCTCACTACTCATATCTCTCTAGTTACTGTACCCTTTCTTTTAAAAATATACAACCTCAATTCAAACGTCATCAGCCTGGAGGGAAGGTGACCTAGGCCTTGGATCCCCAGAGGTTTCCTCCTTAAAGGGGTTTTTTCCTCTCCTCCGTGCCAATGATCATAATATTAGTTAGAGTTAGTGATTTTCTTCTCGTTAGTTAGTTAGGTTCCACTGTTGGATGGAGGCGGATGGTGGCTCGGCTTTCCGCTCTCTCCTTAGGAAGTTAGCCCTTCTCTCCATAGAATTCATCCATCTTCCTCACCTCTTCGATACTCGACATCTTAGGGTATTCTTTTTGGGCTTCTTCCTAACCTACCTTTAGCCGATGAATTCATTTCCGGCACCTGTAGGGGGGGACCCCTCCTCTAGGGTTCCTTGCGTTGTACCCCTACAGGATGGTATATCCTATGGATAGAGAGCGGAAAGCCACAAAAATAATCAAGTTACTCAAGCGTTATCACATATCTTATCCAGTTGCGTAAGCTCATTGAATGGGAGGGCTTTAAGCCCAAGGTTCAATGGGTGGAGCAACAATGTCACTCCTCCATCAACCTCAAAACATCACTCATCCTGGACTCACCAAGGATTCATTTTCATTGCCCACCATCCACCCCGCCTCCTCCAGTGGCTTGTCTCTCTTACCCGTGAGCTTCTTCCAAACCTACCTTTAGCTGATGCATTCATTTCCGGCACCTGTGGGGGGGGATCCTCCTCTAGGGTTCCTTGCGTCGTACCCCTACAGGGTGGTATATCCCACAGATAGAGAGGTGGAAAGCCACAAAAGTAATCAAGTTACTCAAGCATTATCACATATCTTATCCAGTAGCGTAAGCACATTGAAAGCATTTTATAACATAGTGCTATTACATTCTAAATCCAACAACGATAAACACAGCCTGTTGTTTTACCTAAGCTCGGAGGTCACCACAATAAGTTCCCTGTACGAGGACCTGAGAGGGAAAAGGAGCATTAAAGAGAACACTATAGCATAGTCAAGAAAGGGAAGGAGGTGCCCATAGGTGGCCAACCTTATGGATTAGAAAATGTAAAGGCTAGCTTAGGCTAAGAAACAGAAGAACTGTTGCAACAAATTTAAGAAAAGGTCGGTTCTCAAGAGTGGCAGGAGCTCCCTGTCACATATCCCCACCTTAAGAGGGAAGCAGTTATTGCAGACTGCTTACCACCTTCCTCTCCCAGGAAGGGATAGAGCTTCTACCCACCCATCTTCAGAAGCTCTGTCTCAGGGTCCCTATTAACAGTAAACATTCCATCATAAACATAGGGGATATCACCATTCTTTATCCTGATGCATTAACACATTTCTCAATAGAAACTAACACTACCTTCCCAACTCCTTTTAAGGAAAGTCCATCATATATTATTGACCAAAAATCTGGACAGCTGTAAAGTCCAGTTCCATAGAAAGACTTTGTCTGGGGTGAGTAATTACCTGCTCCAATCCCACCAGATATGTTAGTTTTTAAGCAGGGTGCCCAGTCCTAGGTTCAACCTCTCTACATAAACCCACTATGTCTCCTAACTCATTTCACTTGCTACAAACATCTGAAGGTAGATACTCTTTTGGTGTTACCCAACACAGGTTCCAATCCATTTTCCACCCACTTCCTCGTTGGTAGGTTTTCCCTCAGAAAAGAATAAACACACATATCACCTCAGACTTCTTGTCTGCCCTTGGGTACCTCTTTTTTTGCCATCAAGCCTGCCCCCTGTCCAAGCATCCTACACTTTTGCCTACAGAAAGAGAACATTGCAGAGCCACACCTGGTCTTGTGCCTGCAACCAACGTGACCCCTCTGTCTTACACAAAGTGTCTGCGGGAATATGGAAGAAGCAATAGTAGTTTCTACTTTCCTATTTCAACCTTTTACAACCTATGACCCCAAATCCTTGGTCATCTTATCCCCAGGCAGGTCTCTACAGAAACCTACAGGAAGCCAAGGAACCTCCCATGCTGAATACCCTGCAATGTTAAACAGCAGGTTCCTAAACCTTTTAACTCTGGGGTGTCTTAATAAACATCTTTTTAATTATTGTGCTATTTTCAGCCATCTGTTACCATCTAGTACTTTGTGACCTGTGTGAGAGTTTTCACTTTTTCCAAGAGTGCCATTTTTTTTCTTTAATGACCTCTACCCTTTAGGACACTCTTTCCACACCCTGGGTACTAGTTCCTCTGCTGTCCCCAGCAGGTACCTCTATCTGGTTGCACACTGAACAGGTCCTAATAATGGCCGCCACCTGTCTGTACATACCAGGCCAGTAATATGAAGGAGTTAGCCAAGCCAAGACACCACTATGGCTCAGATGCCCACAGGGACTGGAGTGAGCAGCCTCCATCACCTGTTGTCTGTAGGCCTAGGGCACCACTACCTGGGCATCCACACTTTTTGTATGGAGGTTGAGCCTCATGTGGGGCAGAATACCCTTCTTCAGTTCATACCACCAACATTGTTTTGCTCCCACATCACCATTAATCTGCATACCCTCTTTGACCTTAACATACTGTAACAGTTTGGCAACATTAGCATCTTTAGCCTGCAGTATACCTCACATTTAATAAATTTAGCTGCATTAATACAAGGAAAAGTCCCTTCAGCCTCATAGGCTTCTTCTTGCTTGCATGGAGTCTTCAACCCCAGCACAATATCACGAGGCACAGTCTTACCTGGGGTCTCACATTCAAGTTCCATACTTGCATCTCTGACCTCCAACAGGCAACATCATAGACATAGATACATAGACAGTGTCGGCAGATAAAAGCCTATGGCCCACCCAGTCTGCCCATTTGAGCTTGTAAGTTCAGTTTATGTTTTCCTAGAAGTCTGTTGCCCCTTACCCCTGACCTCCACAATTCCTTTATGTCTATCCCATGCATTCTTAAATCTCATGATTGTTTCATCCCCCACCACTTCCTCTGGCAGGGTGTTCCACTTGTCCACCACCCATTCTGTGAAGAAATTCTTCCTCACGTTTCCTCTGAATTGTCCTCCCTCCAACTTCATCCCATGCCCTCTAGTCCTGGAACATCTTTTTCGCTTAAAAATAGTGTATTCCTGTACCCTGTTCCTCCCTGTAAGATACTTGTATGTCTCTATCATATCCCCTCTCTCCCTCCTCTCCTCCAGGGAGTACATGTTCAGTTCCTTCAACCTGTTCTCATAGGACTTGTGATGCAATCCATGCACCATCTTTGTTACCTTCCTCTGAACCTTATCTACCCTGTCTATGTCCTTACATAGGTAAGGTCTCAAGAACTGTACACTGTACTCCAGGTGGGGCCTCACTAGTGTCTTGTATAGTGGAATTATGACCTCCCTTTTCCTGCTGGTGATGCCCCTGCCTATGCATCCCAGCATCCTATTTGCTTTACCTGCTGCCTTGTCACACTGTTTCCCTACCTTGAGGTCATCAGAGATGATAACCCCAAGATCCCTTTCCTACTTGGTGCATGCTATATCCTCACCCCCCAACTGATATATTGTGCCAGGGTTTTTGTGCCCCATATGCATTATCTTGCACTTCTTTGCATTGAATTTCAACTGCTAAACCCCTGACTTTCAACTGCCAAACCCCACATCCTGGGAACACAAGCAACAAAGGAATACCCTGTTTAGTCAGGGGGTCCTCCTCCAGCTGAGCCCATGAAAAATCCTCCTCCGATTCTTTATCCAAACTCTCCAGCAGGGATCTCTCGAGCATCTGGCACTGGTGTTCCACCTTTCTGCATAGTCGGTCTGCCCCAGCCATTGCCCACTCATCCAGTGGATCATCCTCAACAGGGTCTCCACCTCATGGGTGTTGTCTCTCACACTTCCAGTCTGCCTTGACCTGCATCTCTTCGTCGTCTTCAGGCTTGGTCTTCCTCCAAGCTCACAGTCCAGTCCAGGCAGCAGCTTCTCTCCATCTGTCAGCCATGGTTCTGGTCAGAACTCCATGGGCTTTCTTCTCCGGGTAATTCTCTGGCAACTCCTGGTGCATCTGTCCACCTGGGATATCTCGGCAATATCCACCAGAAAACATCCCTCTTCAACTACTCCAGATGCTTCCAGCAATTTATCCTGCTGCTGTCACCAAGTCTGTGGAGGGGCTGTGGGATAACAGATGGACCAGACACCGAACTTGAAGTTCAACACACAATCTCTGTGTGATGTTTATTCAAAATGCAGAGGACAACCTTCAGCAATGGCATATCCCTTCTTCAGTACATCAGTTTGTAGCAACAGACTATGCAAGTATTTCCTCTAAACTTAGCCAGCACCTACTGATCTCTGATCTAACTTATCAGTTGAGATTTAGCCTCCCCTAAGTGGGCCTTGTTTACTTGGGTGGTGGGGGCTCAAATAAAAAAACAAACCAAGCTAAAGACAAAGAATCTCAGTGCAGAAACACTGAAACAAGGGTTATCTCAAAGGGCATTGACAATAAGCCAACTTTCAAAGAAACACATCACACATGCTTTCATAATGTAAAGCATCGTGGGATATATGCAAATCACCATGAAATTTCAGACTTGTTCAGTTTACAGCAATTTACATGCATTTTAAATAGCACAACTAACTTAGTTTTTATCATACAGTCCCCTAGTAACTTTTTATCTTTATCAAAAACACCTAGTGCCATGATATTTTCCACATTTACAGGTTTTATACACATACAGTATGTACATTAAATTATTTTATGACATAGTGCTAGTAAATACTAAATCCAACAACGATAAACAAAGCCTGTTGTTTTACATAAGCTCAGAGGTCACCACAATAACCTCCCTGTACAAGAACCTGAGAGGGAAAAGAAACATTAAAGAAGATACTATAGTACAGTCCTTATGGACTAGAAATTGTAAAGGATAGATTAGGCTAAGAAACAGAAGAACTGTTGCAACAGATTTAAGAAAAGGTTGGTCCTCAAGAGTGGCAGGAGCTCCCTGTCACAGGATCCAGTACTCCGGAGGAGTCTCACCAGTGAGTGTTACAGTGGCAACAACACCTCCCTCTTCCTGCTGGAAATACCCCTGCCTATGCACCCCAACATCCCACTAGCCCTATCCACTGCTTTGTTACATGGCCTTGCCATTTTTAAGTTGTCAGTTATGATAAACCCAAGATCCCTTTCTTGCTTCATGATTGCCAGTATCTCACCCCCCCCCATGTTATACTCAGATTCTGGGTTCCTATGCCCTACAGTAGGTGAATGATTCTCCACATTTTGGCATTGAACCCCGACTGCCATGCTCTTTGTCACTCCTCATGTTTTCCAAGATCCCTATGTATTCTCTCCATCCCCTCCTGAGTGTCCACCCTAATGCAGATTTTGGTATCATCTGCAAAACAGCATAATTTTTATGTTTGCTTGTGCACATGCGCAAGATACATTATGCAGCAGCTTAGGAGAGAAGTGGGTTGTGGAGGTGTGGCCCTGTGGCAGCCAATGGGGGCACTGCATTTGGGGGCTTGGCACTGGTGGACCTATGGAGGCACAGTGTGCCGATGACACTGGTCTCCAAAAGTGCCACCAAGTAGAAACGTTTTCACCGCTGCAATGAGGGGCCGCCTCGTCATTGCAGTGTCAGCCAAGTCTAACAATTAAGTAAACATGGCAGCGGATTGACGCCATCTCTCGGCCCCATGAAAACTGAATGGGGGTGGCCAATCCCCACATTGGCAGCCAGCACAGTTAATTTGCCGACAGGGGAGCCCTCCCCATCGGCATGTGTAACCCCTCCCCATTTGTTGTGTGTGCGAGGGGTGCCCTCCTCGGCATCATGGCCCCCAAACAGTCATTCTTTGCTGACAGGGCCCAATCCCCTTGGTTTCAGTATCCCCACCCAAAAGGCAGGTGGCACACTGGGAGCCCACCTCAGTGTGCTAGAAACGAGCCTGGAAAAAAAACCTTCCAGCGATGTCTTTTCTTTTTTTTATCTCCCTGAAACAAAGAAATGGTCCCATGCGGTTGCGTCCTCCCCCCAACCCGCACCCACCCACGCGCACCCGACCTCCCCCACACCAACCCTCACTACCTTGCTCCTCAACCCTGACGCGATGATCTTCGGTGACCAGGAACACGTCTGCACTCTTCGAAGCCGACCACGAACTGAAGAAATGCCGGTAAACTGTATAATGGTGTAAATAGGGTTTTTCAACTTTGGTGCATATCTCAGGCATTTTGGGGAATTTTGGCACCAAATTGTCAACATAGGGTTATTGGGACCCCTCCTCATGAATTCAGGCACTGTCATGGCGTTATTCGGTCCCAAAAGGTGATTTCGCGGTCACTGCACAGAATCACCTTCTGGGACCAATTAACGAAACAACAGTGCCAATTTCATGAGGTGGGCTCTCAAAAAGCCTATGTTGCAAATTTGGTGGAAAAATCAAAAAAATGACTGTTTTATGTGCTTATGTTGTGCAGTTTCCATGCATGCTCGTATTTTCGTGAATTTGTAATATTTTCACTCCAGATTTTCAACACTGGCATTTTTACACACCTGCTTATGAACAGTACAGCTGTCATTTTTCACATCCTGGCCAAAATGTGTTTTCACGCTTCCAGCGCAGAATAGCGTGGTCGCTGTGGGAAGTCAGTGTTCGGGACAGATTAAAAACAAATCACAGTGACACTGTTCATGAGCAGAGGTGCTAAAATGCCTATGTTGAAAATTTAGTGACAAAAGTCCATGAAATAACTCTGTTATGAGTGTACGTTGTGCAGTTTCCAAGAACTGTCGTAATTATGTGCATTTATAATATTTTCACTCCAGATTTTCAACATTGGCATTTTTCTACACCTCCTTATGAACAGTACATCTGTCATTTTTCATATCCTGCCTGAAATATGCATTTACACATCTGGCACAGAATAGCGCGGTAGCTGTGGGAAATCAATGTTCTGGACAGGTTAGGAAAATCATAGTGACACTGTTCATGAGCAGAGGTCACAAAATGCCTATGTTGAAAATTTGATGAAATAATTCCACTAAATGACTGTGTTATGCACATGTGTTGCACAGTTTCCACATATGCCCGGAAGTTCAAGTATTTTTAATATTTTCACTACAGATTTTCAACATTGCTATCTCTTCATACCTCCCTATGAATGGTACATCTGTCATTCTTCACATCCTGCCTGATCTGTGTTTTCGTACATCTGGTGCAGAATGGCACAGTCACTGTGGGAACTCAAAGTTCGGGACACATTAACAAAATCACAGTGCCACTGTTCATGAGAAGAGGTCCCAAATGCTTTCATGAGGTGGGGGTCACAAAAAGGCCATGTTGAAAATCTGTACTGTAATACCAACAAACGCCCGGGGCGTTAGGGTGTCTAACCATAACGTCCCACCCTGTACAGACTGACAGACATCAGGGGTGTGCCTTTGGATTGCCGACTGTAATGCTCATGCCATTCCACCCCACCCCACCACCCTGCAGCCAGTGACAGGCATCCAGGTGTGCCTTGAACTCTTCGGCCCCACAGTTCACCCCGTTCTCCTATACTGCACCGTTTCAGCATATGTCCTTATGGAATGGGGTGACTGTATAGCCAAACACCCCAAGGCACACCTCAACACATGTCGGTGTCTGCAGGATAGGGTGAAGTGAAATGGCATGAACGTTATGGGCGACGACCCAAACGCATACCCCAATGTCTGTCCGTCTCTGCAGGGTGGAGGAGAGGTTGGGGTGAAGTTCAATATTTCACTACCACTCCTATTCTGCATCTCTTTAACTCTTTCATTTCCAATGCTAATACCAGTAAGCAAACATTCAGCATTGACAAATGCTTGTTTTTTGTTGTTGTTTACAATGTTTGGCCAGGAAAGACACACTAAGCTGAAACTTGTTTCCAGGAGCATCCTGGGAGCACAGTGAAGTTAAGTGACTTGCTTTTAGTCACACAGTATTCAAGTGGTGACTGTGGGATTCAAACCAGTTCTCCAGGTTTGCAGCTCAGTGCTCTTAACCACTACGCTGTACTAAGTAATAAGCCATGAGGGGTGTGGGTTGTTAAGAGATTTACCACGGCTGGTGTGGTTTGCCCATGGCGCGGCCAGTGGGTAAATCCATGCCAGCCATGAAATAATCAAATCCATCCCCAGTGGCTGTGCGATGATATCAAATGCTGCTTTTTTTATTATTTTAAAAAAAGCAGTACTTGGTATAATGGTTAAATAAGCCACTCAGTAGTAGAGCACTGTGTTTGGTTTGTTTTGTTTCCCAGATGTACGGAGCTGATGTTTCACAGTCTCCGCTTAGCGGGGAAACAAGATGGCAGTTGGAGTTCCATGATTTCGCCTTCGGGTTGCTTTTTTTTGAAGATGCGGCTGGCTGGCACCTTTTGCGGTGATTATCGGTAGACAATCAATGCAGGTAAGGTGCCAGCCTGCCTTTCTGATTGGTCAGTGTCCAAGGTACATGGTATACTGCCTCTTTTATACATTCCCTTTCAGTTCTTCTGCAATATCACTTATAAAGATCTTGAAGAGGACTGGTCCCAGTACAAAGCCCTGCAATACTGCGTTGGTCACTGTCTCATGATTACCAAGGTGCCATTAACTGCTACCCTCTGTCTCCTATCCATTAATCAGTTTCTAGCCAATTCACTACTTTGGATCCCAGCACTAGGTTGCTCAATTTCTTTATCAGTCTCCTGTGTGGAACAGTGCCAAAGGCCTTGCTAAAATTCACATGGGCCATGTCCACTGCCCTCTGCTGAGCTATTTCCCTGGCCACACAGTCAAAGAGATCAATCAGATTCATCTGCCATGACCTCTCACCTGTGCATCCATGCTGCCTGTGGTCTTGCAGCCCAATGGGTTCAAGATACTCTACCACTCTTTCCCTAAGCAGGGTTTCCATTAATCTCCCCACCACTGAAGTAAGACTGACCAGCCTATAGTTGCTAACCTTCTCCCCGTTGCCACTCCTATGTAGAGTGACCATGTCAGCTCTTCTCCAGTTCTCTAGAACCATGTCTGTTTCCTGTTAATTGTTGAATAAGGCTGTCAGTGGGGCATCTGGCACCTCCCTGAGTTCCTTTAGTACCCCTGGGTGTATCAGTAATATGAGGTTAGCACCAGATCCCGCACCCCTCAGGACATAAGGGGAGGGTGGAAGCAACGAGTCAAATAATTTATCCAGCCCCCCAACCCCGCACCTTTTGGGGCATAACAGGGAAGGTGCAGCAACAACCAAACAAAGTAAGACTAAACCAGCCTGCTCTCGCTGGAGGAGAGGAGGGACAGGGGGGATATGATTGAGGTCTTCAAGCATCTAAAAGGGTTAAATGAGGTAAGCCTAAATGGGGTCTTTCAGAGGAAGGTGGGAGGTGCCACCAGGGGGCACATTCGGAGACTAGAGAGTGGGAGATTCAGGGGGGGAGATAAGGATGCGGTATTTCACTGAGAGGGTGGTAGAACCATGGAATGCATTGCCTGAGGAGCTGGTGGAGCTATCTATGGTGGTGGGTGTTCAAAAGAGGCTAGGATAGGTACAGGTGGGGGGGAAACGCTGAGGAATGCCTTGTCTGGGGGGGGCCCTGGTAGGGGAAAGGGGAGGATCATGGGAGGGGCCAGGAGGATGGTGAAGGTACCCATTCAGGGTACTGATTCCTGAGCAGACTAGATAGACCATGAGGCCTACTCTGCTGGCTTTTTAGTATGTTAGTATACCCCTCAGTTCTTAAGGGGAAGAGGAGGTAACAACAAGTCAAATAAGAGTAAACCAGCCCCTGCAAACCACAGGTCATTAGGAAGAGGGTGAAAGCAGCAACAACAGATGAAAGTAGGATTGAACCAGCCCCCGTATCTCTCTGGTCATGAGGAGGGAGGTTGAGAGCAGCCACTATATAAACGAGGAATGGGATAACTAACAGACCAGCTGCCACACAGCTCGGATCATAAGGAGGGAGGGAGGAAGCAAAAAACTATTAAAATAAGAGTAAAGCAGGAAAAGATAACTAACAAACCAGCCCCTGCACCCCTGAGGTCATAAGGGAAGAGGGTAGGAACAACCACAATTCAAATAAGGAACAGAATAACTAATGAACCAGCCCACACACCTCTCGGGTCATAAGGGGGAGCAGCAACAAGTTACATAAAATTAAATCAGCCTCCACACTCCACAGCATGTCATAAGGTGGAAAGCTGGAAGCAACCACACTTTACAGTTAATAAGGAACTCAGTAACTAATGATCCAGTCCCAACACCCCTTGAGCCATAAGGAATGAGGGTGGATTCAGTAACAAGGTAAAAAAAAATTAAAACAGCTCTCGCACCCCTCAGATCATAAAGAGAGAGAATGGAAGTAGCAACAGATTCAACTTACAGTTCATTAATCCACAGATGGGGGGGGGCTTCACTTACAAGGACAGTGCCCTGCAGACCCTGCAGATGCTTCCCAAGATGGTGACTAAAGTCATCTTTCTGCTATGGCCCTTACATGAGGTACTGCTGCACTAGGTACTACTTGGGTACGCGTCCCTTTAGAAGGGAGGGGAGGGCTGCTAGTGTGTGCCTTGGCTTAGCCTAATGGCCGGGCCAAGGTTGTAGGATCAGCTGTATGTGAAAGTCAAGAAATTCAAAAACATCCTGGTCTGACTTGCCCAATAGTGGAAATAGAACTGACTGGTGCAGCCTTGATGCAGCCCAATTAGTTTTCCAAGTTCATGCGACTGCCTGCATGCAAAAGGTAAAAAATTCAAATACAGGAAAAGGTTTTATATCTTTCATGCAAAATCCTGCTCTCTTGTGAGATGGAGACAGAGTGGTGTAGGGAGGACTCCTGTCCAGTTTCCTAGTATCCACTCAGTTGGTGGCGGCCTCTAGTAGCATTCTTTGGGCTTGACTGGCCCAACAGTGAAAATAGGACATAGAAGCATAGAAACATAGACTTTGACGGCAGATAAGGACTGCTTGGCCCACCTAGTCTGCCCATTCCCCTACCTACTGGTTAAGCTACAGATCCTAGTTAACCAACAGCCTATTTCTTCCTACCTCCCACAAGAATTGCCTTATGACTATCAGATGCATTCTTGAATTCTCCCACAGTTTTAGACCCCATAACCTCCTCAGGAAGGTGGTTCCATGCGTCCACCACCCTCTCTGTGAAAAAATACTTCCTCACATTGCCCCTGAGCTGTCCCCCCTATATCTTCAAATTGTGTCCCCTTGTTCTTGCACATCTCTTTTTCTGAAAGATGCTACCCTCTTGGACTTTGTTGATTCCACTGAGGTACTTAAAAGTTTCTATCATGTCCTCCCTCCCTCCTTTCCTCAAGGGTATACATATTAAGTTCCTTTAGTCTCTCCTCATATGGCTTCTCTTGCAGACCCTGCACCATTTTAGTTGCTCTCCTCTGGAATGCCTCCATCCTGTCTATGTCCTTGCGGAGATGGGGTTTCCAGAACTGGACGCAGTATTCCAGATGGGGTCTCACCCACTGTCAGTAGAGAGGGTTAGCAACTTCCTGTTTTCTTCTGGTGATGCCTCTCCCTATACATCCCAGTATCCCCCCAGCCCTCTCTACTGCCTTCTCACATTACTTGCTAACCTTAAGGTAATCTGATATGATTACCCCCCCGGGTCCCTTTCCATTTTTGTTGTTGTTACTACTTCCCCCCCATTGTGTAGTCTTCTGGGTTTTTGTTTCCCAGGTGCATTATTTTGCACTTCTTTGCATTAAATCCAAGCTGCCATACTTCTGACCATTCCTCCAACCTTGCCAAGTCTCTTCTCATCCTTTCCACCCCCTCTTGTGTATCAACCCTGTTGCAGATCTTTGTGTCATCTGCAAAGAGGCATACTTTTCCTTCCAGTCCCTCTGCAGTGTCACTTATAAAGACATTAAAAAGGACTGGACCCAGTACTGAACCCTGTGGTACCCCACTAGTAACCCCCCTTTCTTCAGAGTGAACTATGTTTACTATTACCTTCTGTGTCCTGTTGTCCAGCCAATGTTTACCCAGGCTACCACCCTGGGGCCCACTCCCAGGTTGGCTAATTTGTTTACTAATCTTTTGTGTGGGACTGTGTCAAATGCCTTGCTAAAGTCTAGGTAGGCCATGTCCACAGCCCCTCCCTGGTCTACTACTTTGGTCACCCAGTCAAAGAAATCAATTAGATTCATCTGACATCACCTTCCCTCTGTGAATCCATGCTGCCTTGGGTCATGTGCCCTACTGGCCTCTAGGTACTCAACAATTCTGTCCTTCAGAAGTGATTCCATCATTTTCCCTACCACAGAGGTCAAACTGACAGGTCTGTAGTTTCCTGCCTCTGTCTTGCTCCCACTTTTGTGAAGGGGAATCACATCTGCCCTCCTTCAGTCCTCAGGTACTGTACCACACCATCCTCCCATGATTTGTTAAAAAGGGTAGTCACTGGTGTCACTATTTCTCCCCTTGATTCTTTTAGAATTCTAGGGTGAATCCCGTCAGGCCCCATTGCTTTGTCTACCTTCAGTTTTAGGAGTTCTTTCAAAATGCTTTCTTCTGTGAAAGGACTGGGATCGACCCCCCCCCATCCAGAGTGCTTCTGTTAATTGGATTAGGTACCTCCCCGTCCTCCTCTTTTGTGAATATTGAGCGGAAGTATTCATTCAGTATCCCTGCCTTTTCACTGTCCCTCTCTGCTCACCCACCATCCATTCTGTTCAGCCTCACTATCCCTCCCTTTGTCTTTCTACGCTCCCTAGTGTACCTGTAAAAGGTTTTATCCCCCTTCTTAACAGAGCTGGCTATTTTTTCCTCAGTTTGGGCCTTTGCTATTCTTGACTGCCTTCCCTGCTTCCTTCTGCCTTAACTGGTACAGTTCTCTGTCCTGCTTCTTCTGTGTTTCCTTATACTTCCTAAATGCTATCTTTTTCTCCCTAACCTTCCCCGACACCTCTTTTGAAAACCGTAGTGGCTTTTTCTTTCTTTTTGATTTAGTTGCTTCACACAAAGGTTTGTTGCCTCTGTGATGGCAGTTTTGATGTTTCCCCATTGTTGCTCCACCCCTCCTTCTTGCCTGTTTGCTAGTGCTTTTCTAAGGCACTCTCCCATTTTGACAAAGTCAGCCCTCCTGAAGTCCAGTACCCTCACTTTTGCATGGCTTGACTCTGCAGCTGAGTTTATTGTGAACCACACTGTTTGGTGATCACTTGTTCCCAGATGGCTACCCACTTCTAGATCTGAGATCCTCTCACTGTCCCCATTTGAGAGTATGAGAACTAAGATTGCTCCTTCCTGAGTGGGTTCCAACACTAGCTGTCTGAGGCATGCCCCTGTAGGGCATCGAGAATGGCCCTGCTCTTGGATGTGGCTACAGCAAAGGTGCTCCAGTTAACATCTGGCATATTCAGGTCTCCCATAAACAATATCTCCCCTTTCTCTGCCATCCTAAGGATGCCTTCTGTCATATCCTTGTCCATTCCCTCCCCCTGAGATGGGGGTCTGTATACAACCCCTGTGCGGATTGAGGTGCCATTTCCAGTCTCTAAGGTTGACCTACAGTGCCTCCTCCCCTCCCTGTTTACTCTTTTGTTCCATTGCTTTTATCCCTTCCCTTACATAGAGAGCTACTCCTCCCCCTCTTCTACCCTCCCTGTCTCTCCTGTAGGTTGTGTACCCTGGTATGTTAACATTCCAGTCATGGTTCTCTGTGTACCATGTTTCTGTGACTGCCATGATATCCAGGCATCCCTCTTCCATCAAGGCCATCAGTTCAGGGAGCTTGTTGCCCAGATTATGGGCATTGGTAGTCATTACCCTCCATTTCTTGATGGCCTTCCCCCTTTTTGCCTCATCTCTGTCCTTAATGCCTTTGTTATTTTCTCCATTTACCTCTGTCCTTCTCCCTGTCAACATCTCTATCTTGGTGTTTACCTCACTAAATACCTCAGTGCTTCCTCCCTTGGCTAGTTTAAATGCTTGCCAATCAAGCATTTAAACCTATCACCTAGGATCCTGGTTCCCCTCCTGGACAGGACTGGCTGGTGTGGGCATTGGGTCAGCCAGATAGGTTGACCATGGCCAAGGGATCAGCTGTGCACAAAGGGCCTGAAATTCAAATACAGAAAAAGGTTCTAACTTTTTCATGCAAAATCCTGCTCTTTGGAACACAGAGGGGGTATAGAGGGCTCCTGTCTGATTCTCTGGCATCCTATCATCTGGAGATATCCTCTGGTAGTGGCAGTTCTTTGGGCCCAGTAGTGAAAATAGAATAAGAGATCTGGACAGATAAAACATTCTGAGGTTCCAAGAGAGCCACAGAAAAATTGCTAGGGCAAGGCGACCCAGGTGAAGTCCTTGAGCATTAGCCGATATCGTATTCAGCACCAAGGAGCCATTCAAAGAAGGTCTTAACTACAACTCCAGGACAGGAACATCAAGGTTTTTGTCCATTAAATGTTACAGATCATCAAGGTTCCAGGCTATATTGGTTTGTGCATTCCATACAGTTTGAATCAGGCTAAAGCAATTATTCCCCCCCAAGTATTTCTACTGCCTGATCACATTCCTGGTGCATGTCACCTCAGGAGCCCCATAGGACACCTCAACCTCTTACACTCACCAGCCTCCATCCTGCTCTGAAAAGCCCCTCAAGTAGGGTCAGGGTATGTGGGATATATCTCTGACAGTATCTTTATTGTCAGGTGGCTGGTGGTGGAGGTGTGGGACAAAATATAGTGGGGCCCGTTGTTTACAGGTATCAGGCCATTTTCTGGTGTTCGTCCTCTCCCTCTCCAATGCTGACCTCAGTGACGCCAAGTGCATGCACACAGAGTGTGCAGCTGTGTGGCATCAGCCTGCATCCCCCACCGTAAAGGTGTGCCCTGCCTGTAACACTACCTGTGGTCATCTAGATGGCATTGTAGTGGTGACACTGCACAGCTTCTGTCCACACAGAGGGAGAGCATCCTCTGGGATATTTGATAACCCTCTCCCCAGGCCAGTCCCCAGCGACCAAAGCTGTGGTCATCTAGGTGGCTCTGTAGTGGTGGCATTGCACAGCCTTTCTCCACAGAGAGGGAGAGCCTCCTCTGGGACTGAGTAATGTCTCAGCCTCGCTGCTCTTCACCCCAGATGGGGACATTTTTGTTTCCCCTTTAAGAAATGGAATTTTCCTTCTCTTCTGCCCCACGTGGGTATTTCTCTGATGAGAGACTGCTGGCATAAAGTAGTCTGGCACTCATGCTATCTTTGCTCTCAAGCTGGCTTTGACTCTGGCTGGAACACTCAATTCTTCAGGGAGCTGTCTGAAAAGCTTGGTATCTACTGTTTGGATATGAAAGCTCCATACAGGAGGAGTAAATCTCTGAGGGCAGCTGCCCAAGTTCCAAACTGGCTGTCCAGTTCTGCTCTGCTCTGTGCTGAGCTGCTTCTCCTGCACTCTTCTAAACAAACCTGATTGCCCCTGCTGTTGTTGCAGTTTCAAAGCAGGCTACCACCAGCCCTTCATTTGCTCAGTCCTTCGGGGTGTGGGCTGATACAAAAATCAAAGCCCCCTATTTTACAGTGAACTTGTGGGATTTTTCTTTGCCTTCACTTCCAGAATGAATGTTTCACTGCTCTTACTCTGTCATGGTCTGCAAGCCAATGGGCGGCTCAGATCATGGGCATATCTCCCCAGGGAACCCTGACCCTGCACTCACAATGTGCGAGGGTCAAGGAATAGAAATACCGTGGTTGCCAGATTTGTTTTTATTTACATTTAGATCCCATGAAGGTGGCTCTGGCCGCTTGCAAACAATGTGTCTGTTCTCAGTGCTGTTTTCTTTCTGATACCCGGTATGGGCAGCAAGCCCATCTCAGTCCCCCGTCAGCGGCACCAGTCCCCGCTGTGTGCCTCACAGGCACTAAACACAAATATGGCACAACCTCCACTGCCCATCCCTTCCACCTGCTGTCAGCATGCACTGTGTGATGGTAAACCATGGTGGCTGGAGGGCAGAGAGGCACTGAGGCTTCATGGAACAAAAACATAACCCCCATTAGGAAGATGGTTACAATGAAATTCACATCCTTTACAATTTTTAGCTTTCTGTTCCAGTGTTTATTTTTTTACATCCTATATCATTTCCCACTGATATGCACTGATTAGTTAAGCAGCAGGGCCCCCATATAAAGTCACACTTTTGTATTGCAAAGGTATTAAAATGACCACTTTGCAGCATTCTTCTGAAGTATGCCCATTTTGTGCCATGCACAACAGGGTTGCAAGCCTTTTCCTGCATGATCACACAGGACATTCTAACAGCACAGGGAAAGGGGTGCAGGATGGCGTGAAATGACATGCTGCACTATGCATAGGCACATGCCAGCCCTAGCAAATCCCAGTCATATTCAGATTACCAAGGAGAGGCTGAGATCCCAAAAAAAGAATTCAACTTTCACTGACCCGCTAGTGGGCAACTGCTATACAGACGGGAAGAAGACTATTGATGTAGTGCATTTACCCAAGGCACTATGCATGTCATAGAGCCATGCGACTGATGCTGTGCCATGCGCAGTCCTTGTGGTTGTCACTGGTAAAGTGCTGGTGGTCAAAGAACCCATTTGCATCCTCTAGCATCTGGCAACTGGCATTTTCATTATGACTTGGTCAACAGATAGCCTCCTCCCCGGCCCAACAACTAAGGGCCCAATCCATGAATGGATGCGTAACCACGGGGCATTTCTTGCACATGCAGGTGAAGTATTGCAGTCCTGCTCCTCACATGCAGAGACCTCCTTATATCCACAGGGATGACTGTGCTCCCCACTCATTTCCCAGCTGTCCATGTGTCTATGCAGGCCGTTAGGTGGGGGCATGCAGAGGGGCAAAAACATGCATAATCATTATTCATAAACACATTTATGCACATCCAGTCGTGCCCCGAGTTTGAAGTTGGTATATGGCCCAAGGCTGCCATAAAGATGATCGGCCAGCTACCCTACCCCTTCATGGCACTTGTCCAGCAACAGTGGGAGTAGTCAGCCCTGCTATTGGCAGCTCCCAGCCCAACTAACAGACATCACGGGAAGGGGAGGTCAGTATGTGTGAGCAGTAGCAAATGGGACACAGCAGCCCTTGGAGGACTGCCAAATCCCACCAGCATTTACTCCATTTGTCGTACAGGATCCACTACAGAGTCAAGCCAGGCATCTGATTAGATGCTCAGTGTCTGACACAACACTGGCCCGGACCCACCCCTGGCTCCTCTACAAGACACTCCATGCACAGATCCTGGTGGGGCAGGGACATGAATACCAGCATGTGTGCCAATAACAGAGTGTGCAAAGGTACAGGTAAGCTCCCTAGATGTATGTAGGTCATGTATATCCGAGGTGCCTTTCTGGGATGGGCCCAAGGTTTTCTTTTTGTGTATGGCACTTTTTACAGGTGCAACAGGAGGAGCCTGTGGTACCCTTAAATTACAACACCATGAACTACAACTGTGTATCAGGACCCAGGTACTGACTTCTGCATACAGCGAAGACTGCTAGGATACAACGACTTCTCCTGTGACACCGGATGACAAAAAGGATTAACTGCCACTGAAATTTCCTAATTTACTGCAGTAACTCTGCTGCAAAATGTTTCAGTATTGTGTTGAATCCTGGTGGGCTCCACTGTATAATTTCATAAACATGCTTCATTCAGTTATTACAATGTAATAAAATACACAGGTTTCGGTTTCCTTTTTCTTTTCCAGGTTTTGCAGTATGCTTGTGCCAGCTTGTCCATGAAGTCTGTAATAGATGATTTCATTGGGATTTTCTGATATTGTTGTCTGCTTATTATGACATCATAGTGCTTACCATGGCAACACAGCAATTGTGACATCAGTTGAGGGCAGTCATATGTTTTTGAAACGAACAATGGAATAGTAGTACTAGTAGTAGTAACATAGAAACATGGCAGCATAGACAGCTACAGCAGAAAAAGACCATTGGGCCATCCAGTCTGACTGTAATACCCTATCTTACTATGAGACCTATTGTCTATACAGAGTTTTTGTCTGCACTACCTGCCCTCCTTTGTCCTGCCTTACTGCTGCCCCATGAGTCCTAAGCCCTTTACTGTGTCCCAGCCATGCTTGAGACTCTGATTTTGGTACCCACACCCTCAGCAGGCAGACTGTTCCATGACCCCACCACTGTCCCTGAAAACAAAATTCCTCAATATCCTTTCTGATACTCCCCACTGCCACCACCACCTTCCTCTCATGTCCCCATTTTCTAGATTTGCTATTCCTCTTGAATGATTCCTCACTATTTACCTTATCCATTCCTTTCAGTAACTTGAAGGTCTCAATTATATCACTTCTGTGTCATCTGGTTTCCAGCAAGTACACGTTCAGTGTCCTAAGCAGATCCTCATAGGGTCAGCCTTGCTGGCTCTGAATTATTTTGTGTACTCTACACTGCACTGCCTCCAGCTTGTCTTAGTCTTTCCTTAGGTGAGGACTCCAGAGCTAGGCAGAGTACTCCAGATATGGCCTCACAAGTGATATATAGAGAGAAGTAGTAACACCCATTTCCTTCTGCTATCAAAACCCCTCCAAATATACCCCAGCATCCTGGTTACCTTATTGTAGGCCTTGTTACATTGGTTAGATTGTTTAAGAGGGTCTCTTATGATGACTCCTAGGTCTCTTTCCTCAGAACCCTCACATCCAGTACTCTGTCCTGGGATTCATGTTCCCAATGTGCATCACCTTGCACCTTTGGGTGCTGAATTTCAACTGCCAAACCTTTGACCACCTCTCCAACCTTTGCAGGTCCCTCTGTAACTCCCTAACCCCCTCCTCACTGTCTACCCTGCCACAGAGCTCAGTGTCATCTGCAAAGAGACACATCTTGCCCTGAATTCCTTCTACTATGTTACTGATTAACATATTGAAAAAGACTGGACCAGGACTGATCTCTGTGACACCATACTAGTGACCTGCCTCTCCCTGGATTTGACTCCATTTACCACAACTCTCTGCTGTCTCCCCTCCAACCAACTTCCCACCTATCTAACTATGTCCTTCGCTGCACCGAGATCCTCTAGTTTCTTCAGCAATCTTCTGTGTGGCACCAAGTCAAATGCCTTGCTGAAGTCAATTAAGCAATAGTGCCCGACAGGGTGTAGTCAGGTTGGGATACGTCATTACCTCAGGTGGTTACAGGTCAGTAGCCGAAAAGGCCCAATAACTGAGGCATGACGTTATCCCAAACGACACACACTTTGGAGGGTATTATTGCTGTTATACAATGGCTCGTTGTTATACAGAATAAAAGAAATCATTTTAAAGATGTTTTTGTGTGGAAAAATATTTGTGTTTTTTAAGAGCAGATGAAACAATCAAGCAAATGGTCAAGATGCTCAAGATGCTCATCTGCAGGTTCACAGTGAGGCTGAGACTAGACCCATGATGTTGTACTGATTAACATCACGGGTTCAACCCAAGACTGACCAATCAGAGTCCAGGATTTTTTCCTGCCATTGTATAATGAAGAGTAACTCAACTGCATGACCATTATAGACTGCCTCCGTTACAAGCATACTATCAGATTTGCCTGAAAAGACCTCCCTGCCATGAACCTATGCTATTTACTGTTCTGGAGCCCATTACTCTCCAGGTAGTCCACCAGGTCCTCTTTGACTAGTGTCTCCACCAGTTCACCCACAACAGAGGTAGGACTGACAGGTCTGTAGTTACCTGGTTGCTTCTTATCCGCACCCTTGTGGAGCAGAACTACATCCACTACCCTCCAGTCTTTCGGAACCACCCATGACTGAATTGAGCTACGGGAGGAATCAAAAACCTGGCACTATTCACCAATGCGGAAAACAAAATGCTACACTCAGGGCTGCAGTAACATCAAATTTTATTTAGTGGGTACCCAGCAACAAGGAGGACAGGCATGAGTGAGAGGTGTGACGTGACATCTCGATGCTTCACGCACTTACGCTTTGTCATGTGGTCTCTTGATTGGCATTGGTGAGTAGTACCAGTTTTTTGTTTCCTACTGTTGCAATTTTACTGGTTGCACTGCCTTCATCCTTAGTTGTCTGGTTGTTGTCGTTGTACTGAATTGAGCTATTGAGTAGACCTGTCTTGGGTTCTGCTAACTCTGATGCCAGTCCCCTGAGCACTCTCTGATGCTTCCTATCTGGCCCTGCAGCCTTATCTATCTTCAGGGCTGCCGGACCTTTTTCTGACCCTTTCACTTGTAAATATCTTCTGCCTCATTTCTGAGATCCCCTATCAGCAGCTTTTATGTCACTCGGAGACAGACTTTCTTATCCTTCCTTATGAGTATTGAGCAGAAGTAGTCATTCAGAATGACTGCCTTCTCCGCAGCCTCCTCTGTTACCCTGCCCCCCTCTGTCAGCCTAACAATTCCCCCTCCCATTTTTCTTGTTTCCATAATATATCTGAGAAACAGTTTTCTTCACCCTTGACCCTCTCTGCAATATGCTGCTCCATGACTGCTTTTGTGTCCCTGACTGCTCTCTTGGCCTCCTTAGTTTTTACTTTATCCCCTACTTCTCCTTGCACCTAATGAAGGCCCTCTCTTTGGCCCTCACTACCTCTCTGACCTTTTTAGAGAACTAGATTGGTCTCTTGTACCTGTTTCTCTTGGTGGTAGCAGTAGTAATATCAGTAGAAGCAGTTTTAGTAATAGAATTTTATTTTCTATAGAACCCTTCCATTACATCACAGCACTTAACAGTAAATACTAGAGAAACAATAAAAACACATAGATAACAGCACAAACAATACAGACTGCAAATGCCACACAATGATTTGTTCACAATACAATTATTATGAACAGGCCACGCCAGAAAGGGTTGCAAACAGAGATACCAGCAGTGTCTGTTTTCTAACACAACCACCAAAAGAGGCACATTGCATCTCCCATGGAAGAGCATTCTGCAGTACAGGGATGCAGCTTGCAAAGACCCGGACTCCCACTGGCTTAAGACAAGAGACCGGAACTTTGAGTTGGCTCTGCTGTAATGCTCTCATTTTACCAGGTCTGGGGTGGGGTGGAGGCGGGAGAAGCTCAGTGAGATACAGGGGGTCCCAGTGCAGATTTGTATGTTAAACAAAGTACCTTGATATGCACTTGCCATCTGACAGGCAGCCAGCCCAGACTCGGCAGTGAGTGGAACAAGTACTTGCTAGTGAGAGCTATTTAAATTAGCATGCGGGGCAGTGCTTTAAGCCAATCAAGTTCAGGCGTCAGCAGCCACACACACTTACTTAACACTGGGCCCTGATTCAGCCTGGTCTAACCCTGTGTTTCCTGACTGCTTTGTGTGCTGAGCCTTTCTCCTTCAATCAGAAGGCATTCTTTGGATTGTGGGCAGAGTTTGGAGGCACTGAGTGCAGTGGCTTTCAAGCATCACTTGCACAAGCCACAGATCAGCTGTTTTCAAGGAGAGCGTGCTTATGAGCATATTTATTTATTTATTTAAAATTTGGTGACCGGGAAAGGCACACTGAGCCGAAGCTTGTTTCCAGGTGTGACCCGGGTACAAAGGTGTACACTAAATTATGCGGAGGAAAGTACAACAAAATCATTTTACAGACAGTATATACAACACTTAGAAAAGTACAAGATCAATTTTACGTACAGTAAATACAACACTTCTTGGTTACAGACAGTTGGTACACATCTAGAGCTTTCAATATGGAGCAGTGCTTTAAGCCAATCAGGCTCAGTTGTCAGCAGTTACACACTTACTTAACACTGTGCCCTGCTTCAGCCTGCTCTAACCCAGTGTTTTCTGACTGCTTTGTGTGCTGGGCCCTTCTTTGCCAATCAAGGGCATCTTTTGGATTGTGGGTGGAGTTTACAGGCACTGACATTTTCTCTAGCAGTCCTCTGTGCACAAAGTGAGGCATCATTTGGCAGGAGACAATGCATCCCAAGTGTGACACTCTGCACAAGAGCTGTACACATCAATTAAAAAAAAATTCTTCACTCATCACAGCAAAGATTAATGTAAGTAGAGACTGTAGTATAACATTGTACTTTAGTAAATAAACAATTTGAATAGGTATTGTTTATTTTTTATTTATTTAAAATTTGGTGACTGGGTAGGCCCCCTGAGCCCCAAAGGTCCCTTTTTCAGGGGCGACCCGGGATAACAATACATATTTTCCTACAGAGAAAGACTTGGGTCACAGAGTAGTTTCAGGTGTGTGAGCAGGTTACAGCCATGGTTATCATCATGCATCAGTCCTTACAAATATGTTGACAGTAGAATTAACAAAAGGTGCAGAAGAAACGTAATTTTACATAGTAAGCTCATTGTTTACTACTGGAATGGTTCAGTGGAAAGTTAGCTATGGTACTATAAACAAAACTCAGAACTCCTCAGCTAGGCATACAAAATGGGCATAATTTATTTAAGTAAAGCAGACGACACAATAAGCCATGAACTCAATAGGGCAAGAAACTCCCGACCGGTTCTGTGCATCCCGGTGGCTGGAAGCTGTTCTTCTGTCTAACATTGTATTTTTGGAATTCATTACATTCTTGTTATAATGTAGATATCACTAAAGCTGCTGTATTTTAATTATAACTGTGTTTGTCCTTATAGATAGGGAAGTTTAACTCTATTCAGCCTATCTCATTATTGGCTGTTTTCCAAAGTTGGGTGTATGCCTTTACATTATTTGCTATACTTATTTATACACACACATATATAAATTCTGCTGATGATTATGTGTTTAAAAGAATGTGGTTGGCATAATTGTATAGATGTATTGGCAATCACTACCATGATGTGTGTCGCTTTAAATTTACCCTATTTATACATGTATGTTTTTACAAGAACCACCCCCTGATGACGTGCAGTTAGCACGAAACCGGTCGGGAGTTTCTTGCACTGTTGAGTTCATGGCTTATTGTGACGTCTGCTTTACTTAAATAAATTATGCCCATTTTGTACGCCTAGCTGAGGAGTGCTGAGTTTTGTTTGTTCTTCCTAGTTTTCGATTCTAGCACCCTTGTTCAGCGGATGAGTTGTTTTCATTGCAGCCTTCAGCTGTGGTACTATGCCTAGAGGGAAGCACCGTGGAACCTGATAAGGTGCTTGGAGGATCTGGATATTAGGAGGATAGAAGCAAGTGGGGGGGGTCATGAGCCGTGGCAATGACAAGTGCTAGTATCAGACATATAGGTTTTGAGTCTGGTGAGGAAGTTCATCAGTGAGGAGGCTTCCTGCACTAGCGGTGGGAGTTTGTTCCACAGGTAGGGGGCTGAGTAGGGGAACGACCTGCCGCCAGCACTAGCCCTGACTCTGGGAACTTCAAGCAGTGTACATCCAGATTTCCATAGGCTCCTGGGGTTATGTTTGAGTGCGATAGTTCCAGCGATGCTGGGTGGAGCTGAAGGGCTGAATAGCTTGAAGATCAAGCAGAGCGGGGGTAGTGGAGATGAGAGGTCAGCGAGGGCCAGTGTAGCTGGGCAAGTGTGTCACAATGGTGCCTTCGTGAGTGGTCCTGGGTAGCAAACCGGGCTACCTTGTTATACAGGATTTGCATCTTGGTGACCTCCTGGTTGGCCATGCCCTGTAAGATCGGGGCAGCATAAGTCAGGGTGGGGAGAAGGACACTTGTGGCGATTGAGGTCCTGGCCTCAGGGATGACCTGGTCTTTTAGCCGGTACAGAATACCAAGTTTGCTTTGTATGATCTTGGTGACCTGGTCCACGTGGTACTTGAAGGTAAGGCAATAGAAACATAGAAACATAGATTTTGATGGCAGATAAGGACCGCTTGGCCCACCCAGTCTGCCCATTTCCCTACCTATTGGATAAGCTGCAGATCCTAGTTAAACAGCAGCTACTTTTTCCTACCCCCACCCCCTAGAATTGCCTTATGACTGTCCCATGCATGCTTGAATTCCACCACTGTTTTTGACTCCACAACCTCCTCCAGAAGGCCGTTCCATGCATCCACAACCCTCTCTGAGAAAAAATATTTCCTTAAATTACCTCTGAGCTGCCCCCCTTCTATCTTCAAATTGTGCCCCCTTGTTCTTGCACATCTCTTTTTTTGAAAGATGCTACCCTCTTGGACTTTGTTGATTCCCTTGAGATACTTGAAAGTTTCTATCACATCCCCCCCTCTCCCTCCTTTCCTCAAGGCTATACATATTCAGCTCCTTAAGTCTCTCTTCATATGTCTTCCAGTGCAGATCCTGCACCGTCTTGGTTGCCCTCCTCTGGACAGCCTCCATCCTGTCTGTGTCCTTGCGGAGATTGGGTCTCCAGAACTGCACGCAGTACTCCAGATGGGGTCTCACCAACTGTCTGTACAGAGGGATAGTAACTTCCTGTTTTCTACTTTCGGTGATGCCTCTCATGCATCCCAGTATCCCCTAGCCCTCCTTGCTGCCCTCTCACATTGCTTGCCCACCTTTAGGTCATCTGATATGACTACCCCCAGGTCCCTTTCCATTTTTGTTGTTGTTAGTATCTCACCCCCCATTGTGTACTCTTCCTCTGGGTTTTTGTTTCCCAGGTGCATTACCTTGCACATCTTAGCATTGAATCTAAGCTGCCATACATTTGACCATTCCTCTAAAATTGCCAAGTCCCTTCTCATCCTTTCCATCCCACCTTGTGCATCAACTCTGTTGCAGATCTTTGTGTCATCTGCAAAGAGACATACTTTTCCTTCCAGTCCCTCTGCAATGTCGCTTATAAAGACATTGAAGAGGACCGGTCCTAATACTGAACCCTGCGGTACCCCACTAGTAACCCCCCTTTCTTCAGAGTGGACTCCATTTACTATTACTCTCTGTGTCCTATTCTCCAGCCAATTCTTTACCCAGGCTATCATCTTTGGACCCACTCCCAGGCTGGCTAACTTGTATATTAATCTTTGTGTGGACTGTGTCAAATGCCTTGCTAAAGTCTAGGTAGGCTATGTCCACAGCCCCTCCCTGATCTACTACTTTGGTCACCCAGTCAAAGAAATCTATCAGATTTGTCTGGCATTACCTTCCCGCTGTGAATCCATGCTGCCTTGGTTCCTGAGCCCCTCTGGCCTCTAGATACTCAACAATTCTTTCCTTCAGAAGTGATTCCATCATTTTCCATACCACTGAGGTTAAACTAACAGGTCTGTAGTTTTCTGCTTCTGCCTTGCTCCCACTTTTGTGAAGGGAATCACATCTGCCTTCTCCAGTCCCTCGGTACCACCCCGTCCTCCCATGATTTGTTAAAGAGGGTAATCAGTGGTGTCACTAGTTCTACCCTTAGTTCTTTAGAATTCTGGGATGAATCCCATCAGGCCCCATTGCTTTGTCCACCTTCAGTTTTAAGAGTTCTTTCAGAACCTCTCTTCTGTAAATGGGCTGGTATCAACTTCTGTATCCAAAGTGTTTCTACTGTTTGTTTTAGGTACCTTCCCACTTCTTTTGTAAATACTGAGCAAAATATTTGTTTAGTATCTCTGCCTTTTCACAGTCACCTCTGCCCACCCTCCTCCTCTTTACTTAAGCCTCACTAGCCTCCCTTGGTCTTCCTTCACTCCCTGATGTACCTTATAAAAGGTTTTATCCTTCTTAACTGAGTTGGCTATCTTTCCCGGTTTGGGCCTTTGCTGTTCTGACTGCCTTCCCAGCTTCCTTTGCTTTAACTGATACAGTTCTCTGTCCTGCTCCTTCTGTGATTCCTGCATTCCTGAATGCCTTCTTTTCTCTTGAACCTTCACTGCCACTTCCTTTGAGAACCATAGTGGTTTTACATTGTTTCGTTTTGTTAATTTGCTTCACACAAAGGCTGATTACTCTGTGATGGCAGTTTTTATTATTCCCCATTGTTCTTCCACCACTCTTACTGACCATTTGCTAGTGCATTCCTTAGGCACTCACCCATTTGGCAAAGTCAGCCCTCCTAAAGTCCAGTACTTTTGCCTTTGTATGGCTTGACTCTATTGCTGTGTTTATTGTGAACCATACTGTTCTATGGTCGCTAGTTCCCAGATGGCTACCCACTTCTACATCTGTGATCCTCTCTTCATCTCCATTTGAGAGAACCAGGTCTAAGATTGCTCCCTCTCGAGTGGGCTCCAATATTAGTTGTCTAAGGCATGCCCCTTGTAGGGCATCTAGAATAACTCCACTCTTTGAAGTGGCTGCTGCAACTGCACTCCAGTTAACATCTGGCATATTCAGATTACCCATCAGCAATATCTCCCCTTTTTCTGCCATTCTAAGTATTCTTTCTATCATTTCCTTGTTCATTTCCACCCCCTGAGAAGGGGGTCTGTATACAACCCCTGTGTGGATTATGTGTGCCATTGCGGTCTCCAAATTTCACCACAGTGCTTCTTCTCCTCCCTGTTTTCCTTTTGTTCTGTTGCTTTGATTCCTTCCTTATGTAAAGAGCTACTCCTCCTCCTCCTCTTTTACCCTCCCTGTCCCTCCTGTAGATAGTGTATCCTGGTATGTTTATGTCCCAGTCATGGTTTTGTGTATCCGTTTCTGTGACTGCTACAATATCCAGATGTTCCTCCTCCATCAAGGCCACTAATTCAGGAAGCTTGTTACTCAGACTACGGGCATTGGTACTCATTGCTCTCCATTTTTTGATGGCTTTACCTTCTTTTGCAGCATCCCCCACTGATCTGTCTACCTAGGTCTTTTTCTCATTTAGTACCCTGTTTTGTAGGGAGAGGCTGGGATTTTCCTGCTGCTTATCAGTGCCTCCTCCCTTGACTAGTTGAAAAGCTTGCCAATGAAGCATTTAAACTGATTGCTCAAAAGACTTGTTCCCTTCCTGGACAGATGCAGACCATCCTGCCAGTATAGGCTGGTGTTCCTCCAGGTGGAAACCCAGTCCCCAATGAAGCCAAACCCCTGTGCGCCACACCATTTTTTCAACCATTCATTAAACTGGATGGTGCAAAGTACCCTCGCCTCACTCATGCCATTGACAGACAGCACCTCAGAGAAGGATATTGTATGTGCTACTTGTCTTAGTCCCCTTCCCAATTCTACAAAGTCCTTCTGCACTGCTCTGATCTCATGATTAGCCAAGTCATTTGTCCCTAGGTGGACAATGACATCCAGCTCAGACTCCCGTGCAGCTGTTCTCATGATCCTGAGGAATGTGCTTCCTGTCTCTCCAAGCCATGGCACCAGGCAGGCACCTTACTTCAGTTTTCCCTGCTCCCCCCAGTTCTATCCCCCTAATAATTGAGTCACCCACCAGGAGCTGCTTCCTTTCCTTGTGGTGTCCTCTGCCTCCTTCCTGTGGGCCTCCCTTGTGACAGTTGTCCTCAGCCTCCTTAGTCTCCTCTGTGGGTGCATCCATAGGGGAGCTATGCTCCCCCCCCAGAATGGTGTATGGATTGTGGTGTGAACAACTGACTGGGTGTGCCTGTTCCACCATCCTCACCCTCCCTGAGCCCACTGTGGTCCAACTGCTGTGCTTTTCACAACCTCTGAGGTAGTGGTGGTGGCTCTGGTGCTCCCTGGATGGGGAGGTTCCCTTCCTACCATCCAGTGTGGCCCTGGGGGAGGGTCCCCTTACTACTGTCCAGTGTGGCCTGAAGACGGGCAACTTCCTCCCTCAGGGCAGAGAGTTGTCTGCAAATAGGGCAGCATCTCAGCCTCCAGAAAGACATCTGGAAGACTGCTGCCACACAGCCATTGCATTGCACTACTCTCCACATTTTTTGTGTGTGTGTGATTGGTTTGTAATATAGAAATATATATATTTTATATAATGTGTATGCTTATATTGTCAGTGCAGTGTGCTAGAGAGGATATGACAGTGATATGCACCTTGCACTCTTGAGGAAATGATGTCAGAACCCCAGGTATAAAGGAACTATTTCCAGGGGTGGGTGGGGTGAGGTGGGAAGGGGTTGGGCCTAAACTGTGCCCTCACAAAACAATCAGCTAAAAGCTCTGACCCACCGCTGCGATGAGTGCCTTCCTGTCAGCAAGATGCCCTACACAACAATTTGACAGAGAAAATACCCTGCTAATCAAACAGAGAAAAATCCACACATCCAAGTCAGACACAGGTAAACCTCCCCAGCCCCAAAACAGGCCTGGTGGTTTGTGCTCTGAAAGCTGTCAGCCCCAAAATAAGTCAGCTGTGCTTTAAACTCTTCCTGCACTGAAAATGTTAAGAATTGTAACAAACAAACGTAAACCTAGATCCACCTCCCTCTGTTGCTTGAAAGACTGTCTTTTCCTGTTTCACACTGCAGGTTTTTCTATGACAACTCCTTAACCACAGTAACTTATTTAAAAATAGTTTAACTATCACAAACTCCTACACACCAGTAAATTATTTAAAAATAGTTTCTGTCCCAAAATCCTAGTAGTCAATCCAGCTACCCCCAAGGGACAACTAAAATGCAGTATTCAAACACTTATGAAGTTACTTCCAAGATAAGCAGAGTTTGCAAGCTTCTTTTTCAACTCCTCAGCCACCTTTTATTTATTTAAAAATAGTTTAACTGTCAGAAAATCCTAGTAGACAATCTAGCTACCTCCAAGGATCTACCCAAATGCAGTATTTAAATCCTTCTGAAGTTACTAACAAGATAAACAGAGTTTTCAAGCCCCTTCATGGTTAAACACTAAATAAATATGTGAATAAAAGCAATTACCAAGGGTAGTTAGTTTTACCTCCCACAGAATTAAGCAAAAGTGCACATTTGTTGCAGATATCAAGTGCAATATAGAATTTCTCACACAGCTCACAGCTGAATAAAGAAGTAGTGTCCTTCCAGATCAAGAAAATGTGCTTTGTGTCTTTAAAAATTGCAGCCTCCAGTAACTTATAGTAATCTGATCTAGTCTGGATATCTCCACCCAGGGCAATTTGTTGACAATGGTTATGATGCAGCCCTTCCTGTTCCAATACAACACTTTTTGGTCTGAAAACATGTCCTGCCCCTAAGGCTGTCTGTGTTTCAATTCACACTGCAGGTTTTGCTATGACAACTCCTTAACCACAGTAACTTATTTAAAAATAGTTTAACTATCACAAACTCCTACGCACCAGTAAATTATTTAAAAATAGTTTCTGTCCCAAAATCCTAGTAGTCAATCCAGCTACCCCCAAGGGACAACCACAATGCAGTATTCAAACACTTATGAAGTTACTTCCAAGATAAGCAGAGTTTGCAAGCTTCTTTTTCAACTCCTCAGCCACCTGTAATTTATTTAAGGTCCAATGTTAGACCCAAGTATTTTAAGGAGGGCACAACCGCAATTTTGTTTCCCGAGAGAGCAGTGAGTTGCAGAGATTTAGACCTGTCGTGTCCAAGGGCGTTGCATCCGAATAGCAACACCTTAGTTTTGCCTGCATTTAGGACCATTCTATTTGCTCTCAGCCAGGCCTCGAGAGATGCTAGGTTGGCTTGGAGAAGGGGACCTAGAGCTGCAATGTTATCCAGGGATCGGTAGATGATGGTGTCATCCGCGTACTGAATGACCGAGCTTCCCCCACAGTGGAGGCTCAGGTCATTAGTAAATATGAAGAAAAGGAGAGGGCTGAGGATCGAGCCCTGCGGTACTCCCTCAGTAAGGGGTAGAGGACCCGAGGTGGCACCCTTCTTAAACTTAAACCTTACCAAAAGTCGAACTACTAGTGTTTATATATTTAGGTAGCAGCATCAAAAACAGCCTAGGGTGAATTATTCTGTTGAATGTTGGTATAAACATTAATCTTGCAGAAATGCTGTGGTGAGGTATAAAGTTTCAAAATGCATTATGGGTCATGCAGTCTCTCATTTCTATTCCATGGAGTACAACTGTTTTTAGAGTGTTAGCAGGGGAAGCAGTATAGCATAGTGGTTAAGAGCACTGAGTTGCAAACCTGGAGAACTGGATTCACAACCCACAGCCACCACCTGCATACTGTGTGACCACGAGTAAGTCACTTAACTTCCATATACTCCCAGGATGCACCTGGAAACAAGCATTGGCTTAGTGTGCCTTTCCTGGCCAAAAATTGTAAAAATAAGAAAAAATAAAAAAGCTATGGACAAACTACCATTCATGTTACAGTATCACAAATTAACAGGTATCTTTGCTGTAGAGGTTAAACTTCGACTGGTAAATTGCAATTGTTAAAACAGTGGAGAGCCAAACATTTGATTAAGAAGATCTTCCATGGCCAACTATAGGCCCATTATCCATACTGTCCCCCCCCTCTCTAAAGCACTTAAGAGAATAGTGTCAGACCAGCTTACCGAATACCTACAGTGTCCTCAGCAGCACAGCTTCAGGAAAGGCCACAGCACCACCACAGCCCTGATCGAATTCATGGACTATGTTCACCAAGCCATGGATTACGGAAACCTTGTGGGGTCCATTTTTATTGACCTAATTATGGCATTTAATATGGTCAACCATAAGATTCTCCTACAACAACTGGCAGATCTTGGCCTGTCACCAGCCTCTGTGGACTGGTTTAGTGACTATCTAGCCACCAGGAACCAAAGGGTAAAGATCATGGCAGTGTTATCTACTGCCAGAGAGATCTCCCTAGGTGTCCCTCAGGGATCCGTCCTAGGCCCTTTACTGATTAGTCTCTTCATAAACAGATTTCCCGCATCATGCCCCAGTAGAGTCATCTTTTATGCAGATGACACAGTAATTCTGAGCCGAAGCCCAAATATAAGTAAACTGGCAATTAAACTGCAAACTACCTTCAACTTGTTGGAGGACTGGTTTACAAACTACAAACTTCTTCTCAACTATTAAAAAAAAACAATGTGATGTTACTAACCAGCCCCCACCTTAGGAAAAAGAATCCCACATTGACCATCACCAACAACAAGAATGCTCCACTCAAGCAGGTACAGATATTCAAATACCTGGGTATTCACATCGACGAATCCTTCACCTTCTCCTATCACATTGATCACATGGTAAAAAGCATCAACACTAAGCTTGGAATCCTGTATAGACACAGGAAATACCTCACGCCCGATGACCTGCGACCATCGGTCACGAGTTCTGTACTGTCAGTGGTTGTTTATGGCCTGATGGTATAAAGCACAGTCTCTGACACTGCCTTAAAAAGAATCTCCACTGTGCTAAATAAGGCCTGCAGACTTGTCCTAGGGACTGACAACCAACTGCATACATGCCTGCTATATAATCACACAAACTGGCTCAATCTTAGTGACAGGATAAAATTCCAAACCTGCATCCTAGGCCAAAAAGCACTTCTAGCTCTTGTACTACCTTGCATCCAACAAATGTTCCAGACAACTAGTTCCCAGCACAGTACCCGTGGGACTTCACATTGCACTTTCAAGGTACCTTTCAGAAGAACATCCCTGGGGCAACGCTCCTTCTCCTACAAGGCTACGCAATGCTTGAATGTTCTCCCAGTCCACACAACTGGCTTACAGAGCCTGAGGATCTTTAAAACACAACTTAAACAGCACCTCACCAACTAATCCACTTGCAACTGCTTCAAGTAATACCTACTTCCCTATGGGAGATCCATCCCATCACTTAGTAGCAGCACTTAGCCTCTCACCCCAGCCACCCCTACCCATAGTAGCAACCCTTACTCACAGCACTTGCCTTGTGAGTCTCTAAACCTCCCCATTCCTTCATGTATCTGAGGACCCCCGCAGTCCAGCCTAGGGCTTCACCATCTATGCCTGTGAGGCTGCTCCTCCCACTACCCTCTCCCTCCAATTCACCCTACTTTTCCCTGGATACTTCCCCGCATCACACCACTGACTCTCTACCCCCCATCCCGCTTAGCTATATCACTAACTAAGCTCTGACAAAGCCTTCCTCTGGTGGCACAGGGTTTATCTTTCCATCTCTATAATCCTTTCTAGTCTTTCCCATTCTCCTTTAATTAAGATCATATAGTAGTCTAAACTCTATACGAATTATGTCTCCGCTCTTTACCCTAGAATGTATAAACAACTCTAAAGTCTGTAACTGAGTGAAATTGTTGTTTAGACCTTGCCAAATAACCTTGTAGTTGATTCTTGTGACATTGTTATTTTTTTGTATTGTATGTCCTGTCTAGATGTGGAACCTTTGTAAAAGAGCTTCCAGCTCAAAGGTTGTTTCCAAATCAATAAACTTGAAACAGTGGTTCATTTTAGTTTAAGAGGGCATTTAATTGTCATGGTGATCATTACTCATTATCAGGGGGCCAGTCCATATATAATAAGGAAGGTAGTTATTGATCATTGTTAGGTACTCCCTACATAGGGCAGGCTCAACTGTGGTATAGCAGGAAACTACAGACCTGTTAGTTTAACCTCAGTGATTGGGAAAATGATGGAATCACTTCTGAAGGAAAGAATTGTTGAGTACCTGGATGCCAGAGGGACACAGGACCCAAGGCAGCATGGATTCACAGTGGAAAGGTCATGTCAAACTAATCTAATAGATTTATTTGACTGGGTGACCAAAATAGTAGAACAGGGAGGGGCTGTGGACATGGTCTACCTAGACTTTAGCAAGGCATGTGACACAGTCCCATGCAAAAGATTAATATACAAGTTGGCCAGCCTGGGAGTGGGTCCCAAGATGGTAGCCTAGGTAAAGAATTGGCTGGAGAACAGGACACAGAAGGTAATAGTAAACGGAGTCCACTCTGAAGATAGGGGGGTTCCTAGTGGGGTACCGCAGGGTTCAGTATATAATGTCTTTATAAGCAACATTGCAGAGGGACTGGAAGGAAAAGTATGTCTCTTTGCAGATGACACAAAGATCTGCAACAGAGTTGATACACAAATTGGGGTGGAAAGGATGAGAAGGGACTTGGCAAGGTTGGAGGAATGGCAACATGTATGGCAGCTTAGATTCAATGCTAAGAAGTGCAAAGTAATGCACCTGGGAAACAAACACCCAGGGGAAGAATACACAATGGAGGATGAGATACTAACAACAAATAAAATGAAAAGAAACCTTGGGGTAGTCATCTCAGATGACCTAAAGGTGGGCAAGCAGTGTGAGAGGGCAGTAAGGAGGGCTGGGGGGATACTGGGATGCATAGGGAGAGACATCACCAGTAGAAAACAGGAAGTTGTTATCCCTCTGTACAGGCAGCTGGTGAGATCCCATCTGGAGTGCTGCATGCAGTTCTGGAGACCCAGTCTCCACAAAGACATAGACAGGATGGAGGCAGTCCAGAGGATGGCAACTAAAATGGTGCAGGGTCTGCACCAGAAGACACATGAAGAGAGACTTAAGGAGCTTAATATGTATAGCCTCAAGGAAAGGAGGGAGAAGGGAGACATGATAGAAATTTTTAAGTACCTCAAGGGAGTCAGCAAAGTCCAAGAGGGTAGCATCTTTCAGAAAAAGACCTATGCAAGAACAAGGGGGCACAATTTGAAGATAGAAGGGGGAATGGCTCAGAGGTAATGTGAGGAAGTATTTTTTCATGGAAAGGGTTGTAGATGCATGGAACAGCCTTCTTGAGGAGGTTGTAGAGTCAAAAACAGTGGTGGAATTCAAGAATGCATGGGACAGTCATAAGGTAATTCTAGAGGGGTGGGGTAGGAAGAAGTAGGCTGTTGGTTAACTAGGATCTGCAGCTTATCCAATAGGTAGGGAAATGGGCAGACTGGGTGGGTCAAGTGGTCCTTATCTGCCATTAGATTCTTTGTTTCTATAGGAGGTAGTGAATTTCCATTTTGTTTGCTACTCTCTATCTGTGGTAGTTCCAGTTTGGGTTATACGAAGGGCAGGCAGCTCCACACTGATCACTACACCCTATCTGGGTAGACCCATGTTATGGTACCTGATTATAGTGTACGTACACATAGATAAATTATCTTAACTGTTTTTATAACAGCTGTGTTATTTTCTGGATAACCAAAATCATACATAGTAAGGGTTCTGTCAAGAAGTTACTGACTGAATAAACTAGCACCTGAAATCTTCAACAGGTAACAATAATACTCAACAAAGTGTTAGTGGGAGGATGAGGGGCCCTGTGTTAAGAAGGGATAAGGGTTAGGAAGGAAGACTTGGGGGATGGGACTTATTCAGCTGCAGAAACTGTATTGCTACAATCAGAAGAGAAATAATTTGGAATTGTGGGAGCTACCCAGCCTATTAGAGGCTAGGCACTCTGCAGGCTGAATTGTTGGTAGCATGGTCTATGATACACCAGCTGCAATGCAAGCTTGAATGGGATCAAGTGAAACCTTTACCCCCTGCACTACTCCAATGACCACCAAAGCTTAGGGACCAGGGACTGAATATGGTAGGAAAGGAGAGTCCCATGACAGAGGCTGAGCACGAGAGTGCCTGTAGCTCTAGCATTCCATTGGGCAATCAATTGTCCTCATTAGGACAGCTGGGAATAGCAGATCCCCCACCGGAGAGAATCAATGCAATACACTCAATGATACAGTTCTAGTGGAGAATCCCCAAGGAAGGAACATTTAGCAAAGGGATGAAAAAGGGAAGAGAGTGCTTATAGTGGGTGATTCCACTGTAAGTGGGACAAAGCTTGCTGTCTTCTCAAAGGACCAGAAAGGAATGATGGTTCACTGTCTAGTTGGGATGATCCTGTGACATTTTGGTTTGGTCTGCCGCTAAGAGACCCTTACCTTCTCTGTAGTCTTCCAGACCCTTCAGTTGCTGCTGGTGAGGAGGACCCCTTGCTGGACCATTCAAACAGGCTAGATGGACACAGAAATAAATGCATAAATGGTTTATTCTTAGACACCAGTAGGCACATCTTCTCTCTATGAGGTTCAGACTGTGACTGACTGACTGACTAACAGATAGTCTAAGGGGTTTCCTAGCTACCGCTAACACAATAATTAGCATAATGAGATCATTGCTACAATTGTTCTAAGAGCACTTAAAGGGGTGGCAGTTGGCATTAGCCCCATACATAAGTACATAGGTGTACTCCACATCACCCCGGGACAGTTAATGTGCGCACCACTCGAACAAAGCAATATTACACTATAACAGTTTCTAAGGAATTTAAAGGCAAAAAACATTTTTTATCCATTTCAAAGCATTACACATTTTTAACACAACAGTACTTCACTGCAGGGAGGGGAGAGGAAATAATCTGGCCTACACTGGGGACCTGTCTGAGTATCTCCAGAGAGAGAGGAACACCATAGCACTTGAAGCTTGGTCATGCCACAAGCACAAAAGTGCGGGGGAAGGTAAAGGGAAGAGAGGGAAGGGTAGCAGCTGAAGAATACCCAGAATACAGAGAAACAATGCAGTTGAAGAACAGTAATAATAGGTGGATCATCCATTGGAAGAGACATTCCTAAGGGGGAAAAGCATTATGATTTAGAATCAACATAGCTGGAGAATACCTAAATGCAATTAACAAATGCAGCACATTACTAACTGTAATGACACAGAAATACCATCAGAAACACTTAACAGTTGCAAAACAGGCATTTTTTATAGAATGCAGATATGAAATCATCACAAGTGTTTTTATTATTTAGAACCCTCACTGAGTCTGGTTACACAAAAGTTCAAGACCTCTGTTGACTTTTCCGGTCAGTGGCAATGGAGGCATGAGTTGCTTGCACCAGTTCCTGACAAGACAGGGTCAGGTCATTAAAAGTGACCCAGGAGTTCTGTGCACTGTCAAATCCACACCATTTCTCTGTAAGTCCAGGATCCATTTGTGTACTTCTTCCTTAAGATCTTGTCGATCTGGTATACTAGTGCGTGTAGAAGAGAGTCCTGAGAAGAAGAAGAAGGCTGAGAAGAAGTCCCAGGGAGATCATCTGGCAAACCAGGCAAAACAGAATCCAGCTGGAGACTGTCAGGAGTGCAAAGCTCTGTAGGAACTGGTTGCAAGTTGTCTGAAGGGATCTCAGCTTCAGAGAGAATGGCAGGTTCAAGTGCAGTTTCATTGTTTCTTTCTGCAGCTAATGCTGTGGTATCATTAGCATTCAGACTGTTCAGACATACTGGGGTGATGACTTGGGTACCCAGCGACGCAGACTAGCGAGATGGGGTTTGGACACAAGGGCCGCATTCTCGGACGTTTTGGTTTGGTCTGCCACTCAGAGACTCTTACGTTCTCTGTGGTCTGCCAGACCCTTTGGTTGCTGCTGGTGAGGGGGAACCCTTTCTGGACCATTCAAACAGACTAGACAGATGCAGAAATAAATGCATAAATGGTTTATTCTTAGACAGCAGTAGGCACATCTTCTCTCTATGAGGTTCAGACTCTCACTGACTGACTGACAGATAGTCTAAGGGGTTTGTTTCCTAGCCCCTGCTAACACATTAATTAGCATAACAAATTAACATAATGAGATAATTGCTACAATTGTTCTAAGAACACTTAAAGGGATGCCAGCTGGCATTAGCGCCACACATAAGTACATAAGTGTACTCCATATAGCTTAAAGGCTTCAGACTAGGTTGGACAGGGTGATTCGAGAAGTGGGAGTGTAGACAGATGCAATTGCTTATGTAGGAACAAACAAACTGACATCAATGAATCTTGAATTAGTCAACACTAGTTTTACAGCTCTAGGGGTCAGACCCAAGAGTCTGGCAAAGTCTATAACATTCTCTGAAGTACTTGCAGTACTTGGGATGGGGGAGGGATGGAAGCTTAAAATCTCAGAGTTTAACAGCTGGCTAAAATATTGCTGCACAGAAGAGGGGTTCATGTCCTTGGGGATTGGGTGAACTTCTGGGGTGACAAGAGGCTGATTTAGCAAGATGTCCTTCACCCCAGTAGGGACAGAACAAGGCCACTGGGACAAAAGCTTGATGTCCATATACTAGGGCATTTAAACTAATGAATGTAAAGGCTTGGTCCAGGGATAACCTAAGGGCCAAATTGAAATGAGTTAAACTGGTGAGCACTCCTGAAAGTATAACACAGTTTGAAAAGGATGGAGGTGTCACTGATAGAAGTAGCTCAGAAAACAGAAGGAGTGGCAGTGCTGTGGGACAAGGTGCACAGTTAAAAAATAAAAATCAGAGAGGGGAAAACTGGGAGACAAGACATCTGGAGAGTTGCAAACTTAAATGCCAGAAGCTGTGACCATAAGATAGGTGGTCTCCAGTTCTTAGCAAAGGAGAACAAGTCAGATATCATGGTAGTTACAGAGACATGGGCCATACCCCATGATCACTGGCACCTAGCAATCCAAGGTTATATCTTATTCAAAAAAGAGAGGGTCAAGTGTTATTGGGGAAGCGTGGCATTAATCATTCAGGATGGTATCAAGGTTATGAAGGACGAGGAACAGGTTGGGTTAGGGGAGCAGAAACGCTAGGGGTACAACTATTTCCAGAACAAAAGGTGGCTTATTCATATGTGAGTGGTTTGGAGACCACCCAGCCAGTGAATTATGAATTACTAATGGAACACAAAAAGGTTACAAGGGGAGGAGGTGAAGTGATGCTGGAAAATGACTTCAACTTGCCAGATGTGGACTGGAACATTCCAGTAGTACCTAGGTTTTCAAAAGATGTCAGAGAGGCAGTAAAAGCAAAGAAAACTGCATTTAGGGAATATAAGTATTCTCAATCAGGAACCAGCAAGGAAGCATACCTCAGGTATGCCAGGGAAACAAGTATGAATGCGAGAACGGCAAAGGCAAATGCAGAACTTAGGATAGTGGAGAGCATAGAAGATAATGACAAGGGTTTTTGAGATAATTCAGGGAAAGACAGAAATGTAAAAGAGTAATAGAGAAACCAAAAAAGGGAAACTCTTGGATAGCGGGTAATGAACAAATGTCTGAGATTCTTAACGAATACTTCTTCTGTGTCTTTACAGTTGAGAAGGTAGGTCCATTCCTGGACTGTAGTATCCAGCCAGTATCCAGCCAAAGGAGAAGCTAATTTGGCCTGAGGGTTTCATCTAGGAAAAGAGGGTTTTCAAAGGTTCATTGGGTGAAAAGGTGAGAAATCACCAGGACCAGATGGTTTGCATCCTCGGGTGTTGAAGAAACTGGTACAGGTCTTGGTGGCACCACTAGCAGATCTATTTAATTGCTTCTTGGATACAGGAGTGATTCAAGGTAATTGAAGGGAAGCAGATGTCATACTTCTACACAAGAGCAGAGATGGGTGGATCTGGATAATTACAAGCCGGTGAGCCTGACATCCACACTGTATATGCTCCTGGAGTTGATCATAAGAGCAAGACTGGTGGACTTCCTGGAAATATGGCGACTTCAGAATAATAAACAACATGGATTTGTAAGGGGCAGGTCATATCAGACAAACCTCAGTGAATTCTTCAGTGGAGTTTCACAAGTAATAATAATAGTACTGTAATTTATATGGCACCCTTCCCCTGAGGCTCAGGGCACCCTATAGAACAAAATAACAAAAGAAAATGTAACTCAGAATGAGAAAACCAACCCAATTAAAAAATATTACAAAAAATAAACAAATAGGCTAGTAAGTAAATAAATAAAATAGCACCAGGAACATAAATCATACTGTCACATTAAAGGACACTCAAGTGTTTTCAAATGCCTCTTTAAAAAGGGAACATTTTTAGACCTCTTTTAAAGGACTCCACCAAGGAGGCCTCTTTCAGGACCCTGGGCAAGGATTTCCACCCCAGTGGACCAGCCACTGCAAGTGTAAGGTCTAAAATGGATTTTAATCTCGCCCTAGGTACCATCAAGAGGCCTTCCTCACCAGAGCAGAGAAGGCATGAGGAGTGGTAAGGAGCCAGAAGCTCAGACAGATAGTTCAGGCACAATCCATGTATGACTTTATAGGTTAGTAAACCAACCTTAAAAGAGACACGCCACACAAAATCAGGGTTGCATGGCTTGGCCTCGAAAGGCCTGTCAGTGACCTGGCTGTAATGTTCTGTACCAGCTGCAAGCACCACAGGGTACCACAGCTGACCCTGAAGTATATAGCATAATCAAGTCTTGACATGACAAGCCCATGTATCAATGTCATTAAGTCCTCAGGGAGAACAAGGGACTTGATCCAATTGATATTCCAGAAATGGTAAATGCCACTCTGGACTATGGCAGGCACCTAAGCCTCTAGTGTTAAACCTTCATCCAGAATGTCCCCCAGATTTTTACCTTAGCAGAGGCTTCCAGCCTACAGAAACTGAGCTGAAGCCCTGCAACTCCAGTGGCAGTCTCTGCACCCCTCTTATGACCCAGATCAATCACTAATACCTCAGTCTTACCTAAGTTAAGTCTTAGCCAGTTAGATGTCATTCAGTCCTGGATCTCAGTGAGGGAATCATTTAGCATGTTAACCAGGTCCAGTGCCTCAGGCGCAAAGGACAGACAAAGCCGAGTATCATCTGCATAACAATAAAAACCTGCAATGTATCATCTAAAGGTGTATATATTACATGCTGATGGAGCAAAATAGTTACAAATCACGATCTTTATATTTCATATATGAGGCCATGACAAGGATAACTGTGTGTGGGGAACATCTAAACCAAAAGATCCCTGATTTTATAAATGTCTCAGAAAATAATCCATTTTCAGCCTCAGGATACCCAAATTCCCTTTAGATAATGATTTATAGATTTACTTTAAAAACCTTCAGAAAAAATGTTTATCTCGGCCTTTTGACATGGGATAGTTTGGCCAACCATTTTCACATGACTTATCTGTTTAAAATTAAATTGGCTAGAAAGTAAAACAATAAAACTGTATATTCATAATGCTATCTTCTAGTTATTTTTCAGACAATTTTAGTTGGAAACATGGGACCTTACACAGAACAACCTTCCCATTGGTGTTTTTGTGTATAGATATTAGATTAAAAAAAATGTCTGATGTCAATAAAATTAAATTGTGAAGGTTTGTTGTTTCCAATCAAGGCTGTGATATTTATCCTTGAGAGTTACATCCATGTAGAATGTTACTGTATAGTTTATTAAACGTTTCTAGGGTTTCAAAGTAGGACAGACTATGAAAATATAAAGACAGATAGCCTCAAGTTACAGACTGTTCAGGGTATTTGATATGGGCAATTTTATGTGCACAGAAGAAATATGATATTTTTGAATTTATAATAAAACCCTTTAAAGGAAGGTCATATTTAATGAAACTCAATTCCTTGAAAACAAGGATTGCATGCCGCTTGCAGCTGCATAGCTCACCATGATCCTTCATGTTTTTTTGGGGGGGTCATCAACTGGCTACACTGCACCAGTGGGGCTCACAAGCAAGCTAGCCTGACGGCAGGGATTTTTTTTAAGTTTTCCCTTTGTTTCAAGCTCTGCAGCATACCCTGTCTCACTCCTAACATGCCTGAGTTAACTGTCATTCCTGGCTATACAGCTCCTGAGCCCTTAAACGGGATGCCAGGTAGGCAGGGCTCTCCCAGTGGCAGCACTCTCTCAACTGCCTCTGCAGGTCCCTTGAAGGCTTCTTCCTGAGGCTTCTTTTAAGTGAAAGGTGAAATTCTTTAACCAGGAGAGATACACTAAGCCGAAGCTTGATTCCAGGTGCGACCTGGGAGCACAAGGGAGTTAAGTGACTTGCTCAGGGTCACACAGTATGCAAGTAGGGGCTGTGGGATTCAAACCCAGGTCTCCAGGTTTGCAGCTCAGAGCCTTAAACCACTGCGCTATACTGCCTCCTATTCCAGGCACTTTTCTTCTGGAGCTCTTCTGACCCTCCTCTGTACTCCTCCTCAAACTGCACTTGAACCCTTATGGCAGCCTGCTTTTATCCTGCTGGGATGGGGCATGGCTGCCCTGGGGTGACTCCCTTACTGGCTGGGGAAGGGAGCAATGCAGACTGGTTATGCAAATCAAGGACATGACTGTGCAATCAATCAGCATCGAGAGCTGCTACTCAGCCCTCATACCTCTCCCCTTGCATGAAAGCACACAATGGCTTTAACTGCTACAGGATTTTCAAACCAGGTGTCAAGTGCCTTTGATATGCTACCATGGGAGCTGCTGAACCACTTCTTCCATGACCAGCATATTCACTCACAAAGGGAGAGGATATTCCACAGTCAGGGGGGTCGGAGAAGGCAGGGCCAGTCTTTCCCAACCTTCTCAAACACACCTTCATGCACATTTCCTTTTACTAAAAAAAATAATTTGGTGGCCAACACCAAAGTCACTGATAGGATGCCACTTTCATTTCTAGCAGGGCACTTGATCTTGCCATGATGCCAACTGCAACACTACCCCGATCTTCTGTGGACACATTCTATGTCTTGGCATCACTTTGAATTTCCTTACAAAGTGTTTATGCAGCACAGGTGGCTTCATTGTCCTTTAGGTAGTCCTCAAAGGTAAGGGGGATTTGTAACTCCTGCCAGGATCAATATCCGCACTGTCCGTAGTGTCCATTCATTGCTTAGAATCTATTGGACTGTTCTTAACAGTTCTTCATGACAATACTGCTGCTGGTTGCTGCATATCTTGCTGTTGTGGTCTAATATCTCTGTTGACTGCATCAGTGGGTAGTTCTGGAGCTAAATCTTGGCAATAAAGATGCATCAGAGGAACAAAAAACTAGAGAAATCCTCTGCTTCTTCTTTCTCCTTCAAAAATGGTTGCTTGGGGCCCTCAGTGTATGCCATTTGGGAACATCATCAGGTGGGTGTGTAGGTTGCACAAATGGGACTTCCATCTTGACCCTGGATGCCTCTGCTTCTCCATCTCAGCCACAGGAGGTGGACCTACGTCTGGCTTCAGTCGGTGGCAGCGCACAGTTAAGGAAGTAACCCATCAGCAGATTTTCTAATGTACAGACTATCACTTACCTGCTCCATAATTTTGTATGGGCCAAAAAAATCTCTGGAGTTTTGAGAAGCAGCCATTCTGCCTCCTGCTACTGTGGTACCGATCCCACTTCCCATTTTTAAAGGTGTGGGATATAACATGTATGTTATAGTATACCTTCTGATGTTAAGATGCCTGCTGGCCTCTGGATGGCTTTTTTTTTTTTTGACTGAGATGAGGTACATTTTATTTATTTATTCATTCATTTAAGAGTTTTACCAGGAAGGCATACTGAGCAGAGTACCGCTCAATTCCAGATTCACCAGGCCATCTTCTACCTACTAGTGCTGTGAGTAAACCCTGGGTAGCTCCCTGCAACAAGCTCTTGAATTATTCCGTGGTACCATCTGATTTCACTCAGTGTGTTTCACAGGGTTTCAGTGGACTAGGCCAACTGGCCGAGGATACAATTAGTCAAGGTCTTTGTTTGTACATGTTTACTCATTTTTTCTTCCCATCAAGGGCTCCAACAACAGCTGCAACCCCGGGCACCGTTCTGGCTAGCCAGCATCATACTCTGAGTTCCCAGCAGTTGCAAGATTGTACTTAAGGGACTAAAGAAATTGCATGAAACTATCCTGGCTAATACCAGCTTAACAATCATTTATCCAGATTTGCACCCCTTCCTTGTTCACATCCCCTCAATAAATCGGATTCATTGTTTCTCTGTTAAACAGACTCAGGAGCAAATTATTGCCTGGTTAAACTTCATTGTGACTTGGGTAAAAGCATTTGAAAGTGTATGCTTGCATGTGATATTGCTTTACAGGGGGCTCCAGGGCATTTGCCAGAAGACCAGACCTTGGTTGTAAGTGCAAAGGGTGTGAGCATATTATTAATGTTCATTGTTAATTGTGTGTTCCCCGCTGAAAAGGGTTGTATCCATTACAAAGGTACTTCGTAACTAGGTGGGCCGTGGGTGGTTATAGCTTCCCAGAAGGCTACACCAGGTTGGATAGACACTCTCACAAACCTTACTCTGGGTGGAGGCACCAACTCATTGTGCTTACTGAGGGTAGGGGAAACCAGGTAATTGGTCATTTGGAACCCAGGCCCCTCAACCTTGTTTTAGAAGGACAGGCAGGGATAGTAGCCCTTGGAATAGTGCCATCTAGGGTTTACACACAGTAGCTTGCACCTGGCTACCTGCATAGATTGTTCTTCAGGTACACAATAACTACAAACTCGGTGAGGAAGTTGCTATCAACTGGAGCCTTGGCACTAACCTCACAGCTGCCAAGTATCTCCCATTGTAACTGGAACACTCTGATCTCAAAGACAACTTCCCAGATGACCACAATTCTTAGGCCCTGTCCATTCACAATGCTCAGGGGAATGAAGCTCTTTGGAGCAAAGTGTACGGTCACAAGCAGCCACTGCCTCAGCATCAAAGTATCTTCATTGCACCCTGATGGAATCTAGTTTTTCATGCTTCTGCCATAAGTACAAGTTGTTTGGTTCCAAAAGACCTCTGGATGACAGCAAGACACAAAGCAATGAATTAAAGGGACCATCTGACTGAAGCAACCAGACTCAACTGTGAATAGAAATCACCCTGGCAATCGACTATGCATTTTATGGTCTCCAATTGTTCTGTTAGTTCCAGTGGTGTATATTTTGGAGTTGAGTTATTTTCATCCCACTATGTTGTTGGCATTGTGAACTCAGTGACATCACAAGTGACTGACCTGGCAGCTACTGAGTGGCTCTTTTTATGCAGCAGTGATGTCACAGTCCGTGAGGTCACAGTGCTGATGATGTAATGGGGGAACAGAGCTAGGCGTGTTAGCTGCCAGGCAGAGTGATGCTGCACACATCACAGCTACAAACATCAAGTAAAAAATCTTCTAATTAGCCAAAGGGAAAAGGAAACGTACATCAGATTAAAAAAAAGGTAATAGTTGACTGCTCTGAAAATAAACAGTATTAGTTTTAGGCAGTATACTAGTTCTTTAAATAAGGATCTCTAGTGATCCATGGGATAGCATGTACAAAGTAAGTAAGCTGTCTAACCATCCATCTTGGTTGAATTCCACTTTAATTGAATGGTTAGAGTTACTGCCATCAGAACTCCCGGTCCCAAACTTAGAAACATAGAAAAATAAATGATAATAGCAGGAAAAGACCGATGGTCCATCCAGTCTGCTCAGATTACCCTTTCATACCCTAGGATCTATTTTCTCGGTGGGGTCTTTGCTTACACGATTACTCCTTATGGTATCCATGTTTCCACTACCCACTTCCTGCTGAGTAAGTAGTATGCACTTGACTAGACTAGATCCCCCAAAAAGGCTGGAAGACCCCAAAGAGGATGGGGACAGAGGGAACATAAGTATCTTCACTAATGTCTGTAAGACAGGTCCCCATGTCCTGTTCCATCTGCCAAAGTGATCATTATTGGCTCAGTGTGTTCTTGCTGCAGACTGTAAATGGCATACAAGAAAGTAAGATTGAGCTCTTGCCAACAAAATGAGTTAGGTGAATGCTGCTATAATAATTTGTCAGATTGGTTTACATACCACATTCACAGCAACCTTTTCATTGTGCAACTATACAGATAGTGTACACGTGAGTCCAATTCAGTCTCAGTGTCAGTATTTCATAACTGTCATGGAATACTGACATGAGACTGAATTGGACTCATATTTGCATTACCTGCACTGTTGCATGATGAAAAGGCTGCTGTAAATGTGGTATGTAAACCAGTGTGATATATGATTATAGCAGCATTTGCCTAACTAATTGTATTGGCATGCAATCAGTCTTTCTTGAGGCTGTTACTGGAGGGTTACCACCCTCTTTGATGTGCACCATGCTACTTTTAGTACGGTCCTAACTTCTCCACTGTATGTACATGGCATACAGTATGCCTCATCAGATTCACTGTACTCGGCATGGACATGAGTCTTTCCCCTTGTTTAGGGTGGCCACATTTGCCTTGGAAGATGTCAGCATCTCTCTCTCTCTCTCTCTCTCTCTCTGTTTACTCTTAAAAGCTTTTGCAATATCCCTTTCATCTTTGTAAATGTGGCAAACAAAATCTTTGAAATGGCAGTAGGAGCTAGCCCACCAGTGCAGCAGTGGGACTCCAGCTCCCAACGTCAGCAACATGGGTTTGGACATGAGCTTGAGTCAGCAGGGCCAATCGGGGGAATGGGGATTGAGCTGCCAAGGGACAGCTCTCCACCTTCGGGATGAGGAAACACTGTGCCTTGCTGCTTGATGGCACCTAGCAGTGGCCAGGTGGTGGCACTAAGGAGCACACAGTGCAGGAAGGGACTGCTGCCAAAGACCATGCATGCATGCACACCACCACATGCGTGCATATGCATCATTGCATACTAGCACCCTGAGGAGAAAAACTGGTGGAAGCGGCCAATCCTGCAACCCCATGCACAGCCAACATGGCGGGCCACACACTACCACGTGTGGTGCTAGGTACGTGATGGATACCTAGTAAGTCCATGAGAAGGCTGATGACAGGGCAGGGGAATGCCACAAGGTCAGAAACACAGAAACAAAGGATGGGAAAAAATTGGCAGTAGGACTCGCATTATGTCTGCCTGTGTACCTGTAACACCCTATCAATGCCTTTTTCATTCAATGACCTGCTTCACTGAATTCAGAGGAATTGAAGAGGGCCCTACACCCAGTAACTCAAGTATACCACTCAATGTTGCTTCATTTGTTCATACTTGTGTAATTTTCATTGCTTTCACAAAATCCTGTCAGGTCTGAGCCACGCATCTTTTAAATGTGGCTATCATCGACCCAACATACCAAGCAATCTCTAAGCATTTCATCCAATTAGGTACCAAAATTACAGTGTTCGGTCAGGTGGCTGAGCTCTGCTAAAAAAAGATGACACAGCTTCCCCTGTATTCTGAAAAACCTTGCTGTTAAACTTAACTTACTCCACAATTACAGAAGCAATGAGTGTGACAATCAATTTAGCAAGTGTTTTGCTGCCCGTTTTTTCTGGAGCAACTAAAAAAATTAGTCATTAAATGTTACTGCCACCACAGAGGGATACAGTCTGACGTGCTGGTGGGAATGCAGTTAAAAATAATGCTGACTTATGTCTGCAACCTTCTAAAAAAAACTGACCATGTCTGAACCTAGGTATCACATACTAATCCTGATTTGATTGTCACAGAAACATGGTTAAAAGGCTCCATGTCAGATCAACAAATAGCGCTGCCGTCCTTCAATACATTTCATCTGGACAGACCCACAAGGGGAGGGGGTGTGGTTATATACGTTAACAACAAATTTAGGGCTACCAAATTCCATGTAGTCTCTATACCCAGGGAATTTGAATGCCTAGCCATAAGGCTCTCCTCGTCATCAGTGGAATCTATCAACATTATTGCTTGCTATAGACCACCGACTGGGGATGTAGAGTTACTCAAAATGCTCTGAAACATCATAGACTCTAATCCTAATGAATCTGTCATAATTGGTGATCTAAATTGGGACTGTCACAGCCCCAAAGCGGATATACTATGATATCCCTAAACTCAATTTTCTGAGTCCCGGGATACTGACCCCAGTGGCCTAAAAATCATTGTGCTGAAACAATCAGATGCCCCAAAATGCTATTTCAGGCAGCTGATAGTAATATTTACAGAGTAAATCGAGGGGGCTTTGCCGCCAACCCCCCACACCCCCTATAACTAAAATATCTAACTCCAAGAGGGAACAGACCTCGGAGTTAGAAAAAACAGTTACAGGTGTGCAACATTGCAAAATGTACAGGGCACAACATGGGATAGAACCCGTGCCTCTCAGAACACGTTGGCCAAGTTGCCAGTGGTTTAGCCCTCAACACCACTGGGGCAGCTCGGCCAGCCTTCTGATTCCTGCACTATTTCAAGTGCATGTACAGGGGTAAGGTAGCAAGGCGTCACATCTGCTACCTTACCTCTGTAACGTCTGTCAAGTTTCTGCACTGTCAGGCTGCACACTATCTGGCTACTGAACCTTTCAGGCAATAGTGCCTGAGCAGGTCAGTGTCGAGACAGTCAGCCTCAGGAATCCATAAGTGTACCCCCAAAGCAAATGCCCTAAAAGACTTGTGTGATATTCTGGGTATCTCTCAGTTAATCACTGAGCCATCGAAAGTAAACCTAAAATACACCACCAAAAGCACAATATTAGATCTCATAATTACAAACAGGACCCACAAAATGTCTTAAACAGCTGTCTTCCACAATGATTTAAGCAACCATAACATAGTTGTTTGTATCAGAAGCTTAGAAAAACACATTTCCAGTTCAAAATTTATGACCAGGCACAATTACCACAACTTTAATCCAGAAAAATATCTATCTGAACTTAAAAATATAATTTGGCAAATTATTTACCTAACACCATCAGTGAATGAGGCAGTTGACATTTTCAGGTCAACTCTCACAAACCTCATAGACAAACACCTCCCATTCATAAAACGTCGAGTTAGAAAATTCACCAATTCACCTACCCCTGGTTTACGTCAGAGCTAAAGAAAACATTAAAACATAGGGATAAACTCTGAGCCTTAGCCAGATGGACCAAATCCCTGAATCATTGAACGGCATTTAGAACTGCTAGAAATGCATGTATAAAACTAAGCAGAACTATAAAAGTAAATTACTATGTAAACGCCCTTGAAAACGCCATAGGAAATTCAGCAAAAAACTGGCAGACTATTAAAACTGTCAAAGGACACTGAATACATTCTTCCATCCCAATAAAAATCAACTCCAAAGGTTCCCCTATTACAGACCAAGGTTCCATTCTTGAACATTTAAACTAGCGCTTCACAACAGCAGGGTTGGCATTTGACCCTTCTCCTTCTGCCAAACTATTAGGTACAACACCAGAAATTGATCTCATCGATCCTCAAACCCGACACCTTTAGTCTCTTTCCTGTATCATACAAAGAAGCAGAAGACCTTCTAATGAAATTAGACACAAGAAAGAGTGCCCGCACTAATGGTCTAGACCCCATTTTCTTAAAACTAGGGTATCCCATTTTAACTGTCCCCATTACTCATTAATTTAATTTGTCAATAACCACTGGAGAGGTACCCACTTTTTGGAAAACCACCCACATAATACCTCTATTCAAATCAGGTGACCCATGCATTCATTGAGAACAATAAATCCATGGTTATTTGGTGACCCTGTTGATCTGTGTGAGAGTGCCCTGATGTGCCTCCATGCCTGTTTCTTTAAGTAACACTGCCAGTGTGCTGTGAATGGCTTGGGCTAGGAGTGCGAGTGCTTCAGAGCTTGCGACCGGTTGGGCATTACCCCAGTTTGCTCCACTCTGCTGTTGCTGTTACAGCAGAGAGAGCCCTAACTGGTATTGTAAATATGTACTTCTAATTTGTTGTTTTAAATTAGAGTGGTCATTTTAACCTGCCTTCTTGCAGCTTATGCATCCAAATGAGAGCCACCATGTTTGGTCTGGGATTTCCAGGAACTGGACCAATTGGGACACTGGGGACCTCGAGGGGTCCTTAGTTCAGGTGTCTTGTGGGAAAAATTGTGAACTCTAAGGTTTGGCACCTAAAGAAATCAATGGGAGCACACGATTGTGATTGACAGCTCCCCCTGACCAATTGGATTGCAAGAAAAATGGACTAATCCAAGAAGTGATTTCAAACTGTGAGCAGTTCGTCCTGAGACTCCATGGAGCAAGGAGCCCTGTTCAGGCTTGTGAGGTTCTGGCCCAGGAAAGGCCTAGTTTCCTCTGGCATGTGTCAGAGGTCCCAAGTTCATGAATCAGCCACCAGAGACTGCCTTCTGCAGGTTGAAAGGTTTGTTTAGCAGAGCGGCTATAATTGCGAACCAGCCTGAAGCCGAACTGAGAAGTGGCTGAGTGGACGCTGTTTCCGTTTAATGTGCTGAATGCTCGAGGTGGGCCAAGGCATACTACCAGGGACGCCTGTTTGCCACCGGGAGCCAATTGCCTTGTTTGGCCAAGTTGTCAGTCAGCTGGAGGCTTTCACCAGCCAAAACAAGTAAACTTTGCCAGAAGTGTTTTATCCAGCCTTGGGCGCATGCCAAACCCAGCCCAAGCCGTCTATTCCTGCACCAGTTACAGTTTTCTTGGTGAGAGACCAGCTTAGGGATCCAGCACCTGCTCCGCAAGGTATCGCAGGTTGTGGCCACTTGGAGGGGAAGGCCGTGAAGCGGAGGTGAGTCATGTCAGCCCAGCTACACCATGCTCTTCAGTGCTCTGCAACAGGTCTTTATTTTGCCAGACCATCTTCTACCTACTGGTGCTGTGAGTAAACCCAGGGTAGCTCCCTGCTACAGGCTCTTGAATTATTCTGTGGTACCATCTGATTTCACTCAGTGTGTTTCACTGGGTTTCAGTGGGCTAGGTCAACTGGCTGAGGATAAAATTAGTCACGGTCTTTGTTTGTGCATGTTTAATCATCTTTTCTTCCCATTAAGAGCCCCAACAACAGCTGCAACCGCAGTCAATTTTCTGGCTAGCCAGCATCACATTCTGAGTACCCTGCAGTTGCAAGATTGTACTTAAGGGACTAAAGAAATTGCATGAAACTATCCTGGCTAATACCAGCTTAGCAATCATTTATGCAGATTTGCACCCCTTCCTTGTTCACATCCCCTCAATAAATCAGATTTATTGTTTCACTGTTAAGCAGACTCAGGAGCAAATTATTGCCTGGTTAAACTTCATTGTGACTTGGGTAAGAGCATTTGAAAGTGCATGCTTGCATGTGATATTGCTTTACAGGGGCTCCAGGGCATTTGTCAGAAGACCAGACCTTGTGGTAAGTGCAAGGGGCATGAGCATATTATTAATGTTCATTGCTAATTGTGTGTTCCCTGCTGAAAAGGGTTTTATCTGTTGCGAAGGTACTTGGCCACTAGGTGGGCCGGTGGGTGGTTATAGCTTCCCAGAGGCCTATACCAGGTTGGATAGACACTCCCAAATACCTTACTCTGGTGGAGGCACCAACTAATTGTGTTTACTGAGGGTAGAGGAACCCAGGTAATTGTTAATTTGGAACCCAGGCCCCTCAACCTTGTTTTGGAAGGACAGGCAGGGATAGTAGCCCTTGGAATAGTGCCACCTAGGGTTTACACAACAGTAGCTTGCACCTGGCTACCTGGCATAAATTGTTCTTCAGGTCCACAATAACTCCAAACTCGGTGAGGAAGTTGCTATCAACTGGAGCATTGGCACTAACCTCACAGTTGCCAAATATTTCCCATTGTACCTGAAACACTCTGATCTCAAAGACAGCTTCTCAGATGACTAGGATTCTCAGTGCCCTCTCCATTCACAATACTCAGGAATGAAGCTCTTGGAGCAAAGCGACGGTCACAAGCAGCCACTGCCTCAGCATCAAAGTATCTTCACCGCACCCTGAGGTAATCTAGTTTGTCATGGTTCTGCCATAAGTACAAGTTGTTTGGTTCCAAAAGGCCTCTGGATGTCAGCAAGACACAAAGCAATGAATTAAAGGGACCATCTGACTGAAGCAACCAGACTCAAGTGTGAATAGAAATCATTCTGGCAATCGACTATGCATTTTATGGTCTCCAATTGTTCTGTTAGTTCCAGCGCTGTATATTTTGGAGTCGAGTTATTTTCATCCCACTATGTTGTTGGCATTGTGAACTCAGTGACAATGACATCACAAGTGACTGACCTGGCAGCTACTGAGTGGCTCTTCTTAAGCAGCTGTGATGTCACAGTCCGTGAGGTCACAGTGCTGATGATGTAATGGGGGGAACAGAGCTAGGCATGTTAGCTGCCAGGCAGAGTGATGCTGCACACATCACAGCTACATACATCAAGTAAAAAATCTTCTAATTAGCCAAAGGGAAAAGGAAACGTACATCAGATTAAAAAAAGGTAATAGTTGACTGCTCCAAAAACAAACAGTATTAGTTTTAGGCAGTATACTAGTTCTTTAAATAAGGATCTCTAGTGATCCATGGAATAGCATGTACAAAGTAAGTAAGCTCTCTAACCTTCCAGCATGGTTGAATTCCACTTTAATTGAATGGTTAGAGTTACTGCCATCAGAACTCCCAGTCCCAAATATAAAAACATAGAAAAATAAATGATAATAGCAGGAAAAGACCGATGGTCCATCCAGTCTGCTCATATTACCCTTTCATACCTTAAAATCTGTAGTCTGTGTGGGGTCTTCGCTTACACGATTACTCCTTTTGGTATCCTTGTTTCCACTACCCACTTTCTGATGAGTAGGTAGTATGTACTTGACTAGACTAGACTAGACTGGATTCCCAGAAAAGCTGGAAGACCCCAAAGAGGATGGGGACAGAGGGGAACAGAAGTATTTTCACTAATGTCTGTAAGAGGGGCCCCAGTGTCCTGTTCCATCTGCCAAAGTAATCATTATTGGCTTGGTGTGTTTTTGCTTCAGACTGTATATGGCATACAAGAAAGCAAGATTGAGCACATGCCAACAAAATTAGTTAGGTGAATGCTGCTATAATAATTTGTCAGATTGGTTTACATACCACATTCATAGCAGCCTTTTCATTGTACAACTATACAGATAGTGCACACGTGAGTCCAATTCATTCTCGGGGTCAGTATTTCATAACTGTCATGAAATACTGACATGAGAATGAATTGGACTCATATTTGCATTACCTGCACTGTTGCACGATGAAAAGGCTGCTGTAAATGTGGTATGTAAACCAGTGTGATACATGATTATACTAGCATTTGCCGAACTAATTTTATTGGCATGCAATCAATCTTTCTTCTGGTTGTTACTGGAGGGTTACCACCCTCTTTGATGTGCACCACGCTACTGTTAGTATGGTCCTAACGTCTCCACTTCATGTACATGGCATACAGTATGCCTCATCAGATTCACTGTACTCTGCATGGACATGAGTCTGTCCTCTTGTTTAGGGTGGCCATGTTTGCCTTGGAAGATGTCAGTTTCTCTCTCTCTCTCTCTCTCTCTCTCTCTCTCTCTGTTCACTCTTAGAAGCTTTTGCAATATCCCTTTCATTTTTGCAAATGTGGCAAACAAAATCTTTGAAATGGCAGTAGGAGCTAGCCCACCAGTACAGCAGTGGGGCTCCATCTCCCAACGTCAGCAACATGGGTTTGGACATGAGCTTGAGTCAGCAGGGGCCAATCGGGGGAATGGGGATTGAGCTGCCAAGGGACAGCTCTCCACCTTCGGGATGAGGAAACACTGTGCCTTGCTGCTTGATGGCACCTAGCAGTGGCCAGGTGGTGGCACTAGGGAGCACACAGTGCAGGAAGGGACTGCTGCCAGACACCATGCATGCATGCACACCACCACATGCGTGCATATGCATCATTGCATACTAGCACCCTGAGGAGAACAACTGGGGGAAGAGGCCAGGCCTGCAACCCCACGCGCAGCCAACATGGCGGGCCACACACTACCATATGTGGTGCTGGGTACGTGATTGACACCTAGTAAGTCCATGAGAAGGTTGATGACAGGGCAGAGAGATGCCACAACGTCAGAAGCACAGAAACAAAGGATGGGAAAAAATTGGCAGTAGGACTCGCATCATGTCTGCCTGTGTACCTGTAACACCCTATCAATGCCTTTTTCATTCAATGACCTGCTTCACTGAATCAGAGGAATTGAAGAGGGCCCTACTCCCAGTAACTCAAGTATACCACTCACTGTTGCTTCCTTTGTTCATACTTGTGCAATTTTCATTGCTTTCACAAAATCATGTGAAGTCTGAGACACTAGCATCTTTTAAATGTGGCTATCATCAACCCAACATACCAAGCAATCTCTAAGCATTTCATCCAATTAGGTACCAAAATTACAGTGTTCGGTCAAGTAGCCGAGCTCTGCTAAAAAAAGATGACACAGCTTTCCCTGTATTCTGAAAAACCTTGCTGTTAAACTTAACTTGCTCCACAATTACAGAAGCAATGAGTGTGACAATCAATTTAGCAAGTGTTTTGCTGCCCATTTTTTCTGGAGCAACTAAAAAAAATTAGTCTATAAATGTTACTGCCACCACAGAGGGATACAGTCTGAAGTGCTGGTGGGAATTCAGTTAAAAATAATGCTAACTAATGTCTGCAACCTTCTAAAAAAACAGATAATGTCAGAACCTGGGTATCACATACTAATCCTGATTTGATTGTCACAGAAACGTGGTTAAAAGGCTCCATGCCAGATCAACAAATAGCGCTGCCGTCCTTCAATACATTTCATCTGGACAGACCCACAAGAGGAGGGGGTGTGGTTATATACATTAACAACAAATTTAGGGCTACCAAATTCCATGTAGTCTCTATACCCAGGGAATTTGAATGCCTAGCCATAAGGCTCTCCTCGTCATCAGTGGAATCTATCAACATTATTGCTTGCTATAGACCACCGACTGGGGATGTAGAGTTACTCAAAATGCTCTGAAACATCATAGACTCTAATCCTAATGAATCTGTCATAATTGGGGATCTAAATTGGGACTGTCACAGCCCCAAAGCGGATATACTATGATATCCCTAAACTCAATTTCCTGAGTCCCAGGATACTGACCTCAGTGGCCTAAAAATCATTGTGCTGAAATAATCAGATGCCACAAAATGCTATTTCAGGCATCTGATAGTAATATTTACAGAGTAAATCGGGGGAGGGGTTTGCCACCGACCCCCACCCCTATAACTAAAATATCTAACTCCAAGAGGAACGGACCTCGGAGTTAGAAAAAACAGTTACAGGGTGCAACATTGCAAAATGTACAGGGCACAACATGGGATAGAACCCGTGCCTCCCAGAACACGTTGGCCAAGTTGCCAGTGGTTTAGCCCTCAACACCACTGGGGCAGCTCGGCCAGCCTTCTGATTCCTGCACTATTTCTAGTGCATGTACAGGGGTAAAGTAGCAAGGCGTCACATCTGCTACCTTACCCCTGTAACATCTGTCAAGTTTCCGCACTGTCAGGCTGCACACTGTCTGGCTACTGAACCTGTCAAGCAATAGTGCCCGGGCAGGTCAGTGTCGAGACAGTCAGGCTCAGGAATCCATAAGGGTACCCCCAAAGCAAATGCCCTAAAAGACTTGTGTGATATTCTGGGTATCTCTCAGTTAATCACTGAACCATCGAAAGTAAACCTAAAATACACCACCAAAAACACAATATTAGATCTCATAATTACAAACAGGACCCACAAAATGTCTTAAACAGCTGTCTTCCACAATGATTTAAGCAACCATAACATAGTTGTTTGTATCAGAAGCCTAGAAAAGCACATTTCCACTTTAAAATGTATTACCAGGCACAGTTACAACTTTAATCCAGAAAAATATCTATCTGACCTTAAAAATATAATTTGGCAAAACATTTACCTAGCACCATCAGTGAATGAGGCAGTTGACATTTTCAGCTCGACTCTCACAAACCTCATAAACAAACACCCCCCATTCATAAAACGTCGAGTTACAAAATTCACCTACCCCTGGTTCACGTCAGAGCTAAAGAAAGCATTAAAACATAGGGATAAACTCTGGGCCTTAGCCAGATGGACCAAATCCCTGAATCATTGAACGGCATTTAGAACTGCTAGAAATGCATGTACAAAACTAATCAGAAATGTAAAAGTAAATTACTATGTAAACGCCCTTGAAAACGCCATAGGAAATTCAGCAAAAAACTGGCAGACTATTAAAACTGTCAAAGGACACTGAATACATTCTTCCATCCCAATAAAAATCACCTCCAAAGGTTCCCCTATTACAGACCAAGGTTCCATTCTTGAACATTTAAACTAGCGCTTCACAACAGCAGGGTTGGCATTTGACCCTTCTCCTTCTGCCAAACTATTAGGTACAACACCAGAAATTGATCTCATCGATCCTCAAACCCGACACCTTTAGTCTCTTTCCTGTATCATACAAAGAAGCAGAAGACCTTCTAATGAAATTAGACACAAGAAAGAGTGCTCGCACTAATGGTCTAGACCCCATTTTCTTAAAACTAGGTATCCCATTTTAACTGTCCCCATTACCCATTAATTTAATTTGTCAATAACCACTGGAGAGGTACCCACTTTTTGGAAAACCACCCACATAATACCTCTATTCAAATCAGGTGACCCATGCATTCATTGAAAACAATAAATCCATGGTTATTTGGTGACCCTGTTGATCTGTGTGAGAGTGCCCTGATGTGCCTCCATGCCTGTTTCTTTAAGTAACACTGCCAGTGTGCTGTGAATGGCTTGGGCTAGGAGTGCGAGTGCTTCAAGCTGCGACGGTTGGGCATACCCAGTTTGCTCCACTCTGCTGTTGCTGTTACAGCAGAGAGCCTAACTGGCATTGTAAATATACTTCTAATTTGTTGTTTTAAATTAGAGTGGTCATTTAACCTGCCTTCTTGCAGCTTATGCATCCAAATAGACCACCATGTTTGGTCTGGGATTTCCAGGAACTGGACCAATTGGGACACTGGGGACCTCGAGGGGTCCTTAGTTCAGGTGTCTTGTGGGAAAAATTGTGAACTCTAAGGTTTGGCACCTAAAGAAATCAATGGGAGCCACGATTGTGATTGACAGCTCCCCCTGACCAATTGGATTGCAAGAAAAATGGACTAATCCAAGAAGTGATTTCAAACTGTGAGCAGTTCGTCCTGAGACTCCATGGAGCAAGGAGCCCTGTTTAGACTTGTGAGGTTCTGGCCTAGGAAAGGCCTAGTTTCCTCTGGCATGTGTCAGAGGTCCCAAGTTCATGAATCAGCCACCAGAGACTGCCTTCTGCAGGTTGAAAGGTTTGTTCAGCAGAGTGGCTATAATTGCGAACCAGCCTGAAGCCGAACTGAGAAGTGGATGAGTGGACGCTGTTTCCGTTTAATGTGCTGAATGCTCGAGGTGGGCCGGGGCATACTACCAGGGATGTCTGTTTGCCACCAGGAGCCAGATACCTTGTTTGGCCAAGTTGTAAGCCAGCTGGAGGCTTTCACACCAAGCAAGTAAACTTTGCCAGAAGTGTTTTATCCAGCCTTGGCGCATGCTAAACCCAGCCTAAGCCGCCTATTCCTGCACCAGTTACAGTTTTCTTGGTGAGAGACCAGCTTGGGGATCCAGCCCCTGCTCCGCAAGGTATCGCAGGTTGTGGCCACTTTGGGGGGGGGGAGGCCATGAAGCGGAGGTGAGTCATGTTGGCCCAGCTTCCCCATGCTCTTCAGTGCTCTGCAACAGGTCTTTATTTTGCCAGACCATCTTCTACCTACTGGTGCTGTGAGTAAACCCAGGGTAGCTCCCCTGCTACAGGCTCTTGAATTATTCTGTGGTACCATCTGATTTCACTCAGTGTGTTTCACTGGGTTTCAGTGGGCTAGGCCAACTGGCTGAGGATAAAATTAGTCACGGTCTTTGTTTGTGCATGTTTAATCATCTTTTCTTCCCATCAAGGGCCCAACAACAGCTGCAACCGCAGTCAATTTTCTGGCTAGCCAGCATCACATTCTGAGTACCCTGCAGTTGCAAGATTGTACTTAAGGGACTAAAGAAATTGCATGAAACTATCCTGGCTAATACCAGCTTAGCAATCATTTATGCAGATTTGCACCCCTCCCTTGTTCACATCCCCCCTCAATAAATCAGATTTATTGTTTCACTGTTAAGCAGTCTCAGGAGCAAATTATTGCCTGGTTAAACTTCATTGTGACTTGGGTAAGAGCATTTGAAAGTGCATGCTTGCATGTGATATTGCTTTACAGGGGGCTCCAGGGCATTTGTCAGAAGACCAGACCTTGGTGGTAAGTGCAAGGGGCATGAGCATATTATTAATGTTCATTGCTAATTGTGTGTTCCCTGCTGAAAAGGGTTTTATCTGTTGCGAAGGTACTTGGCCACTAGGTGGGCCGGTGGGTGGTTATAGCTTCCCAGAGGCCTATACCAGGTTGGATAGACACTCCCAAATACCTTACTCTGGTGGAGGCACCAACTAATTGTGTTTACTGAGGGTAGAGGAACCCAGGTAATTGTTAATTTGGAACCAGGCCCCTCAACCTTGTTTTGGAAGGACAGGCAGGGATAGTAGCCCTTGGAATAGTGCCACCTAGGGTTTACACAACAGTAGCTTGCACCTGGCTACCTGGTATAAATTGTTCTTCAGGTCCACAATAACTCCAAACTCGGTGAGGAAGTTGCTATCAACTGGAGCATTGGCACTAACCTCACAGTTGCCAAATATTTCCCATTGTACCTGAAACACTCTGATCTCAAAACAGCTTCTCAGATGACTAGGATTCTCATGCCCTCTCCATTCACAATACTCAGGGGAATGAAGCTCTTTGGAGCAAAGCGTACGGTCACAAGCAGCCACTGCCTCAGCATCAAAGTATCTTCACCGCACCCTGAGGTAATCTAGTTTGTCATGGTTCTGCCATAAGTACAAGTTGTTTGGTTCCAAAAGGCCTCTGGATGTCAGCAAGACACAAAGCAATGAATTAAAGGGACCATCTGACTGAAGCAACCAGACTCAAGTGTGAATAGAAATCATTCTGGCAATCGACTATGCATTTTATGGTCTCCAATTGTTCTGTTAGTTCCAGCGCTGTATATTTTGGAGTCGAGTTATTTTCATCCCACTATGTTGTTGGCATTGTGAACTCAGTGACAGTGACATCACAAGTGACTGACCTGGCAGCTACTGAGTGGCTCTTCTTAAGCAGCTGTGATGTCACAGTCCGTGAGGTCACAGTGCTGATGATGTAATGGGGGGAACAGAGCTAGGCATGTTAGCTGCCAGGCAGAGTGATGCTGCACACATCACAGCTACATACATCAAGTAAAAAATCTTCTAATTAGCCAAAGGGAAAAGGAAACGTGCATCAGATTAAAAAAGGTAATAGTTGACTGCTCCAAAACAAACAGTATTAGTTTTAGGCAGTATACTAGTTCTTTAAATAAGGATCTCTAGTGATCCATGGAATAGCATGTACAAAGTAAGTAAGCTCTCTAACCTTCCAGCATGGTTGAATTCCACTTTAATTGAATGGTTAGAATTACAGCCATCAGAACTCCCAGTCCCAAATATAAAAACATAGAAAAATAAATGATAATAGCAGGAAAAGACAGATGGTCCATTCAGTCTGCTCATATTACCCTTTCATACCTTTAGATCTGTTGTCTGTGTGGGGTCTTTGCTTACACGATTACTCCTTTTGGTATCCTTGTTTCCACTACCCACTTTCTGATGAGTAGGTAGTATGTACTTGACTAGACTAGACTAGACTGGATTCCCAGAAAAGCTGGAAGACCCCAAAGAGGATGGGGACAGAGGGGAACATAAATATTTTCACTAATGTCTGTAAGAGAGGCCCCAGTGTCCTGTTCCATCTGCCAAAGTAATCATTATTGGCTTGGTGTGTTTTTGCTTCAGATTGTATATGGCATACAGGAAAGCAAGATTGAGCGCATGCCAACAAAACTAGTTAGGTGAATGCTGCTATAATAATTTGTCAGATTGGTTTACATACCACATTCATAGCAGCCTTTTCATTGTGCAACTATACAGATAGTGCACACGTGAGTCCAATTCATTCTCGGGGTCAGTATTTCATAACTGTCATGAAATACTGACATGAGAATGAATTGGACTCATATTTGCATTACCTGCACTGTTGCATGATGAAGGGCTGCTGTAAATGTGGTATGTAAACCAGTGTGATACATGATTATAGTAGCATTCGCCTAACTAATTTTATTGGCATGCAATCAATCTTTCTTTTGGCTGTTACTGGAGGGTTACCACCCTCTTTGATGTGCACCACGCTACTGTTAGTATGGTCCTAACTTCTCCACTTCATGTACATGGCATACAGTATGCCTCATCAGATTCACTGTACTCTGCATGGACATGAGTCTGTCCTCTTGTTTAGGGTGGCCATGTTTGCCTTGGAAGACGTCAGTTTCTCTCTCTCTCTCTTTCTCTGTTCACTCTTAGAAGCTTTTGCAATATCCCTTTCATTTTTGCAAATGTGGCAAACAAAATCTTTGAAATGGCAGTAGGAGCTAGCCCACCAGTACAGCAGTGGGGCTCCATCTCCCAACGTCAGCAACATGGGTTTGGATATGAGCTTAAGTCAGCAGGGGCCAATCGGGGGAATGGGGATTGAGCTGCCAAGGGACAGCTCTCCACCTTTGGGATGAGGAAACACTGTGCCTTGCTGCTTGATGGCACCTAGCAGTGGCCAGGTGGTGGCACTAGGGAGCACACAGTGCAGGAAGGGACTGCTGCCAGACACCATGCATGCATGCACAGCACCACATGCGTGCGTATGCATCATTGCATATTAGCACCCAGAGGAGAACAACTGGGGGAAAAGGCCAGTCCTGCAACCCCACGCACAGCCAACATGGCGGGCCACACACTACCATGTGTGGTGCTGGGTACGTGATTGACACCTAGTAAGTCCATGAGAAGGTTGATGACAGGGCTGGGGGATGCCACAACGTCAGAAGCACAGAAACAAAGGATGGGAAAAAATTGGCAGTAGGACTCGCATCATGTCTGCCTGTGTACCTGTAACACCCTATCAATGCCTTTTTCATTCAATGACCTGCTTTACTGAATCAGAGGAATTGAAGAGGGCCCTACTCCCAGTAACTCAAGTATACCACTCACTGTTGCTTCCTTTGTTCATACTTGTGCAATTTTCATTGCTTTCACAAAATCATGTGAAGTCTGAGACACTAGCATCTTTTAAATGTGGCTATCATCAACCCAACATACCAAGCAATCTCTAAGCATTTCATCCAATTAGGTACCAAAATTACAGTGTTCGGTCAAGTAGCCGAGCTCTGCTAAAAAAAGATGACACAGCTTCCCCTGTATTCTGAAAAACCTTGCTGTTAAACTTAACTTGCTCCACAATTACAGAAGCAATGAATGTTACCATCAATTTAGCAAATATTTTGCTGCCCATTTTTTCTGGAGCAACTAAAAAAAATTAGTCTTTAAATGTTACTGCCACCACAGAGGGATACAGTCTGAAGTGCTGGTGGGAATGCAGCTAAAAATAATGCTAACTAATGTCTGCAACCTTCTAAAAAACACAGATAATGTCAGAACCTGGGTATCACATACTAATCCTGATATCTTGATTGTCACAGAAACGCGGTTAAAAGGCTCCACCCCAGACCAACAAATAGCGCTACCATCCTTTAATGCATTTCATCTGGACAGACCCACAAGGAGAGGGGGTGTAGTTATATATGTTAACAACAAATTTAGGGCTACCTAATTTCATGTGGTTTCTATACCCAGGGAATTTGAATGCCTAACCACAAGGCTCTCCTTGTCATCAGTGGAATCTATCAACATTATTGGTTGCTATTGGATGTAGAGTTACTCAAAATGCTCCGAAACATCATCGACTCTAATCCTAGTGATTCTATCATAATTAGTGATCTAAATTGGGACTGGCACAGCCCCAAAGCGGATATACTATAATATCCCTAAACTCAATTTCCTGAGTCTCGAGATACCGACCCCAGTGGCCGGAAAGTCATTGTGCCGAAACAATCAGATGCCCAAAAATACTATTTCAGGCATCTGATTGTGATATTTACAGAGTAAATATCCCACATCCCCCCTTAACTAAAATATCTAACTCCAAGAGGAACGGACCTCGGAGTTAGAAAAAACAGTTACAGGTGTGCAACATTACCAAAATGTACAGGGCACAACATGGGATAGAACCCGTGCCTCTCAGAACACGTTAGCCAGATTGCCAGTGGTTTAGCCCTCAACACCACTGGACAGCTCAACCAGTCTTCCGATTCCTGCACTATTTCAAGTGCATGTACAGGGGTAAGGTAGCAAGGCGTCGCATCCGCTACCTTACCACTGTAATGTCCGTCAAGTTTCCGCACTGTCGGGCTACACACTGTCTGGCTACTGAACCTGTCAGCCAGTAGTGCCCAGGCAGGTCAGTGTCAAGACTGTCAGCCTCAAGAATCCATAAGGGTACCCCCAAAGCAAATGCCCTAAAAGACTTGTGCGATATTCTGGGTATCTCATAGTTAATCACTGAGCCTACTAGAGTAAACCTAAAAAACACCTCCAAAAGCACAATATTAGATCTCATAATTACAAACAGACCCCACAAAATTTCTTAAACAGCTGTCTTCCACAATGATTTAAGTGGCCATAACATAGTTGTTTGTATCAGAAGCTTAGAAAAACAAATTTCCGGTTCAAAATTTATTACCAGGCAGAATTACCACAACTTTAATCCAGAAACATATCTATCTGACCTTAAAAATATAATTTGGCAAAACATTTACCTAGCACCATCAGTGAATGAGGCAGTCGACATTTTCAACTCGACTCTCACAAACCTCATAGCCAAACACGCCCCATTCATAAAACGTAGAGTTAGAAAATTCACCTACCCCTGGTTCACTTCAGAGATAAAGAAAGCCTTAAAACATAGGGACACACTCTGGGCCTTAGCCAGATGGACCAAATCCCTGAATCATTGAACGGCATTTAGAACTGCTAGAAATGCATGGGCCAAACTCATCAGAACTGCAAAAGTAAATTACTGTGTAAATGCCCTTGAAAGCACCATAGGAAATTCAGCAAAAATCTGGCAGACTATTAAAACTGTCAAAGGACACAGAATACACTCTTCCATCCCAATAAAAAATCTCCTCCAAAGGTTCCCCTATTGTGGACCAATGTTCCATTCTTGAACATTTTAAACTAGCACTTTGCAATAGCAGGGTTGGCATGTGACTCTTCCCCTGCCACCAAACTTTTAGGTACAATGCCAGAAATTGACCTCATCGATCCTCAAACCCTGACACCTTTTGCCTCTCTCCTGTATTATACAAAGAAGTAGAAGACCCACTAATGAAATTAGACACAAGAAAGAGTGCCAGCACCGATGGTCTAGACCCCATTTTCTTAAAACTGGGGTATCCCATTTTAACTATCTCCATAACCCATTTATTTAATTTGTCAGTAACCACTGGAGAGGTACCCACTCATTGGAAAACCACCCACATAATACCTCTATTCAAATCAGGTGACCCATGTGACTTAAATAATTATAGGCCTATATCTATATTGTCAGTCCTGTCCAAACTTCTAGAAAAGGTAGTTAACACCCAGCTGAAGGAACACCTAGAAAACATGAATCTGTTCAACCCACTGTAGTCAGGCTTCAGGCATAACCATAGCACAGCGTCAGCATTAGCCAAGTTAACAAACTACTGGTTCTCTGCCTTAGATAACTATTATTCAACAGGAGCCATCTTCCTTGACTTAAGTAAAGTTTTCGACATGGTAGACCATGACCTCGTCTTAGTTAAATTTAAGCAACGCAGCCTAAACACCAATTCAGTAAACTGGTTCTTCAGTTACCTATCAGGAAGATTTCAATGTATCAAAACTGACGGATTCTTATCATCCCCCCTACCACTTTCAGGAGGTGTCCCACAAGGATCTATCCTAGGACCTCTGCTATTTACAATTTACATTAGCTCCCTTAGCAATAAAATCTTCAGCTCTAAACTGCACTTTTTTGCTGACAACACTGTCCCGTACACATCAAAATCTGCACTGGCAGACATTAGTAAAGAACTGCAGTCTGACTTCGACCAACTGCAACTTAACTTAATAAACTCTAAATTATTACTAAATGCCAGAAAGACAAAGGCCATGTTCTTCCTACCACCGCACCAGTCAAATCTATCATCTAAAGGTGTAAACCCAGCACCTATCCTAACACTGCTAGGGGACACCTTCAAGACTGTCGATAAATTTAGATATCTGGGAATTTGGCTTGATAGCAAACTATCATTCGCAACTCATATGGAAACCTTCACAAATAAACTAAAAGCAAGACTGGGCTTCTTCTTCTTCAGGAATAAATTATTATTCCCCCCACCGACGTTAGAAAAAGACTAGTACAAGCCACTTTCCTCCCACTTCTTGATTATGCAGACATCATATATAACAGTAGTGCGACCTGTTATTTGCATAAGCTAGACATTCTTTACCACCGAGCGATACATTTCATAACTAACGCCCCTAACACAACCCACCACTATGTCCTTTATGCGGCAGTAGGCTGGACATCTCTTACCACCAGAAGATTATCCCATGGCTGCATATGGGCATTTAAATCATTGTCGAATGATCTCCCCTCCTACATTATGTCCCTATTCCACCACTCACATAGTTGTTATGGCACGGGGTCATAATGTCACAAGACATTATGCCGCACGCATATAGCGCACTGCCAATACAGCACAATTTCTTGCATGTGGCATGTCTTTTTTTTTGCGGGGGGATCCACCCTTCAAACCCCCCCAACTAAAATAACTAACTCCGGGGCGCGTTAAAGTAAATATCACACAAAGTGTGAAAAAAAAATAAATAAATTCCAATGTGTCTGGGACCAGGAATCAAACCCGGTCCCAAACACTCTGCCTGTATCTTTTACTATGAGTGGCTCATCTCATCGAGCCATGGCAGTTGCTTGGCAGAAGCCTGTCCCAAAAGAGGTCTTATCCTCTGCCTGGGACAGTGAGAGGGTGCTGTATGGCACGCAGAACCATTCGCGGTATTGCACCCTCTTGCTGTCATGTACCGTGCTGTTTCTGTTAAGTGCTTCTGTCATACGCTGTTAAACGTACGACATATTGACCCGGTACCATTGTTATTCCCTTAGAAAAAATGCCTATATCGTGTTAGATGTGTCAAAATTCTGCACCCACTATGGTAAAGCAGCAATTAGCTATACCATTCTGACAGCTTGTAATAAGTTACAATCCACCCTTAAGCTCGTAGAACTAGTAACCACTAACATTTTCAAATCTCTGACTAACAAGGCTCTTCAGGAGACATGTCAGTGCTAACTGGCAAAGTACTCCACTAGTCATGGCGCACTTCTTTGCATCCTGTACTTATGCCCCCTCACCCTCTTATCCCACCTACCCACCTTGGTCTATACTATATATCTTGCACTTATGCCCCCTCTTCCCTTCACCTTTCCTACCTCCCTTCATCTTCCTTCCTCCCTCCCTACCTACTTACCTTGAAATTAAAACATGTTGAGTTATTTAAAATGTTATATATATGTATCTTCCTTACCATTATGAGCAACTGCAAACAAATGTACATATTTGTTGTAACTCGTGTTTACATTTTTGTATTGTCTCATTCAATATTGTACCTGTCGTATTTCGGCTGTCATTATATTGTACCTGTGTATCCTCACCGTCCCTTACAGGACCTCCTTGTAAATGAGCATGCTCAATGGAGATTTCCTGTGAATAAACTTGAATTTATTTTACTCCTAATGTTAGCATAAACCCTAATTTTTCTTGAAATTGTCTGTGTTATTTACACTTACCTGTGATACTGTATTACCTGTGTTTGCTATCTGCTTGTATGTACCCATCACTTTGACTATTTCTAGAATGTACTGTTACTGTTATTTTCCAGAAGTTTGTTTTGTATTCTCCCAGGTCGTGCCTAAAAATAGTCATTGCTATGGCAAGTGCAGCTACCCGGTAAACAAAAACTAAATAAAATAAATGAGCGTGCTCAACGGAGCTTTCCTGTGAATAAACTTGAACTTAAACTAAAGACACTTCTTATCCCCGGCCCGGCCGGTGGCACTGGAGGTTGAGGCGCTGGTCGCTACACCTTGCGCAACACTGGCAACCCGGATTCAGGAACGAGCCTGAATCACCAGGGGTCGGCAGGGATGAGAGAGGATCGGCATCCAGAGGACCTGCCTCCTCGGGGTCCGTCATCCGCTTTGTTGACTGCCCCGCTGGCAGTGGCTCAAGGGCAGTATGGGTCAGGAGGCACGTACCGGCATCACTACATCGGTGGGAGGGGGGACGGGAGTAAAAGAGGTGGAAAAGGGAGCCGACAGGCTCCATGATGGCCCTGCATCCCTGTGCCACCCTGGACTTCTGGATTATGCTCTGGGGGGAGGGAGAAAGCTGGTGCTCTCCTCCCTGGCCCCGCCACAGGGGAACCACCGGGGGTCGGCATGTGCAGGAATGCGCATGGCTGGAGGATGAGTCCCTCTGAGGGAAGGTCACAGCCACCCATCACACTCCAGGAGCAAAAAACATAATAGAAAAAAAATAACTAAAAACACTTTTTTTGTCAAGGGGGAGTTATTTATAACCTATGAACCCCTGCTACCAGTGGATCCATTGGACAAGGAGAAGAGTAAAAATGTTAGCGTCTTCTAAGTAGAGAAGTAATAGTCCTGTTCTATGCATCACACCTTGTATTGTCAGGTAGAAAATCATCTAATTCACTAAAATAAAAAGTAAAGCACTTCAGAAATAAAAAAAAAAAAAAAGTCAGCCCAGTGGCATGGTGAGCTGAGCTGCTAGTTGCCATATTGCCTGCCACACTGGCAACCCAGGTTCGGAAACAGACAAGGGTCGCACGGGGCAGGGTGGGAGCTGGCCAGGAGAGGAAGGATTTAGCATCTCAAGAACATCTCTCCTTCCTCTGGGAGGGAGGATTCTGTGTCCCGCTGCTTGACTGCCAGCTGATGGAAGTTAGGTGGCAGCCACGGTGGGACCAGCAGACACAGGGAGGCCATCTGCAGACGTGGCACACAAGTGTACTTGCAGATGACCCAGGAAGAAAATGGCAGGAGAAATATGCCCTGGTCTGCCTGGCACCCCCTGCAGGCACCACACAACTCAACATGGCACCAAACCATGGCTCTGGGCAAGTGGTGAATAACCCTCAAGTCCATGAGATGGGCTGGTGATGGGGCCGGGGGAATGCCACTGTGACCAGGAAATGACAGGAGCAGAAACTGTATAGAGAAAAAAAATAACTACATTTAAAAACATAATAATATCATCATTAGGTTATGTTTGACACAACTTGGTTTTTAAAAACCCAATAAGTGATGATATCCTGTATCGCATGCTTCATGGAATGTTTTATTTTGATTGTACAGTGGAACACAAGTTTAAAAAATATATAAAAACGAAGAAAAATATTTTTTATTTATAAAAGCAACAACTAAACAGAAGGCAAGAACAACATTAAATTTCAAGCTAGTCCATGACTTTGTGGTGTGACATTAAATAGAAAATAAAGGATGGGGTGGTGTGTGTTACGAGATTTTACACACACCCAAGGTGTGGGATGCTACATAAACCCTGAGGGAGAAGCATCCCACGCCAAGGGTGTGTGTAAAATCGAGTTTTACACACCAGCCCATCTTTTATTTTATATAATTGCTGGAGGGTGCTTTTTTGGTACAGCAGTTATATAAAAAAAAAGATCATTGGTTTTACTTACCGCCAAGTGGCAGTTATAGCAGAAGTCCAGCATGAGTTTATTTATTTATTTATTAGATTATCAGTTTACAGACCTTTGAGTCAAAGACTCATTTACAAAGGCACCTCGTCAAGAGAGCAATACATCACAGCAAACAAAATAGTACAGTACATAACGTTTAGATTAAAAAAGCAAGCTGTGTTACAGGCATTCACTGATGGTACAAGCTTGGTAAAAGGTAGATCACAGTAGCCATAATATAGGTACACGAGTACCATGTCAGGTAGCAACCAGAGATATTTTATTACATTAGTCAGCAGATGTTGCCTAAGACCACAGGCATATACAACAAAAGTAGACAGGGCAGACCCAGCCTAGGGGTGAGGGTAAGGGGCAGGTGGGGGATTATGTGCAGTTGCAGCAGCGAGTGCTTGTCAGATGGCTTCTGAGGGAGACCTTGAAAGGGCCAAGCTTAGTGGAGTCAGCTGTGTTGTCTGGGAGGGAATTGAACAAGGAGGGAGCCCGATAGCAAAAGGATCTCTGAACCATAAAGGTCCTTACCCTGGGGACAACAAGGGAGGTTTTGACAGTGCTGCGAGTGGAGATTGAGGGGGAGGCACGCTGCAGGAAGGTGGTGACCCCGGGGGGGGGGACCCTAGCAGGGTCTTTTTTACAAGAAGGCAGGTTTGGAAGCGGAGTCTTTCTTCAAGGTTGAGCAAGTTGGTGGTGGAGTACAGCAGGCACATATGGGTGCATCTAGGGGCTCCCAGCATTAGCCTGCAGGCCTTGTTTATAGAGAGCTGGATTCTTGCAAGCGCAGTGTTGTCAGCTGCAGCATAGATGGGCAGCCCATAGTCGATAAGTGACAGGACAAAGGAGGTGATTGCCAATCTAAGGGCCTCTTGTGGTAAGCAGTCCCTATGGCGGTATAACAGTCCAATCCTGACATTGGTGGCAGCAGAAAGGGCATTGATATGGGAATGGAAGGAGAGTGCCGAATCAAAGGTAAAGGGAGTAAAGGGAGAGAGCAGCTGGTGCGTGCGTGGAGTCCGGGAAACCCGGTGCGTGTTTACCGTAATAACCTGCCGGTTATTACAGCAAATACCAACCTGGTTTTCCTTACAGAAAAAGTAACCGCCAGTAATTATTATAGGTTTTAAGCCTAACTGGCCAATCAGAGTGCAGAATGAAAATGCATCACTATATAAGTAACCAATAACACACAACAGGAGGTATGGTAATACTAAACTGATGCATGCCCCAGGGGTTCATATATTTCACATTTCAAATTTGGACCCGGAAAATGCAGTGATCAGAGTGATGATGATGACTGACTGGCTCACAAGAATCCAGAAGGCACATTATAATCTCTTCTGACCACACACGCTGCTCATTTTCATATCTGTGTACTCAGTAACCAATGGCAAGGTACCTTTAACTGTGCTTGATACAAGACAACACATACGTAAATAATAGTGTAACCCCTAGGTGGCACTATCCCAAGGGTTACTACCCCTGCCTGTATGGCTAGTGACAGGTTAAGGGGCCTAGGTCCAGTGACGGGTGCGTCCACACAGAGGTCAGGATTGGTAGTGGTTAAACTAGCTTGGGCACAGCCCTCTGGGACACTGTGACCCCCCTTTATTCCTACTAGTGGCCCACACAGTACATGGGAGTTACCTTCCCAACACCCCAGATATGCAAACGTATTACACATACAGTTACCACTTACCCTGAGGACTGATTTCTGCAGCACGTCTCTGAGGACCCCCTGTAAAACAAGGTTAGGCAATAGACACAACCACAATGCACTGCTGATTTTATATGTACTGACACCACAGACAGTATATAGTTCAATAACAACAAATCTGATTTATTCAGGGAAAGTAACACGGGGGGGGGCAATCAGGTTGATTCAGTTTGGCAATATTCAAATCACAGTACTGTGCATACACATAGGCCCAGATATTCAAAAGAGTTGAGCCATGCGCAATAGGGTTGCGCCTGCGCAAGTCCGAAATGCGCCATTCTGCGATATTCAGCAGGAGGCAGTTGCGCCCCCAAAATCTTGCTGAGCAACAGTGCAATGATAATGAAGGCATGCACAACCGAAGGGGAGAACCAGCATAAACTGCACAGCCCGATATTCAGCCGGGCGTGCAGAGTTATCAACGAACGCTACCTGCGCCTGCACAAAGTTGAGCGAAAAAAAAAAGGAACAAGTTGAGGGCCACCCTAGGTGAGCTGCGCATTGCAGGCGCAACACAGCAGCTGCCACTTGTGGGTGGCCCTCAACCTGTTCCGCCGCACCTGGCAGCGCCCCCATGCCCGATCATGGGCAGAAGTGCCCCCACCCCCAAATAGCCCGATCACAGGCAGAACAGTATCCCCCCTCCCGAGTAGCCCGATCGCAGGCAGAACTTAACAGGCCCCCATTAGCCCGATCGCGGGCATCAGATCTCCCCAAAGCCCAATATCCCTGGTGGTCCAGTGGACCGAATGGAGCCAGCGGGCGGCATTCCTCACCCAAGTATGAAATCCCTGGTGATCTGGTGGCCCCCCCCATCCACCCATGCAGCCCCACCACCCCTCCCCCACCGTCAGCGGGGCGGCATCCTCACCCACCTGCCGCCTCCGCCCACCGACCGAGCTGCGGTAGGGCTGCACACCCATGGTTCAGAGCATGAGCCAATGGGCATGCAGCCCATACTGTACAAGTCAGTCCAGATATGTGAATGACCACCAGGGATTGGAGTTATGCATTGTCCCTTACAGGACGTAATGTGATACGGCTGCAGGGGGCATCGGTCCCGACGGCTGCTGCCTGGCAGGGTGCCAGGCGCAAGTTGTCGGGGATTGGCGCACCTGCATGCTAATGGCATGCGAATGGGGCTGTAATCAGATGCAAATGGCCCCCTGTGTGCCTTGCTTAAATTATGGCCTCATTTGCATGTCACCCTTTGAATATCGCAGGTGCTGTGCATGGTGCAATGGAACTTGCGCCACCGCATCTCAATGCTCCATTCTGACCACTTGCGCTGGAGCAGTTCCACTGCGCCATGCACAGTGGGTGTGGCCAGGGGGCAATATTCAAAGAAGTTGCGCTATAGCGCAACTCCATTGAATATCGCCCTAGCTACACCCCTCGCAACAACTCATTTTGAGCGGCTAGGGTTTGCGCCACAAAATGGCGTAGGTTTTAATATCTGAGCCATAGAGTCCAAAATGTCACCTCTCTGGGTACCCAGGATGGGGGCGCTAGCCAGGTCCGTTGCCCGGCGTTGACCAGCCGGTGCAGCTGGATGGGGCCCTGTAGAAAGAAAATATATGCACAACCCACAATTGTAATCCGGAGCCGAGGCTCAGTTCAAGAAAGGAAAGCACAAATAAATCAGATGGCACACTTTTGATTCAAATGGTGTTGCAGGGGTTTGCCCTGAATTGTACTCACGATACCCAAGACAATTACAGGATGGATGGTGTTGTTTCTGAGTTTCCAGCATTCAGCACGCTCTGCAGAGTGTGGGGAATTAAGATCGCGATCCCCTATGAGCACTAGACACATTCATATGTAAAGGGAATTACTATACCAGGCAGGCTGCTCCTCGATCCCGATCGCAACTACTGCAAAATAGCCGGGAGCACACACACACAGCATCAGCAGTCCCTGACAGGCCGGTTGCGTTCAGGAAACTTTCAGTCTTTTTCAGGCTAAGCCTGGTTCCCACACTTCTGCTTCCTCTTCCGAAACTCGGGTTCAGTCTGATGCACACTCTCTAATGGCTGCAGGCCGACTTCAGGGCCTCCCACGCACTTCCCACGTGAACTACACGCCGCACAGCACAGAGCTCCTTCTCCTTTCACAGTCACCTCGCATCTGGCTTGCCAGCAACACTTCAGGGCATTTCCGTTAGGCTCACACAAGTTCAGTTGGCTGGTTCGGCTGTTAATCACAGCAGGGCTCCCTCTGTTGGTGCAAAAAGGTGCCAAGGTCCAAACTACAACTCCCAGAGGCACCTGCCATACAATCCCATTATAACAGGCTCCAGAGGAGAGTCCAAGTACTGATTCACCCCAGTAGACTCCATTTTAAAGGTCCCCCACACTGATTGGTCCAATTCAGCAGTTCAGATCCAAAATGGAGGGGCCAAACAGAAAGAGTTCGAGCTGCAAGGAAGGCAGGTTAGACAAACTACATTTTTACTGCTACCTTACATTTCCACCCAGAACTGATTACAGCGTTCAGGTGAGCTCCCTCTGCACTCTTAGCGACTGCAGAAACGGAGCAATCAGACAGCAGCCCAGGAGGGATTCGGGCATTTAAACACACAGTCCTCCAATATAACTAATTATGTCTGCAAGCAGACAGCTCTTAAAGAGACAGTACGTGGAGCCTCTACAAGCACTCACAGTGCCCACATTTAAGCGGCATGTCGCCAAACACCAGCAGGCAGGGGAGCACTTAGGCAAGCTCCTAGAAGGCTTTTAGGAACCCCATTTGCAGGGGGGTTACAATAGTAATTATAACAGAGGGATCTACTCCTAGCCAATCAGAACACAGGGAAACTGTCAATTATTATCCCACAAACTAAAACAATCACATTTTATACATGAGCACAGTAGGTTATTCACATTTTACACACACCCGCATAGGTTATCCACATTTAAAACATACCCACACTTAGCTATTCATATTATCAAGGACACCCACAGTATGCGGGGTACGGGTGCCGGAAAACTCATTCATAAATGAGGTTTTCATTTTTAAACTGCAGCCAGTTAAATCTGCTTTCTAAAACTACCTTCTGTTCTGAGTTCTTTTATCTGACTTCTAATGAAAAACAAGCAGTGTTACAAGGTAAAATTGGGCTTTGAAAAGTAAAGCCATGATTCTCAGCATGCGTCTTACTAACAGTGGCAATGCGCATGCCCAGACTCATGGCTTTACCTTTCAAAGTCCAATTTTACCCTGTAACAATGCTCATTTTTCATTAGGAGTACAATAAAAAAAAATGTAACTCCTACTAGTATAATAGTAATAACATTCATTTAGATGGAGTATAGTCGCAGTAACCAGCTTCTGTGAGGGATTAAATGCCTTGGCCTATGGCCTTGGTATTTAATAACCCACAGACGTCCATTACTGCTTTGTATATACCAACTAAATGAATGTTATCACTAAAATATACAGAGTAGACTGGAGGGACTACAGGTCTTTTTCTATAGGGTTCCATGTGATAACAGCTACTAAGTAACAGCGAAAGTCAAACCGGCGATTCAAAAACATCACGGACATAAACAGCGATGCCACATTACAGCTAATGTACAGAAACAGCAATGTTTGAATACAGCTTTAACGAGGGGGGCTCTGCCCCCAAGCCCCCCCATTTAAGCAATAAGGCACGACAAAGGTGTGTGTTATCGTGTAATAACATCATCCTCCTGGGGTGGGTTGAAAGCTAAAGGCGGTTAGTGCTTCCACCACCCCAGGAGTGATATTATTACACACAATAACACACACCTTGAGTGCCTTATTGCAATTATACAATGGCTCAATGTTATAGAAAACAAAAAATAAAAATGTTTTTAGTAGATTTTTAGTGAGGCAGTGTATCTTTGTTTCTGGAAAAAAAAGTAGCTCCAAACAATCATCCAAAAAATCAACACAGTGCTGTTATTTTGTAATAACATCACTGTCTCAGGCACACACTGACCAATCAGAGTCCAGGAAATTTTCTTGCCATTGTATAATTTTGAATAACCAACTCCGAGGCACAGATTGGCAAGTACTATAGCCTTTCAGTGGGGGTCGACGTAATCGCATGGTCACCTTTATTTCATGGTCACCATAATTGTAATCACCATTATGACTTTGCTGTTATTGAGTAGCTGTTACTGAGTAGCTGTTATTACGTGATACTCTTTTTCTACAGTCACTTCTATTTTTGTATCTGTCTCTACAGTATGTATATCATAGTCTAGCTCTACTGCACACAAAATGAAACAATCTCAAACTAAAGCAGTTAAGAAAATAGTAAAGCTGTGTTTAAACAGTTATGAATGTATTTTTTTTTCCGATTTAATTACCTAACTACAAAAGATTTTCTTTTATAATTGAGATACAGCACACCAAGGTGTTTGGTCAAATATGCCTCATGACTCCAGACTTGGATACCAGCCAGTCTCGGGCCACAAGACCCATCCAACATGATGTATACCTCTCATAGGCAGGTTTCCCTGCTGCTTCTAGTCATGATTGGTCAGTCTTTGTCTCTCAGTAAATGGCACACAGCCATGACCCACTGTTGAAGAATGAGTCCATGCTGAATTGGCATTCAGTGGAAATGCCTAAATCTGATCATTTAGGCACTAGAAAAGCTGGTCTGTAGGAAGTCTGTTTCCCTTCGAAACATTGACATCATGATGCAGCACTTTTTGCAGGTAACACGCGCTAAGCATATCCAAGTGGTTGGCAAGCCATATGACATGCAGCAGCCAATCAGCAAGGCTGGAGACTGAAACTCCTTGCATTGTACACGTCAGTGCCATTTCCAGATTTCTTATAGCGGATGGACCTGGCTACTGAAAGGAGCTCCTTTAATATAAAAAGAATGACTTTTGATCAGAAAACCTTAAAAATCATCAGATAATCGTGCATTAGTAATAGTAGTGGTAAGTTTTATTGCCCCGGAGGCCCAGGACACTTTACAAAAGTAGTGGAGAAAGCACAAGTGCAGACATTACAATCAATCAGTAAATAAACATTTAAATATCAAAAAACATTTTAAGACTAATGAAACTTATACAGTGCAACTGGAAGGAACCTAATGGGGAAGATAGATCAGTCCCCAAAGGCTTGATTAAATAAAAGGGTCTTTAGACCCCTCTTAAAGGCCTTCATGGGAGTACATTTCATAAGACTGGGTCCACCACCTCAAAAATCTGGTCTCCCGAGGTTTTCAGCCCGACCCTTGGTACAGCTAAGGGGCCCATCTTGGTGGTGTGAAGAGAGAGTGAGAGCTCGTAAGAATTCAAGATATCTAACAGGTAGCCAGGACCCAACCCCATGTATGGTCTTATAAGTTAGCAAACCAACTTTAAAAGAGATACACCACTTAAAGAGCAGCTGACATTAGTTTGGGCTCTGGACAGGCAACCCATATCATGTAGCTGCCTGCCCTAGGAGCTATCCTAGGTATATTTAGCATTTTTTGTGCAATATTTAAAAAGTTATAGCCTCTGTGACACCCATCTCGTAACCTCTTTGTACAAGCCAGGCGATTCCCGAGCACTGCAGCTCCACCTCTAAAAACTGCATAATTATGACATGAAGTAGAGAACGGGACTACAGGTGCTCTATGAACAATGTAATGGAATCGGGGGAGGGGCTGCCTAAATGTACACAGATTAACTTTGCTGACAGGTATAATGTAACATATATTACAGACCCATACATGTATACCACCAATATCATTTCCTTAACTGTAAAATTACTTTCAGTTGGGGTGAATGTCTTCTCTGCAAACCGACGTACCTCCCTGTCAGAGTTCTGTCCCTGCATGAGCATTGCATAGTAGGACTCATCGCCTTATGAGATCTGAATGAAGTGTGGTTTTGTAGTGTTTTGAACCAAGGTAGTTATAGTAGCATGTACTGCCTGTTTTAACAACTCTAGGTGTGTTTGGTCCTTGGTTGTCCATGTAAATTTAGCTTTTCCTTTGGTTTTCTCATAAAGAGGCTTTGCTAGTCTGCTATTCTCTGGTACCTGACATCCTGCACAGTTTACCAGCCATAGTATACTCTATAGTTGTTTTATGGTCTTTTGGTGGGGAGGGTTAAGGCTGTAATTTTATCCCTCTCAACTGTTTGGACACCCCCTATTCCCTGTGTGGATATGGTAGTACCTAGGAACTCTACTTTGAATATTACTATTTGGCCTTTTTTTGAGGTTAGCTTTGAAACCAATGGATTGCAGTTTTGCAAGGACCATATCGAGGCATGCCAAATGATCTGATTGTAGGTCATGTGACAGGTATATGTCATCCACGTAATGTAAGACCCCCAGAATGTCATTTAATGTTTTTGCCATAGCTTCTGAGAATATCCCTGGGGAATTCATGAGGCCTTGTGGTAGTCTTGTCCATGCATACATGCATACTGCTGCCCCACCCCCCAACGAAAAAGCTGTCTTTCTTGCTCTTCTTCCCAAAGAGGGACTGATCAAAACCCATTTGCTTGGTCTAAGGTGGTCTTAGATTTCTTTACCTCCAGTGTGTCTAGGGTGGCTTGCATGTGTGTGTTTTGTACTGCATGAGGTGCATTCTGTCTATTTTAAGCTCTACAGTCAATCACTAATTGTGTGGAGCCATCTGGTTTCTTTACAGTTAGCAAAGGGGAGCTTGTTTTAGCCCTTACTGTTTTAAGAATCCCTAAATCCATGAATTCAGTGATTTATAATTCCAACTGACTTTTGATCGCATTTGGTATTGGAGATTGCCTCTGTGGTGTAAGTGTCACTCCCCAGATCTCTCCTATGGTGTGTCTAATTAGCACTCCGTTTTGTTTTTTTCTGTTCATATAGTGACATGTATTTTTGCAGCATATTCCTGATCTTTATTTTGCCAAGTTGTGTGTGTGAACACTGCATGAGGATCTGGTTTCAAACAAGGGGAGCAGCCAAGCTTGTCACTGCAAACGGATAGCTGACCTGCAGTATCCAATCTATTGCCAGGACCATTTCTTTGGTTATGCTTACCCTTAACACTTCCATGATATGGAAACCAAACTGTGATGTTATGATTAGAATGACTGTCTGTTAGGGGGATGTGTTTCAATTTATCCCTATAATATGTGGCCCCTCTAAAAACTCTGGCATCCCTGATATTACATGCAAATTAACTAGAGTATGTTTAGACCCAGTATCTATGAGAGCATTGCATTCTGAACCTGCAATTCTAACTAATTGCCTGGATCTAGTGCCGGGGCCGCCTGTATCCTATTTACATTGGTAGCGCATTTGGTACTGGTTGACTCTGAGGGAGAACCTCACAGATGGTTTAATATTGTCTTTCTTATGTAGGTTATAGTTTGGTCTTGCAAAATTCCCTTGATTTAGATAGGGAGAGAAGTATCCTAAAGGAATTGTTAAATGCAGTGGTAAAGAACTGCTATGAGTACCTGCAGGGTTCACATTCTGACCCAGCTGAAGATCTGTTTTCTTTGTAGTGTATCTCTTTACTTGGCTTGGGGGATGTTTCATCTGGTTTCCCTATGTCAGCCATCAGCTGAGCAGCTTTAACTAGGTCTGCAAAAAAGGTATTTCCCCTATGTGCTAGGGAACGTAAATTCCTCTGAATGTATGGTTTACAGGCACTGACAAAGCACATAATAAATGCTTTCATTCATATCTTGCTTAATAACTCCTTGAAAATATGCTGACTTAAGTCTGTCTGCAAATTGCCTAGGGGATTCATCATTTTGTTGTCTCATTTTATATGCCTTGGCTCTGCCTCCAGTACAATATTTATTAAGAGTGGTGGTCATGAGATCTACTATATCTTCTGTGGATCTCCCTGTCCCTTTGGTCCCTACTATTTCATCCCATAGCTCCGCTTCCATACTAAATCAGATACATTTTAATTTTGTTTTGTCAGTCCAATCTGAATTGTCTTCGTGTTCTCTCATACACTGCCACCTTCACATGTGGGAGGGGGTCTACCAGTCCTGCCTTATCCACTCTTTTGATATTTTTTTGCAATGTTGTGTCCTTCAGGATTGACTGCAGTGAGATTAATTCCATGCCCTCAGACCCTGAGTGATAATAATTTTGAACTGTTGACTGGTAGTAAGTTGGTTGTCCTTCTACTTGAAAACTATTAAAGGGTTGCCCCCCTTGGATTATTGTGGAGGGGTGTAAGATTGCCCTTCTTGGTCTATAGTCTAAGGCTGGGGAGGTGGTCTGTAGAGTTACCCACCCTTGGCAGCAGTCTGAGACTAGGAAGGGCAGGGCTGTAGAACTGCCCACCCTGGGCTGCAGTTTGAGGCAGGGGGGTGGGTTGTAGAAGTGCCCACCCTGGGCTGCAGTCTGAGGCTGGAAGGGTTGGGATAATCCAGGATTTGATCTGTAGAATTGTTGGTAGATAAACTGTTTTTATTGAGGGGGGGTTCATGGGAGTAATACAGGGATCCCTATGAAATTCCCAATGTAAAGCTGGTCTAGATGCCTTATGCATTTCTTTTATCATTATTGATAATCTCTAAAAGTCTCACCCAATCTTTTTCATTTAAAGTAGGGCTTGCATCACTATTTTCTACTACTGTGATGTAGTCTATGGTGCGCACCGGGTTATAATGTTGTATGCTTAATAGTGTACAGCATTATGGCGAAACCCGGACCTGTGCACTCTCCAAGTTGGACCCCCCTGGAGTTAGAATCTTTAGTGGGGGGTCCGGGGTGCAGCCTCCATAATGGGAGTGCAAGGAGCCCCACAGAACAATAACAAAAAGAAATTGCGCAACGCGATTGTGCCGCACAGCATTCTGCCATGCGACATTATGACCCTGTGCCAGCTACGGCGCCACTCCCAAATCCTCCCTGGCTAGACTGGACATCCTATTCCACTCTTTCTGCCATTTTGCCCTTGATGCTCCCTCTCACACTCATCATTGCGACCTCTATCATGCCTTGTCCTTCTCCTCTCTCACAAACAGTTACCTCTCTCACTGCACAAATTTCACCTCTAAATATTGGTTGAGTGAACTCCCATCCTACTTCTCCTCCTCTTTTATCACTCCTCCCCTTCCCTGCACTCCCTTAGATCTACCAACTCTCACACTTTGGTGATCCCTCGTCACTCCACCCTCGTTGGCCAGTCAGGCTACCCTTACCGTTTCCCTAAAATTTGGAATTCCCTGCCTCCTCAAGTTCACCACACCTCCTCCTACTCCATCAGCTCTGCCCTTCACAACTATCCAACTGCTCCTGCCATGACCCCCCTTAAACCACATCCTTGCATCTGACTTGGCTCACCTTAACCTAATTCCCTACTCTAGTCCACCTTTTCCCTCCTCTCATCTTTCCCATGCCTTCTTTACCCCCTTGCAGGGTAGCCAGCATCCTGAAGTGGTCCCTAGGGATTGACTCTCCTTTCTCCCCTCCCTACTCCTTGCTAAACCTTTCCTTTCTTCTTTCTTGCCTCCCCAGCCCCCTTGCAGGGCTCAACAGTATCCTGAAGGGTACCTTCGGGCATGGCTCTCCTTCCCCCCCTTCTTACCTCACTCCTCCCTTAGCACTTGTTACCTACCTGCTCTTCCCTTGACATTCCCCCTCTTCCCCTTATCTCTTCTAGCCTTCCTTGCCTCTTGCAGGGTTCTCAGCATCCTGGAGAGGCCCCAGGGCTTGGCTGCCCCTTTCCTCCTCCCTGCACCCTGACAGGGCCCTCCATCCCCCCTTCAGACTTCCCTACCCCTTGCAGGGTTCTCAGCATCCAGGAGGGGCCCCAGGGTTTCTGCTTCCCTTCCCTCCTCCCTGCACCCTGACAGGGACCCTTTCTCTTCCTGCCTTCCCTACCCCTTACAGGGTTCTCAACATCCTGGAGGGGCCCCAGGGCTTGGCTCCCCCATCCTTCCTGCCTGCATCCTGACCAGGCCCCTGAGCTTATATTTTCCTTCCCTTCCCACTCCCACCATCTCCTTTCTCTCACCCATTGCACTTGTATACCTTCCTGTGTAATCTCTTCTCCTCTGGGCTTGCACAAATTTCCCTACCCTTGCCTTGTGGGCTCTATCCTATGCTGGGTTCTAAACATCCTGTTGGGTCTCTGGGTCTAGCTATCACTCCCCTTCTCACATCTCAACTCTCCTTTGTTCTTCCCATTGCACTGGATGCCTAAATGCCCAACCCCCCCTCCACATGGCACTTAATAATTCACATATATTGTATGCTCTTCTTAGTTATCTAAGCATCTTTATGTTACCACCACCTCTGCTGTATTTTCACCTGCTCCATCCATATCATAGTAACCCCCACTACTATAATAATTTTAGCATGCGTATGAGTTAAATGCCAAGGTTGTAATTTTGTTCCCCTCCCAAATATCCTAAATTGCCTACTGTAAATTGCCAGCTGTATGTTCTTTGTAATAGAACTGTTGTCGTATGTACCATGGATGTATTTCAGTTACCAGCTGTATGTTCACTGAATGTAACTGATGTCTTATTGCACTTTGTATGTATTTCTGTTTATCCTCTGTACCTCCTTCCCCCCAGGTCACACTAGGAGACGAGCAACTTATTGCTCAGTGTACTTTCCTGGTGAAACATTTCAATAAATAAAGTATCATTACCGATAGTCTTATCCCCAGCAGTTTCTCTACTAATAGTAGTAATACCAATAGTTTCTCCCTGCACAGTCTCCCTAGTAACTTATCTGTAATATTCTACCTGTCTGAGTGCCGGTTTGTGTGAGTTCTGCAGAGTAATAATCTTTTAGAATTTTATTAAAATTCTTTTCCTGTTCTTTTTGCCCTTTTCTGGATTGATTCAGTTCTTGCCTGGCCTTATTTTCCAGTCCATATAATGTAAATGAAACTGTATTTTTTGTTATCCCTTCCTCTACCATGTGCCATAAATCAGGTGTAGGGACTGCACTAGTTATGGCCTTCATAACTTAGATCAGTATACATATTTTCAGCAGTTCTAGTCAGATATTGAATTATGTTGCTGCAGACCATTTCAGGGTCTTTAGAATCTATTAGAGTGATTGATGCAAGGGCCATGGGATACAGACAGCTTTTCTGTGATGGAGAAATCAGGTGATCTATTACAGTTCCTTCATTTGGGTTCTGGTAATTTTGCCCATGGCTGGGGTGCTAATGGCTTGTGGTGCCCAATGGCATGGTTTGAGGGTTCTGGTGGGCAGGCTCAGGTGCTGATGTCTAATAGGTCCTCCATGCCTGCTATGTGCCATCTTTGGCCTACATAGTCTATTAAGTTCATCCTTTATTGTACTATACTGTATATAGGATAGTGTACAGGGGCCCATACACGACAAGGCTATGGTGTATGGACAGAGCTTGTTCTAGTTAGCGTTCAGTGAGCTCTAAAAATCGTTCTGCTGCAGTAATGATGTCCACAGTGCAGCGGAATTACTTTTAATTCTGCTGAAGTATGGACATCATACAGAACAGATCACAAGTTGAAAACCCTGCCAGATGGATCAGTCTACATTGCATGTCATTCCAAACAGCAACATTTAAAAATTATTCAAAATCCAAACCAAATCACATTGAAGTCACAAACAACAGCACTGTTGTTCACTCGCAGAATCATTCAGTGTAGAGATGGCAGCAACAGTTTTTCCAAAGTCGGCATCAGACCGTCAAGAGTTCATAACTGAACTGGAAAACCAAAAAACGCTGGAAAAAAACAGACAGTGATGCCAGACTCATCCACAGCTTCCTTGGAGATAACGATGAATGCAGGCCTATTCAAGTCATCCCAGCTGCAGAGCTAGATCCTTTGTTGGCAGAATTTGTCTTTAAAAATAAGAAGGTTAGAGGGCACTGAATATGAACCATCCGCTCTGAGAGGAATGTTAGGCAGTGTAGATAGACATCTAGAGAAGTGCGGGTGTAAATACTTTATTTACAAATTCATGGACACTGCTTTCCCAGAGACTCTGAAAACACTGTCAGCTAAACAGAAGTACGTGAAATAAAAAGGGGAAAGGAAATAAGCTCAACCCAGCAGAGGCTGTTAGTGAGCCTGACTTAGAAAAATTATATAGCACAGGAACGCTGGGCTTGCATAATCCCACTCCCTTCTAAGCATGACGTTGTTTAACATGGGACTCTATTTTGCCTTGTGGACCACAGAACAGTACCATCTAAAGTGGGGGAGACCTGCAGCTATGTAAGGACATAGAAGGTGCTATGTTTATTGAGTGTAACAGGAGACAAACCAAGACTAGGTCAGGAGAAAATGCAAGAGAAATCTGGCCAGACAAACCACGGATGTACGAGGGCCCAAACCCACAAAGAGATCCCATAGGTGCATATCTTAAATACAAATCTGAAAGACTGCCTAAAATGTTCAAGCCTGATGCCCCATTTTATCATGTCCCTAACGTAAATTACAGACCAGGTGTATCCCATTGGTTCAGAGCCATAGCAGTTGGCAAGAATAAGATTCGTTCAATGATGAAAACAATAAAGATATCAACTGGACTCCCAGAGACAAACAAAATTATAACCATTCCACAAGAAAAACATCGATAACATCCATTTAGAGACTAGTGGATCACAACATTCCACCAACCGAGGTCGCACAGGTCTTTGGGCACAGCAGTCTACAGTCAATTAACAATTACTCATCTCTCTCTCTCTGATGATAAACAAAAGAGAAATTTCCTAATTTTCTCCAGCACATCTAAACACACTCTCGCTCACCTGCCTCTTACATATAATGCAGTGTCGTCCCCAGCAGTCCATGCCACCACTGAAGACCTGAATCGACAGCCACTTAGCGAGCTTTCCAGTGTGCAAATATTTGGAATTGGATGCATTTTTCAGAAGTCTGCGACTGTAAAGATTGTGAACCCCTCTGGAGTGTCAAAAAGAAAATGTGTTGCTGTAATTCAGGACAGTTCTTCCAACTCTGAGTAAGTGAGTGCGATTGGTGCACTCAGTTTTCACTCTATTGTTTTTTCTCACTGTTAACTAATCTCTTGATACAGTGGGCTGGCCAAAAGGACATGTGGGGGAATGGGGTGGGAGGGGGAGATGATGACGACAGGGTTATAGGTCGGAGAGCAGACTGTTTTTTAAAACAGTGTTATGGACTTGGGAGGGACAGAAGCCAAACAAGTTAACGGAAACCCAACACAGCAATTGAGAGGGTAGGCAGATTAAATGTCAAAGTAAGCAAAATAATCACATTCAGTTCTATTTTCCTTTTCCTCTTTTTTTTCCTGTACGGATAACTGAGTGAAGTCTTCACCAGAGATCATCAAGAAGCCTCCATGATCAGTGATGCTATCTTGACTGTGACAGTTATTTATTTTTTTGTTTCTTTGTGTGTTGTTAGAATGGCATTTTTTCTTATTTATGTTTGTGCAGATAATGTTATCCAACAGTAAAAGTTGGCCGCTCTCTCACCAACCTGCTTGTGTATTTTTTCCTTTTTTTTATGTTTTTTAACTAGCTTAACGATCTTTGTCCATACACTATTCAGAACAGTGTATGGGGGCCCATACACAACAAGACTTCTCTTTGTCCTCATGGTTACTATGACGACTGAGGAACCTCTGGAGCTTCACTCTTGAGGTCCTCAGTCATCATAGTAACCACTTGGTTAAGCACTCCTGTGCTGGACAATCTGCCTTCTTTTACCGCCTCTCCCTATTCTGGAATCAGCTCTCCTCATTCCTATCGTCATCCCCCTCCCTTTCCTCCCTTAAATATCAGATAAAACTCTCTCTCTCCAGCCCTCCTGTTCCTGCACCCCTCCCAGGATCCCAGTTGATACCCCCCTATTCCCTCTTCACCTGGCTGCTGCCCCCCTCCAAGTTAGCCTTCTAGCCCTAAGTTCAGTGCCTACCTGAACTCCACCTCCTAAGCTTTCCTGCTGCATAAATCCTTCCCCCGTCTCAGCCCACCTGTCCAGCACATTTACTGCTCTTTATTTCTGCTCATTCAGTACAAAACATATTGTTTCCCCTTATTATCCCTTGATATGCAACTGTAACAAGGATCTTTTGTTCATGTAAGTGTTTTTGAATTGTAAATACAGTATCGGTATATTCTTCACCAATTGTTTGTTCATTGTAACTCTTTTTGGATTGTAAATATCTGTATATACTCTTCTTCCCCTTCCTCTGGGTCGCATCTGGAACCAAGCTCCAGCTCAGTGTGCCTTTCCCGGCTACCAACTTTTTAAATAACAAAAAAAAAAAAGTGACCTGTAGCCTCAGTTATTCACATTTTGCATGCAAGGCTTGTCAATGGCAGAAGCAAAGAGCTTTTCCAATTTCTTATCACCATGTAGCATGTCAGCAACTTCCGGCCATTGCCCACTAAGACAAATGGTAATCATTTCTTATGAGCCTGCTCGGAGTGTCCTCTCGATTTGTCAAAAGTCTGGGATTATATACCTCCTTTTTGCAGGGCCTTTCCCGTGGGGACAACATCCACATGGGTGTCGTATGCTAAAATAAAGCATACCTTGGAATAGTAATGTAGTTACTGGTGACCACTGCAGCCATTGTCTGGTCATGTCCATCCTTTTGCTCTTGTGGTTAGAGAAGATACGGTTACAGAAGTTATTATCTCTTTTGCAAATGGTACCTGTTGTTTCACACTATGCCTTTTATAAATATTACGCAGTTTGCAAAAGGGTGGGTGCTACCTAACAGCTACCAAGCTGATTTTTTTTTATAATTGTTGTCTACTTTGCTAAAGGGTAGGTGCTATTCGCACAACACATTTTATTCTATAACTTTTCGTAAAGTCGTTTTTTATAGTTTCCAGTTAGCTTTCCTCCGCTGACTCTTTAGCTTGCCTGTTTTTTATAATTTTATAAATGAATTTCAGGGTACTATGCCTTGCAGCTTTCCAATATCTTTTTTTAGTTGGCTTTGCAAGGAATCTTTTGGCCTGGCCACATCTTAGTCAGACTTAGGTCCTTGGAAAAGACTCCCCTCATATAACCTACACAAAATCTCCTTTCATAATGGATCTAAAAAATAACACTTGTCGTAATCATGAGGTGGGGTAATAAAAAGACTATGCTGAAAATTTGGTGGCAATATCTCAAAAAACAGCAAAGTTATGAAGAAACACTCAAACACTTTTAAGGTTTGCTTATAACGTTGGTATTTTTCGAGATTGTGACCCCCAACATTTAAGCATATTATTGTTTAACCCCTCCTCATCAACAAGACACATGTCATATTTCAAATCCAGCCCAAAAAGTTGTTTTCATGATTGTGCCACAAAATTATATTTTGGGCAGGATTTCATAAATGTCATTTGCCGTGTTCATAAGGTGAAGTACTAAGACTACAGTATGCTGAAAATGTGACGTTAAAGTCTCAAAAAAACCAACAAAGTTATAAAGAAATGTTAAATTTTTTCAATGTTTACTCCTAACTTTGCAGTTTTTTTTTTTAATTTTGAGCCAATTTTTTCAACACAGTCATTTTTCAGCCTCATCCCATGAACATGGCAGCTGTTAATTTCCAAATTCCCTCCCAAAACTGTTTTCACGGTTGTTTTGTAAAATCACATTTTGGCAGGGATTTTGTTAAAGACTCCTGCCATGTTTATACCAGGATTCATACTAGGAATGTCAGGAGCTTAAAGGTGGGTGCCCATATTAGCTCCATAACAAATGTGTTTAATAATACATTAGTTTACCACCATGAAGGATATAATTATTAATTTTTTTCTTGAATTCACACTTGGTTTTACTAATAAGAATTTCAAGAGGTAAGCAGTTCCATGCTTTATTTATTTATTTAGTTTTTGTTGACCGGGTAAGTGCACTAGACAAATCCTGCCTATTTTCAGGCACAACCTAGGGGAGGGGGATACAGATGAATGCCAAATGACCTTGAACCAGGTTAAGCTGTTTAACTACTCTTGATGTAAAGAAGTATTTCCTTTTTTCTGTCCTGAATTGTCTACCCCTCGTTTGAAGCGGGTGTCCACGTGTGGGTATATTCCCTGGTTTATAGTCTATATTCAGTTCAACCATCAGAAATGGGTCCTGCGTGATATCATACATAAGCAGGATATCTCCCTGGATTCTTCAAACCTCCAGTGATATTAAGCCAAGAGATACCAGTCGGGCTTCATAATTCATATTTTCATGACCATTTATGATTTTGGTAAATCTCCTTTGAATTTTTTCTATGTTGTCTCTGTCACCCTTTTTGTATGGATTCCACACTAGGGAAGCATACTTGAGGTGTGGTCTTACGTAGGCTCTATAAAGAGGTACCAATACCTTCCTGTCTCTAGATATAATGTTCCACTTTATTGTCCAGATTATTTTCTTTTCTTTTAATGAAGCTTCAGATGTATGTTTTGAGAAACTTAGGTCATTTGATATGAGTATACCCAAGTCGTTCTCACTACTTACTTCCACAAGTGATGTGCTATTAATTGTGTAGTTATACCTGTACCTATGGTTTCCCTTCCCCAAGTGTATAACCTTGCACTTACTCATGTTAAGTTTCATGTGCCACTCTACTACCCAGGTTGCTACTTTATCTAAGCCATGTTGTATCAGTTCAAAGTCCTCGATTGTCTTACACGGGCCACCTACCTTGGTGTCATCAGCATATTTGAGGACCCATGAACTTAACTTTGTAGTGAGATCCGAAATGAACAGCTGGAATAGGATTGGTCTGAGGACCAAACCCTGAGGCACCCCCACTAGTAACCCATCCCTCATCTGATAAGGAACCACTGACAACAACCCTCTGCCTTCTTCCACACAGCCACTCCATTATCCATTTGACTATACTAGGGTTTATTTTCATGTTTTCAAGTTTTTTAATTATTGCCCAGTGAGGAGTGAGGTCAAACATTTTTGCAAAATTCAAGTAAACAATGCCATAGGGGATGTTTTTGTCCTAGGTTGCACTGATTTTTTCATAAAAGCAAAGACGAATGGTGGTGAAACTTTTCCCTTTCTTGAATCTATGTTGTTCAGTGTCTAAATTGTCCAATGCTAGATTCAAATTGTCCTTCAAAATACTTTCCATCAACTTTCCAATAATGCAAGTAAGGCTTGTAGGCCTATAGTTCTGTACACTGCCCTTGTCACCCTTTTTAAATACAGGCCCGGAGACGAGTTTGATTTCAGGATTTTAATTTTGTCCCAGATTTCACTTTCCATTATGTCAATTTTTTGAGCTGAAGTTGGTGAATTTGACAATGTAGGGTTTATACTTTCTGGAACACTTTACAGAAATAGTGTTGAAATGGTGTGCCATCTGAGAGTTATCGCTGATACTCTCATTATTAATTATTAGTAAGCCTACTTTGTTTTGAGGGTTTTTCAATGAGTTTATATAAGCATAGAATTCTTTAGGATTCCCTTTTGTGGCCCTTTTTGAGGTGTTTTGTTCACATTCTCTTTTTGCTTTTTTTAATAGCTGATTTACACTTCTTTTGAACTTCCTTAAATGCAGTAAATGCAGCACACGTTTTTTGTTTCTGATAAGTTTTATACAATCTGTTTTGTTTTTTTTTTTTCGTTAATGAGACTTTTGATTTCCTTTTGTAACCGTTTAGGTCTCTTGGACCCATTGGCAGCTTTCCTTATTTGAGGAACATTTTCAGTTGTCAGTCTATTTAAAGTCATTTTCATTATTTGCCATATCTCTTCTGCATTCGTGCTTTTTAGTACTTCAATCCAGTTTATTTCTTGTAGCTCCTTTTTGATTTGTTTGAAGTTAGCTTTGTTATATAAGAAAAATTTGGTGCACCCCCTTAATGGACAGAAGCTACATTTAATTTTGTAGTTTGTGATATTGTGGTTCCCACTACCGTCTTTTGGATGAGACGTTACACCGAGGTCCCATCTGCCTGTTCTGGTGGTAGTTCAGGTGGATGTTAAAGATCCCATGGCACTTATCGAAAATAGTAGGGGAATTTCCCCGGTGTCCTGGCCAAATTTCCCTCATTCACTAAAAATACCACCAACAGCTTAATCTGGTTCAAGGTCAGTTGACATTCATCTGTATCCCCTTCCCCCATGTCGTGCCTGAAAATAGGTGGGATTTGTCTAGTGCACTTACCTGGTCAACAAAAACTAAATAAATAAATAAATGTGTTGGAAGAGCAATTTTCTATTGTAACATCATCTGAGGCGATTAACAAGTCCAAACTATTGCCGCCTCTTGTGGGTAATTTTGCATGTTGCATTAAGCTGTTACTATAACATACCTCTAGCAATAATTTACTAGCTGTAGCAGTTGCTGTGTTAACTTCCCAGTATATATCTTTCATGTCAAAATCCCCCATGATGATGCATTCACTTAGTTCTCTGGCCTTAACAATTTCCTCCATCAAATAAGTAGTAATGTCGGGAGGGCTATCTGGGGGATGATATATATTCCCTACAATAATTGATTAATAATTGTTCATCTGCTGGGGGACTAAAAATGCTATCTTGCAAATTTGGGGTCACAGTGTAAGATACAACAGTGTTATGTTTGAACCTCTGTATTTCCAAAGCATGACAATTTCACTGTTACAACTCCTTTTTTATTTGTTTTTAATCTTGTCTGCTATGCTAACTATGCCCAACAACTACACTGCAAATATGAGCAAGCATGAATGAATAGCTTTGGCCAATGCTTGTTTATAGACTGCCATTGGTACAGCAGGGCACAAAAATTTATCTTTTTAATTTTAGCCTTTTTGTGTGAGCCTTCCAGACAGTCACTGAGTGAAAAGCAAAGTAGACTGTTGTGTGAGACACAAGATCTCTCAGTAGGGTGGTTTGTGGTTGTGGTGATGGTGGTGTGTGTGTGTGTAGCCTGGTAGTGTCATTCATTCCTGTCACTTTATGAGTCATACAGGATGCAAGCAACAAGACACAATGTGATGTTGCTTTTGCTGGTTTTACCATATGCCCAGGGAAATAGTAAGGCATGAGGCTACAAGCCAAGTGCCTTCAGTCCCTGGAAGTGTGTCAAAATGAGCTCAACCAACATCCAGAAGTGTCTTGTTGCACTTTTAAAATGGGTCCATTAGCAACTTCTAAAAAATGAACATGCTAAAAGTTTAAAAAGACACAAAAAAATTAATAAAATATTGCTAAAAAATACAAAATAGTCCTGCCACAGATGGTACACATCTGTCAGTCAAGTGTCTTTCTACACAGTCAGTACGTGATGTGTTTGTTTATCACAGAAGACAAGAATTTAAAATGTGTCAGTATTCCACTAGTAGAATACCTTCTACACACACACACACACACACACACACACACACACACACACACATACACAATGGTTAATGGAATACATGAATTCAAAATTTTGCAGAATTCCATTGGCATACACACACAGACAAGCACACAGGACTCATGTGGAGCCAGAGCCTCAACTGTATCTGTTACAGGGTAAGCAGCAGGGAGTTCTTTAGTAAACTGGTAAGGACAGGAGGGTGATTTTTCATTGTCATCAAAGAAACACCAGAAATGGAAACTCTGAATAGTACTTTATTTTCTAAATGTGTTTATGTGTGTAAAGAAGGCATAGTGAATGGAAAGAACATTGAATTATTTATTTGCTTTGTGTAATTTGTGGGGTATTTTTAAGGCCTAGTTGAAGGTTTTTATGTATCAGTAAAGCATACGGACATATCATTGCATATTTTTTCACCACTGTCAAGTCAAGCAGGCATAATGTTGTATCTTAGAATTGCCAACAGCATAGCGATCACAGCCAAATGGTAAATGCAGCAACCAGCTTCTAGCGACATTTTTAACAGCAACTTTCTTGTATGTGTTTAAAATCTTAACATCTTGCCTTTTCATCCTCTATGACACTCATTCTGCATAATGTCCACATGTTACTACTACCCATGTTGATGATGACATTGGAAGCACTGATAGGGTAGTGATCTTAAAGGTGCTTAGCACAAACAATTACACCATGCAGCTTAAACAGGTTGCTTAAACTGGTACATGGCAATACAAAAGGAGAATGGTACAGTATGTACCCATTCTAGTTTTGTATGCCAAGAATAATGAAGTATGAACAATCTCAAAAGGGGAAGCAGAAACTGTGCTTCCAAAACTGCTTGTATATGAAAGAAAAGGACAGTAGTCATGGCAAAATCATATGGCGATGTGAGCAGAGAACATGCAGAGCCAGAATGCACACTGTTGGAGATACAATTTCGAAGGAGCCCACCGACCACAGTCATGCACCACAGCATGGTCGTGTGGAAGTTAATAATGCCAGAAGCAACATGAAGCGTAAGGCATGTGAGTCAGAGGAATCCACAAGCAATGTGGTGCATCAGGCACTTCAAGACGTGGCTATCAGCCATGCACACTTGTTGCCAACTATGGAAACACTAAGATGTGATGTCCAGAGACATAGGCAGCATGGGGGGGTCATGTGACACAGATATTTAAGCAAGAATGCCCAACAGGGTGTGTGTCCTGCTGGGATAATGTCATGCCTCAGGTTAACCGAGGCGTGATGTTATCCCAAACGACACACGCCCTGGAGGGCATTATTGCTATTATACAATGGCTCGTTGTTATACAGAATTAGAAAAATCATTTTAAAGATGTTTTTGTGTGGAAAAATATATTTGTTTTTTAAGAGAAGATGAAACAATCAAGGAGATGCTCAAGCGTATGCTCAAGCAGATAATCATCACAGAGAGGCTGAGACTAGACCCGTGATGTTGTGCTGGGATAACATCATGGGTCCAGCCCAAGACAGACCAATCAGAGTCCAGGATTTTTTCTTTCCATTGTATAATGAACAGTACGCATTAACAGTTAGCAACGAACCCTTTTTAAGAATTAGCGAGGCTGACGTAATTATCTTTGCAAGTGGCAGTGACCTCAAAATTCTAAATGAACAGCTGCATTGGTTCTGTGATGGAACATGTAGTGTAGCTCCCACTGAGGATGATCAGATGTACACTGTGCACGCCCTACAGGGCGTTAACAGGCCATGTGGTTGTGCACTTCTACCTGGCCGTAGTGAGTGCATTTACAAAAAATTATTTTGCCACCTGAAAGAACTGTTGGGAGGCACGATGAGTCCCATCTCAATAATGACGGACTTTGAAATAGCTACCATTAATGATTTGTGGCAGATGGTCCCTACAGCTGAGCTAGCAGGCTGTAGTTTCCATCTCGGGCAAGCTATTTGGAGATGAGTTCAACATGAAGGGCTGCAGCAAAGATATGTGCTTGATAAAAAGTTTGCGCATAAGGTCAGATGTCTGCTGAGATTAGCATTCGTGCTCAAAGATATGGTGGCAAACTATTTTGAAGTCCTGCAGGATGACGAGGAGTATTATGACCTACAATGTCTATTCGATTATTTTGAGGGCACATACATTGGTAGGCTGCCAAGGAACAGAAAAAACAGGAGATAGCCTAGGTTTCCAATAGGATTTTGGAACCAACATTCTAGGGTTATTATGAACTGCTGAGAAGCAACAACGCAATAGAAGCCTAGCATAGGGCTTTCTCATATACAGTGTGCGTAAGCCATCCAACACAAGCTAAGCTTGCTCAAAAGCTTCAGCAGGAACAGCATGCTGTGGCACTGCAAAGGTGACAACTGGAGCTGGGGCATTAGCCACCTTATAAGAACAGCAAATATTGCCTAATATATAACATTTTTAAGGCAATATGTAAGGACGTAGAAAACAGAGAACCTAAACAATATCTGCTAGACATTGCTGCTGTTATTAAAATGAATGTTGCCTGATGCTGTTGACATTTGCACACTGCAGCTATTATAAACATAATAAATGTAATCACACATTTTGCACATTGAGACACTTGCACACTGATGCTGTTATATTGCCAAACGTTTGCTAATTGTGACCTCCCATTTTGCACATTCCCACATTTGCACACTGCTTCTCCCATACTATAATATTGCCCTACGTAAAAGCACTGTGTTTTTAAATTACTTATTTGATTCTTTTAAATATCATTTTAAAGTATTTAAATAGCTTAGTTTGACATTTTGCATGGCTTTACATTTTTGTGAGCAATAAAGTTTGTTTGAGAATCTAATCCTGCATAACGTCATCACTGTTGGCTGTTGGCTGTGTTTTTATCCGAGCTTTACTCATTGGCCCACTCGAAGGATACTGCGACCTTTTGTCCGGCAAGAAATTCTGTTTTCCCCATATTGTCCTGCAACCATTTATACTTGTGACTAAAATTGTAACTAGCATTTGTCCGCGCGACTAAAATACCAGAATCTGTTGTCTGTGACCAAATGTCCGGGAACGTAAAGTCCGTACACGTTGAGTAAAGGTGGCAACCATGTTTGTGATGGAAATCTGGAATGAGTGAAGGGGCTCAGGAATTCTGTATGTGAGTTGCCCAAATTGTGAAGCATTAAGATATGGTTCTCAGAACATATTAAGTCAATTAGGAAGCCAGAAAATGTCCAACTCATTTTATAACTAGGAATAATTGGCTATTATTTTGACTCATCATTGTTAGCATCTGGCAGCTTCATTGTGTTATCCTCTGTCATGCTTGTTTTGTCAATGCATGTAGAAAACATGAAGTGAAGAGAAGAAGAGGGGGTGGGAGGATTGGGGAGCATAGCTAAATGTTCCACAATGCCAGTTCCACCAAGTACAAGTTCTGTAAGCAGTGGTAGTGGAAAAGGAGTTGGTAATGGTGGGACAGGGACTGGGATGTCATTATCTTGGAGCTGTGAGGACAAGGGCTGAGTGCATGATAGTACAGACAAGGAAACCATGGCACATTAATCCCCAGAAATCCACTGGTTTCACTCCCACTGCAATGCAAGCAGTCTTCCCTTCCAGTTATCCAGTGCATCTGATGATGAAACAATCCTAAGGAATACCAAAGCACACCAGTTTCCCTCTCGTCCACCTTCAAGTGCTTCCAGTTCCCCTACTTGGGTTAGAAGTGACCATCCAGAAATGTAAAGTCTTGTTCTTCCCCCCAAAAAAATCATCTTGCATTCATTGCTCTGTTCCCTGAAGCCCCTCCCCACCCCCATCGCTTATAACTTCTAAAAACAGCATAGGGAATGGAGTCAAGCGGCAAGCCCAAATCATGACTTCTGTTTCATGATTGTTTTCTTGGCATATAAATACAAAGAAATAAATAAGAAACAAAAATTATGTTATGTTATACTGTATTATAATATGTTATATTATATTGTATCGTATCATATCATATTATATTGCATTACATTATATGATACTGTGTTCCATATTATCAGATTATCATTATATCGAACTGTATTCTTTTCATGTAACATATTAGAATACATCCGATTATATGTATTTTTTCATATATCATATTTGCTGCCCTGCCCAATGCTATCCCTAACCATGTCACTCACAGTGGCTTTAAAAAAATAAACCATCTCACAAACTACCACTTAATTACTCCAGATATACATCACCCCCAGCACAAAGCACCATCATCAGTCCACTGTATCTAAAATCAAAAAGATCTTCTGCAGTGTTGGCGTATTTTATTGATGACACCACTGAAAGCATGTTGCAGTCAGTGTGGTAAAAAGATAGTTAGGGGTCAGTAAAGCCCACTCCAACGTTAGGAACCACTGTTGAGCATGATATTCTCCTAACAGTCACATCCTCTACCAATTCCCACTCAGGCCAGACAGTCCAGCAGTAGCAGGGACTGCCGGATTGGGTTAGGTATGGGACATGATGGGATAAAACAGTCTATTCAAGTAATCCAGCCGCCATGGCAGCAACCTAAGCCACAAGAATTGCAACTTGGTACCCATCCAGTACTGCATTAGGGTTCAGTAATCATCAGGCAGAGCCAGGCCCAGTATACGCATCCCAGCATGTGCTAAAGAAACAAAGTATGCTGCTTGAGTCAATACATGTTCACACTAAACTGCCAAGATTTTTCCTACTTCTTCAAGTGCTGACAGTTCCAGAAGCATCAGGTCTTGAGTCTGGCTTCTGAAAACAACACATCATCTTCATCTGATCATCCTCTACCTCCCTATGTCATAGTCACATTTTCTTTTTTTTTTTTTTTCTGAAAGCACTTTAGCCACCAGAGCCCTGGCAGGTGGCTACGGTCCTCCGAATGGAGTTACTCTCTCTCCAGTCCCATTGCTCCCATGCTAGGTGGTCCCCAGTTGTTCCCCCATTGATTGCCCCCGCAGCAGGGCCAGGAGGAGGTTGCTGGCTTCTCCTCCCTCTCAGAGACCCAATCCAGAGTTCAGGGACCGCTTCTGGGAGCAGTGGACCATCATTGAGCCTGCCAGTCTCATTTTTCCTTTTTTGCCCAGCCCCCTCCCAACATAAGGATATCAGATCAAGCCTCCTGACCCATACTGCCCTCCAGCCACCACCAGAGGGCAGTCAGTAAGTGGAATGACTAGTCCCCCTCCCCCGAGAGACAAAGAGAGAGGGAGAAGAGCAGTTCTCTGGATGCTCAATCCCCCTGCCAAGCCCCGGCGGTTCAGGCTCGTTCCCGAACCCAGGTCACCAGCATGGCATGAGGTGTGGTGTCCAGCACATTTTCTTAATATACAAATAAAGTGAAATGTAATGGGCCCTTTACTAAAGGGAGTGTCACTTGGAATGCCTTAGGTCTAAAGGCCCTCCAGCCTTACAGTGTAACCAGATCACCATAGATGTTTTGGTGGCTAACCCTGCCTTTTGGACTCTACATGGCTGTGGGTTCTGGGTCTTGTCACCTCCTTTTTGGAGGGTCATATCCACGGTTAAGTTAGAAATTAGCGCAATGCCTCCACCTAGTCACTATATCACCCCACCCATGAGTCAACAGACTGCAGTGATAGTCCCTACTAAGCAAGCACTTAATACTTTAAATGAAAAAATACAACTTTAAGTGCAGACAATACAGCTTCCCAATCAAGCACAGAATCTTAGGGCCAGCCTGCTGGCACAGCAGTAGTACCACCACCTGCAGCGCCAGTTACCCATGTTCAGGAGTGAGCACAGGGTGTCAGAGAGGCAGCTGTGGTGGGAGGTAGGATGAGTATCCCATGAACAGCTCTCCTCGTCCGGGGGGGGGGTGGGCTTGTGGATCCCTGGCAAGTTAGTGGCACCCAGTGGAGGTGCAGGAGATCAATTCTGGACCTTGCTGTGTGGAGGAGCTGCTGCATGACTTGGGCTGCTGTGTTGCTGTTGGGGCCAATATTGTGCTCTGTTGTTGCCATTCATCAAGATTTGGCCGTCAGTATGCTTGCAGGGATGCTTCATTTTTATGTCCCATCACAGACATAATTTCTTTGCATTCAAGTCCTGCAGAGCTTAATAAGGTAACCGCAGTAGCTCTGAGCGAATGGTTAGTATAGATTTCCCCTAAACCTGCTTCTCTGCAGATTTTAGGCAACATGGAGTTAAAATAGTTTAGCCCCATGGGCTCACATGTGTACCACTACTGCATTTTGTCCAGAGTTTCTTGAGACTGCCATCTAGGGTGACAAGATAGGGCTGGAGCTTCTGGTGGCAGTTTGTTGACATATTTAATGAAACTTGTTATGGGGGACAGCAGATTATCAAGCTGCTCAAAAAAGAACCCTCTTGTGTTTTCTTTGCTGGGATTGGCTATTTTTTATGGTTTTTAGTCTCTTCATTAAAAAGTTTTATTTAGATATTTGAGTTGGTGTTGTTCTTATTTTCGAACAAGTCTTTTGTGAAAAATTACACTCCTTGGTTCTCTCTTCTCACTATTTGTAGTTATAGGCCTAGCCAGACTTTTTTTCATAGACCGGGTGCTGTATTAAGGCAGAGGCATGCCGAGGTTCTCAGAAATTGCAGTTCTTCAGTGGTTAGTGGGGGTGGTGGGTCACCTTGTCTATCACCTCTCTACATTACTTCACTACACCTTTGAAAAACATTGCTAGCAGTAGTCAGTTCTGGGTTGTTCATGAGATTGATGGATCTGCAAACATGGGGATCATTTAAGTGGCAGTTCAATCCCAACCGCAAGCTGATGAAACTGCTAAGACCATATTCATTTCTGTCATGATTTCGGACTCTGCTACAGTATCGCCACAGTATCTAGTTTAGGTCTTTCAGTGGGATTTGTTTTCGATCTGCTGTTACTTGTTTTTCAGTGCACCAGTTTAAAAACACGTTTACTGCCCACTTTGTCTGTTTTAAAAACATTTTTTTATCACTTTTGCAAGCAAAACATTACTCACAGCTGATAATAAAGAACATGGAAGCATCCCATATTACATTTCTCAATAAATCAGCATTTAAAAAGGCTATATATGACATCATCCTTTGAAATAATGGGTTTGTCGTGTTCCATCTCAAGTTTTAAAATTTAATTGTCTGACAAATCTGTATGTTTTACTGTGTTTCTAGTGGTGTCTTTCTGTTCTTCTGTTACAGGTTCGGGTGCTGTCTCCACAGGGAATGTCTGGTAGGCCCTGTGATTATCTTCGGTCTCTGCTGTGGAGGTTTCGGCTTAGCGGGGTTCAATCTCAGCTGCTTCCAAGTTTGAGGACTGCTGTGAAGGCTCCGTCTGCTCACTGTTACCGATTGGCAAGGTAGGTGATTACGGTTCACTAAAGTTGCTGAAAAGTGCCTCTAAATTATCAGGGCTGTCCAGATCGAAGTAGGGTGTTAAGTCGTTCATTTGTTTAACTTAATTCTGACAGGATCTGACACTGACAGCAGTCAGCTTTTATTAGGTGACGTGCCGGTAATGATTTTAAAAATGGCAGCCGTTTGTTTACTGCTTTTCGTTGGAGGATTCCTTGCTAGTGTAAATGGACTGCTGTGGTTGACTGGATCTTTTGCCATGAGTTATGGTAGGATTTACTCACGGTTGAAAGATCCTGTCAGCTAATCATATTTAAGGATTTTACATTGCTATTGTATAATTGTTATCATGGAATGGATTTGTTGGTGCTATTAAAGAAACTATATTTATAAAGCAGTAAAAGAAAAAGGTAGTCCTGCTGAGTTGGCATTAAAACGTAGTCCTGCAGTGTTGATGTTTGGCTAGCAGCCGTGTTCCACTAGCCCTCAGCCAAGTAAGGGCAGTGTTGTGTGTGGCAGCTTTGGAAAGGTTGGTGCAGTCTGTGTAATGAAGTGTGGTGGCAGTTTTGCAGTGGCTTCAGACTAGTATGAGGATTTCATTTTGGAGCTGGAGCCTGAGTCCCAATCTGGTCTTTATGGAGCAGCTACAGTAGGTGGCAGCTGAATGATAACGCTCGTGAGAAATGCTTTGGTATGCAATCGGTCATTGTAGGGCAGGTGTTGTTAGGGCCTGCATCAGTGATGGGGAGCAGAGTTGTAGTGACTGGCTATAGCAGGCAAGTGGCTGGAAAAGAGAGTGACAGTTGATGAGGAACATGGCAACTAGATACCACACAGTTGAGGATTGGCTACAGTGAGTTGGTGGGAGAAGTCAGCCATGGTAAATATAAAAGTGACAATGCTTACTTAAACAAGCATGAGGGTAGAGGTAGAAAAAAAGGGTTGAAGTAAGATGGAGATGTGAGTGATGCCTTGGCAGTCATTCTAAATGTGATCATTTCAGTTGGCAAATAGGTGGATGGGTCTGTGTGATTGTACTGAGCCCTGTTTAGCTGGAGGTACTTTAAGCTAGGCTGCTGTGCTGGGATACAGCTTGGCCAGATGTACCTCTCAGCCATTCAGGAAACAGGATTTTTTTCTGTACATTTCATTGTGAGATTTTACACATACCCGTGGTGTGTGTTGCTTTAATAAGCCCCTTGAGATTTGTTCTCAGAGTTTATGTAGCATCATATACCTTGAATGTGTGTAAAATCTCATTAAACATCCCTACCCACAATTACTCGATGTATATTATTATCAAAGCACTATTTATGATGATGTTACAATTACATACCTCGTCTTCTGTATTTAATCTGTTAACTACAACATAAAAGCAAGAATTTGCTGACACAACCTCCTGGTCATATTGCTCCGCCTCTTATGCTGTCTCCTCATGGTACCAGTGTCAGGCATGAGACATCGACTCTGAGACAACCAAATACATTTAGCAATGTTTGGTTACTGAATGCCAGTACCACTCAGACATTTTGGAGAAAGACTCAGACTTGCTAGCAGAGTAGATGTTGCAGACCTCTCTAGCAGCACCACTATCTAGCAGAAATAGTGATCTTACCAAATTCTGGCAATGCAAACAATTCGGTTGGTCTGCAGTGGCTTTGCATTTTCTCAGATACCCTCCAACATAGATCCGTTCAGAAAGATGTTTCAGTACGACTGGAGATAATTGCTTATAACATCACTTAAGGCTAGAGCCACAGGATCTTGAATTCTTAGCCTTCTCAAACTCAACACAGAAGCTTTAACTATCAATTCGATTATTCACATATCCATCTAGTGACATCTACTCTGGGCATCTGTCACAAATGCATTCAGCAGGTCAGGCCCTCTGCTCTCACAGTGCCAACCTCCGAGTGCAGCAATGTGAACAGGTAACAGACAGGGTAACCCTCCTGTCTGCTTGTGGGTCCGAATCACCTTTAGTCTCAAGTTCTGGGAGGATTCAAACTGTGAACCTTATGCTAGCATACCCAAATGCACAGGTGCAGATTTGTACCCTCTTTGGGGATTGTGGTACAATCATGCCAGGGGGCACCAAGCCAGGCTTCCAAAATGAACCTATAAAACTCTATAAAAGACCTTAGGTATATTCTTACCATTTCCCAGTTTAGTAACACCATCAAGCTTTGAACAGCTTTTTGTCAGTCTTAACCCTCTATACATCACATGCAAAAAGAACTTGCAAACACCCAGGCAGTCTCTTTCAAAATAATATTTTTACTAAAAATGGATAAAAATATGTTAAATGTAAACACTGAGCAATATATCAAAGAGCTTACAATCACATAAAGAAAAACAAGGAAAACTACATACAAACTCCTACTAACATACAATTAGATCTTTTCTATCTAGGCCCAGATGTTCAAAAGAGTTGAGCCATGCGCAATAGGGTTGTGCCTGCGCAAGTCCGAAATTGCGCCATTCTGTGATATTCAGCAGGAGACAGTTGCGCCCTCGAAATCATGCTGAGCAACAGTGCAATGATAATGAAGGCATGCGCAACCGAAGGAGGAGGATCCATGCATAAACTGCACAGCCCGATATTCAGCCCGGGCCATGCCAGTTATGCAGACGCAACTCCCTACCTGCGCCTGCACAAAGTTACTGGAAAAATGAACAGTCGAGGGCCACCACAGGTGAGCTGCTGCATTGCAGGGTGCAACACAGCAGCTGCCACCTGTGGGTGGCCCGCAACATTTCCCACCTGGCGCCCCCCCCATGCCCGATCGTGGGCATCAGTATCCCAAGTCCAATATCCTGGTGGTCCAGTGGACGTGGTAGCCAATCACGGGCATAACTGACTCCCCAGTAGCCCGATCGGCGGGCATAACTATGTTCCCACCCCATTAGCCCAATTGTGGGCATCAGTAACCCCAAGTCCAATATCCTGGTGGTCCAGTGGACGAGCGAAGACCCGATCATGGCGGCATTCCTCACCCCAAGTCCGAAATCCCTGGTGATCTAGTGGACCCTCCACCCCCACCACCACAGGACCCCACCCCACTCCCCCGTCAGACTGGCGGCGGCAGCACCACCACCTGCCGCCTGAGCGCCCACACCGAACTGACAGCTCGGTAGCGGCTGTACACCCATTGGTTCAGGCATGAGCCAATGGGGTGCAACCATCCAGTACTAGTCGAATCAGATATGAAAAGATTCATTCACATATCTGGACGACTAGTACAGTATGTGCATGCCGATGGCTCATGCTCTGTGGGCGATGCAGCCACCGGCGGGCTGTCGGCTCCGATGGCGGGCGGCAGGTGAAATAGTGCTGATGGGGAGGCAGGGTGTTGGGGGCTGTGGGCGGGTGGGGTGAGAATCATGGATCACCAGGGACCGAACGAAAGAGAGAATGCCACCATGCGATCGGGCTCCGCTCGGTTCACTGGACCACCAGATATTGGACTTTGGGGGGGTTACTGATGCCCGCGATCGGGCTAATGGGGGAGTGGGGAAATACAGTTATGCCTGTGATTGGGCTACTCAAGGGTGGAGGAATACAGTTATGTCTGCGATCGGGCTACTCGCAGTCCACTGGACCACCAGGGATTGGAGACATGCATTGTCCCTTATGGGACGTCCCGTGATCGGGCTGCAGGGGGCGTCGGTCTCCGACGGCTGCTGCCTGGCAGGGTGCCAGGCACAAGTCCTCGGGGATCGGCACACCTGCATGCTAATGGCATGCAAATGGGGCCGTAATCAGATGCAAATGGCCCCCCGTGCACCTTGCATAAATTATGGCCCCATTTGCATGTCACCCTTTGAATATCGCAGGTGCTGTGCATGGCGCAATGGAACGTGCACCACCGCATCTCAATGCTCCACTCTGACCACTTGCGCTGGTGCAGTTCCACTGCGCCATGCACAGTGGGGATGGCCAGGAGGTGATATTCAAAGCAGTTGCGCCATAACGCAACTCCGTTGAATATCACCTGGCCACACCCCTGCGCAACTATTTTGAGCAGCGCACAGGCTTGTGCCACAAACTGGCACAGTTTGAATATCTGGGACCTAATGTATTACCTCTGTACAGAGCTTAAGTTAGATCAGAGATCTTGTTTCTTAAGAGCCCCAAAAAAGCTATGTCTCAAAGATCAGACACAGAATAGTTTAAACTGTGTCTCCCCACACACACCTTCTATGATGTCATCTAGCTCCTCCTTGTTGAATATAAAAAAAAAATACAAACAATGATCTTCCTGTCAGAAGAAATTTTAAATACTGTGACTTCAGCAGAAACTAATTTCCCAAATGATGACAGTCTTTAATCAAGCCCTTTCCTTTGAACTGAAGGCTGGCTTCCTGTTTTCCTAAGGACATCAAAGGTTTTATACAACTCTGCCATACCTCACTTAGGTACAATGTAGCTTCACAGGAATCAGCTTATCTGAAGTCATAAAATGTATATTTTAGTTTCCCAGCTTTAGAGGCAGGAGGTCATAAAAAAAGCTATAAAATGCAACATCTCAATGAAGTTAATTACATTACAGAGACCTCCTGGTTTAATATGTATCCTGTCATTTCACTGAAACCTGGGGGGAGGCATCCATGGCACACAGGATGTCTTATGTGAGACAGTCACACACCACATTGTATTTTACAAAAATCATAGACCAATCATAACCAGTTGGCCAAGCATCACAGTCCTCCCCACCTAGACTGAATTTGGGGGCTCTAGTCCCTGCATGGGATGAGCTTCCCAATTCAGTTCACTCCTCATACAGACACGATAAGCCATCTGTGTTCTGATTGGTCGCTCCAGCTCTATGTAAGATTGTCATGTCATACCCTTGCAAGGCAAGATTCCATCTTAATAGTCTACCATTAGTTTTTCCCACTTGTGTCAGCCAAACCAGGTGGTTGTGGTCAGTTTGTACCGCAAAATGCTGCCCATTTAAGTAGGGCTCTAACTTCTTTAGGGCCCAAACTATAGCAAGACACTCTTATTCCACAGTAGAGTAATCCTGCTCCCTGGGAAGTAACTTTTTACTCAGGTACACTACAGGGTGATCTTTCCCTTGGTTAGATGTCTGACTCAGTACTGCCCCAATACCCATGTCTGAGGTGTCAGTCTGGACTATAAATGGTCTGCTATAGTCAGGACTTGTCAATACAGGAACACTGCACAGTGCCTTCTTCAGTCTGGTAAAGGCTTTTTCACAGGCTGGTTCCCAGGTAATTTTCTTAGGCATCTTTTTCTTTACTAGGTCAGATCAGGGAGCAGCCAGGGCACTGTAATTGGGTACAAATTTCCTATAGTACCCTGCTGTGCCTGGAAAACTCCTGACCTGCTTCTGCATTTCCGGTCTGGGCCACGCCTTGATCACCTCTATTTTTACTTGGTTAGGACAGAGCTGTCCCCAGCCTACAACATGCCCAAGGTATGCCACTTCAGCCATGGCCACCTGGCACTTCTCAGCTTTGACAGTGAGCATGGCCCTCTGTATCCTGCCCAGCACTTCCCTAAGATGGGACAAGTGTTCCTCCCAGCTGGCCCTAAAGATGGCAATGTCATCCAGGTACACCATGGCGTACTCCTCAGCACCATTTAACACCTGGTTCACCGACCTTTGAAAGTGGCCAGGGCATTCTTTATTCCGAAAGGCATTACTTTAAATTCAAATAAGCCTATTGGAGTGATGAAGGCCGACCTCTCCTTAGCTCTGTCAGTTAACTCTACCTGCCAATACTCCTTTGTAAGGTCAATAGTTGTAAGGTAGGTCGCCCCTACCAACTTGTCCAGGAGTTCATTCTTCTGGGGCATCAGGTGGGCGTCTAACTTCATGACTGCATTCAGTCCATGATAGTCCACACAGAAATGAGTACAGCCATCTGGCTTGGGCACAAGGACTATGGGTGAGGCCCAGGGGCTGTGGGATCTCTGGATTACCTCTAAATCCAGCATTTCCTCCACCTCCCTCCTAATGTCCTCTTTGACAGCCTCTGGCACCCGATATGCTGTCTGCTGTATGGGCGTCTGTGTCCCTGTCTGTACATTGTGTGTTGCTAAGGTGGTTAGTCCAGGCTTGGTGCTAAACAGTGGGGCAAAGTCTGCTAGAACCTCCCTTTCCTCCTGGATCTTGACTGGGGCCAGCTGGAGTGACAATTTAACTGCCTCCACAGAGGACTCCCACTTTCTTCCTTCCAGCAAGTCCAGAAGGGGGTCTCCTTCATCTGTCCCCTCCCCAGGACTACATACTGCAAACACCATGTCAGCCCTATTAGCATATGGCTTCATCATGTTGACATGGTACAACCTTTCTGTATGTCTTCTGTCAGGTAACTCTATGATACAGTTCACGTCATTTACCTTTCTAACTACTTTGTATGGTCTGGCCCACTCAGCCTGCAGCTTGTCTTTCCGGACTGGAATAAGGACCATGACTTCCTGACCCACTGTGTATGAGTGAGCTCTGGCTCTGCGGTCATACCACACTTTTTGTTTCTGTTGGGCAGCTGCCAGGTTTCTCTTGGCTGTCCCCATAAGCTCCTTCAGCCTTTCCCTAAACCGAAGGATGTAATTCACTATGGGAATTCTCTGGGTGGTGAGCTTGCCTTCCCAGTCCTCCTGGATCAAGTCTAGGGGCCCACGTACCCGGCGTCCATATAAGAGCTCAAAGGGGGAAAATCCTGTTGACTTTTGGGGCACCTTCCTGTATGCAAACACCAGGTGGGGAAGGTATTTCTCCCAGTCCCACCCATGCTGTTCAGCAAACACTTGGAGCATTGACTTCAGGGTACCGTTAAATCTTTCCACAAGCCCATTGGCTTGTGGGTGATAAGGTGTTGTGCACCTCTGCACCACCCCACATGTCTCCCACAAACATTTCATCAGGTCCGACATGAAGGATCCCCCTTGATCGGTGATAACCTCCTGTGGAAACCCAACATGGGAGAAAATCCCAAGTAAGGCATCTTCCACTTTGTCTGTCCTCAGTGAGGATAGGGTGACTGCCTCTGGATACTGGGTGGCATAATCCACCACAGTCTAGATGAAGCTCTTCCTGGAGGAGCTGGGGGTATTTGAAGGCCCCACAATAGCCATTCCCACCCTCTGGAATGGCTCCTCCACTATGGGCAATGGAATTAGGGCAGCTTGGGTTTTCTTACCTCCCCTTCCCTATTTCTTGGCACCACTGACAAGACCTGCAATACTCCTTTATCTGCTGGGTAAAGTTGGGCCAATAGAAATTCTGCGCCAACCACTGCATAGTGCATGCAATTCCCAGATGATCAGACAAGGGAATATCATGTGCAATCTTGAGCAACTGCTCATGGCACCCCTGGGGAATGATAAGTTGCTTGTCTATCACCCCTCCCTCTGTCTTAACAGCCTGAGTATACATAAGTTCATTTTCCCAATAAACTTTATGTTTACCATTACCTCCCTGTGCTCTGTCAGAGTCTTCCCAAGCCCTCAGCTTCTCTAGACTAGGGTCACTTTCCTGAGCAGCTGCAAACTCCTTACACATTCCCAAGGTATGGGACAGGTCCCCTTCAGTCTCTAAACTAGGGTCCCTAGCACTAGCATCAGGGCACTCAGGATCACTGTCATCCCTAACCCTCTGACAATGGGTCACCCCTCCTTCTTTGGAGTAACCCTCCATAGCTCTGTGGTTAACTGCTACTGGGGAAATTTCTTCAGCCCTTTCATTAGTCTCCCTATCAGGAGACACAGGCTGGGGAACCAGCCTCCCAGTGGTCTCCACAATGGCTTCTGAGGGGTCCAGGGAATTACAATTTCCCCTTGCCACTTGGCTATGGGTAACTGCACACACCATCCCCTGTTTGAGACTGTTGCCAAGGATGACATCCACTGCTAAAGTTTTGGCTACAGCCACCTGTTGCACAGTTCCCCCTGTTTCACCCCAGTCTAGGAGAACACTAGCTAGTGGCAATGTGGTCTCCTCACCAGTGAACCCTTGCACAGTTACAAATTCATTGGATATATGCTGACCAGGCTCTACCAGATCCCCTTTTACTAATGTCTGGGATGTCTCTGTGTCCCTTAACCCTTGTGTCTGTACCCCATTCACCGTGACTGGGTGCATGTGTTCCCTCATGTTCACCGGCTTGCTTCCAGGGACACACAAACAACCCACTTCTTTCCTAGCCCCATTGTGCATATTGTTCACCCTTTTGGGACACTTTCTGACAATATGCCCAATTTCTTTACAAACCTAACATTCGTTTCTTTTCTCAGAGAAATCTTTTCTCTGAAACCTGGGGCTAACTGGTTTTGGTGGAGGCAGTGAGGGTTTTAGCTGCCCTGAAGGTGCACTTTTCCCTTTCTGCACTGCCACACCCACCCCATTCACTCTCAGAGCAGGTCTGCTCTTGGCATAGCAGTCCGAGAGTTCAGCAGCCTCTTGCACTGTTTTGGGATCTCGGTCCTCTAGCCAGGTTTTCAGCTCTGCTGGGCATGCCCAGAAAAACTGTTCCAACAAAATAGCATTTTCAATTTTATCTACAAAGTTTGCTTCAATTCCTCCCACCAACATTTTAAACATTGACATTGTTTCGTGGCTAGCTCCTCGTAGCTCATGTCAGGGCTTCTCCTGAGCTTACAGAATTTAGCTCTGTATGCTTCAGCAGTTAAATCAAACTTTTTTAAAAGTGCAGCTTTAAGTTTGCTGTAATCATTACTGCCCTCATTGTCCATTTGACCCAATGCATCCTGAGCTTTCCTGGTAAGTAGCGGGGATAGCTGGAAGCTCCAGGACCCTCTAGGAATTTTAGCCTGAATATAAACTTTTTCAAAGGAATTTAAAAAGGCATCCATATCCTCCCCCTCTTTAAATTCAGCAATCAATTTGGAATTCAATTTGTAACCCAGTCCTGTAGTTCCAGTTAAACAAAAGCCACTTACCTGCTCTGGTGTTGATGGTTGGAGTCGTAGCTTCTCCAGTTCATGTTGCCTCTGGCTCTCATGCTTTTCACAGTCTGCCTCTCGCTGTTCACGCTCCCTCTTCTCCTCTGCAGCTCACTAGCACTCATGCTCTTCATGGTCAGCTTCTCACTGTTCTCGCTTCCTCTTCTCCTCTGCAGCTCGCTTCTCTCGCTCCACCTCTCGCCGTTCTTGCTCCACTTCTCTCTGGAACTCCAGCTCCTTTCTGCACAACTCAATCTGCAACCTAATTGCTTCTGGCTCCAGAATGCTGGTGACCTTCCCCTGCTGCTGTGGCCCTTCGCTTGCACTGGCCCTGCTGCCCTCCTCACTGGATCTGGACACTGCACTGGCTCCTAGCCCCTCCATGCCCAAGGTTTGGTCCTTTACAGTCACAGTCTATGACTCGATGCTCTGGGCATCTGCTGCCATCAGGGCATCCATGAGGTTCTGCTTGGTGGTTTTCACCTCATACAGGACTCCTCTGTCCTTGCACAACTGCTTCAAGTAGTCTGCAGTGTGCCCGCTGTGGTTGGAAGCCTTCTTCTTCCCTAACTATGGCTACTCTAACTTGCACTTTAGAAAAAAAAAATAAAACAGGTAGGAACTTGACTGTAAGCAAAATGATATAGTTCTGTTTTCTTTTTTAAAAAATAAATCACTGCCTTATTTTGCAAGTAAGCTGTACAGTATTAAGCTGACACAATGAACAGTTAAAGCTTGTGTTACCAAATATATCCACACTGTTGCCAACCAAATCTGTCACAAATTCACTCAGCAGGTCAGGCCCTCTGCTCCCACAGTGCCAGCCTCTGAGCACAGTAATGTGAGCAGGTAACAGAAAGGGTAACCCTCCTGTCTGCTTGTTGGTCCGAATCACCTTTAGTCTCAAGTTCTGGGGGGATTCAAACTGTGAACCTTATGCTAGCGTACCAAAATGTACAGGCGTAGATCCATACCCTCTTCTGGGATTGCGGTACAATCTTAAGATTAATTAAATTATTGGTGCTTGTGGTTCCCCCTAATTGCCAGCTAGTACCACAGTTGAAATACCTCCCTGGTACCAGTAGTCCCCCCACCTCTGATCGTCAGCCCACAGTACAATGGAACTACATCCCTGATTCCCAGTGGCCCCAACCCCCCCACAGCACCAAACACCCCCCAGTCACCCTGTCATTCCCTTCAGTACTGGGGGTGCATACGGTGACTTACACAGCCCTCCTCACACTTCCTCAGCTGGCCACCATATGTCCAGGCAGGAAACATGCCTCTTATTTATAGGACAGGGTGACGTCACCCTAAGATATTAAGATAAGCATTTGAAACAATGTAGAGAGGACAGGTTGCACTAACCTCAGGGGATAATGGGACAAAGCGCATATTATGAAATAAATTTGGCATAGAATCAGTGTCAGAATTTTCAGTCTTTAGCTGCAGACAGTGCACAGAAATAAAAGAGCTGAAATTAAAATAATTTAACTCGAAATGGAAACTGGAACATTAAGAAGTATATAGATATATATATTTCAAATGAAGTAGGAGAGGGCAAAAAAAATGAATCAATGGAAGATATCAGAGCAGTAAAGGCAAAGAGAATATGAAGATGAAGACGAGTTGAACTGATGCACTGTTGAAGAGGATGAAAATAAAACAACAGATAAAACTGAAGTCACAAATAATTATTCAGTTGAATTAGAAGCCCAAATACAATATATTCCACCACCCAAAAAAATCAAATCTACATACAGCGAGATTCTGTCTTAAAATATACAGATAGATACATAGCTAGAGGGAATAAATACAATACCACTTGTAGTTGCTTCCTAGGGGGAAAAATAAAAGACACTAAGAATATGATACCGAGCATAGTCAAAGAGGAAATAGCCAAACCACACAGAGCTATACATGCTGGAGCACATAATTTGGGGAGACAGAAAACACATGAGGTGACAGATGAATATAAGGCCCTGTCCACACTACCTTCTCAGTAACGTTACAGACTGACTAAACCATTATGGGATTTTCTTAAAACGGTTCACGTCCACATCTGTAACATTACCGCTACCGCTTTTGGATCCTATCAGAGGTAGTCTTGAGATCGGAATGGGAACTGTTATACTGTTTGTAATGGTTTGCTTACCAGTGCGGATGCTCGTCTAGTGGGCAACATGGTCCTCCTTGCTACCAGAATACCGCAGTACCATTCTTAAAACTGGTACAGCAAGCAAGGAGAATTACATCAATGCAGACCCAACAGCACCAGCTTGTAATGTTTTCAAAAACATTACCACTGCAATATGGACACATCATAATGGTAACGGCTGTAACGTTTTTGAGAATGTTACAGCACAACATTTTGTAGTGTGGACAGGGCCTACAGTAAAAGTCTAAGGATGGTACTGAAAGAAAAAAAACTACTGCAGATCCCCAGAGCAGGTAGAATGAAAAATTAACGAAAGATATAAATAACTGCCTGCATCGGTGGGCAATAAAGAATAATTATAAATGTATACCACCATGGGAGATTTTTGAGGGAAATATAGACAGGTTTAGTACAGCTGGACTACATATTAGTAGAAAAGGAAGTAGCATTCTGGGAAATAAAATCAAAACAGAAGTGTTTTGATAAGTTTTTCAACTAACAATGGGGGCACTGAATAAAATAAATAAACAAAATCATGGAATTGCTGCCCCACAATTTAAAACGGGAATAAAAAAGGATAAACTCTAAACAGTAATTACAAATGCTAGAAGTTGAAACATTCAGAAAACTGGAACTGGAAATATTAATATAGGAAAAAGACACTGACAATAGTGACCATGTCAGAAACCTGGTGGAGTGAGGAGATGAAGTGAAGAAGGAAAAGACGCGATATGCATTCAGGTAAACTCCCACTTGGGGAAGAAAGGTAACTCTGGGAGCAATCTACAAGGCATGTAACACAGATAATATTTATAATCAATCATTGGTTAAAGAAACTCAAAATACAGTAAGTCAGAATTTGGGGATGTAATCATAATGGGAGATTTAAAGAGCTAGTGTACTGCCTAAAACTAATTTTAGTTTTTAAAAGTCATCAACCCTTACCTTTTATGTCTGAGGTACTTTTTATTTTCCCTTTGGTTAATTAGAAGATTGTTGACCTGATGTTAGTAGGAGTAATGTGTAAAATAACACTTCACCTGGTAGCTGACATATCTAGCTCTATTCCCCATCACTATCTCATCAGCATTGTGACGTCACCGACTGTGACATCACTGCTGCTTAGGAACAGCCACTCAGTGGCTGCCAGGTCAGTCACCTGTGATGTCAGTGTCAGTGAGATCACAATGCTGATGATGTACCGTGGGGATTACAGATAGGTATGTCAGCTGCCAGACTGAGAGCTATTACACACATCTAACAAAATATTATCACATAGAAAACGTGTTAATGAGCAGAGGGAAAAAGAAAAAAAAAATTCAGATATAGAAAGTTACATCTGATTACTTCTTAAAATTTGTAATATTTTCCTGCCTGTCTGTTTTGCTTCCACTAGCTCTTTAAACCTTCAAAACATGAACTGGAATACTATGAGTACAAACTTACCACATTAAAAATTATTTGTAGATATCTTCACAAACCTAGGTTTAGTAAACAATAAGACATGATGGAGTGTGGGTTGTTGTCTGATAAGAGCACGCCCCAGGTGCATTGTGAGGCACGAGGTGCTTGTGCTGAGTGCCTTCAGCACCTAGGAAGTGCTCTTATCAGACAACAACCCACACCCTGGAGTGTCTTATTGCATTTACAAAATAGGTCCAGCTATTAAATATAAAAAAATAATAAAATAAGTAAATAAAAAAATACCATGAATGTATTATTTCTGGCAGTCTGAGAGAAAGTAGTTCTCTTTTTGTGCCATACAAACAGGGTTACTGTATGTATTATCTATGGGAACCAGCAGAGGGCACTTGGTTAATGTGCCATATAGTTCCCCCAGAACCAGAAAAAACTGAATTATTTTCCCTTTTCTTTCTTTTAGTTCTGGGATCCCCATCCCCAAACTGTACTGTTCCTCAGTTGTAATAGTGTAACCAGGGTGCCGTGGGTGGGGATGTTTTTATTATTTAGCGCCCGATGCCTCCATTTTCGTAACCCACTACCTGGCTAGCCTGGGTTCGGGGAGAAAACATTCGCTTGGCATCAGGGCTAGGTTTGCATTTCTGGACAGGGTCACCCAAGTAATTCTGGACACAGGAAGCAAGAACTGAGAATGTCCAAACCAGGAGTGGGATTCTAAAGTGGGGCTTTTATTCACTTCAACACAAGAATACAAAGCAGGATGGACCCCCACGGGGCTACACTCACTGGTTATGCAGATCTATGGAGATCAGAACACATCTTCTTCATCATCACATAACCCTCAGGTTTTGAACACACTGGGCTCACATGCCCAAACTGGCACTCTCGCTCTTGGATTCCCTGGCATGGCACTCGGCCAGCACTAGTACACATTTCCATATGTCATGGACTTTTGGTGGTGGCTCCCTCAACCACCCCTGTGCACTTCTAGCTCTAAAGAGAGAAACACATCTTAATCCCATGTCTGGGTACTTTCTGCAGACACTGGCCAAGTGCCTGGGAGAAAGCTATAGGTGCCCAAAGTGAATCCGCCAAGGTAAATCTGGTTACTCCAGATGGGGGGGTCTCCCACCTCTTGTCCCCAAATCCATACCCGGCCATTCATTTGGAGTCAACACTTTTCCTTTGAACTCTCTGTTTGTAGAATGCTATCTCGAAATGTATATCACATTTAACAATCTACTGTCCATGTAATTGGTGTCCTGACTTGCAGCTTTCTCTAAGTGGCTATGTCCATCCCTGTAGACCCCCACCATTTAGATGCATTTCAAGCCATACACATAACTTCAAGTACTGTGTAACCAGGTTCCGATGTAAAGGGTTTGATGTTATTATTTAGTGTCCAGTGCCTCCATTTTTATAACCCATTACCTGGTGAGCCTGGGTTCAGGGAGAAAACATTCATTCAGCATCAGGGCTAGGTTTGCACTTCTGGACAGGGGCACCCAAGTAACTCCAGACACAGGAAGCAAGAACCGTGAATGTTCAAACCAGGAGTGGGATTCTAAAGTGGGGCTTTTATTCACTTACACACAGGAATACAAAGCAGGATGGCTCCCCCACGGGGCTACACTCATTGGTTGTACAGAACTATAGAGGTCAGAACACATCTTCTTCTTCATCATCACAACAACTTTTACCCTCAGGTTCTGAACACACTGGACTCTTAGCCCGAACTGGTACTCTCTCTATCCTGGATTCCCTGGCATGGCCCTCGGCCAGCTCTGGTACAGTCTTCCATATGGCATGGACACTTCTGCTGGTGGCTCCCTCTACCACCCATGAGCACTTCCAAGCTCTAAGGGAAAACACACATCTTAATCCCATGTCTGGGTACTTTCTGCAGACACTGGCTAAGTGCCTGGGAGAAAGCTATAGGTGCCCAAAGTGAATCTGTAGAAGTAAATCTGGTTACTCCAGATGGGGGGTCTCCCACCTCTTGTCCTCAAATCCATACCCGGCCATTCATTTGGAGTCAACACCTTTCCTTGTGAAACTCTGTTTGTAGAATGCTGTATCGAAAAGTATATCACATTTAACAATCTACTGTCTCTGGTAACTGGTGTCCTGACTTGTAATGTTCTTTAAGCAGCTATGTCCATCCCTGTAGACCCCCCACTGATTAGATGCATTTTAAGTCATACACAAACTTAAGTACTGTACTTGACTGTCCTTTCCTGACCCACAGTAGCAGATACTTAACACAACAGTCTCAGCTAAAACAAGGCTCTCTGGCAGAGCAGACTCACCCTGGTTCGCAGGTGCCCATGGGCTTTTCTCACAGGAAAAACAAAACATACTTCTCAGTGCCTCAGCACAAATCTTCTCAGGCAGCTTTTCTTCCTCCAGCAGGGCCTGGGAAATTGCCCCTGAAGAGCTGGTCTTGTCTCCCCTCCATCCCTCTCAGGGATGGGGCACTGGAACATCTGGGGGACTTTCTCAACCACTTCAACAAGTATTCTTCTGTGTCCTTCTCTAGGGCAAGAACACACACCCTCTTCTGTGGTAGCTCTGAACAGAACTGGGGGTTCTGAGGGACTGCCAACTGCAGGGCACCTCCTCCCTCCACTGAGTCTCCCACTAGACTACTACTGACTGAATTTGAAAACCCCAACGTTCTAACCTAACTCCCTGCTGCAACATTCAACTGTGGCTTATGCTACTGCAAGAATTCTATATGATGTCATCCCTCCAGCTCAGCTGAGACTGAGGACAGAGTGAGACAGTGTGTGAAACCCATTTAACTGGTGTCTCACAAGCTGCCTTTCCCTGCCACTAGATCTAAGTGGGATTCTAGTAACCCCGGGTGATGGGAGTTACAACTGTACTTGGCTGTTCTGTCCTGACCCCACAGTAGCAGATACTTCACACAACTGTCTGGGTGAAAACATGGGCTCTGTGTCAGAGCAGACTCACCATGGTTCACAGGTGCCCAGGGCTTCTCTCACAGAAAACACACATTTGGTACCTCAGTACAAATTCTACAGTCAGGCAGCTTTCCTTCTTCCAGCAGGGCCAGGGCATTGCTTCTGAAAAGCTGGTATCCCCCCCCCCCATCCCTCCAGAGATGGGGCACTGGAACAAACCAGGCAACGGTCTCAACCACTTCTATTGGTTTCTTGTGTCCTTCTCTAGGGTGAGAACACACACCCTCTTCCTGTGGTAGCTCTATTACAGAGCTGGGCTCTGAGGGGCTGCCAACTGCAGCACACCTCCTCCACCTGAGTCTCCCACTAGACTTCTACTGAACTCACTTTGAAAACCCCAACGTTCTAACCTAACTCCCTGCTGCAACATTCAACTGTGGCTTATGCTGCTGCAAGAATTCTATAATGATGTTATCCCTCCAGCTCAGCTGAGACTTAGGACAGAGTGAGACAGTGTGAAACCCATTTAACTGGTGCCTCACAAGCTGCTTTTCCCTGCCTGCCACTAGATCTAAGAGGGATTCTAGTAACCCCGGGTGACAAGGGGGTTACAATAGCATTGTGGAAAGCCATGACTCAGAGCAATTGTGTCAGTGAAGCAAAAGCTTACGTAATTAGATGTGGCCATTTCTGTTTCTTCAGTCATAGTTCAGGCTTAGCACTACTGCCTGATGGTGCACTTTAAAAAAAAAGAAAAGGATTGTACAGGTTGTGAGTGAGGTCACGAGAGGGGGAACAGAAATGTCTCAGTGACCATTATACTTTAGTTGTGTGGATGGCAAGTGAGTGATCAGGTCTCCAGTGTGGAGCACAGAGCTGGATTGCAGGAATAATAGATGACAGATGAGTGCTGCAGAGGGGAAGGGTCTGTCACAGAGTTGCAGTGAGTTGTCCTGAGCAGCAATCGGCAGGAGGAGTGAAAAACAACGGTGGCATGGGTTTGAACCACCGAAGGACTGAAAGCTGCTGGCAGTGATGGTTTATCCCCAGTGTAAGTGCTGAAAGTTGTACGTTTGTAACTGAAATTGTAGAATCAAGCTCCGTGAACTGGGTGCTTTTGGCATCATCAGGTACCGACTTCCAGGTCTGAAGACTGAAAGCAGTGCTCTCATCTGATGGTGTGAACTTATGAAAAAAAAAACAGAGCCAGATGGTTTTTAAACATTAGAGGGGAAGGGACAGTAGCAACTGACTGAGACTCCATGATCTTGGCACTATGTACAGCATGGGGGGGGAGCCATGAAGCAGGCTGGTACTAGGAAAGAGTAGTGTAGGAAATGATTATTTCAGGCATGGATATGGGGGCTGTGCTGCATCTTGGTTGGCATTAAAAGTGACAGCTTCAGAGATGTTGTTCTATAAAGACATGGATGTTAGCCAATCTGAGGCAGAACCCCCATTTTATAAATACAGTTAATTGACAAACCCACGAGGGGGAAACAACATTTTAGATGTAGTTTTAAGTCATATACCTGAAAAGATTACAAATGTCAGTATACTGGAACCACTGAGCCTAAGTGACCATAATATGATCAAAATTAATTCAATGATTACTACTAAAACTATAAAAGGCATAGCTGTAGTATTTAATTACAAAAAGCCAAGTATAATGAGATCATGCATGAACCTAAAAACTGGGAATGGGAGAAAGAAATTCTAAAGTTAAACACAGAAGAAGGATGGAAAGATGTTAAAAACAAATTTCTGGATCTAGAAAAAATACACCCCAGTTAAAAAAAAACAAACTCTACAGTGAGAAAGAGAAGATTCTGCAGTGGTATGCTGCAAAACTTAAAAAAAAATCAAGAAGAAAGAAAGGGCGTTTAGGAAAATGAAATCAGATTAATCATAAATAAATATAAGCAGATACAAAAAGGAACAAAGGGAAACAAAGAACATAATAAGAAAGGAAAATTCAAAAACATAATTCAATTTGGCACATACAAAAGACAACGCTAAGACGTTTTATGCGTATGTGAATAACAGTAAAAACACAGATAAAACAGTTGGTCCAATAATTAAAAATGATGTGGTAAATATCAGATAAAAAAGTTAAATCAAACATACTTAATGATTATTTTGCTTCAACATTTACTGGTAAACCTAATAAGTAAACTGAAAACATAACTGGAATTGACTTAGATCATGTGTTTGACCAATATGACATTCTAAAGCTGATATTGGAGCTAAAGTTGAACAAACCTGCTGGACCAGATGGATTGCACCCTTTGCTGCTACATGCAACACAGCAGAATATATTATTGATCCATTAACCCATATATTTAATATATCCTGTAGGACAGGGAGGTCTCTGAGAATTGGAAAAGGGTGACTGTGGTATCCATTTTCAAAAAGGGTGCTAGATCGAGCATTGAAAAATATAGACTGATCAGCTTAATGGCAATCCTGGAGAAAATAATGGAGAAGTTTATTTAACTAAAACTTGAATAGTACATAGCCAATATGGGATTATCAGAGTCATTGTAACATGGTTTTAAAAACCAGATGATGCACCACAAATATGATAAGCTTCTGTGAAGAAATTAAATCAAAATTAAATTTAAAAAACTGCTATGGATGTTATTTATCTTAATTTCAAAAAAGCTTGATATCATCCCACATGATAGTTTGAAAAATGAATATCAGCACATATTACACCCAATATCATAAATTGGATTAAAAACCGGCTACACAACAGACATTAGCAAGTTTGTATGAAAGGAACCTTGTCAGGAAGAAGGGAGGTGACAAGCGGTGTCCCTCGAGGATCAGTGCTGGGACCCACATTGTTCTCATCTTTTATTTCAGACATTGGTAGAGGTGTACAAGGAATATTATCAAAATTTGTGGATTGTAAGGGGTTATTTAAATGTAATACTGCTCCCCTTGACATGTGTAGGTGCTGACAAAGTAAACTACATGCATTTACAAGGTGCAACTGCTCCCTACTGCTGTGTATAGCCATTAGTAGTCATGCAGCCCCTCCTCTACTTAGAGTCATAAAAATGCTGTCATTTGGAGTGGGCTGCAGCGGGAGCTGAGCAGCTTTCACTAACATGGAAGTGAGATCATGGATAATGTAAGCAAAATTTCTTCTAAATGCTTGCATAAAAATTCAGACTATGAGCGATTTAGGTCCTCGGGTCAGGCAACTTCTTGCCATGAGTTGCCTAACCTGAGGTGTCAGTACCTCTTTAATTTCATTAAAACAGGTTGATGGTTGAAGGTGAATAATTTTTCTGTACTATGTCAACTTTACCCCAAGACAGTCCATGCTTTCAGCTTGAATCTTAGCATGAAAGATATCTAAAATATGGATAATTTGGTTTTGATTTTGAGTGAATACCCATTTCTGATTTTGTGTCTTTGATCTTATAACCAGCCACATTTAAAAATGTATTATTTTCTTCATTTATTCTAAAGTGTTTTGAATTGTTTTAATTGGTTATCAACCATCACTGAACAGCCCTCCGGTGGCAACCCACAGCCCCATCACCCACTGCCTAGTCCTTATGCCAACTACTTACTTATCACTTTGTGTGAGTGGGTGCCACGGCTGGTAGAGCAGAGGCTGCAGGGATGCCAGTAATCATGTTTCTGCTTGAGGTTTTCCTTGCTTTTGTTCCTGTCCCTTGGGGTGTCACTCACTCACCCGACCTGAGGGGACAAGTTCCTGATCAGAGAGAGTGCTGCCACAAAGGCCTACAGCCAGACAGGGCCTAGGGGACAAGCTCTTACACAGTAAGCATAGCCTATAGGGAATCGCCTGTATCCCTGGGTCAGTAAGGCACTAAGTGAGAATAGGGAGAGTTACAGTTACTATGTGCTACAAGTGGTACCTGTTCCTGTAAGTTATTTCAGCCTGCATCCAGCAGGTTCAGCACAGCATTTACCAGCAACCAGGTCATGTTCAAGAACCATTAACTCCAGGGTTTGACTGCTATCTCCCAAGGGTCAAAGGTTTTGCCATCTAAATTCCAGCCCTCATAAGGAAAGTGGTACATCATTTTCAATTTATTTTGCAGGATTAGTTCAGGCCCATAGCCAGGACATCAACAAAGAGGTGGCAGACTGCATGACAAGGGGGGGAAGTTGTGCTTGACTTTTTGTACAATCTAAGAAACAGGAAAAATAGCTGGAACACACGGGGGGGGGGGCAAAGAAGTTTAAGGGGGAAGGCAATGCCCTCTCATGGCCCCCTGTATCTATGGGCCTGGACTAGTTCAAGACAGACACTCATCTGCCATACAGGAATTTGTGATTCCAATATGCTAATAAACAGACAACTGACCATCAATTAAAGAGACTTTGCTCAGAGAGTGAGGATGGATTTGAATGACTTGCTTCGAAGTATTTGTTAACCAAATGTGATTTCTATGCCTCAGTGATTGCTATATAGTAAATGCTATGAGAAGTTTAAGCAATAAACCACAACAGGGTGTGGGTTATGCTGGGATTTACCCACACCTGGCGTGGTTTGGTCACAAGGCCGCAAATCCTAGCATAACCCACAACCTGGAGTGGTTTATTGCGATTATACTATGACCCCCATCATTTTTTGTAAAAACCAAAATTACAGAAAAAAAACATTTTTTGTCATTTTTAATTGTTTGTATTTTATTTATTGTTGCATCAGGAAAAATAGTTCCCTGTTGCAAGGTATGAAGAAGATCCCCTCCCCGAACTGAGATGGTCCTGTTTTTAACAATACTGTTTTAGTGTTCTTTTGTTTGTTTGTTTTAATTTTTATTATACCTGTCATAGAGTACAGGTGGGTATCGACAGAGGTGAGTGCCTGGAACAGCGAGAGGTATTTTGTCAGCACTGCTGAATAAACGAGAGGTGACGCTGACTGTTAAGAGAGGTACTGCTGACACTTACTTCCGGAGGTTACCTGCATGGAGCAGGTTCTCGAAAACAGCGAGCTGAGGGTAATTAGGTGGACAAACAATGTCGAGAACTGGGGAAAGTGTAATTGAGTCGGGGTCCAGGCAAAGTAGAGGGTGGTTCAGCAGCCATGTGTAGCAGGGAGGAAGAGAACTGAAAGTCGCGGTCAGTGTTCGCTTTTTTTTTTAAACCAATCGGGAGAACGGCAGTTTAACGTGTCACTTGGCTTTTTTGTTCTTCCTCTTCTTTGAAGCATTTTGGAGAGTGGAACTTTAATGTGGTGAGCATCGCATTGAAAAGGAGTGTAGGTCCTGTCCACACTAGGGCACCTGTAACGTTACTGGCAGGGTAAAACGTTACAGGTGCTCTGAAACATGGTTCATGTCCACACCCGTAATGTTTTCAAACCATGTTTGACAACCATGTTTAAACCCTGATCGTATAAGGTTTTTAGCATGATTTCCAACACAGTTTGAAAACAAACTTGCTTACATAAGCAGTGTGGACGGGCGTCGGTACCGTGTTCAGCCTCTGCTGCCAATGTAGTCCTGCAAAGAGTCATGGTTCACTGCCCCCTCAAGTCAACATGGATTGGATCAGAAACTGGGTTTGCCTTTGAAGTGTGGACGCAATTGGGAACTGTGCTAAAACATGGTGGGACAAGTGAGGACACACAAGCATGGTATGTTTTAAAATGTTTTTAAAAACGTTACTGCTGAACCATGTTCAATGTGGACAGGGCATAAAAACACAGAAACATAGACTTTGAAGGCAGACAAGGACCGCTTGGCCCACCCAGTCTGCCCATTATTATTACTACATGATGGAGGTCACAGGTCATTTGTAAGTTCTGAATGGGACTTGTGCTCCGAGTGAGTGTGTGGTGTGGGGACACAGACTGGAAGTGCGGGTGGGGGTTGGTGATGCAGGGCACAGGCACGGAGTACAAAGACAGCCATGGTCTGACTTACAGTCAGCGACAACTGAAGCTGGATTCAGTTACTAGGCAGAGTCTGATTTTTTTGGCAGTTACCTGTGACAAGATGTTGAAAAACAAAACTCCATCAGCTAGTTTGTTTTAGGGAAGGTACTGAGAATATTTGGAAAGGGTGACGTTTTCTCAGTTTAACATCGCGCCTTAATGAGGAGACAATATGGTGGCTCTTCTTGCTTGTTCAGGGGTCGGAATGATTTAGAAAACGTGGGGATTCAGATGCAACTGACTGGCACCTTTTGCATGCTAGGATTTACAATGACAGAAAGGTGCCAGTCAACCAATCAGAGTCCCCGATTCTGGGACCCTATTGTATAATACGGTATAAGTGAATGTTAAAGTGTTAGATATCAGGGAAGGGTATTTGAGTAAAATGGGTGAGTGAGCTGACTGAGGTGGGTATAGGCATGGTAGCCACTGCATGCCCTAAAGGCATCCGTAAGAGAAAGTGCAGTAGCTGAGCTTTGGGGGGGGGGTGTAGTGCTGGTGGTTCTGATAATATTTGAGGGCTAGTGAGTACTGGTATAGCCTACAGTCTCCAGTTGTAGCAGGTACCAACTTGTGGAAAAAAGAACACAGAGTTAAGTATACACACATAGAGTTTCAGTTACAGTCAATTTAAAAGGTTAATTAGAAAAGTGCTGTTTTATTTTTTTGCAAGATGTGTCTGTCACACTGGCAGAACAGTTCAGTAAATGTACCTTTGTTTCACTCGAAAAACTGTGTCTGAGGCATACTTCAAAGGTATCCAAGTCTTAAAATTCTTCTTGTCTCTAGTCACAGTACAGTACTGCACCTTCACTCATGCACAGGTTCCCACAACTCTCTGGTTGGTAAAACAGGTATGCATATCTGCCAGTGGTAGTAGGTGGCAAGAGATGTAAATAAACCAAAGACAACGAGTGGCTTGCCTTACATGCCCTGGTACATGGCCCCCCTATTATAGAGTAGCATCCACTACCTCAACCACCACACCACAGGGCTGGCTGTTTTGTGGGTGTTCTGATAATAGCAAGATGTCATCTGCGTATGCTTTTGATTTTATTTCCAAATTCCCAAATTTTAATACCTTTTATGTCTAGGTTTTCTCTCATTTCCATTAATAGTATCTCAATAGCCAGGACAAAAACGGTCAGGGATTGGTGACAACCTTGTCTTATTTGCCTGTATAACCTAAGTTCCTTTGAAAAGCTATTGTTAACTTTCAGTTTTGTTCTGGAGGAAATCGCAAACAACTTTCAGCGAAGCAATAAATTCATCCAGAAAGTCCCAAATCTTCAGTACAATAAAGACAGACTTCGATCATATCAAATGCTTTTGTCACAGTGAGTGAAAGTAACACAGTCTCAGTTTTATTTAGAAACATAGAACTGACAACAGTTAAGGACCTCTTGCCCATCCAGTCTGCCCATTTTCCCTACCCATTTCATATACCGCAGATCCTAAATGATCCGCGGCTTACCCTTTCTTTCCTATCGCCAGAGTTCCTTTATATCCGTCCCGTGCGTTTTTGAATTCCCCTACCATTTTTGCCCCCACAACCTCCACAGGGAGGCTGTTACATGCATCCACCATGCTTTCCATGAAAAAAATACTTTCTCATGTTACCCCTGAGTCTACACCCTTCTATTCCCATATCATTACCGCTTGTTCATGAACACCTTTTTTATGAAAGATGCTACCCTCTTGCACCTTATGTATGCCCTTCAGGTATTTGAAAGTCTCCATCATGTCCCCTCTCTCTCTCTCTCTCTCTCTCTCTCTCCTTTCTTCCAGGGAATACATAGAAAGATACTCTAGTCAGCCCTCTGGTGCAGCCCCTGCACCATTTTTGTCACCCTTCTCTGAATCACTTCTACTTTGTCTATGTCCTCCTGGAGATGCGGCCTCCAGAACTGGACACAATACTCTAGATAAGGTCTCACCAATGTTCTGTACAGTGGCATTACCACCTCCCTCCTTCTGCTGGTGATATCACTCCCTATGCATACCAGCATTCCACTGGCTCGCCTCACAGCCTTTTCACATTGTTTGGCAACCTTTAGGTCATCAGATATGATTATCCCCGGGTCCCTTTTCTGTTTGGTGGCTGTCAGTACCTTCCTCCCATCATACATAGATACATAGACAGTGTCGGCAGATAAGGGCCTATGACCCACCCAGTCTGCCCATTTGAGCTTGTAAGTTCAGTTTATGTTTTCCTAGAAGTCTGTTGCCCCTTACTCCTGACCTCCAGAATTCCTTTATGTCTATCCTATGCATTCTTAAATCCCGTGATTGTTTCAGCCCCCACCACTTCCTCTGGCAGGGTGTTCAACTTGTCCACCACCCATTCTGTGAAGAAATTCTTCCTCATGTTTCCTCTGAATCGTCCTCCCTCCAACTTCATCCCATGTCCTCTAGTCCTGGTACATCTTTTTCACTTAAAAATAGTGTTTTCCTGCACCCTGTTCCTCCCTGTGAGATACTTGTATGTCTCTATCATATCCCCTCTCTCCCTCCTCTCCTCCAGGGAGTACATGTTCAGTTCCTTCAACCTGTCTTCATAGGACTTGTGATGCAATCCATGCACCATCTTTGTTGCCCTCCTCTGAACCTTCTCTACCCTGTCTATGTCCTTACGTAGGTATGGTCTCCAGAACTGTACACTGTACTCCAGGTGGGGCCTCACTAGTGTCATGTATAGGAATTATGACCTCCTTTCCTGCTGGTGATGCCCTGCCTATACATCCCAGCATCCTATTTGCTTTACCTGCTGCCTTGTCACACTGTTTCCCTACCTTGAGGTCATCAGAGATAATAACCCCAAGATCCCTTTCCTGTTTGGCATGCTATATCCTCACCCCAACTGATATATTGTGCCAGGGTTTTGTGCCCATATGCATTATCTTGCACTTCTTTGCATTGAATTTCAACTGCCAAACCCCTGACCATTCTTCAAGTTTCTGCAGGTCCCTTCTCATTCTGCCTACACCCTCTGGTGTGTCTACTCTGTTACAGAGCTTTGTGTCATCAGCGAACAGTGAAATTCTGCCTTCTAGGTCCCAAGAATGTCACTGATGAAGATGTTGAATAGGACTGGTCCCAGCACTGATCCCTATGGTACCCCACTGGTCACTCTTCCCTCTATGGAGTGACAGCCATTTACCACCACCCTCTGTGTCCTGCCACCCAGCCAGTTACCTACCCACCACACTACTGTCCTGCCCACACCCATATTCCCCAGTTTGTGTAGTAGTCGTCTATGTGGCACAGTGTCAAAGGCCTTGCTGAAGTCCAGATAGGCCATGTCCACTGCCCTCCCCTGATCCACCTCCCTAGTCACTCAGTCAAAAAATTCAATGAGGTTGGTCTGACATGACCTCCCCCTGGTGAAACCATGCTGCCTTGGGTCCTGTAGTCCATTGACAACCAGATGTTCCACCAATCTCTCCTTCAGTAGTGCTTACATACTAACATACTAAAATGCCAGCAGAATAGGCTTAATGGTCTTTCATGTCTGCTCGTTTGGTCAGCCCCCACCCTGGGTGCTGACCTTGCTGTCCCCCTCGCCTTCTCTGGCTTCTCCCTTCCCAGTTCCGGATATTCTTGCTGCATTGGATTTTGCTTCCTGAACCCTTCCCCTGTACCTGTCCCACCCCCTCTTGAACCCCTCCACTGTCTCTGCCTCCACCAGCCCCCTAGATAGTGCATTCCATGGCTCTACCACCCTCTCAGTGAAGTAGCACCTCCTCCTTTCTCCCCTGAATCTTCCCCCCTCCAGCTTCCACCCATGCCCTCTAGTGGCCCCCTCCTCCTTCCTTCGAAGCACCCTCACTGTTCCTCCCCTATTTACCCTGTTCATGTACCTGAAGACCTCTATCATGTCCCCCCGGTCCCTTCTTCTTCCAAAGTGTACATATTTAGCTCTTCGAGCCTCTCCTCATAGGTCCTGTCCCCCAAGCCCCAAATCATTTTGGTTGCCCTCCTCTGGACCCTCTCCAGGAGTTAATGTCCCTCTTTAGTGGACTCCAAAAACTGCACTTGAGTACTCCAGGTCGGCCTCAGCAGCAGTTATACAGAGGGGGTATCACTTCCCTCCCTTCTGGAGGTGATCCTCAGCGATGCATCCCAGCATCCTGTTGGCCTTGGCTGCCCTCCTACAAGTCTCAGAGTTGTTCATCTTGACATCCACTACCACCCCCAGGTCCTCTCAGCCATTGAGACTTGTAGTATTTCCCAGGGTGTACACTTGGCCTGGGTTTCTGGCCCCAGGTGGAGTACCTTGCATTTCCCTGCATTAAACCTCAGCTTCCACTTTCTAGACCATCTTTCCAGAGCCTCCAGGTCCTGCAGGGCCACCCTCCCTCCTCCCCATCCACCACCGCTCAGTTTCGAAAGTCATCTGCAAAGAGACTCATCTCACTCCTGATTCCTGTCCTTATGTCAGATAATGTAGCATTGAACAGAAGGGGCCCAAGGACTGATCCCTGTGGGACCCCACTAATGACCCTCCTTGGGAAGAGACTATCCCACCAACTACGACCTCTGATCCGGTCCTGAGCCAATTGCTCTATCCATCGGATCATCTGGTTTCCCACCCCCATTTCTCCTAGTTTATCCAACAGGCCCATGTGAGGAACAGAGTCAAATGCCTTGCTGAAGTCTAGAAAGAGGACATCCACTGGTCTACCCAGGTCCAAGGCACTTGTCACCCAGTCATAGAACTCCACCAGGTTTGTCTGACATGATTTCCCCAGGATGAATCCATGCTGTCTATCATCCAGGCACCCTGACTTATCCAGGTCCCCCCCTAGCCTCTCCTTGACAATGCCCTCCATCACCTTGTCCACCACTGATGTCAGGCTGACAGGCCTGTAGTTCCCTGCCACCTCCCTTGATCCCCCCTTGTGGATAGGCACTACATGCACCACCTTCCAGTCTTGGGGCACCCACCCTGTCCTCAGAGAGATGGTGAAAAGCTCTGCCAGGGGTTTCGCCAGGACATCTGCAAGTTCCTTCAGCACCCTAGGATGTAATTTATCCGGCCCCGGTGCTTTCTCCGTCTTAAGGGAGCTGAGGGCTTCCCTCACTCTCTCTGCTGTGATTTCCACTTCCAGTACCTCTTCTCCTGCTTAGCCCTCCCCCACCTGCCAGTGATGCCCCCTCTCCCCAGACCTGCCGACTGGTAAGGGCCCCTCCTCATTATCTCTGTCTCCTCCCATGTATGATGCAGCATCCCATTTTCCTGGTGAAAACTGAGGTGAAGTACTCATTTAGTACCTCAGCCTGCTCCTCTGGGTCTTGTGCCCATCTCTTCCCTGATTTAATCCTGCTAATCTGCCCTTCACCCTTCGTCTTTCCCCAATGTATCTAAAGAACCCTTTTCCCTCTCCTAATTTCCCTGGCCAGGTTCTGCTCCTTCCTTGCCTTAGCCACCCTCACCACTCTAGTGGCCCTTCTAGCCATCAGCTCATACCCCCGATCCCTTTCACTCCTTGAGCACTTGAATTCTTATAGGCTGCTTTCTTTCCCCGATCACCTCCTGGACCCCTGGTCCACCAACAGGGTTTTGGGCCCTACTGCATTTTCGTCTTACTCTTGCACAGGTGCTGGTAGCATCCTGCACCCTCTCCTGATGATTTCCCACCTACTATCAGCGTCCATGTCTGACCCAATCCCATCCAAATGCTCCTTAAGGATCCTTCCCATTTCCTTAAATCCACCCTGAAGTCGGTTACTTCCGTCTTTGTGCAGCCTTCTACCCTCCTAGGTCCAGGCAGAACCAGACCGTGGCATGGTCACTCCCCGCCAATGGGTCCTTTACCTCCAGGCCCAATCTAGTCACTGTCTGCCAGGACCACATCCAGTACTCGTTCTCCCTGGTCGGTTCCTCACCTGCTGAGTTAGGAACGCATCTTGAAAGACATCCAACAACCTCTGTTCTCTGGTCACAGAGGATGTCATAGTCTCCCAGTCTGTTCCTGGCATGTTTAAGTCCCCCAACACCACCACCGTTCCTCTGCCCAGTCTGCAGTGTCTCCTAACATCTGCCACCAGACTGTCCTCCAGCTCCTCCGCCAGGGCAGGGGGTCTATACACCACTCCTATTTTTACTCTTGCCCCCCCTTGTTATCAAGGTGACCCAAATTGCCTCCACGGTTCCCTCTGCCTCCTCTACTCCCCTATGCCAATGCAGTTTTTACTATCATTGCTACCCTCCTCCCTTCCCTCCCCCTGTCCTTCCTGAACATAGTGTAACCCTCCAGGTTCAGGTCCCAGTCATGTCTTGCAGTGGCTCAAGTCTCAGTGACTGCTGCCACATCCACTGCTCCCTCAGTTAACATCACCTGGAGCTCAGGCATTTTATTGCCCAAGCTCCTGGCATTTAGCAGGACTACCTTCCACCTTTCCCTATAGTTCCATTTCCCTGCTCGTGTTCCCTTAGGGATCTGTTTTCTCCTGGTCTGCACTTTGCCAGTTGGTCTTTTCCTGCAATCCTCCTGGTCCCCAGGGGTGGAGACAGAGTCCCTCCCTTATCGGCATCCCTTGACTGCCTTTTCTCCCATCCCACCCCCCTTCACAAGTTTAAACCCCACTTTTCACCAATGAACTCCTCTATTTTCAACTTAAGGATTCCCCTTCCCTCCAAATTGAGATGTAGTCTATCTCTAGCATACAGCTCCTTATCCTCCCAGGTCTCCCCCCAATCCCCCATCAACCCATACCCTCTGGCCTCACACCACTCCCTGAGCCACTGGTTTATCTCCCTAATTTTTCTTTTGTGTTCCCCACTAGCCCTTGGCACTGGCAGGATTTCTGAGAAGGAAACTGTGCATCCTATGTCATGACAGACCCTGGTGAGCTCCCTGAATCTTGCCTGTATCTCTAGCTCGCTATTTCCCTCAATGTCATTTGTGCCCAGGTGGACCAGTATGTCTGGGGAACCTCCACAAGTCCTTGCCAGCTGATATACCTTAGCGCTTAGCTCCTTGTGCACCGTTAGTCCAGGGAAGCATCTTGTTCTAACTGGCCAGGCTTCTCCTCCTATCCCATTTGATACCCCTGATCATAGAACTCCCAGCAGGAGCACTCTGACCACTCCTTTTCCTCCATTCCCCCTTCCATGTCCCTCATCCTTTCTACTGGCCCTTCCACCCAGCTGGCTCCTTGTTCCTCCCCTATCTGTGTGTCACATGCCACCCGCTCCTTATTTACCATGGCCACCCCTCCAATCTATGCCTCCTCCTCCTCCTGAGTATCCTTCTGTACCTTGTTAATTCCCCTCACTGCTCACAACTGGTCCTTCTCCCCATCTGCTAAACTAGCCTGGCTCATCCTCCTTCCTTCTTGTCCCATTTAGTTCCTCCTTGCTCGTCATTGCTCCCCTGGCTACCCCCTCAGCTCTCTTTACTGAATCCTCCTTGTACTTCTGGTCCTTCTTTACCTTTCCTCCCAACTGGTGGTCCTCCTTGCGTTTTTCCTCCCTCTTCCCCTGCCCCTCCTGCTCCGATTCACTGCTCCCCCATTCTCCTGCATTCCAGGTCCCCGTTCTTCCTGCTATCTGGCCCCTGCCTCCTGCCCCCACTCCCACACCCTTTCCGTCTCTAACCACCTCTGTCATGGCTACATCCCCCCTCATCCTTGAGCAGAAGAAGAGAATTGAGCCAGTTGCTAAGAGTATAAGGTCTGATCCACCTCCCTGCCTTGCTTCCTTCTGTCCAGCACTGGCTATCCGCCTACTTCCTGAGAATGTTGTCCCTCCCCCCCTTTGTGAGGGTCCCCAGTTACCTGCCTGCTTCCTGGTAGTGTCCTTTGGGCCGTTCTCTGCCAGGGTCCCTATGTGGACCCCTGAGGGCCTCTCCTGCACTCCTTTCCCTATACCCCCACCCCAGTGCTTGGTGCAACCCTGTGGGAGATTTCCAGCCCCCTTCCCCAACCATACCACCCCCTTCCCCAGCTTTCTCCTCATCCCCGCAACCTCCTCCCTAAGCTGTGCTAGCTGGTAGCACACTGGGCAACCACCAAACTTCCAAGCCCAGTCCAGTATCATGGCTGCTCCACACCCTGTGCACCCCACCACTCTCCCAAAGATGCCGGCCCTAATGATGTGTGGTTCCATCCCCTTTCAAATAGGTTTCCTTGGGTGAGCCACCAGGTTCCCTATTCCAAGAATACCCCTACTGCTAATCAGGTCACCCTCTAATCTAGAGCCCGGTCCCACTGTACACCAGTAACTCTGTTACTAGGTGCAGTACAACACATTAAACATGTAAGGAAAATGAACAACTCCCTAAGCTCCTCTCCCGGCCTTTAAATTCAACCCCAGTGGCTAGAACTACATGAGCTGCACCAGCAGCCTTTTCCTCCATTGCAGGGCAGGTCTTCCCCTATAAATTTGCAGACTTCTGAGGGGGGAGACACCTGACAAGAGAGAGTGTATCAGCCCTGTGTCTCCTCCAAGCCCTGCAGCTAAAGAACCAGGCCCAAGCAAATCCCACCAAACAGGTTTTAAATCAGAAGAAATAGGCCTACCAGCTGAGCCTGTTACAAAGTGAAACATCCACAAAAAAGAGCCCCACTTACAGCCACTAAATCAGTTTACAAACATCCAGGATCCCCCAGAACAATACTCTGCTAGCCCTTAGAAGCAAGAAAGAAAAGAAGTAACCTACCAAGTAAAATCCACAAGAACCCTGTGAAAACAGCAGCAGCTACTGTCCTGGAACACAACTGATCCTGCCCCTTCCAGTTCTTTCTGAGAAGACAAAGCAGCTAGCACCTCAACCTGATTCAGCCCTGCCTCCACTCAATTGGCTGGAGTGAGACCTGGCCAGACCATTAACACCCCTCCCCACTATGAACTAACCTTTACAGCTAATGGAGTCAGCACAAGGAATCAAAATTCAAGTCAAGCCCCAAAATATGTTTGCTGCCAAAGAAACAGTTCTCCAATTTAATCAGCTTCACTAACACCAAATCAAACTAGGCTTGAAATTAACAGATATAGGTCTCCAATTCAAATAACCATCTCCAAGCAAATCCCACCAAACAGTTTTAAATCAGAAGAAATAGGCTTCTACCAGCGCAACCTGTTACAAAGTGAAACATCCACAAAAAGAGCCCCACTTACAGCCACTAAATCAGTTTACAAACATCCAGGATCCCCCAGAACAATACCCTGCTAGCCCCTTAGAAGCAAGAAAGAAAAGAACTAACCTACCAAGTAAAATCCACAAGAACCCTGTGAAAACAGCAGCAGCTACTGTCCTGGAACACAACTGATCCTGCCCCCTTCCAGTTCTTTCTGGCTTCCATGATCTTCCCCACTACCGAGGTGAGGCTGACTGGTCTGTAGTTCCCTGCTTCCTCTTTGTTCCCGCTTTTGTATAAGGGGACTACATCTGCTGTCCTCCAGTCTTTGGGTACCTCCCCTGTTTCCAGTGATCAGCTAAACAGGATAGCCAGAGGTTCAGCCACCACCTCTCTTAGTTCTTTAAGGACCCTGGGGTTGCACCCATCTGGCCTCATTGCTTTATCAACTCTTATTACTTCCAGTTCCTTCAGGACCCTTTCTCGTAAGGGACTTGTGTCCATTTCTGCACCATTCTCACCCCTTGTACTCCCTTCAGACCCATTACCCTCCTCTTCCTCAGTAAAGACTGAGCAGAAATACCTGTTCAATATGTCAGCTTTACTGTTGTCATCCTCCACGCAGCCCCCATCCTCCCCCTTCAGTCTCACTATCCCTCCCTTTGTCTTTCTTTTTTCACTTATGTACCTGTAAAAGGTTTTGTCCCCTCTACCCACTGATTTTGCAATGTGTTCTTCTGTCTGAGCTTTGGCTTCCCTACTGACCTCCTGCCTCCCTTTGCTTCTCCTGGTACTTCTCCCTATCCCTTCTGCCTGTGTCTTTTGTATTGCCTGAATGCACTCTTTTGGCTTTCACTTTCTTTGCTACCTCTTTGGAAACCATAATGGTCTCCTCTTCCTTTTCCTCTTGCTAACCTGCTTAATGCATAATTCTGTTGTTCTTGTAATCCCCATTTTAAATACTCACTGTTCCTCAACCCCTGATTCCTGTCCAATTCCCTTAATGCCTCTTTCAAGTATCTCCCATTTTCCCAAAGTCTGCCCCCTAAAATCCAGGATACGTGTTTTTGTGTGGGTTGGTTCTGCTCTTTCTGTGATTTCAAACCACAATGACTGGTGGTCACTGTTCCCCAGGTGCTCCCCCACTGTTACCCCCATCACACTGTCCCTGTTTGTGAACACAAGGTCTAGTATTGCCTTCTGCCGAGTTGGTTCCATGACCAGTTGCTTGAGGAAGGCACCCTGAAGGGAGTCCAGGATAAATCATGTACTCCTCCCCTGCATTTCTGTGCCCCAAATGCATGATCTTGCACTTCTTTGTATTGAATATTAGCTGCCATACCCTTGACTACTCCTCAAGCTTGCTTAGGTCCCTTCTCATTTTCTCTGTCTCTCCTGGAGTGTCAACTGTTGCAGATTTTCGTGTTGTCTGCAAAAAAACATACCTTCCTTTCTAGTTCTTCTGCAATGTCACTTATAAAGACATTAAAGAGGACTGGTCCAAGCACTGATCACTGTGGGGCCCTGCTGGTCAACTCCCTCTCTTTGGATTGAACTCCGTTCACCACCACCCACTATGTCCTATCGCTCAGCCAATTTTTGACCCAATTTGCCACCCTGGGACCCATTACCAGGCTGCCAAGATTGTTTACTAGCCACCTATGTGGGATGGTGTTGAAGGCCTTGCTGAAATCCAGGTAGACCACATCCACCACCCCTCCCTGATCCACCTCCCTAGTCACCCTGTAAAAGAAATCTATCAGATTTGTTTGACGAGATCATCCTGCTGTGAATCCCAGCTGCCTCAGATTCTGTGCTCTGCTGGATTCAAGATATATCACAAACCCTTCTTTTAGTAGTGATTTCATTAGTTTCCCCACCAGCGAGGTCAGGCTGACTGGCTTGTAATTGCCTGCCTCCTCCTTACTCCCACTTTTGTGGAAGGGGCAACATCCACCCTCCTCCAGTCCTTTGGTATTTCATCTGTTTCCAGCAATCTGTCGAACACGGATGTGAATGGTGCTGCCTGTACCTCCCTGAGTTCTCTTCATACACTGGTATGTAACCCATCTGGCCCTATTGCCTTGTCCACCTTCAGATTAATGAGTTCCTTTAGTACTCTGTACTCCGTAAATGGACTGTTGTCCACCTCCCTCCCAGTAGTACTTCTGTTGCCTAACTGTGGTCCTTCCCCTTCCCCTCTCTTGTGAATACTGAACAAAAATATTTCTTCAGGATTTCTGCTTTTTTCTTGGTCCCCTTCTGCACACTCCTCTCCTTCCCTTTTTAGTCTCACAATCCCACCCTTAGTGTTTTTTCTTTCACTAATATATATGAAACAGTTCTTGTCCCCTTTTGTTATTGTCTGGGCTGTTTTTTCCTTCCATTTGCACCTTTGCACTCCTGACTGCTTTTCCTGCCTCCCTCTGCTTTTCCAGATACAGTTCCCTGTGTTCTTCCCTCTGTGTTTCCTTGTACCTCCTGAATGCCATCCTTTTCACCCTTACCTTTTCAGCCACTTCCTTTGACAATCATAGAGGTGTTGTCTTTCTCTTTGTTTTGCTTTATTGCCTAATGCAGTGGCTTGTTACCTCCACTGTGGCTCCCTTAAGATCCTCCCATTGTTCCTCTACCCCTCCTTTTTTCCCTTTCCCTGTCAATAATTTCCTAATATATTCTCCATCTTAGCAAAGTCAGCTCACCTGAAATCCAGGGCCCGTGCTTTCGTATGGTTTGACTCCTCCGTAGTTCTCACATTTATTTATTTATTTAAGTCTTTGTTTACCAGGTAAGTGCACTGATCCAAGGACTGTTTTCAGGCAAGACCCGGGCCACAAACAATGGCACAGAACAAGTGATTTGAGATATTATACAAGCCAAATAGCGGTAGCAGGTTACAGGCAACACAGATACATCACAAAGAAACAATACATGACAGAGTAAGCAATGGTATGGATAGATAATTCATGATGTACAGTTACAAATTTCAAAACAGAGTAGCCAAAAAATTGTAACCACACTGTACCGTGAATGCTTGATCCCAAGTGGTTCCCCACTTTTACATCAGTAATTCTGCCCCCTTTGGGCAGTACCAGGTCCAAAGTTGCTCCCTCTTGGGTGGGCTCTATCACTAGCTGTCTGAGGCACTCCCCCTGTGGGGCATCCAGGATGTCCTTGCTCCTGGCTGTGGCCGCTGCCTATTTAATCCAATCCACATCTGGCAGACTGAAGTCCCCCACCAGCAGCACCTCCCCTTTAGTTGATATTCTGTGGATGGCTTCTACAAACGCCCTGTTCTGCTCTTCCCCTTGTGCAGGAGACTTGTAGATCACACCAGTGTAAATGGCACTGCCATTTCCCATCTCCAGGGTGGTTCATTGTGCCTCTGCCTCTCCTTGCATTCCCTGTACCTCAGTTGCCTTAATTCTCTTTCTGATGTAGATAGCCACTCCTTCTCCCTTTTTTCCCACCCTGTCCCTCCTTAATAGAATGTAACCTGGTATGGCTATGTAAGCCCCCTGCAAACGTGGGGCTTAGATTCCCATGTTTTAGGCACCCTTTGCCCCCTCATACCCTCCCAAGCTAGGAAATGGGTTTAGTGCTCTGAGGATTAGTGCTTTGGACACCTCAAGGTGGCAGCAGAGGGCAGAAATAAAGTATATAAGGAAGTGTACAGGAAGTATCTGGGCTGGGCTCTTCCAGCCCCTGGCAGTAAGCCTAGGGCCAGAGGGGGGAGGCTGGAAAGTAGAACCAGGACCAGGATAGGTGGGCAAGTGAGGGAGCTTGAGGGAGCTTGGCAGTCCAGGAGGGGCCAGTGGGGAATTCCCCCAAAGTAAAGTGCAGTGAGGATGGTTTAATGCACTGTGGCTGATAAGGAGTGGGGGTGAGGAGCTCCGTGGAGACACAGGTAGCAAGATTATGCATCATGGGGACTAGGGCATTGGGGAGGCTTTAGCAAGCCCAGCTGATAGATGTAGGAGCACTTAGGAAGCCCAAATGGTGTGTTTTCTCAGGTCACAAGGGCTGGGAGGGCTGTGGCAGGGCCCTCTCAGGAGGGGAACTGGTGGCAGAGGTTACCTTCATACCTCATATGGCAGGGCAGCCTGGGGGGATTGAGGGAGCCGAGGAGCCTTTCACCCATTTGAGGTGCCTGTTTGGAGGGACAGGTCCTGGGGCACCCATCCAGTAAGGCCGGGTGAGCTGTGGACCCAAAAGATTGGTAGGCCTTGGAGGGTGGTCCCTGTGCTGGTGCTTAACTTAAGCCCAGAAACTGTAGTAGGGAGTCCCCATAGGAGGAGGTAGTGACAGCAGAACAACACCAAAGTGAAGTGGGGGCCATGAAGGGCTAAGGTGAGGTAAGAGATCAGAGAAGTGGCCTCAGCCTATATTTCAGAGCCAGCCACTGGAAGGAGGGTCAGGGGCCTGGGTTGTCAGAACAAATCCTGGATTCCCTGTGGCTTAGGCCAGTTGCACAGGGGTCCAGGTAGGGGAGGCAGATTGCTTTCCCACACCAGGAAAAAGGGGGGACAACCAGTGCCACAGGAAAAAAGGGACCCCTGTGAGAACAAGTAAAAGGAAGGTTTGGCTTACCAGATCCTTATATTCCAGGATATTGCAGGGATCCAGGTTCTTGGGTAGAACACCCAGGAGTGAGAGGGTAGAAAATGAGCGTCCTTCTGGTGTCTACTGTGGTTCTGCTGCTTAACAGGTCCAGCTGTTGTGTGCAAAGTTTGTAGCCCCATGGAGCTGATAATTATTTTATGTAAAGAAATGGTGGCCCTTATATAGCTGAAATCATTGGCCATGCAGGTGAAAATAAAGTCAGTTAGGGAGAAACCATGGTTTGTGCTTTATTGTGATTGTAGCAAGGGATTTAATGAAAAGAAATCTTTTGTTTCCCTCTCCTGTGTACAGCCATATTCATGTTGTCACAAGTTGTATTCCAGGGGAAAGAAGGGGCTCCTTGGGATCTCCAGGGAAGAATCAGGAGGTCCAGGTCCAGTGGGCAGCTCAGGAAGAGAATTCATTTTCCTGGGAATTCAGGAGGTAATCCAGAAACATGAAGACATCTTCAGGTAAGGACCATCAGTTTCCCATGATCCAGTATTTCAATGTCACGAATGTTAGGTCTTGGAGTGGCTCCTTCCTTCCTGCCTAGACCACCTGCGATGAGTTAAAGTATGCCCCTAGATGGCACGGGAAGGGAGGGGTTATAGCTACAGCCCAGTCATGGTTACCCATGAACCACATTTCAGTAACAGCTAAAATGTCCAAGTCCATTTCAGCCATCAGGGCCACTAGGTCTAGGATTGTGTTTCCCAGGCTGTGGGCATTTGTGCACATGGCCTTCCAATTTTTATTGCATCTTCTCCTAATAACCCCTTCTTAGTCCTATGTCTTTCCTCCAATCCCCACTTTCCCTTACTCCCACTCTGCCTTATCTCTGCCATTTTACCTATTTTAGTATTAGGCATTTTGATGAGTTCTCCACCTTAGGGTCCTCTCTACTGACTGCTAGATTCCGGGGGGGGGGGGGCTGTTTGCTTCTCCATGCTTACTTCCACCACCACCCTTGGCTAGTTTAAATGCTTGCTGATGAAATATTTAAACCTCTCACCAAGGAACGTAGCTCCCTCCTCCCAGATAGATGCAGGCCATCATTCCTGTATAGGCCTGCATCCCTCCAGGTGGAACCCCAGTCCCCAATGAAGCCAAATCCTTCCACTCTGCACCAGTCCTTCAGCCATGCATTGAACCTTTTGGTGTGGAGTGTCACAACCCCACTTAGCAGGTCAGCCCTCTACTCCCAAAGTGCCAACCTCTGAGCATAGTATTGTGAACAGTTAACAGAAACAGGGTAACCCTCCTGTCTGTTTTGTAGGTTCAAATCAACCTTTGGTCGCAAGTCTTGGAGGGATTCAAACTGTGAACCTCTTGTTAGCGTACCCAATGTTCAGGCTCAGATAATTATGCTCTTCAGGGGGCCAGATATCATTCGCCTATGGGCGCCTAACCAGATGTACACAATGAACCCTTAAAAACTCTAATAAAGACCTCAGATAACTCTTACCTTTTCCCAGTTTGGTAAAACCATATAAGCTCATGCACAGAGTTGTCACAATCTTAGCCATCCACGCATCACAGACAAAAACAGAAGGACTTGGAAGACACAAATAGTGTATTAAGAAAATTAGACGTTTACTTAAAAATAGATAAAAATGTAAAGTGTAAATACAGAACCATATATCACAAAACATACAAATAACTTAAAAGAATAAGGTTTTAAAAAGTATAGATTCCTACCACTAGTACAGTTAGAATTATCTGTTCAAAGGTATTCTTATCTCACAGTGCTGTAGATGTTGCTTGTTCAGAGTCCAAACATTTGTGTGTAAATGGAAAACAGAATACTGTTTAAAAACTGGCTTTGCCAACCTCTTTGCATGAGGTCACCTAGCTCCTCCCTGTCAGAATATAAAAAAATATATCTATGCAAAACAAGATGTCTTATCAAAGGTAAATAAAAATTCTGTGACTTTAGCAAAACTCATTTTTTTTCAAATGACTTTCTTTGATCTATGAGCAGCTTCCCTGTTCCAGGACATCAAAGGACTTGTTATGTCTCTCTGCCAGATCTCACGGAGGTGCAACATGCTTTGTATCACCATGTGAATTTTAACTGTGTTTCCTCTGAACGTTATAAAAGTTTATGATCTATCTTAGCAGTTGGCATGCTGCAATTAGTCACATCAACTGCATATCCTAAATTTTAAGTCACTTCTAGCCTGTAATTATCTCTTGGCCTTCCAGCTAACACCTATTAGCTAAAACCTGGGAGGGGGGGGTTGTCATTCCACAGACTGTCAGCATCTCTCATGAGAGACATTCAATAACACATTTTTATATTACAAAAATCATAGATTAATCAGAACCAGCTGTCTGAGTGTCACATGGAGTACCCTGTTCTCCCCCTTGCCATCGACAGGCAACACCTCTGAGAAGGTTACAGAGCGTGCCACCTGTAGTAGACCCCATCCCCAACTCCCTGAACTGCTCCTGCACTACCCTAACCTCACCACTCGCTAGGTCATTCGGCCCCAGGTTGACAATGATGCCTAGCTCACCCTCCCATCCTGCAGCCCCAGCAATCCTTAAGATGCGCTGTCCATCCCTCCAAGCTGTGTCTTTTTCTCCAAATATTCCATAATCAAGCATGGTGAATTCCTGTGTGGATGGATCTAGTTGTAATAAGTTCTCCTTGATCTGGATGCAACAATGTTGTTAAATGTGGAATAATTCTATTATTGATAATTGTTGTCTAGATTTTATAATCTGCACTAAGTATGACTACTGGCATGTAGTTTTTGACATGTTTATGATCTTTTCCTGATTTTAGAAGTAATTAAATATATGATGAATTAAAGGAATCCTTTTTTTTTATTTTTGGGATTCCTTGAAATAATAACTCTGAGACTGGTGCAAGTGTATCTTTCAAAGCTGTATAGTATTATAAAGTAAAACTGCCCACTCCTGGGCATTTGACCTTAGCCATGTCTAATAAAGATTTAAGAACCTATTTCTGTGTTATGGGTGCTCATAAAGTAATTTTTTTCCACCTCTAAAAGATGGTCTTGCTTTACTGAATTGCCATAATACTGCAATTCTGTCTCTAGTGGAGTACATTCAGAGCTATAAAGCTCATTGTAGAAGCAATCGATAATCTTTTCATTTTTGGTTTGTAATGTCCCATGTTTATGCTGTGTAGTAACTACTGCAGCTTTTTGTTCTTCTCCTTTAAATGTACTGGCTAATACTTCTCCTGCCTGTTCACAAGATAATTGCCGTGTTTTTCTTTTCCCCAGTGTTCTTCATTTTGTATAATTCCGTACAATTATCTTTCATAATTACTGTGTTCTTCCATTTTTGCTTCAATTCTTGATCTCAGCTCTATTTCTAAGTCTTGTAATATATTTTCTACTTCCTGTAACATTTTCTTTCTTTTTCTATTTCTTCATGCCAACTCAGAAATAATTGCCCCTCATACTGTAGTTTTGAGTGCATAAACACACTTCCAGAATGTTATTATAGATACCTTATTGTTCTCCATATAGTCCCAAACAGTGGCATTTATTTTCAATACAAATGTGTTATCTTTATGGAGGTTATTATTATATCTCCAAAGAGTATTAGTTGTGGTCTGACTATCCAATGTTATAATGAAAGAATTATGCTGCAGTCATGTATAGTCAAGGGTTCAATATTTGTATGAAAAATGTTACACTTTAATACCAACATTTTAGAGATCAAAATGTAATTGAGACTCGAAGAAAAATTATGCCTGTGTGAATAATATGTATATCCCCATTCCTGTTCAAGTACTTCTTGCTGTAGATCAATTAATTCATTGGATGATAAGAAATTACAAAAAATACATGATTTATATTTGTCCCACCTTCTGATATTCACTAACTTATCTATTTCTTCATTATTCAAGCAATTCATATCACCGCTCAAAAGCAGGTTATCACCATCCCATTTCCATAATCTTTTATTGAAAAACTGCCAGAAATACTCTGAAATCTTGAAAAGGGGCATATATGGATTCTAAAATTATCTTATCTTCTTACAAATGTACTTTTAATAAGATCACTCTCCCATTAGTATCTGATTGTGTCTTTAATTTCCCCTCTAAATATCTTCCTTACAGTATAGCTACACCTTTACTGTTCCCTAATGTACTTTGTGACTAAAAAAAATGTGTCCCACCCAAACCCTTTTCCTTTTTTTTCATTTGTTTTTCATTAAATTTCTTGTAGCATTGCCACGTCGACGTTTAGGTTTTTGAGTTTGTTGAGAATATGGTACCTTTTAATGGGAGAATTAACCTACGAACATACAAAATTTGCCAGCAGATAAAGGCCTAGAGGTCTATCAAGTCTGCTCAAATGTGCAGCTAGCACCCCTTATTCTGCAGCTGTCCCTCCCTTCCACCCTTCCCCTTCATTAACCCTCCCCCTTGTCCTGTCCCATCCTGGTTTGAAGCAGTCCACTGTTCTACTGCATACCACTTCAGCAGATAACACATTCCACCCAGCCACCACCCTCTCTGTAAAAAAGTGTCTCCTCATCTCCCTCCTGAACCTTCCTCGCTCCAGTCTCATATCATGGCCCCTGGTGGCCCACCCCTCCCTTACTTTGAACAGCCCCTCTGTACCCGTCTTGTTTATTCCTTTCATGTATTTAAAGGTTTCAATCATGTCACCCTGTCTCCTCTCCTCCAGTGAGTACATGTTCAACTCCTTCAACCTCCTCTCGTATGATAAGTCCCCCAGCCCCTTGATCATCTTTGTCGCTCTGCACTGCACCCCCTCCAGTAACTTAATGTCCCTCTTCAGATACGGACGCCAGTACTGCATGCAGTACTCCAGGTGTGGTCTAACTAATGACCTATACAGTGGCAGAATCACCTCCTCCCTCCTCGAACATACAAACACATACGAAATTTGCCAGCAGATAAAGGCCTAGAGGTCACTCAAGTCTGCTCGAATGTGCAGCTAGCACCCCTTATCCTGCAGCTGCCCCTCCTTCCACCCTTCCCTTCATTAACCCTCCCCTTGTCCTGTCCCATCCTCGTTTGAAGCAGTCCACTGTTCTACTGCATACCACTTCTGCAGGTAACGATTCCACCCAGCCACCACCTCTCTGTAAAAGTGTCTCCTCATCTCCTCCTGAACCTTCCTCGCCCAGTCTCATATCATGGCCCTGATGGCCCCTCCCTCCCTTACTTTGAACAGCCCCTCTGTACCTGTCTTGTTTATTCCTTTCATGTATTTAAAGGTTTCAATCATGTCCCCCCAGTCTCTCCTCTCCTCCAGTGAGTACATGTTCAACTCCTTCAACCTCCTCTCATATGATAAGTCCCCCAGACCCTTGATCATCTTTTGTCACCCTGCGCTGCACTCCTCCAGTAACTTAATGTCCCTCTTCAGATACGGACGCCAGAACTGCACGCAGTACTCCAGGTGGTCTAACCAATGACCCATACAGTGGCAGAATCACCCCTCCTCCTCCTTGAGGATATACCCTTGCAATACAACCCAGCATTTTGTTGGCCTTTGCAGCTGCCTTCCTACACTGTGCCGAGTTGTTCATTGACCCTGTGATGAGCACACCCAGATCCTTCTCCTCCTCTGTCTGGGCTAGCTGCACTCCCCTAGCTGGTAACTCCTCCTTGGGTTCTTCATCCCAAAATGCAGCACCTTGTACTTTTTGGCATTAAAGCTCAGTTGCCAGGTGTCTGACCAGATTTCAAGCTTTCTGCCAGATCATCCTGCAACCCCTGCCATCCCCCAGGTCATCCACCACTGCGCCTACCTTGGTATCATCAGCAAACAGACTGATCTTGCTCTTGATGTCCCATGATATGTCTGCAATGAATATCCCAAACAACACTGGTCCCAACACTGAGCCCTGTGGAACACCGCTCATCACTGCCCTTGGGTGTGAGAGTTCCCCACCCACCACCACCCTCTGTTGCCTTCCCTGCAGCCAGTTTCCTACCCATCTCACCAGCTTTGCACCTGCCCCTGTGCCTACTAGCTTCCTTCCCAGCCTTCCATGTGGCACTGAGTCGAATGCCTTACTGAAGTCCAGATACAGGACATCCACTGCATGGCCCCTGTCCAGTTGCCTAGTTACCCAGTCATAGAACTCGACCAGGTTGGTTTGGCAGGATCTGCCACATATGAAGCCATGCTGTCTGCTGTCCTGTAGTCCTCTGGCCTCTAGGAGGGCCACCAGCCTCTCCTTCAGGATAGTCTCCATTAGCTTACCCACGATGGATGTGAGGCTCACTGGTCTGTAGTTTCCCGGTTCATCCTTGGGGCCACTCTTGTGGAGGGGCACCACATGAGCCATCCTCCAGTCCTGAGGTACACCCGAATGTAGTGAGGCATTAACAAGTCTCACAAAGGTCCTGCAAGGACCTCTGCCAGCTCCTTCAGTACTTGGGTGGATGCCATCTGGGCCTGGCACCTGTCCACCCTCAGTGCCTTCAAACCCTCTCGAACTCTGCCTCCATGATTTCCCATCTGTCACCACTTCCCCTGCTTCTGCCATTTCTCCCACCTTGGGTGTCACCCCCATCTTCTCTTTAGTAAATACTGAGCAGAAGTACTCATTTAGTGCTTCCGCCTTTATCGCACCCTGCTTCCACCCAACCCCTCCTTCCTAATCCTTACTATGTGGTCCTTATAGCTCCTTTTCTCCCTGATGTACTTTAAAGAAGTCCTTCTCCCCTTCTTAATACCTTGTGCCAGCCTGAGTTCTGTGATGCTTTGGCCCCCACTGCCCTTGTCACCTCCTTCGATTCTGTCAAATACTCCTCCCTGTCCTCCCCCTCCTGTTTTCTTGTACTTCCTAAAGGCAGCTCTTTTCCTCCTTACCTTTTCCATGACCTCCTTGCTCAACCAGATCGGTTTCTTAGCCCTAGCCTTCTTGCTCTGGGCTTTGCAGCAGGTTTTGGTTGCCTCCACTATCCCCAGCTTTATGAGCTCCCACCTCTGGTTAGTGTCCATACTAGATTGAATTCTGGCCAGGTACCCTTTTACCACTTCCCCCATCCTCCCAAAGTTGGCCCTCCTGAAGTCCAGCACTATTGTGCCAGATTCCACTCCTTCCTTGCCCATATCCAATGTGAGCCATACTGAGCGGTGGTCACTCCCTGACAGCGGTTCCTCCACTGTAAGTTCTCTCACAAAGTTCCCATTTGCCAGCACAAGGTCAAGGGTATTTCCTAACCTGGTTGGTTCACTGACCATTTGCAGCAGGAACCTCATTGACATGGGACTCAAACAAAAAGCTCTTTCATATTCATGGCATCATTTTTGTATTCCTGGCATTCCTTTCCCCTACACAGCACCCATTTCATTTTTTGGGGGGGGAATATATTTTTTTCTCCTTGCTCTGGACCAGGTCGGGACCTCCTTCTGCCAGCTGCCAATGCCCTGATACCATCCAGCTGAGATCCTGCCAGCCATCCAATAGGACCAGCAGCCCACCCAAGACACACTGCTGTGCTGCCCCCCCCCACTTACTTCCCAAGGGTTGGGTACAATTTCAGCTCCTTCAGTATTTCTGCCCTGCAAGCATCTGGCCACCTATGGTGAATATGAAGACTGGTGGTATCCCTGCTGGATAATGGCGTGGATCCAGTGGTGGAAGTGGTGGGCTGGCAGAGGTTTAGTCTCCCTGATCCTGTGCCTCCATTTTCCCTTGTTCTTGTTTCCGCACTCCCCCTGCCAGGAGTGTGCAGCAGGATAAGTCACTGGAAAGTCCAACACAGCCAATCCAAGATTGCACTCTCATGGTCCCTTCCTGAAGCTGTGGATCCCCTGCACCACTACCTGTGCTCGCCCAGGTGGCGGTAAGGCAGGGGAATACAGGGCCCTCCCTTTCCAGAGAAGGAGAGCGTCCTGTGGGCCGCTCAACGCCCCCCCACCTCACTGGACCTCTGACAGCCCAGACCATTCCTAAACCCATGCAAGTTACGTGGAGAGCAGTAGTTCTACCACTGCGCCAGCTTTCTTTGTGATTAACTCTTTGATCCAAATATTGTTCCCCCTTCCCACCTCTTCCCTTTCAGTATCATAGAAAAATTCCACCCACCCCCCCATGCAACCACTTGGTACATCTGCAACAGTACAAGTTTCTGCTCTCCCCACTTTATAATAGTTTTCCAATCCATATTTCAGTGTCTTCTGAATAATGACGTATCACACTTCATTCTTAACTTGACTTATTAAGTTATCTACCCCTGCTCTCCCCCTTTCCTTCCCCTTTGTCTTTTCCATCTTTAATCCAATTTAACCTACCTAGAATTTCCTAATAAACATGTAATGCAATAGTTCCTAATGTTACTTTATAAAATGGGTAGCAACAATTCTGCATCCTGATTGGCTAAAACTTGTTCATATCTATGGGACTGGGAGACCACAAACAGTGGGTATGAACAAGTCCCGGTACCAGCCTACCTCAGTCTCAAAAATATCAATGTGCCCTCTCTGAACCGTCTGAAAAGCTGCTGCTCTTCAGTTATTCTTGCAGCACCCTCTACTGGTAGCTTACTGATACTGCCACATTTGACACACTGCAGAAGAATTATTTTACAATTTTTTACGTAATTTTCTTCTTTTTTGCATATTTCTGACAGTTTTAACATTTTTTCCTTTAATGTGTTTATCAAAAAAACTATTTTATGAGTGCAATGAGACACTCCAGAGTGTTGGTTGTGATGTCACAACCATATTTCCAGAGGCTGAAAGCACTCAGCCTGCAGTCTCCATACCTCACTATGCCCTTGGGTACGTGGCTGTGATACCACAATCAACACCCTATCATGTCATATTGATTGTGTATAATCTAACTGTACTCTGTACTCTGATAAGACCAAACAATTGTCCAAACTCCCATCTCCCTAGTTACAGTATTCTTATGTGAACCTAGAAAGGAAAAACAGAAGAAAAGCAGTGTTATTAAAATTAATTTTTATTCCAAATTCAGAAAGTCACAAACACATCAAGTAGATGAATTTTCAGGTCTTTGATCACCTCATTGCAGTTGATGTCAAAAATGATCTGAGGATTCAAGCGCACTTTCAGCTTTGCCAGAAATGTCACATAGGCCTTAATGCCTTCCTTCCATAGTCTATCAGATGAAACTGTATTGTTTCCTAAGTGTCCGTAACTCTTGATAAGTCTTGTCTCATACTTCTTTGCTGATCATTGAACACAAATTTTTTTGTTTCTTGAAATGCCCTCAGGATTCTTAATTATCATTGGTTTTATAACAGGCGGCAGTGAACTGGTATCACTCTCGTTCCTCTTTATTTATTTATGTAGCTTTTGTTTACCAGGTAAGTGCACTAGGCAGAAACCTGCCTAGTTTCAGGCATGACCCAGGAGAATACATTACGGGTATTAATACAGGTGACAATTCAAGTATCACAAAGAACTACAGATATTTAGAGCAAACAGTGACTACAGAGACCCTAAGGAGATAAAAGCAGGTTGCAGTCTGGCAGGCAGTAATTACATAGTACAGCATCACAACAGTGTAGGTCAAGAGGAAGTAGACAGGCTACAGCCTAAGGTGGGTATATACTGTACTAGAACTAATGTGTAAAGAGAAACAAATGTACTCTCAATATGGGGTTGAATAACTAGCAGAGAAAATGGATAAACACAAGCTTTGAAAGTCTGAGCGGAGAGGAGAGAGAGAGAGTTATCAACTGAGATTAAGAGGATTGGTGGAAAGGCAGAGGAATGGCAAAAGAAGAGAAAGTATGGGTAGCAAATTAGGCTTAGGAAGCATTTAGAAACATGAGCATGTATCAAATGATCTCAGGTAGTGGAATCATTGTTTTTTGAAGGTGATGTGGGAGTTAGTGATATGGAGGTGATACAGTAGAGTAAGGAGTTCCAGAAATTAGGAGTAGAGTGGGCAAATGCCTGGTCGCCCATCCTAGTGGAACATTTTGGGACTGCCAAGAGGGCCTGGTTGGAAGACCATCATGGACAGACATGGTCAATAAGAGAAAACACTGAGGCTAACAGGGAAGGTTGTGAACATCTAATGATGTTGTCCTTGAAACATCTGAAAATATACAATCTCCTGGAAGAGTGGGATAGCCAGTTTAGGTTTTGGGAGAGTAGACAGTGATGGCTAAGACGAGGGGCAGAAGATGTGAATCTGCACACATTAGTACAAACATACAAACATACAAAAAGAGCCAGCAGAAGAAGACCACCTGGTCTATCGTGTCTGCTTGGTAAGTGATGCAAGGTCTGGCCTTAGAGTTTACACCAATGACCCTGCCCTCCCAACTAACCCTTCCTCTCTCCCCCCATTTTCCCCTTCCTTGGTACCAAGGGTTCCCTTTGTGCTTGTCCCAGGTTCTCTTGAATGCTCCCACCATCCTTGCTGATACCACCTCCTCTGGTAGCTCATTCCAGGTGTATATCACCCTTTCTGTATAGAAATGCTTCCTTACATCCCTTTTGAATCTCCACCCATCAATTTTAGGCTGTGTCCCCTAGTGGTGCTGTTGTCATTCATTGTGTTTGCTTGCACGCATGTGCAAGAAACATAGTGCTATCATCCGAAGTGCAGTGCCGTACAGTTGAAAGGGAGAGAGCCACTTCAGTGAGCACGATCAGATAACTGAAGCACGCTCTGTCCCTTTCAACTGTATGGCACTGCATTTCAGATGATCTGAAGCATGCTCTCTCCCTGCCCCTCCCAACAGCTTTCCAGGTGCCATGCTGGGATCCCACCCCAGCATGATAAAAACTGTTATGGCCGGCAGGTGCCCAATCCCGTCGGCTCACGCTCCCAACAGCCTTCCAGCTGCCTGCGCTGGGAGCTCACCCCATCATGGCAAAATTGTTACGGCCGTCAGGGGTGCCCAATCCCCTGTCGGCTCCATGCCACCCCAAACAGCTTCCAGCTGCCACACTGGGAGCCCACCCCAGCATGGCAAATGCCTGCACTGTCATGCTGTTAAAAAAACAACCTGAAAACAAAAAAATGGTCCCGCAGTCTCCTTGCCCCCCTCCCCACCTGTGCCCACCTCTGTGCACCCTGCCTCCCCACACCACCTCACCCCATACTTACCTCCAGAGTCCAGTGCGACGATCTTCGTGGACTGGGAACACGTCTGCACTCTTCAAAGCCGACCACAAACTGAGGAAATGCCGGTAAGCTGTATAATGGAATAAATAGGGTTTTTCAACTTCGATGCATATCTCAGGCATTTTGTGGAATTTTGGCACCAAATTTTCAACATAGGGTTTTTGGGACCCCTCCTTATGAGCACTATCACTGTCATGGCGTTAATCAGCCCCAAAAGGTGATTTCACGGTCACTGCATGGAATCACCTTTCGGGACTGATTAATGGAACACAGTGCCAGTGTTCATGAGGTGGGCTCTCAAAAAGCCTATGTTGCAAATTTGGTGAAAAAAGTCCTAAAAATGACTGTTTTACGAGCGTGCGTTGCACAGTTCCTACTCACGCTCATAAGTTCGCAAATTTTTAATATTTGCACTCCAGATCTACAACACTGCCATTTTACCACACCTCCTTATGAGCAGTATAGCTGTCCTTTTTCACATGTTGGCCAAAATGTGTTTTTGAGCATGTAGCGCACAATGGCGCAGCCAGTGTGCGAAATCAATGTTTGGAACAGATTAAGAAAATCACAGTGACACCGTTCATGAGCAGAGGTCTTAAAATGGTTATGTTGAAAATTTGGTGATAAAATTCCTATAAATGACTGTGTTACGAGCGTGCCTTGCGCAGTTTCCACGCACCCTTGTAAGTTCACAAATTTGTACTATTTTCAGTCCAGATTTTCAACACTGGAATTTTTCCACACCTCCTTATGAACAGTACAGCTGTCATTTTTCACACCTTGTCTGAAATGTGTTTTTGCACTTCTGGCGCAGAAATGAGTGGTCACTGTGGGACATCAGTGTTCGGGACAGATTAAGAAAATAACAGTGACACTGTTCATGAGCAGAGGTGTCAAAATGCCTGTGTTGACAATCTGCTGTAAAAAAATCACCAAACTAATTACATTACAGGTGTGCGTTGCACAGTTTCTACGCATGCTCGTGACTTTGTTTTTTTATATTTTCCTCAGATTTTCAACATTGCCATTTTTTACACCTTCCCATGAACAGTACAGCTGTCATTTTTCACATCCTGTTCGAAATACGTTTTTGCACCTGTGGTGCCAAATGGCATAGTCACTGTGCAAAATCAGCTTTCGGCTAACAAACTGATATTGCCACTGTTCATGAGGTGGGGGGTCACAAAAAAAACATGTTGAAAATTTGAAGTGAAAATATCAATGAATGCCTGGGGCATTAGGGTTTCCGACCATAACACCTCACCCTGTAGAGACTGACAGGCATCAGAGATGTCACTTGGGATTGACGCCTGTAATGCTCATGCCATTCCACCCACACCCTGCAGCCACTGACAGGCCTCAAGGTGTGCCTTGGACTCTTTGGCCCCAAAGTTCACCCCGTTCTCCTATACTGCACCCTTCTCACTGTATTTCCTTATGGAATGGGGTGAGCACAAGGCCCAAAGACCCCAAGGCACACCGTGATACTTGTCGGTGTCTGCAGGGTAGGGTGTGGTGAAATGGCATGGCCATTATGCCTGACGACCCAAAGGCACACCCCAATGTCTGTCAGTTTCTGCAGGGTGGTGGTGGGGTTGGCTTCAGTTCAACACTTCACTGCCATTCCTATTATGCAGCTCTCTAACTCCTACACTACCGATGCCAATGCCAGCAAGCAAACATTCGGCATTGACAAATGGTTGTTTTAAAGAGACTTTCCCTTTTCACTTTGTTAATTCCTTTCATGTAATTGAAGGTCTCCATCATATCACCCCTCTGCTTTCTCTATTCCAGGGAGTACATTCCCAGGACTCCTAGCCACTCCTCATAGGACCCATTCTGTAACCCCTCAATCATCTTGGTTGCTCTCCTCTGGACCCCCTCCAGTATGCTAATGTCCTTCTTAAGGTAAGGGTGCCAGTAACTCACCCCATATTCTAAATGTGGTCTCACAAATGACCTATACAATGGTAAAATAACCTTGCTCTACCTACTACTGAATCCCCTTGCAATACACCCCAGCATCCTGTTAGCCTTGGCACCGCCCTTTTACACTGAGAGGTGTGTTTCAGATCACTCATAGTCACTATCCCTAGATCTTTTTCCTCTTTGGAAGCAATTACCAAAGCCCCTCCTATGTAATATTCTGTCCCAGAGTTCTTGGCCCCTATGTGCTTCACTTTGCACTTTTTGGCATTGAAACTAAGTTGCCAGATTCCTGACCATCTCTCTAGTCTGGCGAGGTCATCTCTCAGGTTCTGTATCCCCTCCTTGGTGCCCACTCTCCCACAGAGTTTGGTGTCATCTGCAAACAGACACATTTTTGCTTTTAATGCCTTCACCGATGTCATTTATGAAGAGATTGAACAACACAGACCCCAGTGCTGATCTCTGCAGGACCCCACTGGAGACTTCCTGGGTGTTGGAGAGCTCACCCCCAACCACTACTCTCTGGGTTCTACCACTCAACTGGTTTTCAACCCATCTTACCAAATTTTCCCCCACCCCTCGATCCCTCAGCTTCATTATCAACCTTTTGTGTGGTGCAGAATCAAAGGCTTTGCTAAAGTCCAGGTATATGATGTCCACCACCTGGCCTTTGTCCACTGCCCTCATGACCCAGTCAAAGAACTCGATCAGGTTCATTTGACATGATCTGCCTGCCAAGAACCCATGCTGTCTTTCATCCTGTAGACCATTCTCCTCGATGTACCTCACCAGTGTTTCCTTTAGAATGGTCTCCATGAGTTTACATACTATCGAGGTCAGGCTGACTGATCCATAGTTATCTGATTCATCTTTGGGTCTGCTTTTGAGGAGTGGCACCACATGTGCTGTTCTCCACTCCAGCTGCACCACTCCTGACTCCAGAGATCTATTGAAGAAAACAGCCAGCTGGCCCGCCAGATCCTCCGCTAACTCTTTCAGCACCCTGGGGTATATTTTGTCTGGCCCTGGGGATTTGTCCATCCTCAGGGCCATCAGCCCCTCTCTCATGCTTTCAATCCCGATTACCTCTACAGCCCTACCCTGTATTCCCTCCCTCCTTTTCCCTGCCTGTGGCACCAGTTCATCCTTTTCCTTTGTAAAGACAAAGCAGAAGTATTTGTTTAATACCTCTGCTTTGCTCCCATCTTCATCAACCCAACCATCCCCCTTCCTCAGCCTAACAATGCCATCTTTCTTATCCCTCCTTTCACTTACGTAGCACAAAAAGGCCTTTTCCCCATTCTTTATTCCTTTGGCTATTTGGAGCTCATTCTGTGCCTTTGCCTGCTGCACCTCCCTTCTTTCCACCTTAGCTAGCCTCCGGTATTCTTCCTCATCCTCTTCCTTTGCTGTTCTTTTGAATCTTCTATATGTTGCCCTCCTTTCCCTTACCACTCTGGCCACTTCCCTGTTAAACCAGCTTGGTGGTCTGGCTGTTGATTTCTTTCCCCTCATTTTAATACAACTGCTTGTGGCCTTCTGAATGGTCCCCCCAATGGTGGTCCATAGTTGGTCCACTCCCATGCCCTCCTCCATGCTAACCAGGTTTTCCCTTAGCACTTCTCTCATCTTTTTAAAATTTGACCTCCTAATATCCAATGTTTTTGTCATAGTGGTGATGTCATCCTTGCCCATGTCCAAACTGAACCACACTGTATTGTAGTCACTTCCACCCAGGGGTTCCCTAACTTCGATCTCCTGTTTGTGCTCCTCATTGGTGAGCATAGGCAATGTCCCACTTTAGTAAACTGTTGGCACTGACCTGGAAAATTAGGGTAGTGCATAGTATAACTTTGGGAGCAGAACTCCCTGGGCAACTGAGAGTCTTGCTGTGGGGGTGAGGGCATAATGAATGCAGTAAGTCAGGCCAAACCTGGAGTTGACAGATTTACATATGTCATTAATATGTTGAGAGAAGTCTAGTGCTGAGTCAAGAGAGAGACTGTGAGGCATTTGATGGAAAAGGTCAAGGAGACAATAGAGCCTTCCAAACACTGGACAGCAAGGTTGGGGGCCAGAGTACGTGTCCTTTTAGAGGATCCGAAGAGCATGGTTCCATGTGATAACGATGATCGCAAAATTTATGATCGCTGTTAGGGCTAGTGTACATCGTCGAAAAACCAAAATGGTGATGTACACTGCCAGTGAGACAAGTAGGGTGACATTGCCCTACATTATTTATGTGGGGGCTGTGCCCCCCACACCTCCCCTTAAAAACAATAACCAACTCCAAGAGAGGTGCATGTTGGGGAAGGGAAGAACCTTACAAAAAAAAATTACTCCTGCTCTCACAAAAGCAGAAAATATTGTGCTTCTCCCCATCCCCAAAATCTGCACCCTCCCCACTGTGGCCTGCCACCCTCACCACCATGCCACATGGCCAGCTCGGCTGCATCTTTGCTGCACTACCTCCCACATACCTTCCCTCCTCTTCCATTCCTGTCCTGTGGTTCTGGTCGCCTTCCTCTTTGCTTGTCGCTACCCTTTCAGGGTAGCTCACATTCCAGGCGCTGAGATTGAGTCATTCACATTTGAGTCACTCAATCTCAGTTGCTGTAGTCATGGTATACCAAAGAGCATAGCCTGGGTCTTGGTAACATTGAGAATGAGACAGTTTAGGGTAAGCCAAGTTTGAAGAGAGTGAAGGTCAGCAGTAAGTTTGGAATTGATAACATTTATGGATTTTGAGTCAAGATAGAGTACAAGGTTGTCAGCATACAGTAGGGTCTTGCAGTGCGAGCGGGAGTTTGGTAGGTCATTAATGAACATTGAAAAGAGTAGCGGACCCAGTATAGAGCCTTGAGGAACACCTAAGCTAATAGGGGCAGGATAGGAGAGTGTTTTATTAAATTATATGAACTGAGAGTGGTTGCTGAGATAGCTCGAGAACCAGAGAAGAGCAGAGTGAGAGAAGCTGAAGGATCACAACTTTTGTATTAAGAGAGGGTGACTGACCAGATTAAAAGCTTTAGTTAAGTCAATGAAGGTAGCACCAGTAAGCAGATCTTTATCCATGTAGGACTTAACATCGCTAGTGAACTGTGTGAGGGCAATGGAGGTACTGTGATTGGGCCAAAAACTGTGCTGGGCAGAGAAAAGAAGATTAGATATTAGTAAATAGTCAGAGACCTGGGAGTGTACAAGCTTTTCTAGCAGTTTAATGAGGGTTGGCAGGATGGCAATAGGGCAATAGTTTGAGATGGAGATAGGGTTACCCTTTTTAAACACTGGAACAATCATGGCAGACTTCCAAATGGTGGGCACTGTGGAGTAGAGGAGGAATAGGTTAAAAATATGCATGACTGGGGTGGCAAGGAGAGGGGCAGCAAATTTAAGTATTCTAGGTTCTATCCCATTAGAGCCTGCACCCCCGTGTGATGAGAACGTTTTAAGGAGGTGCAGAACTTCAAGACGTGAGACTGGGCGAAGGTGCAGGGGAGAAGCAGAAGAGGGAGAATGGGAGGGGTAACAAAGGTAGGGTGGGACATAAGGAATTCATAGCAAGATAAATCAGAGAAAAGGGAATTAAAGGCATTGGCAATGTTAGTGGGGTTATTGCAGCTAATAATGTTAATTGACATCTCACATCTCACGGGCATTTGGCTTCTGTTTTTCCCTAATAGGCAATTGGTGTGGGACCAGTATTTCTTTGCGTCATTGGCAGTGGATGCTGGGAGGTCTCTGTAATATCAGCCTTTAGCTGATCGTATTTCACTTTTACAGATGTATCATAAGGTGCAGTAGGTTACCCAATCCGCTGGCAAGGAAGAGGATTTATATACAGCCTGTTGTTTATCTCTGGCCTTTAGCATGTATAACCATCCAGTCCCCTGGGATTACTAGAATCCCCTCAGTGTCAGTGCTAGGCAAGGAAAGACAGCTGATGATTAACTGGTTAAACATTTTTTTCACCTACTCACTCTTTTGTTTACTTGACCTCAGCTGAGATGAGAGAGATGAGCTCATTTGGAACTCTCGCAGCAGCATGAGCCACAGCAGCTGTGAATGAGGGGGTTTAGAATCTTGAGATGGCAGTCAGTGTCAGTGTGAGGAGTCTGTGTGTGTCAGCAGAAGAGTCTGCCTTCTCACACTGGTCCTAGAATTCTCCAGTTTGCCAAGTGAAGTGGTGGAAACCGTTGTCTACAGCAGGATCTCCTGATTTTCATCCCTGGAGGGGTGAAAAGGACTGCTAGTTGATAGATCCAAGGGGCAATCCCCTATTTGATCCAGAATGTTTTGAAGCTGCCTGAAATGTTCTAACCATGAGCAGGATCTGACTTTTTGCTACAGAAAACAAGTACCTATGCTGAGGTGTTTCTCTGACTAAGAGGGAAATGCACAACTTTTTTTGTTCAGAAGCTTGAGACTGTTCTCAGTTTAAAGTTGGCTAACAAGTGTAATGTCCAGAGGTATAATTAATTCATATTGTTTGGGATTTTAGTTCTCGCACTACCAGTGTAGCGTTTTAAATGCTGGATGCGAAAGTTCATTCATTTAAGCATTTTCCAAGTGTGTTCAAGATGTTTAAAGTGTAACTCTGAAAGAATGGCTGGGTATGAATTTGGGAGCAAAGGGTGGGCAGACCCCCATCTGGAGTAACCATTTCAGAAATACAAATTCAGTAAGGGCACCTGGTTACTTTTCACGTGTGGCCAATGTCTGAAGAGGATTTTACCCCCTGAAGTGGGTTGTGCTACTTATTAGCCAGATGTATGTTCAGTTGTGGCCAGTGCCACTAGAAGCGGTTCCAGTTGTGGCCAGTGCCACTGGAAGAAATGTAATTGCCCTATGAAATATGGGAATACAAGGGGAATGTGTTCTTTTAGTAAAAGTATTTTCAGTTGTGGCCAGGGCCACTAGAAGAAATGTTCAGTTGTGGCCAGTGCCACTAGAAGAAATGTCCAGTTGTGACCAGTGCCACTAGAAGAAATGTTCAGTTGTGGCCAGTGCCACTGAAGAAATGTTGAAAGTCCTATGCTATATGGAACTATCAGTACAAGATGTTAAATGTCTTATGAAATATACGAATACGAAGAGTTTCTGTCAGATACTGTTGTTTTGTTGTTCTGCGAGTTCCTAGTGCCACAATGTGTAAACTTTGGGGGTCCACCCTTGCTTTAGAAAACATCTTTTTGGAATAACGTCACACGCTAGAACCCCAGCTCTGGTCTGGACATTTATGTTATTGCTTCCTGTGGTTTGGATTTACTGGGTACCCCTCCAGAAGTATAGATCTAACATAGCCCTAGCAAAAAGTTCTCTCCTCAGGACCTGGTTGTTGTAAATACCTTATAGGTCATATTTGCTTTTGTACACCCCCACCCCTTGATCTCCAGAGTAATGAGCCTGGTATACAGTACCAAAGCTAGAGATGGTACCATTTCTAATTGTGTTCTGATGTCTGTGCCCAGTTAAGGGTGCCAGGGGTAGCTGTGTAAAGTAGCAGGGGGGCCGGGTTACAAAAAAAGGAAGGAGGGGTGATTTAACCATTTGGTCGACAATCCTCTCACCCTACTTCTGGTGGTCAGAATATGTATTTTTTTAGAAGGGAGATGATGGTAGAGATGAGGTATTCAGTGGCAAAGTTGACGTTGTTAGACGAGAAGAGAGGGGACCAGTCAACATGTGTGAGGTCATAAAAAAAGGTATCTGGGTTAAAGGCAGAGAAGTTAATATTCATAACCTTAGGAGGACAGGACGGAGGGGTGGCATCCCAAACACAGTGAACTCAGGAGTGGTCACTGATTGTCCCTAGCCAGTGAGCTCTATCAATAACTAGTAAATTGTTGTCACTTGTAAATAGATTTTTTTTTTTTTTAGCTTTTTGGTCCCTGTCACCTCCTCCTACCAATTGAGGTGATAGAGACACATATTCATTTTTTTACAGTTTTCTCCCCTGACCCCCCCCCCTGAGACCCTGGCATATGGCTATGTGAGCATGTGGAGGCACACTTCACACCCCGTGGTGCCAACTCAACCCCTTCCACCTCCTAATACCTTTGCCTCCCCCTCTCCACTACCCACCAGACCTCCACCTGTTGGAAGCAGAACTATGAGGGGTGCCAACCCACCCTCAGGAGAGGAGAGCTGCCCACCGGAATGCTCAATCCTGCTCCAGCCCTCCAGCCTCCCCCCTCCCACACGCTGGCACCCCGACAACCAGAGGTCGTTCCCGAACCCGGGTTGCTGGAGTAGCGTGAGGAAAGGCAGCCAGTGCCTCAACCCTCTGCGACACCGGGCCGGCTTGTAAATAAATTTTTCAAAAGCTACATTAACAGATTATACAAAGATGTCTCTATTTCCACCTTGGAATTAAGCCAACATTTCCAATATTTTTCCTTCTTGTCTTATTTCCCCGATCAACTATTTAGCTCCTGAATAATTCTTGTTGATTCTTCATTTGTTTTATTTCATGCGCCATTGGATTTATGACATCTTCGAAGCGTAATTGTCTCTTTTCTAATTTATGTAGTCTTTTAATTTTGATCTCTATTTTGCTTTCTAAATTTCCAAATGTTGCATTTAACTTGACTGCGCTATCTGACATTGGTTTAAGTTTCTCAGTGTTTTCTTGGATGCCGGAGATGTTGCCCATGAACTGCAGGGCCCATTTTGGTGGTTCCTTATCTCATTTCTTAACTCAGCGTGGCTCAGTTGGTAGCACATCCGCCTCTGGACCAGAAGGTCATGGGTTCTCGTCCCACACCAGGATTGGACTTGCATCTAAAATCGCTGGCATCCGAGTGCAGTATTGAGGGGTGCTGTACTGCTGGGGTGTGCCGTCCTTCGGATGAGACGTTAAACTGAGGTCCCTTCTGCCCATCCTGGTGTTGTCCAGGTGGAAGTAAAAGAACCTAGGGCACTTTTCGCAAAGAGCAGGGAACATTCCCACTGTCCTGGCCATCATTCCCCTTCCCATAAACTGGTTCATGCAATTATCCAGGCTGTGTGTGGGTGATGATATGCGATATGGCCGCCACCACACATTCAGTCACTTCACTACCATTCTAGCATTGCCTGTAAAGCGCTTTGGAATACTGTGTATGAAAAGTGCTATGTAAATGCTGATTCTTCTTCTTTGTCAATAGTGGACTTCATTTCTTCTCTATGAAGACTATTTGTTTTTAAAGGTTCAAAAAAGTATTTTTCTTCTGAACTGTCTGAATTTAAAGTGTCTGTTCTCCTGCTGGCTTCAGCAGTATCTTTACTATCATTTTGCTTTGGATTTAAGTGTTTTAGATTTTGAAGCTTGCTCAGTTATATTTTCTGGTAACATTCTATTCCATAGAGTCAACAGTGCTCATGTTTGCATTAGTTTCTGTTTGACTTAAGCTCTGCCGTCTGGCTTTTGTTCTTTTTCTCTTCTTTCTTCTTATAGTCAGATCTGTTTAGTGATTTAAGAGTCACTGCTGACCAAGCCTCTGAATCAGCTGTCTTACATTTTATTTGTGTTTATGTTAGGGGAGTTCTAAACAGTGCCTTAGGGCCTCACATTTTAGGTGTTAGACTGGTCTGAATCTCACTGCCCCCCATTTTCTTTCCATAGAGACTGGTCTGAACCTCACTACTGCCAGCCCCCGGTTTTCTTTTCTGTAGATCTTAGTATTTTGTTTAGCTTTTATTTTCAATCTCCAGTAGAACTTGAGGTTTCTTTTAAGCCCACTGTTTTAATACTCTCCACACAATCATTCTTGTAAACTGAGCTTTTTTTCTGGACAATCTTTATCTTTTAAGTGGTCAGAGAAAGTGTTATTAGGTGCTTTGTATTTCTCCCCTGTAAGCCAAGGATCATTTCTTGTTTTGTTTTGCCAGTATAAAAATCATGCAACAAAAATGTGTGTGAGGGGGTCAGTTCAGTGTGGCGTTCTCTCTCTCTCTCTCCTCTCTCTGTCTCTCTCTCCCCCCCCTTTCATTTTCCCCCCTTTTCTGCACATACTATATGTATGCTCTTCTTTGGTGCTTTCACAGCCCATAACTGAATGGCTTTGTTTGTAACCAACAAGTTCAATATTACTCACATCCCTTTATCTGGTATTCATCTAGTGTTCTCAGTCTGCTTTTAAGAAATACAATATACATGCAGGTGCCTTGGTGCTTTAGCAGACTGCACTCATTTGTCTTTCCTGTTTCTCTTTCAGGATTCCTCTTAATTGTTGTAATCTTCTTGAGTGTTTTATACTGTGATTGTCTTTTGTTGCCTTGATTTCAGTAGTTTATTCCTCCTGGGATATACCTTAAGAGAAGGTCACCTCTCGCTGTTGCCAGACCATTTGGTGCAGCTGGCCTGCCACTAATGCCATTTGTACTGCCACTATTACTTCACAAGAAGCAGCCTCCAGCTGAGAGGAAAACAGCATACAGGGCGGCTGATATGTTTCCAAAACAAAACTGGAGCCCTAAGCCCAACTCGCTCTTCTTTCCGGCCAAAGCCATTTCTGCAAAACTCAAGGCTGAAGGAAGGAGACAAGCTATGACAGTACTTGAGGGAGAGGGGAATGGCTCACTTTTCAGACAAGCTCCAGTCAGAGCCGATACGGCTGTGGCAAGCTGCCAAATGACCAAAGTTACATGTGTGCGTAGAAAATTTTGAACGCCCAGGTGTAACTTGCCCATTTTTTGATGTTGTTTCACCAAATTTTCAACATGGCCTTTTTGTGACCCCACCTCATGAAGAGTGCCACTGTCATTTCGTTCACTTGTCCCAAAATGTGATTTTGCTGCGTGACTGTACCATTCTGTGCCACAGGTGCAAAAACATGTTTTGAGCAGAATGTGAAAAATGAGGTATGCAAAAATGGCAATATTGAAAATCTGGAGTGAAAATATTAAAAATTGGCAAAGTTAGGAGCATGTGTAGAAACTGCACAACACAGGCTTGTAACACAATCTTTTTTTGGAATTTCTTCACCAGATTTGCAACATGGGCCTTTTGGGACCCAACCTCATGAACAGTGGCACTGTTGTTTTGTTAATCAGTCCCGAAAGGTGATTTTGCTCAGCGATCACAAAATCACCTTTTGGGACCAAGTAACAAAATGACAGTGACAGAGTTTATGAGGTGGGGTCCCAAGAACCTCAGGTTGAACACTTGGGGCCAAAATACCTAAAAATGGCTGATATATCAACATTAACTGAAAACCCCATTGACTGCCATTCTACAATGCTTACTTTTGATTCTTCAATTTGCAGTTCGGCTTTGAAGAGTGTAGACATGTTCCAATCCAGAGAAGATGACAGTGCCATCCTCTGGAGGCATGTGTGGAGTAAAGGTGTGTGTGTGTGTGGGGAGGTGGGTGTTCAGTGGGAGGGTTGGAGATCGGGGAGGGGTGACTGGGGTGACGACGAGGGACCATTTTTTTTTACAGGTAAAAAAAACAGAAGACATTTGGGGATGGTTTTCTTTATTTACTGGGAAAAAAAAGAATAAATTTGGGCACACTGGGGTGGGCTCCCGGTGTGCCACATGAGTTGGGAGGGTACATAATGCTGACACAGATACTGGGCACCCCAATGTCAGCACGGGTAAGATAAAAACATAAATTTGGGCACACTGGGGTTGGCTCCCAGTGTGCAACATGAGTTTGGGGAGGTACATGATGTTGACATGGGGACTGGGCACCCCAATGTCAGCGCAAGGGTGGGGAATGGAGGGAGCAGGGAGGACAGCAGCAGTGAGGGGAAGCAGGAGAGTTTTACTTGGTGCCAGTGCTGTGAGGGAATGGGGAGGACAGGAGCAGTGGGAGGTTGCGGGATGAGTGCCATCCGCAAGATGGCGGAGATGATGCAACTACATATGCATGGCATTCGCGCACACATAGTTGCAGTGAGTGGCATTCTGCCATTCAAAAGATGGTGATGCCAGCAGAACTGTGCATGGATGTGAGGCATGCATGTGCAGTTCTTGTCCCAGAATACGGAAGTAACAGCCGAAATAGTGCGGCTGTTACTCCGTAGCAGCCAATCATGGCGAAGTGTTACAAGCTCTGTTGGACTTTCGGAAGGATACTTCCGAAAGTCCAACAGAAGGTGCCACGATCAGCCATTTTAAGGCATTAGATCGATCCCAAAATGGCTATAGGCTCCGCCCACAGCTGTAATAAAAGACACCATATTTCCACATGGAGTCCAGATAACAACTACTGTAGCTGCCTAACACGCGCACATGCATGATACTTCTTTCACGACCCTGCAATCAATGTAACTCCTCTTCTTCATGACACAACAACTTTACATTGCCATCAAAAAGCAAACTCAATATGACTGGGTGTGCCACAGATTACACACAGTTGGTGTCTCTTAAACTAAGGCCCATCACCAATCCACTGTGAATAGGAGAGTGACAAAATGAGTGACCTGACCAGTAGCGCACAGTTCTCCAGTCTGGCCTCATGTACTCAGAAGTTAACTACTACAGCTTTGACAGCCAGCAGATAGTGTCTGTTTTTAAATTAAGTTTAAATAATGTAAAAGAACTGGTATAAAAATAGTTTACAAGACCCTTTTTGACTAGTGCTTCCATCAGTTTATACACACTAGAGTTAAGATGGACATGCCTGTAGTTACCCAGCTGCTCCTTGTGCCCCTCTTTATGGAGTAGGACTATGTCTGCCACCATCCAGTCTTTTGGAACTGCCCCGTCTGAACTGAGTTACTGAATAACCCTACCGGAGTTCACTTAGTTCTGTTGTCAATTCCTTGAGCACCCTCGGATGCATCCCATAGGGCCCTGGGGCCTTATCTATCTCTAGGGCTGCTAGCCCTTTCCAAACCCTTTCACTGGTAAATACTTGCTGCCTTATCTCAGAAATACCCCTTACAGCTGTCATAATGCCACTCTCAGGCAGTAGCCCTCTGTCTTCCCTTGTGAATACAAAGCAGAAGTAGTCATTAAGAACAACTGCTTTCTTCCTGTCCTCCTCAATTACCTGACCTCCCTCTGTCAACAAAACAGGTCACACATTCAGCATGTGAGCGGAACAGGTTTAAGACTGGAATCTTAGGCATCAGAAATTGTCTATAGAAGAAAGCAGGGAAGCGGGGTACTCTGCAGGGCAACTAATATAAGGTACTTGTTCACATCTGTGTAACAGTCATTGCTGGGAAGGGCAGAAGGCCAAAGGTAGGACAAAACTGGGAATAGGAGTGACACTCTATCTAGGGTAGGAGTATCAAGCAATTTAAAGACACTAAAGGGGAACACCAATAGCAACCAGTCTAAGATCAGGTAGCAAAAAGTAGGGGAAGATGAAAGTGCAGCCACTTCAGTAGGAAGCAGAGAAAGCTAAGGGGGTAAAGGAAGAAGGAAAACACTTTAAATAAGGGGAAACTACTTGTTGGGAGGGGTAGAAGGGAAAACCCTATAGGTACAAAGGAGCAAGGCAAACAAAGAGAAGGGAAAACTAGAAACACCCTATCAGGGTTAAGGGTACAAAAGTATTTCTAAGTGACACAGGACGAGTAGGAAATGGGATTGCTGGGAGTGGTGCAGTGGTTGTGGGGTAGCAGTTTTCCGGGAGACCTTCTGGAGACTGCTGTGCTACCCTATCTGCATGCACATCTCTGAGTTGAGGGAGGAGGTTGCCAGACTTTAGGATGAGTTGGCTAGGATTTGGGTGGCCTCAGGGCCACCAAGTCTGCCACTGTTACCTCAAAGGATACAAGGGAGGAGGAGGAGTGTCTGGACTATGGTGGGCTCTGGAAGGGTGGGGGTAGTGGGTCAGAGGCACATCCCTCAACCGGTAACACTACATAATTCTTATGCCACTCTGACTGGGTGGTACTGCCAGGAGGAGGCACTGGGGTAGTGAACAAGGAGGATGTGGTGATCCTCCATAGTGGAGACCCCAAGAACATTGGTACAGGACCCCAGAGGTGGAGGAAGCAACTTCTGGTGGGAACAGTATTGAGAGGGGGATAGATTTGGGAATAGGGAAAGGGAGATCGGGTGTCTATGTGGCCACAGCCCAGAGGGATGGGAAGTGGATCCTAAGGATTGCTAGGACAGCAGGACGAGAGTGAGTGGATCCCATTCACATTTCTGGACTGTGTAGTATGGAACGGGCTGCACACCTATTGGCCCATGCTGTGGACCAATGGGCGTACAGCCCTACTGTACGCAGTCAGTCAGCGGGCAGCGGAGTGGCTTGCAGGCGGGGAGCTGCTGCCAGCCGCTGACCGGGGGAGCAGGGTGGTGAGGCTCAGTGGGACATGGTCCACTGGACCACCAGGGATATTGGACCTTTATTTCAATACTAATGCCCGCGATCGGGCTGGACGCGGTCCACTGGACCACCAGGGATATTGGACCTTTATTTCAATACTAATGCCCGCAATCGGGCATGGGGCACTACCACGAAGGTGCCGCCGGAGCTTGGGTGGCCACCCACAGCTGGCAGCTGCCATGTTGCGCCCTGCAATATGGCAGCTCACCTGTGGGTGGCCAGCTGTTGCACCTTTTATTTTTTGCTCAACTGTGTGCGGCACAGGTATGGCTTATGCCTGCACCTGCTCAGCACATCCTGTGCTGAATGTCTGGATGTCTGCGGAGCATGCATGGGCAAGCCCCTGCTTGCGCACATGCATTACTTGATACACTCGAGCATCGGGATTTGTGCCACGCACATTCTCTCTTTCAATATCGCACCGTGGCGCATCAGTGGGTTGTGCATGGCGCAACCCTTCTGGATATCCCACCCCTAATGTACTATTACCATGTTTTGATAATTTCATAATCACAGACTTATTCTTATTAATTTTATATTCTGATAGATCAGAATATGTTTGAATATCCTGATAAAAAGCCTCTAAAAATGTATTGATGTTTTTCATTATTAATAAAATATCATCAGTGAAGATGTTAAGCTTCAGACTATCATTGTTTAACCATACACCTTCTATACGTGGGTTATTCCAGGTTACATTTAATAGGGGTTCAAGGGTTAAAATAAATAAAGTTGGGGAAAGGGGACAACACTGTCTTACTCCATCTAACATTAAGAATTCTTCTGTTGGTATATTATTTATCTGAACTTTAACTTTGGTATTTTTATATAATTGTTTTATTAGTATGATTAATTCTCTTGGGATCCCCCATTCTTGGAGTACTTTAATCATAAATTTCCTATTAATTAAATCAAATGCTTTGGTTCCATCAACTGTTATTGCATAACATGTGTCTTGCTCAAATGAGTTTTTTTTTTATTAATAATTTGAATAATGGCCTGTAATTTAGTATTTGCTTGTACTATCTTGTGACCATGCAAAAAACATATTGATTGAAAAGAATATATTTGTGTGTGGGTCTGAATTTTATTGTTTATAATTTTTGCTACTAATTTATAGTCAGAGTTAAGTATGCCGATGGGGCAGTAACTTTCAGGACTATCTCAGGGTTTATCTTGTTTTGGGATTAAGATTATTTTCACCATTTGCATAGATTTGCATAGATTGGGGCAATTCAGTTTCTTCTAATGTTAATAATTTGTTCATAATTATTTCTAACCATGGGACAAGTTTCTGTACAAAGGTTATGCAAAATGAATTTGATAGACTGTCAAGGCCAAGAGTTTTATTTCTAGGTAGTGTATTTGTAGTGCCTATGATTTCTTTCAATTTTATCTGTTGGAAATGAAAGTAATATAATTCTATTTTGGCCTTACTTAAATCTTTCACTTTTTGTTGATCTGGTATAAAATTGTTTTGATATATTGTCTTGTAATAGTCAATGAATATTTGTGCAATTTGATTATCTGAGCATTTTATATTACCTTTGTGGTCTTTTATTCCTGTAATAATATTTCTGTTTTTCTTGTCGAAGTAAACTAGCCAATAGTTTTCCTGATTTGTCAGTATGGAAATATTTGTTTTTTCTTATAGCTTTGGCTAGTCTTGCATTCTCCTGGTATAACAGCTCTTGGTTGTTGTTTTTTTTTTTTCTCTAACTGTCCCATTCTTCTTTGTATTTATTGTGGTCTGTTAATATTACTTTGTCTAGTTGTTTAAGTCTGGTCTGTATTTCCTGAGCTTTTTCTTTCTTAGATTTGTTAATTTTGATTTGATACAATATTATAGCTCCATGAAATGTGGCTCTGAATGCATCCCATAGTTGTATAATAGGTTTCTGTCCATTGTAATTGTAGTACCAATCTCCTGCTATGATAATTTTGTCAGATTGTAATGATTGAATATCTTCTGCTATTTTAGCCTAAAAACTTGAATAATTGGAAAAGGGGCATAAACTGATCCAAAAGTAATGTTTTGTGCTTTAACTTGCATTTTTATCAGAATTATTATCCCATCTTTATCTCTGAATTGGTCTATTACTTTAATATCCATTCCCTTTTTTATAATAATGGCAACCCCTGCTTTTTTTGGTTCGTATACTACAGGAAATATGACTTGCCCATTACTTTTTTTAACTTGACAGTTTCTTTTTCCTCTAAATCTGTTTCTTGAAGACAAATCATATTAGCTCCAGCTGTTTCATTTAATGAGGATGTTAATCCCATTAACATTGAGGGAGACTACTTTAATTTTATAATGATTTGTCATTTATGTTATGGTTTAGATAATATGTATTTTTCCCAGAAGGCTAGGAGTTTGCTATTTAAAATGAGTTTGCCTTTATTAGTGTCCTTTAATGAATCACTTAGAATTTATATAATAAACCATTTCCTAAAATGCACTCTCTGGACTGCATAACCTTTGACTTGCCCTTTGATTTTCCTCCCCCCCCCTTCTTATTTTTAACCCAAACCTTCCTGCTTAGAAAAAAACTTGTAATTAATGTAACGTTTTTACTTGTATACACATTTTTCTTAAGCAGTTAAAAAAATTAAAAAGATAGTAAATAAAAACTTTAAATCCATTTATGAGCTAGCCTGTGCTTCTTAATTACTGATGCAAGAATCTTCTCCCTCACCCCATCACTTGTTACAGCTTGTATTCTAAACTCAATTGAATTAGAGGGATGCAAAACTTGCTAAATACATTTAAACAAACATGTCAGGCAACTTTTATTTCAAATTTTTGACAGCATCCTCTGTTGTTTCATAAACATAATGAGTCTCATTTATTATCACATGAAGTTTAGCAGGGAAAGTCATTGCGGCACGAATACCATATGCCCATAGTTTATTCCTTATCCAATCGAATTTCTTCCTTTGCTGCACAATCTCTGGCAGTAGGTCATTTAAGATGGAAATTGAGGCACCCATTAAATTTGTTCTCTTTTTTTATAGACAGCTGCCTTAAAATTGTCCTTGTCTTTTGTTTTCATGAATTTCATAATTATTGAATGCACTGGCACGCTGTCTACAGGTTTTTCTCTCAAGCCACGGTGTATTCTACCAATTTCAAAATTAATGTTCATTGGGTTGGTATCGAAATAGGTGGCAGCAACTTGGTAAAATGAATCTGTGAGTCTTTTGGTATTGTCGCAGACTTCAGGGATTCCTATTATTCTTATGTTTTTCCTGTGGGCACACAGTTCAAAGTCTAGATGTTTGGTTTTTAGTTCTAAGTTTGAGATTTCAAGTTCCTTGCCTTTTTTAGAAGTCAGGGTTATTTTGTCCTGAATATTTTATTTATTTATTTATTAATTATTCAGATACAACCTTTGAGCAAGAGCTTTTTTACAAAAACTCCACGTCATGAAACACAAAACAAAGGTACACACATATAATAATACAATAAACACCCAAACTTTACAGCAAAAATAGCTATAAATGGAAGATTACAACAGCTAAGTACCTAGAAGGCAATCATTGGCAACAAAAGGGAGGGGTGGGTGCAAGGTTAGTAAGTAAGGAGCAGCCTCAAGTCTAAGGCCTTGTCTGTGGAAGGAAGGTGAGAAGCTGGAGAAAAGAGTGAGTGACAGAAGTAGGGCAAGGGCCCCAGGATAAATGGGTTGGGGATGTAAGAAAAGAGGGATAAGAAGGAGTGTCTTAATGAGGTGGCTAGATGCGAGAAGGGTAAAAGTTTAGAGAGGGGTCCTAGTAAGGAAACAGAAAGTGTTAACACAGTGGGGGGTCATGGGGCATATAGGGGAAGCATCAAACAGGGTGGCCAGGAACAGGGAAGTTGAGAGGTTTGGAGAAGACCTTGAATGAAAACAGTAGAAGTCCAGCTGGGACAGGAGGTCAAGGAGCAACATAGGGAGAATGACAGATGCCCACCAAACAGTTACATGCACTCCTGCTAATGAGGAACTGTTTGAGTTCAGACTTGAAGACGCAGAGACTAGAAGGTTTTTGTGCAGCTGCAGGGACCTCATTGAGCCAGAGGGGGGCTCTGTAGGAAAAAGATCATTGTCCAAGTGCTGTTCTTCAAAATGGGACAGAGAGTGCACCCTGTGTTCGATCTCTGGTGTCATACTTAGTACTGGCTGATGAAAACATTTCAGTGATGGAGGGGGGAGCCTTGCCCAGGAGAGCCTTTTTTTCTGAGGAGACAAGTCTAGAACTTGATTCTGTTCCCAAGGGAAAGCCAGTCTGTCTGTGCATACAGCGTGCAGGTGTGTGTATAGTGGTCAGCAGCAAGGGTAAGTCTACACACTTTATTAAGGGCAATATCTACCTGCTTAAATGCCATGTCCATGGCTGCTCCATAGACCACTAGACCATAATCTATAATGGATAGTATTGAGCTGGAGATGGAGAGCCATTGGGGTGAGGTTTTTCTAGTGCCCATGTAGCATTCCAAGTTTGGCGTTGATGGCCTTCACCACCATATCAATATGCTGTGTGAAGGAAAAATGTGTCACTAATGGTTACCCCAGGTACTTGAAAGAATGAACTTGTTCCAGAGGGGCCCTGACATTGTTGTAGATGAATAGGTTGGGGTATCTCCTCTTAAGTTGAGGGCTAGAGAGGAGCATTGTTTTAGTTTGTTTATAATTGAGTAAGAGCTTGAGAGTGCTGAACTAGTCCCCAAGCTGACAGAACATAGTCTGCAGCTCATTCTGCAGAGGAGCAATGTGAGAGTTGCTGCTGAGAATGACAGTGCCGTCAGTGTACTGGATAATTTTGTTGTTACAGGCCTCTGGTAGAGCATTCAGAAAAAGACTGAATAGCATGGTTCCCAGAATTGACCCTTGTGAAACACCCAGAGACACTTCTCTGGACTCTGAGACCACTTGACCAACTTGGACTCTCTGAGACATGTGAGACAAGTAATCTTGAAACCAGCATACTGCATTGGGGCCACTCACAGGGACTGCAGTTGAGCCAAGAGTAGGGGTGGTTGACCATATCAAAGGCCTTTGTTAAATTGATGGAGACAGACCCCACCAGCTTACCATCATCCAAGACCTTGTGCACAAAGTCAGTGTATTCCACCAAGGCTGTGACAGTGCTATGGTTCTTTCTAAAACCATGTTGTTGGGGACATTGCAGTTGGTATTTCTTGAGATATTCTGTGATTTGATCAGAGACAATTCTTTCCAGTACTTTGGATAGAGGGGAGAGGATTGAAATGGGCCTATAGTTGGCAATGCAGGACATGTCCCCACTCATGAAAACAGAGGTAACCAGGACTTGGACAAGGCTTGCTTAATCTAGCCGATTTCTTGTTTTAAATCCATATTTTCCTTTACTAGTTTTGTGTAATGTTGTAATATGAGCCCAACTTTTCCTGCATATTCAACATTTTTTCCATTTTCTGGGATTTTTTCCATTTTCTGGGAAACAGAGTGTATTTGTGGGGAAAAAAAGCATTTTAGCCAAGGTAGGAGGTTCATCAGTCACTTTCTTCATTACTATTTTGAATCTCTGACTCAGAGTCAGAAATTGTGGCCTGTATATTATATTTATTGTTCTGTGCATCTTTCTCATTCAAAAATAATGGCTGTTCGCACCATTCCTGTCCCTCAAAATTTGTTGCCTGACCATGAGGTGTCGTGTTAGAACCAATTCCAAAACGTTAGTTTCTTGGGTTTTTAAGACTTTCATTTGAAGCTAGGATGTTGTTTTTAAATGCTTCTTGTTTGGTTGCTACTTCTGACTCTGCATTATTTATGGGACAGTTAATGTGTGGATCTCTTGCCAAATAATTTTTCTCAGTTAGTGCAACTAAAGGTTGTATAGATTTAGTTTCTGTCATATTTCCATCCGTATGTGTCTTATCTTGGAGAAAAGTAATATTAATAGTAGAAGAAATCTTAGTGCTTACCCGTGGTTTGACAATATTGTTCTCATTTTGGGTGGCTTTATTTACTTCTTTGTTGGTCCCGGGAACTGGTAACTGCTTTATCAGGGCTTTCTTTTTATTGTTTACCTTCATTCCTGTTGTCGTCTTGTGGGTATTCCATATTTGATTCCATTGTTTTATTTATCCAATGTTCTTTCTCTGAAGCTTCTGTCATTGATTGAGAACCTGGGCCTACCTTCCAGGGTATCCCAGCACACCTGTTGGGAGTTAGGAGCTAAACCCCTGCATCGGCAATTGGGTTTGGCTCAGGTGTATCGCTTCCTTCATCTGAACTCTTCTTTTTCGCCATATTTTGAAATAACAGAAACAAAGTCGAAGATGACCCTTCTTTTAAAGAAAATGAGGTACCTTCTTGTAGATTTTTAGATTTTTTTGGTTTGCCAGGACCAGCTGAAGAGTTTCTTGTGGCAATTGTAAGCATTTTAACCGGTTTGGGTTTAGCGCCAGATGTAAATCTTCTGGCCTACTTTTTTTGTCAACATAATACCAAAAAATAAGTAGTCTTTTACATTTTTCTTTTCAACTTCTTGTTCAGTTGGATTCAGTTGTGCCTGTTGGTTCATACCTATTCAGAGTCCTCTGCATTTGTTAGGCAAGTTTTTTTTCCAGGGGAAGTCACCTGCGGTGTTTCACTTTCATGGTGTTTGCTGACATCCGCCATGATATCTTTCTTTACCTCCTCATAGGTGTCTTGAGTACTGGTCTCCTGCACCTGTTTCTTTGGATTACCATTCTCATGTGAGACGTTGTTGCCTCGAGAATGGCCCCCTTCATTGCCCCTATCTTTTCTCCACATCCCTGGTGCTGTTCACTTGTTACAGTCTCAGATATGACACAGTATGAGTACGCTATTTTGTAGGTATAGAAGACACTTAGGCCATACTGGCATAGTTCAAGTGTTTGTATTACTGTTGTATGCTCTTAACACTGAACTACATAGGAGTACATACTCGCAATCTCAAATCAGAAAGATTTACCAAAAACCATATGACAAAAGCTTATATTTCCTATTCTAGGAAAAAGTATATCAGAAAACTATTATTTCCTAAGCCTGGCAGTCTTATGGGCCTATAGCCCTGACTACTAATCTAAGTTACAAAAGAAAAAGTAACCTAATCTAACTAACCTATTTAACAGTATTAGCATTTATACTATAAAGCAGTTACCCCAACCCAGTAGTACTATTAACCTATGATCTTGACTACTAATTCAAGCTGCATGAAAGGTGATCAATGCATGAAGCAAGAGCTTACCCTTCTGTGGCCCTGCCATCAGTCTGCAACCAATACCTACCTAAGACCAGCAGTAAGCAGCTGTCTTCCCACGAGTCTGCTCCTTCAGTCCTCTTGACTATCGAAAGTCTGAGGATTTTATATTCTTCTTGCAGGAGCTTGCTTAAGAAAACAATCACCACATGGTTGTTAGAAGCTAAATAAAGCATAGTAAAAGTGGTTAAAGCTAGCCAACCAGCACTCCCTCTAGCAAATTTGCAGTCTGCCATTTTATATCTCTTTTTCCATAGTTTCTCAGCTTCTGTAATTTTCCATTAAGCTGACCCCCGCAGTGCTTAGCCTTGCTGAGTTTTATTCAAGCCTAGTTCTGTTTTAGCTGTTTCCCTCAGTGCTTAGCCTTGCTGAGTTTTATTCAAGCCTAGTTCTGTTTTAGCTGTTTCCTGCAGTGCTTAGCCTTGCTGAGTTTTATTCAAGCCTAGTTCTGTTTTAGCTGTTTCCTGCATTGCTTAGCCTTGCTGAGTTTTATTCAAGCCTAGTTCTGTTTTGGCTGTTTCCTGCATTGCTTAGCCTTGCTGAGGGTTGCTCAGGTCAAGATCCTTGGGGAAGACCTCCTTGGTATCATTCAGTCCCCATATGGCCATCTGGCACTGTAAAAGCAGAGGACAGAATGGGCACAGATAGAGGCTAAATGCTGTTACATGATAGGGCTAATGAAAGAGAGGCAGCAAAGCAGACGGGATACATAAGTATAGGTGTCATTCCATGCTTTCTTAAACCATTTTAGACATAAACAACAGTGCACAAAAGGGGAAGTTGTAACTTTACAGCACCGAAAGAGGTTATAAAATGCCCAAACATTAGCTCTTGTCCTGTTAGATGAAGTAGACATGTAGCTTGCAAATATATTTTATTCTGTAACTGTAATAACATCAAAATTGTCCCAAAATATATAATCCATTTCAGTGTTAAACTGTTCTGAAAGGTTATCGCTGAGATCGCTCATTCTCTGACATTAAAAGGGAATGTTTCTTTATTCCTGGGAAGGATAATTGTGATTTGAAGTAAGGAAGGGTAGAGGCTGCTTGCAGTCTTAACCTTATAGACTGCATGTTCAAAGCTGCATACCTTCCCTGTAGGACACTAGCCAATCAGATTATAAACAAGAATGCTACAATCACCTATATGATCCAAAGACATTGCCATAAACTGCCTGCCTGACCCAGGTAAAAGATCGTCTAACCACAATTTTACTTCAGGGATGGCATTCCATAGGTTTTAGGATTTAAAAAGAAGGGTTTGGTTTATATGACATGACGCCAACTGAAGTCGAACAAATCAAGTTCTGTTGCTATAGGTTCAAGTTCTAGAATTTCTTTAAGTACAAAATATTTAAGCCCATAGGAAACCTCCATGAAAATTATGGGTGAAATGGATGGAGAAATGGTATATGCCATTACTGGGGCAGGGGGGAAAAACTCAAAATGACAGATTGTGTAATGGGATGTAAAAAAGATAGGAGTTGGGGACCCAAATGCTAAATTGCATCGAGGGTCGAGAATGATGTAAGAACCATTCACAATGCAAAAGACTGTATTAAAATGGAAATAATTATTTTTCATAATTGCAAAAGGACAGTTTTTTGATATTTCACATAACTGATAAGGCCTTCTGGAGCATACAGTGGTCCTATCATGTAGATCCAAAGAGGTACACCGTGAGTCAAATGGAACCAGGACCAGTTGTGCAGCACTTCAAAGAAGGTGGCAAACCTTAAATCAAAACATCCACAAGAAGGAAGTGCGCAACGAGACCTCAAACACCAAAAGTAAAAGGGTCAACTGTGAAGACAGAACACAGTCCACAAGAGAGTATCTCAAAATTAAGCAGAGGACTGCAATTTATTCAATACAAAGTCTTACACAGTGAAAAATAAACATGTAACAAAACAGTGTGTCAGAACTTCGGCAAGTAAAACAAACACCCCTAGCGCCTCGGCTCTCGCAAGCCTTCAAAGGGGGTAACACATACCAACATCCGAGTGCTTTTTAAATGCTGAACTAATTAATATGTAACAGCCATGTAGCTTTAACATTTAAAGTGATATATCTCACCAAATTCAAACATTTAAATTATCAGAAAATAACCCAAAATTAAATAGCAAAATTCAATTCAAATGGTTTAAAGACTTATAAACCTGCTGTTTGGCTTCAAGACCAGTTATAATTCTTATTCAAGCACATTTATTACACATTTATAAAAATCCTGATGACAGCCTATCTGAAGATCTGGGTTCAACTGATATCCTGTTATAAAATGGAGAGAGCATAAAAAGAAAGGAAATTAATGTTGTAAACTCAGAAAATATGGGTCATATCTTAAATAACACCTTCTCAAATATAGATACAGCAAGCAAAGAAAAAGTAAACATAAATAAAAATAGAAACAGCAAAATAACTAATACTGCATTTACAGGTTAATTCCTTATTCTTTAAGGAATGGTTTAATTTCCCACTTCTCATTCAATCCATTTGGTTTAACAGAATTCATTTTAAAACTCCACATGCATTCTCGTCTCAACAGTTTGTTAGCTCTATCACCACCTGGGCTAGAGTCGGTACATGTTCAAGTCCCATAAATTTTAAATCAGTAGGTGATGACCCATGGTGTAGAGTAAAGTGGATACCTACAGGCGTATCTTGCCTATCATTAATAATGGATCTAACATGTTCTTGGATCCTTTTTTTTAGTGGTCTTATGGTTTTACCAATATATAGAAGGCTATAAGGACACCAGAGGGCATATACCACATAGGTAGTGTCACATGTAATAAGTTCCCTTATTACTATTTTAGCATTGTGTTCTTTTGAATGGAAAAAGATCTTACCAATATTTCCATATTTATATACAATACATCTTTTGCATGCAAAAAAAACATTTGTTCTCTTACGGAGCCAAATATTTATTTCAGTGATTCTAAACTTCCTTTCTCTACTACGTATAACTTTGTCCTTGATGTTTTTTTGCCCTACAAAATGTGACACATGGTTTTGAACCCACTGCTTTCCCTACTAATTCATCACCTAATAAGATAGGCCAGTTATGATGTATAATATTGCCTATCTGCCCTGCCATGTTATTATATTCTGTCACAAAGCTACACACATTTTCAATCTCACCTTTATATGATATTTTTCTTAAAATTGTGTCTTTGTCCATTTTTTTTAATTTTTCAAATAAATCTTGTAGTACTTGTTTCTCATAGCCTCTATTTTGGAACCTGTATTGAAATTCTTTAGATTGGGTTTCAAAATCTGAGTCTAAGCTACAGTTCCTTCTAATCTGTAACAACTGACTGTAGGTGATGGATTTCTTTAAGTTTGGGGGTGGGCACTCTTTGCATGTAATAAAGAATTTGTGGCTGTCTTCTTTCTGAAGGTTTTTGTTTTAATATAGTGTCGTTTGCCTCCATCAATCTCACTAGATATACTTAGATCCAAAAAATCCAAAGTTTTTTGGTTAAAAGTATAAGTGAATTTCAAGTTTAAATCATTTCTATTCAAATGATCAATGAAGGAACAGGCTTCTATTTTGTCTCCTTTCCAGATACAGATTATATCATCAATAAAGCGATACCACCTTATTATTTTCTGGAAAAAAGGATCTTCCCTTTCACTAAGCACCTTCTTAAGCTCCCAGCTTCCTAGGAAAAGATTGTCATAGCTTGGTGCCTTAGAGGTACCCATAACTGTTCCACATTTTTGTTCAAAGAAGGCCCCCTCAAATTCAAAGTAATTGTGTGTCAAAACAAACCTTAAAGCATCAAGAATGAATTATTTTGGTACATCATCACTTTCTTTATAAAATCCAAGATGTTCCTCTATGGCCTTAAGACCATCTTCATGATGTGTACTGGTAAATAGGGATTCTACATCGATTCCCAATCAGCTAAACTCTCCTTTCTATTCTAGATCGTTTAACTTTCTAAGTAAATCAGAGGTATCTTGAATATATGTACCAAAGATTCTGTACCAAAGGTTATAAGAAAAAATCAACAAATTTGCCCAAATTCTGTGTCAAAGAACCCACCCCCGAGACAATGGGATGCCCAGGAGGTATTTCTCTGTTTTTATGTACTTTGGGCAGTGCATAAAAACCAGGAATGACAGGAAATTCTTTCCATAAATAACCAAACTCTGTTTCAGATATTTGATTTTTGACAACTGCTTCTCTAAGAAACAGATTCAATTCTTTTCTATATTTTGTTGTGGGGTTACAAGGAAGCTTTTTATAATTTGTTTCAGTTGATAACAAATTTTGCACAATCTCTTCATACATTTCCCTATTCATAATAACAATTTTACCCCCCTTATCAGCGGGTTTAACCACTATGGTAGTGTCATGACATATTGTTTCTAAAGCCTTTATTTCTTTCCAATTTAATTCTGTTTCTTAGGAGCAGTGTCATTGTTTGACAGGTTCAAAACTTGTTTTGTTACTGTCTTTTCATATATATTTATGGTGTTATTGTATGACTTGGGGCAAAATTCTGATTTTGGGTGAAATAAATTTTTTCTTTGTATTTTAAAATCCTGCCCCAAATCAAATAATTCAATACCTCTCATCCCATTAAATGGAATATCATTAGAAAGTTCCTCTTGTTCCATTAGAAGTTCCTCTAGGATATTAACATCTTATCCAAAATCCATCATCTCAGTAGTGGGACTCAAACCTGTAAACTCCCCAGTCTCAGATATGTCTCTGGTCACAGTGTCTAAATAGGGCTCCATATTGTCTGATTCTGTTTCAAAATTATTTATTTCTTGCAGCAGTAGGTGCAGATCAAAGTCATCAGGAAAAGATGTAGTGTCCATACTATTAAACCCCTTATTAGTGTCTGTAGTGTTTGCTTCAAAAGGAGGTTCTTCCTGTTTTTGTTTCAAAAAACTTCAAATGTAGTTTCCTAAAAAAATGTTTGTAAGTCCACAAATACTTGAAACTGATTAACTTGTGGAGTTGGAATAAAATGAAGTCTTTTCTTCAAAATTCATTCTTCACGTGTATCTAGACTTCTATTAGAAAGGTTTAATATCTGTAAATTATTTTGTGTTTCCTCTCCCTCAAAATCTGCTCTGTTCCTGTATTTGTGCTTGTGCCCTTCCCCACGCTTTCCTCTCCTGGTTTTCCTTTTTCTCTGTCTAATGGGGCAGGGCGCTTCTGAAAATTGTGTTTCTTCCCAGACAACTGTTTGCTGCCTTGGTCTCTCGATCCTACTGCAGCTGAATTTGTTTGTATATCTCCACTTTTATTTGAAAATCTGACTTTAGACCTCGATCTCCCTCGACTCTGTGATCTCTGTCTACCCCAGCTTAAAATATCACCTTGCTCATAATCTCCTGCATCCCTTTCAAGTTTGTTGATTTTTCTCTGGATTACATCTGCTTCATGATCTCATATTTTATTATTAAGCTGTGTATTGAAGTCCTGGAATTCAATACTGGTTTTAAATTTCTGGATAGTAGCTTTACTAAGGTCCAGTCATTTCTGTAGTTCTGTATATTTGATTAAATCATCTTTTATTAGCAATTCTAAAAAGACTTTCGAACATTCTGCTGCTGTTTTCAACCACTCATCTTTAAATGAAAAATTATCAAGACCACAAGAGGGCATCATAGAACTCCTTAAGCCCCTGGGAAAGCTCCTAAGAAACTGAATTTAAATTAGAAAGAAAGAAAGGCGTTAGAAACAATATGTCATGACACTACCATAGTGGTTAAAACCACTGATAAGGGGGGTAACATCGGTATTATTAATAGGGAAATGTATGAAGAGATTGTGCAAAATTTGTTATCAATTGAAACAAATTATAAAAAGCTCCCTTGTAACCCCACAACACAATATAGAAAAGAATTGAATCTGTTTCTTAGAGAAGCAGTTGTCAAAAATCAAAAATCAAATATCTGAAGCAGAGTTTGGTTATCTATGGAAAGAATTTCCTGTCATTCCTGGTTTTTATGCACTGCCCAAAGTACATAAAAACAGAGAAATACTTCCTGGGCATCCCATTGTCTCGGGGGTGGGTTCTTTGACACAGAATTTGGGCAAATTTGTTGATTTTTTCTTATAACCTTTGGTACAGAATCTTTGGTACATATATTCAAGATACCTCTGATTTACTTAGAAAGTTAAACGATCTAGAATAGAAAGGAGAGTTTAGCTGATTGGGAATAGATGTAGAATCCCTATCTACCAGTACACATCATGAAGATGGTCTTAAGGCCATAGAGGAACATCTTGGATTTTATAAAGAAAGTGATGATGTACCAAAAGAATTCATTCTTGATGCTTTAAGGTTTGTTTTGACACACAATTACTTTGAATTTGAGGGGGCCTTCTTTGAACAAAAATGTGGAACAGCTATGGGTGCCCCTATGGCACCAAGTTATGACAATCTTTTCCTAGGAAGCTGGGAGCTTAAGAAGGTGCTTAGTGAAAGGGAAAATCTTTTTTTCCAGAAAATAATAAAGTGGTATCGCTTTATTGATGATATAATCTGTATCTGGAAAGGAGAGTATATAGAAGCCTGTTCCTTCATTGATCATTTGAATAGAAATTATTTAAATTTGAAATTCACTTATACTTTTAATCAAAAAACTTAGGATTTTTTGGATCTAAGTATATCTAGTGAGATTGATGGAGACAACAAACATTATATTAAAACAAAAACCTTCAGAAAGAAGACAGCCACAAATTCTTTATTACATGCAGAGAGTGCCCACCCCCTCCAAACTTAAAGAAATCCATCCCATATAGTCAGTTGCTATGGATTAGAAGGAACTGCATCTTAGACTCAGATTTTGAAACCCAATCTAAATAATTGCTATACAGGTTCCAAAACAGAGGCTATGAGAAACAACTGTTAGAAGATGCATTTGAAAAAGTTGAAAAAAAGGACAGAGACACAATTTTAAGAAAAAGATTAAATAAAGGTGAGATTGAAAATGTGTGTAGCTTTGTGACAGAGTATAATAACATGGTAGGGCAGATAGGCAATATTATACATTGTAACTGGCCTATCTTATTAGGTGATGAATTAGTAGGGAAAGCAGTGGGTCCAAAACCATGTGTCACATTTTGTAGGGCAAAAAACATCAAGGACAAAGTGGTACATAGTAGAGAAAGGAAGTTTAGAATCACTGAAATAAATACTTGGCTCCCTAAGAGAACAAATTAGTTTTTTACATGCAAAAGATGTAATGTATGTAAATATGGAAATATTGGTAAGATCTTTTTTCATCCAAAAGAACAAGATGCTAAAATAGTAATAAGGGAACTTATTACGTGTGACACTACCTATGTAGTATATGCCCTCTGGTGTCATTATGGCCTTCTATATATTGGTAAAACCATAAGACCACTAAAACAAAGGATCCAAGAACATGTTAGATCCATTATTAATGATAGGCAAGATACACCTGTAGGTATCCACTTTACCAGCTTAATCTGGTTCAAGGTCAGTTGGCATTCATCTGTATCCCCCTCCTCCGGGTCGTGCCTGAAAATAGGCAGGATTTGTCTAGTGCACTTACCCGGTCAACAAAAGCTAAATAAATAAATAAATAAAATACTCTACACCATGGGTCATCACCTACTGATTTAAGATTTTATGGGACTTGAACATGTACCAACTCTACCCCTAGGTGGTGATAGAGCTAACAAACTGTTGAGATGAGAATGCATGTGGATTTTTAAAATGAATTCTGTTAAACCAAATGGATTGAATGAAAAGTGGGAAATTAAACCAATCCTTAAAGAATAAGGAATTAACCTGTAAATGCAGTATTAGTTATTTTGCTGTTTCTATTTTTATTTATGTTTACTTTTTCTTTGCTTGCTGTATCTATATTTGAGAAGGTGTTATTTAAGATATGACCCATATTTTCTGAGTTTACAACATTAATTTCCTTTCTTTTTAAGCTCTCTCCTTTTTATAACAGGATATCAGTTGAACCCAGATCTTCAGATTGGCTGTTATCAGGATTTTTATAAATGTGCAATAAATGTGCTTGAATGAGAATTATAACTGGGTCCTGAAGCCAAACAACAGGTTTATAAGTCTTTAAACCATTTTAATTTAATTTTACTGTTTAATTTTACGTTCTTTTCTGATAATTTAAATGTTTGAATTTGGTGAGATATATCACTTTAAATGTTAAAGCTATATGGCTGTTACATGTTAATTAGATCAGCATTTAAAAAGCACTTGGATGTTGGTATGTGTTACCCCCTTTGAAAACTCGTGAGAGTAGAGGCGCTAGGGGTGTTTGTTTTACTTGCTGAAGTTCCGACACACCGTTTTGTTACATGTTTATTTTTCACTGTGTAAGACTTTGTATTGACTAAACTGCAGTCCTCTGCTTAATTTTGAGATACTCTCTTGTGGACTGTGTTCTGTCTTCACAGTTGACCCCTTTACTTTTGGAGTTTGAGGTCTCATTGCACACTTCCTTCTTGTGGATGTTTTGATCCTATCATGCCATGTGGCACATTGGTCTCAAGGGAAGACTTTCCAAACAAAATCATAATAGATAATGAAGTCATAAAGAAGTTTTAATTTTGCAAAAATGCCATTGTCAGGTAAATAAAGTTCTATATTAGCAACCAAAAAGCCTGTACTGGACTGTGTTACACTGTTAATTGGATTTCAATTACAAATTCTAATTGTTGGTCCTCAGTTGCAGATGTGAAGTGATTTGGGTAAGTTGTGGCTGCATAGGCCATGGCATCAATCTTCATACCTAACAAGGAACTGTTACAATAATTATGTAACAAGACCTCAAGAAAGTGAGGTCCAAGAAGCTCAGGTGGTATAAATCCATTTTGTAGGTCTGAAATGGATGTCTCCATCAAGGAGTGAATAGTGGATTGTATAATACTATCATGTTGTGCTTCTTAAAAATTTCTCTGTATGATGTTAAGAGTGATTTCAGTCCCTAATGCTAACTTCCTAATATATTTGTCCATTTTGTTAAAAGCTTGTGAATGAGAAGTGGAGGTTTTAATTAAATCATCTCTGGCTTTTCCGTACTGATACAAATAATAGGAGCCGTATATTTGTAACGCCTTTTTAGTAGTGAGTGCCTGACTTGTAGTGAACCCAACCTTTCACCACTTACCAGGTACTCCAGGTTAGTTTTATGAAAATGGAAAGGGATTGCAAGGAGAGTAAGACAACAACTTCAAATGCAACAAATGGTTTATCCAAAGATAAGGGCAGGGGTCCAACCACTGTAGATAATGACAACAGGCACACTGGAGGCTCTTTACTTTTGAAGCAACTAAAATTTGCAAAACTTTCTATACTCTATGGTGTTTCTACGTTTCTATAACCACGATAACTCTACAGTCACTACTATTACTACTAATACTACTATTACGCTATCACCCTGGCCAGGGGTTGTTAAAGTGCATTTCAGGTTAACCCTCATTGCAGCTGTGAAGAGATGATGTGAAGACACAAGGATGCTTAGGGGAAAGGACTTTCAGGGATGAATGCACCACACAAGAGACAGGCACAAACTATTCCAAGGACTCGGAGGCAACTGCCTATGAAGTGGAGATCAACAGAGGAGGCTCCTCATCCCCAGAGAACAGACTTGTAGCCCAAGATAAATCATAACAGACTGCCAGGCCAAATGCACTTGAGAAGAAGTAGGATGAACTGATGAACACAGGAAGAAAGATGGATGTCTGGTACTGGTCGTCCCAGACCACCCGGCAGGAAACACAGGGGATTTGTCAATCAGTGGAAAGTCGTAGCAGACTGCTGATCCCTCTTGAAGATGAATGCTTAATCCACAGGACCCTCTGGGCATGTCAATGAAAGGTCAGGCCAAACCACAGACTAAGGTTGTCAAGAACTTGGGATCCAGTGAGAAAGACATCTTGCAGATTTCATCATCTTCAATCTTGCAGCTTGCATCATCTTCAGTCTTGCAGCTTTAGTTGTCCTTTGTCTTGCAGCTTTCGTCATCCCTGAAACAACAAAATCCCACCCCATTACGTATCAGAGCCCTAACTACTGAGCCGAGGAGGCTCCTAAATTGACTTGACTTTCCTTATCTGGGTAGGGGTGTAGCAATGTAGGTCAGTCAAACAGGGCAGGGTCTAACTATCGGCTAACTTTAGCTCAATGGCTGCCCACTAAGATAATCCAACAGGTCAACAGAGAATGGAGAATACAGCAATCTGTTCACAACAGCAATGGAGGAAGATTCCGTAGCTCTGTAGCTGGGATGCAAAAGTCAATAGCAACAGGTCATTGCAGGTTGCAGAACACAGCTCAGGCAATGGCAGGGTGCAGAACATGGTGTGGGGCAATTGCAAGTAATCAGACACTGTTGGGGGCAATTGCAGGTGGTGAAACACAGTTCATGGCAATTGCAAATAGTAGAACATACTTCAGGGCAATTGCGAGCAACAAAACACAGTTCAGGACAATTGCAGGGTAATGGAACACACTTCGGGACAATTGCAGGTACCTTGACACAGTTCAGGACATTTGCAAGCAATGGAACACACTTTGAGGCAATTGCAGGTGCAAGACACAGTTCAGGACAACTGCAAATAACCTGACACAGTTCAGGGCAATTGCAGGCACTAGAACACAGTTCAGGGCAATTGCAGTGAATGTAACACAGTTCACGGCAATTTAGGCACTGGAACACAGTTCTGGGCAATTTCAAGCAATGGAACATAGTTCAGGCCAATTGCAGGCACTAGAACACAGTTCGGGGCAACTGCAGCCAAAGGAACACAGTTCAGAGCAATTGCAGTTAATAGAACACACTTCCGGGCTTCAGGGTAATTGCAGACAGTGGAACACAGTTTGGGCAATTGCAGGGGCAATTGCATATAAGGGAACACAGTTCAGGGCAAATGCAGGTAACTTAGCACAGTTCAGGGCAATTGCAAGCAATAAAACACAGTTCGGGGCAATTGCAGGCAATCAAGCACAGAATCGCTATTATTGCCACTCACTATTTGCCCTGATTACCTTCTTTCCCTAAGCTAGCCTCGACGAGGTTTTTTGCAGGACTAAACTAGTGCACAGCCACCTCTCTGTGCGGTCCGCAGTGGGAACAGATGAGCCTCCCCTCTTCCCATCAATGTGATCTCAGTCACTGACACAATATCCTGAAGCAAGTTATTTACACTATAAAACAACTATCTTGTCCTTTGTATGAATGGGGCTTGCCCTTGGCCACCCAGATAACCCAACTGGTGCTGAATTAATTATAATAAAAGGGGAAAGGAGCTTCTGGGCTAACTAGCCCTTTTCCCACTACCCCACCTGACTAGCTTGATTTCCCTTGATTTAAAGAAAATGGCTTTGGGCTTACTAGCCCTCTTTCACTAGCCCACCTGGCTATAACTGGGGCTTGCCCTGCCCCTTTAACTCCCCAATAGGCTGCCCTTTTAAATATTTACTTTCACTAGGGCCTATTACCCTTAGTTCCTCCCTTGGGGAGTCTGCTGGTTAATATCAATGTGCTCCCCTAGGGCCTTAATGCCCTTAACCCTCCCCTGGGCATCACCTTACCCGAAATTAATATTAATTTATTTAAATTTGGCTGCTGCCCTCCCCACTCAGCTCATAGCCGTCCAACCTTAAGCCCGACAGGACGAAAACTAAACTTTTTCCTTTTTCTTATATTAGTTCTGGTGGCCAGCACTCTGTCTCTTGTGCTGCCATTGACTCACTGCCCTGATCTGGGATGAAGATATGGATGCAGGGAGGTACTGGCAGAAGAGAAGGCTGGTGGGCGCAACCACAGGCAATCAGGAGGGATGACTTGGGGTCTTGCAGGCCCTCTCATTCTCTGAAGCTTCTCAAGATGCGGCCGCCATTCAGTCACACCACCACCAGGAGAACAATTTTTTTTAAAACGAGCAAAAATAATAAATGGGACTGAACTGAGCCCACACCACAGCTGGATCAGGACTTTGGGGACCGCCGACACACTCACAGACCACGGACCACCACACAGAACAGGACCCGATGTCTGCACTGAGGGATGAGATGTGGACCACAGGTAAACTGCTTAAATCACTGCCACTGACCTGTGCCCCCTCTCTCCCTTACACCATAGCCAGCAGATGTCTTCTTTTTCTTCTGAGTGCCTGAAAGCACTCACTCTGGGCTCTTCTTTGCCCACAGCATGGTAACAACAACCCAACTGCTTCCCTCGCTACAGCTCAACTGCCCTAACTCCCCGCATTCAGGATGCCACATCCCTGGCAACCTGGCTTGCCTGCAACAGTCCAGCATGGGCTGGACTTTCAAACAATGCTCCCTGGCTCACACTGCTTTCCTGGGGGAGGGGTTCTAGAACAGAGCAGCAGGTGGCCAGGGGACAGCTACAGAAAACATTTTTTTTAACCCACAGCTCTGCCCTATCACTGGCACTGGGGGGGACATTGCTAAAAGTGCATTTCACACTGCCCCATGCCACCCCTTGATGCCCACACTGCCCAGGGCCCAAAGGGGCACCTTATTTATTTAATGAATTTACTGTTGGGAGCCATACTTTGGGGCACTACAGATTCAGGCCCACCTAAAAATACATGTCCCTAAATATTCATAATAAACAGATTATAAACTTCGACTCTGTCATTTCTAAATATATCTACTTCACTTATCTTAAATCATGACACTAAAATTTATCATCCTGTGGTCACTGTGACACTTTACTATAACCCCTGCATTATAAAGCAGAACTCTTTTTATAGAAGAGTTCTATCTGAGACTTGGGCTGCCTCCAGAATGAACTGGTTTGGAGGTATCCCAAGGTTTGATCTCTGCAACCACCTAAGTAACTGTTTTGTCATCAGAGATTCTGTAGACATAAGACTTGGAGGATTAGCAGGGATGCTCCGGATCCAAGGAACCATCGGACAGTTTTCTGGAGCAAGGTTTGGCACCTCCTGAAGGAAGTGACTCTGCCTTTCACTTGCATTTCAGTCCTGAGGCTTTTTGTCTGGTTCTTCTGTTTCTTTTGTAACTCGGAAGGCACATGGCTTAATCAGATTACAGTGTACCACCTTTTGAAACTGGGGTATCAGATTCAGTTTGAATTTTGTGCACAGACGTGTCTAGGTAAGGACTGTCTATAATGATAAATGGACTTGGATCCCATTTGGTCTTTAATTTCTGATAATTGTGGGTGCATCTAAGTAGAACTGTGTTTCCGATCAATGGTGACTCAGCATTAGCTTTCTTGTCATACAGGGAAGTTGTTGCTCTCTCACCTTTGCCATTTGTTTTGCAACAACCTCACCAATGATTTGCATTTGATTGTGATGCTCTTGGACCCACTCTGTTTTAGGCTCTATTACAGTTTCAGTCGGTACCCCAAACACTAAGTCCATGGGTAAATGTCCATGGCATCTGAACATCAGATAATATGGATTGTGCCCTGTAGAACAATGTACTGTGTTACCATATACAAGGAATAAAATAAGTCAGTTCGCATTGCAATTTGCGACCCAAGATCGGTAAAAAGTGAGTCAAATCTGGCAGTGATTAGCAGTCATTGCCAATCATTGCCAACTGGTCCTAGGTCCTGTAAAAGTACCTTATTGGGCACTGTCACTTTAATTTATTTATTTTTTGTCCTGGTATCCATTTTTTGCCCTCCTCCATGCCCCGTCCCATGAACCACGAGCTGTTCCCTGATTGGTCCAGCGATGTTCCTGCTCCCCCCAAGTCTCTGCATGGGAGAAACATGACTGAGTCCTTTTGCAGCACACCCAGAAGAGGAAGTAGGCATCGGGAGGTCGAGCAGGAGTCCAAAGGTGAGTTTTCTTTTCATTTCAAATTTTTTTTTATCATCGTTGCACCGTCGTCTGGTTAACCTAAATTGTGTCTTTTTGTTTTGCAGGTGGTTGGTGACAAGCCAGAGCCAGGAGGAGTGGTGGCCACACTGAGGAGAAGCTGGAGGGAGAAGACCTGGCTGAGACCACAAGAGGGTACGGCAGTGACCTGGATGGAGCAGAGAGTAGGCGACGGCATCATGGGGCGAAGCACAGTTGGATGGGCAGATTCGGCAATTGCAGAGGAGAGCTTGAGCGCAGCAGAATCAGGGAGCAGCAAAAAACAAGTAAAACATTTTAATTTGGTCAGGGAGCCTGGAGGAGGGAAGAGAGGCACACGGACTTCAGGGCACGGATGGGGAGGACGGCATAATGGCAATGAATGGGCAAGACCTACAGCTGGACTGTGGGTGGTGGGAGAAAAAGAGCATGAGACGGTGCCTTGCCTTGAACTTTAAGTTTGTGCCCTGCTTGCAGTGAATTTGGGAACAAACAGTGAACGTAATTGCAGTGAACATTTGGGAACAGAATAAAGACTATGTGCCCTGCTTTGCAGAGATTATGGGGGAACCAGAACTTAATGTGCCCTGCTACTATGTTGTGTGCCCTGTGTCTTTGCAGTGAACATTTGGGAAAAGAAAAAGACTACATAAGCAACCCTGCCTGCTTTGAGATCTCGGTAACCAAGAAGTAATGTGCCCTGCTAGTTGTGTGCCCTGCTCTTTACTTTGCAGTGAATTTGGGAACAGAAAAAGAGACTGAGTAAAAATGTGCCCTGCTTTGCAGAGATTGGGGGAACCAGAACTTATTTATGTGCCCTCTTGTGTGCTCTTCATCTGCAGTGAACATTTGGGGACAGAATAAGACTAAGTTAATGTGCCCTGCTTTGTAGACATCTGTGCCCTGCAGCTAGTTGTGTGCCCACATGCAGTGAACAATTTGGGAAAAAGAGACTAAGTTATGTGCCCTGCTTTGCAGAGATTGGAGGAATCAGAACTTCTTTAATGTGCCCTGCTTGTGTGCCCTTCATCTGCAGTGAACATTTGGGAACAGACTAAGACTAAGTTAATGTGCCCTGCTTTGCAGAGATCCATGTGCCCTGCAGCTAGTTGTGTGCCCACATCCAGTGAACAATTTGGGAACAGAGAAAGAGACTAAGTAATGTCCCCCTGCTTTGCAGAGATTGGGGGACCAGAACCTATCTAATCATGCCCTACTTTTGTGTCCTTCAGGTCTGCAGTGAACATTTGGGAACAGAATAAGACTAAGTTAATGTGCCCTGCTTTGCACAGATCTGTACTGTGCCCAGTATTTAATGTGCCCTGCTTATGTTGTGTGCCCTGCATCTGCAGTGAACATTTGGGAAAAAGACTAAACAATGCTTAGAGATGAGGGGAACCAGGCACTTAAGAGTTATGTGCCCACTGCTTATGTTGTCAATGACGTGTGCCCTGCACTTGCAGTGAACAATTTGGGAACCGAAAAAGACTAAGTTATGCTCTGCAGCTTTTGCAGAGAATCCAAGGGGACCAGAAAATGTGCCCTGCTCTTTGCAGTGAACTTGGGAACACACACAATAGACTATGTGCCTGCCCTGCTTTGCAGAGATCCATGAGGGAACTACAAAGACTTGTACCCTGCTTTGGCAGGAAAAAAAAAACTATACCCCTTACTGACTGCCCTTTTTCTGGGCAGAAAATGAAAAATTAAGTGCTGTCATGCCCTGTCGCAGGGTTCAATTCAGGAAGACAGCAGGAACCATTAAATATCATGTAAAACACCCTGAGGTGCTGTTTTATTGCCAGGTTTGTACAGATGGCATCTTCAGATGTAAACTTTTGTCAGGTTACTATAAAACTACAGAGAGTATGGGCTGGGAGTTTAGCTAGGAGACCTCTCACTAGAACACTGCAGTTGGACCTTACAAAGCCCTCTAGAGACCAGGAACTGAACCCCTCGCATGGTATGGTCACCCTGTCAATACCCCCTGGGTTTCTGCAAGTTCCTCTGCAGTCTGAGTATCTGCCCACTCAGGCCTCTGCAGCTTCTCACCAGTCTGAGTCCTCTCCCTTTGGTAAATTCCAGGTGAGCAGCTTCTAGCATCCAGGTAGCCCAAACCTGACCTTTGGAGGTCCAGTGCCAATCCTAGGCCACAGTGATTGCTCCTTGCTTTTAGGCTTTACAGGATTTTCAACCTGAACTCCACCTTAAGCTTGCCTCACCTTCACCTTTGGGTAATCAGGATCTCAGTACTTCAACACTGCATGTCTCTCTCTCACATTTGGCTGCTTCTCTGGCTCCACACTGCTTCTCCCTGAGGTTCCTCTCTGCTCCTCAGCCCAAAGTAAATCTAAACTGTAGGTTACCTGAGCATCCCTTATATACAGCTCAGGTGTCACATGATTTCAGTCATGTTCTATTAAACAATTAAAGGAATACCAGATTTATAATTCACACAACTGCATTATTTTCAAAGAAATATACAGGATACATATATAGGGGCAGTTGTTACACAATGCTAAGCCCCTTACAAAAGCATAAACATAACATACGAACAAATATCCTTTTCAGACATTTCAACCCTTTAAACTAATCACTTCCTGGCAGGACAAGACCCAAGCCTTCCCTATATACTAATGCAATTAAGGGCCAGCCCTTCCCTAAGGGAACATCTTTCTAAAATGGCTGCAGCTGCTGAAATAGCAGCAGCAACAGAAACACAGACCCAGGAGCTTCTGAACTCCCAGCTTCCAGGTACAAACTACCTTTAAAAAGCATAGCTTCTTCTAGAGATGAACTCAACCTTTAACTGTTATCCTGCATATACTTTTATAATTTATAAACATCTCTTTTTCTAAAGCTATCAAATGCTTCCTTATATCATGTTTTATTTCACAGAAATATAGTCTCAACTGTTTCCTAAAATCAGCAGCAGCCTGCAAACAGCAAACTATTTAACACAGGTATATTTGCCTGGATTTACTGCTCAGCACTTTGTTACACTTGTACTTGGGGGTTGCATCCTCCATTATATAGGCAGACTGCCATGCTCAGAGTTTCTACAGCAAAGGGAACTTTATTCATTTGTTAGCTGGCAGATTATACCCTTAGGCAGTTTCTTTTACTCTTATTTAAAAGCAAACCCTCATGTAATACTTCTTATGGTGATCTCTATATAACAGCATGCCACATTCATTGGGGGGGGGGGGAATTGTAGAACACAAACCAGATTGAAGACTACCCTGATAGTGGCCAGCTATCAAGGCTCAAAGATAAACAAAATATAAAGTACAACAAACTTACATAGAAGGAAAAGGTAACTACAACTTTATTTTACTTCCAGGGACTACTGCATGCTATACATATCCCTAATTTGGCATCATGGGGTAAACTTTGTTGAAGCTGAGCTGCTTTAACCATCACTACAGTTTTCCAACTGGGGTAGGGTCACCCACCCTATCACATGCCCTACAACTGCAGAGATTTTAACTTGAACTCACTGTGTTGCCCCTGCTTTTTAGAGGAAGGCACTAACTGTGCCCTTGCACTTTGATTTGGATGCACTACTTGTCTTATTGTGGCAGCAAGACCACAAAAACTTAAGTAATGTGCCCTGCTATGCAGTAACTTCACTGCCTGCAGCACAGTCACAATGGGAGGGATTGCCCCACTTAGGAACAGGGTTTGGTCTGAGAAGTGCCAGCAACTTGGCTGGGGTGGTCTGGGGGTCACACATCTGCTTGCTGACATTTTCTTTTTTCAGGAAAAGCCTCATCATGTGTTAATTTAAGTAGTTACACACCCTGATACCTTGTTTTGCTAACTTCAAACTTTTTAATAATTACAGTCTGACATGGCTGGAGTTAAATTAGCAACTACAGAGGGATGGCATCAAAAATATGATCCAGAAAAAAATTGGCTACAGATTAGCAGTGAAGGAGACTGTGCAGTGCGTGTTAGCTGCAAATTGTGCTGTGAGTACAGAGATGAGCTACGTGGGTTGTGGAACATCAGTGAGGCATTAATTGCAGGGATTACAGTCCCCTAGCTAAAAGCTGACACCATCCAGAAACATCTTCTGACAGAGCAGCACAAGAAAACTGTTAACATTCTGAAATTTGGTAGAACAAGGTCACCACTTGATATATATCACCATACCACTATTGGTAAGTTTGAAATGGGGGGGGGTTAGGGGTTTGGACGAGACTTAAAACGTATTTAATTTATTTGCAGGGAGAGCTTTTAGTAATGCAAGGAACAGCATAGAGTGATTCTAGGCAGGCTAATGGAGATCCTGTATATGATGGCCAAAGAGGACATCCCTATTAAAATGTTTGAAACAATAGCGGAACAAGAGAAGCACCATGGAGTTCTTTTGGGCAATAAATACATTAATGCTGTTAGTGGGAAAGAACTCACAATGCATATTGACAAGAACCTAGAAGAAAACCTGCTGGCAACTGTCAAAAATGCAAATTATTTTTCAGTGCTTATGGACGGTAGTACTGACAGCGGTGTAATTGAAAAGGAACTGGTTTATGACATTTATGTAAATCCCATCAATGGTCAAGTGGAGACTAAGTTTTTATGAATGAAAGCTGTATCAGATGGCACACATCAGGGATTGAAAAATCTCCTTTTAGACATTTTTACAGAGTGTGGCCTTAATATAAAAAACATGGCTGGGTTTGGGGCTGATGGGTCAACATGGGTGTAAGACGGGGTCTTGCTGCTATTTTAAGGGAAGACATACAGTGGTTAGTTGGTGTTCATTGTTTCTCACACAGATTAGAACTGGCCATAAAAGATGCTTTGGATAACACCTATTTCAACGATGTTTCAAACTTCTGACCCAACTGTTTTATCTCTATCAGAAAAGTCCTAAGGGACTCAGAGAGTAATGGTCCCTTGCCCAGTCCATGGAGGTGTCAGTTGAAAAGCTCAAGAAGGCCCATGATACACGTTGGGTGCAGCATAAACCTCTTGCCACCCATGCTGTTACCAAATCATTCCCCGTAATTTATGCCCATTTAGAATCTATTGCCGCAGACTCAACTCATGACCAGCACAAAGCCAAGGGAGTGTTGTAAATTATAACTAAATTCCAAATGGTGACACACCTTTTGTATTTTGAACAGCTGCTTCAGCCACTTGCCAGGTTCTCACTAGCACTTCAAAAAGAAGTAGTTGAAATGCCAGAGCTACTTAGCTGTGTTGAAACTTTGAGAAACACTCTTGACCATGCTAAGCAGAGTGGTCCCATAGGTGGCAATGAACTTGACATTCCCTTAAAAATGGGTCTGATGTTCTTTCAGGAGCATGTGCTCAAGTCACATACAAGGGTATGAAATTAACACATGTTAGTGGTCAAATTGTTAAAACTTTTAAACAGCAAACTAAGAAATACATTACAAACATTGAGAACTGTTGTGAAGAAAGGTTCGGTTTGACTGATGAAAGTAATATCTATAACCGTGCAAAAGTGTTAGATACCAGACTTTGGACAGCTGCAGACAGAAAGGAACTGGAGCTGTATGGTAACAGTGACATTACTGCAGTAGCTGACCACTTTTCAGCACTTTTGCAGCCTGACTGTGACAGCACACTGCTACTTGCAGAATGGCAAGAGTTTAAGATTTTTGCTCAAACCAATTTCATCAATCTTTCTGCCTCTGCTATCTGGTCAAAGCTGGCATGTGATTTCCAAAATTCTTATCCAAATCTGTTGAAGCTTGTCAATGTGTTGAGAGTATTTCCTGTGTCTAATGCAATTGCAGAAAGGTGTTTTTCAACTATGAACAAGGTAAAAACTGGCTGGAGAGCAAGTCTGGCAGAGGATACTGTAGAAACATTGATTCATATTAAAAAACAGGGCCCTCCTCCAGCTGAAATCAACCCAGACAGGGCTGTAGACATATTATTTAGTGCTAAACCAAGATGTCCTGGTGATTTGGCAGCTGCGGATGGTGGTCCACCCCTAGGTCCCTCCCACCCAAAACAGGCCAGAATTACTGGCTGCATGCCTGGTGGAGAAGAGTAGCAAATAGATTGCACCCAGTCCTTGTTGGTTACTGTGTGGTCAATCACGATCCCAGATGGAGTTTTTATGCTGGGGCAGGGGTTCATTTTACTTTTATGTTTAATTTGTCATGACTCACAATCATGATCACGAATTCACGGTCTACTTTGGCAGACATCCTATTTCGGCTCTTAAAATGTATGCGCTGCTGCACAATTGCTGTATTTCTCTGGAAATGGCTAAATAAAACAGATAGTCTCAGAAACTTGTGTAAATGGTTATTGTATCAATATAGAGCAAGATAAGTACATTTTACGGGGTTCTGAGCAAAACTATCAATTTTTGGTAATTGATAATCAACTTCAGCCAATTGCTAATCATTTTTTATTTTGATTAGCGAAGGCCACTAATCAAATCTCCGACACTAATTTATGCCTTGGTGTGTGTGTGTGTGTGTGTGTGTGTGTATATATATATATTTATACAACATGTGTTTTGGGATAAATGTGGGGATAAAAAGTGATATATCAGATAGGCAGTGAAGATATCAATGATATCTCCACGTTCCTATACGTCATAGTGATATCTCCATGTTCCTATACGTCACTGCAAAGAAAGTGAAAGTATGTTTCACTCTCTTTACAGAGAAGTCTCTCTCTAGTTCCTGCTTCATTCCCCCCCCCCCAAAAAAAAGACACACACCTCTCAAACCTATCTGATTAATCCTGCCATCATTTGTAATTAAAAATAGTAATATAAAGAGGTACCTGGTTGATTGTCCCCCTGTGCTACTGGCAAAATGCTGTAATACTTTCACTTTCCCCCCAAACTGTAGCATGACCGAGCGGCATGTAAACGAGCAGATTACTGATACCACAGCTTTAAAATAAGTGCCTGCACTGTGAAGAAAATCCTGGCTTTTATCTCCCGATAACATACTTTACTTAATAGAAGGGACCGTCTCTACCAAAGAAAGCACAGCGAGCGAGTAGTCCGCTTTAAAACAGGAGAAGGAAGCGCGAGTGTATGTTGCTATAGCACCTTGGAGACTGGAAAGGGCACCACAGTCCGCACAGGGGTTGTGTACAGACCCCCATGTCAGGGGGAAGGAATGGACAAGGATATGATGGAAGGCATTCTTAGAATGGCAGAGAAAGGGGAGATACTGTTGATGGGAGACCTGAATATGCCAGATGTTAACTGGAGCACATTTGCTGCAGCGACATCCAAGAGCAGGGCCATTCTTGATGCCCTACAGGTGGCAGGCATTAGACAGCTAGTTTCGAACCCACTCATGAGGGAGCAATCTTAGACCTCAGTACTCTCAAACGGGGCAGTGAGAGGATCTCAGATCTAGAAGTGGGTTGCCATCTGGGGACAAGTGACCATCAAACAGTGTGGTTCACGTAAACTCAGCTACAGAGTCAAGCCATACAAAAGTGAGGGTACTGGACTTTAGGAGGGCTGACTTTGGCAAGATGGGAGAGTGCCTCAGAAAAGCACTAGCAAACAGGCTAGAAGGAGGTGTGGAGCAACAATGGGAATTATCAAAACTGCCATCACAGAGGCAACGCCTTTGTGTGAAGCAAATAAACAAGTCAAAATGAAAGAAAAGCCACTATGGTTCTCAAGAGGTGGCTGTGAAAGTCAGGAAGAAAAGATAGCATTCCAGAAGTATAAGGAAACACAGAAGGAGCAGGACAGAGAGCTGTACCAGTTAAGGCAGAAAGAAGCAGGGAGGGAAGTCAGAATAGCAAAGGCCCAAACTGAGGAAAAGAAAGCCAACTCAGTTAAGAAGGGGATAAACCTTTATAGGTACATCAGCGAGTGTAGAAAGACAAAGGAGGGATAGTGAGGCTGAATAGAATAAGCGGTGGGTGGGCAGAGGGACAGTGAAAAGCAGAATACTGAACGAATATTTCTGCCAGGTATTCCAAAAGAGGAGGGAAGTGCCTAATCCAATTAACAGAAGCACTCTTGATAGGGGGGTCGATCCCAGTCCTTTCACAGAAGAAAGGGTTCTGCAAGAACTCCTAAAACTGAAGGTGGACAAAGCAATGGGTCCTGATGGAATTCACCCCAGAATTCTAAAAGAATTAAGGAAGGAACTAGTGAAACCACTGGCTACTCTTTTTAATAAATCATGGGAGGATGGTGTAGTACCCGAGAACTGGAGGAAGGCGGATGTGATTCCCCTTCACAAAAGTGGGACCAAGACAGAGGCAGAAAACTACAGACCTGTCAGTCTGACCTCTGTGGTAGGGAAAGTGATGGAGTCACTTCTGAAGGAAAGAATAGTTGAGTACCTAGAGGTCAGTGAGCACAGGATCCAAGGCAGCATGGGTTCACAGCGGAAGGTCATGTCAGACGAATCTAATAGATTTCTTTGACTGGGTGACCAAAGTAGTAGACCAGGGAGGGGCTGTGGACATGGCCTACCTAGACTTTAGCAATGCATTTGACACAGTCCCACACAAAAGACTATTAGTCAAATTAACCAGCCTGGGAGTGGGTCCCAGGGTGGTAGCCTGGGTAAAACATTGGCTGGACAACAGGACACAGAAGGTAATTGTAAATGGAGTCCGCTCTGAAGAAAGGATGGTTACTAGTGGGGTACCGTGAGGGTTCAGTATTGGGTCCAGTCCTTTTAATGTCTTCATCAGTGGCATTGCAGAGGACTGGAAGGAAAGTATGCCTTTTGCAGATGACACAAGATCTGCAACAGGGTTGATACACAAGGAGGCGTGGAAAGGATGAAAAGGGACTGGCAAGGTTGGAGGAATGGTCTGACGATGGCAGCTAGGATTCAAAAAGTAAAATAATGCACCTGGGAAACAAGAACCCAGGGAAGAATACACAATGGATGGGGAGGTAGTAACAACAACAAAACAGGAAAGGGACCTGGGGGTAATCATATCAGATGACCTTAAGGTTAGCAAGCAATGTGAGAAGGCAGTAGGGAGGGGGTACTGGGATGTATAGGAGAGGCATCAGCAGCAGAAAACAGGAAGTTGTTATCCTCTGTACAGACAGTTGGTGAGACCCCATCTGGAATACTGTGTCCAGTTCTGGAGACCCCATCTCCGCAAGGACATAGACAGGATAGAGGCAGTCCAGAGGAGGGCAACTAAAATGGTGCAGGGTCTGCAAGAGGCCATATGAGGAGAGACTAAAGGAGCTTAATATGTATACCCTTGAGGAAAGAAGGGAGAGGGGGGACATGATAGAAACTTTCAAGTACCTCAAGGGAATCAACAAAGTCCAAGAGGGTAGCATCTTTCAGAAAAAGAGACTTGCAAGAACAAGGGGACACAATTTAAAGATAGAAGGAGGGCGGTTCAGGGGCAATGTGAGGAAGTATTATTTCACAGAGAGGGTAGTGGATGCATGGAACAGCCTTCCTGAGGAAGTTTTGGAGTCTAAAACTGTGGGAGAATTCAAGAATGCATGGGACAGACATAAGGCAATTCTTGTGGGGGGCAGGAAGATATAGGCTGTTGGTTAAATAGGATCTGCGGCCTATCCTGTAGGTAGGGAAATGGGCAGACTAGATGGGCCTAGCGGTCCTTATCTGCTGTCAAAGTCTATGTTTCTATGTTAATATACACTCTCGCTTCCTTCTCCTGTTTTATAGCGGACTACCCGCTCGCTGTGCTTTCGTTGGTAGAGACGGTCCCTTCTATTACGTAAAGCATGTTATCGGGAGATAAAAGCCAGGATTTTCTTCACAGTGCAGGCACTTATTTTAAAGCCGTGGTACCAGTAATCTGCTCGTTTACATGCCACTCGGTCACGCTACAGTTCGGGGGGAAAGTGAAAGTATTACAGCATTTTGCCGGTAGCACAGGGGGACAATCAACCAGGTACCTCTTTATATTACTATTTTTAATTACAAATAATACCAAGCCCAATGAAATAACAGTATTTCAAAAAACAAAACAACTGTAAATTAACAGGATCAGCCAGATAATTTATTTTAAGACAGTATGGAATCTGTGATGTTGCTGAAGATTTGGGGGTGGGGGTGCTTTAGGGGATCATGCTACAAAAAGCCCAAAACACATGTTATATAAACAGAACATGACATGGCCTGAGTGAAGATATCATATTTATCTTCACTCGAGGCCTAATGAAATAAGATATCTCACTCATGGCTTAGCCACCGTGAGATCATGATATCGATTGGCCTCTCGTGAAGATAAATATGATATCTTCACTCAGGCCATATCATATCCCTATATATATATATATATATATTCTTTGCAAAAAGCGTCATTAATGCATCAGTTGAGGTTGTTCCACAGTGATAAAGAGGAAATTTGCTGTTAGGGTTACCGCTACCACCCCACTACTTTAACCCACGTATGAGATATCGGGTGGCATTGGGGTCATTGGCTAACTCTCACCCCATTCTGTGTAAAGAAGCTGAGGTGGAGCAGTAGGAGAAGGGGTGAGAGTTAGCACGACAACCCCAACGCACACCCGATGCCTGTTGGTGGGGTTGGGGTGGGGGTTGGGTGGTAGCAGTGGTAATCCTAACAGCAAATTTCCCTCCTTTTGTCACTGTGGAGCAACTCTAACTGATGCATTAACAAAGTTTTTGCAAAGAATTTCCCTTCTTAACTATGGCCATGTTTCGGGCCCCATGCTCCCACCAAGCCGCACAAGTGTGGCAAATAGTATGTGTGTTTGTGGGAGCACGGGCCCATTGAGCCCTGCGCTTCCACTTACAGTTAAGTGTGGTTCCATATAGCAGCCACATAAAGCAAGGAGGCCTAGTTACAGTAATTTGCCCATATCTCGTGACGCACGCACACCACAAAGCGAAGTTAAGTGTCGTTGTAATCGTGAAACTCAGTAGTTGCCATAGCAATGCAGTTACCAAACACATGTCACTCATCATTTCCCTAGTACAGGCACCAAAAAGTACTGTGAGAGTCAACTGTGAAGGCATGGCAGTCATCGACGCACACGGAAATGTACACGTGGGATAGTAATTTGCAAATATCTCAGGAACCATACAAGGCAGTAAAAAAGTTCAAATTTCAGGAGTTTCATGCCTTTCTAATCTAGCTCTGGGGGCTAAGAATTTTTGCGTCAAAAAGTCCGTATCTCTAACTGTTTTCGAGATACAGGCCCCAAAAGGCGTCACGAGCGCCGCAATGTTACCCAATGGGGAGTTTTATTAACTTTACAACGCTGTAACTATGGCCCTGTTGAATGGTTTAGTACCAAAACACCAAAAGGCACATGTGTGGGAGTAGGCCTTTCCACCGTGAAAAGTTCAGGGCAATAGCGCAATCCATGTTGCTACAACAAGAGGACAAAAAAAAACAAACCTGCACCGCAATGTTATCCTATGGGGAAATTTCCAAAGTTCACAATGTTGTAACCATGGCCATGTTCAATAGTTCCATATCAAACTAGTTAAAGGCACTCGTGTAGGGGTAGGGGTTTCTACCCTAAAAATTTCAGGTCAATACCATAATGCACGTAGCCACAATGAAGTGACAAATAAAACGAGTCCCACAATGTTATTCTATGGGAAAATTCATAAATTCGGAATGCTATAACTAGGGACATGGTGAATGTTTTTGAAGCAAACTACTGAAAGGCACACCTGCGGTAGTAGGGCTTATCACCCTGAAAATTTCAAGCCAATATCACAATCCAGCTGGCCACAATCAAGTGACAAAGAAAACATAATTTCAGAAAATGTGGCTCAGCAGTGTTACCACAGTCATCTAAGAATTGATCGTGACACTCCTATCTTTATAATGGGAATACAACCGTGAACGTAAAATATAGTGCCGCGGTTGTATTTTAAATGGTCTTGCATATTGCCACGGCACTTTGAGATAGTGTCACAATCAAAAAACGGCAAGATGGTGAAATAAATCTGAAAAACACATTTCCAGACAAGCTGGTGAAAAACTAATGCCAGATTCATGTTCCTCAGGCCCCGAAATGGTAAACCCAATGGTTGGTGTGTCGAAAAGTGCAGTATTTTTTTAGTTATATTGTTTTTTCTCTCTCGCTAACTGAAAACAAGATGGTGGCAGCACGGCACTATTTTTGGCAAGCTCGACACTAAAAAATACTATCGCGACAGTTTTTGAGCTGCACATATACATTTTCCCATAGGATATAATGGAGCACTAAAAACGCTATAACTTTTGAACGGAACAAGATTTTTACACACAATCTTCAAAAGGCACATCTGCAACCCAGGACCCATGTAGCCCACCCAATTTGAACTCACTCAGATGCAACACAAAGTGGACGTCTAAAGAAAACGGAATGTTGGGATTTTTCATGTTTTTCAGTGTGCTCCAATTCCATAACCGTACATCCAATCAATACAAACAATTCCAGATCCAGAGACCCACCAAAAATCTTCCTCCATTCCAAATTTCAGGCAAATTGAACAAACGGTTGCAAAGTTATTAAAGTGCAGAATTTGAGGTTTTAACATAGAAATGGCTACGCGACCCTAACTATAGTGGCACTACCGTGCCACTATAAAAAAAAAATATATATATATATATATATATATATATATATACAGATATACATATATATATATACTGTATATATATATATACAGGTATATATATATACACACACAAGTTCAGGAAGGACAGTTGGCCCCATTTTGACATTGTGGTTCTGAAAAGGACCTTAACATGCTAATTATTGTTCTGTTGGCTCGCTCACAAAGTCCATTAGTTTGTGTGTGGTATGCAGTAGTTCCCTTCTTGTAACTCCCATACAACACACACAGTTCTTTAAAAAAATGTGACTCAAATGCTGTCCCTTGATCTGTTAAGACTTGTTTTTTTAATGTCTTATTTATACTCCCGCAGCTCGGTCTGCCTTAACATTCAGCTCCCGTCCTCTCTCCATTCAGCTTGCAGGCTCACTCACATCCGGCTAGCATGTAACGTGCCCACAGAGGGGTCCCCACTCCCTCTCGCTGGTCCGGGATCCAATACCGGAGTGCATTTCCTTGTTGGATCCCCTGGGTGAAGAGGCACGGCCATCAAGCTGTCCCAACCGACTGCCATTATCTTCCAGCTTTACACCCCTTTGAAGTACGGATGTGCAATGACATCCAGGCACAGTGTGCTGATGTCCACCGTACTTCACCCCTGAATGCACCACTCCTGCAGTGCCCACGATATCCATCGGGGGCCACCTCAGAGCGATGGAAGCCCCAAACCCTCCCCAGGGAAAGGAGAGCAGTCCATTGGATGCTCAAGCCTCTCCTTCTCCAGCCAACCACCGACGGCCCGGGCACGTTCCTGAACCTGGGTCGTCGGCATGGCATGAGGTGTGGAATCCAGCACTTTGATCCTCAGTGCCACCAGGCTGGCAATCTGTTAAGATTTTATTTGGATACCCATATGGTTTGACAAAATTATTCCAAAAGGTTTTGGCAGTAGTTTTGGCTGTGAGATCTCGCACGGGCACTGTTACTAGGAATTTGCTGTAGTGATCGGTCATGGTGAGAAGGTATATGTATCCATCTTTGCTGGGATCTAATTTGAGGTGATCTAAGGTGACCAGGTCAAGGAGAGCTTTGCTGACAATTGGGATCTGAGGGGCTCGCTCAGTGTCACTTGGATTGCATTTTAAATTACAGGCCTCACAGTTCTCATGCCATTGAACAACATCTTCCCTCATACCAGTCCAGTAAAATCACTCTCTTAGGTTACTCTCAGTCTTTTTATAACCAAAGTGCCCAGACAGATCATGGAAAGCTTCAAGAGCTATAGGTGCTGCTTGGTGAGGAAAGACCACTTGGAGGATTTCTCTATGCGTTTTTGGATCTCTGGTTTTCCGAACCAGTCTTCCTTGCTGAATGACAAATTGCTCTTGGTGGCGCAATAGCTTGGTTAGGTCCTCAGGTGCCCTTTCCCTTCCTTGTGGAGGTAAACCCTTATTAGTGAGGATCAACTCTTGTATCTATTGGATGAGGGGACTTTGCATTTGCAATTGCTTCCACAGGTCATCATCTTGTGTGACTTTTGGGAGCTCAGACTCAGACTCTTTGTTTTGCACCCTCTGCGGCAGACATTGGCAACAAGCTTGTATGGCTTCAACTGGGATTTGAAAAAATGGTGGCATCTCTATATTTTCTTGCTGGGTGCCGTCCACCTCTGGTTCATCTTGAGCAGTTAACCGGGACAATGCATCAGTGTTTGCATTTGATTGGCCAGATCTCTTTCGAATGGAAAAGTTGCAAATGGCCAGACTGGATGCCCATCACTGTTCTAAGGCAGGGGATCGTTATCTGTATATACTTCAAAGTTACTGGCAGCAAGGTAATTTTTTAATTTCTCAGTAATGGTCCACACTAGTGCTAGGAATTTGAGTTTGAAAGAGCTGTATCTTTCATCATTCTGCTCCGAGCCTCGAAGGCCTCTGCTTGCATACGTGAGCACTTTTTCTGTCCCTTCTTGCTCCAGGGCTAAAACAGATTGCAGTCCACGACTGCTGGCATCAGTGTATACCTGGAATGACCTGCTGTAGTCTGGATAAGCAAGGATTGGGGCCTCAGTCAGAATTCTCTTCAACTGTTACAGTGCACTTTGCTGTACATCTCTCCACTTTACTGGAGTATTTTGTGTTACTTCTTGGTTCTTTCTCCCTCTTAGGAGTTAATGCAGTGGGGCACTGATCTTTGAAAAGCCTTTAATAAACCTTCTGTAATATCCCACAAATCCTAAGAACTTCCTTATGTCACGGATGGTGGTGGGAATGGGCCATTCTTTTACAGCTTGGACTTTTTCAGTATCTGGTGATACCCCAGCAGAACTTACAATGTGTCCCAGGTAATTAATTGACTCTTCAAGAAATGGCTTTTAGAGGGTTTGATTTTCAATCTGTACTCTCCCAGTCACTTGAACACTTTCTCCAGGTGGCACAGATGACCCTGGTGGGTCCGTGAGTAGACTATGATGTCATCTAAATATAACAGGACAATTTCAAAAATCTGGCTGCCCAGGCAGTGTTCTACCAGTCTCTGGAAAGTGCCTGGTGTATTGCACAGTCCAAAGGGCATTCAGGTGAATTTGAATAATCCCATGGGCATAATAAAGACTGTCTTTTCTTGATCAGCCGGTGCCTGTGGTATCTGTCAATACCCACTAACTAGCTCTAGCATTAAGAAGTATGTCGCAGACTTTATGGCAGTTGAGTCTTCAATCAGGGGCAACGGATATGCATCTTTGTGAGTTACTTGATTCAATTTCCTATAGTCTATGCAAAATCTTAACTTTCCATTCTTTTTCCTCACCATAACGATGGGTGCCACCCATGGACTATGGTTCTCTTTAATTACTTCACTGTCCAGCATCTCTTTTAGCATTTCTTTTACTGGCTGATACATTGCAGAAAGTGGCCTAAACCTCCCTTGGATAGGAGGATGATTCATAGTTGGGATATGGGGTGGATGGCCTCAGTGCACCCAAAATCAACAGGATGTTGTGGGAAGGCCTGTCAATGCTTCTTGACCAACTTCAATACTTGCTGCTTCTGGTCCTCAGCTGTGTTTTCTGTAACCAGGTCTAGTTCCTTCAGCCACCCTTCAATAACATCACCATGGGATATGTTGGTAGCTACTGCAGAACAGTGGACATCCAATTTGCCTCTAGATTCTCTGGGACAGGCTTCCACCACCTCATCTGGTTCAGTTTGTAACAGTCGCCCGATAGGTTGATGCCAGTATAGGCGTATGGTGGTAGCTCCACAATTAAGTATTCGTACAGGTACTTGTCCCTTCTTGACTTTTACTAGGCTCTGTGCCACCATGACTGGGGTGTCTTCTGAACTTGTATAAGGTTTTAATAATGCTGTGTAGTCTTGCCCTTGATTTCCTGCTTTAACTTTGCAGATTAAGATTGTCTCAGTTCCCGGGCTCAACCGTACTGCTTCTCGATCGGCAATCCACACTTTACCAATTTCTCCTCCTTCATTTGTGAACTGACAATAACTTTGGATGAGATTTATGGTGCATTGCCAGATCCACTTCTCTTTCTTGGATAACTGCATTCCTTGTTGTTGCAAGGCAGCTACAAGTTCCCAGTAACAATGGCAGAGAACATTCATCCTTAAAATCACAGGCAGCAGATTCCCAGTAGCAGAGTCACTAACAATCAGTCCTTGACCTGGGTGATTTGCATCTCCCAACTGAATAGTAGCTTCAAAGTACCCCACATAATGGATGACTAGGCAATTGCTTGCTACCAAGTCTATCCAATTTGAGGGCGTTTTTGGAGCAGGGTACTCAGCCAGTGCAGAAAGAAATATTTTCTCTGTATTGTTGTGACCTGTGATCTCATATCTAGAAGTGCTTGAAGTTCAATACCGTCTATTTTTATAGAGATGACAGGGCATCTCCCCACAAACTTTTGTCACTCAGGACAAGTTGGACCTAGTTCTGGTCAGTCCGAGAGTTGGTCCTCTGCCTCGGGGACTCTCTGTTTAAATTCACTGCTGTGACACTCTGATTAAACCTCCACTCAATGTGCCCACTTATCCCACATCTACTGCATATAGGACTGCCTTGGGCATCAAAGTGATCACTAGGTCATCTGCCATAACTCTGTGTCTCCACTGGGGTGGGTTGTCTGGCTTCCACTTGCCTTGCCAGTTCAGAACTTGGCCCTTGTCTCCACTCTTCTTTCAGGGTCTTCACCTCTTGGCACATCTCTGCCATCTTCTTTGTCAACTCGGACAGTTGTTCCTGTACTATGCTAGTCACATCAGGGACAGAGGACTCCTCACTTTGGGCATGTCTTCTTGACAACTGAGCCATATTATGAGCTGCATACTCATCTTGGCCAAGTTCTCTTCCTTGACTACCATAATCATACCTCATGGGGAAAGCCTGCTGATTCCTCTTTTAATCCAGCTCTATGATCTGGACAGCGAGTCTCTCTAGACATGTCATTACTAGGCCACAGCGAGGGCGATGGTGGCACATACTGTAGGCACATAGCTGCATCTCCATCTGGCTGTCCAGTTTGAAATATTGTCGTCAAGGCATAGGTCAGGAAGCACAGGAAAAACCAGAAGCAGTTGTAAAATTTGCAACAAGAGTTTTATTATGAAAAACAATAAAAAAAAATTGTTCAGAATAACTATTTACAAAGGTAGAATAAACCGAGAAGATCCATCTGAGTGTTCCTTCAATCTCTGTGTGTCTCTTGCAAGCAATTGCAGCTCAGTCTTATAAGTCTTTGCAACCCCCCTTCTTAACAAGCATCCTGTTTTTTTTCTAAAATGTTCTTGTATATCAGTCAGGTGCAGCTAGAACACAATGTCCCAGAACTGAGGCCCCTTTTCCACAGCTTCTGCAAAAGGCTTAAAAATTGCATTTCAGGTTAACCTCTTGAGTTCCCAATAGCTTTTTGTAATCATCTCAAACTATAATTATATACATTTCAACAGTAACACTATATAATTTAGAAACAAAGGGATCCCAATATCAGTTAAATTTCCACCTAATGATTTGCATATATTTTTATACCAGCAGATATGCAATGGAGGAAATGACAGAAACAGCAAGTGAAGGTAGAGAGATAGCGAGAGGCAAAGAATTGCGAGACTGTCGGGGTGATCAAATCCTAGGTCCCACAGGAAAATTTGCTGGCGCAACCAGACAGACAAGAGACAGGAAAGGAAAGGACAGAACAAATCCCTGCATTCAAACCCTCCATAACAACTGGAACAGGGTCCTGTTCAACCATGTCACAAATATCTTTATTGCCTTTTCTTTAAAATCTAGAAAAGTCTTGTCCGGTGACTGCAGGTGAAGCATCCTAAGTTCCCATCTAAAGGTATTGCTCTGCACTCCCTCCATAAAGTGATCTGTCAGCACCTTGTTAGGATCTCTGGGATCTAGACATTCTTTTTTTTTTTTAGTTGTTTAACCAGGAGTAGCACACTAAGCTGAAAACTTTTTTACAGGTACGACCTGGGAGCACACGGAAGTTAAGTGACTTGCTCAGGGTCATACAGTATGTACAGTAAGTGGAAGCTGTGGTATTCAAACCCAGGTCTGGTCTGCTGGATGCCACCAGATTTGCAGCTCAGAGCCTTAAACCACTGTGCTATACTAGCTCTTAGGGCTTCCTATAGACTCGGGGCATATTCTCTCAAGCTTTTTCTGGGTCCTTGAGTTCTGGAAAAGAATCTTATTTTGAGTTTGTATAATGTCGAGTATCAACGGTGCACCTCAACCTTGTCAAGATTTCTTTAGCTGTTATTTTTTTCTCTCCCCCGTGGCATACCCTGTCTGCTCCCTTTCTGCCTGGCAACCCTTCTGGGACTCCAGCAGCTGTCCATCCTCCACATTCTAATTAGGGTCTCACCTTTCCCCTGCAGCTTACTCCCCACAGCAGGGTGGTGGGGAGCCCCCAACTCATCCACCCGATTCAGATCCAGATCAAGTGCACCCCCCAGAGCCGGAGATCTTCAGACAGCCATCAAGCCGCTCGACTTAGGATGCCACTCATTTTTCCCTGTTTACTTCCTGAAGTTGGGGGCATGCAATGACACTGGTGGAGAGGAGCATGCACGCGTCCGCATGCACTCCCTCCAGGCACCTGCTCCCAGCTCCTCCCCAAGCTACTGCAGTGCTCTGTCCCCCAGTCTCCACCAGGGGTGAGCAGGCACCAACAGTCAAAGACCCCCTCTCCAGAGAAGGAGAGCAGTCCATTGGATGCTCGATCCTTCTCCTCCCCTACCGACCCTCGGTGACCTGTGCTCGTTCCTGAACATGGGTTGCCGGCATGACATGAGGTAAGGCATCCAGAACCTCAGTCCTCAGCACCACCAAGCTGGCTAAGCTTGTCAAGATTTACTCCGCTGTAGCCCTTTCTAGCTCTGGCCATGACAGCACTTCCCAGTGTACTGCAACTCCTAGTTGTCCAATAAGGATCTCAACCTTTTTACATTCAGGAATGTTATACAATCTGAACATGGCTTTCAGCTTGACCCTACATTCTTCTAAGCTGCTAGCAGTGGAATCTGTCAGTTCCTCTGTGTACCAAGGCAGTCATGGAGCTCCAAAATAATAGGACATTGTAAGAGGTGACAGCTGTACTCGTGGATCACCTTCTCCTTCTCTATGGGTAGACCCACTGGTACTTTCCAGACCGAAAGGCATCATTCCTGAAGAGTGTACTGCTTTGGACTCCTTGACTTTTGAGAATCCTGCTGACTACACCAAGTTTTTGTGTATTGTATTTTTGGTAGTGAGTTCCTGACTTGTAGTGTACCCACCCTTTCACCACTTACCAAGTACTCCAGGTTCATTCTATGAAGATGGAAAGGGATTGCAAGGAGAAGCAGATGACAACTTCAAATGCAACAAATGGTTTATTCAATGATAAGGGCAGGGGTCCAACCACTGTAGATAATGACCACAGGTACACTGGAGGCACTTTACTTTAAAAGCAACTATAATTTGCAAAACTTTCTCTACTCTATGAAGTCTCTACATTTCTTATAACCACTATAACTCTACAGTCACTAGTATTACTACCAATACTACTATTACTCTATCACCCTGGCCAGGGGTTGTTAAAGTGCATTTCAGGTTAACCCTAATTGCAGATGTGAAGAGATGACATGAAGACACAAGGATGCTTAGGGGAAGGGACTTTCAAGGATATATGCACCACATGAGAGCCAAACACAAAGTTTTCCAAGGACTCAGAGGCAACTGCCTATGAAGCAGGGATCAACAGAGGAGGCTCCTCATTCCCAAAGAACAGACTTGTAGCCCAGGATAGATCATAACACACTGCGCCAGACCAAATGCACTTGAGAAGAAGTGGGATGAACTTATGAACACAGGAAGAAAGATGGATGCCTGGTACTGGTCATCCCAGGCCACCAGTCAGGAAACACAGGGAATTTGTCAATCAGTGGAAGGTCGTGGAAGACTGCTGATCCCTCTTGATGATGAATGCTTTATCCACATGACCCTCTGGGTATCAGTGAAAGGTCAGTCAGACTGCCAGCTAAGGTCATCAGGAACTTGGGATCTGGTGATAAGGATGTCTTGCAGCTTTCATTGTCTTCAGTCTTGCAGCTTTTGTCATCCTTGGTCTTGCAGCTTTTGTCATCCCTGAAACAACAAAATCCCACCCCACTACGTATCAGAGCCCTAACTACTAAGCCAAGGCGACTCCTAAACTGACCTGACTTTCCTTGTTGGGATAGGAATGTAGTAATGCAGGTCAGTAGAATGGGGCCTGGCTTAACTATTGGCTAACTCTAGCTCAATGGCCGCCCACTAAGATAATCCAACAGGTCAATAGAGACTAGAGAATACAGCAATCTGTTCACAGCAGCGATGAAGGAAGATTCCATAGCTTGGTAGCCAGGATGCAAAAGTCAACTGCAACAGGTCATTGCAGGTTACAGAATACAGTTCAGGCAGTGGTGGGGTGCAGAACACAGTCTGGGACAACTGCAAGTAATCAAACACTGTTAGGTGCAATTGCAGGTAGTGAAAACACAGTTCAGAGCAATTGCAGACAGTGGAACACACTTCAGGGCAATTGCAGGCAACAAAACACAGTTCAGGGCAATTGCAGGGCAATGGAACACACATCAGGGCAATTGCGGGTAATTTGACACAGTTCGGAGCAAGTGTAAGCAATGGAACACACTTCAGAGCAATTGCAGGTGCATGACACCATTCAGGGCAATTGCAAATAACTCAACAGTTCAGGACAATTGCAGGCACTAGAACACAGTTTGGGGCAATTTTAGGCAATGGAATACAGTTCGGGGCAATTGCAGGCACTAGAACACAGTTCAGGGCAATTGCAGTGAATGGAACACAGTTCAGGGCAATTACAGGCACTGGAACACAATTCAGAACAATTTCAGGCAATGGAACACAGTTCAGACCACTTGCAGGCACTAGAACACAGTTCAGGGCAATTGTAGGCAAACTAACACAGTTTAGGGCAATTGCAGACAATGGAAACACAGTTCGGGGCAGTTGCAGTTAATAGAATACACTTTGGGGCTTCAGGACAATTGCAGACAGTGGAACACAGTTTGAGCAATTGCATGGGCAATTGCAGGTAGTAGAACACAGTTTGGGGCAATTGCAGGCACTAGAACATAGTTTGGGGCAATTGTAGGCAAAATAACAGTTCAGGGCAATTGCAGACAATGGAACACAGTTTGGGGCAATTGCAGGCAAAGGAACATGGTTCAGGGCAATTGCAGTTAATAGAACACACTTTGGGGCTTTGGGGCAATTGCAAATAGTGGAACACAGTTTGGGCAATTGCAGGGACTGAACATATTTTGTGGCACTTGCAGACAATGGAACACCGTTTGGGGCAATTGCAGGCACTGGAACACAGCCCAGAGCAATTGCAGGCACTAGAACACATTTTGGGACAATTGTAGGCATAAGAACACAGTTCAGGGCAATTACAGATAATGGAACACAGTTTGGGGAAATTGCAGGCAAAGGAACACTGTTCAGGGCAATTGCAGTTAATAAAACACACTTTGGGGCTTTGGGGCAATTGCAGACAGTGGAACACAGTTTGGGCAATTGCAGGCAACGGAACACAGTTTGGAGCAATTGCAAGCACTGGTATACAGTTCAGGGCAATTGCAGACAATGGAACACAGTTTGGGGCAGTTGCAGGCACTGGAACGCAGTTCAGGGAAATTGCAGGCAATGGAACACAGTTCAGGGCAACTGCAGGCAAAGAAACACAGTTCAGGGCAATTGCAGTTAATAGAACACACTTTGGGGCTTCAGGGCAATTGCAGACAGTGGAACACAGTTCGGGGCAATTGCAGTAAAGAAACACAGCTCAGGGCAATTGCAGTTAATAGAACACACTTCGGGGCTTTGGGGCAATTGCAGACTGTGGAACACAGTTCGGGCAATTGCAGGTAAGGAAACACAGTTCAGGGCAATTGCAGGTAACTTGGTACAGTTCAGGGCAATTGCAGGCAATCAAGCACAGAATCACTATTACTGCCACTCAATATTTGCCCTGTTGCCCTTCTTTCCTTATGCTGGCCCCGATGGGGGGTTTTGCAGGACTAAACTAGTGCATGGCTGCCTCTTTGTGTGGTCCACGGTGGGAACCTATGAGCCCCCCCTCTTCTGACCAATGTGACCTCAGTCGCTGACATAGTACCCTGAAGCAAGTTATTTACTCCATAACACAAATATCTTGTCCTTTGTATGAATGGGGCTTGCCCTTGGCCCCTCAGCTGACCTAATTGGTGCTAAATTAATTATAATAAAAGGGGAAAGGGGCTTCTGGGCTAACTAACCCTTTTCCCACTAGCCCACCTGGCTAGCTTGATTTCCACTGATTTAAATAAAATGACTTTGGGCTTACTAGCCCTCTTTCACTAGCCCATTTGGCTATAACTAGGGCTTGCACCGCCCCTTTAACTCCCCAACATGCTGCCATTTTTAAATATTTATTTATTTTAACTAGGGTCTATTGCCCTTAGCTCCTTCCCTGGGCAGTCTGCTCAATAATATCAATGTGTTCCCCTAGGGCCTTACTGCCCTTAACCCATCCCTGGGTCTCACCTTGCCAGAAATGAATATTACATTTCTTTAAATTTGGCTGTTGCCCTCCCACTCAGCTCACAGCTGTCCATCCTTAAGCCCGACAGGGCAAAAACCAAACTTTTCCTTTTTTTATATTAGTTCTGGTGGCCAGCACTCTGTCTCTCGTGCTGCCGCCGACTCACCACCCCGACCTGGGGTGAAGGTGTGGACGCTGGGAGGTACTGGCGGAGGGTAAGGCTGGTGGGCAGAACCACAGGCAATCGGGAGGGATGACTCAGGGGCCTTGCAGGTCCTCTCACTCTCTGGAGCTCCTCAAGATGTGGCCGCCACTCGGTCATGCCACCACTGGATTAACAATTTTTTTAAAACAAGCAAAAATAATAAATGGGGCTGAACTGAGCCCACACCATGGCCAGATCGGGACTTTGGGGACTGCCAACACACTCATGGACCACGGACCACCACGCAGAACAGGATCCGACATCTGCACCGAGGGACAAGAGGTGGACCACAAGTAAGCTGCTTAAATCACTGCCACGGACCTGTGTCCCCTCTCTCCCTCTCACACCATGGCCAGTGCACATCTTCTTTTTCTTCTGAGTGCCTGAAAGCACTCACTCTGGGCTCTTCTTTGTCCACAGCACAGTGGCGACCACTCGTCCACTTCCCTGGCCACAGCTCAACTGCCTTAACTCCCCACATTCAGGATGCCATGACCCTGGCAACCTGGCTTGCCTGCAATAGTCCAGCATGGGCTGGACTTTCAAAGAATGCCCTCTGGCTCGCATTGCTTTCCTGTGGGGGAGGGGAGTTCTAGAATGGAGCAGTAGGTGGCCAGGGGACAGCTAAAGAAAACATTTTTGTTTAACCCACAGTTCTGCTCTATTGCTGGTGCTTTGGGAGGGGGGGGAGACACATTGCTAAAAGGGCCTTTCACAATGCCCCAGTGCTACCCCTTGATGCCCACACTGCCCAGGGCCCAAAGGAGCACCTTATTTATTTAATTTATTTACTGCTGGGTCCCATACTTTGGTGCACTTCAGATTCCTAATGCTACCCTATTAACCCCACAAATCATCTACACACGAAATACGGGGTAGCACTACTAGTTTTTACTAAGCTGCTTTACCTTATGTAACCCCCCTACAAATGGGGGTTCCCGAAAAGTCTTCCTTGAGCTTGCCTAAATGCTCACTGCCAGGCTGGTGTTCTGTGTTTTAGCAGTTTAAATGTGTTGCCAGAGAGTGCCTGTATAGCCTCTGTGTACTCTCTTTAAGAGCTGCCTGGATAGCAGTCATAATTAATCTGAGAGGGAGTTCTGTTAGAAGATGTGCTTGTTTGCTGATCATTTGTTAGAGTAGTAATAATATTGCAGTTTGTTCTAACCTGCCTTCTTTGCAGCATGGACAGTTCTGTTTGTTTCCATCATCTTGGTCCTGGACTGCTGAAATGGGCCAATCAGTACATTTGGGACTCTAAAATGGAGTCTGCCTACAGGGCTTGGTGGGGCCAAAACTTGTAGAAATTGTAGTTTTGGACTTTTGGTGCCTAAAATAACCTGGAGGGGGAGCCCTTGTTGTGACTGACAGACAGATCAGCTAACTGAGCCCTTTGGATCGTGGGGAAAGCCCCACACTGCTTGCAGTTTCAGTGAGATCTGAGTTGGGAAGTGAAGAAGTAACAGCTCGAGATAGTTCGAGCAGCAATCCTTGGTGGATTCACGCGGGAGAACTGTGGAAAGGCCTGAGTTTGGCCTGCATGCCTGCCTGCTGTCCCTGAGAGGAAACTTGTGCTTTTTTCGGACTGAATCCGAATTTGGAGAGCGAATTAAGCCACTGAATTGTAACCAGGCTTTAACCCGAAGAAGACCAAAGATTTGCTGAATGCAATCGGCCTGTCAGGACTTCCAGCTACCACTGAACTCCCGGATTGTGCAGAGACTCTGTAATTGCGTCCGGAGAGCCATTTGCCTTGTACAGTGGAATTTTCTTACATTTGAATGTGCTGTGTGCTTGTAGTGGGTCATGATTTGGTTCCCCACTGTGTGTCTGAACTGTGTTTTCCTCGCTGGAGTCTGTATCCAGCTCCACGGACTGAATCCGTATCCATTTCCATTTGCCTGGGCCCTGCTCCACAGGCCCAGCCAGAATACCTGCTACACAGAGAAAGTCATCGACAAGAGACCAGCCTGGGGATCAGCCCCCTGCTCAATACCTTGAACAAGAACGATACCTCGGTGATTCGTGTAGGCCCTGCTTCTCCAGGCACTCCAGCTCAACAGCCTACAGTCTCGATTTCATCCTGCCTATGTCCAGTATTGGGTATCATGAGTAAACATCAGGGTAGCTCCCTGCAAAAACAATTCAATCTAAAAGTGTTGTCATCTGATTGTCTTGTTGCTTTTTCTTTCATGAACTAAGCCCTCCGGCTCCTGATTACAAATCGTGTGTGTTGTGCATGTTGCTTTCTTCCATCACAGGGCACCGACCAGTTGCAACGTTCCTAGCTAGCCCACCGTTTTCCTACCTGGGTACCCAGAGTGTATGACTGTGTAGGGACTCTGAACTGCATGCATAACTGTCTGATTAATATAGTGTTTAAACAAATCAACCTGATTACGCCCCTTCCTTGTTCAAGTCCCCTGAATAAATCAGATTTAACTTTGTTTGCATTTAACCTGACTGTGGTTCCAGTTTGTGCCAAAAGTATTGTACTGTTGTTATTTGCTGTGCTTAACCTTGTTTTACAGGGGGTCCCCAGGGTCAAGCTAGAGGAACCAGCCCTGGTGGTAAGTGCAAACAGTGTGAGTAATTGCCTGGTGAATAAGGGTCATTGTGAAAGTAATTATTGTATATTGTTCAGACCACTGGAAGGGAAAGAGGTGGGTTACAGTGTCCCGGAGGGCTATGCCCAGGTTAGCTTGACCACTAACAACCCTGACCTCCAGGTGGAGGCACCCATTTTATTACCCAGGCCCCTTAACCTGCTACTAGCTAAGCAGGCAGGGGTAGTAGCCCTTGGGATAGCGCCACCTTGGGATTACACTTACAATTTGTGAGTGCATTTCTGATTCTATTGTTCCTTCAAGTATCTTGAACATGTTGTTTCACTAAAATCTGTATGAAAGTACAAGGGATGTTGTGGTTCATGTGCACAAATATTTTCATTGTCATTACTTGATAGTGTATCTGCAGTTAAAAGACAGGCTCTGATAGGGGTGCAGTCAAAGGTTAATATTCGCTGACACAGTTCTAGGGGGTTCAGAAAGGTTTCATTAATGCCTTTCCTGATGCAAGCTTATATTGAGTAACAGTTATGGTGCCTAACTTCCTAGTCTGCTGTGCAGCTCTACTGTAGCTACTCTATATGGACCTTTGTTATATTGGCAGTTATGAGACCTATATTTTCTGTATTAAGGGCTAAATGGAAGTTTTGGTAGGTGTTTTCTGCAGGATTTCAGAAGCTGTACAAAGGGTTGAGACAGGCTAAGACAGAATGTACAGTACTGAACGCACTTCAGTTTATTCTGAGTACTGGTTCTGTCGGATATCCTGGAATATATATATTTCCATAATTCCCCAATAGCACATTGATGAGTACCCTATGTTAATAACTGAGCAGAAGCAAAAGGTATCAAAGCATGAATGTTTCTGGAGGGAAGCAGCAAAACTGGGATATTGGAAGGTAAAGTCAAAATTTGGTATACTTCAGGAATATATAAATAGAAGGTTATTGTCATTGAGGTACAGGTCAGGAAGTGTAGGAAAACCAGGAGCAGTTTAAAAATTTGCAAATAGCGTTTTTTTATTATTAACAGCAAAATAAAAAAAATTAAAAATGTTCAGTATAACTATTCACAATGGCTGTACAAACATAGAAGACAGAGTCCTTCTTCTGAGTTTTTTCTTCTCAATTTCAAATCTCCGTCTCTGTCACTCCCTTGCACAAGCATTGCTGCTTTTTTTGTAAGTCTGTGCCTGGGAAACTCGTTAAGAAAACAGAATGCTTCTCACACAATGTTCTTGTAAGTTTCCAATGTTCTTGCAAGTGCAGCAAAAAGAACATAATGACCCAGAACTGATCGATTGTAGTCAGCTCTGCAGAGATTTTGCATCCAGCATGCTCAGGTTAACCCCTTGAGTTCCAAATAGCTTTGCAATCATTACAATATTATAACTATATACAGTTTTAAACAAAGGGATCCCAGTATCAATGACATTTCCACATAAAGATTCACATATTTTTATACTTCCAGATATGCAGGGGGAAGAAAAGACAGAAACAGCAAGGGAAGGCAGAGAGACAGCGAGAGGCATAGAATTGCGAAACCATCAGAGTGATTGGTTCCTAGGTCTCACAAGAAAATTTGGTTGTGCAACCAGACAGACAAGGGACAAAAAAGGAGAGGATAGAACAGACCCTTGCATTTAAATTCTTTCTGCATAACAAATGGGGCAGGACCTTATTCAACCCTGTCACACTTATGTCCTCTAATACAGAGTACATTAATGTAAGTTTTGTTCGGTCTGGAGTTAGTAATCTAGTGGTATAGCTAGAGTCACTCACCATTAGCTTATATAACTTCACAGGGTGTACCACCACTTTAACAGGTATTACTAATGTTTACCCACTGAAGTATGCCAAATAAGGTAGCTGATCATAGACTATCCCTTTATCTTTGGGCCATGGTATATTTTAAAGGGAAACTGACTCAGTAAGATGTTCTGATGCCAAAATTTGATCTAAATTTTGGGAAAAATTAGTTATATTGAAGGGATAGTCACAACAGTGGGTGATGTTACCTATGGGAGCTGTGTTCCAATTTTCAGTATAATATAAATATAGGAAAACTTCAACCACATAAAGTATGACAGTTACCAACTAAAGCACAGTCCCAAAGATAAAAAGATTAAAGACTTTTAGCATTTTGGCACTGGTTTCAGTTGTGCAATAGAAACAAATTTCTCAGCGGCCCACTGGTGCAGCAGTAGAGTTACCACTTGTGGCGTCAGCAACCCAGGTTCAGGAACGAGCCTGGGCTGTCAGAGGATCGGCTGGGGGAGGAGAATTGAACATCCCACAAGACGCTGTCCTCCTCTGGGGAGGACGGGTGTCACATCCTGCTGCACTACTGCCACCTGGGTGACCACAAGTGGTGGTGCATGGAAAGTCACAACTTCAAGTGGGAGGGACCCTTGGTCCAAGTCCGTGGATTGGCTGTGTCAGGCCCTGCAGGCAGCATATCATGCTGTGTGCTTCTAGAGGGTAGGTGAGACAGAAAACCAGAAAAGTGAAGTGCAGGACTGGAAGGATGACACCTCCGCCTGCCCACCACATTCACGCCACCTTCCTCCGGGGATACTACCAGTCTTCGCCTCCACCATGGATGGTCACATGTCTTCCGGGAAGAAATGACAAAGAGGCTGAAGGCATACCTGGCCCTGGGGGGTAAGCGAAGGGGGCAGCACAGCGGTGTGTCATGGGTGGGCTGGCGGTCCCAGATGGACAGGCAGAATCTCAGTAGGATGGGAAAAGGGTGCTTGGCAGGAGGTGGAAGGATGTTCCTACCTGGCCAAGAATAGGAGGATAAAATATGTCTAAAAAAAAGAAACAACTTTCTCCACTCCTTTATGTAAAATCATTGCTGTCTTGGGATTTAAAATCTTTTGGTGGGTGTCAGTAAGTCATATCTTGGTTGAAAAGACTTCTTCTTCCTAAAAAGGGTCTTCCATACCATCATATCTCCTTCTTTTGTAATCCATTTAGGGAAGTGTATGTCCTGATGATGCAATTGGTAGTTATGAAGTCCAATCGCACATGCAGCATCAATGTCTCTAAGAAGGGAATAAATTGTTGGAGGAACTGAAAAAGAAGCAGAAACTAATGACAATGGTGTGTTCATCTTTTGGCCACAAAATAGTTCAAATGGAGTAAAACTGGTTGTTGAATGCACTTGATTATGTATCCCCATCAAAACCCAAGGTATTAAATCTGTCCATTTCATTCCTCTGGATTGCCTTCTTTAAAAAAAGTATCTGAGGATCAGTGGCAGGATTTTCAGGATGGTAAATTAATAAAGAGGGAACTAGTAGAGCTTCAGTAAAAGACAAGTACTGGAATAGAAGTATAAGTGCAGTATCATGTGGGGAGTGGTGCAATGCAGTTAATGCGGGGCAGCAGTATTCAGGCAGACCTTCTGGATGCTGAGGTGCTGTCCTATCTGTAGGCATCTCTCTGGACTGTGGGATGAGGTAGCCAGACTCAGAGCAGAAGTAAATTGGGTCAGGAGTGCATTTCCCCCTATCCAGAGACCACCCAGTCCAATGCTGCTGCCTCAAAGGATGCCAAGAACGAGGAGCACTTGGATGACGGTGGGCTCAGGGAGGGTTAAGGCAGTCAGGCAGAGGCACATCCCAAATCCTATTCCACTCTAGAACTCATATGCTGCACTGGCAAATAGGGACAACCAAACAGAGGTACCCAGAGAAGTGGAAGGGAAGGATGTGGAGGTCAACCAAGGAGGTGACCTCAGTGGGGAGAGCAGTGGACCCCAGAGGAGGAGGAAGTAAATCCTGGTGGGGGACTCTATCGTAAGAGGGATCCAGCTAGGAACACAGGAAGGGGAGGACAGGGAGCTGAGGTGCCTACCAGATGGCACAGCATAGAGGGATGAGAGGAAGATCCTGGGGATTGCAGGAAAGACAAGATGGGAGGGTGAGCTGGATGTCATTATCCACCTAGGCATTAATGACCTGGCAAACGGGGAGCCTAAGGAAGTTCAGGAAGAGTTTAGGAAATTGGAGAGGGGTCTCAGGCAAGCAGCTACTTCTGTCACCTTCTCGCAAGTACTACCTGTGAGAGGCATGGGAGAGCATAGGGAACACGCACCAGGAACTTTAACTCATGGTTGAAGAACTGGTGCTGTGAGGAAGGGTTTGGATTCACTGGTGACTGGGGACCCACCTTCAGGGATGGAGGCTTGTTCAAGCCTGATGGCCTGCATCCGTCCTGGAAGGGAATCCAAGCATTCAATGATAAGTTTAAATGCTACATGGACAAGCATTTAAACTAGCCAAGAGGAGTGGCAGGCCAGCACGGAGGGTACCTAATTGCCCACCCCCCACAACTAGCAGTGGAACCAGTGAACAAGAGAAGTGGATATCTCTACAAAGCAATGTGCAAAAGATGGAGATAAGCACCCAAGAGTTGGATAGGCAGAAAGGGGGAAAAATTCAGCAAAAGGGTAGACATCAGGGAGAACCAGGAATAAAGAGCAACGAGGAAGGGGGCTGGAGTAGAACAGCTAAACAGTTCAGGGAGTTCAAATCATGGAAAGCCATGTGTGCCAATGCCAGGAGCCTTAGCAGCAAGGTAGAGGATCTGGAGGCTGTCATGGTGCAGTCGGACCTGGACACTGTGGCCAACACAGAGACCTGTTGTAATGATAATCATGACTGGGAGATAGCTATACCCAGCTACAACATATTCAGAAGAGACAGGGCAGGCAAGAAGGGAGGAGGAGTGGCACTTTATGTGAAAGATGGCATGAAGGCCACAGAGATCCAGGAGGAACAAAAAGGGGGGGGAGAGATACTGTGGGTTAAGCTGGAAAGGAAAATAGGGTCAGCCATCCACACAGGGGTGGTCTACAGACCACCAGCCCAGGAGGAAGAAACAGATAGGGAGCTGATGCAAGTCATCCAAAGCATGGCAGACAAGGGTAAGTTGGTGCTGGTTGGAGACTTCAATATTCCAGACGTGGACTGGAGCCTCCCAGCGCAGCATCAACCAGGAGCAGATTTATCCTGGACTCCCTTCAAGGTGTCTTTCTCAAGCAACTGGTCATGGAACTAACTCAGCAGAAGGCATTACTGGACCTCGTGCTCACAAACGGGTACAGTGTGATGGGGGTAACAGTGGGGGAGCATCCAGGGGAACAGTGACCACTGGTCACTGTGGTTTGAAATCACAGAAGGAGCAAAACCAAACTGCACAAAAACACGTATCCTGCATTTTAGGGGGGCAGACTTTGGGAAAATGGGGAGAAGCTTGAAAGAGGCATTAATGGGAATGGGGCGGGAATTAGGGGCTGAGGAACAGTGAGCAATATTTAAAACAGAGATTACAAGAGCAACAGAATTATGCATTAAGCAGGTTAGCAAGGGGAAAAGGAAGAGGAGGCCATTATGGTTTTCCAAGGAGGTAGTGGAGAAAGTGAAAGCCAAAAAGATTGCATTCAGGCAATACAAAAAGACGCAGGCAGAAGGGGATCGGGAGAAGCACCAGGAGAAGCAAAGGGTGGCAGGGAGGTCAGTAAGGTAATCCAAAGCTCAGATAGAAGAGTGCATCGCAAAATCAGTGGGTAGAGGGGACAAGACCTTTTACAGGTACATAAGTGAAAAAAGAAAGGCAAAGGGAGGAATAGTGAGACTGAAGGGGGAGGATGGAGGCCACGTGGAGGATGACAACAGTAAAGCTGGCAAACTGAACAGGTATTTCTGCTCAGTCTTTACTGAGGAAGAGGAGGGTAATGGGCATGAAGGGAGTACAAAGGGTGAGAATGGTGTAGAAATGGACACAAATCCCCTTACACTGGAAAGGGTTCTGGAGGAACCAGAAGGAATAAGAGTTGAAAAAGCAATGGAGCCAGATGGGGTGCACCCCAGGTTCCTAAAGGAACTAAGAGAGGTGGTGGCTGAACCTCTGGCAATCATGTTTAGCCAATCACTGGAAACAGGGGAGGCACCCAAAGACTGAAGGACAGCAGATGTAGTCCCTTTATACAAAAGCAGGAACAAAGAGGAAGCGGGGAACTACAGACCAGTCAGCCTGACCTCAGTAGTGGGGAAGATCATGGAAGCACTACTGAAGGCGAGATTGATGGAACATCTGGTTGCCAATGGACTACAGCACCCAAAGCAGCATTGTTTCACCAGGGGGAGGTTATGACAGACCAACCTCACTGAATTTTTCGACTGGGTGACAAGGGAGGTGGATCAGGGGAAGGCAGTGGATGTGGCCTATCTGGACTTCAGCAAGGCCTTTGACACTGTGCCATTTAGAATGCCATTAAACAAACTGGAGAATATGGGAGTGTACAGGACAGTAGTGCAGTGGGTAGGTAATTGGCTGGGTGACAGGACACAGAGAGTGGTGGTAAATGGCTGTCACTCTACAGAAGGAAGAGTGACCAGTGGGGTAGCACAGGGATCAGTGCTGGGACCGGTCTTATTCAGCGTCTTCATCAGTGACATTGTGCAGGACATAGAAAGCCGAATTTCCCTGTTTGCTGATGACATGAAGCTCTCTAACGGAGTGGACACACCACAGTGTGTAGACAGAATGAGGAGGGACCTGCAGAAGCTTGAAGAATGGTCAAGGGTTTGGCAGTTAAAATTCAATGCAAAGAAGTGCAAGATAATGCATATGGGGCATAAAAACCCTGGAACAACATATCAGTTGGGGGGGTGAGGATATAGCATGTACCAAGCAGGAAATGGACCGTGGGGTTATCATCTCTGATGACCTCAAGGTAGGGAAACAGTGCGACAAGGCAGCAGGTAAAGCAAATAGGATGCTGGGATGCATAGGCAGGGGCATCACCAGCAGGAAAAGAGAGGTCAAAATTCCACTATACAAGACACCAGTGAGGCCCCACCTGGAGTACAGTGTACATTTCTGGAGACCTTGCCTACATAAGGGCATAGACAGGGTAGAGAAGGTTCAGAGGAGGGCAACAAAGATAGTACAGGGATTGCATCACAAGTCCTATGAGGACAGGTTGAAGGACTTGAATATGTACTCCCTGGAGGAGAGGAGGGAGAGAGGGGATATGATAGAGACATACAAGTACCTTACAGGGAGGAACAGGGTGCAGAAACATACTATTTTCCAGTGAAAAGATGTTCCAGTACTATAGAGCATGAAATGAAGTTGTAGGGAAGGTGATTCAGAGAAAACATGAGGAAGAATTTCTTCACAGAACGGGTGGTGGTCAAGTGGAACACCCTGCCACAGGAAGTGGTAGGGGCTGAAACAATCTTGGTATTTAAGAATGCATGGAATAGACATAAGGGAATTCTGGAGGTCAGGGGTAAGGGGCAACAGACTTCTAAGAAAACATAAAGTGAACTTACAAGCTCAAATGGGCAGACTGGGTGGGCCATAGGCCTTTATTTGCCAACAGTGTCTATGTATCTACAGTATGTAACACTTTCATCAAGGCTATTTTAATGCATTGTTTAGCCTTTCCACTGTCCCAAAACTTTATGGGTGGTATGGGACATTCAACAATTGTTTGACCACTAAGGCTTCATAAATGCCTTTAACTATTTCACTTGCAACATGTCCGCCTCTGTCATATTCAATAATTCGGAGTACTCCGTTGTTTGGTATAAGGGTTTTTAAACAATTGTAACCCCCCTACAAATGGGGGTTCCCAAAAAGTCTTCCTTGAGCTTGCCTAAATGGTCACTGCCAGGCTGGTGTCCTGCATTTTAGCAGTTTAAATGTGATTACCAGAGCCTGTATAGCCTCTGTGTACTGTCTCTTTAAGAGCTGCCTGATTGCAACCTAAGTAATCTGAGAGGGAGCTCTGTTGAAAGATGTAACTATTTGCTGAAAATCATTTGGATTGATAATGATAACTCAAACCCCTTTGTGGCTAAATCGTCCATCCAGGCCCCTGCTGTTGTCCCTCCAGACTGGTGCAAAATAGTGGGCCCTTCAATGGAGACTACCGAGGCTGTGAATGGTGTTCCTACTCGGGCTGTGCTGGACAGTGGGTCGCAAGTGACAATTGTATTTAAGGACTAGTATGACAAACACTTATCTGCTGTGCCCTTACAATCCCTGGAAGGCCTACATGTGTGTGGGGGCTGAACCACAAGTCTTATCCCTACCTAGGATATGTCTGCCTCTGGTTGTCATTTCCTGCAGCTGTAACTGGTGTAGAGGAGCAAGTCAAGACACTGGTCTTAGTGTGTCCCTCTACTAGACTGTATGATGGGGTTCCCCTGTTAATTGGGACCAATGCCCATATGTTTGGGAGACTGGCACAGCTCTGTCATGAGAAACAAGTTCGACGGACTGGGAGGGCAATAAGAATTCCCACTCTGATCAAGAGGGCCTATGATTTGCAACAGAACACCAAGGGAGTGGACCAGGATGAACTGGTAGGGGTCGTGTGTAAGAAGGATCCCGATTCAATGGTACTGGCCCCTAATGCCCAGTGTACCATTCAAGGGGAGGTCCACCTCCGCAAAGATGTCAGGAACAAAATACTGATGTTGGGCGCACCAGGCGATGGAAAATTGCCGGAAGGATTATTGGTTAAGCCCAGCATCTTGCCAGCTCATGCTCATGTCTATGCACGATGAGCGATGGTCCAGATTCATAATGTGTCAGATCGGGAGATCCGGGTGAACTGAGGATGTACCCTAGCTACAGTACACTGCGTAGACACTGCAGTGTTTCCCAGCAACAAGCACTCTGGCAAGACAGATACAGTGACTCCCGACTTGTTTGATTTTGGTGACTCCCCATTGCCAGTTGAATGGAAGACTAGTATTAGCCAGAAACTTGGCCAGAGAGGTCAAGTGTTTTCGTTGAAGGAATGGGGCGTGGGATATGTCCAGGGTGTGGAGCATCACATACACCTGCATGATGAATGGCCATTTCGAGAGAGGTCTCAATGCCTAGCCCCTGCAGACATAGACGATGTGAGAAAACACTTGCAGAAAATGCTCACAGCTGGTGTGATACAAGAATCCAGGAGCCCATATGCTTCTCCCATTGTGGTTGTGCATAAGAAGAATGGATCTGTGAGAATGTGTGTTGATTATCAAACTCTGAATTGGCAGACCATACCCGATCAACACACCATGCCCCGTATACAAGATGCCCTGAATTGTTTGAGTGGGAGCAAATGGTTCTCAGTGTTAGATCTTCGCAGTGGATATTACCAGATTCCGATGGCTCCAGAGGACCATGAGAAGACACCCTTCATCTGTCCTTTGGGGTTCTACGAATTCCTAAGAATGCCACAGGGGATATCGGGCGCCCCAGCCACCTTCCAGCGACTGATGGAATGAGCAGTAGGAGACATGAATTTGCTAGAATGCCTGGTGTACTTGGATGATGTCATTGTCAGGGCTCCTATTTTTCTGCGGCACAGTGGGACCAAGTTCTGCAGCAAGACTACCATTTGCCGCAGAACTTCTGCAGTGGTGGTTTGTAATTTCTGTGGAAGTTCTGCGGCACTAACAAACTACCACATTACAGTGTCAGCTTGTCATCCTGACTTCACTTTCATGGCAGTGGTTATAGCAATCAGGATGGTGGAAAGCACAGTAACACTAGTTAAAAAAATAACAGACTTATAAAAATAATTTTATGGCCAAAAAAGCAAAACAAAAGTCTCTTCCTTAAGGTCCTAGCCTGTTGCATAAATGACATATGCAGAGGGGATCTTATGTGATGAATTAGGTATTTCTATATGCATGCTATCTATCCCACTAATGAGGTTTCCACTGTCTATCACTTATATATTTGTATGTGCTTTCTACACTGCTCGTGAGGTTCCCACTGTGTATCACTTATATATTTATATGCAATCTGTAACATACATACAAATATGCCTGTGTGTGTGTGGTGAGAGAGACAGAGATTGGTGAGAGAGAAAGAGATACTGTACATGTGTGTGTGTGTGTGTGTGTGTGTGTGTGTATATATATATATATTTTTTTTTTAATTTCCATGAACTTGCATCCTCATTCATACAGGTCCCATTGGAAATGGAATAGAGGAGTTATTGCAAAACTCATTTTTCATGTCAACCTGCTTTCCCTGACACACTGTGTAACACCATCAGGCCATGACATACATGTGAACCAACTGTGAGATACAGCTCTCCGCCCATCACAATGTGTCCACCATGTGACAGAACACTGCACCATACCTTCCCAGGCTCCGAGCAGTGATGTGTTCCACCTAATCCTTGTGTTGCTCAGCCAGCCCGAGAGCTAATGTCTCGAACCTGAGTTGCCGGACGGAAACACAGCATGCTACCCTCTGACCCAACAGCTGTCCCTGCACACAACATTTCTCAATAACTTTTAGGTGATTCTATCAACCAATGACAATATGTAATCAGTAACCTGGCAAAATACGACAGTGCAATTATTTATTTAACAGGTCTATTCTTTCAACAGGTCTACACATTATTATATTTCACTTTTCTGGCTATAATTACTTTTATTTTTCTTAAAAATTTAGAGACTAAATTCATTTTACCAGTTATTCATTTCAGATAGCGTTTCTATACCTTAAAGGCACACATAGGTTTGTATAAAGTGAGGTATGGACTTAACAGGTCTGTGCTGTTGACAAGGTTTTGTTTAATTGGCCCTAGTGCAACAATGTAAGACTGAAAATTATATTAGGCTGTAGTGCAGGTTGAGCAAATATCACCATGCATGATATGCTGTGCCACCATCTCCGGCAGTGGGAGCTGTGGTAGATAAGTGACTGTTCATTTCTGTTGCAGAATGCAGCCATTTCATTAGCTAATGTATGATGTTGTAGCAATGACAACATCACATTCTGAGCATATAGGGGGGTTTTGGATATAAAAAGAGGGGAAGGGAACCAGATTCTATGTATAAACAGAAATATTAATAAAAAATCACCAAGAAGAGTGAATTCTGTGGCACCGCAGAAGTTCTGCGGTAGATTGCAAGTTCTGCGCAAAATTCTGTGGCCGCAGAATTCTAGGGGCCTTGGTCATTGTGTTCGGAAGCTCCCTAGAGGAATATGAGAGTTGACAGTTCAAAGTACTAGACCGACTGGAAGATTTCGACCTCAAGCTGTCCATCGACAAGTGCCAGTTTTTCCAAACCTCTGTGAAGTATGTGGGGCACATAGTGTCTACAGAGGGGATAAAGACTGACCCTAGTAAAGCTGAAGCCTTGACTACTTGGCCCCAGCCCCACAATTTAAAAGAACTACAATGTTTCCTGGGATTCTGTGGCTACTACCGCTGGTTCATAAAGGACTATTCCAAAGCGATTCGGCCACTGTTGAATCTTACCCAGGGTTACCCTTCTACCAATCGGAAATACAAAAAAGGGTCCGTCAAAGAACCAGATAAAGCATATTTCTGCCCAGGTAAACTTTTCAGGTCCCGTTGGATGCCTGACTGTGAAACAGCTTTCCACGAAGTCATATACCTGCTCACCCACGTCCCCATCCTCGCTTATGCTGATCCCACCAAACCCTATGTGCTGCATACTGATGCCAGTCTGCAGGGTCTAGGAGCTGTACTGTATCAAGACCATGAGGATGGTTTGGGACCACTGGCATTCACCAGTAGGAGCTTGACCCCGTCAGAGCAAAACTACCTTGTGCACAAGTTGGAGTTCCTTGCGTTAAAATGGGCCATTGTCAACCAGTTTCATGATTACCTCTATGGGGCAAAAATATTGGTGAGGACTGACAATAACTCATTGACCTATGTACAGACTTCAGCTAAGTTAGACGCCACGGGGCACCGGTGGCTTTCTGCATTGTCAACATATGATTATGTTGTCGAATACAGACCAGGCCTGAATCATGTTGATGCTGACGCCCTATCCCGGAGGCCCATTTCCAAGAGCGACTGGGTCAGGCTGTCTGAACCTGACATCCAAGCATTGTGCCAAAAGTTTGATAGAAATGAACAGATGTCTCGGACACACGGACTGCTTAGTAGATTGCTTGGGCCCTCTGACACCTGCATACCGGCTGCGATTGCCACTTCTCTGCTCTAGATATTAGTGCACTACCTCAGTTTGACAATGACAGCATTCAGTGGGCTCAATCCCGAGATCCTATGATTCAGCCAGCACTTGACGCCCTTCATGCAGAAAAAGATGTGTCCAAGTTGCATTCCTCTGATCTGCGAACCGCTTTATTGTTTAAAGAAGGCTCCAGGTTGAAGCTGCTTAATCATTTGTTGTATAGAAAACTGTAGATCAAGGTGGCCAAATAGACAAGCAACAATTGGTCCTGCCCACAGCCTTCAAAGATTTGGTACTGAGGTCCCTCCACAATCATATGGGCCACCTCGGTATCGACCGGACCCTTGACCTAGTATGATCTCAATTCTACTGGCGCAAGATGGGGGCCGATATTGAGCACCATGTAAGGACTTATAGTCGCTGCCTGCAGAGAAAAGACCTGCCTCAGAGGGCTGCCCCCCTTGTCAACATCACTACCAGCACCCCAATAGAACTAGTCTGCATAAACTTCTTGAGTTTAGAGCCTGATCAGTGAAACACTGGCAATGTGTTAGTGGTTACGGGCCATTTCACACAGTATGCACAAGCTTTTCCCAACAAAGATAAAAAAGCATCTACCGTGGCCAAGGTGCTAGTGGAAAATTTCTTAGTCCACTATGGTGCCCCCCAGCGAATTCACTCTGATCAGGACCGGGACTTTGAGAGTCGGCTAATCAAAGGAATGCTCTCTCTATGGGGGGTGCGAAAGTCAAGAACCACCTCTTATCACCTGCAGGGGGATCCTCAACCAGAATGCTTTAACCGCACTCTGCTAGACATGCTAGGCACCCTCCACCCAAAAGATAAGCATAAATGGAGTCAGCAGATTAGCATCTTGGTATACACATACAATTGCACGAAGAATGATGCTACCGGGTTCTCTCCCTACCGCCTCATGTTCGGGAGAGAGGCCCGGCTGCCTGTTGATGTCTGTTTTGGGGTTTCTCCTGATGGGGTCCGAGCTGAAGATTACCTGCAATATGTACAAAAACTGAAAGCTCAATTGAACCATGCCTATCAACTGGCCCAGACAATGGGCATCAAAAGAAATCTAGCCAACAAAGGAGACACGATAGAAAGGTAAAGGCTCAAGAGCTTAGGCCTGGAGACCGTGTGTTGTTGCAAAATTTAGGATTGCATGGTAAACACAATATTGCTGATCGATGGCACCATCTTCCCCATATCATAGTTGGAAAGTTGGATGATTTGCCAGTGTACAAAGTGCACCCAGAGAAGAACTCCGAAGCAGTCAAGACCATGCACCGTAACCACTTGCTACTTATTGGCCAAGTTATAATTGAGGCTGAACCCACCGAGATTGATTCCCCTTGACCAGTGACTTGTGCTGCTGCAAGAAAGGAACAAAGTCAGCCTGCCCCCGTGGTTGCCAATTTAAGACCTCCCCCACAGCAGGCCCAGAATGATAGTGACTGCCAGTCTAACTCGGATGACAGTGAATGTTATAATGCCTATTACCCCTCATATGAACTGAGTCAGTTATTTTGTGGAAGTCCTGTGTTGAATTATGGGAGATGAAGCTGGGCCTTCCGGTCTGCCTAACGCCCCGGCATCATCCTTGGAGCCAATGCTCCCTGAAGGTGAAGTGCAAAGTATCACGTCTGAGGATGCTGTCTTTTTGTGTATTGTGGAATTGTATGATTTGCCTGAAGGAGAGGCTGATGGTATGAGTCTTTCTGGTGACATGCCAGAACTTGAGGAACACTATGAGAGTGCTGACAACCCTCCTTCAGTGCCAGAGTGTCTTCAAAATTAGCCAACTGTTGTAGAAACAGAGACTACAGATCAAGGGGCTGACAGTGCTCCTAGCTTAGAAATTCCCCTTCATGCAGAGCCACCTCTCACAAGTGATGAAAGCACCAAGACCATTGCTGAAAGTACAGAGACTGTGGTTGTTCACCCCAGAAAGACTGGCCGAGCTGTCAAGCCAGTGGTGCGCTTCAGTTATGATTCCCCCGGGAGACCAGTGGATTTGCCTCTCAATGTAGTCCACAAAGGTGTTTATGTCTCTCAGAGCTCACTGCCCACATTGAGCTTGACGGCCCATTCCGGGTTACTTGTTTTGTCCTTTCACCATGGTGCCCCTGCCCCATCCAGCCCCAAGTTAGCTGATAGGGAAGGGCCCCCCTGCATTGTTTAGAGTACAAGAAGTTATTACATGATTCTGTATAGTAATGTTCAATTTACCTGTGTGAAATATACATAATGTATTGTCAGAATGAAAATGATATAGTGGAGTACATTGAAATGTATAGTAAAGTGACAAGTTATGCCAATTGATGAATCAGATAGTACTTGTATAGCATGCTAATGGTATAAATGTCTTGTATATGTTGCATTTTCAGTATTATGATGGTACAGACTTGACGCAGATGCCAAGTTTTCCCAGGCAGGGAGGGGCGTAACCCCCTTCAAATGGGGGTTCCCAAAAAATCTTCCTTGAGCTTCCCTAAATGGTCACTGCCAGGCTGGTATCCTGTGTTTTAGCAGTTTAAATGTGATTACCAGAGCCTGTATAGCCTCTGTGTACTGTCTCTTTAAGAGCTGCCTGATTGCAGCCTAAGTAATCTGAGAGGGAGCTCTGTTGAAAGATGTAACTATCTGCTGAAAATCATTTAGAGTGATAATGATAATGTAGTTTGTCTAACCTGCCTTCTTTATAGCAAGGACTGTTTTGTTTATCTTCACTATCTTGGTCCTGGACTGCAAATTGGACAAATCAGTTCTGGTGGGACCTAAAATGTAGCCAGACTACAGGAGCTGTCTGAAGTCAAAATCTGTAGGAATTGTAGTTTTGAACTTTTTGCGCCTCTTTTGCAACTGAAGGGGGAGCTCTTGCTTTGACTGACAGCCAAATCAGCCAACCAAATCTTTTGGATCTTGGGGAAGTCCTGGGCTGCTTGCAGTTTTCAGTTAGTTCTGAGCTGGGAAGTGAAATGAGAGGAACTGAAGTGTATTTTGGGCAGCAATCCTGAGTGGATTCGCATGAGAAAACTGTGAAAGGGCTGAATGTTTGGCTTGCATGTCTGCCAGCTGCTCCTGAGAGGGAGAGAAGAGAATTATTTTGGACTAAATCCAAGTTTGTGTGACTAAAGAAAGCTACTGAAGTGGGCCAGGCTCAACCTGATTTTGCTGAATGCGATCGGCCTGTCAGGAGTTCCAGCTACCAGTAAGCTCCCTGTATGTGCAGAGACTTTGCGACTGTGACCGGGGAGCGTTTTGCCTGGTACAGTAGAATTCTCATAAATGTAAATGTGCTATGAGCTGCTAGTGGGTTGTGAGTTAGTCCCCCACTGTGTGAAGTGTGTTCTGCTTGCTGGAAGCTGTATCCAGCCCAAAATGGACTGCATCCGAATTTGTCTCTATGCGGTCTGGGCTTTGCCAGACTGGCCCAGCTAGACTACCCACTGCACAGAGAAGCCATCGACGAGAGACCTGCTTGGGGATCAGCCCCCTGCTCCATGCTTGAACAGGAATGACGCTTCTGCAACTCGTGAGGGCCCTGCTTCCCCTGGCATTCCAGATCAACCACCTGCAGTCTCGATTTTCGTCCAGCCTGTGTCTGGTCTTGGGTATCGTGAGTAAATACCAGGGTAGCTCCATGCAACAACAGCTTAATCTGAGTGCGTCATCTGGCTGTCTTGTTGTTTCGTTTCCTTTACGAACTGAGCCCTCTGGCTCCGGATAACAAATATTGTGTACTGTGCATGTTGTGTTTTCCATCACAGGGCCCCAACCAGCTGCAACCCCGGTCAACAGTCCTGGCTAGCCCATCTCTTCTCCACCTGGGTACCCAGACGTGGACTGTGTGGGGGGACTCAAAGCGCATGCATAACTGCTTGATTAATATAACCTTTAAGCTAATTAACCTGATTTTGCCCCTTCCTTGTTCAAGTCCCCTGAATAAATCAGATCTAACTTCTTCTCCATGTAATGTGACTGTAATTCCAGTTTGTGTTCAAAGTACTGTACTGTTGCTATTTGTTGTGCATAACCTTGTTTTACAGGGGGTCCCCAGGGTCGAGCCAGAGGAACCAGCCCTGGTGGTAAGTACAAACACTGTGGGTACTTGTGTGGTGTACCAGGGGTATTGTGTAAGTGATTATTGTACAGTGTTCAGGCCACTAAATGGGAAAGGGGGGGGGGTTACAGTGTCCCGGAGGGCTGTGCCCAGGTTAGCTTGACCACTACCAACCCTGACCTCCGGTTGGAGGCACCAGTTTCAGAATTCAGGTCCCTTAACCTGCTACTAGCCAAGCAGGCAGGGGTAGTAGCCCTTGGGATAGCGCCACCTAGGGGTTACACAATGGTTGATGTTGGTGGTGGCAGTATATCTTTAGAGGGGAAAGGAAGTGGTATCGAGAAAACTGATGTACCACAGTTAGAACCTGTTCAATCCTCTCTTGGCTGTCAGTAATGGTCCAATAAAGTTCATGTGTACTCTCAAATTCCAGAAGCAGGAACATGTGGCTGAATATCTTCCCTCTGTATCCTATTGGGATTGTTGCCTATACAAGAGAAACAATTATGCACATAGGTTCATATGTCCTGGGTTCTGGATGGCCATCACCAAACATCCAGTAATTCTGAGGTGTTAGCCACAGAACCATGTAAGCCCCTGTGCCTAGATGTGCTTGTTTGAGTAAGACCCCCCTCATGTTAATAGGAGATATCTTTTTTGTACCCTTCCATATCCAGTTATTTTGGACCAAAGGTCGTTCCTTCAGAGAAGGTTCCGATCCGGGTGGAGGCAATGATACAGGTACTGACTGTTGCAGATGACTTCGAAGGCTGTGTAGGTGGTTATCTATGTGACAAAGGTCTTCAGGTGGTGGGGGTAGACTGTGCCATACCATCGTCCTTGTGCACATCAAGGAGATTGGCCTTGCAGTGGGTCAGGACACCATGGCAGGCCACGGAGATAGCTCTTTATAACAAGCCTGCTTTGCTAACTTACATGCCTCTGCATTTGCCTCAACATGTATACTCCCTCCCGGTTATGTCCCCTATATGGAGTACCCTAAGGTGGGAGACTAGTTTTTAAAGCAGTAATATTTTCCCAGCGCTTTCAATGGGCTATGGATTTATGTCTATGGTCGGTAAAGTCATTGTTAACCCAGTCTGCTAAATAGTGAGTGAAGACCTTTTGGCAATACTTCGAGTCAGTGAGTACTAGTACCTCAGGTTGACTACCAAACACAGAAATTGCATTTTCTAGGACACAGACCTCCACTTCTTATACTGAAGATACTGCCGGGAGAGAAATCTGGTTTCCCATGGCTATTTTGCCGTTTTAGCTTCTCCCTGTCACTATACTGATTCCTGTCCTGCCATTGCCTTGACATCTATGGGTAGGATCTGTCACAATAAACAAGGGGTTGTGACAGGTGAAGGTTTGCCTCAGCCATGGCGGGGACCTGATGCTCAATCAGTGCAGGTAAGTGGCTTTCATGAGGGCTGTTTTCAAAGTGTAACAAATGATCACTTAACAGGTTTCCCCACTGATACCACCTTTGGCCCACAGCTCTCCTAAACGTATCTGTTTTCCTTTGGAGTATGTTGGGGAAAGGGACCGGAACCAGTATCGTAATCTGTTCCAACTGGTAACCAGGTCAGAAAACTGTAAGGGCCTGAGTAATAGCCACCAGAATCTTTTCCTCAACTGTAAAGTTACTTTCAGCTGGGGTGAATGTCTTCCCCACAAACTGAAGGACCTCCCTGTCACAGTTTTGTCCCTCCATGAGTGTCTGATGGGTGTGTGTGGGAAGTCTAGTGGATGCCGCTGAGTCTGCTCTCACCCATCTTCGCCCACTCAGAACATTACTCAGCTCATTCTGTGATGCCTGGAGCCTTTCACTAAAAGGCATGAGCCTACTAAATTCCATTATAAACTATCCAATTTAACTTCCTGTGTGTCCCTGTTCAGGTGCCAAGTTGTCACGGGTTCAACTATGACACAGTATGAGTAATCTATTTTGTAGGTATAGAAGACACCTGGAGTGTGCTGGCATATTTCAAGTGTTTTTTCTTACTACTGTATGCTCTCACCACTGAACTAGATAAGAGTACATACTCACAATCTCAAATCAGAAAGATTTACCAAAAACTATCTGACAAAAGCTATTATGTTCTAGCCCAGCAAAAACTATATCAGGAAACTACTACTTCCTAAGCTTGGCAGTCTTATGGCCTATAGTAGCTCTGACCACTAATCTAAGTTACAAAAACAAAAAGCAACCTAACCTAGCTAAGTGATTTAATAGTTCATTTGTTTATTTATTGAAATGTTTCACCAGGACAGGCACACTGAGCAAAAAGAGCTTGTCTCCCAGTGCGACCTGGGGTACAGAGAGAGGATAACTCGCAGGTTATCAAGTCAGGTTCTCAAGTCACATTGTACAAGTTACAGTAGAATAACACTTGGCGCCTTTAGGAACATAGTACGTAGAAAACATGTCTGTGAGGCACACAGCACATATAGTAAAACACTGAGGCAGTATACAACATAGAATACTAAGCGCAGATTGGGGCTGGACGAGACCAGGCATGAAACAGGAAGTGCAGGATGGACAAACATATATAAGCCAGCTTCTGTAGTGCAAGCTAGGTGCCGCTGGTCAGGCAGTTGGGGAGCGGTGGAGTTGAAATGGCACTTGTGCGTGTCAAGTGCATGAGCAGTTCACCATGAGGTAGTTTGCCAGGGCAGTGAATAGAGAGAGAGTGCTGGAGGAGAGGCGAAATTTGAGGGGGAAGATCATTCCAGAGTTTTGGGAAGCAGTGTGAGAAGGCAGCCTGGCCTACATTGGTCATGCACCTAGGGATTAGTAATTGACGGGAGTCAAGGGACCTGAGGGCATGAGCAGGGGTGTGGGTTGGCAGTAGTAAGGTTGACAGGTAGGACAGGAGGGCGCCCAGCCAGAATTTTGAAACAAATTTGGTACAGTGCAGAAGGCAGAGACTGTCGAGGGAAGGGAGTGCAAGGGAACGGTAGAGATCACAGTGGTGGGTGCCGGGGTGGGGGCATCAAGAGCAAAATGACAGAAAGCATTGAAGAGGGGGTCCAGTCAAGATAAGGTGGCCTTAGGCGTGGCACTATAGACTATATCACAGTAATCAAACAGAGGCAGGATCATCTTCTGCACTAGATCACGTTGCATGACAAGAGGGAGGCTATTGCGGTTCCTATAGAGGGCCCCGAGCTTGGGGCACATTTTTTTTAAGACTGCGTCGATGTGTTCGGTGAAGGAAAGGTGGCAGTCTAGCCATACCCCTAGGTACCGGAAGGTAGTTACATCCTCCAGAGTTGTCCCATCCAGGGTGTGGAAGGGGGGAAGGGAGGGGGACCTAGACAGATGTCTAGTCCCGAAGGTCTTGGTGACCATTTATTTAGCATTGAGGGAGAGCTGGTGGGAGCTGAACCAGAGCTGAACCTTGTTGAAGTCAGCCTGGAGGTTGGAAACTACCTCTTCCAAGGAGGAGCCGGTGGTGTATAAGACTGTGTCGTCTGCGTACATATGGATGGAAGTAGATGAGCAGATTAGTGGCAGGTCATTAGGAAAAATGGAGAATAGAATGGGGCTGAGTACTGACCCTTGGGGAACACCTGTTGTCATTAGGAGGGGGGAGGAGGTGACATCAGCAATTCTTACTGATTGAGTTCAGCCTGAGAGGTAGGCACAAAACCAGTTGGTGGCAGAATCACAGAGGCCAGCTTCCGAAAGGCTCGATAAAAGCAAGGAGTGGGAGACCATATTGAAAGCTTCAGCGAGGTCTACGAAGATGGCCGAGGTGGTCAGCCCATTATCCATTCTGGAGAGGATAGTGTCTGTGAGCCTTAGCAGGCAGGAGGCAGTAGAGTGACCCTTCCTGAAGCCAGACTGGAATGGCGTGAAAAATTGGGAGGCTGAGAGATAGGACGTAAATTCAGTGAACACTAGGTGTTTTTGTAGTTTTGCAAGAGTTAGGAGGAGGGGGATAGGGCGGTAGTTTGAAGTGGAGGTGAGAGTACCCCCCCTTTGGAAAGGGGGATGACAATGACATGCTTCAATGACTGGGGGACAGTTGCAGTGGCAAAAGAGAGGTTAAGAAGGTTGGCGAGCGGAGTTGCTACTGCTGGGGTGAAAAGATATAGGAGCTTGGTGTCCAGCCTGTCTGGGGATTTACCTTTCGAGGGGTTGAGTGACAACAGAGCATCAAGGGCTTCAGTTGGTGAGATATCTTTGAAGGTGAAGCAGCACGGCCTGTGTGCTTTCATAGTGTCTGAAGTAGGTCCGCGTGGAGCACGATTGGGCAGGGAGGAGAGAAGAGTTGAGGGACAAGAGGAGAAATATGTGTTGAACTCATCTGCAAAAGCTCATGGATCTGAAATTGTGGTGTTGTTTACAAGTAGGAGTGGAGTGGGATTAGCAGCTGGTGGAGAAAAGAGGTAGTGAATAACCTTCCAGAATTTGGATGGGCTGTTTAAGTTAGTCTGGAGGGAGGAGCGGAAGTATTCCACTTTATCTGGTTGAGTAGCTTTGGTGCATTTGTTGTGTAACATTTGGTAGGTGGAGAGATCTTGGGGAGGTGTGAAGATTTATGTGCTCGCCATGCTTTGTCGCATGCATTTTGGCAGGCCATGAGTTCCTGGGTGATCCATGGCAGGTGGTTGCCACGTACCCTTGTGCGACGTAGGGGGGCATGTGTGTTCCAGATGTTGAGGAACGTGTTTTGGAAATGCAGGAGAGCCTCGTCTACGGAGATGTTTATAGCAGGGGGGGCCCCGTTAGCCAAGGCTAAGTCATCGAGCAAAAGGGCAAGATTAAGGGATTTGTAGGAGCGTTGTACGAGAAATTTAGGGGGGGGTTTGGGGCAGTGAATTTTCTGCACTATGTATATGGCACAGTAGTCACTCATGGAGTCAGGGAGTAAGCCTGTGTTGATGACTCGGTGTGGGTGGGTGGTAAGAGCCCAGTCTAATAGTGAGTGGTTGCCAGTTTTGTGGTTAAGGCAGGTGGGCTCGGTAATGGTTTGCGACAGGTTTAGTGAGAAAATTTCAGTACGGGCTTTCTTCAAGGATGGAGCTAGCCAGTTGTGGTTGAAGTCACCTGAAATATATAGTTCACTTTTGGGGGTTAGGGAGGACATATGCTAGAGGAGGTCGGTAACTGATATTGTCGGTGTACCTGGCCAGCAGCATATTCCTGCAATGTAAATAGGGATTGAGAAGGGTAGCGTCAGCTGCACCAGTAGAAGCTCGTAGGCTTTGGGCTCAGCCTTGGCTAGGACTACAGAGAAGTGCAAGTCTGAGTTTACATAGATGGCCACTCTGCCGCCTCTGGCTGATCTGTCCTGATGAGCCAGGATATAGCCTGGTATTGCAATTGAAGGATCAGCTATATTTTTCTTTAGCCACGTTTCAGAGAGGGCGATGACGTCTGAGTCATAATGTTCTGCGAGTACTTGGAGTGAGTCAAGTTTGAGGGGTAGACTTCTTATGTTTAGATACAGGAGTCGCAGGGCACAAGGGAGGGGGCCTCTAGCTGGATTTGTAGTAGTTGATGTATAGGTGGAGGGGCCCGCTACGTTTAGAGAGGTGGAGGTAGATAGGGGGCCAGGTTTTGGGTTTATGTCCCCTGCAGCAAGGAGCAGGAGGATGACTGTTAGGTGGTGCACTACCAGTTGAACACGCCATGCAGTGAGCGGGCGCCATCTCAGTTGTGGTCAAGAGCGACTGTGGGTGGTTGGACGGAAGGTAATTAGGTGTATTACCCAGGAGTGAGAGGGATTGAAAAGGAAGGTGCAGGGACATGAGGAGAAGTGAGTCCATTTTTGGAAGAATAGAGAGCTGGTCACCAGGTTGGATGAGTAGGGAGCCTAGTCAGTTCAGGAAGGATAGCGGGTGGAAGTGTTGGGGAAGTGTGGGACAAGTTGGACAGGTGAGGTTTGAGGCAGAAGAATAGGGTAGCAAGGAAGAGCAGGTATCTGGGTACCAGAGGATCTGCAAGCATTGTGAGCTAGAGCAGAAATTAGATGTAAAAGGGCAGAATTTAGTGAGATTTAAATGCTGAGATCAGGTAACCTTGACTGGGCAAGAAGGAAATAGCTTAAAGGATAGGGTGGGTAGGTAGGTTCAGAAGGTTAGCTTGAGAGAAGTAGGTGGGAGAAATGCTAGGGGGGACACCTAGTGGAGAGCACCGATAAGCTGCTAATGGGAAAATTGGGTGATTGTTTTTTACCAGTCACATGACCTGCAGACCTGTATAAATACAATTGCTCACCAAGGGTGGTAGTGGGGGCGGTGGGGAGCTGACACATAGCGTCAGCGGGGTGCTCCTCAGCCTGAGAGTGTCTGCGGCTGAGAACGCTGTACTTTGTTTGCTTCGGGGGCTTCGGGTTTGGCGCGGCAGAATTCGGGGGAGGGCAGTTTCAGAAGCCCCTCACGACCTCCAGCAGGGAGCTGCAGAGAAAGATAGAAAAGGTGAGCGATTGCAAGACAATTAAAGCAGGGAAAAAGCAGGGCTGGTCTAGTAGGGTGAAGGAGCATATAGTCACTGTGGGAGGGCTACTGAAACCCTATACTGCTCAGTACATGAATTACTTCAAAATGCCCAGCTTGTAGTCTAAACAAATGTGTTTGTTTTTTTGTTCGTTTTTTTTTGTTTCAAATACCAGGCATTTACTGAGCACTTAAGACAAGCACAGAGGGCTAGGAAAATTGATGTTTCTAGTTCCCTTAGGTAATGCGGCTTTAAATAAACTTTACAGCACAGAGAGCTTAAAAGCAGTAATTACCAAGGAAATGCAGAACAATCTTATAAAAGGCAGAGAGAGCTAGGTGACATTATTTCATTAGCCCACCAAAAAGTCATTCCTGTGCAGTTGCGGTCCAAGCTTGAATTTTTAAAAAGGTGCCAAAAACTCCTCAGCCTGAGGGTGTCCGTGGCTGAGAACGCTGTACCTTGTTTGCTTCGGGGGCTCCGGGTTGGGTGTGGAGAATTCGGGAGGGCAGCTTCAGGAGCCCTCATGACTTCAGCAGGGAGCTTGTTTGCTTAGGGGCTTCGGAGTGAGCGCTGCAGAATTTGGGGAGGCAGCTTCAGGAGCACTCATGACCTCCAGCAGGAGCTTGTTTGCTCGGGGCTTTGGGCTGGGTGGCAGAATTCGGGGAGGGTAGCCTCAGGAGCTCTTACCTCCAGCAGAGAGCTTGTTTGCTTCAGGGGCTTCGGGTTGGGCGTGGCAGAATTCGGGGGAGGGCAGCTTCAGGAGCCCTTATGACCTCCAGCAGGGAGCTTGCTTGCTTCGTGGGCTTCGGGTTGGGCATGGCAGAATTTGGGGGAGGGCAGCTTCAGGAGCCCTCACGACCTTCAGCAAGGAGCGAGGAAATGCAGAACAATCTTATAAAAGGCAGAGAGAGCTAGGTGACATTATTTCATTAGCCCGCCAAAAAGTCATTCCTGTGCATTTACGGTCCGAGTTTGAATTTTTAAAAAGGCACCAAAAAACTCTTCAGCCTGAGGGTGTCCACGGCTGAGAACACTGTACCTTGTTTGCTTCATGGGCTTCGGGTTGGGCGCTGCAGAATTCAGAGGAAGGCAGCTCCACGAGCCCTCACGACCTCCAACAGGGAGCTGCAGAGAAAGATGTATTGGCATTCATACTATAAAGCAGTTACCCCTACCCCAGTAGTCCTATTGACCTGTAGTCTTAACTACTAATTCAAGTTGCATGAGAGGCGATTAATGCATGAAGTAAGAGTTGATCATATTCTTACCCTTCTGTGGCCTTTCCAGCAGTCTGCAACCAATACCTACCTAAGAACAGCAGCAAGCAGCTGTCTTCCCACAAGTCTGCTCCTTCAGTCCTCTTGACTATCAAAAGTCTGGATTTTTTATATTCTTGTTGCAGGAGCTTGCTTAATGTAACCCCCCTGCAAATGGGGATTCCCAAAAGTCTTCCAGGAGCTTGTCTGAATGCTCCAAGCCTGGGTGGTGTTCGGCGTCTGAGCTGCTTAACTGTGGTTGCAAGTGAGTGCTATTTGAGCCTCCACATACTGTCTCTTTAAGAACTGTCTGCTTGCAGACTTAAGTAGTTTGTATGGGGGGGACTGTGTATTTAATGCTCGAATCCCGCCCGAGCTGCAGAGTAATTGCTCCATTTTGCGGTCGCTGAAGGTGCAAAGGGAGCCCATTAATCATTTAAAGCATTAGCAAAATTGTAGTTTGTCTAACCTGCATTTATTGCAGCTTGGACTCTGTGTGTGTTACCTCACCATTTTGGACCTAAACTGCTGTGCTGGGCCAATTGGGTTAGGGAAGCCCTAAAACGGAGCCAGTGGATGAATCAGAACTTGGACTCTTAATTTAAGCCAGCCACAAGGGGATTGTATGGGCAGTGACTCTGGGAAATGTAGTTTTGACCTTGGCGCCTTTTTCTACCAACAGAGGGAGTCTTATTGTGAGTGACAGCTGAATCAGCCAACAGAATAGTGTGGAGCTAAAGGAAATGCCCTGCTCTGTGACTGGAAAGATCAGATCAGTTGTGGCAGTGAAGAGAGAAGGAGCTGTGTGCTTCTGCGGTGTATAGTTTCGCACGGGAAGCGCGTGTGAGGCCCTGAGTTTCGGTCTGCAACCTTTGTGAGTGCCAGTTTGGACTGAATCCGAGTTGTGAGGAGAAAGAAACACTAGAAGTGTGGAAACCAGGCTCACCTTGTAGAAGACTGGAGAAATTGTTGAATCGTGCTTGGTCTGTCAGGAACTGAAGCTGTTGTGTGTGCTCCCGGGTATTTTGCAGTAATTGCGATCGGGATCAAGGAGCAGCCTGCCTGGTATACTACTTTCCTTTTACATATAAATTTGCATAGTGCTTGTGGGGAATCACTATTTCAAATCCCCTGTACAGTGAATTGTGTGCTGAAGTTGGAAGTAAACCCCAGCTTAATTCGGGACTACATCCGTTTGTTATCAACTGCAGTGGGGTCCAGTCACAAGGACCTTGTCCTCATGCCCTGCTCTTCTGGCAATCCAGAGGGACATTCTCCATCCGATCCTCAGCTTGGGTGTTGTGAGTACAAATCAGGGTATTCCCCTGCAGCTTGTTTTTCAATCACAAGTGTGTCATCTAATTCTTGTTGTTTCACTTTCATGGACTGAGCCCCCGGCTCCAGATTACAATTGGGTGTTGTGCATATATTTTATTCTCCAGGGCCCTATCCATCTGCACCTGCCGGCCAACCCCGGGCAACAGACCTGGCTAGTCCCCCCCAACCTGGGTACCTAGAGTGTGACTTTTCAGACCCTGTATGTGTGAACAGTACTGTGATTTAATGCCACCAATTAACTTGATTTCCTCCTCCCGTGTTACTGCCCCCTAAATAAATCCGATTTGTTGTTGTTATACTATATACTGTCTGTGGTGTTGGTACTTATGGAAACAGTATTGTGTTTTGCTGTGTATGTTGTGTAACCTTATTTTACAGGGGGTCCTCAGAGACGTGCTGCAGAATCAGTCTCGAGGGTAAGTGGTATCTATATGAGTGAACAGTGTGTATACGTGGGGTATTGGGGCTGTAACTCCGGTGTACTGTGTGAGCCACTAGAGGGAATAAAAGGGGGTCTCAGTGTCCCAGAGGGCTGTGACCAAGCTAGTTTAACCACTACAAACCCTGACCTCTGGGTGGAGGCACCCACCATAGGACCTAGGCCCCTCAACCTGCCCGTAGTCAAACAGGCAGGGGTAGTAGCCCTTGGGATAGCGCCACCTAGGGGTTACATTAACAAAAACAACAACCACGTGGTTGTTTGAAGGTAAAAGGTAATAGCAACCACATGGTTGTTGAAAGCTAAATAAAACATAGTCAAAGTGGTTAAAGCTAGCAAGCCTGCACTTCCTCTGGCTGGTTTGTGGTTTGACATTATATCTCTTTCTATAGCTTATCAGCTTCTGTTATTTTCCATCTAGCTGGCCCCTGCAATGCTTAGTCTTGCTGAGTTTTACTGAAGCCAAGGTCCATTTTAGCTGGTCCTTGCATTGCTTAACCTTGCTGAGTTTTGCTCAGGTCAGGATCCTTGGAGAAGACCTCCCTGGCATCACACTCTGACTAACTTGTGCTGGACCAGCTCCCTCATCCGGCTAAAGTCTACACTTCTGAAATCTAGGACTTCATCCTTTGATGAGGGCTTATTTGTCCCAAGGGCCAGATCGAACCATATAAAGTACCACATCAGAGTTGGTGAGCACTATGTCCAGAATGGCAGCCTGTCTAATGGGTTCCTTAACCAGCTGCACCAGCAGGCAGTCCTGCAATGTATCCAGCAGAGCCTTACGTCAGAAGCTCCTGGTCGCAATCAATATCTTGCAGGTTTAGATCTCCCACCACCACCACCTCCCTTTTGCCACTCCCCTTTCTAGTTCTGCCCCTAGCTCCGTACCTCTCGCTCTCTTCCCCCTGTCCTGGAGGTCTATTGGTCATCCCCATCCGCAGTTTCTTGCTTTAGGATGCCACGAGCCAAACCCACAGCGATTCTATTTTTCCAGTACCTCCCCTGATGTCTCCATCCTCCATTGCCTCTATACCTTCCCTGACATATAGGACTACAGCCCCTCCTTTACCATTTCCTGTATCCCGTCTAAACATGGTGTAGCCTGGGACTGTCAGGTCCCAACCATTATTCTCTATGACCCAAGTTTCTGTGATGGTTACTAGATCCATCTCAGTGTCTGCCACCATTGCCTGGAGCTAACTAATTTTATTTCCCAGGCTCCTGGCACTAAAACAAACCCCTTTCCATCTTTTTCCTGATCCCCTCTTGCTTTTTCCTTTTCCTTCTCCCTTAATTGTTCCTTAGTATGCTTATTTTTTTTATTTTTCATACTGAATGCTGGCTTTGGCAGCCCTCCCTCATTGGCTTCTTCCCCCTAACCTAATTTGAACTTCAACCTTACTGTTACCCACCTTGCTGCTACTACTTCTCTGTTCAGGGGTAGCCCTAGCTAGGTTCCCTTCCCCGCCCCCCACTCTAGCTTCTCAGTGGTTCCCCAGCCTCTGTCTCCGCCGCAGTCAAGTTTTACTGCTCAATGTAGATAACAAACTTCTTGTTATTATAATTAGTATTATGCATAACTTTTTTTGGGGGGGGGGTTTATAATTATATAATCTGAAAATCAATTGGGCCAGAGAGAATATAGTAATTGGCATGGAGTTAAGAGGAGACTACAGGGGGTATACACCTGGAGGTCAGCAATGATTAGTAACTATTATCGTAGCTCACACCACACTGAGACAGTCTTAATGGGTTTTGCAGACTCTGTTTCAACAACACAAGCAGTAATCCACAGCAGATGCATGCCCACACCAGCTGCCACAAGTAAGCTAGAGTCATTAATATTTATTAATATTTATTGCTGACCTCAAGGCTTTTTTACACCTCTCTTTCTAGTCTGCTTTGTTTCACTCCATACCAATTACTGTACTGGAAGCCATAGTGATTCAGCCAAATTCTTGATGTTGAACCACATTTGTGGGGCTCAGCTTGAAGCTGAATGGAAATAGGCACTTTTCAATTTATCAAAGTTCTCAAACAAAGTTCTGGTACCACTCTTCCCTACATAGAAACATAGAATCTGACTGCATATGAGGACTGCTTGGTCCACCCAGTCTGTCCTGGGGCTTGATGAAGACATGGCCCCAACCTTGCTGCTGCCTCCCCAGTTTCCCCATCTCCTCTCACACTAGTTGGAACAGTTGAACATGTGACTCGATTGGCACAATAATAAAAGCACTCTGGGAGAGAGCCAGGGTAACTGCCCACCATGGGGGAGGAGCTACAGAATCAAAACATAAGCAGAACCAATGGCGTTGATGATGGTAAACATGCACGTCCCTCACAATTTACAGCTTCCCACCAAAGCACTAACTGGGATCAGGCTGCAAAAACAACTGCGATGATCACAGTGAGTTTGGCTCCAACATGGCACATGACTGTTTAAGGAAGCACCACAAGGCTGAGTCAGAGCCAGGTTTGGGCTCTAGAGAGGCTTGATCTGCCCCTGACCTGCCCATCTTTAACTAAACGGTTATACAGTAGCAATCTAAATCTGATGGAGCTGTTTCCCTTGCCAGGCATGTTTGTAGAGTGACACAACCTATCCCATGACCTGCTAGTGTGATGTGTCCATGCACAGCACTGATTGCACCTAGGAAAGCCTTCAGAGTAAACAGGATGCCAACCCCATCCTATAATGATGCTGTCACTAATAACTTAACAAGTAGGACCAGCCCCATGGCATTGAGGGTTGAGGTGCTGAATGCCTCACCTCGTGCCACGCCAGCAACCCGAGTTAGGGAGCAGTCTCAGGCACCAGAGGGCACCGGGGAAGGAGAGGATAGAACGTCCAGAGGACTGCTCTCTTCCTCTGGGGTGGGTTGTTGGGGGCTCCTTGCTCTGTAGCAGCTTCCAGTGGAGACTGGGGGTGCTTCACAGAGCAGGGCTAAAGATGGATCAAGGCAGCAGTGGACGTCAGCAGGAAGGGGCGGATGCATCCTCCGAGCACAGACTTCATTGCACATCCACACCTTGAGGGGGAGTAACTAAGGAGAAAAACCCCAGCTACTGGGGAGGTGATGGCAGGGCTTTAGTGACCAAGCCCACAGACCATACCGGCCCCAACCCGACTTGACTCTCCATGGTCCCCACCTCCTCCCATAAGGTACTGAGAGAGGGGGGACCCAGCACCTGATTTCTCATCAGGAAGGGGTTCAGGTGGGCAGTAGAGACAACTTCGAGTGGATCCCCACCAGAGAGATGCCCCAGTGGTCAGTGACCAGGAGCAAAATAGAGTTCACACAAAAAAAAAAACTTAACCCCTAAAAACTGCCACCACCAATGCCTCTAATGCCTCTGTCCCTGAACAGGACACATCACTACAGCATGACTTCAATAATGCCCAACACTAGTTCCAATTTCACCAACTTATGATCAGCCACAAAAAAATAACGTCTATGACTTTATGCACAAACCAAAACTATGTAATGCTCCCCTGCCCCCAGTCTTTTCCACCCTGTATTGCACTACCCTTGGAGGTTCCCCACTGCAAGTACCTTGATGGCTGGATGGAAGACTCGACTTCTCTGCCCACATTGATGCCTTCCCCCCTCCCCCTCCTCCCACTCTAACCCTCTTGATGATTCAATCCCTCCTCCTACCCTGCCTTTAACCCTCCCCTCACCCCTCTCCTCTCGCCTCCCTCCCAACCCCAACACTTGCCACCCTCATTGCCCCCACCCACCAGTCTTCTCCCACCTCTCCTCCCCATTTCCCCTGTCACCCATCTTCCGCTGCCTTATCCCCAGCCCTCCCACCCTCCACCCCCCACTTGATAAAGCCAGCAATTTCTGCTTTAGTTAACATGGCAGGTATCTCCTATCCTGTTGTGCTATATTGCACTTAAATGGAACTTGCGTTCCAACTGTCTACCAATGATACATATTACAGTACAATGTTGAACTGTCTCATCATTGATCTCCTGATGCACTGCACACCTACTAAGATCTCCAAACTAATGTAAAATAAATGTAATCTTTGTAATGTCCATGTACTCGATGTTTCATTGAGATGTTCATGTCTTTGTATGTCCAACCTGGAACCTTTGTAAATGAGCCTTATGGCTCAAAGGTATTAATCCTAAACTTAAATAAATAAATTCATAAAAACTCCACCCCACACTTGGTGCCCTCTGTTGCAATAAGGATTGTTTACCACTCACAGCCCATCAGGGAATTGTCACCAAGATGATTTTCCCAGTGTTTGACTATACATATGTGGTCTATGGTACTACCCCCAACTCCTTGCTAGCCAGACTGGTCTCTCTTTCCATGACTTCTGTTGATTTACCGCCAATGCCCCCTCCCATACCCATCATTGTTCCCACTACATCAACCACTCTCTTACCTCCTCTTGTTTCTCACTGCCTCGCACACTGTTCCTCTTTTCTCACTAAATATTGGTTCTCTTCTCTCCCTCCTTGCCTCTCCTCTCTTATCCACTCTGCCTCCTACTCACTCCATTCTAGGGACTCCCATGTCTCTATTCTCCACTCCAAATCTGCTGCTGGGCAAACTGCTTTCTCTTTTCATCTCCCCTCCATCTGAAATAACCTTCCCCCTCCTCCACAACTTTGGTTGTCCTCTTCCTTTCTCTCCCTCAAGCATCCGCTTATACACCATTTTGTTCCCTCCTGCTCCTGCTCTGGCCCTGGCTAAACTGTTTTTGGTTACTTCTTCTGCTATATGCACGCTCCTCTGACCCATGTCTTTACTCCATTATGTATCTTTTTGTTAGTTATTCGCTTGGCCTGACGGTCTGCACTTTGCTATATATTCATGATTGTCTCTTTGCTCCAATCCCTGTCTGTATATTATTTGCCTTATTAGATGCCTATATTGCCATTAAAACTTTGGTGAATATGTAGCCTGTATCATTCTCTGTATAGTTTTATTCCTGTACCGCCCCCACCCCCAAGGTTGCACCTGGAAATGAGCCTAGGCTCAGTGTGCCTTTCCCAGTTACTAATTTTACATAAACAAATATGTTACCCCTAGGTGGCGTTATCCCAAGGGCTACTACCTCTGCCTGCTTGGCTAGTAGCAGGTTAAGGGACCTGAGTTCTGAAACGGGTGCCTCCACCCGGAGGTCAGGGTTGGTAGTGGTCAAGCTATCCTGGGCACAGCCTTCCGGGACACTGTAACCCCTCTCTTTCCCCTTTAGTGGCCTGAACACTGTACAATAATCACTTTCACAATACCCCCTGGTACACCACACAAGTACCCACACTGTTTGCACTTACCACCAGGGCTGGTTCCTCTGGCTCAACCCTGGGGACCCCCTGTAAAACAAGGTTATGCACAGCAAATAGGAACAGTACAGTACTTTGAGCACAAACTGGAACCACAGTCAGATTACATGCAGAAAAAGTTAGATCTGATTTATTTAGGGGACTTGAACAAGGAAGGGGCAAAAATCAGGTTAATTAGCTTAAAGGTTATATCCATCAAGCAGTTGTGCATGCGCTTTGAGTCCCCCCACACAGTCACACCTCTGGGTACCCAGGTGGAGAAGAGATGAGCTAGCCAGGACTGTTGCCTGGGGTTGCTGCTGGTTGGGGCCCTGTGATGGAAAACACAACATGCACAGTACACAATATTTGTAATCCGGAGTCAGAGGGCTCAGTTCGTAAAGGAAACGAAACAAGACAATCAGATGACACACTCAGATTAAACTGTTGTTGCAGAGAGCTACTCTGGTGTTTACTCATGATACCCAAGACTGGACATAGGCTGGACGAAAATCGAGATTGCAGGTGATTGATCTGGAATGCCCGGAGAAGAAGGGCCCACGCGAGTCGCAGAGGCATCATTCCTGTTCAAGCATGGAGCAGGGGGCTGATCCCCAGGCAGGTCTCTCGTTGATTGTTTCTCTGTGCAGTGGGTAGTCTGGCTGGGCCAGTCTGGCAAGGCCCAGACCGCATGGAGACAAATTCGGATGCAGTCCGTTTTGGGCTGGATACAGCTTCCAGCAAGCTGAACACAGTTCACACAGTGGGGAACCAACTCACAACCCACTAGCAGCTCATAGCACATTTACATGTATGGGAATTCTACTGTACCAGGCAAAGCGCTCCCCGGTCACAATCGCAAAGTCTCTGCACACACCGGGAGCTTAGGGGTAGCTGGAACTCCTGACACGCCGATCGCATTCAGCAAACTCTTGTCTTCTTCAGGTTGAGCCTGGCCAACTTCAGTAACTTATTTTAGTCACATAAACTTGGATTTAGTCCAAAATAATTCTCTTCTCTCCCTCTCAGGAGCAGCGGACAGGCATGCAAGCCAAAAACTCAGCCCTTTCACAGTTTTCCCATGCAAATCCACTCAGGATTGCTGCCCAAAATACACTTGAGCTCGTCTCATTTCACTTCCCAGCTCAGAATTAACTGAAAACTGCCAGCAGCCCGGGACTTCCCCAAGATCCAAAAGGTTTGGTTGGCTCATTTGGCTGTCAGTCAAAGCAAGAGCTCCCCCTTTAGTTGCAAAAAAGGCATGAAAAGTTCAAAACTACAATTCCTACAGATTTTGACTTCAGACAGCTCCTGTAGTCTGGCCACATTTTAGGTCCCACCAGAACTGATTGGTCCAATTTGCAGTCCAGGACCAAGATAGTGGAGACAAACAAAACAGTCCTTGCTACAAAGAAAGCATGTTGGACAAACTACATTATCATTATCACTCTAAATGATTTTCAGCAAATAGTTACATCTTTCAACAGAGCTGCCTCTGAGATTATTTATGCTGCAATCAGGCAGCTCTTAAAGAGACAGCACACAGAGGCCACACAGGCTCTGGCAATCACATTTAAACTGCTAAAACGCAGGACACCAGCCTGGCAGTGAGCATTTAGGCAAGCTCAAGAAAGACTTTTTGGGAACCCCCATTTGTAGGGGGGTTACAAATAAATGTAAGTACATGTTTGAAAGGCAGCTTATCACTGTCAGAATACCACAAGTAACCTATTATGAAGTACGATAATACTACAATAACCAATTCACTTCACAAGTGATATTCAATGTTCTAATTGTGAGTGGATAAAGTATGAGACTGAATACTTTATATCCACAAGACAAACAGTTTATTACCAAAGACAGGGACTCCACTGCCATATTATCTCTATTTGCTGTCTGTTTCAAATATTCAGTGAGTAACACCTCCGATGTCCCCTTGCACTCTCCACCCTATAAAAATCTCAGTGGTGAGCTCAAAAAGCATGGCTTTAGTTAGAATGAAGGGAAAGCGGGTGATTAAAGAAGCTGCAAATGTTACAGTCCTGCACGATGCTCAATACAATGGTGGAATCCTCGCGAAGTTTTGCGAATTGCAAGTGTGGTCTCTTCTCAGAACTTTGCAAAGATTCCACTGTTGTACTGAAATTTATGAAAGACTTTACATCTATCAATCAATCAATCAAAATCTTTATTTTATCCAGGCGGGCACCATTGAGCAAGGCTCATTTGCAAGGTGGACCTGGTCATGAATACATCAAAGTACAGTGCAGAAGCAGGTATATAAAAAGCAATAATATACAAGGAAGAAAATGTATATACAGTGTATACAGTACAGTACAAGGTTGAAATAAATAAAAAAAACAGCATTATTTTACAATTGAAGAAGTCAGCAGATGTGCAATCAACCATAGGCATACAGGGGTTATAAGCAGAGATCTTTGAGTGAGGCAGCCCAACTACACATATAGGGAAAGGAGTGTATGGGGTGGCAGGTTAGAGAGGTAAAGAAGAGGAGGGATATATTACCGACGACTGGGGAAAAATTAGGCTAAAACCACAGAAAGCAACGATGGCTGTCGTGTACTTGTTTATTATGATAATGACGGAGGAGGGGTAGATAATTGGGACACTACTGTGGATGGGGTGGGACTTTAGCCAGGCTGCAGTGAACAGGGAAGGGTGGGTGCAGCAGGAAGAGTTAATAGGGAAAGAGTGAGAGCCAGGGGTAGAAACATGGCAAGCATCAGGATGGAAAGGGGGAGTTGTGGAATTAGTGGGCTAGCGGTGAGGAAAACATTTGATAGGTGCTTTCATGTAGCGATCGTAGAGCACCTTGAAGATATTCAGGCTAATAGGGCAGCTCAGCTTCAAGTTCCTTTGTAAACCGTTCCACAGTGTGGGTAGAGAGAAGCTTAGAGCAGCTTTGCTGAAACAAGTTTTGACCCTTGGAACTTGGAGGGCAATTAGGGAATAGCTCCTTAGAGCGTAGGTGCCTAACACACTCTGGGGAATACAATCTGAGACATATGAGGGGCGCTTGTCTGTCACTGCTCCGTAGGCCTATAGGGCGGCCTTTCTATTCCTTCTATAGTGAAGGGAAGTCCAGCCTAACGATGAGGACAGGAAGCAGTGGTGTGTGGCAAGTGGAAGGCCAGTAATGAACCTGATAGCTATGTGGTAGAGCGTGTCCAACTTAGCCAGTGCAGAGGCAGTGCAGTGGCTGTAGAATAGGTCCGCGTAATCTATTAAAGATAGGAAGGTAGCTTGAACCAGTTGAATCTTGGCCTTCTTTGTGAGTAGGTGGTTAATTCTGTAGAATAGTCCTAATCTTTGCCTTAGTTTCTTCTGTACTTCTTCGAGATGGTCAGCGAAGGAAAGTTTATGATCGAGCCAAACTCCTAGATATTTGAATTTAGCTACATACTCTAGTGTTTCTCCAAGAACAGTGGTAATTTGTGGGATAGCTCCCCCCCCCAACAGGAATTGCCGCATGCAATGAGGGGGAGAAGAGCATGGCTTTTGTCTTTTTCGCATTGAGTAAAAGCTTTTTGTTTATGAGCTGGTATTGTAGAAGGTTAAATTCAGCTTGGAGGTCTTCACAGGCTGCTTCTGGCATGGGACGACTCAAGTACAGTATAGTGTCGTCCGCGAATAAGTGGATGTTGGCTTTTTTGATGGGGTCATTGATGTTGTTAATGTAGACTGCAAAGAGGAGGGGACCAAGGATAGAGCCCTGGGGCACGCCTCTCAGCATAGGTTTTAATGGAAAAAGATCACCTTCAGCTTTAACCTGCTGTTTCCGCTCTCCGAGGTAGTCTGCAAACCAGCACATAGATTTATGGCCCAGGCCTAAGGTCTAAGGTCCAGGCCTAAGGTCTATGATTGTGGCAGTCAATCCACATGCACCTGCCTTCCTAGCCATGCTTTCCATGCAACACTCACTTCCTCAGACATTGCTATGTTGAGACTAAGGTCCAGCATTTCCTACACTGCTAGAAAGATTGGCAACAGATTTACAGCTGAAAAGTCATGAGGAAATGTATTGCCTTGGTGACAGGTTACAGTGCTCCCTTGACTTTCACGCTTGCTGTCCCATGAACCACTACCACTGCCTTTTCCTCATATACAACAAGTCCCTCTTTCATCTACTGAAGTGTTCAGCACATCATAGTATTGCATGTTTGAATTTCAGTCATAACTAGTACATGGTAATTTTTTTTTCCTGCAGAAGTACTTTGATAAGGCTTAAAATCAAACCATACCAGAAACTGATTTACTGCCGTTGGGTCTCAGGGTCCCTGGTTTGATTCCCAAAAAGGGATGATAGTGTGTCTGCCCAATACAGGGAACAGACATAATGATAGCTAGGAGGCTGGGATGCTTCACTTTTAGAAAAAGGGACACAATGTTGTATGTTGTGTAGGGGAGGAAAAAGAAATCTGAATAAAGATGTGAAATTTAGTAGTGAAAGCTGTGAATAATAGTCAAAGGCTGTGCTGAGTGATTGTGAAGGGCAATACAGCTACTTAATGGTGGTCCATGGGATAGCAAGCATTAAAGTAAAAAGGAGCTTTCTAACTTCCCAGCTATGGGAATTTCTCATTAGCTGAATGGTTAGAGCGGCTGCCTTTGGGAGTCAAGGTCCTAGGTTTGATTCCCAGCAAGGGCTGGTGGTTCCTTAGCCCAAACAGAGAGGGGACAGACATGACCATCGTCAATACTGCTGCTACCATGGGGATGAATAATATCTTAAACTGATGGGGCTGCTATACCAATGACCCAGGTTCTGGAGCTGACCTGGGATGCTGGCAATCTGATTCCCAGCTCCGGGTGTGTTGGCAGCTTTCCTTCACTGCAGTGACTCCGGATAGTGGGCTAGGAGCGTACTTTCCAGAAGAGGATGCCACATGCCCATAAGCCCCCCACAAGGGGATTGAGCCCTGGTGCCAGATAGCGGGGAGGGTCAGGGGTCATAACAAGGAGAAAACCATGGTGCTTTCTTAGTGACAATTGACCCAATATCCCCTACTGGAATGATGGGGGGATCTGAGAAGCAACCAATAGGGCTGGAAGGTCGACAGTACTACACCATCTTGAAGACCAGGTGGATAAAACATCAAAGGATAAAAAGAAGACACCCAAAAAACTAAACCGACAACATCTTTACACTAATTTATCAGTTCCTTATAAAACAGAGAAGGAATTTTCCATAACTAGCTCAACTCGGTATTACTGATGTAATAGCCACCAACTTACCACTTGGCTATACTGGAGCCCTTGGGGTCTCACCTAACTTAACCTCACCTCCTGAGGGAGCCGACCTAGGTTCACTAATGGGCGTTCCTACACTGGAGTAAAGTGGCACAGTGCCTCCACCTGGGGTAGTGGTAGGGGGTACCTGGCAGGTAAAACACAAGGTTACCACCCCCCAAGGATATCAATCAATCAATCAATCAAAATCTTTATTTAACCAGGCGAACACCATTGAGCGAGGCTCATTTGCAAGGTGGACCTGGGGGGAAGGGGTACAACAATACATATAATACACACAATTTCAATAATTAAAATACAAGCAATATCAGTGTACAGCATGTGCAGAACAGGTATAAGAAATAGTATGGCTAAGTCGGACAGATTCAGCCAGTAACAAGTATGTACATGCAGACCATTTTAGTAGCATACTCAGTACTGGAGCTGGCTAGGAGAAGGGAAAGAAGGAGGACAAGGTAAGAATAGGGGAAGGGGACGAGGGGGAGAGAGAGAGAGAGGGAGGGGGAGAGAGAGAGAGAGAGAGAGAGAGAGAGAGAGAAGACCAGGAGGAGCTGGACCAGGAACTAAAAGGGTCCGCAACAAAATAGTGGACTCCAGGTGGTTAAGGGAATCCGTGATCAGGAGTAGCAGGTGCAGGATTCTATAAAATAGTGAGAGTATAGTGTTTTGATGGATGCCAAACTGACGGCGAGCTTTAAGTTTTAGGGTTTTTTGCAGTTTATTCCACAATAAAGGTAGCACGCAACTAATAGCAGCACAACCAAAGCTAGACCTGGCCTTGTAAACCTTCAAAAGGAGGTAGGAGGCGCTTCTCAGAGCATACCTATTAGAAGTGCAATATGGTAGGCAGTCAGAGATATAGTTAGGCAATTTATTTAAGAAGACTTTGTATGTCCACAAGGCAGCGTTTCTTTGGCGCCTGAAGCTAAGGGAGGACCACCCAACTGCCTTGTACAACAAACAGTGATGGGTGGAGTAAGGGAGATCCGTTATAAACCTTAGAGCTCTGTGAAAAAGACTATCTAATTTTGAAAGAGCTCCAGCAGGTCCTTGGTTGTACAGGAAGTCAGTGTAATCAAGGAGGGAAAGAAAGGTGGTTTGGACTAGCCTCTTCCTGGCTTTCCTGGGGAGAAGATCTTTTATCCTGAAGAAGAGTCCAAGCCTCTGATGAAGTTTCTTTGTTAATTCTTCAATATGTAGCAGGAAGGAGAGTCTATTGCCAAGCCATACCCCCAAATATTTGAAATTGGTCACGTACTCCAGTTGCTCACCAAGTAGGGTAGTTATCAGGGAAAGGGTCCCATTTGAAGCAAGGTTTTGATAGGTTAGAAAAAGGCGAGAGGAACATAGCTTTTGTTTTCTTGGCATTCAGAAGCAGCTTCTGATTTATGAGCTGATGCTGCAGTAGATTGAATTCTTCCTGGAGGACTGAAAGTGCTGCATCGGGAGAGGGTCCACTGACATAAAGCACGGTGTCATCCGCAAAAAGGTGTATTTGGGCCTTACTGATATTAACATCTATCATGTTAATATAGATTGCAAATAGCAGGGAGCCCAGGATGGAACCTTGAGGGACTCCTCTCAGAAGGGGCTTTAAGGGGGAGACTTCACCTTCTGCTTTTACCTGCTGTGAGCGTCCTATAAGGTAATTCTCAAACCATTTGATGGATAGAGCATCTAGGCCGATGTGCCAGAAGGACGTGAGGAGCAGGCAGTGATCAACTGTATCAAAGGCCTTGCTTAGGTCCAAGAATACCGCACCAACAAAGTTCTTACTGTCCAGCTCACACTGCCAATCATTAATTACTTAGGCTGGGGCCGAGATTGTGTTGTGCTGTGCTCTGAATCCTGACTGTAAAAGGTTGAGCAAATTTGTCAAATCCAGGAAATTCCTAAGCTGAGAATTCATGATTTTTTCCAGCATCTTGGACAGGATTGGTAAAAGGGAGATTGGCCTGTAATTGTTCACATCACTGGGATCGCCATATTTGAACAGAGGGATGATATGGGCTGTTTTCCAGATAGCAGGAAGGTCCCCCTAGGAAGGGGACAGGTTAAACAAATGTTTAATGGGTACTGCCAGGGTGTGGTAACCTAGCCTTAAGAAATAAGGCCCAATAAGACCTGCACCAGCACTTTTTCTAACATCTAGCTGGAGCAAGAGGTCTGTGACTTCTTTCAGGGTTGTCGGTTGAAGGGAGAAGGATGGGTTTGGAAAAGAGCTTCCTTGATCATTGGGACCGAGCTGTGTGCGAAGTGTACTGGCTGAGGAAGTATCGAAAGCTAGCCCTGCAGTGGCAAAGTGATTGTTGAAGGAATCTAATATAGATTGCTTGTCGGTAATTGTGGTAGAGCCTACCGAGATTTTTGTTGGCAGGCACCAGGGGAGTGGCCTTCGATATCCTTAATTAGTTTCCAGAATTTGGAGGAGCAATTGGATGAAAGGTCAAGTTGAAGGCGGTAGAAGTTAGTCTTTGCATCTCTAACCACTTTGGTACACTGATTCCTCGCCCTCCTAAACAGATCCCAATCCTTCCCTAGTTTTGTGTTGCGTGCCTTCATCCACAGTAGATCTCTGTTGCACAAGGCATCTTTCAACTCACCGGAAAACCACTGACAGTTTTTTTTTCTGACCTGAGTTTTCACTAGTGGTGCATGTTTATTGATAGTGTTTAGAATAATGGCTTGGAAAATATCATAGGCAGAAACCACAGATTTTGCTAGGTAGAAGTCTGGCCAGTACACAGAGTGATTTAGTTCTGAGATGAATGCACTGGGGTTAAAATTGAGTAGACACTTCGTAGTAGAGAATTTGGAACCTGAAGAAGAGATGCAGTTGGATCTTACACAGGCAATGAAGCAGTGGTCACTAATGTATGAGAAGAAGACACCAGCGTGGGTGAATAAATGAGGTTTACTAACGAGGATAATGTCTAGCAGGGTGCTATTGGCAGGGGTGGTTTTATTTGGACGTGTGGTTTCACTGATGAGTTGGGTCAGCCCTAGTGAGTCACAAAAGGATTTTAGTGGTGAAGATGCACTGGATAGCCAGTCTAGGTTAAGATCACCTAAAAGTATGGTCTCGATAGGCCTATGACCTAGGATAGATGTTAAGTGACTCAACAGCTGCAACCCAGCAGATGGGGGCCTATAACAACCTGTCACACAGAGCGATGCACCAGGTGCAATCTCTGCCTGCAGGGAGAGACATTCAAATTCGCTCTGCACAGAGGTTGAGTCAATGATAGAGACCGAGAATTTGTCCTTAATGTAAATAGCCACACCACCACCTCTGGTGCATCTGTATGTTCGGAACAAAGAGTAAGAGGGAATGGTTACTTCATTGTTACTTGTTGCCGGGCCAAGCCATGTCTCAGTGACAACCAATACATCAGGGGCAGTGTGACATAGCCATGCCTAAACAGAGGAGTTTTTTTTCAGCAGGCTACAAGCATTAATATGCATGAAGCTTAACCCTTTAAGGTTCAAAAGGTCTGCAGGAGATCCGATAAGCGCTGGAGGACCAGGGTTCAATTCAATGTTTCCAGTGCACAATAGCAGGAGAAGCAGGATTTTCTTAAGTGTTTCAAGGAGCAACCTTGTAAGCTTAGTCCGTACTCACTTGCGGGGACTGTGGTTAAGGCAGGAAGGGTCCCTGGGGTTGAACCCGAGCTACTTGAATGTTATGTAAAACAGGACCTTGACGGTGAAGGACAGGGTAAATGAGCAGTATGGGGAGGCACGTTTAAGTCCATTAGGGAGGGCAAGTCTAAAAGACCAGTCTGCTGTGATAAGTAGGTATTCAGTAACTCGTAGGAGGGATTGAGGGTACATATGTGGTGATCAAGCAACTTCGATATATCATTATCAGGCATATGGATAGAACCCGGGGCTGACAACATGCACGCCGAAGAGTTTGGATAAGAGGAGACAGAGAGCAGCAAATACAAGGAAGAGAACACCCACACTCTTAACAGTAGTTGGCCTGTGTCCATGGTCAAAAATTCTTGGTCAGTTGACAGATGGAGAGAACGAGGTTTAGCATCTATTAAGGGCAAGGGGATAGGGTTCCGTCAAGACTCTAACTATAGCTGAATTTAATGATAAGACGTTGTATAGTAGACAGGTGATGAGGGCTAAATCAGGTCAGAAGTTACCATATGAATTGGAGAAACAATGTGTAAGTAACAATATGAATAAGTATTTGTTCCCTCCAACACACAGTGGTCTTTTCTCCACACCAGTGTAATACACTTCCAAGCAATAACCATGTACACAAGTAATAAAATGAACTACACTCCAGTTTATTACAGGGTCGGGGTACAGGGGAAGAATCACAACAGGCAACAACTTTTATTCACAGTTGTACCTCACAAACTCCCAGTATCACCCAGCGGGTGTACCTATCTTCCCCCCAGTGGCCGTAAGCATCAAAACAGTCTGTTGCAGTTTTTACCTCACTGGGTTGCTGGTGGCCAACCAGAGGACACAGGGTTGGTATACTGAGGACGTTGGAATACAGTGAGAATAACAGTTTTAAATCTGAACTGCAGAACTTGGCAAGGGCCCCAATAGGATCCAAAACAAACACAGCAGAACTTTTCCCAATTTTCTGCCTGGGCTTCTCTTGCAGATTACAAAGTCCTGCCCAGGACTTCACCCCCTTGAGACTATCTAACTAACTAGAATGCAGCAGAATTCCTCAGGGCCACAGCTAGGAAGGTCATATATATGCTCCTGCTACTCTCTGGAAACATCCATTCAAACCCAGGCCCACCAACTCCAACAAACCCTGGTGGGCAAAAGACTAAAGGACTAAAAATTGCCTCACTAAACATCTGTAGTTTAACCGCAAAATTTGTTGAGCTGCAGGCCTGGATGGAACTCCATACTCCCGATGTCCTTGGCCTTACGGAAACCTGTCTGACTGCAAGAATCAAAGAAAGTGAAATTACCCTATCAGGCTTCCAAGCCTACAGATTAGATAGGACAGGCAAGAGAGGCGAGGGATGCATTATCTATGTCAGGGACTCCCTAAGTTTCTGCATCCTCCCAGAAACTAGGGTGGCAGAGGACCATGAGACAATTGTGTTAAAAACTCAGACTGGACAGAATGGCAAATCTCTAATCCTAGCCACGGTATATCTGCCCCCCAAAAAAGCAATAACAGGCTTCCAAAAGGTGATGAACGTCATCAGCACCCTTCCACAGGGGTTGGAGCTCATCATAACCAGGGATTTTAATATAAACTGGGATGGTAAGGAGGCTGCCCCCTTAAGAGATTTGATAGCCACCGCTAACATGGCACAACTTGTCACCTGCCCCAACAGGCAGAACTATAGGACTGGTAGCGGCACCCTCCTTGACTGGGTTCTAGCTAAATCACCATCCAGAATCTCTGAGGTCACGGTTCTGCCAGACACACTAAGTGACCACTCGCCAATCACACTCCAGTGGTCAAACAAATTCACCAAAAATCCTCCCGTCCTAATAGAAAGTAGGGTCCTGAGGAAGGGTAAACTACAAGCCCTCAAATCAGCACTCTCACAGCATGACTGGTCTCCGATCGATCAAGCATCTACCCTAAATCAGGCCCTTAGCTATTTCATCAAGGGCTTTAACGTCATCTGTGACACATATGCCCCTCTCACGAAAAGAAAAATTAGAGGGCAGGCTAATGGCTGGATAAATGGGGAGCTACTCTCCCACCTGAAGGAAAGGGACATACTATGGGAAAGGGCCGGAAATACAGGGAACAAACATGACTACCAGTGCTAATGAGAAGCCAGAAATCACTGCACAAAACTAATCTGGCTTGTCAAAGCCAACTACCATAAAGCACAGCTTGCCAATTCCTGGAGCGATGGAAGAAGATTCTGGGAAAACATCAAAAGTATCCTTGGGAAGGAGGACAAAATGCACCCCCAGCTGATAAATATAGGTAACACCCTAACCACAGACCCCCAAGCTATTATGAAGGCCCTCAATGTGGCCTTCACTGATCTCTTAACAGTGCTTCCACTGGCCTTCTTCCATCTTATGCAAAACCATCCCAACAGCGATCCCACAGAGCATTCGCACCCGACCTTTTACTTCAAAAGGGTCACAGTGAAGGAAGCACTAGCCATGGTCAAGAAGGTACTAGGAAAGACCAGACTGGGTAGTGACGGGATCGACATGAAACTGCTATCCCTCATCCTGGACCCTCTTATAGTGTCTATTACAATGCTGTTCAATAAGTCCCTAACAGTTGCTCAATTTCCAGAGGTCTGGAAACAGGCCCTAGTCACGCCTGTGTACAAGGGTGGTGACAAAACCTTGATAGCCAACTATAGGCCCATCTCAATACTCTCTCTTTTGTCCAAAGCACTGAAAGAGATAGTGTCGGGTCAACTCATTGACTACCTCAGTAAATATGATCTGCTATGCACCAACCAGCATGGCTTCAGACAAGGTCACAGCACCGCCACTGCCCTGCTGTGCCCTACGCACATAAGGCCCTGGATGAAGGCAAATTGGTGGGGTCTTTCTTTATTGACCTCACCAAAGCCTTTGACACAGTTAACCACCCCATGTTATTGTCCCAACTGCATAACATGGGTACGGGGTCTAATACCCTCTGCTGGTTCCAGGACTACCTGATAAGGAGAAAACAATGTGTCAAAATTGGGCAAACAGTATCCAATGCAAGAAAGATAAAGTTAGGGATACCCCTGGGATCAATACTGGGACCCCTACTCTTCAGCCTCTTCCTAAATGACCTCGACACTGCCTGTGACTCCAAACTCATATTGTATGCAGATGATGTGGTACTCTTGAGCAGTAACATTTCCATAACTGACTTGCAATTAGGGTTACAGGACTCCTGCTCAATTGAGAACTGGTTCTGTAGTCACAAACTGCTACATTTTTTTTTTCAACTTTATCTCCCCCGGGATACCCGCGGAACTCTCTCCGGCTACCCCACAGGAACCAGCTCTACCTCCCAGTCTGAAACCCATCTGGACCAGGGCACTCCAGCTCAGCAATTCCCCCCCAGCTCTGAGCCACCTGGGGCAGGCCGCCCACCCTGGCACTCTATCTGAAAGTCAGAAGTGCCGAAACTAGAGTGCTGGCCACGCCCGGTAAAGTGGTCCGACAGCGGGAGTGTGGCTGACCTCAGACAGAGCTTTCACCTATCCATGGGCCGAGGGGGTATTTCTTACTTTACTCCCCCCTTACTGGCTCGGCAGTGCAATGCTGTCCAGCACAGTACATGCGTGCTCCCATGAACGCCCACAGGACAGCCGCCGTGGCTGATTCCCCATTGGTTGAACCACGACTGCTGAAGAAGACTCCTAATCTCCACTGGGGGTTGTCAGAATGGCGTGGTCATGTCCCTCCCAGGGAAGGAGAGCAGTCCTCCAGATGTTCAAATCTTCCCTGTCCTGCCGACCCCCAACGGCCTGAGTCTGCTCCTGAACACGGGTCGCTGGCGTGGTGTTAGGTGTGGCATTCAGTGCCTCAATCCTCAGCACCACTGGACTGGCCACGCAAATTGTTACTTAACTACAAGAAGACCAAGATCACACTGATATCCAGCCCACACAGTGGAAATAAGCACCATCCCCTCAATATCACCAACTCCTTATGTGAACCATTGGAACAAGTCCAAATGTTCAAGTATCTGGGTGTCATACTGGATGAAACCCTCACATTTGCTCACCACATTGACTCTCTGGTCAAGTCACTCAACAGCAAGATTGAAGTCCTGTACAAGCACAGGCAATACCTCTCCCCTGTGGCCCTCTGCCTTGCAGTACACAGCTCCATATTATCTCTTATCGATTATGGGCTAGTGGTGTACAGGGCAGCGACAAATACTGCACTAAAGAGGTTCCAAGTGGCATTAAACAAAGCTTGCAGGCTCACCCTTGTTGCAAAGCAGGACACACACACCTGTACACTGTATGAACGTGCAAACTGGTTGTCCTTGAGTAACAGGGTAAAATTCCAGACCTGCACCCTAGGGAAAAAAGCACCGATGGGCAAAACACCACCTTGTGTAGGCATCCTGTTAGAGGCTGCTAAGATGCCTCAGGCCACCAGGGGCAGGTCAAGGGGGGCTTTGGCCATCCCATTCCACTGCACCTCGCTCGGACAATGCTCATTTGCCTACCAGGGCCCTTTGTGGATGAATTAAATCCCTGGGCACATCCTTGCCTCAAATTGTCTTGCCAAATTCAACTTTGACCTCAAACAGCACCTCATGACACTCTCTAAGTGCACTTGCACCTAGATGTCGGACCTCACGAACCTCACCTCCCAGCCCCTCCAGTGGCCATCGCAACACTTGGACATGACATGGCCATGTCTACTCTCCCTCTGACTTCCCCACCCTAGGACAACAATCCCCCTCCACCCAATCCATTGACAAGGCCTGATGGGGCTGCACAAGATTTATGCTACCATCATCATATCTTTGATCTTATATTTAACACTGTTTTGTTACTGAACACTGAATGCATTGTACATTTGCTCTTATGTGTTGAAACATTGTTGTCTACTGTGTAACCTACCTGCAATTCTATGACGTGGAAACTTTGTAAAACAGCGTTGTGCTCAAAGGTGTTTTTCTAATCAGAAATAAATAAATAAATTTACAGTTCCTTTGTGGGGTGTTGAGAAAAAGGCACAGCTTAACGGTACCACTCTGGTATCGGCAGACAGTCTGTCTATGCACCACATCAGCCAGCTGTGGATGGGCAGCAAAGCTGGACCATTCACTTGACAGGCCTTTCATCATCTTCACCCCTCGGGCCTTTTTTCATCTTCGCCCCTCAGGCCTTTCGTTATCTTCACCCCTTAAACCTTTCATTATCTTTGCCCCTCGGGCCTTTTGTCATCTTCGCCCCTCAGGCATTTTGTCAGACCAGGGTATACTGGCAAGCTTGAAGTCAACCTGGACGTCGAGCTGGGACTCAAACACAAATGAGCTCCTAAACAGTCTCTGACCCAGCCTGAATACTTGTCTTTCTGGCTGGGAGAACAGTTTGAACAGTCTAATTATGTTTATAGGCTACAACACTACAGAACAGCAATTCCAATAATCCCCCCCCCCCCCGGGAAGCAGCTCAGCAGTGCCACTTTTTCCCTGCTGGCTAACTAGTGTCGAAGGTGCTCTGCCTAACACCCGTCTTTAGAGCTCTGAGAGGCCTTAGTGCACCCAGGCTAGCGTTCAGGCTGGTGCAGCCTTTCACCCTTTTTATAAACTTCCCAAACCTCCTTTATGATTAACCGGTCAGTTCCTGGGCTCTGAAGGTGCCCTTTACTCTTTCAATGTCCCCTTCGGCACAGAGAACTAATGGGAGCCACCATGCTTATTTACATTATGCTGCATTACTTGTGCAGCCATTATTTCCTATTAAAAGCCCCCATTAGGAGCAGAAACTGTCAGAACAAAGGCTATAATATCACTTTTTATAATGCAGCACTTGGATTTACCTCGGGCTTTACCCAATATATATTTTCATAAATAGGATAATATTATTATAATAATAATATATTTTAATCAAATTAGTTTTGTTCCTACAACACCACTAATACTGCACCTAGAGGCGTTACCCGATGTTACCCCAGCTCCACTTCTGCCCTGGAGCCGGGAATGCTTCTCTAACACTAACACCCATATGCCCAACTGCTTCGGGGCAGTGCAGCTCCTTTAGGTCTTGGCCGCACATGTGCAGGTCTTCACCATGCGCAGCCATATTTGTTTACATCCCGGTCTGTCCCCAGGCTACTCCCAGACAGGACAAGAGTCTCCACAATGCCTGGAGGTGCAAAACAGCACAGAGAACCTTGGCGGCTATGGCCGCAAAGAACGGGGGGGGGCCCTGGTCTGAACCCTGCCAGAGACTCCTGAACACAGCCCTCAATTACAGTTTTTTTTTTATTTTATTTTATTTCATTTTTGTTGACCAGGTAAGTGCACTAGACAAATCCTGCCTATTTTCAGGCACGACCCGGGGGAGGGGGATACAGATGAATGCCAACTGACCTTGAACCAGATGAAACTGTTGGTGGTATTTTAAGTGAATGAGGGAAATTTGGCCAGGACACAGGGGAAATTCCCCTACTCTTGTTGCAGAGGGCATTGAAGCTGCAGGAGAGATGGATGGATTCAGTCTGGAACAGACAGTGGAAGGGGAACAACAGGTTTTGGAAGCTCCTGAAGCACCTATGATACTACCTGCGGAGGTTCACCTTGAAGCAATAGTTCAAGAACAGGAGGGTTTCATGCAAACAGATGCTTTACCTTTAAACACTAGCATGACTGAAGAAATCGATGAAGAAGAAAATAAATTACTGAAAGAATTGGAGGGAAAAAAAACAGCAGTTGTTGACTACGATAACGGTGGTAGAAAATGAATTCCAAATTAGTAGAACAAAAGTGGAAGAGAAAAAAAAGAAAAGAAAACGTTCAACTGCAAGCCCTTTATAAGGAGCGAGCAAACGACTACCTTTGGATACTCATTCTGACTCGGGTACAACTTACATATCACCAGAGAGTGATAATGCAGTTACTTGCTGTTCGGATGAACAAGAGGAAGACGAACAAGAAGACTCAGAGGAATGGACACCTGAAGCTGCATTGCAAAATGCAGGTTGGGAACGGCGGGGAACACAATGGGTCCCGGACTCTTCAATACCCATTTTGGGTTCCCCTGAAAGTCTGGCATTGCGTTCTGAAAAAATTCTCCTTTGCAAAGCATGGGGCAAGAAAGGGATTCACCTCAATCTACTAAGTCCATATCTTTACCTTGTGCGGCTGTGCGGAATGAAGGTGAGGCAGTACCGAGGATTGCTAGGGTGAAAGCTGCAGAACTACACCAAACAGATTTGGAATTACAACAAATAACAACAAATGGACTTGTAACGAACATTGGAAATGTATCTACTTCAGGACAGCAGCAGGTAAGAGAGGAAGAGGAATGTACTGGTCCGATATGGACAGAAAAGAAGGGAAACAAGCAAAGAGGACAAACTGACTCTGGTGCAAACCCAGGGTATGGGCCACGGTTATATGCAGGACTGTTCAGAAAACCAATAGAAGTGGCCAAGAGACGCTTTCTAGCTTGACTATGGTACAAAGGAGCAGCCCCCCTCCTCCCTCCGGACAGGCTTTGGGTGGGTACTACTTTAATAAAAGAGTCATTAGGATTTTCACTGACCAAGGTTTATGCGTTTATTCATGCACCATGGGATCATAGTTACGACAATAGTTTTTGTACAATGTCTCTTTTAGACAAATTTTGTAAACTTTACTATAAAGTAAAAGACATGGAAATCTGGCGGGACTTTATGGCTATTCCTATGACCAAACCAACGATTAAAACTGTGACAATTTTGTTTAGGAATGAAGGAGTGGATGTTAATGAAATTATTTTCTGGTTAGAAAAAAGACGTTCTATTTCAGAGCATCCAAAGCCCATATTAGATGATGATGGGTTTTGGACATGGGGATGGCACTTTCGGGTACAACTTAAACATACTGAATCAGGTATCCAACATTTGCCTAGCTCTTTCTATTTAGGAAGAGATCGAGGGATAGTGTTTTATGCAGGGCAACCTCGGAGTTGCTATAAATGTGGGTCTTTACAACATTTGAATTCATATTGTGACCCAATGAAATGTTTTCTTTATGGGATTTTAGGTCACTCAGCGCTCAGTGTACTGCCTCCCCAGTCTGTAATCTATGTGGAGATGATGAACACTCTTTTCAAGAGTGCCCCTGGGCAGCACATAATACAGAAGAAGTCTCAGACCATGATTTAATATTGTTACAGGCCCACAAACTTTCTAACACCCAGCGTTTGGATACGGGTGATTTCGTTCCCTAGGGTAGATGTAGGGGGAGAGGGAGAGGAGGTTATAGAGGAAATAGGATGGAAAATATGGTTACCGAATGACGATGGATGGAAGATAAACAAGTTACAAACCCACCTTTAAACAAGGTAATAGGAGATAGGGAGGGAGATCTGATGAGTATCAATGATACACCCTTTGTGACTCCACAAGGGTCGCCAAAAAGGCTGTCAGTTCCAGCACCTACTCCAATACAGGATGTTAGCAAACTGCCATTGGTGATTTCTTTGCCTATAATGCCTATAGAGCAGCAGGTAGATGAAGATATCCCTTTTTCCACTGAAATTCCATCTGCAACCCTGGATGAGGTTTCTTACGGAGTGGCCCTATCGCCATTACCTCTGCAAAACAGGTTTGCTATGCTTACCTATTGGGGAGAACAAGTAGATACAGAGTGCCCAATGGAGGAAGGGAGTAGTCCCCCCTTCCCCTCAGAGAAAGGAGGAATTACCACACACAGAGAAACAGGAAACTGGTCCAGATATACTAGTGAAAAGGGTGACAAGATTAAGTAAGAAAATAATGAAACCTCCTCCCTGAGCAAATATATTTAAGAGTAGCTAGTATCAATGTTAACAGTATTAAATCTGACATAAAACGGAGAATGACTTTTGGTATATCACAACAATCCAACTATGATGTTTATATGTTGCAGGATACTAGGCTGCATACCCTGGCAGAGGTAACTCAAGCAACAAAGGATTGGATTTGGGGAGTATCAAGATGGTCTTTGGGGGTTGAAACCTGTAGTGGGGTAGGATTTTGTTTTCTAACCTCCAAGGTATCGATATTGAGATTGGTAGATATTGTTCCAGGGAGAGCCCTGTTATTGGATGTGGTCATAAATGATTTCTTTTACAGATTAATTACGATTTATGGGCCACAAACTAAAGCTCTGTGAATTGAATTAATAAAAAGAAATCCAGCCTTATTTATTTACAAGTAGACAACTGTTTTGGGGAGGTGCCTTTAATATTAACATGTTGAATGTTGCAAGTGCAACTAAACAATACTGTGATAAAACATTCCTGCAACAGCGGTTAAGACAAGCAGGTTTGAAGGATGCTCATTGTGAAGGAAGGCAAAAAGGACAGACTACGTTTTTTAAAGGTCTCCGATCTTCCAGGATTGATTTTTTATTCTTGAAGCAAACTTTACCAGTATTTCAGACTGTTGATTTTCCTGTTGAAACTTCAGACCATGTTTTAATTGGGGTTCATGTAGCTGTACCTCCTGAAAGAGAAAAGGGAATGGGGAGTTGGCGCATGAATGTTACTCTATTGGAGGATCCTTTAATTTTAGAAGATCTGAAAGTTTTGGTATTAGAGAAAAGCACTACACTTTTTCTCTATGATGATATTAGTACATGGTGCGCAGATTCAAAAGAGTTATTAACGGCTTTTTTTCAATATAGTAGTAAACAGAAGGTTGTTACGAAGCAACAGCATTATTTAGTATTATGGAAACAATTAGGAAAATTATTGACCAAGCAGGTATTAGAGAAGGTGGATCTGAGAGAAGAGATACAAAGGCTTACAATAGAAATGAAAGCGTATCAGTATACCAGAATTACTTCCTTGATGAAAGCACAAAGTTTTGGTACACAAGGGAAAACTGCAGAAGTTAACCCCTTTTTTGCATGCCATCAGAGAAAGGAAAAACACATATTAAAGGTTTAAAATCAAGACAAGGTATTGAAAATAAGGGAAATGAAGGAATAATATAAATATTGGAAGAGTATGTTAAGGACACATTTGGGAAACCAGTGGCAGACTCAAAGTTTATCTCACAGATTTTGCAGGCGGCAGCTCCCCCTAGTATAGGACAAAGGGAGGGGGAACATATGATTATTTCAATAATGAAGTTAGAAATGACTGAGGTAATAGAAACCTTATGGACAGGTATATCACCTGGGTCGGATGGATTCCCGGGAGAATTATATAAAGTATTGTGGAGTATTATTCCAGATGAAATGATTACACTTTATAATTTTTTTCTATCAGATCACTTTTTGGCAACTGCAATGTATGAAGGATTAATTAATATTTTTATTCAAGGCAGGGGACCCTACTAGCTTGGGGAATTGGCGACCAATAACATTTCTAAATACAGATACAGGTGATTAACCCGGTACAGTTTTGTTCAGTCCCGGGGAGACAGATCATGGAAGTATTACTTCTACTGAGAGAGATAGTAGATGGGGAACAGGGGTATGGACAAAATACACAGAATGGTTATTTGGTAAGTTTAGACCAGTCAAAAGCATTTGATAGGTTATCACATGAATTTTTATGGCAATGTTTACAAGCATATGGAATACCAGTTCAGTTCATAGGGTAGATACGTTTATGGTATGCACTAGCATATGTGAGACCCTATGATAATGGGTTCCAGGGGCCAAAATGTATGCTAAGATGGGGGGAGCATCAAGGGTGTCCATTAAGCCCCCTATTATACATTTTTATGATCGATCCTTTATTACATATATTACAAAACTCCCCAGGTATTCAAGGTTTATCAGGAGGAGATATTGTAAACTGTAAGGTGGTAGCATATGCAGATGATCTCTGTCTCTTGTTGCGAAATGAAGACTCTTTTATGATAGCAAAAGATCTTATACAACAGATAGGGAAGACGACAGGAGCTTCTTTAAATATGGAGAAAACAAAGTGTTTCGATCTCAAAGGGTTCCCAGAAGAACCCTATTTGTTTGGGGGTTGTCAGGTAGCAAAGGCACCTGTGAAAATATTAGGAATTTATTATGGAGGAGAAGACATGGACAAAGATAATTGGAATAGAGTGATTAATAAAGGAAAGGGGATGGTAGGCCTTTGGAATGGTTGGAAATTGTCAAAAAAAAGAATATATTTAATAAAAACCTTTTTAACCCCTTTTTTTTATACATTAGTACATTTTTTTTGGTCCCCAAGAGTTTAGAAACATCTCTATTAGGAGTTTTCTTTTCTTGTTTTGGGGCGAGCAGATTGAGCCCAGTTAAAAGGAATGTGCTTTATCAAAAGGTTAAAAATTGGGGAGCAGATATGATAAACCCAGTTTTGTTCTTTTATACAATATTTTTGTATAATAATGTTCTTCCTATAATTAAGGGAAATGTTCAGCTTTGGGGTAAATGAGGTTATTCAATAGTACAAGGGGTAATAATGGAATGGAGGATAGGCAGGTTTCTTCACAAGAATAAACGGAAACCTAGGTTAATAAAAAGATAGGAAGGGGTAGTGGATGGATTAATTAAATGGGAAATCACAATTGAGAAGGTGCTTCAATATACAAGAAAGCAATTGTATTTTGAAGTTTTAACTACACATTTGTTTGAACAACCATTTGTGAAACTTACTCAACAAAAAGTCAAAATTGTTCATTATAGTAGTGATATATGGTTGCAGGAGAAACTATGGGATACGGTGTGGTTAGGGATGCACCAAAGAATAAATGTGAAAAATAATCAAAAACATAAATCTCTCCAAGAAAGATATTGCCCTCAAGAGTGTTGTATTCTCCAAGTGGAGACAATGGATCATCCATACTATGATTGTCCTTACGTGGTAGATTTTTGGAACATCTTGAAAAATAGATGGAAGGGGAAATTACGGTTTCCCCCAAATCCCCTATTGTTATATTTTGGGGTAAACTCCATTCCCGCGGTACAGTTACATGAGAGTACAATGAGAATTATTATGGCACGTATTTTATATTGGTTGTAGTTTGGAAGATGTTGTTTGGTTTTACAACAACAACGTATTTCATCGTATGAACTTATTCAAATGCTTTGTACTGATTTACAGATCTGGAAAATAGAAGAACAAAATAGATGTAATAAGGACAGATGGTCCACATGGTGGGATGCTGTGGACTTAAAAAAAAAGTACATATTCACATATATTTAGTGGTTTTAGTGTTAAGAACCACTTTTAGATGGAGTGTATACAAAACTTTTGATAATTTCACAGATTAGAAAGTAATCACTATAGTTTTGGTGACATGTTGATGTGGGGAAAAGAAAAAAAGAAGGGGGTTTGTTGTCATGAGGGGATAATAGTAAGAGATACTAAATACTGTGGGTTTTTTTGTATGCTTCAATACTGATTTGTTTTCGTTGTTTTTCTTTTTTCTTTTTGAAGGATAAGTTTCTTTAAGTTTTTGATTTTCCTTAAATTAAGAGTTTGTATGATGTATTAATGCTTTGTATTGTTGTATATGGTTTAAATTAAAAAAAATCGCTTACTCTTTTCAATAAGTGCCATGGGATCTTTAATATCCACCTGAACTACCACAAATCCAGGCAGATGGGACCTCGGTTTAACGTCTCATCCGAAAGACGGCACCTCAGAAGTGCAGCACCCCTCTCATGCTGCACTACAGTGTCAGTACTGGGATATTAAGCCAAGTGCCAGATGTGGGAACTGAACCCGCAGCCCTCTGATCTCCCGGCCTCAGAGGCGAGCGTGCTACCTACTGAGCCACTGACACTGGTAGCCCCAGAATGGGGGGACTTACACTGACACAGACCCTCCCTCCTCATCCAACCATTAAATGAGGTACATGTGAGCCAGCCTGATGGCACTGAGGGCTGAGGTGCTGGACACCTTACCTCATGCTATGCCAGTGACCCGGGTTCGGGAATCACCTTGGGTTGCCAGGGTGGCAGCACGGGGGGGCAGGATTAAGCATCGGCTCTTCTCTCCCAGGAGGGGGGGGCACCCGTCCACAGTCCCGCCATCACCAGATGGAGGTCTGGTGGCAGGCGTAGTTGGTAATGGAGTGACTAGTAGGGTGGTGCATCCCATAGGGCTTGATGTGCGTGTGTCTCCACATGCGAGCACTAGGTCAGGGACACGTGGGATGGGACTGGGGAGAAAAAACATAAATACCACAAAGTACCTAAGGAAAAAAAAAAAGAGGTACATGCTTGATGACTAGTTTTGTGCAGTTCCACTTTGTGAAGTAACTCTGCCTGCTTTGGAAAATGCTGCTGCCTGTGCGAATGTCATCGACTTCACTTGGCATGTTGACTTTACTGTTCTTCTGTCTATTGCCTGTGATTTTATTCTGGATACACTGACAGTGATTGCAGTGATTTTCTTTTGGATAAAGCAACTTATGATGTCCTTGTTTGTGTTCTTTTGCTGTGCATAAGAGGCCCATTGTTCTGTGGTGGGATGAACTGTAAGTAACCCTACATTACACACTATACAAAAATAAACACTGCTATCTGATTGGTCAATCTGGGTCTCCTTTATTCAGGTGTAAATCTCACAACACACACACACACACACAGGAAAAGTACCAGCTGATAGTTTTAATCTTATTAGACTTTTTTGTCTTTTTTTTCCTTTAGGTCCTTTTTATGTTGGCTCGCGCTTGCACATCAGCCAACATATTGCATTAGTAGCAGATTTGGAGGCACGGTCACTGTTGGGCAAATACAGAGCACGCATCAGAAGGTGCGTCCCTCATTCCCCAATAAGCCAGCATGCAGGCGCCACACCAGGAATACATAATGTGGCGAGCACATCTAAGGAAAGGTCCGCTGCAATGAGAGCAAAGCTCATCATACGCAGCGGCTCCTCCCGGCGTGCCTTCCCTGGTGAAACATTAGAGTAAACATGGCGGCACACTGCCTGCCACAATGCCAACTTCCAGGGTGCCCAATCCTCCTGTCGGCATGCCCTGACCCAGTTTATGTGCCAATGGGGGAGCCTACTCCCCATCGGCATAATGCACCCCCCCATTTGTTATGTGCCAATGGGGGTGCCCAATCCCCCATCAGCTAGCCGCCCCAAACACTCAGCTGGCACACTGGGAGCCCACCCCAGCATGCCAAATGCCCCTGTAAAAAAAAAAAAAAAGTGCTGCGATGTTTGTTTTTTTTTAACCTGTAAAAGAAGAAAACGGTCCCTCGCGGTCTGTCCAGCTCTCTGCCCCAACCCGCACCCACCCCCTCCTCCACACTCCCTCACCCCATACTTACTTCCGGAGTCTGCAGATGATCTTTGGTGGACCGGAAACATGTCTGCCTCTTCAAAGCCAACCTGCGAACTGAAGAAATGCCGGTAAGCTATATAATGGCATAAATAGGGTTTTTTCCAACTTTGGTGCATATCTGGTGCAATTTTTGGAATTTTGTGCCAAATTTTCAACATGAGGTTATTGGGGCCCTCCTCATTTATTCAGTCACTGTCTTGGCATTATTCGTCCCAAAGGTGATTTCGCAGTCACTGCATGGAATCACCCTGGACTGAGTAATGAAACAACATTGCCACTGTTCATGAGAGGGGCTCTCAAAACGCCTATGTTGCAAATTTGGTGAAAAAATCAAAACAATGGCTGTTTTACGAGTGTGCATTGTGCTGTTTCCACGCACGCTCATAACTTCATGAATTTGTAATATTTACACTCCAGATTTTCAAAATTAGCATTTGCCCACACCTCCTTATGAACAGTACAGCTGTCATTTTTCACAGCCTGACCAAAATGTGTTTCCACACCTGTTGTGCACAATGGCGTGGTCGCTGTGGGAAATCAACTTTTGGGACAGATTAACAAAATCACAGCACCACTGTTCATAAGGGGAGGTCCCAAAATGCCTATGTTGAAAATGTGGCTAAAAAAATCCCCAAAATAATTGGGTTACGGACGTGTGTTGCGCAGTTTCTATGCATGCTCATGACTTCACCAATTTTTCATATTTTCACTCCAGATTTTCAACGTTGCCATTTTTTTATGCCTCCTCATGAACAATACATTTGTCATTTTCCACATCCTGCCCAAAATGTGTTTTCGTCCCTGTGTCGCCAAATGGCATAGCCGCTGTGCAAAACCACCTTTCAGCTAACAAACTGATTATACCGCTCTTCATGAGGTGGGGTCACAAAAAACCTATGTTGAAAATATGGAGTGAAAATACCAACAAACACCTAAAACGTTAGGGTTTTCAACTGTAATACCCCACCCTGTAGAGACTGCCAGGCATCATGGGTGTGACTTGGGATCATTGGCTGTAATGCTCATGCCATTCCACCCCAGCCCCCACCCTGCAGCCAGTGACAGGCAATGAGGTGTGCCTTGGAGTGTTTGGCCCTAAAGTTCACCCCATTCTCCTATACTGCACCTGTCTCAGCGTATTTCCTTATGGAATGGGGTAAGTATAAGGCTTAAAGATCCAAAAGCGCACCACGACACTTGTCAGTGTCTACAGGGTAGGCTGAGGCCCATTCTCCTATACTGCACCCATCTCAGTGTATTACCTTATGGAATGGGGTAAGTATAAGGCCCAAAGACCTCAAAGCACACCACAACACTTGTCAGTGTCTACAGGGTAGGATGAGCTAAAATGGCATGAGCGTTATAGCTGATGCCCCAAAGGCACATCGCAGCACCTGTCAGTTTCTGCAGGGTGGGGTTGGGGTTGGCATCAGTTCCATACTTCACTGCCATTCCTATTATGCATCTCTAACTCCTGCACTACTAATGCCAATGCCAGCGAGACAACATTCAGCATTGACAAATGCTTGTTATAATCACAATGATGCACTCCATGGTGTGTGCAGTTGCAAGAAATAGTATTGATAAAGATGGGGTTCACACCAATAATCCACTCCATATTTTTCCTTTCTTTTTTATTTCCACACACATATAACTTAAAGGGTGATGTTTTATGGTCAGTTTGCCACTTTGTCTGGCCTGAGGTAGAGCTGTGTTCATTCTCTTATCTATAAACAGCAACCCCATCAGAGACAGCGAGAGGATTGCATTCCTTCCCCTATCAGCAGTGGTGTTGGCCATGCAGTAATGGTACAGAGAGGGACATGGCCTTCTGGCCTTGTAAGGCAACTAACTATATATGGCACAGATTATAGTAAGACAAGGAAATATACAGGATATACAAAAATAAACACAGCTGCACCTCGGGCCTGATTAAGTGGCAAAGTGGCCACGAAATTTGTCCTTTAAGTGATATTTATGTGAAAATAAAAAGAAAGAAAAGATGCAGACTAGATTATTGGTGTGAACTCCGTCTTTATTGATACTGTTCATGGTAGCCAACAGGGGTATCCACAATACCATAAACATACATTTACTTCTATAGAACAGAGGGCAACCTGGACTCTTGCATGTGGATAGTTGTGAGATTTACTTACTTCTCACATGGATTACAGCACTCAGATGTGCCTCGTGCCACATCACACAAGGACAGGGTAAATCCCATAACAACACACGCCATGTCATGCATTATTGCTTATTTCAGATAGGTGGTGACACTATACATAGTAATAAAACAACTTTGTACAGTACCATAGAGGCTTGCATGAGTGTATTCTAGTGTGTTCTGGTAAACAGGAATTGATGAATGGTGGATGACGAAAGCTGGGGCAACCAAAAAAAAAGTTACAGCTTCACAAAATCCAGTGACAACATGGAGTGAAGAGATCTTGTCTAGAGAAAACAGTTCCTTGTCAAATCTTTTAAATGCAGATGCATTGCTTGTCTTAAACCTCAGAACTGGAAATAAGTGAAGCTTTGAGAGCAAGTACTTGAAAGACTGCTAATCTCCTCGGAAATCTGAGCTGAGCTCATTATCTTCTGTCCCAAAGCCCAAGAGGCTTTTTTCCTTTGTTAAACCCTAAATCCTTTAAACAAGTTTAATGGAGCTGGGTCCTTCAGGCTGAAGAATGTGAAAAAGAGAGAGATGGATGCCTCTCAACTCTTCTGCATTACAAGGGATGCTCCCTCCTTTTACCACTAAGAGGTCCTTGGTCCCACATCGAGAGAGTGCTGCTTTCCCACATACTAGGAATGGGAGAACCAGTTCAGATCCTCCCAGAACGTCTGCCATTCTCTATAAAAGAGCCTTATCAGAATCCTGTTCAAGCCCTGAAAAGGTTCTGATCATCTTTAAAAGACTGGTTTTTGAGCCTAGTGGACTTCCCCAGCAGGTGTTTATCCTGAAGGAAGGCTGTGGATGATGATAAAATCATGAAAGAAGGTTAGACAGGATGGCCTGGTGAGCTAGCGTTGTATTAAGAGGTCATGATCACAGTGGAGTTACAGAAGGAACAATAATATTTAACACAAATCTAAAGTATCTTTACAGTAATCCTTTCCTTTCACTGACAATAGCTTTTGAGTGGAAATCAGGTTAAAATCTGTTTTTGTACTTTATATCTATAAAAGCCTAAAAGTTCAGAGAAGGCTTGGATAACTATCAGAACTTCTCATAGCTTATCAGAACCTTTCAGAACCTCAGAACCTTTTGTGGCTTTCCAATCCCTATTACACCCTACTACATTACAATTGTAAGGCCAAGTTTCCGTTACTCAATTAGAAGTAAACAAGGTAAAGAGAAACCAGATTGTAAAGGTTCTGAGCCTCTGTCCCGAAGAGTGGAAGATGTGCTCCACATTTTGCCTAATTTTTCCCACAGTCTGAAGGGCCGTGTCCAGCATTTGACTGCAGAAAGGCTGAGAGGTATGGACAGGCAGTCAAGGCTGTGCAGTGAGCAATAATTACAGCATTTGTCTGCAGAACACTATAAATCTAGAGCTTCATGGAATTTGGCACTTTGTACCGCAGTAGGGCATCTACATTACATGTATTTTGTGATAAATGATTGCTAGTCATATTTTCTCATTTTGCTTTATTTAACGTGTTATATAGCTGTCATTTAATGCATTTATAGACATAAATGTTGGACAGCGGAATCCCAGTAAAATCCAGAAATTAGACTAGCAATTACTGATGCCTATCAGAATTTCAAATCTTGAAAGCAGAATTTGATTAGTTCATTAAACCACAAATTGACAAGCTGAGCAGCAATGTTGATTTCCACTCTCTTGAAAGGACATTCTGTCCTTTTATCCACAGCTAATAATGCATGTTGTTCACAGCTAATGCAGAATCCTCCAGATAGACTCCTGTATCTTTGCTGCAGGGACTGATTCCTTCATCAAAAAAATTAAAGTAGACCTGTCCCCATGTTTCGCAGTAGTAAACATAATCAGGACTGGTCATTAAGGTGTATCCACCTGGGCATTATTTGCTCGTTGGTTAACATGCAAATAGAAAGAAAAGGTCACACTCTTCTCACATGCAAATATAATATAGTGAGTCCTGTCTCTAGCAGAGTCTTAGCATGACACTGCCAAACCCCTAGGTCTCATTGCGTCCCTAGGTGTCAGTTTGGCTCAGTTGGTAGTACGTCTGCCTCTGGACCAGAAAGTCATGGGTTCTTGTCCCATCCCAGGACTGGACTCATACCTAAAATGCTGGCATCCGAGTGCAGTATTAGGGAGGTGCTGTACTGCTGGGGTGTGCCGTCCTTCGGATGAGATGTTAAATTGAGGTTCCTTCTACCCATCCTGGTGCTGCCCTTGTGGGTGTCCAGGTGGAAGTAAAAGAACCCAGGGCACACATTGTAAAAGAGCAGGGGACATTCCCGGTGTCCTGGCCAACATTCCCCTTCCCATAAACTGGATCATGCAATTGTCCAGGCTGTGTGTGGGTACTGATGTGTGATATGGCCGCCACTATACATTCAGTCAGTTCACTAATAGTCTAGCATTGCTTGTAAAGCGCTTTGGGATACACTGTGTATGAAAAGCACTATATAAATGTTGATTCTTCTTCTTCTTCATACTTATAACCACCCCTTCCCTTCTACCTGCACACCTTGCTACCTCAGGGAATATGGGTTGGCACCTGGGTTCGTGGATAAAACTGGCTGTGTGATTGGCGTGGTGCCTCCACCTATGGGGATCCTTCCAGCAGCATACTGCCAGGGTGCTTCCCCACAGGAAATGATGTTCAGCCCCTTCCCTTGGAAACTGGTAAAACAATATACAGGCCCCTCCCCACTTATAACTCTAAGCATGAAATATCACACTACACAATAATGAAATGGCTATGACAGTTTTTAAAAAATGAACAACAGGGGGGTTTATTTTGGGGTGGATAAAGAGGTAGGGAGCAGTGGAAATAAAAGCACTGAATAATGTTCTAAAATCTATGCAAAGTCAGTAACATCAAAACACATAGACATTCAGGAATGGTACAATACAGTTCAAAATTACCAGTCCAAGTTCTACTCCCCCCACTGGTGCGCCAGTTAACCCCACAGTCCCTGTGAGTGCTCTCAATGTGGGCGTGCACACACTGAGCAGTTGCAGGCCTATGACATGGAAAAGCTGGGTGCAGCACATATGAAATACTGAGTGGCTGCAGAGCAAAGTACCAACCACACCAGGGGGTGCAGTGAAACAGTTTATTCCTGGCTGTACTAGTTGCTAAGGGCATTGCTAAGGTCGCGAAGGAAGCCCAGATGTAATGTTAACAAGCTAGCTAGATGAACTAGTAGGAAAGTATTTGTGTGGGTAAAACCCAGTACTCACGACCTTAGATGAACAGATGCAGGATGTTGGGGGATGTCTCCTCTTTTCAGGCAACTTGGAAGAACAGGCAGGAAGGCTGGGAATGCAGGCGATGATCCTCTTCACCCCACAGAGGGACTTGTCTTCACCCACCTCGACTGCAGGTAGGCAATCTTCACCCCACAAAGGGAACTGTCTTCACCCACCTCGACTGTAGGTAGGCAGTCTTCACCCCACAAAGGGACTTGTCTTCACCTACCATGACTGTAGGTAGGCAGTCTTCACCCCACAAAGGGACTTGTCTGCACCCACCTCGACTGTAGGTAGGCTGCAGCAGATCAGGTACTCAGGCAAAACCTCAGAGCATAGGTTCTGGCACCAGAAGCTCAGTCTCTGAACTGGTAGGGAAATGAGGCAGTAACTTGGGTTACATCACTCTCCACTGCAGGCAACAAATCATTTAGCAGGCTTTAGAATGTTCAGTTACCAGTTCTGGACCTGCACAGAAGGCACCAACCACAGGATCTTCTATCTGGTCACAGCAAAAGCAGATAAAAATACACCCTCTGATTTACAGGCCATTGAAATGTCTTTCTCTGTCTCCTAGCTTGCTCAGATGGCACACAATTGCAGGATTTTAGATCAGCAGCAGCAGGAGCTGACAAGAAACACACCTTCTCACTTCACAACCTCATACCAAGTCACACACACCAACTCTAAAATTCAGAATACTCAGGTTCAAAACTCAGTCTCTGATTGGTTCACACAACTCACAAGCTCTTCATCCTGATTGGATGTACTGCAGCTACCAATCGGATCCTATGCTGTTGTCCAGCAGCCTCTGCAAAGATGGCCACCTTCAAACAGTTCTCATAGCTCAGTCACTTTCCATAACCAATAATAAAAGGAACGTTCACTGTTGGCAGCAATTGCTGCATTGCTAGCACCCTCATGGTCCCTTCTGAGGGTCACTAGGGCCAAGGGGTACATTTATGGGGCAGGTGCCGAGTTGCTGGCTCCAATTTGAAGGCTGCCCTGGTGAAGCTGTGTATAGAAACAGCTGTCCACGGCCGCTAAGCATCATGGGACTTGTAGTCCCAGTGGTCGCCATTTTCTCCCAGTTACTCCCCAACCCACTGGTGGCATTGGTAGGGTCGAGGAGTGCTTTAAAAGTGAATTTGTCCACTCTTCTGGCTCTCCCCAGCCCCTTTAGCAGTCTGGTGGGGCTGGGGAAAGGAATTCCCTCCTGCGGTGCTTCTGCCGCTTCTTGCGAGCGCCATATGGCGCTAGGCCACAAAAGCGGCCTTTCCAGGAGCTCCCAGCCCTGCTGTGTGAGAGTTCAGGGGCAGGGGAGCAAATAAAGTTTGCAGCACTTCTGCTGCTTCTGGCTGGGTGCAGGAGGCACCAGAAGTAACTTTCTTCCACTCCCTGGCCCTGTTGGCAACTCGGGGGAGCCAGGGAAGCGAGGAGGACTAGGTGGCAGTTCAGCCACACTGCACACAGGCACAGGAGGCATCAGAAAAAAATACAGTGCTCCCCAGCCCTTTGGCAGTCCAGAATCGGACCGGGGGAGTGAGGAGACGGCAGCTGCAGGAGCCAAAAGGAGGCAGCAGGAGCAGGCAAGCTCCCGATCTTGGGAGGGGGGGGTTACATATTGTTTCTATTTTCAAAAATGCATTCTGTGGTTGCTCACCTGTTGTGGAATTCTTGATGTAGTTGGTTGTTCATTATCTGCTTCCTTTCCCTTAATAAATGTGAAAAACCTGCTATTGGTGTGTTCATATCAAAACCTGTTTTCCTTAAGCAATAAGGCATGATAGGGTGTGCATTACTCAAGGAAAATGGCATGCCTCAGCAGTGAGACACAAGGCATGGCTGAAAAGTGCCATTATCCCTCAATTTTGTACATCCTGGAGTGCTTCATTGCAATTATAAAATGGTTGCTCTGATTTTTTTTTTCCTTTTTTGTTAAAAATTGAGGAAAGAAGTTCAGAAAGTAGTGAAGGGAAATTTCAGGGATCTTGATAGGAGCCTTAAGCAGATGGCACACATGGTGACTTTTGCCGAAGTGTTACCTGTATGTGGCCAGGGAGGGGAAAGAACACTCCGCACCAGGGCTTTTAACAATTAGTTGAAGATATGGTGTATGGAGGAGGGTTTTGACTATATTGGGGACTGGGGGACAACTAGGAAGATAGGGGCCTCTACAGTGGATAAGGTCTGCATCCTTCCAGGAAGGGGACCACATTCCTTAGTGGGAGGTTTAAATGCGTTTGGATGATCATTTAAACTTGTTGGTGGGAGAATGTACAATTAAGGGAGACAGCAATTGCCCCCTCAGGTGAGGAAGCAGCAGGGAGGGAGGGAGAGCCAGAGGGGAGTAAACTGTCCTGAGGCAGAAGTGCAAGAAGACAGGGGTGGGGACAAGGTAGAGGACAAGGAGGGTATAAATCAGGGAAGCAAGAAAGAAGAAGTAAAGGAGACAAGTAGCGGAGAAGGTAACAAGGGAAGAGGTGGGTCAAGGGACGTGTCAGTGCCAGGGACAGCACAGGCATGAGTGGAGGAAGCAGTGAAGCAGGAAGGGAGGGAATAACGTATGGAGAGCCATATGTGCAATGCAAGGAGTCTGGTAAAAAAAATTCCAGACCTGGAGGCCATCATGGCAGAGGCTAGCCTGGATTTGGTGGCCATAACAGAGTCGTGGTGCACTGACAGGCATGACTGGAACATGGCCATACTGGACTTCTCTCTGTTCTAAAGAGACAGGGAAGGGGAGGAGGGGTTGTACTACATGTGAGCATGTGAGGAAGGGAGGGAATCAAGGACACGTAAGTGCAAGTACACCTGGAGGAAAAGGAAGGGCTGCAGTTGCTGTGAGTCATCCTGGAGACAGACGCTGGGGCCTCTATCCATGCAGGGGTTGTATACAGACCTCCAACACAGGAAGAGGAGTTGGATAAGGGTCTTGAGGAAGCCATGATCAGGAGGGCAACTCAGAGAGAGATGTTGCTAGTTAGAGACCTCAGTCTGCAGATGTGGATTGGGGCCTTCCAACTGCAGCTTTGGTAAGGAGCAGGGCCTTCCTTAACTCTCTACAAGGGGCTTTTCTCTCAGGCATTTAGTTAATGAACCCACTAGGGACGTGGGTAGTGCTGGATCAGGTGCTTCTAAACAGGGATGGCACTGCAGACATTATAGTGGGCAGTCCCCTAGGTACCAAAGATCACCACCCGCTGTGGCTTAACATTAAGAGGGGAACAGAGGCAAACCATATGAGGACAAGGGTCTTGGGCTTTAGGAGGGTGGCTTTTAAAGAAATGTGAGACTGCCTCAGAAACTGTCTCATAGGGGGACTGCCAGGTGACAAAGATACAGGTGAGAAAAATAAGGAAGGGCATAATTAAGGCAAGCAGCCTCTGCATCAGAGATATTAATAGAAGCAGATGGAAAAAGAGACAGTCATGGTTCTCTACAGAAAGAGCCACACCAAGGTGGTAAAGAAAGAAAGGATGACATTCAGAATCTATAAGGAAACACAGAGAGAGGATGACAGGGAGGTGTACCAAGTAAAACAGGGAAGTAGGAAAGGCAGTGAGGAAGCAAAGGCATAGAAACACGAAAGGATAGCCAAGGGGGTAGCTAAAGGGGATAAGACTTTCTTCGGGTATATAAGTAAGAAGAGGACACAAGGGGAGGATAGTGAGGATAAGGAGAGCAGCAGGGGTACTGTGCAGAAGAGGACCAAGACCAGCATTTGTCAATGCCGAATGTTTGCTTGCTTGTGTTTGCAGTGTAGGTGTTAGGCACTGACAGTGCAGAGGGTAAAAGTAACAAATTAATTTCTGCCTTATCAATGCATGCCCTGCTATACCCCCTTTGTGAAATTCTGGCTTTCGGCTCAATGGTAGCTTTATTAAAGTTGGTCTCTATTGTACAGTTGCGTCGTAGCCTAACATACTGACTCACAGGCACATTTTCGATAGTATGCGTTGTGTGGCTACCATCAAAATGTAAAACTCAACTGTGGTAAGTTGGCTTCCAGTATAGGCAAATTTCTACACTTTCATTTAGATTTTTGCGTTTAGACCCCATGTGGGTCTCCCACACCCCAGGCACCCTCTGCCGTGGGCAGGATCCCTGCCGACTCCCCCAGCAGCAGCACTTCACAGCTGCATGACTGAGCTATGAAGCGAGGGATCCTGCTGGGCAGTCAGCCTAGCAGGGTCCCCCAATTCACAGTTCAGTTATGCAGGCAAGCCGGTCTCTGAGTTGGCATGTGGTGGAGCCAGAGGACGAGCAGAATTTTACTGGGAGCTATGCTGGTGTTTGTCTTTTATTTGTATCTCCTCTCTTTGTTTCACTCTCTCTCATACACTCTGTGTGCAAAATGGCACTACCAGCAGTGGCTGTATGTCACAGACAACATCAAAAAGTTATGAATGGAACTCTTTAATTTAAAGTTCAAAATCTCTATTTTTCCAAATGTGCCTTTTAAAGTGATATAGAATATATATATATATATCTTATATCTTATAGTGGCACGGTAGTACCACTATAGTTAGGGTTGAGTACCCCATTTAAGGTTAAAGTGTGAAATTTTACACTTTAATAACTTTGCCACCGTTTGACAGATTTGCCTGAAATTTGGCAGACATGGAACATTAGCATTGGTCTTGGGATCTACCAAGCTTCATACTGGTCAGCTATACGGTTGCAGAGTTATTAAGCAACATTCCATAGCGCATTTACACTTTTTTGCACATTCTTTGCTCGCACCTACAGGTCACACGGTTTGCGTGACCATTCCAAAAATGTCAAGGAAACTGCGGCTGGGGTCCCCGATATGCCTTTTGAAGATTTCTTAAAAAAAATTGAATGGTTCAAAAGTTATTCAAAAAACAAGTTTCCCATTATAGTCAATGGGAAAAGTTAACAAAAAGTTTGACAGTGTCGCAAATGCAGTTTTTAGTGTCACAAATGACCCCTGTAGTGTCGTGAGTCAGCCATTTTGTTTTCAGTTACTGATCACAGAAATGCTTGCCATTTAAAATTGGGACCCTCTAGGGTCATAATTATTTGTGTGTTTACCTCATCGAGCCCTGAGGATGCTAGGCATGTCTTTATTTTGGGGTTAAACACCCCAGAAATATGTTTTTGAATTTTTTGGGAAAAGTAGTGTCGCACCTGTGACACTTTTGTGATTTTTTTTTTGCGAAAGTATCGTGATTTGCGACACTACTATTCGACACTATGGGGAAACTAACAGGAATTCTTTGACACCCTGCTGCAAAATACTGGTTTGGTCTTTTGGGCTGAAATTTGGAGGGAAGAAAGCCAACATCCCACAGATGTGCTTTTCATGGTTTTGTGACAAAATATTGCACGGATGGAAAGTTACGGTGCTCCAAAGTTGATGCTTTTCCCCATAGACTAACATTGCGGCGTCCGTCGCACCTTTCGGGGCCCGTATCTCAGAAATGCTTCGAGATACGGACTTTTCATCTTGCAAAACTAGCCAGGAAAGTCATAAATAATACGAAATTTTAATTTTTTTTCTACGTCATACGGTTCCTGAGATATAAGCAATTTAGTATTCCAAGTTTCCAACAGCTCATTTTCTGGTCCGAGGCCCATTATTATGCATACAGTCTTTCTTCTCACTGTGTTTCTCTGTGCAGCCATTGGGGAAAACCAGGGTGTGCACTTCTGTTATTGTTACACTTAGCGTTTCCATACCCATTTGCATTAGGGTTCCCGTGTACGCCACCGTATGCGTTACCCTTTGCGTTTTCATTTGCACTTCCATTACTGTTACCATTTGCCTTTTCTGTTTGTGTATTTCGATTTGCATCACCATGCGCATTTTTAATTGCGTTTGCGGCTGCCCTTTCCTTTTGCGTTTGCTTTTCTCTTTTGTTTGGCATCATCGTTGTTGTTACTGTTACCATTTCCATTTCCTATTGCATTACTGTGACCATGTGCATTACAGTTTGCATTTTCATACACGCTTCCGTTTGCGTTTCCATTTCTGCTTCCTTTGGCATTATTGTTGCTGTTACCATTACCATTTGCATTTCCAATTGCGTTACCATGCCCGTACGCCTAACGGTTTGCATTTCCATATGAGCTTCCGTTTGCGTTTCCGTTTCTGTTTCCTTAAGCGTTATTGTTGCTGTTACCATAACCATTTGTGTTTCCAATTGCGGTACCGTGACCATGCGCATTACCAGTTGCGTTTCCATATGCACTTGCGTTTCCTTCTCCATTTGTGCTACTGTTCGCTTTGGCATCAGTTTGTGCTGGCACTTCTCTTACTGTTTGCGTTACCATTTATGTTTGCATCACCATGTGCGTTACCATTTGTGCTTGTGTTTGCAATGCAGTTACCGTTACTATGTGACAAAAAATCCATGGTGGGAGCACGGGGCCACCACCACATTCCATTCACTATTTATAGTCCTCATTCTCAAAAAGAAGAGAAATTCATGGCAAAAAACTCCATTTAATGCATCAGTTAGGGTTGTTCCACAGTGACAAAAGAGAGGAAATTCGATGTTAGGGTTGAAAAAGCACCTCCCAAACAGCATCGGGTCTGCGTTGGGTGCCGGGTCCAACTCCTCACCCCATTCTCCTATACTGCACCACCTGGAGCTTGTTTACACGTGGGATGGGGTGAGAGTTAGGACTGATGACCCCAATGCACACCCCAATGCCGTTTGGGGGGCCGGTGCGGGGGGTTCAACCCTAACATTGAATTTCCTCACTTTTGTCGCTGTGGAACAACCCTAACTGATGCATTAAACAGAGTTTTTTGCCATGGATATATATATATATATATATATATACACACACACACACACATATATATTTATACAATAGGGATGAGAGAAATGAGTAGTGGATAAATCCATGTATCTTACACACAGTGATATAAATCCTGGTAGAAAATCACAGTGTGATAATATTTTACATTTATACATATTCTGCTTACTTCACAGGCAGATATTATCACTGTGCTGATGTCAGGCTGAAACCCTGCCTAGTACAATCACTATCCTGATCTCTTAATTACATCCTGACGAATCAGAACTCAGCTGGACTCTGCTGATGTAGATATCATCACTCTAGGTAGGTTTCCCTAACATTGCAATCAGGAACTCCACCAAACCTTCAGTATCCTAGGAAACTAATCAGTATATCAGTTCCAACTGCAACTCACCTGCTAGCCCTAGAAAAGCACATTGTGTTCCTGCAGAGAACCAAAGCAAGCTAACAACAGCCAGTTTCATACTGACAAGAAGCCAAAAAAGAGCAAAGCCTTCCACATCCTCAACTACCAATGAATACAGCCTGCTTCATCCCAAATGGCAAATTGGTGTTTCAGCTTGTTTTAGCAGAAGTTTCCTCTTTTGTCCTTTGTCTTCTTTGTTCATTCCACAAGATAAAGTCAAATAAAACACAAAAAGATCTGGAAACCCCTATTGTATAAATCAGACACATGATGTGCAGTCGTGTGCTATGGAAAATATTTTCAGTCCTCCAGAGTGACCTTCTGGATACCTCACCATGCCTTCAGCACTCATGAGTATCCAGAGGTCACTGCAGGGGTGAAAATATTTTCCATATCAGACTCCTGCCCATCATGTATCCCATATATATATATATATATATATATATATATATATATATATATAGATATATATACACACACATACATATATATACCGTGCAGCTATAGTTAGGGTTGCTCAGCCACTTCTATGTTAAACCCCAAAGTATGCACTGTAATAACTTTGCCACTGTATGACGGATTTGCCTGAAATGTTGCATGTGCAGTCTGGTACTATAGATCTCTGGATCTGGCAAGTTGCATTACAGTCAGATGAGGAGTTGCGGAGCAGCAGAGCACCACAAAATGCGCAAAAATGGTGGGGTGCATGTTTCTTTGCTCATGGCTACAGCCTGCATGATTTGTCCATTTGGTCTGAAATCCTCAGAAAAGATGCAGTCTGGGTCACTGATGTGCCTTTTGAAGATTTGGTGAAAAAATATTAAACTGTTTAAAAGTTATTCAAAAACATGTTTTCCATTATAGTCAATGGGGAAAAAAATATATGTGCCTCTCAAAAGCTGCCGCCACTACATTTTACTGTCGCAAGCAGCCCTTTTACTGTCATGCGGCGGCCATCTTGTTTTCAGTTAGCGAGAGAGAAAAATGTCTGGTGTTTAAATTTGGGACCACCTAGGTAAACATTGACAGTTGTGTTTACCTAGTCGGGCCCTGAGGATCACAGCATTATCTTTTTTGGGGGACAAAACCCCCAGAGATGCCTTTTCGGTGATTGGATCCCCGTAGTGTCACAAATTGTGACAGAATGGATGCAACACTTTCACAAATCATGAAAGTGTCATGCCCATTCTTTCACAAATTTCTGCAAAAGTGTCGCAATTTGCGACAGAACAGCACCTAAAAACATCAATTCTTTGCCACCTCACAGCATCAAAACGGTTGGGCATTTGGGCTTAAATTTGCAGGGTGGCAAGCCCTGGTCCCACAGATGTGCCTGTTGGTGGTTCAGTCCCAAAACATTCAACAAGCCCATAGTTACAATGTTCCAAAGTTAAGAAATTTCCCATAAGCTAACATTGCAGCATCCATGGTGACTTTCGACACCTGTATCTTGGAAACAATGCGAGATACAGATGTTTCACTCTCTGCAGTTTAGTCCACCCTTAGGTCTAAGCATGGGTGGTGGTTTTGAAGTCATGATTACCACTGCAGTGGAATTGTTTTCATAGTTGCTACAGTTACTGAGATATTGCCAAATTAGTGTTACAAGGGTTCCTTTTCAGCACTATACGGCTGCTGTATGACTCCGTACTTATGTGTAAGTGGGGGTGCATGTTCCCACATACGCATACTATTACACACAAATGGGCAGTGTGAGGGAGCACAGGGCCCAAACCCTCCCTACCACATACCAGTTACTAGTTAGATTACACTTTCTCAAAAAGAAGGAAATTCATTGCAAAAACATTGTTAATGCATCAGTTAGGTTGATAGCACATCAGCAAAAGTTTTGAAATGTGATGTTGTGATACCAACGCCACACTCACCACCACACCACACAGGCGTTGGTTGTGCCATGGAGTCCTCAGGCTTTACTCTCACCCCATTCTCCCATACTGTGGTATATCAGCCAGTTTACACATGGAATGGGGTGAGAGTTGGGTCTCGACGACCCAATAGCACACCATTTGTATCTGCTGGTGTTGATGTGTGGAGGTGGTAATGATCAGAGTAACCTTAACACCACATTTCCAAACATTTTTGCTGTGCTAGTAACCGTAACTGATGCATTAACAATTTTTGCAATGGATCTTGCTCTGATATATATATTCATGTGAAAAAACTCCATTTAATGCATCAGTTGGGGTTGTTCCACTGCAACAAAAGCAAGGAAATTCAATGTTGGGGTTAGAAACCCATAGACCCCACCACGCGCCCCAGCGGCATCAGGTTGTACTTTGGGGTCATCGTCTCCCAACTCTCACCCTTCACATATGTAAAGAAGCTGAGCGGGTGAACTATAGGACAATGGGGTGAGAGTTAGGACCAATGACCCCAACACACACTCCGATGCCAGCTGGGGGGGTGGGGGGTCCGGGGGGGTTTCAACCCTAACATCAAATGTCCTTGCTTTTGACACTGTGGAACAACCCTAACTGATGCATTAAATGGAGTTTTTTTTGCCATGAATTTCCCTACTTTTTGAGAATGTGCACTATAAATAGTGAATGAAATGTGGTAGTGGGAGCATGGGCCCTTCAGGCCCCGCGCTCCCACCACGTGATTTTTACTCAAAAAGTAAAAGTAACCATAATGGAAATGCAAGCGGAAGTGGTAATGCACATGGTGATGAAAACGTAAATGGTAACACAAACAGTAACAGAAATGCAAGCGTAAAGTGACGCCAAAGCAAACAGTAACGTAAATGAAGACACAAACGCAATTGCATACGGAAACGCAAACCATAATGCGTATGGTCATGGGACTGCAACAGTAAACACAAATGGTAACTGTAACAGCAAAAATAACACCAAAGGAAGCAGAAACACAAACACAACCATATACAGAAATGCAAACTATAACGCGCACAGTCATGGTACTGCAATTGTAACAGCAAATGGTAACAGCAACAGCAACAATAATGACAAATGAAACAGAAATGCAAATGCAAGCCTATATGAAAACGCAAACCATAATGCGCATGGTCACAGTAACGCAAATGGTAACAGCAATGATGACGCAAAATGAATCAGAAACAGAAACACAAACACAAACGGAAGGGCAGTCTCAAACACAAATGGTAATGCGCATGGTGACACAAACCAAAACGCAAACACAAACAGCAGTGTATATGCAAATGGTAACAGTAACACAAATGCAAGCGCAAACAAAAACGCAAAGCGAAACACACACGGTGGCATACACGGGAACGCTAATGCAAACGGGTACAGAAATGCAAGTGGGAATGCTAACTGTAACAGTAACAGAAGCGCAACCCTGGTTTTCCCCAACAGCTGCATAGAGGAACACAGTGACTACAAAGAATGTATGCATAATAATGGGCCTCAGACCAGAAAATGAGCTGTTGGAATACTAAATTGCTTATATGTCAGGAACCGTACAATGTAGAGAAAAAATTAAAATGTCATATGAGTCATGACTTTCCTGGCTAGGTTTGCACTGAATGCTTAGCTCCCTAAGGGGCTACGCATTTTTCCAATGAAAATTCCATATCTCGCACCGTTTCCGAGATACGAGCCCCGAAATGCGCAACGGACACCGCAATGTTAGTCTGTGGGAAAAAGCATCAACTTTGGAGTATCATAACTTTGCATCCCTGCAATATTTTTTCACCAAACCACCAAAAGGCACATCTGTGAGATGTTGGCTTTCTTCCTTCCAAATTTCAGCCCAAAAGACTAAACCGTTCTTTTGCAGCAGGGTAGCAAACAATTCCTGTCATTTTGGCCATAGTGTTGCAAAGTTGTGTCATGATTTGTGACACTTTTGCAAAAAAAAATCACGAAAGTGGTGCAGGTGTGACACTATTTCCCAAAAAATTTCAAAAACATATTTCTGGGGTGTTTAACCCCAAAATAAAGACATGCCTAGCATCCTCAGGGCTTGACTAGGTAAACACAAAAAGAATTGTGTCCCTAGACGGTCCCAATTTTAAATGCCAAGCATTTCTGTGATCAGTAACTGAAAAAAAAATGGCCGACTCACGACACTGCAGGGGTCATTTGTGACACTAAAAACTGCATTTGCGACACTGTTGAATATTTTGTTCACTTTTCCCATTGACTATAATGGGAAACTTGTTTTTTGAATAACTTGTTAACCGTTCAATACTTTTTCACGAAATCTTCAAAAGACACATCAGGGAACCTGGCCACACATTCCCTGAAGTTTCTGAACTGGTTGCGTAAACCATGCAACCTGTAGGCACAAGCAAAGAATGTACAAAAAAGCATAAATGCGCCTAGAAGTGTCACTTAATAATTCAGCAGCCGTACATCCAACCAGTACAAACATTGGCAGATCCCAAGATCTATGGTTACACCCCAAGCCTGCCAAATTTCAGGCAAATCCACTGAATAGTAGCAAAGTTATTAAGGTGCAAAATGTCACCATTTAACCTTAAATAGGGTACTCAACCCTAACTATGGTAGCAGAATATATATATATATATATATATATATATATATTAGAGCAAAAAAATCCATTTAATGCATTAGTTAGGGTTGTTCCACAGTGAAAACTGAGAAATTCAGTGTTAGGGTTGAAAGCCCCTTGGACCCCCAGCCCACCCCAACTGGCATCGGGGTGCACGTTAGGGTCATCGCCCGTAACTCCACACCCATCACGTGGAAGAAGCAGAGGTATTGGAGAATGGGGTGAGAGTTAGGACCGACGACCCCAGCGTGCACCCCGATGCCGGTTTGGGGTGGGCTGGGGGTCAAGGACTTTCAACCCAACACTGAATTTCCTCACTTTTGTCACTATGAAACAACCCTAACTAATGCATTAAATGGGTTTTTTTGCCTCTAATTTCCTTTCTTTTTGAGAATGATGACGAGAAATAGTGAATGTAATGCAGCGGCTGGAGCATGGGGCCCAAGTAACAGGAACAACAATGCAAACAGAAGCGTGAACTGTGGTGCACATGGTAACGCAAACATAAATGATAGAAACGCAAGCACAAAGTGATGCTGAAGCGAACAGTGACACAAATGGACATTGAAGCATGTACGAAAACACAACTGGTAACGTGAACAGTGATGGCAGTGGTATTTTAAATGGAAATGTTAAGTGTCACAGCAAAAAGAATGTGAAAGGGAACAGAAATGGAAACGCGAACGCAAGCGCACACATAAACGCAAACCGTAACATGCACAGGCACAGTACCGCAATTGTAAATGCAAATGGTAAAGTTAACATAAAGAATAGCGCCAAAGGAATGAGAAATGGAAACAGGAACAGTAGCGTGTATGGAAACGCAAACAGAAACGTGCACGAGCACAGTACCACAATTGTAAACGCAAATGGTAACAGTAACAGCAACAATAATAGCAAAGGAAACAGAAGCGCAAAAGGAAATGCAAGCACATATGGAAACACAAATCGTAATGCGCATGGGCAAAGTAACGCAATTGCAAACGCAAATGGTAACAGTAACAGCAAGGAAGACACAAAACGAAAGAGAAATGGAAATGTAATGAAAGGGCTGCCAGAAATGCAAATAGCAATGCACACGGTGACGCAATCAAAAATGCAAACAGAAACAGTAGTGGAAATGCAAATGGTAACAGTAACAAAAATGCAAGTGCGAATGACAATGCAAAGGGTAATTCACACGGTGGCATACACGGAAACAGTAACGCAAACGGGGACATAAACGCAAGTAGAAACAGCAACTGTAACAGTAACGGAAATGCATACCCTGTTTTTGCCAAACAGGCGCATGCAGAAACACAGTGTGTATAAAGAATGTATGCATTGTAATGGGTATTGAAGCTTAAAACTAGTATTGGAAGTACTTAATTGCTAATATTTCAGCAACCGCACAACGTAGAAAAAAAATTAAAATTTCACAAAAATTTTGATTTTCCTGGCTAGGTATTTGCAATATAGCCCATTGGGCTAAGCAACTCGCAACAAAAGATCTGTATCTCACATTGTTTTCAAGATATGAGCCCCGTAAGGCGCGGCGTACGCCACCATGTTAGTCTATGGGAAAAAAACACCAACTTCGGAGTACTGTAACTTTGCAGTCATGCAATATTTTTTCACCAAACCACCAAAAGGCATATCTGTGAGATATTGGCTGTCTTCCCTCCATATTTCAGCCCAAAAGACCAAACAGTTTGTTTGCAGCAGGGTGGCAAAGAATTCCTGTCATTTTGGCCATAGCCTGAAAAGTAGTGTCGTAATTTGCCACACTTTTAGCAAAAATTTGTGAAAGTGTCATGCTTGTGACACTACTTTGTGACACCACTGTTTCCAGAAATTTGAAAAACATATTTCTGGGGTGTTTAACCACAAAATAAAGACATGGCTAGCATTCTCAGGGTCCAACTAGGTGAACACAAAAAGAATTGTGTCCCGAAAGGGTCCCAAATTTAAATGCCAAGCATTTTTCTGATCACCAACTGAAAACAAAATGGTGGATTTGCGACACTACTAGGGCCATTTGCCACACTAAAAAGTGCATTTGCAGAAGTGGTGAATATTTTATTAACTCTTCCCATTGACTTATAATGGGAACTTGTTTTTTGAATAATTTTTGAACCGTTCAATATTTTTTCACAAAATCTTCACATCAGAGACCCCAGCCGCATGTTCCCTGAAGTTTTTGGACTGGTCACAGAAACCGTGCGACCTGTAGGCGAGAGCAAAGAAATCGCAAAAAAGCATAATTGCGCAATTGGTTGTCGGTTAATAACTCCGCAGCCGTATATCCGACTCATACAAAACGAGGCAGATCCCAAGATCTACCATGCCCAATCATGCATACCAAATTTCAGGTAAATCCACTGAATGGTGGCAAAGTTATTAAGGTGCAAAATTTGACCCTTTAACCTTAAAAGTGCTACTCAACCCTAACTATGGTAGCACTACCGTGCCATAATATATATCTATATTTATATCTAGATATAGATATATATATATATATAAATTAATTGCAAAAAAAACTTTGTTAATGCACTAGTAAGGGTTAAAGGTTAAAGCTACAAAAGTAGGGAAATGTGGCATTAGGGTTTCCCAACGCTAACACCCCAACCCCACCCTGCAGGCAGCAAATTCAGGTGTGGAGGTGCTGTGAGGTTCTCAAACTTAACGCTCACCCCATTTCATCAGTAAATAAGCTGAAAAGTGTAAAGTGTATGAGAATTGGGTGAGCATTATGCTTCAGAACCCCAAGACACACCCCACACCTGATTTATTGCCTGCAGTGTGGGGGTGGGGTGTTAGGGTTGGAAACTCTAACACCACATTTCCCTGCTTTTGTTGCTTTAACCCTAACTAGTGCATTAACAAGTTTTTTTGCAATGAATTTCTTTACTTTTTGAAATAGTATAATTTTATCCTTATTTCCCTGTGGGAGCGCAGGGCCCTCCATAAATGTATATATGCATCTTGCTGTGGAAGCGCAGGGCCCTCTGGGAGGAGAACAGCAACAAAACTGTAAGCATAGCCTTCTTATTACCCCACCTCATGAACCCAGTAGTGAAAGGTAGGAGGCAGTATAGTGCAGTGGTCTAAGCCTCTGAGCTGCAAATCTGGTGACATCCATCAGACCAGACCTGAGTTTGAATCCCACAGCTTTTATTTGCATACTGTGTGACCCTAAGCAAGTCACTTAATTTCCTTGTGCTCCCAGGTCGCTCCTGTAAAAAAGCTTTCAGCTTAGTGTGCTATTCCTGGTTAAACAACTAAAACCAAAGTTTTCAAATCCCTGCCAAAACGTTATTGTGCGGTACCAGAATGTACTTCCATGTCACAGGTGCGAAAACACAGTTTGGGCAGGATTTGAAAAATGGCAGCTGTCACATTCATTAGGTGGTGTAAAAAAATAGCTATGTTGAAAATTTGGGGTCTAAACATTTTAAATTACCAAATTTATAAGCGAGCATAGGACAATTTCAACGGATGCACATAACATTGCCATTGTTACATATTTTGACCCCAAATTTTTAACATAGCCTTCCTATGACCCCACCTCATGAACAACAGCAGTGAAAATGTTCAAATCCCACCCAAAAAGGTGATTTCACCAAGTGAGCCCGAAATCACCTTTCGGGCTGGATTTGCATAATTTTGCCAACATTGTTCATGAGGTGGGGTCCCAAACAGCCATGTTGAAAATTTGGTGTCAACATATGCAAAAATTGCAAAGTTATGCACCAGAGTTGAACTGCACTTACCTTTCTCAAATAGCAGTCAGCGTTTCCAGTAGCAAGATGTGTCTTGGATCAGAGAGTGGATCTTTACCCTGTTCAGGTGAGTGAGGGTGTGTGGGAGGGGGTGATTAGTGGTGGGTGCTGAGTGGGAGGTTGGGGGGTTGGATCACCAAGGGACCATTTTCTTTTTCACAGGTTGTTAAAAAAAGACATCAAGGGACTGTTTTCTTTATTACAGGCAGGACAGCGATTGGAGTTGGAGGTGCCACTAGACAACAGAGAAAGACAATATTTCAACGGGTGCGGGGATCAGAGGGTGGGAGTTGCCATTAGACACCAGGGGAAATCATAAACAATTATGGGGATGGCAATCGGAGAGTGGGGGTGCCACTAGACACCAGGGAAACAAAAGCAACATTATGGGGACTGCAATCGGTGAGGCCACTAGACACCATGGAAATATTACTTTATTATGGAGGCATCAATCAGCAGGTGGGAGGACCACTAGACACCAGGGACACATTATCTGATTATGGGGACGGTGATCGGAAGAGTTGGGAGGCCATCAGACACCAGGGAAAATGAATATTATTACGGAGACGGCCACTGGAGGGTGGGGGTGCCACTAGACCCCAGAGCAACATAAGACATTCACAGGGATGGCAATGGGGGGGCATGCTACTAGATAGCAAGGAAATGGTGGCTCGTTGCAGCTGCAGAAGCCAAAAAAGCCCCTCTGTTCTCATACAGAGAACGCAGGTCAACAGCTTCTCTCACTAAGATGGGCACCCAGGATTTGGGGGGCCCAGAAGTATTGCTGGCATTTATCATGAAAAACAAACATCAGAAGCTAGCTAAACAGGACCCATTTTAACTAGATTCCAGTGCTATTCTTTTAAAATACGTAATTTTTTTGTTCTTTTTGGTTTTAAAAGTGAAAACAGTAAAGAAAAAGAAAATGGCGGCCGTCTCGAGTGTTTTTTTTTTCCAGCACAGCAAGTAAATAATGCAAATAATGGTGTGTTTTTTTACCTTTCACACTCATTTTTTCTCTACACATGAAGAGAAAAGTATGACCTGTTAACACCTGCGAATGTTTTTTTTATCAGTCGAGAACGTTCTTTTTAATTACGCTGTGTTTTTTTTACCTGCCTGTCTAGCCATTATCCCAAAGATTGTTACAATTTAAAAATGTTATACTATTTTTTTTCACCAAATCATCCAAAGGCACAACCTTGGCACAGACCCCATCAGCGCTGAAAATTTCATGAAAAAATGTCATGCCATCTGGCATGTAGATGAGAGCGAAAAAGCCCATGTTAAGTATAGGGAAAAGGGGGGAGCTGTTTTTTAACACACCATATCTCAAAAACCATACAATGCGCCAGTATAAAATGTTTTACGTTTTGAGACTCTGGCAGCCTGACCACACATGTCAAATTGTGGGCTATTTCATCAAAGTATACCAAAGTTATTAAGATGCAAAAATTGGGGTTTAACATAGAAGTGCTGATCTAACCATAACTATAGGGGTGCTACCACACCCCTTTGATATATCTATATATATATATATATATAGATATATATATCTATATATATAGATATATATATAGATATATATATATATATATATTCCTTTTTAAATGCTTGACATATTTTGTGTGGTCCTTCCTATATATTTCTTTGGTAGCAAACTACAAACCATAAGCTGTCTTTGATGACTGAGAGTAGTGTTATATTATAAAATTTACACACACAAAGTTATTTCACTGCTTCAGAGAATCTGATGAGTCACACTGGCAGCCTGGCATGATCCTGATCCCCGAGGGATAAAATGATTAATCCCAGGGCCAACCCACCAGCACAGCGGCAAGGCATCCGCTCGCGACGCCAACATCTCGGGTTCAGGGATGGACTCGAGAGTCAGAGGGCCAGCCGGAGCAAGAAGAATTGAGCATCTCAGGGACTGCTTTCCTTCTCCAGGGGAAGGGGCTGAGTGTCCGGCACTTTGTAGACCTCTAGAGCAGGCTTCGGGTACCGCCACGGCTGGTGCCACATGTAAGGGGGCAGGGCAAACGCTGATCGTCATTGCAGACTAGGTGGGCCAAGCAGTCCTTATCTGCCGTCAAAGTCTATGTTTCTGTGTTGAGGGGGCAGGGCAAACGCTGGTCGTCATTGCAGACTAGGTGGACCAAGTGGTCCTTATCTGCCATCAAAGTCTATGTTTTTATGTTTCTATGCACATCCCCGTCCCCAGGGATCCTTGCAGCACAAAAAATGCTGGCCCCCGAACATGATGCAAGCCCTGCCTCTGTCCCCGCTGCCTACCTGTGTCCATCAGGGGGGCCCGCTCCTGTGGCTCTGACCCTGAGGGGTAAGCTGGGTCTCGCCTACCCCAATGTCCATTGGGGAGGTGCCCGCCCGGTGGCCCCTCCCAGGTGGGTAAGCCTGGGCATGGGGCAACGTAGGCAGGAGCAGGGATGAGCTTCCAGGGGGCCAGGCAAAAAAAAAAAAAGACTGATCCTGTGAAGTGCAGAGCTGAGAGACCTGCTCATGCAAGGCAGCAGCAAATACTGGGGGCAGCACTAGTCTGCAGTGCACTGGACACAGCACTAGTGAGTTGGGTGACAGTCACAGGTGGTGTCCTGGCAGATGACAAACTGTTCTTGCCATCTGAGCACCAGTCAGAGATGAGCTCCAGCAATACTCCAGCACAACAAAGTCAGTTCAGGCTGACTGAGCCAGGTGGGCAAAACGAGACAAATGATCATACGCCACAGACACTCAGCATAACGCCCGATATCAGGAACTGTTCTTGCAGAGACAACATGCATTATGCCATCAGGACACTGTTGACATTCATGCCTGTGCACCGGTGGGCTTTGTGCATATTCTCTTAGGACGATGTGTTACTTGTTTGTTGTTATCAATACATGCCCCGCCCAGTCCCCCGTGTGTAGGTGCTTGGAGGATTAAAAATAAGCACAGGGCACATAAGGTCAAAATAGTTACTTACTAGCACTTTCCTGACAGTTTCAGATTGTGGCAACAGCGAGACTTCAGTGAGCACAAAATGGATATAAGCTGGCAATGTTGTTGCTTCAGGAAGCTTTCAAAACGTAACTTACCCTAATCACTGCTGTCGACAGTTTGATTAAGCAGCACAACAACAAATCACACACACACACACACACGCACTAATACTACTGTAAGTGTGCTACTGAACTTTCTGTCCTCTCCCACTGTCAAACTTAACTGTAATCAGTTTCAGGGCACTGGGTTTTTGAGGAAGTGGCATATGTAAAACTAGGGAAAGTTGTGAAATGTCGGCGTTTCCCGCACGAGTCCATCAGCGGCAGGCTCCTCACAAGATGGCTAGTCGGTTGATTTCACAGACTGGTGGGCAGATTTCTGCTATATTGCAATAAAACAACAGAACTGAAACTTATTTTCACTGGTGTGACTCTCCAGTCCTTGTGAGTGCTGCATATTTCTGGAACTGCTCCTCACAAGATACCCTGACTGAACAAGTCCCTCCCATAAACTATCTCAGCCTGCAGAGATACTGGGACTTATAGGCAGTGGCATAAGAAGAACTAAAAAGCACAGAACATAAAACAAAAACGCAGGATCCTGGGAAGTGATGCACTACATTAGGGTTCATCAGCTACAGAGAGTGAGAATTTTCGGTCTTTCTGGGGGAGCGGAATGCAGCCAGATAGTGACCCTTATATGAGTGGGGAAGGTGAAATACATCATCAGATCAGTAACTTGGAATCCACAAAGTTGTAAAGCCATCCTGCTGCTTGCTAGCTGGTTTTATGTAAATGAAAGTACTGAAGCACTCTCTCATTGAGGCACTTCAGTCCTTTCAGCTACACAAAGATTCTGCTCATAAACTGGGAGCAGTATCATACTCAGCTTGTGTAGTTATTGCTCTGTCAGAGTTGAACCAACGCAGTTTGACCTGCATTGGACATAACACTGACACAACTCTGAAAAGCCATTCATTATAACAACATGTTTCTTGCGCAAGCAAACGGAAAAAAATAGACATCCTGGAAATGTACTTCTGCTCAGTCTTTACAGTGGGGGGGGGGGATAGTCCACCAAGGAGCAGCAAGAACAATGGGGGAAGGGGGGTGGAAACACATCCATTTTTGGAGGAAAGAATCCTGGAGGGATTTGCAGCTCTGGAAGTAGACAAGGCTATGGGACCTAATGTGATACACCCAAGGGTACTAAAGGAACTCAGGGTGGTGCTAGCTGCTCCACTGATGGCCTTATTCGACAGCTCTCTGGAAATAGCCATGGTTCAGGATGACTGGAGGAGAGCAGACATGGTACCTCTATATAAGAGTGACAGCAGGAAGGAGATTAGCAACTATAGGCCAGTGAGTCTCACCTCAGTGGTGCGGAAAGTTTTGGAAACCCTTTTAAAGGACAAGTTGGTAGAGTATCTTAAATTCTGTGGGCTACAAGACCACGTGCAGCATGGATTCATGGGCAGGAGATCATGCCACAGGAATCAGATTGATTTCTTTGTTTAAAATTGGGTTTGGGAATACAGCGTAGTTTGCTGTTTGGGATTTAGCAATAGGCCATATTTTCATGATATGTTTAAAAATTAAGAAAAACTGTGATAACTGAAACTGAATTATGAATTGCAAGAGCATATCAGTAATTGACCTTTAGCGACTTCCCACTTTAAAACTATGCAAATGTGCACAAAAAAGAAAACATTTTTTTGCTGTTTGTATCTCCTCTGCTAGTAGTAGGGTAACCAGTTTATAAATAATGGGTCTTCCTTTTTCCCACAGGGATACCATAGTATAATTCGCTGTTATAAAGGAGTGTTTAAAACGGCGAACATGCTGCCGGCTTCCCTCACTCTGCGCATGCACCCGCCGCAGCATTTTCTTCGGGACCACTCGCCACCTCATCTTTCCTCCAAAGACTAATCTGCCACTCGGACTCCATGGTAAGTAATAAAAAAAAATCAACTAAAGTGAATAAAAAACGTAACTTTTGGCTGCTGACTACAACAAAGAAATACAGGAACTTTCAAACAAATAAGAGAGAGATCACAGACCTCGTGCTAAAACCAAACCAGACCGCAGCCGCATAGAAACGGCTTTTTATTTTATATAATTGCTGTGGTGAAAAAGGAAAACCCAGCAATTATATAAAACAAAATATGGGGTTGTATGTGTAAACTCAAAGTTTACACACACCCTCAGTGTTAGATGTGTTTCACAAACCCCTCGAGCTTTGCTCTTGGGGTTTATATAGCATCTAATACCTCAGGTATCTGTAAACTTCTCATTACACACACCACCCCATACTTTATATTTAATGTACTGATTCATATAATGATAGTTGGAGTTTCTAAGGGTTCCCTTTGATTTAGCAGTCAACACAACATTTGCCAGTCACCTGCCGGCAGACCACTAGGGCATTATGCCTTTAAATGAATTTGAATTGTGCTTAAAACACTGTATATTCTTTTTTAATCAGAGTGATTGGAATTTTATTTTATTTTATTTTTTTATGTAGGTGTTTTTCCTCCTCGGCCTGTCGACAGACCTGACCCCTTCCAGCCCCGGTCACCGCCTTACCTCTTGGCATCTCCAGACTCTGTATTCCCCACAGCTTACCCCGTGGCGAGGAGGAAGGAAGGTCATCCTCCCCCCCGCCTGAGCATAATTTGGAGTGGGCCCAGGAGTTCCTCGAGGCGGTGGCGCTGGAGTGCTGGAGGGGCTTCATAGAGTCGGCAGCTGTTTTTCCTTGATCCCTCCCCTTCTGTGAATGCACATGCGTGGAGGTGCGTGCACATCATGAAGCCAGGTTCCTTGTCTCCCTTACCTCTGATGCTATTCCCCAGCTTCCACCGGAGGGTAGCCAAGGAGCGGGATGACATGTTTACACTTCCCTAGGAGAGTAGAGCAGTGGTCGGATGCTCGATCCTCTCCCTCCTCTGCTGCCCCCCGGTGGCCCATGCTCATTCCCAAACACAGGTCACTGGCATAGCATGAGGTGAGGGGTCCAGCGCCTCAACCCTCAGCGCCACCGGGCCTGGGTGATTGGAATTTTTTAATGTGTTTCACCTGTCTTCATTAATTGCTTTGTACTATTTAAAGTCCAATAGTTGCTGGCTCGGTGGCACTGAGGGTTGAGGCACTGGATGCCACAACTTTGCACCATGCCAGCGACCAAGGTTCAGGAATGGACTCGGGCCGCCAGGGGTCGGCAGGGGAGGGTGGATTGAGAATCCCAGGACTGCTTTCCTCCCTCTGGGGTGGGTAAGGGGAAGCACGTTGCACTGGAGAGGCCTCTGGTGATGACCAGGGGCAGCACAGTTGCAGTACACAGTAGGGGAGGAGCGCGGCAAGATGTCAGCCTATGCACTGTACTTCATTACACTGTTGGCTCCTGGGGGAAATATGGAGGAAATGGCTGTGCGCGACCAAGGCAGCTTGATGGCCGTGCTCCCACTGACCCAGAGGATTGTTGTGGAATCATGCTGGGGGAGTCCAGTCCAGCCCGGCTCAGAGAGGCATGTAGAAGCCCTCCGGTGGGTTGAGACCCCCCATCATGCGAGTGAGCCTGCTGCTCTCCAGGTCGATGGAGACCTGCGGCTGGATGCCCCCACCGGTGGTGCTGCAGAGGCACATAAATAGGGATGTGATAAATTCCAGTAGCTTATGACAGCTCTCACTCCCTGAGGAAGAGGCAGATTGCCTTGAATGCTGGAGATTTGTGGCACTGTAGACACAAAATACATTTTCGGCATGCTTACAAGGATATAGTGAGGACTGTATTTTGTTCAAAGTTACACTTCCCTCACAGCCCAGCTCTTCATAAAGCAGTAGCATCCCCCCAATGCATCATTAGTGGATAGCCTATAAGGGGCCATCCCATGTTTCAGCAAGGATGCAATAAAAGAAGATCAAGGACTGTATAGCAATATTTTTTTCTGCTGAAGCACTAATATGGTAGCAGTCAGTTCCTCACTTTTGTTAAGAAGTATTAATATGGTGAACAGTCTCTTCTTCACTTTTATTAAGAAAAAGCAGCCCCTTCCCCAATCCAGACACACATACCTGTCCCATCCAGCTAAGGTTCTGTACCATCTTGCCTCCTGACACTAGTTTTCTATGATGACCTTCTTATGATGAGGCCCCAAAGGGCTGCCAGCACTGATGAGAATGTAAGCACCAGGCAGGGTCAGCACATGGAGGTCAGGGAAGGACATAGGGCATTATCCCTTAGGGGGGGACTATTTATAAGGGGGATCTAAACATTGCATCAGTAACTACAGGCTGATATCCCTACTGCTAACTGTTTCAAAATCCAAGAAAACTTGTCCATAAGCAGGGGATGAAGCACATTACATAATACTGCCTGTGGCCAGCTCTATGGCGCCAAATGATGGGGGATTGCTCTGGCATGCTGGTGACCTGGATTTGCACTCTGCACCTGGGACATCAGGTGTGGAGGCTGGTAGGGAAGGTGAACAGCACCCAGTGGATGCTCTCCTTCTTGGGGGAAGGGATGATTGCAGTGTCACTCTTCAGTTGCTCCTGGTGGTGGCTGGTGGAGATGCCAGTAATGGCATGGATGACCACACACCATAAGGTATCCCCAGGCCAGCCATATGCACGCATTCAATGGGGAGAAGGGTGGGAAGGACCAGAACAGTAAAAATGCTGCACCAGTACGCCAGATGATGGTCTGTCTGCCACTCTCCACACCTGGACACTCTTATAATACACTCAACAGCCACATCCCCTCTGGGTACCGCACGATATTCCTCCGCCAGGCCACAGTGGGGATAAGCCGGCAAAATGGAGGCAGAGATGGTTAAGGATCTCTCAGGTGATGTTCCATGATGATAGCCAGGGGAAGCCCCCAGCAGGGATAAGCCAGCCCCCTTAGATGGTCAGAGGTCTGGATGGATTGTGTGGCCCAGCAGAGTGTCATCCCAAGAGGTGAATCTAGTGGGTACGAGAGGTGGTGCTATGGGGCCTGAAGGAGAGGGGTTCCAGTGGGCACAAAAGTGCAAAAAAAAAAAAAAAACACAGCCTACTTGGGCTGCACCAACACAGCTTCTGTAAGGCTCACAGGATCAAAACTGTCTTGGTCATGTTAATGGATGACATGTACCAGTGTATGGACAATGGCCATCTCACTGGTGCAGTCTTCATGAACCTGACCAAGGCGTTCAATCTTGTGGACAATTACATTTTGTTATATAAATTGTCATGAATGGATCTGGGATTTTCCCCTGTAAATTAGCTCAAACACTATCTTGAAAACAGAACCCAAGTTTTAAACTTGGGGGCTGTGTATCAGATAAAAGGAGGATTGACTGTGGGGTCCCACAGGGATCAATCTTGGGTCCCCTTTTATTTTCAGTTTCTTGATCCTATCTCGATAACGTTTTTAATTCAAGGTTATTGCTTTATGCAGATGATGTGGTCCTTTATTTGAATTCAAATTTGGTTTACAAGATTAATCTGAGTTTGGGGTCTGACTTCGATTTACTACAGCGTTGAATGTGGGGCAATAAATTAGTTTTGAACAAGACAAAGATGATGGCCATTCTGTTTGGCACCCCGGTTATGCTGTAAATCTATCATGATGTTGAATTAGGGATAAAAACTTTGGATGGGAGTCGGGGACACAGATTGAAAATATTGATTCATTTAAGTGCTTCTGGATTTACAAAGACCCTGCTCTGTTTCTTGGGGTTTTTTTTTGCTCTACACACATTAAAAACATTACCTCTAAAATTCACAGCCATTTGGGATTACTGTACCAAATTAGGCAGTTTTTACATAATAACAGTGGGATTGCTGTAACTAATTCAAACCTTTTGCCTTTATTAAATTATGACAGTATAATAACTGACCGAGTGCACAGTCAGTTCAATCCAAAAAGGTGGTTCTGAATAATAAAATAAGCAGATTTGCCCTACTTGCTCCAGGGAGAACACACCATTGCTTTGTTCTAACCATGGAAATTATGCTGTTTAACTTTCTAGGTAAAATATTTTTAACTGAACAACCTTCCTTTTATGCCAGTATACTTGTGTTACAGTGTCATTCCTCTTAGTTATGTTCCTCTGCCACAAGTAAGTTGGTGGTTCCTCTCGTGCACACTAATACTGGACAAAGGTCATTTTTATGTTTGCTTGCACGCATGTGCAAGAAACATTGCACCATCATCCGAGTTTTCGGAGGTGTGGCAGCCCTCTTCCAATTCAGTCAGTGTGTTTGCAGGCGTGGCCGCAGTTCTCCAATGACAGCTCCAAAATGCAGTGGAGTACAGTTGAAAGGGGGAGCTACGCTTCAGTGAGCAGCGATAAGATATCGCCTGCTCATGTGCTCTCCCCCTACACACACACACACACACACAGAAACACACACACACGAGCACACACATACTGCGTGCTGCCCCCACGCACACACACTGTATAGCCAGAGGTGCCTAACTCTGCCTTCTGTGCTGCGCCCAAAGTCCTTCCACATGCCACGCTGGGTGGCCACCCCTGCATGGCAACTCATCATATAGCTGATGGGGGTGTCCAATCCCCCGTCGGCTCCATTGTCCTCCTCCCCCTCCCGAGTATAGGGTGCCACGCTGGGAGCCCACCCCAGCATGGCAACAGATGCTATGGCCAATGGGGGGTGCCCAATCCTCTGGCAGCTCCACGCCCCCAACCAGCCATCCTTGTGCCACGCTGGGAGCCTACCCCAGTGTGGCAAAACATCCCATATCGTCATTTAAAAAAAAAAAACATGCAAATAAAAAACTGTCCCTCAGCGCTTCTCCCTGCCGCCTCCCACAACCTGCACCCACCCACTGTGCACCCTGCCTCCCCACACCCCTCCACCCATACTTACCTCCAGACCTCAGCCCGACGATCTTCAGTGGACCAGGAACACGTCTGCACTCTTCAAAGCTGACCGCGAACTCAGGAAATGCCGGTAAGCTGTATAATGGGATAGACAGGGTTTTTTCAACTTTGCTGCATATCTCAGGCATTTTTTGGAATTTTTGCACCAAATTTTTAACATGGGGTTTTTGGGACCCCTTCTCATGACTGCTGTCACTGACATGGCGTTATTCGGGCCCAAAGGGTGATTTCACAGTCACTGCGTGAAATCACCTTTCGGGACTCATTAATGAAATGACACTGCCAGTGTTAATAAGGTGGGCTCTCAAAGAAGCCTATTTTGAAAATTTGGTGGAAAAATTCCAAAAAAATGACCGTATTACGAGTGTGCATTGCACAGTTCCTACGCACACTCGTGAGTTCACGAATTTTCAATATTTTCACTCCAGATTTTCAACATTGCCATTTTACCACACTTTCTTATGAGCAGTACAGCTGTCATTTTTCACATCTTGCCCAAAATGTGTTTCCGCCCATGTAGCGCACAATGGCACAGTCGGTTTGCAAAATCAATGTATGGGACACATTAAGAAAATCACAGTGACACTGTTCATGAGCAGAGGTCTTAAAATGGCTATGTTGAAAATTTGGTGAAAAAATCCCTTAAAATGACTGTTTTACGAGCGTGCGTTGCACAGTTCCTATGCACGCTCGTAAGTTTGCGAATTTTCAATATTTTCGATCCAGATTTTCAACATTACCATTTTATTACACTTCCTTATGAGCAGTACAGCTGTCATTTGTCACATCTTGCCCAAAACATGTTTCTGCCCATGTGGCGCACAATGGCGCAGTCGGTGTGTGAAATCAATGTATGGGATACATTAAGAAAATCACAGTGACACTGTTCATGAGCAGAGGTCTTAAAATGGCTATGTTGAAAATTTGATGAAAAATACAAATGAAACAGTTTTATGAGTGTCGTTATAGCAGTTCTCGCACACGCTCGTAAGTTCATTAATTTTCAATATTTTCACTCCAGATTTTCAACATTGCCATTTTATTACACTTCCTTATGAACAGTACAGCTGCCATTTTTCACATGTCACCCAAAATGTGTTTTCGCACATGTAGCGCACAATGGTGCAGTCGGTGTGCAAAAGCAATGTTTGGGACAGATTAAAAAAATCACAGTTACACTGTTCATGAGCAGAGGTCTTAAAATGGCTATGTATAAAATTTGATGACAAAAGTCCATAAAATGACTGTGTTATGAGTGAGCATTGCACAGTCTCCACGCACCTTCGTTAGTTCATAACTTTGTAATATTCTCAGTCCAGATTTTCAACAGTGTCATTTTTCCACACTTCCTTATGAACAGTACAGCTGTCATTTTTCACAACATGGCCAAAATGTGTTTTCACACTTTCAGCGCAGAGATGCATGGTCGCTGTGGGAAATCATTGTTCGGGACAGATAAAGAAAATCCCAGTGACATTATTCATGATCGGAGGTCCCAAAATGCCTTTGTTGACAATCTGCTGTAAAAAATCCCCAAACTAATTACATTAAGGGTGTGCGTTGCACAGTTTCTATGCACACTCGTGACTTCACCAGTTTTTTTTAATATTTTTACTGCAGATTTGCAACATTGCCATTTTTTACACCTCCCCATGAACAGTACAGCTGTCACTTTTGACATCCTGTTCGGAATGTTTTTGCACCTGTGGTGCTAAATGCCGTAGTCACTGTGCATAAGCAGCTTTCGGCTAACAAACTGATATTGCCACAGTTCGTGAGGTGGGGTCACAAAAAAATCATGTTGAAAATTTGGAGTGAAAATACCATGAATGCCTGAGGTATTAGGGTTTCCAACCATATCGCCTCAACCCTGCAGAGAATGACAGGCATCAGGGGTGTGACTTGGGATTCTTGCCTGTAATGCTCATACCATTCCACACCCTGCAGCCAGTGGGAGGCATCGAGGTCTGCCTTGGACTCTTTGGCCCCAAAGTTCACCCCATTCTCCTATACTGCACCCATCTCACCATATTTCCTGATGGAATGGGGTGCGCATAAGGGCCAAAGACCCCAAGGCACACTGTGACATTTGTCAGTGTCTGCAGGGTGGGGCGTGGTGAAATGGCATGGCCGTTATGCCTGACGACCCAAAGGCACACTCCAATGCCTGTCACTCTCTGCAGGGTGGTGGTGGGGTTGGCTTCAGTTCAATATTTCACTACCATTCCTATTACACAGCTCTGTAACTTCTACACTACCACTGCCAGTGCCAGCAAGCAAACATTCGGCATTGACAAATGCCTGTTATGTTTGGTTGCTTCACATGCACAAGCTACATCTTGTTATGGGAACAGCATTTCATACGTGTGTCACTGTCAGATCCAATGTAGCTCAAGCTGCAGGGGGCTCGACAGTGACAGACCAACGATCAGCAAGGTTGATCATGACACTATTCCCTGGTTTGCTCGAAGGAGACTTCATGTAGTTGAAAGGAAGGAGCCACTCCAGCCCAGAGCAGCTCTGTCCTTTTATCTGCATGATGCTGCCCATCAGGCAGCTGAGCAATGTCATGGTCAGCCTGTTGTCATCCTCCTCCCCAACCATAAAAACAATGCCACCCACTGCCAAGTATCCTTCCCACCTCCCCACTGCTTCCCCCTCGCCCAATTTCAATAGCCCACCCACTGCCAAGTATCCTTCCCACCTCCCCACTGCTTCCCTCGCCTATTCAATATCCCACCCACTGCCAAGTATCCATCCCATCTCCCACTGCTTCCTCGCCCCCATTTCAATATCCCACCCACTGCCAAGTATCCTTCCCACCTCCCACTGCCTCCCTCACCCAATTTCAATATCCCACCCTCTGCCAAGTATCCTTCCCACCTCCCCACTGCTTCCCCCTCACCCAATGTTAATATCCCACCCTCTGCCAAGTATCCTTCCCACCTCCCCACTGCTTCCCTTGCCCGATTTCAATATCCCACCCACTGCCAAGTATCCATCTCATCTCCCCACTGCTTCCCTCGCCCGATTTCAATATCCCACCCACTGCCAAGTATCCTTCCCACCTCCTCACTGATTCCCTCGCCCAATTTCAATATCCCACCCTCTGCCAAGTATCCTTCCCACCTCCCCACTGCTTCCCTCGCCCGATTTCAATATCCCACCCACTGCCAAGTATCCATCTCATCTCCCCACTGCTTCCCTCGCCCCATTTCAATATCCCACCCACTGCCAAGTATCCCTTCCAACTACCTGTTGCTTCCTTTGCCCTGTTTCAATATCCCACCCACTGCCAAGTATCCCTCCCACCTACTTGTTGCTTCCCGTGCCCCTCTTAAATATCATACCCTCTGCCAAGTATCCTTGCCACCTCCCCCATTGCTTCCCTTGCCCTGTTTTAATATCCCACCCACAGCCAAGTATTCATTCCTCTTCCCTATCACTTTCTGTGCCCCTTAAAGATAGAATCAGCTCTGGGGTGCCCAATCCCCAGCACCAGTACCTGAAATAAAGAAAATCATCCCTAGACGCCTTTTTTCATTTTTTCAAGTCCTGTAAAAATGAAAAAGATCCAATGATGTCTGTTGCTGATGCCACCCCCGCAACTGCCATTACCCACCCGACCCCCCCTCACTCAGCACCCACCTCACCTCCACTCCTTACTTACATACCAGGAGTGCAATGCTGTAATCCTCTCTGGACCAGAGACGTGTCTTCACTCTTTAGTGCCAGACCAGGAACTGAGGAAATGTGGTAAAAGCATCATTGTATTTCAGTGCAGCTTGAACTTGTACTCATAACTTGGTCGTTTTTTAATATTTTTCCCCAAATTTTCAATATGGACTTTTTAGAACCCCGCCTCGTGACCAAGGTAGGTGAATTTTTCCAAATCCATCCTAGAAGATAATTTCACAGTTGCTCCATGAAATCACCTCTCAGACGGGATTTGAACATTTTCACCTACTGGGTTCATGAGGTGGGAGTCATAAGAAGGTTATGCTGAAAATTTGGGGTAAACATTTTAAAAATAACAACAAAGTTATGAAGGTATATTGAAATTTTTCAACACTTGCTCATAACTTTGTTAATTTTCAATATTTTCACCCCAAATTGTCAACATAGCCATTTTTTACTCCATCTTGCCTTACTCTCACCTCCCTCACTAGCCTCCTCCATACCTATCTACCCCTGCCACCCCTATTCACCTGCTTATCCCCACTTCTCCTGCCTGGTTAAACTTCCTCTATGCACCCTGCATCTTCTAACCCTTCCTACCTTCTTTCGCTACCACTCCTCCCCTCCTTCCTCTCAACAAAACATCCACGCTGTGCTCACTTCCTGCCTCCCGCTGGCCACCCACTCATATCAGGGCCTAAGCCCCCTGCCACTTGCTCCTGCACAGCACTCTGCTAGACAAGGCCACAGGCTGCACCAATAGGTATGTACTCGTGCAACTCTCTACTAAAAAAAAAACTTAAAAAAAAAAACTTGTAACTTGTTGCTTACCCATCCAGCGTTCTGTATATACAATTCTACTGCTTGTACTGCATGGTTACACTGTTTGTTTAACCCTACGTACTTTGTTTACCCATACCCTGTACTTCTCTCATTGTCCTTGACATGGAACCTATGTAAAAGAGCCTTTGGCTCAAAGGTGTTAATCCAGAATCAACAAATAAATAAATAAGACTCCCATGATCATGACAGGTGTCATTTTTCTAATCCTGGCCAAAATGCGTTTTGCACTTGTGATGCAAAATTATGTTTTCGGCCACTACTGTATAAATGACACCTGTCATATTCAGAAGGAGTGGTCATAAACAGAGTACGTTGAAAATCTGAGGCCAAAATATCACAAAACAATGATGTTATTAAGAAACATTGCGATATGTGTGAAGATTTTGCCCCCCAATTTTCAACTTAGCTGTCACCCCTCCTCAAGAGCATGACAGGTGTCATTCTTCAAATTGTCTCCTAAACATGTTTTCACATTTGCTCTGCAAAGACACCATTCAAATGGGATTTAAAAAATTCTACATGTTGTGATCATGAGGTGGGGTCATAAAAAGACAGTGTTGAAAATTTGGGGTCAAAATGTCAAAAAACAACAAAGTTATGAGGAAACATTTTACTTATAACTGTCATATTTGCAGATCTGACCCCAAATGTGCATGTAGCTCTTTTGTTACCCATACCTGACAAACATGAAGGGTGTAATTTTTCAAATCCCCTTTGAAACATGTTTTTGCAGTCCTTCTATGAAACCACCTTTCAGACAGGATATAAAAAAATCACCTGTCTTGTTTATAACATGGGGTTATAAAAAGACTTATGTTGAAAATTTTGGGTCAAAATGTGAAAAAAACTAAGTTATGAAAAAACACTGAATTGTTCCAACATTTACTTGTAACTTTACTTTTGCGGATTTTGGCCCCTAATGTTTAGCTTATCCCTTGTGTTACCCCACCCCATGAACACGACGTGTCATTTTTCAAATCCCCTCTGAAACATGTTTTGTAGTCGCACTGTGAAATCACCTTTCACATGGGATTATAAAAACTCCACTTTTCATCATAACATCACATTATAAAAAGACAATGGGCCCAATTTTCAAAAGCCCCGAGCATGTCGCTAGCCCCTGCCGCACTGAACATATGGCACAGGGGCTTTCAGCATTCTCTCAGTGCCGATCAGGATTTTCAGTCCTGCGCACCAAATCGGCTCCCCCCTCCCCCCGGGACCTGCGCCATTTGGGGAAGACTTTTTACAATGCGTGCGCCAAATAATTGGTGCAGGCTGCCATTATCATAGCGGAAACTGTGCCCAATGGTCTAAAACTGGGCACAGTTGCTTCAAAGGAGTTTGGCACCATTGCACCAAACAAGAGGACTGACGCACAGCTATCTTTGAAAATCAGGCCATATGTTGGAAACTTGAGGTCAAAAAAAGGCCACTTAAAATGATATATTGACTCTCGGTTGGCCTGTCTTGGGTAAATACAATCTAAAAATGTGTAAAAGCAGGACATCACTGAAAATGAATTATTTCTTCTCATCTGGTCTATCCTGTGCCAATAAATAATAAAAATGTATAAAATGTGTAAATGCAGGACCCCACCGATACAGCAGAGTCCTCACTGAACTGTGCATCTATGCTACTCCACCCTGGAAAAAAAACATTGGAAAAGCGGGACCCCTCTGCAAATGTAACTTGCCTTTCAGCTGGGCTATCCTGGGTAAATACATTATAAAAACAGGCAAAAGGCGGGCCCCATCATAAATGACATCTCAGCTGCGTTGTCTTGGGTATATACAGTGTAAAAATTGGGAAAAGCAGGACCTCATTAAAAATGAGATACTGTATCTCAGCTGAGTTATCCTGGATATACTGTATGTACTACAAAGCAAGCTGTGTGAAAAGAGAACCCTACAGCAGAACCCCATTGAAAAGGAGATGCTGTATCTAAGACGATCTTCCTAGAAAAATACATTATAAAAGTTGAACCCCGCTAAAAATGAATTATTGCATCTCACCTCCGCTATCTTGGGTAAATGCAGTATAAAACTGTTTAAAATCAGGACCCCATTGCAAACGACATATTACATCCATCTGGTATATCTTGAGTAAATATATAGTAAAAAGCAGGAGGCAGTATGGTGCAGTGGTTTAAGGCTCTGAGCTGCAAATCTGAAGACCTGGGTTTGAATCCCACAGCCCCCACTTGCATGCTGTGTGACCCAAAGCAAGTCACTTAACTTCCTCATGCTCCTAGGTTGCACCTGCAAACAAGCTTTCAGCTTAGTGTGTCTCACCTGGCAAAATAATTGGTTAAAAAAAATGTGTACAAGCAGTACAAAAGTATGCATGCAAATAGTCAGCATTGACAAATTAAGCAATAATGCAATAAGAGCCCTAGAAATGTTCTTTCTATTGTATAATGCTTGTTATTCAGTGGTACAAAAAACTACAATGACTTACCAAGTCATTAAGAGCCACTATTAAACCCAGTCATTCTTTTATGTCAACTTAAGAAATATTTTTCTTAACAATTTGCATGCAATTATTTTTCATAATATGCAATTTGTAATGTGTTTGTATTGTTTAACAGTATGAATTTGACCTCCAGGTTGACCCTGTAAAAGGTACTGCGGTGCCAGTGGTCTTACCTAATAATTTCAACAAATAAATCTAATCTAATTAATTCTTCTGACGTGACATTCGTTTTGTGTAAAATGAATAGCTCAGAAATAAAAAAGTAAACAAAAAAAAAACTGTGCATGGGCAAGATCTAAGGTCTGCTCAGTTCCTAGGTGTAAAATCTCATCATGCAAAGCTTGCGTACCATCTATCAAACCCTGGTCAGCAACTGCAGTTACCTTTTGTGGTAACCCATCAAAGCCTTGGGTCTTATAATATAGCAAATTGTCCTTACAATGCAGCTTTGACCAATCTTAAACAATATCCACGTGTCTGCTTTCCTCAGCACACTCTTGGTGGCTTCCCTTCCTCGTTGTAGAACCTGTAAAATGTCTTTAAATCCAGGGTCTTGTCTCTGCTCTCTCAAAGAGGTTTTTTTTGCAGGGCTGCAAAACTGCAACAGGTGGGGCAAACGGTGACTAGAGGGCCTCAAGGTGTCGACAAAGTGATTGACATTAGCAGGAGGGGGGGCCTCATCAGTGTCAAGTCTTTTACAGAGCACTCTGAGAGTAGACTCTGGTTTCTTGACCCACTCTGTCCATTGGACTGCAGTAGTGGAGAAGGGCAGGAACATCAGGTCTGGGCTGGTTAACAAGCCACCAAATCAACTACAGGAAGGGGATAGGGTACTGGGTGGTAAATAAAGCAGGCAATTGCACTGAAGAAAGTAATCCTGGCAGGCAATCTTAACCTGAAAGACAGGGATTGTAGTATGCTGGGGAAGAGAAGTGCCAGAAGTCAGACCCTGGTGGATACCTTCCAAGGCAGCTTCCTCTCCCAGTCCCAGCACATGAGGGAACTAAATAGGGAAAGAGTTATCCTGGATCTGGTGCTTTCAAGCCACAGGCTTATCAAAGATGCGCCTGTTGAAGCGCCCCTCACAGCAACTACCACAACTCAGTGTGGTTCAAAATCCCCCTTAGAAGTGGGCACCAGATATCTAACGCAAAGATTCTAGACTTCAGAAGGGCAGATTTTGGGAAGATAGAGGAGATCCTTAAAGTCAGACTCTGAAGGTTAGGTCAGACTGAGGAGGTAGGAAACATGGGAGATGGTCATAAGAAAAGTGCTGAAGGTAACTAAATGCTGTCTGAGGCAGGTCAGAAAGAGCAAGCGATGAAAAAGACCATTATGGTTCTCCAGAGAGGGGCCAAAAGGCAGTAATAAAAAAAAAAAAGATTGCCTTTAGGAGGTACAAGGTGGACTAAAGTGGAGATAACCAAGGAGAACTACAAGGAAAAGCTGAAGACAGCCAGTTCAACCCTGAGGAAGGCTAAGGCAGAGACCAAGCTCAGGATGGCAGAGGGAATAAAGGCCAATAACAAGGCCTTCTTCAGATATACAGTAAAAATAAACAAGCATTTGTCAATGCCGAATGTTGCTTGCTTCTATGTGCTGTTTAGGTATTTGGAAGTCATTGGAGTGCAAATATTGAAAATTTGCGAACTTACGAGCGTGCGTAGGAACTGCGCAATGCATGCTCGTAAAACAGCCATTTTTGGGAATTTTTTCATCAGATTTTCAACATAGCCATTTTAAGACCTCTGCTCATGAACAGTGTCACTGTGATTTTGTTAATATGTCCCTTACATTGAGTTTGCACACGAATGCGCCATTGTGTGCTATGTGAAGGAAACACGTTTTGGGCAGGATATGAAAATGACAGCTGTACTGCTCATGAGGAGGTGTGGTAAAATGGGAATGTTGAAAATCTGGAGTGGAAATATTGAAAATTCGCCAAACCCTCACAGTGCGTGGGAACTGTGCACACACTAGTAAAACAGTCATTTTAGGAATTCTTTCACCAAATTTTCAACATAGCCATTTTAAGATCTCTTCTCATGAACAGTGACACTGTGATTTTCTTAATGTGTCCCATACATTGATTTCACACACCGACTGCGCCATTGTGCACTACATGGGCGAAAACACATTTTGGGTGAGATGTGAAAAATGACAGCTGTATTTCTCATAAGAAGGTGTGGTAAAATGGCAATGTTGAAAATCTGGAGTGGAAATATTGAAAATTCGCGAACCTACGAGCGTGTGTAGGAACTGCGCAATGCACGCTCGTAAAACAGTCATTTTTAGGAATTTTTTAACCAAATTTTCAACATAGCCATTTTAAGACCTCTGCTAATGAACAGTGTCATGGTGATTTTCTTAATGTGTCCCATACATTGATTTCGCATACCGACTGTGCCATTGTGTGCTACGTGGGTGGAAACACATTTTGGGCAGGATGTGAAAAATGACAGCTGTACTGCTCATAAGGAGGTGTGGTAAAATGGCAATGTTGAAAATCTGGAGTGGAAATATTGAAAATTTGCGAACTTACGAGCCTGCTTAGGAACTGCACAACGCACGCTCGTAAAACAGTCATTTCTAGGAATTTTTTCACCAAATTTTCAACATAGCCATTTTAAGACCTCTGCTCATGAACAGTGTCACTGTGATTTTCTTAATTTGTCCCGTACATTGATTTCGCACACCGACTGCGCCATTCTGCACTACATGGGCGGAAACACATTTTGGGTGAGATGTGAAAAACGACAGCTGTACTACTCATAAGAAGGTGTGGTAAAATGGCAATATTGAAAATCTGGAGTGAAAATATTGAAATTTCACGAACTTACGAGCCTGCGTAGGAACTGCGCAACACACGCTCGTAAAACAGTCATTGTTTGGAATTTTGACACCAAATTTTCAACATGGGGTTTTTGGGACCCCTTCTCATGAATGATGTCACTGTCATGGTAGTATTCAGGCCCGAAGGGTGATTTTGCAGTCACTGCGAAATCACCGCCGGGCCTAGTCCTTGCATGACAATGACATCATTCATGAAAGAATCCCAAACTATGTTGAAAAATTAGTGCAATCAAAAATACCTGAGATATGCAACAAAGTTGAAACCCCTATCTAGCCCATTATACAGCTTACCGGCATTTCCTCAGTTCGCGGTTGGCTTTGAAGAGTGCAGACATGTTCCGGTCCACGAAGATCATCGCCGGAGTCGGAGGTAAGTATGGGGTGGGGTGTGGGAGGCTGGGTGCACAGTGGGTGGGTGCAGGTGTGGGGGGCGGAGGCAGCCGCGGGACCGTTCTGTTTTCAGGTTAAAAAAAGACATTGTGGGACCGTTTGCCACGCTGGGGTGGGCTCCCAGCATGGCACAAGGATGTTGGGGGGGCGTTCAGCCGATGGGGGATTGGGCACCCCCGTCGGCCATGGTATTTATTGCCACGCTGGGGTGGGCTCCCAGCGTAGCACTAGGAGGGGGAGGCGTTCAGCCGACGAGGGATTGGGCACCCCCATCAGCCAAAGCCTACTACTGGGGAGGGGAAGACGCAGATCAGCCAACAGGGATTGGGTACCCTGTCGGCTATACAGTGCGTAGGGGGCGGCACGGCTGCAGTGTTGGGAAGCTGCAGCTGAGCAGCCGATATCTTATCGGGTGCTCACCAAGCGTAGCCCCCTTTCAATCAGAGTGTTAATGCATTTTGAGCGCATTACACAGCTCCAAAATGCATTGGCTTACAGGGGCCGCGCCTGCCAGCACACTGACTGAATTGGAGGAAGAGGTGACACACCTCCGAAATCTCCGATGATGGCACTATGTTTCTTGCACATGCGTGCAAGCAACATAATAAAAATGGAAAAAAAGGAAGATACTGAAAGGCTAGAAAGTAGGGTCAGAATGAGTGCTAGACAGCCTGGGTAAAGAAGATGTATTGAGCAAAATATTTCAATTCAGTTTTCACTGAGGAAAAGGACGAACCACTGCCAGGTTGTGGAGTGACTAAGGCTCTGAGGCTAGGACACAAACAAGAGGTGGGCATAGCTCCATGGATAAGATCTTAGGACAATGAGCACATCTCCAGGCCCAGATGGGGCTGCACCCCACAGTGTTAAAAAAGTGGGGGGAGTATTAGTGCTCCTCTGGCAGACATTTTCAAATCGTCACTGGAGATAGAAAGTCCCTGAGTACTGGATGAGTGCAAGCGTGATACCACACCACAAGAGGGGGGCAATGTTGACTCTGGGCAAGTTACTTGAGATCATCTTAAAGGAGCGGACAGTGGAGTTCCTGGAAGTAAATAACCTACAAAACATGAGGCAGAGGTAGCAGGGCATTGTGAAAGGGAGAACATGCTAGTTGTGTCTCACTGATTTCTTCCATGTTGTGTAGCAGGCAGCAGACAAGGGTAAGATTCTGGACAGCCTATATTTGGATTTTAGCAAGGCTTTGATTCAGTGCCACACAGAGGCATAGAAGGTTGGTGAAAAAGTTAGAAGACCTGACTGGGGGTGACCTGCCCAAGTGGGCTGAGAACTGGTTGGGGGAAGTGGACCTACTGGGAAATGATAAATGGCCAGCACTCCAGGGAGAAGGAGGTGACTAACAGAGTACACCAAGGATCAGATTGGGATCAATGCAATTTATCTTGTTCATCTGTGATGTAGGAGAAGGAGGTAGGGCAAGAGCCACCTGTTTGCAGATGATACCAAATTCAGTGAGATGGTAGACAGCAAGGAGGGTGTCAGAGATTTGAAAAGGGATCTAGGTAAGTTAGAACAGCAGTTAGGGGTCTGGCAGCTTAGAGGCAACACTAAAAAATGGAAAGTCATGCATATCAGAAAAAGGAATCAGAAAGCCCCAGATATCAGAGAAAAGGGACCTGGGAGTGATCATAGCGGATGACTTAAAAGGGATGGCTCAGTGCAATAAGGCATACAGGAAGTCAAACAGGATGCTGGGTGCATAGGAAGAGGGTTCTCTAAAGTAGGAATGAGGATGTGATTCTGCCCCTGTACAGATCCCTAGTGCAGTCACACCTTAAGTACTGTGCCCAGTTCTGGAGTCCCCACCCAAGGATGGACAAGGACAGGCTTGAGTCAGTGCAGAAGAGGGTGACCAATGTGATTTGAGCGAATACATGAGCAGTGTCTAAGGAGCCTTACTGTGTACTCACTGGAGACCAGGAGGGAGCAAGGAGACATGATAGGAACATTCAAGTTTCTCAAGAGAATAAACAGCATCAACTGGCAGCAGCTTTTCAAATGTTGTGAGGAGCATACTACAAGAGGCGTGGGTATAAGCTGATGAGAGGGGTTCAGAAAGAACATGAGGCAATGACTGCTGGACAAATGGAATGAACTGCCCAAGGTGGGGGGGGGCATAGAAATGGAAACCATGGTGAGCTTCAAGAGGGGCAAGGACAGACATAAGGGACTGGGGACTGCTAAGGAATGGGGGAATGGCAAGGATGATGGGCTTGGGGGGGCTAAACTACTAATAAGGTGCCCAGCCAGGCTTGCACAGCAATTGGCTGGTGGGGTGTGAGGTAGACAATAACAGAGCAGACCAGATGAACTTCAACCTTTTTCTGCCTGTAAAAATTTTTTATTGTAACCCCCCCGTGGGTTACTGTGCCTTTAAGACTCTGTTGCTGTCTGAGTATCAACGGTGTTCACCACCATTGACAGAGCCAATCACCACTACTGTGCCAGCAAATGGACCCAGAATTGCACAATCTGTGTGCTGACCAAACTGGACATGAGTTTGCACTTGTGCAAGACTGGTTCATATAAAAAATTCTGACTTTGCACTTTGTGCACATCAGGACTTTTGTGTAAACTGCTTTTAAGAGTACACTTTGGTAGCCATGTTGCTGCCCTTTAACCTGCCTTGATGGCAATGAGGTTGGAGGGTGAAGTGTCAACCAATCAGGACATTCGCCAATTCAGGGAGCCACAGGGGTTCAAGGAATACAGACAGACTTAATTCAGGTGCCTTCCGAGCTACCAATTGTCTGTCTTGTGATGGACCTCCAAGTCAGCCTGTCTTGAGTGATGTCCGAGGTGGATCAAACAGCTTTTCTGTTTTCTCCATGAACAGCAGGGTATGTTTTGAACCGCAGTCAGCTCAATCTGAACACCTGAGGACTGCAGACATGTCAACTGCTGCTGAGAGCAGTGTTGCAAAAGACAGTACATCTGCCACTGATAAACTACATGTTAATCAGCAGACCCTCTGCTTGGAGAAAATGTAGCATTCTTATGCTAGTCAAGCACACCTGTGACATTAAATTCCAGCAGCCACAGAGAGCTAAAGCCAAATGACCACACAAGATACTGCAGGATCCGCACAGCAGGTGCCATAATGCAGTTCCAGGCTACCTCCACCCCCGGGACTGGATGCCTCAAACTGGAGAGTGGCACAGATCATAGTAGCCTGATCCAGATGATGACAGCTGAACCTCCAAGCCGCATTGCCACTACATGAGAGAGAGTGAAAGTGAGAGATCGTGGAGAGACTGACCGACCGACCACATGAAAGGGATTGCAGTAAGCTGCTACAGCAAGCCCCTGCATAACATGGGAGATCCCAAAGGAATCAAACCATTGATTGTGCCCCTGCAATTGAGAATTGCAGCATAGTTGGTAATGCATTTACAGAATTTGGCCAGCGAGCTCAGGGGTTTACAAATACGTTGGTTTGAGGTTTGAGTTTGTCAGTTGCAGCTGCATGATCTTTAGGGTTCATAGTGTTCACCAGCTCACTAAGGCAATTCTGGCGGGGGTAGGAAGAAGTAGGCTGTTGGTTAACTAGGACCTGCAGCTTATCCGATAGGTAGGGAAATGGGCAGATTAGATGGGCCAAGTGGTCCTCATCCGCTGTCAAAGTCTATGTTTCTATGTTTTAAAGTGCACCAGAGATGGCAGTGGACCAACATCGATTCCACAGCTCAGCTGGCTGGCTACCCAGTAGAGTTTGGGAGCTGTCTTAAGGGGTGTTAAAGGTAAAGCACTGGAACAAGTGGGGATAGGGTAGCACCTCCAGTACAGTAGATAAAACGTGTCACACTACATTGCACACTGTGTTGTGGGGGGGGTGCATGTGAGGTCTCAGCTTAGAAAGGCATTTTAGTTACGGTTCAGGGAAGCATTTAATTTGGTTGCACCTAGCAAGACGTAAAAAGCAGCCACTGGTATTGGGCTGGGCCTGCATAGGGCACTTGAAGACTAGCCACTGCACAGAATACCTCAGACTGCTTCTGACCCCTTTTTATCCTTAGAGTTTACTGCCCTAACAAAACACTGTTTCTTCTGTTTGAAGCCTTTGTCTACTGTTATTCTCTGTTAGAGTATGAGTGCATGCTGTGTGGGCACTGTTCAGCTATTGGGTGGGCCATCAGAGAGGTGACCGTAGTGGGAAGGTGGTGAGATACTGCATCCCAGTTGCATACCTCTCAACTGTCCCTAACTACAAGGGACATCCCTCATTTTACCTTTCACAATTGCTCTGTCCCTGATCTATTCCTCGCAGAAAAGTTGCTTTCCTCACAGAGAATGTGCAGTAAATTCAGTCTTTAAAACAGAAAATTGTAATGTTCAAATATGTTTAAATCTAAAATAAATGTCCAGGTAAACATAGTGATTTCCACAGTGTTCTGGGCTTGTATCTCCATGTTTGAGGATGTGTCCCTCATTATGCTGGACAGTGCCCCTTGTTATCCCTCATTTGGAGCATCTGTGTCCCTCATCTCAGTGGCAAAATGTTGAGAGGTATGCCCAGTGAATTGTGTCACATTTTCATAAGGCCCAATACATTCTTTTCTGGGTGTAGGCATTACGTTGTTCTTATCAACAGAAATGACCCCCCTCCTCATATATCAAGAAAGACATCATGAACCCAGGAGCCACCGTGAGCAGAAGAGGTGTGGCAACTCCAAGGCATTGCAAGGTATTAGTGCCCTGTACCTCTAAGGCATCTGGGAGGGCATCTTACTCTTTGTTTCTAAGAACAACTTCACAGAACAAGTGTCGAACACTTGGAACAGACTGCCAGAGCATGTGGTATCAGCTGACACTATAATGACCTTCAAACTTCGACTCAACAAGTACTTTAAAGACACTATGATGGCAGGGAATTTAATCTGTCTGTCTATCTATCTATCTATCTATCTGATCTATTGATTCATTTATTCATTCAATCATGTATTGTGTTCAGAGGACCTTTGAGCTCAAAAGTCCTTTTTTTAAAGGTATCCAAGTCTATCAATTTACATACCACAGCAGAAAAAGTTACATTTGACAGTAGACCAATACAATAAACAGACCAATACGATAGACAGCAGGTATAACAAGAATTATCATATTATAAGGAGCAGTGAGTGAACAATAGAGTTCCACAGTTGCTGGAGGCATCAGCAAGGGGTGCAGGCTAATGATCTAATATAGTCTAGGTATACATGCAATGCAGTTTCTGGAAAAGGTGAGCAGTGACTTGGACCTTAAAGGTGGAGAAGTGGGGGACAGCAACAATGGCTGTGAGCAGGGAGTTCCAGGCTTTGACTGCTCTGGTTGCAAAGGAGCATTGGCCAAAAGTATTTTTTTTCTGAAGGACGGGAGGAGTTTTCGATCCCCTCATCAGCTGAGTTTCATATTTGTTCATGACTGGGAAGAAAAGGTTGCAGATACTCAATGGCATTTGACCAAGAAGTGCAGTCTTGCATAGAAGGGCTTCATTGAGATTAACTCGGAGGTGGAAAGCAAGCCAGCTGGTGAAGAGATATAGGTCACGATGGTGGGAATCTGGTATCATGCTGAGTGTGAAACTGCAGGCTTGGCTGAATGCTACTGAGATTCTTTCAAGTATGGTGTTATTGGCTGCACAGTCAATGACCGCACCATAGTTAATCCCCAAGATGATAAGGCTGAATACTAAGAGGGTTTTTTTTTCCCCACTAAGCTGGTGGCAGTGAAGAACTTGATGGACTGATGGTCTTATTCCTCCCCAAAATATGCACATACTACATACTACAAGGTCGCTCCTGTAAAAAAGCTTTCAGCTTAGTGTGCTATACCTGGTTAAACAACTAAATAAATAAATAAATAAAAAATATATATGTATAGCGGTATGAATATGGAGGAAGTGTGGTGCAGTAGTTGTTAGAGCACTGGCTTGGGAACCAGGAGGCTAGGGTTCAAATCCCACCAGAGTAATATAATCATCGTGTGACCTTGAGCAAGTCACTTGCCCTGCATGCTTCAGTCCCTCCCAGTCCCAGCACAGCTGCATGATGGAAAATAAAAAAGACACACACACACACACACACACACAACAAGATGTTGTATTTCAGCTAGGGCTCTCCTGAGTAAATAAATTGCAAGAAAAAAATGAATATATTACAGTATTAGGCCGTCAGATCCCTTAGCAAGGCCTGAGAGACAACTGTTAGACTCTGCTTTGAGGTTATTTTGCACCCAATGTAGTCTTGAGCTGGCAGTCTGTATGCGATGAGAGACCAAGGCAGGGGACAGGCATCATGGCATGAGCTGCAGTCTCTAGTTTTCCCTAGAAAATTGGAGAACTTTCACTTATAAGCAAAGGAACTGTGCAGCTGTGGAAAGGCCTATTCCTGACTTACTTTGTACTTCTCCAGAAAAGCTTGTGATATGCCGGGCAAGCTGTCAAGAAAAATGAGACCAAACAGTGTACTGTAATTTCCTCAGGGAACACTTGCCCCCGCAGCATGCCTGAATGTGTGGTTTCTGGCTTGCAAACTTTTATGATGGTCTCGCGTTGTTATTATGAGTAATCTTGTTCCATTTCTATTAGAAGGGTGGATCAAGCATCTAGCGGCAGAAACCTGAGACTCCCAGAGACTCTGCTTGAAGAGTGATAATGACATCATTGAGTGCTGCAGTCACACACATAGTAACAGCACACTGGGGAGGGGTGAGGTGGGGGGGCCCCTGGCAACTCTAAGCTCAGAATGATTACCTGTGTAAATTCCTGTGAGCTAACTGGGACAGATCCCAAATTAGCAGCACCAGCTGTCTGTACCAGTTAACCCACTCGTGGGCCACTAAACTAATGAGGAAACAAAGGAATGCCGTCTTGCACATTACCACTATTCAGAAAAAACACTTGGGCAGTTGCAGGGGTTGATTTTAACACTGTTTTACTGGCCCATGGCATAGTCCAGACTGCCACTGGCAAGTGTGACACCACCAAGTTGCCCACGATGGTCACAGCATCCACAGAGATGAGGGCACACAGATTAATTGGCAGGCAGTGCAAAAACAATGGCAGCTAACCCAAAAAAGACACAGAAAGCAAAAGGTTACTGCACTTGAAAAAACAGGTCTTGCCAACTGAGTGTCTATGTAGATACATTATATCACATTTTTTGTCTCCCACAGCCGGTGGGGCTTGATGGCAGTATTACCAACTATCCGTGCTCCGTACCCCCTCCACTGTGTTGGCTTGGATCCTGTGGAGCGACAGTAGGGGCTTAAGTGTTTTATATGGTTTTTCATCTGTTGCTGTTTGGTCCCTGAAACCTCACCCCTGAGGATACCGGCACAAAGGACAGAAGGTCCAGGCTGGCCAAGCACCTAATGGCATCCTCCCCTCCATACACCACAATTTCTATGCTGTTGCCTGTATATCCAGAGGTGGTGGTAGAAGGATGGTGTGATGGCCCTCCCCCCCTTGGATGAGGAGAGCGTCCTATGGGACACTTAATCCTTCTCCACCCAGCAGGTCCCTGATAACACAGGATCATTCCTGAACCTGGGTCACCAGCAAAGTGTATATTTTTGGGGGATCTTTTTCTCCTCTCGTCTGTAAGCCATAACCCCTTCAGGTCTGACCCTTTCAGCCCCCCTCATCCAGCTTCTTGCAGACTTGCCTTTTAATCCCCTTCTTCCCCATGACTTTCCAAAGTGGCAGGGTGGCACAATGTCCATGGAAATGGATCCTCAGTCGGTGGCAAGGGCCACATCGCCAGTATGGAACCTGCCAAGGGTAGGACCTTCATCCCACTGCAAGACACAGATTTACCACTGCTTTTCTCCTGTGGAACTCCAATGCTAGTGTATGTACACTGAGCATGTGGAGGGTGTCGCCGTCCCTCCCGATGTCTCTGTCACTCCGAGTGCACTGCCACCCATGGTTACCCAGGTGGTAGTAGTACACCAATGCCAACTACCCTCTCCCACTCTCAGAGGAGAGCGTCCTCTAGGAGACTCAATCCTCCTCACCCAGCTGGCCCCCAGCAACCCAGGTTCACTTCCAAATATGGGTCACCGGCATCGCAAACAATAGCACTACCGCTGCACCAAAGTATTTTTGTTTGTGCTCCAGCGTTTTCTGTTTGTTCACTACACACTGATACAGCTATACACAGTGCTAGCTCATGCTGCAGTTCATGGTGTGACTGTTTCTTTGCAGTGTCTCCCCCACCGTGGTTTTTCTACGTACGCATTTGTTTGGTGATGGTGGTCAGCCCTTTATCCAGTGCGTGGGTCTCACGTTGATTTGCTCTGTTGAAGTCCTGAAGTGGAAAAATTAATTAAGGTTGCTAAGTGGAGTCTGGAGCTAAAGCAGAGTTAAAAAAAAGGATGAAAAATTTTTGAGATTATGGTCTCATTTACAAATGTATCCTATAGTCTAAAACAGGAAGACTGCGGGCTTAAATCCCACCAGAGCCACTGGCACACTGTGTAACCTTGAGCATGTCAGCTGGTCGCCTACTGCTTCTCTCCATCCCAGCTGCAACACAGGTATAAGCAGGACTCCTCCACCCCCCCCCCATCCCCACCCACCCCCAAAGCAAATAAGATGTTGCACCTCAAGGCTGGTCTGGGCAGCTACCACAGAACAAAGGAAAATTCCCACAGCAATATTTTGGGTGTTTGCTGCTCCCACTTGAAGTCAACAGAAGCAAAAACAGACATGTCTGGGCACGAGGACAAAATGTCACAGCTGTCACAGTGGTCTGCTGCTGCTGCTGCTTAAATGTTCAGGGAGGAGAAGTTGAGAAGATGGGTGTGGAGCTTGAAGAAATCACTAAAATCACAATGCTGTGGGTATTCTGGGAAAGACTTGAATGTTTTTACACCCACCTCTGAGGACTTTCAGGACAAGAAAGTAAACGGAGCCTCACATTATGCAACAGTACATCTGTCAGAACCCACACACACACATCCACCACACTCATATCATTAAGTCTCTGAAAATAGTATCATGTTACAATGTTTAGACTAGAAACGAAAGGCTAAACAAGGAAACTAGTCGTACAAACAGACTGCAATATACTAGATTCTGAATCGCCCAAGACAAAGCATGTTTGCTACACTCCGCATACTCCCCATGCACACAAAAAAGTATTGTAAATCCACTGTGAAAGAAATCCTAATGAAATACCCTACTTGCATAGAGGGGTAAATACCCCTGCTAATGTGATCTTGCTTACCCACCACTAGAATGTTTATTTTATTTATCTATTCATTTGTTAACCTGGTGGGTGTACTGGTCCCTGGGACCGTTTTCAGGCACGACCTGGGCCATCAAGATGGCTAATAACAGATACTGGCAAGAGTACATACAGGCAAGGCAAGTAAAATATATAGGACAAGATGCAATTGGAGAAAAAAAAAAAACAAAGACGGGGAAATATGTCAAAAAAAAAAAAAAGTACAGGCCATGACGCAATTTACATGAAAAACAAAATAATGCATAAAATTTATAAAAATATACACTTATCAATGTGGACTCTTGTGGCACATCTTTAAAATTCTGCAGCCCCAGCTGTCCTAGGGAAAACTTTATAAACCAGGAAAAACGATTCAGAATCATTTCCATGGATAGTCTATATTTTCTGTATTATGCAGTGGAAAGGGTCCTTAGGGAACTAACGGTGCTAAACGTAGACAAGGCAATGAGGCCAGATGATGTGCACCCCAGGATACTGAGGGAACTCAGAGAGGAGCTGGCAGCACCTCTGACATTCCTGTTCAACCTGTCATTTGAAATGGAGGTGGTGCTGGGGGACTGGAGGAGGGCATATGTGGTCACTCTACACAAGAGTGGGAATAGGGAGGAGGCAGGAAACTATAAGCCTGTCAGTTTAACATCAGTGGTGGGTAGCCAGACCATCGGAACAATGGTTGGATTTCCGCTTGCAACGCTGGCGGCCCAGGTTCGGGAGCGGACCTGGGAGTCAGAGAGGGGCCAGCCGGAGGGATGATGTCTGATTGACCGATGGACCGCTCAGCTCCTCTGGGGAGGGGGGCACACTGGCTCAGGGGTGGTCTAGCCCGATACCTGCACCAGAGGGGAAAGAGTGATGGATGCCAGTGTAAGCTGTGGCGTAGTTGCACTCATGCTCTGGGAGGCCGTACATAGAAAAATGCCTCTCCCAGTGTGACATCAATGCGAGGGCCTGATAGTGGGTCCTCACCTGCCTGCGGCTGCAGTACCACCCTGGATTCCAGTGAAGACTTGATTCTTCTAGGAAGGGGGTTAAGGAAGGAGCTCCCCCCACCCTGTACCCACCTGGGGGATAAGCCAGAGCTCCATGGGGAGGTCTTCAGTAGGAAGAGGCAGCCAGGGCAGGTAGTTGGGTGACAGTGCTGAGTTGGAGTGGAGCGTAAAAACAGAAAATAAAAAAATTTTAAAAATCAGTGGCGGGTAAGGTAATGGAATCACCATTAAAGGAAAGGATTAGTGAATACCTTGTCGCCAGTGGACTTCAGGATCTGAGGCAGCATGGCTTCACAGGGGGGAGGTTGTGCCAGACTAACCTGATCCAGTTTTTTGACTGGGTAACCAGGGAAGTGGATCAGGGAAGGGCAGTGGACGTGGCCTACCTAGATTTCAGCGAGGCCTTTGAAACCGTCCCACATAGAAGATTGATAAACAAGCTGAGGAGACTAGGAGTGGTACTAAAGTTGTTAAATGGGTAGAGAGCTGGCCGAGCAATAGGACTCAGAGGGTGGTGGTAAATGGGACTCACTCTGGAATAGGCAAAGTGACCAGTGGGGTGCCACAGGGATCAGTACTAGGCCCAGTCCTCTTCATTGTCTTTATTAGTGACTTTACTGGAGGAATGGAGGGCAAGGTTTGCCTCTTCATGGATGACACGAAACTCTGTAACAGAGTGGACACACTGGGGGGGGGGACAGAATGAGGAGGGATCTAAAAAATCTGGAAGAATGATCAAGAAATTGGCAGTTGGGTTTCAACACAAAAAAGTGCAAAATAATGCATATGGGGCACAAAAACCTGAGGATAACATACAAACTGGAGGGGGGGCACTGACAGACACAGATCAGGATAGGGACATGGGGTTATCATTACAGATTACCTAAAGGTTGCAAAACAGTGTGACAAGGCAGTGGGGAAAGCTAGCCAGATGTTGGGATGCATTGGCAGGGGCATCACCAGCAGAAGGAAGGAGGGAGGGAGGTAATAATACCCCTGCACAGATCATTGGTGAAACCGCACCTTGAATACTGCTTCCAGTTCTGGAGGCTCTGTCTTCAAAAGGACATAGGTAGGATGGAGGCAGCTCAGTGGAGGACAACCAAAATGGTACAGGGAATGCATCTGAAAACCTATGAGGAAAGGCTAAGGGAATTGAACATGTACTCCCTGGAGGACAGGAGGAGGAGGAGGAGGGGGGATATGATAGAAACATGCAAATACCTCACAAGGAAAAACAAGGTACAGGAGGGCAGCATTTTTCAAAGGAAAAGATGCTGAAGAACGAGGGTTCATGCTATGAAATTAGAAGGGGGGAGGTTCAGAGGAAATGTAAGGAAGCACTTCTTCACTATAAGAGTGGTAGACGAGTGGAATAGCCTGCCTGCAGAGGTGGTGGGGTCGGAAACAGTTACAGGATTCAAGAAGCATGGGATAGGCATAGAGGGATCTTGGAAGTAAAAAGGGGAAGGGGAGAGGAACCGGAGGCAAAGTAGGGTCTGCAGTGTTACAGTAAGATAAAGGAGACTATAGGGCAGGCTGAGTAGGCCTTGAGGCCCTTATCTCCAGACACCTTCTATGTTTCTATGTTGCCTTTTTTTTCTTTATACGCTTGTAAATAAGTATGAAACTAGGATCAATCCATCACATGATTTCCAAAACTGAGTGGTGTCACACATACCTCTCAACCTATTGCCTCACAATTCAGAAACAAGACAAAAAAAAACAGTGAGAAAGGCCACAGCCAGGGACACATCTAAACAAATGGTTAGATCAGTTCAAAAGTTGTTTATAACATTTAGGTGTTTGAGAAAAGCATTGAAGCTGTTTATAACATTTAGGTGTTTCAGAAAAGCATTTTCTTTTTTTCGATTGAGCTTTTTATCCTTTGTTGCCGTCCTCCCAGTCCTCGGGTCTGGGGGCTCATCCTCATGGTGACCACCCCAACCCCCAACCTCAGCAAGCCTCCCACCCGTCTCCTGGATGCTGAATGCATAGCACAGGGTCCCAGGCGGCCACCAGCTGTCATCACCACAGTGGCGTAGTTTTTACCCCATTTTATTTCCTCCACCTCCCCTGACATCGAGTTTGGCCTCTGCCAGCCTCAGACATCACAGTGCACACTCCTGAGAGTGCTGCTTCTCCCAAGAGGGTCCGTCCCCTGGCACCACCACAGGGAACCACTGTAAAGCCATGTACCAGTCGTGTTGCCCCTCCCCAGGCTGGCTTGTGCTGAGGTCAGCAGCACTCCTTGACCCTTGACCCTTGCCGCACTTGATCCTGGCTCCCTGAGTCTCCTCCGGAACCCGGCCCCCTGGTACTGAAGCACAACGCCCTTCCGCCAGATCATTGGGCAGTCCCAGGAAAAGCATTATCTGAAGGAGATCTAGACTGTAACACTTCTATCTGGCCTTCCTTTATGAGTCAATTTCCTATTCCTCACTGACAAAAATGTCAAATTTAGGAGGGGCCAAGAAAATGTCTGATACATAATCAGGGACACTTCGGAAGTACGATGTCACAAGCAGAGGACTGTGATGTCAGGTGTAGACCTGCAGCTAAAACAGAGCAGTTGTGATGGACAGTGATACAGTTCCCAACTGCCTCAGTTTCTGTTTACCCACTGTTGAGTAGACGCTGTCTCTAGCTGAGGAATGCTTCTAGCCTGCAAGTGTTCAAGTTGTTCCTGCCACCTTAGACCCCACCCCCACCCCCAATATTTGTTTTGGTCCTGTATCCACTTTCCCTGTCCATGATCATGTCACGTACCTCTGCTCTTGCTCTTTATATGCTGTGACCTCACTTTAATAGCTTACTTTGAGTACTGTTTGGATTTACTTAAAGGTGTAACATTACCTTATGGGCTTCATAGCCCATTACCCTGCTGCGGCGATAGTCCGTGGGTGGTAAAATGTTAAAATTTAATGCAGTCCTGTTAGAGAGGAAAGGGACCGTAACCCTGGCTGAACTGCCTGCAAGCCGATCCTTTCCAACTTCCTGGTCTACTTACCATGCATACGTGCTCGGACGTTTTGTGACGTTCTACCAGGGAGAGTGCGGGGGTGCGCCCCATTGAATCCTATGGGGATGATTTTAAAGCCATTACTATGCATATTTAAGCTACCTTTCACACAAATGAAAGCCACCACTCAACTAATAGGGCCCCTATTAGTTGAGCGGTGGCTTTCATTTGTGTGAAAGGTAGCTTAAATGTGCATAGTAATGGTTTTAAAATCATCCCCATAAGATTCAATGGGGCGCACTCCCACGCTCTCCCTGGTAGGATGTCACTAAAGGTCGGGGCACAGTAAGCAGACCAGGAAGTTGGAAGGGATCAGCTAGCAGGCAGTACAGCAAGGGTTATGATCCCTTTCCTCTCTAACAGGACTGCATTAAATTTTAACATTTTACCACCCACGACTATCGCCGTGGCAGGGTAACGGGTTATGAAGCCCATAACTGTAAGCACCAGATTTTACAACTTTACTTTAGCCTTTACAGTTTGTTTTTTGCCTTGCCTTTTGTACCTTCTTCCCCTTGTTCCTGCCAACCCGCTTCCTGAACCCTTTCTGTACCTCTCCCGACCCCACCTCTCAGCACTGGTTTCAGCATCCTGTTATCCAGATTCCCTGCACGTTTCGAATTTACCATATTCGCACTATTGCTTTCGATTTTGTACGCTATTTATGTGGCACCCAGTCACAATGTTTGGCATTACTGTTTGTACTACTCTCGATTTGTGTACTTTGTCTTACTGTACTTGTAATTTCACTATAACCTGGTTTGTATTTATTTGTTATTGTACTCTGCCCTCCCCTTCCTGCAGGCCGCACCTGGTACCAAGCCTTGGCTCAGTGTGCCTCTCCCAGTCACCAGTTTTCAAATAAATAAAATATTTTCACCTGTATGTAACTATTCCTGCTGGACTATGTTAACCTGTTGACTGATCGAGCTTGCTGTGCTTTGAGTTCTTCTGTGTCTATCTACTGTCTGGCCAGTACCTACCCCCAAATATCCCTCTATTGTCATCTGTAGAGATGTGCGAAGTCCACAAAATTCATTCCGGAAGGTAATTTGTGGATTTCACAGAGCAATTTTGTGAGATTCGCAGCCCTGAATTTCGCGGATAATGCCACAAAATGTGAAATTTTGCTCACAAATTTTGTGTTTTCTCCTGAAATTCATACCTCATGGTACCAAACTTCGAATTTCGGCAAAGGTTTTGGGCGAATTGCTCGAATCGAGGTTCCAAAGTTTTTCCAAAACTCCACGAATTCCGCGAAGCACAAATTTTTGGCACTTCCTTCAAAGATCACAGGTGAAGTTTAACTTCACAACATCTCTAGTCATCTGTGCTGTGTGCCCTAACAAACAAAATGGGTTTGGTGTGCGAGTTCTGCTGGGCCACTGTTTACTTCACTCCCTGGACCTCTGTGGTGTGTTGCCTCCGAAGTGACTGCTGACACCTAAATGTGCTTATCGTGGGGATTATTTTAATTCTACTACATTTTAAATAGTGACTGTAGTGTTTTGCATCCATTGGCACCATCACTAAGTGTTTGTATAGAGTGACATTTGACTCCCTGATACAAGGAAGCAGAGCTCCCCCAGTCTCCATCAATAGTAAGCAGTTATTCCTTTAATTTTCTGCCTTTCAATTATGGATCAAATTGGAGACATGCTGGAACTGCTTCTAAAAGATGGCTCTTTTACACATTGCATTAGATGTGTCATGTACACTAGAGGTTCAATCCTTAGAAATGACTCTTCTCCTATTTATACAAAATGCTCCCATTTAGCGGCACTTCAGAAGGAAATTGATACTCTAAAAATTGACTTACAAAATGCTCTTGAAATTAACAAGATTGAGAGATTTGTCAGCAGAACTGAAGCTGAGAACTTGTTTACAAAAACTGCACAACCAGAAAATAGAATACGTTCTCGTAAACGTGAGAACCCACTAACAACCCTTGCACCAACAAACAAAAAGTGAAAAGATGTAGAAAAGAGTAAATAGATGAGCGATGTTCAGTTACCCAACAACCACACAAGAAGTATAGAAGAGCACTAGCAGCCAGGGAAAACTCCCATACCGATTCATAATAGATACTCCCCACTTGAATTGATAATAGAACCAGAAACATCTTCTATGCCTATTCCTGTGACATAGGAACCCCACTCAGACAGCCAAGTCACCAGTAAAAATAATTCTTTGCCTCCCCCAAAAATTGTGATAGGTGACTCAATTATCAGATTCACGAATAGCTGCATTTGCAGGAATGATAAATTAAACACTGCAGTCACATGTTTACCTGGGGCAAGGATTGCAGACACAGATAGGGGTGCAAATGAGGCCAGCCCATTGGCACAGGGGTTGGATTTCCGCCTGCAACACTGGCACCCCAGGTTCGAATCCAGACTTGGGACATCAGAGGGCCATTTGGGGATGGGGGAATTGAGTGTCCTATGGATTGCTCTCCTCCTCCGGGGGGGGCATGAAGAGCATCCAGTACGCATTTAACCTGTGGTGGAGGCCTGGGGTCATAGCAAGCTGACGCCTTAGTACATTGTGGGAGGCATGCCAGACGATGGTGCTTTGACTCCACTACTTCACTGCACACCATACCTCCCATTGTGGTTTCCAGCATTCAAAAAAAAATGACGGTCCCCCAGAATGATGCCTCACTCCACGGTTGCTCCCGCTGCCCTTTTACTTCCACTGGGGGGGTCCCACTTCTGTGGCCCTTCCCTGGGGGTAAGCCAAGGCTTGCCATTTCACATTCATTGAGAGAGGGTGCCCACCCAGCAACCCCACCCAGGAGAGTAAACCTGGGCATGGGGGGGTTAAGTGGGGCAGGGGCAGAGCTCTCAGGCAGGGAATAGGTGATCCAGCACCAAAAAAAATAGGGGTGTAGATAAACTGAACATCCCATCTAATTCTTCCATCATTCTACACATAGGTAGCAGCTGATGTTGGTAAAAGCCATGAAAAGGGCATTTCTTGTGAACTTCTAAATATAAGTGCTAAACTACAGGCAAGAGGGTGCAAGGTTGCTATATCCGGTATTCTCCCTATTCTGAAAGCACATCCTGAAAAAAATCTAACTATTAACAGAATTAATACCAGGTTATCAAACTGGTGTAGAAATAAAAATATAAGGTTTATTAACAACTGGAGCCGTTTCAAACAAAAAAATGAATTATTCTCAAAGGATGGAGTTCATTTAAAGAGGGAATACAGTCAAAATACCTGGCATCAATAAATTTCAGAATTTGGATCAGCATATCCTCAATCAGCCTCATGCCAAAAATGAGATCTTTAAATTACTTTGTTTAAAAGTTACAAGTCATTTATAACCCTAAATTCACTGCCTGTTCAAAAAGGCCAGGTTCAGTGAATAGCTGATGATGATGTCATCTCCTGAACTCACAGTCTAGTCCCCCCTGTCAGCAAGCTTATAGAACCTGTTTTTTCAAAGGTTGGAGTTCATGTGCAATAGTTTTCACAAGTAAAACATGCAGCAACATTCAAAAAACATTGCTATAAAAACTGTGTGTTCCAGGTTTCGTAAAAACGTTGACAAATGTGTATTTCTTATTTATTTTGGTGCCTTTATGTTGTGCTCCTTTTCTCCAGTGTTGCTGAATCATAGCACACTGCAGTGAGGTTTAGTTTCAGTTTCAGTTTATTTTTTATACTGGAAAAGTATGTGAACAAAATTTCCTGTTTTCACTGGTGAGGTTTGCAGACAGAATAATTTTCTGATGTGGTGGAAGGCTGTGATCATTCACACCTGTGATTCAACTGAGGTGATTTCTCAGGATGGCACTTTAACCCTTAGGCTGCCAGAAGATTTAGAACACATAGGTTTTTAGGACAAGATATTATGTCGGCGGCAGGCCAAGGGTTAAAACAATCCTACCTCCCTGTAAATGGGGGTGGGAGAGGTAATGCAGTTTTTACGACTGTGGGCGGAGCCAACAGTATTATTGCATGTACAAAAGGAGTGATGTCATGTTTTCTGTCCATGGAACTGACTGAAGGTGTAAATAGTCTCCTCCGCCTTACGCTCCTCCAAGAAATGTTTTCCGCCCTCAAATTAATATGCTTTCATGTTAGTCAATGGTTGCAAGGTACTATTTTCTTTCTTAAATGGGTGGTACAAGAACTGGAACCTGAGTTGTGGGAAGCAGCACTGTTTTTTTGGGCGGAAGTACGATCCAACCCACCTCCACCAAGAAGCTCCTAAAGATCCAGCCCACTTTTTTTATTCATGTGGAAGGGGCATGAGGTGGATCTATCATGCTGAAAGAAGAACAAGTCTGTGGAGTCCCTGCATTTTGTTAAGGACTAGGAGAACAGATAATACTTAATGCCTTCCAACTGACTTAAACACCCTTGGAACAAATGATTATCAGAGTCACCTGGTGTCTCAAAAGGAAATACTCAGCTTTCAGGTTTTTCTTAAACATTTATATACTAAAAACAAAGTTCAGCTTTGGGATTAACAATATTTGTTTACCATATTCTATCTATATATACATATAGTTTGTCTTTTTAGTAGTTTCAAACCCTGAAAGCATTGGTATTGGTAATGCATTTAAAAATACATTTTTAATTGTCTTTACAGATAAATCATGCAGGTTCATGTACTTGGTAAACACAGTCTGTGATGAAGTGTATTTTACTTTTTTTCCTGGCTCAGTTCCTATCAGTGAAAAGAAAGACTAGAACAACTATCAGAGCTGCCACCCCCCTGGACAAGCTATTTATCACTCGTTTACACAAATGTAATTTCACATTTTTACCGTGAGGGAAGCAAGAAGATGAGCCAGCATGGTTAACAAAAACATTCATTGACACCTTAGGAGGGTTTTTTCAAACATTCCTGGTGAGTTTATACTCCTTGGAACCTGTTATTCCAGTTTCTGTGCCTGTGTGTGTATAGGAAGCTTTAGAGTACTATTTTTCTTCTGGCTTGAGGAGTTAATTGAGACCACAGAAAGTTAATTCATTATCTTATGGGAGTCATTCTGTGTCAGATTACCAATGGATAGTACAGACATCATAGAAAGCTATTAGAAGTAGAATAGGTTAAACACTTCCTGGAACTAATCTCCAGGCCCTTGGGTCCCCTTAATAATATCTGTTTTAAATATCTGAGATTTTGTTTCTGCCTTATAATCAAGAATTTTTGATTTGATTCTTTCTTTACTTTTCCTAGTTGTATTCCCCAATGTCTGTCTACTCTGACTTGCTGTTGTGCTTCTAGGTCTTTTATTTTTATTTCTAGTTCATCTAGTTCATTTTGTTTATGTAGTCATTCCCTCTTCCGTATTGAGGCTATTTCTATTATTTTCCCCATTACCATGGCTTTTATTGTGTCCCATAAAACCCCCAGGATTTGCATCTTGTATATTATTATCTATGATTGCCTGTTTTAGATGATCCTTTATTTGCTTTTGAATATTCTTATGTTGTAGCAGGGAAATGTTTAGCCTCCAAAATGAGGTTTTCCTGAGGGTCTATAGCCATCTCTTCTGCTTAACCTTATAAGGATTGCAAATTGCTGCCCTAACCAGCACTTTGTCCTCTCATGATTTAAAAACAGGCAAAACCCACCCCTCTCATTTCAGCCCACTACATTCCTAACCAGGAATACCATAGGTGGGGTAGATATCTGGATGCCCAGTCAAGCACTCAAATGGATAATAATAGGTTAGTGGGAAGAGTCTGCCTTTATACTAGATCCACAGAAAGTTTATGGTGTAAAGAGCTGCTCCCTGGAAAATGACCTGGTTTTGGGGGTGGAGGTCGCCACAAGTGGAATGGGACTTCACGGATGGGGGAGCACATAACAGCAGAAGTGGCATGTTGGCATTAAAAGCTTAGTGATATGGATGTAGAAGCACCGGTATTTAAGCATAATTTTGGTAGAGGATTAATTATGACGGGGGGGAGAGTGAGTCTTGGTATTTTAAACATAATGATTTTCTAAAACTTCAGCCTTCAATGGGTTAGACTTTGTAGCCATCTGTACAGTATATCACTAAGCCGCATGCAGTGGGGTATGGCTAAAACCCAGATCACCAGACCCAGGCCAGAGCTGTAAAATCTGGACTAGGCACAGCTTGAGCAAATATTGCTGATCCGGTGGAGCAGCAATAAAAGATAAACTATGCAATACCCTCAATAACACACCTACCCCAGTTTACACTTACCTGATGCCCATGTTTAGACCTTATATAACAATATCTTCCTTCAAGAGAACAACTTGTAATGAAATGTGGCATTTGGGCATATGCACGTTTATATTATATAAATTGTGTGTGTGAACTGTATATTAGTCTCTAAAAACCAAAAACAATTAAATACATCAAATGTCTTCAAAACCTTGTCTCAACATTGTGTTTATCTTCTACATTGACACAACATATAGTTGTTTCAGCAGTGTTTTCAGTTAGGGTACAGTACCTTCATGTATATGATGGCCTGATTCTGTTGAGTTGATTGCTATAACAGTGCATAGAATAAATTTAAAAACATATAGGTAACTGTAATACAGATGGTGGCATTATTTTTAATTATACAATGGCAAGGAAAAATGTAAGAAGTTGATTGGCTGCTGACCCATTGAAACAGTGATGTTATTACACAGTAACATCACCTTAGCTTTGGATTTGGATAAATCCTTGCATTTTCACTTAAGAAATATTTTTCCACACTAACAAAAACATCCTTTAAAATGTATTTTTTATTCTATATATAACAACAAACCATTGTATAATTGCAATAAGGCACTCCAGGGTGTGTGTTATCATCTAATAACATCACTCCTGGGGTGGTGGAAGCACTCAGCTTCGCCTCTGCTTAAATATGCCCTTTCTCAATGTACTGTACTTTGATTCGGTTAGTGTATGCAACAGCCTTCATGTGAACACTCTGGGTTTCTCTTTGACTCCTGATGTCTATTTGCTTTAGCTATTGTATATTGTTTGAGCTGCTTTAATCTTCTTGATGTGGTGCCTGTGTAAATGAGTGTCTGACTCAAAAGTTTGTAAATCTAATAGTTTTTAAATAAATAAATACATAAATGTTTAAGCCCATGAAACACCCTTATCTAGTTAATGCATTCACAGTCATAGTGGCTCTGCCAGAGCTTGTTAAACCTAACTATCAGTTTCTATGCAGTAGCCAACCCAGCCAACCTAGGGCCAGATATTCAAAACTTTGCCCCAGGCAAAATTAGCACTGAAAGGCAGCCAAAATTAGACCAGAATCATTTGCATGCCATAGTCAAAGGAATAGACTTGGGGCTAAATGAGTTGAATATAGCATGCAAATGAAGGCATGCAAACAGGGCTGAGAGTGCAGTGCAACAGTAGCTCAGCAAATAAGACAGCACTGAATATTGCAACCGAGAGCAGTGCAAACTGCAACAGTGGCCCAGTGCACACAGAGGTGGAGTGAGGTAAGGCTGAACAATGTGGGCAACGTGTGTGCTAGCAAAGCAGTGGAGCACAACAGCAGCAAACAACAGTGCAGGCCAAATACTGTAGAACCATGTAATGGAACATTACACTATTGCATGGCGCTGACATGTTTGTCCGGCACTGACAAGTTTGCCCGATGCAATCCTGTTTGCCCATGACTAAAGTCTGCTATATTCAAAGCTGCATTGCAAATGAGCCTACTCAGGCAATTCATGGGCAAACAGCCACATTTGCATCTCATTACAGCCTGATTAGCATGTGGATTGCCCAGTGCTATAACATGGTGCCTACAGCTTCCACCTGTAGATCTGACTGGAATTACAGGTCAGTAGCCATGTTTCTTTCTGTACTCGCAGCTCCACCTGTAGGTCTGACTGGTATTACAGGTTGGTTGCCACATTCTTTGTGTGCTCACAGCTCACAGGACATTAGCTGCAGTCTTGGTTTGGACACAGATGCAAAGACTAGTATATGGCCCAGGGGAGTAGCACTACAGGAATGGGTGGTCGTGCTGCATGCCAGAGGCAAATCATTTTTCCTCCATCGGTGTTTATCAGATGATACAGTACCATAGTAGGCGATACTGTGAGGTACACAGCAAAGCCTATGGTGTGTCAGGCAACAGTGACTGGTGCTATCCACACAGTGACATGCACTGTTAGACGGTGTGGTCTGACAGTGGACACCACAGTCATACTGTCCTGTGACCCTCACATGCTGCACCAGTGGCATGGGATCCCCACACAACCATACACATGGCTGTCCATGTGTGCAGGGATCCTGGACAGGTGTAGGGTATGTGCTCCGGGGGGGGCACACATACCATCGCACTGGCACACTGCTGTCAGAAGCTGTCCCATCAGTGGAACATGTGCACTGCATGGATGTCCCCAGCCATGTGGCAGCACCTATTATGTGGTGCTGCCTGGCCATCTGTACACCCTCCCCTCAACACACTCCATTCCCCCAGTGCAGCATGTGTCTGCTGGACTGTGTTGGTGTACCCCAGTGGGGGAACTGGAGGTGTGTGCTGCATGGACGCACTGCCATGGTGTCCACTGGGTGCTGGGGCACCCACTTGTACCTGGCAGGGTTAAGACCGGTGCCAGATGACGGCGACATGGGCGATGTCATCTGTGTGCAGCATGTCTCTGCCATGTATGTGTTCTGTTTATTGCTTTTTATCACCTTGTTCGCCAGGTAAGCACACTGGGCCAAAGCCCAGTGTCAGGAATGACCCAGAGACACTAACTGTGTGGCTGAGATGCAACAGTGTACAATAAAGACATACAATGCACAACAACACATAATACACAAGTATCACAATAGGTACACATTACAAAACATTACAATAACATACAAATAGTCTGTTGCTGCAAGTGGTGTTCTAGCTCAGTTGTAACATTTACACGAGTGTTCACGTCACAGCACTGTTGGGGTATTGCATGCCACAGTTTGTGTGCTTGTGCGTATGGAGTGGCCCAGGGCGGCCGTCCACCCACACTGTCTCCTCATTGGATGCATACAGCCTTGTTCCCTGTTGCTGTTGTGTCCATGTGCCCCCATCCTGGGTTTGCCCAGCATTAAGACCACCTTTTCATGGGTGGTAATTTTCACCATGCTACATGTTGTGCTAATGTACATTGCACGGCATTATACTTTTGAATATACTGTTGCGCCTGTATGCATGTCCCGCCCCTCACTTTGCACCATGCATACATTATCTCATAGCTTTGGTGCTATCACATTGCACTGACACTATCTGGCCTTTTGAATATAGTACTCCAGCGCAAATGTGGCGCAATCGTAGGACAATCGATTTGTGCCAGGAGCAAAGTTTTGAATATCTGGCCCCTGGTGTTTTCTCCCTGACAGGCTGTTACTTAACCTACATTCAGACTCATTTATGTTGTATGCCACATTAAAATGATAATTTTACCAGGGCTAACACTTCCACCACTAGCAGGAATTAACACAGATTAGGCCCCTGTTAAAAAGCACGTTTTGGCCGACCTGGTGGCATAGAGGGTTTAGGTGCTGGCGCCTTACCTCGACCCACGCTGGCGACCCGGATTCAGGAAGGACTCGGGTTGATGAGGGTCAGCAGGGAAGGATAAGGATCGAGTGTCCGTAGGACTGCTCTCCTATCCTGAGGTGGGTTTGGGAACAGTTTCGCTTGGTAGTGGCCCCCAGTGGAGACTGGAGGCACTACATGAGTGCCGTACAGGGGGAATTTAGAAAAAGTGGAAATACCGCTCGTTGACCGCCGGATGACGGTTCTCTGTACCCGACACCTCCGGTGCCTTCCTGGGGCCTCCTTCTCCTCAGCAGCATCCCTGGCCCTAATTAGTGTGTGCCGGGGCTGTCTTCCCCCCCCCGGTGCCTTCCCCCTCGGAGGAGAGGCACCCGACCAGCAAAGGGATACATCGGGATATCCCAGGGATTGGCTGTGATGTGAGGAGTTAGACGGGGCTTGGGTAAGGACAGTAGAGCTTGAGGGGACTTGTGGAGCCCGAAGGAGTGGGGATCACTGAGTACGACAGGGCAAATAAAGAAGATAATACAAAAAAAAAAGCACCTTTCATGATGGACCAAAAAGTTACATCTTGTAGTCATTATATGCAATACTAGACCTGAAAAAGTGTGTACATTTGTTATTTTTGGCCAAGGTTTACTCTGCCTTCCATAATTTGGATTTGTTTTTGAGCCCTGCTGCACTTGCCTTTGCTGTTCAGCTGGCGGACTTCTGGCTCCCGATGGCATCAGTGTATGGCAGAGGACTGACTCATACTGTGTAGTACAGTGCAGTCAAAGCAATTTTACAAAGGAAAACTACCAGTACTCAATGTACATACTATGTTCCCCCTTCCCCAATACACCTTGTTAGCAATGCATTATGCCACAATTCGAATGCCTTGTCAGTATATTTTTTTTTTATAAAATTGACTTTCTTCTGCCTCAGTAACAAAGCATGGGGACTGAGAGAGGATAGAGTTGCTGTCAGCATCTTTCCCAGTCCTTTTGATTTTCATGCAAAAATTACCCTGTTTTGTGAAACACAGGACATAGAACTTATAAGAACAGGAGGCTGAGTTTCAACTGCTAGGAAAAGACATCTTATAAAACAGAGCAATATTTTGTTGAGTGATAGAGAGAGATTGAGATTTAGAGCACCTTTCCCAGTCCTTTTGACTTTCATGCATATATTACCCTTCTTGCACTGATTCTGGAATTGCATTTCATTCATTTTGCAGAATGCAAAAACTAACTGCAGAGGACAGTAATGAAATACAATTCCAGAATCAATGCAAGAAGGGGTAATTTATGCATGAAAGTCAAAAAGATTGTGAAAGATGCTCTTTAAAACGTGTTATAAAGCAGACACTAACAAACAGCAGTAAAGTTATCAACATTATGCAACATTAGTAGCAATGCAACTTCCTAACAGACACAGTAGAGTAGCACCCCAAATGGTATCAGCAGCGTGGAGGCATTCTGACTCAGCATTCAGCAATCCTGAAGAAATGAACCACATCAAAAAGGCATTAAAAATATGAATTTGTCAGCTTTGTTCCATGATCTGAAATACACATAGTTGTTATAGAATTTTTTTTTTTTTTGAATGTTGCTGCCTCTTTTTCTTGTAAAATCCACTGCATATTATTTTTAAACTTTGGAGAAACAGGTCTTGTAAGCTTGCTGACAGGAAAGACTACACTGTGAGTTCTGGAGATGCCATCAGCAGCAGCTCTTCACTGAAACTGGCTTTTTTGAACAGGTAGTGAAATCAGGGTTACAAAATAGCCCATAACTTTAAAATGAAGTAACACAGAAACCTAATTTTTGGTATATGATTTATTGGGGGTATGCTTATTCTAATTCTGCAAAGCAGCACTTTTGACCAGAGTCACTCTTTAAATAAATTGGGGGCTAACATATTAGGACTAAACTTTGAACAATGCTTCATCTATTTTGATTTAAATTAAATAAGATGGAGAAACATTTAACAGGTACCAATCCTATTACACCTCCTCGTACGAAAAAATTCCATCATGATATAAGGTTAAAAAAAGCTAAGCTTTATGCTATAAAATGGTAGAAGCTTGAATAATAAATTTGATGAATTACAAGCTTTTGTAGCAGTCAATAATACTGACATCATAGCTGTTACAGAAGCATGGTGGGATGATAATATGGCATGAGATACCACATTAGAAGGATACAATCTTTATAAATGTAATAGAAAAAATAGGAAAAGTGGGGGTGTAACACTTTTTGTGAAAAATGGCTTTACCTCAATAGAAGTCTCAGACAGAATTAAACATAACCCCTCTACTACTGAAACTACCTGGATTAAATGGATTAACCACCAAGCCACCCCTTTAAATTGAGGTGTTTGTTATCATCCACCTTATTGTTCTGTGGATACATATAATAAGCTGCTATCTGAAATAGAGGCTGCAGGACAATTGACTTCATTACTATGGGCAATTTCAATGTGGGGGAAATAAACTGGGGAAACAACTTTGCTTCTAGCATTTGTGGGAAAAAATATTCTCATTATATGAATGTTCTCAGTTAAGACAATGGGCTTGATTGTCAAAGGCTGATGCAGGGCTTGCACAAGCCCTACATCAAACCCTGTGCTGCGCCGGACACATTGGCACACTGTATGCCCGATTCTAAAAGGCCACGCGCATTTGCAACACTTTGCAAACCCTGTAGAAAGGTCAGTAAAGTTAGACCATAAAAAGCTGGTCTAACTCAGGGCATGTGGTGCACAGGACTGAGAATCTGACTGCTGGCCAGGGACTACAGTAAACCTATACGCCATGTGTTCAGTGTATCTGGGGCTTGGGGCAGTCTAAATCCTTTGAGAATTGAGCCCAATATGTCAATGTACCTATGAGAGGGGAAAGTATTTTAGACTTAGAACTTTGTTCTGATCATCTAGGGGTCAGTAACAGCAAAAATGGTCCACCTATGGCTAATCGTGATTACAATGTGATTTCCAAATACATCAAGAGTGCACAGAATATAATGGGAAAACATACACATATCTGTGCAACACAACAAATAAACAAAATTAGAAACAAACTCAGTAAACTAAATTGGAACAGAGTTCAAAAATAAATCCATCGAAGACAGTTGGCTTGTTAACAAAACTATAATCTTAAATCTATTCAATAAGTATATATCGGAGATACAAAAATATCAAAATAACAAGCTGAGACCGTGGCGGCTAAACAAAAGGATTAAAAAGTTATTAAACAAAAAGAACAAACTATACAGGGCTCATCTCAGTGTAGAGGATTCAGACATTAGGGAAGCTTTAATTTCTATCCAAAGGAGATGCAAAAGGGAAATAAGAAAGGCAAAAAGGGTTACTGAACAAATTGTTGCTTCAAATTCCAAGAAAGATAACTGCAAATTTTTCTATGCTTACATAAACTCCTTAAAAAAACCTTGTAAGATGGCCCAGTGGCGCTGAGGGCTGAGGCGCTGGACACCTTAACTCACACTATGCCGGTGACTCAATTTAGGTAATGACCTTGGGTCATCGGGGTGCCAGCATTGGGAGGGGTGGGAGCAGGATTGTACATTGGTTCTCCTCTCCTGGTCGGTGGGTCACCAGCTCATAGTCCTGCTGTTACCAGATGGAGGTCCAGTGACAGGCTTAGGTGGCAATGGAGCAACAAGTAGGGTGGAGCGCCCCATATAGGGTGTGACGCGTGCATGCTTCCACATGTGTACATCACGTCAGGGACATGAGGGCTTGCGGACTGGGAAGAAAAATGAAAAAAACATGCAAATTACCTATAGAAAAAAAAAACTTGCAATAAAGTAGAACCTATACTGAACAATGGAACTCTGTTATATGACAATACAAAAATGGTAAAAATACTTAATGAAAAATTTTGTGAGGTGTTCTGTCCCAAGGACAAATCTGTTTATCATTTAAACTCCTCACCCAGAGACAGATACTTCTCTTCAACAAAAAACATAAAAAATAAGATACTAAAATTAAAAGGAAAAACAACACCTGTTCTCGATCAAATTTCTGTACACATGTTGTATATTACAGCATGTCAGAATGTTTGTTGTATCCATTAAAAGATCTGTTTGAAGAGTCGGTAAATACTGGTACTGTGCCCAAGGATTGGAAAACAGCATATTTGCTGCCAGTTCATAAAAAGGGTTCTAAAATAAGATAAAATGAAATAAAAAACAAGACCCAAATAATTATAGACCAATTAGCCTTACATCCACTGTTTGTAAAATCTTAGAAAGTTTAAGTACATTATTACTAGCATAACTAATAATCTGGACCATGAACAACATGGATTCAGTATGGGAAACGGATGACAAAAGTGACCACATGATCCAATGTATACTGAATTCTTCTGATTGTATGGTTATACATAAACTTTGTGGCTTTTTGGCAACTTTACATTTATGAATTATGAATTATGAATCTCCCCCCTTCCTCTACCCCTCCATTCCTCCTCCCCCTCCCTCCCCTCTGTTTTCTCACCTTGTTCCCTCCCTCTACCACCCCCGTGGGTCTTTTCCTACATAAGCTGCACTGCAGCAGCTCCCTCCTTGCTCTTATTTTGCTCCTTCCACCCCCGCCCCCAATTCACCTCTATCCTTCTCTCCTCATAATCCCTTCCACCCCTCTTCAGACAAGGCCACTGGCTGCACTTGACACAATATTTATTTTGCTGTATTAATCTCTTGTTTATGTAATTACTTTCCTAATGTTGTACTACTTACTGAAAGCATTGTAATTTGTTATTCTTGTGACTTGACATGGAACCTGTGTAAAAGAGCCCTTGGCTCAAAGGTCTTTCCAATTTGTTAAATAAATAAAATGAATTAAGTGAAGTACATTCTTAAGGATAAGAAGGTGTATATCCCATATATGGTGTTTGCATAAAGTAGAAAATGCCTATAAAGATTTTTGGAGGCTTGTATATGTATTTATAATGTCTATAACAGTACTACATTACCCAAAGACTGCTTAGATGTTTAATGTAAGTGCATGTTTATTACATTTTAGGGATTTTCTTACAGACGTTATGATGTTTAGATAACATTGGATTTGAATTATATATATATATTTTTTTTTTTTACTAATTATTTTACCAGGTGAGACACACTAAGCTGAAAGCTTGTTTGCAGGTGCAACCTGGGAGCACAAGGAAGTTAAGTTTAATTGATTTTAAAATGTAGTACTACAACTCATGTTCGTAACTTATTATCATGGTTCTTTGTAAACTCTGCATTGTTGGTAATATTTTGTAATGGCTTGTAGCCAACCAATAAAATGAATTTGAATTTGAAGACGGGAAGAAGTACTACAACTAATCTGATTTGTTTCTAAGAAAAGATTAGTGATCTGTTGGACAGAAATGTGCCCTGTGATGTGGTTTATCTCAACTTTAGTAAGCTATTTGATCTGATGCCACACTGAGCTCATATGGAGAAAATCAAAAATATTAACCTAAACTATTCCATAATCTACTGGATAACTGAATGGTTGAGGGAGAGATCACAGAGAGTGATGGTCAATGGATATCTGTCAGAGGTGGGGACCCGCAGGGTTCTGTTTTGGGTCCTGTATTGTTTCAATTTTTTATTTCTGACCTGATGAAACATACAGTAAGCTGGTCAGTTAAATATGCAGATAAAGTCAAATTGGGAGCCCACGTGCACGTTTATCACATATTAGAGACCTTCAAAGTGACCTGGAAAAATGTTCTAGGTGGGTCAACTACTGGGGCATGACATTGAATATGGCAAAGTGCAAGGTCATGCACCTCAGTAAATGAAATCAGAGAACTACCTACATGCTGTGTGGGAGTGAACTTCATATCACTGATAATGAACTACAGCAGATCTAGGTATCAATATTTCTTATGCTCTTGGTAGCTCCAGCCAGGGAAACTCAGCCACTAAAAAAAACGATAAGGTAATTTGGGCAACTAAAAGAAACATTGTATACAGGGATGCAAAAGTTCTAATGCCCCTGTTCAGTGCCTATGCACGACCACATCTGGAATACATGTCTCAACTATGGTGTCCACACAAAAAGAGTGACCGTAATAATCTTGAAAAAGTGTAGAGAAAATTTACAAAAATGATTTCTGAAATGGAACACAGAACTTACAACGAAGGTCTTCAGCATCTGAACCTCACATAATTGGAGACAAGAAGACTAAGAGGAGATCTTTTAATGATGTACGCCATTGTAAATGACCCTTATTTGTTAACAGAGTTGGGCATAGACTTCAAAACATCCGATAGAGTTATCAGAAGACACCCTTTACAAATAGTTGGGAAAACATTTAAATCAGTAAAATGGAAATATTTCTATACACTAAGCACAGCTAACCCATGAAACCAGTTACCTCTTGAAATAATAATTAGTAAAACGAAAAGAGAATTTAAAAACAAACTTGATAGGTATATTTTATCTGGAGGAAAGCTCAGTTATTATTCAATGTAATGCTTCTATAGGAGCAATAATGGGCAACTTGCCTCTGGCCCCTTGACTTTCCTTAGCATGTTCCTCCTTAGTATGGCTGCTGCGGGCCTTCCCAGGACCCCCATGAAAACGAGATGCTGAAGCCCATTAGTCTATAGCTTTCTGTTTTATATATATATTTATACAATAGGGGTGAAGGAATAATAATTATTCAAATAAATACTGTTATTTTCATCCCAGTGGAATAAACAGGCTGATGACATAGACAGTATAGGTATAAATGTAAAATCATACATTTATACATATGGTAGATACATCATCAATGTTTATTCATGCAGTAATATGTCAGCATCCTCCTCCTCCCTACCAGCACTTCTTTCACTATATTTCAACCTTAAGTAGTCCACTCGCGCCCCAACACACTCTGTTTGCAGCTGATGCCTCTAAACAACTTTCATTAAAAGACAAATATATTCCGAATACCTTCTGATGACAGAAAAAAGACATGTACCATCTGCTCAGTTCTATGCCTTATAAATTATCCAATGTTAAACTCGGTCACCACCAGTACACTACAGTGCAGTACGAGTCACCACCAGTACACTACAGTCCAATGCATTCTGTCTGTAACATTTTCCAGAAAATCCTACCTCTGTTCCTTCATTCCTCCTGAAATACCAGCTGCTCTTCTCACCTTGTACAGATAAAGATATCCATCTTGCTGTCTGCAGGGCTTCTTGTAAACACAACCTCATTCCTTCCACATGGCACAGTACCTTAACCATCGGCAACAACAAAAACCCTACATATTTCTAAAACATAAGATGAACTTCCAATACTGGATACAGAACCAAAACAAAGACAGCTTTTCTTTACTACACAATGTTCAACTCTAAAGATAACCTACAGCAGCAACCTCGGTCACTCGAAAACGGAAAGCACTGCTGCCATATTTTGCAAACTTTTCGACCTGCCCACATACACAGTCACAGCCAATCACAAACATGACTCTCAGTGAGTTACGTGCCTATGTCAGAAACATCGCCACAATTCCTAGTTACCACACACAAGGATACTACAGGAAAAAAATAATCCCAAAAACACACAAATAAAAAAGCAATATTTCAAAACAAACCAACCTAATTCCAGAACAATAAGAAACTGACAAAATGTGGCCCTTTTGTATAAATCGCACACATGATGTGCAGATCGTGGAATATGGAAAATATCCTGACTTTTGCAGAGTGAGCTCTGGATATTCTCACTCGTGCTTTGGCACTTGTGAGTATCCAGAGCTCACTCTGCAGGAGTGAGAATATTTTCCAAATTCCACTGCTGCCCATTATGTATCCGGTTTATATATTGGTTGATGGAATATCTAGAGGAGCATGGTCTCCAGGATGAGAGGCAGCATGAGTTAATGGTGGGGGGGGATCATGTCAAACAAATCTGATTGACTCTTTGACTGTGTCACTAAGACAGTAGACAGGGGCCAAGCGGTAGACATCCTCTATCTTGATTTCAGCAAGGCCTTTGACTCTGTGCCCCACAAAAGGTTGATCAGGAAGTTGATTGATCTTGGGGTTGGGGAAAAGATGGCCAGATGGGTGGAACACTGGCTGAGGGGCAGAACCCAGAGGGTGGTTGTGGGGGAAGAGTTATCTGGCACCAGAGAGGTAACCAGTGGGGTCCCGCAGGGCTCAGTGCTGGGGCCAGTGTTGTTCAATGCCTTCATCAATGACATTGGAGAAGGTATTAGGGGCAAAATGTGCCTATTCATGGATTACACAAAGCTCTGTGGGAGAGTGGACACAGCTGAAGGGATACAGGACCTACAGGAAGATCTGGAAAAGCTAGGGATGTGGTCCATGACCTGGCAGCTTGGCTTCAATGCCAAGAAATGCAAAGTTATGCATACTGGAGCCAAGAATCCCAGGACAGAATATTATCTGGGTGGAGTCCGAGTATCTGCATCAGAGGAGGAGGAGAAGGACCAGGACTGATGATCACTAATGACCTGAAGCACTCCACGCAGTGCAAGAAAGCAGCAGCAAAGGCAAACAAGATGCTGGGATGCATATCTTGGGGGATCAGCAGTATGAAATAAGAGGTTATACTGCCCTTGTACAGGTCCCTGGTAAGGCCTCATCTAGAGTATGGGGTTCAGTACTGGTGCCCACACATCAAAAAGGACATTAACCTGCTGGAGAAGGTCCAGAGGAGGGCTACAAAAATGATAGCTGGTCAGCAGGGTAAGGCATATGAGGAGAGATTGAGGGCACTGAACATGTACTCTCTGGAAGACAGGAGAGAGAGAGAGGGGACATGATTGGGACCTTTAAGTACTTGAAAGGAATAAATAAGGTTGATAAGGAGAGTCTCTTTAAGCTGAGTGCAACCATAACACGAGGGGGCACAGTCTTAAGCAGGAGGGTGGGAGGTTTAGGAGGGAGGTCAGGAAGCACTTCTTCACAGAGAGGGTGGTGAACACTTGGAATGCGCTGCTGGAAGAGATCATCTCATTGAAGACAGTGGGCAGCTTTAAGAGAGGCTGGGGCAGGCATAGGGGAAGGTAAGGATCATGGGTAGGGAGGATGGGAGGAGTGGAGAGGGAGGGAGGGCAGGGACATTAGCTCAAGCTATGGACCCTGCAATATGAGCAGACTTGATAGAGCAAATGGCCTTCTTCTGCTGGGTTCTTTGTATGTTCGTATGTGTGTGTGTGTATGTATATGTATGTATGTATGTGTATGTGTATATATATATATATATATTAGAGGCAAAAACTCAGTTTAATGCATCAGTTAGGGTTGTTCCACAGCGACAAAAGCGAGGAATTTGATGTTGGGGTTGAAACCCCCTTGCACCCCTCCAGCCCACCCCCCCAACTGGAATCAGGGTGCGCATTGGGGTCATTGGCCCTAAGTGTCACCCCATCACATGTGGAAAGAAGCTGAGGAATAGGAGAATGGGGTGACAGTTAGGACCGATGACCCCAATGCACACCGATTCCAGTTGGGGGTGGGCTGGAGGGGTGCAAAGGGGGTTTCAACCCTAACATCAAATTTCCTCACTTTTGTCACTGTGGAACAACCCTAACTGATGCATTAAACGGAGTTTTTTGCCTCTAATTTTCCTTCTTTTTGAGAATGATAATGAGAAACAGTGAATGTAATGCAGCGGCGGGAGCGCGGGGCCCACATTGTGCCCGCAAACGCAAATCGTAATGCGCATGGTGATACAAAGCAAAACAGAAAGAGAAACAGTACTGTAGACAGAAATGTTAAAAACAACGCAAACGCAACCGCAAATGAAAACGCAAAGGGTAACGCACATGGTGGCGTAAACGTGAATGGTAAGTGAAACCGGTATGGAACCGCAAGCAGAAACGGTAATGGTAACAGTAATGTAAGCGCACAGGCTGGTTTTCCCCAGAAGCTGTATAGAGAAAGACAGTGAGTAGAAAGAATGTATGCAAAATAATGACTCTCGGAACACAAAAATGAGGTCTTGGAATAGTAAATTGCTTATATCTCAGTAACCGTACGACATAGAAAAAACATTTAAAAGTCATATGTATTATCACTTTCCTGGCTAGTTTTGTACTTATCCCCCATAAGGGGACTATGGATTTTTCGACAAACGGTCCGTATCTCGCACTGTTTTCGAGATACGGGCCCTGAAAGGCGCTGCAAACGCCGTAATAGTTATCCTATGGGAAAAAAACAGAAGTTCGGACTGCCATAACTTTGCCTCCCTGTAATATTTTGTCACCAAACCACTGGAAGGCACATCTGTGGGATGTTGGCTGTGTTCCCTGAAAATTTCAGCCCAAAAGACCAAACCGTTATTTTGCAGCATGGCGCCAAACGATTGCTGCAATGCGTCGTACGCCGTAATGTTATCCTATGGGAAAAAGCATCAACTTTGGAGTACCATAACTTTGCCACCATGTAATATTTTTTCAACAAAACACTGAACGGCACATCTGTGAGATGTCAGCTGCATTCCCTCCAAATTTCAGCCCAAAACTCTAAACCGTTCTTTTGCAGCGGGGTGCCAAAGAATTGCTGTCATTTTCCCACAGCCTAGAAAAGTACTGTCGCAATTTGCGTAAGCTTTCACAAAAATTTGCGACACTTTCGTAAGTTCGACACTACTTTGAGAAAGTACTTTTTCCAGAAATCTGAAAAACATATTTCTGGGGTGTTTTACCCCAAAATAAAGACATGGCTAGCATCCTCAGGGCCCAACTAGGTGAATACAAAAAGAATTAGGTTGCTAGAGGGTCCCAAATTTAAATGGCAAGCATTTTTCTGATCACTAACTGAAAACAAGATGGCAGATTTGCAAAAGTAAGAGGGCCATTTGTGACAGTAAAAATGCATTTGTGACACTGTCGAACTTTTTGTTAACTTTCCCCATTGACTTATAATGGGAAATTGTTTTTTGAATAACTTTTGAACTGTTTAATATTTTTTCACAAAATCTTCAAAAGGCACATCAGGGACCCCGGCCGCACATTTCCTGAAGATTTCAGGCCGGTCACGCAAACCGTGCGACCTGTAGGCGCGACCGTAGAATTCCAGAAAAAGTGTAAACGCACGCGCAGATCACGCTTAATAACTGTGCAGCCATGTATCCGACCGGTACGAAACTTGGCCAATCCCAAGGCGTATGGGTCTTGATCATGTAATTCAAATTTTAGGCAAATCCGTCAAACGGTTGCAAAGTTATTAAGGTGCAAAATTTGGGGTTTAATATGTAAATGGCTCCTCAACCCTAACTATGGTAGCACTACCGTGCTACCATAATATATATATATATATAAATAAACATATATATATATATATATAAACATCATAAGTTACACTTTTGCATCATAATTTCAGATGTTTTTCCTGTGTTAGGACGCCATCATTGTCAATGCTGTCATCTCAAAATTCAAGTTCCTTTCTTTCTTTCTTTTTTGGATTGTGATAACCATGTAGGCTCACGAAAACTTACTGTATGTCCCTTTTTCAGGAGCAACTTGGAATAAGTTACATACAATAAAAGGCACACACTTGATACAACATCAGATACAAAGGACAACTGAGACAGTATAAACAATGGACCCTATGTACAATGGCAATACAGTGTGCACAGGGGTGCATAGGTAGTGTGTGTAGGTGCCTACACGAGAACTCTGTGCATGGCATGCAGGTGAGGCATGCACAAAGCACGCACAAAAGCCCACCCAGGCAACCCGCACACAGCACCATGACCACAACACATGGGAGGTACGCAGGGGCACGGCTACATAGTGTCACACGCATCAACACCAAGCACGCATGCACAACACCAGGTATGACAGCCAGGAACATGGTGGTAGGCGTGTACACTTGTGGCAGGTAGAGGGCTCCCATAGATGTCTGCACAGCATGGCTGGCAGCCAAGCACACAGGGCTGTATGGCCACACCCTGGACCCCATGGCAGTAACAACCCGGACTGTCTGACCCAGACACCAGGACATGCACTGGTGCACACGTGCTGAAGGGGGACACATGGGAGACCGTATGATGAGCGGCGTGCAAGCTGAGATGCAGTAGCAGATACAGCTGTTCAAGATGACCAGGACAGCTGAAACACTGACCCAACGCCATGCACACCAGTTCCAGTGTCTGGCCAGAAAAACACATCATGTGTGATGTGCAGAGGATGTGTGCCGAGTAGAACATGGCTAACTGGCATTGCACACGTATGAAACCCCCAGGGGCACTGATGTGCCACACATGGCTCACATGCGGGACACCCACACTGGCCCCCTTGCTGCACCCCCCACTCGGGATGCCACACCTGCCATCACCCTCAGGAACCACCAAGCCACCCAACCCCTCATCTGCACTGCAGGAGACAGTAACCACACAGGTAAATGTTCATAAAAGCTTTAATGTACAAATTGCAAACAGTACAGGTGTCGGCCACACAGTAACATCACAACATGAAATAAATGTAACAATAGCAAAAAAACTGTTAACATATAAAATGCAAGGCCCCAACACCCAATGCACAAATGTCCTCTCTCATGCAGGTGTTACATGGTCAGTGGTGACTGTCACTCATAGCCCAACCAGCAGCACACATTCCATCAGGTATCATCCTCCTGGCTGTCCCCACTGTTGTTGGATGTCAAGGAGTCGGTACAACCAAGTGGCAGCAGCACAAGTCAGTGGAGGGGTCTTCTGTAGTGCTGAAAGGGAAACATAACACAGTGACAATCTGCACAGAAGGGGCATGGAACTCTGACTACCATGGCAAGGGTGCACAACAGGGACATTGCACAGTACGGCAAACCCACCTTCAACAGCACCACCACAAGCCACATCACACGTGTCAGACTTGTACACGGTGTCACTGTAGACCACCCTCAGGGACAGGTATCCAGAGGTATACCATTAAAAGGGCGACTGAGATTGAGCGACTCAATCTCAGCACCTGGAATGTGGGCTACCCTATAAGGGTAGTGACGAGTGAGGAACAGCATGACAGGAAGAACAGGAGGGAGACTGGAAGAGGAGGGAGGGAGGGAGGGTATGTAAGGGGTAGTGCGGTGTGAGGCTGCTTAGCTGATGCCGTGGTGGAGTGGTGAGAGTGGCTGGCTACAGTGGGGAGGGTGCAGGGTTTGGGACTGAGGAGGGATACAGTATTTTTTTTTTTTTATTCCATGAGTAATTTTTTTTTCAAAAGTGTCTCCCCCTCCCCTACATGCACCCCCCTTGAGTTAGTAATCCTTAGTAAGGGGGGGGGTGCGGGGGGCGCAGCCCCCCACAGAACAACCTTTTCCTTGTTTGCCAGTGTTTCCTTGCTGCAAGTGTACATCACCTTTTTGTTTTTTCAGCGATGTACACTCATCATAATGGCAATCGCCATTATGACATGGAACCATATCCGGATTTAGCCAGCTGCCAGCGCCTCCATCGTGGTGATGTCCTACAATACAGGGTGGTTCATTCAGCTGCTCCACCCTGGACAGTTCCAGCTTGTGTGGCACACCTAAGTGATCCTGTGATGGGCAAGAAAGGAAAAAACAGTTAGCACCATGGACAGCAACCACACCCCACATAGCTCCACAGCACACCCTGCAGGTGAGGTATATACCCAAAGATGTCCTTCCAGCCTCCACAAGGTACTGCCACTGTGGTAGTCAGTGTAGGTGTCTTCGGACACCCTCCAAAGTCTGTTGGGTTACATCACCACATGACTGACCTGTGGCCCAGTCATTGCAGAGTGACCCTCAGAAGCAGCCATCACTATAACACCACAGGGCAGTGTGTGCACGTGACATCTGCACAGGTAACACTGGCATGCATTGGGCCCCCACCACTCCCACTTAAATGTACAAACAGGTGAACAGGGGCTGATAAAGGGGATGCAGCTGTATGTGTACAGGTAGACAGGGAACCGTAGCAGTGGGGGAGGATGTGTCCCAGGCTACTGATGAATGTGCACCTGCTCAACGCGGAGATGGAGCAGCGGAGGCATGCGGGACCACGGCCCAGGGTGTTCAGACCACGGCTGGAAGTGGCCACGCTGAGGGACACACACAGCATTGAAAGATTCAGGTTCCCTTGGACCATGATCGCACAGTTTAACACTGAAGGGTATAAGAGATATAAACCAACATGGGTTCCAGACGGGTCGGTCATGTTAGACAAAGCTATTAAACTTCTTTAATCCAGTCAGTAGTGCGTTGGATAAAGGTTTACCAGTGGCTGTACTGTACTTGGATTTTTCCAAGGCATTTGACACCCTACCACAATGACAACTCATTGAACGACTGTTAAGTATAGAGCTAGATGTCAGCATTGTCAGATGGATAAAACCGTGGCTGGATGGTAGAAAGCAAAGTGTAGCCCTAGCAGGTATCAGATCACTATGGGCTGAAATAACAAGCAGAGTACCACAGGGGTCAGTCTTGGGCCCAGCCCCGTTTAGTATCTACACAGCACCTCTCCAAACATCACAAATGTGCTGGAGCACAAAATATGTGGATGATATTAAACTAGGTTGTATAGTAAACAACACTCAATCTATCCACCTATTTCAAAATGAAATCAATAAAGTGGCTAACTGGGTAACTGCTAATAAGCTAACTCTCAACCTTGAGAAGTGTAGAATCATGCATATGGGCCACAAAAATGCAAGAGCCACTTATTACCTATGTGGTACTCCAATTATAGTATCAAATATGGAGAAAGATTTAGGTGTATTAATAACTGATGACCTAACCATATCAGAACAGTGCAGGGTAGCAGCAGGCAAGGCACAGAAGATAATGGGCTCCATCTTCAGAAACATCAACAGTAGAAACAGTAATGTCGTAATCCCTTTGTATGCATCACTTATGAGGCCACACTTGGAGTATTGCGTGCAGGTTTGGGCACCATACAAAACAAAAAAAGACACGAGGCTGATAGAGGGGGTCCAGAGGAAGGCAACCAAAAAAATTAATCCACTTAAACACACAGACTGTAAGCATTAATACCCGACAGGGTGGGTGGTATTGTGCTATACTGGACCGCCCAAGGGCATAATGAGGCCCAACGCCACAGGCAAAGGGCCTTATAGCCCCTGGAAAGTCCAGTATTGCACAATACCGCCCACCCTGGAGGGCATTATTGCACTTAGAAAATGGGTACTGTAAAAAAAAAAAGTTTAATAAAAATATGTTAATAAAAAATTAGTTTAAAGTAAGTTTTGTAATAAAAGTTCTTCTGCCTGCATTAAAATGATTGACTTTGGAGGTGGTTGCCATGGTCACACACACACACTTAAAATTGCCAACATGCATTTTTTTTATTTATTTCTTCATTCAAGACTTTTGCTCTGTAATATTGTAGCTTCCGGGTTTGAGTTGCAAAAGTTAGGGTCGGGCAGTAGCACCATGGAGTTACCAAGGAACTTGATCGAGCTGGGAGGAAAAAAGGAATGTGCGACTGAAAAAAAGGCACACACTGTATCTCTGCTTTTGTGACTGTTTTTTCATTTTATGAAACTTATGTGCATACAAGTAAGAGTGACTGCTGCAAAGCTAGGGTTCTGTCGGGTGGGAGCGAGGTTGATCGCTGTGAACACATAGTGTGATGGCTTTAGCAAAGGGGGGCAGCAGTAGTTTGTAACATTAATATGAAATATGTAGGTTTCCCCAACGGATCAAAGATCAAAAGACAGATTAAGCAAATGCAGGAGAAATAAGGAAACAAAAAGCAAGAAAAGGTACGTTTACATTCTTGCTTATCTCTGTTCGGTATGCTGATAGAAATGTTAGCGGGGTTGGAGGGGACTGCGAGCAGTATAACTGGTGAGCGCTGGGAAATAGTCTCTTTAGTTTAAATTTTTGTTTATTTACACTTGTGATGCTAGAAAAATGATGCCCGTATATGCCAACAGTTAAGAAATGTGCTTAGGTAGATGGGATTGTGCCACAGCTATTGTGGTTAGCAGCAGGAAGACACGTGGTACTGATGGTAGGACAGACGAGCTGTGGAGCTGCTCATGAGGTACAGAAGCATCGTGGTAATGTCTACCACCAGCAAACATTTTATTTAAACAGTAGATTCATTTATGCTTTTTACTGACTCTTTTATCTTTTGCTGCTGTTATATGGTCAAGATCACATCATTTGCACATGTGTGGGTTGTTTCATGACTGCCGGCCGTATGGCACCCTACAGGACTCTGCATGGTTGTCTTGCCCATTAATAGATGCGTGCTGATGGCTTGGGGTGTGTACTTTAGTGGCCGGCTTTACGGAGTGAGAGATCAACCTGCCTACATCAGAAGTTTTTGTGGATGTTATCACTTTTTGCCATGTAACTTTGTGTTCGACTCTTCTTTTATTAATTCCGGATTATTTTTGGTATGGGGGGGATTTCTATATGGACTGCAGTGTAAATATTGGTTACCCTAACACAAAACAAAATGGTGGTGTGCCACTTTTGAAAGTTCTATTGCACTTTAATATTTGTGGTGCGGTCCTTGCCACCGGTACTTTTAAAACCCGGGCTCTGTTGTCTGATAGATGCCCACCTTGGCAAGTCTATCAGCCAATCAGAGTCCGAGGATTTTTTTGCCCATTTTCTAAATGGTAATAGGATGAGGCACTTGGGCTTATACAGTATGGAGTATAGAAGGCTAAGGGGAGATCTATGCACGGTGTTCAAAGCACTATCAAATAGTGCTCTATGGAAAATTATAGGGCTAGTTGAAAACACTGCAAGACGCAGCAGATTCCACCAACATCGGTTAAAAGGTGAAACACATAAAACAAATCTTCAGGGAAACTGGTTGAACCAAAGAGTAATTCATTCATGGAACAGACTACCCAGCAGTGTGGTGACTTGCGCTACACCGAAGAGTTTTAAGAAATCCCTAGATGATTTCAAGGGTAATAAAGAAATGTGCCTTTTAAGGTATGAAAGGGACGAGTCCATATGGCCTTTTGGCTCCCGACTCGTATTTTTTCTATGATTCTGTGACGTGGTCCATGATGACAATGCACCATGGACACAGCAGTCCAGGGCAATGATAGTGGAGACCAAGGTGTTATGCACCCGTTCATACTATGCTACAGCATCATTCCAGCGGGTGACTGGCAATGCCATGGGTGTATGTCGGTCCCCTGTGTCAAGGGCAGTGACGCAGGTGATGGGATGCCCTGGTGGCACATGTGCAGGACCACATCAGGTTCCCGATAGCGGATGCCGATGTTCGTACCATGAAACAGGCCTTCTATGCCATGCATGGTGTGCCAAACATATACGACATAATCAGTTGCACCCATAATGGAACACTGTCACCCTTTGTGCATGAGGAGGCATACAGGAACAGAAAGGGGTTTCACAGTGTAAACTATCAGGTGGTGTGTGACGCAGGTTGTATGTTCATGAATGTATGTGCTAAGTACCCCAGCTCATGCCACAATGCATACATACTAGACACCTCACACCTCGGAGCCCTGCTACGTACCAGTCAGCTGGACAGATGGCTGTTGGGTGAGTATAGGGATGACACCGTGTGTGGCACTGTGACTCGTACTGCTGCATGCATGTCAAAGACATTAGTCTCTGTCCCCTGCACAGGTGACAGCGGTTTTTCCTGCTGCACCCATACCTGATGACACCATTCCTAGTAATGAACAGTGCAGCAGAGAAGGTCTACAACCATGCCCACAGGAACACATGGAGCATCATGGAGAGGCCCATCAGGCTATTGAAGATGCAGTTCTGGTGTCTGGACCATACCAGGGGGACAATGATGTTCTCCCTAGGAAGGGCATGCAAGGTGTTCACCGCGCATGCCATGCTCCATAATATGGCCCTGCGACGCAATGTGCCCATGCAAGGATCACCAGCTGGATGCACCTCCAGAGGTGGAGGGGGGAACCATGCAGGGGGCAGGAGACAGTGGTTGGCCATGCAGCATGCGATGTCCTTGTACAGGGCCCATTTCAGTGGTAGTGGTGTTCACAGGCACAGCTGCCGGACCGAGTGACATTTGTCATGTGCAGTGGCACCGTTGTGTGTGTGCCCTCAATGTGTGGGCATCTGTGTATGTGGCTATTGTGGAAATCACTGTGTCATGGTGTGTGTGTGCCTCTGCTGTCGTGGGTGGCGGGTGCATGATGATGACACCATGCACTGAGTGCACCCATCTGGTGGGGGGGGCAGTCACTGGAGCATGCATGTCCAACATGCGTAGGCATGCAGCTCATGGCATCAGTTGCAACGTGGTACAGTGGTCATGACAGGTCAGGTGACATGCAGTGGGGGCCATGATAGGGGTGGCCACTGTACCACACAGCGTCGTGTGTTGTGGCTGCGAATGTGTGGTGACGTAAGCTGTGTGGGATGTGTGGCAAGGGCTGCACTGTGGTGTCACAGGGTGTACGTGGCATGTAGAGTGGGGTGGGTATGTTCAAAATATGCTTGTATTATACAGGTTTGGTGAGTGATGCTTCCGCAGTGTCACTGCCCTTGTGGGTCACAGGGCTACACATGTCAGTGTGCAGAGGCCTGTGTGCCCAGTCTCCTGACTGGTGCACATGGATGGGGGAGCACCTCACTGGTGCCTGCAAGCGTGGGATTGCTAAGTGTGCTGGCCCTCCATGGCTTCCTCGGTTGCAGGTCTGTGGCTGTCATGGTGGATGTTACTGTCCTCCTGTGTAGTGTCTGTGGCATGTTTGGCACCTCCATGTTCTGTGTACTGGCAGTGTGCATGTGGGCCATGCTTGTGCCCTGTGGCATGTCCACCTGTGTGCTGTCTGTGTCTCATGGTTGAATATCCACATCCTGCTCTGGGGCCACTGTGCCGGGGGACACCTGTGTGTGGGCATGTGCTACACAGGGCAGTGTGTGGGCAACCCATCCATGTGGCACATCCTTTCTGACCAGGTGGTCCATGAGCCTCTCACGGTGGTCTGCCAGCCAGTTGATCCCATGTCTCATCTCCCGCACCTCAACGGTCAGGGCCATATGCACCTCCGTGTTGCGGTGCTGTGCCTCCAGTCTGTCCAGCTTCTGGTACCGCAGCTCACTGTACTGTGCCACCATGGAGGCATAGCTGCACGCTGTTCGTGTGCAGCCCATCAGCTGTGTTGACAGGCCTTCATCACCACTATTCTCAGGGCATGTTGGTGCCCTTCCTCCCCTTGCTGTGCCAGTTTTGTTCCAGTTGCTGCAGTGCCGCAGACTGCTCTGGCATCGCCAGTCCATGCCTGTTGTCCTGGGGTATGTTGGCACACACGAATGGCACGCCCTCCATCCGGCTCCTTGCCTGGCTCCTGTGTCCCCTCATCCAGGGCCACCAGTGTGCTGTCCAGGTCCATGTCTGACTCCAGCTGTGTCTCCACCTCCAGCTCGGTACCTGTGCAGGATATGGGGATGTTAGTCCGGCTGTGGTTGTCCCTTGCTGTTGCCCATTGCAGGGGTGCATGTGCACCGGTGACCGACCTGTGCCTTCCTTCTCCTGTGTGGTGTTGCCCCAGCTGTCATACGTCCATCAGTGCCTCTGTCTATGGGTGAAACACATGGCTATTAGTACATGTATGCTGTGGCATCCCTAGGATACCTGTGCCCTGCCAGTCCATGTGTAACTTCCATGGCGTCTACGCCTTCCACTTCCCCATGGACACTGACATCTGTGAGGGTGTCCACCACCATCCTCTCCAGTGATGTCAGTTGGATACTAATGCTGGGTGGGCTGCTTCCAGTTCCCTGGTGTATCCATGCATCCATGGTGAGTTTCTTTTTCACTGCAGTGCGCATGTCTTTCCACTTGTGCTTGATAACTAACAGTGTCTGGGCTTCCAGACTGGCAGCATTCATGACTGCCTGGATGTCCAGCCACAGTCGTGCCTTTATCTCCGGGGCAGTGGACAGGGATTGTGCCCCATACAGCTTGCTGTAGTGCATCTATATGTCGGTGACCATGGAAACCACCAGCCCACCAGTGAGATTTGGTGCACAGGGATGTGCTCTACCTTGTATCTAGACATGGCTGTGGCACTGTCTGCCTGCATGTGCCACCCATTTGGGCTGTGCCAGTGGCAGGGTGTGGCCCTCCGTGCCTCTATTACTCCCCGTCATTGTCTTTACGCTCTTCTCCTACACGATATTCACTTCCATGCCACTGCGTTGGGCAGTGACCACATCCTTATATGGTGGAGTCAAGGGGAGGGTCCACGTATCCTTGGCATGCCTGTGTGCACTGCATGGCCCACTACACAGCCCCTGCCATCCTGCCTCCTGGATCCACGCATCCCGCATGGCCATTCATGCGTACCATGGGTACATTGTGCAGCTCATAGCTACACACCATGGTTCCAACAGTTTTGCAAGCACTGAATGCACATTCGTGCATAGGCATCAAGAGTAGTAACAGACTGGATAAACAGTCATCACTCAACAATGGGTAAAAATAATTTCTACAAACAAATCAGAAAGATAGTGAGTTTATGGTGATATTTCAGAATACAGCACATCACTTTGGTTCCAGTGATAACTCATGACAAACAGAAGAGACAGGACACCATAAACAGCTTGGCACAGCAAACACAAAGTCAGACTCAGCGGAAACTGGTATAGCTACGCTTAAGAGGGAATGTCTTTTGAGTTGACCCTTGAAAGACTGGTATGTATGTTTTTGATGGATAGGGTCAAGAAGCTCGTTTCAGATTAATGGTGCTCTGTGTGAAAAGGACCATTGACCAAATGTGGTCAGTGCCAGGTGTTCCCCACAGCCAGGAAATATGGAGTGGTGGCAAATTGTTTATTATTTATTCATTTATATCGAGATTGGGATTAAATACCTTTGAGTCCAGGACTCATTTTCAAAAGTTCCAAGTCAGTAAAAACAAAACATAACACTCAATACATACAGTATACAGATAGAAATACAAGGTGCCATACTTAGGCTTACATAAATTGAGGTTTCTCACAGATAAATAATACAAATGGCATCAATTGGGTAGGGAGAGGAAACACACAAGAGTAAAGAGAGTTGTGCATAGGGGATACAAGTGTGAAAACAGCAGTCATGAAGAAGGCTGACAGATACAGCAAAGGAACAGAATGTGCGAGCACGCGGTACAAACAAAAAGAGTACCAGATTCGACCTAGTGTTCCACCCAGGGGAACTGAGAAAGCAGACCAGATTCAATGTTAGGTTCGCATGTGTTGGGCACAAAGAAAGGTGGGGGAAGGGGTTTCAGCCAGATGTGGGCATCGTCTTGAAGGGGGAGAGTGGGTGGGGAGAGAGAGAGAGGATAGGGGAGTGTGGAGAAGGTGGGAAAAGGAGGGGGTAAGGAAGGAGGTAAAAGAGTTTAATAGTGAAGGGGGGAGGTTAGGGGGAGCATGGATGGGTAAGGAGGGTTTCAAAGGATGGGTAGGTAAGTGCTTAGAGAAGGCAGATAAAAGTTTTATTAATCTCTAGATAGGATCTGAGCCCTTTTTTGAATGCACTAATCTTGGCACTATCAGTGAGGGCAACTGGTAGTCCATTGTACCATTTTGGGAGAGGGGTGACCACTGGGAGCAGAGTCACTATGGGGGTGGAGTTACAGAATACATTCATGGAAAAAAAAACTGCACAAAAATTCAAAAAGTTCAGTAATGTAGAATTACCACTATATCTGGATTCTGTTTGCAAGCTGTGTTATGTAAAGGAAAAAAAAAACTGTTTTTTTTCTTGTTTTACATAACACAACTTGCAAACAGAATTCAGATATGGTGATAATGGATTACAGTGCACAGGTTGTTTTCTCAAATTCCCATAGCCACAGAAAAGTGCTTGGCTCACAACTGCAGATCTGACTCACGCCTGTGCATATGAGCTCTGATCTCCCCCTCCCTACAGCTGTGTGTGACCTGATCACATTTATCCTCCTTAAGCCCAACAAATTCTGCACTGAGTGTGCCAGCAAGTATTTAAAATAGAGTCAGACTGACTCTTATTAAGCAACAACGTCCTGACAGTCCACACAGCTCAAAAGCAGTAAGTAGAGTGGTAGCAGCACATGAGAACATGCACCTTTGATAAAGGACTATGGTCTGAAATGTGTCAGGCTAGGCCAGCATTTGACAGGATTGTTTGGTCATTTTTTAATGCAAATAAAACACTTTTATGTTGAAAGCTTTTTATTTTTATTTTTTATTTTATTTGTTTCACCAGGGAAGTGGTTTGGATCCGAGGACCCTTTTTCAACCACGCCTGGGAGAGGGGGTAACAAAAAGACAAAAAAGATAAAAAAGTAACAATTAACATAAAATCACTAAAAATATTTACAATATCATAATCTTGTATACCACACACTATACAAATCACGTACTACACACAACTCTAATAAATAGTGTTAGTTCATTGTTCAAATTTCATCATGTCACCCCTACACACTTATTTCTGGATACTCCAATCAGATAACTCTCTAAAGCCTTCCTAAAGACAGGTCTGCTACTATCAGTGTCTAAGTTCATGTGTATTAGGTCATTTATCATTTTTGGGCCATAATGTATTATAGAACGCTCTGCAGTTTTTGTATTAATTTTATTTTCGAGATATAATTTTACCTGTGAAGCCCTCAGTACTCAAGTAGAGTTTGTACACCAACATTGATTTGCTAATACTAAAGGAATCCGAGTATGACATAAATTATGACGCAACATATATGCTGTTTTAATAATTCTCTGGTTTGGCATTAAGGTCCCAAAAGAATAATACAAATTGCAGTGATGCTCCCTTTTATTTAGACATCCTGTAGCAAACCTCATAATGTTACTGAATGCCACTGTGTATTTATGAATTAAAGTTTCAGGGGCATCGATAAGAAGAATACTATGATATTCTAAGACTGGCAGCAGAACCTGATTAGCTATTGTTTTTTTCACATGTGCAGTTAATTTTTATTTCTGTAAAGAAACTCCAATTTTTTATTAACTTTGTGTTATCTCAGATACATGCTCTTTTAAAGTTAGACTACTATTTAACATTACTCCTAAATAATTAAATGTCCTAACCTGCTCTAACATAACACCATGCCTTCCCACAATATTCAGGGTGTTACCCTTGAGTCTGCACGCAAGACCAAACATCATTGTGACTGTCTATATTTTTTTCATTAAGTAAAATGTTGTTATCCACAAACCACCTTTGAAGATTCCAATTAATAGGTTGCAGTTTTTCTTCTAGGTCTGCTCCTGTTCTGCCTTCACAATAGATTACTGTATCATCAGCATACATAATAACTGATGCCTTATTAAGAATGATTGGTTAATCATTTATAAAGACAGAAAACAAGAGCGGACCCAGAACTGAACCTTGGGGAACCCCTGTTTGAACACCTGTCGGAGAAGATACTACGGAACCCAACCTTTATTTGTTGCTTTCTTCCAGACAGATAATGCTCAAACCAAGGGATTGCATAATCCCCTATCCCCATGTGCTTCAGTTTGGATATCAGAATAGGGTGGTCCACCAGGTCGAAGGCCTTGGTAAAGTCATTAAAAATCCCACCAGTTAACAAACCCTTATCCATATTATTATAGATGTCACTAGTTAACCTGACCAAGGCCATCAACGTGCTGTGCCCCCCTTCTGAACCCATACTGATTTTCACTCAACAGACAGTTTTTTCTAAGTAATCAGTTAGTTGTTTTGTAACAACTTTTTCCAACAATTTAGCTAAAGCTGATAGAACAGATATTGGTCTATAGCTAGTAATATGGTACTTGTCTCCAGACTTAAAAATAGGGGAAAAATTATAGCTGTCTTCCAAATATCTGGAATTTGATTGGTACACAACGATAAGTTAAACAAATAGGTCACTGGTTTAGTCAAAAGCCCAGCGGCTGTCTTTAACAATCGCAATGGTAGTTCATCAACCCCTGAACCCTTATTCTCACTTAATTTAGCCAGTAAATCATGTACTTCTTTTTCTTCTATTTTCATAAATGAAAAAATCTGCCTTATGGTTTTAATTTTTGGGTGGTGAGTGCCCGAGTTACAAGGTGTCTGATGTTACTGTTCTTTCTCATTGAGCATCACCAATCCCAGTGCGGACTTGCTCGGTATGTTGCACTTAGCAGTGCGAACACTGCAGCACTCCATAAGGATGCTGGGTTGTCCATCAGTGTCCTGAGGCTATCAGTTGACTTTCTGGTTGGCACAGCAACTCCTCGTCACTCACTGCAGCAGTTCAACGACTGCATCTCCTTTCCTTCTGTGCATGCACCCGCCGACACTGTGAACTCCATCATGCGACTATCCCCAGACTGCTGTCTTCTTCCGTTGATGCTGACGCAGTGACACATAAATTTCCTCTCCTGCCAGATGCCTGCCTGATCTGGATATGCAGTAATCACACACACTCAGAGCCAGTTTGCATTGTTTTGTTTTTTTTCTTGATGTGACAGGCATGAATTAAAAATATATGTGATATTTTAAAGCATGGCAGCTATCAAGAATGAATGGTATCCATTTGGAATAGTGCGGCAGTCCATCACCTTGTTTAAATGAATGGGGAACACTGGTGTCCTAGGAATCTCAAGAAGGGGTAGTGAGAAGGAGCACAAATGCCTTCCCATGGGCTTCCAGACCAATGCATCTCTTAGACTGGGAAGTCAGTTTGTTAACATCTTAAAGGCAAACAAAGGGCTGTGTAGCTGAGGCACACTTCGAGTGGGGGCCAGTTTAGGGAGGCAAGGACATTATAATGATGCTCTCTAGTCCCTGCTCCAGTCACAAACCTGCCATTTCTGTGATACAGAATGGATGATGTCATTGTCACTGTTACTATCCGGAAATTCGGGAGGGGTGGATTTGTGTCACAATGATGTCATTGTCACTGTCACTGTTGTCATCCATTTCCCGTTTGCCTCCATTTAGGTGTTGTAGATGTGGCAACATAATTTCTAATTAAGATGTTCATTAAATGTTTTGATTATTTGGGCTCTGACCATAATGCATTCTGGCATGTGCCAAAGCTTCACAGCCAAGATTAGAAACGACTGGGAAAATACTAGTTTACATGGTAATGTGGTGCTGTGATGATGGGAGGAACTTTAGGTCCATTTTGTCTTCCCTTTCTGTCATATGGTAGTGACTAAAACTAATATGGGTATGGATATATGCAAGTTTAACAGCCGGAATGCCCCCCCCCCACACACACACACTTATACTGTGAGTGTAACTCATGCTGTGAGTGTGTAACCCTTAACACAGCTTTCCCTCAGGCACCTTTCTTGTCCTGCTTTGAAAGCATGAACAGTGCTAGTGTCTACAACCTCACTGTGTAAGTTGCTACATATTAATTACCCTCTGTGTGAAGTAACGCTTTCTTTTGTTTCCCTGTATTCTGCACACACCCCCATTTGAGGGACTGCCCTCTAGTTCTGCTTACATTCACCAGCTCAAACAATACGTGCATACTTTGCATTATCTATCCACTTTGATATGCAGAAAATTGCGTTACTGTCCCCTCTCAGTGGTCCCTTTTCTACGCACATTTGAGGATGTCCAAACCTCTCCTCATAACCCTTGCCTCCCAGTCAGCTTGGTGGCCCTGTGCAGAGCCCTCATAAGCTCATCTATGGCCTTTCTGTACTGCATGGACCAGAACTGGACATGGTACTCTGGGTGTGGTCGAACCAAGGACTTGTACAGGGATGATCTGCACCACGAACACATGTGCCAAGTATCAGAGTAAGCAGTCCATGTCAAAAAAACCTAGCTGGCTCAGCAAGGAAGTAGAGGGGAAGATGAGGGGAAAAAAGACTGGCCTTCATTAAGTTCAAAAAATCTGGGTGTAACGAGGACAGAGAGGTGTCCACAAAGGCATCTAGGGAGGTGAGCAGGGCAGTCAGGGCATCCAAGGCAGCAAAGGAGCTGAAATTGGCTTAGGGGTTCAAAGAGGGTGAAAAGGGGTTCTTTAATTATATAAGAGAGAAGAGGAGTTGTAGGGATGACATCTTTAGAATCAAAAGGGGGGAGGGGTATGGGCAGAAAAAGGGAAGACCAGGCAGAGGCACTCAATGAGTACTTCTGCTTGGTGTTCACGAAAGAAAGGGATGGCCCAATAAAACAAGGGAAAGGGGCAAGGGTGGAGGGGGGTAGAGAAAACAGATGGGGTCATCCAAGGGGATGAGTTCTGAAGGGCCTTAAATCCGTGTGGGTGGACAAGGCACCAGGACCGGATGATGTACACCCAAGGATCCTGAAGGAACTGGCAGAGGTATTGGCAGGCCCTCTGACAGACCTGTTTAACACATCTTTGGAGACAGAGAATGTAACCAGAGTCTGGCTCATGTGGTGCCCCTCCACAAGAGTGGACCCAAGGACGAACTAGGCAATTACAGACCGATGAGCTTGACTTCTATAGTGGGGAAGTTGATGGAGACCATTCTGAAGGAGAGGTTGATAACCTTTCTCAATAGTAATGGTCTACAGGACAAGAGACAGCATGGGTTTGTCTTGGGAAGATTGTGCCAAACTAACCTAATCGACTTCTACAACTGGGTCACTAGGGCGGTTGACAAAGGCCATGCTGTAGATGTCCTGTATCTGGACTTCAGCAAGGCTTTTGACTCGGTACTGCACAGGAGGTTACTGAGCAAGCTGAGGGACATGGGGGCGGGGGGAAAAACTGGTGGGGTGGGTTGAGAGCTGGCTGCAGGGCAGATAACAGAGGGTAGCTGTAAGGGGAGAAGACATCCAAGCCAAGGCCAGTAACTAGTGAGGTACCGCAGGGCTCAGAGCTGGGCCCTGTCTTGTTCAATGTCTTCACTAGAGACACTGCAGAGGGGGTCAAAAGTAAGATCAGCCTGTTCACCAATGACACTAAGATTTGTGCAAAAGTGGACAGTGAAGAAGGGAGGCAGGCACTCAGGGAGGATCTAGCTAAACTCAAACACTGGTCTAAGGAGTGGCAGTTGGGGTTTAATGCTAAGAAGTGCAAGGTCATGTACCTCAGAGCCAGAAATCCCAGAACCAGCTACTGGCTGGGGGGAGTGAAGGTAGCAGCTTCAGAGGAGGAAAAAGACCTGGGGTAATAGTCGCAGGGGACATGAAGGTATCACCACAGTGTAGCAGGGCAGCAGCAATGGCAAATCGGATGCTGGGGTGCACTGCCAAAGGGATCACCTCTAGAAAGGAGGAGGTCATCCTGCCCTTGTATAGATCACTGGTGAAGCCGCACTTGGAGTACTGTGTACAGTACTGCTGCCATACCTCAAAAAGGATGTGAGATTACTGGAGGGTTGCAGTGTAGGGCAACAAAAATGATCATGGTACTAGGGGAGTTGCCTTATGAGGAAAGACTGAGGGAGCTCAACATGTACTCGCTCGAAGACAGAAGGGAAAGGGGGACTTGATAGAGACCTTCAAGTACTTGAAAGGCATAAACAAAGTCAGAGAGGGATTATTGTTCCACTTGAAGGGGGGGTGGGGTCATTAGTGGGCACAGTCTAAAGTTGGAAGGGGGAAGATTCAGGAGTGAAATGAGGAGGCACTGCTTCACAGACAGAGTGGAGGCGGGATGGAACACACTGCCGGAGGAGTTAGTCGAACTGAGGACAGTGGATAGCTTTAAGCAGGACTGGGATAGAGTTAAGGGCAGGATTAGGACAGACAAGAACACAAAGGGGGGAACAATCAGAACAGGGGATGGAGTGAGGGGATTGGGTGGGGGGACAGCTGCAGTGGTATTAAACTAAGAGTTGCACAATCGAGCAGACTTGATAGACCTGTGATGTGAGCCTTTTTCTGCCGGCAATTTCATATGTTCATATGTTCCCCCCTTCCCCAGTGCATGCCAGCATTGTTATTTGCTTTCTTAACTCTGGCAGCACACCGTCTGTCTGACTTTATCTTACAATCCAAAACTACATTTAGATCTTTTTTTCTTGATCTGCTATCTTTTCAAAACAAAGAAAGGAAACAACAGAAAATAGAGCAGCCACAGAAATAACTCCACACCAAACACAGTTAAAAAACATTTCTTCCCATTTATTTTAAAGAAGCATGCAGTACACCAACCATAACTGGTGACCAAAGGAAGGCCTATCTGCTTACAGTAAATGGGCCTATTCAGTGTCTTCCAGGTCTTCAGATCATGCAAATATGCAGCAGGGGGGGAGGGAATGGTTTTGACACCCTTCTACTAACAGAGATTTATTTATTTGTTTGTTTTTTGACCAGGTAAATTCACTACCTGTTTACAGGAGCGACCCAAGTAGAAACCTAGAAAGGTGCCAGCAGAAAAAGACTTGTATTCCATCATGCTTGCCCATTTTCCTACATGAGCCAAACCAATCAACCCTTTGTCATGCCTAGGTTGAATTGATAGTTTCATACCCTTCCCTCCACTCTCCAACCACTTTTCCTGTCTTGGTTTTCAAAGACCCCTTATAGCTGCCCCACACTCTATTAAAACCTGTCCCCGTCTTGACATGTATCACTACCCTTGGCAAACTGCTCAATCTATCCACACTTTATGCAAAGAAGTATTTTCTTATGGCCTTCTCGTATCTACCCCCCAACACTAGTTCATACTTATATCCCCAGTTGCTGATCCTTCACTATACTTAAACAGGTCATTACAAGCTGCCCTGCTTATTCCTTTGAGGTATTTAACATTTTCTATCATGCCTCCCCCTTCCTTCTGGCCTCCAGTGAGTGCATGTTCACTTTGGCTAGATGCTCCTCATATGACTCCTCTTTTTCCCCTTCTAAGGAGCAGACTGTTGTGTCTATATTTCCTTGCTGCTCCTGTATGATCTTTGTAGCCTACCTCTTGGCAGACTGGATATGGTCCTTATCGTTTCTCAGGTGCAGACTCCAGAACTGGATACAGTACCCCAGGTGCGGCCTCAGCAGTAACCCATAGAGGGACAGCAGTAATTTTTTTCTCGTAATGGAGAACCCTCTCTCTGTACGTCCTGTAGTGATAAGTAACAGAGTGTTCTAATATATAACCACTATGTGGAACCAAAGCACTGGTATGTGCTGTAGCAGGGATCTTTTACATACATACAAACATACAAATATGTCAGCAGGTAAAGACCTTATCTGATCTGCTCGAGTGTGCAGCTCCCTCCCCCCCCTGTCGACAGAGGGACCTGCCCCCCTCTCCAAAACCTTCCTGACTCCCTTTTGAGTCTGCCTTGGAGAGAGACACTAGAGAAAGCACATGTAATTAAGTGTGCATGGAAATGTGCTTGCTGTAAGAGCCTTCCTGTAGCGAGTTGTAATAAAACCAGAGTTAATCTCTCTCTAAGCCTCCCGAGCATCACATGAAATGGTGTCAGAAATTAAAACTGCCTAAAAAAAAAAAGAGAAAGACTGACTGCAAGTGAGAGAGGCAGAAACTTTCAAGATGCCAAAGTTTAATCCTCCTGATGCTTTTGACTTCAGCCAACCCGCGGATTGACCAGACCGGAAGCAGCATTTTTCCCTACTACAGAACTGCTATAAAACTGAATGCAGGTAGCGGTTTACTGTCTAGTGTCTGGCAGCTGAAGTTCAATGCCAAGAAGTGTAAAGTGATGCATCTAGGCAAAAAGAACCCGAAGACTGCATATTGACTTGATGTGGTAGGACTAACCATGTCACAGGAAGAAAGGGACCTAGGCATTATCATTTGTGACACCCTTCAGCAGACCAGCCAATGCAACACGGCTTACAGCAAGGCTACCAAAATGTTGGGATGTACTGGGAGAGGATTTGAAAGCAGGAGCAGGGAGGTTATATTGCCACTCTGTAGGTCCCTTTTGAGGCCCCACCTGGAGTACTGTGTCCAGTTTTGGAGCCAACACCTTAAGAAGGACAAAAACAGACTGGAGACCATGCAGAGAAGGGCAACAAAAAATGATAAAAGGCATGCAGGGACTCTTGTACAAGGGGTGCTTGGAGGCACTGAATAGATACTCACTTTAAACTAGGAGGGATGGGGGGACATAATAGAGTAAGTTCCTGAAAGGAATAAATAAGGTGGCCTGCTCTGAACTGTTCATCATGGTTTACTACTCAAATACTAGAGGGCACGGATGGAAGCTGAGGGAAGGGAGCTTCAAGAGGGAACTCAGGAAACACTACTTTTCAGAAAGGGTCATAGAGCCTTGGAATAGGCTGCCCGTGGAGGTCATGGGAGCCAAGATGGTGACAGCTTTCAAACTGGGCTGGGAGAAAGTGAATGCCTGAATAAAATCCAAAGAAATTGGACTGGGTAGGGGTCAGATGGGGAGCTAGGTCCTGGGATAGGAGAAAGTCTCCAGAACTATTGGACAGATTTGATGGACCCTTGGTCTCTTTCTGCCATCAAATGTTTTATGCTTCTATGTTTCTAAGTGGTGAAGTGCAGGTATGCTGTTCATGTATGCCCTGGGAAAGGAGGCAGAGTCATACCTCTCAACTTCTTGCCACATAAATCAGGGACAAAGCTTAAAACAAATCAAGAAAAATGACCCAGAATCAGGGACACTTGGTAATATACACTCAGAAAGCTAACAGAGTAAGGGGATTAGTGTAAGATGCATTTACTGAAGAAGAACAAGTCTGTAACTTTATTAATTGACATTATTCTGTGCTTACGATCAATACTCAGTCACAAAAGCAAAAATGTTATGAGGTACAGAGGAAAATTTTGAGGCAAAATCAGGAGTGTCCATAAAAATCAGGGATACTTGAGTGGTATATATTTATTTATTTATTTATAGTCTTTGGTAACTGGGTAAGGCCCACTAGGCACAAGTGCCTGTTTTCAGGGGCGACCTGGGAGCACTGGGCAGTTAAGTGACTTGCTCAGAGTCGCACAGTATGCAAGTGGAGGTTGTGAGAATCAAACCCAGGTCTGGCCTACTGGATGTACCAAGCTCATTCACAGCTCATTACTCTAACCTCTAGGCTATACTGCCAGCCCAGCAATACTACCTGCTGCCAGGTGTGGGCAGAGCTAATTTTTAAATCTTTTTTATTTAAGCCAGGAAGAGGATGAGAATGATTACCAGATAGTAAGGGAGAAACCGGATGCATATTTTGTGCCCAATTGCAATATAATCCATGAAAGAGCCCACTTTCACCAGTCTAATCAAAGGTCAGGGGAAACCATAGAAGCTTTTACCAGAATTTCACATGAGCTTACAGAAAACTGTGACTTTGGAGCAAAGGAAAAAATATCACATCAGAGACAGTCTGTGATAGGAGTCCTAGATAAGAAACTTTCTCAGAAACTGTAGTTGGAGCCAGAATTGACTCTGGAAAGGGCAACAAAAACAGCACACCATTCTGAACTTATAAAAGGCCAAATAAATGATCAAGGAGCCACGTGAGGGTTAGATGAGGTAGCAAAGATGCCTCTGTGGCCAGGTGAAAATAACAGTAGCAGACCCACAAGGAAAATGCCAGCCCAATCTCAGAAGCCAGGTCCTAAGTGTACAAGATGAGGCAGGGGACATGTATGTGGAGATGACCGTCGAGCACAAAATGTGGAGTGTCGCAAGTGCAGGAAAATAGTTCATTTTGCAGTGGTTTGTCATACAAGAGGTCTGAGTGAAATATCCATGAAAAAGAGTGAAACCGAATCATTCTTACTTGGGTCAGTTACTTGTCATGACAACATCAGTGAGCCAAGAAGCAATGGTCTCATACTTAATGGTACCACAGTAAAATGTAAAACTGACGCTGGAGCTGATGCAGGTGCTATTTCTGAGTCTACTTACCTGAGTTTAAATAAACCTCCTCAACTGGAGCACACTACCTCAGTTCTGGAACGTCTAGGAGGGGTACTTAAACTACATGGGTCAGTTTATAGCTAAAACAGAATGTAAAGGCACTAAGTACCAGTACACGATCAGGGATCCCAGACCAATAACCTGCTAAGTCATGATGTTGCAGTATCTATTGGGATTAGTGTGCAGACTAGAGCAAGTCTATACAGATGCCTTTGGGGAAACAGGTCTTTTGCAAGGTACCACCATCAGGTTCAAGCTAAAGGAAGGAACCATACCCTACAGTAGTCATGTAGCCTGGGGAATTTCAATTCCTTTGCTTCCTAAAGTGAAAGATGAGCTGGACAGAATGGTACAGTGTGGTATTATCTAAGAGGTCGCAGAGCCTACCAAATGGTGTGCACCCATTGTCAATGTCCAAGAAAAAGGGAACTCTTTGTATACGTGTAGATCTCAAACAGCTAAATGAAGCCGTCCAGAGAAAAAACATATGTTCTTCCCATGTTAGATGATATTTGTCCAAGATTAGCCAATTCCAGAGTGACTTTTCTACTTGATGCAGCGAGTGGGTTTTGGCAGATCCCTCTGTATCTGGATAGTTCCAAGTTACCTACTTTTAATACACCATTTGGAAGATAATACTTTTGCATGCCTCCTTTTGGCATTACCTATGCACCAGAGATCTTCCAGAGGAAAATGATAGAAATACTGCAGAACCTGGAAGGGTAGCCACTTACATGAATGACATCCTGGTATATGGATGTTCAGAGGAAGAACACAACTGATTGGCTCGTGTGCTGGAAACAATCCAGGCAGCTGGTTTAAAGCTGAATAAAGAGAAATGCTTACTGCAACAGAAGCAGCTGAACTACTTAGTACACAGGATAAATGAGCATGGCAGAAGTCCAGAGCCTGCAAATGTAAGAGCCATTAAGGAAATACAACCTCCCAGTTCTATTCTTGGGTTAAGGCAAGTTCTAGGAATGATCCACTACCTGGGTAGGTACTTACCTAACCCAACAGATATGAAACACCCACTGAATTAACTTTTTATAAAGTGAGACAACATGGAATTGGAACCATACGCAAGAAAATGCTTTTAACAAGGTGAAACAACTTGTATCGGAAGCACCCATACTTACTTTACATGATGCCAAGTAACCTGTAATCACAAGTGCTGAAGCCAGTAGCTACGGCATAGGTAGAGTACGTCACACTTGGACCACTGATTCTGATCCATGTATCAAATTCTTTTTTGTATTACATATAATTTATGTAAGAGAAGGGCAGTCAGAAGACCCATAGTCTTGCTGAACTGACATATCCAAAAAAAAAAAAAAACAGGGATAAGTTCAAAGAACAGGACATAGCTAAATCTGCAGCCATTTAAAATGCAATTTCTTTGTTAAATTTTCTTTGAAGGCAGGAACCAAAGTATCCACTTTATAATGCCCTCAGCGAGATCCTTTGACTTGCAATTGTTGCCAGGAAGAACCTGTGTTGGGAGGGGTGTCTCAGGGAGCCCTTGAATTACATCAGAAAGAATTTTGATGTGTAGCTAACAAGGATCCAGACAAATTTGGAAGGTCCAATACACATTCCCAGGATGCTTTGGAAGGACATCACAGAAACTGTGTGTGTGTGTGTGTGTGTGTGTGTGTGTGTGTGTGTGTGTGTGTGTGCGTGTCAGAACAAAAACCAGTTCTGATCAGCTAACCTGAGGAGAGGAAATTGAGTATGTCACTTATCATTTTTTTTAAATCTTGTTGGGACATCCTGTGCTGTAAAATATAACTTTTAATACTCCAAGGTGGAGTCTAATGACCTCAGAGAGGAGGCTGGCTCAGGACTGCTTTTATCCAACTGAGCAAGCCTTAGAGAGACACATTTGATTTTATTTCTGACTGGGAGAAGAAGGACAACATCAGCACTGCAGGAGATAAGTATTATGTGGATAAGAGAGCTTAGTTTGTACTTTAAAAACCTGTTTTGTTTTTAAGATTGTATGTGTTTGGGATATTTGTTCTGTATTTATTGTTCTGTTTTGATATTTTAAAGTAAAGATATATTTTACAACAGAAACTGTCTGGAGTGCCTTGGCATTTCTTTTTATTTAAGTGGAGCATTTAAAGGTTACAGTTAACACTGTGTATGGGCTTTTTGAGATACCAAACTGGGAAATGGATAGAGTTCTCTAAAGTCTTGCATAGAGTTCTAAGGGTTCATTTGAAAGACCTGGTTGGGTGCCAGTAGGCAAAGATATCTGGCCCCCCGAAGACAGAATTATCTGAGCCTGATAATTGGGTACGCTAACAAGAGGTTATCAGTTTGAATTCCTCCAGAATTTGAGACTAAGGTGACTTGAACCTACAAAACAGACAAGAGGGTTACCTTGTTCTGTTCACTGTCCACAAATCATAAGCTCAGAGGTTGGCACTTTGGGAGAAGAGGGCTGACCAGCTGAGTGAGTTTGTGACAGATTGGTTCGCATCGGTGGCATAAAAAGTTTGGTGGTATAAGCTTCATTGTTCAGTGTGTCAGCTTGAGACCGTTTAGCTCACTTGAAAAAAAAAAAAGAAAGGAAGACAGTGTTTTATTTCAAAAGGAAACAGAACTATATCCCTTGACTTACAGTTAAGTTCCCACCCATTTTATTTTTTTTCTCTGAAGTGCCAGTCAGAATAGTATTAGTAGTGAGGGAAGAAGAAAATGGCTTCCGACTACAGCAGACACATTGTAGATTTCTTAAAGCAGTTGTGCAGGGACAGGGGAGTCCTGTTTGGGGTGAAAGCCAGTAAGCAGAACCTCATAGAGGCCCTGACAGTAGCAGATACCCAGAGCAGCGAGTCACAGACCGTGACTGAAAGGGACCAAACCTCAAGTCTGGAAGGGCTAGCGGCCAGTGAGGGGTCCCAAGATGATGAGGTGGACAGCAGGGCCACTGTCAGTGAAGGGCCACAGCAGCAGGGACAAGTCACCAGTATCCTGAATCCAGAAGTTCTCAGGCTGCAACTTGAGTTGCGCAGGATGGAGCTGGAGTCCCAGGAGAGGAGAGAAAGGGAACAGCGAGAGGCAGACCGTGAGGAGCGTGAGTGCCAGCGAGCTGCAGAGGAGAAGAGAGAGCGAGAATGCAGAAAGGCAGAGGAGAGAAGAGAGGAGCACCAGTGGCAACACGAACTGGAGAAGCTATGACTCCAACCAGCGGCACCAGGGCAGGTAAGTGGCTTGGGTTTAACTGGGACTGCAGGACTGGGTTACAAATTGAACTCCAAATTAATAGTCGAGTTTAAGGAAGGGGAGGACATGGACGCCTTTTTAAATTCTTTTGAAAAAGTTTGTATTCAGGCTAAAATTCCTAGAGAGTCCTGGAGCTTCCAACTATCCCCACTACTTACCGGAAAAGCTCGGGATGCATTGGGTCAAATGAACAATGAAGACAGTGACGATTACAGCAAGTTAAAAGCTGCACTGTTAAAAAAGTTTGAATTAACTGCTGAATCATACAGAGCTAAATTCCGTAAGCTCAGGAGAAGCCCTGATATGCACTATGAGGAGCTAGCCACGAAACAACGTCAGTTTTTAAAACGTTGGTGGGAAGGAATTGAGGCAACCTCTGTTGATAAAATTGAAAATGTGATTTTGTTAGAACAGTATTATTGGGCATGCCCAGCAGTTAAAAACCTGGCTAGAGGACCGAGATCCAAAAACAGTGCAAGAGGCTGCTGAACTCTCAGACCACTATGCCAAGAGCAGACCTGCTCTGAGAGTGAATGGGGTGAGTGTGGCAGCGCAGAAAGGGAAAAGCATGCCTTCAGGGCAGCTAAAACCCTCACTGCCTCCAACGAAACCAGTTAGCCCCAGGTTTCAAAGAAAAGATTTCTGTGAAGTAAGAAATGTTTGTTGGTTATGTAAAGAAACTGGGCACATTGCCAGACAGTGTCCAAGAAGGGCAAGCAATAATACACAAAGTAGTACCAGAAAGGAAGTGGGTTGTTTGTGTGTCCCTGGAAGCATGCCAGTGAACATGAGGGAACACATGCACCCAGTCATGGTAAATGGCATACAGACGCAGGGGTTAAGAGACACGGGGGCATCCCTGACATTGGTAAAGGGGGACCTGGTACAGCCTGGTCAGCTTATACCCAATAAATACATAACTGTACAAGGGTTTACTGGTGAAGAGAAAACATTGCCACTCGCTAGTGTTCTCCTTGACTGGGGTGAAACAGGGGGAACTGTGCAGCTGGTGGCTGTAGCCAACACATTAGCAGTGGATGTGATCCTGGGTAACAATCTCCAGCAGTGGGTGGCATGTGCAGTTACCCGTAGCCAAGTGGCCAGAAAAAACTGTAGTTCCCTGAGCCCCCCAGAAGCCATTGGGGAAGATACTGAGAGGCTGGTTCCCCAGCCTGTGTCTCCAGAGGGGGAGACTGATAAAAAGAGGGTAGAAATTTCTCCAATAGCAAGTAACCACATAGGTACAGTGGGTTACTCCGAAGAGGGAGAGGTGACCTCTTGTCAGAGGGTTGGGATTGACAGTGATCCTGAGGGCCCTGATGCTGGTGCTAGGGACCCTAGTTTAGCGACTGAAGGGGACCTGTCCCATGCCTTGGGAAGGTGTGAGGGGGTTCACAGCTGCTCAAAGGAGTGACCCTAGTTTAGAGAAGTTGAGGGCTTGGGCAGACTCGGATGGTGCACAGGGAGGTGACGGCAGACATAAGGTTTATTGGGAAGATGGACTTATGTATACCCAGGCAGTACAGACCGAGGGAGAGATGCTAGGCAGGCAGCTTGTCATTCCACAGGGATATCGTGAGCAGTTGCTCAAGGTTGCCCATGGTATTCCCTTGTCTGGCCATCTGGGAATCACGCGCACAATGCAGCGGTTGGCCCAGAATTTCTACTGGCCTAACTTCACCCAGCAGGTGAAGGAGTATTGCAGGTCTTGTCGCCGGTGCCAAGAAATAGGGAAGGCAGGCAAGAAAACCCAAGCCGCCCTGATTCCATTGCCCGTAGTAGAGGAGCCATTCCAGAGGGTGGGGATGGATATTGTGGGGCCTTTAAATACCCCCAGCTCCTCAGGGAAAAGGTTCATCCTGACTGTGGTGGATTATGCCACCCGGTACCCCGAGGCAGTCACCCTATCCTCACTGAGGACAGACAAAGTGGCCGATGTCTTACTTGGGATTTTCTCCCATGTTGGGTTTCCGCAGGAGGTAATCACCAATCGAGGGGGTTCCTTCATGTCGGACCTAATGAAATGTCTATGGAAGAAGTGTGGGGTGGTGTAGAGATGTACGACACCGTATCACCCACAAGCCAATGGACTTGTGGAATGATGCAATGGTACCCTAAAGTCAATGCTCCGGGTGTTTGCTGAACAGCATGGGAGGGACTAGGAGAAATACCTTCCCCACCTGTTGTTTGCTTACAGGGAAGTGCCCCAAGAGTTGACAGGATTTTCCCCCTTCGAGCTGTTGTATGGACGCCGGGTACATGGGCCCCTAGACTTGATCCGGGAGGACTGGGAAGGCAAGCACACCACCCAGGGAACTCCCATTGTGGATTACATCCTAAGGTTTAGGGAAAGGCTGAAGGAGCTTATGGGGACAGCCCAGAGCAACCTGGCAGCTGCCCAACAGAAACAAAAAGTATGGTACGACTGAGAGCCAGAGCTTGCTCGTACATGGTGGGTCAGGAAGTCATGGTCCTTATTCCGGTCCGGAAAGACAAGCTGCAAGCTGAGTGGGCAGGACTGTACAAAGTGGTTAGGAAGGTAAATGATGTAAACTACATTGTGGAGTTACCTGACCATAGACAGACAGAAAGGATGTACCATGTTAACATGATGAAGCCATATGCAAATAGGGCTGACATGGTGTTCACAGTGTGTAGTCATGGGGAGGGGACAGACGAAGGAGACCCCCTTCTGGACTTGCTGGAGGAAAGTAAGCAAGAGTCCTCTGTGGAGGCAGTAAAATTGTCTCCCCAGCTAAACCCGGACCAGAACCAGAAAGTGAGGGAGGTTTTAGCAGACTTTGCCCCCTTGTTTAGCACCAAACCTGGACTAACCCCCTTAGCGACACACGATGTGGAGACAGGGACACAGACGTCCATACGGCGGACAGCATATCGGGTGTCAGAGGCTGTCCAAAAGGACATTAGGAGGGAAGTGGAGGAGATGCTGGATTTAGGGGTAATCCAGAGATCCCACAGTCCCTGGGCCTCACCCATAGTCCTTGTACCCAAGCCAGATGGCTCGACCCATTTCTGTATGGACTATCATGGACTGAATGCAGTCACAATGTCAGACACACACCCGATGCCCCAGACGGATGAACTCCTGGACAAGTTGGGAGGGTCGACCTACCTTACGACCACTAACCTGACAATGGGGTATTGGCAGGTAGAGTTGATGGACAGAGCTAGGGAGAGGTCAGCCTTCATCACTCTGATACGCTTATTTGAGTTCAAAATAATGCCTTTTGGAATGAAGAATGCCCCGGCCACTTTCCAAAAGGTTGGTGAACCAGGTGTTAAATGGTGCTGAGGAGTACACCGTGGTGTGCCTGGATGACATTGCCATCTTCAGTACCAGCTGGGAGGAACACCTTTCACACCTTAGGGAAGTGCTGGGCAGAATACAGAGGGCAGGGCTCACTGTCAAAGCCGAGAAGTGCCAGGTGGCCATGGGGGAAGTGGCATACTTCGGGCATGTGGTAGGCCAAAGGACAGCTCCATCCTAGCCAAATAAAGATAGAGGTGATCCAGGTGTGGCCCAGACCAGAAACCCAGAAGCAGGTCAGGAGCTTTCTAGGGACAGCAGGGTACTACAGAAGGTTTGTACCTAATTACAGTGCCCTGGCTGCTCCCCTATCTGACCTGACAAAGGAAAAAATGCCAAGGAAAATCATCTGGGGCCCAGCCTGTGAGGAAGCCTTTACCAAACTGAAGGAGACACTGAGCAGTACTCCTGTTTTGACAAGTCCGGACTATAGCAAAACTTTTATAGTTCAGACGGACGCCTCAGACGTGGGTGTTGGGGTAGTACTAAGCCAGACATCCAGTGAAGGGAGGGACCACCCCATTGCCTATCTGAGTAAAAAACTGCTTCCCAGGGAGCAAGCATACTCCACTGTGGAAAAGGAGTGTCTTGCCATAGTGTGGGCCCTGAAGAAGTTGGAGTCATACTTGTATGGGCAGCCTTTTGTGGTGCAGACTGACCACAACCCCCTGGTTTGGCTGACGTAGATAGGGGAAAAACAATGGCAGACTGCTCAGATGGAGTCTTGCTTTACCAGGGTATAATTTGAAAATCGTACATAGGGCCGGAGCCAAGAATCAGAACTCAGATGGTTTGTCCTGTGTGTATGAGGAATGAACTGATTTGGGAAGCTCATCCCATGTAGGGATAGATCCCCAAATTCAGTCTAGGTGGGGAGGAATTGTCACACTTGGACCACTGATTCTGATCCATGTATCAATTTTTTTTTTGTAGTACATATAATTTTTGTAAGGGAAGGGTAGTCAGAAGACCCACAGTCTTGCTGAACTGACACATCCAAAAAACCCCAGGGATAAGTTCAAAGAACAGGACATAGCTAAATCTGCAGCTATTTAAAATGCAATTTCTTTGTTAAATTTTCTTTGAAAGCAAGAACCAAAGTATCCACTTTATAATGCCCTCAGGGAGATCCTTTGACTTGCAATAGTTGCCAGGAAGAACCTGTGTTGGAAGGGGTGTCTCGGGGAGCCCTTGAATTACATCAGAAAGACCTTTGATGTATAGATAATAAGGATCCAGACGAATTTGGAAGGTCCAATACACATTCCCAGGATGCTTTGGAAGGACATCACAGAAACTGTTTATGTGTGCACGTGTGTGAGTGTGTGTGTGTGTGTCAGAACAAAAACCAGTTCTGACCAGTTAACCTGAGGAGAGGAAATTGAGTATGCCACTTATCATTTTTTTTTAAATCTTGTTGGGACATCCTGTGCTGTAAAATATAACTTTTAATACTCCAAGGAGGAGTCTAATGACCTCAGAGAGGAGGCCGGCTCAGGACTGCTTTTATCCAACTGAGCAAGCCTTAGAGAGACACATTTGATTTTATTCCTGACTGAAAGAAGAAGGACAACATCAGCGCTGCAGGAGATAAGTATTATGTGGATAAGAGAGCCTAGTTTGTACTTTAAAAACCTGTTTTGTTTTTAAGATTGTATGTGTTTGGGATATTTGTTCTGTATTTATTGTTCTGTTTTGATATTTTAAAGTAAAGATATATTTTACAACAGAAACTGGCTGGAGTGCTTTGGCATTTCTTTTTATTTAAGTGGAGCATTTAAAGGTTACAGTTAACACTGTGTATGGGCTTATTGAGATACCAAACTGGGAAATGGATAGAGTTCTCTAAAGTCTTGCATAGAGTTCTAAGGGTTCATTTGAAAGACCTGGTTGGTGCCAGTAGGCAAAGATATCTGGCCCACCGAAGACAGAATTATCTGAGCCTGATAATTAGGTACGCTAACAAGAGGTTATCAGTTTGAATCCCTACAGAACTTGAGACTAAGGTGACTTGAACCCACAAAACAGACAAGAGGGTTACCTTGTTCTGTTCACTGTCCACAAATCATACGCTCAGAGGTTGGCGCTTTGGGAGTAGAGGGCTGACCGGCTGAGCGAGTTTGTGACAGAGAGTATTGTCACAAGATCATGATGGCAAGCAAAAATCAGTGGCATATTGTTCCCATACATTGACAGATGCTGAGACTCGCTAAGCACAGATTGAAAAGGAATGCCTAGCAGCAGTGCGGGCATGTGAAAAGTTTGCAAATTATTTGCATGGATTTGAGTCTTTCAAACTTTTGACAGACCACAAACCACTGGTACCACTCATAAATTGGAAAGACTTAGGCAGAGTACCAATGAAGTGTCAACAACTTCTCATGCGGATGATGAGGTACAATCCCAAAGTGGAACATGTGCCAGGCAAGGCGATGGTGGTAGAAGATATCTTATCCAGACATCCAATGACTGTAATAGAGTCTGAAGTCTATAGTACAACTGAGGAAATAAAGTCCTACAAAGAATTCTTACAATCCTCAAAGCGAATGTCGAGTTCAAATTTGCAACAAGTTACACAAAGCACTTCCAGAGATTCTGAACTCCCGACAGTACTACATTTCATCAGAGATGAATGGACAAAGTACCTCAAGAGTGTGCCTAATAGTGACAAAACATTCTTTCTAATAAAAGGCAGCCTTACCGAATGTAATAGACTGTTGCTCTATGGAGACAGAATAGTCAATCAAAGCAGCATGCGACAAGACATGCTAACAAGGCTCCACGAGTGCCATCAAGGGATCACCAAATGGTGAGAACCTGCAAAGATATCCGTTTGGTGGTCAGGTATTGGAAATGATATTCAAATGACAGTGGCAGCATGGGAATTTTGTCAGATGAACAAACCAACTCAGTGCAAGGAGCCTCTAATAGCAAACTCTGTGACCAGACCACCCACGGAAGAGGGTTGGCGCTGATATTTGTGAGCTGGAGGGACAGAAGTATTTGGTTGCAATAGATTATTTTTCAAGATACTTGGAAATTGCTTATTAAGCAGACCTTTCAAGCTCTAGCACCATAAACTGTCTGAAGAATATGTCTGTACGGTGGGGGTGTCCGGGCAAGCTTGTTACTAATAAAAGCTCACAGTTTACAGGGACTGAGTTCCAAAGGTTTATGCATAAGTATGTTAGTCACGTTACGCAAACTACATTACAAGCCCACATTAGCCACAAGCTAATGGCGAGCCTGAGAGGGAAGTGCGAACAGCTAAGAGAATTCTGAAGCCGGATGATGCCTAAGCTACAGAGCTACTCCAATTAATGCAACAAAATGTAGCCCAGCACAGTTGATGATTGGAAGACAGCTGAGAAGACAAATTCCTATTTATAGACTAGCCTAAAGCCACATTTTAATGTTGCTCAGATAGTGCTTTTGTGGATCCTACCACTATCTGTCAGACAGTTCTGGTATCCTGACTTGGATCCTGCCAGATATCCTGCCAAAGACAGATGCAGGATCCAGGGTCAGATCGTGATGGATCCTAGTTAGGATCCAGGTATCCTGGTTAGGATCCATGGATCCTAGGGCAGATAGTTAGGATCCGGGGCCAGATAGTGATGGATCCTGGTTAGGATCCAGGTATCCTAGTTAGGATCCATGGATCCTAGGGCAGATACAGTAGTTAGGATCCGGGGCCAGATAGTGATGGATCCTGGTTAGGATCCACATATCCTAGTTAGGATCCATGGATCCTAGGGCAGATAGTTAGGATCCGGGGCCAGATAGTGATGGATTCTGGTTAGGATCCAGGTATCCTAGTTAGGATCCACGGATCCTAGGGCAGTTAGGATCCAGGGTTAGATAGTCCTGGTTAGGATCCAGGTATCTTAGTTGGTAGGATCCATGGTCAGATAGCACTATTATCCTACCACAGCAACTATCTGGCCAAATTGGAGGTATCTGTTGGTATCCTGATTTCTAGGATGCTATCTGAGCAACACTATCACATAGGCCAAACTTAAAACAAGTTCAAGATACTGACAAGTCTGCAAAAGCAACATATAAAATCCACTTTGATAAAATAAATTTGACAGGAATGCTACCTGAACTGCATCTCAGTACCCAGGTGAGAATTAAACTGAATAGAGAGACGGGACGTACAGCACAAGCTATAGTGCAAGAGAAGTGCAGATGCCAAGATCCTATCTTTTGAAAACAGAGAAGGCACATTCAAGCGGGATAGATGACATTTACAGTTTGTTCCAGAACCAAGAGTAATATTTCAGCAGAAAACCAGATCTGACTCTGAAGTTTCAGAAGATACCAACTGTTCAACTGAATGAAGACTAGTGACCTTATCTCTCAACTGCCATGAATTTTGCACAGCACTGTGATTTTTACAGTCAAATTTCCCTTCTCATGCATACTTTACTTTGGGATCCCAACACTTCTAGTCTGCCAGGCCTGCAGGTCCCGGACAGACAGTAATACACCAGCATACACCTTGGAACGTGGTCACTTTCCCTGAGGTCTGACTGAACTGCCATGAATTTTGGAAAACAGTCCATTTTATGCTGTATGAAACTCAATGCCTGATTAGCCATGCTTGTTCTCAGGCAAACTGTTTCTGTCTTGAGCTGACTCCTCATTGGCTAAAATTCACAGATAAAGTGCATTAGACCTCTGACTCCTTCCCCATGGTGTTCTGCAGTCTCAACATTCATGGGGTCCACCATCATTGTTTACATTTAGTTCCCCACTTCAGCAGCTTACTGCTGCTTTAATTAAAGTCCCCCAAAACTGTTTTTTTGCCATGTTCTGACCCAATTACTGTTCTGGGGCCAGGGAGATGTTTATTTGTAGTGGTATTGAGCCCATTTGGCTGTTGGGTGCCATTATTCTGGAGGCGGCTGTCCATGCCACTCTCGCCATACAGCGCATGTGCACATTGTCCATTTACTTCTTGGCCCCACTGACTGTCCTGGAGGCTGAGAAGACATCACTGGGTGCCCGATGGCATGATTACTGTTGGATCCTGGCTCCTCTGCCTACCCTAGAGCTGGGACGGTGACCCGACGTGGGCACGCTGTCCGATTTCACTTTTGGAGCACCCACTCTGTTTTGTGCATCTGTGCATGTGTGGCAGCTGAAAATGCTGCTGCACTTCTCTGTCTCCCATTCCCTGGCTCTTTTCTGCTCCTGGGCTCAACGAATGCACAAAATGCTGCTGTGGTTCTTCCAGGGCCCAACCTCGGCTCCAGCCACCAGTCCTGAAGGCCGAGAGCAGGGGGAGCTGTGCAGAAACAACTGCAGATTTCAGACGTGGAGCCCTGGTTAAAATTCCAGCAAAGCTCCAGGCTGCAGACATGAGTACCCTATTGCCGCCCCCCCCAGCAGCCTTGGGGGACCAGAGGGTGAAGACAGAGCCTGGGCACCAGAGGAGGCACTAAGATACAGTAAGCCCCAGATTGGAGGGGGCTTACATGCTGTAGTAAGGACCTTTTCTAGAGAGACACTGGAGAAAGCACATATAATGGAACGTGCATAGAAATATGCTTGCTGTAAGAGCCTTCCTGTAGCATGTTGTAATAAAACCAGAGTTAATCTATCTCTAGGCTTCCTGAGCATTGCATGACATATCCCAGAATCCTGCTTGCCTTTCTCGATTCCTAAATGCTCTGGTACACTGGGCCACTGACTTGAGGCTACCACTAATAATGACTCCCAGATACCTTTCCTCGGTGATCAGACTGATTTTTTTCACACAACTACCCCCCCCAACTCAGCCAACAACACATCTTTGGTTACACTTGCCTATATGCATAACTGTGCACTTCATCACATTACATATAAGTTTTCATACCTAGGAGTCGGACCACTCCTCCAACTTTTCCAAGTCCCTTTTCATGTCCCCTACTCCCTCCTTTGAGTCTGCTCTGCCAGAGTGTAAGAATGATTCAATGTTGAATTTGGTGAACATACTGAAATCTGGAGTATGGCCACCAGTGAAGCAGGTCCAAAGAAACTCATTTTCTCTTAGGCAGTTTGGCACTTCGATGTTATGGTGCAGCACTTGTTACAGGCAACACACACTGAGCAAGTCCAAGTTCTGTCTTATAAGGATCGATCTAAGGTACTGAACATGTACTCGCTAGAGTCCAGATGGGAGAGGGCAGACATGATAAAGACCTTCAAGTTCCTAAAATGAATGAACAAGGTAGACTGCAGAGAAATATTCAGCAGGACTGGTGAATCGAGAACAGTGAGGTATTTATTTATTTATTGAAATGTTTCACCATGAAGGCACACTGAGCGACAAGTTGCCCGTCTCCCGGTGCAACCTGGGGGGGTAGGGAAGCTGGCAGGGAGAAGATTACAGGAGGAATGTGAGAAAATGTTATTTTACAGAGAGAGTGGTTGAGCCGTGGAACAGCCTACCAGCAGAGGTTGTGGGTGCAAGAACCCTTAATGGCTTCAAACATGGCTGCGACCAAATAAATTTCTTAGTAGCTTCTCAGGGGGTAAGCAGTAAGGTAGGGACACAGGGGTGGTGAGGGCAACAACCCTGGCTAGACATTAGGTCACAGAGTAGCACGGAGTAAAACAAGGCAGACTGGATAAACCAATGGTCTTTTTCTGGCAACATTTTCTATATGTCCACGTTTCTAAGTTGTCGGCAAGTCACATAACCTGCAGTAGCCATTCAGTTAGCAACACTGGAGATAGAGAGCACCTCATGCTGAAATATACATTTTGATGGCAAAAAAGGAGCGCTGGACCCAACCAATCTGCCTTTTTTTTCCTACCTACAGTGTCAATGCAGACCCTACTTGATCTCCAGCTTTCTTCCCCCTTTTTCACTATGATTTCCTTATGTCTATCCTATGCTTTCTTGAACCCCACCACTGTTTTTGCCCCACCACCTCTGCTGGAAGACTGTTCCAGGCATCCACCACTCTTTCTGAAGAAGCACTTCCTCACATCTCTCCTGAATCTGCCCCCCCTCCAGCTGCATAACATGTCCCCTTGTTCTTGAGCATCTTTTGTTCTGAAAAATACTCCCCTCCTGTACTTTATTTACTTCCATGACATATTGAATGGTCTCTATCATAACCCCCCCCCCCCCACTTCTTCCTCTCTTCCACGGCGTAAGAACATTGCATGCATCTCAAAGCCATTTCCAACTCTTTCACAGGGAAACAACCTGTAGCAGGAAGGGAGTTAATTTTATGTGGAAAAGAGTGACTTGATTAGAAAACATTAAAATCCTCACAGAATCGTACATTATCATTACAATGAACTGCAGTTTCAGGCAGGCAGGATTGTGAAATTGTGCTGCAGAGTAGAGAGGCGCAGTGACAGCCTGCACCAGCTGCTTCAGACCCTGCAACAGGTGCAGGCAGAGTGACTTTAGCAGACTGGGAAAAGGTGCATAGATATTTTTCAAGATTTATTTGACAAATATGTTTTACTGAGTTCTGATAGGGTAGTAAGGGACACAGAAATCCACATTTTTACCCTGTTGCAGCAGCAGCCCTGATTGAAAGTAGCAGACTGAGAAAAGGTGCAGGGGGATTTTTAAAAGATCTGATAAATATTTTTTACTGAGTTCTGATGGGGTAGTAAGGGACACAAATCCAAAGTTTTCCCCTGCTGCAGGAGCAGCCCTGATTGAATGTAGCAAACTGGGAAAGGTGCAGGGGATTCTGAAGGATTCATATGAAAAATGCTTATTGTTTACTGACTACTGGTGGTGTAGCAGGACACAACTAGCATTTGTCAATGCTGAATGTTGTTTTGCTGGCATTGGCATTGGTAGTACAGGAGTTAGAGAGATGCATAATAGGAATGGCAGTGAAGTCTTGAACTGACACCAACCCCACCCTGCAGAGACTAACAGGCATTGGGGTGTGCCTTTGGGTCGTCGGCCATAACGCTCATACCATTTCACCTCACCCTACCCTGCAGACACCAAGTGTTGCGTTGTGCCTTGGGGTCTTCAGGCCTTATACTCACCCTATTCCATAAGTAAATACTCTGAGATGGGTGCAGTATAGGAGAATGGGGTGAACTTTGGGGCCGAAGAGTCCAAGGCACACCTCAATGCTTGTCACTGGCTGCAGGGTGGGGGTGGAATGGCATAAGCATTACAGCCGACAATCCCAAGTCACACCCCTGACGCCTATCAGTCTCTACAGGGTAGGGTGTTATGATTGGAAACCCTAACAGCCCGGGCGTGTGTTGGTATTTTCACTCCAAATTTTCAGCATGGGCTTTTTGTGACCCACCTCATGAACAGCGGCACTATCAGTTCGTTAGCCAAAAGTTGATTTTGCACAGTGACTGCACCATTTGGCTCCACAGGTGCAAAAAGACATTTCAGGCAGGATGTAAAAAATGACAGCTGTACTGTTCATGAGGAGGTGTAAAAAAATGGCAATGTTGAAAATCTCAAGTAAAAATATGAAAAATTGGTGAAATCACAAGTGTGCGTAGAAACTGTGCAACACACGCCTGTAACACAATTATTTTGGGTATTTTTTTAACCAAATTTTCAACAAAGGCATTTTGGGACCTCCATTCATGAACAGTATCACTGTGATTTTGTTAATCTGTCTTGAATGTTGATTTCCCACAGTGACCGCGCCACTGTGCACCACATGTGCGAAAACACATTTTGGGCAGGATGTGAAAAATGACAGCTGTACTGTTCATAATGAGGTGTAAAAAATGGCAATGTTGAAAATCTGGAGTGAAAATTTGAAACATTTGGTGAAGTCATGAGTGTGCATAGAAACTGCGCAACCCACGCCCATAACGCAATTATTTTGGGGATATTTTTAACCAAATTTTCAACATAGGCATTTTGGGACCTCTACTCATGAACAGTGTCACTGTGATTTTGTTAATCTGTCCCGAACATTGATTTTCCACAGCAATTGTGCCACTGTGCGCCACATGTGTGAAAACACATTTGGGGCAGGATGTGAAAAATGACAGGTGTACTGTTCATAAGGAGGTTTGAAAAAATGGCAATGTTGAAATTGTGGAGTGAAAACATTAACTGTTGAAGTTACGAGCATGCATGGAAACTGCGCACTGCACGCTCATAACACAGTCATTTTTTTGATTTTTTCACTAAATTTTCAACTTAGGCTTTTTGGGACCCCACCTCATGAACAGTGGCACTGTCATTTTGTTAATCGGTCCCGAAAGGTGATTCCGCATAGTGACCGCAAAATGACCTTTTGGGACCGAATAACAAGATGATAATGCATGTGTTCATGAGGTGGGGTCCCAAGAACCCCACATTGAAATTTGGAGCCAAAATTCAAAAACAATGGCTGAGATATCCACCTAAGTTGACCCCCCCACACACCCCCATTGATGCCATTATATAGCTTACTGGCATTTCTTCATTTTGCAGTCTGGCTTTGAAGAGTGCAGATGTGTTCCCACTCCAACGAAGATTACAGCACCGGATCTCCGGAGGTAAGTATGGGGTGTGAGGGTGTGGGGTGTGCAGAGGGTGGGTGCAGGTTGGGGGAGAGGAGGCGCCGCAGACAACGGACCATTTTCTATTTTTCAGGTACAAAAAAAACAAACTGGACCTCGCTGGACCATTTTCTTTCTTTACAGGTGAAATAAAACAAATTTGGGCACACTGGGATGGGCTCCCAGTGTGCCCTATGACTTCTGGGGGGCCTGATGTTGGCAACACTGGGGTGAGCTCCCAGTGTGCCACACAATGGGGGTGGGATGGGAGCAGGAACATGCCAACAAGGTCGGCATTCTGTGAACGACAGTACACTAGGGTGGGTTCCCAGTGTGCCACACAATGTGGGAGGGTGGCGGACACACTGACACGGGGATTGCACCCTTGATGTCGGCCTTCTTTTGGGATTGTGTGGCGGATGGCAGGAGCCGCCGCCATGTTTATTGAAGTGTTTCACCAGGAAAGGCACGTACGGGAGGCATGTCATCTGTGCCACTGCATAACGAGCTTGTCTCTGATTGCAGCGGCACATTTCTCTCAAGTTAGTGGCACTTTGCATAATACTTGTGTCAGCGCTAGCATGCTGGCTCATTGGGGAATGAGGGACGCACCTTCTAAAGTGTGCCCTGCATTTGCCAACACCGGCACACCTCTGCATTTCCCCTACTACAAGATGTTGCTTGCGCTCGAGAAGACAACATAAAAATCCATCTTTAACATTTGCCTGTGTGACAGCCTACCAGCCAGTCAGTGAGGGGAAAAGTAAAGTAGACTGCTATGTGAGACACAGGACCACAAGGTCTCTCAGTGGGGTGGGGTGGCCTGGTGGTGTCACTCTTCCCTAATACCTAACCTCACTAGATACATGGCACTCAGCTTGCCCTTATGCTGGGCTTGTGGCATACATGTCATATGGGCATCTAAGGATCACCGATGACTATTGTGAGTCATCACAGTTAGCATTCAGAGGTGGTTGTATCATGTTATCATCTGATGTATGTGTGTTGTTGACATGTGTAGAAAATGTGAAGAGATGAACAGGATGAGAAAGGGATGCAGGAGGTACAAAGGAGCAGATAAATGTTCCTCGGTGCCAGTTTCACCAACTACAAATTCTGCAGGTGGTGGTGGTGGCAGTGGTGGTGGTGTTGATCGGAGCAGCTCAAGGTGGAACAGGGACCGGGAGTCATGGTCCTTTGACTGTGTGGGCAAGGACTGTTGAGCACATGATAATACTGCCAAAGAAATCATGGCTTATTAGTCCCCAGAAATCCACTGGTTCCATTCCTACTGCAGTGCAAGCAGCCTTTCCTGCTGGTCATCTAGTGCATCTGGTAATGAAACCATCCTGGGCAATCTTGAGAAAATTCAAGGAGTGGTCAAGGGCAGTGCAGCTGGGTTTCAATACGAAAAGTGCAAAAGCATGTACTCAGGGCACAGAAACCCAGAGGCAGAGTACAGTATGGAGACGAGGTACTGACAGTCACCAAACAGGAAAGGAACCTGAGAGTAATCATATCTGATGACCTCAAGGTGGCCAGGCAGTGGGTAGGACACCCCAAGACTGGAGGACAGCAGATGTAGTCCTCTTATACAAAAGTGGGAACAAAGAGGAAGCAGGGAACTATAGACTAGTCAGCCTCACCTCGGTAGTGGGGAAAATGATGGAAGCACTACTGAAGGAGAGATTGGTGGAACATCTGGTTGTCAATGGACTACAGGACCCAAGGCAGCATGGTTTCACCAGGGGGAGGTCATGTCAGACCAACCTTGTTGAATTTTTTGACTGGGTGACTAGAGGTGGATCAGGGAGGGCAGTGGACATGGCCTATCTGGACTTCAGCAAGGCCTTTGACACTGTGCCACATAGAAGACTATTACACAAACTGGGGAATATGGGTGTGGGCAGGACAGTAGTATGGTGGGTAGGTAACTGGCTGGGTGGCAGGACACAGAGGTGGTGGTAAATGGCTGTCACTCCACAGAGGGAAGAGTGACCAGTGGGGTACCACAGGGATCAGTGCTGGGACGGTTCTATTCAACATCTTCATCAGTGACATTCTGCAGGGACCTAGAAGGCAGAATTTCACTGTTAGCTGATGACACAAAGCTCTGTAACAGAGTAGACACACCAGAGGGTGTAGACAGAATGAGAAGGGATCTGCAGAAACTTGAAGAATGGTCAGGGTTTGGCAGTTGAAATTCAATGCAAGGAAGTGCAAGATAATGCATATGGGACACAAAACCTGGCACAATATATCAGTTGGGGGTGAGGATATAGCATGCACCAAGCAGGAAAGGATCTTGGGTTATCATCTCCGATGACCTCAAGGTAGAAAACAGTGTGACAAGGCAGCAGGTAAAGCAAATAGGATGCTGGGATGCATGAGGCAGGGCATCACCAGCAGGAAAAGGGAGGTCATAATTCACTTCATACAGACACTGTGAGGCCCACCTGGGTACAGTGTACAGTTCTGGGAGACCATACTACGTAAGGACATAGACAGGGTAGAGAAAGGTTCAGAGGAGGGCAACAAAGATGGTGCATGGATTGCATCACAAGTCCTATGAAGACAGGTTGAAGGAACTGAACATGTACTCCCTGGAGGAGAGGAGGGAGGGATATGATAGAGACATACAAGTATCTTACAGGGAGGAACAGGGTGCAGAATACACTATTTTAAGTGAAAAAGATGTTCCAGGACTAGGGGCATGGGATGAAGTTGGAGGGAGGACAATTCAGAGGAAACATGGGAAAATTTCTTCACAAGAGCGGGGTGGTGGACAAGTGGAACATCCTGCCAGAGGAAGTGGTGGGGGCACAAACAATCACGGATTTAAGAATGCATGGGATAGACATAAAGGAATTCTGGAGGTAGGGTAAGGGCAACAGACTTCTAGGAAAACATAAACTGAACTTACAAGCTCAAATGGGCAGACTGGGTGGGCCATAGGCCCTTATCTGCCGACACTGTCTATGTATCTATGTAGGGCTAGCGGAATGTTGGGATGCATAGGGAGGGGTATCACCAGCAGAAAGAGAGAGGTGGTGTTTCCATTGTATAGATCGCTGGTGAGATCATACCTGGAGGACTGTGTCTAGTTCTGGAGACCACATCTCAGGACAGATATAGACAGAGTGGAGGCAGTTCAGAGGAAGGCAACTAAAATGGTGCAGGGTCTGCATCAGAATCCCTATAAGGAAAGACTAAAGACCCCAATATGTACACCATGGAATAGTGAAGGGGGATATGATAGAGACCTCTATATACCTCACGGGGGTAATTAAGGTACAGGAGGAGAGTATTTTTCAGAGGAAAAGATGTATGAGAACAAGGGGACATGCAATGACGCTGGAAGGAGGTGATGTCAAGAGAAATGTGAGGAAGTATTTCTTCATTGGAAGGGTGGTAGATGCCTGCAACAGCCTTCCACCAGAGGTGGTGGGGACAAAAACAGTGGTAGGCTTCAAGCATGCATGGGATAGGCACAAGGTAATCTTAGTGGTGGGAAGCGGGGGGGGGGGAGCTGGAGATCAAGTAGGGTCTGTGGTGACAGTATAGCTAGTAAATAAAAGGCAGGCTGGGTCAGCCAGGCAGTTCTTATCTGCTGTCAAATTCTGTTTCTATGTTTCAACCCAAAAGCACACCAGCTTCCCCCTCTTCCTTATTCAAGTGCTTCCAGTTCCCCTGCTCAGAATAGAAGTGATGCACACACAGCAGCCCACTGGCACAGCAGCAGGACTACCACTCGTGACGCCAGTGACCCAGGTTTGGGAACAAGGCTGGATCATTGAGAGCTAGCCAGAGGGAATAGTACTGAGCGTCCCAGTGGACACTCTCCTCATATGGGGGAGGGCCCATCCTGCAATGTTCAGCCACCTGTAGATGAAGGGGCGGTAGAGCACTCAGGACACGGGGGTGGGGCACTGCACTACATATCGCAAGTGCATGCTGATGAATGCTCATGTCAGGGAACTAGTCGAAAACGCCTGCCTCCCTGCGGGGTCAGGGGAGCACAGAACTGAAAGGGGGAAACTAAAATAATAAAGGGTAAATCCCCCCCCCATCTGTAGCTCCATGAAGGCTGGTATACCCAGTTGGAAGGTGGTACACCTGCTGTGCCAGAGCGTGTGTAGTATGTGCAAAATTAATAAATAAATAAATAAGGGCTGCATACAAATGCATAAATTCTAGTATCCCCCCTCAAAAAAAATCATCTTGCATTTGTTGCACAGCAGCAAGCCCAGATAATGAGTTCTGTTTTATGATTCATGTTTTTCTGGCCCATAAATAAACATAATAAATACAAAATTATAAAAATGATAATGCATTAAATTATATTATAGCATATACATTACCATATGTTATTGTAGCCCCCTGGGAAATTTAGGCTCCCTGTAGGACTACTAGGCCAGAATGGGTTAACTCCACTGAGCTTTGGGTCTCAGGACCAGCTGGATTGTCTGGGAGTCCTAAGGGGGTGTGGCCAGCTGCCTGGGACTGAAGAGCATTTGGGAGTTTTGTTTTTACTTTCAGGTTGAAGAGAGGTTGGAGGAAGCTGCATGCTTCAATATGGACAACTGAAGGCCTTACTACATAGAAACATAGAAACATAGAAACATAGACTTTGACGGCAGAAAAGGACCACTTGGCCCACCCAGTCTGCCCATTTCCCTACCTACTGGATAAGCTGCAGATTCTAGTTAACCAACAGCCTGCTTCCTGCAACCCCGCACTATAATTGCTTTGTGTCTGTCCCAAGCATGTTTGAATTCCCCCACTGTTTTAGACCCAACGACCTCCTCAGGAAGGCTGTTCCATGTATCCACCACTCTCTCCGTGAAAAATAATTTCCTCACATTACCCCTGAGCCGTCCCCCCTCTATCTTTAAACTGTGCCCCCTTGTTCTTACACATCTCTTTTTCTGAAAGATGCTACCCTCCTGGACTTTGTTGATTCCCTTGAGGTACTTGAACGTTTCTATCATGTCCCCCCTGTCCCTCCTTTCATCAAGGGTATACATATTAAGCTCTCTTCATACGGTTTCTGATGTAGACCCTGCACCATTTTAGTTGCCCTCCTCTGGACTGCTTCCATCCTGTCTATGTCCTTGCGTAGATGAGGTCTCCAAAACTGCACACAGTACTCCAGATGGGGTCTCACCAACTGTCTGTATAGAGGATAATCACTTCCTTTTTTCTACTTGTGATGCCTTCCTATGCATCCCAGTATCCCCTAGGCTCTCCTTACTGACTTCTCATTGCTTACCCACCTTTAGGTCATCTGATATGACTACTCCCAGGTCCCTTTCCATTTTTGTTGTTGTTAGTACCTCCCCTGCTATTGTGTACTCTTCTCCTGCGTTTTTGTTTCCCAGGTGCATTACTTTGCACTTCTTTGCATTGAATCTAAGTTGCCATATGTCTGACCATTCCTCCAACCTTGCCAAGTCCCTTCTCATCTTTTCTACCCCCTCTTGTGTATCAACTCTGTTACAGATCTTTGTGTCATCTGCAAAGAGGCATACCTTTCCCTCCAGACCCTCTGCAAAATGTCACTTATAAAGATGTTAAAGAGGATTGGACCCAGTACTGAGCCCTGAGGTACTCCACTAGTAACCCCTCTTTCTTCGGAATGTGTTCCATTCACTATTACCTTCTGTGTCCTGTTGTGCAGCCAGTTCACTACCCAGGCTACCACCCTGGGACCCACTCCCAGGCTGGCTAACTTGATTATTAATCTTTTGTGCGGGACCGTGTCAAATGCCTTGCTAAAGTCTAGGTAGGCCATATCCACAGCCCCTCCCTGGTCTATTATTTTGGTCACCCAGTCAAAGAAATCAATTAGATTAGTCTGACATGACCTTCCTGCTGTAAATCCATGTTGCTTTGGGTCCTGTGCCCCGCTGGCCTCTAGATGCTCAACAATTCTTTCTTTCAGAAGTGATTCCATCATTTTCCCTACCACTGAGGTCAAACTTACAGGTCTGTAGTTTCCTGCTTCTGCCTTGCTCCCACTTTTGTAAAGGGGAATCACATCTGCCCTCCTCCAGTCCTCAGGTACCACCCCATCTTGCCATGATTTGTTAAAAAGTGTGGTCAGTGGTGTCACTAGGTCCCCTTAGTTCTTTTAGGATTCTGGGGTGAATCCCGTCAGGCCCCATTGCTTTGTCCACCTTGAGTTTTAGGAATTCTTTCAGGACTCTTTCTTCTGTGAATGGACTGGTATCAACCCCCCTACCCAGAGTGCTTCTATTGTCTGGTTTAGGTAACTGCTCCTCATCTTCTTTTGTGAATACTGAGCAAAAGTATTCATTCAGTATCTCTGCCTTTTCACTGTCTCCCTCTGCCCACCTCCCCTCTCCTTTATTAATCTTCACTATCCCTCCCTTAACCTTTCTATGCTCCCTAATGTACCTATAAAAGGTTTTATCCCCCTTTTTGACCGAGTTGGCTATTTTTTCCTCGGTTTGTGCCTTTGCTATTCTGACTGCCTTTCTTACTTCTTTCTGCTTTAATTGATACAGTTCCCTGTCGTGCTCCCTCTGTGATTCCTTATACTTTTTGAATGCAGCCTTTTTCTCCTTAACCTTCCCTGCCACCTCTTTTGAGAACCATAGTGGTTTTTTACTCCGCTTTGTTTTCTTTATTTGTTTTACACAAAGACTTGTTGCCTCTATGATGGCAGTTTTGATTTTTCTCCATTGTTCTTCCACCCCTCCTATTTGGCCATTTGCTAGTGCATTCTTCAGGTGTTCACCCATTTTGCCAAAGTCAGCCCTTCTAAAGTCCAGTATCCTTGTTTTTGTATGGCTCATCTCCATGGTTGTGCTCATTGTGAAGCACACTGTGCAGTGGTCGCTTGTTCCCAGTCTACTGACTTCTAAATTTGTGATCCTCTCTCCATTTGAGAGTACCAGGTCTAGTATTGCTCCCTCCCGAGTGGGTTCCAGCACTAGCTGTCTAAGGTCTGCCCCCTGCAGGGCATCGAGAATGACCCTGCTCTTGGATGTGGCTGCAGTACATGTCCTCCAGTTAACATCTGGCATATTCAGATCCCCATCAACAGTATCTCCCTTTTTCAGCCATTTTGAGAATGTCCTCTATCATTTTCTTGTCCATTTCCTCCCTTGAGACGGGGTCTGTATATAACCCTGTGCAGATTAGATGCCATTCCCCATCTCCAAGGTAACCCAGAGTGCCTCTTGTCCTCCCCTTTACTTTTTAGTTCTGTAGCTTTGATCCCTTCCCTTATGTATAGAGCTACTCCACCTCCTCTTTGCCTTCCCTGTCCCTTCTGTAGATTGTGTACCCTGGTATGTTGACATCCCATTCATGGTTCTCGGTGTACCATGTTTCTGTGACTGCCACAATATCCAATTGTTCATCTTCCATCAAAGCTACTAGCTCAGAAGCTTGTTTCCCAGACTATGGGCATAGTAGTCATTGCCTCCATTTAATGTTGGCTTGATCCTTTTTCCCCATCCCTGCTCTTATTGCTCTTATCTATTTTACCATTTACCCCCATCCTGCCCTGTGTTGAGCTCTGTACCTCAGTGTTTACCCTACTACCTGCCCTGTTTTGTGGGGGGAGGCTTGACTTTTCCTGCCTTTTATCAGTACCTCCCCCCTTATCTAGTTTAAAAGCTTGCCAAGGAAGCATTTAAACCTGTCACCTAGGAGCTTGGTCCCCTTTGTGGACAAATGCAGACCGTCATACCAGTATAGACCTTTATCTCTCCAGGTGGACCCCCAGTCCCCAATGAAGCCAAAGCCTTGTGCTCTGCACCAGTTTTGCAACCATTCATTAAACTGCATGGTGTGCAGTACCCTAGCCTCATTCCTGCCATGGACTGGTAGCACCTCTGAGAAGGTTACTGTGCTTGCTACCCATCTGAAGTCCCTCCCCAACTCCACAAATTCATTCTGCACTGCACTGATCCCATGCTTAGCTAGGTCATTTGTCCCAAGGTGGACAATGATATCTAGTTCTCTCTCCTGTGATGCTGCTTCTACAATTGTGAGGATTAGCCTTGTCCCTCCAAGCCATGGCACCAGGCAGGCAGCTTACTTCCTTCTCTCCTTCCCCAGTTCTACCCTAACAATTGAGTCCCCAATCAGTAGCTATTTCCTTCCCCTGTGGTGTCCCTTGCCACCCTTTTGTGGGTCTCCCTTGTGGATGTCCTCAGCATTCTTCTGGGTCTCCACTGAGGGTGCCATCATAGAGGAACCTTGCTCTGCCAGAATGGCATCTGATTTGTGTAGAGGTACAACTGGGGGGCTTCGCCTCTGGTCCACCACCCGCACCCTCCCAGAACCCACTGTGGTCCTACTGCTCTTCATACTCTGAAACCTCTGACTCAGTGGTTGTGGCAGTGGTGCTCTTTGGGAGGGGGAGGCCTCCTTAGTCCTTGCTAGTTCAGCCTGGAGGTGGGCAACCTCCTCTCTCAGAGCTGACAGTTGCCTACAAATAGGACAGCAACGCAGTTTCCAGAATGTTTCCCGGAAAACTGCTGCCCCACAGCCAGTGCATTGCACCACTCCCCACATGTCCCGCTCCCTTATTCTATACAATATGTAATTATATATGTATTATTATTTGTTTTGTGTAACAACTCTTTATGCACGTTGCAGGGTTATTAGGAATATGACAGTTCTGCCACAAGACCTGTTGAGGAAGTGATGTCAGAACTGTGGCTATAAAGGAAGTGCCACGCCTGGGGGTGGGGGTGGGGAAGGGTGGGTGGGTAGTGCACAGCCACTGGTGACTGTTAGAAACAATCAGATACACAACTGCTCCACCACCCTGGTGACTACTGTCCTTTATAGTAATACAACTAACACCACAATTTACTAGACCACGGCTCCAACACAAACCACTCTACTGAGTCCAGGGATAAAAATGAACTCACTCCTCAGCCAGCAGGACACTTAAAATGTTACAAAAATATCCTTCCAAATGCTAGGTCTCAACCCCCACACTCAAGCAAATTCAGTTGTATCTCACTCTGGTTATAAAATTACTACCCTTTTAAAGGAATCCTGCAATTCTCTGCTTAATGCCAATAAGGAAGAATACAAATAAAACTTTTTGTAGAAAGTGTATCTCCCTTCTTACCCAGTGCTCTGCAGTATTATGCCTTAATCAGGTTTCCAGGTCCTAAATGGAGTTGCAGTTTGTTCTTTGCAGTAATTTCGAGCTTCCAACAGACACTTTAAAGTCAGTGTGACTCTGAATCCCACCCATCCTTGGAAAGCATACTGCCAGTCATCTCATCAGGCCCCCCCAGTAGTAAAGCCAGGATTGGGAGCCAGGGGAAGGGCAATTCAGTCAACTATAGGTTCCACTGTGGGCACCCAACAGTGAATAAAGATGGTAGAGGGGCACCACTACTCATGATGGCACAGTCAGGAGGAGTGACTAGCCCCCAACCTACCTCTAGTTCCGCCAGTGGGGCCCCCATGGGTTAATCCCCATGGCAATGCTGATCAGAAGGAAATCAGTTTTCTACCATATCAGCTGCAGCCTCTGAAGAAAAATGTCATCTGTTTAAGAGAACTGTTTTGGGATCCCACGGTGCCCCCTCCTTGCAGTGCGGCTGAAGGATAAGCCTATGAGACTTTACAAGTAACTGGACTGTGTGTTTCCAATGGGAGAATGCCCCCATTGTCATGTTAAATTAGGAAATTGCTAGATCCTGTACCCCTTAGGAGGTAGAAGTGTCCAGGACAGGTTGGGATTTGCTTGCAGATTCAAGTGCACTGGCCTGTACTGGGAATGTGGGTGCATTCTCATGGCACCCATTCATGATAGGCCAATGCCCCAGAGTCCCCAAGTCAGCAGTCTCAGCATCCTTCATGCCTTCTAATGAGTAAAGGACTTGTTCTAGAGTTGCTGTCCTACTAAAAAGGTAATGTCTCCACTACATAGAATTTCCCATCACAGACTATGAGATAGCTTGTGCCCGGGTGGTGAGAGAACCCACAGCAGGTTGTGAAACAGCCCTAAAACTGACTATAAAGCCTTGCATGTAACTGCAAAGGAATGGTTCCTGTTCCCCTGGGTTACCTAAAGTCTCAAAAGGAACATCTACTTTAACTGCTGGGATTTCATCTTCAGTAGGATCTGTAGACTTCCCCCTTAGAGGATGCCCCAGGTAGGATGCTGTACGTTTAGTTCGACAAGGGATCCTCTACCCCATGGAGGCCAATGTGGGAGAGGGTGAGGTGGCAGAACCTGAGTAACAGCGGTCCCCCAGTGGGAAGTAGCCCTTTTTCCTCCCATTGTAAATTATGGGGCAATCAGCACTGGTCTCATTGGAACTGGGACATGAGTTTTCAACCATTCTTCAGGGAACAAAAAGAAAAGGCATTACTGTTGACAAAAACTGGGAAAGCTTGCGGTTTGGACAATATGTCAGTGGAACTATTACAACACCTTAGAAAGAGAAGTCAATACTAGCCTGTCCATCTTCATGTCCTGCGTTAGACAAGAGAACAAGCTGCCTAAGATATAGCAAAAAGTTAAGGTGATAGCTATACCGAAGCCAGGAAAAGACCTATCTTTCAAACAACATGAAGTCTTGCTATATTATGACATATGCAGTATAACCCCAGGTTAGAACTGCTCCAGAGGTGAAAGAGTTAACTTCCATGCAGGGCAAGGAATCTTGAGCGCGAGCTCGGTTGAACACTCTGTCTGTTGAAGCTCAAACTTAAACTGTCAGATTCTTTACTCCGCCTCACTGAACAGTCGCTCCGGAGATTCCTCCTGCTGCTCGGTTTGTTTGTCGGTTTTAAAGTGTAATTCTCGGTTTATTTTACGCAATTGTCGGTTCAAGCTCTGTCTGTGGTATTGTAAGTAATAGATAGGCTTATTTATTATTTTTCTTCTGTGTGAACTTGTAAGCGTCTTTTTGGTTGGGTTTGAACCGATCAGAGGGTTTAAAATTACTTTCTAGCCCTTTAGAGTGCGGTTCCCGGTTCTTATCGGTTCTAAAAAGCGGATTTTATTACGGTTTTTCCACGACCCGTGACACGGTTGGGAACCGATAAGAGAGTCTTGCTTGGTGGATTGCCATTAACGGGCAAGTTTTGGTTAGCTGGCACTATGTCTGAGAAACCCAAAAGAAAAACCGGACCCACTGGGTTTCAGCACTGTGGCCTCTGTGGGGAAGCCTTTGCCAAGGCTGACCCACACACCATTTGTGTATATTGTCTGGGGTTTGACCACCTCAATGCAGACTACCAGATTTGTAAGAATTTTCCTGCTGCCACCGTGGAAAAAAGAGTTGGTAGGCTCAGAGAAAGGGAGGCCAAAAAGTCCGCTGACCCGGATGGCCAGCCCGGTTCGGTTCCAACCGAACCTGAGAGAGTGCCCTCTGACCAGGGCGATGCTTCCTCGGGCAAACGAAGAGCCAGCTCTGAGGATCCAGTTCCAACTAAAAGGGCTAGAAGGTCAGCTAGTTTGGGGCCAAAAGTTCTTTCTCCAACCGCTGAGGAAATAGCCAAAGCTATTCAAATTGTCCAGTCTCTTTCCCCAGTTCTGTCCGAACCGGCACCATTGGGCAAGCGCTCGGTTTGGTCAGTTCCCTCGGTTCAAGATTATGATTTTGAAGATTTTTATCAACCAGGGGAAAGGGAGAGAGTACGAGAGAGTGAGTGTGATTTTGACAGTCTGGATGTGCCCATTGAACCGGACATCTCTCCAGACAGACCCTCAGGATTATCCCCTCCCAGGCTATCTGAGTCCCCTCTCATTTTTTGTTTTACAAGAAAGTTGCTGACACTCTGCAACTCCCTGTTGAGGAAGCTGTTGATGATCAAGAAGAGCCTGATTTTGTGGAAATGATGGATATTCCAGAGTCTAGGAGACTGTCTATTCCCTTGCATAAATCTTTTAGGAAACAGACAGTAAAAATTCTGAAAACTCCTCATTCTATCCTCCCTGTGGATAAAAGGATGGACAAGAGGTATGCTTTATCAGGCTCTGATACGGAGTTCCTATCCCAGCAGTGCAGCCATGTGGGGGTAGTGCAGGCTGCAGCCTGTGACAAAGCTTATATCCTCTAGCCTTTCACCCTCCTGAAAAGGATTCCAGGAGGATGGATGCCATGGCAAAAGCAGTACATGGCAGCATCTTTGGGACTCAGACAGGCAAATTATATGACTTACGCAGCTAGGTACCAGAAATCCAGGTGGGATACTGTCCTGGCCCTAGCAAAACAGGCCCCTGAACAGCTTGCCAGGGAGCTGGAGCAGGTGGCTGCAGATGGTATTGAGGCATCCAAGGTGCAATTTCATGCTGCTGTAGACTCTAATGATGTTTCATCTAGAGTTATGGCTACATCTGTGTCTCTTCGCAGAATGGCCTGGCTCAGATGTACTGCCCTGTCACAGGATACCCAGTCTAAGGCTATGGACTTTCCTGTTGTGGGAAATTCTCTGTTTGGGGAGCAGACAGAGAATTATATGAAGAAAATGGATGAGTATAGGACCACCTATAGGAGTGCACAGGCCAAAGAAAGGCAAGTCACTCCTCAAAGGCAGCAAGTCAGGGGCAGGGGCAGGCCTTTTCATAGGCCGTTTTACCAAGCCCAGGCCTCCTCTTCTGCTTATGCCAAGAGGGGGTTCTTTAGAGGAAGGGGCAGAAGGGGCTCTAGTAAGCCTGCTTCTACCTCTCAACCCAAAGCCCCTGCAAAACAGGTTCCCTGATGGGGTAGCCAGGGCCGATTCTCCACTACTGGTAGGGGGCAGGCTGGCTTACTTTGTCCAGGACTGGAAGTCTTTAACATCAGACAAGTGGGTCCTGGAAGTAGTAAGCCAGGGACTGGTTCTCAGCTTCAAAAAATTTCCGAAGATGAGAGCCAGGTCTTTTCCACCTGCAAACCCATCAGAGGCACTTGCCCTGGAAGCAGAAGTTCTTCCCTCCTGGCTCTCAGAGCCGTGGAAAGGGTTCTACCCATACACCAGGGCAAAGGGTTGTACTCCAGGTACTTCCTTACCCCAAAAAAGACAAGAGAATGGCGGCCCATTCTGGATCTCAGGTGTCTAAACAAGCACCTTTTAAAACCAAAGTTCAAAATGGTGACCCTGGGGATTATTTTACCCTCTCTAAGGCCAGAGGACTGGCTAGCCTCCCTGGACCTCAAGGATGCCTACTTCCATGTTCTCATCAGAAGCTCCCATCGAAAGTACCTCAGATTCGAACTGCCCTCAGGCCATTACCAGTTCAGAGCAATGTCCTTGCCTCTCCTCGGCTCAAGGGTGTTCACAAACGTCTGGCAGTAGCAGTTGCTCATTTAAGAAGGCAAAGATTGCCATCTTTCCTTATCTGGACGACTGGCTCATTGTAGGCCAGTCTCCAGAACAGGTCAAACTGCATTTACAAGTAACCCAGCAGCTGCTTACATCTCTAGGTTTCCTTCTCATCTTCCAAAGTCAGTTCTGGAGCCTGTCCAGCTTCTCACCTTTATAGGCACAGAACTGAACACAAAAGAAGTCAGAGTCTTCCTTCCTCTGGAAAGAGCAAGGACCCTGGTGTCTCTGGCCTCCTCTTTCACCCTGCAGGTCTCTCGACCAGCAAGGCATTTTCTACAGCTCCTGGGGCACATGGCTGCTTCTACAGCAGTGGTGCCGGGAGCGAGATTTCAGATGAGGGACATTCAGTTCCATTTGAGAGCCTTTTGGTCTCAAAGGACGGATCCCCTAACCAAATTGATTCCAGTGACTCGAACCCTGATCCAGGCCCTTCAGTGGTGGCAGGATCAGAACAATCTGAGACAGGGGGTTCCCTTCACTCCCCAGTCTCATTCCTTGACCCTTACCACAGATGCATCCCTCTTGGGGTGGAGAGCTCACATGGGCGACCTTTCTACCCAAGGGCTGTGGTCCCCTCAGGAATCTCTGCTCCACATCAATTTGCTGGAGCTCAGAGCAGTTTTTCTAGCACTCCAGGTTTTTTCCCCATATGTCCAGAACAAGGTAGTTCAGGTCAGAACAGACAATACCACTACAATGTGGTACATCAACAAGCAAGGGGCACTCGGTCTGGCCTTGCGAAGCGATGAAGTTGTGGTCTCTGGCTTATTCTCTGAACGCCTCCCTTACGGCAGTTCACCTCCCAGGCAAGGACAATGTCCTAGCGGATGCTCTCAGCAGGATTTCCCAGGGCCATCACCAATGGGCACTGGATCCCCTAGTACTGGAGGTAATATTTGCCAGATGGGGCACTCCGAAAATAGATCTCTTTGTAGCCCCAGACAATCACCAACTTCCCTTTTTTTGCTGCAGGCCCCCAGTGTTGGGCTCAGTCCCTCTGGATGCCTTCCTTCTCAGTTGGGAAGGGAAGTTTCTCTATGCTTTTCCCTCCTTCTCCCTTCTTTTCAAAGTGCTAGTCAGAATCAGATCTCAATCCTGCAAGATGATCCTGATTGCTCCAGATTGGGCCAGGCAGCCCTGGTACCCACTCCTCATGTCCTTAGCAGTCCACCCTCCCCTATGTCTTCACAGAAATCACAACCTGTTAACCTGTGCCCAGGGGAGAGTTTGGTATCCGAACCTCAAATCTCTCAATCTCAAGGCTTGGCTCTTGAAGAGTTAGAGTTTGCTGACCTACACCTTTCTCAAGGTGTATTGGATATCTTGAAGGCCTCTAGGAAGTCTTCCACCAGGGCTACCTATAATTCAGAATGGAAGAGATTATCCATATGGTGTGCTGGTAAACATATTTCCCCAGAATCTGCTGGTGTGCCCACGATCCTGGATTATTTGGTGTATTTGAATTCCTTGGGTCTGAGACCAGCTACCCTAAAAGTGCACTTGGCAGCTGTGTCTGTCTTCTTGTCAGCAGGTAAGCCCTCTTCTTTATCAGCTCACCCTGTGTTCTCCAAGTTTTTTAAAGGGTTGCTTCACACCAACCCCCCATTCAGGGATCCTGCCCCTGCTTGGGATCTTAATATTTGCATCGCTCAGCTTATGCAACCCCTTTTGAGCCATTGTCTTCCAGCAGAGCTGAAGTACGTGACAGAAAACTGTGTTTCTGGTAGCCATCACCTCTGCCAGGCGCATAAGTGAGCTACAAGCCTTGTCAGTGGAGCCTGATTTTATCTCCTTTCATAGAGATAAGGTAGTCCTCAGGACTAACAGGAAGTTTTTACCTAAGGTGGTTTCAGACTTTCACCTTAATCAATCCATTTCTCTTCCTGTGTACTTCACTGACCATTCCTCCCCTGGTGAGAGGAGATTGCACAGTTTAGATGCAAAAGAGCCCTTAGTTACTATATAGAACGTACCAAGTGTCACAGGTTCGAATCCCTCCAATTGTTCCTCACTTATGGTGAGGTTGGTAAAGGGAAACCTGCCACTAAAAGATCCATTGCCAGGTGGATTGTCTCTTGTATCCAATTGTGTTACGAAAAACTGGGTAAGGTTCCTCCCTCAGGCCTGAGGGCTCACTCTACCAGAGGTACAGCTGCGTCTCTGGCTGCTGCCAGGGACATTCCTATCCTAGAGATATGTCAAGCAGCTACCTGGAAAACAGTTCACACTTTTACTAAGCATTACTCCTTGGATATCCAGGCTGAGAGTGATGCTCGATTAACACAGCTGTGCTTCAGGCCTATTCCCAAGCAGGTTCTGTCCCTCCTCCATGGAGGTACTGCTGTGTAGTCTGCATATGTCATAATATAGCAAGACTTCATGTTGTTTGAAGAAAAAATTACTCACCTTAGTAATGTTGTTTCTTCTAATGGAGTCTTGCTATATTATGACCTCCCCCCCAGCCTGCCCCTCTCAGAACCTCTGTTTTTGGGATGTGGGTGGGCAGTGCAATGTTGGCACTTCTTTGATGCCCACTTTATTTCATCCTTCTAGGGTGCTTAGGTGTTATGCTTAAATTTTCCTTCTTGAATCCCCCGACTTGAGTCTTTGTTTTGGGATCAAGAACAAAAGGTGTTTTTGTAGTTAGTAGCCAGTGGCTAGTGTAGGTTTACGGCTTCCACACAGAACCTTAGTAAGTTTTTGCTCGTAAAGATCTGACAGTTTAAGTTTGAGCTTCAACACACAGAGTGTTCAACTGAGCTCGCGCTCAAGATTCCATGCCCTGCATGGAAGTTAACTCTTTCACCTCTGGAGCAGTTCTAACCTGGGGTTATACTGCATATGTCATAATATAGCAAGACTCCATTAGAAGAAACAACATTACTAAGGTGAGTAATTTTTTCTTAGTGGCCAGCTATCACCCTATATCACTCCTGAGCTGTAGCTATAATCAATTAAACAATCAATCAATCAATCTTTTATTTATATGAGGCACCCTTCCAATGCTCAGGGTGCCTTTACATTATAACATAAAAAACTCACCACATATCATAAAACACATATAAACACATATTAAAACACATCCATATAAATTCAAAATTCAATACATTCCTGAGAAGGCCTTGTTAAATAGATATGTCTTTAGAAGATTTTTAAAACCCTCTACGGTCTGGCTTTCACGTACCTGGCAAGGTAGAGAATTCCACAGGGTAGGAGCCATAAAGGCAAAAGATCTTCCTCCCAATGTTTTAAGGGATACCCTGGGAATCTCTAGCAATCCCTCACCAGAGGATCGGAGTGAGGGGGAGGGACAGTAAGGACACAGGAGCTCTTTCAGATAGTGGGGGCCCTGCTCGTGTAGGGCCTTATAGGTCAGCAACGCAACCTTGAAAGTAATCCGTCACTGTACTGGCAACCAGTGCAGATCACACAGCACAGGTGTAATATGACTGGATCTAGAAGCTCCAGTCAGCAACCTAGCTGTCATGTTCTGCACTAGTTGCAAGCAGCGGATGTCTACTCCCGGTAGCCCTTGGTAAAGGGCATTGCAATAATCAAGACGACTGGTGACAAAGGCGTGGACCAAGGTTGGAAGAGCTGCTGTTGAGGATAGTCCAACAAAGAATAATGCCCTCAGCTAAACAACTTCTGAGCGATGATCAGGCAGGTTTCCATCCAAACTGAAGCAGTTGTGACCAAGTGTCAGCACTCACTATGTATATAGAGAATGGCTTTCAAGAGAAGAAGAAAACTGGAGCTGTCTTTCTAGACCCAACAGCAGCTTATGACACCACCTGGCATACTGGTCTGCTGTTCAAAATGTTAAAAATTCTTCCTAGATGGGTTGTCATGGCTACTAAGCTCATGCTAAAAGATAGGCATTTTCAAGTGGTCCCGGACCACAAAACTAGCACCTGGAGATCTCAGAAGAACAGACTCCCTCAAGGCTCAGTGCTAGCACCAACTTTAACTTTTATTCTTCAACGACCTACCAAAGACAGTCTCCAGGAGGTTCATGTACGCTGATGATATCTGCCTTGCATCATGAGATCAAGACTTCCAAAGAGCTGAATAAAACTTGAACAGTGACATGATTACCATAGGCAACTACTGCATAAAATGGAGACTGAACCAAGCACATCAAAGACTGTGTCATCTTGCTTCCACTTACGTCATGCTCAGAACAAATATGAGCTTAACATCTTCCTGAATGGTCAGAAGTTGACACATGACCCAAAGCCAGCATACCTTGGAGTTACCCTAGATTGCACACTTCATTACCAAACCATCTCACTAAAGTAGCTCAGATCAAGAGCAGCAACTGTCTTTCAAATAACTTGGTGGGGTCAACCTAGGGAGAAAATGTGTAATTCAGGGCATGCCCTCTGCTACTTAGCTGGTGAATACTGTGCCCAGTTTAGCTAATTTCTGCCCACACAAGATTAGTGGACACAGAGTTGCATCAAACCATGAGGATTACTACAGGCATCCTGAGGCCAACAAAACTAACTTGGTTACTGGCCCTAGCCAACATCCCTCCACCGCATATCTGGCACCAAAATGCAACCAATAAACTTATCACCAAGATTCATCAGATGCCACACCTGCCAATTTTCAGGGACATACAGGACGCACAACGATGGCAAGTGCAAAACAGAAAACCTGTCTGGACTATGCTGCACTCTTTCCATCTAGCTCAGAACACCACCAGCTCAAGTCTGTGGCAGACCAAATGGGAAAAAAACTCTACCAGTACTAGAAACTCCCATATCATAACAGACCAGACATGCGACTACCTGGCTTTGGGCTCCCTCACTGCCTCTGGTGCAAGCTTAACAGGTTTAGATGTGGAGTGGTCCTTTGTGCAAATGTGGTGCTGTGGAGGATGCTACACACACATGCTGAATGGCTGCTCTTTCCATGCTGGACTCCCTGGAGGTCTCTCCAAATGGAATACAGCCAATCCAAAGGCTGCTGACCAGCTCAAGACTATTTAGCTTTTTTATCTTGTATCTGTAGTTTACCTTCTTTGTCCCACCCACAGAGATACTATATATATATCTATATATATGGGATATACAATGGTGAGCAGTCAGATAAATGATTTATCTACACAAGTGCTGTTTAATGGATTAAAATTGATTTATTCAATGAGTTTTGAGCCCACTCTTATTGCATATATATATATATATATATATAAGAGGCAAAAAACTCCATTTAATGCATTAGTTAGGGTTGTTCCACAGTGACAAAAGTGAGGAAATTCAGTGTTAGGGTTGAAAGTCCCCTTGGACCACCCCAGCCCACCCCCTACCAGCATCGGGATGCGCATTGGGGTCATCAGCCCTAACTCTCACCCCATCATGTGTGAAGAAGCAGAGGTATAGGAGAATGGGGTGAGAGTTAGGACCGGCAGCCCCATGCGCCCGATGCGGTGGGGGGTGGGCTGGGGGGTTCAAAGGAGCTTTCAACCTAACACTGAATTTCCTCGCATTTGTCACTGTGGAACAACCCTAACTAATGCATTAAATGGAGTTTTGCCTCTAATTTCCCTTCTTTTGAGAGCGATGGCGAAAAATAGTAGATATGTAATCGCGGCAGGTGGGCAGCGGGGTGCCCCAGACCCCGCGCTCCCTGCCACGTGATGTCTTGTGACATAGTAACAGGAACACAATGCAAACAGAAGCGTGAACAGTGGCCATTACGGTAACGCAATGTAAATGGTAAAGGAAATGTTAATAAAGCAAGCGCAAAGTGGCGCTAAAGTGAACAGTGACACAAACGGACATTGAAGTGCATATGAAAATGCAACTGGTAACGCAAACAGTGATGGCAGTGGTATTTTAAATGGAAATGTTAAGTGTCACAGCAAAAAGCGTGAAAGGAACGAAACTTAGCAGCGAGCATGGCTGCGTAAGCATAAACCGTAACATGCAGGCACGGTACCGCAATTGTAAATGCAAATGGTAAAGTTAACATGAAGAATAATGCAAAGGAAGAGAAATAGAAATAGGAACAGAAACGCATGGAAGCATAAACTTGAAATGCTGCAGACTGAGTACACGCAATTATAAGCATAAATGGTAATGGTAACAGCAACAATAACAGCAAAGAAACAGAAGCACAAAAGGAAACGCAAGCGCATATGGAAACGCAAACTGTAATGCACACGGGCACAGTAACACAATTGCAAATGCAAATGGTAACAGTAACAGTAAGGAAGATGCAAAACGAAAGAGAAATGGAATTGCAAATGAAAGGGCTGCCAGAAACACAAATAGCAATATGCATGGTGACACAAACAAAAACACAAACAGAAACAGTAGTGAAAATGCAAATGGTAACAGTAACAAAAACGCAAGCGCGAATGACAACGCAAAGGGTAACACACACAGTGGCGTACACGGGAACGGTAATGCAAACAGGGACATAACTGCAAGTAGAAACAGTAACTGTAACAGTAACGGAAACACATACCCTGTTTTTGCCAAACAGGTGCATACAGAAACACAGTGTGTACAAAGAATGTATGCATTGTAATGGGTATTGAAGCTTAAAACGAGCATTAGAAGTATTTAATTGCTAATATCTCAGCAACCGCATGACGTAGGAAAAAAATTTAAGTTTCACAAAAATCTTGATTTTCCTGGCTAGGTTTTTGTTATGACATAGCCCACCGGTCTATGGAACTCGCAAATAAAATCTGTATCTCGTCATCGCTTTTAGATACGAAGCCCGGAAGAAGTGCAGAATGGCATCAGGTTAGTCTATGGGAAAAACGCCAACTTCAGAGTACCGTAACTTTGCAGCCATGCAATATTTTTTCACCAAACCACCAAAAGGCACATCTGTGAGATGCTGGCTGCCTTCCCTCCAAATTTCAGCCCAAAAGACCAAACTGTTTGTTTGCAGCAGGGTGGCAAAGAATTTCTGTCATTTTGGCCATAGCCTGAAAAGTAGTGTCGCAATTTGCAACACTTTTCACAAACATTTGCGAAAGTGTCGTGCTTGCGACACTACTTTGCGACACTATTGTTTCCAGAAATTTGAAAAACATATTTCTGGGGTGCTTAACCCCAAAATAAAGACATGGCTAGACAAGTGCATTTGCGAAAGTGTTGAATATTTTAACTTTTCCCATTGACTTATAATGGGAACTTGTTTTTGAATAACTTTTGAACTGTTCAATATTTTTCACGAAATCTTCAAAAGGCACATCGGGACCCTGACCACACATTCCCTGAAGTTTTGGACCAGTGCACAAATTGTAGCGACCTGTGGCGAGAACAAAGAAAAAAAAAAAAAGCATAACTACGCAGTGGTTGTCGCATAATAACTCCATGATCATATATCCGACCAGTATGAAACTTGGCAGATCCCAAGATCTACTATGCCCAATCAGGAAAATTTGTTGAACGGTGGCAAAGTTATTAAGGTGCAAAATTTGACCTTTTAACCTTAAAAGTGCTACTCAACCATAACTATGGTAGCACTACCATGCTACCATAATTTATTATGGTAGCACTACCATAGTTAGGGTTGAGGAGCCATTTACATGTTAAACCTAAAATTTTGCACCTTAATAACTTTGCAACCATTCAACGGATTTGCCTGAAATTTGAAATACATGATCAAGACCCATACGCCTTGGGATCTGCCAAGTTTCATACCGGTCGGATGTATGGCTGCAGAGTTATTAACTAGACAGGTAAGTGATAATTCATATGACTTTTAATTTTTTTTTCTATGTCGTACGGTTCCTGAGATATAAGCAATTTACTATTCCAAGTCCTCATTTTCTGTTCCGAGAGTCATTATTTTGTATACATTCTTTGTACTCACTCTTTCTATATGCAGCTTTTGGGGAAAACTATTGTGTGCGTTTCCATAACTCTTAACCTTAATGCTTCTGCTTCTGCTTCTGTACCTGTTTCACTTACTTTTCCTGTCTACGACACGTTCTGCGTTATCCTTTGCATTTTCATTTGCGCTTCTGTTTCTGTAATTTTAACCATTTGTGTCTACAGTACTGTTTATCTTTATGTTTTGCTTTGTCGCACTATGCGCATTACCATTTCTGTTTGTGGGCACTGTGTTACTATGTGACAAGAAGACACCCCATTCTCCTATACCTCTGCTTCTTTACACATGTGATGGGGTGACAGTTGAGACGATGACCCCAATCGTGCCCTGATGCACTGTTGGGGGTGGGCTGGGGGTCCAGAGGGGTTTCAACCCTAACACCAATTTCCTCACTTTTGTCGCTGTGGAACAACCCTAACTGATGCATTAAATGGAGTTTTTGCCATATATATATATATATATGTGTGTGTGTGTGTGTGTGTGTGTGTCTGTGTGTGTATGTACACATTATATTGGCACGGTAGTGCCAGTATAGTTAGAGTTGCACAGCCACTTCTATGTTAAACCCCAAATTTTGTACTTTAATAGCTTTGCCACCGTACAATGGATTTGCCTGAAATTTTGCATGCACGGTCTGGTACCATAGATCTCCACACCTGGCAAGTTGCGTCATGGTCAGATAAGCGGTTGCGGAACAACGTAGCAGCCAAAAATTCAAAAAAACGGGGTTTTGCATATTTCTTTGCTCGTGGCTACAGCCCACACAATCTGTCTGTTTGGTCTGAAATCTTCAGGGAAGATGCAGATCTGATGCACCATTTGAAGATTTGGTGAAAAAATATTAAACCATTCAAAAGTTATTCAAAAACAAATTTTCCATTATAGTCAATGGGGAAAAAATGTATGTGTCTCTCGAAAGATGCCACCACTACATTTTACTGTTGCAAGTGGCCCTTTTGCTTTCATGTTGTGGCCATATTGTTTTCAGTCAGCGAGAGAGAAAAATGCCTGCCGTATACATTTGGGACCCCTAGGTAAACACTGACTGTTGTGTTTACCTAGTCGAGTCCTAAGGATGACAACCATATCTTTTTTTTGAGGGGAAAACACCCCAGAAATGCCTTTTTAAAAATCGGAGCCCCAGTACTGTCGCAAATTGAGACAGAAATGGCCATGACACTTTCGTTAATCATGAAAGTGTCATGCTATTTTTGCAGAACTGTCACAATTTGTGACAGTACTTTGCTCAAAAACAGCAAATCTTTGCCACCCTCCTGCAGCAAATTGTTTGGGGATTTTGGGCTGAAATTTTCAGGGTGGCAAGCTCTGGTCCCACAGATGTGTCTTTTGGTGGTTTGCTCCCAAAACATTTAATGGGTCCATAGTTACAGTGTTCCAAATTTGAGAGATTTCAATAGGCTAACATTGCGGCACCCACAGCGACTTTCGGCGCCCGTATCTCGGAAACAGTGTGAGATACGGATTTTTCGCTACCCGCAGCTTAGTCAAGCTAATAAACAAGTTCTGAAGTCATAGATTACATGTGCAGTGGAATTTGTTTCCTACTTGCTTCGGTTATGGAGATATTGGCAAAAATGTGTTACATGGGTTCCTTTGGAGTACTATGGCACAGCTGCATGGCTCCATACTATTCTGTAAATGGAAGCGCAGGGCCCACAGAGCCCACGCTCCCACATACACATACCATTACACTAAAAATGGGCAATGTGAAGGAAGTGCAGGGCCCAGAGGGCCCATGCTCCCACTAACACATACCAGTTACATTACACGTTCTCAAAAAGAAGGGAAATTCATTGCAAAAAACTCTGTTAATGCATCAGTTATGGTTAATAGCACAGCTACGGAAGTACGGAAATGTGGCGTTAGGGTTACAGGAATCTATCCTGAAAAATGAAAATCCCATTGAAAATAATTGGGCCTTAAAAATGCTGTAACTTTGGAACAGATTACTATTTTTTTCACCAAACAAACGCTGACCTGTTCTGTCACCCAAGTTCTTTCTACCATAAAATTTCAGACCAAAATTCAACATTGTCTCTGTGCAGCATGAGGAGAAAAATCTGTTAAAAACCTGGCAAATTTTCAGTTTTTTTCACTATCTGGATCTCAAAATCAGCAAACCCACCCAGAACGAAACTTGGCATGTCAAGAGATCTACCCCAGGAGACAACACATGCAAAATTATTAAAGTGAAAAGGTTTGAGGTTTAACATTAAAGTGCCTGCTCAACCCTAATATGGGGCGCTACTGTGCCCCTATAATTATAGTGGCGTGGTAGCACCACTATAGTTAGGGTTGAGTAAACAGTTTAATGTTAAACCCCAAATTTTGCACTTTAGTAACTTTTCAACTGTTCAACAGATTTGCACAAAATTTTTTTTTTTTTTTGTATTATTATTTCTCTTCCAGAGCCCCGGCTGCGACCCCTGCCATCCGTTGTTCCCCTGACGCCATCCCTGAACATCAGACCCCCTCCCTTATGCACCCCGCAACTTACCTTCACGGCAGGGGTGGTGAGAGTGACTCAACCACCAAGCGGATCCATGCCAGGAGGCGCCTTCAGGAAGCGGCACGCGAGAACAACTTCATACAGCCGGGTTCTCTTTTTTCCACTGTTTTCCTCCCAGCGGGTCATGGCGTGCAATGACGCCAGCGACTGGGTGTGTGCACGCTCCCGTGCACGCCCCAATCAAGCGTCTGCCACGTCTCACCCCCGCATAGCTTGCAGCTACGTGCTGTCAACCCCCCAGCCTCCGCTAGGGGACAGGCAAGCACCGGCTGCCCGAATCCCCCCTTCCCGGAGATGGAGAGCAGTCCCTTGGATTCAATCCATCTCCTCCCCTGAACCCAACAGCCATGCCCGTTCCGAACCACGGGTCCGCAGCGTGGCCTTGGTGCTGTCAGCGCCTCAACCCTCAGCGCCACCGGGACGGCCAATTTGCACAAAATTTGGTATGTGCTGTCCCGTGGAGTAGATCTCTTGACTTGCCAAGTTTTGTTTTGATCGGATGTGCAGTTTTCATGCAGCGATAGTGAAAATAGTGTTTTTCGCAGGTTTTGCTGATCTTTGCCCATCGCCCTACGCCCACACCATTTGGAATTTTAGTCTGAAATGTTCAGGGTAGAAAGAGTCTGCCCCAAAGAACAAGCCAGCATTGGTTTGGTAAAAAAATATTAATCCGTTCCAAACTTATTAAATTTTAATATTTTGGGTTCTGAGCATGCTCAGTTCAGTCTTTTGGATAGGTGTATAAATTGCCAACAAGGATTTAACTCACAAAAAGGGATTTTGACAGCTCGCAAATAGGGATGTATAAAATCCCTGTTTGTGAGAAAAATTTTCTGTTTGTGAGCCGCCATCTTGTTTTCACTATTTATCAAACAAAACGTTATAAGCTGACTCAGGAAGTGTTGTGAGGTAAACCAAGCATGGGTTTTGTTCAGGATGATGTCCTTTACAAACCCATGTCTTTGGTTTACTTTAGTTCAGTCCTGAAATGTGGTTTTCAAATTTTAAAAATCCTTATTTGTGACTCACTTCTGATCCTTGCTCGTGAGGTGTCAAAATCCTTGTCCACGAGATGATCCTTGTTCATGAGCGGACAAAATCCCTGTTCATGAGATAATGACCAGATGGCCCTATCTCGTGAACAAGGATTTCTCATGAACAAGGATTTTTACACCTCACGAACAGGAATAAAAAGGAATCCCTGTTCGTAAGCTGTCAAAATCCTTGTTCGTGAGAAATCCTTGTTCGTGAGCTGTCAAAATCCCTGTTTGTGAGATGATGACCCTAAAATTCCTGTTCATGAGCTGTCAAAATCCTTGTTTGTGAGGTGCCAAAATTCCTGTTCGTGAGCCAATCCCTGTTCATAAGCTGTCAAAATCCTTGTTTGTGATGGGACGACCAGATGGCCCAACCTCACAAACAGGGATTGGCTCTTAATGAGCATCACCGTTTGGTTCATAGTTTGCCAAATCCAGAAACTAATACAGAGGAGGGACTACTATGCTCCTTGAGGAGCGCATGTGGTTTCTTAAAAGACCGAGCTGCAGGAGAGTGTCACAGCGTTACATCATCGTACTTTTCTTGAAGCGTGACATTTGTGGCTTGGACTCCCCTTTCTGCACAGTGAAGTAGGAACTTAGAAAACACGGAGCACATTTCTAGTAATGGCGACATAGTGCGTTAAAATTTGTTGTTTTTTATGGTTAAGCGAGAAGGAGTTTTAACTGTAATCATGTCATGTAAATGAATATGACCCAGAGAACGGGTGAGTCAAGTATAAGGTTGCTTATCCGTTTTAAATAAATAAAAAAGAATAGATCCTAAGCAAACATAAGGAGGAAATGGCATTTGAATGTTACATTTCTTGTTTCAAACATACCATAAAAACAGAAAAGAGTGACAAGACGTTTCTTTATAGTGCTGTTTCATAAAAGGGTATGTAACACAATCAATATGTTTTTGAAGTTTAAAAATAAAAATAAGTTTCTCTCGTATGAGGGACGTTAAGTATTCAAACTTGGTACCCCCAAATGTGGTATCATAATTTTTGGATGCACCTATCCTTTGATTAAGAAGGCTGTGACCTTCCTGGAAATGTATTACTAATGTACGGTCTGTCTAAGATATGGAGAATGTTATTTGTATGAATAACTGAAAATAATAAAAGTAAAGTACAAAAAAAAAAAAATAAGAACCCTGTGAAACTTATTAATAAAAAGAGGACACAAGTAATAACCTGGTCTATGTTAAAATAGTCCTTAGAAGGTTACATTTGCAAGAAAATGGTAAAAGAAGTCTTTTTTTTAAAAAAAGAACACAGTGTGTATAAAATTCCCCGTCCGCCTTGATAGTATCGTTATGCCACCCTAACAGCGACATTTAAAATAGCGACATGCGTCGATATCGACTACAGCACCATGTCACCATAAATTACAGCAGGAAGGGGCAACCACTTCCCCGACTTGCACCCCCTCCCCGAACTAACTCCGACCTGGAGTTAGAATCCTTTAGTTTGGAAGGTGTGGGGGGCGAAGTCCTCCAATGTAAAAGAATAGCTCCAAACAGTGTGGCTCCATGCCGACTGCAACTTGCGGTCACCATGGAGTCCGTCGCTGTAATGCCAGTCGCTATCTTTTTTGTCGCCCCGGCATATACAACCCGATAGTATCCACACGGTGGACAAATATATGAGTAACAAATGAATTATTGTAGATAGATAACACTGTGTGAAATTGACAAAAAACATTATTTTTATGTTCACAGATAGATCAAATATAAGATATTAATGACTGATTAAATATAGTGACATAGTTAAGAAGCTAGCAGGCATGTTCCCCCTGCAAAATCACGATGAAAATTAATACTAGAATATTTAGTTTGGAATATTTATTTGGTTCCTTTCAAGTTTGAGTGACATGTATGTTGGAATATTTTATGTTTTTTAGCCCATTTGTTCTGATGAAGGGACACTTTTCAGGCCTGAAACGTTAATATGAATTAAGAAAATATATTTTATGGGAGCACAACAATGAAATGAACGCAGAAAGATTTTGAAAATAAAAATAAAAAATATAAGGAAATAAGCAAAAAGACTGAAGACTGAACTATTTACACAGGGTTGAGCTCTTCTTACATCATTTAATTTTTGAACATGACAATTAGATGGCAGTATAGCGCAGTGGTTTAAGGCTCTGAGCTGTAAATCTGAAGAGCTGGGTTTGAATCCCACAGCCCCCACTTGCATACTGTGTGACCCTGAGCAAGTCACTTAACTTCCTTGTGCTCCCAGGTTGCACCTGTAAACAAGCTTTCAACTTAGTGTGCCACTCCTGATTAAACAATTGGAAGAAAAAAAAAATTCCTGTTTGTGAGCTGTCAAAATCCTTGTTCATGAGGGGATGACCACATGGCCCTACCTTGCGAGCAGGGACTGGCTCACAAACAGGGATTTTGACACCTCACAAACAGGGATTCAACTCACAAACAAGGATTTTGACAGCTCACGAACTGGGAATTTTAAAGGTTGCTGTTTCTTTGCCACTTCACTGCAAAGAAACGGTTTAGGACTTTTGGATTGAAATTTGCAGGGCAGAAAGGGGGTGTCCCAGAGATGTGACTTATGCTGGTTTGGTATAAAAATTTGCATTGGTTACATACAGTAATTATGGTATTTCGAAGCTGAGAAATTTCTCATGGGATAACATTGTGGCAAACGCAGCGCCCTTTGATGCCTATATCTCAAAACAGTTCAAGACACGGATCTTTTGCTAAACACAGCTTAGTACACCTGTGTACTAAGCAGGCATGCAGGTTAACAGTCCATGATTATAACTGCAGTGGAATTTTTTCCAAGGTTGTTACAGTTACTGAGATATTACATCATTTGCAGCACAAAGGTTACTTGGAATGTGTCTAGGCCTGCGCTACCTCTCTACAATTATAGGTAGGTGGGAGCACAGGGCCCTTTCCTGGCCCTGCACTCCCACAGGGAGATGACAGTTCATTACAATGTCTGTACACTTATGGATAGATGGGAGCGCACTCCAAAAACCTGATAACATGGGAGTCATATAAGGGTAAAACTACACTTTCTCAAAAAGCAAGGAAATTTGTTGCAAAAAACTTCATTAATGCATCAGTTAGGGTTAAAATGACAAAAGCAGAGAAATGAGGCCTTAGGGTTGAGACCCTAACACCCCCCCACTCCACCACACCCTCCACAGACCAACAGGTGACTGGGTGTGCATTGGGGTTGTCAGGCCTAACTCTCACCCCATTCTCCTATATTGTACCATGTTAGCTTTCTTACATGGAATGGGGTGAGGGTTAGGCTGACCACCAAACACCTCATCGCCTGCTGGTCTGTGAAGGTGGGGAGCTCTTATCCTCTCACCCGGCGGTCCCCCGGACAATGTCTCCTCCTTTAAATATCTGGGGATTACTCTCGACCCCTCTCTTTCCTTCTCTGACCATACCAACACCGTCATACGCAAGTTTAATCAGAAACTCGGGGCTGCTTACCGCATAAAATCATACCTGTCCAAAGAGGCTCGCCTAGCTATAGTCTGAAGAAACCTTCACCCCATACTCAACTACTGTTCCCTTATATACTCTCGAATCTCTGCCACCCTCCACACAAAGCTAACATCTGCCTATAACAGCACCTGTCGCTTTGTCTGTCCACCCCTTTCTCCACACATCACTGTGACCTCTATCGCTCCCTCGGCTGGCTCTCACTACAAGGTCACTTCAAATTTACCCTAGGCTGCTTTGTTGACAACATTATTCAACATGGTGCTGCCTCCCCTCTATCCAACCTCTGCAAGCTCTGTACATTGCCCAGGTGCCGCTGCTCCTCTACTGTCCTCCCCTGGAAGTACCGAGCGCTAAGACCAAAATGGGAGCGAATGCCTTATCAGTTCTTATCAGTAGCCACTCCTACCTTCTGGAATGGGTGCCCCGTGACCCTTAGATCTTCCAATACCCATATGGACTTCAGACTAAACCTCAAATTCTGGCTACTTACCAAACACTGCTGTAACTGTCCACACAGACAATCCACTCTACCTTCTCGACTTCTCTAGGCCACCTACTCTCCTCACATGCAATCCCCCTACCCCCTTGACTACCCTATTCTTTCCTCCCCTCCTCATTGTTATCTCGGTTCTACTCTAGGCAACTTGGTTGTTGGGGGGCTGAACAAGCTGGGTAAACCATGCTAATACCGTACCCAATCTGGCTGCCTTGTATCTACTTTTTCCTACTCTTGTTGTACTTATTTCTTGTATCTCTAGGGGTACTTAACTTGACCTGCTGTATGAATCCATTTTACCGATGCTTTTGACCACTATTTGTATTTATTGTGTTTTATTCTACCTTTGTGTATATCATGTATCATGTTCCTGCCGCTTGGCCCCTGTCGTGTCTGTAAATGGTCCCCTGGATCAGCGCACTCTACCCAGTTATCAAAGACATAAACAAATAAATAAATAAGGTGGGTGAATGTTAGGGTCTCAACTCTAATGCTTCATTTCCCTACTTTTGTCACTTCAACCCTAGCTGATGCATTAACTAAGTTTTTTGTAATGAATATATATTATACTGGCGCAGAAGCGCCGGTATAATTAGTTTTTTTTTTATTTTTATTTATTTATTAAAGATCTCGGATTAAACCTTTGGGTACAGGCTCATTACATAGGTTCCACGTCAGGGTCATACAGTAAAAGACAGAACAGCAGTTTATGGATATGCCATAAGAAAGTTAAGAACAATTAAGGCAATAAAGCAACAAGTCACACAGAAGTGAGAAGTAAATAACACTGTATACAATGGGACTACCTACTCAGAGAGGAAAAAGGGGGAGGAGAGCGTGACAGAGTTTTGGCACAGGAGGAGAGGGGCAAGAGAGAAAAGACAAACTGCAGAGAGGGAAGTGATACAGGAATCAACCCAGATGGCAGGCCTCATCAAGGGAGAATAAGGATGCTTGTACTAAATATACTGGTACACAGTAACAGTATAACAGGTGGAGGTTAACTAGAGGTGCAGGGTATTTGGGCAGAGCTGGATCAGTACAGGATGTCTATTACAAGAAGGGGGGATTGGAGAAGATGGGCAGGGGTGGAGAGAGGATGAGGGGAGGAAGGGAGGTCATTGGAGAGGGGGAAGAGGGTGGGAGAGTAAAAGGAGGGAAGTAGTAAGGTGGTAGAGAAGGTTGAATGCAAACTTCTACAGCATGTTAAACCCAAATTTTTGAACATTAATAACTTTGGAACCGTTCATGAAATGCGGCATGCATAATCTTTAGGCGTAGGTCTCTTGAGGTGCCAAATGTTGTGTGAATCCATTTTGTGGTTTTTGAGAGACAAAGCATCATAAAATCCTAAATTTACCAGTTTTTTTTACATTTCTTTGTCCACCTGTGTCTTAGAAATGGCTATATGTTCTGCTCTGAAATTTTCAAGGAAGAAAGCCTTTGGGTCACAGATGGGCCTTTTGAAGGGTTGGTGAAAACATATTAATCTGTTCAAAAGTTATTAAAATTTTAAATTTCCCATTATTTCCTACGGGCAAATTTGTAAGTCAGGCACAAAAGTTTTTTTGGTTTCACAAGCACGATTATTTGCGCAAATAATCGGGGTTTGTTTTGCACATTTTTTTGTATGAAGGATCAAATACATCCATCTTTTCACAAACGTTACTGTCTCTTTTTTGCATGTAGGGTCACATAGAGCCTGCTGTACTTTCGCAGAGCTCTGTTTTGTCTGCCATCTTGTTTCGCCGTTAGCGAGAGATAACAAAATTTACCAAATATGTGAAAATGAATTTAATACAAAAAAGAAACATCAGAACTTAACTAAACAGGACCCATTTAACTACATTGTTTTTTTTTTTGTTTACTGTGACCTGAAACACCTCTCTTGGGCACCCGAAATCTTGGGTGCCAAGCTTAGCGAGAGGACCACTTCTCCCGTCTTCTCTGTATGAGAACAGCGGGATTTTCTTGACTCGTGCAGCTGTAGCTGGAACTTGTGCTGCTGGCCACAGAGTCAGGTTTGAGCCACTCCTTTTCCATGGTATTTCGTGGCACCCCCTACCCGCGTATAATCCCCTATCCCTGGTATCTACTGGCACCCCCCTTCCATTGCCATGATTTTTTAATTTATTGTAATCTGACACTGGGATGCCCACTCCCGGTGTCAGATCCCCCATCCTCCAAAATTCCTTTACTTATTATTGCTCGGCATCGGGTGGCCCAATCCCTATGCCGGCAGCCCTCCCCCCACAGCAGTTTGGGACACTGGGGGCTCACCCCAGTATCCTGAGTCTTGTACCCCCCTTCCCCAGCAGTGTGGGACACTGGGGAGCCCACTCCTAGTGTCCTGATGAATTTATGTCTTCCCCCTAGTAGTGTGAGGCAGTGGGGAGCCCACTCCCAGTATTCTGAGTCTAGTATCCCCCTTCCCCAGCAGTGTGGTACACTGGGAAGCCCACTCCTAGTGTCCCGATGAATGTATGTCTTCCCCCCCAGTAGTGTGGGACAGTGGGGAGCCCACTCCCAGTGTCCTGAAATAGGTTTGTTATTCATACCTGTAAATAAAGAAAACAGTCCCACAACATATCATTTAGTTGCCAACATTGGGGAGCCAAATCCCGTGTTGACACTGGAAGACTCCAGTGTCCCCAGATGTGTAGTCCCCCCCTGCAGTCTGGAACACTGGGGAGCCCACTCCCAGTGTCCTGAAATCTCTCTTTTAAAATCTGTAAAAAAGAAAACAGTCCCCTGATGTCCTTTTTTTGTCCTGAAAAAAAGAAAATGGCCCCTTGTTGTCTTCGTCATCCCCCTCCCCCATCCCAACCCTACTACTGAGCACCCACTACCCCACCCCCTTGCCCTATACCTAACCACTGGAGGTCATCTGCTGTCATCTTCTGTGGACCAGGACAGGATGGCTGTGTTCTCTCAACTGGATAGTTCTTGTTCGAAAATGTAGTATGCATGAAAATAGGTGTAGCTTGTTTTGCACATACTACATTTTCTAGAAAAAAATATTCACTTGATTGATATATTTCATAAATAGGGCATAGTAAGAGCTGTGAGCCTTAGTGGGGTGCAAAGGACAAGGCACAGAGATGGAATATCCTAGGTCCTGGTTCAAGGTCAACCTCCCTATGTTTTTTTCCACCTACAGTGAAGGTGGAAAAAAATATAGGAAGACTGGCCTTGAGTCCATTACCCTGGGGTGTTCTGTCCCTATGCCTTGTCCTCTGCACCACTGGAGAACCACAACTCTTACTGTGTTTTTGTTTCTATTTATGAAATATGTCAATCCCCTTCCCCCAGCAGTGTGGGACACTGGGGAGCCCAATCCCAGTGTCCTGAGTCATGTATCCCCATCCCCCAGCACTATGGGACACTGGAGAGCCCACTCCCAGTGTTCCAAGAGATCCATCACCACCCTCTCCCCCAGCACTGCCTGAGACATGCATCAATCCCCTTGCTACTGTGGGACACTGGGAAGCCCACTCCCAGTGTCCCGAGCGATGTCTTCCCCATTGCAGCAGTGTGAGACACTTGGGAGCTCACTCCCAGTGTCCCAATGAATGTATGCCTTCCCCCCAGTAGTGTGGGACACTGGGGCGCCCACTCCTAGTGTCCCAAAATATGTTTGTTATTCATACCTATAAATAAACTGTCCCCTGACATATCATTCAGTTGCCGACATCGGGGGGGCCCAATCCCTGTGCTGGCACAGGAAGACCCCCCGCCAGTGTGAAAAATTAGGGAGACCACTCCCAGTGTCCCCAGACGTGTACCCTCCAGCAGTCTAGGACACTGGGGAAGCCCACTCCCAGTGTCCTGAAATCTCTCTTTTAAAACTTGTAGAAAAGAAAACAGTCCCCCGATGTCTTTTTATTTGTCCTGAAAAAAAGAAAACAGTCCTTTGTTATCCCCGCCATCGCCCTTCCCCATCCTGACCCTCCCACTGAGCACCCTTCCCCCACCCTACACTTACCACCTGAGGTCATCCGCTGTCATCTTCTGTGAACAGGGACACGTCTGCACTCTTCAAAGCCGAGCCACAAAATGACAAATCAAGGTAAGTGCCATATAATTAACCAATAAGGTATGACCAGGGGTTAGATTAGCGGTCTGTAAATCACCTCCTAGGGATGTAATGTGGCATGAGGCACAGCCATGTGCCATACTGCCCCTAGGGGGTGATTAACTAACTGTTATTCTAACTCCTGGGAGTGCCTTATTGCTATTATAAAAAATTATTCCAAAAGAAAAATGTTAAAAGTATACTTTTTGAATGTTTTAGAGGAAGATTTTTAATAAAATAGTTCTTTCACCAACAATTTAAGAATGCTGGTTCAGAATCAGAATGCATCATTCCAGTCATTCAGCAGTGCTAGAGGATGGAATGCTTACAGGAAGAATCCATGTGCCACTGTGATCAGGCTGCACATGACAGTGTAACAGGGATTAATGTAAGGCTGTTGGAATCCTAACAGCCAATCAGATTGCAGCATTTCTGAGATACTTTTTATAATGTAATGTCACTGGCATTTTGAACTTATGTTGATATCTTAGCCATTTTTTGGTATTTTTTCACCAAATTTTCAATGTGGGCTTTTTGGGACCCTACCTCATGAACACTGTGACTGTTTAATTAATCAGGCCCGGAAGGTGATTTTGTGGTCACTGTGCAAAATCACCTTTCAGGACTGATTAACGAAATGACAGTGTCAGTGTTCATGAGATGGAGTCCCAAAAAGCCCATGTTGAAAGTTTGGTCAAAAAATTCCTAAAAATGGCCGAGTTACGTGAGTCGTTGAAATTTTTCTACGCATGCATGTAACTTTGGTAATTTTCCATATTTTCATTCCAAATTTTCAACATAGACATTTTTTCACACCACCTCATGAACAGTACAGCTGTCCTTTTTCACATTCTGCCCCAAATGTGTTTTTGCACCTGTGGGGCAGAATGGCATTTTGCCACGGATTCGAAAATTTTCACCTATGGGGTTCATGAGGTGGGGTCATAAGAAGACTATGGTCAAAATATGAAAAAATGCCAAAGTTATGAGCATTCATTGCAATTTCGGTACGCCCACTCATAACTGTGGAAATTTTAAATATTCTGACCCCAGATTTTCAACATAGCCTTCTGATTACCCGACCTCATGTATGTTACAGCTGTCATTTTTCAAATCCTGTTCAAAATATGTGTTCACACCTCTGGCATGGAAGGGCGTTGTACTTGTGCAAAATTATCTTTTGGCGAGGATTTGAAAATTTTCTGTACTGGCTACATGTACTGGGGCAATAGGATGGCTATGCTGATAATTTAATGACAGATCTACAGTGGGATCCCACAGTAAAATAAGGAAAGTCATGCAGCATGGAAGTGCAGGGCCCAAAGGACCCTGCACTCCCATTGTGACATTACAATAGTTATGGAGGACGGGAGCGCAGGGCCCACAGGCAAATAATGATACTAGTGAATTATCTGAAAAAGTAAGGAACTTCATTACAAAAAACTTTGTTAAAGCATCAGTTAGGGCTGTTAGTAAAGCAACAAAAATAGATAAATATGGCATTAGGATTTCCAACCCTAACGCCCTACCCCCACCCTGCAGAAACCAACAGGCATCTGGGGGCTGCCTTGGGGTCATCAGCCCTAATGCTCACCCCATTCTCCTATACTGTACCCATCTCAGCTTATTTACTTATGGAATGGGGTGAGTGTTGGGGCTGATGACCCCAAGGCACACCCCCGATGCCTGTCGGTGTCTGCAGGGTGGGGGTGAGGCATTAGGGTTGAAAACCTTAACGCCGTATTTCCCTACTTTTGGTGCTTTACTAACAACCCTAACTGATGCAGTAACAAAGTTTTTTGCAATGAATATAATATATATATATAATTGTTGGGCCTAAGGGTCTCAGTCTGCTGTCATAAGACCAAGACTGCTGTCATAAGACCACAGGGAATAGAATGCACAAGAACCTAGGTCTTGCTTCCGTGACCACTCCCTTGGCAGGTGGTTAGGCTTGGGACACTGGTCTATGGGGAGGGGAGGGATGGGGAAGGAGGATGGGAAGGGGAAAGGGGAGAGTAGGGGGCCCTGCCTACCTATCTGTGGATCCAAGGAAGGGAAAGGAAGAAAGCCTTGCCTGACCATCTGAGGACCCACGCTACCGCCCAGAACCTGTAGTCTGAACTGGGTTGTACACTCAGGCGTGGGGGAGGACAGGCCCCTCAATGCCTCCATGGGGGAATCCATGGGGCTACCTGACCGTAACACTGGGGGGGGGCAGCCACCTGTCCATGGGGGGAGGGACAGGACTAGAAGCTGCCCCAGCTTTCACAAAAGAAAAAGCTACACTAAAAAAACATAATGGTACAGGTAATGTAATACTCAAAATATAAAAACATCAGTGTAAAATCTATGGTGCTGCATGGAAGAATATAGTCATTGGCATAAAGGAAAGCAGAGAGCCGGCACGGTGGCGCTGAGGGCTGAGGCACTGGACACCTTACCTCGTGCTGTGCCGGCGACCCAGGTTTGGGAACAACCTTGGGTGGCAGAGTGCTGGCATGGTGGGGGGGGTAGCTCAGAGCAATGCTCTCCTCTCCGGGAAGGGGCACTCACATATAGTTCCGCCATCACTGGATGGAGGTCCGGTGATAGGTGTAGGCGGAAACGGTGTGACCGGTAGGGTAGGGGGCGTCCTGCAAGTAGTGCGTACACATGCCTCCACGCATGTGCGTCACATCGGGGACATGCGGGAGTGGGATTTAAAAGGGAAAAAAGCCAAAAGGTACTTCAGGAAAAAAATAAAATAAGGAAAAGCAGAGAGTCAGAGACTACCGGGGGTGTGCGCCTTGAGGTCAGCAGTGAATAGTAACTATTGCTGTAGCTCTCACTGGGCCATGGTGGTCTTAGTGGGTTTTGCAGTTTCTGTCACAGTACCCCAAACATTAATCCTGAAAAGATGCAGTTGAACAGCGCCTATGAAAAGTAAGCTACAGAAATTCATATGCATTGCTGACTTTAGGGCTTCCCCCCATTTCTAGGAGGGATGTGCGAATAACTTTTCCTGAATATTCAGCTAAATATTCTGTATTTGGTAGCCAATATTAGAGTATTTGGATATTCAGAAGCTGTCTCTTCTTTAAAAAAAAAAAAACAAAACACAAATACTTCTCCCGAACCCTTGATTATCTTATCTTCCCACCCTGGACATTAAACATCTAGCCCTCATCCCCCACTGATTGTCTGCACCCCTAACCCAGTCCCACCCCCGAGCACCTACACAATATTGTTAAATTTAATTCTTTCTCCCATGGTGAATGACAGGTGCAAACTGGCCGCCTCCACAGCTGGCCATGTTGTAGAACAAAAAGTACTTGTTTGTGCTATGCAAAAGTATTCCAGCAAGTCACCCCACCATCCCTCCACCCTGGGAGTACCCTTGTATCCCACCCTCCTCCCTCCAGCACCCAACCAACATGGCAGCTGGTCATGGAGGTGGGCGGGCTGTACCAGTCTTCCATCATGGGAGGTAAAAATTATATTCAACAATACTGTGTGGGTACTGGGGTGAAGAGGGTGAGTTGAGGGTACAGACAACAGGTGGCAGGATGTTCGGTAAATGTTTAATGCTCAAATTGGATGAGTAAGATAAGCAATGGTGGGGGAAGGGTGTTTGTGTAGGTTTCTATTATTATGATGATTATTATTATCCTTTAATTGGGAATGAATAGTAATTCCAGAATACGAACAGTTCCCTATTTGGGAAGGGCTGCCGAATATTCAGGAGCACTACCATTTGTGGTATTCGGGAAACACAGTTTGGTGCCTGCACACCCCTAATTCCTAGTCTATCTTACCATGTGCTAGTTACTGCCTTGAGAGCTGAAAAGGAATAATGGGTGAAGCCAAACCAAAGTTTCAAGCCATAGCTTGAAACTGAACCAGAGCTGGCTCTGCCCACTTTTCTCACCCTTACCTCAGAGTTTACTGCCATCTGCAAAGAGGCACATTTTTAGCTTGATCCCTCCCCCTATGTCACAGATAGACATGTTAAACAATACTGGTCTCAACACGGACCACTGTGGTAATCACTTGTGACCTCCCTGACCTCTAAGTGTTCCCCATGTACAATCTCCATGTGGGTCCATCCTCCTAGCCAATTTGCTACCCACCTATTAGCTTTGCCCCACCCTCTAGATCTTCCAGCTTCTTTATAGGCCATCCATGGGATGCCAAGCCAAAGGTCTTAGTGAAACCTAGAGTCAGCACATCAACTGCCTGGCCGTTGTCCACTGTTCTCATTACGCAGTCAAAGAACTCAATCAGGTTAGTCTGGCATGACCTTCCCTTCACAGAGCCATGCTGCCTCTTGTCTTAGAGCACATTTGCCGTGAGAAATTCCACCAGATGCTCCCTGGTGAGAATCTCCAGGAGTTTTCACCACAATGCAGGTCAAACTAACCAGCCTATAGTTTCTATATCCTCCCTGTTTCCACACTTGTGCAGGAGGATCACATCTGCCCCCCCCCCCCAACACAAACACACCAGTCTCCATGGAGTGGTTGAATAAGACCAACAGTGACTCTGCAAGTTTCTGCCCATATTCCCTCAACACTCTGGAGTGTAAACCATCTGGTTCTGGAGACCTGTCCACCCTGACTGCCCTTAGTCCTTTAAGTACTCCAGCACCGTAACACCAGTGCTAAGTTCAGTTCCCTCTTCCCCCTCCCTTAATCTAGCTACTGTATTCAGGGAAGGGACCCAAGCTTCTACCATGAATACCGAGGAAGACATTCATTAATGTGAGTACATTTAGTACAGGTACACAAGGCAGACTGAAATATGATGTAATTACAAAGGTCTGACTACATGATAACAGGTTCAAATAAAACATGAAGAAACACCACATTAGTCATGGCATGTCCAAGTGAAGTTAACTCGTAAGTATTCTTTTGGCTTTAGCTTAAATACGTTAGTGGACAGTACTTGTCTTAAACCAGGCGGGAGCTCGTTCCACATTTTTGATGCGCAGTAAACAAAGGCTCTTTGGCCATGATTAGATTATATAAAAGGAGTTAAACAGGTTTCTGTTTATTTCATTTTTTTTCTTTCATAATTTTTTGGCTGGGAAAGGCACACTAAGCAGAAGCTCATTTCCAGGTACATCCTCAGAGCACAGGGAGGTTAAGTAACTTGCTTAGGGTCACAGAGAAAGTTAATGGTAGTTGCAGGTTTTATACCTAGATCTGCTGGTTCTCCAGGCGCACAGCTTGAAGCTCTAACACTCTGGACTATTTAGATGACTGCAGGCCAGTATCAGAGTCATGCGAGGGTAGAGCATTGGTCAATGGGTGGTAGCTAGCAAACAGAGGCTTGTAAACAAAAGTACAGGTGTTGACATGGTGACTATCTTCTGGTGCTAGCCAGTCAAGTTTAGAGGTTATGGTGGTCTTCCCTCATTCCCTGATTGTATATTTACAGATTGCGTTATACAGCACAGCTTTTTGGTGCCGCATTTTGACAGCAGCGACCCTTTCCCAGAATGAGGATCCATAGTCTAGTGTAGGTAACAAACTTGAACACTTGGGGCTGGTTCCTCCAACCAAACATGTCACGCCTATGTCAGCACACTTTTTTCCTGGCACTTCATTCCCTGAATTATTTACTATTCTAAGTCTGAGCCGCCGCAGAGCACTACAGTAACTTACTGTACATGCACCCTGTTGTACACTGTGGTAAAAGTGATATTTTCTGCAATCTGGAATCAAACTCCTGCCTGGTTTTATTCCAGGAACATTAAGCAGGATATGGGTGCAGTGCTCCTGCAAGCCGACACAGCCTGTTTTGCCATTCAGGCCATTTTCAGGTGTCCTGACATCCTATCTTGGCTAGAGGGGCGTGGCTGCCAGAGCTATGACATGTTTCTGACATGCTTTATTGGAGAAGTCAGCCACTACCAACGTGACCTGGCAATAAAAAATTTTGCTTGTTTTGTCATATAGGTTTTATCCCTACAAGGCACCAAGCTTTTGATGTATTAGGTTATATGAATGATCTGTATGTACGTCAAATGACAGGCTTTGATAAACAGAGACTGCCAGATACTGGAAGAATTCAACCTGTGTGAGAACTGATCCAGCTAGGGTTTTAATTGAGAAGTTTCCTTTGTATTTAGCAAGGTTAGACTTGATAACAAACAGCTTATTGAGTGTCATCTTCCTTTTCACTAGGGGTTTTCTACTCAATCGCCACCTCTGTAGTATTTCATATTCTATACAGTCAGTTATGGTTTAGGATAGAAGAAGAAGAAGAATTTTCATTTGTAAGTGCCTGTCATAGACATTGTATCCCAAAGCACTTTACAAGCAATGAGAGACTGATAGTGGAGGGCATTATGTGATAAAAACAAATTGTAAAACCTGGATGTCAGAAAAGCTGACAAAATGTTATCGAATGCACATACACAAAAAGTCACACGTTAAAATATTGAAAACCCCTAGGGAAAAAAAAGAAGAAAAACCCAGACCCACAGACCAAAAACAGGTGCAACAGTAAACATACCTGCACAGAAGAGACACAACAAAAAACACAGGACAAAAGAACCACGAATACCAAGCTGCTACCACAGCACAAAACAACATGGGGGCTTCGCCCTCACCCCCCCAATGTGGGGGGCTTTGCCCTCAACACCCCCTGAAACTATATATAACAAATTCCAGTCTGCTTGACACTGGAGAAAAGGGAAAATCACTGCAAGAGTGGGAACACTGGAGGAACGGGAAGATCACTGCAGGAGTGGGAACACTGGAGGAACGGGAAGATCACTGCAAGAGTGGGAACACTGGAGGAACGGGAAGATCACTGCAGGAGCAGAAAGACTGCAAGACAGCTCAGCGCTGCAGGAACAGCAATGTCGCACGGCAGCCATATGTTGCATGCCATGTTCTCACAATTGGTATTTTTGCGTCTGTATTTTGCCATCGGTTTAAGTCATGCAATATACTGACCAGTTACCGCAGTGAAGTGACTGTTAATGTGTACTAGTAGACATTTTGCACATCAACACCCACACACAGCCTTGGATAATTGCCTGAACTGTTAATAATGTCATTAGAGGTAATGTACAGGATGGTATTTTCCATATAGACTAGTATATTTGAGATTGTACAACATAATGATGTTTAATTTATAAAGACAGAAAAAAGTAGATCTCCTAAGATTGAGCCTTGAGGGGTCTCAGAATTTACAGGACAGGAGGGAGAAGCAACACTTTACAGTTTACCAACCTGAGAGTGGTTGCCAATGTAGCTGCTGTGCCAGGTAAGGACAGGAACCCCCGTCAAGGTCTTTCAGTTTGACAAGCAGTAAGTTATGGTTCGCCAGCTCAAATGAATGCCTTTGCCAGATCGAGACACTGCACCAGTTCACTTTCCAGCCTCCATAGTCTTGCAAAGGATGTTTGTAAACTTGACCAAGGCAGTCATGGTTCTGTTTATTTTTTAAACCATGCTGGTCTGGGGTGAGAACTGCAATATATTTATTTATTTTTTATTTAGTTTTTGTTAATTAGATACCTGTCGATACACAATCTTTTCTTGTCTTTCTACCAAACATAAGAGTACAGTACTGATATTGACCTATAATTCTCTGCCAGGCTTTTTAACACCCATTGAAAAAAATGTGACAGTAAAGCATCCTTTCCGAGGTAGAGGTTCTGCCGTGTTGTAAAGGATAAGTTACTGTATATAGGTTCATTAGAAGAGACACATGCACGGGAGCTGCCAGTTTTAAAACATCTGGCCTAAAGCATATTGTGACCATGCCTTTTGTCAGCATTCTGTTTAAGAACTTCCCTGACAGTGATAACCTGCAGGGAGAAATTTGATCTATTCAGCAAGAAAAGCTCATTTGCACTGTTTTCAGCATTGTTAGGGGAACCAGTGTCATATTTGTCCAGATTAGTGAACATAGGATTAAAGCAATTTGCTGTTTCCACAAGATCATTATAGGCGCTGTCCTCCACAGGTTAAGTTTTCAACTTTAAGTGCCCAACTGTAAAAAATCAGATTATAGTCCGTAAAACTCCCTCTGTAGTGTATATTGTGTGATACCCCTATAAAAAATGCTATGTGAGGTGGGGTGCACAATAAGGCCTCTTAAAGTGCACATCCAGGAGCACATTCCTGTAACATTAGATGGAAATACAGTACTGCTAATGCCCTGAAGCACGTACTTTCTAGCAAGTCATCCATTTTATGTGACTGGGCCATGTCACATCCATGAAAAAGGCAGGTGGCGACCAAATTGGGCACCTGTTACACAGATGGAGGAGAGAGAGAGAGAGAGAGAGAGAGAGAGAAAGAGAGAGAGAGAGAGAGAGAGAGACATGTTGGAATTGACACTGGATACAAAGCAACCCACTGGACTGAATGATACTGTGGTCATTTTTATTGGCCTATTGCTTTTTTCCTACCTTAGGTCATAAGGCACTGCTTGTGACTTCACAGGTACTCCCATGGCAACAGGTTGTGATGTCACAAAAGAAGAGTACGACTTGAAGTACAGACTAAACTATAGCAGCAGATGAATGCCAAGGGATAAATACAGGATAAAGATCAAGTAGTCATGCAAATTTCCTCAATAATACACAATGGGGAGGATAACACTATATAAGATACTGTATATGGAATACACTGTGAATTGTACCTAAATATTATGTTTTTAAAAGTTTTCCTTGATGTGTAAGCAGTTCTTTAACTGGAGGGTAACATCTCAACACTGGTCTTTTTGTGCACTCTAAAAATGTCCATTGATCTCCTTGAAAGCTTTGCCTTTATAGAACGTGGGACTCTACTTGTGTTTAAATTTAATCCCATCCCTGCTTTGTATGCTTTTTGAATAACACTACTTATACCAGCCTATAATTATTCTTTATGATAGCTATTGAAGCCATATAATTGGGGATAGGTACCCCCTGTTTTAAGGTTTCCTTTGGTTACCCTTAGGCTCTAAGTAATTGTATTCGCTTCTCTCCAGTCTCTGCCTTTTCTTCCTTTTAAATTCTATTTGTTTATTTGTTTATTGATTTTGTTTCTTTTTATGCCTTTGTAATTTCTCACATCATTTTGCTTTCTAAGATCTATTTATGACTCCCTTTAAGCTATGGATGTAGGAATCCATTATTGTAGATATAAGTTACATTATTTAAATGTAATTTTTTTTTTGTCTTATCTTCTTTATCCTGCCTCTGCTAAGACCCTCGCTTACCACTCCTTCAGGTTTCTACAGCGTCCTTGTTGCCCACTGGTTGACCCTTCACTGCCAACTCCTGTCACTATATTACATCTACGGTGCTCTTCGCATGGCCCACAGGGATCTGGCTTATACCTGTTGGGGGACCCCTTCCCTGGAGGACCGAGAGGAGGGGACCATTTCCACGAGCCCTGCGAGACCACAAGAACTTGTGGGGACAAGAGTGGTGCACTGTGGGGGACAGGTGGCATGGTAGGACAAGGTCACCATCATCTGGTTTGCCGAGGGGTCAGATTTTCCTGTTTTCTGGGGCCCCAACCACCTCCCTCATTTGTGTGGCCACGTCACCATCCTGGGGGCAGGGGTGTTCGGCAGAATGTGGTCACCCATGCCATCAAGAATGCCTCTGGTAAGCCACTGCCAGCAGCTGCTATGAAGGCAGCGTACTACAATACCACCCCCTCCCCAGGAGGGAAGTGTCCAAGAAATTAGAATTATTTAATAAACAATCTATCAGCTAGGGGGGTGTAGAAATCTGTCTGGCAAACCTAGAAATGGATTTGGAGGTAATCATTAGTGATAATATGAAATTATCAGTGCAGTGTACTAAGGCAACAGGAAAGGCCAATAGGATGTTGGGTTGTGAGCCGACCCGCCTGTGCAGCAGTAGTGCTACTGCTTGTAACACCAATGACCAAGGATTGGAAGCGATCTCAGGAGTCAGAGGGCCAGCCGGGGGGGGGGAGAAGGATCGAGCATCCCAAGGACTGCTCTCCTCCTCCTCAGGGGGAGGATGGGGAAGCCGCAGACACGGTACTGTCCCTTGTGGAAGGAATAAATGCTTGTCCAAAGCAATGGAGGACGTCTGATGCGCTGCACCCCACACAGCTGTCTGAGGCATTCAACACCCCTGGATCAAGTTCAGATGTTCATCAGGTTGTATAGAGCCCTCCCAGATGGCCACGCCATGGGGGGTAAGTCAGGGGGTAGCCTGGGGGTAAGAGGTAAGTCCTGGGGATGGGTAGGAGGCTGGAGGGGACTGATGGATGGCCAGCCAGACTGGAAACAGCACACAAAATAAAAAAAAAAAAAAAAAAGGATGTTGGGGTGCATAGGGAAGGGCTTTGTCAGCAGAAGGAAGGAGGTGGTACTATGACATCATTTGAAGTACTGCAACCAGTTATGGATCCCGTGCCTCAAAACAGATGTCACCTTGAGTCTGTCCAGAGAAGGGCCACAGAAATGATCATTGGCCAGCAGGAAAGGTCATAGGAGGAGACAGTAGCTAGCCTGAACATGTACTTGCTGAAGAAGAGAAGGGAAAGAGGGGATATGATTGTAACCTTTAGGTACGTGAAAGGAGTAGATCATGGAACCAGTTCAAGAGCTGCAGTCACACCATTACCAGGAGGGATGACTATAAACTGAAGGGAGCAATTTCAGGAGCGATGTCAGAAAGTATTTCTTCACAGAAAGAGTGGAGGACAACTGGAACTGTATCCCAGGAGAGGTGATGACGGTCCAAACGTGACAAGTTTCAAGAGAATGTAACCCCCCCATCCTGGGGCTAACTAGCATATCCTCTGGAATGGGATCATAAGGACAACGCTGTGTCTTGCTGTACATTAGCCTTTGGGACTTGGACCGATGACTGGGCTGTGTGCATCCTCAGAACACCATGACTAAATACCTTTTGAAGTGTTGGGACTTTTTATATAGTGACTGTCTCTTTCAGCCTCCATTTCATTCTGTGTTGTGCACTGCTTAATGATAGACACTAGAAGACATGAGCTGCTTTGCACTGAATTCATGCTCACAGCACAGAGGTTGGTAGGTGACCATCTTAATTGCTCAATAGAGTCTGGTGGGCAGGAGCCCAAGCTATGTTAATGTTCACTCGTCTGCACTGTAATGATCAAGGCACAAAAGAAACAACCAGTTAGGTGTCAATATTAGGTCCACCAGCCTGGCACTGTGAGAGTGACAGCTATGACCACTTATAGGAGCCCTTGTGAAGGAATGTTTAAAAAAGGACACTGTACGCTGCATGTGGTGGGGGACTTTTGAGATGCTTCAAGAGAGTCAGGTTGTGCGACTGGCAGCATCGGGTGATGGGACTGTGACCCTGTCGAAAAGTTTGTTGAGCATTGGAATTTTAAAGAAATTGGAGACTGCCTCAGAAACTGCCTATTGGGGGAGATTGCTGGGGGGGAGAGGAACAGTTGGGGAATATAAGGGAAGGTATAATTAAGGCAACCTGCCTCAGTGTGAAGGAAAAGAGTAAAAGCAAAAGGAACAAAAAGACCATTACGGTACTCTAAGGAAGTGGCTGCAGTGCTAAAGGAAAAAAGAGTGCCATTCAGGAGGTATAACCTCGATTATCTGACCCCCCATTATCCAAACCTCTGGATTATCTGAACTAGTACCATGTCCCCCAAGCTAATAGGAACATGGTGATAGGGACACTCAATTTTATGAACCCCTCGATTATCCGAACTAATCTTACATCCCCCACTGAGTTTGGATAATCGAGGTTGTACTGTATAAGGAAACACAAAAGCAGGAAGAGAGGGAGGTGTACGAGGTAAAACAGAGGGAAACAGGTAAGGCAGTGAGGGGAAGGGAGCAAAGGTGCAGACAGAGGAAAGGATAGCCAAAGAGGTAGCAAATGGGGGTGTGACTCTCTTCAGGCACATAAGTGAGGACACAGCCATTGGCAGGCATTTGCTCAGTACATTCCAACGTACTGCTCAAAAATGGAGGGGGGGACAACAAAACTGAGTGATCCAGTGAGCAGTGCAACATACAATTAAAACTAAAATGTATTGTTTCAATGTTTGTGGAATAGCAATAAGGAGAGATGGGGCATATACTGCTTATGTAACTTGTAGTACTTTTTGTGGCTTTACTCTATTCCCACCCTTGAGTAGTAGGTGTCACAAATGCACTCCACAGGTTAGGCCCTCTACTCCCACAGTGCCAACCTCAGAGTGCAATAGTGTGAACAGGTAACAGACAGGGTAACCCTCCTGTCTGCTTTTGGGTCCAAATCACCTTTTGCCTCGAGTTCTGGAGGGATTCAAACTGTGAACCTTATGCTAGGATACCCAATTAACAGACTCAGATACGTATCCTGTTCAGGGGGGTGCGGTACAATCCTTTGCCCAGGGGCACCAAGCCAGGTTTCCAAAATGAACCCTTGCAACTCTATAAGAGACCTAGGTACGTCTTACCTTTTTCAAGTTTAGTAACACCATGCTAGCCCTTACAGCTGTCAGACTTAATACCGGTTCAGCAATGACATGCAGAAAGGACTGAGAAGACACAGGCAGTGTAATAAAGAAAATGCTATTTACTAAAAAATTTAAAACAGGTGGAATAAAATACAGAACAAATATCAGGAGCTCACAATCACATAAAAAATGGGAAGTTACAGAACAAAGACTCCTACCACAAACTTTAGATATTTCCTACAGTATCTACCAAAGTGCTTTCAGAGCACAGAAGTTCCTCAGAGTCCAAAGAAGATATGACACATTCCCAAGATACAATGTTTCATTTCAAGGGGCGTCTCCCCTCCCCTTCTGTAATGTCAGTTTGACCCTCCCTTGGAGTTAATTCATAACAAAATTATCTACAAGGATGTATTTTAAATATTGTGAACATCAGCACAAACCATTTCCCACATATGACATCCTTTGATCAAGCATCTCTCTTTGATGTCCCTCTGCTGATTTCCTGTTGCTAGTGTGATCTCAGGTTTTATGACTCATGACAATGTTCTGTGACCAAATTGACCTTTTCCTGCGGGAACCATAAAAGTTTACGAGGCTTATATCCTTGCAGCTGGTCCGAAATTTCTAATTAAGACAAAAACAGAAAACCTTTAATCAGGTTTCTCTGGTCTGTTTAATGACATCCTGACTGACACTTTGAAAGTTAAAGGCCAAGTCTCACACACTGCTGACTGGGGGGGTTGAGAGAAAATTTCATACACAGACCATTTATTTATAATATCAATATCATACAGATAACTATAAGCAGAGGGCAGAGCGTAACAATCCTCTCCACTTACACTGAATTTGGGGGCTCTATCCCCTGCATGGGATGAGCTCCCTAAGTCAGTTCATTCCTCATACAGACACGACAAGCAATCTGCATTTTCACTGGCTACCCCTGCCCTGTGAGAGATCGTCATGTCATACCCTTGCAAGGCAAGACTCCATCTTAATAATCTACCATTCGTCTTACCCATTTGTGTCAGCCAAACCAGGAGGTTGTGGTCAGTTTGTACCTCAAAATGCTGCCCATATAAGTATGGCTCTAACTTCTTTAGGGCCCACACCATGGCAAGACACTCTTTTTCCACAGTAGAGTAAGCCTGCTCCCTGGGAAGTAAATTTTTACTCAGGTACACTATGGGGTGATCCTTCCCTTGGTTGGATGTCTGACTCCCCACTGTTTCAATACCCACATCTGAGGCGTCAGTCTGGATTATAAAGGGTCTGCTATAGTCTGGACTTGTCAATACAGGAGCACTGTACAGTGCTTCCTTCAGTCTGGTAAAGACTTTTTCACAGGCTGGTTCCTAGATAACTTTCTTAGGCATCCTTTTCTTTACCAGGTCAGATAGGGGAGCGGCAAGGGCACTGTAATTGGGGACAAATTTCCTATATTATCCTGCTGTCCCCAGAAAACTCCTGACATGCTTTTGTGTTTCTGGTCTGGGCCATGCCTTGATTGCCTCTATTTTTGCTTGGTTAGGACGGAGCTGTCCCCAGCCTACAATATGCCTGAGGTACTCCACTTCAGCCATGGCCACCTGGCAATTCTCAACTTTGACGGTAAGCCCAGCCCTCTGTATCCTGCCCAGTGCTTCCCTAAGGTGGGACAGGTGTTCCTCCCAGCTGGCACTAAAGATGGCAATGTCATCCAGATACGCCACGGCATACTCCTCAGCACCATTTAACACCTGGTTCACCAACCTTTGGAAAGTGGCCAGGACGTTCTTCATTATGAAGGGCATTATTTTAAATTCAAATAAGCCTATCGGAGTGATGAAGGCCGACCTCTCCCTAGCTCTGGCAGTTAACTCTACCTGCCAATACCCCTTCATCAGGTCAATAGTCATAAGGTAAGTCGCCCCTCCCAACTTGTCCAGGAATTCATTCCGTCCGTGGTATTGGGGGGGGTGTCTGACTCCGTGACTGCATTCAATCCATGATAGTCCACACAAAAATGAGTAGAGCCATCTGGCTTAGGCACAATCACTACGGGTGAGGCCCAGGGGCTGTGGGATTTCTGGATTACCCCTAAATCCAGCATTTCCTCCACCTCCCTCCTAATGTCCTTTTGGACAGCCTCTGACACCCAATATGCTGTTCACTGTATGGGTGCCTGCGTCCCTGTCTCCATATCATGTGTCACTAAGGGTGTTAGCCCAGGCTTGGTGCTAAACAGTGGGACAAAGTCTGCTAATACCTCCCTTACTTCCTGGATCCGGCCCGTGGCCAACTGGGGTAACAATTTAATTGCCTCCACAGAGGACTCCCACCTTCTTTTCTTTCAGCAAGTCCAAAAGGAGGTCTTCTTCATCTGTCCCCTCCCCAGGATGACATACTGCAAACACCATGTCAGCCCTATTAGCATATGGCTTCATCATGTTGACATGGTACATTCCCCTGTATATATATCTTCTGTCAGGTAACTCTATAATATAGTTCACGTCATTTACCTTTCTACTTTGTATGGTTCTGCCCATTCGGCCTGCAGCTTGTCCTTCCGGACTGGGATGAGGACCATGACTTCCTGACCCACTGTGTAAGAGCGAGCTCTGGCTCTGCGGTCATACCACACATTTTGTTTTTGTTGGGCAGCTGCCAGGTTGTTCTGGGCTGTCCCCATAAGCTCCTTTAGCCTTTCCCTAACCTAAGGACATAATCCACTATGGGAGTTCCTTAGATGGCATGCTTGCCTTCCCAGTCCTCATGGATCAGGTCTAGGGGCCCACGTAGCCTGCGTCCATAAAAGAGCTCGAAGGGGGAAACCCTGTCAACTATTGGGGCACCTCCCAGTATGCGAACAACAGGTGGGGATGGTATTTCTCCCAGTCCCTCCCATGCTGTTCAGCAAATGCTTGGAGCATTGACTTTAGGGTACCATTAAATCTCTCCACAAGCCCATTGGCTTGCGGTTGATAAGGTGTGGTGCATCTCTGCACCACCCCACACTTTTCCCACAAACATTTCATCAGGTCTGACATGAAGGAACCCCCTCGATCAGTGATAACCTCCTGCGGAAACCCAACACACAGGAAAAAAACCCAAGTAAGGCATCTGCCACTTTGTCTGTCCTCAGTGAGGATAGGGCAACTGCCTCTGGATACCGGGTGGCATAATCCACCACAGTCAGGATGAACCTCTTCCCAGAGGAGCTGGGGGTGTTTAAAGGCCCCACAATATCCATTCCCACCCTCTGAAATGGCTCCTCCACTATGGGCAATGGAATTAGGGCGGCTTGGGTTTTCTTGCCCGCCTTCCCTATTTCTTGGCACCGGTGACAAGATCTGCAATACTTCTTCACCTGCTGGGTGAAGTTGGGCCAATAGAAATTCTGGGCCAACTGCTGCATAGTGCGCGCGATTCCCAGATAACCAGACAAGGGAATATCATGTGAAATCTTGAGCAAATGCTCACAGTACCCCTGGGGAACGACAAGCTGCCTGTCTATCATCCCTCCCTCTGTCTTAGCATCTTGCATATACATCAGTCCATTGTCCCAATAAACTTTATGTTTCCCGTCATCTCCTGTGCTCCATCAGAGTCTGCCCAAACCCTCAGCTTCTCTAGACTAGGGTCACTTTTCTGAGCAGCTGCAAACTCCTTGCACATTCCCAAGGTATGGGACAGGTCCCCTTCAGTGTCTAAACTAGGGTCCCTAGCTGTAACATCAGGTCACTCAGGATCACTGCTATCCCTAACCCTCTGACAATGGGTCACCCCTCCTTCTTCGGAGTAACCCTCCATAGCTGTTTGGTTAACTGCTACTGGGGAAATTTCTGCCTCCCTTTCATTAATCTCCATATCAGGAGACCCAGGCTGGGAACCAACCTCTCAGTGGTTTCTAGAGGCTTCTGGGGTCCAGGAACTACAATTTTCCTTGCACTTGGCTCAGGGCAACTGCACACACCATCCCGTTTGAGATTGTTGCGAGAATTATATCAACTGCTAAAGTTTCAGCTACAGCAACCTGTTGCACAGTTCCCGCTGTCTCACCCCAGTCTAGGAGAACACTAGCGAGTGGCAATGTTTTCTACTCCCCAGTGAACCCCTGTACCATCACAAATTGATTGAGTATAAGCTGACCAGGCTCTACCAGATCCCGTTTTACCAAAGTCAGGGATGCCCCTGTGTATCTTAACTCTTGTATCTGTACACCATTCACAGTGACTGGGTGCATGTTCCCTCATGTTTACAGGCATGCTTTCAGGAACACACAAACATCCCACTTCTTTCCTAGCACCACTTTGTGTATTGCTCGTCCTTTTGGGACTCTGTCTGGCAATATGCCCAGTTTCTTTGCAAACCCAACATTTGTTTCTTTTCTCAGGAAAATCTTTTCTTTGAAACCTGGGGTTAACTGGTTTCGGTGGAGGCAATGAGGGTTTTAGCTGCCCTGAAGGTGCACTTTCCCTTTCTGCACTGCCGCCCATGCCCCATTTGCTCTCAGAGCAGGTCTCTTGGCATAGCAGATCCAAGGGTTCAGCAGCTTCTTGCATTGTTCTTGGACCTCAGTCCTCCAGCCAGGCTTTCAGCTCTGCTAGGCATGCCCCAAAAAACTGTTCTAACAATACAGCATTTTCAATTTTATCTACAGAGTTTGCTTCAGTTCCTTCCCACCAACGTTTTAAAAACTGATGTTTCAGGGCTAGCTCCTCATAGCTCATGTCAGGGCTTCTCGTGAGCTTACAGAATTTAGCTCTGTATGTTTCTGCAGTTAAAGCAAACTTTTTTTAAAGTGCAACTTTAAGTTTGCTGTAATCATTACTGTCCTCATTGTCCATTTGACCCAATGCATCCCGAGCTTTCCCAGTAAGTAGCGGGGATAGCTGGAAGCTCCAGAACTCTCTAGGAATATTTGCCTGTATACAAACTTTTTCAAAGGAATTTAAAAAGGCATCCATATCCTCCCTCTTTTTAAATTCAGCTATCAATCTGGAATTTAATTTGTAACCCAGTCCTGTAGTTCCAGTTAAACCCAGGCCACTTACCTGTGCTGGTGCTGGGGGTTGGAGTCGTAGTTTCTCCAGTTCATGTTGCTTCTGGCATTCACGCTCTTCACGGTCAGCCTCTCGCTGTTCACACTCCGCTTCTCACTGTTCTCACTCATTCTTCTCCTCTGCAGCTCACTGCTCTCGTGCCACTTCTCGCCATTCTCGCTCAGCTTCTCGCTGTTCTCACTCCCTCTTCTCCTCTGCAGCTTGCTGCTCTCACCTCTCTTCTCTCTGGAAATCCAGCTCCATTCTCTGCAACTCTATCTGTAGCCTGATTGCTTCTGGCTCCAGAATGCTGGTGACCTTCCCCTGCTGCTGTGGCCCTTGGCTTGCACTGTCCCTGCTGCCCTTCTCACTGGATCCGGGCACTGCACTGGACTCTGGCCCCTCCATGCCTAAGGTTCGGTCCTTTTCAGTCACAGACTGTGACTTGAGGCTCTGGGCATCTGCTACCATCAGAGCATCCATGAGGTTCTGCTTGTTGGCTTTCCCCTCATACTGGATTCCTCTGTCCTGGCACAACTGCCTCAGTTAGGCTGCAGTGTACCTGCTGTAGTTGGAATCCATCTTCCTCCCTAACTACAGCTACTCTAACTTGTACTTTAGAAAAAAAATAAAACAGGTAGGAACTTTGACTGTAAGCAAAATGATACTGTTCTGTTTACCTTTTTTTTTAATAAATCACTGCCTTATTTTGCAAGTGAGCTGTGCAGTATTAAGCTGACACACTGAACTGTTAAAGCTTGTGTTACCAAATACTTTTAAATGCACCATGTCAACCAAATCTATGCATAGCCTCCACAGGTCAGCCCTCTGCTCCCACAGTGCCAGCCTCAGAGTGCAATACTGTGAACAGATAACAGACTGGGTTACCCTCCTGTCTGCTTTTGGGTCTGAATCACCTTTAGCCTCAAGTTCTGGAGGGACTCAAACTGTGAACATTATGCTAGCATACCAAATTAACAGACTTGGATACGTACCCTCTTTGAAGGGATGCTGTATAATCCTTTGCCCAGGGGCACCAGGCCAGGTTTCCAAAATGAACCCTTACAACTCTATAAGAGACCTAGGTACTTCTTACCTTTTTCAAGCTTAGTAACACCATGCAAGCCCTTACAGCTGTCAGACTTAATACCGGTTCAGCAACGACATGCAGAAAGGACTGAAAAGACACAGGCAGTAAAGAAAATGCTATTTACTAAAAAGTTTAAAACAGGTGGAATAAAATACAGAACAAATATCAAGAGCTCACAATCACATAAAAAATTGGAAGTTACAGAACAAAGACTCCTACCACAAACTTAAGATCTTTCCTATCTACCAAAGTGCTTTCAGAGTGTAGAAGTTCCTTAGAGTCCAAAGAAGATATGACACATTCCCAAGATACAATGTTTCATTTCAGGAGGCCTCTCCCCTCCCCTTCTGTGTTGTCAGTTAGACCCTCCCTTGGAGTTAATTCATAACAAAACTATCTACAAGGATGTATTTTAAATAATGTGAACATCAGCAAAAACCATTTCCCACATATGGCATCCTTTGATCAAGCATGCATCTCTCTCTGATGTCCCTCTGCTGATTTCCTGTTGCTAGTGTGATTTCAGGTTTTATGACTTATGACAATGTTCTGTGACCAAATTGGCCTTTTCCTGCAGGAACCATAAAAGTTTACGAGGCTTATATCCTTGCAGCTGGTCTGAAAGTTCTAATTAAGACAAAAACAGGAAACCTTTAATCAGGTTTCTCTGGTCTGTTTAATGATATCCTCACTGACACTTTGAAAGTTAAAGGCCAAGTCTCACACACTGCTGACTTGGGGGGGGGGACAGTTTCATACATAGACCATTTATTTATAATACCAATATCATACAGATAACTATAAGCAGAGGGCAGAGTGTCACAGTAGGTATGTCGGTAGTAATTTGTATGGAATAGAAGGCCCATGAACAAGAGTGAGAAGAGCTCTGGAGAAGGAGGAGGAGGAGATGTCAATGGACAAAAAACACTCCCTATGCAAGGGAGGTGCATTAGAGGAGGCTTAAATAGAGGTTCTTGGGTGGAGCTATTCCCCACACTGAACCCTCGGCCAAGCCCTCCCATTCAATGTTTGTGAAATAGCAACAGGGAGAGATGGGGTATGTAGTGCTTGTGTAACTTGTGATACTTTTTGTGGCTTTACTCTATTCCCACCCTTCAGTAGTAGGTATGTAGGTAGTAATATGTAGGGAATAGAAGGCCCAAAAAGATACCTCCTCCAACTCACAGAGAGTATGATCCCCTGGCACTCAGGAGAAGAAAAACACCCAGGTGGAGGAAACCTCTGAGAACCCATGGCTGGAGGTCTGCCCATCCTCTGAGCATACTAAATGGAGAAGGACCTAGGTTCTAGTAACCATAGCTAATTTGAGGTTGGTGAGTTGCTTGGAGAGACGATAATCCATCCTCAATCCATGGATGATGCCGATCATACGATGAACCTCAGGTTGAAGAGTACGTCTGTTCTGAATAAGTGATAGAATCCTAAGTATGAAGTAGATCCGGGTGAAGGAGGGCCAAGGAAGTCCGAGTTTCCTAGATGATGAATGATCCTTGTCCAACAGAATTCCAAGGGTGTAATGAGCAGAGGGATCATGACTGGATCGATAAGGTACTAAACTGGGAATGGTGGAAATATAATAGTAAAGTCATTGGTGAATGATCCAACTTAGGTTTGAATGTAAAGGTATGGTCGGAGGCAAGGAACTCCGTACTGAACAAGAATTCGCTAAGGAAGCATCCATGGAGTAGAAATAGTAGAACAGTCTTTGAGTGCCCTGGAGATGATGGTTCATTCTTGATTCAAGGACGATACAGACTGAATGACGATCCTGAGGTGGAGCAGATCCAGTTAAGAAGGGCTAATGTAGTCCATGTTTCCGGGTGATGAAGGATGCATGTCCAAAAGGGATTATAGGGTGTAATGAGTTGGGAGGCATAGTTTGATCAATATAAAGACTAAACAGTACAATATGTAAGTTTTGATGATTTGTAAAGTTATGGGTGACTGATCCAATTCATGTAAGGTTTGATATTCAAGGTAGACTGGAGGTAAAGGATTGATAGTGAGCGATAAGTCGCTAGGTAAGCATCCCAGAGTAAAATGAGTAAAGGAGAGTTTGAGTGACTGATGAGAGTAATGCCATATATAATTAGTAAAGCAATAGAGGAAGATTTATGGAGCGGTCCAGATGACAGCCTAATATATATGGGGAATGATTGAAAATTCGGTATAAGGAATGAATGGCTTCTTTGGTCAAGATGTTTGTGACTTTATACTCAAATACTCTGCTGGTACATTGCCTGAAGTAAGTATGGGTATTTCTGTGGTGTGATCATTTAGGAGATGCACTGTGGTAGCATTGGTTGGTTAAGTTCACAGGTAATCCCGATGCCAAAGTACTTGAGAGAAGCCTGGGGGTGGATGTGAGGAAGAGTCTGTAGGCTGGATTGGTAGTGAGATCGATTAGTGCAGGATGCCATAGGATTTTAGTGCTATGGCTGATTAACCAATTGGGAGGCAAGGCTGAATTGGTGAATTTGTCTTGGCTGTTACGGATTGCGGTTAGAATTTAGGAGAGCCAGTTCTCGGTGATGGTCTTTAATGTAGAGAATTAAGAAGAAGAAGAAGAAGAATCAGCATTTATATAGCGCTTTTCATACACAGTATCCCAAAGTGCTTTACAAGCAATGCTAGACTGGTAGTGAAGTGACTGAATGTGTGGTGGCGGCCATATAGCACATCATCACCCACACACAGCCTGGATAATTGCATGAACCAGTTTATGGGAAGGGGAATGTTGGCCAGGACACCAGGAATGTTCTCTGCTCTTTGCGAAGAGTGCCCTGGGTTCTTTTACTTCCACCTGGACACCCACCAGGACAACACCAGGATGAGCAGAAGGGACCTCGGTTTAACGTCTCATCCGAAGGACGGCACACCCCAGCAGTACGGAACCCCCCAATTGAAGAAGGTACTTTGAGAAGAAGAGGCTGAAGGGTCTGCTGGAAGAGTGGTTAACCTGGCTGAAGGTATAAGGTGAAAGGTGTGGATGATTGTATGAGGAATGGCGATGTCCAGGAGTGAAATCAAAGGTTTGGATGACATGGAGTCAGCAATCAGCTAGGCAGTGGAGATCCCATTATATATATTGTGGGAGATATCCATGAAATCTCTAAAACTAGCAATGACTGTTTGGAAGTAGGAGTCGAGTAACTTGGTCATCAGAGTCAGTGTTGAAAGAAGAGGCAGCAGAAGGTAAAATGGATGATGTCCATAGTTGAATGGGTTATCTTGTGATTCCCAGTATCTGTAGAAGCAGTGCTGATTACAAAGTCAGAATATAGCAGAAGGATTTAAGTCACTTCCATGTATGAGTATAGTCAATGAGACAAGGCATACAGGAAGTCATGTGATGGATGGACAGGAATCGGAGGTATATCCAATAGAGATGAAGAAGATCTTCCTATTGTCCAGGTGAATGGATTCCATGAATGATTGTGAAGAACTGATTGGGCAGTATAAAACTCTATAATAATGTAAGAGTTGGCTGTAAGCCAAGGTATTTTTGCTGGCAGTAGTATTACTCCAGAGTAATTAACTAATGAGCCAATGAGTAGTGGAAGGGTACTGTTAGAAAGGCTGGAGTAGAAGTAGGGGATGGATAATATGAAAGAGTAGATGACCGGGTAGGAGTACTGGTCGGGGATAGGATATGAGGCCCAAAAGAGCCACAGCAAACAGTACGAAGCCCCGAGCCAGCAAAGTGAAGATGAGAAGGCAGCCATTCAAAATGGGAAGGAAGTCCAGAGTGGATCCTGAGGAACTGAAGGAATAAGCTGAGAAAACAATGGGCTAGGTGAAGCCGGATGACATCCAGAGCAGGAAGGTACAGGACTGGATCAGTTCCACAGTGAACAGCAGCGAAATGCAGGAAAGCTGAAGCAAGGCATCGGATGATGATCCACGAGGCCAAGGAGCCAAGTCAAGCACTGTGAGCAACAGGAGTCCACCTCCCTTTATGTTTCAAGATGAGGGTCATGCTGGACCAGCCTTCAGTACCTCGAAGTGTTCTGTTGTATTTGTTTTGTTAAATGATTTTATTTATTTGATTTCTTTTGTTGGTTTTATTTGTTTGTTTACGTGTTGTTTTTTTTTTACCGTCAGTCGGTGCTCATGGCTGTGTATTGTATGTGCAGCTTCTTGCTGTTACCTGCCCTGGCGTTCCTTTAGGTGTGGAACAAGTTGGTTTCATGGGGGCGGGGTGTTCATTCTACATTCAGCTTCGGGTTAGTTTTGCTTGCTGCGCCGGCTGGTATCCGCATAATGCTGTCAGCTGTCTGCTGCTGCTGCCCGGCGTTCCCCTCGAGAGTGCAACATGTTGTGCTGCGGGGAGGCTATTTCAGCAAAACTGAGGAGTCCCTTTTCTTCAGTGATATTGGCTGCTACCTTCTGCTCGATATCCGCTGCTATCTCCTGCTTTAATGCCTTTTGGTGCAGGGGAGTGAGCTGCTTAGCGGGAGGTCACAGTGACTGATTTCTACTTCCTTGACCTGCTTCTGGATTTTACTTGAAGTGGATCTGGGGACTGTTCATCATCGTTGTGTGCTGCTGGATTTTACATCTGGGATATATGGTTGAAGATTGGTGGTTTTTTGGTAAAGAATCGAGTTTCCTCAAGGAGAGTGCTGCAAAACTTTAAGTACTTTGATCGGGAAAGACAGCTGACGGTCTGAAGCATCGTGAGTGTGGGACCTGATTCATCGATCAGTGTCCCACTTTTTCTGGGATTTTATTTTATTGTCGTGTAAATGTTAGTATTATTCGGGAAGCAGGCCCTTAGCAGTGACCATGGTAGTGGAAGGTCCCCGGGTTTATGCCTGGGTGATTTTGAGTTGTGCAGTTTGGGACTGAGCAGGAGCTGTTCCCATTCTCTCCTTAAGGAGTTGGGGGTTATTGGAGGGCTCCTAAGCTGCTTCACAGTCAGCCTGCTAGTCCGGCCTCGGGCGAGCTGTAGCTGCGGGTCTCTTTAGCATAGCAGAGCCTATTTAGGCATTGGGGAGGTGTGAGGGGGAGCCCTGACTTCCTGTGGTTTGGCCTGTGGTTATCTTGGCCTTATTTGAGACTGCTTCCATCTTTGGACTTGCACCGAGTTTACATACTGTTTGAGTTACTGTAATGCCATTTGATTTCCACTGGATCCTGGTACCATCTGATACAGGAAGGTGTGAGTGGTGAGAGGGCCTCACTCTCCTTTTCTCTCCGGATTCTGTGCAAGACTAACTATCGTTGGCAGTGAGAGTGCCTTGAATTTCAAATTGACTATTTACATTTGTTTTTTCTTTAAATGTTTTTCCTACTGGTAGTGAGAGGACCTTTAGGATAAAACCAGTTTTGAAGTGTATTTTGTTCTTTTTTTCTCCTCAGTGCTGTGAGAGGGTCCTAGGGAGGGGAAGTTAATTAATGTTGTTTTGTTTAGTTGTTTACTGATTCTGTTATTTTGTTTAGAGTAAGTGTAGTTGTGTGGGTTTTGTTTAATTGTGGTAGTTTATGCATTAGGTAGCTGGGGTTTTACTGAAGTGTCTGGTATTTAGTTCATTTTTGCTTGTGATATGTGTTGGCAAGTCCTCCCGGTCGATACGTAATTAGTCCTCTGATCTCCATGCCCTCACCCCTTTCTCCTCCTCCTCCCATTTTTCATCTATCAGCACTGTCAGGCATTTGGTATTGTACGTAGGAGGTTTCAGGGTGGATTTGGCGGGAGGCCGCAGACATTGGAGGGCAAATGAACGGATCTCTCATATAGGGCTCATTAGGTTCAGAAGACACCCTGGGGCTTAAATGGAGCCTGGAACGTGGTGTTCCATGTCTAGTTCCCATACCCAAGGCACCATCTCTTTGATGGGCAAGAAGTTGGGACAGATTCAGAGCCCTGTCCAACTCGAGCGGTGTTGTGCAATGCCAGATCTGTTAAAAACAAGTCTGCTATTATTGCCGACTTTGTTGGAATAGCTGATCTGGCTTGCATCACCGAGACCTGGCTGGATCATAATGCTGGTCCCATTTTGGAGGCAGCAGTTCCAGCCGGGTACTCGGTGATTCACCGCCTGAGACTGGATCGACGGGGTGGGGGTTGCGGTCTGTTTCAAGACCGGATTGGGGCTCACGAGTGTACCAGCTGAGGAAGCCGAATCCTTCGAGTGTACTGTAGTAGCCGGTGTGGGTTGCAGGATAGCCCTCGTCTACCGTCCACCAGGGGATGAGGGACGATTCCTGCAGGAAGTGGCAGACTTCATCACCGATATGGCATTGGAGTCCCCCAGATTGATGGTTCTGGGCGACTTCAATGCTTGGGTCGATGACGAGTTCTCAGCTTTTGGTCAGCACTTCCTCCAGCTTATGATATCGCTGGGCTTCACACAGATTGTTTCTTTGGCTACTCATAATCACAGTCACTCCTTGGATTTGGTCTTTCTCCTGGGGATTGAGGCCTCTGATTTGGTGGTGGAACCAGTTGGTCTGATCACTACACTGTGGGCTTCAATTTTTCTGCTTCCCTTCATAGGTCTGCCCCTGTGGAGATGGTCCGATACCGCCCTTTGCAGGATGTGTGCCCTGAAGACCTTATGGTGGTATTGAACATCTCAGAGTTTCCAGTTGTTAGCAATAGTTAGTGTCAGTGGCTCAGTAGGTAGCACACTCGCCTCTGAGGCCAGGAGATCAGAGGGCTGTGGGTTCAGTTCCCACATCTGGCACTTGGGTTAATATCCCAGTACTGACACTGTAGTGCAGCATGAGAGGGGTGCTGCACTTCTGAGGTGCCGTCTTTTGGATAAGACGTTAAACCGAGGTCCCATCTGCCTGGATTGGTGGTAGTTCAGGTGGATGTTAAAGATCCCATGGCACTTCTCGAAAAGAGTAGGGGAATTTCCCCGGTGTCCTGGCCAAATTTCCCTCGTTCGCTAAAAATACCACCAACAGCTTAGTCTGGTTCAAGGTCAGTTGGCATTCATCTGTATCCCCCATCCCCCGGGTCGTGCCTGAAAATAGGCAGGATTTGTCTAGTGCACTTACCCGGTCAACAAAAACTAAATTAAAAAAATAGTCCGAAGTCGTTGGTTCTGGCTTATAATCAGGCCATTTCCTCAGCTCTTGACTTACTTGCTCCTGTCTGTGTTCATCCCCCCCCTCTCTCCAACCTCGGGCCCCATGGTTTGATGGGTCCTTGAGGGAGTTGCGACATGTGGAACGACGGTTAGAGCATTGCTGGCAGAAATCTGCCTTAGAAGCCGACTGCCTTAGTTTGGAAGGGCATTATCAGCTCTACCAATCAGAGATCTCCCATAAGAAGGCAGAATTCCTTTCTAGGAAGATCGCTGTTGCTCAGAATCGACCGGCCCAGCTTTTCAGAACTGTGGACAGGTTGTGCAACCCAATCTGTCTCCAGTTCCATCGAGCCTTTTCACAAGAGAAGTGTGATGAGATTGCTCAATTCTTTGTGAATAAGGTGGCCGACATGAGATCAGAGATCCGACAGACACACTTTATGGGGGACGCTGTTGGTTGGTGCTCGGTCATGGTACTCCGGGTCTCCTGGAGTTCGTTTGAGCAGCCAAAGTTCGAGGATATTATGCGGATTGTCCAGGGGGTGCGCCCTACGTGCTGTAATTTAGATCCGGGTCCAACCTCCCTGATTTTGGGGGGTGTTGAGATTGTGGGCCCACTTCTGGCTCAAATAATCTGGTGCTCCTTAGAATTGGGTTAGTTTCCTCGCTCCTTGAAGGAAGCGGTGGCAACTCCCCTTTTGAAGAAAGCTTCCTTGGACCCAGATGTTTTCACCAACTACAGACCTATCTCTAGCCTTCCCTTTATAGGGAAAGTTATTGAGAAGGTAGTGGCAATCCAGCTGGAGGACCACTTGACCATCCATAATATCTATGAACCTCTCCAGTCTGGTTTTCATAAGAGGCATAGTACTGAGACTGCTCTGGTTCAGGTGCTCAATGGTCTCCTGATGGCGAGAGATCAGAGACACCGTTCTATTTTGGTTCTCCTTGATCTTTCTTCAGCTTTTGACACAGTAGACCATGGGGTCTTGCTCAAACGCCTGAGGACCATCTGCAGACTGGCTGGTACAGTGCTCAGATGGTTTACTTCTTTTTTATCTGGGAGAACACAAAGAGTTGTGTTGGGGATTGTTTCCTCTGACCCTGTCTCTCTGCAGTGTGGGGTTCCCCAGGGCTCGACGCTTTCCCCCATGTTGTTTGCAGTGTATATGCTGCCCCTCGGAGACATTGTAAGACAGTATGGGCTGAGGCTTCACTGCTATGCTGATGATACCCAGCTCTACCTGTCTTTTGCGCCCGACCAGGATAGTGCTTTCTCGGTATTTAATAACTGCCTCGCTGAAATCCATGACTGGATGAATTTGAGCTGGTTAAAGTTGAACACTTGTAAAACCGAGGTTATGGTTGTGGACACGGGTTGCAGGATAGAGGGGGTGAGGTCTGATCTGCCTTCTGGTTTATTCCTGGGGGGAGATCAGCTCCTTAACTCTGAACAATTGCGTAACCTGGGAATTGTACTTGATGACGGGCTGACCCTTCATCATCAGGTGTCAGCAGTCATTAAGTCTGCATTAAACCATCTTAGGAATATTGCCAGGGTGAAGCACCTTGTTCCGTCCTGTGATTTACCTGTGTTGGTCCATGCCTTTGTGACCTCTCGCCTTGACTACTGCAACTCCCTTTACTTGGGGCTTCCTGGGGTTGATATCCACCGCTTGCAGCTAGTGCAGAATGCTGCTGCCAGGTTACTGACAGGGGCATTGAGAAGGATGCATATTACCCCTGTCCTGCATGATTTTCACTGGCTGCCTATACAGTGGTGGATCACCTTTAAAATAGGTCTTTTGACCTTCAAAGTCCTGTATGGACTTGGCCCTGACTACTTGAAAGAGCTTCTGATTCCCTGTATCCCTGTACGACAGCTCCGTTCAGCTGATGAGGGGTTGCTAGAGGTTCTGAGGGTTATTTTAAAACCATCTGGGGCTTGGGCTTTTATGTTTGTTGCCTCAACCCTCTGGAATTCTCTGCCTTGTCAGCTTCGGGAATGCACGACCGTGGAGATCTTCAAGTGCGAACTTAAGACCCATCTTTGGACTCAAGCTTTCATGACCTGAGAGAGCTGTTATTCTGATTTTATACATGTCTGTTGTTTTATATTGTTAATATTTCAGATTGTTGTTATCTGATTTTATATATGGTTTATTTTATCATTTTGTACAGCACCTTGGCATTCGGAAGGCACTTAATAAATAACGGTTTATTATTATTATTATTTATTATTATTATTATTATTTATCTAACGAAGACTGGAAACGACTAGAGAAAATGATGGAAGGTGCCAGAGTGACAAAGGACAAGGTCACAAATCTGCAAAAGAAAACAAGTTCGTACAGCGGCCGGATGGGGGACCTGCAACAAAGAAGTCCATGAGGTAATTAACCTGGAGTGGGAGAGGGACTGAACAAGCCGGCAGGATCCATATGATGAGGGAAAGGAGGCCAAAGGGGCTAGAGAACGAAGGTCCATGGAAGAGTGGGATGGCGAGTGGAGTCATTCAAAGCAGAAGAGTCCTGTGATTGAAGGGAAGTGGCAAACTGGCAGGATGGAGGCAAACAAGTCATTGAGATCCTGGTTCCGCAATCAAAGTCACAGGCAGAGCTGAGAGGTAGAAGGCTGGAGGAGTGAAAAGGCCCCGTTCCCGAAGGGAAGCAGCAACCTGCAGCAGGGAGAGAAACAGACAGTGGACACAGCGATGTGAGCTTGGGCTGAGGACCAGGCAAGGTATTCTCTGCCCTGCTTGTGTGATGAGGCTGGAAGAACGGCTGTGGCAAGGAGAATTGGAGACCACTAGCAGTAGGAGGTCCAGGTCCAGAAAAGTCATGGCATTGGGAAGCAGGTGGAGAATAACGCATGTGAAGCAGCAGAATGGAAGGACATGCGTCCAGATGGGACATTCAAGGCAAGATGATCCATGCAGTTAGTGAATGCAGGATGATGAGAGAACTTGGTTGAAGGTCCGATTCTGAATGGAAATGGCAATCCGCGTCGGTGTAGATGCAAATAGTGGAGATAGTGTATGTCAGAGTCCAGCTCCTGGCCATGGAAGTCAGCAGATAGGACGATGAGTCTAAACTGCAGACAAGGTAAGATGGAGAAGCAAGTCGGGCATAGTCCTGGTCCTGAAGGGAAGCGGTAGCTGGGTATCAGACTGAGAATATGTAAGATGACGCAGTAGACTGTAGACTCAGGCAACTGTCAGGGACGGCAGAGGTGAGTGATAGTAACTTGAGGCAGCCAGGCCTAGTTAGAATGATGAGGGTACGTGGGGCATAGGAGTTTCATTCCCAAAGGGAAGCGGCAACTGGTATGAGGTAGAGAAGGTATGGTAACAGTCTGTAGATTGTAGACTTGGCTCCCATCCCTGGTAGTCGGGGTGAGCTAACCTGTACTTGATGCTGCCAAGCAGAGTTAGGGATGGAGGATGTTAAGTTGGTAAGTAGGAGGAAGTTCCATTCCCGAAGGGAAGCAGCAACTGGCATGAGGTACAGAAGGTATGGTAACAGTCTGCAGATTGTAGACATGGCTCTCATCCCCAGCAGTCGGGGCAAGCTAACCTGCACTCAGTGCTGCCAAGCAGAGTTAGGGATGGAGGATGTTAAGTTAGTAAGTTGGAGGTAGTGGCTGTATCAGAATCCCATCCCCAGCAGACAGGGGAAGCCTACTTTCACACAGCACCTCAGAAAATGGGAGTTAGGGACGGAGTCTGGAAAACTGCTGGTATGGGCTGGCAATTGTGCAAACACTGCTAAAAGAAAGAGTGGATGAAGGACACAAGACATGGAGAGGATGAGGAATCAGTAATTGACATGCTAAGCATAGGTGGTGGGAAGTGAGAGAAGCAAGGCCTGTCCATGGCCGGGATCCTGGGAATGGAGGAGGAGCCCACGGCAGCTGCAGTCATCGAGGCAAAGGGGATGTTTGCAGGCCGTATGTGAAGAGGGAGTAAATGAGGCAGGGCAGAGAAGGAGGGCATGCGGGAGGAGAACAAACGCGTGTAAGCAGTGGTTGAAGAGGAGGTAAAAGAAGCCCCCCCCCAAAAAAAACAGAAAAGGGCCTCAGGACAACAGGAAAGGGGGAGCGAGGATGGCTCAGGAAGGCAGCAGGAGCCACGGAGAAGGAAACCAGAGAGAAACGGGAAGAGCAGGGAGATGCAAACACATGGCAAAAATGGAGAGAGGAAGGCATGAGAGGGGAAAACAGACAGAGCAGCAAGCACAAAGATGCACAGTCACACAAGCCACACAGGGAGCCCAGGGACAAAAAACATTCCCTAAGCAAGGGAGGTGTGTTAGAGGAAGGCTTACATAAAGGTTGTGGGAGGAGCTATTCCCTGCATTGAACCTCGGGCCAAGCCCTCCCATTGTGTGCACCTCCTTTTCCCAACTCTGAAACTAAGTCCGTCTGTGACTGTCAAAAATTGTGATCAGCGGGGGTGGGAAGGGCATGCCAGCATGCTATAATAAAGCATGCCGTGTGGATCTGGTTCTTTTTTTAACTTAAAGTAAACAAGCCAGCACAAGCATGTTTCCCTTCCAGCGGTCTGGTTCCAGCGGTCTGGAGCTTCCGCAGGGCTCACTGATTGCCTGCCATTGGTACATATGCCATTGGCCAGAGTGTCCCTTCAATCGCTTAGTAATCAGCTAGTATGGAAACAATGAGGAAAGCTGCAGTTTCCTCTCTGCCGATTGGCTGTTTTGTGTTAAGTAACTCGACCGGCGAGAGATTTAAAATGCTCTTTCCTCACTGTAGCACCACTGTCATCAGAGAGCGTAGTATTGTGAGCGTACTGAGGATTCTTGGACATGGCAGCAGCAGGGGGACATCACTGGGAAAATGTTAGCAGGCTGTGACCAAGTCTGGAACAAGAGATGACCTCACCCTCCACCAGACCAAAAGAAGGTAGTCAGTAGGACTCGGAGACCAGTCAGACCACTGTGTTTTGTTTTCCTGGTCACACCCAACACTAAGACAAGGCAGTGTGCAGGGGATGACTGGACCAGTCTTGTTAAATTGTTTGTTAGCTGAGAATTAGTAGTGGGTAGTCAGTCAGAAACCCAAAGCATTTGTGCGGTCAGCCTAGGTTGACAGACTTGTCTACAGAGAGAGAAGCAGCAGTGGTTTGCACCCACGGTATACCAGTAAAGATACCAACAACTTACTTAAGCACAGATACTGACTGTGACTTACACTTTCTTGAAGCCTACTAAGGCTTATAGTTTTGAAAATGCAGTGGCCAACTAATGTTGATGTGTTGGATTTTATTATTTTCATTACGGTAACTTTAACTTAGCTGTATGTTAACTACTTAAGTGCTACTCTTGGTTCACTGCAATGTATCCAAGCCCTGATGTCTGCCTGCTGCCACACTGCTTCCAATCTTTGCATACTATGATTATTACCATAAGAATCGTCCAAAGTTGCTGCAAGTGGGTAAGAGTATGACTTTTTATAGGGTACTGGTCAAGTCTGTGATCATTGCCATACAACCCTCCTTGTGCTAGGATCTTTTTTTTGTGTAACCTGTAATTTTATTGATACGTCTCAATACAAAACCAAGTAATCTTATAGCATTTCAAATTAAACCCTATGACAAAATCTTAAACTGTAAAAAGGGATGCAAGTAACCACCTACACATAGCAATTCATGTGAGTTTTTTCTTTTATTATTTATTTATGCTCCTGCCTGAGTCTGTCCAACAGCTCCCCCCCCCCGCCCCGTCACCGACATTCTTGCGGATTTACTGGCTATCACCCTCTTGACCAGGACCACTGTGTGATGCGCAGCCATCTGCATCAGTCATGCGAGAGCCTGTAACGGGTGCTGGCACGTAACAACCCGGCCCCTTTTCTTCCAGGTTTTCTTCCTGTGCTGAAGCTTAAAAAGCCCTTGATGCCATTGTGACAACTGAAAAAAAATGTAATTGTAACCCCCCTGCAAATGGGGGTTCCCAAAAGACTTCCAGGAGCTTGCTTGAATGCTCCAAGCCTGAATGGTGTTTGGCATTTAAGCCATTTATCAGTGAGTGTTTTTTAGAACCTCTGGTACTGTCTCTTTAAGAGCTGTCTGCTTGCAGACATAATTAGTTTGTATGGGGGACTGTGTGTTTCTTTGATTGAGTACCACTCAAGCTGCTGCCAATTCACTTCATTTTGCAGTCACTAGAGTGCAAAGGAACCTATCTGAAAGATGTAACTGTTTGCCAGAAATTATTTAGAGTAATAATGAAATTACAGTTTGTCTAACCTGCTTTCTTTGCAGTCAGAACTGTGTCTGTCTAGTTCCCCATTCTGGTTTTGAACTGCTGAACTGGACCAATCAGTGTGGGGTAAGCTATTCTAAAATGGTGCCTTGGACGAATCAGAACTTGGACTCATAATCTGAGCCAGCCACAAGAGGATTGTATGGGCAGTGACTCTGGGAGATGTAGTTTAGACTTCAGTGCCTTTTGGACCAACAGCAGCAGTCTATTGTGAGTGACAGCCAATTCAGTCAAGAACTGGGAGGAACTCAAAGGAAGTGCCCGGTTTTGTCGGTTGGAGTTTCAGTTGAGCTTTGGCAGTGAAGAAGGAAGGAGCCCTGTGCTTTTTCAGTGTGCAGTTTTAGTCAAAAAACGTGTGTAAGGCCCAGAGTTCCGGTCTGCAGCTTGTGTAACAGCTTGTTAGGACTGAATCCGTCCTGTGAAAAGAATCAAAGGATCTCTGAAGAGTAGAAACCAGGCTCACCCTGTAGAAGACTGGAGGAATTGCTGATGTAACCCCTAGATGGCGCTATCCCAGGGGCTACTACCCCTGCCTGATTTGCCACTAACAGGTTGAGGGGCCTGGATCCAATGGCGGGTGCCTCCACCCAGAGGTCAGGGTTTGCAATAGTTAAACTAACTTGGTCACAGCCCTCTGGGACACTGCAACCCCCCTTTCTTCCCACTAGTGGCCCACACAATATATCAGAATTACCTTCACAGTATACACTTACCCCCAGGTCTGGTTCCGCACTGGGACCTCCTGTGAAATGAGATACAGTGCAACAATCACAGTACAGTACTTTAACATAGACAAATACCTCAGGCAGTATAACTTTGCTGAAACAAGCAGCTCTGATTTATTTAGGGGATATAACAAGGACAGGGGAAATCAGGTTAATTAGCTTATCACTCTAATAATCTACCTATGGCTCTGTGCACAGGCCTATCCCTATAAGTTACTGTCCCTGGGTACCCAAGCCCTAGTGGCTAGTCCAAACCGTGGCAGCTGGTAGGGGCCCTTTCACACAGAGAAAAGGAGAATTAAACAGTCAGCAGTACAGTAATTCCATTTGGATTTAATTTGGCAATTCAACAGGGAGCGACCCTGAATTAGTACTCACGACCTCCAAATAAGATAGGGTCCTTCAATGTCAGCAGGGCTCACTTGAGGTACACAAACCTCTTCACACATCCATATAAAAGAAAGCACTATACCAGGCAGGCTGCATCTATATCCCGATCGCAATTACTGCACAATACCCGGGAGAACACACAGCAGATTCAGTTCCTGACAGACCGGGAGCAATTTTCAGCAATTCCTCCAGTCTTCTACAGGGTGAGCCTGGTTTCTACTCTTCAGAGATCCTTTGATTCTTTTCACAGGACGGATTCAGTCCTAACAAGCTGTTACACAAGCTGCAAACCGGAACTCTGGGCCTTACACACGTTTTTTGACTAAAACTGCACACTGAAAAAGCACAGGGCTCCTTCCTTCTTCACTGCCAAAGCTCAACTGACACTCCAACTGACAAAACCAGGCACGTCCTTTGAGTTCCTCCCAGTTCTTGACTGGATTGGCTGTCACTCACAATAGACTGCTGCTGTTGGTCCAAAAAGGCACTGAAGTCTAAACTACATCTCCCAGAGTCACTGCCCATACAATCCTCTTGTGGCTGGCTCAGATTATGAGTCCAAGTTCTGATTCGTCAAGGCACCATTTTAGAGCTAGCTTACCCACACTGATTGGTCCAGTTCAGCAGTTCAAAACTAGAATGGGAACTAGCAGACACAGTTCTGACTGCAAAGAAAGCAGGTTAGACAAACTGTAATTTCATTATTACTCTAAATAATTTCTGGCAAACAGTTACATCTTTCAGATAGGTTCCTTTGCACTCCTAGTGACTGCAAAATGAAGTAAATTGGCAGCAGTTCGAGTGGTACTCAAACAGAGAAGCACACAGTCCCCATACAACTAATTATGTCTGCAAGCAGACAGCTCTTAAAGAGACAGTACCAGAGGTTCTAAAACACTCACTGATAAATGGCTTAAGCATCAAACACCATTCAGGCTTGGGCATTCAAGCAAGCTCCTGGAAGTCTTTTGGGAACCCCCATTTTCAGGGGTTACCCTTCCTGGCCTGGGAAAGCTTGACGTCCGGCAAGCAAGTACCACATAAGTTTCAACTGCAACCATATACATTTGCATTAGGCTCGCACATGTAATCATCAGTCAATATATCATTTTACCAAGAACACATTTCTGAAACATTGCAGTATCACTCTTTACACAGTATTACATACACATTGTACCATAACTCAAGTTATTACCTCTGTACATGAAACCTGAAGAGAGGGCCCTTCCTATCAGTTACCTTGAGGCTGGAAGGGCAAGGGCACCATACTAAAGGGCAACACAAGTAACTTGAGTTAGCACTGACGCTCCAGTTTGGGCAATGAGCTCGGGGACACATACACTCCTTTATGGACAACATTGAGAGGCAAATCCACAGGCCTCCCAAGGGAATCATAACTGAGGTGCACCACAGGCTTTACAGCTCGACCAGTCTTTCTAGGGGGAACTGTTACAGTCTCTGCACTCCGAGCCTCATTTTCAGCATTGTCCTCACTTGTCAGGGGAGTCTCCCTGGGGGTAGAGAGGCTAGAACTTGGGGCACTTTCAGCTCCAGGAGTTACAGTTTCTGAGTCCACAACATTTGGCTCGCATGGAGAGCTTTCGGACACTGGCAGTGGACTGTCAGGGCACTCAAAATACTCTTCTTGTTCTGGTGTATCACCAGTCTGCCCCAATCTATCATTTCCTCCCTGAAAGCTCAAACAGTTCAACCATGCACAATGATTCCATTTCATCTGATCTGATGCTTTGCACTTCACTTTTGGGAGCATTGGCTCCAGGGATGAAGCTGGAGGCTTAGACAGTCCAGAAGGCCCAGCTTCATCTCCAGTATTGACTAGGGATTGCCCCGAAACAATTGACTCAGTTCGTAAGAAGGATAGTATTCAAAGTCACTCTCACTTTCTTCCGATATGGACTGACAGTCATGCTCAACTGGGACTTGTGGAGGGGAACACTTTAACTTTGCTTCTGTAGGTGCAGACTTGCTTGATCTTTTCTTAGCAGCAGCTCTAGTCATTGGTCCAGAGGGGGCATCTTCTAGGAGCTCAGACTCAATTAAGATTTGTCCAATGGGCAGTAAATGATTTCTATGCATTGTTTTTACATCTTTTGAATTATTCTCAGGCCTTACTTTGTACACTGGCAGATCATCTAGTTTGCCCACTACAATGTGAGGGAGATGGTGCCATCTGTCAGCAATCTTGTGCTTGCCATGCAGTCCCAGATTTCTTAGCAATACCCGATCTCCCTCCTGGAGTTCCTGTGTTTTCACCTTTTTATCATACCTTTCTTTGTTGGCCAGATTTCTTTTGGCAGCCATGGTTTGAGCCAGTTGGTACGCATGAGTTAGCTGGGCCTTTAACTTTTGCACATACTGTAAATAGTTGTCAGCTTGAACCCCATCAGGAGACCCCAAAACACACATCTACTGGTAGTCGAGCTTCTCTTCCAAACATCAGGCGGTAGGGGGAGAATCCAGTGGCATCACTTTTGGTGCAGTTATAAGCATGTACCAGGATGCTAATTTGTTGGCTCCATCTAGGCTTGTCCTTTGGGTGCAGGGTGCCTAGCATATCTAGCAAAGTGCGGTTGAAACGTTCAGGCTGTGGGTCCCCCTGGGGGTGGTAAGGAGTGGTTCTGGACTTTCGCACTCCCCACAGAGAAAGCATCTCTTTGATCAGACGACTCTCAAAGTCTCTCCCTTGATCAGAATGGATTCTTTGTGGAGCCCCATAGTGAACAAAAAGTTTTCTACAAGTACTTTGGCCACAGTGGATGCTTTCTGGTCTTTGGTGGGAAAGCTTGGGCATATCTCGTGAAATGGTCAGTGACCACCAGCACATTACTGATATTTCTTTGATCTGACTCCAAACTCAGAAAATCAATACAGTCCAGCTCCATGGGTGCACTGGTGGTGATGTTAACAAGGGGCAGCCCTCTGGGGCAAAGCTTTCCTCTGTAACTTAGCGACTACAAGTTCGAATGTGTTGCTCCACATCAGCCCCATCTTAGGCCAATAGAATCTGGATCTCACCAAGTCAAGTGTTCTGTCTATACAAAGGTGCCCCATGTGGTTGTGCAAGGACCTCAGTACTGAGTCTCGAAGGCAGTGGGCAGCACTAGTTGTTGTTTGTCTACTTGTCCCCTCTGTCTACTGTTTCTCTGTATAACAGTTTATTGATCAGTTTCAACTTAGGACCTTCTTTGTATAACATGCAGTTCTCAAATCAGTGGGCGTAATTTGGACACATCTTTTCCTGCATAGAGGCTTCAAAGCTGCTTTGATCATGGGATCGTGGGATTGAGCCATGAATACTGTCATTGTCCAGCTGAGGCAGTGCACCAATGTCTATTGTGCAGAAAAGTGGCAATAAGCAGCAGGTATGCAATTCTCAGAGCTTCCAAGCAATCCACCATGCAGTCCACTCGTCCGTGGACATTTGTTCCTCCCTGTCAAACTTCCGGCAGAGTGCCCAATGTCAGGTTCTGCCAATCGGACCCAATCATTCTGGGGAACAGGCCTCGGGAGAGAGCATCAGCATCTATGTGGTTCAGACCTGCTCGGTATTCGAGAGCATAGTCATATGTAGATATGCAGAAAGCCACCTGTGGCCAGTGGCATCCAACTTAGCTGAGGTCTGCACATAGGTCAAAGGATTATTGTCAGTTTTTAGTATTTTAGCCCCATACAAGTACTCATGGAATTGGTCAACAATAGCCACTTCAAAGCTAGAACTCTAACTTATGTACAGGATAGTTCTTTTCGGATGGGGTCAGGCTTCTACTGGCAAAGGCCACTGGTCTCAGGCCATTCTCGTGCTCTTGGTACAACACAGCCCCCAACCCTTGCAAGCTAGCATCAGTGTGCAGGACATAAGGTTTTCTTGGATCGGCATAGGCCAGCACTGGAGCATGGGTAAGTTGATATATGATCTCATGAAACGCAGTCTCACAATCAGGAGTCCAGCGGGCCCCAAATACTTCACTCGGATGAAAATACACTCTTTCAGTCTTGAGGGACGCTGACTTTTGGTATTTTTTGTGGGTTGGGGTATACCCTTGAGTAAGAGTTAAGTAAAGGCGGATCACTCTTGAATAGTCCTTGATGAAGCGCATGATAATAACCACAGAATCCAGGAATCTTTGCAGTTCTTTTTAGATTTTTTGGGCTGTGGCCAGGTGGTCAAGGCCTCAACTTTACTTGGGTGGTCTCTATTCCTCGGTGGATACCATGTGTCCCACATACTTTACTGATGTTTGAAAGAATTGACACTTATCAATGGACAGTTTAAGGCCAAAGTCCTCCAGTCGGTCCAATACCTTAAATAATCTGCTCTCATGTTCCTCCAGTGAGCTGCCAAACACAATAACATCATCTAGGTATACCAGGCACTCTAGTAAGTTCATTCTCCCCACTGCAGCTCCATCAATCGAAAAGTGGCTGGGGCACCTGAAATCCATGAGGCATCCTCATGAATTCATAGAAGCCAAGCGGACAGATAAAGGCCGTCTTCTCACGGTCCTCTGGGGCCATCGGGATCTGGTAGTACCCACCGGAGATCCAGCACAGAGAACCACTTCCCGTTTAGGCAGTCCAAAGCATCCTGAATGCGGGGCATTGTGTACTGATCAGGGATAGTCCGCGGTTTAAAGGTGCGATAATCACACACATCCTTACTGTTCCATTCTTTCCTCACTACCACAATGGGGAAGCATAAGGGCTTCTGGATTCTTGTATTACACCAGCAGCTAACATCTCTTGCAGATGCGCGTCTCACATCATCTATGTCAGCAGGTGCCAGGCGAGACCTCTCACGAAATGGTCTTTTCGTCATGCAGCCGGATATTGTGCTCCAGCTCCTTGCACGCATCCTACATCCCATTCCTTTAAAGAACACCTGGTCTCTCTGGGCAAGCTTCTCACTGATCCTCACTTTCCATTCAGCTGGCAGCGGAGTCGCGAAATCAAACAAGTCAGGCGTTACTCTGTCATTCTCTTGAACTCTAGCTGCTGGGTAGCACTGCAGTGTCTGCACAATGCACATTAGCCAGGATGCAACCTCTGTTTACTCGAATGTCTCTTTCAGACACATTATGAACTTGGACCATTACCCTTCTGGCGCAAGCATGGGCTCTAGCGGGCAAAATACTAGGCTTGACCAGCAGTCCCTCTGGCAATTTTCCATCGCCTGGTGCATCCAACATTAATATTTTATTCTTAACATCCTTTCTGATACGGACCTCTCCCTATAAGGTACACTGGGCATTTGGCGCCAGGATCAGAGACTCAGGATCCTTCTTCCATACAATTCCGACCGGTTCCTCTGGTTCTGTTTTCAGCATCTCTGTGCCTCATAGGCCTTCTTAATTAAAGCCAGAACTCTTAAAGCTCTACTAGTCTTTGACCCCTGTTTTCATAACACAACTGTGCCAGCCTTCGAACATATGAGCATTGTTCCAATCAACAAAGGGACACCATCACACAGTCCAGTGGGGGACACATAAGGCTAGGGTCTGTACTTATTCGGCCACTCCAGCCACGGAGGTGAGGAAAGACACCAAAACCGGATATACCGGAATAGGGGTAGGCCTTCTCCTTAACCCCCATACATGCAGTCCTTCTAATGGTTGTAAGGAATCGTCTGACAAATGCTTCTGATACCAATCCTGGAACATAATTGTCACTTGGGAGCCACTGTCTAATACAGCTCTTGTAGACACTCCATTCACCTTTACAGTGGTCTCCATGGAGGGACCCACTATTCTGGACCAGTCTGGAGAGGCGGTAGTGGGGGCCTGGGCAACTGACCTTGCCACAAAGGGCGTGAATTAGCATTTTTGGTGCCCTCACTGGGATCATGTCGTACCCTCTTAACCACTGATTTGTTCTCGAAGCTCTCCTTGTAGCCTATATGCAACTTTGTCAGTGTCTTTTGGGGACTGGCATTCCTTTTCATGTGCCCATCTTCCCACAATTATAGCAAAACATACTTTCTGGAGTTTGAGCTGGCCGAGGCGCCACACTGGGGAGCCAGGGCGGGGTATTACTAACTGGAAACCTGGGTGCCATCTCTGTCTTGCGCGGATAAGCATTTGGAGACATCTCGTCAGTTTCTCCACTTCCATGGTCAAGGAATTGAGTTTGAGCTGTTATCAGCAGGAGATACATGAGTGGGTACCCCACCCCATAGCAGATGCAGTCGGATATAGGTCAGGGCCCATACTTGCAGTGGCCTTCATCAAAGGACTGTTTTGAATTCCCGGATCTCTCAACAGTTCGCCCCATTGTGGCATATCTTTTCCTTGTCAGAGCACTCATTGACTGTCAACCTCTGCCCTAGAACTTCACTTGATGGGTCACCCTCAGTCCTCGAGTCGTAGCCACAGCTGTTGGTGCAGGTCCCTCCGAGGTAACCCTTTTCTCAACTCCTCAATTTCTCTCATTAACTTATAATAGGAGGTGGGGATTCCAGTCGATTGCCAGGCGTAACTGAAGCAACAGCAGTTCTGAAGAAGGGGCAGACTTAAGTTCTGTCCAGTCTGGTTCGGTCCAGTTCAATGCTGGCAAACTACCCTTTCTGAGGCATTCTTGCAACAATTTTTCCAGCCGAGAGACATACACAGACAACAACTCCTTGGTACTGTTGTGCATTTCTTACTCTCCACCATAGGTCCTCATCAGAATCTGGACTCCCATACATTCTCCAAGGCCTCAAGATAGGCCTGTGCAGTCGCTTCAGGGTTACTGGCCCGTTTAGCCGGATGGTAGCCAGGGCAGGACCTCGGGAGACTCTCACTAACCCTCTTAGCTTTTACGCCTTCCAAGCATTGCCATTCTAGCAATTGAGGCAACATAGTCTATCCAGGTCTCCCAGTCATCCTCCCTGGGGAGTGGGAGGAGGGTGAGAGAAGATCCTCAACCTTGGTAGAGTGGTGACTAATGGCAGGTGCAGAAATAGGAGTCTGCATTGGTTCAGCCACCATTACGGGCACTGGAGCAGGAGAGGAGTGTGAGGGAGGAACACCCCAGGTGGCAAGAATAGTTTCTTCAAGTCCTCCACAGTTTCCCTCTCCCAGCAACCATTCAGCAAATTTCTCCTCAAAAGTTTCAGATAGTGGTGTGGGTGATTCCCCGGGTCTTACTGTCCTAGTTATCACTCTCCAAACAGTGAGGGCTCCTCTGGGGTAATGGTCTGTGGCACTTTGGAGCTATCTATGGGATCCTTAAACTCTACTAGGGCCAGGAAAGTGTGGGTGAGCAGATTAGCATGCCGACCCACCACCACAGGGTTTTGTAAACCTTCCACCATGGAAAGTACTCCCTGCACAGTGTCCGTATTGATACCCAGGGGGATGTCCAGGATAAGCATAGCATTTTGGGGGTCGATCTCCTCCCCAGTACACCACTCCACCAGCCGGTGCACAGCCACTTCTGTCGGGGTACCCATTTTTTTCTTAACAGTGGTTCGTAAATATGGCCACTAGAGGACACACAATCCCAGCGGTGAGCCTCCAAGATGTAACCCCTAGATGGCGCTATCCAGGGGCTACTACCCCTGCCTGATTTGCCACTAACAGGTTGAGGGCCTGGATCCAATGGAGGTTGCCTCCACCCAGAGGTCAGGGTTTGCAATAGTTAAACTAACTTGGTCACAGCCCTCTGGGACACTGCAACCCCTTTCTTCCCACTAGTAGCACACACTATATCAGAATTACCTTCACAGTATACACTTACCCCAGGTCTGGTTCCGGCACTGGGACCTCCTGTGAAATGAGATACAGTGCAACAATCACAGTACAGTACTTTAACATAGACAAATACCTCAGGCAGTATAACTTTGCTGAAACAAGCAGCTCTGATTTATTTGGGGATATAACAAGGACAGGGGAAATCAGGTTAATTAGCTTATCACTCTAATAATCTACCTATGGCTCTGTGCACAGGCCTATCCCTATCAGTTACTGTCCCTGGGTACCCAAGCCCTAGTGGCTAGTCAAACCGTGGCAGCTGGTAGGGGCCCTTTCACCAGAGAAAAGGAGAATTAAACAGTCAGCAGTACAGTAATTCCATTTGGATTTAATGTGGCAATTCAACAGGGAGGCGACCCTGAATTAGTACTCACGACCTCCAAATAAGATAGGGTCCTTCAATGTCAGCAGGAGCTCACGTGAGGTACAAACCTCTTCACATCCATATAAAAAGCACTATACACCAGGCAGGCTGCATCTATATCCCGATCGCAATTACTGCACAATACCGGGAGAACACACAGCAGATTCAGTTCCAGACAGACCGGGTGCAATTTTCAGCAATTCCTCCAGTCTTCTACAGGGTGAGCCTGGTTTCTACTCTTCAGAGATCCTTTGATTCTTTTCACAGGACGAATTCAGTCCTAACAAGCTGTTAGACAAGCTGCAAGCGAGACTCTGGGCCTTCACACGTTTTTGACTAAAACTGCACACTGAAAAGCACAGGGCTCCTTCCTTCTTCACTGCAAAGCTCAACTGGCACTCCAACTGACAAAACCGGGCACTTCCTTTGAGTTCCTCCCAGTTCTTGACTGGATTGGCTGTCACTCACAATAGACTGCTGTTGGTCCAAAAGGCACTGAAGTCTAAACTACATCTCCCAGAGTCACTGCCCGCAATCCTCTTGTGGCTGGCTCAGATTATGAGTCCAAGTTCTGATCATGTCAAGGCACCATTTTAGAGCTAGCTTACCCACACTGATTGGTCCAGTTCAGCAGTTCAAAACTAGAATGAGAACTAGACAGACACAGTTCTGACTGCAAAGAAGCAGGTTAGACAAACTGTAATTTCATTATTACTCTAAATAATTTCTGGCAAACAGTTACATCTTTCAGATAGGTTCCCTTTGCACTCTAGTGACTGCAAAAATGAAGTAAATTGGCAGCAGTTGAGTGGTACTCAAACAGAAACACACAGTCCCCATAACAAACTAATTATGTCTGCAAGCAGACAGCTCTTAAAGAGACAGTACCAGAGGTTCTAAAAACACTCACTGATAAATGGCTTAAACGCCAAACACCATTCAGGCTTGGAGCATTCAAGCAAGCTCCTGGAAGTCTTTGGGAACCCCCATTTGCAGGGGGGTTACACTGAAAATTGCACTCGGTCTGTCAGGAACTGAATCTGCTGTGTGTTCTCCCGGGTATTGTGCAGTAATTGAGATCGGGATACAGATTCAGCCTGCCTGGTATAGTGCTTTCTTTTATATGGATGTGTGAAGAGGTTTGTGTACCTCAAGTGAGCCCTGCTGACATTGAAGGACCCTATCTTATTTGGAGGTCGTGAGTACTAATTCAGGGTTGCTCCCTGTTGAATTGCCACATTAAATCCAAATGGAATTACTGTACTGCTTGACTGTTTAATTCTCCTTTCTCTGTGTGAAAGGGCCCTCACCAGCTGCCACGGTTTGGACTAGCCACTAGGGCTTGGATCTGCAGGACAGTAACTGATATAGGGATAGGCCTGTACAAGAGCCACAGGTAGTTTATTAGAGGATAAGCTAATTAACCTGATTTCCCTGTCCTTAGTTATATCCCCTAAATAAATCAGAGCTGCTTGTTTCAGCAAAGTTATACTGCCTGAGGTATTTGTCTATGTTAAAGTACTGTACTGTGATTTTGCACCGTATCTCATTTCACGGGGAGGTCCCAGCCTGAACCAGACCTGGGGGTAAGTGTATACTCAGAAGGTAATTCTGATATATTGTGTGGGCCACTAGTGGGAAGAAAGGAGGGTTGCAGTGTCCCAGAGGGCTGCACCAAGTTAGTTTAATCCATTGCAAACCCTGACCTCTGGGTGGAGGCACCCGCCATTGAGCCAGGCCCTCAACCTGTTAGTGGCAAATCAGGCAGGGTAGTAGCCCCTGGATAGCGCCATCTAGGGTTACATCTTGAGGCTCACCGCTGGATTGTGTGTCCTCTAGTGGCCATATTACGAACCACTGTTAAGAAAAAATGGGTACCCGACAGAAGTGGCTGTGCACCGGCTGGTGGAGTGGTGTACTGGGGAGGAGATCGAATTCAAAATGCTATGCTTATCCTGACATCCCCTGTATCACACGGACACTGTGCAGGAGTACTTTCCAAGGTGGAAGGTTTACAAACCCTGTGGTGGTGGGTCAGCATGCTAATCTGCTCACCCACACTTTCCTGGCCCTAGTAGAGTTTAATGATCCCATAGATAGCTCAAAGTGCCACAGACCATTACCCCAGAGGAGCCCTCACTGCTTGGAGAGTGATAACTAATGACAGTAAAGACCGGGGGAATCAGCCTCACCACTATCTGAAACTTTGAGGAGAAATTTGCTGAATGGTTGCTGGGAGAGGGAAAACTGTGGAGGACTTGAAGAAACTATTCTTGCCACCTGGGGGTTCCTCCCCGACACCCTCTCCTGCTCCAGTGCCCGTAATGGTGGCTGAACCAATGCAGACTCCTATTTCTTCACCTGCCATTAGTCACCACTCACCAAGGTTGAGGATCTTCTGCACTTCCCCACCCCCAAGGGAGGATGACTGGGAGACCTGGATAGACTATGTTGCCCCCAAGTGCTAGGAATGGCAATGCTCGGAAGGCAAAGCGAAGAGGGTTAGTGAGAGCCTCCGAGGTCCTGCCCTGGCTACCATCCGTGCCGAACGGGCCAGTAACCCTGAAGCGACTGCACAGGCCTATCTTGAGGCCTTGGAGAATGTGTATGAGCCCAGATTCTGATGAGGACCTATGGTGGAGAGTAAGAAATGCACAACAGTACCAAGGGAGTTGTTGTCTGTGTATGTCTCGGCTGGAAAAATTGTTGCAAGAATGCCTCAGAAAGGGTAGTTTGCCAGCGATTGAACTGGACCGAACCAGACTGGACAGAATCCTTAAGTCTGCCCCTTCTCAGAACTGCTGTTGCTTCAGTTACGCCTGGCAAATCGACTGGAATCCCACCCTCCTATGATGAATTAATGAGAGAAGTCGAGGAGTTGAGAAAAGGCGACCTCGGGAGGGACCTGCACCAACAGCTGTAGCTACGACCCGAGTGACTGAGGGTGACCCATCAAGGAAGTTCAGGGCAGAGGTTGACAGTCAATGAGTGCTCTGACAAGGAAAAAGATACGCCACAATGGGGGCGAACTGTTGGAGAGATCCGGAATTCAAAACAGTCCCTTTATGAAGGCCACGCCTGCAAGTACGGCCCTGACCTATATCCGACTGCATCTGCTATGGGGGTAGGGGTACCCACTCATGTATCTCCTACTGATAACAGCTCCAAACTCAATTCCTTGACCATGGAAGTGGAGAAACTGGCAGATGTCTGTAAAATGCTTATCACGTACCGCAGGGACAGAGATGGCACCCAGGTTTCAGTTAGTAATACCCCGCCTGGCTCCCAGTGTACCGGCCAGCTCAAACTCCAGAAAGTATGTTTTGCTATAATTGTGGGAAAGATGGGCACATGAAAAGGGAATGCCAGTCCCCAAAAGACACTGACAAAGTTGCATATAGGCTACAAGGAAAGCTTCGGAGAAGAAATCAGTGGTTAAGAGGTGCACGACATGATCCCAGTGAGGGCACCAAAAATGCTAATTCACGTCCTTTTGTGGCAAGGTCAGTTGCCCAGGCCCCCACTACCGCCTCTCCAGACTGGTCCAGAATAGTGGGCCCTCCATGGAGACCACTGTAAAGGTGAATGGAGTGTCTACAAGAGCTGTATTAGACAGTGGCTCCCAAGTGACAATTATGTTCCAGGATTGGTATCAGAAGCATTTGTCAGACGTACTCTTACAACCATTAGAAGGACTGCATGTATGGGGGTTAAGTGAGAAGGCCTACCCTATTCGCGGTATATCCGAATTTGGCTGTCCTTCCCCACCCGTGGCTGGAGTGGCTGAACAAGTAGAGACCCTCGTTGGTGTGTCCCCCAGACTGTATGATGGTGTCCTTTGTTGATTGGAACAAATGCTCCTTATGTTCGGAAGGCTGGCACAGTTGTGTTATGAAAACAGGGTCAAAGACTAGTAGAGCTTTTAAGAGTTCCGGTTTAATTAAGAAGGCCTATGAGGCACAGAGAGATGCTGAAAAACAGAACCAGAGGAACCGGTCGAATTGTATGGAAGAAGGATCCTGAGTCTCTGATCCTGGCGCCAAATGCCCAGTGTACCTTACAGGGAGAGGTCCGTATCAGAAAGGATGTTAAGAATAAAATATTAATGTTGGATGCACCAGGCGATGGAAAATTGCCAGAGGGACTGCTGGTCAAGCCTAGTATTTTGCCCGCTAGAGCCCATGCTTATGCCAGAAGGGTAATGGTCCAGTTCATAATGTGTCTGAAAAGAGACATTCGAGTAAATAGAGGTTGCATCCTGGCTAATGTGCATTGTGCAGACACTGCAGTGCTACCCAGCAGCAGAGTTCAAGGAAGAATGACAGAGTAACGCCTGACTTGTTTGATTTCAGCGACTCCGCTGCCAGCTGAATGGAAAGTGAGGATCAGTGAGAAGCTTGCCAGAGAGACCAGGTGTTTTCTTTAAAGGAATGGGATGTGGGATGTGTGCAAGGAGCTGAGCACAATATCCGGCTGCATGACGAAGACCATTTCGTGAGAGGTCTCGACGCCTGGCACCTGCTGACATAGATGATGTGAGACGGCATCTGCAAGAGATGTTAGCTGCTGGTGTAATACAAGAATCCAGAAGCCCTTATGCTTCCCCCATTGTGGTAGTGAGGAAAAGAATGGAACAGTAAGGATGTGTGTGGATTATCGCACCTTAAACCGCGGACTATCCCTGATCAGTACACAATGCCCGCATTCAGGATGCTTTGGACTGCCTAAGCAGAAGCAAGTGGTTCTCTGTGCTGGATCTCCGCAGTGGGTACTACCAGATCCCGATGGCCCCAGAGGACCGTGAGAAGACGGCCTTTATCTGTCCGCTTGCTTCTATGAATTCATGAGGATGCCTCAAGGGATTTCAGGTGCCCCAGCCACTTTTCAACGATTGATGGAGTGCAGTGGGGGACATGAACTTACTAGGAGTGCCTGGTATACCTGATGATGTTATTGTGTTTGGCAGCTCACTGGAGGAACATGAGAGCAGATTATTTAAGGTATTGGACCGACTGGAGGACTTTGGCCTTAAACTGTCCATTGATAAGTGTCAATTCTTTCAAACATCAGTAAAGTATGTGGGACATAGTATCCACCGAGGAAATAGAGACCCACCCAAGTAAAAGTTGAGGCCTTGACCACCTGACCACAGCCCAAAATCAAAAGAACTGCAAAGATTCCTGGGATTCTGTGGTTATTATCGGCGCTTCATCAAGGACTATTCAAGAGTGATCCGCCCTTTACTTAACCTTACTCAAGGGTATCCCCCAACCCACAAAAAATACCAAAAGTCAGCGTCCCTCAAGACTGAAAGAGTGTATTTTCATCCGAGTGAAGTATTTGGGGCCCGCTGGACTCCTGATTGTGAGACTGCTTTTCATGAGATCATATATCAACTTACCCATGCTCCAGTGCTGGCCTATGCCGATCCAAGAAAACCTTCGTCCTGCACACTGATGCTAGCTTGCAAGGGTTGGGGCTGTGTTGTACCAAGAGCATGAGAATGGCCTGAGACCAGTGGCCTTTGCCAGTAGAAGCCTGACCCCATCCGAAAAGAACTATCCTGTACATAAGTTAGAGTTCCTAGCTTTGAAGTGGGCTATTGTTGACCAATTCCATGAGTACTTGTATGGGGCTAAAATACTAGTAAAACTGACAATAATCCTTTGACCTATGTGCAGACCTCAGCTAAGTTGGATGCCACTGGCCATAGGTGGCTTTCTGCATTATCTACATATGACTATGCCCTCGAATACCGAGCAGGTCTGAACCACATAGATGCTGATGCTCTCTCCCGGAGGCCTGTTCCCCAGAATCATTGGGTCCGATTGGCAGAACCTGACATTCGGGCACTCTGCCGGAAGTTTGACAGGGAGGAACAAATGTCCACGGACGCAGTGGACTGCATGGTGGATTGCTTGGGAGCCTCTGAAAATTGCATACCTGCTGCTTATTGCCACTTTTCTGCAATAGACATTGGTGCACTGCCTCAGCTGGACAATGACAGTATTAGTGGAGCTCAATCCCGCGGATCCCATGATCAAAGCAGCTTTAGAAGCCCTCTATGCAGGAAAAGATGTGTCCAAATTACGCCCACTGATTTGAGAACTGCACTGTTATACAAAGAAGGTCCTAAGTTGAAACTGATCAATAAACTGTTATACAGAGAAACAGTAGACAGAGGGGACAAGTAGACAAACAACAACTAGTGCTGCCCACTGCCTTTCGAGACTCAGTACTGAGGTCCTTGCACAACCACATGGGGCACCTTTGTATAGACAGAACACTTGACTTGGTGAGATCCAGATTCTATTGGCCTAAGATGGGGGCTGATGTGGAGCAACACATCTGAACTTGTAGTCGCTGCTACAGAGGAAAGCTTTGCCCAGAGGGCTGCCCCCTTGTTAACATCACCACCAGTGCACCCATGGAGCTGGACTGTATTGATTTTCTGAGTTTGGAGTCAGATCAAAGAAATATCAGTAATGTGCTGGTGGTCACTGACCATTTCACGAGATATGCCCAAGCTTTCCCACCAAAGACCAGAAAGCATCCACTGTGGCCAAAGTACTTGTAGAAAACTTTTTGTTCACTATGGGGCTCCACAAAGAATCCATTCTGATCAAGGGAGAGACTTTGAGAGTCGTCTGATCAAAGAGATGCTTTCTCTGTGGGAGGCGAAAGTCCAGAACCACTCCTTACCACCCCAGGGGGACCCACAGCCTGAACGTTCAACCGCACTTTGCTAGATATGCTGGGCACCTGCACCCAAAGGACAAGCCTAGATGGAGCCAACAAATTAGCACCCTGGTACATGCTTATAACTGCACCAAAAGTGATGCCACCTGGATTCTCCCCTACCGCCTGATGTTTGGAAGAGAAGCTCGACTACCAGTAGATGTGTGTTTTGGGGTCTCTCCTGATGGGTTCAAGCTGACAACTATTTACAGTATGTGCAAAAGTTAAAGGCCCAGCTAACTCATGGCGTACCAACTGGCTCAAACCAAGGCTGCCAAAAGAAATCTGGCCAACAAAGAAAGGTATGATAAAAGGTGAAAGTACAGGAACTCCAGGAGGAGATCGGTATTGCTAAGAAATCTGGGACTGCATGGCAAGCACAAGATTGCTGACAGATGGCACCATCTCCTCACATTGTAGTGGGCAAACTAGATGATCTGCCAGTGTACAAAGTAAGGCCTGAGAACAATTCAAAAGATGTAAAAACAATGCATAGAAATCATTTACTGCCCATTGGACAAATCCTGATTGAGTCTGAACCCCCAGAAGATGCCCCCTCTGGACCAGTGACTAGAGCTGCTGCTAAGAAAAGATCAAGGAAGTCTGCACCTACAGAAGCAGAGTTAAAGTGTTCCCCTGCACAAGTCCCAGTTGAGCATGACTGTCAGTCCATATCAGAAGAAAGTGAGAGTGACTTTGAATACTATCCTTCTTACGAACTGAGTCAATTGTTTCGGGGCAATCCCCTAGTCAATACTGGAGACAAAGCTGGGCCTTCTGGACTGTCTAAGCCCCCAGCTTCTTCCCTGGAGCCATTGCTCCCAGAAAGTGAAGTGCAAAGCATCAGATCAGATGAAATGGAATCATTGTGCATGGTTGAACTGTTTGAGTTTTCAGGGGAGGAAAATGATAGATTGGGGCAGACTGGGGCACACCCGAACAAGAAGAGTATTTTGAGTGCCCTGACAGTCCACTGCCAGTGTCCGAAAGCTCTCCATGCGAGCCAAATGTTGTGGACTCAGAAACTGTAACTCCTGGAGCTGAAAGTGCCCCAAGTTCTAGCCTCTCTACCCCCAAGGAGACTCCCTGACAAGTGAGGACAATGCTGAAAATGAGGCTCAGAGTGCAGAGACTATAACAGTTCCCCTAGAAAGACTGGTCGAGCTGTAAAGCCTGTGGTGCACCTCAGTTATGATTCACTTGGGAGGCCTGTGGACTTGCCTCCAATGTTGTCCATAAAGGAGTGTATGTGTCCCGAGCTCATTGCCCAAACTGAGCATCAGTGCTAACTCCAAGTTACTTGTGTTGTCCTCTTATATGGTGCCCTTGCTCCATCCAGCCCCAAGGTAACTGATAGGGAAGGGCCCCTCTTCAGGTTTCATGTACAAGAGGTAATAACTTGAGTTATGGTACAATGTGTATGTAATACTGTGTAAGAGTGACGCATTGCAATGTTTCAGAAATGTGTTCTTGGTAAAATGGTATATTGACTGATGATTACATGTGCGAGCCTAATGCAAATGTATATGGTTGCAGTTGAAACTTATGGGGTACTTGCTTGACGCTGGACGTCAAGCTTTCCCAGGCCAGGAAGGGGTGTAACCTCTGCAAATGGGGGTTCCTAAAAGACTTCCAGGAGCTTGCTTGAATGCTCCAAGCCTGAATGGTGTTTGGCATTTAAGCCATTTATCAGTGAGTGTTTTAGAACCTCTGGTACTGTCTCTTTAAGAGCTGTCTGCTTGCAGACATAATTAGTTTGTATGGGGACTGTGTGTTTCTTTGATTGAGTACCACTCAAGCTGCTGCCAATTCACTTCATTTTGCAGTCACTAGGAGTGCAGAGGAACCTATCTGAAAGATGTAACTGTTTGCCAGAAATTATTTAGAGTAATAATGAAATTACAGTTTGTCTAACCTGCTTTCTTTGCAGTCAGAACTGTGTCTGTCTAGTTCCCATTCTGGTTTTGAACTGCTGAACTGGACCAATCAGTGTGGGGTAAGCTAGCTCTAAAATGGTGCCTTGGACGAATCAGAACTTGGACTCATAATCTGAGCCAGCCACAAGAGGATTGTATGGGCAGTGACTCTGGGAGATGTAGTTTAGACTTCAGTGCCTTTTTGACCAACAGCAGCAGTCTATTGTGAGTGACAGCCAATCCAGTCAAGAACTGGGAGGAACTCAAAGGAAGTGCCCGTTTTGTCGGTTGGAGTTTCAGTTGAGCTTTGGCAGTGAAGAAGGAAGGAGCCCTGTGCTTTTCAGTGTGCAGTTTTAGTCAAAAAACGTGTGTAAGGCCCAGAGTTCGGTCTGCAGCTTGTGTAACAGCTTGTTAGGACTGAATCCGTCCTGTGTGAAAAGAATCAAAGGATCTCTGAAGAGTAGAAGCCAGGCTCACCCTGTAGAAGACTGGAGGAATTGCTGAAAATTGCACCGGTCTGTCAGGAACTGAATCTGCTGTGTGTTCTCCGGGTATTGTGCAGTAATTGCGATCGGGATACAGATGCAGCCTGCCTGGTATAGTGCTTTCTTTTATATGGATGTGTGAAGAGGTTTGTGTACCTCAAGTGAGCCCTGCTGACATTGAAGGACCCTATCTTATTTGGAGGTCGTGAGTACTAATTCAGGGTCGCTCCTGTTGAATTGCCACATTAAATCCAAATGGAATTACTGTACTGCTGACTGTTTAATTCTCCTTTTCTTGTGTGAAAGGGCCCTCACCAGCTGCCACGGTTTGGACTAGCCACTAGGGCTTGGGTACCCAGGGACAGTAACTGATAGGGATAGGCCTGTGCACAGAGCCATAGGTAGATTATTAGAGTGATAAGCTAATTAACCTGATTTCCGTCCTTGTTATATCCCCTAAATAAATCAGAGCTGCTTGTTTCAGCAAAGTTATACTGCCTGAGGTATTTGTCTATGTTAAAGTACTGTACTGTGATTGTTGCACTGTATCTCATTTCACAGGAGGTCCCAGTGCCGGAACCAGACCTGGGGTAAGTGTATACTGTGAAGGTAATTCTGATATATTGTGTGGGCCACTAGTGGGAAGAAAGGGGGGTTGCAGTGTCCCAGAGGGCTGTGACCAAGTTAGTTTAACTATTGCAAACCCTGACCTCTGGGTGGAGGCACCCGCCATTGGATCCAGGCCCCTCAACCTGTTAGTGGCAAATCAGGCAGGGGTAGTAGCCCCTGGGATAGCGCCATCTAGGGGTTACATAATATTTAGATGCAGTTTAGCTTGCATTTAATAATTTTTCTTCTGTGATTCTCACCCTTCTTTATTACTAAGGAAACTTGCATGTAAATATGATTACTGCCCTATCTCTACTGGCTGCTTGCCTACACCTGACATCTCAATTCTGCTTATGATATCATAGTCTGTTATAGTATATGGTTAGGGCTTATTGAGGATAAAAAGCGATGGCTTTCAAAAAGCTGTTGTAGGACAGTTCAAAGGTCAAGAAAAGTTGTTGTAGTATTGTTCTGACATCACAACGATACTACAACAACTTCTCCCCCTTGAGCTGTTACCTGATTGGCTAAAGCAGCTCAGTGTTCAAAAAAACAAACGGGCTAAAATGGCGGCACCACTTAGCGAGCAGAGGTGCAAGCATTTCACTAAGATAGTTTGGACACAAGCTGCCATTGTCGGCTCCGTGTGTCTAAACTATCAGTTTGGCATTATTCTTTTTTTTTTTTAAATAACAGGTGCTTTGAAATATCAGGTGGTGAGCGGAACCGTAGCGAGGACCGGAGGCAGAGCGGGACTGCAGCGATGACACAGAGCAAGCGAGTGTGTGAACAAAAGGTATGAAACCTTGTATTTAAATTAAACTGTAGACATTTCTGGGAACCATATACTATATAAAATAGTATATGGGTAACCAGACACAACAAGGCTTTGTTTCCATGTCGGGGATGTGATGATGTCAAACGGACCTCTCGAGCTTCGCTCTCGAGGTCTGTATGACATCATCACATCCCCTCGATGGAAACATAGCCTTGTTGTGTATGGTCACCCATACACTATTCTATATGTTGTGAAGATAATTACAATGCCATAAATAGGAGATTACGATGTTAGGTGTGGGCAAGCAGAAAAAGCAGATAAAGTCTAAGGGACGGTAATCCTCTTTCATACAACCGTCCTCATTAATAACGGAAAAACAGAAAGAATTATAGAAATTATGTGAACTATAAACTGAACTGTGTCTGCACCCCAGATTTTTTCCAAGTTTTTCTAATGGTGTCAAGGGCTCTTTAAGTAAATGTGCGCCATCAGGTCACACTCCAGCTCTTCCCCGCTTCGTGCTGCCTCACTGCGTTGTTGCCCAGCCTCCTGCAGGCTACAATCTCTGCTAGAGGAACTGAGGTCTACCCTCTCCATGGGAGGTGAGCTGCCATCAAGCGCTTAATCCTCCCTCCCCCCGCCAGCCCACTGAGCGACACTGCATGGACTGTGTCATTTTTTACAGTTTGCATGTGTATGTTTGTGTATGTGTGCTTTTGAGGCCAAAGTGATCCAATCAAGCATATGTGCACAAGTGCTGGTGTGAATGGACCTCTGTATGGCAGGCTAGCTTGATATGGTACAGAGACTCATCACAATATATCCTAAGCACTGCAACCAGAAGCCAGCCCACTTTTGTCTGTTAGTGTGTGTGTGTGTGTGTGTGTGTGTGTGTGTGTGTGTGTGTGTGTGTGTGTGTGTGTGTGCACTTTAGTTACATAAAATAAAATATTGTGGATCTGTTAGGATCATTGTCTTACTGCACATTTGACTGAAATGGGGAGAGACCAGTTGTATGATGGGGTAGCACATATTTTGGTTTGTGTTTACGTGAGGGGGGCAACAGTGCCATCAGCTCTTGAGTATAACTTTAAAATTCCTGGATACATTGCTGAATGAGAAGAGGAAGGCAAGGGAAGGGATAGTGAGGGCAAGGAGGGTGGCAGTGGGAGACTGTGCAGAAGGGGACCAAGAAAAAGCATTCTGAACAGGTACTTCTGCTCAGACTTCACAGTGGAGTGAGGAACAGACCACCAGGGAGCAGCAGGAACAAAGGAGGGAAGGAGATCACAAGTCCATTTTCAGAGGAAGAAGTCATAAAGGGACTTGCAGCTCTGAAAGTGAACAAGGCTATGAGACCAGACTGGATACACCCAAGGGTACTAAAAGAACTGAAGGAGGTGTTGGATGCCCCGCTGATGGCCACATTCAACATCTCCCTGGAATCGGGCATGGTTGAGGAGGACTGGAGGAGAACAGATGTGGTCCCTCTACATAAAAGCGGCAGCAGGGTAATGGCTAGCAATGACAGGTCAGTGAGCCCCATCTCGTGGTGGGGAATTAATGGAAACATTGATAACAAAAAGGTTGGTAGAGTATCTTGAATCCAATGGGGTACAACAAGGAGGACAGCGTGGATTAATAGTGTGGGGGAGGGAGGTCATGCCAGATGAACCTGATTGACTTCTCTGACTGGGTAACCAAGGAAAAAGATTGGGGGGGGGGGCAGTAGACATGACCTATCTGAACTTTAGCAAAGCCTTTGACACTGTGCCACACAGGAGACTGATTAAGAAATTGTGCAACCTGGGGTGGGATCCAGAGTGGTGAACTGGGTTAGAAACTGTTTAACAGACAGGCAACAGAGGGTGGTCTTTAACGGCATTCACTCTAATTATAGAAGAATGACCAGCGGGGTGCCACAGAGCTCAGTACTGGCACCATAATGTAGGGGTGAACACTGCTAGGAGTCCATCCATGTTGGCAATTCCCTCCCCATACCCTTGGGTATTCCTTCATTAACGGCATCAGTTTGACTCACAGGGCTTCACATATGCTATATGTCAGTGTTCTGTCAAGTGCAATCTCTGACCAGCCCCCCCCCCCCAAGGTTTTGTATCTCAGCAGTGCAGGTCACAAGTACCCCCTAGAATACATAAGGATCTTGGGGAAACTCGAGAAGTGGTCAAGAACACAGCAGTTGGGATTCAATGCCAAAAAGTGGAAAATCATGCACCTAGAGCATAGGAATTCAGGAACTGAGAGTAGGATGGGGGGGATACTGTCAGTTACTAAACAGGAAAGGGACCTTGGGGTTATCATATGTGATGATCTCAAAGTGGCAGGGCAGTGTGACAAAGCAGTGGGTAGGGTCGGTGCAATGCTGGGGTGCATTGGGAGAGGTATCTCCCACAGGAGGAGGGAAGTGGTGTTGCCACTGTATTGGTGTAACCCCCCTACAAATGGGGGTTCCCGAAAAGTCTTCCTTGAGCTTGCCTAAATGCTCACTGCCAGGCTAGTGTACTCTGTTTTACCAGTTTAAATGTGATTGCCAGAGAGTGCCTGTATAGCCTCTGTGTACTCTCTCTTTAAGAGCTGCCTGGATTGTAGTCATAAGTAATTTGAGAGGGAGCTCTGTTGAAAGATGTAACTATTTGCTGAAAATCATTTAGAGTGATAATGATAATGTAGTTTGTCTAACCTGCCTTCTTTGCAGCAAGGACTGTTTTTTTTTTACCTCCACTATCTTGGTCCTGGACTGCCGAATTGGACCAATCAGTACTGGTGGGACCTAAAATGGAGCAGGACTACAGGAGCTGTCTGGAGTCAAAATCTGTAGGAATTGTAGTTTGGAGCTTTTGGTGCCTTTTTTGCACTTGAAGAGGGAGCCTTTGTTGTGACTGACAGACAGATCAGCCAACCAAACCTTTTGGATTCTGGGGAGAGTCCCAGGTGTGCTGGCAGTTAAGTCAGATCTAAGTTGGGACCTGAAGAAGCAACAGTTTGAGACAGTCAAGCAGCTGTCTGAGTAGTTTCATGCAGGAGAACTGTGGAAAGGCCTGAGTTGTGGCCTGCATGTCTGCCTGCTACCCCTGAGAGGGAGCGAAGAGAATTATTTTGGACTAAATCCAAGTTTGTGAGAACAAAGTAAGCCACTGATTTTTTTACCAGGCTCATACCTGAAGAAGACTGAAGATTTTGCTGAATGCGTTCAGTCTGTTAGGATTTCCAGCTGCTTTTGAATCCCCAGTTTGTGCAGAGAATTTGCGATCATGACTGGAGAGTGGTTTGCCTGGTACAGTAGAATTTCCCTACACGTAAATGTGCTGTGAGTTGTTAGTGGGTCGTGATGTGGTTCCCCACTGTGTGCACTGTGTTCTGCTTGCTGGAAGCTGTATCCAGCCCAAAATGGACTGTTTCCGAATTTGTCTCCATTTGGCCTGGGCCTTGCCACACTGGCCCAGCCAGACTACCCGCTGCACAGAACTCCATCGACAAGAGATCTGCCTTGGGATCAGCCCGCTGCTCCACGCCTGAACAGGAACGACACCTCGGCAAATTGTGTGGGTCTTGCTTCTCCTGGCACTCCAGATCAACCACCTGCAGTCTCAATCTTCGTCCAGCCTGTCTTGGGTATCGTGAGTAATCATCAGGGCAGCTCCCTGCAACAACAGCCTAATCTAAAAGTGTGTCATCTGATTGTCTTGTTGTTTTCTTTTCATGAACTGAGCCCTGCAGCTCTGGATTACAATTAGTGTGTGTGGTGCATGTTGTTTTCTTCCATCACAGGGCCCCAACCAGCTGCAATGTTCCTGGCTAGCCCACCATTCTCCATCTGGGTACCCAGAGTGTGTGACTGTTTATGGACCCTGAAGTACATGCATAACTGTTTGACTGCTACAGCCTTTAAGCAAATTAACCCGATTACGCCCCTCCCTTGTTCTAGTCCATTAAATAAATGAGATCCAACTCTTTTTGCATTTACCCTGACTGTGGTTCCAGTTTGTGCAAGAGTACTGTACTGCTGTTATTTGCTGCGTATAACCTTGTTTTACAGGTGGTCCCCAGGGTCAAGCCAGAGGAAATCCCTGGTGGTAAGTTCAAGCAGTGTGGGTACTTGTGTGGTGTATCAGGGGTATTGTGAAAGTGATTGTGTATTGTTCCGGCCACTAGTAAGGAAAGAGGGGGGGGTTACAGTGTCCCGGAGGGCTGTGCCCAGGTTAGCTTGACCACTACCAACCCTGACCTCCAGGTGGAGGCACCCATTTCAGAACTTAGGCCCCTTAACCTGCTACTAGCCAAGCAGGCTGGGGTAGTAGCCCTTGGGATAGCGCCACCTAGGGGTTACATTACTCACTGGTGAGACCCCACCTGGCATACTAGATCCAGTTCTGGAGGCTGCACCTCAGAAAGAACATAGGGTGGAGGCAGTCCAGAGGAGGGCAACTATTTGCGTCAAAAGTCTTATAAGGAGAGACTGAGGGATCTCATCATGTACTCCCTGGAGGAGAGACAAGCAAGAAGAGACATGATACAGACCTATAAGCACCTTATGGGGGTGAACAAGGTGCAGGAGAGAAGTCTCTTTTGAATGAGGAAGAGCATCAGGACCAGAAAGCATGCGATAAAGCTGGGGGGGGGGAGGTTAAGAGGGATGCGAGGAAGCACCACTTCACTGAAAAAGTGGTAGATGCCTGAAACAGCCAGCCAGCAGAACTGGTGGAGGTGAAAACAGTAGGGGCTTCAAGCATGCATGGGATAGACATGGGGAATATTAGTAAATAGGCAGGGAGAAGAGAAGGTTGCCAGAGACTAATTAGTGTCTGCGGAGGTCTGAAAGGGACCAACTGGGCAAACAGGGTGAGCCAAGTGGTCCTTATCTACTGACAAATTCTGTGTTTCTATGAGTGAAAAGAGCCAGTAAACTACATTGGTTCAGTGTTTGTAGAGTACAGCCATAACTGAGTGCTGCATACTCTATGATAACTGAAGCAGACTATCGGTCTGACTCAGCACAACAAAAATCGCAAGTACATTTTGTTCTTTGCTTGTGAACCGGCGAGCATGTGGTTCAGGACTGCTGGAGTGAGGCGGAAGAGTGAACGTTTACGGGAGAGTGCTAGCCACTCTTGCTCAGACCTACTGCCTGGACCATTGTTCTTACTGTTCATCAAACAGACCAGTCCATCCCTTGATATATTTGACTGCTCTTAAAGCAGTGGTAAATACACTTTAGGAGCATCTGTTTTGGGACTCAGTTGCAACGACTTTGGCTGAGGTTCGTAACTGCAATTTATTTATTTATTTAGTTTTGTTGACCGGGTAAGTGCACTAGACAAATCCTGCCATTGTCAGGCACGATCCGGTGGTGGTGGGGGGATACAGATGAATGTCAACTGACCTTGAACCAGATTAAGCTGTTGGTGGTATTTTTGGTGAATGAGGGAAATTTGGCCAGGCAATGATGTGTGTGCTCAGTCAAGAGAGAGAGAGAGTGTTGCCATTCCCATCAGCTGTCTGCAACTGTGCGAGGGCCCCTTTCATTTTATGATGGCTGGTCAATCGTCAGTGCATCCCTGCCACTGTTAACTGCTGCACAGTACCATAACCACCTTGCATGATTCATCAGCAGCAGACACCTGGAAGTCCAACACAAACCATCTGCCTAAGGTGACAGGCCCACCATCTGTGCAGTCATTTTCAGCATCTTCTGATGAGATGGTCATGAGTACTCAGACCTCACCTGTCTGCAGAGAAGTTTGTTTGTTACAGGTAAGTTGCTATTGTCCTGTTTGGATTATAGTTTTGGGTTACCAGCCAATCTGTGGTTGTTGTTATAAGTCACTAGAGAGTGAGGTTTATATTACGTTAATGCTGTTTTTGCTCACTGGTGAAGGTTGTTGCTTCAGCCCAACTCCCCCGCTCCATTACCTAGCTCCTCAGAGGCTTACCTGCAATCCCAGGAGTACTTCTCCATGGCTTGCCCCTCTGTGGCAGGGGTTGGCAGGCCCTCCTTCCAACCAGGCGACGGAACAGATCCGGTGTCACCCGGGAGAGCGCCCTAACACCACTGCGGTGTATGCAAGGGTTGGGTCCATCATGGTGCACTGCCCATGGTTTTTCCTTCCCATTATGTGGGACACCACCTCAGGGCATCACAAACTCACATACACAAGCGTACGGAGCGTTATGCCTTCAGACGTTCCTTTCCCCCACTTCTATGTTGTCCCATGTGCACTACCATCTGTGGTCACCCAGGTGGCAGTATAGCACTGGGACCCACCACCCCACCCCCTCCCAAGAGGAGGACAGCATCCTCTGGGGTGCTCACTCCTCCTCACCCCCATTCAGCCCCGGACGATCCCAGCTCGTCTCTGAACCCGGGCTGCTGGCATTGTGAGTGGTAGCACTGCCACTGTGCCAACTGGCCTGCCATAAGGTGTTTATTATAAAGTGCATCAACGCAAGACACTGGGCAGCAACGATGTCAGGCCTACTATGATCCCACCCAGGGTACCCAGGCAGTGCTGTGTCAGAGGAAAACCCCCATTTAATTCCTAGGGCATACTGTTTGGGGCTGTGAGGATTAATAGGAAGATATGACAGTATAGAGAAGCTTACACCATTGGGTCAGTTGTGAGGGATTTGTTCACACTGATCTGACTATTTTAAGCTGTTATTGCTAACCCCACTTGTTTCTTCCCACAGTGGCTCAGTTTTGTGAAAAAACTTCCCATCCATAGCCACACAGTCCACAGTTGGGGTGGGATATTGCATTTTGTGAAGTAGGGCACTGCATTAGGTACAGTAATGGAAAGGTGCCCTGTAGTGGAGAGGTGAGTTGGTACAGCACCCCACGGGAAGGTACCACTCTTTCGACTATCAGTTTTGAGGATATGACCCCCTTCCCCCATTCTCAAAGAGTAACTGACCTAGGCCACCTCAACCTCATTGGAGTCTTCCAGGCAGGAGGTGTCACAGCCTGACATACCCTGCGACCAAGTGACACATGTAGCAAAGGTCACAACAGCATGGGACATACATAAAGGACTAGTGAAACCACAGTGCACAGGAGCTCTAGCAAGTGGCTAGGTAGCAAATGAGCAAACTAGATGAACCTTGGTCTTCTTTTGCAGTTATCTTTCTAGATTTCTGTGTCATTCACTGTGACTAACTTTTGCAGAAACTAACTCCATGGTATCGCTAATATTTTTTTTAATTAGTAAATTACAAGTTCATTTGGTTACTCAAAACAACACAGAGAAGTAGGCGAACCAACACACACAAGGGGAAATGTGCATACGGAGGGAACAGTGCCCGTATGCTGCCAACAAAGTGTGGTGCGGTCCAAAGCAACAGAAAAGTATGCATACTCAAGCAGACCAACAACCAATTCACAATGACAATTTAATCAAAAAACATGAATAAATATATCAGGGCATACATCTCCCCTGGAGCTTTGTGCCACTCTGGGGTTTTCTATGGGGGGCACAGACAGAAAGCACGCTCCAAGGAAGCTGTATATACAGCTATGCTTTCTTTCCTTTCTTCATAAAACTATGATGGTGCATCAATTTTGGTCTCCATGAGTGTACTTACTTCTCTGTGTTGCTGGATTGCTTCAGGGTCCCATATTCAGAGACGGTCACAATCACAGCACAGCCTTTTGCACTGTGCTTGGGATAGCGCACAACTAGCTCTGAGCGATATTCAGTTGGTTGCACTCACCGATGGAGCGTCACTAACTGACTAAATATTGGGCCATGTCAGCACAGTGCTACGTGGAACTGCACTGCACCGACATGGACCAAGGCTGCATATGACCTGCAGAAGATAGCGCTGCCCAAAACAGGATAGCACCAGGTCTCCTGTGGGTTACAGTCACCCACGCATGCAACTGAGCTCACTGATCATGCAAGGCACTAAGGGACCATATGCATGCCCATTATGGGTTCATTTGAATTCAGTCCAGAGGATCCCTAGTGCTGCAGAAGCAGTAACACAGCCCTCATGGTTTAGTGGTTCCCCCCATCCCCTGATCACCCATCCTGTATGTATCATGTATATCCCTGGTGGTTTAGTGGTCCACCAGGTCACCCGTCCTGTTAGGTTTATTTTTATACTTTGTTACAAAGCATAAACTTCAGAATAGACAGTGGTAAATATTACACGTTTCAAGAGAACCATTCACCACACTGCAAACTACCTTTGTACAGTAGATGCTGCACATATTATAGACATGTTTTGTAGAGGTATGCAAGAAATAGCTTAGGACTATATAGGCTGAGTAATTATTAGAGTCTATGGCTTGCAAGGAGAATGTGTAAGTGGTACCTCAGTTGACTTTAAAGCCCATCAAATGGGAACTAAGGGGGATCTATAGGTTCTGGTAGGTTGGCCCTAGCCCCATCCCAGGCTCCTGGATCTATGCTAGTGTCCCTGACCCTATTAATGTAGGTATAATACATGTCCTCTGTATTCCCTATCCCCTCCTTAGCTAGCAGGATCACTCTCCATAGGGTTATCTGTCTCCTCTGTACCCTGTGCCAATTTCCACCTAGTCCAAGGATTTAAGTACGCATCCTCTCTTTCCTGTACCCTAAAAATCAGGTCCTCCATCTCCACCATTTCATTCATCACCATATTCCAGTCCTGTATCATCAGAGAGTCAATCTGCAACTATTTTCTGGGCATGGCTTTAACTGCTGTAGCCACATATGTGTGCCACAAGTAAATGGCTTCCTTCCCTCTTATGAAGAGTGGTTTTAGTCCAACAAGAGGCTCAAAAAGGATGGAGTGTCCCTTCGGGGTAAATATGTCTTGCAACCTTTTAGCCACAGCTACCCAATAGGGTAGAATTTCACACACTGCCAAAACAAATATGGCCATGTGTCCCTTGTGGGTCTCCACAGTTCCACCAGCAACCTGACAAGCATATGGGGTCCCATTTTGATGTAATCATGAGTGCAATAAATCACCTTATTTTTACCTTCCAGGCAAATTCATGCCATCTTGGAGAGGATGAGGTGCAGAAGGACCCCTTCCAGAAGGGCTAACTTTTCTGAACCTTTGTGGGTGCTCACTGCCAATAAGTAGTATTTTATTCTATGGCCAGGTTCCTTAGTAATCCTTTTTAGCAGGCTACCCACAAAACACTGAGGATGCTTCAGTCAGCTTTGCGGGTGCTTGAGCACTCCAGTCCCCATGGAGTCGGCACCCATGACCCCTTCCAAATCAGCTCCCAGTCCTTCTGTGCAAGTTCTATCTGTGTTTCCCTATGCCATTTCTCAGTGATGTGTGTGGCTGGTTGTGCTCGTGCCTGAGTCAAGAATTCGTATACTAGGAAGATTGCCCCCTTCTGGACAATTGTATGTGCACAGTTATTAGAGACAAGCCAATCATACTAAGGTGCTAGGCCTCTCCTTTCTCTGTTTTCAATTGGTGGTTAATGAAGTGTCAGATCTGAAAATACTGGAATCTACTTGACAATCCCCACTTGAACTATGTCCTCAAATTGTTCAATGTTCTCACTATATTCAATCAATCAATCAAACCTTTATTTATATAGCACCTTTCAAATTAAGGCGCTGCACAAAACAGTCATAACAAACATAAAAACAGCATTAAAATCCAATACATAAAAATTGAAATAGTCAGTGTTAATCACATTCACTATAACTGGCAGGCCTATCAGCTGACTTCCTCGGGAAAGGCCAAGCTGAACAAATATATCTTTAGTGCTGTCTTGAAACTTGTCATGGAATTGTGACAGTCAGGCACTCTCTTATCCGATGAGGTAGAGAATTCCACAGGGTAGGGGCCGCAAAGGCAAAAGAACAGGCTCCAGATGTCTTCAAATACACCCTGAGAATCTCTAGCAATCCCTCATCGGTGGATCAGAGTGGACGGGAGGGGTAGTAAGGAGAAAGAAGATCTTGCAGATAACGAGGTCCCTCTTCATGTAGGGCTTTATAAGTCACCAAGCCAACCTTAAAGGTGATCCGCCACTGCACTGGCAGCCAGTGCAGTCCATGCAGCACAGGCGTAATGTGACTGGCCCTAGACATACCAGTCAAAAGCCTGGCCGCTGCATTCTGCATCAGCTGCGAGCAACAGATTTCAACCCCCGGTAGCCCTAGATGGAGGGCATTGCAGTAGTCAAGGCAGAAGGTCACGAAGGCGAGGACCAGTGTTGGAAAGTTGTCTGGAGGAATCAGATGCTTAACCTGGGCGATAATTCCTCAGATGGTAAAATGAGGACCTGACAACGGCCGACACCTGAGATTTCAGGGTCAGACCGTCGTCAAAAATAACGCCCAGGTTTCACACCCAGTCTGAGGTCGCAAGCTGGACACCCCCAAGCCAGAGTCCAGAGGGCTGACCAGCCAGCAGACCCACCTCCATATGACCAGTGTCCACTACCAACACCTCAGTTTTATCCGGGTTCAACCTCAGCCAGCTGGCACTCATCTAGTCCTGGATCTCAGACAGATGGCTGTTAATGACAGAGACAGCATCATCCCATCCAGGCATGAAGGATGTACAGCTGAGTATCATCTGCATAGCAGTGAAAACTCAAGCCATACCACCTAATGGTATCTCCTAACGGCAGCACACACACTGCGAACAACATGGATAGGAAGAAAGCATCAGAGGAATAAATTCCAGTGACCACCCTCTGAGACCTACCCTCAAGGAAAGATCAAAACCACTTAAAGACTGTCCCCAACAGCCCACAAATAAGTCGCAGACACTCCAAAAGCACACCACGGTCCACAGTGTCAAAAGCTGCAGAGAGATCAAGGAGGACTAAGATGGAACGGGACCTACGATTTCTCACTATTAAGAGATCATTCAGTACCCGAACAAGTGCGGTCTCAGTACCGTGTCTCTTCCTAAATCTGGACTGGAAAGAATCACATACATCGTGGATTGAAAGATGATCAGCCAGCTGCAATGCAACTACTTTCTCAATAACCTTACCCACAAAGGGCAGGTTAGAGACTGGCCTGTAGTTCGCCTGGCAGTCTGAGTCAAGGGAGGTTTTTTTCAGGAAGGGTTAAAACAACTGCCTCCTTTAGAGGATCAGGAAAAATCCCCCTCTCCAGTGAACTCCAGACAATCTCGGCAAAGACTGGGCCAATGGTCACCACGCAACCCACAAGGAACCGCATGGGGCCCAAGTCCAGACTACAGTTGGTTGGTCGCAGAGTCTGAATGATCCTTATGATGTCCATGTATACCGGCCAGCCAAATTCAGACCAGGTAAACCGGGTGTCCGCTGTGATGCTTGGCCAGCTGGTTATGATTATTGTATGACATTTGTAATATAAAAATATAGTATGTGATTGTCTCACATAAGACAGCCTGTGCTTCCATGGGTGCCCCCCCAGGTTTCAGTGAAGATACAGGATATGAAAATTGACCAGCAACCATTTAATTAACTGACTTTCTTCAGAATGGCATTTTATTACCGTTTATGACATGCCTAGGCTTTTTGAACTGCAAACCAAATGTGACTTTATGACTTCAGAAACAGGACATCATTAGGCTGATTCCTGTTAGCTTTATAACACATTGGTGCCAGTGTGGGATTGCTAAGTTCAAAGGAAACATGTGTAATTAAGGAGTTATATATAGGAAATGTCTTTTTTCTTCTGATGGCACCTTATTTAAAATACCTCCTGATAGGAAATAATTTTTTGTAATTTTATATTCTAAAAGGAGGAGCTAGATGACTCACAGAAGGGGTGTGGAGACACAGAGTTTAAACTGATACTCGTGTCTGAAATGTAGGTCATATCATCTTGGGACTCTAGAGAGACACAGCTCTCTGATCTAACTTTAAAACACACTTCCAGAAGTAATACCTTATGTAACCCCCCCGCAAATGGGGGTTCCCAAAAGACTTCCAGGAGCTTGCTTGAATGCTCCAAGCCTGAATGGTGTTTGGCATTTAAGCCATTTATCAGTGAGTGTTTTTAGAGCCTCTGGTACTGTCTCTTTAAGAGCTGTCTGCTTGCAGACTTAATTAGTTTGTATGGGGGGACTGTGTGCTTCTCTGAGTACCACTCGAGCTGCTGCCAATTCACTTCATTTTGCAGTCACTAGGAGTGCAAAGGAACCTATCTGAAAGATGTAACTGTTTGCCAGAAATTATTTAGAGTAATAATGAAATTACAGTTTGTCTAACCTGCTTTCTTTGCAGTCAGAACTGTGTCTGTCTAGTTCACCATTCTGGTTTTGAACTGCTGAACTGGACCAATCAGTGTGGGGTAAGCTAGCTCTAAAATGGTGCCTTGGACGAATCAGAACTTGGACTCATAATCTGAGCCAGCCACAAGAGGATTATATGGGCAGTGACTCTGGGAGATGTAGTTTAGACTTCAGCACCTTTTTGGACCAACAGCAGCAGTCTATTGTGAGTGACAGCCAATCCAGTCAAGAACTGGGAGGAACTCAAAGGAAGTGCCGGTTTTGTCAGTTGGAGTTTCAGTTGAGCTTTGGCAGTGAAGAAGGAAGGAGCCCTGTGCTTTTTCAGTGTGCAGTTTTGTCACAAAAGCGTGTAAGGCCCAGAGTTCCGGTCTGCAGCTTGTGTAACAGCTTGTTAGGACTGAATCCGTCCTGTGAAAAGAATCAAAGGATCTCTGAAGAGTAGAAACCAGGCTCACCCTGTAGAAGACTGGAGGAATTGCTGAAAGTTGCACTCGGTCTGTCAGGAACTGAATCTGCTGTGTGTTCTCCCGGGTATTGTGCAGTAATTGCGATCGGGATACAGATGCAGCCTGCCTGGTATAGTGCTTTCTTTATATGGATGTGTGAAGAGGTTTGTGTACCTCAAGTGAGCCCTGCTGACATTGAAGGACCCTATCTTATTTGGAGGTCGTGAGTACTAATTCAGGGTCACTCCTGTTGAATTGCCACATTAAATCCAAATGGAATTACTGTACTGCTGACTGTTTAATTCTCCTTTTCTCTGTGTGAAAGGCCCCTACCAGCTGCCACGGTTTGGACTAGCCACTAGGGCTTGGGTACCCAGGACAGTAACTGATAGGGATAGGCCTGTGCACAGAGCCATAGATAGATTATTAGAGTGATAAGCTAATTAACCTGATTTCCCCTGTCCTTGTTATATCCCCTAAATAAATCAGAGCTGCTTGTTTCAGCAAAGTTATACTGCCTGAGGTATTTGTCTATGTTAAAGTACTGTACTGTGATTGTTGCACTGTATCTCATTTCACAGGAGGTCCCAGTGCGGAACCAGACCTGGGGGTAAGTGTATACTGTGAAGGTAATTCTGATATATTGTGTGGGCCACTAGTGGGGAAGAAAGAGATTTGCAGTGTCCCAGAGGGCTGTGACCAAGTTAGTTTAACTATTGCAAACCCTGACCTCTGGGTGGAGGCACCCGCCATTGGATCCAGGCCCCTCAACCTGTTAGTGGCAAATCAGGCAGGGGTAGTAGCCCCTGGGATAGCGCCATCTAGGGGTTACACTTAGATAGCAAAAATCTAATTGTATTGTGGTAGGAGTTTTGCTTTGTAATTTTCCCTTGATCTTATATGTGATTGTGAGTTCTTTGATATATTGTTCTGTGTTTATATTTTCATATTTTTATCATCTTTTAGTAAAGTACCTTTTCTTTCAAAGACTGTCTGAGTGTCTGTCAGTTATTTTTGCATGTGACGTATAGGTGGTTAATTCTGACAAAACTGTTCAACAGCTTGATGGTGTTACTGAGCTTGAGTAAAAAGGTAAGAATATACCTAAGGTCTCTTATAGAGTTTTAAGGGTTCATTTTGGATACCTGGTTAGGTGCCCTTAGGGAAAAAATATATTGCATCCCCCCAAAGAGAATATTATCTGAGCCTGTACATTTGGGTACGCTAGCATAAGGTTCACTGTTTGAATCCCCGCAGAACTTGAGAGTAAAGGTGATTTGGACCCAAAAGCAGACAGGAGGGTTACCCTGTCTGTTACCTGTTCACACTTTTGCACTCTGAGGTTGGCACTGTGGGAGCAGAGGGCCTGACCTGCTGAGTGCGTTTGTGACAGATTTGGTTTGCAGCGGTGCGATAAATTAATTGGTAACACAAGCTTTAACTGTTCAACGTGTCAGCTTAATACTGTACAGCTCACTTGCAAAATAAGGCAGTGATTTATTTTTAAAAGAGAAAACAGAACAATATCATTTTGCTTACAGTCAAAATTCCTGTTTTATTTATTTTTTTTTTAAAGTGCAAGTTAGAGTAGCCGTAGTTAGGGAAGAAGATGGCTTCCAACTACAGTGAGCACACTGCAGACTACCTGAAGCAGTTGTGCAAGGAGAGAGGAGTCCTGCACGAAGGGTGAGCCACCAAGCAGAACCTCATGGATGCCCTGATGGCAGCAGATGCCCAGAGTATCGAGTCATAGACTGTGACTGTAAAGGACCAAACCTTGGGTGTGGAGGGGTCAGCAGCCAGTGCGGTGTCCAGATCTAGTGAGGAGGATAGCAGGGCCAGTGCAAGCCAAGGGCAACATCAGCAAGGGAAGGTCACCAGCATTCTAAAGCCAGAAGCAATCAGACTGCAGATTAAGTTGCGCAGACTGGAGCTGGAGTTCCAGAGGGATGCTGAACGAGAACGTCGAGAGGCAGAGCGAGAACGGCAAGAAGTGGAGTGTGAACAGCGAGAAGCAGACCGAGAGAAGCGTAAGCGCCAGAGGTGACATGAACTGGAGAAGCTACGACTCCAACCACCAGCACCAGAGCAGGTAAGTGGCTTGGGTTTAACTGGAACTACAGGACTGGGTTACAAATTAAATTCCAAATTGATAGCTGAATTTAAAGAGGGGAAAGATATGGATGCATTTTTAAATTCCTTTGAGAAAGCTTGTATTCAGGCAAAAATTCCTAGCGGGTCCTAGAGCTTCCTGCTATCTCCACTACTTACCGGGAAAGCTTGGGATGCATTGGGTCAAATGGACAATGAGGACAGTAATGATTACAGCAAACTTAAAGCTGCACTTTTAGAAAAGTTTGATTTAACTGCAGAAGTATACAGAGCTAAATTCCGTAAGCTCAGGACAAGCCCTGACATGAACTATGAGGAGCTAGCCACAAAACAACGTCAGTGTTTAGAATTTTGGTGGGAAGAAATTGAAGCAAACTCTGTAGATAACATTGAAAATGCTATATTGTTAGAACAGTTTTTTGGGGCATGCCCAGCAGAGCTGAAAACCTGGCTGGAGGACCGAGATCCCAAAACAGTGCAAGAGGCTGCTGAACTCTCGGACCACTATGCCAAGAGCAAACCTGCTCAGAGAGTGAATGGAGCAGGCGTGGCAGTGCAGAAAGGGAAAAGTGCACATTCAGGACAGCTAAAACCCTCACTGCCTCCTCTGAAACCAGTTAGCCCCAGGTTTCAAAGAAAAGATTTTTCTGAGAAAATAAATGAATGTTGGGTTTGCAAAGAAACTGGACGTGTTGCCAGCCAGTGTCCCAAAAGGACGAGCAATATGCAAAATGGACCTAGGAAAGAAGTGGGTTGTTTGTGTGTCCCTGGAAGCATGCCTGTGAACATGAGGGAACACATGCACCCAGTCACTGTGAATGGTGTACAGACACAAGGGTTAAGAGACACAGGGGCATCCCTGACGTTGGTAAAAGAGGATCTGGTAGAGCCTGGTCAGCTTATACCAAATACATTTGTAATTGTACAAGGTTTCACTGTGGAGGAGACCACATTGCCACTCACTAGTGTTCTCCTGGACTGGGGTGAAATGGGGAATTGTGCAACAGGTGGCTGTAGCCAAAACTTTAGCAGTTGATGTCATCCTTGGCAACAATCTCAAACAGGAGATGGTGTGTGCAGTTACCCGTAGCCAAGCGGCAAGGGAAAACTGTAGTTCCCTGGACCCCATAGAAGCCATTGTGGAAACCACTGGGAGGCTGGTTCCTCAGCCTGTGTCTCCTGATATGGAGACTAATGAGAAGGGGGTAGAAATTTCCCCCAGTAGCAGTTAACCACACAGCTACAGAGGGTTACTCCGAAGAAGGAGAGGTGACCCATTGTCAGAAGGTTAGGGATGACAGTGATCCTGAGTGCCCTGACGCAAGTGCTAGGGACCCTAGTTTAGAGACTGAAGGGGACCTGTGCCATGCCTTGGGAATGTGTAAGGAGTTTGCAGCTGCTCAGAAAAATGACCCTAGTCTAGAGAAGCTAAGGGTTTCGGCAGACTCTGACAGAGCACAGGGAGGTGACAGAAAACATAAAGTTTATTGGGAAAATGGACTGACATATACTCAGGATGCTAAAACAGAGGGAGGGGTGATAGCCAGGCAGCTTTTGCTCCCCGGGGTACCATGAGCAGTTGCTCAAGACTGCACAAGATATTCCCCCTTTCTGGTCATCTGGGAATTGCACGCACTATGCAGCGGTTGGCCCAGAATTTCTACTGGCCCAACTTCACCCAGCAGGTGAAGGAGTATTGCAGGTCTTGTCACTGGTGCCAAGAAATAGGGACGGCGGGTAAGAAAACCCAAGCCACCCTAATTCCATTGCTCATAGTGAAGGAGCCATTCCAGAGGGTGGGAATGGATAGTATGGGGCCTTTAAATACCCCCAGCTCCTCAGGGAAGAGGTTCATCCTGACTGTGGTGGATCATGCCACCGTGTATCCAGAGGCAGTTGCCCTATCCTCACTGAGGACAGACAAAGTGGCAGATGCCTTACTTGGGATTTTCTCCCATGCTGGGTTTCCACAGGAGCTTATCACCGGTTGAGGGGGTTCCTTCATGTCGGACTTGATGAAATGTTTGTGGGAGAAGTGCGGGGTGGTGCAGAGGTGCACGACACCTTATCACCTGCAAGTCAATGGGCTTGTGGAAAGATTTAACGGTACCCTGAAGTCAATGCTCCAAGCGTTTGCTGAACAGCATGGGAGAAACTGGGAGAAATACACTCCCCACCTGTTGTTTGCATACAGGGAGGAGCCCCAAGAGTCGACAGAGTTTTCCATCTTCAAGCTCTTATATGGACGCCGGGTACGTGGGCCCCTAGACTTGATCCAGGAAGACTGGGAAGGCAAGCAGACCACCCAGGGAACTCCCATAGTGGATTACGTCCTTAGGTTTAGGGAAAGGCTGAAGGAGCTTATGGGGACAGTCCAGAGCAACCTGGCAGCTGCCCAACAGAAACAAAAAGTGTGGTACGACCGCAGAGCCAGAGCTCGCTCATACACGGTGGGTAAAGAAGTTATGGTACTTATCCCAGTCTGGAAAGACGAGCTGCAGGCTGAGTGGGCAGGACCATACAAAGTAGTTAGGAAAGTAAATAACGTAAACTACATCATAGAGTTACTTGACAGAAGACATACAGAAAGAATGTACCATGTCAATGTGATGAAGCCATATGCTAATAGGGCTGACACGGTGTTTGCAGTATGTAGTCCTGGGGAGGGGACGGACGAAGAAGACCCCCTTTTGGACTTGCTGGAAGAAAGCAAGTGGGACTCCTCTGTGGAGGCAGTAAAATTGTCACCCCAGCTGGCCCCCGGACTAGATCCAGAAAGTTCCACTGTTTAGCGCCAAGTCTGGACTAGCCCCCTTAGCGATACACAATATGGAGACAGAGATGCAGGCACCCATACGGTGAACAGCATATTGGGTGTCAGAGGCTGCCCAAAAGGACATTAGGAGGGAGGTGGAGGAAATGCTGGATTTAGGGGTAATCCAGACATCCCACAGCCCCTGGGCCTCATCCATAGTCCTTGTGCCCAAGCCAGATGGCTCTACTTGTTTTTGTGTGGACTATCATGGACTGAATGCAGTCACAAAGTTAGGTGCCCACCCGATGCCACGAAAGGACAAACTCCTGGACAAGCTGGGAGGGGCGACTTACCTTACAACTACTGATCTGACAAAAGGGTATTGGCAGGTAGAGTTAACTGCCAGAACTAGGGAGAGGTTGGCCTTCATCACTCCAATAGGGTTATTTGAATTTAAAGTAATGCCTTTAAGAATGAAGAACGCCCCAGCCACTTTCCAAAGGCTGGTGAACCAGGTGTTAAATGGTGCTGAGGAGTACGGCGTGGCATACCTGGATGACACTGCCATCTTTAGTGCCAGCTGGGAGGAACACTTGTCCCACCTTAGGGAAGTGCTGGGCAGGATACAGAGGGCCGGGCTCACTGTCAAAGCTGAGAAGTGCCAGGTGGCCATGGCTGAAGTGGCATACCTCGGGCATGTTGTAGGCCGGGTACAGCTCCATCCTAACCAAGTAAAAATAGAGGTGATCAAGGCATGGCCTAGACCAGAAATGCAGAAGCAGGTCAGGAGTTTTCTAGGGACAGCAGGGTACTATAGGAAATTTGTACCCAATTACAGTGCCCTGGCTGTTCCCCTATCTGACCTGGTAAAGAAAAAGATGCCTAAGAAAATTACCTGGGAACCAGCTTGTGAAAAAGCCTTTACCAGACTGAAGGAGGCACTGTGCAGTGCTCCTGTATTGACAAGTCCTGACTATAGCAGACCCTTTATAGTCCAGACTGATGCCTCAGACGTGGGTATTGGAGCAGTACTGAGTCAGACATCCAACCAAACGAAAGATCACCCCATAGTTTACCTGAGTAAAAAGTTACTTCCAGGGAGCAGACTTCCTCTACTGTGGAAAAAGAGTGCCTTGCCATAGTGCGGGCCCTAAAGAAGTTAGAGCCATACTTATACGGGCAGCATTTTGAGGTACAAACTGACCACAACCCCCTGGTTTGGCTGACACAAATGGGAAAAACTAATGGTAGACTATTAAGATGGAGTCTTGCCTTGCAAGGGTATGACTTGATGATCTTACATAGGGCTGAAGCGACCACGCAGATGGCTTGTCGCGTCTACTTGAGGAGAGAACTGACTTGAGAAGTTCATCCCATGCAGGGGATAGAGCCCCCAAATTCAGTCTAGGTGGGGAGGATTGTGATGCTTGGCCAGCTGGTTATGATTGTTGTATGATATTTGTAATATAAAAATATAGTATGCGATTGTCTCATATAAGACAGCCTGTGCTTCCATGGGTGCCCCTCCCCCCAGGTTTCAGTGAAGCTAAAGGATATGAAAACTGACCAGGAACCATTCCATTAACTGACTTCCTTCAGAATGGCATTTTATTACCATTTATGACATGCCTAGGATTTTTGAAGTGCAAACTAAATGTGACTTTATGACTTCAGAAACAGGATGTAATTAGGCTAATTCCTGTTAGCTTTTTAACACATTGGTGCCAGCGTGGGATTGCTAAGTTCAAAAGAAATGTGTAATTAAGGAGTTATATATAGGAAATGTCTTTTTTCTTTTGATGGCACCTTATTTAAAATACCTCCTGAGAGGAAATCATTTTTTGTAATTTTATATTCTAAAAGGAGGAGCTAGATGACTTCACAGAAAGGGTGTGGAGACACAGAGTTTAAACTGATACTTGTGTCTGAAATCTAGGTTATAACATCTTGGGACTCTAGAGAGACACAGCTCTCTGATCTAACTTTAAAACGCACTTCCAGAGGTAATACCTTAGATAGCAAAAGTCTAACTGTATTGTGGTAGGAGTTTTGCTTTGTAATGTTCCCTTGTTCTTTTATGTGATTGTGAACTCTTTGATATATTGTTCTGTGTTTACATTTTTATATTTTTATCATTTTTTAGTAAAGTACCATTTCTTTCAAAGATTGCCTGGGTGTCTGTCAGTTCTTTTTACATGTGATGTACAGGTGGTTAAGTCTGATGAAACTGTTCAACAGCTTGATGGTGTTACTGAGCTTGAGTAAAAAGGTAAGAATATACCTAAGGTCTCTTGTAGAGTTTTAAGGGTTCATTTTGGACACCTGGTTAGGTGCCCTTAAGCAAAAGATATATTGCATCCGCCCCGAAAATAATATCTGAGCCTGTACATTTGGGTACACTAGCATAAGGGTCACAGTTTGAATCCCCCCAGAACTTGAGACTAAAGGTGATTCGGACCCAAAAGCAGACAGGCGGGTTACCCTGTCTGTTACCTGTTCACACTATTGCGCTCTGAGGTTGGCACTGTGGGAGCAGAGGGCTTGACCTGCTGAGTGCATTTGTGACATCCGCCACCACCCACCGACCTCCACTAGCCCCCATAGAGGGAGCCTGGCTGATGCTGGACCTGATGCTGTTAACCTTATCTGCAAAGAATCAAGCGAACTCATCACACTTTCCTTGTGAAAAAGCTCCTCCAGGCTGTAGACAGATTAGATTGCACAATCTGTCCACACTCCAGAAGAGCTAGGCCGGTCGATTCTGCACAGCAGCAATCTCCCTGGACAGGAATTCTGCCTTCTTATGGGTAATTGTCCATTGATAGACCGTATAATGGTCCATCAATCTAAGCTTGTCAGCCTCCAGACCAGACTTCCACCAGGCTCTCTCTAGCCTTTTTCCCACCCTCCTCAGCTCCTTCAGGGTCCCGTCAAACCAAGGGGAGTTCGGGCAAAGAGTGAATGGTCAAACACGAACAGGAGCAAGAGAGTCCATGGCGTCCATCACTGCCTTATTACACGCAAGCACTAAGCCCCTTGGACTCATGCATTCACTCGACAGGCCTGATAGGTCCAGCACCACTGCCAGACCACCTGGGGTCACCTCCCTCAAAGAGTGGTACCAGACCATCTCCGCAGAGGCAGTTCTATTTGGGGGAGCCGTGAAACTGAACCTTATGGTGTGATGGTCAAACCACCCGACTGGTTCCACCCCCAAATTAGAGATCTCCATCGCCAGGAGGAACACCAGGTCCAGTGAGTGACCACCAATGTGGGTTGCAGAGGAGACAACCTGTGTGAGGCCCAGCAAGGTCATAAGCTGGAGGAAATCCTGACCAAAGTGTGAGAGTTCATCGTTGACCCAGGCATTGAAATCCCCTAGAATTAACCAGCTGGGAGATCCCAATACCACATTGACAATGAAGTTCACCATCTCCTGCAGGAATTCTCCACCATCTCTGGGTGGACGGTAGATGAGGAGTATCCTGCACCCCACACCCACAACCACAATATACTCAAAGGATCTGGTGCGCCCCACTGGTACACCCACAAGGCCCAGTTCTACCTTAAAACAAATGGCTACACTTCTGCCCCTACGATCCATCTTCGGTTGGTGTATCACCAAGTACCCGGACAGAATAGCAGAAGCCAATACAGGGCCTGCATTCTCATCTAGCCAGGTCTCAGAGATGCATGCCAGGTCAGATGTCCCAACAAGATCTGCTACGATCGCAGTCTTGTTTTTAATGGACCTGGCTTAGCACAACACCGCCCGAGTAGGATGAGTCACCGAGGAAGACCACGCTACCTGCCTGCCACCAGCAGAGTCCTTGGGTATGGGAACCAGGCAAGGAGAACTCCTGTTCTGATCCCATTTCACCCCAGGGCATCTCATATTCCCCACTACCTCCATCCATCCACCCTTCTCCATTCCCCCACCAGACCCAGTTCTCCTTCCCCTATTTCTCCTCCTAACTATCCCCGAGGCCTTACAATTCCTGTGGACCTCCCATGATAATGGGGGGCAGTCAAAAGGGCAGAGGTCCTTGAACAAGGTGGGGGAATAGCACCTGACTGTCCTTTCTCCCTCCCAGCACTTCTGACCTAGGCACATTCCCACTAACTCTACTAATTACCAATCCTCGAGCTACCCACCTCAAACCCAAACACACCCCAACACAACCCACGAATTAAAACAACCCTTCTAAAAACACCCTTCCCTCACAACACAAATTACTATACAATCAAATACTACAACCCTCCCCTTGTAACACCATTACAGTACTATCAAACACCACACACTCACACACCCAAGCGCTCCCCCAAACACTCAAAACAATTTATTTAACTAAACTCAGCACAAATAGCAACAACAGCAGTTAAAGTCCTTTATACATAACGTATAATATTCCCCAGGAGGCATTGCTCAGGAAAACTAAGGCCATGTTTTGTCTGTCTCCTATACCATGGATCCACCTGACTAACGGGGGAAGGCTGTATCCCATGACAGCCACTGGAAACACCACTGGTGCAGCTTAACTCCACAAGATTTTTTAATCTGCCCCATGCCTTCCTCGTCACCCTCAGGGACCCATAATACATGCTAGACCTGACTGCTTTATGAGTACTGTCATGCAGAAGCACTGTCAGAGGGATCTGCTCTGCTGATTCTAATTCTATGGTTTCCAGTGAGCACGACAGGACGGGAGGTCCCACAAGAGGGCCAGCTTACCTGTGTAGCTAACCAGTTATCTTCCAGAGAGGGTACTGCCCATCCACCCCATTCACTCTGTAATTGCAGTAGAAGATATGTATTTCTGGTCTTGCATTAGCCCAGACAAATTTATGGAGTCGGTTCTGCGACTTTTTGAACCAAGCCTGTGTCAGTGCAACTGGTGCACTTTAGAATAAGTGCAAATATATTAGTAGTTCCATGTAATAATTCAGCAATAATACATAACAATATGTGTTAGATCATTGGATATCATCATAGCTCGGGTGTATTGCAAGCTCACAAGGGATCAGACTGCCTACATCACTAATGATGTTCCTACTGAACCACCCCCCCTCCCTTGCAATTGTGGCTCCTACTCCTACTACAACTCACTCATTCGTGGACTACTGCAACTCGCTCCATTCAAGGACTTGGGCAAGAAGCAATCTCACACTCAAGGTGGTAGGACTACGGTAGGATGCACACTGCAGTAGGAGTGTGGTCCTACTGGCCAGTTTTAGTTTTGTTAGCCCCTCCCCCTTCAAATCAAGGATTGGGGCAAGGGGGGGTGGCAGAATGGACACTGTTTGGGCATGTACGATGCAGTGAGGGTGCTGACTCCTGATAGTGCGCCAGGAACCAGCACAATATGCCAAAGTGGCATTTTATATTTGTTTTTGTTTAGCTCTGGGACATGGATAAAGAGAAGATTGGTGTGAAACCATGTAAACTTTAAATGGGGAGGACATAAGGCCAGTAGACTAGTCCTGGCCACCTGGGGAGGGGGAAAAGATGAGTATCGGGCTATTTGGAACTCACTCTGAAATATCAGAAAGCTCACTATTCCTGGTATTCAAGAAATACTATCCTTACTCACACATCCCTAACCAATAACACTGCAGAGAGGCAATTTCAGATAGTGTCAACACACTTACAGTATTATCCATACATATAAACAGTATCAACAGTCTGGTCTACAAACTTTCATTTCAAAAAAAGTTTCTAGCTCCAACAGTTCCAAAGTTACAGCTTTCCAAAGATAATTTATGTAAAACTGGATAACTTTAGAACCCTGAGTGCTAAAAACTTAGGCCCACTTATTCAAAGGAGATGCACTCCGCAAACAGAGATGCACGGCGCTTCCCAGAAATTGCACAGAAGCGGGATATTCGAAAGGGAGAGATGCGTTGCACATTTCCGAATGCACGATCATGCAGAAATAATGTATGCGGTGCAAAAAAAAGGGGGCGGGAACATGAATATGTCACGCATCCGTATATTCAGCCAAAATGTGCGGCACATCTGCCGCGCATCCCAGACGTGCCATGCAAAGTTAGGCAGACAAAAGGATGGCCTAAATCAGCCAACCACCCACAGGAAGGCCGCAGAACTGCAGACAAGCCATCCTGAGACAGCCCTTGGAGGTGCACCAAGATGTGCTCCAGGCACCCACACACAGCAGTCATGCCAGGACAGAAGTACCCAAAGCCACAGGTGCCAGCACACCACCGAGAGAGCCATCCCCCTACACCGCACCCAGGATGTAGGCACCCAGCTGCCACATGCAAGTGCTGTCGGGTGCCCCCCAGCACACCTGTGAAGCAGATGACCACACTGCATCACATGTACCAGGGGGCCATGGCCTGCATTCATGTGGCCTGCAGGGTGCCACCCGGTGATGGCATGCACCCAGGGTGACGTCTGGGGCAATGATGCCCAGGTAGCCTGGTGGTATGAGTGGCAGCCAGGCATGGACCATGGACTGACCTGTGGTACACACCCACGGTGGTACACCATAGGTCCCACCCACCCAAGTACCTGGTCACCCTCTGCACACTGCCATTCCTTGCAGTTCTCACCACGTTCCTCTCATGGGGGGGGCACTGCAGGTGACTGTACGCTGCATACAGAGCTGGTGTATCACATGCATGTGATATACCAATCAGACTGTGTCACCCTATGCCCTCCCCTGTTGCTTGTCCAGGTGGGCCCCCTGTACTCCAGTCTGATCCTGTACATGGCTGTTGGTAACAGCACTGTACCCAGGCCAATGCAGTCCACACACACACCATCACACTTGTCTGCTATGCTGCAGTACCTCCTATTCACCTTTGTGGGGTGGTAGGGCAGCCCTGCAAGGCTGGAACCGAGGATGCCTGTGGTATGCAAATGGACTGAATATGTTCCAGTAATGAGCTGCGCATGTGGGGAATGGGCTCAGAATGTGCAAGGAGGCCATTGGCATAGCCAGGCTGACTATTGCACTTCTGCTCACATACATGTGGCCGCATATCGCACATTTCCCTATGCTCCACATAGGGCTCAGGTCATCTGCCGCAGCGCGCATCTCCCACTGTATGATTGCACCGTTGGGGAAATTCAACGGGAAATGCACGCATCTCATGGCCCATCTTCTCAATATACCATTATTTTGTGCGAGCCCATCTCAGCGGGGCGCAGGCACTTGTGTGACGCATGCCTGGGACTTTTTGACTATGGGGCCTTTGTGTACAGTACAGCAACTATATATTAATATTGTTTATATAAAAAAAACATAAAATAGCTCACTAAATGTTTACAGTCTTGTTATTTTTTAACAACATATTATATGGATATGTATTGATGTGGCCAGTGACACACCACAACAGTATGTTAAGATTGGGATCTACTTATGTTGATAGGACTCCAAGCTTTCGAGGAAAACGAACACCTTACCGTTCCACGCCTGACAGTTTAAATGTTACAGCTTTCGAAATATAATTTTAAACCATTTTAAAATAACATAAAAAGATTATTTTTGGAAATGGTCGGAAAATATGTCTGTTCCTATAAACACGCTGATCTCTATTTATAAGTAGATGGAGTTACAGGGGGTTCGTTCACTTCAGAGCTGAGGTAGACCCTTGTAGACAGCACTAGCACCCCATAACTGCAGCAAAACTCTGTACAAGTAAATAAACCAGGAATGTCTTACTGCAAACCGGTGCAGCGACAGAACCGATGCCTCCGAGCTCCTGGCAGTTACTTACAAAGGAGGCGGCGCGGAAGCAGGGATGGGGGACGGTTATCGTCTCAATTGGCTGTAGCTGGGATTTGATGTAACATCCTGCAAAGAGGGAAGGGGAGTTTGTACGAGTGAGAGACACTGCCTGCTCAGGGGGCTCAGTTCTTCTGCAGGCGGTACATCTGGGTAGAGAAGCCCCAGTATGCCGCAACACTAGAGCAGCCTGCCCTGATCCCTGGGTGCACCAGCAGCAGTCTGAGACGGACGCAACTCAGCGCACCTAGCTGCAGCTCACCTTCTGCACTCCGGGCTTCGCTTACTCTGAATTCATCCTACCACATGGACCAGTAGCAGCGAATTCAATATTGAAGGGATGGTTTTGTTTTTATAATTGGAAAAAAGAAAACATACATGCAACTTCACCTTCTTGTTGGAAAATAATTACAACGTTAAGCAGGAAACAGAACTTGACAACTGCAACCTACGACAGGAAAGGAAATAAATAATTTCGATAAAATATTGTGTGTCTTCTCGCTTTCATGCATGGCTCGTTATTATCCTTAAACTGGACAGTAGTAGGAGCCTGATTCTGAGAGCGCTTGAGTGAGACTTGCTGCATATCGGAAACCCTCCGACCCCAACCCCTCCTGCACCATTGGGTTACTTGGCCGACCTTGGGTTCGAGCCTCAGTCTGTGATCGGGCGACAAGCGTGCGACAGCATCCTATGAATGATCACTGCTGGATCGGCCGGCGAGCACCACTGGATCAGGCTTGTTACAGCACACTTGAAGTGGATCTATAGCAGTCTTGGATTGACCGACCGTCCAGTAGTCTTTGATCGGCCGGACACTCGGACAACAGCTTTAGACTGGGAGGTTGCTGGAGAGACAGCGGACGCATCGGGCCGAATTGCTGCTGTGCATTTTGGACCGGGATCACTGGTCGATCCGCCGTCCCCTGGCCCGACACCGCAGTTGCTGTTGGGATGGATGTGCCTGCTGTGACACCGCGGTTCCTCCTTGCCAGCCTGTTCTGCTTGGTGTGGTTCTGCTGCTGGGTCCCGGTGAGTGGGAGCAACCCGAACGGGCCGAAGAGCTGCTCTGAGCTGCGGCAGCTCTACAGTGCAAAGGGGTTCAGCCTGAACGGCGTCCCTCAGAAGGAGCTCTCAGGTGAGTGATTGGGGAAGGGGCCTCTGCTCTGCAGACCTTTAACATACTGTGTGTGTACATTCCTTTGCTCAAAACCATGCTTTTATTGTATGATTACGTGTGGGGGTAGAGAGAATCTATAGAGCTCAGTTCCAAACAGGTAAGCGGCTTTACTACATACAGCAAGCTGTTGTACGTCCGGAGTTACCTTTGCAGTGGCGTCCGTATGTGTAAATGGGGCTGGGGGCTGCACCCAGAACTGTTCCTTGAGGGGTGGGGAAGAGGTTGTACCACAGTCGCCGATGAGGGGAGGGGTATCTGCGGAACCCAGCCCCAAATCTAAGGGTCTACGTTCACCACAGTAATGCGTGCTTTGGGGGTTGTTACTTATATACTCGACCTCAAACGCCGGAAAGAGGAGGTAGAACTTTTACTCTACAGTAAGCAGTTAAAGGTGGGAGCAGTTATCGTACCTTGCCTCAACACCGGTTCTCCCTCTTGACGTCCTGTCATTGTAACCATATGGATTGTATGTTTTGTTTGCGTCTCTCAGCATCTGCACATTTGAAAACAAAGATAATGAAAGTGCTGAGGGTAGCAGTAAGCATCTGTGTTTATAGGTGGACATTAAGTCCTGAAAAATGCTGTTCTAGCCATTTGTCTTGATATTTTGGAAAGTTGCATATATTAGGATGCCTTTGTATTATAGGTGCACTCTTGTGATACTGCACTTTGATATATTAGAGTAATTATATAGTGACAGAGATTTGTGGCATGGCTGTCCACGTGTTAAATTGTTTCTCTAGCTCTTTGCTGAAAATGTGTGTTTGCCGTCTCTGTTGTTATGGTTATTGTCCCATGAGGAGTAACGCTTCTTATGGCATGTGAAGCGTTGTTCCGAGATATTTTCAGAGAGAGGGAGACAAAGATGCTATGCCCTGTGGATTTACATTTCAAACGTTGCCAACCTTACAGTATCCACAAGGAGTAATAGCCAAAAAACAAAACAGGAGATTGCTTATGATTCCTTTTGTTTGCAGTGCGTTGTGGGTCTTGCAGTTTTCAGGCACAACGCCTCTTGATAAACAGAGGCCGACAAATTCCAAATAATAAGTCATTGGCACTCCGAAGGAGAAAGAGTTTCTCTGAGCTGGCAGCCAGACTGGTTATTTCAAGGGTATTCCTGTCCGACTGTGGATACCTTAGCTGACTTCAGGCTGGCCACAACACAGACGCCAGTCTCTACTGGCAGCCCCTGTCATCAGATGATCATATGCAGAGTAAGGGTACAAATGTGTTAGATTCCTGTAGTCTAAAAGCAGCGAGGTCTGGATACATTACTGTAAACGAGACAGCAAGTGTTCTAGTTTTAAATGTCCGAATGAGTGAAATCTGTCAACCCCTCACCCTATAAAATATTTAATCCTAATATTTTAATATATGGTTGATGTGTTTGTAGGAGTGATCAAGACAACATGGAACTGAGGTTACCCCCCATATCACACCTCTCAGCCTTCTGTTGCACAATCAGTGATTAAAGTTTTAAAAACAAAAATATGGGATGGAGAGTCCAAAGTCGGGACTAGGCGAATGACCAAAACTGGGGACAAGATCTTAAATAAAAATTTAAAAATTATTTATACTCAGGAAGCTGTCATAATATGTGATTTGGAGCCTGATCTACAAAGATGGCTCGAATGTGCACCAAAGGGGCTTATCTGGGTATGTGTTTCATGTGCTCTGGAACTCGGCTGCACAGTTCCAAGTCCAGATTCTCTGGCCCCTCTACACCTGGTGTGGCATGGAGCACACAGGGGTCTGGGGTGTTACTAGGGACAGAGTGGAGCCATACACAATGCATCCAATTGGGTACCTAAGCCAGTGCTTGAGTGGATCCCCTGCTCTGTGTGTAGCAGGGAATTGTGATATTCGGCAGTCCTTCAAGGGCTGCCAGATCCCTGTACAGGGACTGATTGTTTCCTTCCCAGCCTTCTTCCATTCCATCTTTTTTTTTTTCAGTTCCATTTTTCACCCTGACCCTCTGACTAGGACTTCTGTCTGCCACTTGCCAACGTCACCTCCTATCCATCGAGGCCCCTCTTACCTGGACTCCTCAGGCTGTCTGCATCTCAACACTCTGTTGCCTCCTTGGCCTTTGCCCTCCCCAAGGCAGGGCCTTCCATTCAGCTCAACTGTAGCTTCACCCCCCACCCCCAATCCAGCTACCCACAGTGGAGGTGAAGCCCAGGGGTATTCAAGGAGCTGGGGTGGGAGAAGCCGGATAGTGGATGTGGGGGCAGCCAGGGATTTTATCTGTGTGATCAGTGCCAGTTTTTTCCCAGTCCTTCCTTCCCCCAGGGCACAGCCATGGAGTGATGCCCTGGGCATGCACCTGAAAATGCATGGGTTGTGCCAGTGCCAGCCATGTCTTAACCCTCCCGTGTATCAACTGATACAACCGTACTGACACCCAGCCTGTGCTAAATGGCAGTCAAGTGGTGTATCCCTCTGCCTCCCCCAATGGAGAAGAGCAGTCCGTTGGATGCTCCATCCACCTTCCTCTCTGCTGGGCCCCGACGTCTCAAGCTCATTTCTAAACGTAGGTCACTGACATCATGAGCAGTAGCATTATTGCTATGTCAGTAGGCCGGTCCTTCATGCTATCTGGGAGGGCTGTTGGCACAGCTGTGGTGGTGGGCCATTGGGCCCCACAAAGCTCTGTAGGGCCTTGCACGGAATGCATGCAGGCATTACCACTGGATCAGCCCCCATCAGCAGCACGTATTTTTCTTTCAGAGTCGTGCAGACGCAAGGCACCATGCTTGCCCAAACCCGGGCAGCCACCTAGTGACGTAGATCTGGCCAGTACTGGCCTTCATGGGGGATGCATTGAGAACTGTGGATGAGTGGAGGTTATCACCTGTGCATTGTGGGACCTCTGTGTACCCGCAGCCTATCTACCTGGGTGTAGAGGACTGCCTGAACCCTTTTTTTGATCAAGCCCATAGCATCAAAAAAGCATTTTCTGTTGCACTGTTCTGTATTACAACTAAGTGCTTTACTTTCAGCTTTTAGATAATCAGAACAAGATCAGAAGTGTGGACAAGTGCAACCTGATGAAACCTTATTGTACTGTAACTCCTCAGTGGGACGTGGCTCATTTCAATTTCAGGCCTGTGAATACCTGAATGAACTACCCTTGCACCTTGTACCAATGAGGCGCCAAGGTCAACTTAAATCTAGCCTCAGAGAACTGTCACATAAATCTGCAGCATGTGTGTAAATGTATCATACTCATTAGTGATTATTTTTAATATCTGGATAACCAGATCCTAAAACTGTGTTACAACCGCCTGGTTGTTATTTTGCATTACCACTGGGCAGTTGTAATCATCAGCTGTCAATCACTCTCACATAGACGTGAGTGCTACCAAAACAACTGCTGCATTCGCTTTCTCAAACATGTGAACCCACACCGATTAAAAATGATTGCCAGTAATTATGAAAAATAAAACATGGGTGTGTGTGTGTGTGTGTGTGTGTGTGTGTGTAGAACCAGAATTTTACACACACCCTCAGTGTGGGATGCTTGTATAAACCCCTTGAGCTTTGCTGTCGGGGTTTATGTAGTATCCCACACCTCAGGTGTGTATAAAATTCTGGTTACACACACCCACCCCTGTATTATTTTATTTGGCTTTACTCTGTAGTTAACTATATTGCATCTCTTATGTTATTTGTTGCACTAGGTGGAGCCTTTGAAAATGGGCATCATTTCTCAATGGTTGCTAATAAATATATAAAAAATATCTTTTTTTTTTCCTAGCTGTAGTCTCTACTTTTTAACAACAGAAATATTTTAGGAAGCAACAGAGGAAAATTCTGAGGGAAAAACAGGGGTGTCCCTGAGAATCAGGGTCAGTTGTAAGATATGCTCCCTTATTTTTTTTTATAGTGCGCCCGTATTGGTTCAAAGTGGTGAGTGCTGATAGGGTTCACCAGATACACATACACTGTTTAAAAGGGACACCACAGATCTTTCACTGAAGGTTTGCTGCTGCACCTAAGAAATGTAACACTCTGTGTACATGCACATGTGCGAGATGTTGCATTTTAATCGCTGGTCGTATTGCAGCAGGATTCATAATCTGAAAAGTTTAAACAGTCGGGCAAACTCTGACAATGTTGTAATTCTGGTCTCACCTTTATCTTTTTTCAGCTACTAGTCAGCAGGGCTAGTAACTGAGGAAATCCATTGGCCTCACACACATTCTGTCGGACACCTGTGCTCCCAGGGGTATGGGTGGCTGACATTTCTCCCTTTGGTCCCTTAGCTTTTGTCCATTCTTCCTCACTCACTAATTTTCTCTAATTGCTGTCTTCTCTGTGAGTTCTTTCCTATGTTCTTGTTTACTTTTCTTTCTTCTGCCTCTCCTTCTGTCTTGTCTGAACACTCTGTTGCTCTTCTTTCTTATTCTGTTTTTCTGCCCCCCCCCCAAAGAGACACATTTCTTTGAATACATTAAATGGGAATTTTACTCTCTTACATCAGCTGCACAAGAGTCCTGTGAAATACGCAAGTTTTCCCTGCTTTATGCCAGAAAACAGAACTCGCCATATCAAGCAGTCCTTTTCGGACCCTTCTAATGATAGACTTCGAATTTTTTATTTTTTTTTTACCTAATGTGAAGTTTGCAGCCCAGCCCTGTCTCTGATCGACGCAGGACACGCTATAGCTGTACTGAGTCCGTGGCTCTTTCTCCCTTTAGAGACCATAGAAAGCAGCCTGACCTGCAAACTGACTGTGTGCTTTTGACATTTGAATGCGCATTCCCCAGTACTGGCAGTTAGCCAGGTGCCAAATTTTGATTTGCGAGCTGGACTGGCTAATCTGAAAATCTCCACGTCCAATGCACAGTCCTTCCCCATTTTGCAATCAGGCACCAGTTTTAACCCCCGATAGGTCTTTTTTTTTTTTTCTTCTTCTTTCTTCAATTCTATTTTATGCACTCGGTTGGCCAGGGTGTCTCAGGGAGGTGCCCGCTCAACCGAAGCCTCTACTTTCCGCCTGAGATCTCCCTCCCCGGGATCCTCACCCAGGACCTTTCAGCCCCCCCCCCAGATCACCCCCCAGGGGATGGCCCACCACCTAGCTGGCAGCCTTCCTGTGATTAGAGGGTCAGTCCTGGATGAGAGCCAAGGGGAACCAGAGGAGATATGGTCCAGCGCTGGGGATGTGGGCTTGGTCCCTGGAGGCATCGTCGCCTCCCTGGTTCACCAAGGGATTTTTCCATGATGGTTGTCCCCTGGAGCGTGGACGTGCAATGACGTCCGGGGCACTGATGCCTCGACACCATTCCTGCCACTCCACCCCCTTGCCCTTCTTGTACCACATGTTCCTGGCACTGCCCCTGGTTTCCACCAGGAGCAGCTAAGGAGAAGTGCTAGGCCCGGATCCCTCCCCGGAAAGGGAGAGCAGTCCTCCAGATGCTCGATCCCTTCCCTGCCAACCCCCAGTGGCCTGAGTCTGTTCCCAAAACCGGATCACTGGCATGGCGCGAGGTGTGGCGTCCAGCGCTTCAACCCTCAGCGCCACCGGGCCGGCTCCCCCTGATAGGTCTTGATTAGTTGGGTATGGTAGCAGAGCATTATTTTTGATGTATTTATTATTTTAAAAAATTCTTATTTTTTTCCATATGGGTTTTTCTGTCCCCTAGCTGTCATTGCCCAGAGATATACCCTGATTATCAGGAATATACCCAGTTCAAGCGATTTTTCCATCATTTGGATGTCAGGGGATTTTCTTTTCCCTCATTTTCTCCCTTGCTCATCCCTCCTCCCAATGTATGGGCCGTGCCCTTCAACACTGGCAATGCAGTGAGCCCCTGCAGAAGGAGCAGGCTCCCCAGCTCACCTACGGGGACCACTGCACATATCGGAAACTGCCACCAGCCCTTCCCTGCTGAGGGGCACAGCCCTCCAGCAGCGGTCTGCAGCTTCCCGATGCAGTGACCAGTGTCCACTCCTGAACTCCAGTTGTCTGATATAGCGTGGCGATGCTCTGCTGCTGTGCCATCGAAGCAGTCTTTTATTTAAATTTGTTAACAGGTTAGGGCACACTGAACCAAGGCTCATTTCCAGGTGTTGACTGGATTAAGGCTTTTTTAATTTTTAAATTTTCTCTACTTTGTGTCAGGGGACCAGCCCCCATCAGCGCTGCCCAACACCCAGCCCTGTCATCCACCTCCCGGGACTTTCCCGAACTGGAGGTAAGCTCTGGCTGCTAACCTCCCCACAGTGGGGCTGCTGGGAGGGAGCCCATCCCCTTCATCAGACGATGGGATACGGCCCTGGGATGCTTCCATCCAGGAGTTACGCCCTGGATTGCCCCCTAGGGCGGGGCCTTCGGGAGGGGGCCCACCCTCCCATTGGAGAATGGGATACAGCTCCGGCAGTGCCACGGTCAGTGGGGCAGGACCTGCGACATGAGGTGGGTGGCATCCTGCGTGGCCCAATTTTTCCATTTTACCATCCCAGGAGGTAGGACATGCAATGACGTCAAGGGCACAAACGCCGACGTCTGCCCCGCCTCCAGCAACTACAAGTACTAGGCTATTGGAACCCTGGTTGGCCAGCAGGGGGTCAAACAAGCATTGAGAACCTCCCCACCCTTCCCCAGAGGAGGAGAGTAGTCCATGGGATGCTCAATCTTCCTCCTCCTTCCCCTGGCCGGCCCTCCGTCTCCTAGGCTTGCTTTGAACCTGGGTCAACTGTGTCACAAGCGATAGTGCTACCATTGTGCCAGCAGACTGGACTGATTAAGGCATGATGACCAGGGGTTGGGTTACCATGATCTAATCTAACCTGATGGGGGGGCCTTCACCTCATGTGTTATTTTGCTCCAAGGATTAAATTAGTGATGGTAACCCAATCCCTGGAGTGGTGTAGAGTTATTATCACCAAATAAAAATTGCACAAATCTTTATAAAGCTCATGTATTTCACAAGCCTTGAATTTGACTAAGTTTTTCAACTTAGTTAACCATCCTTTACTCATATACAAGCTGAGTGAAATGGTTGTGGGGCATTCTAATTGGTCTGAGATTGTGAAATGTAATGGTGTATTATCCTCTCACAGAGTAGTTCGCTGTGGTGTACTCCTGCGTTCCACCTTAGGCCCACTCCTAGTCTCGCTATTTATACATTCAATGCCACATGCTTGTAAGGCCTCTGAGATGTTATACGCTGACAAAGCTGTGGTTTACTGCAGTTCTAAAGAGGTGGATAACACTAGTCATCATACATTGGGCGACTTTGCTAACCTTCACAACTGGTTGTTCTCAAATCGCCTTGTGTTTAAAAGCAAGACAAAAACCATGCTGTTCAGGAAAAAAAACTAAACAGGACTAAAAACTGTTTCCATGTCACAGCAAATGATGGTCCAAGGTTAGACACTGTTGATGACTTCAGGTACCTGTGAGTGTATTTAGACTTGAATTTAGCTTGCCATGATCACCTATAAGCACCTGGACTTCATCCCAAAATAATTTGCACTAGTGATTGGGTCTGTTGTGCAGCATAAAAGATTGTCTAAATGGTTGATTCCAGAATCACAGTAGCTTAGCAAATTCTGGTTCCTACTAGATCATGGGTTAATAATTTTAGTCTAGAACTTGACACTGTCTAAAACTGCCTACTGGTGCTTTACAGTAAAACTTGAAAATCTGCCTTACTGAGACACAATAAATAAAACGCACCATTTTCTGATTGTCTCCACCTTAAATTGTTTCCCCTTCATTGCGAAATTCAACTATATTCTGGCTAACCTACTGCATTCTGTACTGACCACTGGCACTCCTGATTGCTTAATAGAACAATTTATGGCCCCAACTCCTCAGATGCATCATTCCCCCTCAACCCTGTGTTTATCCTCCTACTACCAGACAGCCCCATCCAACTGACCAAACCCTGACATCAGCCATTTTCAGGTACTTACCTCTGCTTCCTTTGTTCCACCATGGCCTGCCCCATGCTGGGGTCTCTGGGGAGCACAACGTTGGGTGGGCATTGGGGCACCTAGATAGGTGGTAGAGTGAAAAGAGATTTTATAATGGGGGGGGGGGGACTCCGGCTACAGAATCAGGATACCCCACCCCCACCAATGATGCAAAATACTGCCATGTGTCAGTTTCAGGTTTTGACCTTTTTTGACTGGTAATGCTTTTAAGTGGTCTTAGTTCTTCAGGCTAGCGGATTGTTGAGTTCAAGGGATCTGCAAATGGGTCCTATAAACACTCAGTCCCATGAACAGCCAGTCCTATAGACCAGGCCCCTCATTCTCTGCAGCACTTCGGTTCTAATTTCTGTGGTAGGTCTGCTAAGCATCTGCAGTAGTTTGCCTATTTCTGAGGCAGAATGCAGTCTGGCAGTTGACTAAGCTATGTGATGTCATTGATGATCTCACATGCTGAGTATGCTTGGAGCATTGGAATACGCAGATAGGGTAAGGGAGCCAGACACGCTGGAAAACTTGTATGCTTATACAGAAACATGGCATAAATGATTTTTTGTTTTAGTTTCTGTCGACGGGGAAAGGAGGGCTAGGCAAGTCTGACTATTTTTAGCCACATCCCCGGGGGGGGGTGGGATATAGATGCCAGTTGACATATTGAATCAGATTAAGCTGTCAGTGGTATTTTTAGTGAACGGGTGAAATTTGGCCAAGACACCTTGGAAGTTCCTCTGTTCTTTCTTCCTTTGTGGTGGTATTAGTTTTCGTTTTCTTTCTTTGATGTTTTTTTTTTTTCATTTGGGATTTGTTTGGTTTTGCTGATGTTTTGTTTGTATTTTTGAATGATTTAGTTATTTTTTAATAAAAAGTTCCCCTGCTCTTTTCGAAAAGTGCCCTGGGATCCTTAACATCCACCAGAACAGGCAGATGGGACCTCAGTTTAGTATCTCATCTGAAAGAGGGCTCCTTAGAAGTGCAGACCCCCCATGCTGCACTACAGTGTCAGTATTGGGATTATTGCCAAGTTTGTGGTGTGAGGCTAGAACCGGCAACCTAACGATCTGCAAGGCAAGTGTGCAACCTTGCTGGGCCACTGACACTATCAAATAATGAATTCTGTGGTACTTCATGTATTATTTTGCAGGGTGCAAGTTCTGCTGGTGGTACTGCAGAATTCAGGGTCTCTTCTCAAAAACACCCTGTGCTGGCTTGATTTTTCAAAGCTCCAAAACTGACTCAAAGTACCTGTGTCAGACAGAATTGACGCAAGGAGCACCCTGTGTCAAAATTTATAGCAATCCCAGTTTTTGAATGCAGGCTGCATCGAAATTGGATGCCCTTGTGCCAGACTGGCCTTGCACCAGCCTTGCACCAGAAAATGGTAGAAGGAGGCATGCACCACAGTGACACTGCAGCATCCCCTAATGTGGGATTCCTGAAGCCCCCCCCATGGGCACAGGTCCTGCCAGCAGTTAGACCAGCCAGAGCTGGTCTAATGGCCCATGCACCAGCATGCTTCTTAGCTGTGGGATGGCCAGAGAGACGCAACAGCACTGATCTGTCACCTGTCACAGGCTGAGGCACCCACAGGAATGAATGGGTATCCCAGGATGGAAATATTCCCCCAGGACGCCACTCAGCAGTTGGGCATGGTCACGGGCTAACATTTTTAGCAACAAGCAGCATATAGGGGCCCAGGTGGGGAGGATGGCACATATAGATGGCGGAACCGTCCATGCTACTCACCACGACAATCCATAACACATTAGTGTACCTCCTAGACAGTGGTTGCTGTTGCTGGAAGTGGGTCACCCATAGCCGCAGCATCTGTGATGCCCTAGGTCATTGTGCCTGGAGGAAACATACAGGGGCTGTGCCAGCCTGCCACAGTATGGAATACAGGCTGCATCTCCACCTCCGGCAGGAGCTTCTGGACCTCATGTCTGGACAGCCATGCACTCATATCTGAGGCTCTCTTGTTGTGTTTGCTGTTTGGGGGGCCCGCATATCGGGAGGACTTGCACCTACAACCTCACACATCTGTGTGATGGCATGCACCATGTGGTCTGTGGCACACCACACGATACTAGCCTACAAATGCCTCAACAGTTGCATGCCCTACGGCAGGTCTCTGAGCACCACTGGACCCCAGTGTAAATGTGATAGGTCAGTGACATGATGAGTGGATGCATAGCTACACTGCAGTCACTGGGCTGCACCATTAGAGCTATACCAGTGCCCCATTAAGATGTGCTGCTCTCATGTAGTGTCCCCGTCTCACCTGTCAGGGCTGTAGCAGTGCTGCTGATTGGAGGAGCCAGCCTATGCACTCCTGTCATGTACCAGTACAGCCAGGTTGGCAACAACTCTGTACATTGCCTGTGGTACATGTCCCATGAGCACCCCTAACGCAGATTGGACTTTCCACCATCACCTGCCATACATGCCATCAGACCTTCTCTGCGATGCAGGTGGTGGTGAGGGACACCATGCCAGGAGTGACGGTGCAAACTGCAGGTTTCTTTGGGGGTGGCCTGACTTGCATATCTGGACACCTGCCAGAATCTGCCTGGTTGCCACACTGCCATGTTGTGTCATGTCATGGTGGCTGTGCGTGCTCTCCATACATTCTGTGCATATCATGGCACAGTTGCAACCCTTCACAAGCACTGGCACCTCATGTCATGGTACATGGCATGTACCTCGTGGGCTGCCACACTGTATGGTGGTGTCCATTATTGCTGACCGTCTTGAAACTTCCCTGGTGCCATGAATACACCTACCAAAAATGTACTGCATAGCACCAATGCATCACAACCAGACTGAGAGCTGCAACCTAGTGCTTTGCAGGACTGGAATACGGCCATTGGTATGAGACAAAACTTGATAATGATATTTACAAGCTGGAGTGTCTTTCTGATTAGTAACAAATGGTGGGTGTTAGCAATCCGAGTGGCTCATGTACTGTACTTAGCTGGCATTAATGGGTTGGGATTTTATAGCCTAAGCCACAATAATGATCATACTTTTTATTTTTTTCTAATTCTTTTTCTCACCTGACAGTCCAGGGCATCTCTCAGGCATGCTAGCATGGCTTCCACCCCTAACCACTCGCCTAAACCACTCCTCCGACCGAAGCTTCAGTATCAGGATCACTTTCTCTCCTGCCGGCCCACACAGGAGGAGGCCAAGGATCCCAAGGGGTAGGGTCAGGATTGTGGCCAGCACTGAGCGTGTGGGGGTTCGGCCCTGGGAGATCTGCCATCGCCTCACCCGGCTGCCAGGGTCTTTCTTGTTTTTCAGTTCCTCCTCGGAGTGCAGCGTGCAATGATGCCTGCGTACGGCTGCCCTGATAGCGTATGCTGCACTTCACCCCTTACGTTGGCTGGTGTACCTGCAGTACCCCTGATCTCCATCGGGGGTCATCAGGACACCGAGTATCCCTGGATCCCTCCCCAGGGAGAGGAGAGCTGTCCTCTGGATGCTCCATCCTCTCCCTTCCCTGCTGACCCCTGGCTACCTGAGTCAGTCACCAAATCCGGGTCACCGACATGGTGCAAGGTGTGGCGTTCAGCACCTCAACCCTCAGCACCACCAGGCAGGCTAATAATGATCATACTTGATGGTTAACCCAACATGCCCAAAGAATCTGGAGTGCTTATGAAACAGTGGTTATTCGTATTCTGATTACTGGAACCTATAGGACTGATTTTGCCTGGTCCGGGGATGATGGCGGCTTCCATCAAACCCATCCCATGCACCATTACTTTGCAGGGAAGTGGTTGCAGCACCTGTGGGGTGTTTAGCACAGGGACCCCTCCTGTACCAAAATCAGGTGCAGGGTCCATGCTGCACCAGGCTTTGGTGCAAGCTGCCATTTGGTGCAGCTTGCATTGCTCTAGGGCCCATTGGAAAATCAAGCCCCCGTCTCATAAATGGTCAGTCTCACAAATGGCCAGTCCCATAAGCACCTACTCCCATAAAGATGTCAGTTAAGAAGTGATTTTTATGGTTTGTTATGAAGCTGTTTTTTCCCAGGTGCCGTGCAGACGGGCTCTCAGCCCCATCCCTGCCACCCCTAATTGGCAAACACCTCCTGTGGGACTCTCCAGACCAGAGAGGTTCCCCAGTGGATTGCCCTCCTTGGTGGGGCCAGGGTGGGGAGGGCCACCCCCCACCCCATGTCCTGGGTTAGGGGAGAGCAAGCAGAGCTTCACAAAACCTGCATGACTTTTCTGTTTTCTTGTCTCTCAGTCCCTAGCCACGGACAGGCAGTAGTGTGTGCCGTGTGGAGCCATACATGCACTCCATCAAACCAGCAGCCCCTCCTATCTATGCCACCCATGTCTGCACTGCCACCAAGGCTCCACCTGAGAGAGCTGTCCTCTGGATGCTCAGTCCTCTCCCATTGCCCCTCACTGACCTCCCAACAGAACAGCCTGAGTCTGTTCCTGAACCCAGATTGCCGGAGTGGTGCGCAGTAGCACTACTACCAAGCCATTGAGCGGGTCTAGTTAAGAAGTGATTTAGATGTTTTTATTAACCCTTATACTGCAGCTAGAACGTACAGGAATTCTGGACAAATATATCGATCCGAGGCACAACTAAATATAGAACAGACTATAAAGAGGGGGGTTGTCCACTTGAACCACAGTAAACAAAGTATGGATTCAGTTGCCAACTTCCATAGATAGCTCTGAGATATGGAAGTTTTAGAACAGAAATGGATAGAGTTTGGATTTATATATCTAAGTTCATACACATGGTATCTCAAAGTATGTTCAAACAAGAGCTAAATATTGGTAGTGCAGGGACTGTATGGACACAAATTCAGCAGTCATGAAGTGTGTAGAGACACACACACACACACACACACACACACACACACACAGCTATAGGCAACTGTATCACAGTGCATGCCACTGTTGGTGACTGTTGGTCAGGACACTGGAAGGCAGGCATCCCCATATCTTTGTGAAAAGTGTAATTGGCTCTTTAACTTGAATGACTGGCTGACACTGCACTGTGCTTCCGCATGGAGATCTGTCTTCAGTCTGTGGTCCTGACTCCCAGTCATAGGCTGGTGAACTCTTGAATGTCTCGCAGAGGTGAGGTTCATGACTGTCAGTGGGAGAAAGAGAGACCACTCGCCACACCAGAGGATGCCAAATAACCACCTGCTATCTGACACAGATTGTCCAGTTTTGGTTGTCCAGTTCTGGTGTACTCTCATACCATTGGAAGATCCAACCATCCTGTTTGTGTTACCGCTGTGATCCAGCACAGACACCAGTGAGATGATCAGGAGTGCAACTGTGAATTGCAAGGACACAGTAAATGAGGAGGATTTCACTTGTCTAATCTTGGAGCCTGTCACTACCTTCTTGATTCTCTGTGTGTCTTGTAGCCTACGCAGAATAACTGGATATTGGTGTATTTCTCTGAAAACTTGTTCTGTTACAGGTCATAGCTCTCCTCTTAACGGGTTGAAATTTGCACCAGCCCAATGGCCAAATGTTGGTATGTTTTGTAGCAAGCCATTAAAATTTTACATTAACTAGTCCTGCTGGCTTCTGTTTTAGAAGGTAACATTTCCATATGTACACCAGTTGGGCCGCTGAAAAAATTCGGTGGAAGATATTGGCTTTTCTTAGTCAGTAGCCCTGCTTGTTAGGGTTTGCAGAACTTGATTTTGACCCCTGCCTTACTGCATGGTTCTGGAACTGAAGGAAAACCCTCAAACGTTCCAGCCACTCCAGATACAGGAGTTTCCCCCCACTATGGAAGATGCTCCAGAGTTTTGGAAAAGATGCAGTATAAGTAGATCAAAGACTGCAAGTGGACCGGTCCAGGGCTGTTGGAAGGATTTTCATTTTGAGGCTCTGTGACCATCTATAGAAGAAGACGAGGAAGAGGAAGAAGAATTATTTGCATTTATATTACACTTTTCATATGCACTGTATTCCATAGCGATTTACAAGCAATGAGAGACTGGTAGTGAGGTGACTGTAAAACATATTGGCTGCTATTTCGCACATCAGCACCAACACACACCTTTGGACAATTGCATGAACCAGTTTTGTGGGAAGAGAAATGGTAGCCGGACATTAGGGAGAATCCCCTGCCTCATCCTGGAATGGTAGGGACTGGGGTATACAGGAGTAATGATTGATATTAAACTAGTTCATCCATTGGTGGATTAGTGTACATCATTACAGCAGGGCTGCAAGTTCTGTGCTGCAGTTCAGTCCTGATTTCTGTGGCAGCATTTGCTCATTCCTGCGGCATGAATTGTTAGCTTATGTGGCAGAATGCAGTCCTGCCATTGGCTAATGTATGAGATGTCATCAGTATCATCACGTGCTGAGCAAAGAGGAAGGGCTTCAGGGTAAATGAGGAGAAAGGTGCCAGGCACTATGGAGAAACTACAGTCAAATGAAAAATTCCCAAGAGCAATGCATTGCACAGCACTACATATATAGGAACAATGATTTTTTCAGTTTTTTATAAATGACCATTTCAGTTTGACAAAATCTTAATGTAATCCCTAGATGGCGCTATCCCAGGGGCTACTACCCCTGCCTGATTTGCCACTAACAGGTTGAGGGGCCTGGATCCAATGGCGGGTGCCTCCACCCAGAGGTCAGGGTTTGCAACAGTTAAACTTACTTGGTCACAGCCCTCTGGGACACTGCAACCCCCCCTTTCTTCCCACTAGTGGCCCACACAATATATCAAATTACCTTCACAGTATACACTTACCCCAGGACTAGTTCGGCACTGGGACCTCCTGTGAAATAAGATACAGTGCAACAATCACAGTACAGTACTTTAACATGAACAAATACCTCAGGCAGTATAACTTTGCTGAAACAAGCAGCTCTGATTTATTTAGGGGGATATAACAAGGACAGGGGGCAATCAGGTTAATTAGCTTATCACTTTACTATCTACCTATGGCTCTGTGCACAGGCCTATCCCTACCAGTTACTGTCCCTGGGTACCCAAGCCCTAGTGGCTAGTCCAAACCGTGGCAGCTGGTAGGGGCTGTTTCACACAGTGAAAAGAAAAATTAGTTTAAACAGTCAGCAATACAGTGATTCCATTTGGATTTAATGTGGCAATTCAACAGGGAGCGACCCTGAATTAGTACTCACGACCTCCAAACAAGATAGGGTCCTTCAACGTCAGCAGGGCTACTCTTGAGCTCCACGAGACTCTTCACACATTTATATGGTAAAAGAAAGTACTACACCAGGCAGGCTGCTTCTCTATCCCGATCGCAATTACTGCACAATACCCGGAGAACACACAGCAGATTCAGTTCCTGACAGACCGAGTGCAATTCAACAATTTCTCCAGTCTTCTACAGGGTGAGCCTGGTTTCTACTCTTCAGAGATCCTTTGATTCTTTTCACAGGATGGATTCAGTCCTAACAAGCAGTTACACAAGCTGCAGACCGAACTCGGGCCTACACACGCTTTTGACTGAAACTGTGCACTGAAGGAGCACAGGGTTTCTTCCTTCTTCACTGCCAAAGCTCAACTGAAACTCCAACAGACAAAACCGGGCACTTCCTTTGAGTTCCTCCCAGTTCTTGACTGGATTGGCTGTCACTCACAATAGACTGCTCCTGTTGGTCCAAAAAGGCGCCGAAGTCTAAACTACATCTCCCAGAGTCACTGCCCATACAATCCTCTTGTGGCTGGCTCAGATTATGAGTCCAAGTTCTGATTCGTCCAAGGCACCATTTTAGAGCTAGCTTACCCCACACTGATTGGTCCAGTTCAGCAGTTCAAAACCAGAATGGGGAACTAGGCAGACACAGTTCTGACTGCAAAGAAAGCAGGTTAGACAAACTGTAATTTCATTATTACTGTAAATGATTTCTGGCAAACAGTTACATCTTTCAGATAGGTTCCCTTTGCACTCCTAGTGACTGCAAAAATGGAGTGAATTGGCAGCAGCTCGAGTGGTACTCAAACAGAGAAGCACACAGTCCCCCATACAAACTAATTATGTCTGCAAGCAGACAGCTCTTAAAGACAGAACCAGAGGCTCTAAAACACTCACTGATAAATGGCTTAAACGCCAAACACCATTCAGGCTTGGAGCATTCAAGCAAGCTCCTGAAGTCTTTTGGGAACCCCCATTTGCAGGGGTTACCCTTCCTGGCCTGGGAAAGCTTGGCGTCAGCGTCAAGCAAGTACCCATAAGTTTTAACTGCAACCATATACATTTGCATTAGGCTCACACATGTAATCATCAGTCAATACATCATTTTACCAGAACACATTTCTGAAACATTGCAGTACGTCACTCTTTACACAGTATTACACACATTGTACCATAACTCAAGTTATACCTCTTGTACATGAAACCTGAGAGAGGGGGCCTTCCTATCAGTTACCTTTGGGCTGGACGGGCAAGGGCACCATACTTAGAGGGCAACACAAGTAACTTTGGAGTTAGCACTGATGCTCAGTTTGGGCAATGAGCTCGGGGACACATACACTGCTTTATGGACAACATTGAGAGGCAAGTCCACAGGCCTCCCAAGTGAATCATAACTGAGGTGCACCACAGGCTTTACAGCTCGACCAGTCTTTCTAGGGGAACTGTTACAGTCTCTGCACTCTGAGCCTCATTTTCAGCATTGTCCTCACTTGTCAGGGAGTCTCCATGGGGGTAGAGAGGCTAGAACTTGGGGCACTTTCAGCTCCAGGAGTTACAGTTTCTGAGTCCACAACATTTGGCTCGCATGGAGAGCTTGGACACTGGCAGTGGACTGTCAGGGCACTCAAAATACTCTTCTTGTTCGGGTGTATCACCAGTCTGCCCCAATCTATCATTTTCCTCCCCTGAAGCTCAAACAGTTCAACCATGCACAATGATTCCATTTCATCTGATCTGATGCTTTGCACTTCACTTTCTGGGAGCATTGGCTCCAGGGATGAAGCTGGGGCTTAGACAGTCCAGAAGGCCCAGCTTTGTCTCCAGTATTGACTAGGGATTGCCCTCAAACAATTGACTCAGTTCGTAAGAAGGATAGTATTCAAGGTCACTCTCACTTTCTTCTGATATGGACTGACAGTCATGCTCAACTGGGACTTGTGCAGGGGAACACTTTAACTCTGCTTCTGTAGGTGCAGACTTCCTTGATCTTTTCTTAGCAGCGGCTCTAGTCACTGGTCCAGAGGGGGCATCTTCTGGGGGCTCAGACTCAATCAGGATTTGTCCAATGGGCAGTAAATGATTTCTATGCATTGTTTTTACATCTTTTGAATTGTTCTCAGGCCTTACTTTGTACACTGGCAGATCATCTAGTTTGCCCACTACAATGTGAGGGAGATGGTGCCATCTGTCAGCAATCTTGTGTTTGCCATGCAGTCCCAGATTTCTTAGCAATACCAATCTCCCTCCTGGAGTTCCTGTGCTTTCACCTTTTATCATACCAATCTTTGTTGGCCAGATTTCTTTGGCAGCCATGGTTTGAGCCAGTTAGTGCGCATGAGTTAGCTGGGCCTTTAACTTTTGCACATACTGTAAATAGTTGTCAGCTTGAACCCCATCAGGAGAGACCCCAAAACACACATCTACTGGTAGTCAAACTTCTCTTCCAAACATCAGGCGGTAGGGGAGAACCAGTGGCATCACTTTTGGTGCAGTTATAAGCATGTACCAGGGTGCTAATTTGTTGGCTCCATCTAGGCTTGTCCTTTGGTGCAGGGTGCCTAGCATATCTAGCAAAGTGCGGTTGAAGCGTTCAGGCTGTGGGTCCCCTGGGGGTGGTAAGAGTGGTTCTGGACTTTCGCACTCCCCACAGAGAAAGCATCTCTTTGATCAGACGACTCTCAAAGTCTCTCCTTGATCAGAATGGATTCTTTGTGGAGCCCATAGTGAACAAAAAGTTTTCTACAAGTACTTTGGCCACAGTGGATGCTTTTATGGTCTTTGGTGGGAAAGCTTGGGCATATCTCGTGAAATGGTCAGTGACCACCAGCACATTACTGATATTTCTTTGATCTGACTCCAAACTCAGAAAATCAATACAGACCAGCTCCATGGGTGCACTGGTGGTGATGTTAACAAGGGGCAGCCCTCTGGGGCAAAGCTTTCCTCTGTAGCAGCGACTACAAGTTCGAATGTGTTGCTCCACATCAGCCCCATCTTAGGCCAATAGAATCTGGATCTCACCAAGTCAAGTGTTCTGTCTATACAAAGGTGCCCCATGTGGTTGTGCAAGGACCTCAGTACTGAGTCTCGAAAGGCAGTGGGCAGCACTAGTTGTTGTTTGTCTACTTGTCCCCCTCTGTCTACTGTTTCTCTGTATAACAGTTTATTGATCAGTTTCAACTTAGGACCTTCTTTGTATAACAGTGCAGTTCTCAAATCAGTGGAGCGTAATTTGGACACATCTTTTCCTGCATAGAGGGCTTCTAAAGCTGCTTGATCATGGGATCTGGATTGAGCCCGCCGAATACTGTCATTGTCCAGCTGAGGCAGTGCACCAATGTCTATTGCAGAAAAGTGGCAATAAGCAGCAGGTATGCAATTCTCAGAGGGTCCCAAGCAATCCACCATGCAGTCCACTGCGTCCGTGGACATTTGTTCCTCCCTCTCAAACTTCCGGCAGAGAGCCCGAATGTCAGGTTCTGCCAATCGGACCCAACCATTCTGGGGAACAGGCCTCCGGGAGAGAGCATCAGCATCTATGTGGTTCAGACCTGCTCGGTGATTGAGGCATAGTCATATGTAGATAATGCAGAAAGCCACCTATGGCCAGTGGCATCCAACTTAGCTGAGGTCTGCACATAGGTCAAAGGATTATTGTCAGTTTTTACTAGTATTTTAGCCCCATACAAGTACTCATGGAATTGGTCAACAATTGCCCACTTCAAAGCTAGGAACTCTAACTTATGTACAGGATAGTTCTTTTCGGATGGGGTCAGGCTTCTACTGGCAAAGGCCACTGGTCTCAGGCCATTCTCGTGCTCTTGGTACAACACAGCCCCCAACCCTTGCAAGCTAGCATCAGTGTGCAGGACGTAAGGTTTTCTTGGATCGGCATAGGCCAGCACTGGAGCATGGGTAAGTTGATATATGATCTCATGAAAAGCAGTCTCACAATCAGGAGTCCAGCGGGCCCCAAATACTTTCACTCGGATGAAAATACACTCTTTCAGTCTTGAGGGACGCTGACTTTTGGTATTTTTTGTGGGTTGTGGGATACCCTTGAGTAAGGTTAAGTAAAGGGCGGATCACTCTTGAATAGTCCTTGATGAAGCGCCGATAATAACCACAGAATCCCAGGAATCTTTGCAGTTCTTTTAGATTTTTGGGCTGTGGCCAGGTGGTCAAGGCCTCAACTTTACTTGGGTCGGTCTCTATTCCCCTCGGTGGATACTATGTGTCCCACATACTTTACTGATGTTTGAAAGAATTGACACTTATCAATGGACAGTTTAAGGCCAAAGTCCTCCAGTTGGTCCAATACCTTAAATAATCTGCTCTCATGTTCCTCCAGTGAGCTGCCAAACACAATAACATCATCTAGGTATACTAGGCACTCTAGTAAGTTCATGTCCCCACTGCACGCTCCATCAATCGTTGAAAAGTGGCTGGGGCACCTGAAATCCTTGAGGCATCCTCATGAATTCATAGAAGCTAAGCGGACAGATAAAGGCTGTCTTCTCACGGTCCTCTGGGGCCGCCGGGATCTGGTAGTACCCACTGCGGAGATCCAACACAGAGAACCACTTGCTCCCGTTTAGGCAGTCCAAAGCATCCTGAATGCGGGCATTGTGTACTGATCAGGGATAGTCCGCTGGTTTAAGAGTCGATAATCCACACACATCCTTACTGTCCCATTCTTTTTCCTCACTACCACAATGGGGAAGCATAAGGGCTTCTGGATTCTTGTATTACACCAGCAGCTAACATCTCTTGCAGATGCCGTCTCACATCATCTATGTCAGCAGGTGCCAGGCGTGAGACCTCTCACGAAATGGTCTTTTCGTCATGCAGCGGATATTGTGCTCAGCTCCTTGCACGCATCCTCGTCCCATTCCTTTAAAAAACACCTGGTCTCTCTGGGCAAGCTTCTCACTGATCCTCACTTTCCATTCAGCTGGCAATGGGAGTCGCGAAATCAAACAAGTCAGGCGTTACTCTGTCATTCTTCCTCGAACTCTTGCTGCTGGGTAGCACTGCAGTGTCTGCACAATGCACATTAGCAGGATGCAACCTCTATTTACTCGAATGTCTCTTTCAGACACATTATGAACTTGGACCATTACCCTTCTGGCATAAGCATGGGCTCTAGCGGGCAAAATACTAGGCTGACCAGCAGTCCCTCTGGCAATTTTCCGTCGCCTGGTGCATCCAACATTAATATTTTATTCTTAACATCCTTTCTGATACGGACCTCTCCCTGTAAGGTACACTGGGCATTTGGCGCCAGGATCAGAGACTCAGGATCCTTCTTCCATACAATTCCGACCGGTTCCTCTGGTTTTATTTTTTCAGCATCTCTCTGTGCCTCATAGGCCTTCTTAATTAAAGCTGGAACTCTTAAAGCTCTACTAGTTTTTGACCCCTGTTTTTCATAACACAACTGTGCCAGCCTTCCGAACATATGAGCATTTGTTCCAATCAACAAAGGGACACCATCATACAGTCCAGTGGGGGGACACACTAAAGCTAGAGTCTCTACTTGTTCGGCCACTCCAGCCACGGAGGTGGGGAAAGACAGCCAAATTTGGATATACCCGGAATAGGGGTAGGCCTTCTCACTTAACCCCCATACATGCAGTCCTTCTAATGGTTGTAAGGGTACGTCTGACAAATGCTTCTGATACCAATCCTGGAACATAATTGTCACTTGGGAGCCACTGTCTAATACAGCTCTTGTAGACACTCCATTCACTTTACAGTGGTCTCCATGGAGGGACCCACTATTCTGGACCAGTCTGGAGAGGCGATAGTGGGGGCCTGGGCAACTGACCTTGCCACAAAAGGACGTGAGTTAGCATTTTTGGTGCCCTCACTGGGATCATTTCGTGCACCTCTTAACCACTGATTTGTTCTCCGAAACTCTCCTTGTAGCCTATATGCAACTTTGTCAGTGTCTTTTGGGGACGGCATTCCTCTTTCATGTGCCCATCCTTCCCACAATTATAGCAAAACATACTTTCTGGAGTTTGAGCTGGCTGAGGCGCCACACTGGGAGCCAGGGGGGGTACATTAACTGGAAACCCGGTGCCATCTCTGTCTGCGGCGTGATAAGCATTTGGAGACATCTCGTCAGTTTCCTCCACTTCATGGTCAAGGAATCGAGTTCGGAGCTGTTATCAGCAGGAGATACATGGGTGGGTATCCCACCCCCATAGCAGATGCAGTCGGATATAGGTCGGGGTCTGCATTTGCAGGCGTGGCCTTCATAAAGGACCGTTTTTGAATTCCTTGATCTCTCTCAACAGTTCGCCCCATTGTGGCATATCTTTTCCTTATCAGAGCACTCATTGACTGCCAACCTCTGCCCCTGAACTTCCTTGATGGGCCACCCTCAGTCATTCGGGTCATAGCCACAGCTATTGGTGCAGAGTACCTCCGAGGTCGCCTTTTCTCAACTCCTCAATTTCTCTCATTAACTCATCATAGGAGGGTGGGATTCCAGTCGATTTGCTAGTGAATGAAGCAACAGCAGTTCTGAGAAGGGCAGACTTAAGGATCCTGTCCAGCCTGGTTCGGTCCAGTTCAATCGCTGGCAAACTACCCTTTCTGAGGCATTCTTGCAACAATTTTCCAGCCGAGATACATACACAGACAACAACTCCCTTGGTACTGTTGTGCATTTCTTACACTCCACCATAGGTCCTCATCGAATCTGGGCTCCCATACACATTCTGCAAGGCCTCAAGATAGGCCTGTGCAGTCCTTCAGGGTTACTGGCCCGTTTGGCACGGATGGTAGCCAGGGCAGGACCTCGGAGATCTCACTAACCCTCTTTTGGCTTTTGAGCTTCCGAGCATTGCCATTCTAGCACTTGGGGGCAACATAGTCATCCAGGTCTCCCAGTCATCCTCCCCTTGGGAGTGGGAGGTGCCAGAGAAGATCCTCAGCCTTCGTAAGAGTCGTGACTAATGGCAGGTGCAGAAATAGGAGTCTGCATTGGTTCCAGCCACCATTACGGGCACTGGAGCGGGACAGGGTGTTGGGGGAGGAACACCCCCAGGTGGCAAGAATAGTTTCTTCAAGTCCTCCACAGTTTTCCCTTCTCCCAGCAACCATTTAGCAAATTTCTCCTCAAAAGTTTCAGATAATGGTGGGGGCTCATTCCCCCCCAGGTCTTTACTGTCCTTAGTTATCACTCTCCAAGCAGTGAGGGCTCCTTCTGGGGTAATGGTCTGTGGCACTTTGGAGCTATCTATGGGATCCTTAAACTCTACTAGGGCCAGAAAAGTGTGGGTGAGCAGATTAGCATGCCGACCCACCACCACAGGGTTTTGTAAACCTTCCACCTTGGAAAGTACTCCCTGTACAGTGTCCATATTGATACCCAGGGGGATGTCCAGGATAAGCATAGCATTTTGGGGGTCAATCTCCTCCCCAGTACACCACTCCACCAGCCGGTGCACAGCCACTTCTGTCGGGGTACCCATTTTTCTTAACAGTGGTTCGTAAATATGGCCACTAGAGGACACACAATCCCAGCGTGAGCCTCAAGATGTAACCCCTAGATGGCGCTATCCCAGGGCTACTACCCTGCCTGATTTGCCACTAACAGGTTGAGGGGCCTGGATCCAATGGCGGGTGCCTCCACCCAGAGGTCAGGGTTTGCAATAGTTAAACACTTGGTCACAGCCCTCTGGGACACTGCAACCCCTTTCTTCCCACTAGTGGCCCACACAATATATCAGAATTACCTTCACAGTATACACTTTACCCCCAGGACTAGTTCCGGCACTGGGACCTCCTGTGAAATAAGATACAGTGCAACAATCACAGTACAGTACTTTAACATAGACAAATACCTCAGGCAGTATAACTTTGCTGAAACAAGCAGCTCTGATTTATTTAGGGGGATATAACAAGGACAGGGGGCAATCAGGTTAATTAGCTTATCACTTTACTATCTACCTATGGCTCTGCGAACAGGCCTATCCCTACCAGTTACTGTCCCTGGGTACCCAAGCCCTAGTGGCTAGTCCAAACCGTGGCAGCTGGTAGGGGCCCTTTCACACAGTGAAAAGAAAAACTAGTTTAAACAGTCAGCAATACAGTGATTCCATTTGGATTTAATGTGGCAATTCAACAGGGAGCGACCCTGAATTAGTACTCACAACCTCCAAACAAGATAGGGTCCTTCAACGTCAGCAGGGCTACTCTTGAGCTCCACGAAACTCTTCACATTTATATGGTAAAAAGAAAGTACTATACCAGGCAGGCTGCTTCTCTATCCCGATCGCAATTACTGCACAATACCGGGAGAACACACAGCAGATTCAGTTCCTGACAGACCGAGTGCAATTCAACAATTTCTCCAGTCTTCTACAGGGTGAGCCTGGTTTCTACTCTTCAGAGATCCTTTGATTCTTTTCACAGGATGGATTCAGTCCTAACAAGCAGTTACACAAGCTGCAGACCGGAACTCTGGGCCTTACACACGTTTTTGACTGAAACTGTGCACTGAAGGAGCACAGGGTTTCTTCCTTCTTCACTGCCAAAGCTCAACTGAAACTCCAACCGACAAAACCGGCTCTTCCTTTGAGTTCCTCCCAGTTCTTGACTGGATTGGCTGTCACCACAATAGACTGCTCCTGTTGGTCCAAAAGGCGCCAAGTTCTAAACTACATCTCCCAGAGTCACTGCCCATACAATCCTCTTGTGGCTGGCTCCAGATTATGAGTCCAAGTTCTGATTCGTCCAAGGCACCATTTTAGAGCTAGCTTACCCACACTGATTGGTCCAGTTCAGCAGTTCAAAACCAGAATGGGGAACTAGGCAGACACAGTTCTGACTGCAAAGAAAGCAGGTTAGACAAATTGTAATTTCATTATTACTGTAAATGATTTCTGGCAAACAGTTACATCTTCAGATAGGTTCCTTTGCACTCCTAGTGACTGCAAAATGGAGTGAATTGGCAGCAGCTGGAGTGGTACTCAAACAGAGAAGCACACAGTCCCCCCATAAACTAATTATGTCTGCAAGCAGACAGCTCTTAAAGAGACAGTACCAGAGGCTCTAAAAACACTCACTGATAAATGGCTTAAACGCCAAACACCATTCAGGCTTGGAGCATTCAAGCAAGCTCCTGGAAGTCTTTTGGGAACCCCCATTTGCAGGGGGGTTACATTAAAATCATTTTTTTCCAGTTTTTCCCATAATTGAAGGCAACCCGGCCTGTTTTGTACAAAAATTCATCTTAAACTATTTGGCTCTAACTGGCAGTATTTGCCCAAAAAGCTGGTGCAAAATAGGGCTGTTTACATGATTAAGAGGTGCTGTACAGAAATACATTCCATCACAGGTGCAAATAGAGTTTTCTCATAAAAAATTGACTCCATCCAGAGTGCTGATGTTAAAATGCCAGATTCTGTGTTTTTCCATTGAAAATGGACACTCACGAGCCTAAATATGTTCTGCGGCGCGATGCAAGTTGCAAGGAAAATTCTGCGACCACGGAATGGCGAACTTCCGGGATCCTTAGCTATGACATACAAAGTGTGGGAATCTTATCCTGAACCATATCGCCAGTGGAAATATTTTGTATGGGATAAGTGTATTGTTCGAACAGTTGTATGGCATAATATCACTTTTTATTTTGCAGAGTTTATTTAGACTGGAGTGGTATTGAAGCGGAATTATGTCTAAAGATGATGGTTTTTCAAAGTTTATCCTGAGGCAACAGGAGCTGTTTAAAATACAGTTGGGTATTTTAGCTCCATGACCTAAGCAGGTTTCATAATGTCCTTCTGGCTCAGTTGGTTGCAGACTTCGCCTCTGGGCAGCCACAACTAAGGTCATTTAATTTCAATCCCACTCCAGGGAACTGGCCTCATAATCAACGTTGACAATGCAGTGCACTGATGGGTGTGTGTGTGTGTGTGTGTGTGTGTGTGTGTGGTGGGGATACTGCACAATTGTACAGTAGCTGCCGTCCTTTGAATGACACGCTATACTCTTGTTCATTTCAAGTGACTATCCAGCTGGGAAGTAAAAAACCTATGAGCACTATTTTTTTTTTTTTTTAAACAGGGTATGAAATTCAGAAAAAAAATTACCTGCCCAGTCAGACACGTTAGTTTAAAAAAAATATGCGTGTAAGGAGCTTTGCATGTCAGTCCATGTTTTTTAATCCAGTACCTCAATTTTGTGTTTAGTGAATCAAATATTAACCAAGTCCATAAAAGGACTTCTTTGGGTTTTTTTTTTTGGTATGCCCAGTCCCAGCCACTCCTATGCCCCATGCTCAGTCCGGGGAAACTTCTAATTTCCTCATAGTCCTGGAAGGGGTTTTTAATATAGCTGTTTTATTGGCTCTGTTTTATATAAAACAGCACTTAAAAGGGCTGAAAGACATTAAATTTAGCCACATAATTACGCTGTTTCACAGCTGCTGCTGTTGTACTGATTGCGCCTCTAGCTGCCATACATCATGACATTCTGGCACCTTCTCCAAATGGGGGCAGGATCGAACAGTCAGCGCTCAGCAACTAATCACCTATGGTGCCACAGACACCTTTTCTTTTAATCTGAGTGTGTTCCATCGTCTGACTGCAGGCATGTGATCCAATTAATGCTGTTTTGGGCATGCACCTGATTGCTGTGGTCATATAATGTGTGCTCCATTTTGGCTTCTTGGGGTGGGGGTGGGGAGTGTCAAGGGAAGAAAAGGCATGAGTACCAGTAATAAAAAAAATCAAAGCCAACAGTACTTCGGTGCCCCAGTGGGAGGCAGTAAGGGGATTTAGGTGCTCCCAATAAAAAATGCCTGTCCTAGGGCACCTAAAGAATAGGAATTTCATTCCCTGTTTTAAAAATCAAGCTTTTCTCCTTCTGCCTCAGTCTGACATTGATTACTTTCCAGCCCTGTGCACCCGCTATCCCCCTGCCAACATCCTCTGATGGCTGTGGGGCCTGGTTGGTGGAGGCCAGCCCACCAGAGACAAGTATTTTGTGGACTGTCAGATGCATTGTGGTGGGGCCTGAGAATGCTGTCCTCCCAAATGACTGACTCAGCACTTTTCTCCCTCACCCATAAGCCCCACCCACTCCCTCGGGTGCTATGCACAAATGAGACAGCCTTACATTCTGCAATGACAGCATGTCAGCTCCTACACTTGATGGGGGAGCAGGCTCCCCAGCATCAGTTTCAGGGGGCTGCTGAGACCCCTGGCTGTGGTGCTTCCCCTTCGCTGGCTGGGATTCATTGCTGAGCTGCAATACTACACCCAGCCTGACCACCCGGCTACAAGGACTGTGGTCCACTCCCAGAACTGGGTCGCCCACAGAACTTGATGGGACACAATATTACTTCCCCTTCATTTGTGTGAATTCCAAACTCTGTGTGTACTCTGGTCCCTTAGCCTAACTTCCATTTGACTTATGTACTAGAGTAATAATCATACAAGAGCAGTTTTCTGATGTTTTATGTCCACCATTATGTATCTGAGACTTTGTTCCTTTTATATTTTTAATTAAAAATTAAATAAAAAAAAAGAACTGGGTCACCTACACATAAGTGCAACACACATCTTCTGGGGCACCAAATGACCTTCCATGAGCACTTTTATTTTTCAGCTTTGTTTGTTGAAGACAACAAACACTGCTGACAGTACAGGCGGAGGTACTGTCTACAAGTACAGTTGCTACTCGTATATCATGGTTCTCATTGACTTCATACATATTTATTTATTTAATGTCTTGGATTATAAATATCTATGGGTAAGGGACTCTTTTACATAGGTTCCACACCAGATTAACAAAGAATAATGACACAATTACAAGGGTGAGAGAAAACAGTTACATAACATTGTCATTGGTTGCAGTAGTAACAAAAGCAATACAAGTTGCTGTACAAAGATGAGATACAAGTATACATTCATGGTTACAAAAAGTTTGTACTAAGATGCAGTTGTAAAAAAAAAACAAAAAAAACATGGGATCACATTAACCTAGGGGGAACAATGCATAGGTGGAATCAAGGAGACAAGTGATTGTTTGAGTACAGCAGTTTCCTAGTTTAAGGGTCGATCTCTGTGAGGTGCAGCCAGGGGTGGCATTGCCAGCTAGGGCTAGAATCGGCCTGCGGTAGGCTATGTCAGGGAGAGGGGTCATGAAGAGTGGGAGGAAAAAGGAAGGAGTATTGTTTTAGACTAGGCAGGCAGTCACGGTGGCTAAGCGTGAGAAGATGATTTCTCAGGAGATGCTTGAAAGGACCAAGGGTGGGTAAGTCAAGGATATCCGGCGGCAGCCCATTTAGCCAGTTGGGGGCGCGGTACCTAAAAGAACACTGAGCTTGGCCAGTTTGGCAAAAAGGAGCTTTGAAGGCTTGATTAGGGGCACTTCTGGTAGCGCGGGAGCTGGAGGCATGGGGGAGCAAGCAAGTCCAGGGAGTTGGGCAGAGTAAGGCTCATGCTTATCTTCTTCCCATATAAGCAGGTGTGGTACTCAATCCTATCATCGAGATTAAGCCAGTTTGAACCAGAGTACAGATCACATGTATGTGTGCGGTTGTTGGCTCCTGAGACCAGACGACAAGCTTTGTTTAGAGCTACTTGTACTCTTCTAAGGGATGTGTCCATGGCAGCACCATACATGATTAGTCCATAGTCTACTATGGCAAGAATGGAGCTCGAGACTGCGGTACGGAGTGCCTCTTGGGTCATGCAGTGTTTATGTTTGTAGAGGATCCCAAGCCTCTGGTTAACTGCTTTAGAGACAGAGCCGATATGGTGTACGTAGGGCTGCGCGCTGTCGAGGGTGATCCCGAGGTACTTAAATGTTTGAACTTGTTCTAGTGGGGCATTTTGACTTTTTAAAATATTGAGTGGAGATTATTTAAGTCTGTTTTGCGGGTTTGCGAAGAGCATGGTCTTAGTTTTTTTTTATAATTCACAACCAGCTTGTGTTGTGAAAACCATTCTTCTGCCACTGAGAAGCTGGATTGGAGGATGCAGGTGAGGGCTAGAGGGTCTGGGTGGCTGGCGAACAGCACTGTGTCATCCGCATAAAGAAGTAGTTTACCAGGGCAGGCTTGGGGGAGTGAGTTGAGGAACAGGCTGAATAATAGAGGGCCCAGGATGTAGCCCTGTGGGACCCACGATCGGACAGGTTTACTAGAGGATAGCTCAACACAGATTTTTACCTGTTGTGATCTACCCTCAAGATAACTTTTAAACCAGCCCACCGTCCCTGGGGAGGCACCAGTGGAGATGAGGGAGTTTATTAGAAGGGAGTGGTTCACCGTATCAAAAGCCTTGGTAAAGATCAATGTACACTGACACCAAAAGGTGCTTTCGATCAATTGCTTTGTGGATGAAGGATGTGTATTCCAGCAGGGCAGAGGTGGTACTGTGGCTTTTCCTGAAGCCATGCTGCTCAGGGCACTGGATGTCATGTTTTGCTAGGAATTCTGATAGCTGGTCTGCAACTATCTGCTCCAGGGCCTTTGAGAGTGGGGGAGGATGGAGATGAGGCAGTAGTTTGAGTGCAAGGCACAGTTGCCACTTTCGTGGATCGGGGTCACAACTGCAGCTTTCCATTGAGAGGGGAATTGTCCAAGGCAGAGGGACAAGTTTCAAATTTTTGTAAGTGGCAGGAGGACCGCATCTAATGATAGAAGTAGCGGTACTTTTTGGCTGTGCTGGGTGAGACCGTCTTAAAATAAAAGGGCGGGTGTGTTGTGGCAGGGTTCACAATGGGTTGATCCGGTGTAGGGGTGGGAGGGACAAAGAAGTCCTGTGGGAAAACACCACTGAGGTCGAAAGAAGCAGAGTTGAAGATGTTGGCAATTTGCAATGGATCTTGGGTGACAGCCCCGTCGATGCAAAGCATAGTGGGAGGGGTTTTGATGGGCTTACCAGTGAGTTCTTTTATAGTGTCCCAGAATTTCCTGCTGTTGCCGCGGGAGTTTGAGAGAACATCCTTGAAATGCAAAATTGTTGCTTGTCTAATAGCCTGGGTACAGGTGTTTCTGGCAGCTCTGTAGTGTTGCCAGTGAGTTGGCTCGCCAGTGACCCATGCTTTATGCCAGAGATGGTCTCTATTGGCCATGTGAGTAAGAATGGAGGGTGATATCCAGGGGTTAGTAAATCCTTTTTTTCTCAGTTTCCTTTTAGGGCATGATCTATGCAGGTGTCAGAGTCCAAGTCAGACCAGTCCTGGCTGCTGCGATGGGCTTTGAAATGTGTTAGTCGACCCTTTTTTGAGTATGTGTTGAAATGTTGTTTTGATGGGGACTTTGGAGGATTTACTCGACCACAGGCAGGAGATGGGGGAGTGGTCACTTAGGCAGTCGGGGAGGACCTCAGCACCAGTTATTCTATCTGGTTTATTTGTGAAAATGAGGTCAAGCAGGGTTGAGGTACCAGTCCTGTTGTTACGTCTGGTTGGTGTGGGTACTACCTGAGTCAGGTTAATGGCTGTGGTGGTATCCCTATATTTGTCATAAACAGGCACCAGCCAGTTAACACTGAAATCCCAGATGAGCACTATATTAGCCGTAGGGGGAAAGGATGAGATATGATTAATTAAGGTTGAGAAGTCTTTGAAGTGGTCTCGGGGCCGGACATAGCAAGCTATGATGGTGAGAGTTTTGCCATGATGACCCAAGAGCAGTTTAACAGCTAGGGCGGGGCTGTTGAACTCAAAGGTAGGGAGAGCATGCCCTTGCAGGGGGGCTTTGAGGTAGATAACACAACCCCCACCCCTCTTTCCGATCTTGTCGCTCCTAAAGAGTGAGTTGCCTTCTAATTGGATTGCATTGTCTGGGATCTTTGGGGAGAGTCACGTTTTGACCACAGCAATAATGTCAGGTTTGTGTTGGGCCACCCATACCTAGACAAGATCAAGTTTTTTGGTGGAGGCTTCTAATGCTAATGGATGCCAGTTTAAGTGCTCCATGATTGTTTCCATTAGCCTGGTTGGTCAGTGGGGGGCCAGGATTGGGGTGGATGTTCCCTGATAGGATCAGGAGTAGTAAGAAATGTTGTAATAAGAGGTGTTTTACAGCTTTAAGAAGAGATAGATCTTTGTGCAATCTGGGCTTGCGAACTATCATGATGGCAGGGTGGTAGGAGAGGTCAGGTAGGGCTAGTAGGAAGAGGAGGTGAGGGGGCCAGGTGAGTTTAGCACTGGATTAGATGGGTGGTTAGCAGTGGGTGGAGTGGAGCATTTAGTTGCAGAGGCCAAGGGGGTGCCCCATGCTGGAAGTAGTTGGGGGGATCAGGTAGGGAATGGGGATTTCAAGGAAGTGCAGGGGGGAGACAAACCATTAGGAGAGCTAGTTGCAGGGTGTGTGTCATGAAACCCATTTTGCTGGGATTAGTAATTTAGTGAAATCTGTGCTCTATCCTAAACTAAAGCAGCCTTACACAGGCTTCAGGCCATAAAAGTATTGCAGACAGAAAAAAACAGTGCTATCTGTAGATCATTACACCAAAAGACGAAATGAATGGAGCATGGACGGAGAGCTAGATTGGAGGAGATGGCAGCCTTCCTGTAAGTAAAATCCTGAAAATACCTGAAAGAATCTAAATGTATCCCTGAAAGGGAAGGTAAAGCTAATTTTTAGGCAGTCAAGTGGGAGACACGTACCTTTTTCCAGCAACTGGTGATACTGTGTGAGTTGTAGGATATTCCAGTTATGAAAACCCACATCTTAAGTGCCATTGAGAAAGTCAGGATCCCCTGTAATAATAGTTATGGGGACAATACTTTTTGGGAGTGTCTGCTCTTAAATGGAGTTGCTCTAAAATTCTTAGGGTGTCTCTGGTCCAGGGGTTGGCAGTACACCCTTGTACTGATTGTATGTCCTGTCTGACCCACGTCACAGGGTGTGTGGCTTATGCTGCTGAATAGTAGGATTTGAAATCCGGTAGTGCTCGTCCACCCTTGGTTTTTGGTGGTATGAGGAGATCATGTTTGAGTCGGACCACCATCAGCACTTAAAGGGTAGGGGAGTTACCCACGTGTTCTGGACAGCATTTCCTTTGTCAGGTTAAGAGAGTCTGTCCTCAACAGTTCAGTTGGTCTTGATGTTATTCGGGAGCCAAGGTCATTGTCAGCAGTTGTTACAGGTCGGTGATGTCCTTATCCCTCAACTCCCAGTTCTTGCTGGGGTCCCACAGGGCTCCATCCTGGGTCCCATTCTCATCTCCATTTTTCTCAATGACTTCTTCTCTGCCTGCGTCAAATCACACATTCAGATGTATGCAAATGACACAGTTCTCTACACCGCAGGCCCATCAACTGAGGCTGTGGAAGTCTTGCTCCAGCAAGATTTCCACAATGTCCTGCAATGGTTTCAGGCCAACCAGTTCCAAGTCGGCACCAAGAAAATAGTGTCCATGACCTTTGTATTCCAGCCAGAAACTGGCCGGGTTTGCTCCCCTCCTTTCACCATCCTGGATGGTTCTTCCCTTGAAGTACCTTATTCCTTCAAGTATCTCGGTGTGTGGCTTGACAGCGGGCTTGATTTCCTCTCCCACGTCGATCCCGTCCATGCCAGACTGTGTCCCAAGCTCGGTGCCCTGCACTGTAATAAAGACTGCCTGACCCCACATGTCCCCTGTGAGCTGGTTACCAAAATGGTGTTACCAGATGTGGTCTTTGGTACCACTGCCTCCTCTTCCCTTGCAAGACTGGACATGCTCTGTAATGCCTTTTGTCGTTTTGCCACAGACACACATCCTCACACCCATCACTGCACACTCTACTCCTCCCTTTCCATCCTCCCTCTTCTCTCCCATCACCTACACCACTGTGCACCTTTCATCTCTAAATACTGGCTTGAAGCACTGCCCTTGTACCTATCCACACTCCCCTCTCCCATACCACATGCCTCTTACTCCCTTTGCTGCAGGGATCCTCGCACATTCTCCCTTCCCCAGCCTTGATTCTCTGCTGGGCAGTCCACCTTATCCTATCCCCTACCACTCTCTGAAACCTCCTCCCCTCTTCCATCTGCTTCTCACCCTCCAGAGCTTCCCTTAAGCACCAGCTTAAACTTCTGCCTTCTCTTCCTGCACTTGTCAGCTCCATCTCTGACCCACCCTTTGTTCCTCTCCCTGCCCCAGTTCAGGCGCCCTTTCAGGGGTCAGTTTTACGTCTCCAGATTTCATTGCACTGGTATGTTTGACCTGCTGTAAGAGTGTATTTCAGAATGTAGAGTGTGAGCTGGCCCGGTTATGTGGAGCGTTGAGGCGCTGGGTGCCTTACCTCTTGCCATGCTGGCGACCCAGGGTCAGGAACGGACTCTGGTTGCTTGAGGGTCGGCAGGGAGAGGAAGGATTAAGCATCCCTAGGACAGCTCTCCTGCCTCATGGAGGAAGGTTAAAGTGGCGGGCTGCTTGCCTGCCACCCAGCGGCGGCTGAGTGGGCAGCACATGCATGCCAACACGTAGGGACAGGATCCCACGTTCAGGACGCCAGGGCCATCTCTGCAGAAGCCGAGCTTGGACATCATGCCCATTGGAAGTCCATGGGCCTAGAGTGAAAATTGAGAGGAAAACTACCCCAAGCAGCAGGATGAAGACTGACCCTCCACAGGCCCCGCTTCAGAGGTCTGGCACAACCCCAGTACTGTGGCAGAGGACAACGGTGAAGGTAAGTCCTGGGGGGGGGGGGAGTTGGTCAGAAGGAGGCCACCGGGGAGAATTGGGAGATAAAGCAGAATATAGAAGAAAAAAAAAGAATGTAGAGCGTGACATGTTCCAGACACCCACTTTTGTTATTTTGCACTTTTGCCATGCTGCACTGCATTTGTTTGCACCTTATTTGTATGTTATACATCAGATCTGTCGTATTGGCTTGATTGTACCTCACACCCCCTTCCCCCGGATCACATCTGGAAATGAGTCTTGACTCAGTGTGCTGTTCTCTGTTACCAATTTTTAAAAAATAAATAAATGGTCCTCAGCTTGTGACTTGTTGCCATGGAACAGACTGTGATGTCACAAGCAGAATTCTGACCTCTGCAGACAACTCCTGAATGGCATCAGGCTAAAATTAGCTTTATAAGACAATGAATATGTTTTGTTTGTTTGTTTATTTATTTAGTTCTATGTTGTGCCTTGCCATCTGTGCTCTGGCTCCAGTTCCCATCCCAAGAGTCTGCTAACCCAGTTCTTCTCCTCCAGCCGACCAGTGTGCCTTGCCCCCAGCTTAAACACAGAGGAAGGTGCCCGTCTTCCAGCTAAAGCACCGTGCTTGATGGCACACTCCTGGGCCACAATGGATCACAGCACCAGTGACCCTGGAAGTACAGACCTGTTGGTGTGTTGAGCGGATGTGGGCATATTGGCCACACATCATCATGCTGCTATACAAGGGATTTTTCCCTGTTTTTCTCATCATCCTCTCCTTGCAGCTATTGCACACGTGCATGTTGACCTGGTGGGAGAATGCCCAACATTGCGTAGTAACCCATGATGCTAAGAGCACCACTGCTGAAGAGCAGTGTGTCGCTGACTCCCCTCCCAAGTGAGGAGATTGTCTGCTGGATGCTAAGCCCTTCACTCATTTCGTCCTGGGTACGGGATATGAATGCAAGTCACCAGCTGGCCACAGTGGTCCTGCACAGCTTTGCCAATGGTGCTGGCAGGAATATGTTTTGAAACACATATCCTTACTTGTAAGGAACTGAATGGCATGACATAAAATTTTCTGTATTGTTGCATAGCCGGGATCATCTTTGTTTTGGGGGGGGGAGGTGGGATTTGGTGTGTTTTATCCTCCAGTCCAGCTGACCCCAATTGGTCCAACTTAGAGCACTCAGCCCCACTATTCACCCCAGGACTTGCCTCGACTCCCAGGCACCCTGGCTTGCCCCCAGGGTGGGGCCACCAGGAGAGGCCCTTCCCTGATGGAGACTGACTGGTACAGCGAGAGCCTAGTTGGTGGCGTAGGGTCTGCAGCATGGGGGCAGATGTCATTGTGTGCATTCGGATCACTATTTTCCTCGGTTTCTCCCTGGAAGCATGGCTGCAGTGACATAATGGCATGCACACCGATGTCTGACACGCCTCCCAGTCTTAATCAGTCCTGGCTGTCTGACCCCTGGCCTCTGCACGGGGTCAGTCAAGCACCTGTGGCTTTCCTCCCCTTCCCCAGAGGAGGAGAGTGGTCTGTGGGTGAACATTTTGACAATAACATTACCAGAAGTGGCACTAAATGACCTGAACAAAAAACACATGTTAGCAATGAAATGATATTAGAGATTCAGAAAGAACTGACTGGAGTTACTCGTAGAGTTACTGAATGTTTTGCCACATGTGCCAGGAGAATTCCACCCGCTGAAGTGGCATGCAAGGACAAGAAGGCGTCCTCTTCAGTTATAAGCTCAGATGCCGAGGCAGCAAATGCTGATAAAAGTGGTGGTGATAGTGGGGACTGAGAATGTGATAGCCCAGGCTATGTCCCACCTAATGATGACGGCTCTTCTGGTTCTTCTGAATCCTGTGGCAATGAGGCCAGTACTAGTTTCAAAGAGTGGGTAGGAGAGGATGCCTCTGTAGGGCATGAGAGGCAAGTACAGGAAAAAAAATCATATGCTAAACACAAGACTAAGAAGATGAGCATGAATGAGAAAAATTCATGTGAACAAGGAAATGGCAGTACAGGTTTCCTCCGGGTCCCTTGGCTGTACAAGAAACAGTGCCAGGCGCCGTAGTACAAAGCACAAAGGGTAAATCTTTAGTGTGGAATTTATTTTATATTGACCCTGCAAACAACTTTTGAGCTTTATGCAGTCTGTGCAAAAAAGAGTGTCAGTCGTGGTGGCAATGCAGGACATTATGAAACATCAGTAAAGCTATGACATGCAAAGGCAAAACACCCAACTGAGTGGGGCAGGGCAAGGGACAGTGTGGTTGGCATGGGTGGAAGTGGAAGTGGTGGTGGTGGTGGTGACAACCATAGTGGCAATGAACTGGAAGCAGGAAGTGACATTGAATCACGTGATGTCTCCTTGTAGTCTTCCCAAACATAGATTGGTTTCTTCTGATTACGTCAAGTACTGCAAAATCCCACAGTAGTACTTCACGTGAAAAAGATGTGAAAAGTACAGTCCCCCCCAAATTAAAAATAGATCATCATTTTTGTCAACTAACATTAAAAGAAAGTGTTGCAAAGACAGAAATGTACCCGCAAGCGTCCAGTATGCCAGCTGTTACATAGAGCCATTTCAGAGCTGTTGGCTGATTGTCAGCTCCCTTTTTTTTGCCCAGAAAGGTTTCCTCAAGTTCATGAACCGGACTGAACCATGGTACACCATTCCCTGTTGAACATATTTCTCAAACAAGGCTGTTCCACAGTTGTATAACTTAGTGTGTAGTGCGGTCACTAAACAGTTGAAATTCTCTGAGGTGAAGCAGGTGCACATAACCACGGATATAAGGACCAGCAACCAAACAATTGACTACATGACTGTTACAGCTCATTGAGCAAGTGTTCAGTCAGAAAGTAATAATTCCTGCTCTACCGTAAGTAGTAGGAAGCAAGCTGTATTATGTATCACCACTTTAGAGGAAAACCACAGTGCTGTGAATATTTTGCAGGAGGTGTAAAACCAATTCCAGAAATGGCTTGTTCCGAATACCTTATCTCCAGGGTTCATAGTATCAGGTAATGGTGCCAGCATAGTTAAGGCTGGTAGAGATGACAACTGCCAACACATACTTTGTTTTGCACATTGTTTAAATCTTCCCATCCGTGGTTTCTTAAAGAGACCCACCAGCATACAACTAGAAGCCCCTGCACCACATAAATAGGTGCCTTACCGCCAAAGGATCACGATATGATGGAAATCCCCAAAAAGTGTTATTCTCATAAAAAAGTTATATCCGTCAACTGTAATTGTACACGGGTCCCAAGGACTTTGTTTTTACTGCCAGCCACGTTCCGCCCTGCGCTCACAGATGTGATGCGAGATGCCGGTGAGGAGGTGTGGAGTGCTTCATTATACTCAATGGGTGGATCATTTTCGAAAATCTGTTTTTAGTAAAATAATGGCCCCGCGCCGACCGTGAAACATGGGCACCGATTGACTAACAAGGGCCTTGTTAGTCGATTGGTGCTCACATTTCATTGCCAGTTGGCCATTATATTACTAATTACTTCATGTTGGAAAGGCTTCTTGAACAGAAGAAAACTGGTACATGACTACACCATGCAGAATCAAATAGGTAAAGTAGACATCATGTTCAGTTCCAGCAGCTGGACTCTACTGGAATCTTTAGTCACCTTAATTGGAGCCATTTGAAGCTGCCACACGTGATGTCAGTGCGGACAATGCCACTCTGAGTCAAATTATTCCTCAAATCAGATTTCTTCACATTTTCCTTGATGACATAAAGAAGGACTTTCAGTCAAAAGACGACACCACTGCTGTTATGCTGGCAGATGACTTGAGTCTCAGACTGTTGACTGATCAGAGAATAAATGCCATGTTTAAGAATGACACCTATGTGTTGGCTACATTACTAGTTCCCCGCTTCAAGTGGAACATTGAAGCCATCCTTCCTGCAGGGGAAGACATTGAATATTGGAAATATCTTCTGCTAACCAAATGTGGCATTGCCCTACAAACACCATTAACTGATGTACAGCAGTCAAACCCTGCAGAACCATCACAGTGCACCTCTGGCACACATCTGTCAGTTCTTCACAGTCAGCAGTGTCATCAGCAAGGGAAAGGACATCTACAGCTACTTCTCGGGCATCCTGTGTTCAGGGTCAGAAAGGCAAATCACTTCTGAGTTGCCTAAAACAACATGGACTGGTATCCTGTAAAGAAAGTGCAGCAGGTTCATCTGCAAGACTGGTAACCGTCTCATGCAGCACAGTGATCCTGGAGTACTTTGTAGACCATACTGTGACTGATCTCGAGGAAGAACCATTACTGTACTGGAAACAAAAGAGAACAACATGGCCAGATCTAGCAAATCTTGCAATAATGCACCTCAGTTATCCACCTTCAAGCATATATTCAGAATGCATATTTGGTGCCGCTGGAGATCCATTACTGTATTGGAAACAAAAGAGAACAATATGGCCAAATCTAGCAGAGCTTGCAATAATGTACCTCAGTTGTCCACCTTCAAGCGTATATTCAAAATGCATATTTAGTGTAGCTGGGGGACTAGTCACTGACCACAGAACACTGCTAATGTGGAACGGATTACATTTCTCAAAATGAATGCTGACAATTTACCAGTTGTCACAAACCTTATGTGAGTCTGACCCTGAACATGAACAACAGCCTGCAAACAGTCATACTGGATATGATGACTAGGTCTTGTACGAAATGAATGCAGCCATCACCACTGCCACCATGCCAGCCACATGTGCCACACTAGTACTACTTTTAATTTTTTTTTGTCAGTCATCAGTTTATATTATGTATGTTTGATTGATGCCCACAATGTGTATAGTTTTTTAAAACAGCAGCAGGCTCAATCACAGCAGCTGTGACTCACCGCTGTGCTGCCTCCCTGGCTTGACCCCAGGGCCGGATATGCCTTCAGCTCCTTTGGCATTTCTTCCCCACAGACATCTGGCCACCCATGGGAAAGGTGAACACTAGCAGTATCGCTGGCGTAAGGTGGCTCAGCTCCAGTGGTGGACGTGGTGTGCAGGCAGGGGCTTCACCCTCCCAGTCCTGCACCTCCATTTTTCCTGATTTTCTTTCCCACCCACCCTCTAGGAGGGCACAATGGGATTGGCCGCTGACAACACCCAACACAGCCAATCCATGGGCTTATTCCAAGAGTCCCTCCTCATGAGTCACAAAGTCCCTGCACCACCACCTGTGGTCACCCAGGTGGTGGTAAAGCAGTGGGACGTGACTCCCTCCCCCAAGAAGGAGAACGCTCAATCTTCCTCCCTCCAGCCACCTCCTCCCCCAGCCATTCAGGGTCTTCATTGATGATATCACAATGCACTCACCATGGCTAGGTTTCCAGAAACTTGTACCACTCTCAAATGCCAAGAGTGATTGTCATTTGCACTTCCAGGTTTGAGCATTCCTCAGGGGTCTCCTGTGCCACTGGCCCGAGTCTTACAGTCAGCCAGTTGGTGGGTGTCTACCACTGCTGAGCATGCAGGAGTACCCCTGACACCCATGCTTTGGGTGTTCCAGCTGGCCCCTTGCTTGCACCTTTGAGGGTGCCAGCCCACCCAGGGCATCTGAAGCTTCAATGCTCCTTGCCAGATTACTGGCATTTTACTTCTTCTGACTGACCTCCTTAAGAAACCTAATACCTTTAAGAACTGAACTGGCACCACAAAGGCACCCTATCTATAAAGTTTTTTATTTATTTATTTCAGTCTTGGAATTAATACCTTTGAACCAAAGGCTCTCTTACATAGGCTCCACATCATGTCAAAGGACAAAACAAACAGTATAGTGAGAAAATACATAGTGATCCTAGGAGTAAAGGTAACAATAAAATAAGCACATATGGATTTAAGTTACAAGAACAGGTATTTTGCAGACATACAGGAGCTAGGAATAAGCTTAACTAACGAGGAAGGGCATTAGGGTTAAGATCTGGCTACAGGAGGAAAAAGATGCAGCCAAGTGGCATTGTCAGAGACAAAATGAGGGAAAGACAACAACTAGGGACATGGTCTTACAGGATAGATAGAAGCTAAGGGCTAGGGCCCAACATTGTTCCAGAGTAGGGATACAGCCAAAGGCATTGTCTGAGTGAGATGGGGAATATCAGCAGACAAGCGTGGGGCCTGTGTCATTCAGTTTAAAACGCTATTATGCCCCGGCTAAGAACCTACTAGTAAATCCATACTTGCAGAAATAAATTTTTTCGGTGCCCGTTTGGAAGGAAGGGATCGTATTTTTGCTCTGAGGAGCCCCTCAGCACAGATCCCTTCCACTTCCTTGTAGCTCTGAAAAGTGAACTCCGCCGCCAATTCGCCGCTGCGCTACCATGTTTTGTGACATCAGTATATGAGGATCGCAGGGGCATGCGTCTATAGATATGAATGGAGGCTGCAAATTTTGGTACTTTAAATGACCATTCAGAATTATTGATGGCCACGGCTTAACTAACAAGATCCTTGTTAGTTAAGCAGTGGTCATCATTTATTCTGAATGGTCATTTAAAGTACCAAAATTTAACTTTAAAAAGCAGCCCCCATTCATATCTATAGGCACGTGCCCCCACGCTCCTCATATACTGATGTCATAAAATGTGGTAGCGCGAGGGCGAAGCGCACTCTGCAGAGCTACAAGGAAGTGGAAGGGATCCACGCTGCAGGGCTCCTCGGAGCAAAAATACGATCCCTTCCCTTCCTAAACCGGGGCACTGAAAAAATTAATTTCTACATGATTTGGATTTGTGGGCAGGTAAGGGTTCTTTGTGCTTCTCGGAGGGGAGGAATGTAAAGAGCAAGATAGTTGCTCTTTAAGAGTGCACTCCAGTATGGCAGTCAGTGCAGGAACTGATGATGCCCTCTATGGAGCAGTAAGCTTAGTTCAATGCTGCGATTGGTTAATGGGGACCTCAGGAAGGCAGATAAGTTATACGGTAGTAGCAAGGGTAGGATGGTAGGGTGGAGTAGGATGTGGGCAAAGGAAAGGAAACAGGCCCAAGTTGTTTTATGAGTAGCAGTCACAGGGAGTCAGTATTGCGCAGTGGTTTAAGGCTCTGAGCTGCAAATCTGGTGACATCCAGCAGACCAGACCTGGGTTTGAATCCCACAGCTTCCACTTGCATACTGTGTGACCCTGAGCAAGTCAGTTAACTTCCCTGTGCTCCCAGGTCGCTCCTGTAAAAAACCTTTCAGCCTAGTGTGCTACTCCTGGTTAAATGACTAAATAAATAAAACAGTCACAGGAGACATTGGCAACTAGTGCTTGGTAAAGTTTTTGTTTTGAAGGAGCCCAGTGTTTGGTCTTTGGTAACATCATGGTGGGGTGAATTATACCACAGTGGTGCTCTGTATGCAAATGAGTGTTGCCCTTGGGTGGTACTGCAGTGAGGCACTATGAACGCATGGTTCAAGGTGCGTCTAGTATGCTGGGTGTGGTTTGGCGACCTAAATATTGACTTACACCAAGAGGCAAGAGACCGAGGGAGGCCTTTTTTGCTATTAGGAATGACTGACAGGATAGTCTGCCTTTGAGCTGAAGCCAGTTTGCTTGCTCATATAAGTTGCATGTGAGTGTCACGCAGGTGGCCCCAGTCAGAAGATAGCAGGCCCTGTTAAGGGCAGTGGTGACACGGTGCAGGGCAGTGTCAGAGGCGCATCCATAGATCACAAGCCCATAATCGATTACTGAGACTACTGAGCTATGCATAACAAGCTTAAGGGCTTCCAGGGTAAGGCAGTGTCTGTGGTTGTATTGTAGCCTGATATGGGTATTCACTGTTTTGGTAACATTGTCAGTATGGCTGGAGATTGACGGAGTGCTGTCAATTGTCACTCCTAAATACTTAAAAATCGAGTCTGTTCCAGGATAATGCCTGAGCTAGTTCTGATTTCCAGCTGGTGGGAGTGGAACCTGTTTTGTGCACTGTGAAACATTGTTTTTGTTTCTGTGTAGTTAAGGACTAGCTTCTGTGAGTGGGACCAGACCTCAGCATAGGTAAAGCTAGTCTGCAATTGACTAGTCAGGAGTGTGGGATCAGTATTACTTGAGTAAAGAACCGCGTTGTCTGCGTAGAGTAGGATCTGACCATGACAGTAGGCTGGGAGCTGATTCAGGAATAGGGTGAAAAGTAGTGGGCCCAGGATAGACTCTTGTGGGACACTGGAACTAACCGGTAGTTTTCTGAGAGTGTATCACCAATCCTGACTTGTTGAGTGCGTCCGCTGAGGTAGCTGTTGAACCAGTTGGTGGTGTCCATGGATAAACCTAGATCAGATAATTGTTCGATAAATAGAGAGTGATTGATTTACAGTATCAAATGCCTTGGAAAGGTCAATGAATGCTGCTCCAACTAATTGACCTTGATCCAAGGCATGACGTATATAGTTTGAAAATACGAGCAGGGCAGTAGTAATGCTATGCCCTTTGCATAACCTGTGTTGCTGACTACAGTGAAGATTATATTTCTCCACATATTCTACCAATTGATCGGACATGATTCACTCTAACACTTTGGAAAGTGGTGGAAGGATGGATATCGGCCTGTAGTTCCGGTGCAACGCCCTGTCCCCAGACTTGTGTACTGGCGTAACTAAGGCAGCTTTCCATTTTTGTGGGAATTAGGAGAGCATGAGGGAGCGGTTAAGGATCTTTGTCAAGGGGGACAGTACCTCATCAGTGGTGAGGGCGTGGAGCTTTAGATCAAGTGAATCCCCACTTAGCCTAGTTTTCCCAAGTACTTTGAGAATGTATTTATTTTGCTTCTTCTTTGCTCACCACTTTAAAGTGTTATGGTGGGTGTGACCTCTTATTTTCTGCTGACTGCGAATTGCAGGAAGAGGAGGTGGGGTCGAAGAAGTTAGGGGGTAGGACATGACTGAGATCTGAGATATACTACGTATGTAGCTCCTCCTACAACAGCTACACCCTCAAAACATTGTGCTAAGGTATGTTTTCCTTGCTGGCCACCTATGGTAACGATCACCATCCCCTAGTGTAAGTAGAGAGGGAGGTGTTAAACTGCTGATTTGAGTCCCTCTTTAAAAAGGTTCTAATAGGAGCCCCCGAATGGCTCAGCTGCACTTCCTTGCTGACATCTCGGGTTCTAAAGCCCACTTTGAGAGCAAGGATTAGTGTGGTCAGGATTAGAGAGTGCTGTTGAGTGTAGCACAAGCCAGCCTGGGAAGGGAGATGCCCAGGCTCGTGCATAGCAGCAGCTCCTCATGGTAAACAGGGAAGCCTGCTGCCTCATGAGGGGTGGTGTCAGCTTGTGGCATGCTGCTATGTCTGAGGCCATTGGGGTATGACCTAGTGCCAGGGGAGTTGGAAGGAACTTGAAAAGGGGAAAAAAAGGAATGTTTCACAAGATGTCAAAATGACAAGTCACCAGTTCCCTTGTGCCCTGCTCTCTGCAGATTCCCACTGGCTGGATAGTGAGGGTATGGGTCTGAAAAGACAGAAGCAGGTGAAGGCTCAAGGGCCAAACAGCTAAACTGATTTAAAAAAAGGTTCTAATAAAAAAGTGTCTATGGCTGTGTCTAGGATGTTTCTGAAGGCATAAAGGTGCTTTTTGCACATATGCAATCAGTACTTGAGGCAGTGCTTTGCAAAGCACTTTGATACACAGTGTGCATACAAAGAGACTATATGAACCCAACTACTAGCCTGTTCTGTCCCGTAATGCATAGGTATAAAGAGTAGCTGACACCTTGAGGACAATGTGAAGAAGTAGATTTAAAATATGGGATATTACTTGAATAGTTTCACTAAATTTCCCTTTTTATTTTGTATCGAGGCTGCTTTAAATGAAAACTAGTTTCCTTGGGCTTAAGAGTTAATCTGTTCTTGCTGTTTAGTGCATGCCTGAAGTCCTAATCCTTTCTCAGTGACATAACAACCTGCTAAACAAGCTGAAGATCTTGACTTCAGGTAAGAAATTAGCAGCCGCAGCAGAGGAAGTCTGAGGGACAAAAGTCCAGTTTAAAGGCAAATACTGTTATTAGGAAAGAACATGGAGAGAGGAATACAGCAAACATATGAAGAATAAACTGACTGGCACCTAAATATTATGTTTTCAACAGTTTTCCAAAGGTCTCAGCTGCTTTCAGAACCTTGTTAATCTGTGAGCTTTGCCTCCACGACAAGGTCCTTTATTTAGTGTTTATTCAGCCTTCTTAGCCTGTGATCTTTTTATCCATGTCAGATACTGGTTTGATGCGTCTCCTGGATCTGCTTGGTTGTTGCATGTCAGCATGACCTTTTTAAATATTTTGAAGTCTCGTTATCACCTTGCATATGCATGGGAATTTTAAATGGAAGTGCTGTGTTATCCTGTACTCGCTTATTCTTCTAGGAAGCGTGAGAACCTGTTCTGCTCCTAATGTAAACCCAAGAGGTTCAGTGTCAGTGGCTCAGTAGGTAGCAAAATCGCCTCTGAGGCCGGGAGATCAGAGGGCTGTGGGTTCAGTTCCCATATCTGGCACTTGGGTTAATATCCCAATACTGACACTGTAGTGCAGCATGAGAGGGGTGCTGCACTTCTGAGGTGCCATCTTTCCGATTAGATGTTAAACCAAGGTCCCATCTGCCTGGATTGGTGGTAGTTCAGGTGGATGCTAAAGATCCCATGGCACTTATCAAAAAGAGTAGAGGAGTATTTTATTGAAACACAAAACAAGCCTAACAGTGTACAATAGAGTAGTGAAAAATTCTGCTTTAGTGTAAACAAACCCAAATTCCCAATAACTCAGCCCACGCCAATTCCAGAATCACCAACCCACTAGAACATAAAAAAGGGAGGGGAAAAAATACACAAATAAGACCCAAACCACAATAATAAGCAAAAAAAAAAAACAACAAACAATATATATCCTACACAGGAGCTCTTTTTACTTTGGAGGATCACTTGAATTTAATAAAGGCAGAGAACCCTTTCCACCATTTAAAAGCGTTTGATCTTGGGTTATGATATATTTCATAATCATAAATGTCCTGCAATTCTTCTTCAACAAAAACTCTAAAATTCTCATACAAAACCAGATGTTGTTGTAGAATCCACTTACAGCTTGCATTCCAGAGATAAAATTTAAGCACTGCAAAAGACGCATGTAATGTGCCAGTGTCAAAGCATTGCAAAGTGGAGGGGTGTACGCCCAAAGCTAAAGACTCGCAAGAGACAGTGGCCAGCCAATGTAATCCCCAAGATTGTGCTAAATAAATCCATAAGTTATTAAAGTATGGGCAAGAAATCAAAAAATGGGCGCTGTCTTCCACCACTGCAATACAGTCAAAAAAGGGACAATAGGGCCGGCCCGCCGTCGCAGCGGTAGGGTTACCGCTCATGGCGCCAGCGACCCGAAGTTCGGGAACGGACTCAGGGAACTGGAGGGTCGGACGGGAGGAGGATTGAGCGCCCGAGGCTGCCTCCTCCCTCCGGGTGGGTGGATGCGAGTCCCTGGGCCATGGTACCGCCACCTGGGTGACCACGGTGGTGGTGCAGCGAGGACTGCATGTAGCGGAGGGAGTGACGCCTGCCGGAGCCGGAGCATTAGTACGCTCAGGACATGCGCTACTCCTAGGCTCTTCTAGCGTGCAGACGCTCCACGGGATGGGGTGAAAAAGGAAAATACCCTCCAGTGCTCCCTGTAGACGGAGCTTCAGGCCCCAATCCCAGAGCCCCTGCCGCACGGATGATGGATTCCCGATGAAACTCAGTCGCTCGGGGCAGTGGAAGGGGCCCCTACTCGCCGCTCTGGGGTCAAACCAAGGCAGCGTGGGGATGACTGCACCATGCCAATAGATTATGGTGGATAAGGGTCAGAGAGACTCAAGGTGAGGAAGCACCAGGGTGAGAAGGGGGCGTAAAAAGAAAGTATAAAAAAAAAAGGGACAATAGCGTTCTACTAAAGGTTTATGCTTATTATTCCCTCTAATTGCTAGTTTGCCATAAGCACACAACAATAACATTTCCCATATTTTCATTGGGATGCGTTGTTCATTTAGAAGGTGTAATACTTTCTCATGCTGTGCTTCAGGACAAAGTTTAAACACTGGGCGCTCCGGCACACGTAGACATTATATTCGAATAAAGTTGGGAACAGGACAATTTACAAATTGACTCTTTATCTAAGTTCCATTTCTTAAGTTTCTGAATCGAACTGGTAAAGGAAGGTGGAAAGGTGAAATATTTAGATTGTCGAGGGATGCAAGCAGACCAAACTTGAAGAAAATCTGCTAAATTATTCAGTAACCATTTAGTAGGTAGAGCAGTCGAGGGTTGTAGGGCCAGTTTAAAATTTTGTGAAAAAAAACAGGGAGTGAAAAAACACTATCGGGTCCACCATCCCCAACCCACTTTTTCTTTCTTTAAATAGGTGTAAAGCCTTTTAATGGGGTTTAATTGACTACCCCAAAGAAGTTGAAAAAATAGACTATAAAGTTTGGTTTCTGCAATGGGGTAGGGGCCATATCATACCTGTATACAGGAGTCCAGGAATGAGAAATTTCTTGATAACTGCCACTCGCTTTAATTTCGATAACCTCCACCCTTTCCATTTATTCACCTTGTACTCACAAGCCAAAAGGGATACTTCCTAATTATAAATCCCTAAATTTTTTACTGGGGAAGTGACCATTTTAATAGTCTAGACAGGAATCTCTGTACGTTGTTCCAAACCTAGTCCAAAACCTACACATTTATTAAAATTCAGTTTGGCACCAGACACCGTTGAATAGGTATGAAGTTCTGAGAGCATGAGTGAAATATGATCCCTGGTCTCTGCCAGTAAACAAATTATCATCTGCATAAGCTAGAATTTGTATCTCATCATGTGGTTGAGATCCATGAACACCCTGAACCAGAATATTCATCGAAATATATTGAAGCAAGGGGTCTAGAGAAAAAACATACAGGAGGAGGCTTAAGGGGCAGCCCTGTCTGACACTTTCAGTAAGAAAAATAGCCTCCCTAGCTTTACCTAGTACAATGGGACTAATGGAACCATATATAATATAATATCCTTAACCACTGAACAAATTCCCCGGGACGCCATAGTGACAGAGTGTGAAACAAAAATTCATGGTGCACTCTATCAAAAGCTTTACTGAGGTTAACCAAAATCAAAAATCCAGAATGGCTGTGTGTGTTATAAAAATTCACTACTTCCATAATTATGATAAGGGCCTGTTGAATTTTTCGGCCAGGTAGCCCGCAAAATTGGGCATAATGTAATTTGGTGGCAGCATACTTTTTTAAACAGATATTAAGAATACTGGATAATAATTTAAAATTCCCATTTAACAGCATAATAGGCCTCCAATTACTAATTTCTTTCCTATCCCCTGATTTATAAGGAAATATTACCAATCCTGTAGTAAACCAAACAGGTATAAACTCTTGTGTCAATAAAAAATTAAACACCATAGCTAACCATAAAGCTAGCTCAGTTGAAAAGGTACGATAGGGCTCATGAGGTAGTCCATCTGATCCAGGTGATGAACCCAGTTTTGACAATGTAATGGCCTGTCAAACTTCTTCAATTGTTACTAACCCAACTGGAGAAGATGCTCTCTGAGCATCAGGTATCATCTTAATATAGGACAAATATTGTAATATTTGTGTAAGATGTGGTTGTTATAAATTTTGAAAGGATTTAAGGTGGTCTATGGCAATTTCGTATAATTCCCACGGGTCAGATGTCACATTCCCAAGTGTATTGCGTAATTCCTGAAACGTGGCAGCAACCCTTTTATTCCTACACATTTCAAAAGGGTCTAAATTTTGGGACTTCTGTGTCCCATACAATAAATTGGCTGCAATAGATCGTGTTCTGTCATACTGAATTTTATAATTCCAGCTTCAAATTTAATTTTGATCCATAACATTATTCCCAACCATACGCTAGAGTCATCAAATCTTTGCAAGCGGCTGTAATTTTAAATATTGAAAAAGGAGTTTTGTGTTTCATGTTTCCGAATTTTGAAAATATTTTACCAAATCAGATTTGTGTCTCACCACCAATCCCCAAATTCTCATATAATTCTAAAACAGAAATTCTAGCCGCCAAAAGACCTCTAATGGCCTGTTGGACCTCGGGGTTTTTGAGTACTGAGGAATTTAACTTCCATCTATTGTTTTTATATTGTGGGGTAGAGGAATCTGAAAAAGACCCATATAAAAGTAAATGATCTGAAAACTCTAAACATGTAGAGGTCATAGTAATATGCAGGGATTTATTTAACTCTAAAAATTGATTAGCGTTTTGCTCATAAAAGTTCTAAAACATTGTGAAAATGCATAGCACTTGCCTCACTGTGTTTAACAAACATAACACTTCTAGAAAACCTACATAAATGCTTTCTGTACAGTTAGTATTGCCCCAAGAAAAAAAGTGCTAATCAATTATTTAAAACCCCGATATGTTTATGGTGTTTGATAGTGAAAATATAATCAACAGTAGATGTCTGCTTCCCTCTCTGAAATGTGAATGAGGAACCTGTTGATTTAAATTCAGCACAGTTAATTAGACCAGCATTGGAGATATATTTAAACAACATATGAGAATCACAGTATACTTTTTTATCCTTCGAACAAGCAGAATTGGCGAATAAGGGGCAAGTAAAATCACCAGCAACATACAGAATCCTAGTGGTAACTAAAAAAGGCTGTACATTTTCTAGCAGTTTCACCCTATCAGCCTTTGTTTGGGGGCCATAAACATTAATCAGTCTGCTCGGCTGAGAGAACCAAATACCGTCTAAAATCGGTGCTCTCCCTGGGACAAGATCCACTAGTTTTGTTAATGTGAAATCATAACCTGAAAAAAATATGCCAACCCCATCTGCCCTATCTAACCCAAAAGACCAGAAGGACGAACCCCACTACCACTCAGAAGAAAACAACTGGGCCTGATTGACTGACCACATCCATGTTTCGTGAATAAAGCAGACATCTAAAGCAAAGTCATGCAGGGTTTGAAATGCAAGTAATCTCCTTTTATGATTTAAAATGCTGCAGACGTTTAAAGAGGCTACAGAATGCATTTAGAGGGTCATGACAGAAGGCCTTTATTTTTTCCTCTTTTTCTTCTTCCCTGAATATTGATATTCAACCATTTTAAAGGAGTCCGATGACCCTGGGATTGACTCAGAGTCTGTAACATCAACCTCCATACCCCCCCATTTTTGAGAGTTTAGATCTGAAAAGGGGTTTTCTGAGGTAAAGTTCAAAGTTCCAGTCGTGGAGGAGCTACTCTGAGTAAATCTTCTTCTTGATGTTGGGGGTGGGGGTCCTAGCTGCTGGAATTGTAGATCTGCATCCTCCCGTGCTGCCTCTGAATAACTAACTGGAGTTAATAAATCTAGTTGTAAACCCTTCTCATGCCCAGAGAGCTCCGTGGAGGCTTCCAGTGAAGTGACAGAAGAAAGTTCCAACAAATTTGTACCAGGGTGGGTCAAGACTGTTACTATGTAAACCTTCTATGGGTTTTATCACTATAGGGGGATCGTCTGGACGAGCATCCTCCTGGCAAGCAGGTTCCGGGGGTCTTCATCCTGAGGTTCCTGCTGTGGTCCTTCAGATTTTGTACTAGGGGCTGAAGGTCTTGTAGCTTGCTGGGCCTTATGGATAAGATCTTCAGGGTCCAATTTATCAGTTTTATTTTTTGAGGCCCAGGGCCATTCATGGAAAAGATGACCAGACAGTTTGCATAGGGAGCATTTTGTGTGGTTAATACACTGCCTGCACATATGGCCCACTTCCCCACAAATCTCACAGCGTGGTTTGTCACAGACATATGACAAATGGGTCCTAGAGCCACATTTATAGCAAGCTCTAGGTTGCCCAGCATAGAAACATACCCCCCCCCGTCTCTCCCAAGAAAAAAACAATTAGGAATATGTACAATCCCATTATCATCCTGTGTTAGTTTAACTTAGTATTTTCAGCCACCCGTCCAGAATTCTTCAGCATCTAGAATGGCTTCAGGGATAGATAGTACTGTGCAACACTGTTTTAACCATTGTGTAATATCAACATGAACTCCTTCATTGCAAAACATAATTGTTGCATACTTTACCAAAGGTTTGGTAAGAGGGATTACCAGAAAGGGGGTCCAGAGCGGTGAAAACTTGATCTGATTATAACGTGCCCAGAAGAATTCTAGAAAGTGAGGGGATCTGAAGCTAACGTCAAAATTGTCCTCATCAGAAATGTTAATAAAAGCAAAGACTTCAGCAGGAGTGAACTTCAATGATCCTTTCAATAGCTGTTTCCCCCACATAGTATCTGTCCGGCCTCCCCTCTAGCCCCCCTTTATGCCTAATGTGAACCGCATTCCTTCATGGTGCTGTTTCGGTTGGTTGAAAGAAATCTGAATATTTCTTCCTATCTTCGTGTCCCTTGTCTGTACGTTGGGATTCAGTTTGCTCTTCCCTGTGAGGGTTATGTGACTGTGTGGGCCCTTGTTGATTTTTTTTGGGGCTGACTTCCAACTGCAGGACCCTTGTTGGTTTGTTTAGCAGCAGGGGCACCCCCCTGGTCCAGTGGTTTCCATTCTGGACTGCCTCGCGACAGCGGGGGGGGAGAGCCCAATCAGGATCTGGGTGCCACCGACCATTAGGCCCTTGTTTCCAACCCACCTTTCCTAAGGCTTTCCCCTGGGGTCCAGTCCTTATCGGTATCAGGGTTCACCTCAGGTGAAAAGGCAGTATCATGCTTGTGAGCCCCAAGTCCATGTGTAAGCAAGGGATTGATATCCACATTGTCCTTCCCATCTCCAGTTACCAGGGTAGACAAAGCCGTTTGTGTGGAAGCTAAAGAAGAAGCTGAGGACACTTCATCATCCTCTTGTCCATTAATGCCTGTGGGGGTTACTCCCTCCACTACCCTATTATCTACTGACTATTCCTTTTATCAGTTGTAGATGCTATTACAGAACTTGTGGCAGAAATAGCAGGGGCTCGAAAATTGGTGGGTAGCAAAATCTCAGACTGTCCCATAGGACCTGGCTGTACTGTAGGCCCAAAACCAGTGAAAACAGTTTCAGATACATTTTTAGCTGAAATAGGATTAACTTCCCCCCCTTTGAAAAAAAAAAAAAGTAGCAATGTTCTGATCATACCGAGATGTTTGATACTGAGTACCTGTTGGAGATGCTGCTGTTGCACTCGGGTTAGACAAATCACCCACTCCAGTAGAACACTGAAGGTTTGGAAGTCCTGCATCTGACTCAGTTTGTAATATTTCCAAGGCGGCTTTCAAATCAGCCTTTTTCTTATTGATCTGGCGAACTTTATTTCCCAGATGGTTTTTCGGCACTTGTGCCCGCGATAAAGCATCTGGCACCATAGACTTCTTATCCAAATCTAAATCCAAGGCAATTTTCACATCACTTGTCACAATGGTCAAAACTAATCCAGTTTCTTGGTCACCAGCAAAGTCAAACCCAGTGAAAGATCCATTTGCATCTTGAAGTATATCTTCAGCCTCTAGAGAAATAAGAGCAGAGGAGGAGGCCTTCTCCTCAGCTCTCTCTCCACATCAATCCTGATCTGTGATTCAGGAGTACTGGCTATCTGCTCACACTCTGCTCACAGGAAGTCAAGCCCCCTGCAGGCAGAGTAGGAGAATTTCCCCGGTGTCCTGGCCAAATTTTCCTCATTCACTAAAAATACCACCAACAGCTTAATCTGGTTCAATTTCAGTTGCCTACCATCTGTATCCCCCTCCTCCCCCCTTCAGTCGCCCCTGAAAAAGGGACTTCTAGGCCCAGTGGGCTTACCAATTCAACAAAAACAAAAAATGTTCTTGCATTTTTTTTTTTACTTTCTGTTTTTGTTCTGAGCACCTATCCATCTCTTGGCCCTCTCCCAAGTCCCCGCCACACTCAACTTCATCAACGTGCCTTCTCTAGGACTTAGCTCATTCCCCACGTTACTCCTCTGCGCCCCCAGTGGTATGGTCGTAGGCAGAGCCAGCTCCCTCAGGAATACTTTTCAGCCAGTCATACTGAAAGAGTGCCCAGGTCAGTGAGTGTAGAGTCTGTGGACACGGCAGGACTGCTGTGCAGCATGATTGCGGAATTTTATTTCCTGTCCCCCAAGAGGATGCCTCACGCTACAGTGTCATGGCATGTGTGCATCTGAACGTTGGAGGCATCCTCCCTTCCCTTACAGCCCCACTACACCTTCCCCAGTGGTTAGTCAGGGAGACAGCATAGCAGTGAGAATCTGACACCCTCCCTCACCAGGAAAGAAGTGTGCCCTGGAACACGACTCTCCTCTCCTGACAGGACCTCAGTGTCCTAGGCTTGTTCCAAACCCTGGGTTGCTGGCATCAGGAGCTGTAGCTTATCACTATGCAGATGGGCTGGCATGTTCATGCTTTTTCAGACCTGATAATTTTTATTCATTTGCACATTAATTTCTTGCAAATTAAGTGACAATTGCTAATTTGCATTTCAAAACACTAACACTGCTTTCCTTTAACAGAAGATTATTTTGGGGTCTAAATGCTAGAAAGTTTTCCTTGAACAAGTTCTGTTGAATCCCAGTTTCTTTTCTAATTGTTTAAACCCTATATGTAAATAGAAATTCAAGTTATTTTATATTTTTGGCTTCCAAAGGTCCCTACACTTGCTGCAGTATATTGAAGTGAACATGAAGGCTATTGATATTCACAGCACTTGGGGAGAGGGACAGACATTTTCTGTAGTTGTAGGCCAGTATGGACCCATTGAGGCTGTAATGGAGCCACAAAGGGGTATTAAATGTGCCACATATGGCATCACCAAGACGGCAGGGAGCAAAAATGTGTTTCATGTTTATCAAGGATATTGTTTTTGTTTTGTAGCAAGAAATATTTAAAAAAAATTAAAAAGGGCGGGACTAACAACATTTTCAACTGCTCTCTGGCCACTGGCATGTTCCCCAGCACCTGGAAGGACGCTATCATTAGACCCCCTTCATAAATCTGACCCCAAAAAATGACATCAGTGACTACAGACCCATTTATTTCCATGTACCACTCTCCAAAATTATTGAGAAAATTGTCCTCAACCAGACAACTAACTATCTCAATAAGTACAACATCCTTTCCAACTCCCACCATGGTTTTAGGGCCCACCATAACAGTGAGTCTGCTCTGGTTAACTTTACCCATGACATCTACCAGGCAGTTGACGAGGGTCTCTACACTTGTTTTTATTGACCTCACAAAAGCATTTGATCGTGTTGGTCACGACATCCTCCTCAGCACCCTCGCCCAGCTACATTTCTCAACTGGCGGCGGCAGCTGGGTTCGCAAAATACCTCAGTCACAGGATCCACAGAACCTTGCTCGAGGGATACGTCTTGGACCTCTGTCCCATTAAATATGGGGTTCTACAAGGCTTCATTCTTGGCCCCCTGCTATTCTCCCTTTTTGTGAACTCCCTCCCTTCCTAGCATCTGTACCTCTGCCAATCTCATACTGTATGCAGACGTCGCAGCCCTATACTGCAGTGAAAAAAAACCTCTATCCTCCGCCACCAGCTCCAGTCTGATTTTAGTAGACTCCACTCCTGGTTCTCTGTGCATGGCCTTGTCCTTAATGCCAAAAAAACTAAAACCATGGTCTTGTGTGGTATCAGGAAAACATCGCCTTCAGTTTCACCATAACCGTCAACAATGGCAACCATATCAAAAGAGTCCCCAAATTTAAATACCTCTGGATCTTCCTAGACTGCCACCTGACTTTTGAAAATCACATTAATCTCCTGATCAACAAATTGCACCAAAGACTCAGGATGCTTTACCGCATCAAGCAATTCCTCACCCCCGACTCTAGGGCCTGACTTGCCTGCAGTTTTCTATTTCCCATCCTTGACTATGGCTCCCTAGCTTAGTCCCCAACCCCCTCCAAAAATCTTGACAAACTGAGGTCCACTTACCACAGCATCCTCCAGTTTTTAACTGTTCTCCCCAGGACAACCCACTACTGCTCTCTTCTACAGTGCTACCAATTATCTCCCCTTGAGGACAAGTTCAACATCAAAACCTGCATTTTCCTCTTTAGATCCCTCATGGGTCTCCTCCCTGACAGTACCTCCTCCCTCTTCCCCAGGCTGACCCCCAATAACTACTTTGTGACCCCACTATTCCGACCTCCATCAGCCAGCGGTCTCGCCACAGGGCACAAGCCTTCAGTGCACTGCCACACGCCTACCTAGTGTCCTCCTACTGCTGTCCTCAAAGCACTTTAACAAGCCTCCTCAAAAAAAAAAACTTTTCTTGCATCTGCCCCTAACCTTACTCCTCCCTGTTTCTCCTATCTATCCTACTATCCCCCTGCACACTTCTCAGTAATGTTCCTTCTACAAATCTGTTTATTATACTGACTCTAAACTCTGTAAATTGCAATGTTACCACCACAGCTGCCTTGTACAGTTCTCCTGTTATAAATCAAGATCCAATTGTATTCAATATACCCTGCCTTCTTGGTTCCTTGTATATTTTTGCATCTGTGTATTGTATAGCAGCTATAATTTTTTTTGCTTGTTCGTTATATCTTATGTACACGTTATTCTGCTGCTCCCCTTTAATTTGTACTTTGCACTCCTTTTTACTGTTCTTTACACAGGACGCTTGTGAAAATTGACAGTTCTACGAGTGTGGATATGTTGTTCATCCACACTCTCTTTAAATCTGGCCAGAAGTCTTCAAGCTGGCTCCTCCCACCCACCCGGGTGGTAAATACCTCGGCTCCGCCCCATGACGCTAGATCTTCCTTTCCGCTGGAAGATTCAGGTTCTCTCATGTTACTTTAGCAATTCGCAGGCCCTGGATTCTCAACGTCGGTCTTCACCGCAAATTACCATGAAACTCTTCAGAGTTCATGATTCCGATCACAGCGCATCGGACATGAAGGACAAATCATCCCTCGGATTTCGCCAGTGTCCCTGCAGCCAGAAAATGTCGCGAACCGATCCCCACCTCTCGGGTGTCTATTTCCTAGGTGTTGGTCATGACACCACGTCCTGCACCTTCTGTTTGGTCTTCCATCCCAACGTTCTGGTCGACCGCAAGGCGTGCCTAAAATTGGGGAGACCGGAACTCAGAAACCTACCGGTGAAATCTAAGGAGGCAAGGTGGGTGGTTTCCATGGCCGTGGGATCCGCCGAGCAGTTAGAGCAGATGGCTGCTTTTGAGGAGGAAGCAGCTCAGGCTTCATCCAGTCATGGGTTTTTCGTTCCTCTAAACCTTGGCTCTACCTTTTCAGGCTCCTTTAGGGAGTTGTGCCAGTATCTCCCCACCAGAGGTGAGGCACCCTCGGGCTCGCACTCCTCCCGCCCTCAGAAGAGGGATAAGGACCCCAAGTCGTCTTCTTCTCGAAGGAGAAGCTCCTGGGACCGAGAGAGGTCCAAGTCCCAGGAACATGCAGTCTCAACTTCAGTTGAGATCTCTTCCTCGGCCGCCGGCTTCACGGACCTTCTGTCTGGCCAAAGCACCGAGACCGAGGAAACGGCTGAACCAGCCGAGATTACTCTCGACCCAATCAAGCCTTTGTTGCCGACTCCTTAGAAAGGGCACCTGTCTTTTCCTTTCCTGACAAGGAGACACTGCCCTTGGGTGTCCCAATCGAGGAAAAGGTAGCGGAACCTCAGTTTTCACCAACTTCGGTGTCTCCTGATCAAACGAACTGACCCTGTCTGTCTCGATCGAGGACCAGAACCCCTTCGGTTGGCTGAAAAAGGGCCATAAACATTCAAAGAAGAGGCGCTGCCACCTGTCCTCATCCTCCTCCTCGGACGAGGAGAGGCTTCAGAAATTCTGTTGACGCTATGAGGACTTGATGTGGAACAGCAGATTCTGATTGGGCAGAAGCCGGCCCTGCTGGCTGCCCCGGCCATTACTTGGCTTCCGCTTCCTAAGCCAATGCCGACCCCTTCGGAACCGAAGGCCTAGGTTCCACCTCCCATGGGGCCAGCGCGTATCCCAGCTTGGCCTACTCCAGTTACTCCACCAATTTTGGTGGAGCCACCACCTTAGCAGCCTCAGGGAGGGGCTCCCTTGAAGGAGGGCTGTAGAGACACTGGGCTCCCCCGATGTCTGTCCATTATGGTCACCCCCGACCACCCCTGGTGGATTGAAGGGGACCTAGGCGATAGGCCATTGTACCCTGACTCTTCGGACTCTGATGGCATGGGGTTACACTCTCATCCAGGAGATGATGAATCATCCGTGGCTGGATTAGAGGAAGGCCCTTCCTCTTTCCAGGGCATTCTCTGCCTGATCTCTGAGTCCACCAGAATGCCCCTGTAGCCCATCCAGAAAAAGGTGGAGTACCCCTTCACGGATATCCTCAAAAGGGGGGATACCCTGATGGAGGCCTTTCCAGTGGCCGAGGCCATCACTGGCCCGGCCCTTGAGCTTTGGCAGTACCCTGCTTCCTGCCCAGCTCCATCTGCCCGCATGGCCTGCAAGTACACGGTACCCATGGGGTCCCTGGCGGGGTTCACAGAGCATCCTTCAGCCGAGAGCCTGGTGACTGCTTCTGTGTTTAGACATACTGGTAGCTCGGCCAACACAGACCAACCTCTGGACAAGGAGTCCAAAAATATGAAACACTCTACCCGCAAGATCTATGTGGCCTCTTCCTTAGGCCTTTGTCAGACCAGTTTGGTTGTCATTATGGCACGCTTCTCTCGTGCCCTCCTCGGGTCATTAGATGAAGTCTTCCCTCATCTCCTGGTGGATATGCAGTCCACAGTGAAGCAAGTCCAGGATCAGGGCCATGCTGTTGCAAAACAGCAGCTCCAGATGACTCTGGACATTGGAGATTCCTGTGCCCACTCTTTGGCAGCCGCAGTGGCCACTCGCCGCAGGGTTTGGCTGAGGCTATCCTCCTTTCCAGTGGATACCCAGCACAAGTTAGCTGATATGCCCTTCCTAGGCACCGACCTCTTCGGTCCTGGAGTGGCTGGTCACCTTCAGCGCATAGAGCAGTCCAGTGCCACCTTGGGTGCTACCTCTGTGAAGGGTTCTTCAGGCAAGAACCAGCAGAAATGTAAGAAGAAGCCTTTTTGGCACTCTTCCCCTGTGGTTAGGCAGCCCTCCTATCAAGGAGGACAGCAGCAACAGCAGGCTTAAGCTTGGTACCCCAGGCCCAGGCAGGGTCCTCAACAGCCCCAAAAAAGAAGGCCGCGGTGCCAGTCCAGGAGTCTCCTCCTCCTCTAAGCCTGCTCAGTGATGGATCGGGGGTTTCCACCCCTACACCCATCATGCCCGCTCTGGGTCGTCTCACGGGGGGCCGGCTCCACCACTTTCTTTCTGCCTGGTTCGATATCACCTCGGATAGGTGGGTTCTAGAAGTGGTCAGCCAAGGACTGCCTCTGGAATTCGAGCAGTACCCTCCCAGCCGAGCCCGCGCCCCTCGGGAGGAAAGGATCCCAGCTTACACTCAGTCAGCTCTTCAAGACGACAAAGCTCAGCTCCTCCACAAGGAGGTGGTAGCTCCAGTGCCGGATCCTCCTGCAGACCCAGGTTTCGTGTTCAGGTACTTCCTGATGCCCAAGCAGAGGAGGGGGGTTGGTGCCCCATCCTAGATCTCCACGACCTGAATCAGTATCTCAGGTCTCGCACCTTCTGGATGGTAACTCTGAACCAGATCATACCATCCCTGGAGCGAAACATGTGGTTCTGTTCACTGGATCTACAGGACACGTTCTTTCACGTCCCAATCCGTCCGTCCCATCAGCAGTTCCTCTGCTTCAGGGTCGAGGGGACCCTGTACGAGTTCTGAGCCATGCCATTTGGTCTGTCATCGGCCCCGAGGGTCTTCACTAAGTGCATTGCAGTGGTGGCAGCCCATCTCCGGCATCGAGAAGTTCAAATTTGCCCTTATCTCGACAACTGGCTCTTGGCAGGTTCCTCCCTCCAGGAGGTGGAGAGATCCAGGGATCTGGCTCTTTGAACCTGCTCCCAACTAGGCCTTTTTATCAACAAGGCCAAGTCAGAACTCGTGCCCTTCAGGTGATGGACTTTATTGGGGCAGAGCTTGACTTTCGTTCAAGCCAGAGCTTGGCTCCCGGCAGACAGTGCAGAGGTTCTTTCCTCCTTTGCCTAATCATTTCTGGTTGGGCACTTGCACCCTTCCTGGGACTTCTTGCGCCTTCTGGGTTACATGGCGCTGTGCACCTCAGTGGTCCGTTGGGCCAGGTGGCACATGCGCCCCCTTCAGTGGGAGCTGGCCACTCAGTGGACTCAGTGCCATGGTCATTTCGACCAGCTGATCACTGTGACCCAGAGAATGTGGGACGCTCTCCAATGGTGGACCATCCCAGACTCGTTGCAGGAAGGGATCCCGTTTGTCCGTCCCGAGCCAACAGTCATTCTCACGACCGATGCCTCTCTCATGGGCTGGGAGCCCACATGGGGGATCACAGAGCCCATGGGTTCTGAACCCTGAGGAGTCCCAATGCCACATCAACCTGTTGGAGCTCAGAGCAGTCAGACTGGCACGGTCAGCATTCGCTCCTCAGCTCCAGGGTCAAGTGGTTCAAGTTCAGCAGGACAATACCACAACCATATACTACCTCAGCAAACAGGGCAGCATACACTGCCATCTGCTGTGCAAGGAGGCGCTCTGCATCTGGACCCTTGTAAGTCAGTTGGAGGCGGATCTCCTAGCTGTACATGTGGCAGGAGTCTCGAACCAGCTGGCAGATGCTCTGTCGCGTAGGCCAGACGTCCCACGAGTGGTCTCTCCATCCAGAGGTAGCTTACAGTCTGTTCTCCCATTGGGGCAAACCATTGGTGGACCTGTTTGCCTCCAGGAAAAACACCAAGCTGAGACTGTACCATGCCCCCCCCCAGCAGGGCTCGCTACAGGGGGATGCCTTCTCGAGGCTGTGGACTCCAGGCCTCCTCTACGCCTTCCCTCCATTTCCCTTGATCCACAAGGTGCTTCTCAAGGTGAGTAGGGACAAGGCGAAGGTGATCTTGGTAGCCCCAGATTGGCCATGTCATTTCTGGTATCCAGATCTCCTCAGCCTTAGCTGCAGGGCCCCAGAGCAGCTTTACACATGCCCGGACCTAATTTCACTCAACCAGGGGAAGGTATACCATCCGGACCTTCAATCCCTACACCTCACAGCCTGGAACCTGAGCGGCTAAAGTTCCAGGTGCTGGGTCTTTCCAAGGATGTCTACACCGTGGTGGAGGCATCTCGTAAGGAATCGACCAGGAAATGTTATGCCTTCAAATGGAAAAGGTTTTCCATTTGGTGTCAGGGTAAGAGTCTGGACCCCTTATCCTGTTCTGTGGCTAACATTCTAGACTACCTTTGGTCTCTCTCCAAAGGGGGTCTACAGTCATCGACCCTTAGGGTGCACCTGGCAGCCATTTCTGCTTACCGGGCACAGGCCGGTCAGACGACTTTGGCACAGGAGACAGTGGTCGGGCGCTTCTTCAAAGGCCTGGATCACATATACCCTCCGGTGCATGAACCTTCACCTCCGTGGGATCTCTTGCTGGTTTTGGCAAAGCTCATGGGCAAGCCATTCGAACCCATGCACAAGTGTGAGCTCTCACACTTGTCATGGAAGACTGCCTTCCTGGTGGCTATTATGTCAGCCAGAAGGACAGGGGAACTTCAGGCGCTTTCGGTGGACTCCCCTTATTTGGTCTTCCACAGGGACAAAGTTGTCCTGCGCCCCCACCCGAAATTCCTTCAGAAGGTGGTGTCAGAGTTTCACCTTAACCAGGTGTTGACTCTGCCGGTATACTACCCTAATTACACCTCGGACACAGAGTACAGGCTCTATACTCTGGACCTGAGATGTGCTCTCTCCTATTATAAGGAGAGGATGGTGGAAATTCGTGGAGAGGTTCATCAGCTTTTTGTCACCTATGCTGAAGCTGCTTCTGGCAGACCTGCAGTTAAACAGACCATTGCAAGATGGATTACATCATGTATAGGTCTGTGCTATGAGTTGGCAGGCAAGGAACCTCCCAGAGGGATAAGAGCTCATTCTACCTGCCATACTGCTGCATCAGTAGCTGCTTCCAGGGACATTCCCATCCAGGAAATCTGTCGGGCTGCTACCTGGAAGTCAGCAAACATCTTCATTACCCACTACCACATCAGCCTTGAGTCATGGGGGGATGCTGGTTTTGGGGCCTCGGTTCTCCAATCTCTATTTCCCAACTAGGGGTGTGCGCCTTGCCTCCCTCCCTCCTCCCAGAGAACTGCTAGGAGTCTGCCAGAGAGTGTGGATGAACAACATATCCACGCTCCTAGAAGAACAGGTTACTCACCTGTAACAGTAGTTCTAGGAGTGGTCTAAGTTGTTCATCCACACGCACCCAGCTGACCTCCCCGGCTTTAGGTGCACTACGTTGCTTCCAGCGGGCTAAGATCTGGCGTCATGGGGCAGAGCCAAAGTATTTACTACCCGGGTGGGTGGGAGGAGCCAGCTTGAAGACTTCCGGCCAGATTTAAAGGGACAAGGGACATGCCAGAGAGTGTGGATGAGCAACATATACCACTCCTAGAACTACTGTTACAGGTGAGTAACCTGTTCTTTCTGCTCACATGCCTTTCCAGTATAAAATAAAAATGAAATGAAATGACTAATGGTTCCCCTGCTGAAAAAGAGGGGGAGAAGGATTAAAACTTAAAAACGTAAAATATAAACCCTGCCTCGGTTCTGTGTGATAATCATGAGCGCTGAACGGTGACTTGCAATATCGGGATGTCAGGGCAGCGAAAACAGTTTCGCCACCCTGACATCATTGGTGCAACGGAAGAATGGCACCGGGATTTAAATATTTTTGCTTTCTGTAGGGGCCACACCCTATCCCCCCCACGCGGGGCTTAGTCCCCCGCACCCCACCTACTTAAAGATTCTCAACTACAGGGGGCTGCATAAGCAAAAATATTACAAGTTTTGGGCTGGGCGCAACATAAACAGTAGCGCCCAGACCTGAACCCGAACCCGGAACCCCACACACTACAAGCAGAAACCAACCCCGGATGCCACAGTGCAGCTCAGCAGCCGACCGCGGTGCCACCCCCTACATCTCCTCTGCCCCCTCCCAGGCCACACTCGCCATACTCGCCCCCCCATATGCGTCTACATATAGCGACATCCTGTTGCTAGGGTCGCCCACCCCACCACATCCGGACGCCCTCCCTGCCCCCTTGCCTTTCGGGCTTTCGCCCACATCACGTTGCTGTTTCAGACGGCGCCGTGATTCAGGCACCCAACTCACGTGCTGCCCCTGCCTCCAGTCTGTAACTCTAAATCCTGTTTGTTGCTGCGGTTTGGCTTGGAAAATAAATGGAATGTTCTACAGGATTTTTTTTTGTTTGTGATCCCCCCCAAATAAACATAAACTTAAAAAGGGGGCTATAGAATACAGCCTCCTGATTGGTTCCTCATATTCCATGAGCGTTATACCTGCAGAGCCTAATAACACAAAAACACCAAATGACTCTGAATTCAAAGGGAAATCCTTTGTTTATTCCACCCAATTTTCATACTAGCAGTAGGTATCCCCGGATGTTTAGAGGTTGAAATTAAGTTTTGAAACCAGTGGTTTGCAGGGCTGCTGACTTGAGAGAATCCATTAGATCCACAGGCTTTTCCAAAATCTCAACTGGGGTACTTATTAAAATGTTACTTTCGTATACCAGCCAGCAAGGCGGACATTTTACTAGACGGCTGCAAAATCTACCAGCATTTGATTAGTGGGTAGCGCAAATTTCGACCTCTGGTTACATTAGTCTGCACCTCGTGCTACATTATGCGTTGAGAGGGCAATTAATGAACCTTTTTGCTTAAAGAACATGAAAGCTGATGAAAATGGCACATGGTGTGAGACAGCAGTAATCTTTTGTTACAGTTTGATCCGTGTGCACTTTTTGGGTTTGGAGAAGCCAGCCCCTGCTTTTTACCCTTCTGAAACCCTGGCCCACAGAACCACTTAGCACAGCAGATCATCACAAAGACAGTGCTGTTTCCTCAACTTTGGTAATGTATACCTTTGGTCAGGGTCCAGAGTGGAGGCGTAAAAAAATTATTTTTTTTAAATAAAGAAGATCATTCTGGATGATGGGGATTAATTGTGGCATAGCCTTGCCGGGGCTGACTGGGTGTTGACTGTGTTGTGAAGGAGAGGCACTTGGTTCCTGTTATTACCGCATCCCTCCCCTGTGCCCTCGACTGAATTCCACAAACCCCACAGCTGGACGGAGAGAGGGTGCAGCTGTGATGGCCCTGATTTATGGAATGGGATGGAGGGAGGGATGAGGAATAAGATTTAACAAAACAAAAAAAAGGCTGACCCTGGAGTCTCCCACCTTGTGTTTTTCAGATTCCTTGTTCTTCCTTCCTTTCCTTCACTGAGTCTAGCTGCATTTTAGCACCTAAGCTTGGCCACACAAATTACAGGTGGTGACCTCTTCTGAGATTCCAGGTGAGATAGTTTGACCTACTGTACCTGTTAGAATGCAAATCTATGAACCTGGGAACTCTGGTTTGAATCCCACTGCCTCTACTTAATCACTGGGTGACTATGAGCAAGTCACTTAATGTCCCTTTGCTTATTCTCATTTATAACCCCTCTCTGTCTCTCAGTTTCCCTGTGAGCTGAAAAAGGCATCAACATTTCTCCCCTCCCTCTTCTGGATTGTAAAGGGATACATTTTGTATGACAGGCATCATGGCATCATATGAAAGCAGAGTCTTTTATTTCCCACTTGTGACTTGGGGTGCTGGATAGCAACATTGTCTTGGTCTCCCCCTGAGAGTGACCACAACTGCTCCACCACATGCCCGCTCTCTGTTGGTTCACAGAGCAAGAGACACCTCGGTCATTCCCAAACCAGAATCTCTCACTTGGTAACGCTACCTTCTGCTGCTGAGCCGTGGTGCATGGGGAACCAAGTATTTATTTATTTGCCTGCAGCCGACAGTCAATGGCAGAGCAGTTCCCTAAGAGTGATGGGGTTGAGGCAGAGCTTCCTTGACAGGGTCACACCACCCTACTACCAAGTAAAGCTCGCAGCCTCACACTGGGCTGCATGGGGCTGCAACGGCAAAATAAATTACAAAAATATGGATTTTTGTTCCTGTACCACAGTGTTGTACATTAAAGTTGCATCAAAAGTCTTACCAGCCAAACAGAAATCTCTGCTTGCCCAAAGTATCTGAAAACATAAAAAAGCAGAAAAATAGGCGCACACACTAAGCTTTGCTAACACAGGTTTATTGCAGGTGCTGTGTTGTAACACAGTTGATATCGAGAGGATCAACTCTCTAACCCATCTAGGCTTACTGCCTCTTCCTCAGGGAGCAGCGTTGGTTCACCCACTGCCTGTTTAATTGAATAGAGCTCTTAGAAGTCTGAAGATTCCATTGCTTAACCTGGATACAAAATGTCTGCCTCAGTGAAACGGATACATATAATCATTCTAATCTCTGTGGCTACTTAGCCTAACGGAGTATGTTAGAAAAATGGTCAATCTCTGAACTTTGTGCTTACACATAGCACTCTGTATGCTTTAATTGTGCTACCAGTTCAGCAGTTGCTATTTTATATACTCCTATAAGGCTAAGTAGCCTTGCGGACTCCTGTGAGGTGATTAATAGAGCGTGCATGTGGCCCAGTTACTTTTGTTCAGCTGCTAAAATATATATCTGTCTGGTAGGCCAGACTAAGTCTTGAAATTGTGGGGAGATTTTTCTGCATTTTGATTCTGTCCCCAAATTGTGGGAAAAAAATTCACTATTGAGTCAAATTTTCATAATTTGATGACTTGGGGGGTTGGGGATGGAAAACACACTTATGGTCACCTAACAATTTTCCCCACTGGCCAAAAGAAAGTCCAGGTCACTATAATAAAGAAAAGGTCACCATGTAGAATACTGTCATAAAATAATGTGCAACTGGCTCTGTGGCACCAACGTAACATGGGATTGCTTCTCATGCTGGTGACCTGGGATTTATCAGGAGCTGCAACCAGCAGAGGAGGACTGAACATCCACTGAAATGTGTGGGTAGGGTGTGGGGCACTGATTCTCCTGCTCCTAGTGTTAGGCAGAGGCAAGTGTAAGGGCATCCAGTTTCACCGAATATGGGAACTCCTCCTCCGGGATGGGGTGACAGCTGCACACTCCACCACCCCTAACCTGCCTGCCTACTTTGGTTCCTCCTCCCCCTCCAGTGCTGCCTAAATCCATCCCACAAAGTATCCTTCTGTTCCCTGACCCCGGCAGAGAAACCAGGACCTGCAGCCAACCAAGAGCTCCTCTGTGTGGCAAAGCTCTCCTCAAGGATCTGTGTCCAGGTAGAAAATGGGGCTTGGCAGTGCATTCAGTGATTCCTGGAAGCAGGTATGGGAAGAGATGCATAGTGTTAGGCGGTTATTTGAGCTTAAGGCAACTAACAACTGCTTTTTGAAAACCTTTTGATCACATAGAATACTGCTTATGTTGCTGTGTTTCCTTAGAGGGAAGGGGAAATTGTTTAAGGAGGAAAGGCACACTATGCTGGAGCTTGTTTCCAGGTGTGAACTGGGAGCATGAGGAAGTTAAGTGACTTGCTCAGGGTCACATAGCATGCAAGTGGGGGCTGATAGGATTCAAACCCAGGTCTCAAGGTTTGCAGCTTGGTGTCCTTAATCACTACACTGTACTGCCTAGAGCAGTATCATTTTTTTAAGAATTGTCCCAGAATAGTCCAGCACCGTACTACCAGCAAGAAGGTCTTGCATCTACTCTAATGATGCTCAGATACTGGTTTTCCCTTTCCAACTGGCATCAGACAGATAGTGAATTTATCCAGATCTGCATCCAAGATCCTTGCAACTCAATTCACATTTAGGGTCTGAGGTCAAATAATGGGATCTGAGGTTGGATGTTGGCTTTAGATCCCAGTAGTTCCATTGGATAGTTTCCTTGCTACTGGATTGTAGGTGACAGGCTCCATCAGTTGGATACCAGTGGTATCCAATGTTTTCTGATATCTGGGAAAATAAGTGGTATCTGATTTTTCTCATATACTATCTGAGTAACAGTAGGCTACCAATTTTACTGCCGGGAGAGAGGATAAAGCACCGGGACAAGGTCATTTTATTTGCTGAAGGTGACACAGAGACATCAAGTGACTTGCTAGTGATCAGGGAGTGAGTCAGAGGCAGTGGTCAGACTCAAACCTGAGATCTTATGGTTTATTGATCTGTGCTGTAACATATGGACCATGCTGCCTTATCAAAATATCGCAAGGGGGGAGGGCACCTGTATTTGAATGACTGTTTACAACATCACTTTAGCCAATGACTGAAATGAGGGTATCTGATAAGGAACAAATTTATTACCATCTACAAGCACTGGTATCACATTCATCCCAATTTAAAAAAAATATATATACTGTGTGTGTATATATATATATATATATATTCATTGCAAAAAATGGCATGAATGCACTAGTTAGGGTTAAACTAACAAAAGTAGGGAAATGTAGCATTAGGGTTCCCAGCCGTAATGCTCCACCCCCACTCTGCAGGCCACAACAGGAAAAATCTTTACTATTTGATCTCTTCTGTGTCTTCACAAATCAGGCGTGGAGGGTGCCTTGGGGTTATCAATGCAAACATTCACCCGATTCCATCAGTAAATGAGCTGAGAGGTGTATAGCACATGAGAATGGGGTGAGTGTTAGGGTTAGCAGCCCCAAGGCACACCTGACGCCTGATTTGAAGGACACAGGAGAGGTCAAATAGTAATGTTTTTTCCTGTGCAGTCCACAGGGTAAGGGGTGGAGCGTTAGTGTTGGGAACCCTAACTCCACATTTCCTTAATTCTGTCAGTTTAACCCTAATTAGTGCATTACCAAAGTTTTTTGCAATGAATTTCCTTACTTTTTGAGATGGTATAATCATATCCTCATTTGCCTGTGGGAGCGCAGGGCCCTCCGGCTCTGTGCTTTCATCCCTCCATGGATACATACATGTATGTTGCTGCCATTTCCCTTTCTACCAAAACAGCAATTGTGTTCCTTTGTTGTGTGGCTTGTTAAAGTTCCAATGTTATCCTATGGGAATTTACATTTTTTAATTTTTATCCTTTTTTATATTGTCCCTAAATGTTAATGAGGGACATATGTGTTATTCTTGCAGTACTCATAATACCTTTGTTTTGATATATGGATTGTTTCTTAAGTCCAAATGTTGAGGGAGTTATGGCTTGTTGAACTTCCAACAAAAACCCCACGAGGAAAGACTCAAGGAACTAAATATGTACCCTCTCTAGAGGAAAGGAGGGAAAGGGGAGATATGATAGAAATGTTCAAATACCTCACAGGTACTAATAAAGTACATGAAGGTAGTATTTTCCATAGAAAAAGATGCTTCATGACAAGGGGTCACGCTATGAAACTGGAGGGGGGGAGGCTCAGAGGAGATGTGAGGAAATACTTCTTCACAGAGAGGGTAGTGGATGCCTTGAACAGCCTCCCAGCAGAGGTGGTGGGTGCTAAAATAACAGGATTCAAGCATGCATCGGATAGACACAACGGGACCTTAGAAGTATGAGGCAAGGATGAGGAGAAGATTGGAGATCGAGTAGGGTCTGTGGTGGCACGATAGGTAGGGAATATAGGGCAGACTAGGTGGGCCAAGAGGTCCTTATCTGTCAACAGCTTATATGTTTCAGTGTTATCCTATGGGAATTTTAATTGTTTATTTATTTGTATATTACTCGTAAATGTTTTTTGGGGGGGACATGTTATTATTGCAGTACTCATTAAGACCTTTTTTTTAAATTATTTATTTTTTTATTCTCTGTGTATGCCCCTTCTGCACCGTAGCTGAGCCACTCCTTCAGGGTCCTCCAAGGTACCGGTGGCTAGGCATACTACCCCTTTACTCTGCCTCCATGCTGTCTCGAATTGTCCCCTCCAGGTGGAGAAGGAGAGAGAGCACCCCCTTTCTATCCCCCCACCTGCACAAATTTTCATCAGGCAGTGGCCATGGATTTCCAGGTTCTGTCCTTTGTCATAGTACCGGAGGCCGTCATTGGGCCAGCTTTGGGGTCTTTTTCCATCATTTCTCCTGTCCCTGAGGATATCAGCATGCATGGAGGTCCAAGGAGCATGTGCATGCAAGGCATGCTGCCACTCAGGATCTCAGCTGACATCCTTCCTTCCCACAGCATCCCCAAACTACACTGCCACTTATGGTCACCCAGGTGGCAGTATTACAGCGGGGACAGTGACCCTCCCTACCCGGAGGAGGAGGAGGAGAGCCTCCTCTGGGATGCTCAATCCTCTTCCCCCGGCCAGCCCCCGGCAGCCCAAGCACATTCCTGAGCTTGAGTCGCTGGCATTGTGAGCCATAGCACTATCACTGTGCCAGTGGGCTGGCCCTGAGACTTTTGTTTTGTTATATTGATTGTCTCTTAAGTCCAAATATTGAGGGAGTTATGGCTTGTTAAAGTTCCAGTGTTATCCTTTGAGAATTTTCATTTTTCAATTTGTACGGGGTTTTTTGTGGGCCCTAAATATTTTTAGGGGGGTTATGCTTTATTCTTGTAGTACTCACTGAGCATTGAGACCTTTGTTTTGATATATAGAGTGTCCATTAAGTCCAAATATTAAGAGAGTTATGGCTTGTTGAAGTTCAGATGTGGGGAAAAAGAATAAGTCCACATTCTTTTTCATATGAGGGCATTTTTTCATAGGAAAAAAATATAGTTAAAAGGATGCTTCATACGAAAAAAGAATTTGGACTTGGTTTTCCCCTCCCCCCATTCCTTGTTTGTATGAAGGCATCCTTTTTGTATGCTTTTTTCGTTGATATGAAAAAAAGAATGCCTTCATGTGAAAACAAAATTGGGGGGGGGGCTATTCAAATTCTTTTTTTCACATGGTTACCTTTTTTTGTATGGACAAATTTATTTTTTCATATGCCCATTCAAAAAAAGAAAACTGGCTCATGAAAAAGGATTTTTTAAATGTTTAAAAAATAAATTTCTGGGTAATTTTTCCAGAAACTAAGTGCAGAATCTACATAATGGGGTCCCGATTAGCAAGATACATGTGTTGGTGTGTGCAGGATGTCAAGTTTGTAGGGTTTTAATTTTTTTTTTTTTTTTTTTGGAGAAAACAGAAACAAGATGGCGGGCATATGAAAAAATATTTTTTTCCTCACGAAAAAGGATCTATTTCTGTATGAACCAAATTATTTTTTCATTCCAAGCAGCTATCCAAAAAAACTTTGGAACAGATTCATATTTTTTTCACCAAACCAGCAAGAGGCACATCTGTGGGCCAGTCCCTTTCCACCATGAAAAATTCAGACCAAAATTCCACACATCTGGGTGCTAGGTGATGGGGGGAAAAAAAAACAGCAATAAAAAAATCAAATTTTTTTTTAGTACAAATGTTTATCCTTCTTCATCCGGGTGGCTGTTCAGCCCAATCCCTAGTCCCGCCAGGCTGGCTCTCCACCTCCCCCAGTGTGTGCTTGGTCATGGTATCTCCCCACGAGTTCCCCTCTTGTGGCATGGCCAAGGGGGAGGGCTGTCCTTCCCCCAGTACATCAGATCTGAGGTGGACCAAGACACTCATCAGGCAGTGGCACGGGTGCAGAGATGGCTGCGCCATGCTTCATGAAGCTCCCCGATGTCCATTTTCCTCCTGGTTTCTCTCCCATCCCAGCCCTTCTGCAGAGCGTAGGACTTGCACATGAAGGCATGCCCATCCTACGTATCACTGCAGGTCTCTCCCATATTTTGTCTCCTTGAACTGCTTTACCTCCAGGGGCAGCCGAGGCTGGATGACAAGCCATCCCTTCCCCAGGAGAGGAGAGCAATCACTCGGACGATCAATCCTTTCCCTCCTCAGTTGACCCCCAATGACTTGAGTTCATTTCCAAACCTGGGTTGCTGGAGTGACAGCAGGTAATGTGCTTTATAGTGCCTTAGCCCTCCACACCACTGGGCCAACCAAAACAGCAATTTAAAAAAAAAATATTTTTGCTATCTGCATCTCTGAATCAGCACGTCCGACCAGAACAAAACTTGGCACATTAAGAGATCTATACCCTGAGACCGCGCATGCAAATTTCATGCAAATCCATTGAACAGCTGCAAAGATATTGAAGTGTAAAGTTTTATATTTAACATAGAAACCCCTTCGTAACCCCAACTGTAGTAATGCTACTGCATCACTATATATATATATATATATATATATATATATATATATGTATATATTATAGTCATTGCAGAAAACTTTGTTAATGCATCAGTTAGGGGGTTGAAATGACAAAAGTAGGGAAATGAGGCATTAGGATTAACAACTTAATCCCCCACACCCTACTACTCCTACCCACCACAGACCAACAGGTGATGGGGTGTGTCTTGGGTTGTCGGCCCTAAATCTCACCCCATTCCATGTATAACAACCCTCACATGATACAGTATAGGAGAATGGGGTGAGAGTTAGGCCCGATGACCCCAAGGCACACCCTGTCACCTGTTGGTCTGTGGTGGGTGGGGTGGGGTGGTAGGGTGTCAACCCTAATGCCTCATTTTCCATTTTTGTTGCTTCAGCCCCTTAACTGATGCATTAACAAAGTTTTTTGAAATTAATTTTCTTACTTTTTGAGCAAGTGTGATGTAGCTGGTAACTGGTATGTGTTGGTGGGAGCCTTCCTTCAAGCTGCCCATTTTTGCATAATGATATGCATATGTGGGAGCATGGGCCCTCTGGGCCCTGCGTTCCCACTTGCACATAACTACGGAGCCATGCAGCAGCCCTATAGGGCTGAACAGGAACCCTTGTAACACTAATTTGCCGATATCTCGGTAACCGTAGCAGCTATGAAAAAAATTCAGCTACAGTTGTTATGACTTCAAAACCTCTACATGTGCTAAGCTGCCTGGAGCAAAAATTCTGTATCTTGAATAGTTTCGAGATATCAATCAATCAATCAAAATCTTTATTTATTCAGGCGGACATCATTGAGCAAAACTCATTTACAAGATGGACCTGATAGGTCGAGAACAACTTGAAGGTACAAAAGCAGACATATACAAAACACATCTATATAAACAGATACAATAATATAAACATATACAAACAGGGTAGCCGGTTACAGGCTCCAAGCCAAGCTAAACCAGACAGTTATGATTGATGACTACTAATATGTTGAAAACAGCCTCTGAAAAATGACATAGAGGGGCTGGTGGGAGTTTTGGATAGGGACTAAGTCTACTAGTAGTGAGTGAATGGGGTAGAAGTAAGTGACGGGTAGCTGTGGAGGTCTTGGTAAGGGCTAGCAAAGCTGCAGTAGAAAAAAGGGGGTAATGAATGTGATTGGACTAAGCCTTGTGAAAGCAATTGCATATCTCTGGGAAGAGACTTGTGTAGAGCTTTTAAAGGATGTTAGAGGTATAAAGGTGGTCAACTTTAGGTCTTCTGCAGAGAATTCCATGCCATTGCTAGAGAGTAACTGATTGCAGATCTCCCATGCCGGTGCTGGCTTTGGGTAAGCTTCAAAGTGATGAGGTTGTTGCTTCTTAGGGCATATAACCTAGCTGTGGCCAGTGTAAAGCAATCTAAAATATAGGATGGAAGTTTGTTAGACAGGGTTTTGTATATCCATAATGCAGCATTTTTGTTCCTTCTGAGGTGTAAGGATGTCCAGCCAACTGCAGCATAGAGAGAGCAATGATGAGCGTTGAATGGAAGATCTGTGATGAACCTGAGCGCCTATGGTACAAAGGTATCCAGTTTACTTAAATAGGAAATAGAACAGTGCCATAGAGGAAATCTGCATAGTCAATAAGTGATAGAAATGAGGCCTGGATTAGTCTCTGTCTTGAATCTCTGGTTAAATAATGTTTAATTCTGAAGAAAAGGCCGAGCCTCTGGCTAGTTTTTTCAGAAGTTCTTCAATATGCTGAGTATAATCAAGCCTGTTGTCAATCCATACCCTAAATATTTGAATTTGTCAACATAGTCAGGCTTTCTCCAAGGATGGTGGATAGTTGGGGAAGATTGCTTGGTGAAAAGGTGTTAGTATAGTAATTAGTGGAGAAGAACATAGCTTTTGTCTTCTTTGCATTTAGGAGGAGTTTTTTTTTCAAGTAGTTGGTATTGCAAAAGGGAGAATTCTGATTGTAGTATTTCACAGGCCTTTGAAGGTGATGGGTTACTGACATATAAGACAGCGTCATCTGCAAAGAGGTGAACATTGGCTTTGGTGAGATTAGAGTCAATGTTAATGTAAATGGCAAAAAGGATAGGGCCCAGGATAGATCCTTGAGGTACTCCTCTTAGGAGTGGTTTTGATGAGGATAGGTCACCTTCATTTTTCACCTGCTGCGTTCTATCAGTGAGATAACATCTGAACCACTTAAGAGAGGGTGGATCTAGGCCTGTGGAGTGCAATGAAGAGAGTAGCAGCTCATGATCCACTGTGTCGAAGGCTTTGCTTAGATCAAGAAATACAGCACAGACGCTGTTCTTTTTGTCTAGCTCAGTTTGCCAGTCATTTGTGACTTTTGCCAGTGCAGAAATGGTGCTATGCCTAGTCCTAAACCCAGATTGAGCAGGGTTTAAGAGATTATTAACATCAAGGTAGTCTCTTAATTGGATGCTCACTAATTTTCTAGCATTTGGAAAGCACTGGCAGGATGGATATGGGCCTGTAATTGTTGAGGTCCATGGGGTCCCTGATTTTAGGAGGGGAAACACTTGTGCTGTCTTCACAGTGAAGGAATAGACCCAGAGGCTAAAGATAGATTAAAAGATGTGTTAAGGGAACTGGAAGCACATGTATTGCAAGTTTTAGAAAATAGGGGTCAAGAGAGTCTGCACCTGCGCTTTTTAGGTCCAAATGCAACAATAGATCCTCTACTTGCTTCAGTAAAATTGGTTTGAATGAGAATGAAGAATCAGCCCTCTGAGCCTCAGTAGACTGGGATTTAAGTTGTGCCCACAGTAGATTAGCTGGAGAGGAGTCAAAAGCAAGGCCAGCCAGCATCCAACACTTCCCACTTGTCGGAGATAGCAACCTTATTAAGGTGCACTTAATATGGGCACCAAAAGGTGCTGAGGGCACCGTAATGTTATCCTGTGGGAAATATCCTTTTTTTTTTTTTTTTTTTAGTTTTTGTTTACCAGATAAGTGCACTAGACAGATTCTGCCTATTTTCAGACACAACCTGGGGGAGGGGGATACAGATGCATGCCAACTTACCTTGAACCAGATTAAGCTGTTGATGATATTTTTAGTGAATGGGGAGAAATTTGGCCAGGGCAGTTGGGAAATTCCCCTACTCTTCCTGAAGGGGGACCCATGATGGACTGACAGGAGAATGTCAGTCTTGCTGAGGCAGAGCGAGAGTGTGGACGTGCGGTAGGCTAGGGAGTGGGTCTCCTCCCTAGTCTTGATACCTCTTAGAGACTATGGAGCATGGAAAAGTAGAAGAAATGAGTCAGAAAGTGGAGAATCTCATGGAAAAAGGCACTGGAGATGATGATGCTGCAGTTGAATTGAATCGGTCCTCCGTGGAGATATAGGACAATAAAAGGGCAAAAGTGAGTAACTTTGATTATTCTAAAGAGAAAAAGTAGTTAAAAACAACAGAAGTTAAGAAAATGTGCAAGTCTAAAAACCGAAGTGACAGCGAGGCAGATAGGCTGAAGGCCTGTCAAAGTCAGATGCCAGACAGTGACGCAGCAGCATCCAAGGGTGCAGCGTCTAGCGAGGAAGCCAGAAAACCTATCAAAAGTGTAAAAAAAATGCAATAAGAGGAAAAGCCCTGAAAGGAAAGGCAGAAAAGGGTCAGAAATGGCTTGGCCTAAGGTGTGGAATAGAATGTACAGAGGAGAAACAATCTGAAGTTAAAGAGGAAGAAGAATGCAATAAAAATACAGAGAAAATAGAAATAAAAGGTGAACAAATGAATGGAGGCCCCCCCAGACAAATAAAGAAAAAGGAGTGCAGCAGAAAAAGAAACGATGGAAATAGAAAAGACCTTTGAGAATTTCAAAGACACTCCAGAATGGGTAACAAAGACCTTACTGGAAGCAGGTTGGAAAAAGGAAAGAAGATGGGACTGGTGGGATTCTAACCAGCCCAGTACATCAAAAACAGAACTGAGCATGACACAAAATAAAGAAAGAAATATAGAAGAAACTACAGAAGAAAAAATAAATGAAGAAACAAATGAAAAGAAAATGATACAAGAGAGATTGTATTGGAATATTTATTAAATGAAAGTGAGAGGCCTCTATGGAAATAGAGCAAACTGTCCATATGGATAAAGAGGATAACTAAGAAGGAAAAGAAAAAGAGGAAAAATCATGGGGGGGGCATATGAGAAATTGTTTCTAATGAAGAAAACCCCAGCAAGCAAAACGGTGAAATACTGTAAGATTAAAGTACAGGGGAGCCGAGGCTGATGCAACAGACAGATTGTTCATATGGAGGCCATTGCTTAAAAACAGCATGACGTTTTATCCTTATGAAATTTACGCCCTTGTTCATGTACCAGGAAATACGGAATATGATGTAAGCTTCAAGCACCCAGGTGGGACTTGATAGATTTTGGAAACTTTACCACCAAATGAAAACCACAATCCTATGGAAAGATTTCATAGTTATACCACTAACCAAACCAGCCTTTAAAATAGCAACCGTTCTTTTTTGCAATTAGTGAGTAAACATGATGGACATAACATATTGGATGAAACAAAGATGTGTGGTACATGGCCCTCCAGAGCCAATTTTAGACGAGGAATGCTTATGGACAGGGGCTGGAAGTATAAAATAACATTAAAACAGCAGGACGAGGAAATACAACACTTGAAGAATTGTTTCTTTTTGGGGCAAGATCAGGGTGTAGTATTCTATACGGGACAACCACGAGCTTGGTACAGGTGTGGGGAGAGAATGCTTGTGAAAAGATGAAATGTGGACTTTGCTGGGGAATAGGCCACTTTGGGACAGAATGTAAAAATACGGTGAAGTGTAGCCTATGTGAAGAGGAAGGGCATGTGTTTACGAAATGTCCATGGGCCTCTCATAATAGCCCTGACCCAGGAGAAAGGGTGGAACTGGATGTCTATTTGGCTATGGCTCAAAGAAAGGGAAGCAAAATAAAGTGGTAATAGAAGCAATGAATGAAGAAAGGATATGGCAGCATAATGAAACAAGAGGCAAAAGAAGAGAAAATAAAAGTACATCAGAACCAGTTTTAAAAAGGAATGAAATAAGTAAGCAAGAGGAAAAAATCGGGGGAGCAAAAGAAGAAAAATCTAAAAAGTCTGAAATAGGAAAAGAGAAAGAAATGGGGATGAATAAATTTACCATGGTTACAAGGTCCAAGAATAAGCAGAGGATGAAGCAGAGGGTAATTCAGGAAAAAGACAGTGCGGGTGAACAGCTAACTAATAGGTATACCCTCCTGCAGGACAAAGAATGGACTACGATGGATGAGGAATCTAATATATCTAGTTCAGAAAATTCAGACTCTGAGAAATCACCAGAGGGAAATACTACAGATACACAGGTATCCAAGAAAAGGAAAAAATCTAGGGACCCAGGATGGAGAAAAAAAAAAACTACTTCCAATAAATGCTGGACTATTTGAAATGCATCACTAGTAATATCAACAGTATTAAATGTAGAACAAAAAGATTAACAACTTCAAAATTTTAAGTGATTTAAGGAATGATATATTGTTTCAAGACACTAGATTACATACAAGAGGTGAACTGCAACAGGCTAAAAGAGACTGGAAATGGGTGCCATCTTTATAGTCGATTGGGGACGAGATGTGCTCAGGGGTAGGAGTAGCTTTTATGTCAAATGAGGTTCAGATTCTGAAATTAATAGTCAGTTCCTGGAAGAATGTTGATAATAGATGGGATAGTTAAAAAAAAAAAAAAGCAGTAGTAAGAATAGTAGTTATTTACAATCCACAAACTAAGGGAGAAAGGAAAAAAAGTAATGGGAATAGTTGAACCCTTTTTACATACATCAAAACTAGTTTGGGGGTTAATTGAGGCCTAAGTAGGTCAGATTGGGGTAGGCAGACATTAAAAATCTTCTGTGACTTTAATTACCCTTAAACGATTTTGGGAGATGCAGGGTTGGAAGATGCCTATAAGGTGATAGGGGGAAAAAAGAGGAACTCACCATTTTTAAAGGGAAATTATCGTCAAGAATTGAATTTTGGATGGTACCAAAGAGAATTAAAATTAAGCAAGTTAAAACAATTCCACTAGAGACATCAGATCATATGATAGTTAATATAACTATAGCTTTAGGAAGTAGGATGATTTTTTTTTGGAACGGGTACTGGCAAATGAATATAGAAAGGGCACAAGAGGACGAATGTAATAAGAAAGAGAAAGAACTACTAGAGGCTAGAGTAACTGTAAAAGAAATTTATGATGGTATAACAGAATGGTGGGAAGATACCAAGTGGGTTATAAAGCAGCTAATGATAGAAGAAGGAAAAAATAGGGTGGCAACAAATTACGGGAAATATTTAAATTTAAGGGCAAAACTATATAAGCTAATAACTATACAGGCCAAAAATAAAAGAAATGAAGCTCAGCAAATAGAGGAGATTAAAGCAAAAATGAAGGAATATCAAAATAATAGAATAAGATCTCTGTTAATGGAACAGAAAAGTGTCACACAAGGGACAAAATAAATAAACCCTTTTGACAGTAACAAAGATAGAATAGAAAATAAGATCATGTATGAATTAAGAGATAGTCAAGGGCATACATATACAGATATAGGGAATATAAAAATGTATAGTACAACCATTTTTAAAAGAAAAATATGGACCTGAAGGGGAGGGGGAAGGTCACTTCTTTCAGTCAGAAAGAATACCAGAATTAGAGGAAATAGAGGTGAACGCAATAAATGGGGAAATAAAAGAAAGCGAAGCAATAAAAACATTAACTAGCAATACAGCGCCTGGGATTGATGGTATACCGAACACATTTTAAAAAATGTTTGAAGAGCAAATTACACCAATGCTAACACAAGTATATGATCAAATAATGCAAGGGGAACAGTCAACAGAAACAATGAAAGAAGGGGTAATAATCTTGTATAGAAAAGGGGAAAAAGCACAACTTGAGAATTGGAGGCCTATTAGTTTACTAACAGGAGATTATAAAATGTTAGCTAAAATAATAAACAATAGGTTAAGGACATTTGCAGGCCAGTTATTATCACAAGCCCAAACATGTCCAGTACCAGGATGGAACATACAAAAAAACCTATTATAGATAAGGTAAGTCATAAATGAAGGACATGAAAAATAATTTAGAAGGATATCTATATGCTCTGGATCAGGAAACAGCATTTAACGTGGTAAAACATCAGTACATGTGGGATACCTTCGGAGAATATGGAATACCAGGTAATATGATTAGGCTAATTAAGGCCTTATATGAAGGAGCACAAATATGCCCCATGGTGAATGGACATATGGGAACTTTTATGTATATTAAAAATGGCGTAAGGCAGGGATGCCCATAAATATGCTGATACTATATGTTTTTTATCTGGATCCTATTCTAAGGAAAATGGAGGCTGAAAAGGAAATGGAGAATATTATATGGGATAACAAAAAGTTAAATAAGACATGTGCGTATGCAGATGACTGTGTTATGTTGGTGAAAAATCAAAAATCAGGAGGGGAAATGATAAAATTGGTGGAAAGACATCTTAATTATACAGGGATAATAATAAGGTCAAAAGTAAGGTATACCTGTTGGGAAAGGTTAAGGTGGAAAAAATAGGCAAATCACCACAGAATGTTATGCTGGTCCAACTTTGGGGTAACCCTTGCCTCAGTGTTTGCACACAGAGGTTCTTTGTCTTTTAAATAGTTTTTTTATTTTAATGGGTTCACCACAACACATCCATGACACACTGTCTTAGGGTAGCTGGTCCATTCCACTGGGGTGTCAAACAGACAAGGCATACTGATGAGTCCTGGTAGGACGTAACACGTGTCTATGTCTTCTGTTAGCACCCTTTACAAACTGTGTGAGAGGCCTTTTGGCACCATGCAATTCTGCTTAAAGTTGGACCAGCATAACATTCTGTGGTGATTTGCATATGCAGCCCATGATGCTTTGCATTGTGTGGGCATGTGTGATTTTGTGTTTTCTTGAAACTTGGCTCCACCAAATGCCCTTTAGGGTAACCCTTGCCTCAGTGTTTGCGCACAGAGGTTCTTTGTCTTTTAAATATTTTTTTATTTTAATGGGTTCACCACAACACATCAAGACACACTGTCTTAGGGTAGCTGGTCCATTGCACTGGGGTGTCAAATGAGCCAGACATACCTGATGAGTCCTGGTAGGGACTGAAACATGTGTCTATGTCTCTGTTAGCACCCTTTGCAAACTGTGTGAGAGGCCTTCGGCACCATGCAATTCTGCTTAAAGTTGGACCAGCATAACATTCTGTGGTGATTTGCATATGCAGCCCATGATGCTTTGCATTGTGTGGGCATGTGTGATTTTGTATTTTCTTGAAACTTGGCTTCCCAGCCAAATGCCCTTTGGGGTAACCCTTGCCTCAGTGTTTGCGCACAGAGGTTGTCTCATATATGGAAATTAGTAGGAGATATTTAACACAATGGGGGTAACAACAGATACAATAATAAAGAAAAATAGGAAACAGGTTTACAAAGAAGTAATAATAGAAAACTATTATGAAACACCGGTGTTCAAAGTGGAAGTAGGGGTAGATACAAAGAAAATATTAGAAGGGACCTTAGAAGACAGAATCCCAAGGAAAATGAGGGAGACTACCTGGCTGTGTAGCCATGGGAAACTAAACATGAGAGGTAATCACAAGCACAAGAAAGTGGAAGAGAGAGTGTGTGGAGAGTGGATGTGTGGGACTCAGGAGGAGAGCATGAAACATCTATTTTTTGAATGTGAGTGTATCAAACCAGTTTGGGGGTTGTTAGCAAATATATGAGGAATGCAGTGTTTTAAGGATATGAATTATAAATAGAATAATAGATAGATAAGTGTGTATTACAAGGCAGTAATACCATTGAGAGGTTTTGGGGACATGGAACCTCGAGAGCGAAGCTCGAGAGGTCCTAAAGTCCCCAAAAGCTCGAGATGGTATTACTGCTTTGTAAACACTTATCTTTCTGTTATTTTTTGTAATATATGGATCCATTGATAATACTACAGTTGAAGATGACCTTTGAACTGTAGTATTATCAGCAAAAATAATAGTAGTATCACTTTTCAGGATAGTATTATTGAGAGTAGTGATGTATTACTGGGAAATTTTTGTATAACTTAGTATAGTATTATTAAGGCTTATCCATATATTACAAATAGAATAATAGATAGGTTCTGGTATATTACAAGTAGTAATTCCATCGAGAGGTTCTGAGGACACAGAGAACCTCGAGGTGAGCTTCAGAGTTTCATGTGTCCCCAGAACTTGAGATGGAATACTACCTATCTGCCAGAACCTATTTATTTTTAATATATGGATACGAGATGAATAGACTCACCTCCGCTTAAACAGTGGAGTCAGCGGGTCCATGTGAGTGCTGGCAGGGTTCCCCAGTGCTGTGTGGATGACCGGTGCTGTGGGCTTCATTTACTGCTGCTTTTTTTAAACTGTTTGTCGACAGCGGTATCGAGCGAGCAGAGGAGCTCAAAAAAATGTTTTCAAAAGTGAAGAAAAATGGTTGCTGCAGATGTTGACCGTTCACTCGCTAAGCGAGTGAGCAAGCCGTCATGTTTTCGTACTCGTGCCTGCCCACAGAGCAAAAGTGGCCAATCAGAGGGCACGCTTTGTAAAATGTCGGGAGATAGACTTGCGCGTAAGCTCTTCAGCTTTCTTGATAATACTATCAATACAGTTGCCGAACAATACTATTCTGGCGCGAACGATAGTATTATCACTTAGGAACAGTAGTATTATCGCTCCAGGAGCAATGGTATTACAAGGATTTTTTTGTATGCTTTTCAACCATATTATTTTCACAATCCATATAGTAAAATATTCTAATATATGGACAACTGCCAGAAAAATGGGGAGATATGAAACATACAATATATGTAATATTAGCAGTACTGAAATGGACAATTTGGCAAAATAGATGCCAAAGATTCTTACAGAATAAACGAAGCACAATACAAGAATGATGATTGTTTTTCAAAATGAAATAGATAACATTTATTAGCAAGAATGTAAAAACTATGGAGGAGAAAGAGCAAAAGAGTTGTGGAAAAGAATTGAGGGCATTGGTTAAAGTAAGAATTTTAGAAATGTGAAATAAATGTTATGTTGTAAATAGAGTGTTTTTGGCTTTTGTTACAAAATTCCCCTACTCTTTTCAAGAAGTGCCATGGGACCTTTAACATCCACCTGGGATCTCTGTTTAACATCTCATCCAAAACACGGCATCACAGGAGTGTAGCACCCCCTCATACTGCACTACAGTGTCAGTATTGGGAGTTAACACAGGTACCTAGTGTGGGGATAGAACCCACAGACTTCTGATTTCCCGGCCTCAGAGGCGAGTGTGATACCTGCTGAGCCACTGACACTGACTGACTATCTCAATGTCATAATGGCATAGCTATGGAACTGATGAAACCTTTTGCACCCAAACAGCATAATTCACATCTGTGGGACACCCCCTTTATACCCTGTAAATTTCAAGCCAAAGGACCAAACCGTTTATTAGCAGTACACTGGGAACATTTTTAATTCCTTTTTCATGAGGTGGATCCCTGTTTGCGAGCTGTCAAAATCCCTATTCATGAGCATTTCTTGTTTGTCAGATTTTACATAGAAACATAGAATTTGACGGCAGATAAGGACCGCTTGGCCCACCCAGTCTGCCCATTTCCCTAACTACTGAATAAGCTGCAGATCCTAGTTAACCAGCAGCCTACTTCTTCCTACCCCCACCCCCCAGAACTGCCTTATGACTATCCCATGCATGCTTGAATTCCACCACTGATTTTGACTCCACAGTCTCCTCCGGAAGGCCATTCCATGCATCCACAACCCTCTCTGTGAAAAAATACTTCCTTAAATTACCTCTGAGCCGCCCCCTCTATCTTCAAATTGTGCCTCTTGTTCTTGCACACCTCTTATTTTGAAAGGTGCTACCCTCTTGGACTTTGTTGATTCCCTTGAGGTACTTGAAAGTTTCTATCATGTCCCCCCTCTCCCTCCTTTCCTCGAGGCTATACATATTAAGCTCCTTAAGTCTCTCTTCATATGTCTTCCGGTGCAGACCCTGCACCATTTTAGTTGCCCTCCTCTGGACAGCTTCCATCCTGTCTATGTCTTTACGGAGATTAGGTCTCCAGAACTGCACACGTACTCCAGATGGGGTCTCACCAGCTGTCTGTACAGAGGATAATAACTTCCTGTTTTCTGGTGATGCCTCTCCCTATGCATCCCAGTATCCCCCAAGCCCTCCTTGCTGCCCTCTCACATTGCTTGCCCATCTTTAGGTCATCTGATATGACTACCCCCAGGTCCTCTCCATTTTGTTGTTGTTAGTATCTCACCCCATTATGTACTCTTCCCTGGGTTTTGTTTCCCAAGTGCATTACCTTGCACTTCTTAGCATTGAATCTAAGCTGCCATACATTTGACCATTCCTCTAACTTGCCAAGTCCTTTCTCATCCTTTCCACCCACCCTGTGCATCAACTCTGTTGCAGATCTTAGTGTCATCTGCAAAGACATACTTTTCCTTCCAGTCCTTCTGCAGTAATAAAGCATAAAGACATTGAAGAGGACCGTCCTATACTGAACCCTGCGGTACCCACTAGTTACCTCCTTTCTTCTGAGTGGACTCCATTTACTATTACTCTCTGTGTCCTATTCTCCAGCCAATTCTTTACCCAGGCTGTCATCTTGGGACCCACTCCCAGGCTGGCTAACTTGTATATTAATCTTTTGTGTGGGACTGTGTCAAATGCCTTGCTAAAGTCTAGGTAGGCCATGTCCACAGCCCCTTCCTGATCTACTACTTTGGTCACCCAGTCAAAGAAATCTATCAGATTCGTCTGGCATGACCTTCCCGCTGTGAATCCATGCTGCCTAGGGTCCTGTGCCCCTCTGGCCTCTAGATACTCGACAGTTCTTTCCTTTAGAAGTGATTCCATCATTTCCCTATCACTGAGGTTAAACTAACAGGTCTATAGTTTCCTGCTTCTGCCTTGCTCCACTTTTGTGAAGGGAATCACATCTGCCCTCCTCCAGTCCTCGGGTACCACCCCATCCTCCCATGATTTGTTAAAAGGGTAGTCAGTGGTGTCACTAGTTCTCCTTAGTTCTTTTAAATTCTGGGATGAATCCATCAGGCCCCATTGCTTTGTCCACCTTCAGTTTTAAGAGTTCTTTTAGAACCCTTTCTTCTGTAAATGGGCTGGTATCAACTTCTGTATCCAGCAAGTTACTACTGTTTGTTTTATGTACCTCCCCCTCTTCCTTTGTAAATACTGAGCAAAAATATTTGTTTAGTATCTCTGCCTTTTCACAGTCTCCCTCTGCCCACCCTCCCACCCTTTATTAAGCCTCACTATCCCTCCTTGGTCTTCTCTTCGCTCCCTGATGTACCTATAAAGGTTTTATCCCCTTCTAACTGAGTTGGCTAACTTTTTCCTCGGTTTGGGCCTTTGCTGTTCTGACTGCCTTCCCAGCTTCCTTTTGCTTTAACTGATACAGTTCTCTGTCCTGCTCCTACTACGATTCCTTGTACTTCCTGAATGCTTTCTTTTTCTCTTGAACCTTCCTGCCACTTCCTTTGAGAACCATAGTGGTTTCTTACATACATCTTGTTTTGTTTATTTGCTTCACACAAAGGCTCGTTACTCTGTGATGGCAGTTTTATTATTCCCCATTGTTCTTCCACCCTCCTTCCTGCCATTTGCTGGTGCATTCATAGGCACTCACCCATTTAGCAAAGTCAGCCCTCCTAAGTCCAGTACCTTTGTCTTTGTAAACGACTCCTATTGCTGTGTTTATTGTGAACCATACTGTTCGATGGTCAGCTAGTTCCCAGATGGCTACCCACTTCACATCTATAATCCTCTCTCCATCTCCATTTGAGAGAATCCAAGTCTAATATTGCTCCCTCTCGGGTGGGCTCCAGTACCAGTTGTCTAAGGCATGCCCCTGTGGGGCATCTAGAATAACTGCACTCTTGAGTGGCAGCTGCAACTGCACTCCAGTTAACATCCGGCATATTCAGATCACCCATCAGCAATATCTCCCCTTTTTCTGCCATTCTAAGTATACTTTCTATCATTTCCCTGTCCATTTCCTCCCCTGAGAAGGAGGCCATCTGGTCCTGATCTCACGAACAAGGATGTTGTCAGCTCGTGAAAGGGATCGGCACTGTGAAAGGATTTTGACAGCTCTCATGAAGTTCAACCCCCATGTTTCCTGTGTGACCCTCCTCCTAGCATGCACACAGCAACAGCTGATTGTCCACTCATCTTGAAAGTGGTAGTTCCCTGGCCCACTGCAATGGGCTGCTGTGGCATATGACAGAAGTGCTGAGCACCTCTTCCAGTGCCGACAAACTGCAGGAACCTGATTCTGCTCCAGAATGTGAATTGCTTGCTTAGAAGCTGATGCGCTTCCTCCGGGCTTCAGGGCAGCCCCACATTGAGGGGGCACACTGAATTTTTTTACCACCCCACATTGGTGGGCACACTAGACTTTGTTAATGCCCCCACTAGAGGAACACTGAACATTGTTGCTGCCACACATTGGGGGAACACTGGACATTTTACCACCCCACATTGGGGGGCACACTGAAATTATTGCCACCTCACATTGGGGAACCCAGGATTTTGTTATCACTGCATACTGGGGAAAACCATGAGCTTTGTTTGTTGCCGCCCACATTGGGGAAAACCCTGGGCTTTGTTGGTTACCATCCGACATTGGGGGCACACTGGACTTTGCTCGTTACTGCCCCACATTGGGGGGAACACTGGACTTTGTTGGTGCCATCATTGGGAGAACACTGGACTTTGTCACTGCCCCACATTGGAGGGAACCATGGACTTTGTTACTCACCCACATTGAGGGAAGACTGGACTTTGTTTGTTGCCACCTCACACTGGAGAAACACACTCTACTTTGCTTGTTACTGCCCCACATTAGGGTAACACTGGACTTTGTCACTGCCCCACATTGGGGGAACACTGAACTTTGTTACTGCCTCACATTGGAGGGAACCATGGACTTTGTTTGTTACTGCCCAACCTTGAGGAAATACTGGACTTGCTTGTTACCGCCACACATTGGGAGGGGTACTGAACTTTGTTTGTTGATGCCCCATATTGGAGGGGACACTGGACTGTGTTACCACGTCCCAATAGGGGGGTACACTGAACTTTGTTGCCACCCCACATTAGAGGAAACCACAGAGTTTACCACCCCACATTGGGTGAGCCCTGAGATTTGTTTGTTGCCACCCCACATTGGAGCAGACTTTGGGCTTTCTTACTGCCTCATATTGGGGACAAACTGGACTTTGTTTGTTGCCGTCCCACATTGGAGGTAACCCTGGACTTTGTTGCCACCCCACATTGGTGGGGGGCGCACATAATTTTGTTGCAATCACATATGGCGGGCACACTGGACTTTGTTACCACCACATATGGGGATAGCTGGACTTTGTTCTTTGCTGCCCCACATTGGTGGAAACCCCAGACTTTGTTTGTTGCTACCGTATATTGGTAGAGCAAACTGGACTTTGTTACTGCCCTGCAAGGGGGAGTACTGTAGACTGTTTTTGCTTCCATCCCACATGGCAAGCACACTGGACTTCATCTTTTGCTGCCCCACATGGGGAGGGCACACTGGACTTTGTTTGCTGCCACCCCCACATTGGGGGAGGCACAGTGGACTTTGTTGTCACCCCACATTGAAAGGCACACTGGACTTTGTTCGTTACCACTATATATGGGAGAGGGGCACTCTAAAATTTATTTGTTTGCCTCCCCGCATTGGGGATCACAGTGGACTTTGTCGCCGTCCCACATAGAAGGGGCACACTGGGCTTTGTTGCTACCCCACATTAGGGAAAACCTTGGACTTTGTTGCTGTCTCACATTGGGGAAAACCCTGGACTTTGTTGCCACCCCACATTGGGGAACACCCTGGACTTTATTTCCCTACATTGGTGGAAACCCTGGATTTGGTTTTGATTTACCATCCAACATTGGGAGGGGCAAACTGAACTTTGTTTGTTGCTTCCCATGTTAAGGAAAACCCTGAATATTGTTACTGCCCCACATTGGTGGAAACCCAGGACTTTGTTACGGCCCCACATTGGGAGAGCACACTGGACTTCTTTTGTTGCCACCCTACATTGATGGTGGGCACACTGGACTTAGTTGCCAATCCACATTTGATGAGGCACACTTGAAATTGTTTATTGCTGCCCCATATTGGAGGGAAGGCATGCATTACATTGTTTATTGCTGCCCCACATTGAAGAATGGGCACACTGGACTTTGTTTTTATGCTGCTCCACATTGGAGGGGGCACACTGGATTTGCTTGTTGCTGCCCCCACGTGGGGGGGCACAGTGGACTTTGTTGTTACAGCCCACACTGTTGGGGCACACTGAGCTTTGTTGCTGCCCAAAATTGGGGGACACCCTGGACTTTGTTAATGCCCCACATTGGTGGAAACCCTGGACTTTATTGCTGTCCCACACTGGTGGAAACCCTGGACATTTTTTGTTGCCACCTCACCTTAGGAGGCACACCGGACTTGTCTGTTGCACCTTATGTTTGGGGGCACACTTGACATTGTTTGTTGTCACCCCACATTGGAGGGAGGGTACACTTGACTTTGTGTGTCGCTGCTCCACAGTAGGGGGAGGGACACACTGGACTTTGTTGCTGCCCCACTTTCTTCCCATTTCTAATGTCAGATATGGTATTTTGGGGTGGGTGCATGTTCTTGCCTTTGTAGGAGCCAGCTGAGGCAGTCAGACAATCAGCTGGCCAGCACCATGCTCTGGGCACTTTACTGGACTACATGATTCCCCTACGTTGGAATCATCCTGTCACACAGACCAGAAGGAGCATTACTCATCTTACTATGCCAAGGACCCAGCACATGTTCAGACCAATGACTTGTTTGAACAACTGAATGGCTAGATGCAAGAGTGAATGATAGAAACTTCCATCTGTACTGAAGGCAGTGGCTGACCTGTTGTTCCTTGGTTTGCTGAGATTTAATTGATTTGGTTTTCTGAGATTTCATAGAAGCTTATGAATGTGTGTTTTGTAAATATCCAGCCAGTTTTCCAGTTTTATTCCTGTGTATCGAGGTGTGTGTGTGTGTGTGTGTGTGTGTGTGTGTGTGTGTGTGTACCTGTGTCTGTGTGTCTGTTGGAGGGGTGGAGGGGGGCAGCCCCACTTTCTGTTTTCCATCATTCACGAATTTGTCATTTTCAGCTGGCTGTCTATGGGTTCGTCTGTGCAATGCTGTCACTGTTTGCAGCTTGTGCTTAATACATGGTGCTGTGGTAACTTTGCACACTGTGTTTCAGTCCCATTACCACTGTTCACTTCAGTATATAAAAGTACTTTGTTCAACTTTATAAATTGGCTATGAGAAATGGAGCAATCTGATTGGCTTCCCACATTGCAAGACCCAAGATTTTACTTTGCACAACTGCACTGCTGTGAACTACAATCTCATAACCTTATTAAAGAAACACTCTGGGGTTTCTGGTCATTGTGGAATAAGCACACTTTTCATGAGGTTTAAGGCACAAGGTACAGCCACTCGAGGTGTGTGTATTCTGCACGACCACACACCCGTTGTTTGTTGTCACTTAGATAACAATAGAGAGCATCTTTTTTTAATGTCCCCCTTTCTTTCTCTGTTGGAGCAGTGCATTTACCTCCCCTGTGTGTGTCTATGATCCTTGGAACAGTTCTTTCTGTTTACGCATAGAATATCTCAGCTGTTTACTAGCTTATAGCATCGATGTCATCATGTTATCAATTTACAGGCTCTATATCCTGCTCCCTTTTTCCCTCAGGACCCACCTGGAAATGAGTTGCTGTTCAGTGCAGGGTGCCCTCCAGGCAAAATATATATATATATATATATATATATATATATATATATATATATATATATATATTACTATTATATATATGTATTTTTTTCTCATACATGCTTTATCTTGTCTATTCCTGTGCTGCCCTTAGTGCGGCCTCCCAGCCCCTTCACCTGGCTTCTTGTGAGTTTAAAGTCACAGTTCAGAAGCACTCATGTACTAATCGATGATGTATCAATTTTTTATTACAGCATCTTGCAACACTCACAACAATGAGTAGACTGAAAACCAGAAGCAGCCTGCAGGAGTCTGGCATGTCAGCTTCCTTTGAGTGGGGCTGCTCTCTGGTATTCTGTTCAATTCTTGGGACACAGGCGGCAAGGATGCACATGCGCGCATGCGTGAGCATATTGCAGCCTGGCTTCTGTGTCCCGCCCCAGCCAGCAGTGGAGCTGCCTGCCCTCCCTCCCTCCCAAGAGGCGTCTCCTGGGATGATCATCCCCCCCCCCGGCTGGCCCTTGATGACTAAGGGTCATTCAATGAACCTGGATTGCTCACTTCAGGAGTGGTAACACTACCACTGCGCCGATGTGCTGGCCCTGGCTAAATATTGTAAATAAAGAAAATTCAGTTCCTTTCTTCCGTCTCTGCACTGTCTGCAATACAGTATGGCCAGGGTGGGGGTGCTGGTGGACTTCAAGGTCTTGCTGCTAATATCTCTTGTCCTAGTCAGTAGGGCTTTCCTGCCCTTTTCCCCCAGTTCCATATAGCCTGCCCCTACCATGAACAAATTATACAAAAAGGACAAATACAGGAATACACTGTAGCAAGTGTTCAACAAAATGTACTCCTACCAGATGACAACTGTAACATTATTACAGTTTTTTTTATTGGCTTTTTTTTTTAATCATTCTTTTCATCTCCATACCTCTCCCTGCTACTGCTGTCCTCTAGTCATTTTGGGACCCATTATCATGCTTGGTGAAGCATCAGTGGCCTAGGGAGCAGAAAAACTTGTATTTTCTTTGGTCCCTAGTAATTTGTACTTAAAACACTCATTGGAAGCAGTTATTTGCATTGTCCCCCCACTATGATCACCAAACCTACTTGACCTAACTCCCACTCTGACAGTCCTTCCTCCCTGGACTGGGTTCTCTTCTCCCATCCCCACTGAATTGTTGCAGCAGGTATCTTGCCAGATGCTTTCAGTGACCTCTGCATGACGTTCTGTGTCAGGAATATACGGTGTCCACCCTCCTCCCCTAAATACATATGGACTCGGTCCCTCCGGTTACTCAACCCTGCTGCTTGACCTTACTGCTGCAGATTGGACAGCCTTGCTCTCTGCTGCTGATATTGCTGTTGCCCTCTCTCTGTTTCACCCCAGATTCTCCTCTGTCTGGAACAAGCATGCCCTGTTCAGAAAATCCAGGTTCAAAACCCACCACCAGCCCTGAAATCATTGATCAGTGTAAGTCCTGAGATCTCACCTGTGCACATGACAAAGTATCTCACTCCCGTCATGACCCCCTCTTGTACAGGAGTATCAGAAACTCCTGCACAAAGGCTGTCTGAGCTGCAAAATCACAATATTTCAAGGCCAGGTTTCAGAACAACCTTAACCCCCCCCTCAAAGTTCTGGAATGTAATTTACTCTTTCTTTGACTGTCCCACCCAGTCTGCTCCTCTGGTACTGGCTCCTGGTAAATGGTTCACCAGTGTCTGACCCCTCCACTGTTGCTGCTCACTGAGTTTTTCACCACTTGTGCTGTCCCATCCACTTATTTTTCAGCCTTCAGTGCTCCTCATCATGTTCCCTCTCCCTCCTCTCCTGTCCCCTCCCAGGGTTTCCTTTCCTTTCTGTTACTCCCCAGGAAATCCTGACTGGCCTTTCCTCCCTCAGCCTACACTAATCCCACCCTGACAGGCTGGATCCAAAACTACTACATATCTCCGTTTCTGTTGTAGCATCTCCTCTGACTTGCCTAATCAACCTCTCCTCCTCCCTTAGTGCAATCCCTCAGTCCTGGAAGTTGGTCAGAGTTGTCCCACTCCACAAAGGGGGGAGGGGGCCTTTCCTCCCTTGGTAACTTCCGACCTATCTCCCTCCTCCTTTCTCTTGCTAAGCTGCAAGAGAAGCTTGGCCACACAAGATTCTCCGATTTCCTATCCTTTGCCAATTTCCTCTCCCTGTTACAGTTTGGCTTCCAGAAGCATCACTCCACTGTCTTTTCCCTGTTGCGTGTAACGTAACTGATTGCATCTTTTCAGGAATTGGTCAGGGGCACATCACAGCTGCCATCTTCATTGATGTGGCCAAGGCCTTTGACTCAGTATCCTGCACATGCCTCCTGGATGAGCTGAGTTCTGCTGGCCTCTCAGCCCTTGCCACTGACTGATTCCGTTCTTACCTCATGGGCCATCTACAGTCGGTACAGGTTGGTAGCACCCTGTCACTTTCCATCCAGACAGGGGTCCCAGAGGGCTCCTTCCTGCACCTTGGATGGCAACCCTCTTGAAGTGGTTCAATCCTTCACATACCTCATAGCAAGCTTGACATCTCTGCCCACATTGATGCCATCCATTCCAAGCTCCGCCCTGAACTTGGTGGCTTGTAGTGCAGTAACGGTTGTCCGTCTCTGCAGGTCTGCCGTGAGGTTGTCACCAAAATGGTGCTCCCAGTCTTGGACTATACGAATGTGATCTATAGTGCCACCCTCTCTGCCTCCCTGGCCAGACTGGACACCCTCTGCAACTCCTTGTGCCACTTTGCCACCAACTCCTGCTTTCATACTCGTCATTCCTCACTTTACTCCTCCTTATCCATTCTCTCTGTACCTTCACATTGCCAGGTCCTCTGTGCCTCATTCATATTCAAATATTGGTTTGGTTCCTTTTCCTTCTACCTCTACACACTCCTCTTCCTCATCCCTTCTGCCTCTTGCTCCCTCTGCGCCAGGGATCCTCGCACCTTTGCCATTCCGCATCCCCATTCCTCTGCTGGCCAGTCCGCCTTTTCATATCATCTCCCATCACTTTGGAACCAACTCCCCTCTGCCCTCCACTTCACTACCTCCCCTGGTTCCCTCAGGTATCAGCTGAAACTCCTTCCCATACGCTCCTATTTTTCCTCTCCTTGACTGTTCACCTTGCTGTTGTATTGTGCCCTGATGTAAGTGTGGCCAAAATACCCCATTTGTTGCTCCTGCCTTGGTTTCTCGTTTTGCACTTACTCCCATTTTAATGGTGTTCTTTGATAGCACTTTATTTTAGCTGTGAAGTCTTTCTGTACTTTGCATTTTTCCCTCATTCTCTTTCCCTGGGCCATACCTGGAAACAAGCCTCTGCTCAGTGTGCCTTTCCTGGTCACCAATTATCCAATAAATAAATAATTCATCAAGTGGTGCTTTCAGCTTGGCTTGGATAAGTACGTCTGTCTGTGTTGATTTATTTAGGGCCAACATGGACTGCTGCTGTAAACATATGGGAGTATCCAAATGGTTCCTCACTATTGTCCATTGTAGGTAATAGTATCTCCTGAACTTCATAGAATGTGAAGTAAGGGATAACACATGACAGGGTGTGCGTTTATAAGGGAATAATGCATGCCTTGGGTGGTTAGGCACCAGGTGTAGCCAAGTGACACAACCGCCCAAAAAGTGCATTATTGTCCTTATGGTGGCACAACCCGTGTGTTATACCACATATAAAATGGGCTTTTATTTGTTTAAACAATATAAAGTTCAGATGAGGAGCACAGTTGTCAGAAAATAATCAACTGTCATGTGATGTGTTTCAGCCAGTAAGGTCACAGGATCTTTATGGCCCACTGTATAAAATGATAGGACATGAAGAATGTTTCACTGCAGGGCCTGATTGCACGCCAACACAAATGCTTCAGCACATAGTCACATAGTCCAAGCCATTGCTGCATCCCACTCAAACTCAACTTTTTTTTTCCCTCATCATTATTTTTATCCTCTGGTACCGGTCCCCATGAGCTTTAGGGCAGGATTACCCTGGTTACCTCATGGTTCCGTCTGCTACTCCTTGCCATCGTTCCATGGAAGTCCATGTGGAGCAGGGCCTGAGAATGCCTACCTTCGTCATTACGACAACTCCGTGGATTTCTCCCGTGTTTTTTTTTTCCTCCCTCTGCTCTCCACCCACTTGATGGTACTACCACAGCTGCAATTGGCCTCAGATGCCACAGTGGAGCCCGCAGGGGGACCAAGCTCCTTGGGGTTGCTCTGCTGTCGGAAGCCACAACAGCTCCTTCCTAGGCTGAGAAGTGCAGCTGTTAGCAGTATGACTCGAGTCCGCTACTGAATCCAGGTCGCTGGCACAGGCAGACCTTACTCTGCCATTTTTAATATCTCTTTCTTTCTTTCTTTCTTTCTTTCTTTCTTTCTTTCTTTCTTTCTTTCTTTCTTTCTTTCACTCTCTCCCTTTCTGTCTAAAGGCTGCCTTCCAGTGATGTAGGAGCATGTTTGCATTGTACCTATTGGTAAAGCTGATGAAAGCCAACAATTCACTTCCATGTTTCTATGGCTGTCTTCAGCTGGTCATTTCTAAAGTCTGGAACCAAATGCAAAAAGTCCACAAATGCCATGAAACTGTCTCATCTCCGAGGAGGTCCAGCAGTGTAAATGCTGTTTGAAATAGTGTGGCAAAAAGGAAAGGAAAAGTTCATTATTTTGACTTTGAGGAGCGGACCGTCCAATCCCTTCCACTTCACTTTGTCAAAGCACTGCCCCCATTCTGTTTTGTAATCTTCAGTTTGAAGAGCGAGATTGTGCACTCCATAGAAGGTAAAGGGGGGTGTCAAATGGAGGTCAGGTACCATGTTAAAAGTTGCACAGTGAGCCAGTGACCGTGGTGGGATATAAGGATGCTTGGAAAGGTGGATTAAGAATCAGAATCATTGGATTCCAATAAGATTTTTGGAATTAGGTTTTTCAGAATTGCAGTCTGAAAATCCTGTTTCAGAAATTAAAGGTACAAGAGTGTTTATACATAGGAAATTGGGATTTAGGATTCCAATTCCAAGGTCCTTATCAGAATTGGCATTAAATAGGATTTAAAGTAAAGGTGTGAGATTCAGTTATGGGCTTCATAGCCCATTACCCTGCTACGGCGATAGCCATTTGTGGCAAAATTATACATAGAAACATAGACTTTGACGGCAGATAAGGACCGCTAGGCCCATCTAGTCTGCCCATTTCCCTACCTACAGGATAGGCCGCAGATCCAAGTTAACCAACAGCCTATTTCTTCCTACCCCCCACAAGAATTGCCTTATGTCTGTCCCATGCATTCTTGAAATCTCCCACAGTTGTAGACCCCACAACCTCCTCAGGAAGGCTATTCCATGCATCCACTACCCTCTCTGTGAAATAATACTTCCTCACATTGCCCCTGAACCGCCCTCCTTCTATCTTTAAATTGTGTCCCCTTGTTCTTGTAAGTCTCTTTTTCTGAAAGATGCTACCCTCTTGGACTTTGTTGATTCCACTGAGGTACTTAAAAGTTTCTATCATGTCCCCCCTCTCCCTTCTTTCCTCAAGGGTATACATATTAAGCTCCTTTAGTCTCTCCTCATACGGCTTCTCTTGCAGACCCTGCACCATTTTAGTTGCCCTCCTCTGGACTACCTCTATCCTGTCTATGTCCTTGCAGATAGGGGTCTCAGAACTGGACACAGTACTCAGATGGGGTCTCACCAACTGTCTGTACAGAGGGATAACAACTTCCTGTTTTCTGCTGCTGATGCCTCTCCCTATACATCCCAGTATACCCCCAGCCCTCCCTACTGCCTTCTCACATTGATTGCTAACCTTAAGGTCATCTGATATGATTACCCCCAGGTCCCTTTCCTTTTTTGTTGTTGTTACTACCTCCCCACCATTGTGTATTCTTCCCCTGGGTTCTTGTTTCCCAGGTGCATTATTTTGCACTTCTTTGCATTGAATCCTAGCTGCCATACTTCTGACCATTCCTCCAACCTTGCCAAGTCCCTTTTCATCCTTTCCACCCCTTGTGTATCAACCCTGTTGCAGATCTTTGTGTCATCTGCAAAAGGCATACTTTTCCTTCAGTCCCTCTGCAATGTCACTGATGAAGACATTAAAAGGACTGGACCCAATACTGAACCTCGCAATGTGCCCACTAGTAACCTCTTTCTTCAGAGTGGACTCCATTTACAATTACCTTCAGTGTCCTGTTGTGCAGCCAATGTTTTACCAGGCTACCACCCTGGGACCTCCCAGGCTAGTTAATTTGACTATTAATCTTTTGTGTGGGACTGTGTCAAATGCCTTGCTAAAGTCTAGGTAGGCCATGTCCACAGCCCCTCCCTGGTCTACTACTTTGATCACCCAGTCAAGGAAATCTATTAGATTCATCTGACATGACCTTCCCGCTGTGAACCCATGCTGCCTTGGGTCCTGTGCTCCCACTGGCCTCTAGGTACTCAACTATTCTTTCCTTCAGAAGTGATTCCATCACTTTCCCTACCACAGAGGTCAGACTGACAGGTCTGTAGTTTCCTGCCTCTGTCTTGGTCCCACTTTTGTGAAGGGAAATCACATCCGCCTTCCTCCAGTCCTCGGGTACCACACCATCCTCCCATGATTTATTAAAAAGAGTAGCCAGTGGTTTCACTAGTTCCTCCCTTAATTCTTTTAGAATTCTGGGGTGAATTCCATCAGGACCCATTGCTTTGTCCACCTTCAGTTTTAGGAGTTCTTGCAGAACCCTTTCTTCTGTGAAAGGACTGGGATCGACCCCCTATCAAGAGTGTTTCTGTTAATTGGATTAGGCACTTCCCCCTCCTCTTTTGTGAATACTGAGCAGAAATATTCGTTCAGTATCCCTGCTTTTTCACTGTCCCCCTCTGCCCACCCACCGTTCATTCTGTTCAGCCTCACTATCCCTCCCTTTGTCTTTCTACACTCGCTGATGTACCTATAAAAGGTTTTATCCCCCTTCTTAACTGAGTTGGCAATCTTTTCCTCAGTTTGGGCCTTTGCTATTCTGACTTTCCTCCCTGCTTCCTTCTGCCTTAACTGGTACAGCTCTCTGTCCTGCTCCTTCTGTGTTTCCTTATACATCCGGAATGCTATCTTTTTCTTCCTGACTTTCACAGCCACCTCTTTTGAGAACCATAGTGGCTTTTTCTTTCGTTTGATTTGTTTATTTGCTTCACACAAAGGCTTGTTGCCTCTGTGATGGCAGTTTGATGATTCCCCATTGTTGCTCCACACTCTCTTCTAGCTTGTTTGCTAGTGCTTTTCTGAGGCACTCTCCCATCTTGCCAAAGTCAGCCCTCCTAAAGTCCAGTACCCTCACTTTTGTATGGCTTGACTCTGTAGCTGAGTTTAATGTGAACCACACTGTTTAATGGTCACTTGTCCCCAGATGGCAACCCACTTCTAGATCAGAGATCCTCTCACTGCCCCCATTTGAGAGTCGAGGTCTAGATTGCTCCCTCACAGTGGGTTCTGAAACTAGCTGTCTAATGCCTGCCACCTGTAGGCGTCAAGAATGGCCCTGCTCTTGGATGTGGCTGCAGAAAATGTGCTCCAGTTAACATCTGGCATATTCAGGTCTCCCATCAACAGTATCTCCCTTTCTCTGCCATTCTAAGAATGCCTTCTATCATATCCTTGTCCATTCCCTCCCCCTGACATGGGGGTCTGTACCCAACCCCTGTGCGGATTGGAGGTGCCCTTTCCAGTCTCCAAGGTGACCCACAGTGCCTCCTCTCCTCCCTGTTTACTCTTTTGTTCAGTTGCTTTTATCCCTTCCTTTACAGAGAGCTACTCCTCCCCTCTTCTCCCCTGCCTGTCTCTCCTGTAGGTTGTGTACCCTGGTATGTTAACATCCCAGTCATGGTTCTCTGTGTACCATGTTTCTGTGACTGCTACGATATCCAGGCATCCCTCTTCCATCAAGGCCACCAGCTCAGGGAGCTTGTTGCCCAGACTACGGGCATTGGTACTCATTACCCTCCACTTCCTGATGGCCTTACTCCCTTTTGCCCCATCCCTGACCTTCGTGCCTTTGTCACTTTCTCCATTTACCCCTGCCCTTCTCCCTATGTTGGTGTTTGCCACACTTACTACCGTGATTATTTGGGGGGCTGGGATTCCTGCTCCTTTCCAGTGCCTCCAGTACTGTCCTGTAAGGGAGGGAAGGGATCGTAACACTGGCCAACCTGCAGGCCAGCCAATCCCTTCCACTTCGCGGTCCGAAGATCACATCCCTGCGCATGGACGTTTTGTGACGTCCTACCAGGGAGAGCACAGGTGCATACCCTGTTGAATCCTATGGGGGAGATTTTAAAAACATTACTATGCATATTTAAGCTGCATTTGAAGCAAATGAAAGCAACTGTTCAACTAAGCGGTGGTTTTCATTTGCGTCCAGTGTAACATAATATAGCATAATAATGTTTTAAAATCTCCTATAAGACGTAAGCGCACCCGTGCTCTCCTGGTAGGAACGACTCATAAACAATCTGAGTGTGGGGCATGGTTATCAGACTGGGAAGTGGAAGGGATTGGTTGGCCGGCAGTCGGCCAGAGTTACGATCCTTTCCTTCTCTTACAGGGCAGTATTCAAATTTATAATTTTGCCACAGACAGACTATCACTGTGGCAGGGTAATGGGCTTTGAAGCCCAAAACTGAAAATAAAAATCTTACAACTTTACTTTAAAATTGAAAATTCCTATTTCTAAAAAAGTCTGTCAGACCAGAATCTGATAATTACGGCGTCCCTAGTAGGATACAATCCTCGGATCTCCTGGTTCACACAACTCATGCTCTAAACAATGTGCCATGCTCCCTTCCTGCCATTTAACCCCCAATTAGTAGATCTTTTGGTAAATGACAGTTTTAAAAGTCTAGGCCATCCCCCAAAACTATTTTTGGTCTCATCGCACATGAAAATGTTTTTCGGGAAGGAGCCATTATAACATTTTTGTGAACCAAGTTTGGCAGCTACCATCCAGCGGGGCTAGTGACTGGGAAACACCATTGGCCCCAAAGATTCCACTGGCCAAACTGGTGTACTCACTGAATGATATGTTACCTTCCCCAGTACAACCAGCAGGGCTAGTTAAAAGGAAACTGTACTAGTCGAGTGTGATACAAAATCTACCAACATCTGACTAGTAGGCCAGTGCCAGTTTCAAACCCTTTGGAAGGAGGAGGTAGAGGTGGGTGCCACCAGCTTTGCTAACCCAAATTTTAAAGGTTGGAAATAACAGGGATCCCCAGACACCCAATGATAGAGGCAATGAAGCTTTACCTCATTGTGTAGTGTGTTTGATGACAAGTATGTAAGTCTCACATGGTTTCAGCTGGTAAATATCTGTTGAACAGTGCATGGGGGTGCTTGCGTTGAAATGTAAACATGCAAAAAAAAAAACAAGGTGGATCTGGCATTTGTATGGATCAATAGGTCATAGATTGTATTAATTAGATTGACGAGACAGTTTAGTCAATCTCTAGACAGGTTATGAAGTCCTGTGGCCGTCCTTTGTGATGGAGTGATCTAGTGGGGACTGATATTGAATTCACTCAACAGCCACAAACACAGAATAGGAATTGGATGACAGCATGCATCCAGGCTCGGCACCTCTGTAAGGCACTGATGTGATGAATCTTCTGTTCATTCAGATTTTGTGTGATATGGGTTTAGCTGCAGTCCTCTTGAAGTCTCTTCCAATGAAAATAGCTTCCATTTCGGCCCGGTGGCACTGAGGGTTGAGGCGCTGGACACCACACCTCAGCCATGCCGGTGACCTGGGTTTAGGAGCAAACCGGGTCAGCCAGGGGTCGGCAGGGAGGGAGGAGGGATCGGCACATCCGGAGGATGGCTCTCTCCTCTCCAGGGGGTGGGGCACCAGCTCGGCATTTGACTGGCCTCTGGCAGAAGCCAGAGGCACAGCAAGTGCAGAGCACATAACGAGAGGGTTGGGGAGTTGTGGACGTCTGCGGAAATGCCTTGACGTTGGGCACTTGCCACTCCCTTAGAATAGGGGAAAACAATGCCAGAGCGCCGAGGGGAAGGATCGCCAGCACAGACCCTAATTGCTGCTGCCTGCCTGACCACCGGAGGGGACCCAACGAAACAAGAAGTATCTCGGGGTGTACGGGCCCCACTGCATCTGCCTGTGGGGGGTACTGCACGGCACCCATGGGGGTCCACCAGGAATCAGGTAAGGCAGTGAAGTGGGGCTGGTGCCTAGGCATCTCCGACAGAGCAGGGCCTCCAGCATGTGAGGTGATAAAAAGAGATTTAAAAAAAAAAAAAAAAGCTTCCATTTGTAAATCCTGGTGAGTCTTAAACGTTATGATGGTGGCTCATGGGTGTAAAACATCCAGTGACCATAGGACACATAAAGCATAGTAACAACGTTTTTTTCTTTCTTTTACAGTTGATCTTTTCCCTCCATTTCCCTGGTCTGCCTTCCCTTGCTGACAGCATCCCATCACCTACCATCTCATGGACTTGAGTCTCAACCACTGCTTGCCGAGAACCATTCCATGGTGGGAGGTGTACCATGTCAGTAGTGCCTAAGTCCAGGGTGGGGCGGGCACCATCGACCGCGGTGGGCTGGAAACATTTCTCCTCCAGTTTTCATCCCTGTTGGACTCCTTCGCAGAGTCACTTGCACCAGCGTCTACCCGTCCATTCTGATGGCCCTGACTGAGATCTCTCTCCAGATGCCACTAGCGAGTGATTTCACTGCAGAGCACAATTCCCTCTCACCCCACTGGAGGAGGGCTGTCCTTGGGACGCTCAGCCCTTACCTGACTGGCCCCCCAATGACCTAAGTCTGCTCCTGAATCGCAGGCATCTTGAGTGGTAACGCCACCACTGTGCTGACAGTCCTGCTTGTAACAAAGTCATTTAAAGATGGAAGGGACTCTAGGTTTATCATGTCTGCCCCACCTGCATCATAAGCAGGGGTGAAATAAGCATGCTGTGAAACATGTACCAGTTTATAGGGATTCCCTACTCATTCTACTACCCAGGGTACCCTCTATCCTGTGGCTCCCTTGGTAAGCATAAATTTGTCCCAACATTACCTTGAAGGACTGTATTGTCTTCATATTCAGTGACTCCACTGATAGGCTGTTCCTTAGGTTTACCACCATCTGTGAGAAAATATGTCTCTTAATATTGCCCATGAATTTACCACCTCTGAGCATCAGGGCATGTCCCCCCTGACCTGCTGGTGGGCACCAGGTCAAACATCTCTGACTCTTTGATATTGTCGATACCTTGAATGTGCAGAAGACTAAGATCATGGCACCTTTCAGCCTCCTTTTCTTCAGGGTGAATGTGTAACAGTTCCAGAGGTTAGTCGTTGCGAAACTACAGGTGCAGGGTAAGTGCTGTAAAGAGGGCTGCCAGCCCCAGATGTGAACCAGTTCCAAAGGACACAGCACTTGTAGGCAAAAGGAGCACAGAATCCAGAGACATCACAAAATAAAGTGCAAATGCTTGTTTATTGAATCCATGCTGGCTTGAGTGGCAAGCCTAAACCCCAGAGCTTGGGCTACACAGCCTTCGTCAGATGCCCCCTGACAAAAGCTGTGTAGCCAAAGCGTGGGGTTTAGGCTTGCTGCTCAAGCCAGCACAGATTCAATAAACAAGCATTTGCACATTATTTTGTGATATCTCTGGATTCTGTGTTTCTTTTGCCTACGAGTGCTGTATCTTTTGGAACTAAACATGTAAACAGGCCTCCAGCATCTGGTTCCTCATAGCTTTTGTCCTCTGAGGTGTATGGAGGACAAAAGCCACGTCATTTTGGTGGCCTTGCATTGCACTGTTTTGACTGCAGAGCCCAAAAATGCACATGGTACTTATTTACTAAGGCCTGACTGGGACCTTGTAAAGTGGCAAGATTACTTCTCCTGCTCTCCTCATCACCCCCTTTTGATACACCCCAGCATTTTGCCGGCCCCCCTTCCCCCATTTAGCTTTTTGGCCTCTGGGTGCCACCTATGCCTACTTCAGGTATCCCACAGCGTCTCGTTGACACTTCAGCAGTCACACCACAGCAGGAATCAACATGGGAGGGACCATGAACCTGGTTTGCTGTCATACACAGCGACTGAGGCACATTGCTTTTTCTTCCCCCTGTTTTTCCCCAATTCCTAGGCTGGCAAGCATGACATATGCTATAGAAATGCTGAATGTACACAGTGCCTGCCCCCAGCCAATCAGGAGGCTGTTGCTGCCACACCACCTGACCTCCACTTGATGGTGACCAAGCATTGATTAGTGCTATTCCTCCCCAGCTGAAGAAGAGCCATTGATGGATGCTCAATCCTCCTTCCACTGGCCGGCCCCCAAACAGCCCTGGTCCCTAAGTTGTATCAGTATCGAGGACAATAGTCCCCTACGCAGGTCGTGTCCCAACTCCACTTCCTCCATCTCCAGCCACACTGGTCAGTGGTGGGAACCTCCCTCTGCCCCGTGGGTAAGAAGCTTAGTTGGGCTGCTCAATAGTAGCTTTGAAAGCAGGGCAGGTACATCCCACCCCACCCCAAACTGGGAACTGCAAGATAGCTTGCTTATTTATTTATTTAGTTAGTTATTTAGTTATATGTTGGAATTACAACCTATGAGCTAAAACTTGCCGCAAAAGCTACACATTTCCTAACTGCTTCTGATGCTGCAAAGGGGAATCCCAGCAAATTTTGGCACATCATCAAATCAGCTGAAGGCTATAAATCTTCTCCCACGCTACCTGGCAAAGTCTCCTTCAAGGACAGATCCTCTCTGATAAGTTGGACATACTACACGGATTTAATGACCACTTCTCCACCACAGGTCTCACATTTGACACCTCAAGAACAACAAACCTGGTGACCAACTCACCCAGACACTCATCACCGCCAACCAATAACATCTTCTCCTTTACTCCCTTCCTGTGCAAAGAAGTAGAAGATCTCCTTTTATGGTTGGATGTTAACAAAGGTACTGGTGCTGATGGAATATGCCCGTACTTCATTAAACTAGGCTTCAGGTATCTAACCGCTCCTATCCTACGTTTGTTTAATATGTCCATCAGTACCAGCACCGTACCTGAGCAATGGAAAATTGCCCAGGTACTCTCTCTATTTAAATCAGGTGACTCCATGGTTCTGAACAGTTATCATCCCATATCCATCCTATCCCTGCTCTCCAAACTATTGGAGAAGTTAGTAAATGCACAATTAAGAGAATGCCTTGGCAAAGCCAACCTAAGTAGCCCTTTGCAGTCCGGCTTCCAGCCGCGACAGAACCATCTCTGCCCTAACATCAGTCACAAATGACTGGCTCATAGCAGCAGACAAGAAACAGGTCACATGAGCTGTTTTTTTTAGACCTCAGCTAAGCATTCAACACTGTCGACCATGCTTTGCTCCTGGACACACTAACCTGGCATGGTAGCACCAGGCCTGCGTTGTCATGGTTTGACAGCTACCTGTGTAACAGATTGCAAACAAGTAAAAGTAGGTGACTCCCTCTCCCCACTCCTCCCCCTTTTGAGAGGAGTACCTCAAGGCTCGATCCTTGGTCTACTCCTGTTTATGTTATATATCAACACCATTGGACACAGCCGGCCCGGTGGTGCTGAGGATTGAGGCGCTAGACGCCACACCTCGTGTCATGCCGGAAACCTGGGTTTGGGAACAAGCCAGGGCCGCCAGGAGTCTGCAGGGGAGGGAAGGGATCGAGCATCCGGAGGATGGCTCTCCCTTCCCTGGGGAAGGTTCTGGGGGTTGCACCACTCTGCAGCGGCACCTGGCGATGGTCGGGTGCAGCACAAGCAGCAGTGGCAAGCACAGCGGGAAGGAGCTTGGCAGGTGTCAGCACACTCTGCCCAGCTGCCATTGCACCTCCAACAAGCAGGAAAAAACCCTACCACATCCGTGGTGATGATGGGGGCTCCAGGGACGCAGCCCACATCCCAACACCAGCCCTGTGCTCAGGGGACTCCAGGGCCGACCTGCCATCCAGGTGAGGCCTCTCTAATCCCAGAAAGACCATCGTGGGACGACGGGCCTGCCCCGGTGGGGTGATCCGGGGGGGTCTAGGTCTGCCCGGGTGGTCGGGGGAGTCCCTCCGAGGGGATGCAGGGTTCAGGCTGGGAGTAGAGGCTGCCATCGAGAGGACACCATGGAAGGATGCCTGGGTGTGGAAGTGAAGAAACAGAATTCAGAAGAAAAATTAAAAGATCACTGGACACAATATTAATAATGTAAGGCTACACCTCTTCATGGACAATAAAGTAATATATATACGTCTAAATGATCGATAGCGGAGGTCCATTCAGAACTCCGGTTAGAATTTAATCTTCTCCAGCTCAGTCTTGCACAGGCCAAATTTCTTCTAAATGCAAAAAAAAACAAAAAACAAAGCTCATGTACTTCCATTCCAGTCACCAACTCACCACACAAAGTGGTATAGCTTCTCCGGCCCCCCATAAAAACACTCCTTGACGACAACCTCGAGGTCATCAACAAATTCAAATACCTTGGGTGTGACCTTGACCAACACCTATCCTTCTCTGCTCACATCACCTCCCTTATAAAAAAAAAAACCTGAGACAGAGACTTGGCTTCCTTTATAGGAATAAATGTCTGTTTAATAATGAAGCTAGACTACAGCTGGTACAGACAACCTTCATGCCACTCCTCAACTATGCGGATATCCTCTATGGCCGCTACCAAGACTCGCTGTTGCACCAACTGGACACACCATACCATCGAGCAATACGTTTAATCTCCAACAACCATCGTCGCACGCATCACTGTGACCTATATGCCTCCCTTGGCTGGACATCCTTAGCCACCAGACAGCTCTCTCACGCCCTCACATGGCTGTACAAAGCCCTCCTGCTTAAATTTTACCCATATATAACTGATCTCTTTCAGCATACATCATCCTCTTACACCTTACGCAGCACAACCCACATTACGCTGGGAAGTCCCTAGCACCCATTCCCTCTTCGGTAGTTTGGCTATAAGCCACGCTCTACTGGCCGCCTGGAACAAAGCCCAAGCACGCCTCAAGCTTCAGCACTTAATCCCCTTAGGCAGCTTCAAACATCTACTTACTAGCAAGTTACATGTCTCCTGTACTTGTCTCTGCTTCTGACCTGACACAGTTTAGATGGCTGACACCACATTCCCCTGTATGAGTGACCCTCTCCAGTCTGTGTTCCCCCCTTCACCCCCAGTAAGCATCCAGGTCTCTGCCTCTTTTTTTCATCCACCCTTCCCATTGCTTTCACCTCCCACGTATCCTGCTCACTGCTCTAAATGCCTTACCTTTCAACTTTCAACTTTTATTGGATATCAAATTGAGATAAGATTATAGCAGTGTCAGTGGCTCAGTAGGTAGCACACTTGCCTCTGAGGCCAGGAGATCAGAGGGCTGTGGGTTCAGTTCCCACATCTGGCACTTGGGTTAATATCCCAGTACTGACACTGTAGTGCAGCATGAGAGGGGTACTGCACTTCTCAGGTGCCGTCTTTCAGATGAGACATTAAAGTGAGGTCCCATCTGCCTGGATTGGTGGTAGTTCAGGTGGATGTTAAAGATCCCATGGCACTTATCGAAAAGAGTAGGGGAAGTTTATTAGACAAAAAACATAACATCACCATAAATCATAACATAAAGCAAACACACAAAGAATATAGAACAGTAATCCAAAAGGTTAACAGGAAACATAAAAGGTTAAACAAAGAAGTGATTCCAGAAAGAAAAAAACTTAACAGCTGAAAATTTCTGCTGATCTTTAGATTTAACATTCAATAAACCAGCCTCTACTTGAGAAATTATCGTAGAAGAAGGTACTGATTGTTGTTGAAAAATAAATTGACATCTGGCTTGCCATAAATAGAACTGGATAAGTGCAAAAACATTCAAGGTACTAGGATGAAAAGTTTGCCAAGGCCCGTATAATCCCTAAAATTAGAGTGTTATAAGTTACAGTGACAATAAAGACATCCCCAATGACCAAGCAGCAGTCCAAAAAACTCTTTAACAAAGGGACAATCAAGAAAAAAAAAGAAGACTTTCTTCAATGGAAATACAGGACGGTCTCAAACAGTACCTATCAGTTAAAGGTTTATATTTAAGGTTACCACGTACCCCCAACCTGCCCTGAGCAGACATCCAGACAATATCCCATACATAGGCAGGAAGCCTAAAATCAGTCAATTTGTATAAGGCAAACAACATCCTAGTAGGAACACACTCTGGAAAGAGCAAAAGTATACCTTGCACTGTAAATACAATGTAATTATAAAAGGATTTCCTAGAGTGAGACAATAGAGTAGAAAACAATAAATTCCATTGTCTGCATTTCTTTAAAGTAGAGATCCCATAAAATGGCAACTGGTCCTGTTTTAAGACTTTAGGGGGATATGTAGTCCATTTCTGAAAGAAACGGTCCCAAACAAAGTGAGACCAGACCTGCCAGGGTAAGGTAATCTGACCCCATAGAAAACTAAAGGAATTAAATAAAAAAACATAATGAAAAAATACAATCGGGTTAATCATGGCCAGGCCATCCTTTTTAACTGGTAGATAGGTGACATCCCTGCACACCGGATTCAATCAATTACCCTAAATCATTTGAAAAAACACACTATAAAGTCTAGTCTCTAAAGAAACCGGTGGTGGGTAAAGATAACTAAGATATAAAAACATAGGGATCAAAAATTTCTTGACTATGAAAACTCTTTTTTTTCCCCAAATTTCCAGTGTTTCCATAAATTAACTTTAGCTTCACCCAAACATAATTGTTGCTCCCAATTAAAAGTAGCCATATCACCTAAGCCAAACTAAACCCCCAAAATTTTACGTGGTGCAGATGCAAAGGGTATACCTATTGTGTCAAAAAGACAAGCCTGATCGGGATGTAAAGAAAAAATAAAACTCTTAGTTACATTGAGTTCAGCTCCAGAAAACCATCCCCAAGTCTGAAAACAATGTAAGGCAGTCTGAAGGGAGGTCTCATTTTGCATGAACAATGTCATATCATCTGCATAAGCTGTGATTTTCACCATTGGTAAAGAAATATCAGGGGCAATCCCAATAATACCGCAGTGTCCTTGAATATAACGAATACTGGGATCCAGAGCATACGTATACAAGAGAGGGCTCAATGGGCAGCCTTGCCGAACCCCTCTAACCACTGGAATTGCAGATCTCATTAGACCATTCACCAATGGATGTACTGCTGCATCAGAATACAACAGAGAAATCCAATGTACAAAAGGCTGGGGAATATTATAGGACAACAACAAATTAAATAAATAAGAATGACGAACTCTGTCAAAGGCCTTAATCTGATCCAATGCTACAATAAAACCTGACCCCCTTCCCCCACTACTATTCTCAAACAATTCCCTCAAAAGATATAGACTGTGCTGAACATTTCACTGAGCAATTGCACAGGACTGTGCCGGGTGTATAAGTGAGTCAGAAACCACAGCTAATCTATTTGTAAGAATTTTAGCAAAAATCTTGTAGTCGCTATTAAAGAGACTAATGGGCCTTCAATTCGTTAGTGTGAAGAATCCTCTTTTTTATAAATAAATTTCAATAGAGAAATACTGAAATCGGAAGCTTAAACCCGAGGTCAACATAAAATTAAACACCATAGGGAGAAGGAACACATAACGGCAGAAATTTCTTATAAAACTCATTCGAATACCGTCTAAACCAGGGGCAGTTTTAGATTTAAGTGACCTTATAACCTTCTCTACTTCCAAGGAAGAAATAGGCTGCAATAAAAGGGTTCGATATTTGGCATCCATAACAGGAAGAAAAGTCAAGAACTCGGCTGGTAAGGCGTCAATGTTATTGGGATCCCCACCAAAAGAGTCAGAGACAAAGGACTGAACAACAGACATCATGTCCATATCTGAGGTTACCATAGAACCCTTCGAAGATAGTAACCCCGACATCAGGGTCCTGTCAAGGCGCTGTTTACAGGCCGAATAAGGATCAGAGGCAGGCTGTGATTGAACTCCATACCTGAACTCCATGTCAAGAGATTTGGCCCGATCATATTGATATAGGGACATCTGTTTCTTGATTTCAGTGATCTGAGATTGAAAGAGATGTTTATCACCAGGGGGAAAGGACATCAGTTTATAGAACTGATTCCGATACTGCAAATAAGTAAGATAACTAGAATTAGCTGTAGATTTCCCTTTAGAAACCAAAAAGGACCTAATCTCAGTTTTCGTATCATTCCACCACAAAAAGATTGTCATAAAGACATAGGGTAGAATAACGTGCTGCAAATAGACCCTCCAAACCAGCTACAAATCCCCATTCTCCAAGAGGGACACATTCAAGCGCCATCTGGGGCCCGCTGAATGTACTTTGGGTGGTATCCCAGCTAAACTTAAATGCCCAGTCAGAAGATGATGATCTGAAAACTCGGTCTCACCTGAGATAAAAAAGGTTTCAAAAACTTAGAAACAAAAAGAAAATCAATACGGGTAGAAAAAATATTTCTATGGTAAGAAGCACCCCCTTTAGCATGTAGGGCCTGAAACACATCCGTAAGGCCTGCATCTTTAACAATCTGCCGCAAGGCAAGTGAGTCACAATACATTTTTTTTTGAGAATCACCCTTAAATTTAAAGTCAATGTCACAATTAAAGTCACCTCCCCAAATGACGTGCCCTCTGGTGTAAAGAAAAGGTTTAATGTCCTCAAACAATTTAATCCGGGCAGTCTTGGTTTGTGGAGCATAAATGTTTACAAGGCGGAAATCAAAGTCCCGACAACTACAATCCAGGAGCAGAACACGCCCAGGGCAGACATCCACTAATTTGGAAATCCTAAAAAGGGTAGATGTAAAAAGAATACCTATACCATCTGCTACATCAGGCCCAAAAATCCAAAAGAAGGTCCCCACACCCATCTCTTCTGTGCTTGAGCAATTTCGACAGAGAAGACAATCTAGTCTCTTGCAGAAGAATGACATCAACTTGTAAAGTACTAAAAAAGAAAAGAGTAGGAACCTTTTCTTAAAATTTTAATACTACACCACGTTGAAAAGCTATTTAAAGCGTAGCCATGATTGAATAGATTAGCTTCGGGACCCAGTCTTCTGAGAAAAACTCGCCTTCCTTTTTTTACCCTTCTTCCCCTTCCTTTCTTTAGCAAGTTTGGTAGCTTTACTATCCTCCTCATCTGAAATCAGTTCTGAGTGGTAAGAGGTATCAGTCTCCAAGTCCGATTCCCTCCCCTCACCTTGTAAAGGAGAAAAAAAATTTTCCACCAAAACAGGGGTAACAGATGAGTGTTTAAGAGAGGCCCTAGTAAACCTCCGAGGCTTAACAGTCTCAAAGGGAGGGGGCATAGAGGAAGATGCCAGTTGTGAATCCGAAATATCAGAGGGAACAGAAGGCACAGGAACTGTGGACACAGCAACCGGAACTGAGGGGGCCACCTCAGTGGCAGTAGAGAGGGGCCTTTCCTTAGTTTCCTGTAGTAGTCCACCATCACCTTCAGCTGGAAACAAAGGAGTATCACCATCTCCCCTTTTGGCCTGGGCTTTATGAACTAAGTCATCAGGATCCCAACCCCTGATTTACTGTCAGTAGCCACGGGCATTAGTGAAAGGCATGACCCTTCTCTTCGCATAAATTACATTGGAAAATATTTTGACACCTGTCCACGAATGCCCAAACCCCCGCACAGAGAGCATTTCAGTAGGTCACAAGAGCTACTAAGATGAGTTCGAGCACCACATTTATAACATGCACCGAGGTTGCTCCTCCGTGAGAAGCAAACCCCTATCTTTACCCAAAAAAACTATTGGGCAAATGCACTACCTCGCCATCCACTTGAGACAGTTTTACCTTAAATTTCCAACTGCCTGTCCAAATACCCTCTAGATCTAAAATAGCTTCAGGGGGACCCAGAACCTCGCATCATTTTTGTAACCAGTGATATATATTGCCAACATTCACCCTTCATTTGAAACATAACTGTAATGTATCTAATCAGGGGCTTCGTAAGGGCAGAGCATAGAAGGGAACCCAGAGGGGAAGATTTTAAAGTAGAATATTTATCCCAGAATTTCTCCAAACCACGAGGCGTCTTAAAACTGATATCAAAGAGTCTTCACCTGAAATATGAATCAGAGCAAAAATATCAATTGGGAAGAAATTTATTGAACCCTTCAGTAAAGTATTAGCTACATAATACCTATCAGAGGTGGGTTTGCAAGCCACCCCTATATAAAGCGAACTGCGTTTCTCCTAGGAAGCTTGTTCCAGTTTATTTTTAAACAGTTCAGACATTGGAACTCTAGGATGTTGTAAGCCAGGTCGAACCTCTGAGTGATGAGAAGCAGTATCTTCCTGTAATACAGGTACAAGTTTTTCAACACCCCCAACGAACTTGGCCTAGAAAAGGCCAAAGAACATTCACCTAAATGCTGCGCAGCTATAACAACATCCCCCCCCCCTTCTCATGGCAGTCCATACCTGAGCTCAGTGGTGCAATTACGTTGGCATGCATAGGAGAGGCAGGAGAAGTTTGCGGGCAGTCTTTCCGCACAGGATCAGGGATCCATTGTCCTGTAGATGTCCGAATCCATCCCGAGTCATTAAGAGCATCCTCAGCCAACCAGTCCATGGAAGGATAAGATAGTTTCTGCTGTGGCAACCCAAACTGTTGCCTAATCATCTGAAAGTACTCGGTTTAGCAGGGGAACATTCAGAGGCCATCCTGAGCAACACGCAAGCCAGGCAAGAGTGCACTCCCAGTTGAATCTCCTCAGTCGTTTCCGTGGTATGCTGCAGCTATCCATTCGACCCGCATCCGCGGCTGCATAGTTTGATCCGTAGAAAGGTTTAAGGAAGGCAGGGTAAAAGAAGTGGACTCCAACACAGGAACAAGGTTAGTAACACCCAAATCAGACTGCGACTCAGTCTGAAGCTTCTCCAAAGTCCTCCGTAAAATATCAGTGTCCCGCAAGGAAATCTCCGGAGTAACAGCCATATCTCCAATAGACTCCGAGGAGTCTAACACAGCAACCTCCATCGTAGACTGAGAGTACACTGAGCAGCCTCACCAGGCTGCAAACAGCGCCCTCTGCTGTCAGCAAGACACAGCAGAGTAGGGGAATTTCCCTGGTGTCCTGGCCAAATTTCCCTCAGTCACTAAAAATACCACCAACAGCTTAATCTGGTTCAAGGTCAGTTGGCATTCATCTGTATCCCCCTTCCCGGGTCATGCCTGAAAATAGGCAGGATTTGTCTAGTGCACTTACCCGGTCAACAAAAACTAAATAAAATAAATAAATAAGATCATCTCTTTTGCAATTGTATCCAACATTTAACATACAAAGACAAATTTACAGACTTACGTACAACATTTCAATTACTGTATAAAATTACAATAATCAGTTAGAATATGAAAAATAAAATCATAATTCATCCATAGCAACTATAGGGATTGTTGTACAAAGTGACCAAAGATGATCTAAAATGCTCAAACTCCCTCTCTTCCGCATACTATTGATTACCCGAACTCCACTGTCCTGATCTTCTCTCTCCTGAACCCTGCCTATCCTGGTAGACTGCTGGTCTACTTGTAACCCTGCTACATACTGTCAGTACTTCCTTGATCACCTCACTTACCTTGATATTGTTCGTTATCAGCCGCAGCATCCTACATTCTGCACATATGCACACTATACCAAGACTTTCCTCCCTTGGGATTCTCCTCTGTACGCACGTGCATGTACATATGTATATATTTTCTACATGTATGTATGTGTGTGTGTGTATATATATATATGTAACCCCTAGATGGCGCTATCCCAGGGGCTACTACCCCTGCCTGATTTGCCACTAACAGGTTGAGGGGCCTGGATCCAATGGCGGGTGCCTCCACCCAGAGGTCAGGGTTTGCAATAGTTAAACTAACTTGGTCACAGCCCTCTGGGACACTGCAACCCCCCTTTCTTCCCACTAGTGGCCCACACAATATATCAGAATTACCTTCACAGTATACACTTACTCCCAGGTCTGGTTCCGGCACTGGGACCTCCTGTGAAATGAGATACAGTGCAACAATCACAGTACAGTACTTTAACATAGACAAATACCTCAGGCAGTATAACTTTGCTGAAACAAGCAGCTCTGATTTATTTAGGGGATATAACAAGGACAGGGAAATCAGGTTAATTAACTTATCACTCTAATAAACTACCTATGGCTCTGTGCACAGGCCTATCCCTATCAGTTACTGTCCTGGGTACCCAAGCCCTAGTGGCTAGTCAAACCGTGGCAGCTGGTAGGGGCCCTTCACACAGAGAAAGGAGAATTAAACAGTCAGCAGTACAGTAATTCCATTTGGATTTAATGTGGCAATTCAACAGGGCGACCTGAATTAGTACTCACGACCTCCAAATAAGATAGGGTCCTTCAATGTCAGCAGGGCTCACTTGAGGTACACAAACCTCTTCACATCCATATAAAGCACTATACCAGGCAGGCTGCATCTGTATCCCGATCGCAATTACTGCACAATACCCGGAGAACACACAGCAGATTCAGTTCCTGACAGACCGAGTGCAATTTTCAGCAATTCCTCCAGTCTTCTACAGGGTGAGCCTGGTTTCTACTCTTCAGGGATCCTTTGATTCTTTTCACAGGACGGATTCAGTCCTAACAAGCTGTTACACAAGCTGCAGACCGGAACTCTGGGCCTTACACACGTTTTTGACTAAAACTGCACACTGAAAAGCACAGGGCTCCTTCCTTCTTCACTGCCAAAGCTCAACTGAAACTCCAACCGACAAAACCGGGCACTTCCTTTGAGTTCCTCCCAGTTCTTGACTGGATTGGCTGTCACTCACAATAGACTGCTGCTGTTGGTCAAAAAGGCACTGAAGTCTAAACTACATCTCCAGAGTCACTGCCCATACAATCCTCTTGTGGCTGGCTCAGATTATGAGTCAAGTTCTGATTCGTCCAAGGCACCATTTTAGAGCTAGCTTACCCCACACTGATTGGTCCAGTTCAGCAGTTCAAAACTAGAATGGGAACTAGGACACAGTTCTGACTGCAAAGAAAGCAGGTTAGACAAACTGTAATTTCATTACTTTAAATAATTTCTGGCAAACAGTTACATCTTTCAGATAGGTTCCTTTGCACTCCTAGTGACTGCAAAATGAAGTGAATTGGCAGCAGCTTGAGTGGTACTCAATCAAAGAACACACAGTCCCCATACAAACTAATTATGTCTGCAAGCAGACAGCTCTTAAAGAGACAGTACCAGAGGTTCTAAAACACTCACTGATAAATGGCTTAAATGCCAAACACCATTCAGGCTTGGAGCATTCAAGCAAGCTCCTGGAAGTCTTTGGGAACCCCCATTTGCAGGGGTTACACCCTTCCTGGCCTGGGAAAGCTTGGCGTCCGCGTCAAGCAAGTACCCATAAGTTTCAACTGCAACCATATACATTTGCATTAGGCGCACATGTAATCATCAGTCAATATATCATTTTACCAAGAACACATTTCTGAAACATTGCAGTCGTCACTCTTTACACAGTATACATACACATTGTACCATAACTCAAGTTACTACCTCTTGTACATGAAACCTGAAGAGGGCCTTCCTATCAGTTACCTTGGGGCTGGATGGGGCAAGGGCACCATATAGAAGGCAACACAAGTAACTTGGAGTTAGCACTGATGCTCAGTTTGGGCAATGAGCTCGGGGACACATACACTCCTTTATGGACAACATTGAGAGGCAAGTCCACAGGCCTCCCAAGTGAATCATAACTGAGGTGCACCACAGGCTTTACAGCTCGACCAGTCTTTCTGGGGAACTGTTACAGTCTCTGCACTCTGAGCCTCATTTTCAGCATTGTCCTCACTTGTCAGGAGTCTCCATGGGGTAGAGGCTAGAACTTGGGGCACTTTCAGCTCCAGGAGTTACAGTTTCTGAGTCCACAACATTTGGCTCATGGAAGCTTTCGGACACTGGCAGTGGACTGTCAGGGCACTCAAAATACTCTTCTTGTTGGTGTATCACCAGTCTGCCCCAATCTATCATTTTCCTCCTTAAGCTCAAACAGTTCAACCATGCACAATGATTCCATTTCATCTGATCTGATGCTTTGCACTTCACTTTCTGGGAGCATTGGCTCCAGGGATGAAGCTGGGGCTTAGACAGTCAGAAGGCCCAGCTTTGTCTCCAGTATTGACTAGGGGATTGCCCCGAAACAATTGACTCAGTTCGTAAGAAGGATAGTATTCAAAGTCACTCTCACTTTCTTCCGATATGGACTGACAGTCATGCTCAACTGGGACTTGTGGAGGGGAACACTTTAACTTTGCTTCTGTAGGTGCAGACTTTCTTGATCTTTTCTTAGCAGCAGCTCTAGTCACTGGTCCAGAGGGTGCATCTTCTAGGGGCTCAGACTCAATTAAGATTTGTCCAATGGGCAGTAAATGATTTCTATGCATTGTTTTTACATCTTTTGAATTATTCTCAGGCCTTACTTTGTACACTGGCAGATCATCTAGTTTGCCCACTACAATGTGAGGGAGATGGTGCCATCTGTCAGCAATCTTGTGCTTGCCATGCAGTCCCAGATTTCTTAGCAATACCCGATCTCCCTCCTGGAGTTCCTGTGCTTTCACCTTTTTATCATACCTTTCTTTGTTGGCCAGATTTCTTTTGGCAGCCATGGTTTGAGCCACTTAGTGCGCATGAGTTAGCTGGGCCTTTAACTTTTGCACATACTGTAAATAGTTGTCAGCTTGAACCCCATCGGAGAGACCCCAAAACACATCTACTGGTAGTCGAGCTTCTCTTCCAAACATCAGGCAGTGAGGGAGAATCCAGTGGCATCACTTTTGGTGCAGTTATAAGCATGTACCAGGGTGCTAATTTGTTGGCTCCATCTAGGCTTGTCCTTTGGGTGCAGGGTGCCTAGCATATCTAGCAAAGTCGGTTGAAGCGTTCAGGCTGTGGGTCCCCTGGGGGTGGTAAGGAGTGGTTCTGGACTTTGCACTCCCCACAGAGAAAGCATCTCTTTGATCAGACAACTGTCAAAGTCTCTCCCTTGATCAGAATGGATTCTTTGTGGAGCCCCATAGTGAACAAAAAGTTTTCTACAAGTACTTTGGCCACAGTGGATGCTTTCTGGTCTTTGGTGGGAAAGCTTGGGCATATCTCGTGAAATGGTCAGTGACCACCAGCACATTACTGATATTTCTTTGATCTGACTCCAAACTCAGAAAATCAATACAGACCAGCTCCATGGGTGCGCTGGTGGTGATGTTAACAAGGGGGCAGCCCTCTGGGAGCCAAAGCTTTCCTCTGTAATAGCGACTACAAGTTCGAATGTGTTGCTCCACATCAGCCCCATCTTAGGCCAATAGAATCTGGATCTCACCAAGTCAAGTGGTCTGTCTATACCAAGGTGCCCCATGTGGTTGTGCAAGGACCTCAGTACTGAGTCTCGAAGGCAGTGGGCAGCACTAGTTGTTGTTTGTCTACTTGTCCCCTCTGTCTACTGTTTCTCTGTATAACAGTTTATTGATCAGTTTCAACTTAGGACCTTCTTTGTATAACAGTGCAGTTCTCAAATCAGTGGAGCGTAATTTGGACACATCTTTTCCTGCATAGAGGGCTTCTAAAGCTGCTTTGATCATGGGATCGCGGAATTGAGCCCGCCGAATACTGTCATTGTCCAGCTGAGGCAGTGCACCAATGTCTATTGCAGAAAAGTGGCAATAAGCAGCAGGTATGCAATTCTCAGAGGGTCCCAAGCAATCCACCATGCAGTCCACTGCGTCCGTGGACATTTGTTCCTACCTGTCAAACTTCGACAGAGTGCCCGAATGTCAGGTTCTGCTGATCGGACCCAATCATTCTGGGGAACAGGCCTCCGGGAGAAGCATCAGCATCTATGTGGTTCAGACCTGCTCGGTATTCAGAGCATAGTCATATGTAGATAATGCAGAAAGCCACCCATGGCAGTGGCATCCAACTTAGCTGAGGTCTGCACATAGGTCAAAGGATTATTGTCAGTTTTACTAGTATTTTAGCCCCATACAAGTACTCATGGAATTGGTCAACAATAGCCCACTTCAAAGCTAGGAACTCTAACTTATGTACAGGATAGTTCTTTTCGGATGGGGTCAGGCTTCTACTGGCAAAGGCCACTGGTCTCAGGCCATTCTCGTGCTCTTGGTACAACACAGCCCCAACCCTTGCAAGCTAGCATCAGTGTGCAGGGCGTGAAGGTTTTCTTGGATCGGCATAGGCCAGCACTGGAGCATGGGTAAGTTGATATATGATCTCATGAAAAGCAGTCTCACAATCAGGAGTCCAGCGGGCCCCAAATACTTCACTCGGATGAAAATACACTCTTTCAGTCTTGAGGGACGCTTGACTTTTGGTATTTTTGTGGGTTGGGGATACCCTTGAGTAAGGTTAAGTAAAGGAGCGGATCACTCTTGAATAGTCCTTGATGAAGCGCCGATAATAACCACAGAATCCAGAGAATCTTTGCAGTTCTTTTAGATTTTTGGGCTGTGGCCAGGTGGTCAAGGCCTCAACTTTACTTGGGTCGGTCTCTATTCTCTCGGTGGATACTATGTGTCCCACATACTTTACTGATGTTTGAAAGAATTGACACTTATCAATGGACAGTTCAAGGCCAAAGTCCTCCAGTCGGTCCAATACCTTAAATAATCTGCTCTCATGTTCCTCCAGTGAGCTGCCAAACACAATAACATCATCTAGGTATACCAGGCATTCTAGTAAGTTCATGTCCCCCACTGCACGCTCCATCAATCATTGAAAAGTGGCTGGGGCACCTGAAATCCTTGAGGCATCCTCATGAATTCATAGAAGCCAACCCGGACAGATAAAGGCCGTCTTCTCACGGTCCTCTGGGGCCATCGGGATCTGGTAGTACCCTGCGGAGATCCAGCACAGAACCACTTGCTCCCGTTTAGGCAGTCCAAAGCATCCTGAATACGGGGCATTGTGTACTGATCAGGATAGTCCGCCGGTTTAAGGTGCGATAATACACACACATCCTTACTGTTCCATTCTTTTCCTCACTACCACAATGGGGAAGCATAAGGCTTCTGGTTCTTGTATTACACCAGCAGCTAACATCTCTTGCAGATGCCGTCTCACATCATCTATGTCAGCAGGTGCCAGGCGTCAGAGACCTCTCACGAAATGGTCTTTAGTCATGCGGCGGATATTGTGCTCAGCTCCTTGCACGCATCCTACATCCCATTCCTTTAAAGAAAACACCTGGTCTCTCTGGGCAAGCTTCTCACTGATCCTCACTTTCCATTCAGCTGGCAGCGGGGAGTCGCGAAATCAAACAAGTCGAGCGTTACTCTGTCATTCTTCCTTGAACTCTTGCTGCTGGGTAGCACTGCAGTGTCTGCACAATGCACATTAGCCAGGATGCAACCTCTGTTTACTCGAATGTCTCTTTCAGACACATTATGAACTTGGACCATTACCCTTCTGGCATAAGCATGGGCTCTAGCGGGCAAAATACTAGGCTGACCAGCAGTCCCTCTGGCAATTTTCCATCGCCTGGTGCATCCAACATTAATATTTTATTCTTAACATCCTTTCTGATACGGACCTCTCCTGTAAGGTACACTGGGCATTTGGCGCCAGGATCAGAGACTCAGGATCCTTCTTCCATACAATTCGGCCGGTTCCTCTGGTTCTGTTTTTCAGCATCTCTCTGTGCCTCATAGGCCTTCTTAATTAAAGCCGGAACTCTTAAAAGCTCTACTAGTCTTTGACCCTGTTTTTCATAACACAACTGTGCCAGCCTTCCGAACATATGAGCATTTGTTCCAATCAACAAAGGGACACCATCATACAGTCCAGTGGGGGGACACACTAAGGCTAGGGTCTCTACTTGTTCGGCCACTCCAGCCACGGAGGTGGGGAAAGACAGCCAAATTCGGATATACCCGGAATAGGGGTAGGCCTTCTCACTTAACCCCCATACATGCAGTCCTTCTAATGGTTGTAAGGGTACATCTGACAAATGCTTCTGATACCAATCCTGGAACATAATTGTCACTTGGGAGCCACTGTCTAATACAGCTCTTGTAGACACTCCATTCACCTTTACAGTGGTCTCCATGGAGGGACCCACTATTCTGGACCAGTCTGGAGGCGGTAGTGGGGCCTGGGCAACTGACCTTGCCACAAAGGACATGAATTAGCATTTTGGTGCCCTCACTGGGATCATGTCGTGCACCTCTTAACCACTGATTTCTTCTCCGAGCTCTCCTTGTAGCCTATATGCAACTTTGTCAGTGTCTTTTGGGACTGGCATTCCCTTTTCATGTCGCATCTTTCCCACAATTATAGCAAAACATACTTTCTGGAGTTTGAGCTGGCCGAGCGCCCACACTGGGAGCCAGGGCGGGGTATTACTAACTGGAAACCTGGTGCCATCTCTGTTCTGCGGCGTGATAAGCATTTGGAGACATCTCGTCAGTTTCTCCACTTCCATGGTCAAGGAATTGAGTTTGGAGCTGTTATCAGCAGAAGATACATGGGTGGGTACCCCACCCCATAGCAGATGCAGTCGGATATAGGTCAGGGCCCGTACTTGCAGGCGTGGCCTTCATAAAGGACTGTTTTGAATTCCGGATCTCTCTCAACAGTTCGCCCCATTGTGGCATATCTTTTTCCTTGTCAGAGCACTCATTGACTGTCAACCTCTGCCCTGAACTTCACTTGATGGGTCACCCTCAGTCACTCGGGTCGTAGCCACAGCTGTTGGTGCAGGTACCTCCGAGGTCGCCTTTTCTCAACTCCTCAAATTTCTCATTAACTCATCATAGGAGGGTGGGGATTCCAGTCGATTTGCCAGGTGTAACTGAAGCAACGGCAGTTCTGAGAAGGGGCAGACTTAAGATTCTGTCCAGTCTGGTTCGGTCCAGTTCAATCGCTGGCAAACTACCCTTTCTGAGGCATTCTTGCAACAATTTTTCCAGCCGAGAGACATACACAGACAACAACTCCCTTGGTACTGTTGTGCATTTCTTACTCTCCACCATAGGTCCTCATCAGAATCTGGGCTCCCATACACATTCTCAAGGCCTCAAGATAGGCCTGTGCAGTCGCTTCAGGGTTACTGGCCCGTTGCTTAGCACGGATGGTAGCCAGGGCAGGACCTCGGAGGCTCTCACTAACCCTCTTTAAGCTTTTACGCCTTCCGAGCATTGCCATTCTAGCACTTGGGGGCAACATAGTCTATCGGTCTCCCAGTCATCCTCCCTTAGGGGTGGGAGGTGCAGAGAAGATCCTCAACCTTGGTAAGAGTCGTGACTAATGGCAGGTGCAGAAATAGGAGTCTGCATTGGTTCAGCCACCATTACGGGCACTGGAGCAGGAGAGGGTGTTGGGGAGGAACACCCCAGGTGGCAAGAATAGTTTCTTCAAGTCCTCCACAGTTTTCCCTCTCCAGCAACCATTCAGCAAATTTCTCCTCAAAAGTTTCAGATAGTGGTGGGGCTGATTCCTTCCCGGTCTTTACTGTCCTTAGTTATCACTCTCCAAGCAGTGAGGGCTCCTCTGGGGTAATGGTCTGTGGCACTTTGGAGCTATCTATGGGATCCTTAAACTCTACTAGGGCCAGGAAAGTGTGGGTGAGCAGATTAGCATGCGACCCACCACCACAGGGTTTTGTAAACCTTCCACCTTGGAAAGTACTCCTGCACAGTGTCCGTATTGATACCCAGGGGATGTCCAGGATAAGCATAGCATTTTGGGGTCGATCTCCTCCCCAGTACACCACTCCACCAGCGGTGCACAGCCACTTCTGTCAGGGTACCATTTTTTTCTTAACAGTGGTTCGTAATATGGCCACTAGAGGACACACAATCCCAGCGGTGAGCCTCCAAGATGTAACCCCTAGATGGCGCTATCCCAGGGGCTACTACCCTGCCTGATTTGCCACTAACAGGTTGAGGGGCCTGGATCCAATGGCGGGTGCCTCCACCCAGAGGTCAGGGTTTGCAATAGTTAAACTTTCTTGGTCACAGCCCTCTGGGACACTGCAACCCCCCTTTCTTCCCACTAGTGGCCCACACAATATATCAGAATTACCTTCACAGTATACACTTACCCCAGGTCTGGTTCCGGCACTGGGACCTCCTGTGAAATGAGATACAGTGCAACAATCACAGTACAGTACTTTAACATAGACAAATACCTCAGGCAGTATAACTTTGCTGAAACAAGCAGCTCTGATTTATTTAGGGGATATAACAAGGACAGGGAAATCAGGTTAATTAGCTTATCACTCTAATAATCTACCTATGGCTCTGTGCACAGGCCTATCCCTATCAGTTACTGTCCCTGGGTACCCAAGCCCTAGTGGCTAGTCCAAACCGTGGCAGCTGGTAGGGGCCCTTTCACACAGAGAAAGGAGAATTAAACAGTCAGCAGTACAGTAATTCCATTTGGATTTAATGTGGCAATTCAACAGGAGCGACCCTGAATTAGTACTCACGACCTCCAAATAAGATAGGGTCCTTTAATGTCAGCAGGGCTCACTTGAGGTACACAAACCTCTTCACACATCCATATAAAGAAAGCACTATACCAGGCAGGCTGCATCTGTATCCCGATCGCAATTACTGCACAATACCGGGAAAACACACAGCAGATTCAGTTCCTGACAGACCGGTGCAATTTTCAGCAATTCCTCCAGTCTTCTACAGGGTGAGCCTGGTTTCTACTTTCAGAGATCCTTTGATTCTTTTCACAGGACCAGTTCAGTCCTAACAAGCTGTTACACAAGCTGCAGACCGGAACTCTGGGCCTTACACACGTTTTTGACTAAAACTGCACACTGAAAAAGCACAGGGCTCCTTCCTTCTTCACTGCCAAAGCTCAACTGAAACTCCAACCCGACAAAACGGGCACTTCCTTTGAGTTCCTCCCAGTTCTTGACTGGATTGGCTGTCACTCACAATAGACTGCTGCTGTTGGTCCAAAAGGCACTGAAGTCTAACTACATCTCCCAGAGTCACTGCCCATACAATCCTCTTGTGGCTGGCTCAGATTATGAGTCCAAGTTCTGATTCGTCCAAGGCACCATTTAGAGCTAGCTTACCCACACTGATTGGTCCAGTTCAGCAGTTCAAAACTAGAATGGGAACTAGCAGACACAGTTCTGACTGCAAAGAAAGCAGGTTAGACAAACTGTAATTTCATTATTACTCTAAATAATTTCTGGCAAACAGTTACATCTTTCAGATAGGTTCCCTTTGCACTCTAGTGACTGCAAAATGAAGTGAATTGGCAGCAGCTTGAGTGGTACTCAATCAAAGAAACACACAGTCCCCATACAAACTAATTATGTCTGCAAGCAGACAGCTCTTAAAGAGACAGTACCAGAGGTTCTAAAACACTCACTGATAAATGGCTTAAATGCCAAACACCATTCAGGCTTGGAGCATTCAAGCAAGCTCCTGAAGTCTTTTGGGAACTCCCATTTGCAGGGGTTACATATATCTATATATATATATATATATATATAAAAAATATGTTGTCTTTTGCTGATTTTGCTCATCACCATGTTATGCTGTGCTACAACTGTATTTGATCTTTTGTATATTGTTTTTAAGTGCACATCTTTGCCTCAGGACCTCCTTGTAAATGAGCCTGCTCAATGGAATTAATTCTGCCAATAATCTTTGACTTGACTTTGACTTGACATGGGTTCCACGTCAGCAGAAAGGCAACCAATGGAAAACAAATTACAATACCAATTACAAATTTCAGATTTCCGAGTTCTTTCTTGACCTGGCTTAACCGAATCTACTCTTCGCCTAAAGCATATGTACATATTAATGGAGGGTTATCTACTCCATTCTCACTTCAACAAGGTACATGACAGGGCTGTCCCCTATCTCCCCTTTTATTCGTACTATATATTGAGCCCCTGGCCATTGCCTTCCGATAGTCGACTAAAATAGAGGGAATCCCTTTGCATCAAATCGAATATAAAATTAGTTTATATGCTGACGACATCCTTCTGTCTCTCATATTACCCTCAACCTCGATCATTGAGTCATGGAATGTTTTAAAATAAATATGGTGCACTAGCAGGTTTTAAATTAAATATATCCAAAACGAAGGTCCTATTATATAATTACATCCCTCCAAAAACTTTAAAGCAAAGCCTGACCATAAAATGGAATTCCACTAATATGAAGTACTTAGGACTACACATCCCTTTAAACTTACAGGTAACAGAATTAGTAAATTATGAACACCTATCAATCTCGATCCAAAGGGATCTGGATAGATGGACACAACTCCCACTTACATTATTTCAAAGAATAGAGACAATTCGGATGAATGTGTTATCCCGTTTCCTATACCTGTTTTGAAATATTCCATACTTCCCATCTCCATACTATTTTAAATCCTGGGATAACATGATATCTTCATTTATATGGAATAAAAAAAAAAAAAAACAAGAGTACAGTTCTCAGTATTAAAATTGTCTCTGGCCCAGGGAGGCACTAACCTTCCAGACCTTAAAAGATACGCAGAAGCAACATTCTTACGTACACTCCTCCTCCTGTGACTCTCGGATAACTATGATACCCCAAGGAAGGAATTGGAATTTCATTTGAATGATCTATATGATATTAAAAGAATTCTGTTTGCTTCCATGGGGAAAACTCCCCCCTTAAAAGATTTTACAGACATTACTTCGCAAGTCCTAAGGATGTGGTTCAAACTGCGTAAAAAAGAACAACTTCAATCAGTATACGAATACTGTAAAGTGATATCAGAGGATGAACTTTTCATTCTGTCTTACATGGACCTGTTTTCTCCAGATGGAGCGACAAGGACTAGAACAAGTTGTTCAGTTTATAGGCCCGTCTGGGGTTCTTTTGAAACTTTTTTATTTAAGTTCTTCTTTCAATAAATTAATACAACATACAACATTACACATATACAATGATAACAATTATATCACAATAAACATAGACATACATAGGGCATTTACTTAATTAATCAATTTCAATATTAATCATAGTCCTGGGGAGCATAGAGGTAAAAGGGAAAGGGGGGAGGACAGACGGGGAAAAGAAGGGGTGGATGGGGCACAGAGATCATCATTGATGTCAACATTTTAAATATTAATCATATATTTCCCTTATTAAAAACCTGTTTCCATCCCATTCCTTAAGGTACAAAATCTGGGCTTATTGATGTCATATACAATACCCATCTTCTCCATAATAACTCAAATTGTGGTTGCCTCTTATTAATTGTTGCTGTAAGGGCTTCCATCCTGTATGCTGAGATCATAATCTCGTGCCACTGGGAGCGGTCTGGGGCCTGTCCAGAGAGTCATTTTTTAGTGACTGCCTTCTGGGCCATTTTAAGGGCAATCTTCAGAAGTTTCTCTGTGTGCGAATCCCTGTGTCTCACTGGCACATCCAGGAAGAAGTATAGGGTACAGCTCAATACCAGATCAGGGCTAAAACTGTGCATAATGCCTGTTGTAGTTCTCCTGAAACCTGGTCAAAGCTGGGCATTCCCACATTATATGACCTAATGGTGCTGGGGAGTATCCACATCCTCTCCAGCATTCTGAAGACTGATGTTCTTGAAATTTTGCTTGGACTGCTGGAGTCCTAAACAAATGGATCAACATTTTCTAGGAGAACTCTCTCCAGGCTGTTGTTGACAGGCCTCTATATAACTTCATTTGTGCCCTATGCCATGTTGCATCTTCTATTTGGATTCCTAGATCCTTAGCCCAGGCTTCTCTGACCAACTGGGTGGAGTCCCCCTTCCAGGTTAACAAAACTCTATATATATATAGGATATAATGTGATTCGAGGGAGCCTTATCCTCTACTACGTCTTTACACAGAGTCAGTATCGGTGGGGGAGGGACACCTCCCTTACTTTGGGCTGAAGATTTTTAATATAGTCCCTAATTTGGAAATACCGAAATCTGTCTTTCCAGGTAAGCCCATATTTATTTATTAAATCTTGGAGAGTCATGATCCCTTCCTCCCTATAAAATGCCAGATCATATATAAGTTTTCTTCTCCCATAACTTAAATCCCACATCCCATTTGTGGGGCCAATCCCTCAGGTGTGGAACCAAGAGTAGGAGATATCTCCATCTCCACAGGTTCCTATCTCCTAGGACTTTGTACCAGATATCCAGGGTAAAGTCTGTTTGCGGGTTGGATCTCTTGTGGATACCAGTCTTCTTTTCTCAGCTAGTAGGACCCGATGTAGGTTGGTGAGGTCCCCCATCTGGGGTTCTAACGTTTGATGAACTAAAGCAGAAATTTACTTTAACAAATGCCGATCACTATCGATATTTTCAAATTCGAAATCATATGCTACGTAACCGTATAATACAGGTATAACTGGCCCTTCCAATTCCTCCCCTCTTAAAAATAGTTATGGATCATTCCCAAGGAAATCAGGCTCATTTAATAGGAACCCTATACAAAACTCTAAGAGACCTTACCAAAGAATCAACACATTCAGTACTAGAAAGTTGGAATAAGGACCTTAATCTTAGCATATCAAAAGAAAATTGGGATACTGCAGCTTTAAGAGAAAGTGTACTCTTGGAAATGTAGGTCTCGATATTTCAGGTTGCAGCAAGGTTGACAAAATACTTGCCAGCAGAATATGGGCATTGCTGGAGGGGGTGTGGATGTAAACTTGCGGATATTGCCCACATAATGTGGCAATGTCCACTCCTGATGCCTTTTTGGATAACTCTTCAAAATGAGATCACAGAATGTATGGATTAAAGTGTTGAGTTAACACCTGAAGTGGTTTTGCTGGCCATTTACCCAGATCATTCCACCCCCATGGACAAAGTCTCTGCTACCCATAGTTCTACTAGCTGCAAAAAAATCACTTACAAAAAAATGGATGTCACGAGACATCCCCACCATCCAGGATTTGAGACAAACAATGACTTTAATTTATCAAAAGGAATGTCTAACTGCAAAAATGAACAACCAATCTCCTGCTGTAACTAGGAAATGGCAGAAGTGGATACTGCATCAGTCAACTGTGGATCCCGAATGTTGCCCATAGATAAGATTAATGGGCTGGAAGGAGGGGAGGGGAAGGAAAACAGAATCAGAAATTTGATTGGGTTTTTAGCCACTTACATGATGTTGTTTCCCCCTCATGGACCATTTGCCCTAGTCATTGTATAAATGTATTAAGAATTTGTTACCTGCCTGTAGATATTCTAATAAGCAGTGTAATCCTGAAGTATACAACAAAAACTTCAAGTATGTAATGTGTCTCAGTAGTTTACAGAAAATCTTAATGAACGTAAATTAAAATAAAATACCAATTACAAAGTGTAGTAAGACTGTCAGTTATGAGAGTAACCATATTACAATGTAAAGTACATAAAATGCACGTGAACAACAGGAGGATAATTAGGTTTGGAGTTGTAACAAAAATACATGGAGCATAGGTAGTGAGAAGGAAACAGGTGAGTTAAAGCAGGAAACCTAAGCCATAGGACTCCATTGTCAGACTGAAGGTGGGGGGGGGGGTCGAGAATCCTAGAGCACAGAAGGTAGAGGGGAACAGGTGAGACCGTAGCGGACATCGGAATGACTGTTTCCATTGTTAGGTAGGAGGATAAGAGGGGGTGGGGAATATAGAAGAGGAGGAGAGGTGAATTAACTTGGGGAAGGGTGGGGGGAGGAATAAGAGGGGGAGTGGATAGGGGATATAAGGGGTGGAAAGAGGCAGGAGTGGGCAGCAGGCAGAAGGAGTAGGTAGCAAGGTGTGGAGGAACAGAAGTGCTACAGTAAGAGGATGAATAGAGGTGCTATAATCTGAGGGGCAATGTTGTCAGTGGTGAAGGAGAACAGGTTATTGAAAGCAGGAGCAGAACATGTGACTAGTGGTGGAGTGCAGAATTTGGGTTTGAAGGGCCCAATGTTAGGTTCAACAATGAGATCAGATGGCAGGAGTTTAGCCATAGCGGTGCCCTGTAACCAAAGGATCTCTGGCGTTGCTTGGTGCAACGGAACAAGACCTTGAATAGATTGGTGTTTGAGGCACTACTTAGCCTTACAGTTTCTGCTGGGCTGAGCATAGCACACACTCCTGGTGGCAACATGCCAAGGGCAGCTTTTTGCCAAGAGACAAACCTGGAATTTAATTTTATTTTCCACTTCTAACCAGCCAGATGAAGAATAGAGATGACAGGTGTGGAGCAGACAAAGTGCACCTAGTGGCAGGTCGGCATGCCTTATTCAAGGTGGTGGCTATGCATTTGGGAGTAGTGTCGGAGGCCACACTTAATATAGCAAGGCCGTAGTCCATACAAGAGAAAAGTGAGCTGATTATAACGATAACCAGTGTAGAGGAAATTCATGCTTATTCGAATCAAATGCATACTTTGCTGTTTTCCCTTTGCCCTCACTGACCCTCCTGTCCATCTGTCCTCCCCCTTTCCCCACAGCCATAAGGCAGAACAGAAATGTTAACCAACATATCGCGTGCTTTTGTCCCACTCCACCACAAGTGCTCCCTTCTGTGTCAAGGACATCAAGCTGGTGGAATCGTAGTGATGTCTTTGTCCCTCTCCTCATGGAACCTTCCCAAACACGACCCCAGTGTCCCAATGCATTCTTCAGAAGTGAGATATGTGACAGTTTGCATCCAGCAGTCACAACTGCCATAAGCGAAAACTTCACTGGTTCTCCCCTCTAGGGGCTGTGTAGGAACTTGGGTGTAACAACTCATAACTCAGCAAAACATCCTGGTGGGGCCAGCCGGTGGCATAGAGGGTTGAGGCGCTGGACGCCACACCTCGCGTCATGCTGGTGACCCGTGTTCAGGAACGGACTTGGGTTGCTATGGGCTGGCAGGGGAGGATGAGGATTAAGCGTCCATTGGACTGCTCGCCTCTCCTGGGGTGGGTACTGGGTGCGCGTCACTTTGCAGCAGCCCCTGGTGCAGACCGGGAGCATTGCAAGAGGATGTCAACAACTGTGGGACCAAGAAAAACAGAAAATTGCTTGGGGCTCAGCCGGATGATGGCAGCCGGACTGCCCACACCTCCTTCAGACCTCCCTTGAGCCATGTCTGCCTCAGCTGCACAGAACCAATTGAGAGTGTGCCAGCCCCCCTTCCTGATGCCTTCCCCCTCGGAAGAGAGGAACCCGTCCAGCAAAGGGATATGCTGGGTTACCCTGATGGCTGCTATGTGAGGTAAGGAGGCTCGGGTGAAATCGAAGGGATGTGGGAGTCCTTGGCGGCCTAAAGGAGTGGTTGTGCCCTGAGCACATAGGGGGATAAACAGATAACACAAAAACAAACATCCTGGTGAACATCAAATTGTTAATTTTGCTGAACAGGAACAAACACATTAACTTTTGCTGAAAAAGAACAGACATATCAATGTTTAAATCTTGTTGATCCCATTACCCTGTAGTTAGTAACTGCCCCCAATTGCTATGGCGTAGCCCACTAGAACACAGTTACAAAAGCGAGGATCAAGCATTGCTACATTTCCCATGCCAGACTGACCCTGCCCATTCCTCTGCCCCCCCCATATAGGTGTTTTTCTCACCTGAGTTGGGGTGGGGGGGATGAGTACATCTTTGCTGCCAGTGCCTGCACAGTCTCAACCAGCTGCTTGTGCTCTCACTGCCAGTCTGTTGCCTGATTCTCCACCACGCTGACCCGTCTTTTCATCTCAGTAAGCAGTGTCTCATGCACTGCAGATATTTCAGTTAGCTCTTTGAGGACCCCCCTGCAGGTGACCTCCATTTGTAAAGAGTTTATTGAGGCTAGCACCACGTTTTCTTGCTACATTATGCAGCTGCCGTGGGTGAAAGGTTTTCATCCATTGGTGTCCCTGCTGCTTGGTTGGAGCGGGCCCTTGTTTCAGGTGGATGGTTACTATTGTTTACCGCTCTGGGGCCCGGAAAGTTCAGTTGTGTCTCGGTTTGTTGTTTTATTGGCTCTTCACATTGCTCATAGTGTGGGCATTTAGATCCAGTTAAGTAGAATGTGATTTGAAGGTTGATGTTCCCGATATTTGACGGATTGCTTCTGCTATATAGGCAGCCTAGCTTCACGCCCACCTCTCCCCATTTTTTAATAGATAAATGCTTCCTCTCCCAGTATTTTGGAAGTTTTTCTCTGAGTTTTAAAGCCCACTACTTCCAAAATGGAGTTAACTGATTGCCCCACACAGCCTTCCCAAAGTGACCCGATGATCAAGTAATAAAAATTTGAAGAACTGTGATGGCGTACATTTCCTTTAAAGATGAGGGCTGCCCATTTGCCCAGCAAAAGCGCATTGCTCTGCTGTGACCATTACAAGATCAAATAAGTGAGCACAAGTCCGTCATTTGGAATGGTGTGATGACTAATGCAATGGCATGACATTTTAGAGAGGCTAACCATGGCTCACCAGGAACTATAAAATTCACTGGTATAGAGAAAGTGGCTTTGGGTCCACGAGGAGGAGATCTGCAGAAGAAGTTGTCCCAAAGGAAATGCTTTTGGATTGTAAAGCTGGAAACACTTAACCCAAAAGGTCTTAATGAGGACTTGTCTTTACAATGTAATTAGTAAGTATTTTTGTTCTCTGGTATTTTTTTTTGGCACTTGTTTCTTGCTTGTTTTTGTATTCTATATTGTATGTGTTGATTATGTGTTTGCTTTTAATTCTGTTTATTATGCCATTTTCACATCATCCTTTGGCAGCACCACTGAGCTGAACTGAATACGCCCCCTTTGTCATGAATATGCATTAGTTATGCATATTTAAGTACATGGGGTTTGTTAATAATCAGATCTGAGTAAGGCTACGTGCTGAAATGTCAGCTGATTGTTGCATTCCACATCGTATGGATGCATGCTGTCTGCCTGGCGGGTCTACACTTGTGCTACGGGAGTACCAATATGGTGTCAACGAGGTTTTAATTTGTGTTTTCTCAAAGTCTGACTGGGTCATGCCAGAAAAAAGGCAAATGAATGCCCAGTGCATGCCACACGGTAAACAGAAATGAAATAAATACACTAATATATATATTAGCACTTGTACGTTTGGGTACATTGACATGAGCACTGCTTTTTTTGCACTTTGAATAAATGAAGACGACAGCAAGGTAAGCTGCGTCAGTCTTTTATTTTTGGAGCAGTATCGCTCAAGGTGTATGCTGCAGTTGGTAATGGAAACACCATTTTCATGATTTGCTTCGGATATTTCTCTGCAAGCACCAGGCTGGACACATTTCATGAACAGAGCCCCACTACCCCCTTTTTCTTTGTTTGCACTACTGTGCATGTGACCTGGGTTACGAGCAAGCCTGGGCTAAATGCTATTGGGTGGTAAGTGGACTGTGGTTCTACTGGTGGCAGTGCTTCCTAGTTTGGGAGAGGGTGTCACTGTTGCTGATACTACTACTGTGGTTCTTGTGGCAGGCCAAGGAGGTGGTGCAGATGGATACATGTGTCCTCTACCTTTGCTAGAGAGGTACTACGGACATCTAGTGTGTAGTGGTACTTGTGGGAGTAGGAAGGAAAGGGTGAAACATAAAAATAACAGATGGCTGCATAGACGACAGACACCCAGTACTCCCAAGTCTAGCACCAGCTTAGTTGCGCCAATTGCAGCCAAAGTTGTGACCTGGAGTTTGGGGGGTGCTGAGAGACAGCAGCTGTCGGGGGGTTTGAAAACTTTTCCCTGCTACCTGTAATATGACTTGGTGGATAGTCATATCATAGCTAGGACAGTTCATCATCCTGTTGCCCAACATGTAATGATCATCGATCAAAGGCTACAGGATATGCAAGAAGGAATGGCACATTCTACAACTTTTGAAAAGTAGTGCTAAGTTGTTATATTTCTTTTATTACTGAAGACATTTTCATGCAAACGGGATCTCTGCCCTGTGGAGTACCCATGCAGCTGCTGGGTATCCTCTAGCTGAAGTCATTCCCCTCTGCGTGTGGGATTATAGATGGAGGAGCACTCTTAACCAATCGAAGCGTTCCCTTTCCCTGCACGTGAGACTCTTATTCTGTTGGGTGCCTCATGCTCAGGTACTGTGGTGGAAATGTGAATAGTTGGGGGAGGTTTTTAAAACGTTTTACATATTATTGATGACTAATTTATTAATACATCCGTGCTGTAGTACTGATACCCTAAGACTGTAAGGGAGAACACTCTTACAACTGTGAAAGTGGTCTCAGTGGATATATTAACATTCATTATAAAATGGCAAGAAAAACAATCAAGAAACTCCAGTGGCCAATAGGTTACCTGACCGTGCATTAAATTCCTTGCAGCACACAGTCAGGTGCTGGATCTCATTACCAAGGCAAAAAATGGCTCATTACCTACAAAATTACAGACCGTTTAATCTCTCTATTTTAAATGATTTATGGTATGTAAAGATAAATCATATTTAAACATTTTGCTTTACATATAGTACAAAACAGTGTTAAGCCATTTTAAAAGCACAGTAAGCCACACCAGCTTGTGCATTAAAGGATTTGAATGCACTTCCCAGGAGCACAAGGACACTCGGCCTTAGTACTGACTCCTCTGAGAACGGGCACACATTAAAATCCTTTAATACACACCCTGTTGTGGCTTATTGCAAACTTATTGTCTGTTGCTGTGGAAATAATTGTGGTTTCATAAACTAAGGGCACTGACCTCAGCTAGGGGAATGAGCATCTGCATTCTGCTGATGTCAACTGCTGGCAGCCAGACCCTCACTTTAACAAATTATTTGTCTTTTGAAGTAATGCCATCTCTGGGCTGTGCTGCCAACTGAATCTTAGGAAAATCAATAATAGAGTTATTTTTTTTTTTTTAAAACAAAGCCTGGGTCCTGTTAAAATCCACTCGAGCAACTTGTAGTGAAATGGCGGATGTGCATTAGACCAGTAGTTTGCCAAGTAGACAGCAGTGTCCCATCAACAGAGCACTGAGAAAAAGAGGTACTATGTCCAGCATAGTCCCTAGTAAATTAGGAAATTGAAACTTAAGGTTCAGAACATGCCATGAACACAGTTTAGGGATCAGAGTCAGAACATACAATAAGCACAGACTCAGAGCATTACCATGTGCATGTCTCAGGGCCGAATGGCACAGTTTATGGTTCAGAATATACCATGAGCACAACGTGTGGTTCAGAATATACCATGAGCACAACTTGTGGTTCAGAATATACCATGAGCACAATTTAGGGCTTAGAACATACTATTTGCTCAGTTTAGGGTTCGGAATTTAGCAGGTGCACAGTTTAGGGTTTGGAACATACCATTTGCACAGTTTAGGGTAGGAAACTGTGAGCACAGCTTAGGGTTCAGATGTACCAGTAGCACAGCTAGTGTTTGGAACATACCATGAACATGGTTTAGGATGGGGAACACAACATATGCACTGGCACTATACAGAACACACCATGAGCACAGGTTAGGGAATAGAATATACCATTAGCGCACCTTAGGGTTTGAAACACACCTGCCTCATGGCAAGAGAATTTCATGATGCCCCCCCACGGCATTTCAGGCCCACTTCTTCAGCAGGTGTACCTTAAGGAGAATTGGTTCCTCTCTGTGGGTTTAGTTCCATATGGCAGGTTTCTGCCAACCCATTTATTCTCAATGATGTGATTTAAAAGATCACATCAGAATCAGATACTGAACCTGGAGTGGGGGTGTATTGTGCATCCAGTTTTGCTGCAGAAGTGCTCATCTGACATTCACTGCTGTTTAAACACCAGCTTTACTCGTTAAAGTCAAACTGCATCTATTCTTGTTTTGGTTTTGTTTCAGATTCCCTAATAAGTGCTCTAACATGCCCTGAGTACCTCCTACAGAGACAGATGGAACACTGATTAAAGGCACCAGATGCCTGCTTCAACAATAAAATGTTTAAAATATTAACAATTAGCAGACCTTTATTTACACTGCTGGTTGTGTTATACATTGCAGCTTTTCATTTGGCGTAACCTTGAGAACATTTACTAGGTTTCACCCTCTCTACCTTTTCCCTGCCTCTTGCAGAGAGGAGGTGGGCTGGCAGATTTCCAAGCCACCTGTAAACATTCTCTCATCCATGATTCTCAGGAGAGCTCTTTAAAATGAGTTAGCATTGAAAGTCATGAGAAGTGCAATAATTCCAGTGTGTGCTGCTGAGCCTTTCTTTCTTATGTTCACTTTCTGTTTTCCCCTCCTTACGTGGTGGGTCAGGCTGTTCTTCAGCCGGTCCAGAAACCATTGATTCTGCACCTACTGGTGTGATTACCATTGGTCCTTAGTCAAACACCTATCTCCTGTTTTGCGGACGTTACAGCTGCTACCTGTGAAGTGGTGTTTCTCCTTCATGATAAGTTTTAATGTACAAACCTCTAGACGATCTGGACCCAGACTACATAAAAGAGCTCCTATATGCACATGCTCCTGACCGCGCCCTCCATTCTTCTGAGGGTTCCTAGATAACGCTTGAAGTTGTCTGGGGTCCGTGTGTTTGCTGTGGCAGTGCATACTTTTGGAACTGGCTGCACTGTGAGCTTAGAGATGCCCCCTCTGTTGAATACTTTAAACAGAGTTTGAAATGTTTGTTCTCTCTCTCTCTCTCTCCCTATGTATATATATATATATACACACACACACACATTTTATTCTTATTTAATCTTTATTAAATGCTGCCAAATAACATGACAATACATCAAAATAGCATATGGTACATAGCATGAGGCATTTGGTGCATATAGAGCTGCATAGCATTCCTTCACAGTAGCTGTTTGCTTTTGTCTTTAATTTTAACAGTAAAAACACAACCTGAATAACCACATGTGAGGCTTCATTTGTTTTGTATCTTGCACCATGCTCCCCGAGTTGGGGGGATATCCAGTGGTTGAGCAGGAACCCCTTAGCAGTATATTATAAAGTCGACTTTAGCTTGTCTAAGATATGTCATAACCTTCTTCCTGGTGTGTGAGGTCATTCACGTTGTGTGTAGGCATTTTAGTTAGTGGGGTAGTCATATTGAGAGCTGTGCTGCTCTATTCTAGTTATTCTGTCTCCCATGGGGGAACTGTCCCTCCTTTGGGACCTCCACTCAGTGTCACATACTGCCTAGCAAGATGTACATAAATGTGAACTGATCCAACAGGGCTGAACAAGCTAACCCGAGTAAAACAAAAAACACCCTTCCAGTGCAGGAGAGTATACCCAGAAACTCTATGGACCTCTCTGAAGTACCGGTACCTCCTCTCCACCTTCTAGCTTTCAGATGAAGGAATGCTGTGTGTGTAGTCCTCCAGAACTCGGAGCGGGGTGAAGCTAATAGATGAGCTACTCCAGATTGCTAAGAGCTCAAAAGAAAGAAAGGAATAATGTGAACAGCAGGCTTGAAGAATGTTCTTCCTACCAACAGCCTCTCCCCAACACCATGTATAGTACAACCCATATAATACAGAGCCCGAAACTTTAGCTATTTTTAGTAGCATAAGCCTCTTATACGTACATACTGTACCAATGTAACTTTTTGGAATGTACTGATTTATTGATTGGTAGTGCTGCTGTATCTTGTTATAAATGTTTTTGTAAGGTGCCTGGGACTGGGTGTCTAAGAAATGAAAACACTACTACTACACTCAGCTGCCTCCTAGCATACTATACTAGCTTGGACTCAAGTCCATCAGCCCTCCTCCCCAAAGGTAAGCAGACCATTTTACTTAACCAGTTCCTGTGAATGAGAACTCATGATCATGAGGTCCTCACATTGTGCAGGTCAGAGCACTGATGTTTCTAGGGGCACGGATATAATTTACTATCCGCAATCTGGCAGTTGCACTGAAAGTGCAGATTCGTGGATGACTTTAAGCTAAGCTCTTCCCACAACCAAGCGGTATATCCTCCAGCTCTTGCCCATGACGTCAGATCTGTCTTTCAGCTGCAAGAGACAGGTTTTCACCTTTGCAGCTGTGCTTGTGTTAGGGGGTTACCTTCTGAAATTGGCGATCTCTTTGAATATTTCTTCGAGATTTACACTCTTCGAGCAGTTCTTCAGCTCCTTCACTCGGGCACTGCCTCGCTCGTTGATCAGAGGACACGGTGGAAGCTAAGCTGCGCAGCAGCTTCAAATTCGACATCAGGTGTCAGCAGAAAATGCTGAACAGGGATCCACACATGACTTGAATTTATTGTTTAGGAACACAGCACAATGTATCTGGCTGTATCCTTTGCAAGACAATGCTTCCAGCCTCCTTGGAAGATCGCATGGCCAGGCTTCTTCTAGGTTGGATGACCGACAGCGATCCTAAGCTCCTACCTAAGACTGCAAGAAGGTCTTGGCTGCAGTGGGGTCAGCTGCTCAGCTTGCAGCCCTGGAAGAAGAGGCAGCAGCTGCTGCGGTGGGCATTTTGTCAGGTGCTGTGCTGCTGCCAGCTGGGGCCAGCGTCAAGGGTCCTTCTTGGGCAGGTTCCAGGACATGCCAGGCCTCCAGGCCTTTGGGGAGTGCCCTGTCCACCATGGTAAGAAACATAAGTACCACCGGGGCTGGTCATGGGAGCAGTAGAGATCACAGTCCTCATGATCCCTTGACTCCCCCCTGACTATTCTACTCAAGTCAAGCAGTCAACTCTGGTCCAGCTCTCTTCAGTGGAGAGGCTGGTTGACAGCTCCTCAGTGCCCCTGTTGGGCGTTTTGACCTCTGCTGCCATGCCCTTCGGCCTAACATCCACACCCAGGGTCTTCACCACATGCATGGCAGTGGTGGCAGCCTTCCTGTGGTGCAAGGGTGTCAGGGTGTATCCCTAACTGGATGGCTGGCTAATAGCGGAGCCATCCAAGGAGGACGTAGAGTGGTCCAGAGAGATGGCCTTCCGTACCTACAGAGACTTGGGCCTGTTGGTCAACCTGGACATGTCCGACTTGATCCTCTTGCAGGTCACCAGATTCATTGGGGCATGCTAGATAGACTCCCTTCAGGCCAAGAACTGTCTTCCTTTGGTCTGGGCTCAGGACCTTTCCTCCTTCGCCTGATTATGTCAGGTTGGAGGCTCACCCCTGCCTGGGATTTTCTGTGGCTGCTAAATTATATAGCATCCACCACCAGCGTGGTCCATTGGGCATGTTAATTGATGCAACACCTGCAGTGGGAGCTGGGCCACCAGTTGTCCCAGTGCCTAGGTCATCTGGACCAGCCAATCTTAATGACCCAGCTAGTGTGGGATGCCATCCAGTGGTTGCTGGTCTCTCAACAGCTGGAGGAAGGAATACCATTTTCTGTCCAGAACCAACCATCACGCTTCACGATGGACATATCTCTGGTAGGGTGGGGAGTACCCCAAGGAGACCACAGAGCCTACAAGTTCTGGTCACCCAGAATCCCATCACCACATCAACCTGCTGGAGCTCTGTGCAGTGCAGATGGTGCTCATGGAATTTGCTCCTCTGATCAGGAGTCGGGTCATGCAGGTCCAGTCAGACATTACCATGACCATGTTTTCCCTGAACAGGCAGGGCGGGACTCACTCCCTTCCTCTGTGGGGAGGACCTCTGCACCAGGGCGCTCATGCAGTGCCTGGGTGCAGATCTCTGGTGATCCTCATCATGGGAGTGAATGGTCAGCTGGCAGATGCTTTCAGCCAAGTGGGAGGTGGTCTCTACATCAGAAGGTGAGTACGTTACCTGTTTTTCCCAGTGGGGCATCCCTCTGGTGGACCTGTTGCCTCCTGGGAGAACAGAGGCTGAGGCTGCCTTGTGCCTGCTCCCTACTGCCTGGGACACTGTTGAGGATGCCAGTATGAGGCCCTGGACCCAGGTGTCATTTAGCCATTCCTCCCTCCCTCCCCTTGATCCTCAGGTGGTGGTCAAGGCCCAGAAGGACAAGGTGCAGATGATTCTGATAGCTCCAGACTAGCCCAGACAGTTCTGGTATCCAGATCTTGTCAGCTTCAGCAGCAAGCCTCCTTGGTGGTTGCTTCTTCACCCGGACTTGCTGACCAGACAACAGGGGAAGGTCCTTCACCTGGGCCTTCAGTCCCTGCACCTCATGACGTGCTACTTCAGTGGTTGGAGTTCCAGGCCTTGGGACTGAGGCCCCCTGAAAGGAGTCAACTTGCTGGCGCTATGCCTTCAAATGGAAGGGGTTTTCTGTTTGGTGTCAGGGCAAGGAGCTGGATCCCCTTGCTGCCCTGTGACTAGCATTCTTGAGTACCTCTGGTCCCTTTCTCAGTTGGGACTGCAAATGACGACCTTACGGTGCACGTAGTAACCATCTCTGTGTACTTAGCTTGGGCCAGTGTACCAGCGGTGGCCCAGGAGAAGGTGAAAAGGCACATATTCAAGGGCCTTGACCACCTGTCCCCTCCAGTGCATGAACCACCATCACCATGGGACCTACTGCTGGTGCTGGCTATGTTCAAGGGCAAGCAATTTGAACCTATGCACAGGTGTGAGATGACATACCTGTCATGGAAGATGGCCTTCTTGGTGGCCATTATGTCAGTCGGAAGGATTAGTGAGCTCCAGATGCTCTCTGTGGAGTCTCCTTATCTGGTCTGCCACAAGTACATGATTGTCATTAGCCTCCATGGAGGAGTTCCTCCTGAAGGTAGTATTGGGTTCCACCTTAACCAGTTGATGAATCTTCTGGTATACTTTACCAGCCCATCTTCGGAGGCTGACTGTGGACTCTGTACCTTGGACCTACAGAGAGCGCTGTCTTACTATAAGGAGCACATGACTGGAGTTTGGAGTGAGGATACCAGCTGTTTGTAATATATGTTGAAGCCACACCTGGCAGACTGGCAGCTGTGCAGACGACTGACAGGTGGATAACATCCTGCATTGACCTCTGCTTTAGGTTAGCTGGTAGGGAGCCTCCAAAGGGGCTTAGGGCTCATTCCACCAGACATACTGCTGCCTTGGTGGCCGCCTCCAGAAACATTCTAATACAGGAGAGCTGCAAGGCTGCTACCTGGAGGTCAGCACACACCTTTATTTCCCACTATGGCATCGACCGAGTCGCACTGGAAAGCTGCCTTTGGGACCTCGGTTCTTCGGTCTCTGTTCACCAGATAATGGTGTGTACCTTGCCTCCTCCTCCTCCCGGAGAACTGCTAGGTGTCTGCAAGAGTGTGGATAGGAACTGTATCCACACCACTAGAAACATAGATTACTCACCTGTAGCCACTGTTCTAGGAGTGGTATACAGCTCACATCCACCCGGCCTCCCCTGGCAAGTGGCACATGGATCCCTGCTTCTGATGTCAGAGGGCGGAGTCCAAGGATATACTGCCCAGGTGGTGGGAGGAGCTTAGCTTGAAGATGTCTGATGAATCCGCACTTCCAGTAGTACTGCCAGAGTGTGGATGTTAACTGGATACCACTCCTAGAACAGTGATTACAGGTGAGTAATCTATCTTTTTGTGCTAACCAGTTTTACACTGTGATTCACCACCCATCACTTGATGCCTGAGGCTCTGACACCTAGACGTTCCCTCCATGGTTAGGCTGTCATGGCATTCATCCTTCTGGCACAGATATGCAGTGCAGACTACCGTGGGGTAAAGATGGCACAGTGTAGAAGTACTGGATTCTTTGACCTACTGGACTGGGATTCTCATTGCTTTTCTTTTATCCACACCCTGGGATGTTGACAGCTAGTGCTCTAATGTGAGAGCCTGCAGCGTTGTCTTGTGAAACCATAGATGACCACTCTCCCCAACCAACCAGGCTGCAGTGCCACCTGTGGTTACTGAGACTGAGTTAACACAGCTGAGATGGATGCCCCCCTTCCGAGGCAGCGCATCCTCCTTCCCCAGCCAGCCCCGACATGCGGGCTCATTCGAGGCCATGTTGCTGCGTTGATTCTGTGGCCTTGTCATAAACACATAGACAGTGATGGTAGAAATAGACCAGCAGTCCATCCAGTCTGCCCAAGTTCCCTATAATCCCTGAAATCATCCCTGGAACCTATTTTTCCTCCAGGTACTAACCCTCCCTATCCAGTCCCCATTCTCCTCCTTGGTCCTGTTGCCCCAGGCAGCCATTGTTCGCTTCGTTTTATCCCAGGCCTGCTTGAATCCCCTGACTGTGTTTGTACCCACCATCTCTGCTGACAGACTTTTCCAAGGTTCCACCACCCTTTCTGTAAAGAATTACTTCCTCACGTCTCTCCTGAACCTCCCTTTTGATAATTTCCGTTCGTATCCACATGAATGCAAGTTGGTATTCAGGCTAAATAATTCCCCGAAGTTCAGCCTTGTTAATTCTTTGAAGGAACTTGAAGGTCTCTATAATATCTCCCCTCTAGTTTCCAGTGTATACATATTTAGTGCCTTGAGGTACTCCTCATAGGTTCTACTCTGCTGGTCCTGAATCATTTTTTTTTTACTCTGCGCTGCATTGTCTCCAGTCTATCCTTGTCTTTTTGAGGTGAGGACTCCAGAACCGGGCACAGTATTCTAGGAGAGGCCTCACCAGGGATCTGTAGAGGAAAGGCTTTTCTTCTGCCAACAGTACCCCTTCCAATACATCCCAGCATCCTATTAGCCATACTATAGTCCTGTTGCACTGGCTCATTTGTTTAAGGGAGTTACCGATGTTAACTCCTAGATCCCCTTCCTCATCTGTAAGGCTGAGTCTCTCCCCACCCAGTACTCTATATTAGGGTTATTTTTCCCTAAGTGCATTACCTTGCACTTTCTGGCATTAATTTTTAACTGCCAGACCTTTGACCACCCCTCTAGCTTTTGTAGGTCCCTCTGCATATCCCTTATTCCCTCGTCACTATCCACCCTCCCATACAGTTTTGTGTGATCTGTGAAGAGAAACAACCTGCCCGTATTCCTTCACCGATGTCACTAATGAACATGTTAGTTAGTTGTTTAACCAGGAGTAGCACACTAAGCTGAAAGCTTTTTACAGGTGCGACCTGGGAGCACTGGGAGTTAAGTGACTTGCTCAGGGTCACACAGTATGCACGTGGAAGCTGTGGGATTCAAACCCAGGTCTGGTCTGCTGGATGTCACCAGATTTGCAGTTCAGAGCCTTTAAACCACTGCGCTATACTGCCTCCCTCTTGAAGAGGACTTGACCCAGGAGAGATCACTGTGGAACCCCGCTCATAACCTCCCTCTCCTCTGATTTAACCCCATTTACCACCACCCTTTGCTGTCTCCCATCTAGCCAGTTAGCTACCCAATTCACTGTGGTTTTAGCTGCATCCAGGTCTTCCATCATGTTGAGTGATCTGTTGTGTGGTACTGAATCAAAAGACCTGCTGAAGTCAAAGTACAGCAGATCCACAGCGTGGCCCTTGTCTACTTTCTTTGTCACCCAGTCAAAGAAACTATCAGCAAGTGTGACAAGACCTTCCTTCCATGAAACCATGCTGTTTACTGTCCTGGAGTCCATTGCTCTCCAGGTAGTCTACAAGGTCCTCTTTGATCAGTGATTCCATCAGCTTCCCTGAGATAGAGGTCAGACTGACAGGTCTGTTGTTCCCTGGTTGCTACTTATCACCCCCTTTCTGAAGTAGTACAATGTCTGCCATCTTTCGATCCTTTGGAACTTTCCCAGACCTAAGTGAGCTGTTTAATAGACCTGCCAGTGGTTCAGCCAGCTCCACTGCTAAATTCCCTAAGTATCCTCGGATGCAACCCATCTGGTCCTGGGGCCTTATCTGTCTTAAGGGCTAACAGTCCCTTCAGGACCTTTTCACTAGTGAGCAATGGCTGTCTCATTTCTGGGACTCCCTTAGTGGCTGCTTTGATGCCATTCTCTGGCATGTACCCCACAGTCCTCCTTAGTGAATACTGAGCAAAAGTAGTCATTCAGGATGGCAGCCTTTTGCTCATCCTTCTCCTCTGTCATCCTACCCCCACCTTCAACTAGCTGTGTGATCCCCCCTTCCTTTTTCCTCTTTTCATGAATATTTCTGAAAAACTGTTTTTCTCCACTCTTGACCCCTCTGCAATATGCAGCTCCAAGTCTGCTTTCACCTCCCTGATGGGCCTCTTTGCCTCCCTATTTTTCTGTAGTAATCCTCTCATTCTACCTCCCTCAGCTTTTCCTTGTATTTATAGAAGGCCTTCTTTCTGGCCTTAACCGCTTCCCTGACCCTAGCTGAGAACCGTACTGGTCTCTTAAACCTGTTTTTCTTTGTTACTGTTCTTATGCATGCCTTTGATGCCTTGAGAATGGCTCCCTTAATTGCCTCCTATCTCTCCTCAACCCCACCTATGCCCTTCACCAATACTAACCTTATCCTTAACCAGTTCCCTCAACCTATCAAAGTCCACCCTTCTAAAGTATAGGACTTCGGTTCTCGATTGTGGCTTTCTGGCCCCGAGGGCCAGTTCAAACCATACAGATTTATGGTCACTGTTCCCTAGCAGCTCCCCTACTCCCACAGCACCCACCATCTCTGAGTTGGTGAGCACCACATCAGGGATTGCTGTCTGTCTGGTGGGTTCCTTAACAAGCTGCATGAGTAGACAGTCTTGGAAGGCATCCAGCAATGTCTGACTCCTGGCACTCTTGTTCACTGGGACCCCCCCAATCAGTGTCGGACAAGTTCGGGTACCCACCACCACTACTTCCCCATTTGCTACCCCTCTTTGAAGTTCCTCCTCGAGTTCTCTGTCCCTTTCCTCCTCCTTGCCCTGGAGGCCTATAGCTCACTCCTAACTGTACTTTCCTGCCTGAGACTGCCGTGAGTTGCACTCATACTGACTCAGCCTCCCCAGTGCTACCCCTAATGCATCCATCTTCTGCCACTTAAATGCTCTCCTTGACAAAAAGGGCAACTCCTGCCACTCAACCACTTCTATGCCTCCTGAACAGTGAATACCCAGGGACCGTCATCTCCCAGTCGTCATTGTCTGTGGCCCACATTTCCGTGATTGCCACAAGGTCCATCTCAGTGTCTACCATCAGTGCCTGGAGCTCGCTAAGTTTGTTATCTAGGCTTCTGGCGTTGACATACCCTCTTCCATTTGACCCCTGCTCTAACTCTGCTACTGTCCTTCTGCTTTCCATGTTTTCTCTCCCCTTCCCCGGGTTTGTGCTTTTGCCTTTTGTTCCCCCCCCCGCACTGCTGCCCCTTCCAGTGGTCCTGTTAACCCTGCTGTGTTCCCTGTGCTGCTACTGTCCCCTGGATGTGGATGAGTACTATCTAGAATCCCCTTCTGCTCACCATCCTCCATGGATTCAGTTCAAACTGCAGTCAGTTTAAACGTCTGATATAGAGGTCAAAATTCTGCCCCAGAGCACTGGCCCCCTCTATTGTCAGATGAAGTCCATCACCCTTGAAGAGTCTCCTGTCCGAGAAATCCCCCAATCCCCTTAAAAGTGGTACCCCATTTCGATACCAACCTTTAAAGACAACTGTTAAATTCCTCTATTTCAGCACTCCTTATCCTGTCCTACCTCCCTTTCTGCCCCACACGCAGGAATTTGGAAAAGGCCAGGAAGGCTGAGTGTGCACCAATCTGCGCCACAGTCTCCGGAAGCTCCGCTTCACTGCTTCCACTGACTGGTTTGCCAGATCATTGGTTCCCAGGTGTACCAGCTCCCCCCCCAACCATCCTTCCTGTTCTAAGTCGCTGTTGGCTGATGCTCCAAGTAGGCATCAAACCAACTCCCTCCCATCCGACCCCTTCCTTATCACCCTGTCTATCCCCTTGATCATTGAGGCCCTGACCATTAGGACCTTCCTGTCAGCCTTACCCCCCAGGATGCCAACATGTTGTCCTGCCCTTTCCTTTCAACTGAACCCGGAATCATCTGGGTGAGTCAGGTGCCTGAACCTCCTCCAGAGGTGTGAAGTGATTTGCCGTCTGGATGGTACTGGGAGGGACAACCTCCTTATGGCTGCCACTTCCCCCTTCCATGCCCCACCCCCCATCCATCCCTGTAACCTGTAATACCATGTGCTGGTGGCCTGATTTGTCAGATTCTCCTTGTGTATCACCTGAAGGTAGTGGGAGTAGGGAATTTTTGGAGGAGTTCTTAGGTTTGGTGTCTGCTGTTCCCAAAATTACTGGTGGTGTTGGGGGACTTCAACTGCTGGGTAGATTCTGAAGATGACAAGTTCACTGTTGAGTTCCTCCAACTTATGGAATTATTGGGTTTTACTCAGCACATTCAGGCTGCCATACATGTGGGTGGCTGTATACTGGTCTTTGTGTTCACCAATGGGATAATGGCTAATGACCTCACAATTGATCCCTTCATTTGGTGAACCATTTTGCCATCTCTTTTTCTTTTTTTTTTGTCCCTCCATCGAAGATGGTCCACAGCAGAGCCTGGGGAAGGCTAAATCCTGAATTATTTTAGGGAAATGTGGATGTCTCTGGTGTTTTTGCTGTTTCCATTAGAAGCGTCACTGAGGCAGTAGAAGTTTTTAATAAAAACATCCAGTTGACTGCTGATGCCTTGGTGCCAGTCCATTGCTGCCCTTCGCCTAGGAGGAGGAGGAGTGCCCTATGGTTTAACAATGCAAGGGGTCTCTTAGAGTGAGGGGTTGGAGCAAGGTTTGAGCGCAAATGGAGGGAGATCTTGCCTGGAGTCCAATAATCTTGTCCTAATTGCTCATTATTAAGAATAATAGGAGGCGGCGATTGCCATGAGAAGAGTTTTCTTCTCAGGCATCATTGCAACTGGAGAAACAGACCTACTGCCCTGTTTAGATTAATGGATGGACTTCTCCACCCTGAATGTCTTCCCCCAAGATTTTGGGATATTTCTCAAGAGAGGTGTGAAAGGGTTGCAGATTTCTTCTCAATCAAGATTGCTGACATATGAGAAGAGATTTCCTTCATCATGTTCTCTCTCAATTAGAGTTCAAGAATGCTAGTCGGCAGAAATTCAGGTCATCTGGGATGAGTTTCGCCCAACTCATTTTTTGAAGATTGGTTGGGTGCTTTCTGAGCTGCACCCCAGCCACTATGTGTTGGATCTTGTTCCCACTACTCTAATAAAGACTGGAGAGGCGATGATCAGTCCAGCCTTTGTTGAAGTTTTCAGTGCCTCTCTGAAGGAGGATGTGTTTCCTACTGTCTTGAAAGAGGCAGTGGTTTGCCGTCTCCTACAGAAGGATACTTTAAATACTGACGACTTTGTACATTTTAGAACTATCTCTAACTTATACGTTTTGGGGAAAGTTATTGAGAAAGTGGTGGTGGCACAACTTGGGGAGCACTTAAAGGAATTCTCCATTTATGAGTCATTCCAATCTGATTTCTGTTCTCAGTGTAGTATTGAGATGGCCCTGGTAAGGGTTTTAAATGATCTGCCCCTTGAGAGGAATGGTGGAGAGGTGTTTTTCCTGGTCCTTTTGGATCAGTCACCTGCTTTTGGCACTGTCAAGCATGAGGAGCTGATGGAGAATCGCTGGGGCAGTAGGAACAATCTTGGACTGGTTCTGTCTTTTCTCAGCAATCACCTTGAGTCAGTTATTTTGGGGACATTTCAGTCTTATTCCTCTGTCACCAACTGTGGCATCCCTCAGGGTTCCATCCTGTCTCCTCATATTTCAGCTTAGAGATGTGATCAGTAAGTATAGCTTGGGTTGCCATTATTACGCTGATGATACTCAGCTGTATCTTTCATTAAGCCGGAGAGGACTCCTCAGTTTCTGTTCTTGTGAATGCTTTAATGGAGATCAGTGAGTAGATTGCTCATTGTGGGTTGAAGCACTATACCAGAAAGACTGAGTTGCTACTGGTGAGATCAGATCATCTCTGGTCATCTCTGGTCTGTTTTGCAGAGTCTGTATCTTTCATCTTCCTAGTTTTGGGGGAGACAAATTACAGGTTAGGCAGGTTGTTTGCAGCCTTGGGGTCACTCTTAACCAGAAGCTGACTCTTGTACCTCAGGTGTCGGCTGTGTTCAGGAGTGGCTTCTATCATTTAAAGAATATAGTCGGATTGTGACCCTACCTCACCCAGAATGATCTGCCAACACTAGTGCATGTCTTTGCTGTCTCCTGCCTTGACTATGCAATGCGCTCTACCAGGGCCTTCCTGTAGATCAGATCCTCCATCTACAGCTAGTGCAGAATACTGCAGCTAATCTTGTTACATCTGTATAGAGGAGTGAACCTATCCCCGCAGCACCATGCTGTTCTGCTTAAAGTTGAATCAGCATAGTATTTTGTGGTGATTCGCATATACAGCCCATGATGCTTTGCATTATGGGGATATGTGTGATTTTGTATTTCTTTGAAACTTGGCTTCCCAGCCAGTGCCCTTTGGGTAACTCCTTGCCTCAGTGCTTAAGCACTGTCTTTTTTGTCTTTTAGCTTGTTTTTGTTTTATTGGGCTCATCACAACCCAGCTCAGATAGACCAACTTAGGGTAGCTGGTTCATTCCACTAGGGTGTCATACATACAAGGCACACTGATGAGTCCTGATAGGACAAAATATGTGTCTGTGTCTTCTGTTGGTACCCTTTGCATACTGTGTGAGAGGCCTTTCAGCACCATGCAGTTCTGCTTAAAGTTGAACCAGCATAATATTTTGTGGTGATTTGCATATACAGCCCATGATGCTTTGCATTATGTGGTATGTGTGATTTTGTATTTCTTTGAAACTTGGCTTCCTGGTCAATGCCCTTTGGGGTAACACTTGCCTCAGTGCTTGTGCACTAAGGTTCTTTGTCTATCCCCTCAGTGCTGCACACTCTGCACTGGCTCCCTGTAAGAAGGCAAATCGACTTTAAGATTCTTTTACTTACTTTTAAGACCCTCAAAAACTGGAACCTCAGTACCTTAGTAAGTTTCTTCAACCCACCCCGATGTCCATGGGTTACCCTCCACTGGTACTGAGTCACTGACCGCTCCAAAATACAGGTTAAAATCGCCACAGGTAAAGCATTTTCAGTAGTGGACCCTGTGCTGTGGAACAGCTTACCAGCTGACATTCATGTTGCTCCCTCTGCCACCAATTTCAAGAATAAACCTAAGACCAGGCTGTTCAAGTCAAGCCTTTGTAAGAGACTGGCTGTGCTGGTTTATTGTTATTGAGCTACACTGCAATACTGTTGTATACATTGGTTATTTATTAATTTATAGTTGATCTATTATTATGCTATGCTTACGTAAAACCCCTTGATATTTAGAAGGGCACTTTTAAATAAATGATGTGTCTAGCTACTGCTTCAATGGGTCAGAACCTCTTAGTGCAGATGTTGATGATTTATAAATAGCAAATCTTAGAAGGTTGTAAGCAGTAGCTCATAGTACAGTAATAACACTGTGATCTGTTGACTTACGGCATGTTTGTATTTGCTTTATACTGTTCTGCTTGTGACATCATAAACTCAGAAGACTGAGGCCACAAAAGGAGGATCATGATGTCAAGTGTTGACCGACAATCAGAGCAGAGGAAGTCTAGAGCACTGTGATCCTGGTTTCTTGTGAATTTATAAAGCCATAAACAGACTATGCCCCCCCCCCACACACACACATTTGGGATTGCCACATCCCTCCAGGAGGACTCTAGTGGAAGCAGAGTCTTCCCTCAGTCATCCAGGGTCATGTGCCAGTCTGCCCTGTCCTTCAAGTTTGAAATCTGCATATGACTAGACTTGGGCTTCCCTAGGTCCATTTTTGTTTCTTCTTCAGTGGATGTTTTATGTCTGCTGTTTATGCGTGAAATTAATTTATTTTCGATTCTATCCAACTTTTGGTTGGTGTTTGGTTTGTTGTTGGAATGCTATGTGTAGTTCGATCTGTGTATTTTCCATATTATATTCAGTGCAGTGCTTATAGTTTTGGGGAGTTGGAGGAGCTTGGAGGATAAACGTAGGTGTCTTTCAGATGGATGACCGGTGGCAGTCTGGGTGTGGAGAGATCCTGTTGCGGGCTGGGAATAGCTGGGGACAGACTGTCAGTTGATAACCAGTGAGATTCCTCAGGGAGATGTCGATCTGTATGATCACTTGCAAGAACCGAAATGGAGAGCTAGTCTGTGAGTCCCATGTTTGATGGGAAAATGAGTGCTCTGCCAGCAAGAGCAGAAACTGAATTGCAAAGTGAGAAGGCGTAAACATACACTTCATGGTCATCATAGCGCCTGCGCCTGTCGGACCGGGGAAGTGTTGAAAGTGGCCAGTGGCCAAAGTTTAGTGACCAGTGACCAAATTTTTATCAACGATATGTAATTTGCTAACCAAAAGGTTGAGGAGATAGAAAAGTGTAAAAAGGCTAGTATAGAGGCTGCAAAGGGCTAGTAAAAGGTGATGGTGGCTAGTAGGTGACTACATGATACCAACATGTAGATTGATGTGCCTTGTAAGTGCAGAGGTGTTTGGAGAGTAATTGTTGAAACCATGCAAATAATGATACCACTGTGCAAATTGATGTCTGTGTAGATGCCAGGTTCAAAAGGTGTTGGGGTCTTTAAATAACTGTTGAAAATAAGTGAAGAGCATAAACCGTGTTTAAAAAAATAAATGTTTTAAAGAAAATTAGCTTTGCTTTGCTCAGCAGAGATATTTTGTACAAAACCTTCCTTCAACCCAAGGTCATAGCCAAAGATAAGGTTCAGCTGCTTCAAACCACTGCAGCTTAGATACAGTTTCTCATTTTGTAATTTCTTGTGTTTAAAAAGAATGTGTAACAGAGAGTTGATAGGAAACGGTTATGTCCTTGTTTTGGCTACTGTCTTAGTCAGCAAGTTAGTCAAAGTGAATGTGAAGTCCCCTCATATGTTTTCTGTATCCTAAAGAGAGTTATTTTTGATTAATGTAGAATCCCCTGATCACTTGTTTTTCCATCTAAGAATGACCACGTCTCGGCAAAGTGTCCAATGTGTCTTGTGACCGAGGTATCTCATGGTCACTATACTTTTCGAACCCAGACCTCAGGATGTATCAGATGACCTAGTGTCTAGGCTGAAATGTGCTGTAGTAGGCTTTGGGAATTTCCACCATGCATTTTTTGGGTATAAATACAGGACCTAAATGTCTTTTTAGAGGAATAGCTATGACTGCTATAGATGCTAAAACACCCAGAAAAGGGAGCGGTTCACTCTACTTTTCTGTACCTGTAGCCCTGGTGGTAAAAAGCCATCAGCTGTTTAGATTTGATCATGTTAGAGGTAAAATTGTTAGGGCTTATTTGGTATTAATAAATTGCAACTGATTTAAAACAACATTTGGTGTCAGGTGGCTTTATTGGATTACGAGGGACCACTAGCCAAGAACCTTGTGTTTTACTGAAGTAAGGGCTGTATTATAGCCATTCCCGAGAAGGAACTGTGATAACTGAAGACTGAGATAGCAGGATTATTTGGACTGTGCAGTACTAATGAAATGGGATCATTGGCTCTCCAGCAGCTGTGTAGTAGTGTTTGTTAAAGTTAATCCCAAAGTGTGCTTCATATCACTCTCGTGGGTATTGGAATAAGGGGGCCATGGTCCGCATGTAGCAGGAACACTCATGTGCCATCTCAAGATCTAAATAACTATGCCACTGTGAGGGACTCCTCCTGTTAAGTGACACACCTAAACAGGAGGACCCCAGGTGTTGCCTAAAGCATTGGAGGTGCTCTCCGACGGGTAACGATAATTCTACACATTTGGCAACATAGGTCACATTGTGAGGCCTCATTTTGTCTCTATATAAATACATTAGTGCTCTGATTCAGTATTGGTCCTGAGGTTGCAGGAGAGACATGGCAGAAAAGCTGCCTGTAGTGTTACAGTATGTGTAGTATGTACTGTAGCTGATAAGATGCTGTCCTTTAAATACCATTAACGGCAGCCTTGTTAATCTGTGCTTCAGCAGCCCAAGTACCGCTGACCAAGGGATTAGGAGAGAATTAAAGTTAGCATCTCCTGATCCTAAACATTTAGAAATTGGTATTAATAACCGAGAAACAGGGTTTTCCCCACCACCAACTGCTATAAGTATTTCATCAGGATTATTCTCTACTAAAGGTTTGGGCATTTCCTGTTCCTGACTGTAATAATTACACCGCCTAGCCTGCTAATAAATCTTAGCTCAGTGCAGCAAGCAGAACCAAATGTTAGGCTTTCGAGGGCATTCTTCAATCTGTACTCACGTAAAAACGCATGCATTAAAAAATGGAGGATTCTCAACATTTCACATAGCCCATCTTTCTCCTACCAGGTGAGTATGAAGGTTGCATTTTGTGTCTTTGCCCCATGACGTGTGGCATTATGTTTTGCCAACCTTCACCAGGTTTGATTGTTCATTTTGCCTTATGCACATTTGCAGTGTACATATATGTGTTGAATCTGGAAGCCAGGGATTCCAGGGAAATTCAAGTTCTTTTGTCCACCTTCTCTTATACAGTACAATACTGCAGGTAGAGCATTCTGATAGAGGGGCAGATTTCACCTGCTACAGTACTTTTTTTTTCTTTTTAATTGTCTGTTTTTATGCCCCCTTCACTCTCCACAGATACTGCTCTCTTTCGGGTATCCAGTGCTCTCTCTGCCCACCCCAGTACCTCTTGGAGGACCACCAGACCTTACCCCTATGCTGCCTCGGCCTGCCCCCCCAGGCAGGGAGGAGTGGGATCCCGGGACTCCCCCCTCCAGTCCATTGTAGTGAGTGTCGGGAAATCTGAATGGCTCCCCATGAGAGTCGGGTTATGGTGTCTGGGAGCTGATCCCTTCTACGCCGGCATCTGCGGGGCTTTTTCCATGTTCTGGTGCCACCCCTTAGGACGTCGGTGCACTAGGGGAGCCAAGGGGTTGAGCACGTCGCAACGTGCAGGCGCTCCAGCTCCCAGCCGACGCCCTCCCCACCCGCCTGCTGTCCCACTGCACCTCCACCCGTGGTCACCCAGGTGGTGGTAGAGCGGCGACATGCAGCCCACCCCCCGCAGAGGAAGAGCAGCTTGTGGGCACTCGATCCTCTCCCCCAGCTGGCCCTCTAGCCACCCGAGTTCATTCCCGAACCTGGGTCACTGGTGCTGCGAGTGGTAACCCTACTGCTGCACCAGCGAGCTGGCTTGCTACAGTACTTTTAGTTGTTGTGCAGCTGTACATTGGCTCATACTGCACATCAGCTCCCGCTGGGCATTGGCTACACTGTGCATAGCCTCCTTGCTGGCATTAAAACTTACTTTCTTAGCCGACCCGATGGCACTGAGGGTTGGCCGTGAGCCTCCCTCATTACTCCACCGGCGACCCTGAATTCGAGCGGACTGGTCGACGGAGTCGGCAGGGAGGTGGAGAAGGACTGGAGCACGCTAACAGCCGCTCTCCTTCTGGGGTGGATCGCATTTCTCCGCCGCAATACCGCCACCTGTTGGGGAACCTCAGGGTGGTCGGTGCAGCTGGGAAGACGCTCTACGCAAGGGTAGACGCTGGCAGAGGACCGGCTTCGACGTGCGTCTCTACGCCTGCCGGCAACCTTGCTCCTCATTGCACTCCAACGTTGGGATCCATCAGAACACTGGAAAAAACCCTGCCCGGATCTAGGTGACGAGCCTCAATGTTGGTTCCAAGGCAGCAACCAAAAGCAGATTCCGCTGTGCGTGCTCCCAACAATGCTCAGGGGGAGATGGAGGGAATCTCTGCCGCCTGCCTGGAGGGTAACAAGGCCCTGAAGGTATGAGGGTAGCGTTAGCACTCTAGGGGCAGACTCCTTGGGGCTGCAAATTGGGATCTGCTAGGGGAGCTCTGAGAGAGGGATCAGTGGCAGCAATAGCAGGATGAAGAAATAGTTAAAAAAAAAAAATTACTTTCTTCTCTCCAGCAGTAAAAGAAATTATATATGGCCATTCCAGTGGTGTGGAGAGCTGAGACACTCAGCGCCCTACCTCCTGCCACACCGGCAGCCAAGGTTTGAGAACGACCTGGGTCATTCAGGGACTGGCTGGGGAAGGGAGGATCGAGTGCCCTTAGAACAGCTCTCCTCCCTTGAGGGAGGGGGGCAGTTAGACCCGTTGCTTGCCTGCCACGTGGAGCTGTCCAGGTGGTAGCACAGTCTGGGTTCACAAACAGTCACAAAAATGCCAGTCATAGGTGTTTGAGGATCTCTCCGCAGAGGTGGAACTCATCGTATGCCATTGCACATGGACTGCTTATAGGAAACACAACCACAGAGGAAAGACCCCTCTGGCCACAGGATGACATCTGTGCCTTTGCAGGCCCCACACTGACAACCGGGCACCCTGCCATAAATCCTGCAAATTGGAGAATGCCAGATGGGAAGGAAGGTCCCAGGGAAGTGGGGTGACGGGGCTGGGGGACTGAACAGAAGGGGATAAAATGCTGATGAAAGAAATATATATACACACATATATATTTTTTTTTTTCTAATTCTATTTTTTCCTTCCCTTCTTGTGCCCCACTGAACTCTGTCCAGTGACTGCCCAGTCCTTTGGACTCTACCTCTCTGCGTGACCCAACTCATCTCCTCTCCCCCTTGGGAAGGGCCACCCCCACGCAGGGCGCTTTATCTTACAGGGTTGAGCACCAGGCCGGGGAGGAGGTGACTGAGGAGAGAGCCGCGCCCGACTTCTGGGAGTGTGGTCCTTGGGTGGGAGGTGTCATCACCTATCGGTGGGAGGAGGGAGGTATTTTACTTAATTGGATCCCTGTGGAGCCCGGCTATCAAGGCAATGTATTGCTGTGGCTCCACTCCCCAGGCATATGCCACAACACTGCATTAGGCTACCTCCAGCTGCCACCAGAGGTCACTCCTTGAGCGATCGTTCTCCCCGTCCCTCCCCGGGAAGAGAGAGCAGTCCACCAGACGCTCAATCTCTTCTGTCCCCTTCTGACCCCCGGCACCCCAGGCTCATTCCTGAACCCAGGTTACTGGCGTGGCATGAGGTGTGGTGTCCAGCGCCTCAACCCTCAGCGCCACTGGGCCGGCCATATACACGTATTCATATACAGAGAAATGCAGCTTAAATCCTTTTCAGCTGCCACATCACTTAACGTAGATGGCAGTTTCTCAACTTCAAGAAAGAAGCACAGAGACCAGACTCCTATTGATTAGCATAACAAGCATGCACACGGGAAAGTGCAATTTAGTAACTCCTGCAGGCTGAACTTGTATACATAGAGATCGACCGCGATCTGTTGGAGGCACCGCACTAGGGTTGGTTCCGCTGATATTATCCATTCAGTTATTAGATGAGAATGTGTGCATTTCCTGCTGGTTTTGGAGCAGAGAGCACATATTGCAAACCCCACTATCCAGGCTAAACAGATGGGGTACAGTATAATAGTCCCCTTACCGCATGTCTCCCACCTAATCATGCTTCTGGCAAACTATCGCAGGCCCTGTCCACACTACACCTCTGTAACGTTACAGAGGGTGTAAAACGTTACCGTAACAGGTCGCGTTTACACCTGTAATGTTGCAGGAGGCGTTTTCGTAACCATTGTTGAAACACATGAGGTGGTTTCAACATGGATTATGAAACGATCCCGCCCTAGTAACGTTACGGGAGTAGTGGACTGCCGGTAATGGTCTCGCAGGGCACCAAGCGCAGCGCCAGCTGCATTAGGGATCGGGCGCCACTGTAACGGGCGTTCGATCCTCATTGTGTGGGATCAAGGTGCCGGTCCTGGTGAACGGACACCGCCGAGGTGTGGACGCACTGCACCACTCCGCAGCCGTAACGGATTGCATCTGTTACCGGGCACAAGCGGTGTAGTGTGGACAGGGCCTAAGTCTTCTCTGAACGGGATGCTTGCCCTTGTGTTCTCCCTGGTCATAGGTCTCAGATGAGCAAATGTTACTGTGGTGAATATGCTTACTATATGTATTACAATTGTATGTAACCAGCACCACTCGCTCTATTGTTTTTGTTTCTTGTTGCATTTGTTACCCTGCACCCTGTGGAACCTGTGCCTGTTGAATATGTTTTCTTACCGGATGCACTGCTGAGCCCTAAGTAACCTGCTTTGTCTTGCCTAGCATTATACTGTACCAATCGAAGCACCATGGCAGTGTTTTCCTTTTTTAAAAGTGTGACCCTGCCTTGTAACCTCCCGGTCATGCCTGAAAGTAGGCAAATGTCGCACCTGTCATATGCCAGAGTCAACAAAAGCTAAATAAAATAAATAACATGTGACTGTTGAATATCCTGCGGATTGGATAGTGCACTGATCTGCACAAACCCACATAACTCTCAGTGATGCAGCCCTACCACGAAGAGACAAACATTTAGAAAGTATGTACTCTGCTGTTCCGTTTGTCATGCAGAATACAAAACTGAGGAGACAGTTTACCTTCAGACTGCCTTTAAGTAAGACGATGTGGCAACATATTGGATCTTTAGGTATTAATTGCCCCCGACTAGGGTATTATCAAGCAAGTAATGATCGGTTGGCAGAGGTTTCGCCTCTGAAGCTTAAACAGGAGTATACTGTATTTCAGAGAAAAAAAATGTTTTGCAACAGCGTTTTGCCAAATGTAAACTTTGCTAGTTTCTTCTCAGTTGCACACTGCTGTTTTGTGGAGCCTGGCAACTGTTTCCCTTGCAATGGCAACGTATTTGTGTTTTTACAGTGCATGTGGCCTCGATCCTGTCATACATCACAGAGGAAGTGGAGGTGATGGGAATCATTTGGTGAACTAATAAACTAAAGCCAATGATTTTCTGTTTTCAAAATAGGCTAATTCCACTTTGCAGAATCTTAAAATCGATTTTTCTGTTTTTATTCCTCAAATCAAGGGCAAATCAGCATGTTTTGCTCCTGATTTGAGAGAACTAGCTTATCACAATCTTTTACAAGGTGGAGTTGTTTGCATTCCAAAAGAGTTCTAATGGAGTATTTTCATGATGAACTGATTCTCAAGTGCTGGTACTGTAATCCCCCCTGTATTTTTTGTTGATCACTGAAAATCATTGGCCCTAGTAAATGCAGACAGTCATGTAGTAGACTATAATCACAGCTAAAGGGACACTGTCAACCCCCCTCATCCCACCACCACCACCACCACCCATTGGCCTCCAAATGCTCCTAGTTTATAGCATCTTTGACACCACAGGGGACATTACAGAGAATAATGCATGGCAACCATGCACAACAAAGCAGTGTTTGCATCTTCAAGGTTCTGGTGACATCATCGGGAGCTCGAGAGGAAGCCCTATAACTGACCTTCTTGTGGACTTAACAGTTATCCCCACCTACGGAACTCATTCAGTGGGTGGTCTACGCGTCAGTAGTCGGTGCCTGTGCAGGGAGGTGCTGAACAAGTAGGGGCATTTCACTCCTGAATTTTATTCTAAGGGCATCTGCGTGCACCGACGTGCATGCAAGCACTCCTTGGTGTGCTTGTATGCCAGCGTCCGCAGACAGCCTGCCCCATGCTGCTGTTCTTGCCAGTGCTGCCTGCTGGCTTCTACCAGGTGGCTGTCTGATGGCAAAAGACAGGATTCTCACCCACTCCCTTCCCGAGGGAGAAGAGCTGTCTTTGGGATGCTCAGTTCCCCCCTCCTCATGATTGGCACCCAGCGGCCCATGATCATTCCCGAACCTGGGTCACCAGTATCCCAAGCGGTAACACCACCGTTGCAGTGACAGGCTGTCCAAATTGGTTAGGAAGTTTATTATCATGCACATATGCTCACTCAGATTATATTCTGAATATAATATTATTTAATTCTACTGAAGAGACAACTTTAACACTTCTTGAAAATTTTCTTTTAGCTATTATTATTTAATTACATGTTTATTTATTTCAAGAGTTTCACCAGGAAAAAATATACTGAGCTAACAGCTTGCTTCGAGACATGTCCTGGGGGGAAGGGGACGTGCAGAGGGCAGTAATAAGTTGCATCAGTAATGTTACAATTATAAACCAATAATTATAAAAAGTAAGAATTATGCAGTAGACAGTTGAGAGGATGCACAAAGGAAGTAATGCAAAATTATCAGTAGTAACAGTTCAGCAAAGTGCAGCTGGCAGCAAGGGAGGGAGGGAAGGGAGGGGACTGTGAGTATAACAGGGACAGGTCAAAGGAAGATGTGAACCAAAAATCAGGTCAGTAGGGAGGGGAGGAGTAGTATTTTTTAGTTAGTTATAATTACTGGTAAGCCATTTATTGACTGGACTGATGCCACTTTCAAATGCTGTAATAACGGGTTCCATATAGAAAATAATGTATTAGCGACTGTGTGTTATGGATTTATAATGTATGGGCCTTATTATTAACTGAAATCAAGCAGATTACATAGAAGATAATGGCTGAGGTTCTGCAGTTTACCAGGTTGTAATCACCTTGAGGTTTGCCATGCTGTGCTTGTAAACCCCGAGCCGGAGCTCGAGGGGTTTACTGTCGGCATGGCAACTGCGAAGAGGCTTATTTCAACCCGGTAGAAACTGCAGAACCCCAGCCATTATCTTTATAGTGTATGGGGTTTGAGTTGGTTAAACAAACGACTTGTACACCAAAATATGGCAAAGGGGTTGTGGGGAATATTTGATGGCCAAGATGGGATGCCATCCTTCACCGAAGTCCGCCGGTGGAAGGAGGTGGGGGAGGTTAGAGACAAAGCACAAAGAGAAGACTGGGGAAAAAAATGTTAGGCAGTAACTGCGAGAAAAGTAAACAAGATAACTTGCATGCCGCTCGTGGTGAACTCGGCTCAGACGGCTAATCTTCGTCCGAGGAGGAGTCATTGCGACGGCGTTTAAACTGCTGCTTTAGCTCGCATTTAACATTCTGGGGTCAGAACGTCGGCGGGTGACATTGATTCCATCTTGTAATCTCATTGATCTGATGTAGGCAAGCAAGGTTTACAGCATGTATGTCAGAACGATGAGATTACAAGGAAATTAAAAGAAACCAAGCAATGCATAATAAGAGCTCCCCATACATTATAGTACTGTAATGCACTGTTTTCCTGTGATGCTAATGGTGGCTAAGAAGTATGCAATACCCTGACCAGAAAGTGATGGGTGAGACTGTAGAAGCCCTCTGGCTACTCAGGGCCACTGATTTTCTGTTTTAAAAATTGGCCAGCTATCTTTGGTCAAATTTTAAAAACCGTTTTTCACCCAATGTACTGTAAGTGCCTTGCATTAAAATGTGGCACATTTTGCATGATAATTTGGTGTAATTTTGTTGTGTATGGAGGTTTGTGAAAAAAGATGGCACAGTGTGAGAAATCTTGGCACGAAATTTAGCAATGGAAATGGAACACCGAATCCCTCCCCCCTCCTCCCCCGAAAAAAGAATCTCATTCTGGTTTTTTCCTCCAGTTTTTTTTTTTTTTTTTTGTGGAAGATTATGAGCTCTGCTTACATTGAATTTGGTGATAGTGAATACCATTGAGTTCCTGGTCATATCAACCATGGATGAGAGCCAAAGATGATAAAAAAATACCCCTTTCCAAGGTTGGCCCAGTGGTGTTGAGTGTTGAGGTGCTGGACGCCACATCTCGGTCTACACCAGCGACTCGGGTTCAGGAGCGGACTTGGGTCGCTGGTGGGTCGGCAGGGGGGAGATAGGCTTGAGTGTCCTATGACAGCTCACCTTCTCCGGGGAGGGTACAGGCCACTGCCTTCACACTTGCCTGACTGCAAGCGGAGGCTCTGAGTACTGCAAGCCCTACAAAGGGATGGCCAGCCGTAGTACAGAGTGGATGTCAGTGTCTAGCGCCTTGATGTCAGGGGGAGTTACACACTGTACAGGGAGGGTGAAAACGTAAAAAGCCTGCCACTACTGGGAAGATAGGGAGACTGGGATGTGCCCACGATTTGCCTCCACCAGCCCAGTAAGCCCATGACTGACGACATGTACGTTTCAGGGCGTTCTGCCCCCATCTCGTCCCCACCCGGGGGGAATAGCTGCGGCTCCATGGGGATATGGGGTCCGTTCGAGTAATTTGGAATGCAGTGGGATGTCTGGTATCTCCCCTGATGGGTCAGGGGTGGCAGCCTGGGTACAGGAAATAGAAAATAGTAATTACAAAAAAAATACCCCTTTCCTGCCCTTACCTTCCAAACTGAGATGAGTAACCGCTTATACTTGGGAATTCTCTCCCCCTGTTTCAGTAACATTTGCATTACCTAACCTAACTGATGTAGTTTTTGTCTGTACCAGCTTCTGCAGTTTGTATTTTACCTTTTGTACCCTGCCCCTGGGTCACACAAATGAGTTTCAGCTCAGTGTGTGTTAAATACATAAGTAAAAGTTATTGGAGTGAGTACAGTCTGATGGGAACTGGCAGAGTGTAAAGAAACTGATCATGAACTCTTTCATGAAAGAAGCATAGGGATTTGTATTCCAGAGGCGTGCAGAACTCCCAGGTGGGCACATGCCTTTCTTCTTGTTACAGTTTGTGTTCTCCTGAAAGGAGGAAGCTATGAGAAGATGTGGGCGTGCAATACATGCATGAACATCCATTCCAGTAATAACACTTCACATTCCCCTTACTAACCCAGTTCAGGTATGTTATAGTTAACAGACATGAGAGATCGCTGAATCGGGTTAGTAAAAGAGAGAATAAGGTGGTATTAACATTGGAGTCAGGTTCCTGATTAGAGACCCTGATCACTGTAGTATTTAAAGAGCTGCTAACACCTCAAAGAAAACTTTGAAAAACATAATAATTAGGTAAAATGCTGCTTGTATTCCATATATATTGTAGATTTCGGCTCCCCATTATTTATTACTGAGCAAATGTGCATGAATACATGATTTTATCCCTTGCAGGTACTTTAAAGTTAATCTGCATCTATAGTTTACTCCCTACTTCAAGTCATAATGCTCTGTTATGACATCACAATCTGTTCCCATGAGAGTAACTGTGATGTCACAAGTAGTGCATTATGACCTCAGGTAAGGAGACAGCAACAGAAATAGATGAACTCTTCAGTAGCAAAATGCCTGTTTTCATGCAAATGACCTCAGCAATAAATAATGGGGAGGAAGAATAAAAAACTAATGTGAAACACAAGCTGAACTTTATCTAAATATTATGTTTTGTTAAAGTTCTCTTGAAGGTGTCAGCTGCTCTTTAAGGAAATAACCCCCTCAAGGGGGCTAACCAGATCATATATCCACAAGCCCTTTTTGCTTTTGTTTGGACACGGTTTTCATAGGTCTGGTAGCCTTTTTGTGTGTCCTGTGATAAGTGTCCTAATTGAGGTAGGAATTGGTTTGGTAAGAGTTGTTTGTTGGGTCTTTGTAATGTTGTTTAATTAAGCAATAATACATGACAGGGTGTGGTATATCATGAGATATCGTCACGCCTCAGGTGCATTGTGAGGCATGAGGCCAGCGGCCGAGTGCCTCATGCACCTGAGAAGTGACGATATCCCATGATATACCACACCCTGGAGTGTATTATTGCAATTATAAAATGGCCATAAAGTGTTTGTAAATGGCTGATCTTAGTAATCAGTTTTGGACCGTGACGATGTTGTGAGATATCGTCACAGGTCAAAGTCTGCTTCAGCCAATCAACTTCCGGTATTTCTCCTGTCCATTTTATAATGGACATTTTCTTCCAGTGGTGCACAGCTTTAACTGCAGAGGTATGCAGAGAAATACCAGATAATGGATCTTTAGGGAAAAGTCCATGTATATGTGTGTATATGTCTGTCTATATATATAGTTATGCAGTAGGTGTGGACTGAAAATCCATGTGATAAATCCATTTATTTCTACATATATGTGATACATTTTAGAACTCAAAATTTATCACACATATGTGTGATAAACTCAACCTGTCAGTCAGTCCCCTCACCACCACAAACACCAGTCACACTGTTTCTTCAGTTTGGCTTTTACTTTCAAATATCAGCATTGCACACAGCACACAGAGACAGCATCCTTCCCTTACACACATACACCCCAAGTACTACTTAGTTTTCTTTAAAAGATCATGGCTAGCTCTGAGCAAAACAATGTAAAGGAAAGTCCCTTAACCTATTTTCTGTATACATGTGTAGTTTGTAGGCATGAACAATGATTCGCTCTCTTGCATCCCCCCTAATTTCATCCTAATTTAAATGGAAGTGAGGTTGCTTCACTCTGTTCTGCCCTGGTGTGAAAACCTGCTTGACTCCATTTCAGAGGTCATGACATGACTCATTCAAGGCATCCTGGAATTTTACAATGTTTTAGTGCTAAAGCCAGTAGTAGCTAATAGCTATACTGTACTGGTCAGTGCAGCTGCTGTTCTCTGCAGTCCCTGTGTTCTTGTATCATGGCATGAAAAACTAAACCAAAAAGAACAAATTTCATTAGTCAAAACATACCATGTGGTAGCGGAGCAACCATGGTCTAATTCCACAGTAGACCATGGTTGCCATCGAGCACGCCTAAACAAATAATTAGACCACGGTTTGTATCGTGGTCGCATAACAACCTTGGCGACAAGCAAGTGAAGAAACCCTTCACACAGCGTAGTATCTGAATCTTTGTGTAACCCCCTGCAAATGGGGGTTCCCAAAAGACTTCCAGGAGCTTGCTTGAATGCTCCAAGCCTGAATGGTGTTTGGCATTTAAGCCATTTATCAGTGAGTGTTTTAGAACCTCTGGTACTGTCTTTTAAGAGCTGTCTGCTTGCAGACATAATTAGTTTGTATGGGGACTGTGTGTTTCTTTGATTGAGTACCACTCGAGCTGCTGCCAATTCACTTCATTTTTGCAGTCACTAGGGTGCAAAGGGAACCTAGTGAAAGATGTAACTGTTTGCCAGAAATTATTTAGAGTAATAATGAAATTACAGTTTGTCTAACCTGCTTTCTTTGCAGTCAGAACTGTGTGCTAGTTCCCCATTCTAGTTTTGAACTGCTGAACTGGACCAATCAGTGTGGGAAGCTAGCTCTAAAATGGTGCCTTGGACGAATCAGAACTTGGACTCATAATCTGAGCCAGCCACAAGAGGATTGTATGGGCAGTGACTCTGGGAGATGTAGTTTAGACTTCAGTGCCTTTTGGACCAACAGCAGCAGTCTATTGTGAGTGACAGCCAATCCAGTCAAGAACTGGGAGGAACTCAAAGGAAGTGCCGGTTTTTGTCGGTTGGAGTTCAGTTGAGCTTTGGCAGTGAAGAAGGAAGGAGCCCTGTGCTTTTCAGTGTGCAGTTTTAGTCAAAAACGTGTATGAGCCCAGAGTTCGGTCTGCAGCTTGTTAGGACTGAATCGTCCTGTGAAAAGAATCAAAGGATCTCTGAAGAGTAGAAACCAGGCTCACCTGTAGAAGACTGAAGAATTGCTGAAAATTGCACTCGGGTCTGTCAGGAACTGAATCTGCTGTGTGTTCTCCCGGTATTGTGCAGTAATTGCGATCGGGATACAGATGCAGCCTGCCTGGTATAGTGCTTTCTTTTATATGGATGTGTGAAGAGGTTTGTGTACCTCAAGTGAGCCCTGCTGACATTGAAGGACCCTATCTTATTTGGAGGTCGTGAGTACTAATTCAGGGTCACTCCCTGTTGAATTGCCACATTAAATCCAAATGGAATTACTGTACTGCTGACTGTTTAATTCTCCTTTTCTCTGTGGTGAAAGGGCCCTACCAGCTGCCACGGTTTGGACTAGCCACTAGGGCTTGGGTACCCAGGGACAGTAACTGATAGGGATAGGCCTGTGCACAGAGCCACAGGTAGATTATTAGAGTGATAAGCCAATTAACCTGATTTCCCCTGTCCTTGTTATATCCCCCAAATAAATCAGAGCTGCTTGTTTCAGCAAAGTTATACTGCCTGAGGTATTTGTCTATGTTAAAGTACTGTACTGTGACTGTTGCACTGTATCTCATTTCACAGGAGGTCCAGTGCCGGAACTAGACCTGGGGTAAGTGTATACTGTGAAGGTAATTCTGATATATTGTGTGGGCCACTAGTGGGAAGAAAGGGGGTTGCAGTGTCCCAGAGGGCTGTGACCAAGTTAGTTTAACTATTGCAAACCCTGACCTCTGGGTGGAGGCACCCGCATTGATCCAGGCCCTCAACCTGTTAGTGGCAAATCAGGCAGGGTAGTAGCCCCTGGGATAGCGCCATCTAGGGGTTACATTTGCATCTCGTGTTCGTCGACTTACTGCTACCCAACCACCCACCCACCCACCCGATGGACCTCGCAGACTCACACAATAAGTGCAGCTACCAGAAATGTTGAAAAAACTTTGTAATAAAAAAGTAAGGATGGTGCTTATGTAAAAGAAGTCTTACCAGAGGCGACCAAAAACCGAGCAACTGCTGTGTTCCTCACCCATAGCTGTGGCGTGGTGTGTATGTCAGCATGCAAATGTGCAGACATACCCACAGTGCAACAGCAAGAAACCACATATAAACCTTAAAACAGAGCTCGTACGGGGGAAAAAAATAACACATAGGAAAAAAAACGAGGTACAGTGAGCAGTATGTGTAGGTGTGGTGGATATTTTAGCCATGTAGTCTATATTTGCAAAAAAAATTAGTATATAAATAGATGTGAAATGTTAAACGTGCACGAGCACGTTTTAAAGTCTATAGAAGCGTATAGCGAGATTAGTGCCACATAGCAAAGTGATGTTTTCACTGCAGTTTGTTTTTTATATTATTTTTATCTACTAATAAGAATAAATATCTCCTATATAATTTGCCGTGTTACAAGTGGATTAAGCCATGAAAAGGATGGGTCTACTGGAATTAATCCATGGTTGGGTGGTTGAGGCACCTGGCCTCATGCCCCAACCCCCAACCATGGATTAATTCCACAGTAGACCCATCCTTTCTCGTGGCTTAATTCTTTACTTGTCTTATGCCGGCAGAGAAACTTTCAAGGTATAGTAAGTACCCTGCTGTTTTCTGTAGTTTAAAGTGTATCTGAGTTAAAAAAAAAATGCTTTTAGAGAATACAGGGACGTCACAAGGCATGTAACAGAACTGAATGAGAGTATAACTTCTGCTGGCTTGTGCAAGTACTGTATGCATCATCAACTCTCATGATGCCTTGCATGAGTGAGGTCATGACTTTGCAATGGAGACAAACAGGTTTTTCACACCATGGCAAAACAGAGTGAAGCAACCTCATTTATTTTTAAATTAGGGTGAAATTAGTGGGATGTAAGAGGAGAAGTCATTGTTCATGACTACAAGCTACAGCAGGTATACAGATAATAGGTGGAGGGGATTTTACCTTTAAACACACACCAGAGGCACACTTGCTCAGCTCCATTGTCCAACTATTGTCCAGCTCTTTCCTGCAGAAACAGACTTGCTTACCTCCTGAGCTTACTACTGTCTCCCTACCATCTGAACAGCCACATTGACTACTCTACAGAAGGTCACTCCACAAACCCAGATCTCACAGCACTCAAATTTCTTCTGCTCAGCTGCTTCACACACTATGCCATCTCCTGCTCCGTAACAGCACCTGCAGTTAAATCTTCTTCCCAGTTGCATCACACTCTCACGTGCTCTGCAATCTCTCAATAACAAAAAAAAATCCAATTTAGGATAAACGAGAACCTTTTTGTAAGTGCATTCAAGCATCAACAAGACACTGAGCTATACCTCTCACCAAACAAAAAAAAAAAAAAAACAGACCGCCATTTTTTTTTTTTTTTTGTATTTCTGCCTGTACTCACTTTGTACCATCCAGGGAAACCACTTTTCCAAAACATAGGGACTTTGCATTTCTAGCAACCAGTATAGCATCCCTACCAACCCGCTGTACAATGAGGATACAGTCACAGCAGATCGCCAAAAAATTCCCTTATGAATCTGCTTTTAGAAAAGTAATCAAAATAACAATATTTGAAAGAAAAAGAGAAAAAAAAAACTACTTATTGCATAAATCAAATATATGCATGCAGTGGTGGCCCCTGTGTAGTAAATGTTTTATCTACATTCAAGCAGTTTGACCTCCGGCACATCACTCGTGGCTTACGCCACTTGTGAGGTTACCCATTGTCAGACTGCTATTGTGTAGATAATTTTACCACATAGCTCCCAATTGCATATCCCTTATTAATGAAATAGCAAGAAATTAAATCTAGAAATTTCAATGCCCAAGAGATGTCACCAGAACATGCATTAAAACTCTGTAAATGCATGGTCACGTGCCGAATCTCATTTTCCTCCCCCCCCAAAAAAAACTACTTAGAGCCATTTTATAAGTGTAATAAGCCTCACTAGGGTGTGCATCATTGGATTTTAATGCACTTCCCAGGGGCATAAGTATACCCGGCCTTCGGCCTTATGCCTTACTACACCCCTAGAGCATGGATTCAAATCCTACAATGCACATCCTGTCGTGCCTTATTACATATATATATATATATCTATGCAAAAACTACGTTAAAACATCTATTAGGGACTTCTGCTACAGCGATAGAACGCATGGCGGCATCTATTTAGAGCTCCGCGATCCCCCTCACCCAGAAAACTAAATTTAGCCTTTAAAAAAATTGAGATCCACCATAAAAACCAGATTGGAGAAAATGGCTACTGGCAAGGTGAAAGGGGCTGCTAATAGATTTGTGAACTTACAGGTAGATCCTGAGCTATCAGACCACGAGGCCTCCGACTCTAGCATCTCCATGTGCTCTCGCCCATCTCCGCTTCTGTGGCAACAAAAATCTAAAAACAAAAGAGAGGCAGCGTGACTATGGATGGAAGCTAGATCAAATACAGAGTGAGCTGCGGGATATAAAGGCAGATTTTCTCAGTTTTAAACAAGAGCAGGAACAAATCCAGAGACATCTCGGAGCCACAGCAGAGAGTCACAGTACTGGAGCAGACCCAGGGAGTCCAGTCTCAGGCCGCAACTAACTGCCACTTCACGGTCGCACAGCTGCTTGAAATCTGCCAGGCCCTGCTGGGGGAGAGACAGGCGGATGCCGAGAATAGGCATGGAAGAAAGAACTTGAGAGTGTACGGGGTAGCCAGAGGCAGAGAGAATGGCAACATGGGCAGTTTCATTGAGCAGCTCCTACATGAAACTTTAAATTTAGACCCAGACTTTCAAATTGAAATAGACCGGGTGCACGGAGCCCTAAGTCCCCATCCCACTCAGCAAGGAGCCCGCCCTCGCTCCATTATAATTCGATTCCTCAGGTATGCAGTGAAGGATATGATTGGCAGTAAAGCCTGGGCAATGGGGAAAACTTTCTTTGAAAACACCAGAATCTACTTTGACAATGACTTTGCCCCAAGGATAATGCAACATGGATGGGAGTACATCCTGCTGTTTCCCATTCTCCGTGACCTTAAGCTGAAATTTAGAATGCCTTACCCGGCGAGGCTGGTGACCCAGTATCCGAATGGGCAACAGACCTATGACACGGCTGAGCAGGCCCTGGCTGATTTAAGGGAAAGGAACTACAAGCTGCCGACCAGGGTCTCCATTTCACAGCACTCAGGGGCACCAAGGAGCAACAGAGGAGATCCCAGCCACGGACCCACAATCTCAGCAGGAGATGTTGAACTCCATCAAACAATTGCTTAAACAGCTTGCAGAAGCAGCCATCAGAATTAAAAGACTTGACTCTACATGTCGACAGGTAAGTCTGGAGGGGTGAGTCCTGGGGGCTGTTCGAGGGGTCTGGGGTCCGGAGGTGGCTGGAGGGGGGTGGGGGGTCTGGGTCCTCCTCTCTCTCCCCCAGTGTGGTGGTGGCCTGGTCCGGCCCCCGGGGAGGGGTTCTGTGTGGTAAGATCAGCATATGGAATAGTCCCAGGGTGCAGAAGCCTAGCCAGTCTGCCTAGGGGTCACAACCAGGATGGCGAGTGCTTATTTGGGCGCAGTGGGTTGGACCCATGGCATATATGAGTTCCTTGGGAGGGCCTTGAGCCTACGGTTTCGGGGCATTGCTGGGGATTAGACTTTTCAATTGAAAGTGGACTGGGGGCGACTGCGGAGTGAGGGAGAAGTCCCCTGCTCCTCAACCCTCTACAACAAACACAAATTGGGAAATAAAACAAAAAAGAAAAAAGGAGTTTGGATCTGTCCCGCTGAGGCTCAGGCCCGTGTGAGCTGATGTAAGGACTCGTACTCAGGGTGGGCGCCAGTAGAGGGGGTCGGTTCTATCTTTCAGGGGACTGTCCCTTCCGAGGTACCCCGGAAAGAGTTCCACAGGAGACTTGGCCCTCGGGCGGTTATGCTAGCTGGACAAGAGCTGTGACTAGAGATACCCAGGGATGATGCTGCCTCACGGCATAGGACTGGTCGGGGGGCTGGGGCAGGCAGGCCAACGGTGATGGGGGGGTGCTCTTTGCTGCCTTGGGTCTTGTCTGACCTGGCATCTGGATGTCGGGGCCTATGATAGTGGCCACCAGACTGCACCCCAGGCAAACACTAGGGAGCAGGATTCTATTAGTTTTAAAATTCAGCGACCTGAGTTATCATACTGAGTTCTGGGTTGTGATCTTCCTCGGCCTATTATATTGTGGGAAGAGGAATATAAAAAGAATATAGAGATGGAGGAACTTGCAAATTGACCTGTATCTGGGCTTTACTGGCTTGAGTATGAGAGAAAGAGAGAGACACTATATGCAACCCAGAACCAGAATAAGAGGGGCGAGAGGGTTCTCGAAGATGGGCTTTCTGATAGCAACATTTATAAAATGTGTTTTTGGGTTAATTTTTCAGTTTTATCCAATTCCTTTTTTAGTTGTCATTACCCTTATTTTACTTATGTTAGGAACAAATAGGGGTTTTATACACCCTGACAGGCACTCTAGTAATAACAGTGCAGTCACACATATGGTGAATGTACGTTCGCCACGATCCAGGGAGACACCCTGGAGTTTGGAAGTCACCTGCAAACTCATGTATATAGTTAGATACAAGTTAGACTGTTTACCTATAATTTACCTATTAGATAAGCCAGCATGTTGTGTACATAGTTCTGTTGGCTGGAAAATACTGGTTCAGGGAACACCAGATGGGAGATGTAGGCAAGCTCACAAGGGGCTGCAGGACAGCACAGCTATAGAACATCAGTTCTCAGACTTTGTGATAGTGAGCCTCCCCCAAGCCATGGAAAACATGTTGAGCCTCCCTCAAAATTTTGGAACAACCTTGGGCGTCTCCATTAAAAAAAATATATCTTGCACAGTACAACAGGAATAAAGTGTGACTAATAAAGCTGACTGAGTATATTCTCTTTTATTCAACGTACTATTCTCCCCCCAGCCCCACACCCTAGGTTATCCTTGTCACTCCACTTTTCTGACTCTTAGACCCTTGTTACTCTGTCTGTTTCCCCTCGATCTGAAACAACCATCCTTGCCACCTTATTGCTTCCCCTTACCCTGTTGCTAAGCAACTTCCTCTGCCTTCACCCCAGGTCACACCTGAAAACAAGTGCTGGCTCAGTGTGCCAGTTCAAGTCATCAGTTTACATATAAATTAACACCTACTCTAGAAACAAGCCTTGACTCAGAGTGCCATGCCTAGTCACTAATTTACGTATAAACACCTGCTGTAGAAACAAGCCTTGACTCTGTGCACCTTTCCCAGTAACCAATTTGCATATAAATACACACCCCGAAACAAGCTTTGGCTCAGTGGGATTTTCCTGATCACCAATTTGTGCATAAGTAAAGAAATTCACCTGCCACTATACATATTTAGTTTGCTTCAGCCCTTCACACACAAAATCCAAAACTTAAAATTTACAGTAAATACTGTACATTCTTAAACTTGACTGAGCCTCCCCTGTTAGAGTCTGGGGCCTCCCTTTGGGAGGCTGGCCTCACCATTTGAGAATCACTGCTAATAGAACATATGGAAGGGAGCCAGAAATACAGAGCGAACCCAGCAGTGACGAGTAACACTACTCTGCAGTATGGCTAGGACCTACAATATTACAATAATTTCTCAAACTGTAAATGGATGGAGCGGACCAATTAAATGAGGGAAAATATTATCCTGTCTTAAAAAAACGCACCCTCAAATGATATTGCTCCAGGAGACTCACATGAATCGTATAGAGCACCAGAAACTGACAAAATTTGGGATGGCTACAGTGATTGCAAGCTCCTACCATTCTGGTAGAAGAAGGGCACTACCATGTTGATTCCAGACTACTCAGCATTTAAAATGGAGAGTTCCTATTACGATAGAGGGGCACTCTTGCCATGGTGAGAATTGGTGGGGCACAGCCTATACTGTAGTTAGCATTTACATTCCTCCGGTGCTGACTCTGCATTCATCAGAAACTTATAGACAAAATAATGCAATTTAGGAAGGGGTCATGGTGACTGGCGGTGATTTGAATCTGCTTATGGATCCAGGAAGATAGTTTGAACCCAAATCCTTCCGTATGTCAACCCGACCAGAGACATGAGTGGACTGTTGATAAAGAAATGGGTCTCATGGACATCTGGCAAAACAGAAATCGGGGAGTTGGACAATACACATATTACTCAGCAGCACATAATACATATTCCCGAATAGATCATTTCTTGATTACGGCTGAGCACCGAGATCAAGTACATCGAGTTGCCATACTCCCGATATTGCTTACAGACCGCGTCCCACTTTTAATTGAACTAAATACAACCCAGGTGAAACCTCCTGGTCAGTGGCGTTTTAATAACTCCCTGTTAAGGAACCAGAAGTACCCAGAGCTTATAAAACAATGCATACCAGAGATGTTTGCCCAAAACAGAACTCTGGATATTACCTCAGGGATATTGTGGGATACATTGAAAGCGATACTAAGAGGGGAAACCATTAAGTTTGCTGTACAACAAAAGAGGGAGAGAGAGCAACAACAGAGGACTCTGGAGACCGAACTTCAAATCTGACAAACAGCTCATATGCAGGGGTATAAATCAGCTCAACAGAGAGTGATCACTATAAAAAGTAAACTGCAAGATATCCTTAATTATAAAACGGAACAAACTCTTCTATATGTTAAACAAAAATATTATGAGGGAGGGAGAAGCCTTCCAAAGTGTTAGCTTCATGGCTACAGGTGCAAACAAATAGAGGAATGATAACACAACTCAAACACCCCATACCAAATGGTTGCTTACTAGCAGGGGATATCCTGGAGGATTTAGACATTTTATAAATCCTTATCTACACAAGACCCAGAGCCCACAGAAGGATATCTCTCCTCCTTTCAGAACTTAAACCTATCCTGACTAACAGAGGACCAAAAGAATCAGCTTTTACTCCTATTACTTCACAGGAGATAGCTGGAGTAATTTATTTGGCTAAATCGGGAAAAGCCTGGCGGATGGGCTAACCTCTGAATTCTATAAAGGTTTCCGTAAGGAAATCCTTCCAACCCTCCAGACAGTATTCAGAGATCTCCAAATAAAAGAAACAGATCCCCCCCTCCATCCTGGCAATATGAAAATATATCAACAATATTGAAACCGCACAAGGACCCCCTCAATTGCGAATTGTATAGACCTAGCTCGGTCCTTAACCAGGATGACAAATTTTATGCTAGTATCTTTCCCCATCGATTGGCAACCAGATTACCTACCATAATTAATAAAGATCAAACAGGCTTTGTCTCTAGACAGAAAACAACAGATAATATTAAAAGAACCTTTTACTAGAGAAAGTAGAAAAGATGTCATCTCCCTTCCTATTGTTAAGCATGGACGCCCGAAAAGCATTTGATCGAGCTTCCTGGAAATTTCTGTACTATACCCTAGAAAATTTGAATTCCCAACCACATTTGTTGATTGAGTACAGACATATATACTTCCGTCAAGCAGTAGTAAAGGCAAATGGGTTTTCTCAACGAGTTCCCCTGTCAGAGGTACCTGACAGGGTGCCCTCTCCCTCTCCTTTTGCATTGTATGTTGAACCCTGGTGGTAGCCATCCAAGAGAACAGGGATATAAAGGTTTACAGTAGGGAGATGGAACATAAGACTGCTTTTACATAGATGATTTGCTAATATATCTGACATCCCCAGATGCATCCCTCCCTAGACTGTTTACCCTGTTGGAGGAGGTGGAGAGCTTGGCTGGGTACAGGCTCAACACCTCCACAGAAAGGTCCTCAAGTGGAACTACAATCCAGATACCGAAACTAAACATCTCTTCCCATTAAAATGGACTACCCAGAGTTTTAAATATTTAGGTATCAAAATCCCACAGGATCTTTTGAAGCTTTATGAGGTGAATTACCCACCACTAATCAAGAAATTAAAGAGCGACTTGCAGAGGTGGCAGCATCTCCCTATTTCCCTTATACAAAGAATAGACTCAATCAAAATGACAGTTCTTCCTAGGTTCCTTTATCTCTTTCAAAATCTCCCTATATTAATTGGCCCTGTAAATTTTAAAACCTGGGACAAGATGCTTTGTTTCTTTGCGTGGCAAGGTAAGAGACCACGGAAGGCCTTTGCTTTGTTACAGTTCGCTAAACCGAGGGGAAGGCTGGCCCTTCCACATCTGAAAATGTATTATCATACGGCACAATTGGCCCATGCGCTGCACTGGTGGGACTCGAACATAGATACCCACTGGAAAGCAATAGAATTAGATGAGTCAATGGGAATTGAACGGGTCACAGGAACTCCTCCTCTGGCGAGAGGCCAGATAAAACTGTTTATTCAGTCTAGGTTTACTAGGTCAATATTAAGGATATGGTGCACAAAACTAGAGGAATCTAAGATTAGGCCCTCGACTGCACATTTAATAACCCCAGTTTATGACCCTCTGTTTTTACCGGTCAGAACAGAATACATCTTTGACAACTGGAGAAGAAGAGGCCTGAAGTGTATGTATGTATGTATGTATATATTATATATATATATGTATATATGTATATATATACACAGGTGTATGTATATATATATAATTGGTTCGAACAAAAAGTATTTAGGTCTTTGTTCAAATCCAACAAGTTCATCAGTTAGATAAAATGATCATTACCGCTTCCTCCAGATAAGGCACTGTATACATCAAAGATGTGGGACAGGAGGGGAGAGCAATCAAGTACATCCTTTGGTTAGCTTGATTATAGCAACAAAAACTGGACAAATGCCAGACCATATCATTTCAACATTGTATCAGATCCTCCAACCAACTAGGAACAAACCGCTAGATAAACTGCAGAGATCATCGGAGGTGGATTTGGGGGTGGAGATCTTGTAGTTAGATTGAGGACAGATTTTCATGAACCAGCACAGAGCAACAAGCTCATATATCTGGAGAGAATACGGATGGAAATGTACTGTGAAATACTTTAAGACACCCCAAATAACTGGGAAGTATAAAATACAAGAGGTCGAGTTGCTGGAGGTCTTGTGGAGAGCTCCAAACCACACATGTCCATATATTTTGGAGCTGTCCGATCCTCTTGAGACTTTTGGTCCTGAATAGGGAAACTCTTCCTGGAAATTAGGCACCTGACCCCCAGACTGGCCCTCCTACACTGGTTCCCTGGGGAGATTAAGAACAAGCAAACTAGGAAAATGGTCACCATTTTGTTGTTGGCCGCTAAGAAATCTGTCTCCAGGAAATGGCTTCAATAGACTCCCCCACAGTAAGGGAGTGGGAAGATCTAGTACATCAGATCTATGAAATGGAAAAAAATCACAGCAGCAATCAACTTGAGGAAAGAGGGTGTCAGGCACTTTTGGAACAAATGGATACTTTGGATCTACTAGCATAGACAGGATATTGTTCCCTGATTGGTATAGCCATAGAATTTAGACATAGTCAGAATGTTAGGATTGATATTTATTGTAACCAAGTCCTGCGACTCACTGATACTTGTACAAGCAGTGTATATTCTCCATTTGTGCAGTATGTTGCTCAATGATGTCCCTTTAACACAAGGTTATCCTGTAAAGGTTGTACCCTGAACCATTAATAAAAATTTATAATAAAAAAAAAAATAAAAACATCTATTAGGTACTTGGCTGGCATCTGTTTGTATCTGGCCCACCCAGAAACCTCAATACCAGATGTCTGGAGGATTGAATTTTTGGGAAGCACGCCTGCTATGTCCTGAACAAAAAAAATAACAGAAGTACTTAAATGTAACTATATCCCTCCCAACATACCAGAGTTGCTCCTCCTAAAATGGCAAGCCGTGCAGATGAAATACCTGGGGGTTGATGTTACGAAAAATCTTTACAAATTACCTGACGTCAGTTTTGTCCCTCTGACAAGAAGCACAGATGAAGATCTGGCTAGATGGGCTCTATAATTTTCCGCTGTATGCCAGAATTAGCTCCTTAACAATGAACATCCTTCCCCATTATCTATACCACTTTCAGTGTATCCCCATTCCCATGCCAAACAAACAATTCCTCCTATGGCAAAAATCTTACTCAAAATATTTATGGGCTGATAGATGACCCCAGTTAAAATACACGATGTTACAGTCGGATAAAACAGAGGGAGGAAGGGATGGCTCTTCCAGGTCTAGAAAATTACTGTCTTGCACTGCACATACATTCACTGCTTCTGTGGATGATCCCAGCAGATAGGGCCACATGGAAGTTGGCAGAATGGGGAGAGGAGGGGCCTCCTGTAGGAGCCCGGGCTATAGACATTTAGGAGAGCAAAATCAGACATCACACTTCTAGCAGTCCACTCTACTACAGCAGTGAGATACAAAACATGGGACAACTTCAATTTGAATCCCTACTTATAGCCAGTTAGATGGCTAGCTTGGGACTCATTGTTCCAGCCTGATTCGTGGATCCCAAGATAAATAAAGCCAGCACTCTAGGTGACAGTGGTATGGATTTTATATATTAAAATTAATGAATTACAAAGTGTAATACCTCTTGTGTGTGTAAGAAATATTCAAGTCAGGTCCAGAACAAACTCTTGACCAGCCCAGCACTTTGAGTTGCAATACCTCTTCGTCAGGGGCTGCTTATGTTTGAGAAATAAATGCTTCAATAGACCTGACCAACAGAAGATGGACCATTTGGGGCCTGCTCCCCATGCAGTTACGTAAGGGAGGACGTAATAGACTTCAACACCAGACCACTTCAGGTACCTCCAAATGAGGCACACCTACAGGCCAAGAGCAGAACCGTACATGAGCCACACCAAGTCAAACATTTTTTGGAGCCCTTGAAGCCATACTTAACTGGAAAATCTCTACTGGACAAGTATCTGTCCTTTATAAAGTCCTGCGAGGCCTGCATCTAGACTATACAGCCAGCTGTAAACAAACATGGCATGGGGAGAATGAGATAGAGTTCATGGATGGGGAATGGGTCTTATCTTTTCAGACTGCCTTCAGAACAACTAGCTCATCACTATAGCAAGAGTTCTCCTGGAACATGAGAATTTGATTCTTCTATATCCCTGTAATACAAGGAAGATGGGCATAGAGTGCCTCATGGGCCTGTTGGAGGCTGTGCTCCAAAACCAGAGAATGTCATGCACATATGCTCTGGTCATGGCCAAAACTGGCCATTTTCTGGGAATAGGTCATGGCCACCATTGGGGAACTGCTTCAGTTGGATGCACCACTTACAGGGCAACAGGCTAGCTCTATTTCAGCTGGACGCACCACTCACAGTGCAACAGACTAGCTCTGTTTCAGTTGGACGCACCACTCACAGTGCAACAGGCTAGCTCTGTTTCAGTTGAATGCAACACTCACAGTGCAACAGGCTAGCTCTGTTTCAGTTGAACACACCACTCACAATGCAGCAAACTATCTTGGGCTTTCCTCCGGACAGGGTGAAGAACAAATCTGCTCTTAACGTGTTGCTGGTGGCTGCACACAAAGCCATCACCAGGCACTGGCTGCAACCACAGCCTGCTCTACACAACTAATGGTAGGACATTATAGGGAGATTCACCACATGGAGGAGCTTACCTACCAAGTAAACCACAGGGTGCCCAGTTTTACAGGCAGGTGGTCCCACTGGACAGTATACCTCAAGGGCAGGACCCCAATAAAGCTATATAAATAATACCCCTCCCCAACAAGGCGCTTGAGGACCACCACACCTTTCTGGGGTTGAACACCCATGTGCACACAAGCAGAGAACTGTGACGCTTCCTGCTGCCCATGTACCTCAAATTGCCCCAGTCCTTATGCTGATTTCCTGTATGACCCTTGTACAACTGCTGTGATTGGTACATCATTATTGTCTCATTTTATACAACAAAATGCATGATTGTTTATGGATCCCATATTATTCTGTACTGTACCTTGTACCCACATTGTTCAATAAACTTGAATTTGAAAAATATCTATTAGGGTTACAATATACAAAGTAGGAACATGAAAAAACTAGGGTTCAAAGTCAATGGAACCTTGGCAAATCAGTGATGCGATGTTCCTTGGGGTCAGAATGATCATGCAACACATGGTTGCCGTTACCCTAATATTGGCACTTTCTTGTCACACACAGTAAGTTGCACAGCAGTGCTTGCACAGATAGTGTGCCCCATGATATCTTCAGCTTCCACCTGTACAGTGACGACAAAGAGATGGGCAGAAGGGACCCCGGTTTAACATCTTATCTCAAGGACTGCATCTCAGTCATGCAACACCAACCTTGTAGTACACTTACAGCCGCTGCATTGGCAATGTACTCTAATTTGAAACCAAACATTCCACAAAGTCAGTTTGAAACTAACTGTCTCATCTAGCTGGTAATGAGTTGGGAACGCAGAGCAGTTACTTGAAGGAAATGTTAATTAAACTTACCTCCTGCGGAAGTCCATTAGCCATAAAATATGAAATAATAGCATACCACCCTTCAGGAGCGTGAGGATTGTAATTTGGCCCCAAGGAGGTGACCAGCTGATCCCTTCCACTTCCCTGAGTGCTGGCTCCACCGCGGCGCTCTGACATTGTGTGACGTCTGATCAAGGAGAGCACGGGGGATACGCTCCATGTAAGTCTGTGGTGCTGTTTCTATTGATGTATTTAATGTTCCAGAGTACGCCATCTTCTGGCATAAATCAAAGCCACTGTTCAACTACCATGGCTTGTTAGTTGAGTGGTGGCTTTGCATTATGTCAAAAGATAATGAGAAAAGAAAAGTAAAAACAGAAAACTCTGGTCAGAAGAAGGCCTAATGGTCTTTCTAGTCTGCTCTGTGAGGTGGGTGTATGCTCCCTAGTGGTCCATGATAATCCCCCACACACACACCCTATCCCCCTTCCGCTCCTTTAACAAGCCCAAGTCTGTCCCACCCTCTCTTTAATCTGGTCACTGTTTTTCACTGACCAGATCCTTGGCAACCTTTTCCACCCATCCACCACCACTTCCTTGAACAAGTGCTTCCTAATCTCTTTTTACCTCCCCGCACCAGTTTTCTTTATTCCCTGGTATTACTGTTGCCACATCTGTGAACAACTTGCTTTTGTTTGTACCTACAAGTATTAAAATGTTTCGATCATGACCCCTTTCTTTTCACCAGTGAATGCAGGTCTCTCAGTCTCTGCACACACATCCTCTCAAGCTGGCCCTATATCATGCTGGTCTCCCTCCTCTGCATTGTCTCCAGCCTGTTTGTTATTTATTTAGATTTTAAAAGTAAGTAAAAGGTTAGGTTCATTGAGTCTTGGAAGCCTCATTCACAAGAATGTCCTAGCATCAAACAGTGCTACAAGACTATTTGATAAAACAAATATTATAGAAAATTACATCATACCCAGTACCATACAATATACACAAATTCCTATGAAATTATGATCAATTAAAACTAGTACAGTTGTTGCATAACTATTATTTTTTTACCCACTGCATAAACAGGTTCAAAGAATCATAACGTCTTGTAGAGGGGTGTACCAAATTCCACAGGGCAGGTGCTTGATAAAACATGGTCTTTCCATAGCCAGTACAGTATTGAGGAAGTAAAAAGTAGCATTTGGCAACGTCTTGCAGAGTGTATATATATTTGGAAACCTAAAATAAACCAGAAAGCTTATGTCCTTCCTTAGGTGGGGGTTCCAGCATTGCACACAGTACTCCACATGCCTTGAAGGGGCAAAATGGCCTCTTATTCTCCTGCCGCTGAACCCCCTTCCAAGCACGGGAGTCAGTGGGCATATTCGGTGAACTTTGCTGAGTACAGTAAAATCTGGAAAATCCAGGGGCAACATGAGCCTCTGGCTATGGCAACAAACACAGACAGAGCCTGATGTAAATGAAGAACTGTTTTCCCTCCTTGGATGCTTTAGTGTGAGTTTGTGAATGATCTTTGAAAGATACGTGGGTGCTAAATTTGAGCCTTGATTGTATGAGTGACCTGATAAAGTATGTATGCATCGGCCCGGGGTGTGCTGAGGTTAGGCGCTGGGCGCTCACCCTTGTGCCATGCGGTGACCCAGGTTCAGAAGCAGCTTGGGCCGCCAGGGGCTGGCAGAGGAGAGGGAGGATCAGTGTCCGATGACTGCTCTCCTTCTTCTGGGATGAGTAGTGGGGCTTGCATCACCTGCTAGCGGCGACTGCAAAGGTCAGCCGCACTACAGTGGCATGCACAAAGAAGAAGGAGGCGTGGTGGGCGTCAGCACTCGTGATCGGACACCACTGCATCCAGCTCTCTGAAAGGGAGAAAAATGTGGAAAATGGCGGAGGCGATCTCTGCGGCTGATGGCGTACTTGCACCCCGGGTAGGGAACCCCGAGAGGCGCACCCAGGATGCGTGAGCAATGAAAGGCTGGCCCCTGGTGGTGCGGTTTCATGTCACCCACACGCACGACCGGTTCTGGGGGTGCAGGTGCCTGTGGCTGGAGATCGTAGGGGCCGCTCTGCTGAGGAGGCATAAAGAGAGAAAAAAAAGTATGTATGCATGAGTGCTGGTGTGATGGACTTCTGTAAGGCTGGCTACCTTGATGTGGTACAGAGCCTTATCACAGTGTATCCTAATACTAAAAGAACTCAGAGAGGTGCTACTGACACCACTGACAACCCTAGTCAGCAAATCATTGGAGGAGGGAGTAGTACCAGAGGACTGGAGGATGGCAAACATGATACCCCTTCACAAAAGTGGAAGCAAGATAGAAGCGGGAAACCATAGACTGGTCAGTTTGACCTCAATGGTGGGAAAGATGATAGAATTACTGTTAAAGGAAAGGATTGTGGAATATCTAGAAGCCAGCAGGGCACTGGACCCAAGGCAACATAGAATTACGACAGAAAGGTCTTGTCAAACGAATGTGATAGATTTTTTTGACTGGGTGACAAGGGTAGTAGATCAGGGAGGGGCGGTGGACATGGCTTGCCTAGATTTTAGCAAGGCATTTGACACAGTCCTGCATAAGAGGTTTGTAAACAAGTTGGGCTGTCTGGGAGTGGGTCACAATGTGCTAAACTAGGTCAGAAATTGACTTAGCAACAGGACACAGAGGGTGGTGGTAAACAGAGTTCAATCTGAAGAAAGGGAGTAACCAGCAGGGTGTCCCAGAGTTCAATACTGGGGCCATGCCTCTTTAATATCTTTATTAGCGACACTGCAGAGGACTCAAAGGAAAGGTATGCTTCTTTGCAGATGACACCAAGATCTGCAATAGGGTTGACACTCCAGAGAGGTGCAGAAGTTAAGGAGAGACTTAGCCAAGATGGTCAAGAGTGTGGCAGCTCAGATTCAGTGCCAAGAAGTGCAGAATCATGCACTTGGGGAACAAAAAACCAGGGGAGGAATACATGATGGGGGGGAGGTACTAACAACCACCAAAATGGAAAGGGACCTTGGGGTAGTCATAACAGATGATCTAAAAGTAGCCAAACAATGTGACAAGGAAGTGAGGAAAGCTGGGGGGAATGCTGGGGGGCACAGGGAGAAGTTTCACCAGTAGAAAACAGCAGGTGGTTGTATAGGCAGTTGGTGAGGCCTCATCTGGAGTACTGCGGCAGTTCTGGAGACCTCTGGCCCAGTTCTCAAAAGGTTACATCTGATGTAACTTGACTTGCGCCAAAAAGAATGGTGTGGGTAGCAAGTTATGCCAGCAGTTGCGACATTTGGTATTTTGCAAAGCAGCCTGTGACATGCTGCAGGCTGCTTGCGCCAAAGTGGACATACCCCACCAGTTACACCCTAAACCCCCTACGTCATGTCACTAGGGGGTTTACAGCAGCTGTTGCGTCCTATTCTGGAAGGGCAGCAACAAAGTCCCCATACTTGCTATTCTAGAACAACCTCAGAGGACATCCGTCAAAGTACAGTTACACCAGCTTTTAGCTGGTGTAAGTGTACCTACACCCTCTGGGGGTTGCATGTATGCGCCACTAGCCCAACACCCAATGCCATATCACCTTCCCCACCACCACTGCCTGCTCCCCATATAGTCACATGTACTGCCCTGCCTCCCCCCCATGCCCCAGCCACCAGTCACCCAGTACTGCCCACAGGGCTGTTGCTGTCTCCCTAGCCCCAACCCTTGCATATTGGTAAGGACATTTCAGTAGTATGCACTCTGGTGGAGTTCAGTCAGTGGCTGGCTGTGGTGGTGAGTGGTAGGCTGTGCCAGTCGCTGACTCCATACAGGTCGGGGTGTGGGCTGGACTGGCATTGCTGGGGGTGGGGGTCTCAAGCAGTCCTGCAGGGCGTTTGAGACTGGGGTTCGGGATAGGGGTCTGATAGCTTGTGGGTCTCCATTTGTCACTCTGTGGGGGACTGGGGGCAGAGGGTCTGATTGCGCTGCAGAGCAGAATGGGGATGTGGGGGGACCTGCACCCCAGACAGGTCTGCGTGCAGCTTGCGACATGTCCCTCAGGTACACCCTCTGTTCAGGCGTACCTTTGGGCATGTGCGATCGCAGGACTTAGCCACGGGACCCTGCCCTTTGCAGAATCAGGTGCAGTGTCCTTGGCAGAACGGGGAATGGCATGAATCGCATTTGGCGGTGACTTGCGCCATCCTTGCAGAATTGGGCCCTTCATCTCTGAAAGGACATTGACAGGGTGGAGGCAGTCCAGAGAAGTGCAACGAAAATGGTGCAGGGGCTACAAAAGAAATTATACGAGAAGAGATTGTGTACATTGGAGGAAAGGAAGGAGAGGGGGGGATATGAGAGACATCAGATACCTCAAAGGGATCAGTAGAGTTGAAGAGGGCAGCATCTTTCAGAAAAGAGGTTGTGCAAGAACAAGGGGCCACAATATGAAATTGGAGGGGGCAAGACTTGGGGGCAACGTGAGGAAGTATTTTTTCACAGAAAGGGTGGTGAATGCATGGAACAGCCCCCTGAAGAGATTGTGGGGGCAACAACAGTAAGCGAATTCAAGAATACATGGGACAGGCAGAAGGCAACACTAGGGGAGGGAAGGAGGAGGTAGGCTGCAGATCAAGTAGGATCTGGAGTTTATACAGTAGGTAGGGAAATGGGTAGACTAGGTGGGCCAGGCGGTCCTTATCTGCCGTCAAATTTTATGTTTCTACGCATTGTAACTAAAAGCAGACCGACTTCTGTCTGATTGGTAGTGTGTGTGTTACATGAAACATTGTGAATTTATTAGCATCATTGGCTTACTACATATTGTTGACTGAAATGGAGGTGGGGCAGTGTTTGTGTGGCAGGGCAGCCCATCTTTTGGCTTGTGTTTATGGGGGGCTACACCCCTGCTTCCAAGCCATCCCAGTATTCAGTTTCCCTTCCCTGTCGCTTTGTTGCAGTGCACTGTTGATTTGAGGTCATTAGAAATCATCACTTCCAGATCCCTTTCCTCCTCTGTTACAGTAACTGTAACCCACCAAACCGGTATTCGGCCCAACGGTTTCTGCTTCATATGTGCGGACAGACAGTGTGACATATTAAAAACTGGTTATAAAAATCCCTATGACTAATATGGGTGCATGGCCAGCATAATAGAAAGTAGAAGGACTCATCTGTCTGCCTCCTCGGGGGCTAGACTACTGTCCTTTCCCTGCTGAAGGGCGGTACACAAAAAAAATCATATTTTATGGCAAATGGATTCCCATAGATATATGGGAGTTTTAATATTCATTGCAAAAAGTACAGAAATCACCATATATGCCTGTATATAAGTCAGCTGTCCTTTTCCATGTGATTTTAGCAGCTTTTAGATATACTTCACATACAAGGTCGACCCCCCAAGAGCAACAACTGAAAAACAGTACAGTAGTTTATCCCCCAACCATCCATCTTGGTAGCACCCAGCTCCTTCCCCCCAGCAGGTGTCTCCACAACTGTTTAAGGGTTAAGGCATTTGTTTGTTATAAGGTTTTGTCAAAAAAGTAACCTGCCTCCCACTAAAGGCCCAATTGAGACAATCTTATACCCTGACCAAGTATATAAAACCCCAAGCCCAGTCCCATTCAAACTATAACCTCCACCTGACACACCCACTGGCACCAGCCACCCTTCTTCCTCCCCCCCATTCCCCCAAAGATCCACACCGTTTGCGCTTGGCTTGGTACCAGTGACAACAAAAGCAGTTCCCCGGAGTGGTGATCAGCCTCTCCCAACATCCACTCGGCCATTGGTAGGGAGTGCTGAGTTTGAGATAGGCTGGGTGCCACATTGGGGGACTGTTTCATTTTCACAGGTACCAGCCGGGCTCAAACTATGTGGATCTGTGGAGGGATTAGGGCGAGGGTGGCTCAGTGTAGTGGGTATGTCTGTTGGAGGTACAGTTAGAACGGAACAGAGGTGGGGGTTGTGTATACGTATTAAAAGTATGAGATCATTGCAATCACACCCTTACTGGGAGGGGAGGTTACTGTTTTATTGACAATACAGATAAATGCCTTTATCCTTTAACAGTTGTGTGGACACCCTGGGGGGTGGAGGGAGCTGGGTGCTACAAGGGTTGATGAATGGGGGAGTAAACTATGTGGTTCTGGTTTTCAGTTGGTGGTGTGGGACGGGGTGGTAATACCATTATATATGGTATTGTGCAGATGCGTGGGTGGTGTTTGTCAATCAATCAATCAATCAATCAATCAAGTCTTTATTTAACCAGGCGTTCATCGTTGAGCAGAAGCTCATTTGCAAGATGGACCTGGGTGGAGCATGAACAATTGTATATACAGGTCAACACAGGTATTTACAAGGCAATACAGATAATACTCTTTACAGAGAGGAAGAAAAGAAGTTCATATGTACATAGAATTATACAGATATTGTACAGATTAACGGTATTTACATACATAGAAATGCATAGGAAGATAAAGCAGGTTATCTAAGGTTGCGGGAGGAAGTAGGAAGAAAAAATAAAATATACACCAGGTAGAGGTGAAGGTAGGGGAAGAGAGGAGGAAATAGGGGAGAAAGGCTAGGAGGGCACGGTGCACAGAAAGGAGTTGGTAAAGCTGGATGTCGAGAAGGTGGATGGAGAAAAGGAGTATGTGTGAACCCGGGATTGAATGCTATAAAATGCAGGGCATGGTAGGATGTCACAACCCAGGGTAGTAGCTCTATCCGAGGTTGGAAAGGAAGAATAAGGGATGGATGGGCCTAGTGTTGATAAGACAGGGGATAAGAGAGAACAATTAGGCTGGTGAGGAGCAAGCTGGGGGGTCAGTACTTAAAATTGGGTCTAGGCGTGGCTATATACCAGTGCAGACACCGGTATTGGGTCTGAGGGTGAAGCAGTTACATACTTCTCTGATTGTATGGAAATAAAGCATCTTGAAAGCATTTATACCGATTAGAGTGCTTAATTTGAGGGTTTTTTGTAGATCGTTCCATAAGGTAGGTAGCACGAAGCTTATGGCTGCCCTGCCAAAGCCGGATTTTGCTTTGGGTACTTTAAGTGTAATAGCTGAGTAACTTCTTAACGCCAGATTTCAATTATACTCAGGGAAGACAGCAGGAGATATAGTAAGGCAGCTTATTAGAGATGGCTCTATAGGGTCCAGAGAGCGCGTTCGTGGCGCCTGAACTTTAGTGATGTCCATCCCACTGCCGCATATAGGGTGCAGTGATGTGTCAAGGGGAGTCCTGTTATAAACCTCAGTGCTCGATGGTAGAGGTGTCCAGTTTAGCCATGTAAGAGTTGGGGCATTGGCTGTAGAGGAAGTCAGCATAATCAACCAATGATAGGAAAATGGATTGGACCAGTTGTTTCTTGGCATCTCTGGTGAGAAATTGGCTGATTCTAAAAACAGTCCAAGCCTTTGCAAGTCGCTTTAGCAAGTCCTCGATATGTTCAATGAAGGAGAGTCTTTGGTCTATCCAAACTCCCAAATACTTGAATTTTGTAACAAATTCTAGTTTTCACCTAGAACTGTGGTAATTTGGGGAACTGTCCCACTGGACATGGGTTAGCTGTCAGGATAAAAGGAGAGGACCATCGCTTTAGTTTTTGGCATTAAGGAGTAGCTTTTTGGAGGAGTTGGCTTTGCAAAGGTTGAATTCTGACTGTAGGTCATTGCAGGCAGCTTCAGGTGTTGGGCGACTCACGTAGAGAACTGTATCATCTGCAAACAGATGGATGTTGGCTTCTTTTATACAGTAGTCGATGTTATTAATGTAGATTGCAAAAGTAAGGGCCCTAATATAGAACCTTGAGGTACCCCTCTTGCAGAGTTTTAAGGGGACAGGCCTCTTCGCTTTTAACTTGTTGAAGGCGCCCTGTAAGATAGTCAGTGAACCAACGCAGAGAGGAGGGGTCCACACCTATGGTTTGAAGGGCAGAGAGGAGCAGACTATGGTCGACGGTGTCGAAAGCCTTGCTTAGATCAGGAAAACAGCACAAATAAAGTTTTTGCTCTCAAGATTACGCTGCCAGTCGTTAGTAACTTTGGCGAGGGCTGAGATAGTGCTATGTTTAGCTCTGATCTGGACTGCATAGGATTTAGCAGTTCCCTAGACTCAAGGTGAGTCCTCAGCTGTGCATTTACAATTTTCTCTAGGAGCTTGGACAGGACCGGAAGGAGGAGAATTGGCCTGTAGTTATTGAGATCGCCACGGTCACCTGATTTGAACAGTGGTATGACATGTGCTGTCTTCCATATAGGTGGTAAGTGCCCTGAGACAGGGATAAGTTAAAAGGTGGGTGATGGGTATTGCTAGTACGTGGTAGGCAATTTTAGGAAGTAAGGGTCAAGGGAGTCGGCCCCAGCACTTTTTCTAGTATCCAACTGAAGCAAGAGGTCCTCTACCTCTTCTTCAGTGTGGCAGGTTGAAGTGAGAAAGGCGGGCGGTTATCAGAGTTTCAGGCAGTTGGCTGGCAGTCTGGGAGCCTAAGTATGTTTGCAGGGGAGTTATCAAATGCCAGCCTGCAGTAGCAAAGTGGTTATTGAACGCGCCAAGTATATCCATCTTTTCGGTTATAGTCAAGTTGCCAGAGGTAATCTTGGTCGGGAGTGAATTTCCTGGGAGGGCCTAGCAGATCACTGATTGTGTTCCAGAGCTTGATTGGGCTCTTTGTGGCAGAGTCGAGTTCGGATTTGAAGAAGGTGGCCTTCGATTCTCTGATTGTTTTGGTACATAAATTTGAGTCTCCTGAACTGGTTCCAGTCCTCTGCAGTGTTCAGTCTGCGTGCTTTTTCCAGAGCTTATCTCTTTGTAGAAGCAAGGACTTGATCTGAGGGTGAACCATTTACAGGTTTTGGTCCTAGTTGAACTTTAATCAGGGGAGCATACTTACTAAGGGCCCTTGATAGAATGTTGTGGAAGATATTGTAAGCTGAAGAATTGCTTTTGGCCAGGTAGAAATCTTGCCACCAGGGGAATACTTAAGCTCGTTTAGGTAGGCATGTTCATTGAAGTTGCACCTGGATCTCTTCATAGAGAACTTGCTGATGGGTGCTGGGTTATTGGTGGATCTTACTCCGCAATAAAACAATGGGCTGGCGCCTGAGAAGAAGACATCAGCGTGGGAGAAGAGATGAGGTTTGCCTCACCATTAGCACATCCAAAAGTGTACTTTTACTGGGGTTCTTCACGCTTGGGCGTGTTGGTTCAGTAATAAGTTGCGTCAGCCCATGTTCATCACAGAAGGATGCAAAGGGGCAGCTGTGTTAGAGAGCCAGTCAAAGTTGAGGTCTCCTAAAATAATAGTTTCTGGCAGCCCTGTCCCAACTTGTCACTTAGATATGACACAAGCTGTAGGCCAGCAGGCGGTGGTCTGTAGCATCCTATTACGTAGAGTGCAGTAGTCTGTGTAATTTCCACTTTGAGAATTAGGCATTGAATTCGCTGGCGACAGATGCCGAGGGATAAGCAGGAGGCAGAAAATTTGTCTTTAACGTAGATAGCTACCCCTCCTCCTCTGGCATGCCTATCAGCTCTGAACAAGGCATAGTTGGGTATGTTTACTTCTCTATCAGTGGTGCTGGGTCTAAGCCAAGTTTCGGGAAATCACAAGTATGTCAGGAGAGGTATGATTTACCCAGGTTTGTATTAAGGTTATCTTTTTAAGGAGGCTACATACGTTAATATGCAAGAAGCTTATTCCTTTTAAATTGCCTAGTTCTGCTGGCAAAGCAATAGCTTCTGGGGGCCAGGGTTGAGTTCCACGTTGCCTGAACAAAGCAGGAGGATAAGTAGGATTTTTCTAAGGCGCTAATTATAAGCTTGTAATTCCTGCCTTTCTCCGTCTAGTAGATCTGATGTTTTTAGGGACTGGAAAGTAGCCACCATAGAAGAGCTGATCTGTTGTAGCAAGAGCTAGTACCCCTACCACAATAGGTGGGAGGAGATAGAAGTCTGCGTGGTGGGAGGTGGGCCTTGTGGTGGGGAGTGTTATAAGTACTACTGGTATGTGTGGTCCAAGAGCAGGGTTCGAGGTATTAGTACTTGGAATCACGGAGGCAATTAAAGGATAAGTTGCCATGTGGTATACAGCACAAGGTGCGTTGTAGACCAAACATGATGGTAGTTCAGGTGTCAATGCTGGGCAGCTGGTATCAGCAGAAGAAGTGGCAGTAAAAGGAGCCACATAGGGCCCGAGCATGATGGTACCTCAAAAGGAGCAACTCAATTAGCCCAGGGGCCAGTGGGGTTGCTGGATTAATGCAGCTTATCAGTAGCTTTCCGATCCAGGTAGACCCAAATTTGATAGCATTAAAGATATTTAGTGGTGAAGGCACAGCCAAGGAGAGCCTATGCATTTTATGGCGAGGCCCTGAGAGTTGGATCCCGTGGGCTGGATAGAGAAGAGGGGATCACGAGCTAAGTCTCTATTGGTGGGGCACTCGCGCCAGAGGACGTGGACTAATATTTGGCAGGAGCTACTGTATTTAATAATCAGCGGGTGTGGGTTTTTGTTTTTTTTATCGAAAAATTACATTTCTGTGCATCTTTATGAAAACCTATGGTTAAAGGGACCGGAGCCCTCTACTGGTTGGTAAATAAGCCACAGATAAGTCAACCTCGCATACAAGTCAAACCCCCATTATTTAGTGACCATTTTCTGGCACTGAAAACTAGGGTCAGATGGACTTTTCTTTTATGAAATCAGACCCCACCCCCCCAATGATCAAGCACTCACACATGGACTTGAAAAAATAAGGTCTCAGCCACGAGAGTGTGGTTTCAAGTCCATGAGAGAGAGCAGCAAAAGAATAATACAGCCAGGATTACAGAATCAGGGACTGGAGGATTGCCTTATCACTTTCCACTTGCTGACTGTTGTTGGCATGCGTGAACTGCTGGTGGTGCTTTCCCTTACTCCACTGCCCACTTCATGTACTGTAGTGCAGCAGCTCTTTGTTGGTCAGCCACATGACTGGCAAACAAGCACACGAGATTGGCAGAGTCTTGTAGGATGCAAATCATCTCTCTTGCAAGACATCAGTCAAGCCTTTTGTGCGGGCTTTTGTGCTGTGGCAGACTGGTGGTCATGTGATGCAGGGGATAAAGCCACAGCAGGAACTTGTTGCAGCCTGCTTTTCTGTTGTTTTTGTGAATGACTGTTAAAAACGGAATGTTTTCAGTGGTAAGAATGTGATTGGCAAAGTGTTTTTTATTTTCTTTTTTTTAAATAAATGGATATTTTAGTGCCGGCCTGGTGACGCTGAGGGTTGAGGCATCTCTGCTTTACCTCATGCTACACGGTGACCTGGGTTTGGGAACAACCTCGTGGTCCGGGGTGCTGGTGGGGAGGGTGGACCAGGATCAAGCCTAGTGGCTCTCCTTTCCAGGGATGGGAGGCGCCCTCCGTAGTCCTGTCGTCACTCGCTGGAGAGTGCGGTTGCAGCGCATGGGGGTATGGGTGACTGGTAGGGTGGGGCATTCCGCAGTTGTGGCATGCATGTGCCTCCACATGTGTGTGTTTGTGCCAGGGACGCACGGGTGAGCGGGCGTAAAAATATGGGAATAACAGATGAATAAAACAATTAAAAAAAAATAAATAAATGGACATTTTATGATGTGAGAGGTGACTTTATCAGCAGCATCGAGTTGAATTGCCTATCAGGCACCATCTTTCCTTTTTCTGTAGCACCGATCATATGTTTTCTGGGGCTGCACATGGAAGGGTGGTCAGAAGCAGCGGTAAGAATGGCTGGTTTAAAATCATTTATTTGCCAGCGCTATTTTTAAAAATTGCCCAGGACGACAAGAATGGAGGCTGGCAGGAAAGATGATGGAGCATTTGCATGGACACTGTCCTCCCTGGGAAGGGCACAGCAGAGCACCGCTCTGAGAGCGACACCTGGTGCTTAGCGGAGCCTCAGCCGGCATGGGTGACCACACATCAGCTAGCTCTGTCTCCAAGGCATCACCACAGTCTGCACCACTGGGGAGAGGGCATGGCCCAGAAAACAGGAAAATAGCATCCATCCTGGCCTGACCAGATGACAGCTGGCATGTCCCCCCCATGCCAACAATTCCTCAAGCGCACCGTCACTGCTCCTCCAACCCTACATGCCTCGGAGGACCCCTTTCCCCCAGGAATTGTCATTCCCTTCCTCCTGGCCAGAGTAGGAGGTGCCCCCACTGGGATAAGCCAGACCCTCCGAGGATATGGGGGTAGCCTGGGGAGTCGGGTAGCAGTGATCGGTAGTGGAGAGTGAGATAGGTGGGTAGAGTGGGAGCTTGTGGTGACCAGGAGGGGTGGCAGTTTGGGGGTGGGGTGGGGAAGGAGCAAAAATATATATATTTAAAGAGAAACGTCCTTGTTAGTTGAGTAGTGCCCTTGATTTGTTCATGATGACTTTCTGAAATACCAAAAACGGACTTTGAAAAATGGACCCATTCATTTCTATGTAGCTTGCCCCACACTGTCAGCATAGCGACATCAGCAAATGTGACAGTGCAGGGCAGATCATAGTTTCCAAAGGTACCAGGAAGTGGAAGGGATTGGTGTGGCTCCATGGAGCCAAAATACAATCCCTTCCCTTCCAAAATAGGGCACTTAAAAATTAAAATTCTGCCAGCATATGAATAGAGGTCAGGAAAGGCTTCTGTGGTGTTCTTGGCGGGAAAGTTTTCAATTACTGGGATAATTGCTCTTTAACAAGCGGCATTCCCTCCTCTCAGCCAGCCTGAATCAGTTGTGATAAGATAAATAAATCCCAGCTGTGAACCTGTCGTAAGCAACATTGTGCATGGGTTGTTTCTGTACTACGTATGGGAAGATGTATAAAAGTGTATCTGTATATGTGAGGGAGGGGCGGTAAAAATGAGAACAGTTTTTGCACGATGTAGGTCATGGTTGGTGGCATGGTTATAAAATTATTGATACTTAAAAAGTTTGCAATGCTGTAAGCCATCTGAGGGCAGCTCTGGCAGGAATTATACAGTATATAACCTTACCTATCTTTGATACCTCTGGCATGAAGCGAAGTGCTGCAAGGTTCAGTACAGGAGCAGCAGGGATGGGGAAGGGACAGAATGACAAACAAGCATCTAATAAATAAAACTGTATCAATTTGCTATTTAATTTTTACTTATTTTATTTAACTCTGTCTGCATTGATAACAGTAGAATTTAATCAGCTAAGAAGGCAAAGATAGACTGGTGGAATAAGATTAAAATTGTTGCTAGAGGCAGACCAGTTGTTCGTGGTAGTAGTAATTACAACCAGTTTTTATTTTTCATATATATTTTTCCGGGATGCATCACAGGTGACTGCGGCCCTGTCCCTGCACCCCCACAGCCTGGCATCTACCACCCTGGTATACCAACCTCCTGATCCCCTATAGATTGCCCTGTGGCAGGGCTGGGAAGGGGAAGGCTGTCCTCCCCCCCCCCGCCTGGAGACTCTGTTGTTGGTCAGTGATCCAGTGACAGTGCTGAGCAAGGACAGGTAGGGAAGGCTTCATATAGCCTGCAACCTCCATTTTTCCAAGTTTCTCCCCACTGTCCCTGCCATGGCATAAGGACGTGTACATGTACGTGTACACATGCTACAGTCGTGCCCTCTCCCTTCATTCCACTTCAGCTACCAGTGCTACTTATGGGCCTCCACCTGGGGGCAGCCAAAGGATGAGTCGACAAGGCTTCCTCCCCCAAGAGAGGAGAGCTGTCCTCCAGATGCTTAGTCCTCTCACTCCCCTGCCTACTCTCAATGCCCTGAGCTAGTTCCCGAACCCGTGTTGCCAGCATGGCAAGAGGTAAGGTGCTTAGTGCCTCTGCACCACAGGGCCAGCATAATTACAACCCTTTGTCCTGTAAATGAGAGAATTCCTGGTCAGTTAATGAGGGAGCTTCAAAGAGCCCAAGGTCTTTCATGGAAGGAAACTGTCCTGGTCATGCAGCTACCACCTGCAGAGGCACAGTCAGACATGGCTCAGAACAATTAGAGGTGTCATGAGTCCACAGAATCCAAAGTTCTGGGTTAGGCCAGCTTTTCAGAGAGGTGCTAACCACAGGAGACAAAGAAAGTGTCAAATCCATGATGTCAGAGTGACATAGTTGATGATGCAGCATGGGGTGGCTGACAGCTGAAGGCATCTGAGGTATATGTTGCGCCCTAGAAAGGTAGTCTGTGTTGGGACTTCATACTTGCACCATCTAAGAGATGGAGTCTGCCACATCTCACTAAAGATCGCCTGTGTGGTAAGAATATTTCTACTTCGCTAAGTTAAGAAACTGTAGTAAGTTTTTTTTTGTGTGTGTGTTTCTTCTGCTTTGTGCATTTATTTTTAATTTCTGTAGGAACCCTGTCATTCCCATAGTATTGCATATGTGATATCCTGCAGATGTGTAAATACTGTGAAGTAGTAAATATTATTTTTATGTACTCCATGCAACTGTGACTGAATCTTTTGGCGGAATAGATAACTGTTGCCATTGACAAATCCAGACTTTGTCTTGGAAGAAGGAGAAGATGGCTACAAATACCATATTGGGCGAAGTAAAGTGTTTCTTAGGAGTGAGGGACGTGCGAAAGCCACTTGCCCTTAGTCAAAGGAGCACTGTATGGTGTGGGCGGTGGCTCTGGTGGGATTCAGATTAAGAAAGTCCCCAGGTAGGATAATCACTTCTGAGTGGTGGCAGCTACTGATGTACCCTTACAGGTGTTGATGGTTGAGAAACTTGGCAGCCTGTTTCAGACCAAGTCCTGGGTAGGACAGGTTGTGACAAAAACAAAATATCTGCTTTATTCACAGCAAATTACTAGTGGTAATTGTTTTTATAGTATGTGTAAGTGTAAATACCAGCAGTCACTAGCGGCTCCCTTGAGAGGATGGTGGTGGGGGTGAGGGAAGGCTGAGCTTTCTTAGTCAAAATGAATAAATAACACAGGGGACTTGTCTGATTATATAGTACATACGAGTTCTACAGTACTTTGTTTTCGATACAGATTATGATATAAAGTAGTATCTTTGCATCTCAGTGTTAAATAGTGCAAGTTTGGCTTCTCAGTCTTCATTTTTTTTAATATTTATTGTAAGTCACATGTTTATGACTAATTAGAATCCCCCCCCCCAATGTCTCTGTTCTTATTTAGTAGGTTAGAACTTTTCCTGAGTTCTGCTAGCCCAATTAAAGTTCATCTTACACTTGAGTATACGAGTATCGGTAATCTTCAGCATCTTGGTGCTGTGCTATGTTATTTACCATCACAAATATGAGCCAGTGCTCTCCTTATACAGCCACTGTATAAAGCTACTGTGTGTAGTCTGCGGGAATAGATTGTAGCAATAGTGGATTTATATTCATTGTGTACTTTACTAAAGCTCAAAACACAAACCAAAACAGGGCAGTACAAACAGGACAGCACAAATCGTGCAATCAAACTAAAATGCATTCATCAGTGCAAAATACATACTTAAACACACTAAATAACAAACATCATATTGTCTAGAAATGCCTGCCCCCCAGCAAGAATCTCCTCAGTTTAATTTTAAAGGAGCTGATAAAAGCGGCCATCCAAATGTCAGTATGCAGAGAGTTCCACAGGACAGAGACCTGCTACCACACGTGCATCACCCCAAGCAGATTGAAGATATGAGGATGGCACTGTCAGCAGCCTCTGTCCCATGATCATGGTTAATCTCCCCTGTGCGTAGGGGCATACCTCTCAACATTTTGTCACTGAAATGAGGGTTTACAGACACTCAAATGAGGGACACTGCCCCTCATAATGAGGGACATAGCCTCAAACATGGAGACAGATGCTCAGAACACTTTGGAAACCACAGTATTTGCTTAAACAAAAGTTTATTATCGGTTTAGCATCTTAGGATATTATGAATTTGTGCTTTAAAGTCTGAATTTAAAGCACATTCTCTGTGTGAGCTGCACCTTTTCTACGAGGGATGGATCAGGGACAGAGCAATTTTGAGGGATAAAATGAGGGATGTCCCTAGTAGTCGGGGAGAGTTAAGAAGTATGGTAGGGGGTCAAGAGGTAATGAAGACAATGGGGACCCAGATTTTTCAGGGCTTTAAGTGTACATGGGCTAGATGCCCTCTTTCTCTTGCTACTGAACCACCTTACCTGTGCATTCCAGCATTCAGTTTGCCTTCCCCATAGCCTTGTTGCATTGTGCTATGAGGATGGCATTTTGATTTGCTTCTGTCCCATGGACCTGGTTAATCTCCCTGGCTTGTAGGGGATCAAGAGGTAATGAGAATAATTGGGATGCGGATCATTCCGGGCTACAGACGTAAAAAAAAAAATATATATATATATATAATAATCAGCACACTCTCCAAGTGGTGTTAATCCATCCTCCAGACACATTTATTTGAAAGGAGGCATACAGCTTCCATAGTAACAGGAACATACGAGAAATTTCACCAGAATATAATGGCAAAACTAACAAGAACTCCCTGACAAAGACAGAGAGAGTCGAAGCACTGGGGCTCCTGGGCCACTGTCTCCATTCTATGCCTTGCGGTGTTTTTCTTGTTATACAATCATAAGCCAAAGCAATCTGATTTGTTCACACTTACTAAAGGGACTCCCCAAGGATCTATCCTGAGTGCCTTTTTGTTTTCATTATATATGAATGATTTGGTAATTAAAAGGCATCATATGGCCCCTGTACACAGATGACACCATGTTACATTGTTCTTGCAAACTGTGGGGAAGGTTCAAGTTGCTCTGCAGCAGGAACTCAATTAGGCTCAACATTTTATGAAAATTAAACGGCTGGTATTGAATCCTTAAAAAAAAAAAAAAAGACTGTGATGTTCAGTGCAAAAAAAATAACGTAATGCCCCAGCCTATCCTTTCAAATTTCAACTACATCACGAGTTAATATAGAGGAAGCTTCCAGTTACAAATATTTGGGCATTTTGTGCTATGCTGTATGCCATGCACTGTGGCACAGAGTGCTGGTGGAAGGAGGCACAGGTTCATGGGCAGGGACCCTACCATAGCTGCTACACACCCCCTCCATTCTGTGGCGGCTGTCAAGGCTAGGCCAGCCCCACCTGTAATCATGCTGCCCCAGCCCTCTGAACTAGCAGGGAGTGCTGGGAGCAGCTGTCGGGCACTTGCCCATTCTGTGTCTTTTCTCGGACCCACTGTGTCCCACAGTCCCCTACTCCACAGAGAGCAGGGTATCCTGTCTGCAGGCAGGGCGGACATCTACTTGGATGCCTACCTGTGCCCACTGATCTTCCCACCCCCCTGCACCAATATGCCATCAGGGCCATGGACAGGTGGCCGGTAATTATGAATGGTGGGGGTGCAGGCCAGGTACATGCTTGCTGTGCTTACCCGTCCTGCAGTAGTGCATGGGCCACATTATTTGCCTGGTAACAAAACCCTGTACGACTGCTTTAAATAGTAATTGTTCTTTACAACTATAAAATCTAAAAAAGTTCAGAAATTGAGATAAGGCACAGATAACTGTCAGCACTTTCAATCCCCAGAACCTTTTGCAGTTCTCCTTGTCCCATACCCACACTTCTTCATTCAATACATCCCTACAGCTGCCCCCCCCCAGCCTCCTCTGTTTTGTCCTTGTTTATAATAAGACTAAAGAGGCATAAACATTCTGTCTGTACCTTCAGTTCGCCTTGCTCAGCTGTGTAAACAGATTGCACCCTCCACTGTGGCAGGCTTCTATTCCATAGTGAATTCAGTTCGCACTCGAAGAGATTCAAAAGCAGAAGATAATTATTAGGAAGTTTGGCATTGCATCAGCTCTGCTGTTACTTGATACTGGTCTTGATCACAATCGACGTACACAATAAAATGTGTGTGTATGTTTAAATAAATAAATTATTAATTAAATGCTCGTCTGAATAAAGTGTCTGAATAGATAAAATAACTGCATATCTTATGTATGCAATAATGTGTGTACTTAAATAACTGCACACCTGGCATACACAAAACAATTTGTGTATTTAAAATGAATGCACATCTAACATACACACAATAATGTGTGTATTTAAATACAATAAGTGCACATCTGACATATACATGTAAGTGTGTGTGGGTGGGTGTGTGTCTGTGATGATGAGTGTGTACTTGCCTGTTGGGGGTACAGGTGCATTTCTTCTTGTGTTTTCCACTCATTTCTCCCATCCCAGTATCTCGATCGCACTGAACATACTTTTACTCCCAGATGGGGGCGGATACCTTATGGCTAATGCTGATTACAGTCAGTGATCAGCAAGTGGGGGCAGCTAAAAAACTGCCACACCTCCAATGAAAAATCCAGAGGCAGGGCTTGAATATTCCAGTGGTCTTAGGCCTGGAACCTGCTGATTCTTTAACCACTAAAAATGAACTGTTACATGTCCTGAAGAGCAGTAGAAACATAAAAGTGTCAGCAGAAAAGGACCAGTAGGCCTATCTATTCCATCCTACTGTCCCTGCCTAATACTACACCCTGGACCCTACTTGGTCACAGGAGTCCCTCCTTCCCCCTTTTCTTTTAATACCTATGTGCCTATTTCACGCAAGACTAAATGATCACCTGAACTGGAACTGGAATTTGGGCTTTGATCATAAAGAAATTAATTTATGTATGCTCCAGCCTGAGAGAGCAATACTGTGCACAGGCATAACATTTTATTCTTTGCAGAAAACTTCATTAATACATCTGTTAGGGTTCCAGCATCAAAGTTTGGAAATGTGGTGTTAGAGTTTCCAATCCTAACACCCACCCTCCACACATCAGCAGGCACCGGGTGTGCCTTGGGACTATCAGCCTAACATTCACCCCATTCCATCTGTAAGGAAGCTGATATGGTACAGTACAGGAGAATGGACTGAGGGTTAGGCTGACAACCAGCACACCGATGCCTGTTGGTGCATGGAAGGTGGGGTGAGGTGGGGTGTGAGGATTGGAAACCTAATACCACATTTTCAAACTTTGATGCTGAGCCCTAACTGATGCATTAACAATGTTTTTTTTTGCAAGAATTTCCCTTGCTTTGACAAAGTATAATCATAGCTTTATTTGCTTGTGGGAGTGCAGGGCCTCTGGGCTCTGCTCACCTAACCATCAATAATTCTTCATAGATTGTAATTGTTTCCTTATCCTCGCTCCCCACCACTCCATAATGCTATCGTATTTGTGTGTGGGAGCACAGGACCCTCCCATCGGTCCTTAATGGTGTCAGTATTTGCATGTGGGATCACAGGGCCCTCTTTGCCCTGTACTCCCATCCATGCATAATTTTTTAGATAGTGTAGTGCTACACTTCTTTGCCTATGGGAGTGCAGGATCCTTGGGGCCCTGTGCTCACATCCCGTAGTGTACAGCACCAAACAAACACCTCACATTGCAATGTTAGCTTATAGGAAAAACAGGAAAATTTGAAACCTGTATAACTCGACACCAAAATATGTTGTCACAAAACCACCAAAAGGCACACCAGTAGGGCAAGACTTTTGTACACTAAAAATCTGACAGCAAAATTACAAACCGTTTCTTTACAACAAAGTGACAAAGAAACAGTGGTGTACACCTCCCATTACAATGTAATCCAATGGGAAATTAAGTAAAATGTAAAGCCACAGAACTCCAGAACAAAGTAATATATTTTCACCAAATCAGCAAAAGGTACATCTGTGGGACAAACCATTTGTACCCTGAAAATTTCAGAACAACATTGCAAACCGTTTCTTCACAGCGCAGTGACTAAGAAATGACTGAATATGCCTCCCATTACAATGTCAGCCTGTGGGAAATTAGCAAAATTTAAAGCCGCAGAACTCCAGAGCAAAGTAATATATTTCCACCAAACCAGCAAATGGCACATCTGTGAGTCAAGCCCTTTGAACCCTGAAAATTTTAGCCTAAAAATCTAAACATTGTCTTTGCTCTGAAGTGACAAAGAAACAGATACATAAAAAAATCCTTTTTCGCAAATTGCGGTAAAAGAATCCTGTTTCACGGTAAAACAAAATCCTTTGCAGCAAAGGATCATTTTTCGCGGTAAAAGATTTCTGCATTTTGCATCAAAAAAATTCCATGGATAAAATAAACATATTTCTGGACAATTTTTTAAAAACTGATCCCAGAATCTGATTCCTCGAGCCCCAGTGAGGTAAACACTAGTGTTGGTGTTTACCAACTGCCAGTATTTTTTAAAATATTTGTGGCCTTGTTCACACTAGGCTACTTAAAACATTTTATCCACCGTAAAATGTTTTAAGTAGCCACAAGCACGGTTTGTGTTTGCACTGAACGTGACTGAACACGGCTTTAGAACTGTTTTAGTAAACCATGCTCAAACCCTGATTAGAGGTAGGCTTGAGCACGATTTAAAAAATGGTTCTGAGTTAAATCGAACTAACCTGCAGTGCGGACGGTCTGGCATGGTTCCCTTGATGAAGCTAGATGACCCTGATTTAGAACCAGTTAATGGTTAATCCAGTCCCAAAGCAGTAGTGTGGATGCTGTAAACCATTTTAATAACGGTTTACAACACGCCACTGACAGTGCGAATAGAGCAACAAAGACGCAACAACACGGTAATTAATCCGTATTTTAAAACGTGTGAATTACCATGCTGTAGTATGAACAGGGCCTAAGTTTGTTTGCCTCACTAACTAAAAACAAGATGGTGGCAGCATGAAAGAGAATTCTGCATTTGCAGACTAGGAGTCCACAATCATGATCAAGAAATCCTATTTTGTATGGCACATCTAACTTGTCCAATAGGAAATAATGGGAAATTTAGAAATTTAATAACTTTTGAATGGATTAAAATTTTTCACCAAACCATCAAAAGGCACTTCTGTGACCCAAGCCCTATATACCCTAAAAATTTCAGACCAAACTCCTAAGCCGTTTCTGAGAAACGGCATGACAAAGAATTTACACAAAAATGGTAATTTTTACATTTTTAACACTCCATATCTCTGCACCCGCACATCTGACTGGAACAAAACTTGCCACATCAAGAGATGTTTGGTCCCCGATGGACTGGTGCATGCAAAAATGTTATGCGAATCGGTTAAAAGGTTGCAAAGTTATTAAAGTACAAAATGTTGAATTTAACATAGAAGCGATTGTTGAACCCTAACTATAGGGGTGCGATCGTGCCCCTAAGAAATATATAATCTATAGATAGATATTTTGTAATTATAGTTTATTGGAATTTTTGAACAGGTATGGTAACAGTAACTTCAGACACTACAAACATAACTATACAGAAAAGAATGCAACTGTTTTCAACATAAACAACAATAAAAGTGTTAGCTCTAATTGCCCGAAAAAACAACAACTCTCAAACATGAGTACAATCTTGCAATTGTTGTTTGCACAATTCCGTTCCTATTTGCATTAACTACCAGCTTTCTTATAAAAGCATTTCTGCCCTCTGTGTCCTGATTCATAGTTTTGAACATTCTGAGTTTGGGGGAGGTTATGGTACTTTGATCAGCAGTAGTGGCTGTAGCCACAAATGGTTACCAGGGCACAGCTGGGGCACACCAGATGGCAGCCAGGGCACTGATATATTGTTACTATGGGGAGGTTCTGCCATATGGGCCAACTGGGGCTACAGCATTTTTTACGGGGACGTGCCTGGCGGGCCCTGGTGTGAGAGCCACTGTTGATCAGTCATCACAAAGAGACCATCACTGAGGTAACGGGTTGTCCTCATGTGCACTTTGTGTGCAAAAACATTTTGGTTCACTTTTGTTCACTGTAGTATAGTAGACTGTATCAGACTAATTTTGCTTGCTTGTTGGCAGACACCTTGTGTTGCTACAAATCCCCAAATTCCCTGCAGCTAACATCAGAACAGTAGGCAGCAGTGGGAGATTCAGTAGCCTGCAGTGCATGGTAGGGTTTATATCAGCTCTGATCTTTTGTTTGCTGGTCACACTGTCCTCCTTGGGCTATGTACAGAATACAATACCAGACCTGCTTACTTATCAAAAAGATTCTCCTTGGTCTCATGCCACCTGGTGTTAGCTCACTCCTTACTACCTACAGTGGCACTCAACAAACACGTGGTGCCCAATCTCTAACCTTTCAGGTTCCCAGATGTCGTACCTCCATGGGTCAGCGGTCCTTTATCTATAGAGCTGCTCAATGGTTCAATTCCCTCAATAAAGAATCACTTTCCTCTACTACACTTGGACCCTTCAAAAGGAATCTCAAACTTTACCTCACCTCTACCACTCAATGTGACTGCTTTGTTGAACAGAGATCTCTCTAAACACCTCCTAGCTCACTCATGTCTCACAGCCCGCCCTTTCCCAATCTCATTCCCTCTGGCACTGGGCCTTCCTTGTGACTCCTTTCCTGCTTCACATCTCCACTGGTACAAGACATTTTCCACCACCATCGGATAGTGGCCCATTAGCCTGCCAACTTCCTCTCCCGGTCACATGCCTGCAATACTAACTGCCTATGGTGCCCTCTATCTCTTATTGTTACTGCAGCCAGCTGCCTACTCAAGCTGCTCGTTTTATGAATATTATCTCAAAGTATGTTATAACTGAGTATCTTTATTTTTTCTTTTAGTTGTTTTGGTTGTTTATTGTGCATTCTTTTACTACCTCTGTATGTATGTTGACCCTCATCCTTTGACGTTGAACCTTTGTAAACGAGCAGTTTCTGCTCAAAGGTATTTGTAATCCGAGAATTTAGTAAATAAAAAAATAAATAAATAATGTACAGTCAGCAGAGGACTGTACTTGCCCCTCTGGGGTGTCTTTTCTGAGTCTGAGCCCCATTTGCATGATAGTTTTTACTGCGATCATAATTAGGATGTTGAAGAAGTATTTGCTCCTGTTATTACTAAGTCCTACTGGAAACTTTCCCAGAATAAGGCATTCTCAGGTATTGGGACATGACCACACACTGTCCAGTAGTTCTTCTGTTTGGGACAACTCCAAAAAACATGCTCATGGTTACCCACCTGCTCATACCATCTCCTGTTTTATTTTTAGGGTGGCGTCCATGGTGCTGTTGTCACTGAGGTTTGAAAAACCTGGTTAGGATTTTCTACCTGAATTCCCTCCTGTCAGGAGAGGCTGTGGTCCTGTTTGCTTGTTCCCACACAATTTACTCCTGTCAGTCTGTGAGGGGTTGTGGGAATTCTGTGTCCCACCTGTTCCGGACTGCCTTGAAGTGTTGTGTATTACTTGACTGCAAGATTTTATACAACCTGGAAATTATTTTTTGTTCTGAACCTACTACCCGAATTGCACAACAGGTTTCCTGCAGAGGATGTCTTGGTCCCTGTTGAAAGAGGCACTTTCGGGGTTCAGTGAATAGATGGTGCCATATTTGCCGGAAACAGCAGAAGTATCTCTGTGGTAGCCCATATTCATTCTCTGATTGTGTAAAGGACTTCACCCCTTCCCCCAGCAGTTGTTCTATTCCTTTTTTTTTTTTGACCGGCCCCCTTCCCCCGTTCAGAGGATCGGCCCCTGCACGCCGGCCCGATGCCCAGGCTTACCCCCTTGGGTGGGGCCACCAGGTGGAGTGCCCACTCCCAGTGGATAATGGTCTCGAGCCCTGGCTTACCCCCCAGTGGACACAGATCGCAGCACGAGCAGCAGCAGGCAACTCGTCAAGGGCAGGGGACAGAATTTATTCTAGATGCTTGTGAAGATTCCTTGGGGGCAGGTATGTGCAATGATGGCCAGCGTCTGCCCCACCCACCTTACATAAGGTGCTGGCAGCCTCTGCCAGACGTCTGCAGAGTGCTGGACACTCTTCCTTCCTCTTCCCAGAGAAGGGGAGCAGTCCCTGGGATGCTTAATCCTTCTCCCCTGGCCGGCCCTCCGAATCCCAAGTTTGTCACCAAACCCGGGATGTCGGTGCCGCAAGAGGTCACCTTGCCACTGCACCAGCAGGCCACAGTTGTTCTATTCCAACATGGACCATTTTCTTCTATCTGGCAAAAGCTGGGTTTACTCTCCCAGGTTCAATATGTTTACATGATCTGATTGTCGACAGGCTGTTAATTTTGTTAGGGATGCCTGTTCTGCGTGTAATTTCTAATCAGTTCTTAAGCATTACCCACAGCCAATGGTTTAGGATTGATTGTGTTGTCTTTTAGTTCAATTTATTAAACAGTAGATCCTTGACATTTTACCCTCTCATCTCCACCTGCTTCATCACTACCCAGCTCAGACAAGTGGTGTGGCTTGGTAGTTGGTTCTGAAGTCTGGGATTTCCAATCCCCCTTTCACTGTTTTGGCCATTAAGATATTCCATTTGAGTTTGTTTTTTCCCCAGCTGACATGAATTTAGAAGGTGGGGATTGCAATGATTTCCACGTTGTCTGGGGTGTGACTTGGTAAAGAGTCAAATATAAATAAAAGTAATGGCAAGATAGTCATGCATATTGACTCTTCTCTCCCCGCTATTGACAAGGGAGGTGACGCCCACCTGGTGCAATCAGACTGTGTCTCAGAAATCAGCTTCTGAGAATTGGCTCGGAATAGTTTGCTTAGATTGGCTGTGATCTGTACCCACAAGCACGTGAACCCCTTTTAAGTCCACTTCAGTTTGCTAATTCCCGTAAACTCTGTTGTCATTTTGTGTCTTATCAACATTATTCCGGATTTTTTCTCATTAATTTTAAACCCTAAAATTGACACAGACTCTCAGAGAATGGACATGGCCTCAGGAAGGTTAGAGACTGGGTCTTGTAGACAAAGTAGAGTGCCATCCACATACAGAGATGCACGGTTTTCTTCAGCTCCCACCTTAATTCCTCTGATATTATTATATGTTCTAATTGTGGCAGCTTCAGGCTCTAAGCCGAGGGCAAATAGACGTGGGGAAAGTGGCCAGCCTTGTCCTGTCCCTTGCTGTATTTGAAGGAGAGTTGAGATTGTCTCATAAGCTTGACTTGGGCAGATGGGTTTGTGTACTGAGTTTTAATCCATGGCCTAAATCTTCCCCCAAATTTAAACATCCTCAGGATGTCATCCAGGAATCCCCAATTCAGACAGTCAAACGCCTTTTTGGCTTCAAGCATGACCACAACCCTTTAACCCCCTCCCAGGTTTCTGTGTGCATTGGAGACGACCATTAAAGGTTTCTGTGTGCATTGGCGATGGCTGTTAAATGGTGATAAACATTATCGTGCAGATATCTACCTGGAATGAAAGCCAGACTGGTCTGAATGAACCAGGTGATGGGCTTGTAACTGCAGTCTGTTCGATATTAGTTTGTCAAAGATTTTGCATCCTGATTGAACAATGACATAGGCGGTGAGCATCACATTGTGTTATGTCCTTTCCCAGGTTAGGTAAAACAGATAATTGCCCTTTCTAGCTGTTCTGCATCTCCCTCCTCATGGCTCACATTGTCTGGTATCTCACCCTTGTCATGGCTCACATTACATATCTCTGGGGGCGGGGGCAGCCAGTTCTGCTTGGGAAGTTTTATAGAATTCAACTATGACGTGTGTGGTCTCCAGGCCTGGCTTTTGTTATTTTTGAGGTGTTTTACCACCATCTCTAACTCTGAAGGTGTGAAGAGTCTATCTAATTCCTGCGGCTGGTCTTTTGTCAGCTCCGGTAATTTTTTTGTTAGCCAAATACTTATTAATCTGAGCCACGTCTGTTCTTCCTGTCTCTTGTTTATATAGGTTTTCATAACATTTCCTGAATATCTCTTCTGTCGTAGTTGGCTTAGAGATTGATTTCCTCTGTATTTACCTAATTTTGGCCGTATGTTTGTCTGCTGCCTGCCTATGCAGAGAGCACACAATAGCTTACTCACAATGTTTCCTTATTCATAATATTTCTTGTTTTCAGTTTTCCTGTTAATTACTTCCAGAAACTTATATTTGATACCCTTAAGCTCCCTTATAAATAGGGTAGAAAAATTACGTGATTTGATTGGTCAATAGCTGTCAAGACCTGTCACGGTAATTGACCAGTAACCGCTGGTCTGTAAAGTACCTCGCAAGTCTTGGAGCTTGTTTTCTGTGGGGGCCTATAACTGCATAGAAATATCCCTACGCTGGTTGGGAATTGTCATTAACTGTGACGGTTGGGGAAAAACAAAAAAAGTTCATCTGAATGGTTTTGTCTGCTTGAACAAATATGTGCAGTAGGGACTGCTTTCTCTGCATTGCATGTTAACTTATGGTATATGAAAAAATGAAATTGTAATTCTGACTTTACTGTTCCTAGTGATGTTACTTTTAGGCCATGTTATAACAGCCGCAACACATTTCAGGATGTGTGATTATTGGGTAATTACCGCACCCCCACCCCCCCACTGAAGGGTACTTGGCTGGTGCCTTGTACCTCCAAACAGGGGGTGCATGTGCAGTAATTACTCAACAACAGCACATCCAGTCATGTGTTATCGCTTAGTTAATAACCCTGGATTCTTGTTCTTTTTTCTAGCTCCCCGGTTTTTTCTCTAGGTTACATTGGGTGGTCCAAGCCTGTTTTTTTCACGGCTTGCATATGAACTAGCTTGTCCTCTCAGCACCCCATTATGCTTTCCCAGAAATATTTCTGCTTATTTGCTGCTCCTTTATTTGCCTCTGTGTAATTTTGGATTGCTTCTCTAGTTTCGTTCACAAATATCTCATCATTTAGTTACCCTGCGTTTAAACGCCAGAGTGATTTAGGCTTGGATGGGCCCAGATCTACTGCAATGCTAATTTTAGCATGATCTGAGAGGGTTATGGGTTTCATTTCACTATCTACCATTGTATACCCCCACTCCTTTTGTGTATTAAAATCTGCCTAACCTAGCGTAGGTGTTCTGCATATGGGGAAAAAAAGGTGAAGTCCCTCCCTGTTGGGTTTAGCTCCCTCCACACATCTGTCATCTTCATACCTCTCAATTGCTATGAATTTCACATAGCGCTATGATTTTCACACTCAAATTTGCACTTGTTCTGCATAGGTTTACTGACGTTCTTATACTGGGTCTAGAACGGTAGAAGACCTTGGTCCATGAAAAACTGTTCCCCACATTAGTGGGCACATTTCAACCTTTTATCCCTTATCGTTTGATCAATTCTTTTTTGAATTCTTCTGTTGAGTTACTGGCCACCAGCTCTATTAGTAGCATGTTCCATATTCTCCCAGTTCTGTTCGGGAATGAACAGTATACCTTGTTTTTTGTTTGTTTGTTTTTTTACTGTGTCCAACTTAATTTGCATTCTGTGTCCTCTTAGCCCCTTAGGTTTAATCTGAAGTCTCAAACCTATCTCATTTACAAACACTTTGTCATTAATAATTCTGTGCAAAGTAAGTAAGTCTTCTTGGTCTTCTCTACTCCAAGGAGAACAGGCAAGTTCTCTTTAGCCTTTCAACATAACCATAATTACCTCAGTTTCCCGTCATAGTAGTATGCCTTCTCTACATCGCCTCTACTCTCTTAATTTCTGCTTTTTTGTAGGGACTCCACAACTGTGACCCAAAATCTAAGTAAGGTCTTACATACGACCTAATAATGTCAGAACTATTTCAGGACACACAAACAACATTGAACTAAGTTGATAGAAGCATTCCTTATCACTAACTATATGGGGCCCACTATTTGTAGACATATTATTGTTTAAAATAAGAAAGTGCTACACATTCTCACCATTTGCTATGATTTTTGAAGGCCAGTGCTATGATTTTTAATGCTGAGAGGTTGAGAGGTATGTCAATCATGCCTGCGTCTGTTCTCTGTGCTTTCAGGATCCCCCCCCCCCCAACTCTACTATTTACAGGGGCTCCCTGGGATTTATTGGCCCAGAGTCTTCTGCACTGTTCCAGTCCCCTCCCAGTACAATCTGTCCTTCTGGTAGTTGCGCTACATGGTCGAACACCTCCCTGAAGAAGGCTGGAGTCGCTGTGGTGGGGCTATAAACAATAAAATGGAAAGTTCTGCCTGCCAGGGTGCCTGCTACTATAGCAACCCGCCCTGTCTGATCTGCATAAGTGAAGAAGATGTCAAAATTAAATCCCTTTCTGATTAAAATGGCCACTCCCATTTCTTCACAGTCTGATGCAAAGCTGCCACTACTTCACCTACCACCCATGCTTAATTTTCACATGTTTTGACTGGGAGAGGTGGGTCTCCTGTAACATGGCTATGCCATTATCTACCCTTGCCAAATCCCGCAGGGTGTTTTCTCTTTTTCACTAGAGAATGAATTCCCTTTAACACTGAGCAGTACAGTTTTAACAGTTTCTATCATCAGAGATATACAGGAATTTCAGCTCGTGTCTCACCTTTTGTCTTCTTTTTCCCTGATACCATTTTCCCTGCCTAGCCAGCATCATCAGAAAGGCATTGCAGCAGGTGCTAATGTCCATTGACTGGAAGTGCCCCTTCAACCAGAGGTACCTAAACCAATAAAATAAAATATTTAACACACTAGTAAACCAACATCCAAACATTGCTAAAGTTGTGCAAAAAACTATACACAAACCTTCCTAGTAGAACGGTGCTTGGCTGCGCAGATCTCGGGTGCTTATAAGTGAGCTGTATGGTAGGGTCCTGCCCTTCCTCTCAGAGGAATAATCCCCACCCCCAGGAATTAATATCCTTTGGGTCAGAACAGGAGTTTAAGTCCCCTGCCCCCCTCAAAGGTGTGCACTTCAGGAAAGATGAGTTAAGGTCGGGTGATGGTTGTTCCCTCCCCATCCCACTTATGGTTAAAAAATAATTTTTGCATTTTATTTTCCACATGCTTAGTGCAACTCCTTGGTCCTCCTCCCCCACCCCAAAGCTCTATCACTCTCCCTCCCGTTAGATCAGCTATGAACCCATTTGCAATGCATAACATTTCAGTCCTGGATGCCCCCCCCCCCGGTCCAAAACATACCCTTACTCAGACCTTCTTTTCCCTGGTAGGCGATGTCTTTTTACAAGATTCTCAGATTTTCAATCAGCTCCTCCCCAGTCCACCACCCCTGTATACATTTAATATGCAATGAACAGTTTGGTATGCGAGTCCTTATACAGTTCCATAATGTGCAGCATATTTCATGCACACTGAAAACTGTTCTTTTTCTGTAACTTACACTATTCTACCTCTTTTCCCTCCTGCTTGTCCTCTATGTGGTGGGTTTTTTAGTCCATACTTGGGTTTCAGGCACTGGCAGCGAGTATACAATCCATGCTGCGTGCGATTTTGAATGAAAAGTTACAAGATGAGAGGAAGGGCGAGTCAGCTTGATTCCTCTTCAGAGTATCAAAGTCTTTAAGTACTACATGCACTGCCAGTCACCCCCACCCCAGGCATGGAGTTTGAACTGCCCTCTCACCTACGTGGTGGTTCCTCCATGGCACGGTTCCAGCACATTGGTGGCGAAGCTTGCACTGTGATCGCCGTGCTGTTTGCTTGTCAGGAGGTAAACAAAGGAATTTGGTTCCAGTGCTGTCAATCTAGCACCTTTCACAAGCACTAAAATTCACACACAGAAAAACAAAGCATTTTAAAAAAATATATTTATTTTTTTTCCTTTAACTATGTAGTTGGACAAATGACTGTATTTCCAGTGCCAGTAAATCTTTCCAGATAGTGGTCTGGACTAGTTACAGGAATTGAGATTTTGCAGTCTTTTGCCAGCAGGGCTAGGAACTGAGAAAAAGGCCCAACTTCGACTTTTTTTTAAATAATTTATTTACCCAGGATTTCCCACCTGAGATGCAGCATTCCAGTGGGGTTCTGCTGTTACCCATTTCCATAGCTGGGTGAAACATCCAAACTTGGTTGCAGGACCATAAACTTATTATTAACCTACAGAAGACGCAGGCCATGCTATTTGGCTCAGCAGCCAAGTTAAAAGCCGCCCCGTATTCACTACAGATCTCTGGGGCTGATGGGTCACCGCTGACTGTCGCAGGCTCGGTCAAGTACCTGGGGGTAACCCTTGACCCGCAGCTGGATATGAACCTGCACATACGAAATACATGCAAGGCCTCAAACTGCAAACTGGGTCAAGCTTACAGAGCAAAAAGCTGTCTAACTCCAGCTGCCTGTCTTGCTCTAGCCAGGGGAGTCCTCCTAACCATGCTTTGCTACGGAATAATCACCTTTGTCCATGTTGCAAAAACTAGTCTAGTAAAGTGGGACTCAGCGTACAACAACATATGCCATTTTGCGCTCTCAGCCCCCCACCTCACTCACCGCTGTGAGCTTTACACCCGGCTTGAGTGGCTCCCACCGGGAGCTCACCACTCTTATGTTGTGGGCAACTTCATTGACAATATTGTCAGAACTGCCACCCCTCAAAACCTTGCTGAGACCCTTGTTCTTGCTACACCCTCCTACAACCTGCAATCCAGCGGCTCCCATGCCCTTCTGGTACCTAAAATCCGCACATAAATGGGTGACCAAGCCTTCGCTGCATATGCACCCAGGGTTTGGAACTCTCTTCCAACTAGCACTCGCTCCTCTCCCTCGCACCAGACTTTTAAAGCCTCCCTCTGGGGTTTTCTCAAAAGGGCTGCCACCTGTCTCTGCACTAGACAAACCCTCCCCGCCTGAGATGCCCCAACTAACTGAAATGCTACCTAAACATTACGACTTGGGCAGAGCACAACTGTGCTCATACTCCTCCTGTTCTCACAGCATATATAACAAGCATTTGTCAATGCCGAATGTTTGCTTGCTGGCATTGGCAGTGGTAGTGTAGAAGTGACAGAGCTGCATAATAGGAATGGCAGTGAAGTATTGAAGTGAAGCCAACCCACCACCACCCTGCAGAGAGTGACAGGCAGTGGGGTGTGCGTTTGGGTCGTCAGGCATAACGGCCACGCCATTTCACCACACCCCACTCTGCAGAGACTGACAAGTGTCACGTGTTCCTTGGGGTCTTTGGCCCTTATGCGCACCCCATTTCATTAGGAAATATGGTGAGTTGGGTGTGATATAGGAGAATGGGGTGAAGTTTGAGGCCGAAGAGTCCAAGGCATACCTCGATGCCTCTCAGTGACTGCAGGGTGTGGAATAGTATGAGCATCACAGGCAAGAATCCCAAGTCACACCCCTGATTCCTATCATTCTCTATAGGGTTGGTCGATTTAGTTGAAAAGCCTAATACCTCAGGCATTCGTTGGTATTTTAAGTCCAAATTTTCAACATGTTTGTTTTGTGACTCCACCTCATGAACAGGGGGAATATCAGTTTGGTAGCCGAAAGCTGCTTATGCACAGTGATTACGGGACTTGGCACCACAGGTACAAAAATATTCGAACAGGATGTAAAAATGACAGCTGTACTCTTTCATGGGAGGTGTAAAATGGCTATGTTGCAAATGTGTAGTAAAATATTTAAAAATGGTGAAGTCACGAGCATACATAGAAACTGTGCAACGCACACCCGTTATATAATTAGGTTGGGGATTTTTTATAGCAGATTGTCAACTCAGGCATTTTGGTGCCTCCGATCATGAACAGTGTCACTGTGATTTTCTTTATCTGTGCGAACAATGATTTCCCACAGCGACCACGCATCTCTGCACTGAAAGTGTGAAAACACACTTCGGCCATGTTGTGAAAAATGGCAGCTGTACTGTTCATAAGGAAGTGTTGAAAAATGCCACTAGTGAAAATCTGGACTGAAAATATTATAAAGTCATGAACTAACGAGGATGCGTGGAAACTGCACAATGCTCACTCGTAACACAGTCATTTTATGGACTTTTGTCACCAAATTTTCAACATAGCCATTTTAAGACCTCTGCTCATGAACAGTGTAACTGTGATTTCCTTAATCTGTCCTAAACATTGCTTTCGCACACCAACAGCACCATTGTGCGCTACATGTGCGATAACACATTTTGGGTGACATATGAAAAATTGCAGCTGTACTGTTCATAAGGAAGTTTAATAAAATGGACATGTTGAAAATCTAGAGTGAAAATATTAAATTTGCAAACTTACGAGCATGCATAGGAACTGTGCAACGCACGCTCGTAAAAGTCATTTTTAGGCATTTTTTCACCAAATTTTCAACATAGCCATTTTAAGACCTCTGCTCATGAACAGTGTCACTGTGGTTTTGTTAATGTGTCCCATACATTGAGTTTGCACACCGACTGCGCCATTGTGCGCTACATGGGCGGAAACACGTTTTGGGCAGGATGTGAAAAATGACAGCTGTACTGCTCATAAGGAGGTGTAGAAAAATGGCAATGTTGGAAATCTGGAGTGGAAATATTGAAAATTCGCAAACCTACGAGCGTGCGTGGGAACTGTGCAACGCACACTCGTAAAACAGTCATTTTTAGGAATTCTGTCACCAAATTTTCAACATTGCCATTTTAAGATCTCTGCTCATGAACAGTAACACTGTGATTTTCTTAATGTGTCCCATACACTGAGTTTGCTTTGACTGTGCCATTGTATGCGCTACATGGTGAAACACGTTTTGGGTGAGATGTGAAAATGACAGCTGTACTGCTCATAAGAAGGTGTGGAAAAATGGCAATGTTGAAAATCTGGGTGAAAATATTGAAAATTCGCAAACCTATGAGCGTCGTGAGAACTACTAGCACGCTCGTTAAACATCATTTTTTGGAATGTTGGCACAAATTTTCAACATGGGGTTTTAGGCCCCTTCTCATGAATGATGTCACTGTCATGGTGGTATTCGGTCCCAAAGGGTGATTTACGCACGGTCACTGCGCGAAATCATCCTTCGAGCCCGGTAACGCCATGACAGTGACATCATTCATGAGAAGGGTCCCAAACCCTGCGTTGAAAATTTGGCAAAATAATCTCTTTAAAAATGCCTGAGATATGCACAAAGTTGAACCCCTCCTATCTAGCCCATTATACAGCTTACCGGCATTTCCTCAGTTCGCGGTCGGCTTTGAAGAGTGCAGGCGTGTTCCCGGTCCACGAAGATCATCGCGCGAGTCCGGAGTAAGTATGGGGTGAGGGGTGTGGGAAGCTGGGTGCGCGGTGGGTGAGTCTGCGGGTTGTGGAGGGTTCGGAGGCGTGCAGCGGGCGTTTTGTTTACAGGTTAAAACAAAAAAGACTTCATGGGACCGCTTGCCACGCTGGGGTGGGCTCCCAGCGTGGCACAAGGACTTTGGGATTGCCAGCCGACGGGGATTGGGCACCTCGGCCGGGCAATGATTGATTGCCACTGGGGTGGGCTCCCAGCGTGGCACCAACTACTGGGACGAGTGCAGCTCAGCCACGGGATTGGGCACCCGTCAGCTATACACTGCATGCAGGGCGCGACGCCTGCGGCTGGGAGGGAGCTGCGCATGAGCAGCTTCTTTATCACTGCTCACTCAAGCATAGCTCCCCCTTTCAACTGTATGCCACTGCATTTTGGAGCGTGTCATAGACAGCTCCAAAATGCATTGGCTTACAGGGGCCGCGCCTGCCAGCACACTGCCTGAATTGGAGAAGGAGGTGACACACCTCCGAAATCTCCGATGATGGCACTATGTTTCTTGCACATGTGTGCAAGCAAACATAAAAATTGACCATTTAGGCCCACCGGCAAAACAGGGTGAGCACTATAACTGTGCTCTCCTTTCTCTCGCACTGGGCCCACTCTATCCCAACTGTGACTCCTCCTTATTCTAACTGCTAGCCTTACAACTTGCTGCCTGGAGCGATGAATTCACACTGCACTTCTTCCTACTGACTGCAATGTTTAATACTGTATTGTAATACCTGTTTTTGGTATTGTTGTCTTACAATGTCCCTGTGTTCTCGTCACTTTATATTAACTCTTCACTACTATTTGCCTGATGAAATCTGATGCTTGTAAAGTCCCTGTTGTGCTAATTCTATGTAATGTAATCCTTCACATGTATTTGCCTGATGTTCATGTATGTACCTTGTAATCTCCCAGGTCGCACCTGAAAATAGGCACTTGGCTGTCTAGTGTGCTTACTCGGTTAACAAAAGCAAATAAATAAATTGGAGCACCGAGAGGTTACAGTAAGTACTTGGCAAAGGTCATTGTGAATGTTTGGCTCTATAGCTGTGTTTGAACCTGCAGTCCCCCAGTTCCCAAGCCTGTCGCTAACCTCCGGACCACTGCCTCTGTGAATTCTACTGGCCAAGCTACTGTATTTATTGATATGGTAGGTTACTTCATCTAACACTAGCCCAGGAGGGCTAGTTAAAGGAAAATGTTACCTTGCAGCATTCCTACTGCCATTTGGCTGGTGCCACTTTAGAACCTGGAGTTGTGTGAAGGAATGCTGTAACTTTTTTCTTCATGTTGTTTAATTTAATGCCTGTTTCACAGACTATAATCTTTTCTATTAAATACAATATTAAGGAATTGGGTTGGGGAAGGGGTGACTTTTTATGAAGTAACCAGGTAGTTCAGAAATGAAAGGGAAGCCTTTATGGAGTCTCAAAATTGATGGGCTTGCTTCTTGGTGGCTGACGCTGGAGGCAATTAGCAGATTAATGTTGTACAGAATTTGTTTATGCTGCAGCGCTGCTGAACTGAAAGGTCATCTGAACTGGGAAAAAATCATTCCTGCTTCTTCTACATTTGTTCTTATTAGATAACCGGGAGGGGAAGTGGTGTGGTCTAGTGGCTAGAAAGCAGAGATTTATGAATCTGATGATTCCAGGTTTGAATCACACTACTGCCAGTAGCTCATTGTGTGACTTAGAGTAGGTCAGGTGACCTTCTAGTGCCCTGCCACTTTAAGTGGAAGCAGGACCTCCCTCCCTACCACCAGTCTCATTTTTCGCTGCCCTAACATAAAGACATTATTTCAAAAAGAGCTGTTGAATATTGAGTTTCTGGGCTGCAGTACTGTCTGTTGCAGTGCGTGAGACCTGCATTTAAATGGAAAATCTGAAGGTTGTGTGTTCGAGCCCCACACCAGGTACTTGGGGAAATACCTGTGACTGACGCTGCAGTGTAGTATGAGGTGGGTGCTGCACTGCTGTTCTTCAGATGAGACATTTAACTGAGGTCCCTTCTGCCCATCATATTCAAGGTGTAAGTTCATGATGGAAAGGGAAAGGGGAAATTGTTTAATCAGGAAAGGCACACTAAGCCAAAGCTTGTTTCCAGGTGCGACCTGGGAGCACAAGGAAGTTAGGTGAGTTGCTCAGGGTCACACAGTATGCAAGTGGGGGCTGTGGGATTCAAACCCAGGTCTCCAGGTTTGCAGCTCAGAGCCCTAAACCTCTGCACTATACTGCCTCCTAGTAACATAAGTTCATGATCCCATGACACTTACCGAAGAAAAGAGGGAGAGTCTCACTAGTGTCATACCCAGCATTCCTCCATCAGTACAACCGGTCCATGTGACCCCCCCCGATGCACCTGTGAACAACCTATCAGAGTTTCACGTGCCTTTCAAAGTCAGAAATAAATACATTAAATAAAACTTGAACATGGGGCTACAACCTCCAGCAAGTAGGTGCTGAGCCGTAGTGTGGAGGTAATGTTTTCAGGCTGTGGTGGTGGAGTGCTTGATCTGTTACCTGAATTGGGAGCAGCCTTGAGATGGCTGCTTTGTCGGTCTTCACTGCATGAAAAAGGGCATCAGCATGCAGCCAGTGCTTGTGTCATGGTGATCACTGCATTAGTCAGTCAGAGACTTGGCATGTGAAACATGATGATTGATAATGGTTGGAGGTTTTTTTTTAATTATTATTTCGAAGTAACCCCCCCCCCACAGCACATTTCCAGTTGTAGCCCGAGTGTAGGGGTAATGCGGCCTGTGTACAGTACAACAAAGAACACCTGTGTGGAAATGACAAAAATTCTTGAGGATCATTAACCACATTGAAGGCCACCAACTGCACCCCCTGCAGGTGCTGTTTACTATTACTGTGTCGACGAACTGGTTGAGTGTGGCCTCCTGCCCTTGTAAAATCGTCCGAGTTTCTGCACTTTGCTTCTTTCCTGGTGGAGTGATATCTCCCCCAACATCCGTGAATACTGACTGATTGTAAAGCAATTTATGCAAATATTGGGGTCATATTTTATAAATGATATCCTGAAGAAAGTAATGGGGGGCACTTGACTTCTAAGCGTGATTTTCAACTTTTATTGGCCAGAGAAATTTATACCTTGTACTTAATATTGTGCTTGTAAGTGCAATTGCATTTTAATAGCACTATAATATTTTGAGCCCAAACAAACAGAAGTGAGAAAGAAATAAGTGCCTCAGCTGGATTTGAACCCAGGTCCCTGGAATACCATTTGGTTGCCTACCATCTGTGCCACTAAGGAATGTGAATAAAATGTAATTATCTGTGCAGCACCAGGTTGTGCATAAGAGAAAGAGTATGGTGCTTCTGGGAGTCCCAGATTACCAGTTGCCTTGGTGGCACTGCTGGTAGTGCAGCCAGAACAGTATTCGAGTGGCCTGTGTTCGAATCCCAGCTGAGGCACTTATTTCTTTCTGTCTACTGTTTGGGTCCTCCATACATGTGTACACCATGCCCTTGTGAATGAAAAACTATCATATTTTGATAATAATGGGAATTTAAAATAAAGAAATAAAGCTTATTCAAAAGTATAAAAAACAAGCATTTGTCAATGCCGAATGTTTGCTTGCTGGCATTGGCAGTAGTAGTGTAGAAGTCACAGAGCTGCGTAATAGGAAGGGCAGTGAAGTATTGTACTGAAGCCAACCCCACCACCACCCTGCAGAGAGTGGCAGGCATTGGGGTGTGCCTTTGGGTCATCGGGCATAATGGCCACGCCATTTCACAACACCCCACCCTGCAGACACTGACAAGTGTCATGTTGTGCCTTGGGGTCTTTGGCCCTTATGTGCACCCCATTACATCAGGAATTACAGTGAGACGGGTGCGGTATAGGAGAATGGGGTGAACTTTGGGGCTGAAGAGTCCAAGGCATACCTCGATGCCTCTCACTGGCTGCAGGGTGTGGAATGGTATGAGCATTACAGGCAAGAATCCCATGTCACATCCCTGATACCTGTCATTCTCTACAGGGTTGGGCGTTATGGTTGGAAACCCTAATACCTCAGGCATTCGTTGGTATTTTCACTCCAAATTTTCAACATGGTTTTTTTGTGACCCCACCTCATGAACAGTGGCAATATCAGTTTGTTAGGCGAAAGTTGCTTATGCACAGCGACTACGGCATTTAGCACCACAGGTGCAAAAACATTCCGAACAGGATGTAAAAAATGACAGCTGTACTGTTCATGGGGAGGTGTAAAAAATGGCAATGTTGCAAATCTGCAGTAAAAATATTTAAAAACTGGTGAAGTCACGAGCGTGCATAGAAACTGTGCAACGTACACCTGTAATGTAATTAGTTTAGGAATTTTTTACAGCAGATTGTCAACACAGGCATTTTGGGACCTCCGATCATGAACAGTGTCACTGTGATTTTCTTTATCTGTTCCGAACAATGATTTCCCACAGCGACCACGCATCTCTGTGCTGAAAGTATGAAAACACATTTTGGCCATGTTGTGAAAAATGACAGCTGTACTGTTCATAAGGAAGTGTGGAAAAATGGCACTGGTGAAAATCTAGACTGAAAATATTACAAAGTCATGAACTTACGAGGGTGCGTGGAAACTGCGCAATGCTCACTCATAACACAGTCATTTTATGGACTTTTGTCACCAAATTTTCAACATAGCCATTTTAAGACACCTGCTCATGAACAGTATAACTGTGATTTTCTTAATCTGTCCCAAACATTACTTTCGCACACCGACTGCACCTTTGTGCGCTACATATGCGAAAACACATTTAGAAATGACGTTTGAAAATGGCAGCTGTACTGTTCATAAGGAGAGTATAATAAAATGGCAATGTTGAAAAATCTGGAGAAAATATTGAAAATTTCCGCAAACTTACGCCGCATTTAGGAACTGCGCAACACACGCCGTGAAACAGTAATTTTAGGATTTTTTCACCAAATTTCAAAATAGCCATTTTAAGATCTCTGCTCATGAACAGTGTCACTTTGATTTTCTTAATGTGTCTCACAACATTGATTTTGCACACCAACTGCGCCATTGTGCGCTACATGGGCGGAAAAACATTTTGGACAAGATGTGAAAAATGACAGCTGAACTGCTCATAAGAAGGTGTGGTAAAATGGCAATGTTGAAAATCTGAGTAGAAAATATTGAAAATTCAACTGAACTTACGAGCGTGCATAGGAACTACACGCAACGCATGCTCCGTAAACAGTCATTTTAGAATTTTCTACCAAATTTTCAACATAGCCATTTAAGACCTCTGCTCATGCACAGTGTCACTGTGATTTTCTTAATTTGTCCGTACATTGATTTCACACACCGACTGCGCCATTTGCGCTTCATGAAACATGTTTTGGGTAAGATGTGAAAAATGACAGCTGTACTGTTCATAAGAAGGTGTGGTAAAATTGCAATGTTGAAAATTTGGAGTGAAATATTGAAAATTCACGAACTTACGAGCCTGCGTAGGAACTGCATAACGCACGCTCGTAAAACAGTCATTTTTTGGAATTTTTCCACCAAATTTTCAAAATAGGCTTTTTGAGAGCCCATCTTATGAACACTGGCAGTGTTGTTTCATTAATCATTTCAGAAAGGTGATTTCACGCAGTGGCTGCGAAATCACCCTTCGGGCCCGAGTAACGCCATGACAGTGACAGCATTCATGAGAAGGGGTCCCAAAAACCCCATGTTGAAAATTTGGTGCAAAAATTCCAAAAAATGCCTGAGATGTGCAATAAAGTTGAAAAAACCCTATCTATCCCATTATACAGCTTACCGGCATTTCCTCAGTTCGCGGTCGGCTTTGAAGAGTGCAGACGTGTTCCCGGTCCACCGAAGGTCTCGTGCTGAGGTCCGGAGGTAAGTATGGGGTGAGGGGGGTGTGGGGAGGCAGGGGCGCAGTGGGTGGGTGCGGTTGGGGGCAGGGAGATGCGCCGAGGAACATTTTTATTTGCAGGTTTGTTTGTTTTTTTTTAAATGACGGCCAGCAGGGGCATTTGCCACGCCATGGTGGGCTACCAGCGTGGCACAAGAACGACTGGTTGGGGGCGTGGAGCCGATGGGGATTGGGCACCCCGTCGGCTATCAGCATCAGTTGCCACGCTTGGGTGGGCTCCCAGTGTGACACCCAGTACTGGGGGACAGTGGAGCTGACGGGATTGGGCACCCCATTGGCTATCGATGATTTGCCACGCTGGGGTGGGCACCCAGCATGGCATGTGAAAACTTTTGGTGGGGGCGCAGCACAGCTGATGGGGATTGGGCACCCCATCGGCTATACAGTGTGTGTGCGTGGGGGGGCATACGCGGTATGCGTGCGTGTGTGTAGGGGAGCTACGCGCAGGCAGGCGATATCTAATCGCTGCTCACTGGAAGCGCATTCCCCTTTCAACTGTACGCCACTGCATTTTGAGCTGTCACAGACAGCTCCAGCATGCATTGGTGGACTGGGGCCGCGCCTAGCAACACACTGACTGAATTGGAAGAGGGGGTGACACACCTCTGAAAACTCGGATGATGGCACTATGTTTCTTGCACATGCGTGCAAGCAAACATAAAAATGGCCTGATGGTTATGGACTTGGGACGAGAATTGTTTTGAAAAAATGTTTCCCTCCTTACTCCACATGGTCTGGCAGGTTCTAACACTTGGATGTAAAAAGTATCCCCAAAGAAAAAAAAAAGAGTGGGTTGAAATGCAAATACCATGTTAATTAGCATATGGTAGTTATGTATATGCATATAAATTACTAAGGTAAAACAAAACCAAGAACCTGTTTTCCAATGGCCCAGTGATGTGTTGCTTTGTCTATAATAAGGGCACTGAGCTACAAACCTGGAGATGGAGGTTGAATCCCATCAGCAACCACTTGCATACTGTGTGACCCTAAGCAAGTCACTTAACTTCCTTGCGCTCCACCTGAAACGAGCTTCGCTTAGTGTGCCTTTCCTACTTAATCAATTTGTCCTTCACATTTGTTAGCATGCCAGTGACTTGGGTTAGAAGGTAAGTCTGGGTTGCTGGAAACTGGGCTGGGAGACTTGTGCTCGTGAAGCCAACTTTAACTGTGGTAAGGCACTAAGGGTTTATAGCAGGTGGGGGTTGAGTCGACAGAAAGTCAGTAAAAAATCTCCGTGACTTCTTAACGACATCCTAGTTGCTCGTAGAACCCACAGGGACGCAGCCTACCAGGGTAGCAGTGGTGGACCAAGTTAAGAGTTTGCCAGCTGAAAGAGGCGCCTGTGGTGTGGGCAGAGGGCAGGGATGGAGAAAAAAGCTAAGTGGGGAGAACAAGAAGGATAGTAAAAGTGTTTTTCTGTCTCTGCGTAGCCTGAAGTCAATGATTTGTGTGTTGTCTTTGTCAGATTCACATGTACTTGAAGAGAGGAGCCTGGAGGCCGCTCCTCGAGCTGCTGGGCTAAGTCATAGTGCACTTTTGCTTAGATGTGCAAGGGTGCATTCCTGACTCAGAGTTCACAAGTGTATAACCCAAACTTTCAAATTGTGTGCCCCACTGTCTTTTACAAGGAGTGGTGACCTCTGCATCTCTAGACCATGAAAATGGATGAAATTCTGAAGCCAGGTTCTGCTTTCAGCACCCAGGAAGTTACAGGGAAGCAACTTGCCTCAAACTCTTGCTGCACAAATGCTGTAGAAGTACACTGCTTGGGCAATGGGGGAGGGGGTCAGTGACACTGTGGTTCTCTGTGCCACTTGTGCTGCAGGCAAAAATATCATACATTTTATAATGGCAAAGTAAACATTATTGTGATGCAGAACACCTTTTTGTAACAAGCAAGTCATTGATCTGAAACGCTCCCACTGAGCAAAAGAAGGAAATGGCAGATTAATTGTTACCTATGGGAGCTCCAGCAGAGAGGTTTGCAGTCGCCCTTCTGCCATTTGATTTGTGATGCCAGATATTAGATGTTTTTATCTGTGATGTTGCAACAGTGCTCCATGCTGTTCCCGAGGCCTGCTGGGGCGCACAGCTGGCTGTGCTCTCCTTCTCAGCGCTTGCAGCGTGTGTGTGTGTGTGTGTGTGTGTTTCTAAGAGGGAGCAGCCACCAGTAAATAAAATAATATTTCCACTGCAATTTGCAGAACTCGGTTGTCGAATATTAAAGTAAATAAATAAAAACAACCCTCAACTTTGAGGCTGTGCTGTTCTTCTTTACTGATTATCATTTACATGAAAACAGTTTTGACCTTAAAGTTCCTCTACAACTGCGATTTATTATGGAGCTGAAGTCTTAAAAGTGACCAGCAAAGGTTATGAGCAGCTGTTTGTAGTTCTCGCCTACCTTGCCATACCGCCGTGGGAATCGAGAGCCGCTATAAGTACAAGTTGACAAATACTGTGCTCTTCTGAGCACCCAATCCCATTTCCGAGATGGTGTGGGGAGGTAGACTCGATGGATCTTTGACCTTCTTCTGCCTTAGAAACTGAGTAAACCCGAAGCCTAGTTTAAGCCGCATGCAGGGTCTGATTGAGAACAGTAAGGCTTCATGGCTATTACAGCCTATTAAGTGACATTCATGCCACCACTGCTGTGAATGAAACTGGATAATATTATTATACTAATTTTATTGCATTTACGGGGTTGGTGCACCTAAAATAATGTAGCAACACTTGAACAAACATTAAAGCATACAACAATATAAACCATAAAACGGTCTTATGCTACTGTCCCAATAATGTCCACTGTCACTTTTGTGCCTCACACCACCTCATGGACTCATTGTTGGTACTGGGAAGTGGGGGCCTGAAGGAAATAGTTGGGAGGCAATGCATGTGGTAAAACAAGGGGGGTGGGGGACACCAAGCATCACAGTCATTGCCACAGCACTGCTGTCTGGGTGACCACAGCTGGCAGTGCAGATGGAGCTAAAGAGGAGGGTGGATGCTGGCTCCATGTAGCATCACGCATCTGCATGCATGCACACACATTGGAACCCAGCGCGCAGACATCCTCAGGAAAGGTACAACAAAGGAATAAAGTTCCCTAGCCGGCTGCATGAAGCCCAATACACTTAGGCCCTATGCAGCCCACTGTACCCCTGCTGACCTGTAGGTGCTCCGGTGAGGAGGAGCATATCCTGATCTGACCCTGCCTTTGAGGTAAGATAGGAGTTGGAAAATGATGGCCACAGATGGGGGTGACATGGTTGTGTAGTTTCCAAGAACAGATGGAAAACAGGACCAGGATGAAAAAAATACAAACTAAACAAACAAACAAAAAAAACCCAGCAACAACAACAAAAGAAATCAAGAGGGAGACATGTTAAGCCTGGGGAGGTTTAACTGTGCTAGAAGGTGAATATAAAGCTCTGAAATGTTAAGCGTAGAGAGGGAGAGACAGACAGTTAAATGCAGGGAGCTTAAGTAACTTGCTCAGGGTCACACTTGGTTTAAGTAGGGGTGGTGGGATTCAAACCTAGGCCTTCACATTCATAGATCTGCACACTACCACTAGGCCTCAAGTTTGTGTTGTGCTGAGGTGCATTGGTATAAGGGTGCAACAGCAGAAAACAGGAAGTCATATTGCCCCTGTACAGGACCCTAGTTTGACCACAGCTGGAGTATGGTGTACAATTCTGGAACCTGCACCTAAAAAAGGAAATCTGCAAACTGGAGATAGTGCAGAGGTAGGCAACCAGTATAATTCAGGGGCAATATGGGGGGCATTCAAAGAGAGATTGTAGTGCTTTAACATGTATTGGTGACCAGAAAGGGGGTGAATGATTGACATGTTTAAATATTATACACATAAAGTATTCACAAGGTGACTTCCAGAGGGCTGTTTTCAACCAGCAGCAATACAACTACCAGGAAGAATAGTAACAAAAAAGTGCAGGGCAAGTTCAGGAGTGACGTAAGGAAGTATTAATTCACAGAGAGGGTGGTGGAGCAGAGGGGTGGAACAAACTAACCGACGAAATGGTCAATACAAAAAAATGGTGGCAAGCTTTAAGAGGGGGTAGGATAGGTACAAAGGGCTGGTCAAGGGATCAGGTTGAAGGGGAGGGGGGAGGTCGGTCATGATCCCCATTTGGGGGGGGCGTACAATACAACAGGGCATCATGGATAGACCGCAAAGTGTTCTGCTGGCAGTCGTGTGTGTTTATCCATGAGTTGAGTACAGTGTGGCCTGTCCGTGCAGTGCTGCTTCTTGCTCTGAATTACCCTTAATACTGAGTTTGCAGTAAACAGTGCATTTTTGTTAAACAAGCAGTGGTTAGAGGAGGCACAGCTGGCTCCTTCAGGCTCTGTTGAGTTGGGAACCCCATGCAGCTGGTGCAGACTCTCAACCCGCATCATGCTGTTGTCATCTAGAGACACCACCGCCTGCAAAAGTATGCTGGTAGCATGGACAGAAGGCTGGGGATCTTTTCACATCCCAGTCACACACTGTGCTGGAATATGGAAGTACTCGCACATGGCAGATAAGAAGTTAAGGTGTTGGGCTTGTCAGCAGCTGGGGATGTAGCATGCCGCGAGATGCGCTTGAACCAGCACTCTGCTAATAACAGTGGGGGGCTTTAAGGCAAGAAATGCATTTATCAGTCCCTAGAGGCATAGAAACAGAACAGCCAAAATATTTTTTTTTGTTATGCTCTAGTTGATTGCAAACATTTACATTTTTTTTCTATTTCCTACAGAAAAAAATTACAGCTTGCTTTGGCAAGATTCAGATTTCATAACTAGGGTTACTAATACAGTGAAGGAAGTAATCAAATTTCATTCCCAAGATTTGAAATCCTAGGATTATACCGGTGATTGATTGTCTAATATCTGGATTTCTTTGTATGTTTTATATATATATATATATTTTTACATTTTTGTAATACATTAATCACATAAGCTTCAACTAAGGTAGAGATTAAAAAATACAGTGCATTACGTATTCCTCAAGGATCTCAGCAGCACCCTTACTACATTACATCACTGGGGGTGAAAAACAAACATTCTTGCATAAACACAAAACGTAAGCAACATCTGACCAAATTAAAGCTGCAGCTCAGTTAAAGTTCAGTATGAAAGGTCTCAGCCACCCTATTGTAGTTTGGTGTCTAAGGAGGGATTAACCCATGACAGGGTATGGGTTTACTGAGCATTAATCCACTCCTGGGGGGGTTGGAATCACGAGGCGAAGCCGAGTGATTTCAACCACCCAGACATAGATTAATGCTCAGTAAACCCACACCCTGGAGTGGGTTAATCCTCTTGTAACATGGGTAATGTTTTGTTAGAGTTTTGCCTAAAGAAACAGTGAAATAAAACAGTGTGACCATGCAACTGTGGGTATATCAGACATTAAACCACGGTCAGGTGACCTGTTTGGACGAATCAGAAGACAGTATTTTAGAAACCCATGTTACAAAAGGTATTAATACTTACTGCATTGTACTGTGCAGTGTGCACACTACACACATGCCCCTCTCAAAAAATAAGAGTCAGACACCATCACCACCCATGGATCACCCACAACCTCATCGGAATTTTAAAACATCATGATGTGGTGTGGGCAAAATTGAAGCACACCCACATTGCTGCTGAGTTACAGCTTTACAGGTTACTCAGAATCTCCTGTATCAAAGCTGTTTTTACTGCCAAGGCTCCGTATTACAAGAATAGCCTTCAGGTCAACCTAAATTCTCCAGCCAACTTCTGGAAGGTGGTGCATGCATTCTCTTTTTCACCCACCAACCCAGCCCCCACCCCCATTAGTGGGTGGGTCACGGATCTCTGATTCTTAATCTGCCACCTCTCTATTCAATCATTTTTTCACCACCTGTGCATTACCCAGCCAGTCTTTGTCCGATCTGCCTCACCCTTTCCCCCTGATGTTTTTAGCTTTCCTCCAGTCACCCCCCCAGGAAGTTTACCATGCTCTCATGTCCGAAACCCATCAAACACAGCCTCACTGACCACAATCCTAACCTCCTCCAGATATGCCCCTGCCATAACCCTCTCTCTCACACACCTCTTGAACTTATCCTTCTCCCTCTGTGCAGTCCCCCAAGCCTGGAAAATGGCAAAAGTCCTGCCCCTCCACAAAGGTGGTGACCTGTCCTCCCCAGGAAACTACAGGCCTATCTCCCTACTCCCCTCCATAGTGAAACTCCAGCAATTCCTCGTAGTCTCCAGGCTCTCAATTCCTCTCCACCTTCCAGTCTGGTTTTAGAAAGGACCACTCCATCATCTCCTCCCTACTCTGAGCGACAGACTCCATCCTCACAGGGATGGACAAAGGTAACATTCACTGTATCCATTTTCATCGACCTTTCCAAAGCATTTGACTTGGTGTCCCACCCTCTCCTTCTAAACAAACTGACCTCAGCAGGCCTCTCCACCCACTCCATGATTTGGTTCTGCTCCTACCTGGTGGGCCATCAGCAGTCCGTGCAGGTCGGTGGCAAACAGTCCCCCCCACTGGATATCCAGGCCGTTGTGCCCCAAGGTTCCATACTGGGCCCAGTACAATTTCCTATATTCCTAAATGGCCTTCTCTCAGCCTGTGTCTCTTCTCACATACATATACATGCTTATGACATGGTCATTTATACATCTGACCCCTCAATCGAGGCAGTTAAAGTCCCACTCCAGCATGATTTCCTAAGCGAGCTGCAATGGCTCCAGAACAGCCAACTCAAAATCCATACCAAAAAAAAGAAATAACAGTATCCGTGACCTTTGGCACCGGCCAGAAGCTAGCCAGGCTTTCACCTTCTCCTGTTTTCACCACACTTGATGGTACCCAACTTGAGGCAGTCCCAGCCTTCAAGTATTTGAGAGTTTCGTTGAACAGCAAAATGGACTTCTTCACACACACAGATGCCCTTCATTCCAAGCTCCACCCCAAACTGGGAGTTCTTTACTGAAACAAGGACTACTTCTCCCTTCCGATCCGTTGAGAGCTGGTCTCCAATGTAATCCTTCCCATTTTCAGCTATGCTGATGTTGTCTACAGCTCTGCCCCCTCTGTTTCACTCGCAAGACTGGATACCCTCTGCAGTGCTTTCTGCCGCTTTGCCTCAAACAAGCCCCCCCCCCGCATACACCACAGCTCACTGTACTCCTCTCCGTCCTTGCTTCCACTACCCTTATGCTGCCAGGCACACTGTTCCATATCCGTTGCCAAATACTGGTTTGGTTCACTGTCCACCTACCTATCCTCTCTTTTGTCTTGTCTAGCTGCCTTAGCCTGTGCATTATGTACCAGAGACTCGTGCAGCTTCCCCATACCTCTTCCACTCTCGATTTCTGCTCAAGCTGCTTTTTTTTTTACTGGTTCCCTGCTCTCTGGAACCAGCTTCTCTCCATCCTCGCTTTAAAATGACAACTAAAGCTCTCCACCCAGCTGACATGCATTTGTAATCCTTCCCTTGAAATTGTATAATATAATCTGTATTTCTTCCCATGTCTGTATGTTGTAACTGTCTGAGTACTCTGGCTGTTTTTGCCATGTTATGCGTTTTTGTATTGAATTTACTGTTTCTGTACTATTGTTGTCATTTGTCCCAATACTGTACCCTTTCCCTCAGGTCGCACCTAGAAAGCGAGTCTCAGCTTAGTGTGCCTATCCGGTAACCAACATTTTAAATAACTAAATAAATACTAAACTTCCATTAAGTCAGATCATACTGTAGTGGAGCCACTTAAATGCCCACTCCTTTGCATAAACAAAATGTGCATTTATCCAGACTTACATGTTTTAATAATCAGCAGAGCCTGACTAATGTTTATAATATTGGCTTATTTAAAACTGTAACATCATTACAAAACATAAAAAAACAGTCAAAATAGCAGCAGACACGTATTCATGGGGATGCCTGGAATTTGCCAATTCAGATCCGATTTTCAGATTTTGGATTTTAGGAATTTTAGAGTCCTAATCTGATTCTGTTTTAAATTGTAAAAGGACCTAAAATCAGAATTGGATTTGGATGTGAAATCCTAAATGCCTAAGTAAAAATAGGCTTTAGGATCCAGTTTAGGATTTGAGATTTTTGGACTGCAAATAAATTTCTAAAACTGAAAAAATGGCTCGGAATCTGACAAATCCGATTCCATCGGTGGATTCTAAGCAACCCTACATACGTATTCATTAAGTAAGTAACAGTATTAAAATATGATGTTATTTATGTCTGTTTATGAGTTTTCAGTGCTAGTTGAGTTTGGAAGTTCTCAAATTCAAATACCCCCGGCATGCATGCATGCACAAACTGACTCATTTGTCAGGCTGCCTCTTAAATAGCTATTGATGCCCATTTGTGCACTTATCAGGCATCAGTTAGGAAGGAGTAGATACAGCTGTGAAAAAGAAAACTGTGCACTTAACCAGCATGTACTCTAATCCAACACATTGAGCATTAAAGACATAGGGGAAAATGGGAAATACAAAAAATGAGCATATAACCAGACGGTGCACTTATCTAGTGTGCATTAATCAAAACACGTTTAGAATTAAGCACATGGAGGGGGGAAATGGGAACTACAAAAAGTGTGCACTTAACCAGAATGTACACTTATCCATGTGCACTTAAGTGGGCTGGACTGTATTTAAGAAAAGCAGCTGTAGGTGTGCAACACCCCCTTCAGGCTGTATGCCAACCAACCTGCATTGAAGCCCTGGATGGAGATGAGCATGGCCAGGGGTACTCCAGTGTCTAGAGTATAGGTAGACTCATTCACTTAAAATACAAGCAACAGCTTAATCCGGTTCAGATTCAGTTGATTTGAAACATGGCAAGATAGAATTTTACAGCAGAAAAGGATAGCCCACCCAGTTGACCCTAATTGGTCTGGCGATCCTCCCTCTTCCCTGCCTACTAATATTCCCATATGTCTATCCCACACATGCTTGAAGCCCCTACTGTTTTTTGCCTCCACCACTTTCACTGGCAGTCTGTTACAGTCATCCACCACTCTTTCAGTGAAGTAGTACTTCCTGACATCACTCTTAAACCCACCCCCCAGCTTCATTGCATGCTCTCTGGTCCTGCTGCTCTTTCTCATTTGAAAGACTCCCCTCTTGCACCCTGTTCAGCACCATGAGGTACCTGGAGGTCTCCATCATGTCCCGTCTCGCTCTCCTCTCCTCTCTTCCAGGGTGTACGTGTTGAGATCCCTCAGTTTCTCTTTGAAGGGCTTTTGATCTGTATCCCCCCCCCCCCATGAGGCTGAAAATAGGCAGTATTGTCTAGCTCTTCTTTCCCAGTAAACAAAAACTAACCAATAAATAATGTTATGCTTGCCACTAGTCTCTTGCACTTGGTAACTTTGGCATAACTGTCAAGTGTCTGCATTGTGCGGGACATCCCACATTTGCCCCCATTTTTCTAAACTGTCCCACTGTCACGCCAGCACCTGTCATTGGCCGAGTTTGACAGTTGACAGTAGTGGTGATCAGCAGGCCCTTCAAGCATGTGCAACCGACCTCCTGGAATGATTGTGAGTGAGCGCGTGGAAAGCAAGTCTGGCCGGCAGCATGCCTGGGGGTGGAGAGTGGTGCCAGGTCTCTAGTCCTCCTATTGGCCGCTCCTCCTCTGAGTCATCAGTGAGTGGCCAATCAGAAAATGGTGCTTGAATTTGGTGTTTCACAACACAGCACATGCATAGAAGACTGGCCGTCCTCATTAGTTGGAAGGAACTTAACTTGAATCTTGTTGAGATTACTTCTCAACTGCTGAACCCCAATCCTCTGATCATTTTGTGGTGCCAGCCGGGAGCCCAGAGTCTCCATTAGCTACTTAGCTTCTTGCCTTGCCTCTACCTGTTTTTCTTTAGTGTGTGCGGCCTTAATGAACACCAGCAGCCCTCCTGTGAGCTGTTGTAGAGAATCAGCGCAGCTGGGTGCCACTGGCACCCCATCAAAGCCTCTGCTGCCAGCTGGAGAATGAGTCACTTTGCCAAGGGCCTTGCCCAAGCCAGGAGTAGACCAGGTGTAATGAGACAGCTTGGGCACAAGCCAGCTGCCAAGGTAAGAGGACTAGCTGGGACGGACTCTGAGATAGAGACATTTTTTTTAATTTTTGTGTGTGCTGTAACTTAAGTTTTAACTACTTACTTTGAGTTTGTATAATTAAAAGCAGCAGCACAAAAGATAAGAAATTGTGCTAGCCAGGCCAAAAAAAGCTTAGGAACACAGCCCCCCTTGGGTATTTGAGTTGTGCTGGCGAGGTGAGGGTTACTATCTTCTAACTCAGTCGAAACCTTATGAGGCACATCAGCCAAAAGAAATCTTGGAATCTGTGCAAGGAAAGCAACTACAAAATACAGCAAGCTAAACAGCATAGGACAAGAAGCAAGGCATGGAGAGCAATGTGTGTCGATGCTCGCAGCCTAGCAAACAAAATCCCAGACCTCACAGGCATGATAACGGAAGCTGAATTAGATTGGGTAGTGATACCAAAGACATGGTTTGCTGAGAACCACACCTGGGATGTCGCAATCCTGGGCTACACTGTATTCAGGAGGGATAGAAACGGCAAAACGGGAGGGGGCGGGATAGCGATGTATATCAAAGAGGAAATCAAAGCCTCTGAGATGTGCGCTACTCACAACACCACCGAGACCCTTTGGGTCACCCTCAATGCCTGGTAGAAAGCCCCAATATGGGTGGAAGTAGTCTACAGGCCCCCATCGCAAGACATGGAAAAGGGCAAAGAACTCCTTGAATCCATTCTTATGATGGCAGACAAAGGCACGCTTCTGCTGGTAGGAGACTTCAACCTGCCAGATGTGAACTGGGTCTCCTACACAACCTCATCAGAAAAAAGTAAAGAATTCTTCATAGCTCGCCAGCGGGCAGGTCTTACACAACTAGTTGACTCACCAACAAGGGAGGATACAATTCTTGACCTTGTTCTTACAAACAGCACAAGGATGTCGACATTACCATGGGAATTAACCTAGGGTTCAACAACCACAGGTCAATCTGGCTTATAGTCAACAGACATGAGGATACCACACACACCACGTTCAAAATCCTCAACTTCAGGAATGCAAACTTAAGCAAAATGAAAGCCTCATTCAAAAGACTATAAACTGTCGTTACGAAGTAGATGGAAATGTGGAGAGAAGCTGGGAAGCACTAAAGAATATGCTAATCCACGTAACAGAAAATACTAAAAGGTGAGAAGTATATCAAAATGGAGAAAAAAACCACAATGGTTCACAAAGGAAGTGGCATCGACAATAAAGGCAAAGAAGAGAACTTTCAGAAAGTATAAGCAAACAAAAACAGATACTGACAGGGAGGAATACAGGGCCAAGCTAAAAGAGGCTGGAAAGACAACCAAAGCTGCAGAGGCACAAACCAAGGAAAAATTGCTGAAGACATAAAAAGGCAACAAAACTTTTTCAGGTACATCAGAGAGAAGAGAAAGACCAAGGGGGCATTGTCAGACTAAAACTCAATGAGGGTCAGCATGTGGAAGAGGACCTCAAAAAGCGGAAGTTTTGAACATATTCTTCTGCTCTGTATTTAAAATAGAAGACAGTGGAAATAGTCCAGCACTTGGTGCAGATGAACACCACACCCAGGAGGCAGACAATAGCCCCATTACAAAAGACAGAGTCCTACAGGAACTAAGCAAATTAAAGACGGACAAAGCCATGGATCCAGACAGAATTCATCAATGAGTCTTAAAAGATCTCAGAGAGGGTCGGTCATGTGGCACTGAGGGTTGACGCGCTGGAATGCCACACCTCGCGCCACACCAGCAACCTGGGTTTGGGAACAAGCCAGGGCCATTGGGGGTCGGCAGGGGCGAGAGAAGATGGAGTGTCCGGAGGACTGCTCTCCTCTCTCAGGGAAGGAGGGCAAGTCATCCTGCTTGTTGCTCGTCCTCTAGTGGGGGCTTGGGGGGGGCGATGCAAGCTAAGGAGGCAAGAACCCAGCCGGCATGGCATGCAGATGCCCCCACATGAGTGCATGATGCCCTGTGAGCCGGAAGGGGCAGAAAGTGAAAATGGTGGATGGGGCTCTATGAAATCCCCAACCATGCGCTGCCATCAGCCTCCCCAGATTTGGATTGTGCTCTGGGGAGTGGGTTTCCTCCTTCCTGGCCCTGCCATGGGGGGTAATCTGTGGGGGGGTTTCAGGGATGGCTGAGGCAGGCGGGTGGGCAGAGGCGGCATTGAGCGGGTACGAGGGTCCTGCCCCCATTGCACCCAAGCAGAAAAACTATAAGGAAAAAAAAAAGAGCTCAGAGAGGAACTTGCTGCTCTGCTGGCCACGCTGTTCAACAAATCTGAAAATGAATATGCCAGATGTTAACTGGATGACATGTACTGCAGCCACATCCAAGAGCAGGGTCATTCTCGATGCCCTGCAGGGGGCAGGCCTTAGACAGCTAGTGTTGGAACCCACTTGGGAGGGAGCAATACTAGACCTGGTACTCTCAAATGGAGAGAGGATCACAAATTTAGAAGTCAGTAGACATCTGGGAACAAGTGACCACTGCACAGTGTGCTTCACAATAAGCACAACCATGGAGACAAGCCATACAAAAACAAGGATACTGGACTTTAGAAGGGCTGACTTTGGCAAAATGGGTGAATACCTGAGGAATGCACTAGCAGATGGCCAAAAAGGAGGGGTGGAAGAACAATGGAGAAAAATCAAAACTGCTATCGTAGAGGCAACAAGCCTTTGTGTGAAACAAATAAAGAAAACAAAGTGGAGTAAAAATCCACTATGGTTCTCAAAAGAGGTGGCAGGGAAGGTTAAGGAGAAAAAGGCTGCATTCAAAAGTATAAGGAATCACAGAAGGAGCACGACAGGAAACTGTATCAATTAAAGCAGAAAAAAGTGAGGAAGGCAATCAGAATAGCAAAGGCCCAAACCGAGGGAAAAAAATAGCCAACTCAGTTAAGAAGGGGGATAAAACCTTTTATGGGTACATTAGGGAGCATAGAAAGGTTAAGGGAGGAATAGTGAAGATTAATAAAGGAGAGGGGAGGTGGGCAGAAGGAGACAGTGAAAAGGCAGAGATACTGAATGAATACTTTTGCTCAGTATTCATAAAAGAAGATGAGGGGGAGTTACCTAAACCAGACAATAGAAGCACTCTGAGTAGGGGGGTTGACACCAGTCCATTTACAGAAGAAAGAGTCCTGAAAGAACTCCTAAAACACAAGTTGGACAAAGCAATGGGGCCTGACGGGATTCACCCTAGAATCCCAAAAGAACTAAGGGAGGACCTAGTGACACCACTGACCACACTTTTTAACAAATCATGGGAGGATGGGGTGGTACCTAAGGACTGGAGGAGGGCAGATGTGATTCCCTTCACAAAAGTGGAAGCAAGGCAAAAGCAGGAAACTACAGACCTGTAAGTTTGACCTTAGTGGTAGGAAAATGATGGAATTACTTCTGAAAGAAAGAATTGTTGAGTACCTAGAGGCCAGCAGAGCACAGGACTCAAAGCAGCATGGATTTACAGCAGGAAAGTCATGTCAGACGAAAGCTAATTGATTTCTTTGACTGAATGACCAAAGTAATAGACCAGGAGGGCTGTGGATATGCCTACCTAGACTTTAGCAAGGCATTTGACACGGTCCTGTACAAAAGACTAATAATCAAGTTAGCCAGCCTGTGAGTGGGTTCCAAGGTGGTAGCCTGGGTAGCAAACTGGCTGCACAACAGGACACAGAAGGTAATAGTGAATGGAACACATTCCAAAGAAAGGGGAGTTACTAGTGGAGTACCTCAGGGCTAAGTACTGGGTCCAGTCATCTTTAACATCTTTATAGGTGACATTGCAGAGGGTCTGGAAGGAAAGGTGTGCCTCTTTGCAGATGACACAAAGATCTGTAGCAGAGTTGATACACAAGGGGGGGAGAAAGGATGAGAAGGGACTTGGCAAGGTTGGAGGAATGGTCAGATGTATGGCAACTTAGATTCAATGCAAAGAAGTGCAAAGTAATGCACCTGGGAAACAAAAACCCAGGAGAAGAGTACACAATAGCAGGGGAGGTACTAACAACAACAAAAATGGAAAGGGACTTGGAGGTAGTCATATCAAGTGACCTAGAGGTGGGTAAGCAGTGTGAGAAGTCAGTAAGGAGAGCCAGGGGAATACTGGGATGCATAGGAAGGGGCATCACAGGTAGAAAAAGGGAAGTGATTATCCCTCTGTACAGACAGTTGGTGAGACCCCATCTGGAATACTGTGTGCAGTTTTGGAGACCCCATCTATGCAAGGACATAGACAGGATGGAAGCAGTCCAGAGAAGGCAACTAAAATGGTGCTGGGTCTGCATCAGAAACCATAGAAGAGAGACTGAGAGCTTAATATGTACTGTATACCCTCGATGAAAGGAGGGATGGGGGACATGATAGAAACTTTCAAGTACCTCAAGGGAATCAACGAAGTCCAGGAGGGTAGCATCTTTCAGAAAAAGAGATTTGTAAGAACAAGGGGGCACAATTTAAAAATAGAGGGGGGATGGCTCAGGGGTAATGTGAGGAAATTTTTTTTCACGGAGAGAGTGGTGGATGCATGGAACTGCCTTTCTGGGGAAGTTGTTGGGTCTAAAACAGTGGGGGAATTCAAACATGCATGGGACAGACATAAGGCAATTGTAGTGGGGGGTTGCAGGAAGTAGGATGTTGGTTAACTAGAATCTGCAGCTTATCCAGTAGGAAGAGAAATGAGCAGACTGGGTGGGCCAAGTGGTCCTTATCTGCCATCAAAGTCTATGTTTCTAAATCACTGAAAAGTTGGCAGGTACCAGAGGACTGGAAAAAGGCCACTGTAGTGCCCCTTCCCAGGAGTGGAAGCAAGGAGGAGGCAGGAAACTACTGATCTGTCAGCCTCACGTCCATAGTGGGGAAAATCATGGAATCTGTACTAAAGGAAAGGACAGTGGCATACCTGGAAGCCAGCGGAAAGCTTGATCCTAAACAGCATGGCTTCGTAAATGGACGATCTTGCCAAACAAACATGGTGGAATTCTTTGATTGGCAACTAGAGTAGTAGACCAGAGTGTGGCTGTAGATATTGTATATCTAGACTTCAGTAAGGCCTTCGGCTCTGTCCCACACAGAAGGCTCAGCAACAAACTGGAGAATACAGGTATAGGAAGTAAGACTATAAATTGGGTGAGGAACTGGCTACAGGGAGGACCCAAATGTTCTAGTAAATGGTGCTTTATCATGGGAAGGAAAGTAACCAGCAGGGCCCCCAGGGGTTGGTTCTTGGACCAATACTTTGCAATATATTGATCAGCGACATTGCAGATGAAGTGGAGGAAAGGTGTTCCTGTTTGCAGATGACACTAAACTCTGTAACAGGGTGGACATGCAAGAGGGGCCAAAAGAATGGAGCTGGACCTGAAGAAACTGGAAGAATGGTCCAGGACTTGGCAGTTGAAGTTCAACGCCCAAAATGCAAACCATGCACCTGGGATAAAGAAACCCGGGACAAAATACTCATTAGGAGATGAAACGTTAGTCTCACCGACCTTGAATGAGACATTGGAATCGTGATATAAAATGACCTGAAAGTGGGAAGGCAATGTGAAAAGGCATTACAAAAGGCCAGCAGCATCCTAGAATGCATAAACAGGTGTATTACAAGCAGAACGAGAGAAGTGATAATCCCACTGTACAGGTCTGTGGTGAGGCCTCACCCGGAGTACTGCACCCAGTTCTGGAGACCGCACCTTAAAAAGGACATAAACAGATTAGAGTCTGTGCAAAGAAGAGCTACAAAGATAGTCAAAGACCTCCACCACGAACCCTATGAGACTAGACAGGCAATTAAACTTGTACTCATTGGAACAGTGAAGAGACTGGGGAGACGTGATAGAAAACTTTAAATACCTCAAGGGAATCAACTCAGTGCAGGAGCAGAGCCTCTTCAATGAGAATAAAGAGGCATGTACTAGAGGACACAATAGACGTTTGGTGGGGGATAAATTCCAGAGCAATGTCAGAAAGTTCATCTTCACAGAAAGGAACATGGAGCTTTGGAACAGACTGTCACAGGAGGTGGTGGAGGCAAAGACGGTTAGGGAATTCAAGCTATGTTGGTATAGGCATTGTGGGATACCGAAACAAAGACGTATATCCTGGGGGGTAGTTAAACAAACAGACAAACACACGGGCAGACTGGATGGATCAGGCGATCACCATCTGCCATCACATTCTTATATTCATTAGAACAAATTGACTTTATTTGTTATTACAAATTGTTGTTTTTCCACATAAAATGACATTCCATGCACAAGATTATTCTTTATTGCTATTAGACTGAATTTCAGGCTATTATATGCTCTTAAACAGTGCGTTAAATCTAATTAAAGTGCCGAAATTGTGGTGTCCCTCATGGTGTTCCTCATTTCAGGGTGTGGTGTCTCTTACTGTCCCTCATTTCAAGGGTTGGTGTCCCTCATTTCAGAGTCCTGAGGTTGAGAAGTATGTGTGAGAGTACTCTGACTAATGCATTATTAATGCAGACTTTGTTGTCCTTGGCCAACATATGTTTTAATCCATAAAATAACATATTGCTGTTTGGCTAGAATTTAGACTTCTTGAACTTATGCATTTCACTGTGATAAATAAGTATTATAATTATTAAGTTCTGTTATGAGATCTGAACTCTAACCTTCACTCCTAAGCTCAGTTCCATTACTACTGTGCTAGAGGACACTAATCAACACAGCCATGACGGTTACAGGGTTACAAAAACCATGGAGCATCCCAGTCACTGGTATAGCGCATGTGTTGAAACTGGCAGAAATCATCACTCACTTCATATCCAGCTCCACAACCAGGCAAATGGTTTTGAAAATCAGACTTCATGTACTATGTGTATCTATAGAGCTAGCAATTTGGTTTTATTTACATTTGGGGTTTCAGACCAGTCACTCAGTTTGATATTCCATAGTCTTGTTTACCATCCAGGCATTGCATTACTCGGCTGCATTGTTAAATATATTGCAATTTTTCTTAATTGTTATTTTGTTGTAAGAATGGTATTTGGCGCCTTGTAGCCCAATGATAATGCATTGCGCTACCAACCTGGGGTTAGACCATTAGCACCAGAGTAGCCAGTCACATCTCAGGGATGGAGGGTGCGTGTTCTGGTACCATAGGAACCCCCTAAAGACTGCCAAGGAGCTGGCTCAAGGGCCAAATTAATTCACGTACAAAGTGCACTTGCACAAGACCTCCAATTTAAGGTGTTTTTTTTTTTTTTACATGCCAGCCTCACGCCTGTAGTGGGGTGGCGTGCGTAGTGAAACCAGAACGGGTGTGTGCACCAAGCATTCTGCTTCACTGAAATGTTTTTTGATCTGTTTGTACTCGACTTATCCTCACACCTAAATGAATCTGTGTACCTAGAAGTGTCCCTTCCCCTTCTTTTCACCTTGAGTCATAAACGACAGATAGTAGCCTAGCGTCAATCATCCAACTTGTGTCTGACTGTCTAGATTGGTGTAATTGTCAGGGTGGGATGCTTTCTTCTATTTCTTTCACTGTCAGATGTCAGTACTAATATTGGTGGTGGTGGTCACTGCTGACTGTAAGAGTGGTGAGTCTGGTGGCCGTGCCAGTGTCTGTGTGCCACAGTACTGTGTGAGCGGTCAGGGAGTGACTAGGAGCAGTAGGGCCATCGTGACCATGACAGACTGGAGAGATCAGTTAGGAGGGGTCCTCTTCGGAGACTTGTGGAGCCTGACCAGTGCCCTAGTGCCAGGAGGAGCCTGCAGTCTGTATCTGGAGGAGTCAGAGGTGGTGAGAGGCCAACAGAGGCCTGTATCTGGCTGCCTGACCTGCCAAAGACTGAGTCAGTATCTGACACTTGGCACTTGCTTTACAATACTCAGCTATGTTCTCATGGATAGAGGGCCAATAAAACCTGGGTAATATCCTATTCAGGGTGCTATCTCTACCTGCATGGCCTGCTAAAGGGATCTCATGCACCAGATACATGATTTGGGAGCGGAATTTTTCTAAAACCATTAGCTGGTCTACTGTCTCTCCAGTTCTGGGGTTAGTGTATTCTCTATATAGTATTCCCTGTTTTACAGCAAACTGAGGGGCACCTTTTTCCACTCCCTTCCCTACCTGTGGAAAAAAAGGGTTAACTGAAGGGTCTGCTTTTTGCTCATGCTGCATATCACATTTAAAAGTATGGCCCAAGTCTGGCTGTACACCAACATGAGTATCAATCCAGTCCTTCTTTAGCTTCCTCTTCTGCACCTTAGTTTTATGGTCCTTGCCAGGACCCTCAGAAACATCATCATAAAATGGGAACACAGATGTAAATGTCCCTGCTTCACTTGAGCTCTGGTGGTTACAGCAACTACAGCAGAGTCCTAGGCGGCATGACAATGTATAAATGAAACAAGGTCTGGGTGGTCATGCCCAATAATAACTGGCACAGGTAGGCGAGGTACCCACCCCACTTCTACCTCATGTGTCTTTTCTTGAACAGTCATTTTATGGTGGCTGTAGGGTAGCCATAAAGTGACCCAAGTTTGCTAAGGCTACGCGAGTTATCTCTCTCTTTGTATTAGGACAGTTTCTTACATAATGTCCCTCTTCGGCCAGTCCAGATGCTTCCAGCAAGTTATTCCACTTTTACATCAAGTCTGTGGAGGGGTTGTGGGATAACAGATGGACCAGACACCAAACTTCAAGTTCAACACACAATCTCTGTGTGATGTTTATTCAAAATCCAGCAGATAACCTTAAGCAATGGCATACCCCTTCTTCAGTACATCAGTTTGCAGCAACAAACTATGTATGTCCTTTCTCTTCACTTAGCCAGCATCTACTGACACTGATCTCGATCTAACTTAGCTGTTAAGGTTCAGCCTCCACCCCTATGCAGCCCTTGTTTGCTTGGGTGGTGGGGGCTCAAAAAAAAAAAAGCTAAAGACCAAGAACCTCCGTGCGAAGCACTGAAACATGGGTTACCCAAAGGGCACTGACAATAAGCCAAGTTTCAAAGAAATGCAACATCACACATACTTGCATAATGCAAAGCATCATGGGATAGCTGCAAATCAATGTGCCATTTCAGATTGTCTGTTTACAGCAATTTACATGCATTTTAAATAGCACAACTAACGTAATTTTTATAATACAGTCAAGTAGTACTTTTTACCTTTATCAAAAACATATAGTGCCGTGGTATTTTCAGCATTTACAGGTTTCATAAACATAAGCTATATACAATATATCAAGGTATTTTATGACATAGTAGTGCTATTACATAATAAATCCAACAACGAGGAACACAGCCTGTTGTTCTACATCAGCTCAGAGGTCACCATAATAACTTCCTGTACGAAGACCTGAGAGGAAAAGGAAAATTTAAAGAGGATACTATAGCATAGTCAAGAAAGGTGGCCAACCTTATGTACTAGAAATTGTAAAGGATAGATTAGGCTAAGAAATAGAAGAACTGTTGCAACAGATTTAAGAAAAGTCGGTCCTCAAGAGTGGCAGGGCTCCCTGTCACACTTCACCGAACTTTGCTCCAGATGCCACACACCACATGCTCACGACCAAACTAGACAGCTGTTTGGCATCCTGAAAGTAGAGAAAGACTGCAGGAGCCATGCCCCTTTTATAGGAGGCCCCTGCACTGTGAAAAACAATAAAGGGACAAAACAGGTAGGCCGTAGAAAATTGCACTATACTACACTACGAAAAAATACTAGCACTACACTACAGAAAAACACTATGTATATATCAGCAAACCACGGAAAAACCTACACTATGGAAAAACATAAGGCACAGCAAACAGTGCCCAATTCGATACATTATATAAAAAAACGATGGCAAAGTCCGGCATACTTGTGAAATAATGCCGTCTTGGGGTTGAACAACCTTCATGCCTTCGGGTTCAAGGCTATGTGAACTCATTAGGCCCTGAGATGGTTAATATTTCCTTGTATATGACACTTTTCAGATATTCTGTGTGTGTTTCTCTTTATATATATATATATATATATATATATATATATACAGCAAAAACTCCGTTTAATGCATTAGTTAGGGTTGTTCCCGCCGACAAAAGTGAGGAAATTCGGTGTTGGGGTTGAAAACCCCTTGGACCCCGCCCACCCCCAACTGGCATTGGGGTGTGCATTGGGGTTGCCAGCCCTAACCTCACCCCATCACGTAAAGCAGCATAAGATAGGGAGAATGGGGTGAGAGTTAGGACCGACAACCCCAATGCACACCCCATTGCCAGTTGGGGGTGGGCGAGGTCAAGGGGTTTTCAACCCTAACACCGAATTCCACTTTGCCGCTGTGAACAACCCTAACTAATGCATTAAATGGAGTTTTGCCTCTAATTTCCCTTGTTTTTGAGAATGATAACAGAAATAGTGAATGTAGGGCCCAGCGCTCCCCTACGTGATGTCTTGTGGCATAGTAACAGGAGCGCAGCGCAAACAGAAGCGCCAACAGTGGCACACATGGTAATGCAAGTGCAAATGAGAACAGAAAGGATTGCGCACGGTGGCGTGACGGGAGACGGTCTGCCACGTGATGTGTTGTCACATAGTAACATGGTGCCTGCAATCGAAATGTCAATGGGCATGGTGACGCCAAAGTGAAACAGAAGAGAAACAGTACTGTAGACACAAATGGCAAAAATAACAGAAGCATAGCGCAAATGAAAGCGCAAAAGGGATAAGCACATGGTGGCGTAGGCGTCAACGGTAAGTGAAGCAGGTACGGAACCGCAAGCGGAAAGGGCAACGGTAACAGTAATGTAAGCGCACAGGCTGGTTTTCCCAAAAACCTGCATAGAGAAAGACAGTGAGTACAAATAATGTGTGCATAATAATGGGTATCGGAGCAGAAAATGAGGGCTTGGAATACTAAATAGGTTATATCTCAGGAACCGTACGACGTAGAAAAAAAATTTAAAAGTCATATGATTTACAACTGTCCTGGCTAGTTTTGTACTTAGCCAACGAAAAGTCCGTATCTCGCACCGTTTCCGAGATACGGGCCCTGAAAGGCGCTGCGAATGCCGTAATGTTATCCTATGGGGAAAAAAAGAGAAGTTCGGAGCGCCGTAACTTTGTCTCCCTGTAATATTTTTTCACCAAACTACTGAAAGGCACATCTGTTGGCTGTTAGCTGTCTACCCTCCAAATTTCAGGAAAAAAAGACCAAACCGTTATTTTGCAGCAGGGTGCCAAAGGATTCCTGTAATGTGTTGGGCGCCGTAATGTTATCCTATGGGAAAAAACATCAATTTAGGAGTACCGTAACTTTGCTGCCGTGTAATATTTTTTCAACACAACACTGAAAGGCACATCTGTGAGATGTCGGCTGCATTCCCTCCAAATTTCAGCCCAAAACTCCCAACCGTTCTTTTGCAGCGCAGTGCCAAAAATTGCTGTCATTTTCCACAGACTAGAAAAATACTGTCGCAATTTGCAGCTTACGCCAAAATTTGCGAACACTTTCATCAACGAAAGTACTTTTCCAGACATTTGACAAACATATTTCTGGGGTGTTTTACCCCAAAATAGAGACATGGCTAGCATCCTCAGGGTCCGACTAAGGTGAATACAAAAGAATTAGGTTGCTAGAGGGTCCCAAATTTAAATGCCAAGCATTTTTCTGATCATTAACTGAAAACAAAATGGCGGATTTGCGAAAGTAACAGGGCCATTTGCGAAGGTAAAAATGCATTTGCGACACTGTCGAACTTTTTGTTAACTTTTCCTATTGACTTATAATGGGAAATTGTTTTTTGAATAACTTTTGAACCGTTTAATATTCTTTCACCAAATCTTTGAAAGGCAGATCGGGGACCCCGGATGCACTTTCCCTGAAGAATTTGGGCAGGTTGCGCAAACCATGCGACCTGTAGACGCGACCGCAGAATTCCAGAAAAAGCGTAAACACACGTGCAGATCATGCTTAATAACTCCGTAGCCGTATATCCGACCAGTACGAAACTTCGCAGATCCCAAGGCCTATGGTTCTTGATCGTGTATTCCAAATTCCAGGCAAATCCGTCAAACAGCTACAAAGTTATTAAGGTGCAAAATTTTGGGTTTAACATAGAAATGGCTCCTCAACCCTAACTATGGTAGCACTACCGTGCTACCATAATATGTATATATTTACTGTATGTATAAATATATTTATTTATTTATTACACACAAGATCCTTTAGGCTTAGGCCTGTTTTCAAAGGGTCTAGAGTCCTGCAAAGTGGTGAAAAACAGGAATATGTTGCATTTTCACAAGAGAGTTAAACAGGTTACAGCGTAGTTTAGCACAATAGAAGAAAAACTATTACATTGACATGAGCTGAGTGGAGTTGTAGTCACCAGTTTAAGTTAACAATAAGAGGCAGTGTCAGTGGCTCAGTAGGTAGCACACTCGCCTCTGAGGCCGGGAGATCAGAGGGCTGTGGGTTCAGTTCCCACATCTGGCACTTGGGTTAATATCCCAGTACTGACACTGTAGTGCAGCATGAGAGGGGTGCTGCACTTCTGAGGTGCCGTCTTTCGGATAAGACGTTAAACCGAGGTCCCATCTGCCTGGACTAGTGGTAGTTCAGGTGGATGTTAAAGATCCCATGGCACTTATCAAAGAGTAGGAGAATTTCCCGGTGTCTGGCAAATTCCCTCATTCACTAAAATACCACCAACAGCTTAATCTGGTTCAAAGTCAGTTGCCATTCAGCTGTATCCCCCTCACCCGGTCGTGCCTGAAAATAGGCAGGATTTGTCTAGTGCACTTACCTGGTCAACAAAAACTAAATAAAATAAAAAAACAGTGTAAAATAAGGGAGAAAAATGTGTAAAAGAAAGTGGGCACAGGGAACATGAATAGTTAGGGAGGGTGAGGGCAAGTCAGCGGTAGCATGAAGATGGTGGAGGGGGACAAGGGAGGCCAGGAAGTGTGATTTAAAGTTGGCTAGCGAGTTTGTGACTTTAAGGGATGGGTAAGGGAGTCCCATAGTTTTGGAAAACTGAATTAGAAACATATATAAAGATGGACTGTGTTCCTGGCTTGCTTTTCTTACTTAATACACAGTTTAAGTGCCCAGCAGTGCATATGTACACTGCCTCTACTCGAGTTCCAAGTCGCATCTCCTCAGGTCTCAGAATCCCAAGATGGCCTGGAGCACACACTTAATGGCAACAGCTGTCAGTCAGCGCTCCGATGGGTCAGCATGTCTGCGGCATGCGTTGGGCTGTCAGGATTTTAGTGCACCGTGAGCCATTCTTCATCCCTCTGCAGCAGCCCGGGATAGATCGATCATCTGCACCCATCCCCTCAGCCTGTCTGCTGCCCCAGGATAGATAAGTCATTGGTGGAGCAGGTTTTACTAAACTAGGCCATAATAGTGCCATCTTACCATTAGAGGTTGTATGGGACATGTGATGCCAGTTAGACTGATGTCAGCAAAATGTCACCACCAACTAAGGACACAACTGCTGTGGGTGCGTGACATTGCACATTTCAGAATAGTTCAGTAAGTTAACTGCCAACCTGTTATTCTTAGAGGTGGTTTTGACTTGTACTCATGGCCCAGGTCCCCCTGATTGACAGCTGTGATTCATTCAATCCACAGCCCATCATTTACTGTCAATCGGGCCTCTTGTTTGTTGACAGCTGAGACAGCGATTATATCTTAAGAGATACTAGACCTTGTCCACTGCCATCAGACAAAGTGGGAAAAGAGGAAGAGTTTGTTCATAGATATATATGTGTATATGTGTGTGTGTGTGTGTGTGTGTGTGTGTGTGTGTGTATGTATATGTATATATATATATATATATATATATATATATATATATATATATATATATATATATACACACACACACACATGTGTAATGGCACAAAAAGTTGAAAAACATATCTTCTGTATTTAAGCAATAAAGCACGACAGGGTGTGTGTTATTGTGGAAAGTCACTCCTGGGGTGGGTTGAAGCACGAGACTAGCCGAGTGCTTCCATCACCTCAGGAGTGACGCTATACACAACAACACACATCCCTGGAGTGCTTATTGCTATTATACAATGGCTCAATGTTATACAAAATAAACAAAAATTAGAAATGTTTTAGTAGATTTTTTGTGTTTCTGAAGAAAAAGAGCAATGAATTGAGGTCCATGTGGTCCAAGAAATCCACACAGTGATGTTATTGTGTAATAACATCACTGCCTCAACACCACTGGCCAATCAGAGTCCAGGAAATTTTCTTGCCATTGTATAATGGAGTATATGTGTGTGTGTGTATGTATGTATATATTTATACAGCACACGTTTTGACATAAATACCAGGATAAAAAGTAATATCTCTTCCAGGTCGTGGAGATATCAGTGTTCTCTTCACATGTAAAGATATCGCCATTATCTCCACGTTCCTATACGTCATTGTAATGAAAGTGAAACATTTTCTGTCCAGCATGCAGGAAATGAACGCTCCTCTGTTGTGACTGTCACTCCACACCTGCAACCCCCCCTACTACCACATGACTGTCAACTTTCATTACTGTGTAAGAAATAGTCAGTAAAAAAAACTTATCTGGTTGATCCTGACATTTTCTCCTGGTGTTACTCGAGAAGCAGTTTCAGTTTTCCTACTGTACATTTGTCATGTGACCGGGCGCTTTGTATACTGTAAAATAAGAAAGTCGCCGAGATTTAAAATAAGACACTCTGCCTGACAAAACTTTAAGAACTGCTTTTCTTTTCCTTACTTTTCTGATGTTTGTTTAAAATAAGCTGGCGAAAGCAGAAAGAGGTCAGAGAGAGAGAGAATCTGCAACTTTGGAAAAGTGAGCATGAAGTCAAACGAATGTTGCTATATCAACATTAGCTGACTCGTGCATGCGCTTTTCTGAAGTTGCAGATTCTCTCTCCCTCTGTCTTCTTTCTATTGTCGCCACCTTATTTCAAACAAACGTTAGGAAACTAAGGAAAAAAGTGGGGGAAAAAGCCACAGTTTTTAAACTTTTGACAGGCACAGTGCCTTGTTTTAAATCTCAGTGACTTCCTCATTTTACAGTACCCAAAGCGCTCGGCCACGTTACAAATGTATAACAGCAAAACTGAAACTGTTTCTTGCCTAAAACTGGGAGAAAATGGCAGAATAAACCAGATAACTGGTTTAAATAAGTATTTTTTTAACTATTACAGCAGGATCAACCAGATAACGATTTTTAAGCCATGTGTTTCTTAGCAATTATTATAACATTATCAACCATGTGTCAGACTACTGGGGGAGGGATGCAGTCGTAGAGCTGCCTGTTGTACTGAGGGGGTAAATTATATTTTTTTAAATACATTTTCTTTTTTACCATCTATTAAAGTATCAACCAAATGTCAGAGTTACATGAGGGGTGAGTGTAGGTCATGCATCTCCCTGGCAAATCAAATATATAGGGATTCGGTCTGCTTGGTAAATCAAATATGTAGGTATTATGTTAAGTGGGGGATTTGGGGATTGTGTCTGATGGCCCAGACATATGTTGTATAAACAGAACATGACATGGCCTGACTGAAGATATGTGTATCGTCACTCAAGGCCAATAACATCAAGATATCTCACTCATGGCTTCGCCACTCATGAGATATCATGATATTATTGGACTCTTGTGAAGATAAATATGATATCTTCAGTCAGGCCATGTCATATCTATATATATATATATATATATATATATATATATATATATATATATATATACACACACATATACATACACACATACATACATATATACATATACATGTGTGTATAGTGGCACAAAGGTTGAAAATATATCTTCTGTACTGGAGAATACTGTGTAGTCTAAGATGTACCAAACAGTGTTGCCGATCAAGTAAGTTGCAAATGTAAACTTTAAAGTGTGAAGACATGTCTGATTGCCTTTTCTGCTCCTAAGTTATGCATTTTCAAATCCTAGGTACACTTGTTAGCAAGGGTTTAAAATGGTAAGCTAACAAACGATTTCCTAAATGTTTCCTCGACTAGTTCGATGAAGGTTTGACAACCTGTTATCTGGACTGCCATTTGCTGAGTGTAATGTTTGGAACTCGTTGTTGCTGTAAGAGTTCATTTTACACCAGGAAAGACTGAAAATATTTTTTAATCCATCAAGCCCCATATTTATTTGAAATGGAGGACAGTAGGTGACCCCTCCACCTATTTATAGAGTTTGAGGGGGCCCACACAACCATTATTGCACAGGTTCTCCAATCTCAGTAATCTGGGCCTCCTGTCTCCTTCACAGGGGCTGCCAGCTATGTGCATGCAAGGACATCATATCAAGGGTGTACGCCCCGTGCCAGGGAGGTTGGAGGTCTCAGGCATTAGAGATCAAAAATGACGAAGAAAATCTCGTAGGACCCCACCTTGAGTACTGTGTCCAGTTCTGGAGACCACATCTCAGGAAAGACATAGCATGGAGGTGGTCTAAAAGAGGGCTACTAAAATGGTGCCGGGTCTATATTGAAAGCCCTATGAGGAGAAGGCTGAAGGAGCTCAGTATGTACACCCTGGAGAAGAGACGGTGGGGGTTATGATAGAGACCTTTAAATACCTCATGGTGATTAAAAAGGTACAAGTGGGGGGGGGATTTTCAGAGAAAAAGGTGCTCTAGACCAAGGGGGCATGTTATGAAGCTGGAGGAAGGTAGATTCAAGATGTATTCAGGAAGTACTTCTTCACAGAAAGAGTGGCAAATTCCTTGAACAGCCTTCCAGTGAGTGGAGTTAATGGGGGCAAAAACAATGCTGGTGTTCAAAAATGCCTGGGATAGGCAAAAGGGCATCATTGGTGTAAAGGTGGGGGGAAGAGATGGCACTGTAGATCATGTAGGGTCTGCAGAAAAAATGAAGGTAAGAAAAATGGGTAGATAGCTGGCCCGGTGGCGCTGAGGGTTGAGGTGCTAGATGTCACACCTTGCGTCACGCTAGCGACCCGGGTTCAGGAAGGGCCCGGGGTGGCCAGGGGTCGGTAGGGGAGGGAAGAGATTGAGCGTCCAGAGGACTGCTCTCTCTTCCCAGGAGGGTTAGGGTAAGTGTTTCGCTCAACGAGCGCGCTCTGGCGGAGGCTGGGGGTTGCTGAAAGTAGCATCGCTAGTGTATACTGGGGATGGAGCCACGGCATGTATTGCCTAGGTAGCCGGTCTCCACAGGGAACGTAGATGTAGTACAAAAAGGGAAAAAAAACCCTAACCTCTGATAGGCAAAAGCATCTACCTCACGGACCACCGCCCAATCACAGGCTCGGTCCTCAGGCTATCCCTCCCTCTCCGGCCTGGTGTCTCAACAGTATGAGAAACAGTGCCCTGGGCAGGGCAGCCCTTCCCAGAGGGTAGACCTGGGAGATGCCTGGAGCGGAGAGGAGCCTGTGATTCCCGAGGCCATGTGGGGAGTTAGAGACTATGATCAGGAGGTAGCCGGAGAGAGTTCAGAGGTGAGCGGAGCATAAACAGAATTCGGAAAAAAAAAAAAAGGCAGATTGGGTAAGCCCAGCGGCACTTATCTGCCCTCAGTTTCTATGTTTCAATGGCAGCGGGCAGGATGATAGCATCAGTTCACCTGGGCCCTGTGACTCTTATCCACTCCCACACCTGATAATGTCTTTGAAGATGGGATGCCTCCTTACCAGCCACACCACAATTTTTGGTGTGCTCATAATATCCAGTGAATGAATTATTTGAGTCCTGGTCTACATGGCTTCTTTTGGTTGTATCAGTCTCTGACAGTAGAACACGTGTATGTAAATGAGTTTTAGTATCCAGTGTTCAGAATCACCAGTTGTGTACACACTCTCCAGAAGAGTCAAGTTTGAGCACTTGCGGTTGTTCTGGCAGTTCCTTCAATTTCCCGACAAGTTCATTCCAGCACAGATCAGCTCTGCGGTAGTAACTTAGTAAATCAGAAGGAGCTCTAGGTCCATCATGTCTTCCCCAACTCCCATTTCAGAAGCAGCAAGGAATCCAAATGCCGCACAGCATGTACCAGTTTATGGGGATTTGTTTTTCCATTTTATATTTATACTCCCAGACACCTCAGTGGCTGCCCAGCCCTGTCCCACTCCCACCTAACAGTTCTTGTCTGTCCCAGGACTTTCCTTGACCTGGTCCCGCATGGATTACCCCTCCGTCCCATGGTGGGGTGAGAGAGGGGAGGGTTATCCCCCTTCCTCTGAAGCACCCATCCAGATGGGTCGAGGTGTTCTGGGCAACAGCATGGGTCTGCGGGCAAGCAGCAAGGCTTCATTCATCCCAAGCTCCATTTTCCACTGGTGTTTTTCACCACGGCCCCTACCGTCGCCAACTTGTAATGCGTGTGTGAGCACGCATGCATGCATGCCAGGCTGCAGCCCTCCCCTCTGTGTCACTCTAGTTCTGCACTGCCACAAGCTCTGCAGCTGGTGGCCATGAAAGACAGGGTATGCAAGGCCACCCTCCCTAGTAGAGTGTGCAGTCCTCAGGATTTTCAATCCCCCGCTGACCCTTGGCAACCCAAATCCGCTTCTGAACTCGGATCGCCAGTGTGAAGTCTAGCACTTCAACCCTCAGTGCCACTGAGCCGGATACTTTATAGGTATTCTGTACCCACTCTACTACTCAGGGTAACCTGTGATTTCCCTCGATAAGGAATCAGAAATTTGTCCAGCTTTACCTTAAAGGGCTACAGTATATATCTGTCTCCACAGGTAGTCTGTCCTGTAGGTTAGACCCCAGTACTTGTTTTAAACTAGCTGTATGATTTCATTGAGACTGTGTAAATCTCAGGTAACAAGTGGAGTCCATTATGATAAGGGCTAAAGTCGTGTGTTATTTAATTTTTTATTTTTTATTTTAGTCTTTGGTATCTGGTGACCCACTAGGCACAAGTGCCTGTTTTAGGGGTGACCTGGGAGCACTGGGAGGTTAAGGACTTGCTCAGATTCGCATAGTATGCAAGTGGGAGGTTGTGGGAATCAAACCCAGGTCTGCTGGATGTACCAAACTCATTCACAGCTCATTTCTCTAACCTGTTGTATAACAGATTTATTTCTGTGAAGATGTGTCATATTGTTATGGGGTATCTATTGGTAAAAGTGAACTAAAGCAAGCATGGGTGTGAACTCGCTCAAACAGCTGTTGCAGGGTGCGTGTCATCTCAGTAATATGTTTACTTACTGGGGATGGGGTGCCACTCTATAGCACTCCCAATGACTGGGCAGTATGCTGGGAACCTTTAATTGAAAAAGGTTTTGCATAGCAGTTGCCATGACACAAAACTAAATTTGAATAGCGATTAAAAAAAATATATGTATCATTTGTTGTGTGACCTTGTGTGAAGCAAATCTGTTGCCTGTTTTGTGGGAAATGCGATGCGTAGCAAGTAGTTATTATGTGTAAACAGTTCTAATCAGGGTAAAATTTTGCCTGGCAATAAGCAGGACTCAGAATGTCATGGAAGAGGTGGAAGTCTGTCCCCTCTGTAGCTGTGGCTGGACATGCAGTGCGCTTTTGAAGGAGTGCTGTAGAGGATGGGTATGGATGAAAATAAAAAGTCAGTGTGAGTGTGGAAAAGTAGTGGTTATAACTATTTTAATTCTAATCTACCTTTGGTGAATGTGTCAGTCCTGGGTACAGTCTGTTTGACCTCCATTCTGAAATTCCTTGTGTGTGGGTACCATTCCATAGCACAGTTTTGTATTTCTGTGCTTTAGAATCCAGAAGTCCTGCTGTGGGGATGTCAGTAATGGGTTAACACAACCTCTCACAAGTGTACTCTGATTGAAATCGAGTAAACTTATCTGTTACTTGCACTTTGATACCTTTCAGTTTTGTCTTCACTAGCTCAAATTCTTTGTCTGCTGCCCGACATGCCCTATTGTAACCCCACCAGATAATCACCTTCCGATTGATTGTTTTAATCCTTTGATCACTCTATGTTGATTCTGCAGAGCCATATGAAACTGTCCTCAGGATTTAGGCAATTCCTTCCAAAGATACCCACAAATTTGGGGCACGTTGGTGACAGTGTAGCAGTCATGGATTCCTTAGGGATTTCATCATACAAGTTGGGGAAACTAGTTTAACAAGCATTTGTTAATACTAGATGTTCTGACACTGGTATAGAAGCCCTGGAGTACTAGATGCATTGTGTGCATTGTGTGGGTTACGATAGCAAAGTTAGGAGGTTGTGTTTGTAAATGTCAATGCAGGCTCATATCTTTGTTATGTTTAATATTTTGCCTCAAATTGTCAACATAGCCTTCTTATAACCCCACCTCCTGAACAAGTGCAGAAAATTAGTTCCTGTCTGAAAAGTGATTTTACATAGGAGTGCAAAATCACCTTTCAGGATGCAAAACCACATTTTGACAAAGATTTCAAAAATGACAGCTGTCACATTCATGAGGTGCTATAAAGAAATTGCTGTGTTGTAAATTTGTGGTAAAAATATTGAAAATTATCAAAGTTACAGTACGAGCCTGCATTTGCAAAATTTAACATAGGTTCAAAATGTTGTTGTTTAATATTTTTACACCAAATTTTCAACATAACCTTTTTATGACCCCACCTCATGAACAAGGGCAGAGAAAATGTTCAACTCCTGCCCGAAAGGTGATTTCTCGCAGGGACCGCAAAATCACCTTTTGGGACAGATGTGCCTAATTTACCTGAAATTGTTCATTAGGTGGGGCCCCCAAAAAAGCATGTTGAAAATCTGGGATAAGAATATGCAAAAATGAGCAAGTTATGCCACTAAGTTCAAAAACCCAATTGAAACACATTGAACCGCATACCTGTTTCCTCAGTTCGCAGTCTAGCTTTGAAAAGTGAAGATATGTTTGTGATCCATAGAAGATTATGGCGTTGGACCCCTAGTGGGTAAGTAAGGGCTTGGGGGTGAGGTGGGGTTGGGTGCTGAATGGGAGGGTCAGGTGGGGGGACAGTAATGGCCACAACAGACATCAAAGGACAGTTTTCTTTTTACAGGGTTTATTTGCACACAAAAAAACTATGAAGGAAGGTTTTCTTTATGTCAGGTCATGACATTGGGGGAGTGGGCACCCCCAGTGTCAGTGTTAATGTTTGTGGGGGAGGGTGCTGAGAGGGCAGGGGAGGGTGCGGAGAGGAGGATCAGGTGGGCAGCACAGTTGCAGAGTGGGAACAACAGAGTGACAGCAACACTGGGGATTGGGCACCACCAGTGTCAGTGTTATGTGGGGTGGGAGGTGGTGCATTCTTCAATCCCACCACTGCTTTCGCCCCCACCACCTTCTGCTGGAAGACTGTTACAGGCATCCACTACTCTTTCGTGAAGAAGTACTTCCTCACATCTCCATTCATGACGGATCTGCTCTGGACAGCTCCTTTTCTGTTTGGTGACCGCATTATCATCTCTTCTCCCATTTTGTATTCCGCCTGGGTTAAGAATGCGGATAGGCATAGAGGACTACTGGAGATTGGAGAGTTGGTTGGGGGTGGAGACAACAACCTAATTCTGGCAGCGATAAAAGAGCCAAGTTATTGGAGGTACTAGGGCAGACTTGTGGGCTGAAGGCCCTTATCTGCTGACAAATTTCTATGTTTCTAAATTGACCCCTTTCAGCTTCATTGCATGTCCCTTGTTCTTGTGTATTTTTCTCTGAAAGATACTCACCTCTTGTATCTTATTTACCCCTGTGAAGTTATTTATAGGTCTCTATCATGCCCTTCCAGGGTGTACAGGTTGATGTCCTTCTGTCTCTCCTCGTAGGGCTTCTTGATGCAGCCCTGCACCATTTTAGTAGCCGTCCCTCTGGACAGCCTCCACTCTGTCTTTGTCCTTCCTGAAATGTGATCTCCAGAACTGGACACAGTACTCAGGTGGGGTCTCTACCTGCAATCTATTCAGTGGCAACACCACCTTCCTCCTGTTGGTGATACTCCTCCTATGCACCCCAGCATCCCACTGGTCCTACCAGCTGCCTTGTCGCATTGTCTTACCACCTTGAGGTCACCAGATATCATTACTCCCAGCTCTCTTTTCTGTTTGGTGACCGCACTGTCTCTTCTCCCATTTTGTACTCCACCTCAGGGTTTCTTCATCCTAAGTGCATGATTTTGCTCTTTTCATACTGAAACCCAGCTCCCCAATGGTCACCCTCCTGGAGTGAACTCCATTTACCACCACCCTCTGTTACCCTGAACCAATTTCTTACCCAGTTTACCACTGTAGGACCCACTCCTAAGCTGCCCAGTTTCCTTACGTGTCTCCTATGTGGAACAGTGTTGAAGGCCTTACTAAAATCAAAGTAGGCCACGTCTACCACCCTACCCTGATCTATTCAGTGTTAAAAAGTGCAAGATAATGCACTTGAGACACAGAAACCCAGGGCGGAGTACAAAATGGGTGGAGTGGTATTAACGACCATCAAGCAGTAGAGAGACCTGGGGGAAATCATATCTGATGACCTAAAGGTTGCCAAGCAGTGTTAGAAGGCATTTGGAAGGGCTAATGGTATGCTGGGGTGCATAGGGAGTAGTATCACTAGAAGAAAGTGGGAGGTGGTGTTGCCTTTGTATAGATCACTGGCAAGACCCCACCTAGAGTACTGTGCCCAATTCTGGAGACCCCATCTCCGGAACAAAATAGACAAGAGTGGAGGCGGTCCAGATGAGAGCAACTAAAATGGTGCATGGTCTGCATCAAAAGCCCTAAGAGGAGAAATTAAAGGACCCCAGTATGTACACCCTGGAAGAGAGGAAGAAGAGTGGGGAGATAATAGAGAACTTTAAATACCTCATGGGGATAAATAAAGTACAGGAAGGAAGTATTTTTCTGCAAAACAGTGTGCTCAAAAACAAGGGGACATGCTATGAAGCTGGAGAGGGTAGATTCAGGAGAGATGTGCTGAAGTACTTCTTCACAGAAAGAGTGGTGGATTCCTGAAACAGCTTTCCAGCAGAGGTGGTGGCAGTGGAAACAGTGGGGGAGTTCAAGATTGCACGGGATAGGTATATGGGAATCATAGTGGAAAAGAAGGTGGGGAGGGAGAAAGAGCCAGAGATCAAGTAAGGTCTGCGGTGATGCATAGAAACATAGGCAATGATGGCAGAAAAGGACCACTGGTTTATCCAGTCTGCCTATAAACCCTAACAAACCAGGGGACCTATTGTCCATACAGGGTTCTAACCCAGACTTTTACACCCCCGTGATCCTGCCCTACCACTGTCACTCTAAGCAACCACTAAGTGCTTCACTCTGTCTCAGCCGTATTTGAAACCACTGGCTAGTGTTGGCACCCATCAGCTGGCAGATTGTTCCAAGGCTTCACCACCCTTTCAGTAAATAAAAACATTCTCACTTCCCTCTTGATTCCCCCCGTCCGCAGTTTCCACTGTGACCCCATGTTCTTGATCTGCTAGTTATGCTAAATAGTTCCTTGCAGTTTGTAAACTACCCAGTTGCTCCTTGCCTCCCAAACAATTATGGAGTTGGACTATGTCTGCTACTTCCAGCCTTTTGAACTACCGCTGTCTGAAATTAACTGTTGCATAGCCACATCAGAGCAGAATACTCCCACCTGGCTAACGTCTATAGGGACAAATGGGCAGACTGAGGCCAAGTGGTCCTTATCTGCTGTCAAATTCTGTATTTCGTGTTTGTATGTTTCTGAGGGCTGGCCTGTTGGGAACACCACTATAGACTGCAGTTTATTTTTAGACATGAAACAAACAATGCAGAAACATGTGTTTGTATTCCCGCATCATTTAAAATGTCTTGATCTCCTGTTTTACAGGGATACCATATATCTGCTTTGATTGTCACTGGCACCATACCTCTCAAGTGTCCCTGATTTTCAGGGACATCCCTGATTTTGCCTCAAAATTTTACTCTGTCCCTCCTAAAATTTGTGTTTTTGTGGCTAAACAGTGGGGACTGTAAGCACAAAACAATGTCAAACATTAAAGTTACAGACTTGTTCTTCTTTAGAAAATGCATTTTGCACTAAGCCCCATATTCTACCAGCTTTCTGGGTGGATATCTCTAATTTTGAAGATGTGTCCCTGATTTTGGTCCTTTGTCCCTGATTTTTTTTAAGCCTTGTCCCTGATTTATGAGGCAGGAGGTTGAGAGGTATGGTCACTGCACTTCAGTCATGATCTTGCATCTGAGATAATTATGGTCTGTATATTCTTCTCTGTTTTCATTGCTGAATCGTTGGCTCTCCTTACCAAGCCTTCCTTTTATATGGACCTCTTCCTGTCAAAAAACAGTGAATGCAAATATAGCTGTGTATACAGCGTTGTACTGCAGTGTACCTCTCATGATGCTATACCAAAGGATGAATTGGTCAAGTCCCACCTGCAGCTGAGAGGACCCCCCAACTTATTGTGGTCATTGGGCAACATGAAGAGCAACTAAAAGAAACGCTACTGGCTCCTCCAGAGCTGTGTTCAGCCAGCAGCTACTGCGGCCACCCCCTTGCAGAACGCAGTCTCACAGACTTGATTTGCAGGCACTCCCTCCCTGGCAGCGGCAAACTGGCAGGAACCTATAGCCTCAGGAAGATGCGGATGGCAGTAGTGCTGTGGAGCAGCGAGCCACTCTGCTGGTAGATGAATGCAGGATTTAAAATGCAGTTTTGTGTCAAGAGACAATGCTCTCCCAGATAGGAATGTCATGGTACACAAAACAAGAAAATCAGTCACTCCAGTGATGGAAAGGAGGAAGAACTCTGGATTCCTTTTCAAACTATTATTCCAAGAGCAGGTTCAGACACTCATGGAAGACCGTATAGTCCCTAGTGCTTCTGCTCCATAATTGAGCCTTTGTCAGGGTCATGAAGGCCTAGTTGTGGGGCTGAAGTGTTGGGGACTGACTGTACGGTCTTCTATGAGTGTCTGAACCTGTACTTGGAATAAAAGTTTGAGAAGGAACCTGGAGTTCTTCCTTCTTTCTATCACTGGAAAGATTGATTTTCTTGTTTTGTGTAGCTGATTGCGAGGGTAAGCCCCTCATTTCAATTACCAATAGAGTCTGCAGAGACACACCTTCTGACTCTACTTGGGAATGTCATGGTAGCAAAGTTTCACAATATATTATGGTATCAGAAGTCATGGTATTGATACCATGGCCAATTTCTGATACCGCGATCACTGTAGTTCACAGTATACTGAAGTTTTCAGGCTTTTCAGCTAATTTTCACTAGTGTTTTTTTAGAAATGTGTCCCTTCTATGCAAACTGTCGCTGACACGAGTTTGAGGAGTAATTTTTTTTTGGTACAAGAAGGACTACTTCTGGAATACAGCAGTATTCACGATAACTGAGGTATAACATGTTGCGGTTATACCGTTAAAATTTGATACCGTGACATCCCTGCTCCGAGGATCTTACACATGGGGCAGGCCCTGTCTTTGGGGTAGGGATACCAAATTGTGGGAAATGTCACTGCAGTTTGTACCCAAAATGAGATAACAAATTATTGCAAATGTTAAGTGTTCTATCGCTGCAATAAAATGGGGCCACACTGCAGAATTTATTCTATAGTTTGGCATTTTTTTTCCTCAGTTGCAGGGCTTGCTTACCTGAGGGGTGCTGGAAATAGCAGGAGTGCTATAAGAGTAGTGCAAAACCCATGACAGCCCTTTAAGCCTGGGAATGCCACTCGAGGTTTGGTTTTACTCCCTTCCTCACAAGCAGCAATGATTCAGTGCTTGGTGATTTCCATGTGATGAGTCCTCTTGGACGACTGGGGGATGGGATGAACCCTGGGCCTCAATGCATTTGTGCAAGGTGGAAATAACTCCAGGTCAGTGTTAGAGTTCTGCAGTTATCAGTGTTTGCTGGCCACTATTAAGATACAGAAGAACAATAGATGGAGAGACTAAAGTCTGTTGGGGGAGGTAGTAGTGGACAGGGGCTGGCACTGATGGATGGCTGAGAGTCCTTGGCACACACACACACACACACACACACACACAAAGAGCCGACAGCTGACCTAGAATATGTTCACATCTAACTGAAGGATTGATTTCTGTACCATATCTTTGTAACCCCCCAAGTGCCTGTGGTTTCAATACTGCTGAACTAGAAAATTTCCACATATGACTTTTGACCTTTTTGACTCTTGGTAGAGTCCTGAGTGCAGCATTCAGAACCACAGTATACAGTGTACACACACACACACACACACACACACACTCACTCACTCACTCACTCACTCACTCACTCTCTCACTCTCTGTCTGTATAAATGTAACCCCCCTGCAAATGGGGGTTCCCAAAAGACTTCCAGGAGCTTGCTTGAATGCTCCAAGCCTGAATGGTGTTTGGCATTTAAGCCATTTATCAGTGAGTGTTTTTAGAGCCTCTGGTACTGTCTCTTTAAGAGCTGTCTGCTTGCAGACATAATTAGTTTGTATGGGGACTGTGTGTTTCTTTGATTGAGTACCACTCAAGCTGCTGCCAATTCACTCCATTTTGCAGTCACTAGGGTGCAAAGGGAACCTATCTGAAAGATGTAACTGTTTGCCAGAAATCATTTACAGTAATAATGAAATTACAGTTTGTCTAACCTACTTTCTTTTGCAGTCAGAACAGTGTCTGCCTAGTTCCCCATTCTGGTTTTGAACTGCTGAACTGGACCAATCAGTGGGTAAGCTAGCTCTAAAATGGTGCCTTGGACGAATCAGAACTTGGACTCATAATCTGAGCCAGCCACAAGAGGATTGTATGGGCAGTGACTCTGGGAGATGTAGTTTAGACTTCAGTGCCTTTTTGGACCAACAGCAGCAGTCTATTGTGAGTGACAGCCAATCCAGTCAAGAACTGGGAGGAACTCAAAGGAAGTGCCCGTTTTGTCAGTTGGAGTGTCAGTTGAGCTTTGGCAGTGAAGAAGGAAGGAGCCCTGTGCTTTTTCAGTGTGCAGTTTTAGTCAAAAACGTGTGTAAGGCCCAGAGTTCGGTCTGCAGCTTGTGTAACAGCTTGTTAGGACTGAATCTGTCCCCAGAAAAGAATCAAAGGATCTCTGAAGAGTAGAAACCAGGCTCACCCTGTAGAAGACTGGAAGAATTGCTGAAAATTGCACTTGGTCTGTCAGGAACTGAATCTGCTGTGTGTTCTCCCGGTATTGTGCAGTAATTGCGATCGGGATACAGATGCAGCCTGCCTGGTATAGTGCTTTCTTTTATATGGATGTGTGAAGAGGTTTTGTACCTCAAGTGAGCCCTGCTGACACTGAAGGACCCTATCTTATTTGGAGGTCGTGAGTACTAATTCAGGGTCGCTCCCTGTTGAATTGCCACATTAAATCCAAATGGAATTACTGTACTGCTGACTGTTTAATTCTCCTTTTCTCTGTGTGAAAGGGCCCTACCAGCTGCCACGGTTTGGACTAGCCACTAGGGCTTGGGTACCCAGGGACAGTAACTGATAGGGATAGGCCTGTGCACAGAGCCATAGGTAGATTATTAGAGTGATAAGCTAATTAACCTGATTTCCCCTGTCCTTGTTATATCCCCTAAATAAATCAGAGCTGCTTGTTTCAGCAAAGTTATACTGCCTGAGGTATTTGTCTATGTTAAAGTACTGTACTGTGATTGTTGCACTGTATCTCATTTCACAGGAGGTCCCAGTGCCGGAACCAGACCTGGGGTAAGTGTATACTGTGAAGGTAATTCTGATATATTGTGTGGGCCACTAGTGGGAAGAAAGGGGTTGCAGTGTCCCAGAGGGCTGTGACCAAGTTAGTTTAACTATTGCAACCCTGACCTCTGGGTGGAGGCACCACATTGATCCAGGCCCCTCAACCTGTTAGTGGCAAATCAGGCAGGGTAGTAGCCCCTGGGATAGCGCCATCTAGGGGTTACATCTTGAGGCTCACCGCTGGGATTGTGTGTCCTCTAGTGGCCATATTTACTAACCACTGTTAAAAAAAAATGGGTACCCCGACAGAAGTGGCTGTGCACCGCTGGTGGAGTGGTGTACTGGGAGGAGATCGACCCCAAAATGCTATGCTTATCCTGGACATCCCCCTGGGTATCAATACGGACACTGTGCAGGGAGTACTTTCCAAGGTGGAAGGTTTACAAAACCCTGTGGTGGTGGGTCGGCATGCTAATCTGCTCACCCACACTTTCCTGGCCCTAGTAGAGTTTAAGGATCCCATAGATAGCTCCAAAGTGCCACAGACCATTACCCCAGAGGGAGCCCTCACTGCTTGGAGAGTGATAACTAAGGACAGTAAAGACCCGGGGGGAATCAGCCCCCACCACTATCTGAAACCTTTGAGGAGAAATTGGCTGAATGGTTGCTGGGAGGGAAACTGTGGAGGACTTGAAGAAACTATTCTTGCCACCTGGGGGTGTTCCTCCCCCAACACCCTCTCCTGCTCCAGTGCCCGTAATGGTGGCTGAACCAATGCAGACTCCTATTTCTGCACCTGCCATTAGTCACGACTCTTACCGAAGGTTGAGGATCTTCTCTGGCACCCTCCCCACCCCCCAAGGGGAGGATGACTGGGAGACCTGGATAGACTATGTTGCCCCCCAAGTGCTAGAATGGCAATGCTCGGAAGGGGAAAAGCGAAAGAGGGTTAGTGAGAGCCTCCGAGGTCCTGCCCTGGCTACCATCCGTGCTAAACGGGCCAGTAACCCTGAAGCGACTGCACAGGCCTATCTTGAGGCCTTGGAGAATGTGTATGGGAGCCCAGATTCTGATGAGGACCTATGGTGGAGAGTAAGAAATGCACAACAGTACCAAGGGAGTTGTTGTCTGTGTATGTCTCTCGGCTGGAAAAATTGTTGCAAGAATGCCTCAGAAAGGGTAGTTTGCCAGCGATTGAACTGGACCGAACCAGACTGGACAGAATCCTTAAGTCTGCCCCTTCTCAGAACTGCTGTTGCTTCAGTTACGCCTGGCAAATCGACTGGAATCCCACCCTCCTATGATGAGTTAATGAGAGAAATTGAGGAGTTGAGAAAAGGTGACCTCGGGAGGTACCTGCACCAACAGCTGTGGCTACTGACCCGAGTGACTGAGGGTGACCCATCAAGTGAAGTTCAGGGCAGAGGTTGACAGTCAATGAGTGCTCTGACAAGGAAAAAGATATGCCACAATGGGGGCGAACTGTTGAGAGAGATCCGGGAATTCAAAACAGTCCTTTATGAAGGCCACGCCTGCAAGTACGGGCCCTGACCTATATCCGATTGCATCTGTTATGGGGTGGGGGTACCCACCCATGTATCTCCTGCTGATAACAGCTCCAAACTCAATTCCTTGGACCATGGAAGTGGAGAAACTGACTAGATGTCTCCAAATGCTTATCACGCCACAGACAGAGATGGCACCCAGGTTTCAGTTAGTAATACCCCGCCTCTGGCTCCCAGTGTGGCGCCTCGGCCAGCTCAAACCCAGAAAGTATGTTTTGCTATAATTGTGGAAAGATGGGCACATGAAAGGGAATGCAGTCCCCAAAAGACACTGACAAAGTTGCATATAGGCTACAAGGAGAGCTTCGGAGAAGAAATCAGTGGTTAAGAGGTGCACGACATGATCCCAGTGAGGCACCAAAATGCTAATTCACGTCCTTTGTGGCAAGGTCAGTTGCCCAGGACCCTACTACCGCCTCTCCAGACTGGTCCAGAATAGTGGGTCCTCATGGAGACCACTGTAAAGGTGAATGGAGTGTCTACAAGAGCTGTATTAGACAGTGGCTCCCAAGTGACAATTATGTTCCAGGGATTGGTGTCAGAAGCATTTGTCAGGCGACACCACACAACCATTAGAAGGACTGCATGTATGGGGTTAAGTGAAGGCCTACCCTATTCGGGTATATCCGATTTGGCTGTCTTTCCCACCTCCGTGGCTGGAGTGGCCGAACAAGTAGAGACCCTAGCCTTAGTGTGTCCCCCCACTGACTGTATGATGGTGTCCCTTTGTTGATTGGAACAAATGCTCATATGTTCGGAAGGCTGGCACTGTTGTGTTATGAAAAACAGGGTCAAAGACTAGTAGAGCTTTAAGAGTTCGGCTTTAATTAAGAAGGCCTATGAGGCACAGAGAGATGCTGAAAACAGAACCAGAGGAACCGGGTCGGAATTGTATGGAAGAAGGATCCTGAGTCTCTGATCCTGGCGCCAAATGCCCAGTGTACCTTACAGGAGAGGTCCGTATCAGAAAGGATGTTAAGAATAAAATATTAATGTTGGATGCACCAGGCGATGGAAAATTGCCAGAGGGACTGCTGGTCAAGCTCTAGTATTTTGCCCGCTAGAGCCCATGCTTATGCCAGAAGGTAATGGTCCAAGTTCATAATGTGTCTGAAAGAGACATTGAGTAAACAGAGGTTGCATCCTGGCTAATGTGCATTGTGCAGACACTGCAGTGCTACCCAACAGCAAGAGTTCAAGGAAGAATGACGGAAATGGCATGACTTGTTTGATTGCGACTCCCGCTGCCAGCTGAATGGAAAGTGAGGATCAGTGAGAAGCTTGCCCAGAGAGACCAGGTGTTTCTTTAAAGGAATGGGATGTAGGATGTGTGCAAGGAGCTGAGCACAATATCCGCTGCATGACGAAAGACCATTTCATGAGAGGTCTCGACGCCTGGCACCTGCTGACATAGATGATGTGAGACGCATCTGCAAGAGATGTTAGCTGCTGGTGTAATACAAGAATCCAGAAGCCCTTATGCTTCCCCATTGTGGTAGTGAGGAAAAAGAATGGAACAGTAAGGATGTGTGGATTATCGCACCTTAAACCGGCGGACTATCCTGATCAGTACACAAATGCCCGCATTCAGGATGCTTTGGACTGCCTAAACGGGAGCAAGTGGTTCTCTGTGCTGGATCTCCGCAGTGGGTACTACCAGATCCCGATGGCCCCAGGAGGACCGCAGGAGAAGACGGGTTTTATCTGTCCGCTTGGCTTCTATGAATTCATGAGGATGCCTCAGTGATTTCAGGTGCCCCAGCCACTTTTCAACGATTGATGGAGCGTGCAGTGGGGGACATGAACTTACTAGAGTGCCTGGTATACCTAGATGATGTTATTGTGTTTGGCAGCTCACTGGAGGAACATGAGAGCAGATTATTTAAGGTATTGGACCGACTGGAGGACTTTGGCCTTAAACTGTCCATTGATAAGTGTCAATTCTTTCAAACATCAGTAAAGTATGTGGGACACATAGTATCCACCGAGGGAATAGAGACCGACCCAAGTAAAGTTGAGGCCTTGACCACCTGGCCACAGCCCAAAAATCTAAAAGAACTGCAAAGATTCCTGGGATTCTGTGGTTATTATCGGCGCTTCATCAAGGACTATTCAAGAGTGATCCGCCTTTACTTAACCTTACTCAAGGGTATCCCCAACCCACAAAAAATACCAAAAGTCAGCCTCCTCAAGACTGAAAGAATGTATTTTCATCCGAGTGAAGTATTTGGCCCGCTGGACTCCTGATTGTGAGACTGCTTTTCATGAGATCATATATCAACTTACCCATGCTCCAGTGCTGCCTATGCCGATCCAAGAAAACCTTACGTCCTGCACACTGATGCTAGCTTGCAAGGGTTGGGGGCTGTGTTGTACCAAGAGCACGAGAATGGCCTGAGACCAGTGGCCTTTGCCAGTAGAAGCCTGACCCCATCCGAAAAGAACTATCCTGTACATAAGTTAGAGTTCCTAGCTTTGAAGTGGGCTATTGTTGACCAATTCCATGAGTACTTGTATGGGGCTAAAATACTAGTAAAAACTGACAATAATCCTTTGACCTATGTGCAGACCTCAGCTAAGTTGGATGCCACTGGCCATAGGTGGCTTTCTGCATTATCTACATATGACTATGCTCTCTCGAATGAGCAGGTCTGAACCACATAGATGCTGATGCTCTCTCCCGGAGGCCTGTTCCCAGAATGATTGGGTCCGATTGGCAGAACCTGACATTCGGCACTCTGCCGGAAGTTTGACAGGGAGGAACAAATGTCCACGGACGCAGTGGACTGCATGGTGGATTGCTTGGGAGCCTCTGAGAATTGCATACCTGCTGCTTATTGCCACTTTTCTGCAATAGACATTGGTGCACTGCCTCAGCTGGACAATGACAGTATTTGGGGGCTCAATCCGCGATCCCATGATCAAAGCAGCTTTAGAAGCCCTATGCAGGAAAAGATGTGTCCAAATTACGCCCACTGATTTGAGAACTGCACTGTTATACAAAGAAGGTCCTAAGTTGAAACTGATCAATAAACTGTTATACAGAGAAACAGTAGACAGAGGGGGACAAGTAGACAAACAAACTAGTGCTGCCCACTGCCTTCGAGACTCAGTACTGAGGTCCTTGCACAACCACATGGGGCACCTTGGTATAGACAGAACACTTGACTTGGTGAGATCCAGATTCTATTGGCCTAAGATGGGGGCTGATGTGAGCAACACATTCGAACTTTGTAGCTGCTTACAGAGGAAAGCTTTGCCCAGAGGGCTGCCCCCTTGTTAACATCACCACCAGTGCACCCATGGAGCTGGCCTGTATTGATTTTCTGAGTTTGGAGTCAGATCAAAGAAATATCAGTAATGTGTTGGTGGTCACTGACCATTTCACGAGATATGCCCAAGCTTTCCCACCAAAGACCAGAAAGCATCCACTGTGGCCAAAGTACTTGTAGAAAACTTTTTGTTCACTATGGGGCTCACAAAGAATCCATTCTGATCAAGGAGAGACTTTGAGAGTCGTCTGATCAAAGAGATGCTTTCTCTGTGGGAGTGCGAAGTCCAGAACCACTCTACTACCCCCAGGGGACCCACAGCCTGAACGTTTCAACCGCATCCTTTGCTAGATATGCTAGGCACCCTGCACCCAAAGGACAAGCCTAGATGGAGCCAACAAATTAGCACCCTGGTACATGCTTATAACTGCACCAAAAGTGATGCCACTGGATTCTCCCCTACCGCCTGATGTTTGGAAGAGAAGCTCGACTACCAGTAGATGTGTGTTTTGGGGTCTCTCTGATGGGGTTCAAGCTGACAACTATTTACAGTATGTGCAAAAGTTAAAGGCCCAGCTAACTCATGCGTACCAACTGGCTATAACCATGGCTGCCAAAAGAAATCTGGCCAACAAAGAAAGGTATGATAAAAAGGTGAAAGCACAGGAACTCCAGGAGGGAGATCGGGTATTGCTAAGAAATCTGGGACTGCATGGCAAGCACTAGATTGCTGACAGATGGCACCATCTCCCTCACATTGTAGTGGGCAAACTAGATGATCTGCCAGTGTACAAAGTAAGGCCTGAGAATAATTCAAAAGATGTAAAAACAATGCATAGAAATCATTTACTGCCCATTGGACAAATCTTAATTGAGTCTGAGCCTAGAAGATGCCCCTCTGGACCAGTGACTAGAGCTGCTGCTAAGAAAAGATCAAGAAAGTCTGCACCTACAGAAGCAAAGTTAAAGTGTTCCCTCCACAAGTCCCAGTTGAGCATGACTGTCAGTCCATATCGGAAGAAAGTGAGAGTGACTTTGAATACTATCCTTCTTACGAACTGAGTCAATTGTTTCGGGCAATCCCTAGTCAATACTGGAGATGAAGCTGGGCCTTCTGGACTGTCTAAGCCCCCAGCTTCATCCCTGGAGCCAATGCTCCCAGAAAGTGAAGTGCAAAGCATCAGATCAGATGAAATGGAATCATTGTGCATGGTTGAACTGTTTGAGCTTTCAGGAGGAAAATGATAGATTGGGGCAGACTGGTGATACACCAACAAGAAGAGTATTTTGAGTGCCCTGACAGTCCACTGCCAGTGTCCGAAAGCTCTCCATGCGAGCCAAATGTTGTGGACTCAGAAACTGTAACTCCTGGAGCTGAAAGTGCCCCAAGTTCTAGCTCTCTACCCCCATGGAGACTCCCCTGACAAGTGAGGACAATGCTGAAAATGAGGCTCAGAGTGCAGAGACTATAACAGTTCCCCTAGAAAGACTGGTCGAGCTGTAAAGCCTGTGGTGCACCTCAGTTATGATTCACTTGGGAGGCCTGTGGACTTGCCTCTCAATGTTGTCCATAAAGGAGTGTATGTGTCCCCGAGCTCATTGCCCAAACTGAGCATCAGTGCTAACTCCAAGTTACTTGTGTTGCCCTCTAAGAATGGTGCCCTTGCCCCATCCAGCCCCAAGGTAACTGATAGGGAAGGGCCCCCTCTCTTCAGGTTTCATGTACAAGAGGTAATAACTTGAGTTATGGTACAATGTGTATGTAATACTGTGTAAAGAGTGACGTACTGCAATGTTTCAGAAATGTGTTCTTGGTAAATGATATATTGACTGATGATTACATGTGTGAGCCTAATGCAAATGTATATGGTTGCAGTTGAAACTTATGGGTACTTGTTGACGCTGGACGCCAAGCTTTCCCAGGCCAGAAGGGTGTAACCTCTGCAAATGGGGTTCCTAAAAGACTTCCAGGAGCTTGCTTGAATGCTCCAAGCCTGAATGGTGTTTGGCATTTAAGCCATTTATCAGTGAGTGTTTTAGAGCCTCTGGTACTGTCTCTTTAAGAGCTGTCTGCTTGCAGACATAATTAGTTTGTATGGGGACTGTGTGTTTCTTTGATTGAGTACCACTAAGCTGCTGCCAATTCACTCCATTTTGCAGTCACTAGGAGTGCAAAGGAACCTATCTGAAAGATGTAACTGTTTGCCAGAAATCATTTACAGTAATAATGAAATTACAGTTTGTCTAACCTACTTTCTTTTGCAGTCAGAACAGTGTCTGCCTAGTTCCCCATTCTGGTTTTGAACTGCTGAACTGGACCAATCAGTGTGGGGTAAGCTAGCTCTAAAATGGTGCCTTGGACGAATCAGAACTTGGACTCATAATCTGAGCCAGCCACAAGAGGATTGTATGGGCAGTGACTCTGGGAGATGTAGTTTAGACTTCAGTGCCTTTTTGGACCAACAGCAGCAGTCTATTGTGAGTGACAGCCAATCCAGTCAAGAACTGGGAGGAACTCAAAGGAAGTGCCCGGTTTTGTCAGTTGGAGTGTCAGTTGAGCTTTGCAGTGAAGAAGGAAGGAGCCTGTGCTTTTCAGTGTGCAGTTTTAGTCAAAAACGTGTGTAAGGCCCAGAGTTCCGGTCTGCAGCTTGTGTAACAGCTTGTTAGGACTGAATCCGTCCTGTGAAAAGAATCAAAGGATCTCTGAAGAGTAGAAACCAGGCTCACCCTGTAGAAGACTGGAAGAATTGCTGAAAATTGCACTTGGTCTGTCAGGAACTGAATCTGCTGTGTGTTCTCCCGGTATTGTGCAGTAATTGCGATCGATACAGATGCAGCCTGCCTGGTATAGTGCTTTCTTTATATGGATGTGTGAAGAGGTTTGTGTACCTCAAGTGAGCCCTGCTGACACTGAAGGACCCTATCTTATTTGGAGGTCGTGAGTACTAATTCAGGGTCGCTCCTGTTGAATTGCCACATTAAATCCAAATGGAATTACTGTACTGCTGACTGTTTAATTCTCCTTTTCTCAGTGAAAGGGCCCTACCAGCTGCCACGGTTTGGACTAGCCACTAGGGCTTGGGTACCCAGGGACAGTAACTGATAGGGATAGGCCTGTGCACAGAGCCATAGGTAGATTATTAGAGTGATAAGCTAATTAACCTGATTTCCCCGTCCTTGTTATATCCCCTAAATAAATCAGAGCTGCTTGTTTCAGCAAAGTTATACTGCCTGAGGTATTTGTCTATGTTAAAGTACTGTACTGTGATTGTTGCACTGTATCTCATTTCACAGGAGGTCCCAGTGCGGAACCAGACCTGGGGGTAAGTGTATACTGTGAAGGTAATTTGATATATTGTGTGGGCCACTAGTGGGAAGAAAGGGGTTGCGTGTCCCAGAGGGCTGTGACCAAGTTAGTTTAACTATTGCAAACCCTGACCTCTGGGTGGAGGCACCGCCATTGATCCAGGCCCTCAACCTGTTAGTGGCAAATCAGGCAGGGGTAGTAGCCCTGGGATAGCGCCATCTAGGGGTTACATAAACAATAAGTTTCCCAGTTTTGTTACACTGTGACTCTTTCTGGAACTTTAAATAAACTGGCACTTTCTATTAGTAGTGCTTTTTATTGGGCCAGCCCAGTGGCATGGAGGGCTGAGGCATCACTGCCTTACCTCCTGCCATGCCAGCAACACCTGTGTTCACCGGGGGTCGGCCGGGGAGGGATAGGATCGAGCATCCGGAAGACAGCTCTCTTCTCCCGGGGAAGGGTGGAACTAGAGCCGGTGCTTGCCTGGCCCCTAGCGATGGCTGGAGGCTGGCACACTGGCTCCTCTACAATGAATGGGGGCGGAGGCAGAGCAGACACCCGGCATGCCACATGCGGAAGCGTGCGCAGCTCGAACATTGGCATCATTGCACGCTGTACCTCCGCACTCTGGGTCGGAAGAAATACGGAGGCTGAAAATGCCACCGACCGGCGGATGTTGCCGGCTCCCCGCAGGCATCACACCCGGCCAGGTGGCACCTCTAAGCCAAGAGGTGAGAGTCACTGGATGCCAGGGTGACAGCGCTGGGGGGGGCAGTGAAAGGGGGCCAGTCAGTGGGGAGGATAAAGAAAAGAAGTAGTGCTTTTTATTTGTTCGTCTGACATGAGTTTTGCTGGGTGCAGAATTTTGTCCAGTTCGAGCTGCCTTAGTTTCTTCTGCACCATTGTCCTCAGGTGCTAACAGTTCCACATTGTGGACTTCCTGCATCCCCCGCTGGCTGACCAGTGAGTGGCCTTGGCATCAGCTGTGAAGGTAGCCACTTGCCCAACCCTTCTGGCTGGAGGAAGAGATGCAGCTGTGACTGGATAGGTGGGAAAAGGGGGGGGGGGGGTATGATAAAATGAATAAATAATAAAAAAAGGCAATTTAGATTATATCTTTAACTGCAATGTATGGATCTCAGTAGAGTGCATATTATATATCCTGTAAACATGCTCTCTATGTTGTTTTCTATGCATTTTTAAAATCCCAGTGTACCTTTAATAAAAAGGAAGTTTAAAAAATAGAAAGAGGACGGCTTTTTTCCAGTAGAAGCCTGTACCATGTTCACACCAGTGAGGCACTAGTCTGTCTTCTTATCAAAGTGTAAATACATTCAGTGGCTATGTGGCACATGGTTACCTAAAACTGACTACTGGCAGCCAAATAGACCTTTTGGTGGGAATCGAAGATTGTGGTGTTTCTGGAGATCCATTTTCTTAATAAAGTCTGTAACCCTGGCACAGTGGCACCGAGGGTGTGTGTTACATTCTCATTTGGGCAACTTTGGTTTGTGCCACAAGCCTCTTGGACAGTGAAGCTCGCAAGTACTGTTGAGATAGTACTAATGGACTCTGTGGTGTAAGGGGGTAGGGAGGGAGATGCCACACTACGTGAATGCCTTCTGTAGTGCACATGAGATGGCCTTAGATGTCGTAGGTAACCAGGTGACACCCTCCTCCCAGAGGTCAGGCATGTTGTTGAGTAGCTACAGAGATTGGATAATGGGCACCATAATGAGAGACAAAAAGCCTTGATTGGCATGATTCCTCCCATCTGCCCATGCCTCCAGTCCCAGCATGCCTGACCTTGTCTTCTCCAGTAGCTCTTCAAGCTAGCAGGTAAGCCTGAGTATATTGGTGGGGGGGCGGGGTTCAAGGCCTGCTGTGGAGGTGGGGGAAGGGAACTTCTCACAGGGTGATGAAGCCACCAGACGGTTTGGGTTCAGAAGAGTAAGAGGAACCAGTGAGATTCCTCATGCAGGAGTTCAGGTTGACTGAAAAATACAGAAAAGGGGGACAACCAGTGTGGGGACAGAAATCAGGTTAAAAATCCAATAGCCATTAAAGATCAGTGTGGGCCATTGCATATTTTACCTTGGTGGCTATTTCACCTAAAAGCTTTGACATATTGTATGCAGGGACCCTAGTTCTCTGCGGCACATTGTCCTGATTTCTGCGCAGAGCTTCTAGGCTTCTGCAGCAGCATTTTCTGATTTCTGTGGCATGATGTATTCATTTCTGTGGCAGAATGCAGTCCTGCAACTGGCTAAAATATGATGTGATGTCATTGATGACATCACATACCAAGCACAGAGGAGGGGATTCAGGATAAACGAGATGGGGAAGGGTTCTAGGCACTTTGGAGAAATTGCACATTTGAATGAACATTCATCAAGAACAATAAATGTGTGCGTTTGTATATATTTATACCTTGGGGGTGAGAGCTTTCTCAGTAGGATATCCTGTGTTATTTCTACTGCAGTGAGAATAAATCCTGAAGATGACATTTATCCACACTCTGCTGATGTCAGCAGAGTGAGAATATCTGCACTGCAGCTTGCATTCTAAATGAAACTGCTTCAGAAAACAGTTTCTTTCTCACTGAAGCTGCAACTTACTCAATTAGCTTTGCAAAAGACTCACCTGTGTCCCATTGTTTGTAACATTCCTAGCCCATTACTGTGCTGATCTCAGCTTCAAAACAACCTGAATTCTAAATGAAGCTCTTTTACAAGCAGTTTCTGTTTCTCAGTGCTACCTGCAGCCGCTTTTTCTCACTGAGCCTCTGACTCACTCAGTTAGCTTTGCAAAACACATTGACCTGTGTTTCTGACTTCCAGTCCATTCAGAACACACACACAATGAGCAGGAAACACACAGAATCAGAAAAAATGTTCCTAAAACTCTCACCCCTGTGGTATAAATCGCACATGATGGGCAGATCGTGGGATATGGAAAATATTCTCAGTCCTGCAGAGTGAGTTATGCGTTCTCACCGTGCCTTCTCGGCACTCGTGAGAATACAGAGTTACTTGCAGGAGTGAGAATATTTTCCATATCCCACTCCTGCCCATCATGTATATATATATATATATATATATATATATATATATATATATATATATATACTGTGTGTGTGTATATATATATGTATATATATATATATATATATATGTGTGTGTGTGTACACACACACACACACATACAGTGTCTTTAAGCAATATACCATAGGAGGGTGTTAGGATATTTGATCCTGGTGTTGTTTGGCCACGAGGCGCAGCTAAGTACAAAACACCCCAGGGCATGGGTAAATCCTGGCATCACCAACATTCTTAGTGGCATATTGCAATTATACAATGGACATCTTATATTTTGTGTGTGAAAAATAAGAACAAACTAATTTGGTTTAGATGATTTATTAGTTTTATTAGATTTGTTGTTACACCTGGAAAAATAGTGCTTTGTTGGTAGGTATGCGCGTGTGCAGTGATGTCAGCAAGCGGGCGAGGAGATACCCTTAATGGTTACAGTTTGGGGAAAACAGAGGCTCGAGGAAATCGCGGGTCCGGAGTCCAGCAATGTAAGCTGTATTTGTGCATATTTAAACGGAGCAAAAACAAAGAGAGGTAATTTAGTTGTGGGATTTTTTTTTGCAGTGTCGCTGACAAACTGTAAGATCAGGGTTCTGAAAGTGAAATGGAAAGAGAGAACCCGGGGAAAGAGCAACAATTTTTTCCCCCGAAAACCAGAAAGAAAAAATTTCCTGTGATTAGAGTTTTTTTTTTTTTTTTTAATTTTAGCTGAATTACATTTTTGAAACTTATGGATTTTTCATATTGTTTACTCGGATGGCAACATTGTGGTTTTGTGGAGTTTTGCTGGTTTTGTGTTTGTGATGGTTGCATTGATTTCAGGGGCCCTTGATGTGGTTATTGGTGGCTGGCACCTCTTCCGTGGGTGATTGTGGCGCTTTACAATGGGAGAGGTGCTAGCAGCCAATGAGATTAGAGGATTTGTGCTTCATTTCTATGCCCATTGTATAATATTTATTTGAAAATTGGTTACTGGAATGGCACACTGAGCAAAGGCTCCTTTCCAGGTGCGACCTGGGGAAGGGAAGAACTGCAGCACAGTAGATAGCAAAACATTTGAACAAAATTTGGAAAAAAATTAATATGAAATTGGAATAAACACAAAAACAATTGTATGTGCAGAGAATAATGTGCATTATAGCTCAATAAAAACATCTGTCAAGTACATATTCAGAAGTGGTAGTGATACTCTGTGAACAAAAACAGTTATTGACAACAGGTGACTGACCTGAAGGGCGAGTTATTGCCTGACCTCGTAATGAAGGGAGAAACTGTAGTGGCGTAGCATACCATGGCAGGAGCAGGGACCTGGCCGGCTGCTTACAAGAATGGCTAAGGCTCGATTCTGCCAACATTCAACGATATGATGCAAATTCCGCACATACTGCCTCTTGATCTTATTGTTCCAGCTACTACAGGCAAGTAGGGGAAGATGTTTTTATCGCAGCAAGAGGTTGTTTTTTTTTTTGTTACATTTAAAGTCTTGTAAACATCTGATTTATCACAGTTCACACCCCTTGTGTGCACGGGAGCACGTCAGACTGAATACAGCTTTATCACTGCATCGCTTCAGACATTACAGTGTTTGCTTATCTCTTTTGTGCAGTACCTCCTTTCTTTGATTCCACTTCTCTTCTCCCCGCTCCGTACATACACACTGTAAAACAATGGTTCACAGCACAGGGAGCCCATAAATAGATAATTTACCAGCCGTGAACGACTGCAGTAAATAATGAGCAACCTGATCAGAGGACCGCAGTCACCATCCAAAAGGCAGATCCCGTGCCCTGTGCTTAATGAGCCAACCAGATTGGTAGCATCATCTTCTGCTCCATCCAGAGCACCCTGCAGCCAAGGGTACGTGACCTTAATTTAACAACAAAAAAAACATTGCTGAAAGCATTCATAGATGGGTTCCACAGCAGGTTCATGCATTCATGACAGCAGCCTAGTTTAATTTTTTGGGATGTCTCCACCCGTTTTTTTGCCCTTTTCCTTCTCTGTCTCCCACCTAAACAATCTTGGAGGGGCGTTACCACAGCTGCACTTATCTCTGGCATATAGGGCTGGGGAGTGGCTGGCTTCACAGCCAACACCAGTTTTGCTCCATTATCAACCAGCTGGGGTGTGGAGATAGTGGGTGACCTATGCCCACCCTCCCCAGGAGCAGAGTGCCATACCTTTGTAACAACCCGTTTCCCCAGGTGGTTTCAGCTTGGGAATCTGAAATTCTGCACTACCATGTCACTGGGCCATCCCAGAGTTTTGTATCATGACTGCAAGGCGTAAAGGTGCCCTCTCTCTAGTCCTTTCTTTTCTCTCTCTCTCTCACTACCCCCATCTCTCTCTTTACTTTCAGTCTTTTGCTATTTGGGTTGCTTGGATAACTGTTTTACGATTAGAATATATCGGATTTTCGATCCTAAAGTTAGGATTCAGGATTTTGGGATTTAGTTGCCAAAAATCGTAAAGCCTCATTATTAGGATTCTGACTGGATTTAGAGTTAGAAATGTGAGTCAAAAATCTGAAATTTAAATGCTTAAATACTTAATTAATTAGATTAGACTCTGATTTCGTATTAGGGTGCCCCTAAATCCAAAATTGGACTGACGGATATGATTTTGTGCTGTCCAATAACTAGTTACTGATATTTTGTTTTTAGCTCCTATTCCTCCCCCTTATCTCAGAACTCCTCTCCAATGCGTTGCACAATTTAGTACAATGAAGCCCCTGTTTTAAGAATAACATACATGCCTAGTAACAACGTTCTTTTAACATGGGTGTCCTTACAAGAGATTTTCATTGAAAACCATAAAACCAGCCCCAAACTAGTTAAACTTGGTAACCTCTTCGTAACAGGTTGGCTGACCTTCCGTGTCATTTGCAAGTGGATGCCCTTACCTAAGGTCTACCCCAAATCACCCTTTGACTGACCAACTGCTGCCTGCCGGTTCCCATGGCTACTGACCATATATTCGCTGCTACCCACGTGACAGGGACTGGATCAGACCAACAGCTAGGATAGGGGTGGCTGTGTGCCAGGTGTTATCTAAAGTAGACTTGCTTGCACCATATGACTGATAATCACCCTTCCACGCACACATCTGGACACCATCAGGGGCCCAGGATGGTTAGCGGCACATAAATTTTACCATGAATTCAGGGGATGGGGTGGCTATGTGCCAGGTATTTTTAAAGTAGACTCTTGCAATTTTTTTTGCAATTGTTTGACCAGGAGCAGCACACTAAGCTGAAAGCTTGTTTTACGGGTGTGACCTGGGAGACATGGTGCTAAGTGGTTGCCTAGGGTCACAAAGTATACAAGTTGGGGCTGTGGTATTCAAACCAGGACTCCAGATTTGCAGCTCACAGCCTTAAACCATGCACTATACTGCCTCCTTGCACCATAAGACTAATAATCACCCTCCACATACACATCTGGACATCACTGCGGGGCCCAGGATGGTTACCGGGCACATAACCTTTACCAGGAGTTCAGCAGGAGGCTTTAGAGAGAAGTGGTCAGATTAGGGACTACAGCTTTTTTCCAGGGACTCTGTGGAAAGGCAGCATAGGTAAGTGGAAGCATGTTTGGGGCGTTTATGTTTTAAAGGAGAACGGCACTAAGCCTGTCAGTTATATTTCCAGTAAAAGCTGTTTTTTAAAATGCCGGTTCCTACTCTGTTACTGTTTCATCTTTACTGGCCTTCTGGTAACTCCATGGGTGTTTCTGATTTCGACACTGGTGGAAAGGATTGTTTTAGAACTTGATGATGTCGGTTGTGTCCTTGCTCGACACGTCAGTCGTTGGCACAATACATCCGTGTTCTAATATAGAATGCTGTAACTGAGAGGGATATAAACTACATTATACAGTTCTAAAATGGCCTTACCACTAGTGCGAAAATCAGAAACACCTACTGTGTTTACAGAAAGGTGAAGACAGAACAATAACAGAGTTGGAATCAGTATTTAAATAAACATCAGTGACGGGGAATAAAATCCTGTTCAGCGCAGTTCTCCATTAAAGAGGACCTTTCATCGTACCTCTCAACCTTTCATCACCCAAATGTGTGACAAGATGTGTGACGACAGGACAAAGTGTGTGACGCATCATCAAGCAAGCTCAGAATACTGTGGAAATAAGTGCACTGATGTTTATAATGTTTACTGATAACCTAGCATCTTATATTATTATATATTTCTGCTTAAAAGTCTCAGTGGTCAGTGTGGTATGTCACCTTCTCAGTGTGGGACAGAGGGTTTCTGAGGGATAAAATGAGTGACGTACCTCGTAATGTGTGACAGTTGAGAGGTATGCCTTTCATGATGGTCCAAAAAGTTACAGCTTGTAGTCTTTATATGCAGTACTAGACCTGAAAAGGTGTGGCATTTCTTATTTTTGGCCAAGGTTTACTCTGCCTTCCATAATTTGGATTTGTTTTTGAGCCCTGCTGCAGCTGCCTTTGCTGTTCAGCTGCTGAGCCACTAGCTCCTGATGACATCACTGTAGGGTAGAGGAGTGACTCGTACTGTGCAGTACCATGCAGTTACAACAATGTTGCAAGGGAAACCTACCAGTAGTCAGTGTACATACTGTGTTCCCCTTTCCCCAAGACACCCTGCTAGCAATGCATCATGCCAAAATCCAAATGCCTTGTCAGTATGTTTTTTTTTTGTGTGAAACTGACTCTGCCACATAGTGATGTCAGCAGTACAGCACTGGGCCCACAGCAACACCAGGCTTGCTATAGAAGCTGTGATACATCCTGCAGTTTTTAGTAGCTTAGAATGTAAAAACTAACTGCAGCAGACAATAATGAAATACAGTTCCAGAATCAATGCAAGAAGGGGTAATTAATGCATGAAAGTCAAAAGGATGGGGGAGCGTCCTCTTTAATGTGTGGGTGTGTGTGTTTGTGTTAGAAGATACGTAGAGTTGGCAAACTTCACTTCACAAAACAATTTGTGAAGCTGCCAAATTCACGAAGTGCGAAGCGCCGAGACTGCAAAGTTTTTGGCAGGCGAAGTAGCACTTTTTCAGGTGATGTTATGCAGATAAGCTGGTGAAGTTGCAGCTTCTCTGTAACTTGCCCTGCCTTCACCTGAACAGGTGTCATTTATTCAGGTAAACTCAATGCAGAGTGGCAAAGCGGGCAGTTCATTAAGTTACTTGCAAGGTGATTTGCCACTTGCCGATGCAAAGTTTTACCGATGCAGGACTTAAGGAAAAAATCCTCCACTTGTATCGTGCATGCATATGCACCTAATTTTATTCCAGAAAGTGTTTAATTTATTCCTGACTTTGTCATTTGTGAAGCTTTTGTACCAAATCTGTGTGGTGTCATACACCCTCCCCCCCGACCACATTAGTGGTGACGAGTAACTGCCACCCAAAATGGGTGTTTGGCATTTGCCCACCTGGTACAGATTAAAGCTGTGCTAAGTGGCTGCTCTTTCAATATAGCGGCAGCTGTGCTAATCCTATTCGTATGAGACTAACTATTTGAATAATTGCACCATTGTATGCTAAAGGTGCATTTTATTACAGCAGTCAAAAGTCACCCTGCTGCTATCCCTTCCAACTGAAGTGCTAATTAAGTAACAACAAAAAAAGAAATACACACAGGATTGAACACAGTACAACAGATAACAACACAGGGCAACCAAGAGCATCAGAGATCATTTTTCCACTGTCTCCTTTTTGGCCATAAAAATGACTATGCACCCTTCCTCCATCCCGACGATTGATATCACACAGGCAGTGACTTGCCTGCTATGAACTAATGGTAGTGGCCGTGGCCTCTGACCGAATTGAAAAGGTTACATTTTACCTCAGCTTGAACTGCTGCTTGCTTGCAGAGTGAAGAATTTCACCTGCAGCCATGAAACTGGTAGTACTAGACTGGTTCATATGAAATAAAAAGAGAAAGTGAGCGACCCCACCCCCCCGACTGACAGCGTGTGAGCATATTGTAGTATAAGGTTACCCCTTGAGATGCATGGATTTCCATCATAACCAAAGAACTGTTGTACCACAATTCAAAGGTTATGGGGTCATGGAATGCTATTGTACCCTGCTGTGGTGCAACAGCTTTTTTTAATCAGAATAAAAACTCATGCCACCTGCATTTTGCTTTCATTTCACACACACACACACACACACACACTCTCTCTCTCACCAGATGCTCCTCAAACACAAAATCTTCTGTTTTATCATTTAAAAAATAAAACAGAAACCCATCCCTCACTCAGGTGGGTTTTCAGCTGCTGTGTGAGGGTAAGTTTCTGTATTTTTTTTTGTTAATGACAAATTAAACCAAAGATTTCTTGGGGAAAATAACCCGTTTTTTTTTTTTAACACATGGCACAATGCATAATTTCTTTGAGATATGGAACCCTTTCCTTATTTCATCTCTGTGTAAGATTCCTGATTGAAACATTTTATTTATAGGATTAATTCAGACCAGCCATATTGAGTCCCTTGGTAATAGTGTAGCTTTAGATTAACACCGACCTCTCCTGCAGCTTGTTCTTGTGTTTATATGTTAAGTCATAGAGTCTTGATCTTGTCGTATACAGTTTTTCTTGAAATGTATATAGTTTTCATGTATGAAATGTTTTGGTTTTACTTTTGACCTCATTGTTTGGATTTATGAATTATTTGTGGATCTGTAAAAATCAATAAAATTTGAATTACAAAAAAATACACTTTTTTATGTTTTACACTATACAAAAAAAAGCACATGGGAAACCATACACAACTTAACTGTGATTAAATCTTGGGACTCTGATGATGTCATCAGAACCCTGAGATGGAACAACAGCCTTGTTGTGCAAGGTTGCCCATGCATTATTCTCTGTGTAGTATGTGGCTACCCCCTGTTGTGCGGGGATTTCCTTCCTAACTAAAAAGTTGTCCTACCACAGTTCAAAGGTCATGGAATGCTGTTGTACTCTTCTGTGGTACACAGTATCTTCTTCGAGAACATCTCTTGCAGTAGGTCACACAGGTAGGAACATCCCGCTGTAGGTGCCAGATCCATCTGGAGGATTTTTACCAGCGTTTCACCTGGGGACCAACCACACTTAATATCACGTAATGGTGTACCCTATATAAGTGTGGATGGTCCACTCCTCCTCAGTTCTTTTCCCGCCACCAACTTGTATGCTTTGCCTCTGAGGAGTTTCACCACAGTTGACCTAAAACAAATCGTTGTCGACAACGCATCACAGTGAAGTGCCATGTCGCTTCATGCTTCGGCTGTCTCTTCAGATTCCCTTCCGCCAGTGTGCCTGCAGACAGAAACTCACCATCGAAGCCCTGCATGAAGTCTGTGTGCATTACCTGGGGAGCCCACTCATGACCTTGCCAGTCGCGCCTTTGCAGGAGATTTAACAAGGCCACTCAAGAACTGCAGCCTCTATGGGCACTTAATGGAGCAGAAGATTGCCCTGTTAGGAGGAGAGCACGCCAAAGCTTCCCACATGTCATTGACCCCATTCTAGATCCCACCACTCTAAATCCCAGGACAAATCATCGCTGACAGAGAAAATTACCACTGGGAGAAACACAAGTCCTCCCATGAGCTGAGAAGAGCTCTCATACTCTTATCGACACCAGCCTCATCATCGCCGACAACTTTAGTCCCACAGGCAGTTTTAAATACGTGGGCTGGCCTTTCCACTTTATTGACAGGCCTTGCCCAGTACTCCAGGCCTTCATCGCTGATGGTTACAGCTCCTCTAGATTCTCTGACAACCTTGGCCACTGTGCCAGTATTGAAGTTGCCACCACTGCCTCCGCCAATGCGCATGTCCATTATAATGCTCTGGTATTTACAGCTGCAATGGACCAAACCTGGTCGTTGACCACCCTCATTCCTGGGGATGGGCATTTACAGCAGGGACCAGGCCTGTTCTGCTTGTCGACATCATCACTGTCATTGACGGCACCTTTCCCAAGCATTTTTATGGAGCCTGCTTCCTCGTCGATGAGGGCTCGTCCCTCACACCTGGTACCACAACCAATGCCAATACCATCCGTATTGCCTATTGGGCAATTGGCAACTCACTCTACCACTACCCAGCAACCTCAGATGGCTTACCACATACTGTTTTACTTTTATTTTCCCCTACATACAGAACCTAGACCCTGCCCTAATAAAAAAACATAAATCTTCTATTCTTTCAGCATTTTGAAAAACAGAAACCCACCCCTCAACCCATGTGGGTTTTCAGCGGCTGGGTGAGGGTGAGTTTCTGTTTTGTTAAAAATAATACAAAATTAAACCAAAGATTTTTGGGGAAGAAAAAAAATTTACATTTTGTGTTTTAAACCATATATCATACAAAAGAAAACATGGCCAGCAATTCAGAACTCAGCTGTGTTTTCATCCAGGGGTTCTGATGACATCAGGAACCTCTCGAGCTTCGCACTCGAGGTCCCTACAAGGTCATCAGACCTCCTCGATGGAAACACAGCCTCATTGTGCATGGTTGCCCATGCGTCATTCTGTATGTGTTAAACGTGTCAGTATAGCAATGGGAGATAAAATAATGCATGGGAAAACAAAGGGGTTTGAGAATAAGGCAAGAAGCAAGAGACTGATTCCCTTTGTTGCTCCCCATAAGTCGGATCCTGTGCCTGCTCTAGCTTTTATTTATTTTTTTTTACTCTTTCTTAAGCACATTCTTTTTTTTCTTCTATGTTTTATGCCCACTGCCATCCAGGGATACACTCTTGGTTGTCCAGGATATATCCTGTTTAGGCCATAGCTGTCAAGCAGATGGCAGAGCAGTATTTTCCTGTCCCCCCCCCCGTGTTCCTCCCTCCTTCCCCTTGTGTGGACAGTGCCTAGCTCAGCCATGTGCACACACAGCATGCCTTTGCAGAAGGAGCAAGCTCCCTGGCTTGCCCACTGGAGTCACTGTGGTGCCAGAACCTGCCACGATCCTTCCTGGCCAAGGCGCACTGTCTCTTGGCAGCTGCCTGCAGCCTGGTCTGTCCCCCTCCCCCCACGACATGACAACCTGAGTCCACTCCCGAACCTGGGTTGCTTGAATGGCATTAGGACGTACCACCCCTGGGTCAGCAGGGTGGCCTGTCTCCTGTTTTTGCACTCTTTGCTTATCCACTGGAACACCTGGGCGTCCCTCTTCCAGTGTCTTGTCCTCAGCCCTGTCACCCACCCACCCCAGGACTTTTCCTCCCCTTCTTGTACCTCCATGGGTGGGTGGGTGCCTAGGTGGGTGGTGTGGAGTCTGTGGAGCATAAGCTGTCATCCTGCCTGTTTCAAGGTTGATTCCCCCAAGAGTGGTCCTCTCCCTGGGCTGGCACGTATGCCATGGCACGCACGTACTACGTGAAGATGCAGTACGCCTCTATGACCAGCACCCAGCCATCCAGGAAGGAATCGGCTGTGACACCGCCCAGCTTCCACTAGGTGGTGATCATGCAGTGGTTCTCGCTGCCCCTTCCCTGAAAGAGGAGAGCTGTCATGGGATGTTTGACCCTTTTTCCTCGACTGGCCTCTGGGGACCCCAGTTTGTTCCCAAACCCGGATCGCTGGCATAGCTAGTGGCAAGGCCCCTGCCTCAGCTTGCCATGCCACTCAGAAGGTTCTCAAGGACATTCATAAAGGACATTCTCCCCCCCCTTCACACAACCACACACCCAGGACCCCAGTTGCTGTCACTGTGAAAAATCCAAGTTTTGAATGCTCACCTTTAGAATTTGCTGATGTAGCTGTTTGTTTGAGGCCTGCCTCCTTTCTTTAGTAAAAGCCATGAAGTGGCTGCCCACCATAGTAGTACAACCACACAAAAATGAGTTTGTGTACACCGTTTGCCCTACATTGCATTCTTCCTGAAACTTGGGAACACCCGCATTATAGGCTAGCCACCTGCGTTGCAGTGATAGGAACCTAAAGAGTTGCTGGACTGTTTGGTGGGGGACCTAAAGTTCAGATAATAATGCAGAATGAGGAGGACACGACCTATACACAAACCAAGTTTGGATATAGTCGTATCAAAAAATTCTACAGAAGGGGAGCAATCATCAAATGTGTTTTCACAAAGCAATAATGAGGCCAAAATTGTTGGCAGTACCCTGTTTAGGAACAGAGACTGTGCTTTTGTGTTTTTTTTTGCAATTGTTTAACCAGGAGTGGCACACTAAGCTGAAAGCTTATTTACAGGTGTGACCTGAAAGCACAGGGAAGTTAAGTGACTTACTCAGAGTCACACAGTGTGCAAGTGGGGGCTGTGGGATTCAAACCCAGATCTCCAGAGTTGCAGCTCAGAGCCTTAAACCACTGCGCTAGAAGAGCAATCATCAAATGTGTTTTCACAAAGCAATAATGAGGCCAAAATTGTTGGCAGTACCCTGTTTAGGAACAGAGACTGTGCTTTTGTTGTACTCTGTTGTGATGCTTGAAGATTGCAGTCATGGATCACTCCTCACAGATGACTCCAGGACCTGTATCTGTGTGGTGTGTCTGGATAAAGATAATTTGACCAGATACTCCTGGAAAAGTGGGCATTTGACCAGATATTGAGCTGGATTCTTGACTGTAGGATACTGATGGACAATCTAATTTGGGAAGAATAGGCCATTAGTAGAGCACATTCAAGCTTGTGGCACTAATTGTTTAAATAAAAAAGTGACAGTAACTGGGTGAATTTAAGTTCGTATTACTTTTGGCATGGCATGTCATCAGAGAAGTGGAGCTAACCACTCTGCCTTTGTTTCATGACGTTCAGTGCCAGGGGACATTTTGGATCTAACAAAACGATGTGGCAATTTGTTATTTTAAAGGGGGATTCTCGAAAGCCCCAGAGTATTTGGACAAGACCAGGAGGACCTTATTTACAAAATCGCAAAAAAACAAACAAAAAAAAACACACACCACTGTTTTTACCCCAGCCACCCCTGGTTGATTGTGCCATGCCGGTATATACATATCCCACACTGCCCATGGCAGAGCTTGTGGTGATGTTGCTGAGAGACTCTGTCATGGAGGTCCTGTAAGGGCTGCATTTAATAGATACAGCATTGTGTATATTGCAGCATTCAACGCTGCTGGCATTTCCTTTACCAATCACTTCCTCTCAGGGGCATTGGGAGGGAGATCAGTACAAGCGGTTTGTGTGTGGCGCAGTGTTATATCTAGTAATTGTAGCTGTTATATGACCCTCCCCCCCACAGCTGAGTCCCTCAGCAACATCATCAGAATGGCACTCATGTTTCAATATGGCATAGGTATTCTAGTCGCATGACACACAGAGGATTGCAAGATCAACCAGATAGTAAGTGGACAAAAGTTGTTTTGTCTTGCAGTTTTGTAAATCGGAAACTCCTGGTCCCATCTCAATACTTTCAGGCATGTGAGCCTTCCCTATAAAATAGAAATACATATAATAGCAACCATCGGTCTAAGCAGTAGAGCCCGAGGACACTAGCTTTTGAAACTTCAGAGGGAGCAGAGATTTGTAAGAAATTCCACTGTAGACCTGTCTTCATTAGATAGAACACTCAGACAGGCACCACCCACTGCTTTGTTTAGGTATATGGTCTCTAATTTGTCTGGTTCTAGAGTGTAATTAATTTTCTTAGACTCCTTGATGGGAGTACAATATTGCAGCTGTCAAAACTGGGACCGCCCACTAACCAAATGCTAGTAGAACAGAAGTTGTATCGGACTAGTAAAACTTTCCTTTACTAGCCCTTCTGGCTTAACCATTAGTAATCAAACAGAATCCAGTGCACTCTCCCTGTCCCCAAATATCTTGGTCATTAGCCCTGCTGGCTAAGGGTGTTATGCCATCCCATTGATGCAGCAGCAAGACTGATGCTCCTGATGTCCGTGAACTGGGTTCAAAAACTAGACTAGGTCTTCAGAGACCGGCCTGAGGGAGGAGGACTGAGTGCCCCAGAGGATGCTGGGGGGGTGGGGATATGCAAAAATTGGTGCAATACTACCACTGGGCCACCAGGGCCCTTGTTAGTTGAGCTGTGGCTTTGACTTGACCCATTTGGACCTAATCCGAGCTTTAGAAGGTGAAGAGCAAGGACTCCACACATTTGAGGATGTGATGGAACAGGGGCAGGTGTCTTCATCTGAGAGTCTTCAGAGGAAGCATCACTTGGGCAGGGCAGATTTCTGTCAATTCCTACAGCTGAGGGACTGTATTCCCACTCCAGAGATACTGGTAGACTGCCAGAGAAACCCAACCCATCTGGAGGTGTACCCGAAGGTGGAGAGAACCTGGGGGTCAAATTTTCCCACCCAGTTTCTAGATTACACATTCTCTTGCAGGCTGGTAAACCCAGAGAAATGACACACATATGGGCAGGATGGCAGGCAGAAACAGGCACCCATGTCAATGAACAAAACCAACAGATAATTTGGAGAATGTTTCACAAAACAATACATCCACCCCACCCTGTGCAGGGACTAAAGATAGAAGACCATCACTAGATTCTTTAAGGTACCCACTGTAACAAAACTTCACATCCCAGGCGGAACAGAGGGATGCTGGAGAAATTGTGCACTCATACTGTAGGTACCCACTACTCTGCATTCTGGACTTGTCCCATAATCTAGCCTTTCTGGTCGGAAGTTGTCCAAGCCTCTTTGACCATTCTGGAAAGCCAAATCTCAGCCTTCCTAAAACATGTCATCCTAGGCATCCTGCCTCAGGGAACTAGATCATCACAAATATTTTTTTTCACATTCTGACAGTAGATGAACTAAAATAATTATGAGACCTGGCTCTCTCTGGTGATCCCCTATTCAGAGAGTGTATTACATTAGTTAATGGAAATCAGAATAATGGAAGAAATGTGTCATAGAATAAATTTTAATTAAGATGGGGAGAATTTAAAGGCCTTCATCAGGCGGATAACATGGGATGTTTATCTTAACCAGACTCCCTAAATAAATAGTATTTAATATGTAGTCCTGTGTTTGTAACAGTGACATTTAATCCCTATGTTTTATCTTACTGTTTTAGAATCCAGTTGTGTAATTTTTTTTTCCTGCTTAAATATCAAATGTAGATAGAGATATAAATATGTTGAACTGTTGACTTTTATGTGGATGATGGTTATGTTACCTGTCTCCTGGCTCTGTGTTTTATGTGGACGATGGTTATGTTACCTGTCTCCTGGCTCTGTGTTTTATGTGGACGATGGTTATGTTACCTGTCTCCTGGCTGTGTGTTTTATGTGGATGATGGTTATGTTACTTGTCTCCTGGCTCTGTGTTTTATGTGGGTGATGGTTATGTTACTGTCTCCTGGCTATATGTTTTATGTGGATGATGGTTATGTTACCTGTCTCCTGGTTGTGTGTTTTTTGACTGTAACAGCATTTTATCCTACTTTTCTGAAAACCAATAAAATATGAGTTTAAAAACAAAATGTTAGGAAAAAAAATAGCTTGCATTAACACCTATGGAGCTCACCCTCAGGCTCTCCAAACTAAGACGTCTAAGATGTCACAGAACAAGAGTGTGGGGGTAGCATGAAGCTAGAGCTGTGACATGCTAGGAACCAGGAAGAGATCTGACAGCCTGCTCATCAAATCAAGAACTATGAGCCCTTCCCAGCCAAAACAGAGGAATGAGAAAATTCTGCTAACAGGACTGCTGAAGTCCTTCAGAGGTAGGCTACCTGTAGGGGCTTTGGGGGCTTCTCTAAAAGTGAGCATGATTGGTGCACTTGAAAGAGCACCTGTTTTGCCTTATTTAAAATAAGGAACAGGTAGCCAACCATACAGTACCTGCATGTCATAGAAACATAGAAGTTGACAGCAGATAAGGTCCGCAAGGCCCATCCAGTCTGCCCATTTTTTTCTACTTTATGAATGTGCCATTGGCCTTTGCTTTGTCAATGGACTATCTATTCATACTCATCTGTATTGCTCCCTTATGCCTATCCCCTGCCTGTTTGAAGCCCTGCACTGTATTCATATCCACCACTTCCTGAGGTAGGCCATTGTCAGCCAGCCTGTGTAAAAAGGAGAATTTTTCATTTCAGCAAATTTCAAAGGAAAAGAATCATAAATTTGGCTTGCAGACCCTGTAGCCAAAGCACTTCCACTTCCTTACTGTGACACCCCTCCTCTGTATGTTGACATTCTGTGATGTACCAGATTGAACAGCACTTCAGCCCTTTTCATTGAAGAGAATGGAGCCAGTTTTATGCTTGCCGACAGGCAAAGCATTTTGCTATAGTAGAGGACTTTGAAAGGTGTGTCGCAGTGATCCAGTGCAAGAGAGTTTACAAGGGGCTTGACCAATAATCTGCAAGCCAGACAGTGACACTGTTCAGGCATGAAGTGTGTGGACTTCAAAACATTGTGCCAACAGACAAATTCATAAATCAGCTCTTTCAGTAAGCACAGCTGGTCTTATCGTTCTCTGTGTTAGAGCAGGAAAGGTTAATGTCTGTGTCATACAATGGCTTATCTTTTACCATGCACATTCTTTTCATTACGCTCCAGCCTCTTCCAGCTAGACTGCTTCTGTCCCGAATTCAAGCACTGCAGGCTTTTTAGAATCAGGATTTTAAACATATAAAGTACCCTCTGCACTTTATATCAACAGTTAGCAAACTTGCTGGGTACTTTATGATTGCTGAAGCACTATAAGCACTTTCTTAACCCGTTTTTCTTATTCATATGCATATCAAGCATTTTATTCAGCACAGCAGGCACTTTGACACCACATATGGATAGAAAAGAAAAAAAAAATTAAGAGAAAGACTAGTGAGAGGGGACATTACTTAGGTAAGTGCCAATCTACCGAGGCATAAAATGGGAAATAAATAGAATAGGAAAATGGCACTGTTGCAGCAGACTACCAAGACAGAAAAGGGAGGGTTAAGAAAATATGTCCTGGGAGCTCCAGTTAGTCCTAACGTGGAGCACAGCTCTGCCACAGCCTGCAGTTCAGTTTTGTGATGTTCTCACACCAGACTGGTGGGAATAGAAGCCACATTCCTTTCTGGAGTCACCCAAGTACACCAGACTACACCAGCACTGCTGCAAAGGAACCCCTACACTGACAGCCCAGCCCCCACTCCAAGCAGAGAATGGTGAAAACAGTATATTTTATTCTTTAAATTCCTTCAGTTCGTCAGTTGTTGCCCCACCATAACTGTCAGCTGCCCTGCCCCCGGGTCCAACCCTTACTCTTCCGGCATAGCACAGGATCTGCATCTTGACCCGGTACAACAATAATACCAGCAGCAAGCATCCGGCATTGACAAATGCTTGTTAAATATACATTTTTAGACCTAACAGTGCCATAAGCCCTCCTGCTCTTCTAACAGGGCATTTGTTTTGCTGTGGCTGTGATTTAAAACAAATGACTTTCTATTTTTCTTCCATGTTTATTCTCCTGATGAGGCTGGGGATGTACCCGATTTTGGCCTGCTGACCCCTTTCAGGTTTGCCTCTGGGCACATGCCGGCTCTGGAGACCTACCAGGAAAATCTAGTAGACAGTGGCTTGCCTCCCCATGCTGGGGTTGTTCCCATTCACATCTGTGTGTTCTGCAGGCTACAATCATGAAATGTCCATGCATGGGGGGCGATGCTTCTCAGGTAGTGGAAGGATCAGGCTGCATGCGCGAGCAAAATTAGGATTCCTTTTCAAATTTTCTGAAAGATAACTTCTACTTTTTACCCATGCTGGCTCACATACAGATGAGGCTACCTGTGATTATATTACAGTTGAGTACAATGGCTATGTTGCTGTATGATCTCTGGCCCATAGTTTAGTGCTGTAGGTATGGTAATGAAAATTTAAGCAGTTAATCCCTCCCAGCCCCACCCCTGTGCCATCTATGCATGTCATATATTTTTAGCATCTGTGTAAAAATAGGATTATTGATCTTTATAGGTGGAGCTGGGCCTGAGAGACCCAGGCCCAGGCTGTGCTCGATCAGTTTACATGCTGGACTCTGGTTCTGCATTTGCTAATACTATCACCTTGGTTCTCGTAATTCAAATGATTCCATGTACCTGTCCTTTATTGTTATGTATGTGGTGACTTAGGTGGTCTTGATGATTGTCTTCGTTATAAGCTGCACAGTTTGGGGTACTGTTCCCTGTTGTAGCCCTGGCGCCGTGTCATTTTGCTGTTAAGAGGGTTCTTTCCAAAGATAGAACAATCATAAAGTGCGGAGCCTCCACCCAGAGTACATTTCAAGTGGGTACAACCCAGTGGGATGCTGCACCAACCCACCTCCCCACACAGTCACCCCAGCACATGGAATTACCATAAACCAAAACCCTCAAGTTTTTAATCCTTTGCAGTAATGGCTTAAGGTAATAATATAAAATCACACATGCCTCCACAATGCAAAGCATCATGGGCTGCATATGCAAATCACCACAGAATATTATGCTAGTTCAACTTTAAGCAAAGATGCATGGTACCAAAAGGCCTCTCACACAGTTTGCAAAGGGTGCCAACAGAAGACAGTAAGGTAATAATATGCTCTCGAGTCAGGATTCTCCAGAAACAATAAACCATCATTTATTTACGGGGGGAGGGTTAGGAGTAGGTAAATGGAATAGAGGTCAAGTAATGTTTTTCATCTGACAATGAGATTAACTTTTTCAGAACCATCATTTCCCCTTTAAATACCCAAAACACGTTTCAGTGCTTACAGCCACCAGCCCTCTGACTAACTGCTGCAGATCTTTATCATTAAACAAACCCCAACTGGTACCAGTTCCCCGGTTCAGATGACACCCCAGAATCTGTCCCTGGGTACCTAGTACTATTTTGTTGCAGGTCTGTGATGCAGCTGGTTGGCTGGCGTTGGCGAGCTTACTTGAATCAAAATTACCTTTTCCCTCCCTCTTGATTACTTTAACTTTAATAATGCCACTGGGTACAAACTCAAACAATTATTTACATCCCCAGGTGCAGGACAATCCTGTCTTACCCACGGTTCTGCTGACAGTCTCGGTGGCACTGGGACAGTAAACCTGGGAGAGAGATGGAACAGCAGAACTCAGTCAGGATCTTTGAGCAAATTGAGATGTGGAGCAGGCACTCTGCAGCTTGAACCTTGTGCTTGCTTGAAGGTCTAGCAGCTTGTCACCTCCGCCTATTTGAAGGTCTAAGCTTTTGTTGCCTTCAGTCTGTTTCAGGCTGGTTGCAGAGCACAAATGCAAGGCTTTCCAGGCCACAAAGGAACCCAGACCCAGGAGTGACCCTGCAGTCCGGCTCCCCACTGGATCCAGAGTGCCCTAGCACTTAGGCACATGCCTGTTGCTCCCTGTGGCCCAGTTGGCCCCACTCGATAGGGGTTGGCTGTTTTCCTACCTGGCTCTGAGTTGTAAATGGTCAGATTTTAGTCTCTTTTAGCTTCATATTAAGTTGCAAACTTTTACTCTTAAAGTTTTGTCTCATCCGGCTACTAAAGACATTCTTTCAGCCGCACTGCCAGCTGGCCACCGTGGCCCTTTCGAACCATATTGCAGTCTATGAATTCTCACTGAACACACACATGGGTCCCTCTGAGGACCCTGACCTTGGCACTGACTGAACCTACTTTCCACTTGACTAGTCCCTTGATGCAGACAATTGCTTTCCTCACCATGCAGCTGCTTGTGAACTAGAAGCGGCTCCCTCTCTTCTCCTTTTGCAGATCAACCTGGACAATAATGGCAAGCTCCCATGTGTCATGGAGACTTCCATGCGATTTTCCCACAAAGCAAACTTGTTTTTCATAATTCCATTTTCCAAAAAAACAGAACTATTCATGACCATTTCCTTGAACCAGTGTCAATCCCTTTACTTGTGCCATTAAGTCCAACCAGGGTACAGACAGAACCTTTTTCCTTCCTTCAACCTTTTATGTGTACTTCAGCATTCAGGTATAGATTCTCACTGTCCCCTCAAACCTGCAGCTTTCTCTCCCTGGGTATTGCTGCTGGGCTCTGCAGCCTCTTTCAGCTGAAGCTGCAAAACCATATTTCTCGAACCAAAATTCCTCCAACATGGGAAAGGCATAACACAAGCCCTGGGGACAGGTAGCTGGCAACCCCAACCAGGCCTTTCCCCCAGCATTGCAGCCCCATCTTTCTGCATAGGGGCTGGAGCCCACCTCCCTCTGGAATGGCTCCCACCGAACTGAACTCAGTACTAAAGTCTCCTGAGTTTTTGGAGCTCTCTGCGCTCCTGATTGGTTGAAACACTTGTCCTTCAGAAAAATCAATATTCATCACTCTCCCTCGACACCTGATTGGTCCAGAAAAAGGCACCAAGAATTTCCCTAGCTTTTTCCCACTTAAGTCCAGCATACAGTCCAATAAATCTTTTGCAGTAATCCTGGCCCTCCAGTTGGCTGTGCTGGGGTCAAAGGCTGTAATCTGGGCTATCAACAAAACAGTGAAACTACAGTCCATACAGTGGCCCAAAACATTATTCTGGTGCATCCAGAATATACATCTTTATTTATTAAATCCCCACAGTTTAGTAGCAGCCCCTTTGCCCTGTAAACCAAGTGCTGCACTTAACATTTCTATTAATCCCCATGCCTGGAAAATTGACAGTAGATGTGCATGTAAACAGACGCAAAACAAAATGTCCCAGTATAACCCCACCCCCAAAAAAAAAAAACCTGGGAAGGGACACTGCACCACTGATTTTATTACTGCTGTTCCGATTCAGTTTTGCATGTTTCTGTTGTTCAGTAGTGCTGTTGAGACATGGTATCCAAGGTAATTGAACTTTCTCTGTAGGTACGATTTTGTGAGGTAGTACTGCCTGCTATGACAAAAAGCTCTAACAGGAGAGCAAGTGAAGAGCACAAAACTGGCCGTCTTTGTGTGTGTGTGGGGGCGCTAACAAAATCAAAAATAAGCCCTTGCCATGGCTTACATTTTGTGAACTGGATCAAATCTGCAACAACCCTATTCTGGGTCAATTTTGGGAGAATACCTGCTGCAGTGATATAGCTGACTGTACTCAAGAGAAGTGGTATATAGTCGGGTGTTTGAAGGGTGGCTGGAGTGGGAATTTTTGCAGTTGGACAAAAAAAAAAATTAAAAAATAAAAGTTCTTCTGATCGTGATATTTAGGTTGTTTGTAACAAGTCAAAGAAGGCTTTAAAAGCAGCCAAATAGTGTCAAAATAACCCTCAAAATGCACCAGAATGCATCTAAAACCTGATAGCTTCTGGGAGCCAAGGCAGCTCCCAGACCCCCAACCTGAGGGGGTTGGGGGGGGGGATTGTGATTCGTGGAGACCCTACACTTCTTGAGTTTAGCACTGCACCACTGAGTAAGAGTGATCTGACTTACATGCATAGGGTATACAAAACACTCATCTTGGGTTTGTGATTCTCGTACCTTAGGAATGCAGGTGAGACCATGCTTACAATTGTAAGAATATCCTGAGCAGCCATATTAAACTAAGACTGCCGTCTTGAGTTATTTAGGTGACAGAACCGTGAAGAGAAGCTGAGCACTGCTGGCACACAAATGACTTGAGAAGAAACTCTTAAAAGCATAAGAGAAGCCGGAACTGCACACTTAAATGTATTATAAATCATGTTAAGTACCGAATTTGTTTAAAACACTGCATTCAAATTTAGAATCAGACCGTTTTACTTTTCAGGTTATTAGGAATCCCCATGTAGGAAATGGGCTGTGCCGACTAAATTTTGAACCTCTGAATTTTAGAACAGTTTGCATTAGACACCCTCTTATGTTTATGTGTGCCTGGAATGTTTAGAAATAAGCAATCTTCATTGGCTAAGAAGGAGGTCATGATTTATAAAACTGTATACAAGCATTTTTAATACTGTACATTTTGTATAATTGTTTAGCTTTTAAATTGTGTCTGTTTATATTTGCACTGTACCTTCCCCTCTTTATAATGTCCCCCATCCCACCCCATGCCCAGTCACTCCTGGAAATGAGCTTGTCTCGTGTGCCTTTTCTGGTCACAAAATTACAAATGAATAAAAAGTGTCTAGATCAGCAGTCTGTCATCCAGGCCCTTGATAATGCACAGCAGTCACTTGATGTGGCACCAAAGAAAGTTCATTTCTGGCAGGCTCCCCCGGTCAGTGAATACTAGCCCGACTAAGACTGAGATGTTCTGTCTGCACACATGATTCTCCCACCCCCATCCCCAGTAACATGCAGGGTAAGCAGTCTTCCTGCACTGGAGAAAATACAGCTTATGAAAATGAAATCCCTGGTGGCAGTCCTCTCTGGCCAACTGTGCCTGAGTGCTGACAGGGCCAGCAGCTGCTGAGCTAACAATTTTTGTGTCCATTTGGGCTCCGTGGACATCCTAGCATTCTGTGAGTGGCACGTTAAAGGGGATGAGAGGCAGCACAGCGTTCATGATTCATACTTGCTTATTCTCCCCCCCTCCCCCACACACACACATTTTCAAAAGAAGAGATCTTGCATAAACAGAAAATGAACATGGAGTAAACTAATATGAGTTGGACATACTGCAGTGCTTCCGTGCCCCTTTAAGTATCTAGCTGCAGCTGCTAGCAACATTTCCATTATTTATTATTTAAGGATCATAGGAGACCTTTTCAATATGCGCATCTTTAAAGTAGCCTTATTTTTACTTGGCTTCAGTTGTATTGATTCTTCTAATCCACCCCCACCAATATTGATTTTAAATCCCCATCCAGCCTCTGCCAGACAGGGATATACCCCAGATCAGGGATATACCATGTTATACATATCAGATAAGGTCGTCACTGAGATGGTAACTAGGTATTTTCTCCCACACTCTTACCCTCCTTCCAACCCATGGCATGGGCAGTAGCCACGTCAGCACTGCTCGACCACAGTGCACTGCGTGGGGAGGCTCTTTGGCCTTCCCGCTGGTGTTGCTGTGGTGCCTGAAACTCCGCCCGCCCTCCTTGGGTGCTGTGTACTGCTGCACATCAGCTGCTCCAGCCTGTGGGCGCCCCTCAGACCCACTCCCAAACCCAGGTCAGTTGTTCAGTGGCGCGACACCCTGCCGCTGGGCCATCAGTGGACCCTATCTTCTTACCTTCTTTGAGCATTCTTTTTTTGGGGTTTATGAAGTTATTTTTATTAGGCCTGAAAAAAATAAATTTGTAGATCCTGAGATCTTTCTGAGCATTTTCCTGGAGCGGCAAGCAAATAAAAAAAAATATTTTTACAGGCTCATATATGCTAGTTATAATGACAAAAAACAAAACTGCTTTCACTCAGGTGAATATCCTGATTTAACACTACCTTCCTGTAGGATGCTGTATAGCCAACAGGTTAGAGTACCAAGCTGTAAATGTGGAGACCTACTAGACCTGGGTTTAACTGCCACTTGCATACTTTGAGACCCTGAGCAAGTAACTCAGCCTCCCTGTGCTCCCCGGATGCACCTGGCAACCAGCTTTGGTTCAGTGTGCCTTTCCTCACCAGAAATACAAAAATAAATAAAACAGGACATGATAATCCAGTACATATTCGCACAAAACATAAAGTTTAAAAAACAAATTTTTTTTTGGCTTGAAAATTAGTAGAGGATCAACATACTTTTCTGTTCTGTCTTATTTTCTTGGAATCTGCTTAGCATTCTCCATCTTCTGTATTTTCTGCTGTCTGTTTCTAGGTTTCTTGGGCATTTTATAGTGTTGGTTCCATCATTCCGTGCTGTTCACTAAGCAATGTGGAATGTCCATCACCCCAGTGAATAACAGGAGACAGAGCAGCTTCTTCAGGGCATTATTAACTGATGGTACCCCACCACCCCTCACCTCTTGAAAGAATTTGTTTGTCAATGAAATAATCTTTATTGGCAAGCATCCTATGATGCAATATTTAAGTATGCTACAGTATCCCCCCCCCAATGAAGCCTAATATAATTTCCCGACTCACTAGATGGCATCATCAAGCCCGTCAACGACCTTCTCATGGACTTGATTGGTTATCCACCACTTACCCCAGCCCATGGTAGTGGTGGGTAGCCTCCTGTGTGGGTCATTTGTGCACCTGCGGGGGGTGACAGCATAATGGCAGGCCAAGGCTTTTTACTCCAGCTGCTGTTTGTTCTCCCCAAGGGTGCCAGTGTGCAGTGGAGCACATACACGAGGTGGTGTGCTTGCATGCCAGTGTCGGGTAACTGCTGCTTCTCCCTTTGCTGTGGTTCTTCTGTGCTGCCTACCAGCCCCTGCCAGGCAGCACGACAGATGTACAGCAGAACATGGCCCCCCTCCCAAGGGAGGACAGTGATCAGCTGTTTTACTATACGAGCAAACACGGGAGTGCTTCCATTCACTAGAAGGCGGCCGGCCACCCCTCGTGGGAGTTTTTTTTTTGTCTGTTTTATTAAAATGTAAAATTGTGAGTGCTGAGAGCGAGGGGTGGGGGGATTGGGCTTGTAGCAGAGAGTAGGGGACGGGGATTGTATTTTAAATGATTGGGCTAGACAGGAGGGTGGGGGGCTGTTTCTTTCTTTTTTTTTCATTTTGTATTTCTCAAATAGAACTAGGCACAAATAGTGCATCACTTTTGGTATTTGAGAAATACTATTTATTATTCATACACCCCTACTAAGCACAGGACTACTGTGGCCTGATAGACTGATCCTGATGTCTCAGCCACATGCTGTCAGGCTGTGAGGGAGTTGCCTTGCAGTTGCATTGAAGAGAGCGAAGAGAGGGAGAGGAGATAGCAAAATACTTTATTACTCTCTGGTCAGAGCAGCCTGAACAAAGGTGGCAAAGAGGCTTGGGAGCTAGCGAGCCAGTCATCACTGCCTGGTGACAACCAGCAGCTGGTGTGTTCATAGTGGTGTGCGGACAGTCTGTCATCCCCCCTACCACCCTGAGAGCAAGATCCCTGAGGGGAGAGTCCAGCCAGCTGATTAGCAGAGTGGTGGAATGTGATAACCGAAGGAGCTGAGGAGTTGGCGGTGTGACACACTCTACAGATTGCATAGCCCATACATCCAGCCTGGACTGTAGAGAGGGAAGATGGGTGCTGTGTTAAAACCAAGAGTAACTGTGAGTAGTTAGTCATGACCCAGAGTCCCATGACAGATCCTGTGTAAAGTTTCTACAAGGCCTCAAGTCAATTGTAATTTGTTTTACATATTTTGTGTGTGTGTATGGGGGGTTCCTGCCAATTCTTCATTGTTGATTAAAGTGCACAAACACTGGTTAACATCATGCAACTTCAGCGAGCCCACACTGCTTCAACACCTGGGCACCCAGACTTCCCTGGGAGCTCCCTAGTGCTAGGGCAGTACTGGCACCAGAGGTGGTACCCAACAGTACAGTTGGGCAGGGCATTGTGGTTTACTTGAGGGCTACAACAATAAGACATGACAGGGTATGGGTTGTTGATTGATAAGAGTGCAGTGTCAGTAGCTCAGTAGGTAGCACACTCGCTTCTGAGACCGGGAGATCAGAGGGCTGTGGGTTCAGTTCCCACATCTGGCACTTGGGTTAATATCCCAGTACTGATACTGTAGTGCAGCATGAGAGGGGTGCTGCACTTCTGATGTGCCATCTTTTGGATGAGACGTTAAACCAAGGTCCCATCTGCCTGGATTGATGGTAGTTCAGGTGGATGTTAAAGATCCCATGGCACTTATCGAAAAGAGTAGGGGAATTTCCTGGTGTCCTAGCCAAATTTCCCTCATTCACTAAAAATACCACCAACAGCTTAATCTGGTTCAAGGTCAGTTGGCATTCATCTGTATCCCTCCCGGGTCGTGCCTGAAAATAGGCAGGATTTGTCTAGTGCACTTACCCGTCAAAAAACTAAATAAAATAAATAAAGAGCACGCCTAGGTGCATTGTTAGGCCAAGGCGCTTGCACCGAGTGACTACAACAGCTGGGTAGTGCTCTTATCAATCAACAACCCACACGCTGAAGTATCTTATTGCTCTTATAAAATTGGTAACAACTATTTCTATAACAATCAAACAAAACTCTGGACACATTATTAAAGATTTAATAATAGTATGCTGTTTTATTTAAATATGGTGAAAAATAGTCCCCAGACTTGGGCAGAAGAGTAGTAAAATTGATTGAACAGCAACTCACTGAAAAATGCTAAACCAGTGAGTTGGAGGGGCAGTAACGTATTATTTGAGCAGTTTGGGTCTGCCTCTGTAACTGTGTTTTCCCACCTTTTCTTTTTGTTTATAAAGTATTACGGTATTGCCTACTTTCTTCATCCTGTTTTTTTTTTCTATTTTTTCCCTCATTCAAGACACAGAATGTTTATCATGGAATGTTTACTATGGAATACAGGGATTCAAAATTTACCTCAGTTCATCTGGTAGAATGTTACTCTCCCAACATACTGTACACACAGACAAAGGCCTGTTTTAGAGACAGTGACTCAATTATCTCACTGTCAAGGCAAGGAGAAGAGATTTCCTGATGAGCAGGTAAAGACAGAAGGGGATTTTCACTGTTAGTAAAGAAACAGTTGTAATGAAAACTATAACAATACTTAATGGCCCAGATATTCAAACTCGCCAGGCTGTGCATGAAGCCTGGGCGCAGCGCAACCGCTGCGCAGGGGCGTTGATCAGGCGATATTCATGGAGCTGCGCCATGGCTCAGCATAGTTGATCGCACTTTACCAGCTCCCGCAGTGCGCATCGCGCAGTGGCCAGAGTGGAGTCAGGGGATGCGCCATGCCAAGTTCCATTGGCGCTAGGTGCAACAACCGCGATATTCAAAGGTGCACATGCAAATGGCGCCCATATCGTGGAGCAAGGCGCAATGGGGCCATCATGATGTCATTATGGCCCCATTTCCAGCGCAGATGCGCCGATCCTCGCGATTGCGCTTGGCACCCTGCCAGGCAGCAGCCATCTGGGACCAACGCCTCTGCAGTGGCGGCAATGTGCCCCACTGTCCGATCCGAGGCATTTGAAAAATCAAAAGAATCCTATATCCCTGGTGGTCCAGTGAACCGCTGTCTGCCAGATCGCGGGCTTAAGTAAAAAATATAAAGAATCGTATATCCTGGTGGTCCAGTGACCCTCCCCACCCGCCCACTGATCCCCACTGCCCCGCCCGCGGCAGCGGGCGGCAGCATCACCTGCCTGCCACCCGCGCCCGCCGACTGACACCGTGGTCAGGGCTGTATGCCATTGGTCCTAGCGTGAGCCAATGGGCGTGCAGCTCATTCGCATTCTTACTATTCAAGATATGTGGATTGATCCATTCACATATCTGGAATGTGTAGTACGGCAGAAGGTACGCATTGGCTCACGCCAGGACCAGTGGGCGACAGCCCTGCCTTCACGTGTCAGTCGGCGGGTGGCTGGCGGTGGAGTGCTCCCCACCGCTGACCGGGGGAGCAGGGCGGTGGGGATCAGTGGGCAGGTGGAGAGGGGGTCCACTGGACCACCAGGGATATAGAGTCATCTTTTATTACTTGAGCCTGCGTTCGGGCAGACAGCGGTCCACTGGACCACCAGGGATTGGACGTTATTATTTTAACTGATGCCCGCGATCGGGCATGGGGGGTGCCACCAGGAGGTGCAGCCGGAGCTTGGGGCACCAGAGGTAGACTGCCGTGTTGCGCTCTGCAACACGGCAGCTCACCTGGGTGACCAGCCATTGCCTTTTTTTGGGATCATCTTTATGTGGCGAAAGTCGGGTTGCACATGATGTCCAGCACATCCCGGCTGAATACCGGATGTGCTGAGTATGCCCGCGCAGCCTCACCCGCTCCTGCATATATTACTGATGCGCCTGCATATATTACTGATGCATGATCGGATTTGTGCCAGGTGCAATTCCCGTTTGAATATCGCACCAGGGCGCATCAGTGGGTTGTGCAGGGCGCAACACTGTTGCGCCATGGTCAGCCCTTTTGAATATCTGGGCCAATGTTTCTAATTTGTTTATGTGTATAAGGAGACTGTGATGATCAGAGAAACAACGTTTACTTAATTTGTTTCGTTTTTTATTTAAGGTAGTTTTATTTTTAGGGCCCAGTTGAAGGTTTTTATAGTGTAAAGGTAGCAGCCATGTTTGTGATGGAAGATCAGTTCTGGTTGCAGAGGGACTGATGGAAGATATCAGTTGCCCAATGATATTGCTGCCCTTTCACCTGTAGAAACATAGAAACATAGAATTTGATGGCAGATAAGGACTGCTTGGCCCACCCAATCTGCCCACTTCCCTACCTAATGGATAAGCTGCAGATCCTAGTTAACCAGCAGCCTACTTCTTTCTACCCCCACCCCCTAGAATTGCCTTATGGCTGTCCCATGCATGCTTGAATTCAACCACTGTTTTTGACTCCACAACCTCCTCCGGAAGGCCGTCCATGCATCCACAACCTCTCTGTGAAAAAATACTTCTTACATTACCTCTGAGCGCTCTCATCTTCAAATTGTGCCCTTGTTCTTGCACACCTCTTTTGAAAGATGCTACCTTCTTGGACTTTGTCGATTTCCTTGAGGTACTTGAAAGTTTCTATCATGTCCCCCCTCCCTCCTTTTCTCGAGGCTATACATATTAAGCTCCTTAAGTCTCTTCATATGTCTTCCGATGCAGACCCTGCACCATTTTAGTTGCCCTCCTCTGGACAGCTTCCATCTTGTCTATGTCCTTGCGGAGACTGGGTCTCCAGAACTGCACACAGTACTCCAGATGGGGTCTCACCAGCTGTCTGTACAGAGGGATAACAACTGGTGATGCCTCTCCCTATGCATCCCAGTATCTCCTAGCCCTCCTTACTGCCCTCTCACATTGCTTGCCCACCTTTAAGTCATCTGATATGACTTAAAGGTCATATCAAATGATGTTAAGGTATTAGCAAAATAGTGCCATCTTTCAGTTTGTTGACAGGTAAGGACACGCCTTTTGACCAATCAGGGTGAAGGATTTCTTTTTCCCCATTTTATAATGATTGATATACAGCAACTGCTGGGGCACTGCTGATATTTTTCCTCGTTTGTTTTACCCTTGCCTTTTCCCTCTGTTAGGATCACTTTGTTTGACCCCAGTGAATTCCTTTCATATTTGCTTGAATTACTAACTCTTTTTATTTAGTTTTTGTTGACTGGGAAAGGAGGGCTATAGATGTCTCATCTGAAGGATGGCACACACCAGTAGTACAGCATCCCCGTAGTACTGCACTTCTGTGCCAGCATTTATGGTATCGGCCCAGTCCTGATGTGGGATGAGAACCCATGACCTGGCAGAGGCGGATGTGCTTTCAGCTGAGCCACATTGACACCTTTAACATACATGGTTGCTGATGACAACACTAACAAGTAGAAGATACTGTGATAGTGTGGTGTTAGTGTTGTTATGATTGAGATTTTGAAGGTTTGTATCATCTCAGTGAAATACTGAATTAATCAGAGAGCAACTTTCAGGATGCTGATGGCATTGTGATAACCTGTGCAGCACAGAAACCAGTAGTTGCAATCAAATAGAAGCCATAAATCTTCACCTAAACAACATACTTAAAAGTCATAACTAGTAAACAGATGTTGTATATTAATGGATCAAGGGAGCACTCTTGACCAATCGGAGAGCTCCTTTGCTCTGTGAGTGAGACACTGCTATAAAGAGTGTTTCATGCAAAGGTACCCTGGAGACAGACATGTTCGGGGGAGGTTTCTTAAATTTATAATATATTACTGATTGACCTCGATCAGTAATTATATTATTAGTGCAGCCTCTGGGGCACTCCTACTATTCCAACTGTGGAATGGAGTAGAATTTGGAATTCTTGTATTCCATGGTAGCCATACATTCTGGGTGACTTCTTCTTACGGAATATTAGAGGGGCTATTTTCTATCTGGTGTAAGATTGCATTTTAAAATTAAAATAAAATAAAAAAACAAACCTTTACTTTTAACTTCTTTGTCAAATTTGGACCTATTTTATAATCACAGTAAGACACTCCAGAGTGAGCACTGTTATAGTGATAATAATGCTATAATTTGGATATTGTATGAGGGGATAATAGCAGTGTCTGCTGTAGAGAAAGGCTGTGGTCTTTATCTCTGCCCTGCAGTGCCATTTATTATGAGTTCAGCATCGAAATTATAGCATTATCACTATTACAGCGAGTGGACAAAAAAAAGTGTGGAAGATATTTGTGAAATATTGCAACATAAGCTAATCTGAGAAGGGAGACACACACACAAAAAAACAACCAGGTTTGTTTTGCCATTCTGTGTGACAAACCACACATGTTGGATCTGAGAGGTAATTTTTAAAAATAACTATTGCATACTAACCTTTGAACAGCTTCACCGCCCGTTTTGTTTGTTTCATTGTTCTTGCTGTTAAGTTCGTAGTTTTAGTTTCTGTTCTTCAGATAGTTCAACAAACTAGCAGTTGGTAGTCATTTTTCCTCCTGTGATTTGAACTTCTGCCAGAACGTTCATGAAGTTAGCATTAGGTCTGAAGCTTACTTTGCATATCAACTGTGCCTTTGTAGCCAGATAAAGGCAGAATAGATAAAGCAGTCCGGTTGAATAGTGTAGCTGCACTCACTATATTGTGGGACAGTGGCGCTTCTGAGTTAGTCGAAGGCACTTGGCAATGCCTCATGCCTCACAACACCCCCCCCGCATGCCGTTATTCCACAGTAATGCACGCACACCTTGGAATGTCTTGTTGCTGAATTTATTGGTAAGTTACATCAAGATGTTGCTCACTGAGACGGCATTAGTTACAGTGACATCCCAAGAACAAACAAGCAGAAAGTTTAACACGGTTAAATCACAGCGTACTGTATGCACAGTGTGATTTCACACAGTCCACAGATTGAAGGTATGTCTTCCTGAGGTACGACTGGAACACTGCCATCTCTCCTGATCTCATTCCTAACTGGCCCGAAGTGAATTACTGCGGGAGTGGGGAAAGAGTTGTAGTGGTGTTGGTTTCTCTTGTTTAGCTAGACATGACGATGTATTTATTAGTTGTGGGGGTGTATGGGTCCTGCTTGGTGGAAAGACAGGGTTGTTCATAATTGATGAAGGCCATGGTTGCTTTTAATTAGCGTTATCTCGCATGAGAGCTGCTTGAAATACTGCCTCTTTGTTATGCAGGTAGAAGATTTTAAGGCATTTCAAGAAATCAAGGTTTAAAGCCTTTGCTTTTTTTTTCTCTCTCTCAGTGCAAGGTCCTAATGCAGTATGGCTGTGTGATATTATTCTGCTTACAGCACCAGTGCATTATAGCGGTGAATATGTTAACCTATACCTTTTTATTATATTTTAGATGGCCCCTTACCTCCTGACTTGTATGATACCATTCTTTCCTCATTTGGAGTCTGCTTCACCACGTTTTTTGCAGTTGAAATAATAAAAGGAGCTCTCCTTTTAATACAGCATGTAGCAGTATTTCATCAGATTCTCTGTTGTTTTTGAACACCCATTGTTTCAGAACACGTTTCCTGCGATTCTTTTTTTTTTTTTCTCTCTTTATCTCTCCTATCTACTCCCGGTGCCCACTCCTTCCGTCCACTCATGTCCTCCGATCCACCTTCCATGGGATCTGTCCCTAGAGTGCCTCTTCCCCCTCTCCTTGCACAGTGGGGTCTGTCCCTTCTTGGTGGTCTGGATGGAACCGGAGCGGCTTTCATCCAACGTTGCCGAGAGGTGTTTTCCATTTTCTCCCCTAGATCCCCTACCCTCTGAGACGTCGGTGCTTGGGACGTACGTCCCAAGTGGTGGCATGCTGATGCACGCCGAGCCTCTCATGCGCTGCGACGTCCCCCCTCCCCGTCTCCGGCCCGCGAAGGAGCCTCCATCCCTTCCTGTTGCCGGTGCTTCCACTGGCTGTGGAAGGGATGCAGAATGCAGGTGCGTTCTTGATCTCCCACCCCTGAGGGAGGAGAGCATCTGTTGGGAGGCTCGATCCTCCCTCTCCCCTACTGACCCCTGGCCACCCGAGTCCATTCCCAAACCCGGTCACCAGCGAGGCACGAGGTGTGGCGTCCAGCGCCTCAACCCTCAGTGCCACCGGGCAGGCTCCTGCGATTCTAGTGAACTAGCTTACAGCAGACACAGATCCCTGACGTTCTGGGACAGTAGGTCCCCCCAACCCCCCCAAAAACAAAACAAAAAAAAAAAAAAACAACTGAGAAAACCTGGTCCAAGAGACACAGTAAAAGGAGTGCTTCTTTTATTATTTCAAATGTGAAAAAAGTGTTAAATCAGACTTAAATTGGGGAAAGAAGGGTATCATACACGTCTGGAAATGAGGGGCAATCTAAAATAGAACAAACAAGTAGAGGTCAAAAGTTAACCACTGTCATGAACTAATCCTTATATTTCCACTATCCATCAAAACTGTTAAAAGGCAATAATCAGATACAGTTCAGCTAACATTTAATATTAATTGTCTGTATTCATTCTCCTTCGCCCTTAATTTCTGATGACATTTGCTTGTAAATATGTTCTCGTCACTCAGATTGCATCTCCTCCTCCTGCTTCTCCGACCACTGGAGTCATAATACTCTGTCTGTGAGTGACATCATAGTCTGTTGCTGTGGAAATGATTGTGGCCTAAAACAGGATTATGACTTCAGAAGTGGGGGGAGACAGGTGAATGAGATGAAATCTGACTCGGTAAGATTCTGTTTTCATGTAATTCTCCAGAGCAGTGCTTTGCAAAGCACTTTCGGGTACAGTGTTTATAAAAAGACGCTGTATGAAATAAAATTCTGTGATGTGTTCCATTTATATTCTTTAAATATTTTGATGCCCCTTGTAACAGAAGTGCTGCTTCCTAGTGCTGGGAAACCTCCAAAACCCATTCCCAACGTCTCTTGCACCCCCCCAGGTGGTGAAGTGGGACCCTTCAGGCTGGCCGGTACCCTTTGAGATGTGTCTCACCAGTGGGTGACAGCATGGCAGGATGATGGCCAGTTGTTGTGGTGGGGCCCAAGAGTACCCTGTACCATCCTGCCTGTGGCGGGGCTTTTTCCATCTGTGTCTCTTACCCACCCTTATGGGGTTCCAAGCACATGTACGCTAAGTTTGGCCTCGCCAGTGTCCTCCTTCCCACAGTATCTCCACTGCGCTACATCTTATGGACACCCAGATGGCAGTGTGATGGCAGCGGGAGCAACCCTCCCTCCCTGAAGGAGGAGGGCGTCTCTTGGGTTGTTCGAGCACCCCCCACAAGCACTCCAGCAATCTGGGTTCATTCCCAATTTAGTTTACCGCATCACAAGTTGCAGTGCTACCATTGTGACAGCTGGCCAGCCTATTCTAGTGTAGTCCCCTTCCCCCAGCTCAGCAGGTATCAAATTCCATCTGTATGTAGTAGCCCTTTGTCCCCAGAGAGTTAGTCTCTGGGTTCAGTCTGCTGCAGCTACTGTATGGCACACTAATGTAAAAGTATTCTCCCATCAAAACCAACTAGTTGTCTCTGTGATACCTGCTGGGCATCCAGCAGAATTGGGGCCTGAAAAGGTAGGCAGGTGTTTCCAAGAAAACAATACAGGACTCTTACAACCTAAGCCCTGGGGAGAAGACATATGAAACTTTAAACACAGTGGCTGCAAACACAGTCAGATGTAGGGGTGTGCACCTCGTATCAGTTCTGTTTCCGATATGTTTAGAAAGTCTGACTTATCAACTAGGTTTGAAATGAAGTAGGAAAAGCATAAATGATCGAGAACCTTCTTGGAAAGGTTTACCCAGCCCCTAATTAAAATGGTGGGCTTAATACCCCAGCATGGTCTCAAACAAGGAGGCTGTCACTTTAAGAGCAGCCTTTGCTTAAATGCTGTGCACGTTGCCGTCAGCTTGGCAGGGGTTTAGAAAATGTTCCTGGCCTTTTGAAGGCAAGGTTAAGGCAAGCGGCAGCATATTAAAATTCACTCCTGAGCCAAGATTTGTAAAGTTGTCTGGCTAACAGGCTGGGCATGGCATTATCACCACGCTGTTTCCTGCTCGAACTGTGTGGGAAGGCAAGCCTGTTATTCATAGACAGCAACTACATTCACCCAGGAGCCCTGAGCAGCTGATTTAAGTAAGCAGTTGTACAGCTGTAGAAGGATGAACGCTGAGGACACTCTTTGTTTTAACTTTTTTGTCCCTGAATTTTTCATTCATGCTTAACATTTAAAAAAAGTCACCATTTAGTTTGAATTTATTTTAGCGGATCTCTCTCTTCAGATACTTTGCTGAAAAAAAAAAAGCACTCCCCCTTCCAAGCCCCTTGACTGTATGGATGAATCTAAGGCATACCAATTAATCACAGTGTTTAGATATTCCATTAACACACTGCCAGCAGCATGTAATTAGAATTGGTAGGCTGCAGCATGCCTTCCAACAGCAGGTGTTCTCTGTGCCCCCCCCCCATATGATTTTTCCCTCCAGGCTCCTCACACATCTCAATGACCCAGGAAGAGGGAACTATTTTTTCCCCCTGTTTCTGGCCTGTGAAAGGCATATTTTAAAAACTAAATATGAAAATGGGGCTCTTTTGATTGGGTGGGCAGTGCCGTGGCATGTTAACTGTGTAGGATTGTGCCTACGACCCAGTGTCCTGCCATTGACACAGGCAGGTGTAACTGCTCAGCCACCGCTGTATTTTGTCAAACAATTACTGAATAAGAAACGATCAAATCCAGCTCGTTGGTGCAACGGTAGGGCAACTACTTGCGATGCCAGTGACCCAGGTTTATGAACGAACCTGGCGCCTTGGGGGGCCGGCAGGGGACAGGAGTACTGAGCCTTCAGGTGGAGGCTCTCTACCCCTGGAGAGGGCTCGGTCTTCACTGCAATACTGCCACCTGGGTGATCACAGGTGGCAGTGCAGTAAGGGGGGCACCAGCTGGGGACCTGCACTGCACGTGCATTGTTTTCCCTTGTGTGCCGGCATCACCAGGGGAGTGAGGGAGAAAAGAGGAAAAAAGCAGCCCCAGTGCTGGTCTGAAGGGAGACTGGGGTATCCAGGGACAGCCCTCACTTCCTTGCTACACTTTCTGACATCTGGCACATTTGGTGTTCTGTCCCCTCCAACCACACCCATCCTGGGAGTAAGCTGCGGAGAGCAAGGTGTGTGGGGGTTTCTGGGTTGGTGTCAGAGTGTTTCACAGGACCCAGGCACTGGAGACAGGAAGGGGGCATAAAATATAATTTTTAAAATAAAATGTAGTGAACCGCCCGGTGCTCCCAGGGGTTCAACCCTCTATACCTCCTGAGGGGGGCCAACCCAGGTTACACAAGGATATGCTACACTGGTTACATTGGCCTAACGTGGCATGGTGCCTCCACCTGGGGTGCCAGTATGGGGTGCCTGGATGCTAACACTTAAGGCTATCAACCCCCCATCCCCCGGAAACAGTGTGTAAACTGCCCACATAGTCCCACCCCCAAAACAAGTGAAAAAGTAAGCAGTGTCGATCCCAAAATCATGAAATGCAGTTAAATCAAATAATTTATTTAAAAGGGGAAGGTACAGAAAGAACAAGGGGGCAGCAAGGTAAAATGGGAGCAGTCGGGATAGTAGTAACTCTATAATCAGTCTAAATGCTGTCGCTGTATGCAGGCAATAAAACAGTCCTTTGCCCCACTGAATCTGCCCACCCTCTGGCAGGTCTCAGACCCCAGTGTGGGCACACCCTGCTCAATTCCCCCCAAAGGCCATGAGTAGACAGAGGGAGGGAGGGAGGGTTTTATGTGTAAAATTTAAAAAGACAGTATATAAAGCGCTGAGAGGACAGACGAGAAATAGTGAATAAGGAGAAAATGTGCAAAATTCATGCAGTCCCAAAAAGCACAGTAATCAGTATAAAAGCCATTAATCTTATATACAAAAACCGTTTTAACAGTTATTCTTTTTTGTATAATTATATATAGTGTCCGATGGACTTTTGCTTTATCTAATTTAAACCATAGCCGAAGCAGTTTTTTGTAAATTTCTTGTACATTCATGCAGCGTCCAAGAGCCTTTTCTTTCAGTTATTTATTCAGGCAGTAGAGCCGAGGTAGTTATGCTGCCCTCACCTTGTTCCATAAATCATTCAAAAAAACTTGGAAGTGCAACAGAACGTTCCTTTCCTGACATTTTTTCAGGTAGTAGAGCCGAGAAAGTCATGCTGCCCCGACTTTTTTCATTTTCAGATGCTTCTAAATATCACATTAAAAACCTTTTGTGGCAACAGAGCCGACAAGTCATATTGCCACATCATGATGTGGGGACCAGCCTCCGCTGCAGGTGCAGCAGAGTTAGAAAGCCATGCTGCCATCAACAGCCTTTTTGGAATTTTACTTCTTTAAACTTTTTTCTCCCACACTGTCAGTAAAACTCAAAGATCACTTGTTTTCTTTCTTGGTGGAAGGACTTGCAGTAGACATTTAACTCAGGGCTGTTACTTGCGCCTCTTGCTGCAGCTTCTATTTTAACTTAAAAACATTCCAGCTTTAGATGCCGAACAGTGGGGGTCCGGTGGACCCCCGACAGCATTCACAGCAGGTGCACAAGCCCCTCATGCACACGATCCCCTGGCTGCCCGTGCAGCTACACACCACAGGCGGTCCAGGGGCATGCCACGAGGTGTGCCCACACTCTGTACCGTTCACTAAGGCACGGATTGGCGGGCCTGGGGGGCACAAGTTACACAAGGGGGTCTCTGCCATAACTTTTACATGCCCCCCCAATGAATACCCAGCATCCGTGGTGGCAAGGAAACCGCCTGGACACTGCTGCCACAGTCCACCGGGCTGCCAGGAAGGGCTGCGAGTAGCCATTTGGGCATTCGCCCATCGGTGTCAGCCCGCTTTTCCAGGATCCCCTGCTGGTGCGATGGGGGATCCACTTCGGGGCCCAGGATGGGTATCTGGTTGGATGCCTAACTGAGTCCTGCGATCCACTCCAGCACAGCTGTGTTCCATCCTCTTGCAGCTGCGTGCCGGGGGGGGGCATGGGAGTGGACAGGCAGCTGGTGATGGTGAATATTGGCTGGTGCATGCCTGTCCCAGGGTGCAGAGCTGCGCAGGCTCTATATGCACATATCCCATGTACAACTTGCAATTTCGTGAGTATAGCCCATGGATACTGTAGAACTCTGCAAGACATGAAAACTCACCCTCTTGAGTTGTTCTACTGCTAAATTAAGGTGACTGGCCACCTGTCAGGTAGAGGATCACCTTCAAAGTCGACTTGCCGACCTACAAGGCCCTGCACGGACTGGGGCCTGGATACCTGCAATACCTTCTACAGCCTTACCGCCCACTCCTTCCCACCAGTCAGTTGATGAGGGCCTTCTGGTGATTCCTAAGGTATGTTTATAATCTTCTGGTGCCCAAGCATTTTCATTTGCAGCACCAACTCTGTGGAATTCACGTCCTCGATCTGTCAGAGAGGCCCTATCAATAAATGCCTTCAAGGGGGAGCTGAAGGCGTTTCTTTTTTTTAAGGAAACTTTTCCCTCAAATTAACCCAAATTGTTTGTTATTTTATGGATACTGTCTGTGTTTTTAAATTTGTCTTAATGAACTTGCTTATGTGTACAGCACCTTGAATCCCACTCCACAAGAGTGGTAGCAGGGAGGAGGCAGGGAACTACAGACCGGTCAGTCTTACCTCAGTAGTGGGCAAGATTATGGAAGCACTCCTTAAGGAAAGGATAGTGCAACACCTGGAATCCATAGGGGCACAGGATCCAAGACAGCATGGGTTTACAAAGGAAGGTCCTGTCAAACTAATCTCATAGATTTCTTTGACTGGTAACCAAATTAGTGGACCAAGGGGAGCAGTTGATGTCGCCTACCTTGACTTCAGCAAAGCTTTTGACACTGTTCCACATAGAAGATTGATAAATAAGCTAGGTAGGCTCGGGTGGTCAGAAGTTGGTCAACTGGGTGGCAAACTGGTTGACTGGCAGAAAACAGAGAGTGGTGGTAAATGGTATACAGTCAGAAGAGATGCAAGTCACAAGTGGGGTACCTCAGGGATCAGTCCTGGGGCCAGTCCTATTCAACATCTTCATTAGTGACCTAGCAGATGGACTAGAGGGTAAGGCTTGTCTGTTTGCAGATGACACCAAGATCTGCAACAGAGTAGATGATCCAGATGGGGTGGGCAGAATGAGAAGAGATCTGGATAAACTAGCAGAATGGTCAGAAGAGTGGCAACTGGGATTTAATGAAGAAGTGCAAAATCATGCACATAGGGAAGAGAAACCCTGAAGCCACTTATAGGCTGGGAGGAGTTGCTAGCAGTCACAAAGGAAGAAGAGACTTGGGCATCATCATCACTGATGACCTGAAATCATCCAAGCAGACCTCTAAAGCAGTAGGTAAGGCTAGGGGGGTGTTAGGGTGTATTAGTAGGGTATCACAAGTCGTAAGAGGGAGGTAATAATCCCTCTGTACAAGACATTGGTTAGGCCCCATCTGAGTACTGCGGCAGTATTGGGGCCACACCTTCACAAGGACATTAACCAAATTGAGGCAGTCCAGAGAAGGGCAACCAAAATGGTGCAGGGACTGCATCAGAAGACATATGAGGACAGATTAACGGAGCTCAATATGTATACCCTTGAGCAAAGGAGGAGAGAGGTGATATGATCGAGACATTTAAACACCTTAAGTGGCATAAACAAGGTGAAAGAGTCTAACATGTTTAAATATAAGAAAAATAGCAGGACAAGAGGACACAGCATGAGATTAGAGGGAGGCCGATTAAGGGGGAATGTGAGGAAATTCTTTTTCACAGAAAGGGTGGTAGATGCATGGAATGGCTTACCACAAGAAGTAGTGGCTATGAATACAGTGCAGGGCTTCAAACAGGCATGGGATAGGCATAAGGGAGCAATACAAATGACTATGAATAGATAGGTCACTGACATAGCAAAGGCCGATAGCACATTTATAAGGTAGAAAAAGAAATGGGCAGACTGGATGGGCCTTGCGGTCCTTATCTGCCGTCAACTTCTATGTTTCTATGTTTCTATGAATCGCAATTGAAAAAGTGTGCTTTGTAAGTAAATAAACTAAACTAAATATGATAACACCACTTTGTTTAGCTTTGCATGTAGAAGATTAAGTGATTTGCTCAAGGTCATCCACTGAGTGTATGGAAGTGGTGGGATTCAAACCTGGGTCTCTAGAGTCACAGCTCCATACTCCTACCACTAGGTGACTATATTTGTCTTCTTCCCTGTAAGCATTGCCTACTGCCTTTTCAAACTGATAATTTGTGTCCATGAACAGTCTTTTTAACAAACAATGATTATGCATGTATCTATAGCTTTTAAAATAATTCTATACTGATGAGGATAAAGTATTATGTATGTGTGTGGAGGGGTTGTGGGATAACAGATGGACCAGACACTGAACTTCCAAGTTCAACACACAAACTCTGTGTGATGTTTATTCAAAATGCAGAAGATAACTTTAAGCAATGGCATATCCCTTCTTCAGTATGTCAGTTTGCAGTAACAGACTGTATTTCCTTTCTCTGCACTTAACCAGCACCTACTGACTCTGATCTAACTTACCAGTTGAGATTCAGCCTCCACCCCTATGCAGGCCTTGTTTGCTTGGGTGGTGGGGGCTCAAATAAAAATAAAAAAAACAAGCTAAAGACAAAGAACCTCAGTGCAGAAGCACTAAAACATGGGTTACCCCAAAGGGCACTGACAATAAGCCACATTTCAAAGAAACACATCATCACAAATACTTCCATAATGCAAAGCATCATGGGATACATGTAAATCACCATGAAATTTCAGACTTGTTCAGTTTACAGAATTTACATGCATTTTAAATAGCACAACTAACTTAATTTTTATAAGTCACCTAATACTTTTTACAATTATCAAAAATACCTAGTACCATGGTATTTTCAACATTTATAGGTTTCATAAACATAAGGTATACACCTCAAGATATTTTATGACATAGTGCTATTACATTCTAAATCTAACAACAATAAACATAGCCTGTTTTACATATGCTTGGAGGTCACCACAGTAACCTCCCTGTACGAGGACCTGAGAGGGAAAAGGAAAATTAAAGAGGATACTATAGCATAGTCAAGAAAAGAAAGGGGGTGCCCACTGGTGGCTAACCTTATGGACTAGAAATTGTAAAGGATAGATTAGGCAAACAAATAGAAGAACTGTTGCAACAAATTTAAGAAAAGGTCGGTCCTCAAGAGTGGCAGGAGCTCCTTGTCACAATGTGACAAATGTACTTTTTTAATGCATACTTATTAATAAACATAACTTGAGCAGAACTAGTGTCCATTAACTGAAATAATTGGTTTGTTTCTCTTTCTCTCTCTCTCTCTCTTACACTATTTAAAACCCTGGTTAGTTAGGATTCTGTGAAAAGGCTGTTAAGTGTGTCAAGCTGATCAGTATGCCATGAACGTATTACTTAATTCGAAAGAGCGAGCAGGTTTTATTTTTTTATCTCCCTGAAAAAAAATCACCAACGTGAGACCCTTTTTCATTTTGACGAATATGCTGTTTCTTCTTGGGGGAAGAGAGAGAGAGAGAGAAAGAATTGAAGTATGCATTGTTTAGCTCCGTACTTTGCAGTTGTGTGTGTGTGTGTGTGTATACGCACGCGTGTAAGGGACCTATTCTTTGGTGCACACTTTGCTGCCTAACATTTTGTGTTGCCTTAAAGGGGGAGTGGGTTTGGGGAGGAGTTGCAACTGTTGCAAGGCAAGGTGTTTGAATATTTCAAGAAACTATTCGCTGTGCTCCAACCTCCCGTCCGCTCTCCATTCAGTTACAGAAACTTTTTTTTTTTTCATTATGAAATAAAAAGGCCTATAATCCTTCTATTTGAATGGTCTCAGGAGGAGGGGATGTTCGTTTTTCAGAACATTCTAATAAAGTTTCCTTTTTGTCTTTTGAAAGCCAGTGTGCTGTGGCCATTCCTGCACTTTGCTGTTTCTTTTCTGGCCAATTAAATAAAGCATTGTTAGAAAAAAAACACTCTTCATGTTTCACACTGCTGTCTTTTATTGACCTTGTTCACACTCCATCATATTTAAAGGGAACACCCATGTCCTAGCACTATACTGCAGTCCCCAGTTCGTACTTCCAGTACATAGAAAAATGTTTTCTTGCTTTTTAATTTTATTCAGCTTTATCTGATTGGTCCTGCCGGCTTCCCCACCCTGACATCTTATAACAGTAGCCACCCAGGCAGATCCAGAATCCCACATGGCTTATGTCAAGGCTGGGAATCAGCCGTGGGAGATTCCATTATAGCAAATGGTAATACGAGTCTTAATTTAAAAGCTCCAATTAATGGTCGGCGGCCTCACGGTAATTCTGAGTTATAAGTCTTGTGGTCAACCAAATGAAATTGAACATTTTTTTTCTATACTTTGAAAATGAAAATCAAAGGCTAACCCACACCACAGGTGTGAAGGTAGGACATGAATGTTCCCCTTTCACAGCCGTTAAAAAATTTGTTCAGGTGTACCTCTTGGCCTCATCATTCAAATGTGGCAAAAATAAACAAAATGTTACAACACTTAGAGTTAGGGTTTTGGTGTTTAGAAAGTTTACTGTTTATATTTATATTTTATTTTTACAACATATTTAACAAGCATACTCCAGCTGAGATGCAACATCTCATTTACAGTGGAGACCTGCTTTTTTAACCCATTTCCACAGCTGGACTGGAGTACTAGGAGGTTGAGTAACTTGCTAAAGGCCATAGAGTGATGAATGAGTGAGTGGCTCTGGTGGAGTTTGAACCTGTGATCTCCCAGTTTCCAAGCCTTTGCTCTAATCATTAGACCACACTACCTCCTGCTAATTATTATGTACTAATATTCTGTTTTAAAGTCTCCTTGAAGAATGTGGAATCACACCTTTTTTTCCATATGGAACAGAGGGTTTCTGACTGAGTGGTAAAATGATTGGGACAGCCTTTCTAATGTAGGACAGTTGAGATGTACAGTACAGGCAGAGGTTCTCAGGGGCAAAGTGAGGGATGCCCTTCCTAATATGGGACATGTTGAGAGGTATGGACAGAGGGGTTGTGAGGGGTAAAATGAGGGGCATTCCCGCCGGCCCACCGGTGCAGCGGTAGTGCTGCTGCCTGCGATGCTGGCAACGCGGGTTGAGGAATAAGTGTGGGTCGTCAGACAGCTGGTTGGTTGGAGGTAGGATGAGTATCTGCAGGACTGGTTCCCTTCTATGGGGTGCTGGGCTGTGGTTCCCGGTGTAAGTGCAGCTCCCAGTGGAAACTGGGAGTGCAGCAGTAGCACGGGCATCACGTGATCAGGGAGCAGATGTTGGTGGATGTCTGCAGGGTGTGTGCTGGATTGCGCACCTCGGCCTGACATCATTGCATATCCTCATCTCCTAGAGGCAACGTAAGGAGAGAAGACCTGTGATGCAGTCGCACAGTGATGCTGGGGGACCCTTGCAAGTGCTGCCTTTAGCCTACTCTGGGGAATGCTGGGAGGACCAGATTAGCATCTCTGTCCTCCTCCTTGGGCCTGGGGCAAGCCGCACTGTGGGGAGCAAGCTACGGTCTTCAGAATTCCCCCGGTAGGTCCCCAGAGCTGGGAATCCCCCTGTAGGTCCTCAGAGATGGCACAAGCCATGAGATGAATCTGGATGGGCTCAGCTGCTGGAAATTGGGTACATCTGCAGCCTCATCAGGAGGCCGAAATAGAATTAAAAGAAATTAGGGGCATCCCTCCCAATGTGGGACAGTTGAAAACTGTGGACAGAGATTCTGCCCCTGGCAGAGTGAGGTACAATTTGGGGACAGGGTGTTCGGAGTGGTGCTATGGCACCTGCAGTTTGGGACTCCCTGCTATGACATATTGATCTGCAGGATCTGAGCACCATCTGATGGATAGCTGCATTATCCATCCACTGGATCTGACCGCCATCCGACTGAGTATATTTTGGATCTCCAGTTGGATTTTGGGGGGGATCTGAAGTGGATAGATTTGGATCTGTGGATCCAATCCTCAACTGTGATCCAATGGCTGGAGCCCTGATTTGATCTGATCCAGTCTTGGGATCCGATGAGATCGGAACCATGGTTGGATGCAATCCATATCCGACGTCATCTGATATCCAGTAGAAACAATGGTATCTGCCATTAATCTGATCTCGACAGAAGCTATCCTAGCAACACTAGTTGAGAGGTATGGACAGAGGGTTCTGAGGGGCAAAATGTGGGGTATCATAATATGGAACAGTTCAGAGGTATGGACATAGAGATTCTAAGCTGTACGATGAGGGTTGTCCCTCCTAATGTGGTACATTAGAGAGATATGGACAGAAAGAGCTGAGTGGTAAAATGAGGGACATGTCTCAAGATATGGGTCAGGAAGTATGGCTGCAGAACACTTTAGGAGAGGAGAAGTCAGAAACCTCAAGCTGTTGCACCCACCTTTTAGGTAGTACAGCCGCCGCTGGTATTGGTGATTGGGTGGATTTTGTTTGCTCTTCCAGTTCCCAGCCAAAGGGTGGCATGCTGATGGCAGTCGAACATTCATCCATACATACATGAAAACAAAGATACTGTATATGCAAAAATAGCAGAGAAAGACCTTTTGCATAGTAAGTGCTTTCTCCCAGCAGCTAGGTGGCAAAACCTTGTATTCCTTCTTCCTCCACTTATTTAACTCAGTCAGGGACAGTTTCAGCTAATGCTACTTGAGAAAGAAATCTAATTTATTTATTTATTTAAAAGAGTTTCACCGGGAAAGACATACTGACCTTTCAAATAGCTCATTTTCAGATGTGTCCTGGGGGGAAGGGGATAAATACAGATATTAATTGTATATACAATAATTACAATAATACGGTACAGAGATTAAACTGCATATACATGAGGAGTAGTTACACAACGCTTGCAACAGTACAAAATATACATCATTTATAGATAAGATGTATGGTCATAAGGGAGTAGTACTGACAGTGCGCAAACTGTTGCGGGTTGCAGGAGTATCAGGCTCACAGGTCATTAGTAATAGTTAACCAGGGCCAGGGCATGGGGAGTGGGGGGCAGGAATGGGGGAGTGGAGGGGGATAGAGGATTTGGAGAGGCAGGAGTAGGTGGAAGTGTGAGGAAAGAAGAGTTTGGTGCAGAGGTGAGACAGCTAGGTTCAGTTAATGGAGGGGAGAGGCTAGGGAGAGGGGGAATGAGGGTAGGGGTGGGGAGAGGCCTAGAGTAGGTGGAAGAGGGAAGAGTTTGGTGAGGGGGAAGGGACAGTTAACTAGGCATTTACAGTGGGGAGCGGTGAGGTCTTGGAATAGAGGGAATGGAGAGCGTTTTGAGAAAGCAGCACAAATGGTTAGGGGGAGACAATTCTAGAGTTTAGGAAAGTGGTAGGAAAAAGAAGCCTGACTAGCAAGGGACTTATGAGGGGTGAACAGGTGGGAGTGATAGCCAGGATTATGGAGGGAGGAAGAGGAGGGGGCGTAGGCAAGAGGAGGGAACTCGGATGTGGGGAGGGAAGCCAGCCAGAGCTTTGAAATAAGAGGTGCAGTGGGTTCGGTGGTGATCTTCCAGGGAAAGAAGGGATAGGGCAGTGTACAGAGAACAGTGGTGGGTGCGGGGGGGGCAGTTCAAGGCAAAACGGTAGCAGGAGTGGAGGAGGGGTTCCAGTCTGGCCAGGGTGGACCTTGGGCCAGCATCATAGACTATGTCGCCATGATCAGAGATGGGGAGGATCATCTTAATGATGATATCACGGCGGGCAGATAGTGGGATGCAGCTTTTGTTGCTAAAAAGGGCACCAAGCTTGGGGTGGAATTTTTGTGAATGGCATCTACATGCTGTGAAAAGACAAGGTGCTCAGCAAGCAAGACTCCAAGGTGCTTGAATGAGGGCACATTGTCAGTTGCGCCCCCCATCTAGGGTGTGGAAGGAGGGGAGGGATCAGAGCATGGAAAGCCTCTGTTTAGTGCCAAAGCACATAGAGACTGTCTTTTTAGTATTTAGGTGTAACCCCCCTGCAAATGGGGGTTCCCAAAAGACTTCCAGGAGCTTGCTTGAATGCTCCGAGCCTGAATGGTGTTTGGCGTTTAAGCCATTTATCTATGAGTGTTTTTAGAGCCTCTGGTACTGTCTCTTTAATAGCTGTCTGCTTGCAGACATAATTAGTTTGTATGGGGGGACTGTGTGTTTTTCTGCTTGAGTACCACTCGAGGTGCTGCTAATTCACTTCCATTTTTGCAGTCACTAGGACTGCAAAGGGAACCTATCTGAAAGATGTAACTGTTTGCCAGAAATCATTTAGAGTAATAATGAAAATACAGTTTGTCTAACCTGCTTTCTTTGTGGTCAGAACTGTGTTTGCCTAGTTCCCCATTCTAGTTTTGAACTGCTGAACTGGACCAATCAGTGTGGTTAAGGTAGCTCTGAAATGGTGCCTTGGACCGAATCAGAACTTGGACTCGTAATCTGAGCCAGCCACAAGAGGATTGTATGGGCAGTGACTCTGGGAGATGTAGTTTGACTTGCGCCTTTTGGACCAACAGGGGCAGTCTATTGTGAGTGACAGCCAATCCAGCCAAGAACTGGGAGGAACTCAAAGGAAGTGCCCGGTTTTGTCTGCTGGAGTTTCAGTTGAGCTCTGGCAGTGAAGAGGGAAGGAGCTCTGTGCTTTTTCGATGTGCAGTTTTAGTCAGAAAACGTGTGTAAGGCCCCGAGTTCCGGTCTGCAGCTTGTGTAACTGCTTGTTAGGACTGAATCTGTCCTGTGAAGAGAATCAAAGGATATCTGAAGAGTAGAAACCAGGCTCACCCTGTAGAAGACTGGAGAAATTGCTGAATTGCACTCAGTCTGTCAGGAACTGAATCTGCTGTGTGTTCTCCGGTATTGTGCAGTAATTGCGATCGGGATAGAGAAGCAGCCTGCCTGGTATAGTACTTTCTTTTACCATATAAATGTGTGAGGAGGCTTGTGTAGCTCAAGTGAATCCTGCTGCCATTAAAGGACTTTTGCCTGTTACTGTTTACCATATAAATGTGTGGGAGGCTTGTGTAGCTCAAGTGAATCCTGCTGCCATTAAAGGACTTTTGCTTGTTGCAGTTTGTCATATAAATGTGTGAGGAGTCTTGTGGAGCTCAAGAGTAGCCCTGCTGGCGTTGAAGGACCCTATCTTGTTTGGAGGTCGTGAGTACTAATTCAGGGTCGCTCCTGTTGAATTGCCACATTGAATCCAAATGGAATTACTGTACTGCTGACTGTTTAACTAATTTTTTCTTCTCTGTGTGAAAGGGCCCTACCAGCTGCCACGGTTTGGACTAGCCACTAGGGCTTGGGTACCCAGGTACAGTAACTGGTAGGGATAGGCCTGTGCACTGGAGCCATAGGTAGATGAGTAAAGTGATAAGCTAATTAACCTGATTTCCTGTCCTTGTTATATCCCTAAATAAATCAGAGCTGCTTGTTTCAGCAAAGTTATACTGCCTGAGGTATTTGTGTCATGTTAAAGTATTGTACTGTGATTGTTGCACTGTATCTTCTTATTTTACAGGGGTCCCAGTGCCTGAACCAGTCCTGGGGTAAGTGTATACTGTGAAGGTAATTCTGATATATCATGTGGCCACTAGTGGGAAGAAAGGGGGTTGCAGTGTCCTCAGAGGGCTGTGACCAAGTTAGTTTAACTATTGCAAACCCTGACCTCTGGGTGGAGGCACCCGCCATCGGATCCAGGCCCCTCAACCTGTTAGTGGCAAATCAGGCAGGGGTAGCGCCATCTAGGGGTTACATAGGGATAGCTGATTTGACCTGAACTATTTCTGGACAGCAGCAAAATCAGGTGGAACCTTGGATATTAACTCAGCTGGAGAAGACCCAGAGGCAAACAGGACCGTGTCATCCGCATACATGTGGATGAACGCAGATGGGCCGGCAGAAGGAAGGTCATTAGGAAAAATGGAAAAAAGTAGAGGGCCAAGGATGGATCCTTGGGGGATACCAGTCTGAATGAGGAGGGGTGGGGATAGGGATTCTCCAGTTTTCACCGATTGCAATCTACCTATCAGGTGGGAGCTGAACCAGTTTGTTGCAGAATCTGAGAGACCTGCTGACTTCACTTTGAATAGGAGAAAAGGGTGGGAAACAGCATCGAAAGCTTTTGCTAAGCCAACAAAAATGGTGGTGGTGAGAAGGCCCTGGTCCTTCCCTGTGTGGATGGCATCATTGAGCCTGAGGAGGGAGTTAGAGGTAGAGGTGGAGTGGTGTTTGCGAACGCGAGAGTGAAAGGGTGTGAAGAAAGAGGAGGAGTGGTGAAAAGAGGAAGGACAGGACTATGTGCTTTTGCAATTTGAATAAGATTGGGAGGTGGGAGATTGGGCGGAAATTTCCAGGAGAGGAGGAGTCACCTCCTTTAGGCAACGGTATGACTGTTGCATGCTTCCAGGCGTCTGGGATGGAGACAAGAGAGACTGAGAGGGGAGGAGATGGGAAAGGCAATAGTAGCAGCAGAGAGGTGGAGGAGCTTAGGGTCTAGTCTTTCAGGGGTCCCACCTTTCTGGGGGTTGAGAGCCAGGAGGAATTTCAGAGAAGTAGCTGGGGTAACAGGTGAGAAGGTGAATGGAGGTGCAGGAGTGTCCGGGGGGGGGTAGGAGGATGGTAGGGGGCAGGGAGGAGAGAAGTGAGAAGGCACAGGTGGTAAAGTAGGAGTTGAAAGCTGAGGCTACAGAAGGAGGGTCAGATATGATGGAGTCGCCTACCTTGAGGACTGGAGGGGCAGACTTGGTGGTGGTGGGGGGGTCAAGAGGACATGAATGATTTTCCAGAACTTGGAGGGGTGCTTAAGGTTTTTCTGGAAAGAGGAGGAAAAGAACTCCACCTTCGCTAGCCTGGTAGCTCTATACAAGTATTCCACAAGGTATGGTACCTGTTAAGGTCTGCTGGCACGTCAAAGGATTTGTACATCTTCTAAGCCAGGTCACATGTCTGGAGGCAAGCTGAAAGGTCAGCCAAGATCCAGGGGAGGTGAGAACTTCTGACCCTGGTTTTCCATAGGTGAGCATGTTGATCCCAGATTGATAAAAATTTGGAATGAAGTAATCGAGGGCTTGGTTTATGTTGCTGGCCGCAGAGCTAGGGGACCAGTCGGTGGTTAGCAGATCCACATGTAGTGAGGATCGGTCCATCGACCAGAAGGGCCTGATGTGGATAATTTTCAGGGGGACTTTGGGGCAGTGAATTTTGTGCAGGCAGCCATATGGTGGTCACTGAGTGCGTCAGGGAGGGTGTCAGCATCAGTGATGCAGTGTGGGTGATTAGTGAGTATCCAGTCCAGGAATGAGTAGTTTGGGGATTTAGAATTGCAGCTGGTAGGGACTGAGATGAGCTGAGTAAGGTGTAGGGGACTTAATGTTTTGACAGAGTTTAGAGTTAGAATGGGAGAGCCAGTTAATGTTGAAGTCTCCCAGTCGACGGATCCACACCCTTTCTATGAAAAAGTATTTCCAAAGTGTTTTCCTTTTTTTCTCCCCAGCCCTGTCACAGAGCTTCTCATGGACTTACTGGTTGTCAGCACAGTGGCAGTAGCAACACCGCTGCACTTCTGGGCCGGCTTCCAGTATTCTTTCTGACTCATGTTAGAATTACATGTCAGGAACTTTGGAAGTTGGGGGCAGGGGGTTCATGAGAGCCCCCTTTTTTTAAAGAGAAACCCACCCCAGTTCAGCTGCAAGGGCACACTTCATGGCTATGGGTGCCAATCTCCTGTAGGACCTCCTGTAATTCCATTATTGCTAATAAAATACTTTTTTTTATTTTTTTGTTATTTTCTTTCTCCTATCTGACAGGCCCCCTTCCACTGGTCCCCCCAACCTGGTCACCTCCGCATCCTCCAGGGTTTGCCTGCATGCGTCTGCCTCGAGGGCTCCCTCCCTCCCCCCAGCAGGGTCGGTGGGGTTCCCCAACCCCCACTGTTGACCAGGATCTGGTTTCCCTGAGCAAGGTCTAGATGGCTGAGACACGGGACCTGCGGGTAACTGGTGTCATTCTGCCAGCTGGGAGTTTCCTGTGTTCACCCTGAGGAGGTGCAGTTGTGCAAAAGCTGTCATGACACTCATCACACACATCAATGGCCGCTGCACGCTTCCCTACAACCCCCCCCCCCAGCACCCTTTATCCACCGGCCTGCATGGCCACAGCCTCCCAATGGAGGGACCCTCTCCGTCCCATTGCTCTTGTGTTAGCGGTCCCCAGTAGTTCCCCATGGCAGGGCCAGGAGGAGGTTGCGGCTTCTCCCACCTCTCAGAGACCCAATCTAGAATCCAAGGACCGCTCCCAGGAGTGGTGGACCATCATTGAGCCTGCCAGGCACTTTTTTCTTTTTTCTCTGGGCCACTCCTCCCTTCTAGCGTAAGGAGATTGGATCAAGCCTCCCGTCCTGTACTGCTCTCCAGCCACTGCCAGAGGGCAGACAGCAAGTAGGATGATTAGTCCCTCTCCCCCCCCCTCAAGAGAGGAGAGCAGTCCTTGGGACGCTTAGTCCTCTCTTTCCCCTGCCGACCCCCGGCGATGTGGCATGAGGTGTGGTTTCCAGCGCTTCAGCACCACTGAGCCGGCCCCTTCTCTGCATTTCTGGCAGCCCCGGGCTGCCTTCCCTCTAGCCTCCACTACGGGTCAGGCATATGCCAGGCTGCACATCCCCCCACCCCTGGAGGAGGAGATCATTCCCATGGCTGACCCTCCAGTGCCCTGAGTTCACTTCCAACTCTGGGTCATGGGCACGCAAGCAACAGTGCTAGCTCAACGAAAGTGGGCCAGCTATAAAATACTGTGTTAAAGTACACAAATTAGAGCTATACAAGAGTTGGAACGTAGAAATAGTGAGCATAATATAGGTGGCATATTGGGGTTTGCATTCCTTTCACCAGTTTGAATGCCGCTCAGTGTTACCCATTGCCCCCTAAAATAGGACAAGGTCTTTGTCGGGGGGGGGGGGGCACAACTGAACACTTTTTCTCCTTTGTTAGCAGAGATCAGTTTTCACTGAGAGACAGTAGAAGGGAAATCCATGAAACTGCCTTCAGCAAAATATACTGGCAAGTTACTTAGCTTGTACCTGACCCTTTCATACGCCTTTAAGCTGAGCAGACAGAACCACTTTTTTCCTCTGAAAAGATCCTGACTTATATTTACTCAGCTGCCTCCCACAAAATGTGCAGTGGAAAAAAATTGGAACAAGTTTTTGATTGACTCTCTTCCCCTCCCCTGCCCTGACAACCCAGCAGTTCTGTAGTCTGTCATACAAATGTACACAGAAGCTAAAAAGGCCCCAGGCCCATCAAGTCAGGTGTCCCACAACAACCCCAGCCACTCCTTTCCAACAGTGTGCTACAGCTCAAATTACATTTTACTAACAAGCACTCCTGTCTGTTAGTTTCTGATATTATATATTGCCTTACTGTAAAAAAAAGTCACTACATAATTACTAAACACTTTTAAACTGTTTATCCACACACTGCACAGCAGCAAGAGAATATTTTCTTAGCTTGACATCTATCATTGACGTGCCGGCAGAGGAACACTTACCAAGTGCTACATCAGTTCGGACATAAGGTGGTGAATGGTTTGTTTAGGAAAAACGACACCTCCTGAACTTTGGGGACGGGGAGGGAATGTTGGTTAATTTAGAGCTGAACTGAACCTCCGTGCCAAATTGTGATTTGAAGGTTTTCTTTCAGTTGGAAATAAAAACTAAACGAATGAGGAAACTGATCTACACAGTGGTGTCTAAGTCATGCCCCCTCCCTCTCCCCATCCCATGCCATGTAATCCCTGGTATCGAAGTGGCTTCCTCCTCTCAGCTATCCAACCTTTCCTCTTCCATGATGGCGGCCTCCGCAGCCCTCCTATTACCTCCTTTGTAATGTAACGTAACCGCAAACAACAATATCAATATATTGGGCGTCATCATCACAGATGACCTGAAATCTTCCAAGCAGACTACTAAAGCAGTAGGTAAGGCTAGAGGGATGTTGGGGTGCATTAGTAGGAGTATCACAAGTCATAAGAGGGAGGTAATAATCCCTCTTTACAAGACACTGGTTAGGCCCCATCTGGAGTACTGCGTGCAATACTGGAGGTCGCACCTGCACAAGGACATTAACAAAATGGAGGCAGTCAGAGAAGGGCAGCCAAACTGGTGCAGACACTGCATCAAAAAACATAGGAGGACAGATGAACAGAGCTCAATATGTATACCCTAGAGCAAAGGAGGGAGAGCGATGATATGATCGAAACATTCGAACAACTTAAGGGCATTAACAAGGTGAAAAAGTCTAACATGTTTAAATATAAGAAAAATAGCAGGACAAGAGGACACAGCATGAGATTAGAGGGAGGCCGATTAAGGGGTAATGTGAGAAAGTTCTTTTTCACAGAAAGGGTGGTGGATGCATAGAACGGCCTACCTCAGGAAGTGGTGGATATAAATACAGTGCAGGACTTCAGACAGGCATGGGATAGGCATAAGGGAGCAATACAGATGAGTATGAATAGATAGGCCATTGACAGAGTAAAGGCCTATGGCACATTCATAAGGTAGAAAAAATGGGCAGATTGGATGGGTCTTGAGGTCCTTATCTACTGTCAACTTCTATGTTTCTATGTTCTATACAAGAATGTATCAATATAGTTGCTAATGAGACATCTAATGGAAAATCGCTCAAAACATGTATATTGATATACCAGTGTGAAATAAGGGGCCTGGGTCCTGCTACAGTGGTGATCGGGGGTTCTATCCCAAAGTAATAGTGAAATAGCATGGTGCCTCCACCAAGAGTAAATTGACAGTGGGTCAGGTGTCTGATTGGCACAATCCCCTTGGATGCTGTACCTACCTACCTACCTCTTCTTCCAACCACCTCACACACTGGATGCCAAGTTGATCCCCAATACCACACACCACATATACTTGCCAGTTAACTCTCACAAAATACCCTTCACGCAGCAATTGCAACAAACAAAATGCAGCTTTATTTTGGGGGAGGGCTAGGGGAAGGGTACCTGGAACAGGATATCTGTGAAGGGAAAAGATTAGATTAGTTAGCAATAACAAGGCCCGTAGGCCAAGACATTTTAATGCCCACCCCCACTGGTACCAGTGAAACCCCAGTTCAATCTAAAAGGGTACCCTGTGATGGTGCAGGCCTGGTCAGTGCTGCAGGTTGGCTGGTGTTGGGGCTCTTGAAGAATATTTTAAGGAATGAAACTCTAGAAGTTAAATTTTAAACCTTTGTTTGCTAGCGCACTTTCCCCAGTTTTCTTGTTCAGGGCAGGCTCTGAGTTATTCACAGTTTCGGAGTTCTGGGCAGTCTCTGAATCGGGAGGGGGGGCTTCCAGCAATTCCTAGTCTGTAGACTGAGTCCAAAGAGGGCAACAACAACTGGGCAGCAGTAACTGACAAGGAGGTATGAGCTTGCTTGAAGGTCTGGCCACTTGTCACCTTGCTTGAAAGTCTCGCAGCTTGTCCCCTTCAGCCTATTCAGGCCCGTTGCAGAGCTCCAATGCAAGGCCTACCAAACCACAGAGGACCCAGACCCAGGAGTGGCTCCATAACCTGGCTCCCTCACAGGTCAAGAGTGCTCTAGCACTCCAGCACGTGTCAGTGGCCCCCTTCAGCCAGCTGAACCCACCCAGTAGGGGTTAGCAACTTCCCTACCTGGCTCTGAGTTGCAGCTGGGAATACCCTGGTTCCACCTTTCACTCAGACAGGACTGCAACTTTGGTGTGCAGCCAGACAGTTTCTCAAGTGTTCCACTTTCCAGTGCCTTTGGGCAACAGATTCCAAACTCCAGACTAACAGGTCCTTTCCACAGCTGGATTTCAGCAGCAGCAACAGGTTCCTGAAGCATAGGACACCTGCTCACCTTTTTCCTCTCCCAGTTCCTCCGATTCAAAACAGCATCCACCTTTAAATCTGGCTCACACACATTTCCAAGGAAAAGCTCTTTGTTAGCTCAGGGTTTCCTCTCAGTCCCAACTGATGTAGGATCACTGCAGCAAATGAGTCTCCTCAAAAAAACAGCAGTTTCCACCAGATGCCTGGAATGCTTAGTAAAGATGCGCAGTTCCTTTAAACTACAAGAATCTTTCAACTTCAATCCTCAGCAATATTCTGATTAAGTCCTGTGAAAGGCCTTTAGACATATTTACCTCACAGCACTGAACCCTTCTTGACTCGAGCATAGCCCAGATCAAACTGACCCAGCTGTCCCAAAATCTCTTGGATTTGCCCCGAAAATCCTGCCCTCTGATTGGTCAAATCCTGTCATCAATCACACGCATTAGCCCTCTTTGATCATTGATTGGCTAGGTCTCTTGGCACCTGAATTTTGTTCACACATCCTCCCATCAGCCGCCACAAACAGTTTTGGATGTCTAGATAGTTGATTGGCCATCCATTAAGAGTCAAAGGATCACAACGTGGCTACTATCACAGTTCCCACCGCAGTCCACATATGGCCCCACTTTCAAAGTCTCCCTACAGCCAAGTTAAATGTCTTTGCTGACCATTAACCTCACAGTCTCATAGCCATCTTTCCTCTTTTGTTGTCTAACTACATAATCCACCAGGTCTATTTTTCCCCCTGCCTGTCACTAGCACCGGAATATTATGACCCCCCCCCGGCACTAGGCAGGTTCACTCATCAATATGCAGGATCAACCTCATTAATATTCATGAGGTGATCGCTACCCGAGCGGTGCTCCTTTACTAAAGAACACGGGACTTTTCTTGCACCCCATTCAGGTCTCTGGTTATATAGAAAAGGGGACCCGGACCTGCCAAAAAGCCCCTGTCTGGCTGCAGGAATGGCTGCAACCCTCCCAGCGCCACTGTGCATGTGCAGACCGGCTAACCACACTAAAGTGCAAACTCAGGTCGCTGGCCACATGATTAGACCCCAGCAACCCCTGTGTGGATTGAAGTGCAGTGTGAGGGCCAAGGGGAGCAGGGAAATGGGAGGCAGTATAGCGCAGTGGTTTAAGGCTCTGAGCTGCAAATCTGGTGACATCCAGCAGACCAGACCTGGGTTTGAATCCCACAGCATCCACTTGCAGACTGTGTGACCCTGAGCAAGTCACTTAACTTCCCTGTGCTCCCAGGTCACACCTGTAAAAAAGCTTTCAGCTTAGTGTGCTAGTCCTGGTTAAACAACTAACAAAAAAAAAAGAAAAAGAAATAAGGTAAGCCCCGGTAGGGAGTTACACCAGATGTGTCTGTATAGCAGTTTGTGTAATTTTCAAATAGATGGCACATAAGGAGCTAGAATCTGTTATATCTAGCAGTTTAGTTAGATGATGGCTTGCTGAGGATGGCTGGGCTGTTTGCTGTCATGGCAGGGAAGGTTTGGTGAAGAGGAGGTGCCACCTAGACACTAGGGATTACTTGGCACAGGACGAGTAGAGGGAGGGGTTTCTCTTAGGCACCAGGGAGTACTTGGCATGGGAGAGGGAGAGGGAAGGCGTCTGTTTCCTCTATGGAAACCTTTAGCATTCTCTCTCAGAACTAATTTTCCATTGAAATAATCGGTTCACAAACAAGAACCTTTTTCAAGCTTTTCCTGGCAATTTCAAACCTCTTACAGACTGAACTGTGAGAAAGTCAGCTATCCCCACTATTATGCTGGGTACAGTTGTTGTACCTTTTTCGAATTGGCCTGTCATTTACTCCACTGCTGCCACGCACAGATGTGCTGTCTGCCAAAGAAGCTCATGTTTCTTGCTGTAAGTCGGCGTATCTGTCCTTAGTGAGCTCATGTGATTGTTAATCTCCTGAAAACTACAAGTTCCAAGATGCTCTAAGGAATCCGCTCTGAACTATAAGATTTCCCACAATGCACTGCAGAAGGGGCACTCAATCTCCCTGCAACCCAGAAGTGTCTGTTAAGCAGGCATTTTGCAGGTAACATTATAGTACTGTTATAATTATTTTTGTGTCCTTTATGTTTATCCTCCTGACCTTGCCTACTGGGACTCCTCTCCTTTGGGCCTTGCATCAGCCCCTTCTGCCCACCAGGCATGCCCTTTGCTGCCAGCAAGGGACCACCCAGAGCTCCAGCTTACAGACATCCAGAGGAACAGCTTTTATTTTCTGGGTTCTGCCTCCTGGCCTTATGGAGGAGTGCTTCCCTTCTGCCACTTTGTCCACCCTTGGTTGGCTTGTCACTGCTGGGATCTCCCATAGCTCAGAGGAGGAGAGGACTTGCTGTGGATGCCTGGCTGGATGGACTCTCTGTGGTGCACTGAGAAGGGGTCTGTTATCAAGGGGAGAAACACCAAAGGCCATTATACAGTGTGCCGATGCAGCAGTTCCGCCACTTTTATCCCCGTCTCCACCCACAAATTTGCGCAGGCATGATGATGGCCTGGTAGAGGGGTCAGTGGCACTACCACCACATCACTATTAGGAACCGTTACTAGAGCGGTACCTCAAGCCCCTTCCCATCAGGGGGTGCTCTGAGTCCTCCCTGCTGGCCTCTGCTCCCTGTGCCCTGGGCTCAGAGCACAAACCCAGGTAGCCAGCGAGCCAAAGCAGTCCCACAGCACTCTGTGCAACAGAGTCCTCCATTATATATAGGGGCAGTATAGCATAGTAGTTAAGGGCACTGAGCTGCAAACCTGGAGACCTGGGTTTAAATCCCATCATCCCCCACTTGCATACTGTGTGACCCTAAGCAAGTCACTTAACTTCCTAGGGCTCCCAGGTTGCACCTTGAAATGAGCTCTGGCTTAGAGTGCCTTTCCTGGTTAAAAATTTCCCTGTTCCCTTAATACATGGGTGGATGTGTGTAACCAGAACTGTACACCCACCTAAGGTGTGGAATGCCATGTAAACCTTGAGACTGAAGCTCCAGGGATTTATAAAACATCCCACTCCCTGGATGTGTTTGAAGTTCTAGTTTACACACACACACCCACCCACCCACACCCATCTCTTGTTTTTTTTTTATAATTACTTGTGAGTGTTTTTTAGTTACTGCAGCAGTTGTGTGAGTAGTGCTTGCACCCTCACAGTGCAAGCTTGATTGACAGAGAATGATTACAATCACCCAGTTGTAACAAATAATTACAACCGGGTGGTTGCAACACATTTTCACAAACCGGTTATCCAAGCATTAAAAATGCTCACTAGTAATTATAGTGATTTTAATGACTTGGTATTGGGCATTAAATGCACAGTGATAAAGATCAGTGAGGGGCAGCTACCCTGGATGTTGTAGCCCCCACCATGCCAAATTAATAAATGGGGAACACTGTTATTATCATGTCGCATCAAGTTTTTTTTTCTCCATGGAATACAGCCCAGATCAGACAGTCTGTATTCCTAGTTTAAACCCCCTCGCATCATCTACTAATTTTGTTGGCCTCCTCGGAACTCTTTTTAGCACTGCTCTTTTCTGTACTGTGATAACCAAAACTAAATTACACTCCGAATGAGGCCTAACTAAGGATCTATACCATCTTATTTGTGCACGTTTTGATCTGCTTATTACATTTCTCTTACTATGGGTAAGGATTTTATTTGTAGTTTTTATTCTAGTTCCACATTGCAGATACTGAGACACCCAAGTCCTTTTCTTGATCTTTAGTAGTAATTGCTGTTCCATTTAAATAGCGATTTAATTTATGATTTTCTATCAGCAGGATGCATTTTTCATTATAAAATGGTTAGGAGAAATCCTGCAAGTTGATTGGTTGAAGCAGTCTTTGACCCCTGCTGATGTCTCAGTATGTCATTCTGGTTCATAGCTGATTATCAGCATCAGCCATTTCCTACACTTTGGGGCCATTTATAATTGCAGTCATACACTCCAGGGTGTGGTATATCATGAGATATCATCATACCTTGGGTGGGGGGGTGTTGAAGGCCCTCCACAATGACTCATGCCTCATGCTGCACCCAAGGCATGACAGTAGCTCATGATATACCACACCCTGTCGAGTATTATTGCTTTAACATGTACTAACACACTGCATAAGCTTAAGAGGCAACATGGTCTAGAGGCTAGAGCACAGGCTGGGGAACCAAGAGACCTAGGTTCAAATTCCAACAGAGCCTAACTCACTGAGCAAGCCTGATCAAGTCACTTAACCTCTCTGTTCTTCAGGCTACCCAGCTGTAGAAATGGATAAAATCTGAGCCCACTGAAAATGAGATATTGCAGCTTAGCTGGGCTAGCTTGAATAAACGAATGGAGACCCAGGACTCAGGTGGCAGTGTACATCAGTGGGAGTTGCTGCCTACCCTCCCTGTAGGAGGAGAGAACTCTCTGAGATGCCCACTTATCCCCCAGCCAGCCTCCGCTAGCACCCCAGGCTTGAAACTGAAAGCCAGATAGCTGGCAGCAGCTACTAAGTAACCCTTTTTGGTCTGCAGAGTGTTTTCTCTCAGCCACGCTCATTGTTCCGGGGCTGTCCCTCATCCCCAGAGATAAACCCCATTCAGGCATGCGTCCTGTTTCCCCAGGTCCACATAACCTACCAGTTATCCCCATGGCTTCCCCTCTATGGCAGGGGCTCCAGGGAGAGGGCCTCCACCTAAGGCAGTCCACCATGTAGACTAGGATTCAGTTTAGGTGAGCACTAGGACCCAGAGAAATCCAGAGGCCGAGACCATCATAAAGACAGCATGGGTTTTTCTTCCCTTTTGGTTCTTCCCACTTCCCCCAGTGTGAGCACAGTCTTTTGTGGGGCTTTTTTTCACGTGCACAGCACATCCCTGCAGCAGGAGCAAGCTCCCTCCCTCGGCACTAGAGCTTTCTGCTCCATCCTGGCCTCCGTCCCAACGTGGTGACTTGAGGTAACTCCTGAGCCTGGATCACCTGTACTGCAGTGTGACATGCTGCTATCCCCTTATTATAATTTGCCCCCATACATCCCCAATCCCCTAGCCAGCCCTGTAGCACACTGGTAACACCATCTCCTGTTACGCTGGTGACCTGCATTCGGGAATGAGCACGGGTGTTGCAGGATGGCCTGGGAGGAAGGCTTGAGTACTCCAGGGACTGTTTGCCTTCCTTGTGGTGGGGGAATGCTGCTCCCACTGCATAACTTCTGACTGGTGGAGACAGATTGACAGCATAGTTGAGAGCACTGGGAGGGGAAGGGTTGTAGCCAGATGGCCTGTCATGCCTGCATGCCACCGCACTCAGGCACGTCCGTGTCATTGTATGCCAGCATCCCCGGAGGAAAAAAAAAAGGAGATGCAAAGGCTGGCTTTCCAAGCCAGCAACACCTGCAGACTCTTGCACGACCAACACAGCTGGCCACCCACCTTAGACACTCCTGGGCACGTGATGGATCACTCACTCTCCGGGAAATTATCCTTTGCTTACAGGCTCCCAGCTGTCTGAAATAGCCTCCCACTCCCTCTCCCGGTCCGCATTCTGCCGACCGCTGCATCCCTCAAAAAGCACTTCAAACTAGTCCCCACCCCCTCGTGTATGCTGTCCTACTCCTTGCACCTGAGTCAGCATGCCTCACCTTCCTCAACCTACCTAACCCGCCCCACCTTCCCCCAAACACCCTTCACCTACTTGCCCTACCTCCCTCGTACACCCCTCAGCTGCCTCCCCTTGCATTGTCCCCCCTCCTCGGCACTATCTATAGACTTCAGCTCCACTGCACAGAGTCTCCCAGTTGCTAATCTAGTTAACTATTATTAATCCCTCTACATACCTGCCTGTGCTTTTGTCATATAGCTATGTCCTGACTTTAATGCCACTTACCGCCTACACTTGATTGCCATATTGTCACATTGTGCAGTGTCTTCACTTCAATGTAAATATTGTTTACATTGCTGTTTTAGCCACAGTATGTATTAGCCACTAGGTATAATGTTTCTGCATCCATGTAAATATTGAACATATGGCATTTTCTACGTATGTATAGTCTCCTATATATGACGATATATTATTGTCCGTATCCCCTACCCTGTGTCACACCTGGAGATGAGCCTTGGCTCAGTGTGCCATTCCCATTTACCAAAATTTTAAATAAATAAAATGGATGACCAGTAAGCCCAGGAGAAGGTCAGTGACAGGACTGGGGTGGGGGGTGCTGGACAAGACCATCACAGAGAAAGAGCTTTATGGGGAAAAAGATCCCCCAGTCCCCCTTGGGTCACCACTACTGCACCCTTCCTTTAGCTGCAATGGTAGGTGAGCAGTTTCCTTCATGAGTGCTGCCAGTGCTGCTGCTTGGTGGGATGACATTGGGGTGGAGGAGTGCATGCATCCCAGGCAGCATGCCTCCTCCCTTCCTGGGGACTGACCTCCTCACCTCTGCAGTCTCCCTTGTCGGCAAGCTCCAGTGTGTGATTTCTGGGCTCACACGTGAACCACAGTATCCCAGGGCAAACCACAGTTTGCTACTGCTGTACTTAAGGACTAGCAAGAATGCCCCCTTCTTTTTTTTTTCTTTAAATAGCTTTTATGTTTGCTTGCGCATGTGCAAGAAACAGTGCCATCATCCGAGTTTTTGAGGTGTGTCACCCCTCTTCCAATTCAGTCAGTGTGTTTGCAAGTGGGCTGCGGTTCTCAATACCTGCTGGAGCTGTCTATGACAGCTCCAAAATGCAGTGGCGTACAGTTGAAAGGGGGAAATGCCGGTAAGCTGTGTAATGTATAATAATAGGGTTTTTTCAACTTTTTTGCATATCTCAGGCATTTTTGGGAATTTTGGGCCCAAATTTTCAACATGGGGTTTTTGGGACCCCTCCTCATGAAGTGTTGCACTGTCATGGCGTTATTCGGGCTCAAAGGGTGATTTCGCAGTCACTGCACAAAATCACCTATCAGGATCAAGTAACTAAACGACACTGCCACTGTTCATAAGGTGGGCTCTCAAAAGCCTATGCTGAAATTTCTGTGGAAAAATTCTAGAAATGACTGTTTCTGGGTCGTCGTTTAGCAGTTCCTTCTGCGCAACTCCGTAAGTTCGCGAATTTTATTCCATGAAATTTTCAATATTTTCACTCAGATTTTCAGTATTGCCATTTTATTACACTTCCTTATGAGCAGTACGGCTGTCATTTTCGTCTTGCCCAAAGCGTGTTTCCGCGCCCATGTGGCGCACAATGGCGCAGTCGGTGTCGAAATCAATGTATGGGACACATTAAGAAAATCACAGTGACACTGTTTATGAGGAAGGGTCTTAAATGGCTATGTTGAAAATTTGGTGGAAAAAATCTAAAAATGGCCTGTTTTACAAAGGCGTGCATTGCGCAGTTCTCGCACGCTCGTGGTTGCAAAATTTCTATGTTTCCTCCAGATTTTCCACATTGCCATTTTATTACACTTCCTTATGAACAGTACAGCTGCCATTTTCACATGTCGCCTAAAATGTGTTTCCCACATATGAAGCGCATAATGGTGCAGCCGTGCGAAAACAATGTTTGGGACAGATTAGGAAAATCACAGTTACACTGTTCATGAGCAGAGAGTCTTAAAATGGCTATGTTGAAATTTGGTGACAGAAGTCCATAAAATGACTGTGTTACGGTCAGCGCTATGCAGTTTCTACGCACCGTAAGTTCATGACTTTGTAATATTTTCAGTCCAGATTTTCACCAGTTGCATTTTTCCACACTTCCTTATGAACAGTACAGCTGTCATTTTTCACAACATGGCCGAAATGTGTTTTCACACTTTCAGTGCAGAGGTGCATGGTCGCTGTGGGAAATCATTGTTCGGGACAGATAAAGAAAATCACAGTGACACTATTCATGATCAGAGGTCCCAAAATGCCTGAGTTGACAATCTGCTGTAAAAAATGCCCACACTAATTACATTACGGGTGTGCGTTGCACAGTTTCTATGCACACTCGTGACTGCACCAGTTTTTTTAATATTTTTACTGCAAAGTTGCAACATTGCCATTTTTTCCACCTCCCCATGAACAGTACAGCTGTCATTTTTCACATCCTGTTCGGAATGTGTTTTTGCACCTTTGGTGCTAAATGCCGTAGTCGCTGTGCATAAGCAGCTTTCGGCTAACAAACTGATATTGCCACTGTTCATGAGGTGCGGGTCTCAAAAAAAAAACATGTTGAAAATTTGGAGTGAAAATACAAATGAATGCCTGAGCTGTTAGGGTTTCCAACCATAACACCCTACCCTGTTGAGAATGACAGGCATCAGGAGTGTGACTTGGGATTCTTGCCTGTAATGCTCATACCATTCCACACCCTGCAACCAGTGAGAGGCATCAAGGTATGCCTTGGACTCTTCGGCCCCAAAGGTCACCTCCATTCTCCTATACCACACCCATCTCACCATATTTCCTGATGGAATGGGGTGCGCATAAGGGCCAAAGACCCCAAGGCACACCGTGACACTTGTCAGTGTCTGCAGGGTAGGGTGTGGTGAAATGGCGTGGCCATTATGCCTGACGACCCAAAGGCACACCCCGATGCCTGGCACTCTCTGCATTGTGGTGGTGGGGTTGGCTTCAGTTTAATACTTCACTGCCATTCCTATTATGCAGCTCTGTAACTTCTGCACTACCAATGCCAATGCCAGCAAGCAAAAATTTGGCATTGACAAATGCTTATTTAAATAGCTTTTTATCCACAGTGGACCAGTCTTTATGTTGGGCTGTGCCTGTCAGTTTCTCAGTCCTGTCAGCTCTGGGTTGAGGCCACTGCGGGTGGGATCTGGGAGCATTCCCCCACCCCCATCAACTTTAATTTTGATAACCCGTGGGTTTTCTGTCCAAGTTCCTACCACTCCCCTGACACCTGGTGATGCCTCTCTTGGCCTCGTAACAGTGCAGCCACTCTTAGTGCACTTCCCCCAACCCACCTCGTGAGGAGCAGACTCCCTGACCCACCATGTGGGTTCGCTGGACTGGTGAAGCCTGGCAGCAACCCTCATCAGCCTTGGGCCACCTACTACAGTAGACCCAACTCCACTCCTGAACCCTGTCGTCGGCACTGTAGTTGTCCAGCAGATGGCTCAAATGTTCCCCTCTTTTCTTTTTTAAACCCTGTGCTTATCCAACTACTGCTGGGTAGCCTCCATCTACCCAACCTCCACCTCATCACCCGTCATCTCCAGGTACTTACCCCAGTCTCCTTTGTTTCACTATGGCTCTCCCCCCACCCCATGACAGGTTCTCTGGAAGCACTAATTTCCTGACCTGTTCGGGGTCTGGTCCAGGAGGCCTATGCCTGGTCGATGTGAGGGACCTGTGGAGGGTCTGTCGCCATCCTGCCATTTAGTGTCTCTCCCAGCCCCCATTTTCTCCACGGGGTTGCAGTGATGCAGCGTGCATGTTTGTATGGGTACACAAGCACGTGTCATTATCCATCTGCAGCCCCCATAACCCTGTGACGGCCCCTGCTGGTATTACTATCTAGCCTCCGATGAGTGGCAGTCAAACAGTGGAGAGCGGAATGCTCCTTCCCAGAGGAGGAGGGCTGTTCAGTCTGATGCTCATCACTCCTTTCCCAGCCAGCCTCCTGCAGCCCGGGTCCCATCCCGAACCCAGATTGCCGGAGTAGCGAGTGAAAGCCCTACTGCTATGCTTCTTGACCGGATAAATTTCCTCATTCATGATGATAAACCTGTGGTCTTGGAAGCAATATATTTGGACCAGTGGGGCTGCCTTTTTTAATTGGGGGAGTGGGAGGCTCCATTTACAGAGTGAGACCTGTCTAGTGAATAATCAATTTGAATAATACACTGGTGAGTAATGAAGAAGAAACAACATATAAATCAGATATGATGAGAATATTTCACAAAAAAAGTGTAACGATTAAATAATAACCTTGGTAAATAGTGGAATAGAATGGCCCCCTGGTGAAGAAAGGATTTTCAATGATATAGTAGTAGCAGTGTATTTTTTGTGGTGTGTGTTGCTTCATAATAGCAGAATGGTTTCTCTCTGTGTTTTTCCCCCTAATATTATCAGCATTATTCTGTTTTTGTTTCCTGTCCCCTGCCCTGACAGTTGGTGATGCAAAGGCTGCAGCCTTCCTCCATGGGGGTGGTGGGCGGTGGACCCACATGAGCTGCTCTTCCCAGCTGACTGCAATGCTATTGCTGGGTACAGCCAGTGGGGTGATTCTCTCTTCCTGAGGAGATAATTACCTTAATTCTTAAATGCTCTCTACTACCAGCCAGCCTTATGTGCAGCAGCAGTTTGGCTGCAAACTTGAACAGTGTCATTTGTAGCAAGAATACTTAAATACTGAGCCACATACTGTGTGGCTAGTGTTAACATTCTGCACTGGGGCCAGCTCACACCATATGAAAAAATGAGCACCATGGTTAACACTTGAGCCACTGGGTCTGATGGAAGTACATCCTAGTTATGTTGTCTATCTCCTATCAGGGGTAGTATGTAGCATTAGCCCTGTGACTGGCATGCTACAGCATTAGCCCTGTGGCTACCATGCCTTGGAAAAATGTGCCCTCCCTTCTAAAAGCTAACATTGCATACTGTACTTATGGATGGATGGGAAGGTGTGACTGTGTGCTTTATTTTCTCCCTTTGCAGGTGAGCATCTGCGGATCTGTCCTCAGGGCTACACTTGCTGCACCAGCGAGATGGAGGAGAACCTAGCCAACAAGAGCAGGAGCGAGTTTGAGGGGATGGTGAAGGAAGCAGGCCGCTCAGTGCAGGTGACCCTCACATCCCAATATAAGACCTTTGATGGTGAGTAATTGTGTTTCCAGTTCTCTAGTTGGAATGAGTTATGCCTTCCTTACAAGCAAGGGAAGGGGGCTGGGGGCAAACACCTGCGAATGATATCCGTGGCAGACTCAGTCATGTAAGGGATAACACATTACAGGGTGTGCAATCACAAGAGAATGATGCAGATCTCAGGTTGTTAGGCGTAAGGCATAGCCAACTGCCTCAGCCATATGAGGTATGCATTATTCCTTCATGACTGCACACCATGGAGTGTGTTATCCTACTTATTAAATGAGATTCTAAATGTTAAAAAATATGTAGTTCAGATAAGGTGTGTGGTAGTCAGAAAAAAAATTATCAACAGTCACGTGATGTCTTTTGACCAATGAGGTTACAGGATTTTCATGGCCCATTTCATAATGAAATGTAAGCTGAACATTGCATTTTCTGAAGTTTTCCTGGTTACTGTAAAATTGCTTTAAAAATACCAAAACAAGGAACAGAAATAACCTGATAGAATTCTGTATACCGAGGAACACGGTTGCATAGACTCTTTCAGTGAAGGTCAGGGGAAGGGGTGATGTTTTCAGAAGTGAACATTGCACAATCCAGAGTTTTGAGAGGTTAATTCTGACAACTCGTTAAGACTTGTACAAACATTATTCAAAGCCGCGTCTGTCAAGGCAGGTGTAAACAAAAAAAGAAACAAGCCTGCTTGTTGCCAGGGTAAGCCAAGACTAAAAAAAAAAAAATCAGAACATCTGTTAGCAAACCTGATGTTTACAGCAGAGAATTTACTGGGATGAGGGCACACAGAGAAGACTTGATCAAATATAGACAGTGCTTCAAGCTTTTATTTTCCTGCCATCCAGTCAGACTGAAAAGGGCAGGTTAGTATTAATGTGCTAGAAGAAAGGGCTGTAACCTGATATTTACATGCTGAACTCCGCTGACTTGGCTTCCTGCCCACTATTATCCTTATTTACCCTGCTGTACCACTTGTAAGGGTTGCTCTCAATACACTGTTATGCTGCCCTAGGCTTTAGTCCAGAATGCCATGGGCTAGTGCTACTCACCTCCTAGTTGCCCAAGTGGCCAGTTTATTGTTTAAATATATTTCTTTTTGTTTACCAGGTAAGTGCACTAGGAAAGAGGTCACCTAATTTCAGACACAACCCAGGAGGTATGAATTTTGCATAGCACTATAATTTTTACACTCAAATTTACCCTTGCTAGTCAAAGGTTTATTGATGTTCCTCAAAATGTTAGAGCTATTTCTGGAAACACAAACTTTTGAAACATTGAACTAATGTGATAGAAACATTCCTTAACACTAAATATATGGTGCCCGCTATTCTTATTCTTTAAAATAAGAAAGTGTTATGCATGATGACCCTGAGGTACACCCCACGCCTGATTTGCAAAGACGCAGGAGAGGTCAAATAGTAAGTTTTTTTCCTGTTGCTTCCTGCAGGGTGAGGATGGGGCATTAGGGTTGGGAACCCTAATGCCACATTTCCCTACTTTTGTTGGTTTAACCCTAACTAGTGCATTAACAAAGTTTTCTGCAATACATTTCATTACTTTTTGAGATCGTATATTCATATCTTCATTTCCGGGCCCTGTGCTTACATCCCTCCATAGATGCATACATGTATGTTGCTGTGCAAGTGCACACTTCCATGACTGCCAAAACAGTAGTTTCATTTCTTCGTTGTACGGCCTGTTAAAGTTCCAATGTTATCCTGTGGGAATTTGCATTTTTTATTTTTTTATCCTTTTTTTTATAGTGCTTCTAAATGTTAATGGAGAGAATATGTGTCAAGTCCAAATACTGAGGGAGTTATGGCTTGTTGAAGTTCCAGTGTATACTATAGGAATTTTCATTTTTATTTATATTGCCCATAAATGTTTAGGGGAGGAATATGTGTTGTTATTGCACTACTCATTTAAGACCTTTGTTGTGATATATAGATTGTCCCTTAAGTCCAACATTGAGGGAGTTATGGCTTGTTGAAGTTCGCCTGGGCGAGATACAAATCCTCCCTCTCCCCCTCCGATCTCCACCTTGCTAGGTCCTTAAGAAATGCCTGTACAAAGGCTGTATGAGGCGGGAAAGCCCAATACTTCAAACTGACCCTGCAACAAAATCTCATCTTCCCCCTCTAAATTCTGGCAGGCTGTACACTCTGCCTTTAACCCCCCCCCCAAGCCCTCCACTCCTACACTGTTTGTTGATGGCTCACCTGTCTCGGACCCTTCCTCCATTGCCTCAATGCTCAATTCCTTTTTCACTACTTGTGCCCTCCTGTCAAGCCCGGTAATTGTCCCTTCGGTCTCCTCTGCCCCCTCCTAATCCAGAGGCTTTTGCTTCTCACCTGTTTCTGTGCAAGAAGTCCTCCATGTCCTCCTGTCCCTCAGTACTCACAAATCCAGCTCAGATGGCCTCAACCCCAACATTCTCCAGATCTCTGCCCTGGCTACAGTTCCCCCTCTCTCCCCCACCTGCTGAACCTTTCCTTCACTCTTACAACCATACCTGTATGCCAGGCATGACAGCAGGAAGGATGGGGCAGTTTATGCCGAAGTGTTTAGGGAAGGGAAGGGGGAAACCTCACATTGTGGTGCACCTGGGCACAAGTGACTTAGAGGGGAACGGGCTCAAGGAGGTGCAGGAGAGGTTCTGGGAGGTGGTTAGAATATGTAAAAAGGCAGGGTGTTCAGTGGCTTTTTCAGAGCTTCTACTGGTATCAAGGGCAAGTACAGCCAGGAAGCAGAGGATAGTAGAGTTTAATACATAGTTAGAGACATGGTGTCAGTCCATGGGCTATGGGCTGGTGGAGGGGTGGGGTGGATCATGGGAAAACAAGACCCTGTACACCCTAGACAGGTTACATTTGAGTAGGGAAGGATCAGGAGTATTAAAGCAGATGCTGGGAGAGTATATAGCATCAAAAGTAAATTTAAACTAGGAAGGGGGTGGCCCAGTGGTGCTGAGGGTTGGGGCACTGGACGCCACACCTCGCGCCATACCGGCGACCCGGGTTCGGTTGCGGATTCAGGTCATCAGGGATCGGCTGGGGGAGGAGGATTGAGCATCTCTGGGACTGATCTCCTCTGGGGAGAGTGGGGAGGGACTCACCTGAAGGTGCTGGCTCTTGGTGGCAGCTAGGGGGTAGTGCTGCTTGCGGACCAGTGGAAGGGATGGCGCAGGTGGACGTCGGACATGCAGCTCGCGGGAGCGCATGCCACAGTGTCTTTGGCATCCTTGCATACCTGCGCTGTGGAGGAAGTAACTAAGGGGGAAAAAAACACCCTGAATCCTCCGGCGCTCATGAGGGTCTGCCACGGTGGTGCACTGGACGCTCCAGGAGCTCCCTCTGGCCCTGACCCCTTGGTCTTCCATGATGTGATGTGGTCTTAGAGAGGGAGATGGAAGGAGGTCAAAGCTTGGGCTCAGCGCCTGATGCAGGAGCTGACAGTAGACTGGATTGGGGGACCATAGGGACCACCCTGGCCAATGAGGTAGGCGAGATAAATAAAGAAACTAAAAAAACTAGGAAGGGGGGGGAGAACCACTGGGAAGGAAACAATGTCTCCAGGTCAGGAGTCCAGCAGGTATCCCCCTAGATAGCAGGAAGGGGACAGAGGGAGTTCAAATAGGAAAGGCAGTGAGGGGGGCAAGGAAAGGAGGGGGGCACACTGGAGGGTGATTTTTTTTGAATGCAAGAAGCCTTGGTAACAAAGGAGTGGACTTGCAAGCACTGATAGCAGAAGGAGAGGTGGACATAGCCGCTATCACGGAGACATGGGCTACCAAGTACCAGGAATGGGACCTTGCAATCTCAGGGTACCAGCTGTACCATCGGGACAGGGAAATAGAGAAGGGGTGGCATGGCTGTTTATGTAAGGGAGGGCATATTATGCAGCAGGGAGGAGGGCAGAGCTGAGGCCTTATGGGTTCAGCTACAAAGTTCGAAGGGCAAGAAAGTGAGGTTGGGGTTGGTATATAGGCCACCTTCTCAGAATTAAATTCTGGATTGAGGGTTAGAGGAGCAGATAAGGAAAGTCTGCACACAGGATAGTACTGTGATAGTGGGAGACTTCAATCTTTTTTTTTCTCTTTTTATTGCCCCTCTGATCCACTAACCTCTCTCTGGCGGGGACTCTCAGCAGTGGCTCTGCCCGCCTGCCTGAAGCCCTGGTTGCACCTCCTCTGGCGCCGGCTTCCTCCCTTGCACAGTGCCACCCTAACCCCCGGCTCTGATTCCCCCAGGAAGGACCGCCACTCCTCTGGCACTCTATCTAGAATGCTGGCATGCAGCGCTGTTTCTGGGGAGGACCCAGGGAGTGCTTCCTGGAGTCCCAGCATTGGGCATGGGGCTGCTGCTCCTGGACCCCGCCTTCGCCTGTCAGTGGGAGGGTTTTTTTTCTACATAGTTTACACCCCGTCCTCCCCTCACAGAGCTTGGACATGCAATGATGACCAGCGTCTGCCGAGCGCCGCCTCCCGGTGCCATACGGCTACAATGTAGGTACCAGGCTACCTCTGACAGCCACCAGAGGTTGCACCAGAGTGATGCAATACCCTACTCCCTCCCCGAGGAGGGAGAGCTGTACAGTGGATGCTCAATCCATGCCCACCCCTGCTGACCCCTGATGCCCTGAGCTCATTCCTGAACCTGGGTCGCCAGCATGGTGCGAGGGGAGGCATCCAGTGTCCTAACCCTCAGCACTACCGGGCTGGGCGTGGGAGACTTCAATCTGCCAGGGGTAGATTGGAGCACTCAAGTGCCAGGGAACTGGTCCTCTTAGAGGCTTTCCAGGACAACTTCCTGGTGCAGATGGTAAGGGAGCCAACCATGGACAGAAATGTGCTTGATCTTGTGCTGGCAAACAGGGAGCATGTGCAGGATTTGAGGGTGGACGATCCCCTGGCGGGGAGTGACGACCACACAGTGTGGTTCTCACTTTACATGGGCAAGGAGGCTACCAGATCCACAACAAGGGCACTGGACTTTAGACGAGCAGACTTTACCAGGATGTGCGACATTCTTGGGGGGCACATCGCCAACATCCATCCACACATAGACGCGAACCAGAAATGGGAAGTTATCAAGCAGGGACTAACAGAAGCAACGTACTCATGCACTAAGACACAAACAAAGCCAGGTCCAGAAAGCCAAGCTGGCCAAGCAAGGAGGTGGTAGGGAGGGTGAAGGAAAAAGAGCTGCCTTCAAAAGATATTAGAGAACCAAAAGGAAGGGAGATAGAGAGGAGAACATGAAGAAATCAAGGGAGGTGAGCAGATCAGTGAGGGCAGCCAAAGCATCAAGGGAGCTTAGGCTTGCGCAGGGGGTCAAGGGCAGAGAAAAGGATTTCTTCAAGTACATAAGGGAGAGAAGAAACTGCAAGAGTCAAATTGTTAGGATCAAGAAGGATGGGGGATGGGCAGAAAAGGAGGTGGAATGGGCAGATGCTCTTAATGACTACTTCTGTTCTGTGTTTACAAGGGAAAAGCATAGACCAGGTGCCAATGGGTAAGAGAGGAATGGGCATGGGGGGCAGAATTAATGTATGGGAATATCCCAGTAAGTAGAGAGCTGGAGGGCCTTAGAGCTCTGTGGGTGAATAAAGCACCAGGCCCAGACAGCATACACCCCAGGGTGCTAAAGAAGTTGGCAGAGGTCCTGACGGAACCACTGGCAAACTTATTCAACACCTCTGTGGGGCCTGGTTGTGTGCCCCAAGACCAGAGGATGGCGCATGTTGTGCCCCTCCACAAGAGTGGGCCTAAGGATGAACCAGGTAACTACAGACCGGTCAACCTTGCCTCCATTGTGGGAAAGTTAATGAACACTATCCTCAAGGAGAGGTTGGTAAACTTTCTGGTAGACCATAGTCTCCGGGATGACAAGCTGCATGGCTTCATCTCAGGAAGATCCTGCCAGACCAACCTGGTTGATTTCTATGAATGGGTGACTAGGGCACTCAACAGGGGCCATGTGGTGGATATCCTGTATCTGGATTTCAGCAAGGCCTTCAATTTGGTGCCACATGGGAGGTTGATTAGCACACTGGCACACCTTGGTGCAAGGAAGAAGCTTGTGAGGTGGGGTAAAGAACTGGCTGCAGGACAGGCAGCACAAAGTGACAGTAGGGGGTGAGATCTCTACACCCAGAGCTGTAACCAGCAGGGTACCATAGGGCTCAGTATTGGGGCAGTGTTGTTTAGCATCTTTATTGCTGACCTCTCAGTTGGCATTAGGAATAAGATCAGCCTTTTTGTGGCTGACACAAAGATTGGGGTGATGATGGATGATGGGGAGGGATGGAAAGAACTACCAAAAGATCTGCAAAGCTTGAGAGCTGGCCAGAGGCATTGCAGCTGGGTTTCAATGCAAAGAAGTGCAAGTTCATGAACTTGGGGGCCAGGAGCACTAGGTATTGTTACTAGTAGTTATCCACTACTGAAGAGGGGAAGGATCGTGGGGTGCTGATCATGGATCAAATGAATCACTCACAGTGTAAGAGGGCAGCAGCTAAAGCTAATAAGATGCTGGGGTGTATGGCAAGAGAGATCACCTTCAGGAGGGAAGAAATCATCCTCTCATTGTATGGGTCACTGGGGAGACCACACCTGAAGTACTGTGTGCAGTATTGGTGCCCCTATTTAAAGAGGGATGTCAAACTGTTGCAGGGGGTCCAACGCAGAGCAACCAGGATGATTCTCGGGATGGAGGAAAAAAACTACAGGAAAGGCTGAGGGAGCTAAACGTACTCCCTGGAGGGTAGGAGAGAAAGAGTGGATATGGCTAGAAACCTTCAAGTATATGAAAGGCATAAACGAGATTGGCACAGATGGAAATTTTTTAATTATAGGGGGTGGGATACTAGCAACTATCCAAAAGACTGTACTGAGCATACTCAGAACCAACATTTTAAAATGTAATAACTTTGGAACAGATTAATATTTTTTCACCAAATGCATGAAAGGCACATTTGTGGGTCATGCCCTTTCTATGCTGAAAATTTCAGACCAAAATTCCACACTTTCTGGGTGCTAGGTGAGGACAAAAAGAAAACCTTGATTTTTTTTTGTTTGTTTGTTTTTTTACTTTTTTATTATCTGCATCTCAGAATCTATACATCTGACCAGAACAGAACTTGGAACATCGGGAGATCTATCCCCCAAGACTGTGTGTGCAACATTTTGTGCAAATCCATTGAACAGTTGCAAAGATGTTAAAGTTTGAGATTTAACATAGAATCCCCTGCTCAACCCTAACTGTAGTGGCGCTGTGACAGTGCAGGTCTTGCTTTTTCCAAAAGTAGTGTTGCATCCCCTAAATCATACAGGCAGCAGTAACCCACGTTTCATCATGGAGTGCCTCCCCTCACACTCACCATCCTAACTGTATGTAACTGAACCTTGTAGAACCTGTTTTTTGGGGTGAAGATAGGGTTTAAAAGGATTTTAAAAAATCACTGGGTTGCAGTCCTAACCGGAACACCTATATGATGCACTGTTTTCTAAGGTTGTTACTATAGAAATTGTGCCATCTGTTGACCGAGGAGACAGCCATTTACCTCACGTGAAGGAGCAGCTCTTCACTGGTGTCTTCTGGATGTTGGCTGTGATTTGCAGCAGTGTTTACAGCCACCTGTGTTCTGTGGTGGTTGCCTAGTTGGCAGGGAAGAGGAGGGCTGGCCCATAAGCACAACTGTAGTGTTGCCACTCATGATGCCAGTGTCCTGCTTTCACAGCTCGAGCCTTCAGTGGCAGATTGAGTGCCCCAGCAGATGCTGTACTCTGGAAGAAGAGTAGTGCGATTCCTGCAATACTGCCTCCTAGGCATCCAGTGGTGGCAATACAGCTTGATAGTGCTCACGAGTGGAGGGCACATGCATGGTACATCTAGACACACATGCATGCCTCTGCATCTTTTGGGGCATGTCTTGGAGGAAAAAGGAAAACAGTTTGCTCTCTCCTATGAATGAAGCTTCTCTGGTCATCTAGTTTGGGCACCCAGACCTCGTGACTCCTCCCCGTCTACACCAAATCATGTATTCCTCCAATAAGGGCCATATTAAGTGCTAATGGCCAGCCCCAGAAGAAACCTGTACTGATTAGGGTTCAGAGGTTCCAGGACATGAACATGTCCAGTAGCGATGTGGTGCTAGGAATGACCCTTCCAGAGGTAAGACTGGGTTAGGGAACTGGGGTAGATAGAAGGAGTTTGGGGACTGACTACAAAGGAGCATAAAATACATGTAACAAAAAAAAAGAGAAAGAGAAGCTAGCTGCTGCTCTGACTGCAAATATTTGTGTCATTCGAATTGGCTGACCATGTGTTCAAATGACTCCTGCACCCCCAGGCCCATGTGAGTCACCTCTCTGGTTCTGATGTCCCAAACCTGCTTCTGGAACTTGGATCTAATAGAGTTCATATAAAATTGCAAATTGAGTGGGACACTTTGCAGTAAAGTACAGTACCTGGTTGTTAGCCAGATAGGGTTGCAAGTTCAAATCCAGAGTTCCTGGGTTTGCAAAAAGGAGGCTGCAGTACTAGGGAGTGCTCATCAGGTGGCAGAGTTGGTGGAATTCTCAAAGCAGGACTTTTCCTTTGTTGTGCCACCAATTGTGTTGTAACATCTTATATCAGCAAGCTTTTTATGGCTGCTAATGTTAGCCAGGGCTCCTCTTCCCATTACCAGCTCCCCTGTCTAACTTTATACCCTGTAACCTTTACCCCCTCATACATCCCCAGCCCTATTATATTCCCCAATCCCAGTAACAACTTGCCTGTCCCCACCTTGGCCATTCAGCTTCTTGGCTCCTCCTTCTCATAACTTTTTTTTTCCTTAACAAACATCCCCGGCACCTCCCTTAATGATCTTGCCCTTCCCAGTATCAACTCCATTGTCCACTAGTTCCTGACAGCTTCCCTGTCTCTCCACTCTGCTCTATAACATGACCTCCACAACCACCCACACATGGTAACCCCATATTACCCGCTTCTAAATTCTTTTTTTTTGCCTCCTACTACAGACACCTCCTTGGTTTAATTTGCTTGCAGCTGCAGCATCTGGAACTTGTGCTACGCTGTAGGTTGAGGAGAGGGAGAGGGTGCTGTTAGTTTCCAAGGATTACTTGGAATAGGACTTTGAATGACTTCCAGTTAGACTTGGAAGGATATCAGGAGAGGAGAACAGCTGATCAGAGCTTTTTTGTTATTGACTTTGTTTATTACCATTATACTTATCTCTTGATTGTGCCACGCCCCAGCTCTCATCTAGACTCTCTTCCTGATTGCTGCAGTACCTCTTTTAGCCACAACTTTATGACCACCAGTTTACATGTTTCCAGCTGCCCCTCTGTCAGCATACTCTTGGATGGAGTACAGTCTCCCTGAATCATGGACAGTTGGGGGGGGGGGGCACTTCCAAGTGCCCAGTAGACATGGGTGAAGGCAGGTATTTCGATCATTCTGTCTCCAGTGGTGATTTGTTTACCTGGTTTTGTCCCCACCCACATCCCTCAACTTCCATGTGTTTCTCCCCCCAACTAAGTCCAGTGTACTTACAGTGTTAACTGTGTCGCACCACGCTGAAGGTATTTGATTCAGATTCCACCCCCATTCCCCAATTAATTTTTGGTTGGCAGCATTTTGTCTTAATGTTGTAGAGGGTACAATTTTCACTAAGGGACCCTGAATTTCTGACTCATTTCCATGGTCAAGAAAAAGATCGAACCTGCCTTACATGGCTGTAAGGAGAGAGATTTGGGTACCGTGTTCCAACTGCAGACTGGAATCCAGCCTTCTGACTGGCTGTAACCCATGTGCTTTCTGCATCAGTTGTTTAGAGCAGGGGCACACATACATAGAAGTGAAAGTGTCTCTCTTGTTTTTAAATGAATTGAAAGTATACATCTTCCTGTCTATCTGTCCATCCTATAGATCACTAGGTTCACTAGGTTCTAACAGAGCAAAAAAGGCGTAAGCCCATAATAGCTCTGATATCAAGACAAATTGTAATAATCAAGTTGCCCTTTATTTGAAATATAAATATCAAGATTCTTTTTGAAATTTTCCTTTGAGGCATACCAAACTGCCTTAAGGGAAGCATGGAAGGCAGTAAGACAGGCAAAGTCCCAAACTGAGGAAAAACTAGCACGAACAGTAAAAGAAGGTGACAAGACTTTCTATAGATACATTAGTGAAAGGAGAAAGTCCAGAGTGGGTATTGCTAAGCTTAATGGAGAAAAGGGAGCATGTGAGGAGGAGGACCCTGTAAAGGCATCTATCCTAAATAGATACTTTTGCTCAGTATTTACTGAAGAGAAGGTAGGGCAGGGCCCACAGCTCAGCATCATGGACACAGGGGGGAGGGAGGTGAGCATTACTCCCTTCACAAAAGAAAGGGTCCTACAAGAGCTTGCTACACTCAGAGTAGATAAGGCAATGGGACCTGATGGCATACATCCCAGGGTACTTAAGGAGCTAAAGGTGGAACTAGCAGAGCCATTAGCGGAACTGTTTAGTGAGTCTCTGAGCACAGGAGAGGTCCCAGAAGACTGGAGAAGGGCTCATGTGATCCCGCTCCACAAAACTGGTAGCAGGGAGGAGGCGGGGAACTACAGACCAGCCAGTCTTACCTCAGTAGTTGGCAAGATTATGGAGGCACTCCTTAAGGAAAGGATAGTGCAACACCTGGAATCCATAGGGGCACAGGATCCAAGACAGCATGGGTTTATAAAAGGAAGGTCCTGTCAAACTAATTTCATAGATTACTTTGACTGGGTAACCAGAGTGGTGGACCAAGGGGGAGCAGTTGATGTCGCCTACCTTGACTTCAGCAAAGCTTTTGACACTGTTCCACATAGAAGATTGATAAATAAGCTGGGTAGGCTCAGGGTGGGTCAGAAGTTGGTCAACTGGGTGGCAAACTGGTTGACGGGCAGAAAACAGAGAGTGGTGGTAAATGGTATACAGTCAGAAGAGATGCAAGTCACAAGTGGGGTACCTCAGGGATCAGTCCTGGGGCCAGTCCTCTTCAACATCTTCATTAATGACCTTGCAGATGGACTAGAGGGTAAGGCTTGTCTGTTTGCAGATGACACCAAGATCTGCAACAGAGTAGATGATCCAGATGGGATGGGCAGAATGAGAAGAGATCTGGATAAACTAGCAAAATGGTCAGAAGAGTGGCAACTGGGATTTAATGCAAAGAAGTGCAAAACCATGCACATAGGGAAGAGAAACCCTGAAGCCACCTATAGGCTGGGAGGGGAGTTGCTAGCAGTCACAAAGGAAGAAAGAGACTTGGGCATCATCATCACTGATGACCTGAAATCATCCAAACAGACCTCTAAAGCAGTAGGTAAGGCTAGGGGGGTGTTAGGGTGTATTAGTAGGGGTATCACAAGTCAGAGGGAGATAATAATCCCTCTTTACAAGACACTGGTTAGGCCCCATCTGGAGTACTGCGTGCAGTATTGGAGGCCACACCTTCACAAGGACATTAACCAAATTGAGGCAGTCCAGAGAAGGGCAACCAAAATGGTGCAGGGACTGCATCAGAAGACATATGAGGACAGATTAACAGAGCTCAATATGTATACCCTTGAGCAAAGGAGGGAGAGAGGTGATATGATCGAGGCATTCGAACACCTTAAGGGCATTAACAAGGTGAAAGAGTCTAACATGTTTAAATATAAGAAAATAGCAGGACAAGAGGACACAGCATGAGATTAGAGGGGCCGATTAAGGGGAATGAGGAAATTCTTTCACAGAAAGAGGTGGTGGATGCATGGAATGGCTTACCACAAGAAGTGGTGGCTATGAATACAGTGCAGGGCTTCAAACAGGCATGGGATAGGCATAAGGGAGCAATACAAATAACTATGACTAGATAGGCCACTGACAGAGCAAAGGCCGATGGCACATTTATGAGGTAGAAAAAGAAATGGGCAGACTGGATGGGCCTTGCGGTCCTTATCTGCCGTCAACTTCTATGTTTCTATGAACTACGTGAAATCACTTTTATTGGCAACCTATTCCACAGAGAAACTGTTCTTAAAGTATAGAAATATTTTCTATCCTTTGTTCTAAATTTCTCTTTTTTTTTTTTACCTGTAAAGGATGTCCCCTAGTAATTATTTGATCATTTTTTTAAATTCCAAGTCCAAATTCAATATTAATAATGGATTATGTAATATATCATAAAAGAACAGACGATCACACCTCTGTCTTCTAACCTCCAGACTATGCAATCTTAATCTATCGGCGTATGAATATTGATTCATTCCAAATATTGATTTAGTGTATCTTCTCTGTATTTTTTCAACTCTTTTGATTGCCGTTATTTTATAGGGAGACCATGTATATAATCCATAATCCAAAATAGGTCTCACATATGACAGTTATAAGGGCAACAAGACCTCAGTTGCTCTACTTTTTATGTTCCATTTAATTGAGACAATTACCCTATTAGATTTTCAATTACAGATGTTTTCTGTGCTTTAAAGTTTAGCTTATTATCAATAAGTATCCCAAGGTCTTTTTCTGTAGCTTTGGATTCAGTAAGTTCCCCATCCAAATAATAGACCTGATTTGGATTATGTTTACCCATGTGTAGAACACCATATTTTTTATAATTTATTTGCATCCCCCAATTTTTTTACCCATGCACATATTGCAGTGATATCATTTTGGATATATTGAGTTTGATCAGAAGTCTGACTTGGGCCGCAAATTTTGATATCATCAGCATATTTCAAAATAGTGCTCCTGATGTTAACATCCAGGTCTGCCATAAACATCTGAAAAATCAAAGGTCCCAACACAGACCCTTGTGGGATACCAATTGTCACATGAACCTCCTGAGACATGTGACCACGAATTGAAACCACTTGAGAACGCTTATCAAGCCAATCATTTATCCATCTAACATAGTTTTTCTTTATTCCTAATGTATTCAACTTTTGATAAATTGCCCAGTGTGGAACTTGATCAAAAGCTTTACTTAGATCAAATAGGAGTACATCAACAGGAACACCATTATCCCTCAGTTTGCTAACCTGATTGTAAAAGGTGACCATATTTGTAGCACATGAATACCCTTTCTTAAAACATGCTGATTCTGATCAAACAATGGATCATTATTGAAATGTTGATTTATTCTATCTTTTATAAGAGTTTCCAACATTGTGCATGGTATTGGTGTTAAGCTTATAGGTCTATAATTTTCAGCAAGTGTTTTATTACCAGATTTATGAATAGGGGTTACCTTAAATTTTTTCCATTCCTTTGGAACTTTCCCATAATTCAATGATTTTTCATACAATAATTTCAAGGGTAACCAGATCTTATCTTTCATAAGTTTAAGCATAGTGGAGGTTATGTTATCCATTCCAGGAGCACTATGTTCTTTTAATTTATCAGTTACTGCAATGATTTCTTCCTTAGAAAAACTGTACTGTTCTTCTAGTGTCCCATAATCATTCTAAGTAGTATGCCTAATTTGTTCTTCATATACAGAAGAAAAATAATTATTAAATGAATTAGCAATTTATATTGGTTCAGTAATAACTTCTTCATTAACTGTAATAGAAAATAAGTCACCATTGTTCTTTTTTAGTGAGTTAATATAACTAAAGAACTTTTTACTGTTTGATTTCAAGGCTGTCCTAGCTAGATGTAGTTCATAATCTTTTTTTTAGCTTTATTAATCTTATTCTTACATATTTTTGAATGTACTTAAATTTTGACCAATTTAATTCAGTTTCCCTTTTGATATATTGACCATAAAGTTTATTTTCTTTTTAATTAATTTGTTTAAACTTTTGTTTAACCATTAAGGTTTTCTTCCAGATTTATTATATTTATTAATTTGTTTAACATGAGTATTCATAATTCTATGAATAGTAGTTTTAATAATATCTCATGTCTCTTTAATAGATTTTTCTGATAATGTATCCTCCCATTGTATCCTGCTTAGTTCTTTATGTATTTCATCAATATTTGCTGTTTTATATAGATATATTTTGGTATACCCTGAAATAATTGTCTTTTCATGATCAAGAGAAAACAATACACAAGAAAGGTCACTATTTCCAAGTGGAGATACTGTTTTACAGTCAACAAGTTTGATATCCTCCATTATCAATACTAAATCTAAGATTTTATTTAGTCTAGTGTGTTGTTTTACAGACTGAATCAAATTATGTTCATTACAAAAATCAAAAAAAAAGCCTTTACTTTGATTACTAACAGCAATATTTTTAACTCAATCTACATCTGGGAAATTAAAATCACCTGTCAGAACAACCTGACCAAATTCAAGTGCCATTGAAATTTCATCCATTATTGATTCCGTTATATTAGATTTTGTATTAGGAGGTCTATAACAGAGACCCAATTCAGTTTTATTTTCTTTTAAAATCTTAATCCATAATATTTCAGCATGATTATTTACACCAGTTTTTATTCTATCAGTAAAATCCACATGTTTTAAATTCTTTGATACATGAACAGCTACTCCCTCTCCTTCCCTTCCTTCCCTTCTTATCCCTATGAATAGTTCTATAACCATGTATATTATAATTCCAAACATCGTTTGCTCCAAGCCATGTTTCGGTTACTAAAGTCACATCTACAGTATATTTTTGGAATCTAATGTAATTTCTAATTCACTAAGTTTATTAGGCAGACTCCTAACGTTACTAAGTAAACACTTAATTTTATGTGCTTTATTAACAGGTTTACCTCCAGGTGCTGGGTTTTTTTTAATGGTTGTTTTCCAACTCCCCCTATGACCTAGTTTAAATTAGTTTGTTCCATATGTCTTTTAATAGTATCACTCAGCAGATTTGCACCTTCATTGTTCAGGTGCATCCCATCTTTACTGAATAAATGTCGATTACCAGAAAAAATAGACCATGTGGTTTATAAATCCAATATTCTTTAATAAGCACCAATTTTGTAATCTAATATTAATTCTTTATATCATTTTGTTCTTTTCTTCTTATGCTCTTGGGATTGGTAATATGCCTGAAACAAACACTTTTGCACCAAGACTCACAATCTGAACAGCAGTCTCTATTAAATCCATATATACATCCTTCATGACTGTACCCTACATCATTTACTCCGACATGAATTGTTACAAGTTTCTCTGAATTTGATGGTTTAATCACCTTTGGAATTATGTTTTTTATATTGTTTATCTTTGCCCCTGGATAACAAAGTGCCATTCTATTTTCTTTATCTCCTTTGCAAAAGTTAGTATCACATTTCCTTGTTATTGAATCCCCCAGTTATACCAACTCTGGTTTAGTAGACAGATTCTGTTAATTTTCCTGATTAATTATATTATCATTGTCCAATAAGTTATATCTATTTTGAATACTAATAGCATTGCTGTTCATGGCCCGTCTACCCTTTCTTCTTCCTTTACCACTCTGTACTAAGCACCAATCATTAGTCTCATTTTGATTGGCTTGCTTTTGTTTCTTAGAACAATTCAAATTAATTAAATCAGATTCTACTTATTGTTTGCCATGTCATCCCTTGTTCTTTTCTTTTCTTTGTCTGTGTATTGCAGTTGACATTACTAGTACCCCCTGATATGTAACAATCTGCTGTGATAATGTATGATTTGAATCTAACATTGTTTCCCTCTCTCCTCTCATAATTTGAGTTTGTTTTTGATTGAGCAGTTCTGGTTTATTACTACCTACCTTACCACAAGGTGTGATATTTGTTGTTACATAAGAAGAAATATTTCCAATACCACATTCTTGCTACAAGTTCTTTAGATCTTTCAAATTGTTTTATTTCCAGCATATCATTGTTCAATTTATACTGAATAACTGCCAACTGAATACATGTTACACATTCTGAATCATTTAGCACATCTTTATTCAAGATACAGTACATCGGACATGTAGAACATTTCATTAACATCTTGTCCAAACATAGTTTATTCATTAGCAATTCTGTATTCTCTACACTATCCATTGTTTTGTTTGACTATTTATTCCCTGTTAGGAACTCACTAAATGCTCTGAAAGAGACACTGTAAGTAATTTGGTATATTAAATTTACCTCTTGGTCTCTCTGGACCTTGCTGGACATGTCTTGGAGCAGCGTGTCTCAACACCCCGATGTAACCCGTCTGCTTCGCCAGCTCGAGCTCACCCTGCTCACTCGCAGGTGAGTTAAAGTGGAGCCCTAACCAGGAAGTGGAGCAGTCAGGTGACCTTGGACCACTCACACTCCAAGGCTCCAAAATACAAAATGAAAATGTTGCCCAGGGATGTTTTAGTACAGCAACTAATCACACTGCACAAACACTCACTCTAACTATAGCACGATACAGGAGAATTGCAGCTCCTTCACAGAGTATGAACTGCAAGCTCCCATAACACTCGCTCCAACTTGGTTTTATGTTAGATAGCGATAGTGTGCTGCAGAGTCCCACCAATAATTACTGAAGTGATGTAAAGCTATCAGAACAGACCCCCTTCATGCAGGGCATGTAGTCTAAATGCAGAGTGCTCACTCACGGGTGAGTTAAACTAGAGCCCTAACCAGGAAGTGGAGCTCTCAGATGACCTTAGTCCACTCACACTCCAAGGCTCCAAAATACAAAATTAAAATGTTGCCCTGGGATGTTTTAGTACAGTAACTAATCACAGTGCACAAACTCTCACTCTAACTATAGCAAGATACAGGAAAATTGCAGCTCTTTCACAGAGCATGAACTGCAAGCTCCCATAACACTCGCTCCAACTTGGCTTTATGCCAGATAGCGATAGCGTGCTGCAGAGTCCCACCAATAATTACTGAAGTGATGTAAAGCTATCAGAACAGACCCCCTTCATGCAGGGTATGAAGTCTAGATATACGTAGATATAGATATACGTATGGTAGATACTGTAGCTTTCATTTCATTTAGTTTTTATTAACCAGGTACGGTGAACTAGACATATGGAACATACTTGAATTTCATAATAGCAGTAAGGCACGTCAGTAGGGAGGGATCATACCTCATGTTTATACAGACTGAAGTGAACATGTGGGGGAGTAAGTCTATGAAAATTACCCTCCCAACCCTCACAGTTCCTCTTAATTAATTTGCACTCTGAGATTCTGACATTTTCCTACAGTCACTAGAGACCTGGTTTGCTTCTGGGTCTTTATGCCTTTCAAGTCCCGACACTTCAGTTTTTATCAGCTTGTGAATTAACCCTAATCACTGCAAGTGTGTGTGTTTGTGTCCCTGCAGCTGTCTGGTGCAGGGTTGTGAGACATGGCCTAGCCTCCCTTGGGAGGTGTAATGCTGTGCCGTCTGCCAGCCCACCAGAGCTGGCAGCCAAGCTCCCTTTATCATGTACAGAAGTAGTCTTGAGCACATGTGGGGGTCATTGAAGAAGGTGCTTGAAGCAACTTTGGATGTCTTAATCCCTGTAAGCATTAAGGGGAAAAGGGCCAATAAGTGCCCCCCCCCCCCAGCTCAACAGGGGCCTTAAACACAACTGATTCTGAAAAAAAGAAAGTACTGTATACTGGAAAGAAATGTGTTGCCATTAGCTACAGAGCAGCACAGAGAGACTGCACAACAGAATTAAGAATGCAAGGAGAGTATTGAAGCTAGGATAGCAGTAACAGCTGCAAACACAACAAAACCTCCTTCCAGCATGTAGAGGAGGAAGATGGGCCCTTAAAAGGTGGGGGTGGGGGAGGAGGATCTGTGGAAGAGACAGGGCTGAGATTCTGAAGTAATTCTTTGCTTCAGTGTTTACCAAAGGGTCCCTAGAGGAGGGAGGGGTGGATGGTCATTAGGAGTGCCCATGGAATCGAGATTAGCCACGATGCAGGCTGAAGACATCACAGCTGCCCTCACAGCAGACGTTGTTTCTGCCTTCTGCTGATCTTGTATTGGAGCATCAGGTTCACCAGTGGTGCATCAGACTTTTGCACACTCTCAACTACGAGTCAGTCAGACTAACATCTGCACTAGTAGGTTCCTGGAAGCCATTATCAAGGACAGAAAACTGAAGTGCTTGGTTAAGGCCACTGTTCTCATCTCCCCAGCAAGACCTTATGAGGTGCAGATCATGCCAAATTAACCAGACCACCTTCCTCGAGAGGGTGGCTAGGGGAAATGGATAGGGGCAAATAGCCATAGTCTATCTAGACTTCATCAGGAATATATACACTATGGTGCTTGTGAAGCTTCGTGGCAGAGTATACCAGTGTGGTGTGTGCATGAGGCAGTATTGGTAACTGGTTTGTGGCAGGAAGCAAAGGAGAGTGATGGCGTGGCGCTACTCTGAGCGGAGAGGGGTACTTTGTGGTGTCCCTTAGGTATTGATACTGGGGTCACTGGTATTCAACATTTTAACCAACAATCTGAAAGCTGGGATCTCTAACAGGCTGTTTAAGTTTGCTGAGGACAGTAGGTTGGCTAGGGTGGTGGACTCCCTTGAGAATGGGGTCAAACTTCAGAAGGACCTAAGCAACCTGAGCAGTTGGTCAGACTCCTGGAGTCTCATGGTCAGTGTAGGCAAATGCAGAATGATACACTTGTGGGGAGGGACAGAGGGACTCTGTGAGACTTCTCTTGCAGCAGTGGAAGAGGGAAAAGAACCTGGGATCATAAAACACAAGGGGCTGAAGCATAACAAGCACTGTGGGGCCGCTGTCATGAAGGCTGGAAGAATTTTGGGGGTGCTTAAAGGGGGTGGCAGCAGATCAGATAAAGTAACCTTGCCACTTTATGAGGCCCTTGACAGGCCCACAGCTGGAGTACTGCATGTGCTGCAGTTCTGGGCTGCTCAATACAAAATGGGCATGGAGGCAGTCGAGAGGGTGTAGCACTGGGCCACCAAAATGGTCAAGGGTACGAGGGACAAAAGCTGTGAGGAGAGGCTATGTAGGCCCTTAACGTATTCACCCTGGAGAAAAGCAGACTCAGAGGGGACATGATCTCAGCGGTCTGCATGCTCCAGGGTATCGACAAGATCAGACAGACAGATGTTTGATCTGGTATCCTGCAACAAGACTCCAGGGACACTCACTGAAGTTCAGAGGTGGTAAATAACAGGAGCGAGTTTAGCTGACACTTCTCCCACTGAGTAGTAATCCTTTGGAATAGACAGTGGATATAAAGGCAGTATAGACCTTTAAGGTAAGACTGGAAACATTTTTGATTACGGAGGGAATAACAAAGTAGTAGAGTGGGTGAAGCATCCCTATAAATTGGTGCACGTTTTTGGACAGTATACTTAACAATTCCTGCTTATGAATGGGGGAATAGTCATGATGGATCGTAAGTCCCTTTCAGCCTTAAAGGGAAACAGGTTGGAAGAATTTTTGGAGGCAGTATAGCGTAGTGGTTAAGACCATTGAGCTGCAAACCTGGAGAACTGTGTCTGAATCCCACAGCCACCACTTGCATAATGTGCAACCATGAGCAAGTCACTTAACTTCCCTGTGCTCCCAGGACACGCCTGGAAACAAGCCTTGGCTTAGTGCATCCTTTCCTTCCTGGCTAAAAACTGTAAAAAAAAAAAAAAAAAAGTAATGAGTAGTGGCTGACATAATGTGAAGCCTATGAAGAGCTCTTTTAAATTAGGTATTGGGCTCATTTGTCACCAGACGTATGCCAGAGATGTAGGCAAGTGAGTCTGTTCAACATTAATACAGCATTCAATTCATTTGCTCATTAGGTAGGTACACTGGGCAAAGTGTCCTGTTTACAGGTACAACTGGAAACATACAACACCGTGTGTACAAATACAGACAAGATAATCATATACACAGAATACAATAAATATATACACCCTAAACATTATTTAGAAGTGCAAACCACCAACTCAAACAAATAACTTTTAAGATGTTCTTTAAATCTTCTGATTGTACCAGAGTTCCTAATGTTCGATGGTAGGTGATTCGACACATGAGGTACTTTGTAAGAAAAAAGCTTTCTGAACGTTTTTGATTTGTACAAGGGAAGCAGCAAGGACAAGGTTTCATTTGATCTTGGTGCATGGTGTTTTTTTCTATATTGACAGCAATTCATTAAGTGTACTATCTTTCCCCTTTTTGTTACTTTTAAATATTAACTGTCCCAGGCTAAGTTTATCTTTCTCTCTCTTGTAAAGAGAGCCACTGAAGTTTCCTGTAAATACTGCAGTGGTGCTCAGATGTATTCACCCGAAGGGAAAATCTGAAACTAGTCTGGGTAAAGAGTATTTTGTTTTTAATACATTTGAGCAGAGGCTGCACCCCAGACTACACTTCCAAACCACAAATGGGAAGTAGACTGCTCTGGACAATGGTTCTGTGCTATTTCTTTATTTATGAAGGTGCCGAATAGCATAGTTTTTGTTTTTTCTTACTTAAAACCAGATGATTATCACTAAACCACGTAACATTTTTTTCCAAATTCACATTCCAATTTTTCATTCAGTGATGTTGCAACCCTTGCTGCAGCATAAATTAATTGCAACATCAGCATATAAAACTATATTGGGCATTCTCACAAGCCAAGGATAGACCATTTGTGAATAGAGAAAACAAAAAAAGGGCCCAGTGTAGTCCCCTGAGGGACACAGTGTGTTATCGGGCATACAAAAGGCATAATGCCGTTAATCTGTTTTCTTGTTCTTTAAATCACTTGCAGTCCAAACATAATGCTGATGCACCAGAACCGGCCTGCTGAAGCCTCGATTCCAGGAGGGGAGTGATCCACTAAACTGAATGCCTTTGCCAGGTCCACGAGCACCGCCCCGTCAATAACCCTTGTTCCATGTTCTGGTCTAGGTCATTTAAGAACCTGGCAAAGGTAGTCATGGTACTACTGAAGCTGTGCTGCACAGCTGTTAAATATCCCATAACAGTTCCAGATAATAAACCTCCAGGTCATGAACCAGTTTTTCTTGTAACTTACACTAAACAGACAGCAACAACATGGCCTAAAATTCGCAAGTAATTCAACAGGACATGCCTTGTGAATGGTAAAATGTATGCTGTTTTCCATAAGTCTGCAAGCTGATGTAAGCCAAGGCACAGAGCAAACATTTTTTTTTTAAGGGGCAAAGATAGTTCTTTGGCAGTCAGTTTTAGAGATTTTGCCTCATCTTGGTCAATGTCGAGACCCTTTTTGATGTCTGTTTGACTCAAAATCATGTAAACAAGCAAGTGCTGATGCCAGCTTTAGAGTACAATTCATTAATGTTAATAAATGTGTCAGAAACATTGTTACAAAGATACATAGTTACTTTTAATAACATCCTAAAATTTGTGACTGGGAGTAGTAAATATGAGCAACATTGTAGTCTTTACAGAAAGTTTGGAACTCTGCCACCTCAATAGAGGATACAGTATGTAAGCATTAAGCCATGATGAAGGTGGCATCTAATGGTGGATTAATGCATGTTTGGGAGGGGCCTCGTGCCTACAATGGCCCAACCATGCATTAATCCACCATTAGATGCCACCTTCGGGGTGGCTTAATGGCTTCTAGGACAATATGTTTTGCATGAGTCTTATTTTGATACTGTTAATAACATTATATACACACATTTTGCACTGTTTCAATTAGGTTGCTGCACTTTTGGAACGTTTGCTAGACTGCCATTTATATGCTGATGTTGTAAAAATAATACTATAGATTACTGTGAATAAATTATGTGTTTACATTTCTTTGTGACATTTAGCACATGTGTATGGCTAATATTTCTATACGCGCCTTAGGAGGTCCCTCACATGATGCTTAGTGACTTCCAGTACATGCCCGTGTATCTGTTTTGCATATTGTGACCTGCTGTATGTGTGCCTACTACGTCGGTCAGATGCTGCTACCTCCCGTTTCATGCCTTCACCGTTTACTGCTTTCCTCAGTTACTTACAGGTGTTTTCGGTCTCCTTGTTGCTTTTTCCACAGTACTGCTTGACATTGTGCATCCGATCTACTCTACAGGTTTCACAGTTTGCCCCAGATAGGTTTCCCACTTGCGGTGCCTGTCACTGTACGTTGTGCTTCGGTGGTCCATCAATCGTTGCTCCACTGTCTGGGTGCGCATCACTCACACTTCCCCCTCAACTTTACTGCTGATTGCGCATCACTCGTCCACAGACACAGTCATGGGCACTTGAGTGGGTGGGTTGGACAGGCAGGTGCCGCTCCTGTCGGATACAGTTTCATCTACTTCTCTACTGCTTTTGCACCTCTGTGGATCACCATGGTACTTCACTTTGGGGATGGCAGTACTGGTGGATTAATGCTGTCTCCAAAGTATACCACCTGATGCATTTCGTCCAATGCGTGGTGCTCATTTCCTCATTCATATCTATGCCATGTTACAATCAGCACTGATGTTTATACACAAAACTCTGAAACAGGAAACACCAAAGACATTACATGATAAATTTATAAGGGTGAACAAACCCAAAACTCTCAGAATAACTTCAACAAAATATTTTCATAAAACCATTACCCATATTAAAACAGCTGAACGATTAATGCCAAACTACGGTCCAAAACTTCTAAACAGTGTGATAACATTTGGGGTAGACATAACTGAAAAGAAAAACTTGTGTAAAACTTGGGTTAGAAACTATTTAGAAGCCCAGTCAGTTTGCTGCTGTTATGATAACACCTGAAACTTGTACAAATGGACATACTCACATGTTGTAAATGATTGTGTCTAAGTGTTAGGAGACCAGATGTGTATGACCATTTATTTATTGTGATTTTGTTTGTTGTAATGTACTAGAAATTTGTATGTAACCCTATTATGTTTACCCCTTTTCCGCAGGCGTCGCTAAAAATGGGTCTCGACCCAGTCCACTTTCCTGGTAAAACAAATACATAAACAAAAATAAATAAATAAACCTCCTTACAGGTTACAGCCCTAAGGTAGAAGCTGGGTCTCATCTCTCTCTTTACTTCTCTAGGATTAGCTTTAGACGAGTTGCACACATATTGTTCCAGATTCATAAAGGTTTTGTTAAACATATCAGCAACGTCTTTGTCCTGTCTAAACCTGACACCATCCTTCACTATTGGATTTATTTTAATTTGCACATTTGGTCTGATCATTTCATCAGCTGCTTTCCAAAACTTCTGTGAGTCCCCAGCCGGCCCGGTGGCGCTGAGGGTTAAGGCGCTGGACGCCACACCTCGTGCCACGCCGGTGACCCGGGTTTGGAAACGAGCCCAGGCTGTCGGGGGTTGGCAGGGAGGAAGAGGATTGAGCATCCGGAGGACAGCTCTTCTCTTCCGGGAGGGAAGGGGGATCCAAGCTCAGTGCTCGACTGGCCTCTGGTGGAGGCCAGAGGCACAACAAGCGCTGATGCACACAGAGAGGGTTGGGGGATGGTGACATCAGAGGTGATGCCGTGACATCAGTGTGCGTGCCACTCCTCTAAGAACAGTAGAAAAACATGTCAGAGCGCCGAGAGGAAGGAACGCTTAAACAGACCCTAATGGCTCCTGCCTGCCTGACCACCAGAGGGACCTGACGAAAGTTGAATTCTCAGGGTGTACGGGCCCCACCTCATACCCATCTGGGGGGTACAGTCACGGCTCCATGGGGGTCCATCAGGTTACAGGTAAGGCAGTGAAGTGGGGTTGTGTGTGTGCATCTCCCAACGGAGTGGGGCCTGGCGAGGAGGGAGAATAAAGAGTAATTTAAAAAAAAAAAACTTCTGTGAGTCCCCAAAACTTTCCAGTTGTTACCGTTTATAAAAATTAACTTTGGCCCTTTATATTTCCTTTTTACATTGATTACATAAGTGCATGTAAAATTTCTAATCCGTTGTTAATTTATTAGTTTTTCTCCAGTCTCTAGTTTTGCCCTCTTGTTACTATTGTGCAATTTTCCCTTTCTATATATTAGAGTGTGTGTTAGTTTCTAGATGCATTCATTTGCTATTCTGCCTATATTTATTATTTTTTTATTTTTATGTATTTAGTTTTTGTTGACTGGGTAAGTGCAGTAGACAAATCCTGCCTATTTTCAGGCATGACCCGGGGGGGGAGATACAGATGAATGCCAACTGACTTTGAACCAGATTAAGCTGTTGGTGGTAATTTTGGTGAATGAGAGAAATTTGGCCAGGACACTGGGGAAATTCCCCTACTCTGCTGGCGCTTTGTGGCCAGTAGAGGGCTGAGCATTCTCTGCATTATGGCAGAAGCTCTGATCTCCTGCGAGGGGATGGACGCTGGTGAGGACGCTCCTGCTAGCGATACTTTTACTGATTCTATGGATACCACTTCTATTACGGATGATGTTTCTACAAACCTGGAGAAGCCGTCTAGTGCCACGGAGGTAATCGGTGTGCAGCCCGATTAGAGAGACTTTACTCCCGTAACAGTTGATCCTGTGTGCTCTACTTCCACATTGGGACCTTTAGACTCTGCGCCTCCTGTTTCTCTTATGGACCTCTTTCAACGCAGTACGTTTCCGGGTGCATCTACAGACGGTCCGCCGATTCAGAAGCCTCCTGCTACTCCAGTGCGGATACCTACTGCTTCACAAACCTTGAGAGAATAATTTGGATTACAATCTCAGGATTCCTTTATTTCTAAACATTGGTCAGAGGAAGACTCCTTGTTAAATGCTGGCTGGACTCAGAACACTTTGGGAACTTGGGTGCCTGACCCTGCTTGGAAGCCTGTCTCCTATACTTCTCCTAAGCATGCCACCTCCCTGAGCTCAGGTATTGACATTGTTTGACCTACTGTTTCTACTAATGGTGTGCACCCAGTGTTGCAGGACAAGGAGGCTACTGGTAGCCCCAGTGTACCTGTAGTTGGGGGGGGGGACTTTACGGTTCCTGCTGCAGCAGATAATATCTTTAATTCATGTACAGGTTCTGGCAACCCTCCTCGCGTTCCTATGGCAGACCAGTTCAAACACAAACTTAAACAGGCTCCCAGGAGAAACGCTGTTAGATTGAGATATAGAGGGGGTCTAAATTCTCATCCTGATAGGTATTATATTGCCAATACTCTGCTTAAGGGCTCTATGTCTTTTCTCCCTTCGGACCTCTTTGCACTTATTCATGTTTCAGGGGAGGATTCCTTTGATATAAGTTTCAGCCTTAATAATAGCTTGGAAAAATTTTGGGAGAAATACTCAGTTCTTAAAACCACCCCTTTATGGCTTCCTTCTTTAGCCATTCCTCTTACTATACCACAAATTAGGTATGTCACTGTTATGTTCAGGAATGAAGGGGTGAACGTCAGTGATACTTACCACTGGATGCAGAAGCGTTGCAATATCTTAGGCCCTCCTGAAGCCTTATTAGATTTAGAGGGTATTTGGACTGGGAGCTGGAAATTTAAAGTTAAATTGTTCCAGGTAAACACTGATATAATACATCTTCCTAATAGTTTTTTTCTTGGGAAAGACGGGGGGGGGGGTTTATAACGGTCAGCCCCGGGCTTGTTATAAATGCGGTTCCCGTACTCACATTAGTAGCTCTTGTGACATGATGAAATGCTCACTTTGTGGGGGGTTTGACCATTCAATGGACTTATGTCAGAACATTTTTCAGTGTAATTTGTGTGATGAGAAGGGGCATGCCTTTCATCAATGCCCCTGGGCCAAGCGCAATAGAACCGAGGGATGGGACCATGATGACTTAGTACTCCAAGCTCAGGATAAATTACGTGATCCTGGTCCTTCTGTATCTACTACACCGACATCTATACCATTGGTGGCTGCATCTGACCCTCCTTCTCCTATGCCTCAAACCTCTGACTTAGGGACCTTGTCTGACAGACCTACAATGACCCCCCTCCACTTTTGAGACTGTGAAAGGCCAGAGATTTACCAGATCTTCCCTAAAATTACCCACTCCCGGCCCTCTTCCAACTTCTAACATTTTTTTGCCCTTACTAGAAGATTTGGGGGACTCGGACTTAGAATCTGATACGTCCCATAGATCTGAGATAATTACAGAAGATGAGGATAGTAGATCTACAGAATTGGCTAAGGAAAAAAAAGGAAAGAAAGGAAAAAAAAGAAAAGCAAGTAATATTTTAAAAGGGGGACCTGGCTGAACTATGACATCTTATGACCACATTACGACTCCTGTCTTTAATGTCTGCAGTTTAAAAACATATAGGAAGCGGATTTCTGTCTTGTCCTATTTTTCAACGCTTCCTGTGGACATTATTCTTCTTCAAGAATGTCGTCTTTCCTCACTTACTGAGGTTGATTAACTTAAAAGACGATGGCATTGGGGTCCCTCTTTTTGGTCCTTTGGCTTAGAACCTGAAGGAGAGATTGGTGGAACATGTGGTTGTCAATGGACTACAGGACCCAAGGCAGCATGGTTTCACCAGGGGGAGGTCATGTCAGACCAACCTCATTGAATTTTTTGACTGGGTGACTAGGGAGGTGGATCGGGGAGGCCAGTGGACATGGCCTAGCTGGACTTCAGCAAGGCCTTTGACACTGTGCCACATAGAAGACTATTACACAAACTGGGGAATATGGGTGTGGGCAGGACAGTAGTGTGGTGGGTAGGTAACTGGCTGGGTGGCAGGACACAGAGGGTGGTGGTAAATGGCTGTCACTCCACAGAGGGAAGAGTAACCAGTGGGGTACCACAGGGATCAGTGCTGGGACCGGTCCTATTCAACATCTTCATCAGTGACATTGCACAGGATCTAGAAGGCAGAATTTCACTGTTCACTGATGACACAAAGCTCTGTAACAGAGTAGACACACCAGAGGGTGTAGACAGAATGAGAAGGGACCTGCAGAAACTTGAAGAATGGTCAAGGGTTTGGCAGTTGAAATTCAATGCAAAGAAGTGTAAGATAATGCATATGGGGCACAAAACCCTGGCACAATATATCAGTTGGGGGTGAGGATATAGCATGCACCAAGCAGGAAGGGATCTTGGGGTTGTCATCTCTGATGACCTCAAGGTAGGGAAACAGTGTGACAAGGCATCAGGTAAAGCAAATAGGATGCTGGGATGTATAGGCAGGGGCATCACCAGCAGGAAAAGGGAGGTCATAATTCCGCTATACAAGACACTAGTGAGGCCCCACCTGGAGTACAGTGTACAGTTCTGGAGACCATACCTACGTAAGGACATAGACAGGGTAGAGAAGGTTCAGAGGAGGGCAACAAAGATGGTGCATGGGTTGCATCACAAGTCCTATGAAGACAGGTTGAAGGAACTGAACATATACTCCCTGGAGGAGAGGAGGGAGAGAGGGGATATGATAGAGACATACAAGTATCTTACAGGGAGGAACAGGGTGCAGGAAGACACTATTTTTAGCGAAAAAGATGTTTCAGGACTAGAGGGCATGGGATGAAGTTGGAGGGAGGGACGATTCAGAGGAAACATGAGAAAGAATTTCTTCACAGAACGAGTGGTGGACAAGTGGAACACCCTGCCAGAGGAAGTGGTGGGGGCTGAAACAATCACGGGATTTAAGAATGCATGGGATAGACATAAAGGAATTCTAGAGGGCAGGGGTAAGGGGAAACAGACTTCTAGGAAAACAAACTGAACTTACAAGCTCAAATGGGCAGACTAGGTGGGCCATAGGCCCTTATCTGCCGACACTGTCTATGTATCTATGTATCTATGTAACCTGCTGATGGGATTGGCATTCTTTTTTAAATCCACCAATATTCATATTTTTCGGTTAATAGATGTTTGCCCTGGTAGGGCCTCGATTTTGGATGGCTCTATAGGAGATTTTTCCTTCCGTCTTATTAACCTTTATTCCCCACAAACAAAGTCTGCCAGGGTTGCATTATTTGGTGATATTAGACCATTTCTTTTCACCAAAATGCATGTCATTTGGGGAGGGGATTTTAATTGTACATTAGATACCCCTTTGACTGGAGCCACCCAGAAGAAAATATACTGTGATTCTAATGCCCTGAAACAAACCCTTACTGACTCAAATATGCAGGATGCTTTCCGTAAATTACACCCCAAGGGTCTTGGTGCTACCTATCATAGGTTCATTTACGCCACTAGAACTGATATGTTTTCCTTTTCCCAACACTTACATCCCATTTCTTGCCAATCTCAACCTTCTGAGTTTTCTGACCATAATATGCTATTTTGTTCTTTTAGCCTGCATTCTATCCCTCCCAAGATTTTTTCTAAATATAATCGCTGGAGATTGAATATGTCCCTTTTTGATACCCCTTCTTTTTTTTCTCAGACTGAATTTTTTTTTGCATACAGGGAATCTGTTTTCTGTGCATACTCAGATTCCTTGAATTGGTGGGTGGACACAAAACGAGAATTGAAGAAACTTTTCCTTTCATTTGGAAAGGCTAGAGCTAACTCTAAATATATACAGTATTTGCTTGCTCGTAATCAATTATATAAATTGATGTCTTCCCCTTTTGAAGGTTCCCGAGATTTGCTTCCTCAAATCAAAATTCTGAAGGAACAGATGAAATCCTATCAATATGATAGAGCAAAGTCCCTGGACTTAGAGTTTAAATTTGGTACTAAGACTGCTCCTGCTTCTGACCCCTTTATGGCATGTAAACACAGATTAGAAGTCACTCTTATGACTCAGCTTGTTGCACCTACTGGTGTTATGCTCACCACAGATATGGATATGTTGACTCTAGTTCAACAACATGTTGCAGCCTCCTTTCAGGATGACCCTACCCCTGTTTTTCCTGATCTTTCTGGTTTCACTGCTCCTGTTCCTCACCTGTCCACTTCTCAAATAGTTCCATTAATTCAGCCTATTTCTTCTCAGGAAGTTGAACTAGCAATAACACAATTAAGTAAGGATACCTCGCCAGGGTGGGATGGCCTTCCCAATGAGTTTTATAAACTCTTTTTTACCACACATGATATACTTTTTGCCTAAGGTGTTTAATTTTTTATTGTTTTCTTCTGCGGAAACCTCTGGGTTTAATACTTTGCTCCTTTTTTTTATATATAAATCTGGGGACAAGGCCTTACTATCTAATTGGAGGCCTTTAAGCTTGTTGAATAGCGACTATAAAATACTTACCAAAATTTCTTAATAACAGATTATTACTAGTGGCCGGGTCTCTTATTCACCCAGCCCAAACATGTGCCATCCCTCATAGACGAATTCAGCATAATTTATATCTTTTAAGAGATTTATTTGAACTTAGTAATAAAGGTCATATTTCAGGATATATTGTTGCTTTGGATCAAGCCAAAGCTTTTGACAGAGTTAAACATAACTATTTATTTTCCATACTTCTACGTTATGGTATTCCTCCGCCCTTCGTTCATTGGATTTCCACTTTATATAACAGCGCTAGTTGTGTTCCCATGGTTAATGGATATTTTGGCACAGAAGTATCTATATCAATTGGAGTTCGGCAGGGTTGCCCATTAAGCCCACTTTTGTATTGTTTTGTTTTGGACCCTGTTGTTAGACAGATTATTTGGGATATGAATATTATTGGATTGTCCCCCTCCTCTACTTTACCAGTGGAAAAATAACTGCGTATGCAGATGATATCACTTTATCACTGGGTGATATTCCTTCTTTACTGAACGCATTGCACATTTTTTCTGCTTTTGAGGCATTGTCAGGAGCCCAAATTAATATGCATAAGAGTTTTATTTTTATCTTACAGTCTACACATTTAGATCCTTCTATTATTGCGGGTATCCCTGTAGCTTCATCTCCTCGTAAGATTTTAGGCATTTGGTTTGGGCGAGATTTAGCTACTCATAATTGGGAAAAACAGCTGTACATTGGAGAATTTAAAATCCATAGATGGAAGGGTGGAAATTGGAAAAAAAAAGGTTGCTATTATTAAAAATTGTGTTACCTGTGTTTTTATATTTAAGTTATGTTTTCTACCTCCTCTTCACTTAGAGACTAGGCTATTTAGTAATTTTTTTCAGATGTTGTGGGGTAATAGACTGAACCCAGTGCGCAGGGATATTACTTATCTTCCCATTAATAAGGGTGGATTGGGCATGATTAACCCCATTGTTTTTTTATTACTCCTTTTTTTTGTTTGACTCTTTTTCTTATCTTTGGTCTTCTCCCACAATGTCTTGGCAGCTATGGTCCAATTTTTTGTGGTTTACTTATTTAAATAAATGGTCGCTACTTCCCCCTAAAATATTGTCGTCAGATTCCTTACCTTCATATGGTATTGCTACTTTTAAGAGACTACAGCAATGGAAGATATCGTTTCCACATCTGCTCACCCTTTCTAGGAAAACCTTTTATAGGTTTGTTGTGTTTGAAGTGCAGAAATGTGTTCCTCTTTTTCCAGAATGTGTCCCTACTCAAATGATTTTCTCTTTTCGGAAACTGACCGATTTTAGGATCCCCCCACATATCTGGGATATTGTATGGCTCTCTATACAGGGAAGGTTGGGGGTTCATGGTAATTTAAAATACAAACCTACTATGGAACAATTTTGTTTACGACCCACCTGTGTTAATTGCGAAGAAACTATGGTTCATTTTTTTTGTTTCATGCCCTTTTAGTAAAACATTTTGGCAGGATGCTGCTGTACATTGGAACCTCCCTTTTTTAGCCACCGTTATGTACCAGACCATAGTTTGGGGCAATTATACTGGGATCTGGCGTTGATATCATAGAAGTACCTTGAATGTGTTTTTTGCATTTATACAATATTTTCTTTGGCAGGCTCGTTGTCAATTTATTTTTCAACAACTAACTGTTTTATCTCACACTTTGTTTACACAAATTGAGAATGGTTTACTTTCTGTTAAAACTAGGGATTTGGATAAATTCTCCAAATCTAAAGTTGATTTGTTTTGGCAAAACTTTATAACTACATAATGTATTGACATGTTATATTTCTTTTGGTTGTTCTCCTTTTTCTCTGAAATTGCTTTTGTTGTTATCATACACTATGGTATTTTTTCTATACTTGTACTTTCCTTTTGTGATGTTATGTTTTTCTTTAATAAAACTACCCCTACTCTTTTCGATAAGTGCCATGGGATCTTTAACATCCACCTGAACTACCACCAATCCAGGCAGATGGGACCTCGGTTTAACGTCATATCTGAAAGACGGCACATCAGAAGTGCAGCACCCCTCTCATGCTGCACTACAGCGTCAGTACTGGGATATTAACCCAAGTGCCAGATGTGGGAACTGAACCCACAGCCCTCTGATCTCCCAGCCTCAGAGGCGAGTGTGCTACCTACTGAGCCACTGACACTAGATTTATGATTTATGATTTATGATTCTGCTTGTAAAACTATATTATTGTATTTTTTTTTATTTTTATTGTTAGCTATCTCCTACTCTCCTCTCCCCCAGGACACATCTGCAAACGAGCTGTTTTCAGCTCAGTATGTACTTCCTGGTTAAACTTTTAAATAAATAAAATAAATACACTTGTATTTCTCCCATGCTAAATATAGTTGCCTTATAAGATAAGCAGTACAGATTTCTTACTTATCCAACTATTTTCATTACCCCCACACCTTCTTTTGTGTAACTGATGCATATTTTTCCAAAGTTGAAAAAAAAAAAAGACTTTTAAAGAAAACCTTTCATGCTCTTTCTCAGATTCCACCCGGTGTCACAGAATTTCGTTTATGCCCCTCCCAGCTGCAGGCTACATTAGAAAATGTTTTTTAGTAACTGGGTTTTGGGGTGGAAGGGATCATATTTTGGCACTGTGGAGTCAACAGCACAATCCCTTCTACTTCCCTATTCGGAGACACACCCCTGCACTCTGACATTTTGTAATGCAGTAGTCAGGAGAACAAGGGAGTGCACTCAATTGACTTAAATGAGGCTTCTTTTTCAGTCACGGTTTTCAATATTCTAAATGTCCGATTTGTACAAATCAAGGCCACGGCTCAACTAAGAAGGCCCTTCTTAGTTGAGTAGTAGCCTTGAGTTATACAAATCAGGCATTTAGAGTATTGAAACCTGTCACTGAAAAAGAAGCCCAATTCAAGTCAATGGAACTCACCCCCACGCTCTCCCAACTATTGCATCACAAAACGTGAGAGCATGGGGCATGTCTGTAAATAGGGAAGTGGAAGGGATTGGGCTGTCAGCTCCACAAAGCCAAAATATGATCTCTTCCACCCCTAAAGCCAGCTACTTCAAAACATTTTCTAATGCAGCCTGCAACATGGAGGGGCATAAAGGAATAAAGGATATTCTGGGGTGCCACAGTGAGTACCACAGAAGGTGTTCTTTTTTTTATTTTCAAAGTCATACAGATGACAAAAGTCCAGAACATCGAACAGTACAAACATATATCGACAACTAAGAATACAAAACAAACACAAACCAATTAATTATAACTATGTACAAGGGTCCAATGCATTATTAAAGCAAACATGATCAACCAAAAAAAAAAAAAGTTGACAAAAGAATGATCAGTATAGCACCATATAAATCCACATGGTATTTGTCCTACTATATAGCACAATTATACATCTACCTGGTTAGGGCTGGGAGAGTCCTTATTCAAGGATGGTATAAAGCATCATTCTAGGAAGAAGCAAGAAAGTTCCCATTCCCTCCACCCCGTTTCCAGGTCAAGGCCTCCCCATAGAATCTGTGCCTGCTCCAGGGACAAAGAGGATTGAAAGGGCTCCCAGGCAAAGCAAAATGTCTCCCCCTTGCCCGCTGTCATACAGGACAAGTGCTCGAGGGCCAGCATCTGTATGACCAAGTTTTGCCATTGTTGCACCGTGGGTGTTTTTCCAGAGACCCACGTATTGAGAATACAGTGGCGTGCTGATATTAAGAGTACCCTAGCCCATTGTGGCAGCATCTCCCATTCATTTGGGCCTGTTTCCTCCACCCCAAACAACAGCAAGAGGTGATCTCTCTGCAGCTGCTGCCCCATCATGTTTCCCAGTTTCTGTACAATCTGTGTCCAAAACGACTGCAGTATGGGGCATGTCCAAAAATAGTGGTAATAGGAACCCACATCCATCCCACACACCCCACACATCGGAGACATAGCAGGATTAAATTTGCTAACTATCGAGGGGGGGGACAGTATAGCCTGTGGACAAATTTATAAAAAGATTCCTTATATTTATTGCATATGAGAATACCCCTATGCAGGCCTAGTAAGATCTCCCAGAGCCCATCTTGAATAGGTCTTCCCAGATCCCACTCCCATAGCATTTTTGTTTTTTTGAGTGGGGTCTGGAAGAAACTGCCTTCCGGACCTGACAGCCTTCCCAATAAGTCACTTTGGGTTTTTCTGAGACCCCAAAATGATATGCTCTACCTTTTCCAGTGGTCTGGCAACTGCCTGTCCGCATCCCAGACCCCCAACATAGGCTGTGAACTGTAAGAAACAGAAGAATTGCAAACACAGAAGCCCGGTACTTCCCTGCAACTGTTCAAAAGAACAAATCCCCTCTTTAGTACGGATATCTCCCATGCATACAACCCCCTGCATCTCCCATTCTCCGAATCCTGCATCTCCCAGACTGGGAACAAAAAAAGGGTTTTCATTCACTGGGAACAAGAGGGTCTCCTCCTTCCCAGCCCCCACCAGGCTGCGTACCTGGTTTCAACCCTCCAGAACCAAAACAACTAGCAGGTTCAGACATTCCAGGGCTACATATGCTCGCTGCCCCTGCCTAGCCAATAAACAGACAAACTCCCCGGGCAATCCCTCTCCTCCAGGTCCAGCCCGGCTGCCTCCTTTGGCCTGCTAATCCAGTCTAGGACATAGCAAAACTGTGCAGCCAGATAGTAGTGCCTAAGATCTTGGAATTTGAGCCCCCCACCCCTTTTTTGATATCTGCTTTTAGTCATTGAAGGCTAGTGTAGGGGTGTTTCCCCTGCCAGATGAACTCTGAGAATGCCCTCTCCAGCCTTTTAGTGTCTGATCTGGAGAGGCCTGCATGGATCCATCTGCATGATCTTCAATGTCCTGGGCAGGGGATTCAGTTTTATCAAACTGATGTGCCCGAACCACGATATGGTAAAGCTCTCCATCTATGCAATTCCTCCTCAATGGCCTTAATAAGGAGTGTATAATTAAACTGATATAGGATTCACAAATCTCAACTCACTTGTATTCCCAGATATCTGAATGACACCCTGACCTCCTTCAAGCCCCAGGTAGAGCCCCACCCTATGTCACCGATCTCCCCTGTTATCAATATCTCCAGTTTGTCCAGGTTAATTTTGTAGCCTGAAAATTCTGTGAACTGGGTGATCGTATCTAGAAATGATGACATGGAGTTCTGCAGATTCGTGACATGAAGCACCATGTCATCCATATAAAGTGTCACCTTATGTTGTCTGCCGGATTTCCCCCAGGTCCCCCTTTATAGCCAAATTGTTCTGGATGCTGACTGCCAATGGTTCGATGGCCAGGTCAAACAATACCGGGGAGAGGGGGCACCCCCTGCCTTGTACCCCTAAACAATGGGAAACTGTCCAAGAGGGAGCCATTCACCAGCACGGATGCCACAGGGGACACAGAGTGCCCAGACGATCCCTATGAAGCTGTCCCCCAGACCAAACTGAGCCTGAGCTTCAAACGTGTATTCCCATTCAGTGCAGTCAAACACATTCTCAGCGTCCATGGAAAGCACCGAAGTGCCCCCTGGACGCCAAGAGGCCCCCCAAACTACATTAAGCAACCTGTGCACATTATGGTAGGAGAGTCCCCCCCCCTTTAAAACCAGTCTGGTCTGGGTGGATCAGCTCTGAGAGAACCCGGTCTGGGAGGTTTGCAAGAATTTTTGCCATAATTTTTAAGTTGCAGTTCAAGAGTGATATTGGGAAGCGCAATCTGTGGGATCCCTCCCCAGCTTTGGTAGGACACAGATCACCGCTCCATGACAGAAGGCAAGTAATGCCCCCTCTTCTCTCTAGTCTCCCGGAACATCTTGTACAATGGGTCTACCAGCTGATCTGCTAGGGCTTTATAATATTCCACCAGGAAACTGTCCAGTCCACTAGCGTTGCCATTCTTCAGCTGCCATATAGCTAACTGGATCTCATCCTTAGTGAAGTCTGCCCCATTTGTTTCTGCTGTGCCTCCGATAATCTAGGCAAATCAATCCCATCCAAAAAGGTTTGGGCCCTGCCTAGAGTGCCCACAATTCAGCTCGATATAAATTTTGGTAAAACTGCCAGAACAGCTCCCTAACACCTTTTTTATCTCTATTTCCCTCCATGAGTCTTTAATCCCAGATACCAGTGAGGGGACCTTTCTGTCCCTGACTAAATTAACCAAAAGGGGCCTGACTTATTGCCCCATTCAAAAAACCTTCTTTTCACAAAAAGCCAGGACTTCCAGGCTTCCCCCAGCAGAAATCCATTTAATGCTTCCCTTGCTGTAGTCAAACCTTGCAGCGTGTCCCCCATCTCGCCTGAAGCCACCCTCCGCTCCAAGTCCTTAAGCATGTGTTCCAACTCCTTTCTCCTATCCCTTTGGGCTTTTTTGTGTCAGGCTACAAAACTAATTATGACCCCCCTCATAAATGCCTTTCTGGCATCCCAGAATATCCTAGAGAAAGGGTCCGTGTCCCTGTTGTCCTCCCTACATAGCTTCCACTATTCCTTAAGATATGTATACTGTCAGCATGACAAAACTATCACAGTGAAGATCATTACAGTGACAGATATCATCAGGTTGCTATAATGGTCCTGCTGTACACCAGCACTGTTTCTCATGGTGTTTCGTCCCCACCCCAAAACATCGCCAACTCAAAGTTTGTTATTTAAAGAAGGGAGGGTGTGGGCACAGCCCCCATATGTAGGCGATGCGGGGGCAAAGCCCCAGAAAAAATATTTTAATCCTGACGGCACAATGCCGACAGTCGGCACTGTGCCTGTTGGTGTGCCGGATGTCGACAACTGTGTTGTTGCTGTGGCATGGTAGATCCCTTAAGATATTCCTGAAAGTCCCTATTTCCCAGCAATAATTTGGGAATTTCCAGTATGGTGGATCTTCCCTTTCCTCACCAAATTCCATTAAAAGAAGCACCACTGCGTGATCTGATATCTGTATGGGACTGTGTTTATTTTATTTATTTATTTCATAGTTCGGATTTACAACCTTTGAGTCAAAGATTCATTTACAAAGGCACCTCATCATAGGGAGGATAGACAACAACTGGTGGTGGAGTACAACAATGGAAACAATTACAGGTGAAATACAATAAAAGAACACACAAAGCAATTCCAGTAATACAGAGGTGTACAAAGGCTTCAATTAGTTACAATTAGTCTAGTATATAAATAAGAAGGTACTGCTAGGGGTTCTAGGGAGCGATACCTGGGGGGAAGGGGTGGTTGCTGGGGGGAGAAGGCAGTCTGGCAGGACATTGTCTGTAAATTGGGCCAGGCGGAGCTCTAGGTATGGGCCAGTCAGGGATATTTACAGTTCTGAGTGTCAGTGTTAACAGACCTCAACTTAGAATACCAGCGTTGGAGAACATATATATAATCAATACATGACCAGGACTGGTGGGGATGGGAAAATAATGTATATTCCCTCTCCCTAGGGTTGACTGTCCTCCAGCTGTCTATGAGATCCAGTTCAACCAACCCCAGCTGTCATTGCTCCAGGGGCCCTCTATTCCTCCTCCGCCCTTTGAGTGATCCAATATGGGGTCCATAGTACAGTTAAGGTCTCCCCTAACACCAGTTTTGGGAATTGTTCCTTAACCATTAGGTCCAGGATGGTCCGGAAAAAATGTGGGTTGTACACAGCTGGTGCATAAGTGCTCACAAAGGTGATCCTTTCCCCAAATGGTGTTCTTTAAAAAATTATCTAATGCCAAAATTTGGTTCAGAAAAGCTCACAAGTATATTGCCAATTCGTTTCTTAAGTGCATTTAACCCAGAATCCATTAACTTTCTAAACTGTATCACCTTAGGGTGTTTCCTCATCCTTTTATTGCTCCAAATGCAGTAAGTTGGTGCATGATCACTAATGGAGTCTGCCAAGACCTCTGTTCTGGGAATATTTTTTTGGTTATTGACTAAGACCCATCCAATTACTGACTCCTTTTTTGTTTCATTATATAGCCTGGCAGTATTTTCCATTAGCTGATGTAGGTTCACTCCTAACAGCAGATCTTTTCTTTCGGTTCTCTCTCTCTGCCTGTCCAGTTTAAGTTAATAGCCCCCTTAACTAGCAACTCTGTCCTATTGAAACTCCCTAATGTTGCAGTCAGAACCTTCAGTCTATTAATTTTGACCTTAGGTGAATTATAAACACATCCTAACACCAGTTTGTTTGGTTTTCTCTAAAACCAAATTTAAGAATATTCATTCACAGACAGTTTTGGGTGTAGCAGTAGTGATGGCCTTGGCTTTAAGATCCTCTTTCACAAAGAAAAGCAACCCCCCTTCCCTCTTCTTCATTCTTTCCATTCTAAAAACCTTGTAACCAGTCATCATCATTTCAGTATCATAGCTTTAGGGGTTAACCATGTTTCACTGCTAGAAAGTATATCAGGTGTGTAGGCATGAATGCAGGCCTCCAGTTCTGCTTTTTTGCCATCAAACTACATATACTGTATTTAAATGGGCAGTTTTTATACCTCTTTGCTCATGCCACTGTGTTTAAAGGTCAAAATGATCACTATTTGCCAGTGGGCCCATCTCCAAATTGCCGGCATGTACAATTATAAAATAAAGATATAAGCCGTCCCGGTGGCACTGAGGGCTGAGGCACTGGATGCCACACCTCACGCCACACCAGTGACCCACATTTTGGAATGAGCTTGGGCTGCCGGGGGTCGGCAGGGAGGAGATGGAGTGAGCATCTGATGGACTGCTTTCCATCTCCGGGGAGGGGGGTGCCTTGCGGTCGGCACATGTCTGACCCCTGGCAGAGGCTGGGGCTTGGCAGAGCACTGCCACTACAATATGGGGGTGGGAGCATGGCAGATGCCTGGCGGGGACGTGCGTGGGTGCATGAGTGTGCCCGCCACCAGCCTCAGTGCACACCGAGCTCTCGCAAAGGAGAAAAATGGAAAAATACCCTGGTGACTGGTCATCGAGGCTTGATGGCTCTCCCCTAGCACTCTGTCTCTGGAGGTAACACCCTGAACTAGATCCTATTGGTCGGGTGAGTAGGGGGCTCCCTGTCGCCCCACCATGGGGGGTAAGCCGTAGGGGTTACAAGGGTGAGGACATGAAGGAGCGGAGGCTAGGAACGGCTGCTGGATGAGGGGCTGACCAGGGCCGGGGGGGAGAGAAAAAGGAAATGGCAAAAAAAAAAAAACGAAGATATCAAGGAACAGCAGAGTCCTTCTTATGTCAACCATTGACTGCCACTATTGTGCATAATATATAATTCCTCAACCAGTATTTGTAGTACTGTTTGATGCATTACAACTACCAGTAATCTGTGACCAATGAACATAATATATGCCCCATCTCTCTTTTCAAAGCCCACTGCCCACATTTTCCCCCAACAACCCCCCTAGTTTTTCTACACCTCCCTTCCTCCCCCCTCCCCATTGGTCCTCCTCTCCCCATGGTCCCCCCTTGATTCTGCCTAGCCAGATACCATGCAGCAAAGGCCTACCCCTCTGTAAATTCACACATACCCCCTCCTCCCATGTTTTTCTCTGTTGGTCAGTCCCATTGCCCTCTGATCGCACCCTTTTACCTCCTATTCTTCCCTTTCTAGGTCCTGTACTTCTCAACAGGCGCTGGTTATAGGCCACCATCCAATAAAAATAACACTTCTGTTTTCCCCACCTGCAGCACTTATGACAAGAACTGTCTCAACATGTTCGCATTTTTTACTCCTGTAGTCTGTAACTAGCTAAGATCTTACGTTGTATCATCTGATTGCCTCCTTGTATATTATTACTGCTAATATGTATTATTTTTTGTCTCTTTTATCTCTGTAATTCACTGTACTGATGAGGAACCTTTGCAAAACGAGCTCTTAGCTCAAAGGTAAATGTAATCCGATTCTAATAAATAAATACATTTCCTATGTGAATTGCACTTCTTTTGTTCAGAATACCAAAGTAAACACTCTCAGCTGCTCCCAGTTAGTAATGAATAGTAAATCTTGTGAACAAATATCCCTCCTTGTGTTTTCTCCCATTACTTAAGCTAATTTTCTGAAGTATTGTATTACAATTGCAACCATTTGTAGAACATTATGATGTCATAGAGGAAGAAGTTATGCCCAGCTACTCTCTCAGTCAGCACCCCCGATTAATTATTATTAAAGGGCTGTTGACGCCTCAAAGAAAACTTTGAGAAACATAATATTTAGGCACAGTACAGCTTCTATTTCATATATAAGCTATAGATTTCTCCTCCCCATTATTTATTACTGAGTGAATTTGCATGAATATGTGATATTTATCACTTAGAGTTCCTCTGCCTCAAAAGTTTATTCCCCGCTTCAAGACATAATCCTCTGTTGTGACGTCACAGTCTGTTGCCATGGGACTAAAAGTGATGCCATGAGCATTGCATTATCACCTCAGGTAGGGAGAAAGCAACAGGAATAGATAAACTCTTCAGAAACAAAGATTCTGTTTTCATGCAGAAGACCTCAGTAATAAATACTGGGGAGGAGAAGTACAGTCCTGATGTGAAATACAAACTGAGTTGTGTCTAAATATTATGTTTTGTTAAAGTTCTCCTAAAGGTGTCGACTGCTCTTTAATTATTGTTAATTATTAATTCTTTGGGCAGTGGTAACAATCTTAAAATCTTGAATATGGGAGTTGACGCGTCACACCTATGTGGATGGATTGATGAGACAAGTGGATAGCTAATCACTGTAGCTGCTAGACAGGATCCTGCAACATGTAAGACAAATGTGTAATATATAATGTTATAATGGTACCTATCTGATGTAGCTTGTTGTTTTAGTTTTGCGCCAAGCAGTATCATAGAATATGTGTGTCCTAGAATGGAGGAGGAGCTCTTTCTGGACTGCATGAGTTGACCACTGGCTTGCTCATTTTGTCTCTGCTGCCTCCATAAGTGCTCTAAGATGCCTGTAAGTACATAACTTACAGGCATCAGAGAGCCAGTTTTAGCAAAGCTGTTAAGGGCACTGAGCTGCAAACCTGGAGACCTGGGTTTGAATTCCATCAGCCATCCACTTGTGTACTTTGTGACTCTGATCAAATCACTTAACTTCCTTGTGCTCCCAGGTCGCACCTGGAAACAAGCTTTGGCTTAGTGTGCCCTTCCTAGTTAAACAATTTCCCCTTTCCCCTAACACTGTATACCATAATCAAAGATGCTGATATGTGTTCTAAAGACCTTTCTTCTGTCTCAGTTTTTACTACTTTTTAAAGTTATTGAATGATTTGTCTTGAAGCGGTAAGCGAGGCGCTGGGGAGCCGAGAGATGCCTGCTCACTCTGTAAAAACTTTATTGAAGACCAGTTGGTTGGTAATAATTTGAGGTTGCACTACTAACTTAATACTCAGGTTTTAGGTCTTGTTTATTATGGGTCCTGAAGTGTGTAACTAATGTAACATGAAAATTCTTTTCTAGGAGGTCCCACCAAAGAGGCATTGAGATTTTCCTGCAGAAGTCTTCGCGTTACCTTATTTTATCATGACTGACACTGATGTATTTTCATAATCTCTGTGTCCTACATTTGTTGTATTATACTGTATCTTTATAGGGGTAGTGGTGGTTGTTTCTTATGAGATAAGAATGTTATCTCGTGCTGGTTTGGCCGAGAGGACTGCAAAGCTGAGCAGTTCTGTCAGGCCAAATCGGTACGAGATAACGTTCTTATCTCGTAAGAAACAACCACCACTACCCTATAAACATATTATAAAGTGGTGGAACTGCTGTAGAATTGCATTAGGATGTTATTATATGTGCATTTTAGTGTCATGGTGCTTTCTGCGGGTTTAGCTGTTTCCCCTCGGCGGCATGGATTGGTATGTTCTGTGTGGCATGGGAACAGACCAATCCATGCCACCGAGGAGAAACGGCTAAACCCACAGAAAGCACCATAACACTAAAATACACATATAATATCCTCGTTCTGTTGATGTTTAACTCACACCGCAGATTTTTGATTTGCTGAAGCGCCTCAACTTCTCGTAAACAGTGACAATTATTGTTTGATGAGAAGCTCTGCAATGCAAATCAGCTGTACGGCCGTGCACGAGGCACCTACTGTACGGTGGATAAGAGGTACAGTATATGGCGCCTCCTGATTGGTGGTAGCAGTTCCACCACTTTATAAACAAAATATTAACTAAAAAGTAAAAAAAAAAAAAAAAAAAGTGAAAGCAGACTTCAAATTGAGGAAAAGGACATCCTACAAAACTGGAGGAAACAAGCATTTGTCAATGCCGACTGTCGCTTGCTGGCATTAGCAGTGGAAGTGCAGGAGTTAGACAGATGCAGTATAGGAATGGAAGTGAAGTATTGAACTGATGCCAACTCCACCCCCACCCTGCAGAGATGGACAGGCATTGGGGTGTGCCTTTGGGCCATCGCCCATAACGGTCATGACATTTCACCTCACCCTACCCTGCAGACACTTACAAGTGTCGAGGTGTGCTTTAGGGTGTTCGGGCTTTACACTCACCTCATTCCATAAGGAAATACGCTGAAATGGGTGCAGTATAGGAGAATGGGGTAAACTCTGGGACCAAAGAGTCCAAGGCGCACCTCGATGCCTGTCACTGGCTGCAGGGTGGGGGTGGGGGTAGAATGGTGTGAGCATTACTGTCAACAATCCCAAGTCACACCCCTGATGCCTGTCAGTCCCTACAGGATAGGGCGTTATGGTCAGAAACCCCTAACGCCTGGGTGTTTCTTGGTATTTTTACTCCAAGTTTTCAACATGGGCTTTTTGTGACCTCACCGCATGAACAGTGACACTATCAGTTCGTTAGCCGAAAGGTGATTTTGCACAGTGACTGCGTCGTTTGGTGCCACAGGTGTGAAAACACATTTCGAACAGGATATGAAAAACGACAGCTGTACTGTTCATGAGGAGGTGTAAAAAAATGGTAATGTTGAAAATCTGGAGTAAAAATATAAAAAACTGGTGAAGTTGCGAACATGCGTAGAAACAGCACAACACACACCCGTAATTATATTGGGGATTTTTACACCAGATTTTCAACATAGGCATTTTGGGACCTCCACTCATGAATAATGTCACTGTGATTTTTTTAGTCTGTCCCGAACACTGATTTCCCACAGTGATCGCGCTATTCTGTGCCGGAAGTGCAAAAACACATTTCGGCCAGGAGGTGAAAAATGACAGCTGTACTGTTCGTAAGGAGGTGTGGAAAATGGCAATGTTGAAAATCTGGAGTGAAAATATTACGAATTTGTGAAGTTACGTGGATGTGTGGAAACTGCACAATGCACGCTCATAACACAGTCATTTTAGGGACTTTTGTCACCAAATTTTCAACATAGGCGTTGTAAGACCTCTGCTCATGAACAGTATCACTGTCATTTTCTTTATCTGTCTCGAACATTGATTTTGCACACTGACCACACCATTGTGCACTACATGTGCGAAAACACATTCTGAGCGAGATGTGAAAAATGACAGGTGTACTTTTCATAAGGAGGTGTGGTAAAATGGCAATGTTGAAAATCTGGAGTGAAAATATTAAAAATTCTCGAAGTTACAAGCGTGCATAGGAACTGCACAATGCACACTCGTAAAACAGTCATTTTTGGGAATTGTTTTACCAAATTTTCAACATAGGGTTTTTGGGGGCCTACCTCATGAACTGTGACACTGTGATTTCGTTAATCAGTCCCAAAAGGTGGTTCCACGCAGTGACTGCGAAATCACCTTTCGGGACCGAATAACAAAATGACAGTGACTGGGTTCATGAGGTGGCGTCCCAAGAACCCCATGAGGAAAATTTGGTGAAAAAATTCCTAAAAATGGCCACGACAGCCACTTAAGTTGAAAAAACCCTATTTATACCATTATACAACTTACCAGCATTTCTTCAGTTTGCGGTCGGCTTTGAAGAGTGCAGACGTGTTCCTGGTCCACCGAAGATCGTTGCGCTGGGCTCCGGGTAAGTATGGGGTGAGGGGGTATGTGGGAGGTGGGTGCAGAAGGTGGTCGGGTCTGGGGGTGCCACAGACAGCATGGGACTGTTTTCTTTATTTTACAGAATTTTTTTTAAAAAAGGACACCGGGACTATTGGCACGCTGGGGATGGGCTCTCAGCGTGCCACCTGGATGTTTGTTGGAGAAGTGGGAGTGGAGCTGACAGGGATTGGGCACCCCGTCGGCCATACAGTGTGCTGGGGGGTGACGCATGAGCTGAGGGGGGAGTGGGCACCCCCCTCGGCACACAACAAATGGGGGGTGCATCATGCCAATGGGGATTGGGCTACCCCATCAGCAAATGAACTGGGGAGGGGATCATGCCGACAGGGGGATTGGGCACCCCTGTTGGCTTTAATTTATTTATTGAAATGTTTCACCAGGAAGGCACACTGAACGGGGGCAGCGGCTTTCTGTCGGCTTTGTGGGGACTGTGAGAGGCCTATGGAGAAGCTGTTGCCATGGGAACACCACACAGTGCAGTTTGTATTTGGCTGCTGCAGTCAAGGATGCCCCACAGCCAAAACAGCTGATTGCATAGTGACGGGGCACTCGCTGATTGCAGCGGCCAGTCTCTTTGAGCATAGTGGCATGCTCATTAACTGCTGTCATTGACAGCATGCTTTTCTATTCACCGTGGCAGAGACCAGCCCCAGAACGGACTGCTGCCATTTGGCACAACACTGCCACGCCTCCACAACCCACTTTTGAAGGAAGCTGACACAATGTGTTTCTTGCATATGGGTGCAAGCAACACAAAAAGGGACATCTACACTGTGATAAAAGGTATGGAATTGTTGCTGTGATGGGAACTGCCACTGTAGGATGTTCTGCTCATAGTTTCTTCTGACTTATGAAGAGAATAACATAATTATGGTTGTGAGAGTGAACAGTGGTTTTTTTTGTCATTCTCAACAATGGGCATTAAACGCTGGAGAAATTTGGGAAGTAAGCTCTATGCACCCTGAATCTTAACGTGATTATTTCCTGGTACAATGGCAGACAGAAGTGTACCATATATAGTGGCTGAAGTTTTGCTGCCTAGTGGCTGGGAAAATCAGCTAGCCTCACAGACATTCCAGCACTATATCATTATTGAAATGTTACTTCCTTGGGGAATAGCCGAGCTGGTTTAAGGGCAGTTTGACTGCCCTGAGACCAGCATCTGTCTGATGAGTAAGTGCCACTTCAGTTTTTGACCCCAATCTGAGTTGGGAAGAGAATTTAAAAAAATACAAAAAAGCTGTGGAACAGAATTAGGATTCAAGACCTTGAAAGGAACTGAGCTCATTCCTCTCAAATGTCAGAGTAATTAGAAGAAATGCTAATCAGGGTATTAATATGCAGATTAGGGATAGGAAACGGTTTGCGAATGTTAGGACTAATTGCGCTAGCCATGATGGTGACAGCAGCATACTGATCGGTTTGTGAATGGCACAGCGTCCTGTAACTAGGAAACGGAACTGTCAAATGTTGCTGGAGAAATACACACTGATTTACTTTCTCACATCATGGTAGCTGCTGCTAAGTAAGCAATAAGACACGATGGGGTGTGCATTAGACAGTTCTAATGCACGGCTAGGGGGACATAGTGAGGCACGAGGCCACAGGCCGAGTGCGTCCAGTCCCCTAACTGTGCATTAGAACTGTCTAATGCACATCCCTGGAGTGGCTTATTGCGCTTATAAAATGGGCCTGTGTATTCTAAATGGGGGTTCTAGTTTTAGCTGTGCATTAGAAAATGGGCTTTTTATTTGGAGGCATCTGATTGGCTGGTACCCATTCCACAGGGGTACATTAACTTTCAATAGATGCCCACCAAATAAAAAGTGCCAGCCAAAACCTGCCTTATGCCCAGCCAAGTATCCTTGTGCCCAGCCTGCTTCATCATTGGCTGAAGCACTGGGCACAAAATGTCAAACTGCCGCCATTTTTTTCAACATCTAGCGAGAGTCACGCCACCACCACCACACACACAGTCATTACTTGGACGACACAGCAGCCAGTGACCAAGAAAAAAAATCATACTTGTTTTGCCAGCTTTAAACCAATCTCTCTGTTTTTCCCCCTCCTAACAAAAGTGACTGCTGCCTCCCGCTCACTCAGTTTCAGGTTGTTTTTTTTTTTTTTTAATAGTAACGGCAGTGCAGTTTGGCAGCTTTATCACCCGCTCGTTCACTGAACCAATTTAAAGTCGGAGCGGTGAAAAGAAATGCTGCGTTTAACTTTCCTTACAGCCTTAGAGGTATGCTTACTTGTGTTACTCACTGATTTCACACACACTTTCAGGGCCAGCACTGATGTTTTCAGCCCACCAGCTCATCGTCCGAGCCCTGACTTCTACGCACATCCAATCAGTATCTCTAATGAATGAATATTTGCGCTTGCTGTATCTCTAACTAAAGTTAGTAGCGGTTGCCCCTGCTGCTGCTCTCCTATGTCATCAAAATTAAGATAAACCCTGAAAACAATTGATCGCTACTTACTCCGTCGTCTTCTTTGCCTGCTCAGTCGCGGAGAACACCCGGTAACTGTTCTGGCCGCATTCATCCTGCTGCATTCTGATTCGTAGCGTGGTATGCAGGAACAGGAAATCATTTAAGAGAGAAAATAAATGTACGACATGGTGGGGGAATGGTAAACAACTTTAAAGAAAAAATAAACAGACTGAGACAGAAAACGGGAAACGGGAAGTGTCTGTGTGGAGGGCGGTAACCTTGACAACCAGCTGCAACCATCTACAGAGGCCCTTGTATGACAAACGTCCCTCTGTAAAAAAAAACGTATTTTAATGCAGGCGGAAGAACTATTTGATCACAAAATGAATCAAACAGCTAACAATTTTAACATGTAATCATAAAGTTTACTTGATTTCAAGTACATATACACTGGCCCATTTTCTAAGTGCAATAATACCCTCTAGGGTGGGCGGTATGGGCAATACCGGACCTTCGAGGGGCTATAAGGCCCTCCGCCTGCGGCGTCTGGCCTCATTACGCCCCTGGGCGGTCTGGTATTGCCCAATACCGCCCACCCTGTCGGGTATTATTGCTTACTTAGACACATCTAATGCATGGCTAACAACCAATCAGAGTGCTTGAAATCATTTATCCATTTTATAAGAACTAGTAAATCTGAAATGTCAGCAACTTTTCTAGTTATATCCCAGTCTTCAGCCTGTCCTTTTTGAGGCAAGAGTTGGGAAAAGCTGCTGGCACTTGAACTGTGGGTTCACGTTGGTTGAAATTAATGTAGGCCGTTGTACCCACTTCTGTGTTTCCCATTGTGACTGTGTTATGGCAGTGTAATCGCACAACATTCTCACACAGTTAACGCAGTGATGTGCATTGATTTTTGCAATGTAAGTGCCACTACAATTAACACTGTACTGCTGCAGAAACAGGAAACTCTGCAGTGAGCGCCAGTATTTGAGAAATGTCCCACAGCACAGAGATAGCATTCATCCATGCGGTCAAAGACCTCCTTATGACAGTGGACAGGGGTTCCCTTTACCTACTAGCTTTGCTCAATTCTTCAGATGAGTTTGACAGCAAGGACGACCAAGTGCGTTGGCGCCCACTAGAGGCAATTGCAGGTGTGTCACATCACTGGCATTGACCAGTTCAGACATTCCCAGCAAAAATTATGGCAATCCATTGGTATAGGGAACCTTTCTTTGGCCATTCTGTCTACTGGCTTTAGGACCTATTCCCCTCCAAAGCCTCCCCAGATCAGCTCTTGTGCTGATACTGTTCTGTACCCACACTTCATATTTATTTATTTATTGAAATTTGTTGACCCTAGAAGTCCCTTTTTCAGGGATGACCGGGGGGAGGGGGGATACAGATGGTAAGCAACTGAAATTGAAAGATTAAGCTGCCTTTTGTTGGGGATAGAAGATACCATGTAGAGTTTGACTGTTATACAAATGATGCCCAAATCATTTCCAGCCTGGCTGATAATGTCCATGCTCGGTTTATTGCAAGGCCTCAGAGGAATCCCAGTGGAGCCACTGGCTCATGTGTGACCTTTAACTAAGTCATCTGACCTTCTTGGGCCTCTGCACTTCCCAGTGGTGATTTGGGGTACAAGGTACGAGTAGGAAGACACTGTATATTACATGTTACATCTCAGTTGGACAGCCCTGGGCAAAACTAATTGTTAGTAAAATAACTTGCAAGAAGTATCTGAGAATTTCGTCTCTCCATTTGCTCATTCTGGCACCTTTCTGCTGAACCTTTTAGTGGAACCTAGGATTTAGGTAACATAAAAAAAGCCCAAGTGGTCAGTCTAGTACACTGATATTTTGGCCAATGCATCCATGATGTAATTTGCTGTAGCTGTGATATGCTTGTGTAGTGTTTTATGAACATACGAAATTGCCGGCAAAACAGGCCTCACAGTCTATCGAGTCTGCTCGAGTGTGCAGCTAGCATTTCATCTCGCAGCTGCCCCTCCCGCCCCCTCTACCCAGTATCCCTTACCCTGTCCCAACCCCTCTTGAAACTGCCCACCATCTTACAGGACACTATCTCGTCTGGTAAGGTGTTCCATTTGTCCACCACTCTTTCAGTGAAAAAATGTCTCTTCATCTCCCTCCTGAATCTCCCCCCCCCCCAAATCTCAGCCCATGCCCTCTCGTGCCCCTCCCCCTTATCATCTTCTCATTATCATCCTGGAGGGTTCTGACGTGCGTTACAGCCCATTGAGACTCTGTTTCAGATCAGCCGAAAACTACTTCAACTTTGACCTCATCAGGCCCCTGGCAGTGTTGATTTTAGGCTTTATACACTTTATGTTTAAACCCTAGTGCAAAACAACAGATAGGGCCGGAGACATCATGGAGTAGTAGTGAACGTTAATAGAGGTCCTAGCTGGAAGAAGTTTGGTTTTGGATGCTTAAACTAAATTAAATTCCTGACTACTTCAGGACTGCAACTTTTAGCACTGATTGGCTGCACTTTCTTCGGGCCTTCACCCCTGTTGGAACAAAGAGTTTGGCTGTGCTTGTATTAAGCACCCTGACTCAGTCCTGGTACGGGGTGGAGGTTGCTGTAGGTTGCCTCTGGATGCCACGCTGCCACTCTGGTCAGTGGAGTGGACATGGGCCGCTGAAGAGGGCAAAGATGGTTCCTAAGTCCGGGTTGGTGGGGTGACTGACTGGTTGGGAAATGGCAGGATGACCAGATAAATTACTTTTTTCAATGCTTATAGTTGAATGGTCAGGTGCATGAAAAGGGTGTATGTGTTACTATTATTTGGGCCCCAGGATTGGGACAGCGCCCCCTTCCCTGGCCCACGTCTAGTTATTAGGGTCTAATTTTAAATAATCTGGGAGGGGGCCTTTATTTCAGCAGGTATAGATATTTACTTATTGCATTTTGTTGACCGAGTGGGCCCGCTGAGACCAGAGATCCCTTTTTCAGGGGCAACCTGGAATCAGTTACAAATGGTAAAGTACAGAACATTGATCATATACAGCACAGAAGAATAAAAGAAGACTTATGCATGCACTGTAGCTATCTGTCTTAGGGGCAGTGAAAAACTATTGGGGATACTAGTTCAAGGAAGTATTTACTTAGGTATTTGGGGGTAAATCGTGTGTACCTTTTTTTTTTAAACTCTGTTTCTGCTCTCCTTACCTCCAGACTCTCTCCAGCTTGGGCATCTCTGTCATCGGTTTCTCCCATCCTGCCTGAAGCGCAGCTCGCCCAATTCTGGCTGGGGGACTATCCCCCATCACCTGTGCAACATGCCCGAACCCCCCAGGTCTGTGTCCTCCAGGGAAGGACCGCCATCACCTCCAGTGCCCTATCTACAGGATTGGTGGGGCAGTCTGGCGTGGGGGGAACCATAACATGCTTCCTTACATCTGGCGGTGGACGTGGGGCCGATGCCACTGGCCCTGCCTTTGCCTATTGGAGGGGGAGGGATTTTCTACTTTATTCACCCCCCAACGAGGGCAGTGCAGTGTTGCCCAGCCCGTTATGTGCGCGCACCCGCACATGTGTAGAGAGCAACCGCCCAACGTTGTAACCCTTTCGTTGGTTCCTGCGGCTGTAGTACACCCAGCCATCGTTGGGTGTCACTACGTCTGCGGGACAATCCCCTTACCCCTCCCCAGGAGAGGAGAGCAGTCTACGGATGCTTGATCCTCTCCTCCCCACTGACCCCTGATGACCCGGGCTCATTCCCGAACCCTGGTCACTGGTGTAGTGCGAGGTGTGGCATCCAGCACCTCAACCCTCAACTCCACCGGGACAGCTGTGCAGTTGCTTCTTGCGGAGAGGTGTGCTTTTAGTGAGCATTTGAATGCAGCAAGAGAAGGGCAATTCTGCATGGCTGTAGAGAGTTTATTCCAGTATTGCATGGCTCTGTTTCTGAAAGACCTTTGCCCAGAAGCCGTGTATACTCTGGGGACCTCTGGGGGGGTTGCGATGAGGGTCAGAGAGTTCTTTTGAACTGCCTGGGCACCACTATGTTCTAGAGATTAGGCAGGTGGTTGTTTAGTATTTTTGTACATAAGACAGAGTGAGAGTTGTTAAAGTCTGTTGCTAAGATGTGGCCAGTTCAATTGTGCAAGCACTTTGCAGTGGTGGTCCTTGCTGTTCGTCTGTGCTGCAAACCTACTTATTTTTGTGGTCGAGCATGTGGAGTCTCTTGAGCTTGGTTTTCCTCAGGGTTGCCAGGATCGGGGCTCCATTAAGGAGTGTCGAAAGCAGAGTGGAATTTGCCCCACTAAGCAGGATGCATTGGTGAGGTATGCTCTTAGTCTGTATAGCAGGCGTATTTTCTGATGCATTGTTTTGGTAGCATGTTCAATGTGCATTTTTAATGTTAATTATTGATCTAGCCACATGCCAAGGTATTTTATACTGTCCACTACTTCCAGCAGGGACCCTCTGTTATCTGCGACCTTTAGTAGCTCAGTTCTGTCTGCACCCAGTCTTCAGGACCTGAAGAGCATAGCCTTAGTGTTTTGTTTTTTGCTATGGTAAGCATTAGGCGGGTAGATGAAAGCCATTTACCTAGAGTGACCAAGATCTCATTTAGCCCTTTTTTAATGTCTGCAATGTCATTGCCGTTCCTATACAGGACTGTGTCATCTGCCTCCAGGATTGTTTTTGCTTCTCCACAGTTTGATGGTGGATCATTTATAAAGAGGAAGAAGAGTAATGGTCCGAGTATTGACCCCTGTGGGACTCCATCAGTGACTGCGCAGTATGAGAATAGGCAGACATTCCATTTAACCATTTGGTTGTGGCCTACTAGGTAGCTGTTAAACCACGTGATGGCGTGGTGGTGCAGCCCAAGACTCTCTAGCTTAGTCAGTAGTATCCCATGATTCACCAGGTCGAAGGCCTTGGTGAGATCAATGAAGATGGCTCCTGTGTGTAACCCCTAGATGGCGCTATCCCAGGGGCTACTACCCCTGCCTGATTTGCCACTAACAGGTTGACGGGCCTGGATCCGATGGCAGGTGCCTCCACCCAGAGGTCAGAGTTTGCAATAGTTAAACTAACTTGGTCACAGCCCTCTGGGACACTGCAACCCCCCTTTCTTCCCACTAGTGGCCCACACAGTATATCAGAATTACCTTCACAGTATACACTTACCCCCCAGGACTGGTTCAAGCTTTGGGACCCCCTGTAAAATGAGCAGATACAGTGCAACAATCACAGTACAATACTTTAACATAGACAAATACCTCAGGCAGTATAACTTTGCTGAAGCAAGCAGCTCTGATATATTTAGGGGGATATAACAAGGACAGGGGGAAATCAGGTTAATTAGCTTATCACTTTACTCATCTACCTATGGCTCTGTGCACAGGCCTATCCCTACCAGTTACTGTCCCTGGGTACCCAAGCCTTAGTGGCTAGTCCAAACCGTGGCAGCTGGTAGGGGCCCTTTCACACAGAGAAAAGAAAAATTAGTTAAACAGTCAGCAGTACAGTAATTCCATTTGGATTCAATGTGGCAATTCAACAGGGATCGACCCTGAATTAGTACTCACGACCTCCAAACAAGATAGGGTCCTTCAACATCAGCAGGGCTACTCTTGAGCTCCACGAGACTCCTCACACATTTATATGGCAAACTGCAACAGGCAAAAGTCCTTTAATGGCAGCAGGATTCACTTGAGCTACACAAGCCTCCTCACACATTTATATGGTAAACAGTAACAGGCAAAAGTCCTTTAATGGCAGCAGGATTCACTTGAGCTACACAAGCCTCCTCACACATTTATATGGTAAAAAGAAAGTACTATACCAGGCAGGCTGCTTCTCTATCCCGATCGCAATTACTGCACAATACCCGGGAGAACACTGCAGATTCAGTTCCTGACAGACCGAGCGCAATTCAGCAATTTCTCCAGTCTTCTACAGGGTGAGCCTGGTTTCTACTCTTCAGATATCCTTTGATTCTCTTCACAGGACGGATTCAGTCTTAACAAGCAGTTACACAAGCTGCAGACCGGAACTCTGGGCCTTACACACGTTTCCCAACTAAAACTGCACACCAAAAAGCACAGGGCTCCTTCCCTCTTCACTGCCAGAGCTCAACTGAAACTCCAGCAGACAAAACCGGCACTTCCTTTGAGTTCCTCCCAGTTCTTGGCTGGATTGGCTGTCACTCACAATAGACTGCCCCTGTTGGTCCAAAAGCGCCAAGTCCAAACTACATCTCCCAGAGTCACTGCCCATACAATCCTCTTGTGGCTGGCTCAGATTACAGTCCAAGTTCTGATTCGTCCAAGGCACCATTTTAGAGCTACCTTAACCCACACTGATTGGTCCAGTTCAGCAGTTCAAAACTAGAATGGGGAACTAGGCAAACACAGTTCTGACTGCAAAGAAAGCAGGTTAGACAAACTGTATTTTCATTATTACTCTAAATGATTTCTGGCAAACAGTTACATCTTTCAGATAGGTTCCTTTGCACTCCTAGTGACTGCAAAATGGAAGAATTGGCAGCAGCTCGAGTGGTACTCAAGCAGAGAAGCACACAGTCCCCCAAATACAAATCATTATGTCTGCAAGCAGACAGCTCTTAAAGAGACAGTACCAGAGGCTCTAAAAACACTCACTGATAAATGGCTTAAATGCCAAACACCATTCAGGCTTGGAGCATTCAAGCAAGCTCCTGGAAGTCTTTTGGGAACCCCCATTTGCAGGGGGGTTACACCCTTCCTGGCCTGGGAAAGCTTGACGTCCGCGTCAAGCAAGTACCCCCATAAGTTTCAACTGCAACCATATACATTTGCATTAGGCTCACACATGTAATCATCAGTCAATATATCATTTTACCAAGAACACATTTCTGAAACATTGCAGTACGTCACTCTTTACATAGTATTACACACATTGTACCATAACTCAAGTTATTACCTCTTGTACATGAAACCTGAAGAGAGGGCCCTTCCTATCAGTTACCTTGGGGCTGGATGGGGCAAGGCACCATATAGAGGGCAACACAAGTAACTTGAGTTAGCACTGATGCTCAGTTTGGCCAATGAGCTTGGGGACACATACACTCCTTTATGGACAACACTGAGAGGCAAGTCCACGGGCCTCCCAAGGAATCATAACTGAGGTGCACCACAGGCTTTACAGCTCGACCAGTCTTTCTAGGGGAACTGTTACAGTCTCTGCACTCTGAGCCTCATTTTCAGCATTGTCCTCACTTGTCAGGGAGTCTCCATGGGGTAGAGAGGCTAGAACTTGGGGCACTTTCAGCTCCAGGAGTTACAGTTTCTGAGTCCACAACATTTGGCTCGCATGGAGAGCTTTCGGACACTGGCAGTGGACTGTCAGGGCACTCAAAATACTCTTCTTGTTCTGGTGTATCACCAGTCTGCCCCAATCCATCATTTTCCTCCCCTGAAAGCTCAAACAGTTCAACCATGCACAATGATTCCATTTCATCTGATCTGATACTTTGCACTTCACTTTCTGGGAGCATTGGCTCCAGGGACAAAGCTGGGGGCTTAGACAGTCCAGAAGGCCCAGCTTCGTCTTCAGTATTGACTAGGGGATTGCCCCGAAACAATTGACTCAGTTCGTAAGAAGGATAGTATTCAAAGTCACTCTCACTTTCTTCTGATATGGACTGACAGTCATGCTCAACTGGGACTTGTGGAGGGGAACACCTTAACTCTGCTTCTGTAGGTGCAGACTTTCTTGATCTTTTCTTAGCAGCACCTCTAGTCACTGGTCCAGAGGGGGCATCTTCTGGGGGCTCAGACTCAATCAAGATTTGTCCAATGGGCAGTAAATGATTTCTATGCATTGTTTTTACATCTTTTGAATTATTCTCAGGCCTTACTTTGTACACTGGCAGATCATCTAGTTTGCCCACTACAATGTGAGGGAGATGGTGCCATCTGTCAGCAATCTTGTGTTTGCCATGCAGTCCCAGATTTCTTAGCAATACCGATCTCCCTCCTGGAGTTCCTGTGCTTTCACCTTTTTATCATACCTTTCTTTGTTGGCCAGATTTCTTTTGGCAGCCATGGTTTGAGCCAGTTGGTACGCATGGAGTTAGCTGGGCCTTAAACTTTGCACATACTATAAATAGTTGTCAGCTTGAACCCATCAGGGAGACCCCAAAACACACATCTACCAGTAGTCGAGCTTCTCTTCCAAACATCAGGCGGTAGGGGGAGAACCCAGTGACATCACTTTTGGTGCAGTTATAAGCATGTACCAGGGTGCTAATTTGTTGGCTCCATCTAGGCTTGTTATTTGGGTGCAGGGTGCCTAGCATATCTAGCAAAGTGCGGTTGAAACGTTCAGACTGTGGGTCCCCCTGGGGGTGGTAAGGAGTGGTTCTGGACTTTCACGCTCCCCACAGAGAAAGCATCTCTTTGATCAGACAACTCTCAAAGTCTCTCCCTTGATCAGAATGGATTCTTTCTGGAGCCCCATAGTGAACAAAAAAGTTTTCTACAAGTACTTTGGCCACAGTGGATGCTTTCAGGTCTTTGGTGGGGAAAGCTTGGGCATATCTCGTGAAATGGTCAGTGACCACCAGCACATTACTGATATTTCTTTGATCTGACTCCAAACTCAGAAAATCAATACAGACCAGCTCCATGGGTGCACTGGTGGTGATGTTAACAAGGGGGGCAGCCCTCTGGGGCAAAGCTTTCCTCTGTAAGCAGCGACTACAAGTTTGAATGTGTTGCTCCACATCAGCCCCCATCTTAGGCCAATAGAATCTGGATCTCACCAAGTCAAGTGTTCTGTCTATACCAAGGTGCCCCATGTGGTTGTGCAAGGACCTCAGTACTGAGTCTCGAAAGGCAGTGGGCAGCACTAGTTGTTGTTTGTCTACTTGTTCCTCTGTCTACTGTTTCTCTGTATAACAGTTTATTGATCAGTTTCAACTTAGGACCTTCTTTGTGTAACAGTGCAGTTCTCAAATCAGTGGAGCGTAATTTGGACACATCTTTTCCTGCATAGAGGGCTTCTAAAGCTGATTTGATCATGGGATCGCGGGATTGAGCCTGCCGAATACTGTCATTGTCCAGCTGAGGCAGTGCACCAATGTCTATTGCAGAAAAGTGGCAATAAGCAGCAGGTATGCAATTCTCAGAGGGTCCCAAGCAATCCACCATGCAGTCCACTGCGTCCGTGGACATTTGTTCCTCCCTGTCAAACTTCCGGCAGAGTGCCCGAATGTCAGGTTCTGCCAATCTGACCCAATCATTCTGGGGAACAGGCCTCGGGAGAGCATCAGCATCTATGTGGTTCAGACCTGCTCGGTATTCGAGAGCATAGTCGTATGTAGATAATGCAGAAAGCCACCTATGGCCAGTGGCATCCAACTTAGCTGAGGTCTGCACATAGGTCAAAGGATTATTGTCAGTTTTACTAGTATTTTAGCCCCATACAAGTACTCATGGAATTGGTCAACAATAGCCACTTCAAAGCTAGGAACTCTAACTTATGTACAGGATAGTTCTTTTCGGATGGGGTCAGGCTTCTACTGGCAAGGCCACTGGTCTCAGGCCATTCTCGTGTCTTGGTACAACATAGCCCCCAACCCTTGCAAGCTAGCATCAGTGTGCAGGGCGTAAGGTTTTCTTGGATCGGCATAGGCCAGCACTGGAGCATGGGTAAGTTGATATATGATCTCATGAAAAGCAGTCTCACAATCAGGAGTCCAGCGGGCCCCAAATACTTCACTCGGATGAAAATACACTCTTTCAGTCTTGAGGGACGCTGACTTTTGGTATTTTTTGTGGGTTGGGGGATACCCTTGAGTAAGGTTAAGTAAAGGGCGGATCACTCTTGAATAGTCCTTGATGAAACGCCGATAATAACCACAGAATCCCAGGAATCTTTGCAGTTGTTTTAGATTTTTGGGCTGTGGCCAGGTGGTCAAGGTCTCAACTTTACTTGGGTCGGTCTCTATTCCCTCGGTGGATACTATGTGTCCCACATATTTTACTGATGTTTGAAAAGATTGACACTTATCAATGGACAGTTTAAGGCCAAAGTCCTCCAGTCGGTCCAGTACCTTAAATAATCTGCTCTCATGTTCCTTCAGTGAGCTGCCAAACACAGTAACATCATCTAGGTATACCAGGCACTCTAGTAAGTTCATGTCCCCCACTGCATGCTCCATCAATCGTTGAAAAGTGGCTGGGGCACCTGAAATCCCTTGAGGCATCCTCATGAATTCATAGAAGCCAAGCGGACAGATAAAGGCCGTCTTCTCATGGTCCTCTGGGGCCATCGGGATCTGGTAGTACCCACTCGGAGATCCGACACAGAACCACTTGCTCCCGTTTAGGCAGTCAAAGCATCCTGAATGCGGGCATTGTGTACTGATCAGGATAGTCCACGGTTTACAAGTGCGATAATCCACGCACATCCTTACTGTCCCATTCTTTTCCTCACTACCACAATGGGGAAGCATAGGCTTCTGGATTCTTGTATTATACCAGCAGCTAACATCTCTGCAGATGCTGTCTCACATCATCTATGTCAGCAGGTGCCAGGAGTCGAGGCCTCTCTCACGAAATGGTCTTTGTCATGCGGCGGATATTGTGCTCAGCTCCTTGCACGATCCTATGTCCCATTCCTTAAAGAAAACACCTGGTCTCTCTGGGCAAGCTTCTCACTGATCCTCACTTTCCATTCAGCTGGCAACAGGGAGTCGCCGAATCAAACAAGTCAGGTGTTACTCTGTCATTCTTCCTCGAACTCTTGCTGTTGGGTTAGCACTGCAGTGTCTGCACAATGCACATTAACCAGGATGCAACCTCTATTTACTCGAATGTCTCTTTCAGACACATTATGAACTTGGACCATTACCCTTCTGGCATAAGCATGGGCTCTAGCGGGCAAAATACTAGGCTTGAGCAGCAGTTCCTCTTGCAATTTTCCATCGCCTGGTGCATCCAACATTAATATTTTATTCTTAACATCCTTTCTGATACGGACCTCTCCTGTAAGGTACACTGGGCATTTGGCGCCAGGATCAGAGACTCAGGATCCTTCTTCCATACAATTCACGCGGTTCCTCTGGTTCTATTTTTCAGCATCTCTGTGCCTCATAGGCCTTCTTAATTAAAGGCAGACTCTTAAAAGCTCTACTAGTCTTTGACCCCTGTTTTCATAACACAACTGTGCCAGCCTTCCGAACATATGAGCATTTGTTCCAATCAACAAAGGGACACCATCATACAGTCCAGTGGGGACACACTAAGGCTAGGGTCTCTACTTGCTCGGCCACTCCAGCCACGGAGGTGGGAAAGACAGCCAAATTCGGATATACCCGGAATAGGGTGGGCCTTCTCACTTAACCCCCATACATGCAGTCCTTCTAATGGTTGTAAGGGTACATCTGACAAATGCTTCTGATACCAATCCTGGAACATAATTGTCACTTGGGAGCCACTGTCTAATACAGCTCTTGTAGACACTCCATTCACCTTTACAGTGGTCTCCATGGAGGACCCTACTATTCTGGACCAGTCTGGAGGCGGTAGTGGGGGCCTGGGCAACTGACCTTGCCACAAAAGGACGTGAGTTAGCATTTTTGGTGCCCTCACTGGGATCATTTCGTGCACCTCTTAACCACTGATTTGTTCTCCGAAGCTCTCCTTGTAGCCTATATGCAACTTTGTCAGTGTCTTTTGGGGACCGGCATTCCCTTTTCATGTGCCCATACTTTCTGGAGTTTGAGCTGGCCGAGGTGCCACACTGGGAGCCAGGGCGGGGGTACTACTAACTGGAAACCTTGGTGCCATCTCTGTCTGCGGCGTGATAAGCATTTGGAGACATCTCGTCAGTTTCTCCACTTCCATGGTCAAGGAATTGAGTTTGGAGCTGTTATCAGCAGGAGATACATGGGTGAGTACCCCACCCCCCTGTAGATGCAGTCGGATATGGTCGGGGCCCGTGCTTGCAGGCGTTGCCTTCATAAAGGGACTGTTTTGAATTCCGGATCTCTCTCAACAGTTAAGCCCCATTGTGGCATATCTCTTTCCTTGTCAGAGCACTCATTGACTGCCAACCTCTGCCCCTGAACTTCACTTGATGGGTCGCCTCAGTCACTCGGGTTAGTAACGCAGCTATTGGAGCAGGTCCCTCCCGAGTCGCCTTTTCTCAACTCCTCAATTTCTCTCATTAACTCATCATAGGAGGTGGGATTCCAGTCCGGTTGCCAGGCGTAACTGAAGCAACAGCAGTTCTGAGAAGGGGCAGACTTAGAGATCCTGTCAGCCTGGTTCGGTCCAGTTCAATCGCTGGCAAACTACCCTTTCTGAGGCATTCTTGCAACAATTTTTCCAGCGAGATACATACACAGACAACAACTCCTTGGTACTGTTGTGCATTTCTTACTCTCCACCATAGGTCCTCATCAGAATCTGGGCTCCCATACACATTCTCCAAGGCCTCAAGATAGGCCTGTGCAGTCACTTCAGGGTTACTGGCCCGTTTAGCACGGATGGTAGCCAGGGCGGGACCTCGGGCTCTCACTAACCTCTTTCGGCTTTTTATTTTCCGAGCATTGCCATTCTAGCACCTGGGGAGCAACATAGTCTATCCAGGTCTCCCAGTCATCCTCCCCTTGGGGGTGGGAGGGTGCCAGAAGATCCTCAACCTTGGTAAGAGTCGTGACTAATGGCAGGTGCAGAAATAGGGTCTGCATTGGTTCAGCCACCATTACGGGTACTGGAGCAGGAGAGGTGTTGGGGAGGAACATCCCAGGTGGCAAGAATAGTTTCTTCAAGTCCTCCACAGTTTTCCTTCCCCAGCAACCATTTGCAAATTTCTCCTCAAAAGTTTCAGACAGTGGTGGGGGCTCATTCCCCCAGGTCTTTGCTGTCCTTAGTTATACTCTCCAGGCAGTGAGGGCTCCTCTGGGTAATGGTCTGTGGCACTTTGGAGCTATCTATGGGATCCTTAAACTCTGCTAGGGCCAGGAAAGTGTGGGTGAGCAGATTAGCATGCGACCCACCACCACAGGGTTTTGTAAACCTTCCACCTTGGAAAGTACTCCTGTACAGTGTCGTGTGATACCCAGGCGATGTCCAGTGTAAGCATAGCATTTTGGGGTCGATCTCCTCCCAGTACACCACTCCACCAGCCGGTGCACAGCCACTTCTGTCGGGTACCATTTTTCTTAACAGTGGTTCGTAAATATGGCCACTAGAGGACACACAATCCCAGGTGAGCCTCCAAGATGTAACCCCTAGATGGCGCTATCCCAGGGCTACTACCCTGCCTGATTTGCCACTAACAGGTTGAGGGCCTGGATCCGATGGCGGGTGCCTCCACCCAGAGGTCAGAGTTTGCAATAGTTAAACTAACTTGGTCACAGCCCTCTGGGACACTGCAACCCCCCTTTCTTCCCACTAGTGGCCCACACAGTATATCAGAATTACCTTCACAGTATACACTTACCCCCAGGACTGGTTCAAGCTTTGGGACCCCCTGTAAAATAAGCAGATACAGTGCAACAATCACAGTACAATACTTTAACATAGACAAATACCTCCGGCAGTATAACTTTGCTGAAACAAGCAGCTCTGATTTATTTAGGGGATATAACAAGGACAGGGAAATCAGGTTAATTAGCTTATCACTTTACTCATGTACCTATGGCTCTGTGACAGGCCTATCCTCTACCAGTTACTGTCCCTGGGACCCAAGCCCTAGTGGCTAGTCCAAACCGTGGCAGCTGGTGAGGCCCTTTCACACAGAGAAAAGAAAAAATTAGTTAAACAGTCAGCAGTACAGTAATTCCATTTGGATTCAATGTGGCAATTCAACAGGGAGCGACCCTGAATTAGTACTCACGACCTCCAAACAAGATAGGGTCCTTCAACATTAGCAGGGCTACTCTTGAGCTCCACGAGACTCCTCACACATTTATATGGCAAACTGCAACAGGCAAAAGTCCTTTAATGGCAGCAGGATTCACTTGAGCTACACAATCCTCCTCACACATTTATATGGTAAAAAGAAAGTACTATACCAGGCAGGCTGCTTCTCTATCGATCGCAATTACTGCACAATACCGGGAGAACACACAGCAGATTCAGTTCCTGACAGACCAAGTGCATTCAGCAATTTCTCCAGTCTTCTACAGGGTGAGCCTGGTTTCTACTCTTCAGATATCCTTTGATTCTCTTCACAGGACGGATTCAGTCTTAACAAGCAGTTACACAAGCTGCAGACCGGAACTCTGGGCCTTACACACATTTCCCAACTAAAACTGCACACCGAAAAAAGCACAGGGCTCCTTCCCTCTTCACTGCCAGAGCTCAACTGAAACTCCAGCAGACAAAATCGGGCACTTCCTTTGAGTTCCTCCCAGTTCTTGGCTGGATTGGCAGTCACTCACAATAGACTGCCCCTGTTGGTCCAAAAAGGCACCGAGTCCAAACTACATCTCCAGAGTCACTGCCCATCACAATCCTCTTGTGGCTGGCTCAGATTACGAGTCCAAGTTCTGATTCGTCCAAGGCACCATTTTAGAGCTACCTTAACCCACACTGATTGGTCCAGTTCAGCAGTTCAAAACTAGAATGGAGAACTAGGCAAACACGGTTCTGACTGCAAAGAAAGCAGGTTAGACAAACTGTATTTTCATTATTACTCTAAATGATTTCTGGCAAACATAGAAACATAGAAACATAGAAGTTGACGGCAGATAAGGACCGCAAGGCCCATCCAGTCTGCCCATTTCTTTTTCTACCTTATAAATGTGCCATCGGCCTTTGCTCTGTCAGTGGCCTATCTATTCATAGTTATTTGTATTGCTCCCTTATGCCTATCCCATGCCTGTTTGAAGCCCTGCACTGTATTCATAGCCACCACTTCTTGTGGTAAGCCATTCCATGCATCCACCACCCTTTCTGTGAAAAATAATTTCCTCACATTCCCCCTTAATCGGCCTCCCTCTAATCTCATGCTGTGTCCTCTTGTCCTGCTATTTTCTTATATTTAAACATGTTAGACTCTTTCACCTTGTTTATGCCCTTAAGGTGTTTGAATGCCTCGATCATATCACCTCTCTCTCCTTTGCTCAAGGGTATACATATTGAGCTCCGTTAATCTGTCCTCATGTCTTCTGATGCGGTCCTGCACCATTTTGGTTGCCCTTCTGGACTGCCTCAGTTTGGTTAATGTCCTTGTGAAGGTGTGGCCTCCAATACTGCACGCAGTACTCCAGATGGGGCCTAACCAGTGTCTTGTACAGAGGGATTATTACCTCCCTCTTACGACTTGTGATACCCTACTAATACACCCTAACACCCCCTAGCCTTACCTACTGCTTTAGAGGTCTGCTTGGATGATTTTAGGTCATCAGTGATGATGATGCCCAAGTCTCTTTCTTCCTTTGTGACTGCTAGCAACTCCTCCAGCCTATAGGTGGCTTCAGGGTTTCTCTTCCCTATGTGCATGATTTTGCACTTCTTTGCATTAAATCCCAGTTGCCACTCTTCTGACCATTCTGCTAGTTTATCAGATCTCTTCTCATTCTGCCCACCCCATCTGGATCATCTACTCTGTTGCAGATCTTGGTGTCATCTGCAAACAGACAAGCCTTACCTCTAGTCCATCTGCAAGGTCACTAATGAAGATGTTGAAGAGGACTGGCCCAGGACTGATCCCTGAGGTACCCCACTTGTGACTTGCATCTCTTCTGACTGTATACCATTTACCACCACTCTCTGTTTTTCTGCTGCCAACCAGTTTGCCACCCAGTTGACCAACTTCTGACCCACCCGAGCCTACCCAGCTTATTTATCAATTTTCTATGTGGAACAGTGTCAAAAGCTTTGCTGAAGTCAAGGTAGACATCAACTGCTCCCCTTGGTCCACCACTCTGGTTACCCAGTCAAAGAAATCTATGAGATTAGTTTGACAGGACCTTCCTTTTGTAAACGATGCTGTCTTGGATCCTGTGCCCTAGGGATTCCAGGTGTTGCACTATCCTTTCCTTAAGGAGTGCCTCCATAATCTTGCCCACTACTGAGGTAAGACTGACCGTTCTGTAGTTCCCGCCTCCTCCCTGCTACCACTCATGTGGAGCGGGATCACATGAGCCCTTCTCCAGTCTTCTGGGACCTCTCCTGTGCTCAGAGACTCACTAAACAATTCTGCTAATGGCTCTGCTAGTTCCTCCTTTAGCTCCCTAAGTACTCTGGGATGTATGCCATCAGGTCCCATTGCCTTATCCACCCTGGAGCTTAGCAAGCTCTTGTAGGACCCTTTCTTTTGTGAAGGGGAGTGCTCACCTCCCTCCCCTGTGTCCATGATGCTGAGCTGTGGGCCCTGCCCTACCTTCTCTTCAGTAAATACTGAGCAAAGTATCTATTTAGGATAGATGCCTTTACAGGGTCCTCCTCCTCACATGCTCCCTTTTCTCCATTAAGCTTAGTAATACCCCCAGACTTTCTCCTTTCACTAATGTATCTATAGAAAGTCTTGTCACCTTCTTTTACTGTTCGTGCTAGTGTTTCCTCAGTTTGGGACTTTGCCTGCCTTACTGCCTTACCTGCTTCCCTTAGGGCAGTTTGGTATGCCTCCCTATCTTCATCCCGCTGTGTTCCCTTATATTTCCTGAAGGCCAGCCTTTTGGCTCTGACCTTTTCTGCTACTGTATTTGAGAACCAAAGTGGTTTCCTTCTTCTTTTGCACTTCCTTTTCTGTCTAACACAATGGGATGTTGCTTCAAGTATTGCATCCTTAATGCTTGCCCACTTTGCCTGTACCCCCTCACATGTGTTTCTTTTTGCCATGGCTAGCTTAACTCTGTTGGCCATCTTATCAAAGTCAGCTCCTCTGAGTCCCATATTTTTGCCTTGGAATGGGATGATTTAGATGTAGAGCCAAATTGAACCATACCATGTGATGGTCACTGGCCCCCAGGTGACCTTCTACCTGGAGATCTGTGATCCCTTCTTTGTTAGTCAGTACTAGATCTAGGATAGCCCTGTCTCTTGTGGGTTGCTGTACCAGTTGTTTGAGGCCCTCCCTGCAGGAATCCACTATGAGTCTAGTTCTGGCAGATGTTCCTGCTGGTATTGACCAATCTGTATCTGGCATGTTGAAGTCTTCCATTATCAGAACCTCCCTTTAGCTGTCATGTTTTGTATATCTTCTAACAGTAATGTGTCTATGTCCTCCCTCTGGTCTGGGGCCTGTAGACAACCCCAGTTCTTATGGCTGTCCCATTTCCTGTTTCCAGGGTGACCCACAGTTCTTCTGGCTCCTTAGTGTATTCTGAATTTCTGTAGCTTTGATATTTTCATTAACATACAGGGCCACCTCCCCTTTTGCACCTCGGTCTCTTCTGAACAATACATAGCCAGGTACTGAAGTCTCCCAAGTGTGGTTACTGGTAAACCACGTCTCACTAATTGCTACTATGTCCAGTTTAGCCTCTGACATTATTGCCTGCAGGTCTGGGATCTTGTTTCCCAGGCTGTGAGCATTTAATACATGATTTTCCATTGGCCGATTTTGGTGTGTTAGTTGTTGGGTGAAGTTTGGCATTACCCCTGTGCGTCGTATGGGGAGACAAACCTTTTTTCTTACCTGGTGATGCAAATGAACGGCAAACATGCTGAATTCCTGTTTGACCACTAGCTGAGGGGGGAGGGGTGTTCTTCCCATTCGACATATGGGTTGCTGCACCCCTCTCCCCATTTGCTAGTTTAAATATTCTGCAAAGACGTCAAACTTCTGCCCCAATGCACTGACTCCCTCTTTAGTCAGATGCAGTCCATCAAATTTAAAGAACTTTCGCTCCCAGAACTGTTGCCAGTTCCCTACAAATCTGTGTCCTTTTTCCTGGCACCAGCCCTTGAGCCACGTGTTTAGCTCCCCTATCTCCCTTCTCTGACCTTCCGTCCATCTGCTCCTCTCCCAGACTGGCAGGATCTCAGAGAAGGAGATGCGGGCAGAAATAGATGATAGTTTGTCACCCAGCCTAGTCAGGTGTTCCTTGGTCTCCACAACTGACCGGCTGGCGAGATCGTTAGTCCCCTATGTGTACTAGGACATCAATGTTTTCTCCTGCTTTGTGAACAATTTTAACAATGCGGTCAGTGTCTCTCCATGCTGATATACCTGGGAGACATCTGACCATCACCCTGCTGGAGATGGGTATCAACTCCCCGAATCATGGAGTCTCCTATGATCAGAAGTTTTTGGATTTCCTTGTGCTTGTTTTGTTTTGGTTCCTGATTTGGGTGAGTTTGTTGTGCTAGCTCCTGTGCGCAGTGTCTTCTGCCTCTTTATTTGATTTCAGAGATAGAGGCAGATGCCTGTTTGTAGTGTTTATATGGTTTTGGAGGTAATGTGTTGGAGAGCAGAAGTGATGGGGCACCTGATTTGCTCCTCCTAACCACCTTCCAACCTCCTGGACCAACTACCCTCTGCGTCCGAGGTTTTTCTGTTGGATGCTGGGGAAATGGCGGTGGTTCTTATAATGTATTTCCTCTTCAATATGAAATTTGAGGCATGCAATCTCTGCCCATGCTGCCCGGAGCTGAGCCCTAAGATCTCCACAGGCCCAGCATGTAGGACAGTTTCCTAAATCCTGTAAGACTGTCCTTCTGAAAATTGTTCCACAGTACCTGCAGTTAATGAAATCCATTCCAAATAAGTTGCTGGGTTTGCAACCTAGTCAGAGTAATTAGAAGGAAAAAAAAGGGAAAAAAAATGCAAATAATGGTTTAATTGTGCTTTGTTTAACTTGTTATAACAAGTTAAATTACTAGTGCCCCTGTAAATTAGATCACCTTGTGGAGGCCCCACTGATCCGCCCCTTCCTGCTCTGCCACAGGAAATGTCACAACTGTGGTACCCTATAAAAGGAGTGTAGCGTGGGGTGGTTGGCTGGGCCCTTCCCCTGCCTAAAAGAAGAACCACGGATGAAAGAACAAGGAGGTAAGAGCAGAAACAATCAGTCAACAACAAATGCAGTAACCCTGAAAGCTTATCCTAATGTTAGATAAAACTGTAAAACCTGTAAAGCACCACCTGTAATAATTTCAGAGAAGATATACGCTGTAAGAAGCACTTTGCTCCAGAGAAAAATAAAGCAGTAACAGAAGATATACCTTGCAAAAGACAATTTGAATCAGAAGATTACAGCAGTAATCTGTTAGCACACACCTGTAGGCACACCTTGTAATAATGCAGAAGAAGGTATACCAGCAACAAGAATTTGAATCAGAGAAAAAATAAAGCAATGAAATGTTAGCAACAAACAGTAGCAATCCCTGTGAGTAAAAAATAAAAACACCACCACGCAGTAAATCTGCTTAGCCAAACTAAGTCTTAATCCTTTTCCCTTGCTCTGGTAAGTTTCTCTACACTGCCTTTCAAGCAGTCTTAGAAGGGACAGTTGTAACAAACATTTACATCTTTCAGATAGGTTCCCTTTGCACTCCTAGTGACTGCAAAAATGGAGTGAATTGGCAGCAGCTCGAGTGGTACTCAAGCAGAGAAGTACACAGTCCCCCCCATACAAACTAATTATGTCTGCAAGCAGACAGCTCTTAAAGAGACAGTACCAGAGGCTCTAAAAACACTCACTGATAAATGGCTTAAACGCCAAACACCATTCAGGCTTGGAGCATTCAAGCAAGCTCCTGGAAGTCTTTTGGGAACCCCCATTTGCAGGGGGGTTACATGTGGCTTTTCCTTCCTCAGTGGCTTTGAAGATGTCTGAGGCAAGTTGCACCAGGGCTGTGTCAGTCCCATGGTGTTTTCGGAATCTGTACTGGACTGTGGCCATCAAGTTGTGAGCCTCTAGGCATGCTGATGGTTGTAGATGAAACATTCCTGCACTTTAGCCAAGGCACTAAGTATTTAGACTGGGCGGTAATTCTCAGTCAAGTCCTTGGATCCTCCTTTGTGGACAAGGAGCGACCAAATATTTGTTCCCAGATACAAACACGAATATCAAAGATATTGGTTATTTTGTATTCAAATACAAATACTGTACATTGATACTCCTGGCTTTTAAATATTTATTTATTCACACATCACAAGCTAACATAGGTTAGCATTCAGTAGCGGAGATTATTCAATAAAGGCACAAGCGAGAGTTAAAAATATTCAAACTAATTTCATATTCCTGTTAAGAATAGCACTTTGCCTGAGGCTGACATTGCTAGTGTGCTGGTCCCATTGGATAACTATACCTCAGCAGCACTTTGATGACCTCACAGCTGGCCATAGCTTAGGAAACTGTCTGCTCCTTCTACAGTCTGGACATCCAAGATCCAACAGTGCGATGCTAGATCTAGTCACTTACTCCAAGTACTACAGGTCGTGGCCGGATTCCTCCCTAATCTACATTAAAAATGCCAACCACATAGTGTTTGTCTTGGGTCCACATTTGGTGCACTTAGAAATCCAGACCACCTCAGTGCTCAGGCTAGGAAAGAAGTAGTCCCCTCACATCTTGTTGCCCACCTTTGACTATGGTGATGTTGTCTTCCGCTCTCTGTCTTGGTTTACACTGCAGTGCCTGGATATACTAAATAACGAACTTCATAGATCCGTACTGTCCTATTATAGCCATGACCATCACTACAACCTGTATAACCACATCAACTGGCTTAGTTTATCTATGAGCAGATGGCACCGTCCTGCTATACAGATGTGCCAATGTGACCACACCAGAGCACCTGCAGTCCCTGTTTGTTATTCTGCCATGATCAGCTTTACACTGAGATATTCTTCCTCCAAGAAACTGCCCTGGGTTACAAGGCACATTGGCAAACAAGCCTTTCTTTGTTTCTTGGTAGTTTATTTTAGAATTTGACTGGGACAAGCACACTGAACTGACGTTCACTTCTAGGTGTGTGTCGGGAACACAGGGAGGTTAGGTGGCTTGCTTGGGGGTCACACAGTATGCAAGTGGTGGTTGTGAGATTCAAACCAAGATCCACTACGTCTCCAAGTTCACAGCTTGGTGCTCTAGACTTTATGCTACACTGCTTCCCTGAAGTTCAAGAAAAGCGGAATGCAAACTGTGAGAAACTCAAGTTGGCTCTAGCACTGGCTATCTTTAAAACACAATTGCACTTGCAGCTTAAAGAGACATGCCACTGACCTTCGCCTGTAGTAACAAACTATGGTCACTCATATTTGTTGGAATACAATAGTATTGCTTTCAGTGTTCACTCTGCATGCAGTGCGTAGGGACCCCCCCCCCCCAATGAAAATCAGATGATGTTTCTCATGTAGCTGTCCTGATTGGCAACATTTTAAATAAAGAAATCAGGCTGGTTCCATTATGCTGGGCAGCGTGGGGCTCCATTGTACACAACCTGGATTCATTCCCGCCCCCAAGTCCGGGACAGCAGACGTGGAGGCCAGTAGGAAATGTAAAGTAGTGTATGGGCAGCTGCCCTCCTCCTGGAGATGGGTTTAGTGTCCTACTGCTCAGTCAGTGACACCATGTGGTGGTGGCAATGTGGTCTTTGTGATCATGCACTGCTAGGCACCCTCTCTACTCTCAGGGTATTATGTGCTTCCGCACTCTCAGTGGGGGTGGTACTGTTTGTGTGGGAGAAAGCAGAAAGTGCCTAGCCTGACACCTCAGACGATGGCCTCTGTGTCTCTGATGCCATCCAACCCCCTGATGTGCTGGGTTCCCCCCCCTCCCACAGCCACTACTGCAGTTAACCGAGGCCCATTCTCCCCCACATCCCAGTGTCAGACCTGTGGTGGTGGTGGATAACATGAGAGCCTGGCAGTGCATCTTTAAAGCATGGCGTGCATCCGTGCCAGATGAGCATGAAGAAGGGAAACAGTTAAAAAAAAAATCTGGCAACTGGATGAGCGATATGAAATAATACATGACTTAATTGTTCCTTTTTTTTTTTTTTTTAAATAAAGGTTTTCTTTCTGCGTGGGAATTTAGTGCTCGTGAAAGAAGCTGAATTGAGAACACTCTAAACTAGAGCCCTCTCTTTAACCACATGTCAGGTAATCACAGTGCAAGCTTCAAGTTTATTGGCAGGAAAAAAACTCTGTTGAGCATGCTCATTTACAAGGAGGTCCTGAATAACAACAAGGACAATATACATAGACATTTAAAAAAATACAATAAGCAGTACACAGCTGATTGTCTAGGAAAAAGGAGGACAAAAATATGTACATCATATATACAGAGACTTAGAGATTTAAATACATAGTACACGCTGGGTAACAAGGTTGCACCTTGTGAAAGCAGTAGCGACTGCAAGGGCAGCAACAATAGTGTGGATAGTGAGCCCAGTCGATGTAGACACTGTTGTGGATAAGGTCCGAGGGAAGGAGGGGCAGATGACAAGTGGAGTGGAGGGTAGGAGAAGGCTGACAACGGGGGGGGGGGGAGGTAGCTCAGAGTGTAGTAGGATGGCTATGATGTCTAGGGCAAGGGCACAATAAGAGGGGCAGGGAGGAGAAGGAGATAGAAGATAGAAGATCTAAGGAATAGATAGCTGCAGGTAGGGGAAGGACTGGGGGTGAAGATAGTGTGAGATACTGACGGGGTAGATAGGGTGGCGATGGTAGGGTAACAGAGTTAAGGAGGGAGAGACATATGCAAATATGCAGAGGTGAAAATGAGGGATGGAAATATAAAGGGTAAGCAGACAGGGATGACGGAGGGGGAAGGGGCTGGAAGAGTGGTCATTGCAGATACTGGGTAGGAAGAAGGCCCTCCATTAACCGCAGCCACAGAGGTCCTGCAGCTTATCATAAGCAAGTCTTTTGAAGCCATTTAGGGGGATCAGGCTTTGTTGTTTTAATCTGGATTGGACTTTATTCCAAGTAGCCAGGAGGGTACGTTGTATAGCCAAGGCTCCAAACCGGAAGCAGGAAAATGGAACATCTAGCATAATGAAGGAGTTACTGCGAAGGGGATAGTGGCAGACAATCTGTTGGAAGAGGTTTGAGATGTGGGGGGGGGGAGTTTAGCCAGCAGGGCTTTGTAGAGCCAGGTGACAAGTGACATGTAGAGCCAGGCACATTGATTTCTACCTTATGAATGAGCCGTAGGCCAATACTCTGTCAATGGCCTGTCTATTCATACTCATCTGTATTGCTCACTTATGCCTATCCCATGCCCGTTTGAAGCCCGGCACTGTATTCATATCCACCACTTCCTCAGGTAGGCCGTTCCATGTATCCACCACCCTTTCTGTGAAAAAGAACTTCCTCACATTCCCCCTTAATCTGCCTCCCTCTAATCTCATGCTATGTCCTCTTGTCCTGTTGTTTTTCTTATATTGAAACACGTTAGACTCTTTCACCTTGTTAATGCCCTTAAGATGTTTGAATGTTTTGATCATATCACCTCTCTCCCTCCTTTGTTCTAGGGTATACATGTTGAGCTCCGTTAATCTGTCCTCGTATGTTTTCTGATGTAGTCCCTGCACCATTTTGGTTGTCCTTCTCTGGACTGCCTCCATTTTGTTAATGTCCTTCTGCAGGTCCGGCATCCAGTACTGCACGCAGTACTCCAGATGGGGCCTAACCAGTGTCTTGTGAAGAGGGATTATTACCCTCCCTCAACGATGTGCGATATCCCTACTAATACATCCCAACATCCCTCTAGCCTTACCTACTGCTTTAGTGGTCTGCTTGGATGATTTCAGGTCACCTGTGATGATGATGATGCCCAAGTCTCTTTCTTCTCTTGTGATTGCCAGCAACTCCCCTCCCAACCTATAGGTGGCTTCAGGGTTTCTCTTCTCTATTTGCATGATCTTTCACTTCTTTGTGTTAAACCCCATTTGCCACTCTTCCGACCATTTTGCCAGTTTATCCAGATCTCTTCTCATTCTGCCCTCCCTATCTGGATCATCTACTCTGTTGCAGGTCTTGGTGTCATCTGCAAACAGATAAACCTTACCCTCCAGTCCATCTGCAATGTCACTGATGAAGATATTGAAGAGGACTGGCCCCAGGACTGATCTCTGAGGTACCCCACTTGTGACTTGCACCTCTTCTGACTGTATACCATTTACCACCACTCTCTGTTTTCTGCCTGCCAACCAGTTTACCACCCAGTTGACCAACGTCTGATCCACCCCGAGCCTACTCAGCTTATTAATCAATCTTATATGTGGAATAGTATCAAAAGCTTTGCTGAAGTCAAGGTAGGCAACATCAGCTGCTCCCCCTTGGTCCACCACTCTGGTTACCCAGTCAAAGAAATCTATGAGATTAGTTTGACAGGACCTACCTGTTGTAAACCCATGCTGGCTTGGATCCTGTGCTCCTATGGATTCCAGGTGTTGCACTACTGTATCCTTTCCTTAAGGAGTGCCTCCGTAATCTTGCCCACTACTGAGGTAAGACTGACTGATCTGTAGTTCCCTGCCTTCTCCCTGCTACCAGTTTTGCGGAGCAGGATCACATGAGCCCTTCTCCAGACTTCTGGGACCTCTCCTGTGCTCAGAGACTCACTAAACAGTTCTGATAATGGCTCTGCTAGTTCCACCCTTAGCTCCTTTAGTACCCTGAGATGTATGCCATCAGGTCCCATTGCCTTGTCCACCCTGAGCTTAGCGAGCTTTAGTAGGACCCTTTCTTTTGTGAAGGAACTAGTGCACACCTCCCTCCTCCCTGTGTCCATGGTGCTGAGCTGTGGGCCCTGCCCTACCTTCTCCTCAGTAAGTACTGAGCAGAAGTATCAATTTAGGATAGATGCTTTTCCTTGGTCCTCCTCACACTCCCTCTTATCCCCTTTGATCTTAGCAATACCCCCTCTGGACTTTCTCCTTTCACTAATGTATCTATAGAATGTCTTGTCCCCTTCTTTTACTGTTTGTGCTAGTGTTTCCTCGGTTTGGGCCTTTGTCTGCCTTACTGCCTTCCCCACTCCCCTTAGGGAAGTTTGGTATGTCCCCTTTCTTCGTCCCGCTGCATTCCCTTACATTTCCTGAATGCCAGTCTTTTGTCTCTGACCTTTTCTGCTACTGTTTTTGGGAACCAAAGTGGTTTCCTCCTTCTTTTGCTCTTGCTTTTCTCTCTAACATAATGGGATGTTGCTTCAAGTATTGCATCCTTAATTCTTGCCCACTTTGCCTGTACCCCCTCACCTGTATTTCTTCTTGCCAGGGCTAGCTTAAATCTGTTGGCCATCTTATCAAAGTCAGCTCTTCTGAAGTCTCATATTTTTGCCTTGGAATGGGATGGTTTAATTCTAGTGGCCAAATTGAACCATACCAGGTGATGGTCACTGACCTCCAGGTGACCTTCTATCTGGAGATCTGTGATCCTTTCCCCATTAGTCAGTACTAGATCTAGGATAGCCCTGTCTCTTGTGGGTTGTTGTATCAGTTGTTTGAGGCCCTCCCCTGCAGGGAATCCACTATGTGTCTAGTTCTGGCAGATGTTCCTGCTGGTATTGACCAGTCTGTATCTGGCATGTTGAAGTCTCCCATCTCCCCTTTAGCCATCATGTTTTGTATATCTTCTAACAATAATGTGTCTGTGTCCTCCCCCTGGTCTGGAGGCCTGTAGATAACCCCAGTTTGTATGACTGTCCCATTTCCTGTTTTCAGGGTGACTCACAGTTCTGGCTTCTTATGTGTATTCTGTAGCTTTGATGTTTTCATTGACATAAAGGGCCACTCCACCCCCTTTTGCACCTCGGTCTCTTCTGAACAGTACATAGTCGGGTACTAAAGTCTCCCAAGTGTGGTTACTGGTGAACCATGTCTCGCTAGTGGCTACTATGTCCACTTTAACCTCTCTGTCATTGTTGCCTGCAGGTCTGGGATCTTGTTTCCCAGACTGCGAGCATTTGTGTACATGATTTTCCATTGGCCAGATTTCGGTGCGTTAGTTGTTGGGCGAGGTCCGGCGTTTTCTCTGTGCGTCGTATGGGAAGCCAGAATTAGCACAGCAGCAATGGCAGTGACTGACAGCTAACAAGGCTATATAAAACAACACAAGCAGGACTAGGGCAGATTCACAAAACAGTAGCTCAGACACTAATAGTAGGGAAGCCCAAGTTGTTAGCACCAGAGAAACAGAAGCGCTTACCCTATAAATGGAAAACCTCTAGCTAACAGGCATGCATTGGTGAAAACAACAGATAATACTGTAAATTGTAAAAATTAAGTAAGGTAAATAGAAATAAGGGTATACCCAGATAGGGTATAGCTAGGATACCTGCTATTTAATCGATGTAGTAAATGACTGGGAGACTAGCCAGGCAAACATGTAAAGTGGCAGTAGTAGTACAACGGAGAAGTCCCAAGAGCTCAATGTGGCTACTAGGGCAGTAAGAGAAGAACAACACTTAACTCATTCTCTCCTGGTGGCCATTTTGGGTCAGGTTCAGCAGTGGATGGTGCCGACGCCATATGGAGGCTACAGGACCGATGCAAAAGAAGTTCAGAGGGAGGCTTGCGAATGGAAGATGAGGAGGACAGCAATGACTGGCCGAGGCCTGTCTCCAGGCAGACTCCACTTCTTTGTTGACTTTGCGCTGCAGCACTTCATACGCAGCGCAGAGGACCGTTTAAGGAGTAGGTGTATTAGAAGAGAACCTAAGCTGCAAGGGCTTGAGGAAGTGGCTTCTGATTGGCTACAAAGCTCTGGAGGAGAGGCAGCTTAGCTCCTGATTTGAGGGCTACTAGAGTTACTAGAAGGCTAAAGATTGACCGTCCTCTGGTGCTGTGAAAGCTGGAGTCTGGGGTGGGTGGCACCACTCTGAGTTGGCGACTCAGTGCAGGGGGAGGCTATGTTACGCCTTGTCTGGCCCTCATGGCCTGGAGAAGAGATCTTCAGCTGCACCAGAGTTAGCAGGGCAGTGAACAGCTCTAGATTTAAAGCCCAACAGAACAAAAAGGGCTTGAGGAGGCAGCTTCTGTTTGGCCACAAAGTTCTGTAGGAGGGGTGGCCTAGCCCCTGATTGGACAGCTGCTGGAGCTTCTGGAAGGCTGGAGCTTGATTGTCTCCCAGACCTCTGAACCTGGAGTCCGAGGCAGATGACGCCACTCGGAGTTGGTGGCTTGGTGGTGGTGGTGGGGGCATTCTGTACCTTGTCTGTCCCTCGCGACCCGGAGAAAAGATCTTCCATGGTGAAGGAACTGTGCAGCAGAGCAGTGAACAGCCCAGGATTTAAAGCTCCACAGAACAAAAGGGCTTGAAAAGGAGGCTTCTGATTGGCAACAGAGCTTTGGAGGAGGCACAGCTTAGCTCCTGATTGGAGGACTTCAGGAGCTGCTGGAAGGCTGGAGCTTGATTATAAAGACATAAGATCTGTTAAATCCACATCACACTTAAGTGCACAATTTTCATGTGCAAAAGGGCTGTGCACTAAAGACGGACGCACTGTATTTAGCAATGACAAAAGTACTTGAGCGCATAGCTCTCAACTTTCGCATATTGTGAGGTACGTCACTCATTTTACCTTTCAGAAATCCTTGTCACACTTGGGGAAGGTGATATTCCACATTTCCCACTGAGACTTTAATGCAGAAATTCATAACAATCTGTTATGCTTAGTTATTAGCAAACATTAGTGCAGAGGCACAGCTAACCATAGTGTTCTGAGCTTAGTTTTAAGCTTTTGAGGGGACTATGTTTGTTGACTCTTTCAGGCTAAATGGATTGCCTTGTTTTCAGCAGTGCAACAGTAGCCAACATATTATATTGCATTATCAGTACCCTAGAAAAAAACTGCTGATTTAACACAGTGAATGGAATGAAAAAAAAATGACCAGGCAACAGCAAGGCTCTAAGGCATGGAAATGTGAGAGCTGTGTCCCAGTTAACCGCACAGATAAGCCTTAAAGATTAAGTGTGTCCCGCTCTCAAAGGTCACGGCATTGGGTTTGCCACCGAAGTAAGTGGAGATCCACATGTGATTTTAAATATTTTATTCATTAGCTGTTGTAATGACGCATACAAAATGAAGTACTTAGTGAGAAAACAATACGGTGTTAATAATTACATCTTGCCAAAGGCATTACGTAGACACTCTTTTTTTTTTTTTTACTCTCTATTTATCCCCAACGCCTTTTTCTACCCTCAACCTCTCCACTCAGTCGGAACTCCCAATGCCACACAAGCGTTGCGACCCATCCGACTTCAAGGTCTGCCCCTAGAGTACCTCAGCTCGACTCCCCTACAACCTTAAGAGTCTGGATTACCCCCCGGGTGGGGCAAGGAAAGGTTCCCCTTACCTTGTCCTCCGAATGTTCGCAGGGAGAGGGCCTTGGCACAGCAGGGTCTGCCCTGATATTGTCGGTGGTGGCACGCCTGCTTGCTGGGGAAGACCGTTACCTAGGAGAGGTGAAGGATTTTTTCCTCCGTCTCTGATGCCGGCGTGCAATAGGTACAAGGGGTCAGGCGCACGCAGAGACGTACGTCCGCCCCAGTCTCCTGCCAGTGTCAACCCGCTACGTTGCTGCCTTTTCTCCTTCGCACCAACTTCCCCCAGTTCACCAGGAGGTGGTGGTATGGTGGTGAGAAAGGTGGAGATCCCCGGAGAAGGAGAGCAAGTCGTTGGACGCCCTCCTTCTCCCCTGCCGACCCACCGACCACCCGAGTCCGCTTCCAACCCAGGTCGCCAGTGTGGAGCGAGGTGTGGTGTCCAGTGCCTCAGCGCCACTGGGCTGGCTACATAGACACTCTTGTTTGTTATCCTTTGGAGGAGAAGATCAGTGACAAAGAATGCAATTCAGAAACAACTGATTAGCACCTCCAGAACTTTAAGTCTGACTTGTATGTAAGCCGCAGGAGCTGCTCGGAACCCAGCGGCTGTTCTGCACTGACCCGCCTGCCTCTCGGCCTACAACCAGGCATCCTGCCCAGTACGGGTGACTGCCTCCTCGTGTAAGCCGCAGGAGCTGCTCGGAACCCAGCGGCTGTTCTGCACTGACCCGCCTGCCTCGGCCTACAACCAGGCATCCTGCCCAGTACGGGTGACTGCCTCCTCCTGTAAGCTGCAGGAGCTGATCGGAACCCAGCGGCTGTTCTGCACTGACCCACCTGCCTCTCAGCCTACAACCAGGCATCCTGCCCGGTACGGGTGACTGCCTCCTCCTGCAAGCCACAGGAGATGCTCGGAACCCAGCGGCTGTTCTGCACTGACCCGCCTGCCTCTCGGCCTACAACCAGGTACACATTTTGAAGAGCAGTCCACAGCTACCAACAGGACTGAACTTGGCACTTTTTGCCTTTCAGGCCATTTGGCTGCATTACTACTGCTGCTGAGCTCTGATTAGGCAGAACGCCATTCCCCCTTCTCTTACTGGCTCCTGACTCTACCCTTCCTGAGACCTCTCTTTTAATACAAGAACTGCTAATGCTGAGTTTAGCCGTACCAACTGTTAGTGGAACAGAATTGTTAAGTTTTTCTAGTGTCTACTTTTCCATTTGCAAAGTATACTGTAAAGCCACTAAAGGGCAACAACTCTTGGAAGTTGCATTCCTCTTCCCACTGCTATCCCCTAAGCACTTCTTGTTGTGGGTCCTTCTTCCCTAAAGCAGATTATTACGCCACAACAAACCATAGTCCGTCACCCTACCGCTGTGCCATAGAAACCACCACACCAACCCCAGCCGCTATTAAATACGTATAGTTTCCTGCCCATTTCTCAAGTCCTTCTCTACCCTCAGCTGCATACTGAGCAACACAGACTATTTTATTATTTTTTTCTTTTCTGTACCCTGGCCTGTCTCATCTTAAAGGCACACACCACTATGATGGGTGTCAGTCTGCTCCCCTTGAACCGGAACTGGTATAGCAGCTCCCACTGCCCAGTCTCCAATTCCCCAACAGACTATCCTATCTTATACTTATTACACTTATCATACTCCTTACCAGGTTAGATAGCCATCCCCCCACCCACACACCCACCTCACCCCTTACTTTCCCTACCTTTTACCACCGTCCACCCACCCTGTCAACGCCTGACAAGCATCCACCCCCCCGCTTAACCTGCCACCTACACATGCACCCCCAACCCCCCCTACAAACTCATCTGTCTTACCTTTCCTGCCCTCCTCAACTTACCCATTCCCTGTGCTACTCTCTCTAAACATGTGCCTCACCTACGCTCAGCCACCAAACGGTGGTCCTTCACTCTCCTCAGGGTCCTAGCCCTACTACTTCTCATATCCGGAAATATTCACCCCAGCCCAGGCCCCACTGCTAACAGTCAACAGAAACTACACCAAGGGCTGTGCATAGCTGCCATGAACATCTGCAGCCTTCCCAAAAAAACAGCATCTCTCCGAAGCTGGGTAGCGCAACATCAGCCGGATATCCTTGCACTCACCGAAACATGACTTCAAAAAAAAAACAGATTCATTCGTCAGCTTCCCAGGCTTCACTCTACACAGAGCCAACAGAGTGGGAAAATTGGGTAGTGGTTGTGCCTTCTATGTTCGAGACTCCCTACTGAACCAAGCTCTCCCGATCCTCTCACTAGACCACGGCACCCAAGCCTTATCCATAAAACTTACCTTGGACCCCGCTAGAGCTCCCCTAACCATCACAGTGGCATATGTTCCTCCACGCAACCAAGCTATGACCATACAATCCTTCACAAACTATATTTCCAACCTCCCCCAAAAACGGAGCATAACCTGGTCAGTGATCTAAATGTTAACTGGCTCGCCAAGTCAGCAGCTGCCATTAAGGACGCCTTTGCAGTGCTGGATCATACCCAGCTGGTCCACCAACCCACCAGGGTAAACACCACAAACGTCTCCCAGACCCTACTGGACATACTACTAACTAACCAACCATATAGAATCTCTGACCTGCTGGTCCTCCCAGACTCTCTGAGTGACCACTCCCCTATCCTCTGCCCCTGGTCATGTCACCTGCCCAAACCCCAACCTAGTGTCTCCACCTGCATACGTTTGCGACCAGGTGGCCTTCAAAAAATCAAACACTATCTGGCCCAGTGGGACTGGGCCCCTATAAACCAGGCCCCTAACATTGACCTAGACCTTGATTACTTCACATGCTGTTTCAACAAAGCATGTGACATTTTTGCGCCCCTGACTAAATTGAAAACTGTAAAACATAATGTCCCTTGGATCACGCCCACATAACGGCAGCAACTAAAACAAAGGGATGACTTCTGGCACAGAGTCGTTGAGTCTGGCTCCCAAGCAGACAGACTAGCATACAGAGCAGCACACAATAGGTGCACTGGCCATATACGAAGGCCAAGGGTGAATATAAAGACACCTCTGGCTTCCTCCTGGGGAGTGCACAATGTTTTGGGACAACATTAAAGAGCTTAATGGCAAATCCCGCCTCCCCCCACCCTCCCAGCTCTGCATCAACAATGCCACCTCAACCGACCCACAGGCTATCGCTAGCTGCCTTAACTCAACCTTTTCCAATCTTAGTACAGTCCTCCCAAGCGACTTTTTCGACCCTATCCCAGCTTCCTCTGAACCAAACCTCCAGCGCCCCTCTTTCCACCTTAGGGTCATTACAAAGCAGGAAGCAAAATCCTACCTCTCCAAAGCTCTCGGTGGCTCCAACTATTGCAAAGATTCCTTTGACATGAAAATCCTCTACCATATTCTTGACACTGTTCTTTCCCCCCTGACCGACCTCCTTAACCGCTCCCTATGCTTGGGACAGTTCCCTACAGCCTGGAAAACTGCAACAATTATTCCAGTACTAAAAAGTGGAGACAATACCAACCCCAACAACTATCGGCCCATATCCATCCTTCCCCCTCTCTCAAAAGCCCATGAAAAAATCATTTCCGACCAACTCACCAAGGATATGCGAGCCCACAATTTGTTATACAGTGAACAACATGGCTTTAGATCAGGCCATAGCACAACCACCGTCCTCATCGAATCCTCCAATTTCATTCACTCTGCCCTTGTCTGTAAACATCTGGCCAGAGCCATCTTCGTGGACCTCTCTAAGGCCTTTGATATGGTCTCCCATCCCCTCCTCCTGGACACACTCCACCACACTCGTCTATCACACGGACCACTCTCTTGGTTTAATAGCTACCTTACCTCCAGATCCCAATGTGTTAAGATAAATGACACCTTATCTTCCACCCTGCCTGTCCGCTCGGGGGTCCCCCAGGGATCCATATTGGGTCCCCTACTCTTCAGTATCTACTTAAATGCACTACCCAAATCCTGCTCCAGTAACCTACTGCTATATGCTGATGATGCAGTTCTCTACACCGCACACCCCTGCCCTGAAAACCTACAGTCCTCCCTCCAACATTCATTCAACCAGATCGAAAGTTGGTTCACCAGTCACAGAATTGTGGTCAACATCAAAAAAACAAAAGCTATGCTATTTGCCCACTGGCAGAGCAAGGCCAAGGACACTGAACTAAAAATCCTCTCCCACGCTCACTTCCCTCTGGAACAAGTACTTACTTATAAATACCTTGGCTCACTTTGACACCTCCCTATCCTTCCATGCCCACATTAACATCCTGACCTCAGCCATTATCACCAGATCGCCTCCTATACCGCACAAAGACTGCCTGACACCAGAGGCTCTAACCTGGCTGTCTCGCTCTGTCCTCTCTCTCGTCGTGGGTGCTATGGACAACACCACCCTAAACAAAATTCACATAGCCATTAACAAAGTGTGCCGACTCCTCCTAGGCACAGACAAACCTCCCATACTTACTCCTCTACGCTCTTACAAACATCTTTCACCCTTGAGGAAAGACTACAATATCAATCCTGTCTTCTCACAAAAACCCATTGGGGTCTCAGCCTGCTTCTCTCATGTTCCCAAGATTGCACCACTGCTCTGCCAACAAGCATCTGTGGACTGTGCCTAGAGTCAGAACCTCCCTTGCTCAGAGATCATTCCCCTATAGAGCTCCCGCCTGGTACAATGAGCTCCTCCAACCATAACCTCTATTCCCAATCTAGGACACTTCAAGACCGTCCTAAAAAAAAACACATTCTCTCCTTGCACCAATGCCAGTGCAGCTGCTAATCCTCCTAACTGACCTGCACAGAGCTGCACTATGACTGCTCCCCATTGACATTGCCACCAACTGTATAGGACTAACTGTATAGGACATCTCTGCTGCTGATCTCTGTCTCTGCTATGTGACAATGCCCTAGGGGCTGCACCTACACTGTAACTGTACCTCCTGTACTAATACCAATACCCTAGCTACTAAATGTTTAGGTCAACAGCCACCCAGGCTACTATATCATATGTAAATACTTCCTTAAAACTGTGTTGTCTCACTGTTGTATAGATCACTGTTACTACTCTACGACAATGCCCCAGAGGCTGCACTTGTATTATAATTGTTCCACTGTAATAATATCAATACCCTAGCTACTACATGTATAGACTTTCAGCCACCTTGGCTATTATATGTAATTACTTGAAATATGATGTCCCACTAATGTACTGTAACCCCCCTGCAAATGGGGGTTCCCAAAAGACTTCCAGGAGCTTGCTTGAATGCTCCAAGCCTGAATGGTGTTTGGCATTTAAGCCATTTATCAGTGAGTGTTTTTAGAACCTCTGGTACTGTCTCTTTAAGAGCTGTCTGTTGCAGACATAATTAGTTTGTATGGGGACTGTGTGTTTCTTTGATTGAGTACCACCTGCTGCTGCCAATTCACTTCATTTTGCAGTCACTAGAGTGCAAAGGAACCTATCTGAAAGATGTAACTGTTTCAGAAATTATTTAGAGTAATAATGAAATTACAGTTTGTCTAACCTGTTTCTTTGCAGTCAGAACTGTGTCTGCTAGTTCTCCATTCTAGTTTTGAACTGCTGAACTGGACCAATCAGTGTGGGTAAGCTAGCTCTAAATGGTGCCTTGACCTAATCAGAACTTGACTCATAATCTGAGCCAGCCACAAGAGGATTGTATGGGCAGTGACTCTGGGAGATGTAGTTTAGACTTCAGTGCCTTTTGGACCAACAGCAGTCTATTGAGTGACAGCCAATCCAGTCAAGAACTGGGAGGAACTCAAAGGAAGTGCCCGTTTTGTCGGTTGGAGTTTGAGTTGAGCTTGCAGTGAAGAAGGAAGGAGCCCTGTGCTTTTTCAGTGCAGTTTTAGTCAAAACGTGTAAGGCCCAGAGTTCCGGTCTGCAGCTGTGTAACAGCTTGTTAGGACTGAACTGTCCTGTGAAAAGAATCAAAGGATCTCTGAAGAGAGAAACCAGGCTCACCCTGTAGAAGACTGAAGAATTGCTGAAAATTGCACTCGGTCTGTCAGGAACTGAATCTGCTGTGTGTTCCTCCGGTATTGTGCAGTAATTGCGATCGGGATACAGATGCAGCCTGCCTGGTATAGTGTCTTTTATATGGATGTGTGAAGAGGTTTGTGTACCTCAAGTGAGCCCTGCTGACATTGAAGGACCCTATCTTATTTGGAGGTCGGAGTACTAATTCAGGGTTGCTCCCTGTTGAATTGCCACATTAAATCCAAATGGAATTACTGTACTGCTGACTGTTTAATTCTCCTTTCTCTGTGTGAAAGGGCCCTCACCAGCTGCCACGGGTTTGGACTAGCCACTAGGGCTTGGGTACCCAGGGACAGTAACTGATAGGGATAGGCCTGTGCACAGAGCCATAGGTAGATTATTAGACTGATAAGCTAATTAACCTGATTTCCCTGTCCTGTTATATCCCCTAAATAAATCAGAGCTGCTTGTTTCAGCAAAGTTATACTGCCTGAGGTATTTTCTATGTTAAAGTACTGTACTGTGATTGTTGCACTGTATCTCATTTCACAGGAGGTCCCAGTGCAGAACCAGACCTGGGGGTAAGTGTATACTGTGAAGGTAATTCTGATATATTGTGTGGGCCACTAGTGGAAGAAAGGGGGTTGCAGTGTCCCAGAGGGCTGTGACCAAGTTAGTTTAACTATTGCAACCCTGACCTCTGGGTGGAGGCACCCGCCATTGGATCCAGGCCCTCAACCTGTTAGTGGCAAATCAGGCAGGGTAGTAGCCCCTGGGATAGCTGCCATCTAGGGTTACATCTTGAGGCTCACCGCTGGATTGTGTGTCCTCTAGTGGCCATATTTACGAACCACTGTTAAGAAAAATGTGGTACCCGACAGAGTGGCTGTGCACCGGGCTGGTGGAGTGGTGTACTGGGAGGAGATCATCCCCAAATGCTATGCTTATCCTGGACATCCCCTGGGTATCAATACGACACTGTGCAGGAGTACTTTCCAAGGTGGAAGGTTTACAAAACCCTGTGGTGGTGGGTCGGATGCTAATCTGACTCACCCACACTTTCCTGGCCCTAGTAGAGTTTAAGGATCCCATAGATAGCTCCAAAGTGCCACAGACCATTACCCAGAGGGAGCCCTCACTACTTGAGAGTGATAACTAGGACAGTAAAGACCGGGGGAATCAGCCCCCACCACTATCTGAAACTTTTGAGGAGAAATTTCTGAATGGTTGCTGGGAGAGGGGAAACTGTGGAGGACTTGAAGAAACTATTCTTGCCACCTGGGGGTGTTCCTCCCCCAACACCCTCTCCTGCTCCAGTGCCCGTAATGGTGGCTGAACCAATGCAGACTCTTATTTCTGCACCTGCCATTAGTCACGACTCTTACCGAAGGTTGAGGATCTTCTCTGGCACCCTCCCCAACCCCCAAGGGGAGGATGACTGGGAGACCTGGATAGACTATGTTGCCCCCCAAGTGCTAGAATGGCAATGCTCGGAAGGTGAAAAGCGAAAGAGGGTTAGTGAGAGCCTCCGAGGTCCTGCCCTGGCTACCATCCGTGCTAAACGGGCCAGTAACCCTGAAGCGACTGCACAGGCCTCATCTTGAGGCCTTTGGAGAATGTGGGTGGAGCCCAGATTCTGATGAGGACCTATGGTGGAGAGTAAGAGATGCACAACAGTACCAAGGGGCGTTGTTGGTCTGTGTATGTATCTCGGCTGGAAAATTGTTGCAAGAATGCCTCAGAAAAGGTAGTTTGCCAGCGATTGAACTGGACCCAACCAGGCTGGACAGGATCCTTAAGTCTGCCCTTCTCAGAACTGCTGTTGCTTCAGTTACGCCTGGCAGATCGACTGGAATCCCCACCCTCCTATGATGAGTTAATGAGAGAAATTGAGGAGTTGAGAAAAGAGCGACCTCGGGAGGGACCTGCACCAATAGCTGCGGCTACGACCCGAGTGACTGAGGGTGACCCATCAAGTGAAGTTCAGGGGCAGAGGTTGGCAGTCAATGAGTGCTCTGACAAGGAAAAGATATGTCACAATGAAGGAACTGTTGAGAGAGATCCGAATTCAAAACAGTCCTTTATGAAGGCCACGCCTGCAGCACGGGCCCTGACCTATATCCGACTGCATCTGCTATGGGGTGGGGGTACCCACCCATGTATCTCCTGCTGATAACAGCTCCGAACCTCGATTCCTTGACCATGGAAGTGGAGAAACTGATGAGATGTCTCCAAATGCTTATCACGTCACGAGACAGAGATGGCACCAAGGTTTCCAGTTAGTAATACCCCGCCCTGGCTCCCAGTGTGGCGCCTCGGCCAGCTCAAACTCCAGAAAGTATGTTTTGCTATAATTGTGGGAAAGATGGGCACATGAAAAGGGAATGCCAGTCCCCAAAAGACACTGACAAAGTTGCATATAGGCTACAATGAGAGCTTCGGAGAAGAAATCAGTGGTTAAGAGGTGCACGACATGATCCCAGTGAGGGCACCAAAAATGCTAATTCACGTCCTTTTGTGGCAAGGTCAGTTGCCCAGGCCCCCACTACCGCCCTCCAGACTGGTCCAGAATAGTGGGTCCCTCCATGGAGACCACTGTAAAGGTGAACGGAGTGTCTCAGAGCTATATTAGACAGTGGCTCCCAAGTGACAATTATGTTCCAAGATTGGTATCAGAAGCATTTGTCAGACGTACTTACAACCATTAGAAGGACTGCATGTGTGGGGTTAGTGAGAAGGCCTACCCCATTCCGGTATATCCGAATTTGGCTGTCTTTCCCCACCTCCGTGGCTGGAGTGGCCGAACAAGTAGAGACCCTAGCCTTAGTGTGTCCCCCACTGGACTGTATGATGGTGTCCTTTGTTGATTGGAACAAATGCTCATATGTTCGGAAGGCTGGCACAGTTGTGTTATGAAAAACAGGGGTCAAAGACTAGTAGAGCTTTAAGAGTTCCGGCTTTAATTAAGAAGGCCTATGAGGCACAGAGAGATGCTGAAAAACAGAACCAGAGGAACCGGTCGGAATTGTATGGAAGAAGGATCCTGAGTCTCTGATCCTGGCGCCAATGCCCAGTGTACCTTACAGGGAGAGGTCCGTATCAGAAAGGATGTTAAGAATAAAATATTAATGTTGGATGCACTGCGATGGAAAATTGCCAGAGGGACTGCTGGTCAGGCTTAGTATTTTGCCCGCTAGAGCCCATGCTTATGCCAGAAGGGTAATGGTCCAAGTTCATAATGTGTCTGAAAGAGACATTCGAGTAAACAGAGGTTGCATCCTGGCTAATGTGCATTGTGCAGACACTGCAGTGCTACCCAGCAGCAAGAGTTCAGGGAAGAATGACAGAGTAACGCCTGACTTGTTTGATTTGGCGACTCCCGCTGCCAGCTGAATGGAAAGTGAAGATCAGTGAGAAGCTTGCCCAGAGAGACCAGGTGTTTTCTTTAAGGAATGGGATGTAGGATGCGGGAAGGAGTTGAGCACAATATCCGCTGCATGACGAAGACCATTTCGTGAGAGGTCTCGACGCCTGGCACCTGCTGACATAGATGATGTGAGACGGCATCTGCAAGAGATGTTAGCTGCTGGTGTAATACAAGAATCCAGAAGCCCTTATGCTTCCCCATTGTGGTAGTGAGAAAAAGAATGGAACAGTAGGATGTGTGTGGATTATCGCACCTTAAACCGGTCGGACTATCCCTGATCAGTACACAATGCCCGCATTCAGGATGCTTTTGACTGCCTAAGCGGGAGCAAGTGGTTCTCTGTGCTGGATCTCGCAGTGGGTACTATCAGATCCCGATGGCCCCAGAGGACCGTGAAAAGACAGCCTTTATCTGTCCGCTTGGCTTCTATGAATTCATGAGGATGCCTCAAGGATTTCAGGTGCCCCAGCCACTTTTCAACGATTGATGGAGCGCGCAGTGGGGACATGAACTTACTAGAGTGCCTGGTATACCTAGATGATGTTATTATGTTTGGCAGCTCACTGGAGGAACATGAGAGCAGATTATTTAAGGTATTGGACCGACTGGAGGACTTTGGTCTTAAACTGTCCATTGATAAGTGTCAATTTTTTCAAACATCAGTAAAGTATGTGGGACACATAGTATCCACCGAGGAATAGAGACCGACCCAAGTAAAGTTGAGGCCTTGACCACCTTGGCCACAGCCCAAAAATCTAAAAGAACTGCAAAGATTCCTGGGATTCTGTGGTTATTATGCGCTTCATCAAGGACTATTCAAGAGTGATCCGCCTTTACTTAACCTTACTCAAGGGTATCCCCAACCCACAAAAATACCAAAAGTCAGCGTCCTCAAGACTGAAAGAGTGTATTTTCATCCGAGTGAAGTATTTGGGGCCCGCTGGACTCTGATTGTGAGACTGCTTTTCATGAGATCATAATCAACTTACCCATGCTCCAGTGCTGGCCTATGCCGATCCAAGAAAACCCACCCCGCACACTGATGCTAGCTTGCAAGGGTTGGGGCTGTGTTGTACCAAGAGCACGAGAATGGCCTGAGACCAGTGGCCTTTGCCAGTAGAAGCCTGACCCCATCCGAAAAGAACTATCCTGTACATAAGTTAGAGTTCCTAGCTTTGAAGTGGGCTATTGTTGACCAATTCCATGAGTACTTGTATGGGGCTAAAATACTAGTAAAACTGACAATAATCCTTTGACCTATGTGCAGACCTCAGCTAAGTTGGATGCCACTGGCCATAGGTGGCTTTCTGCATTATCTACATATGACTATGCTCTGAATACCGAGCAGGTCTGAACCACATAGATGCTGATGCTCTCCGAGGCCTGTTCCCAGAATGATTGGGTCCGATTGGCAGAACCTGACATTCGGCACTCTGCCGAAGTTTGACAGGGAGGAACAAATGTCCACGGACGCAGTGGACTGCATGGTGGATTGCTTGGGAGCCTCTGAGAATTGCATACCTGCTGCTTATTGCCACTTTTCTGCAATAGACATTGGTGCACTGCCTCAGCTGGACAATGACAGTATTCGATGGCTCAATCTCGCGATCCCATGATCAAAGCAGCTTTAGAAGCCCTCTATGCAGGAAAAGATGTGTCCAAATTACGCCCACTGATTTGAGAACTGCACTGTTATACAAAGAAGGTCCTAAGTTGAAACTGATCAATAAACTGTTATACAGAGAAACAGTAGACAGAGGGGACAAGTAGACAAACAACAACTAGTGCTGCCCACTGCCTTTCGAGACTCAGTACTGAGGTCCTTGCACAACCACATGGGGCACCTTAGTATAACAGAACACTTGACTTGGTGAGATCCAGATTCTATTGGCCTAAGATGGGGCTGATGTGGAGCAACACATTCAACTTGTAGTCGCTGCTTACAGAGGAAAGCTTTGGCCCCAGAGGGCTGCCCGACTTGTTAACATCACCACCAGTGTACCCATGGAGCTGGTCTGTATTGATTTTCTAAGTTTGGAGTCAGATCAAAGAAATATCAGTAATGTGCTGGTGGTCACTGACCATTTCACGAGATATGCCCAAGCTTTCCCCACCAAAGACCAGAAAGCATCCACTGTGGCCAAAGTACTTAGAAAACTTTTTGTTCACTATGGGGCTCCACAAAGAATCCATTCTGATCAAGGGAGAGACTTTGAGAGTCGCCTGATCAAAGAGATGCTTTCTCTGTGGGAGGCGAAAGTCCAGAACCACTCCTTACCACCCCAGGGGACCCACAGCCTGAACGTTTCAACCACTTTGCTAGATATGCTAGGCACCCTGCACCCAAAGGACAAGCCTAGATGGAGCAACAAATTAGCACCCTGGTACATGCTTATAACTGCACCAAAAGTGATGCCACTGGATTCTCCCCTACCACCTGATGTTTGGAAGAGAAGCTCGACTACCAGTAGATGTGTGTTTTGGGGTCTCCTGATGGGGTTCAAGCTGACAACTATTTACAGTATGTGCAAAAGTTAAAGGCCCAGCTAACTCATGCGTACTAACTGGCTCAAACCATGGCTGCCAAAAGAAATCTGCAACAAAGAAAGGTATGATAAAAAGGTGAAAGCACAGGAACTCCAGGAGGGAGATCGGTATTGCTAAGAAATCTGGGATTGCATGGCAAGCACAAGATTGCTGACAGATGGCACCATCTCCTCACATTGTAGTGGGCAAACTAGATGATCTGCCAGTGTACAAAGTAAGGCCTGAGAATAATTCAAAAGATGTAAAACAATGCATAGAAATCATTTACTGCCCATTGGACAAATCTTAATTGAGTCTGAGCCCCTAGAAGATGCCCCCTCTGGACCAGTGACTAGAGCTGCTGCTAAGAAAAGATCAAGAAAGTCTGCACCTACAGAAGCAAAGTTAAAGTGTTCCCTCCACAAGTCCCAGTTGAGCATGACTGTCAGTCCATATCGGAAGAAAGTGAGAGTGACTTTGAATACTATCCTTCTTACGAACTGAGTCAATTGTTTCAGGGCAATCCCTAGTCAATACTGGAGACAAAGCTGGGCCTTCTGGACTGTCTAAGCCCCAGCTTCATCCCTGGAGCCAATGCTCCCAGAAAGTGAAGTGCAAAGCATCAGATCAGATGAAATGGAATCATTGTGCATGGTTGAACTGTTTGAGCTTTCAGGGAGGAAATGATAGATTGGGGCAGACTGGTGATACACCCGAACAAGAAGAGTATTTTGAGTGCCCTGACAGTCCACTGCCAGTGTCCGAAAGCTCCATGCAGCCAAATGTTGTGGACTCAGAAACTGTAACTCCTGGAGCTGAAAGTGCCCCAAGTTCTAGCCTCTCTACCCCATGGAGACTCCTGACAAGTGTGGACAATGCTGAAAATGAGGCTCAGAGTGCAGAGACTGTAACAGTTCCCCTAGAAAGACTGGTCGAGCTGTAAAGCCTGTGGTGCACCTCAGTTATGATTCCCTTGGGAGGCCTGTGGATTTGCCTCTCAATGTTGTCCATAAAGGAGTGTATGTCCCCGAGCTCATTGCCCAAACTGGCGTCAGTGCTAACTCCAAGTTACTTGTGTTGCCCTCTAGTATGGTGCCCTTGCCCCATCCAGTGCCAAGGTAACTGATAGGAAGGGCCCCTCTTCTTCAGGTTTCATGTACAAGAGGTAATAACTTGAGTTATGGTACAATGTGTATGTAATACTGTGTAAAGAGACGTACTGCAATGTTTCAGAAATGTGTTCTTGGTAAAATGATATATTGACTGATGATTACATATGCGAGCCTAATGCAAATGTATGTGGTTGCAGTTGAAACTTATGGGTACTTGCTTGACGCGGACGTCAAGCTTTCCCAGGCCAGGAAGGGTGTAACCCCTGCAAATGGGGGTTCCCAAAGACTTCCAGGAGCTTGCTTGAATGCTCCAAGCCTGAATGGTGTTTGGCATTTAGCCATTTATCAGTGAGTGTTTTAGAACCTCTGGTACTGTCTCTTTAAGAGCTGTCTGCTTGCAGACATAATTAGTTTGTATGGGGACTGTGTGTTTTTTTGATTGAGTACCACCAAGCTGCTGCCAATTCACTTCATTTTGCAGTCACTAGGAGTGCAAAGGAACCTATCTGAAAGATGTAACTGTTTGCCAGAAATTATTTAGAGTAATAATGAAATTACAGTTTGTCTAACCTGCTTTCTTTGCAGTCAGAACTGTGTCTGCTAGTTCCCCATTCTAGTTTTGAACTGCTGAACTGGACCAATCAGTGTGGGGTAAGCTAGCTCTAAAATGGTGCCTTGGACGAATCAGAACTTGGACTCATAATCTGAGCCAGCCACAAGAGGATTGTATGGGCAGTGACTCTGGGAGATGTAGTTTAGACTTCAGTGCCTTTTTGGACCAACAGCAGCAGTCTATTGTGAGTGACAGCCAATCCAGTCAAGAACTGGGAGGAACTCAAAGGAAGTGCCCGGTTTTGTCGGTTGGAGTTTGAGTTGAGCTTTGGCAGTGAAGAAGGAAGGAGCCCTGTGCTTTTTCAGTGTGCAGTTTTAGTCAAAAAACGTGTGTAAGGCCCAGAGTTCCGGTCTGCAGCTTGTGTAACAGCTTGTTAGGACTGAATCCGTCCTGTGAAAAGAATCAAAGGATCTCTGAAGAGTAGAAACCAGGCTCACCCTGTAGAAGACTGGAAGAATTGCTGAAAATTGCACTCGGTCTGTCAGGAACTGAATCTGCTGTGTGTTCTCCCGGGTATTGTGCAGTAATTGCGATCGGGATACAGATGCAGCCTGCCTGGTATAGTGCTTTCTTTTATATGGATGTGTGAAGAGGTTTGTGTACCTCAAGTGAGCCCTGCTGACATTGAAGGACCCTATCTTATTTGGAGGTCGTGAGTACTAATTCAGGGTTGCTCCCTGTTGAATTGCCACATTAAATCCAAATGGAATTACTGTACTGCTGACTGTTTAATTCTCCTTTTCTCTGTGTGAAAGGGCCCTACCAGCTGCCACGGTTTGACTAGCCACTAGGGCTTGGGTACCCAGGGACAGTAATTGATAGGGATAGGCCTTGCACAGAGCCATAGGTAGATTATTAGACTGATAAGCTAATTAACCTGATTTCCCTGTCCTTGTTATATCCCCTAATAAATCAGAGCTGCTTGTTTCAGCAAAGTTATACTGCCTGAGGTATTTGTCTATGTTAAAGTACTGTACTGTGATTGTTGCACTGTATCTCATTTCACAGGAGGTCCCAGTGCCGGAACCAGACCTAGGGGTAAGTGTATACTGTGAAGGTAATTCTGATATATTGTGTGGGCCACTAGTGGGAAGAAAGGGGGGTTGCAGTGTCCCAGAGGGCTGTGACCAAGTTAGTTTAACTATTGCAAACCCTGACCTCTGGGTGGAGGCACCCGCCATTGGATCCAGGCCCCTCAACCTGTTAGTGGCAAATCAGGCAGGGGTAGTAGCCCCTGGGATAGCGCCATCTAGGGGTTACAGTACTATCTCTGAATGTATGACTATGCTGACGCAGAGCCTTTGTAAATGAGCCTGTGACTCAAAGGGTTGTAATTCCTATGGTTGACTAAATAAATAAATAAATGTGCAAGGTTATATATTTAAGCAATAAGGCATGACAGGGTGTGTGTTATTATGTAATAACGTTACTCTTGCGGTGGGCTGAAGCACGAGGCGAAGCCCAGTGCTTCCACCACCCCAAGAGTGACGTTATTACACAATAACACAGATCCGTGGCATGCCTTATTGCTATTATACAATGGTTCATTTGCTAATAAAAAAAGAAAAAAGGAAAAAGTATATATTTTATGTATTTTTATTTGATTTTTCTGTGGGTAGGTACACATTTAAAAAAATCGGTATTTTTCCATCACTAGGTGGTGCTGTTGCCTGACTGATGCTGCTTGCCCACTCCTGTAGAGCGTCTCATGAGGTGATCTTAGTGACATGAGGGAGACTGAAAACCGTTTGGTGTCACGGCTTCTTTTAGTTACCTTTGTTTTGTTTTACCGTGGGTCACATCGAGGCTCTTTTGAACTTGGTCACTGTTCGTGGGGAAAGGAAAACTCAGAGTTGCCGATCTGTAAGTGGAGCATGGTGGTTTAAACACCACTGCGCTCACAGTGGTTTTTGTGGTTTCGATTCTTTTGCAGTCGGGATGAAGACCGAGGGGACAGCAGGAATGTGTTAAGCTGTGACGGCTTCAGTAGTGAAACACTTGTGGCAGCTAGAGGAGTGAGTGGCTGAGCAGGACATGCAACTGAAAGAAAAGTTATTTTTTGGCAGCATTTTCTCCCCGAAATGAGCAGCTTCAGTGAACTACGTGACCACTGCTTATGGTCAGCATGGTTCACTCAAGTCACTTGGTTCGGCGAGAAAATGCTGGCAAGAAAACTACATTCATTTTATGAACTGAATTCTGGGGCTGAACTGTGGTATTTAGTGTAAGTGCCAGACGCAGAAAGGAAATTGGTGTTGGGGGGGCTAACGCTGTCGCGGCTTTACTGAGGGTTCAGAGCACTGATAACTTTAGGAGTGGCTGCATGATTCCTGATGGTGTTATACGGTCATGTGTGTGGCTGGACTTCATACAGTGATGATGATGATGTTCAGTAACATCACTGTCCCAGGCACACACTGACCAATCGGAGAAGAGGAAATTTTCTTGCCATTGTATAATGTGTATTATAGTGCTCTTGATTATAAATGTGATCGTATTGGTCTAAATTAGGCCCCAGGAAGTGCTAAATGCACTGTAAGATTCTATCCACATTACTGCAGCTGGCTGTCAACAGCTATGCACCTTCACTTGGTCTTGGTCAAGATGAGGCTTGAAAAAGTGTGCTAGATTATCTGAGACAGATCCTTCATGTTACAGCAAGTTTAGGATAAGGTTAATTGGGTCTGCACACTTGGCGTCTTCAGGTAGGTCCCCAGGCTGTTCGTTATCGTTTGGGCTCGATTTTTCCAGCTGCTCCAGGCTTGCGTTTGGTGTTGTTTCATTACCTGGTTTTTCAGTACTAGTTTCACTGACGTGCTGAGGGCCTTACCCGACCACATCCCCTGCTGCATTTACAGAGATCTGGGTGGTGTCCACCCATGTTTCTCATGTGTTGACCTTGCCAGAGGGAGCATCCAGTTCCCATCCATATCCTGGATACAGTGGCAGAGCTGCATCAGGGTCTGGGTTACCCTCACAATACCTCTCCTGGTGGTGTCGCTTGAGTTATTTATTTGTTGACCGGCTTAAGTACACTGGTCCAAGGGACCTTTTCCTGGAACGATGCAGGCCTCGGTAGGCAAAGAAAAGGGTGGAGATCACAGGTACATGTTAATATAAAAAAGTTGGGAAATACATTTTCAAGGGTAACTGAAAGTAAATGTAGCCCATCTCTGGTGTCATCCGAGAGAGGGCCACTGCCCCTGCCTTGCTGGGCAGACCAAAAGCAAGGGGCCTGGGTTCCCATAGCTGACCTAGGGGGTCCTTTCCCAAACATTAACAATAAAAATGGTGGTGCCTCCACCCAGAGTACATTTTAAGTGGATCAGATTGCTTGCAGTACAACCCCCTGGGATGTCATACCAGCCAACCTCCCAAACAGTTACCCCAGGCATGGACTTACCAAGGTTCGAACCTCCCCACATTCAGTTACCACATTTACCTTTTCATATCATCAATACATAGGCTCACTGAAATCAGGTTCTGAATTCCTTTTTTGCTGTAAAACAGTAACTCCAGGATTTGTTCACAGGGGAAGGGTTTAGGAATGGGGGTAGAGCAATAGCGTTCAAGTAAGCATTAGTAATCTTTGCATTTCCCCAGAATCACATTTCCCTTTGATACAAACATTTATCAATGCAGCCACCAGGTCTATCTATCTAGCTATCTCCTGCAGTGTATCCCAAGCCCAGACCCGCAGGTCCCAGTCCATTTACTCCAAAGTCCTTCACTTGGTACCCAGATTTAGTTGCAGGCCTGAGGTGCAGCTGGTAGCCGGCGTTTGTGTGCATACTTGAATTTAGCTTTAATGTTATACAATTCCCTTGGCTTTTCCTCCACCCCTAGGGGGCATACTTAAACTATTTACAGTCCCCAGGTGCAGGGCAATTCCTGCATTTTACTCATGGTTCTGCAGATTCAGTCCAGGGATGGCACAGTTCCTGACATCCTGGGGATTAATGGCGCAGGCAGAACCGGGCACAAAGCTTGACCGGGGCACAGAGGCTGCAGCTTGCTCTCTCTTTCTCTTTTTGCTCGTGGATCTTGCAGCTTGTCCCCTTCCGCCCATTACAGGCCCCGTTGAAAAGCACATACGCAAGGCCTACCACCACTGAGGACCCAGACCGGGGAGTAGCCCCACGGCCCGGCTACCTCAATGAGAGTGCCCTAGCACTTGAGTACAAGACCCATGACCCCCTGCAGTGACAGACTCCACTCGATGGGGGTTGGCAAGTTCCCCACCTGGCCCTGGTTGCCAGCAGAAACATTCAGCATATTCTCTTCTGCTGTCCTCTTTCTCTCTCTTGATCCGCTAGGGTGTGTAGCCACAGCCATACATTTCCCTCCTGGCCGTACCTCATGAGCAGACCGCAGGCACTTGGACCAGAAAGCACCTGTCCATACCTCTGCTTTCACAGTCTCTCCACTTTAACATGGCCACACTATTCACTCTGGCTCACACATCATCCCCTACATACACACAGTGCCTTTTCCTCACCGTGCAGGTACTGGCAATTCTCTGAATCGAAGAGGTTCACTCTTCCTCTTCTTCTTTCAGCACATTTATATGTCCTTGTTCCTCATTCTCTGTACTGTTTTCCACAGGCTCAGAATGCAACCTTCATTCCCTTCACAGGCTCAGAATGCAACCTTGGTCTTTTCCCCAGATTTGGACCCAGCTTTTCCTTCTTGGCTTCTTTGGCCTCACCGCTGTGGTGCAACTTCAAAACAATGCAGACGATTCACAACCTGCAGCTTTCCCTTTTACTTATCCTAGCTGCATCTTTCTTCCAACCTGCAGCTTTGTCTTTTCTCTTCCAAGCTGCTTCTTTCCTTTTCCCAATTGAGCAGGCCCTCCCTGCCCTGGGGACAAATTGCTGGCAGCCCCCAGGCAGGCCCATCTTTCAGCCCCAGTCTCTCCAAGGGCAAGAGCCCCCTTCTCCTGGAGGAGCTTTCCCCAAACTTCTTCAAGTCCACCTGTCCCTGCTTTATTTGGGAGCCCTCTCCTCGCCGCTCCCCATTGGCTGGAGCCACTGTCCTTAGGCAAAAGTGCATATAGGTCCCCCTTGGTGCCTCATTGGTTGTTCAAAAAGGCACCTAGATTTTCTGTGGTATTTTTCAAGAGTCTGTTCACAAGCCCCAGAATCCTCCTGGCTAGTCCTGGCTTGGTGGTTGTCTGGCTGGTGTCACATGGCTGCAAAACATAGTGGTAGTTGTAAACAAAGTCCCAACATTTTAACAGTGTCCCAGATCATTGTGTCCCTGCAGCCAAACTGTTTACTTTTAGCATACATTTTCCCCTAGCATTTGGTAGCCACCCCTGTGCTCTGCACAGTGACTGCATCTTGTTACAAATTTTTTCAAACGTTGACAGTCGCTGCCGTTTGGCCACCCTAGGCAGCTCACGATACAGCCCCAGTATACTGGCTGCAGTCCATGAACACTTTGTATATATTTATTCCCCCATGGACTGGCAGCCTTCACTTTTCCCTTGCACATTATTGGTTTATTCATTTAAACATTTTCCTAGCGCTACACTTTTCTTTTTCCCCAGTGCTAGACAGGACTTCGCCACTTCAAAGGAATGCTGCCTCATTAATATTCATGAGGTGGCTCCTGAATGGCCAAGCACTATTAGCGCACATAAAAATTTATTTTTCTTCCTCCCAGTTGTCTCTCCACCTTAGACAAGGTCCTGGGTCCCGGGTCCCTCTCTTTTTGGCCAAGGGGAACGGGGCCACCAGAGAGGCAACCAAAACCGGCTGCTGAAATGGCCGCTCGACAATGCACATGTGTGCATGCGCGAAGCTCGCCCGGCACTGGAGTGCCATTCAACAGCCGGCGGCTCCATGCTACAGCTCCTCTGGCCCCGCTCTCTGTCTAAATCCAACATAGGGGGCCAGCAGAAGCAACCAGAAAACACAGGGAAAAGCTAGGAGACCTAAAAAGAATGGGAGGGACCAAACCCCTGGGAAACGAGCCTTTGGGGTTTTCAGGTAAGCTCCCTGACAGGGGTTACATAAAGATAAAAACAAAGTATAAAATTCGATACACTTTCGCTAAAATGGCACAAAAACATGAGTTAAACAGCTTGTTTCGTAAGACTGCCGTACAGGTGCTGATGCATCATAGTTAGCAATGGAGGAGGCTGCTGTATGCTGGACTCCTTTGAGTCGTTGAGCAGCATGAAACTGTCATTTGATTCTGCCATGATTCTCTGTCTTTTTTTTTTTTTTAATAACCTTTTATTTATTGATTTTTTCATAAACCAACAAACAAACATACAACATGAAACACAGAAGCCAAAATACATTTGAATAAAGCTAGCTACATCTAACACAGGTAATCATTCACAGCAAATTAATGTAACCCGACTCTCGTGAAAATGGAGAATTCATACTGATTGCATCATAAAATAAATAAATAGGGGAGTCAGGGCTTCTAGAATGTGGGAAACTTCAAACTAAGAATTCATCTCCAAATTTCAAGATCTATACCTTTGTATTGCACGTTCAGTAACTTTCCAGCCCTCCATTCATCTATACTGTCTGCTGGGCACCCTACCAACACAGCCCCTGATTCTAAGCGCTATCCTGAGGGTCCCAGGAGATGTCCGGGCTTGAACAGGAGCAGAGCCCTCATGGAACAAACTCTGGTCTGTGTTTCATGATATACATCAGCCACTTTCTCCATTGAATTTTTTAATTTTTCTACTCGGTGATTTATTAAGGCTGTGTGCCTCTCCATCCCATACACCCATACCTCTCAACTGTCCCTGATTTTCAGGGATGTCCCTGATTTTGCCTCAAAATTTTCTTCTGTCCCTCATAAAATTTGTGTTTTTGTGACAGAAGAGTAGGGATTAAAATCACAAAATAATGTCAAACATTAAAGATTCAGACTTGTTCTTCTTCAGAAAATGCATCTTAACACACATCCTCTTATTCTAGGAGTATTCTGAATGAATAGTATCAATTCTTAAAATGTGTCCCTGATTTTGGGTCTTTGTCCCTGGTTTTTTTAAGCCTTGTCCCTGATTCAGGAGGCAAGAGGTTGAGAGGTATGCATACACCTGGATCATTAGGTCTTGCCAATCCTTAATGGTAGGGGGGGACGGGTTAAGCCATCTCCTACTAATCGATTTTTTTTGCCCATTAGAAGATGGACCAGAATAAGTTTTCTAGTTGAGATGTCTCTCATTCCCTGCTCCGTATCCATAAAAAAGAAGAGCTCTGTGGTTACATGGATAGGAAACCCCACAAGTTCCCTTAAGGCATGTTGTAACGCATCTATAAAGGGCTTAATCACTGAGCAATCCCAGAAAATATGAAATGTCGTGGCTGGAGTATGTCCGCATCGTCTCCAATAAAGCGCTCCCCTTCCCGGGTCATACTTAGCTTGTATTGCTGGGGTTCTAAAACAACGCAAGGTCAACGTCCTAGCGAATTCTCTCCAGTACCTGTTCATTGTTTTAATGGAAATAGGAAATGATTTTTGCATATTTAACTGTCCTTCCCTCTTCCATCCAATAAGTATGAATAGGTATTGCAAAAGTTTGAAAAGGCAATTTTTATAGCTGGTTACCAGATATTCTTGAAATCAGGGTCAAATCCATTGCATGACTGTCCTGTAGAAACCTATGGAGGGACACCAGGAGCTAGTCGAAATGACAGAAGGGTCAGGGGAGTTGCAGGGCTGTAACCTGAAGATCTGGGCCTTCATTTGGTTTTCAACATTTTATGAACTTTGCCTTGATTCACTCAGCAGTCTATGGCTACAATTCTCCCCTACAAACTATGCTTGGACCTTCAGTTTTCAAAATCCTGCTGACTCCTCCGAAAATAACACCCCTTCATAGGTGATGAGGTTTCTGGTCATTACCCTTTTCCTGGACAGTCTCACCCTTGTTTCCAAACCTTTGGTGTTCCTCCACAGGCAAGCACATGAAACACTCAAGAGTCCTAAAACACTGGATTTGTAATTTTCTCAACAAGCTTGAAGATCATACTCGGCGCTCTTATTCGTTTTTAATTTTTTGCCAGGAAAGGCACACAGAGCTGTGACGGCTCATTTTCAGGTGTGTCTTGGCGGAGTGGGTAACATATACCTATTTACGTGGAATGTTGGCTAGGACACAGGGAGAAAAGCCCCAATATGATTATTTATTTCTAATTTTTGGCCTGGAAAGGCTCACTGAACTGAAGCTCATTTCGAGGTGCGGCTACGGGAGAGAATGAGTCACTGTCAGTGGGAGCTTACGTGACTTACCCTGGATCACACAGCATGCAAGTGGTGGTCTTTTTAGCGTTAAATGGTGGGAAATGATTGTGCATTAACACTTTCAAAATTGTGGACTGGTCAGCTGTAACTTGTGTTTTTTTTCATGTTAAGGTGCTTGAGGGATTCTTTAGGTTGTGTTTTATTGAAATATGGCCTTTAATTTTACTAAAAATGAAAATTTGCCAGGTAGCAACATCCAGAAGCATAAACAAATGTTTACATTCGTCACATAGCTTTCATGACATACGTAAATGTGTTCATGAGGTCTTTTTGTTTTTGTGGGTGCTTTTTGAAAGGAGTTTTTGAAAATGTTTGCCCTTTTCTTGGCACAGGGTCTGGAGGGTACATAGATACATAGACAGTGTCGGCAGATAAGGGCCTATGGCCCACCCAGTCTGCCCATTTGAGCTTGTAAGTTCAGTTTGCTTTCCTAGAAGCCTGTTTCCCCTTACCCCTGACCTCTAGAATTCCTTTATGTCTATCCCATGCATTCTTAAATCCCGTGATTGTTTCAGCCCCCACCACTTGCTCTGGCAGGGTGTTCCACTTGTCCACCACCCGTTCTGTGAAGAAATTCTTTCTCATGTTTCCTCTGAATCGTCCTCCCTCCAACTTCATCCCATGCCCTCTAGTCCTGGAACATCTTTTTTGCTTAAAAATAGTGTTTTCCTGCACCCTGTTCCTCCCTGTAAGATACTTGTATGTCTCTATCATATCCCTCTCTCCTCCTCTCCTCCAGGGAGTACATGTTCAGTTCCTTCAACCTGTCTTCATAGGACTTGTGATGCAATCCATGCACCATCTTTGTTGCCCTCCTCTGAACCTTCTCTACCCTGTCTATGTCCTTACGTAGGTATGGTCTCCAGAACTGTACACTGTACTCCAGGTGGGGCCTCACTAGTGTCTTGTATAGCGGAATTATGACCTCCCTTTTCCTGCTGGTGATGCCCCTGCCTATATATCTCAGCATCCTATTTGCTTTACCTGCTGCCTTGTCACACTGTTTCCCTACCTTGAGGTCATCGGAGATGACAACCCCAAGATCCCTTTCCTGCTTGGTGCATGCTATATCCTCACCCCCAACTGATATATTGTGCCAGGGTTTTGTGCCCCATATGCATTATCTTGCACTTCTTTGCATTGAATTTCAACTGCCAAACCCCTGACCATTCTTCAAGTTTCTGCAGGTCACTTCTCATTCTGTCTACACCCTCTGGTGTGTCTACTCTGTTACACAGCTTTGTGTCATCAGCTAACAGTGAAATTTTGCCTTCTAGATCCTGCGCAATGTCACTGATGAAGATGTTGAATAGGACTGGTCCCAGCACTGATCCCTGTGGTACCCCACTGGTCACTCTTCCCTCTGTGGAGTGACAGCCATTTACCACCACCCTCTGTGTCCTGCCACCCAGCCAGTTACCTACCCACCACACTACTGTCCTGCCCACACCCATATTCCCCAGTTTGTGTAATAGTCTTCTATGTGGCACAGTGTCAAGGCCTTGCTGAAGTCCAGATAGGCCATGTCCACTGCCCTCCCTGATCCACCTCCCTAGTCACCCAGTCAAAAAATTCAACGAGGTTGGTCTGACATGACCTCCCCCTGGTGAAACCGTGCTGCCTTTGGTCCTGTAGTCCATTGACAACCAGATGTTCCACCAACCTCTCCTTCAGTAGTGCTTCCATGATCTTCCCCACTACCGAGGTGAGGCTGACTGGTCTGTAGTTCCCTGCTTCCTCTTTGTTCCCAGGGTGCTGTGTTTCTGCAGCCAAGTGCAGTTTTTCCCTTCATCGTTTTGTGCAGGACCCAGAATGAGGATACGATTCCGCTATCGCAAAGAAAAATATTAAAATTCATTGCAAAAGCTACAGTAGGTTAATGCAAACATTAGGGATGAAAAAAGTAAAGCGCACAAAGTAAGGAAATGGAAAAAATAAATTAGGGTTTGGAGTTTCACGAGTCTTGACAGATTGGTGGTGTGGTATTCCTTAGGGTTCACAGTCTCATTGCCCACCCCCTGTCTCAGCCTCTATCCTTGTGACCTAAGGAGAAGCTACAGGTCCAGGGCATGCAGTGATTGTATGAAGAGAGTCAGGAATGATCTTCTGCTTTGCTTAGGGCCTGAATGTGTGAAGAGCGGGCTATGTGTGAAGACAGTTATACATGACCTGATGCTTTGCGTGGGGCCCGGATGGCCCTGTACAAATAAAGTTATATATGATCTTGATCTCATGCTTCACGCAGGGCCCATTGTGAAGAAGATTATACTAGATCTCCTGCTACATGCAGGGCCCTGCTTGAAGAATCTTATTTTTTGTCATTTTTATTTTCCATATTTGGCAAGAGCAAGACAATACAGGTTACAGATAGATAAACAAAGACATACTAATGATATTGAAAAGTAATCGCCAGGAATAGTGGAGCAATATACCAATTCTCATGAAGCTCATACTATGGTACTCTGGTGTTATGATGCAATATTTTGTAGTTCTACAGTCTATTCTCGTGTAACTATAGAAAATGAGGGTGGCAGGGAGGCAGGCATGACCTCCTAGCCAACTATGGTACCAAGTTGAGTCTTTGTCCATATAATAAAGTGTCCATCTTTGCCATAATTGATAGGGAACAATAATAAGAGACACCCATATTTTATTCATAATGTGAAATTAACAATCACAACAGAGGAAAGAGATTTAGGTATAACTATAACTGATAACTTAAAATTTAACACCCATACCAATAAAACTGTTAAAAAATGTCCCAAGATTATAAGTTGTATATTGAGACATATCAAAAGTAGGGAATCATATGTCATCTTGTCCCTATACACAAGCCTGGTTCGTCCACATTTGGACTATTGTGTTTCATTTTGTGCTCCAACTTCCATTGGCTATTTAAACATGACAGAAAGAGTTCAACGAAGAATAACTAAAAGGATTGTTAATGTGTCCAAACTTGATTATGGTTCTAGATTAAAATCTTTAGAGCTTTACTCTTTGAAGTACAGAATACTAAGAGGCGACTTAATCTATATTTACAATGCATACAATAGTGATTACTTGTTAAACACAATAGGATTGGAAAAGTTTTCAATAAGTAATCCCACTAGATCCCACAATTCAAAACTAAAATCATCTTTATGTAAAACCAATAAACGATCTAGATTTTTTACACAGAGAATTCCTCCAATCTGGAATACATTGTCTAGTAATATTATAAACAGCGAAAACATAGAACAATTTAAGAGAAACCTTGATAAATATATGGGTGACAAGAAATTTTCCTTCCACTGCTAATTTAGCTGGTGGCGAGTTCATAAATGGGCATATGCCTTCTGAACTTGTTATCAATCTATGAATCTATGAAAAGGCCTACTGTGTATTATTGAATAAAACTGTGTCTTTCCAGTCTATACACGTGTACTTTGAGGATATACCACATTGTTGAAGTAGGTACAGTGGAGCTAAACCATAGTCTAATTAGTACCTTTTTTTTGCAAGAGTCAGAAGGATTAGTAATAATCTGTTGGTGTTGTCCCTCAGCTGGTGTTCAGGCAAAGCTACAGCTAAAAGTACATGTTGGGGGGGGGGGGGGGGTCACCAACTGCAAAAGCCCAAAGATTTCTTCTAAATCCTTCTGCACTGCTTGCCAAAAGGTTTCCAGCCATGGGTAGGCCCGGTATATGACAGCTTGATCAACACTTAACTCTCCATATCCCCTCTAGCAGCTGAATTTTGCCTGGATAGCAGGACCGTGAAAGAATCTGATTCTACACTTCCAGGAAAACTCCTGGAGATAGGGGGACAGAGAGGTCCTGATTGCTTTCAGGACACGTTTGAGCCATTGTTCTACGGTATGTTCAGTACCCATCTCCTCATTCCAGTGATCAAGGGCGGAAACCATGGTTGTTTGAAGAAGCTTATGACTGATTCTGCAGCCCAAAGACAAAAGCCATAGTAGCCTAAGTCCAACCAGAACGCCTACAGGGCATAGGCTTGGACTTGTACCTTGTGCTTTGGTCACAGGGCTGGGGGAGGGGAATGAAGATTAGAGTTGAGAACCCCGAGGAACACCACACCTCTTAACACTCCTGAGACTCCCAACTCTAATTTTTTTTCATTTCTTTACTTTGTGTGCTACACGTTCCTCAGCCCTAATGTCTGCATTAACCTAGTTTTTTGCAATGAATTAGATTTTTTTTTTTTGCAATAGTGGAATCATATCCTCATTTGGCGTTAATAATTAAATCAGAAAACAAGCCAGATTACATATCGTCAATATAGTTTGGGTTTATAGTTCTTTAGATTTTGGTCTCAAACTGATCATTATAAATAACTAAATTAGAATATGATATATTGTGATTATCTTACAGGTTCGAAGACAGTAGTGCTTCACAGTGCTTGTCCTAAATATTTGTGCATCTATCTGAATTAAGAATTGTTTTAATAGTTTGACTGCTGTCATTTAGTAGTAATTTTTGTTTGGATCCCCCCCCCCAAAATTATTTTAATTTATTTTAGTCTCCTTCCCTTAGACCCACCAACCAGTTCTGCGTATGCTTTGATGGGGATGGGCATGGCCCAGGGTGACTGTTATGTCTAGGGATTTTGTCACAGCTCACCTGGAGTTCTCCTTCAACCAATTAACTGTACAGTTGCCACCATCACTCCTGATTCTCACTGAGACTGAGACTGGTGACATGATGTTACTTATTACTGTTAGCCGCCATCGAATGTCTTGTAAAAAAGATATAATCTACAGCCTTGTATTTGTGATGTATGTCCTGACTGCATATTCTTACTCTGTATTGTATTGTACTGTTACCTGGGTCACCCCTGAAAAAGGGACCTTCGAGGCTCAGTGAGCCTACCCGGTCATCATAATTAATAAATAAATAAATAAATAAAATGACTGCTAGATACTCAGAGTGGCACTTTGTGATCTGTACTGTGGTGACATCATAACAGTTCCTTTAGCAGAACCTTTTCTTGATATTTTAAAATCCCCCCTTAGAACCACTGTAGTTTCTTTTCCTGCCCCAAAGTCCACTGCTGCTAAAAGATGCATTTTATCGGGCCTGTATTTTGGGAGGGCAAGGATCATATTGTGGTTCCGTGGAGCCAAGAGACTGATCCTTTCCACTTCCCAATTCCAAGACACGCCCCCACGCTCTCATGTTTTGTGATGCAAGTATAGGGACAGCACAGAGACACAGACACACGCCATAGTCGTGTGTAGGGCTGCAGTTTAAACTGCTGATTTATCTGTTTTCCAGGGCCGATTCAGACAAAGCAAGGCCACCACTTCAGCTAACAAGGGCCTTGTTAATTGAGCATGGTCTAAATTAGTTTGAATCAGCCCTCAAAAATAGTCAAAGCAGCCGTTTAAAATGTGACTCTAGACAAGTCTATGACATGCCTGTGCTTTCCCTATACTTGTATCACAAAACATGACAGCATGGGGGCGTGACTTGGGTTTGAGCTCTCGGCCCCATGGAGCCAAAATATGACCTCTTCCTTCCCAAAACACAGGTAAAATAAAATTAATGTTTTAGCAGCACTGAACTTTGGGGCAGGTAAGGAGCTAAAGTGGTTCTACGGTTAGCACCAGAAAAAGGTGCTTTTTAAATCCACGGTATTTGTTGTAACACTGAGCCCAGAGTATGTTGTATTTCTCGACATGCACATTGTTTTCTACAGTACTTCTTGAAGTCAGTGGACCACATTTCTTTCCTTGCTGGGTCACTGACCCATGTTCAACATTATGAACTCTCCTGTCCCTCTTCAGAACTACGCATGAATGCAAAGATTGGCTTTCCTGATTCACCCTAAATACTGTGTAGTTAATGGTATGTGGTTCAGGTGAGAGCCTAGATTTTACTTGTTGTTCGACCTGGGGAACAGACAGCACACCAAACAAAACATCCCCACTTCCAGAATTACTACAGCTTGTATTTGAATACATCAGACTAGCATCCCATAACCCTGCTCTGATACCTTGGGGATCACGGGTCCCCATACCATTTGCCGGGCAACCTCAGCTAAATCTGCTAGGGTGGGCACTGAGTCCTAAAGACACACCTTTTGGATATCTCACCCAACAGAACACTAGAGCCAACCTCTCCCTGTCCCAGGAAAGAATCACCTTCTGGAATCATGTTCTTTACCTTATCCCGGGGCAGTACTGAAAGCCGTCACCTTCACCATTTCCCTCCTTTCTATAGTCGTCTTCCAGTAACCATCTTCAAAGAATCCCTCCAACCATTGATGAACACTCCTTGATAGGGTGCCCACCCAGGATTCTTGCTTTGTCCTGATACTGCCCAGTTCTGCCCCAGGAAGCGAGCTGACAATGCCCATGTCCCTTGGATTCACCAGGCCAGAACTGAGGTGAGAATCTGCAGTTCCACATCATAATAAGCGTCGCATTCGAGCGCTAACTCAAAACAACCAGTGCACATCACCTAAAAGGCAAAGTAAGGCGTTATGAGTACAGTCCCCCAACAAACAGCTGCCCCACTCAATATGTTCACGGCGGATGATGTCAATTACTTTTTATGTAGGGCTATGCCCTGCACACCCATTTAAAATATAATGACTCGGGGAGGGGGTGATAATGAGGAGAGGGGAAAACTGAGGGGGGCTACCTCAGAGGGGGGACTGAAATTGGAAGGGGGAGAACATTGGGGAATGGGGGAACAAAGTCGGGAGAGCAGGGGAACCAGTATTCATCCACCCCCCAAAAAACTGTTAACAACTCTCCAAAAAAATGTAATCCTCCACAGCCAGCCCCGAACCCAGGTTGTCTGACACAGAGGTGATGACTTTAACCAGCACACAAGACAGCCAGCTCAGAAGTGGGCTGTTGGACAAAGTCTTGCATAGTTTTTCAAAATAGTATTCCCTACCTAGACAGATACCGCTCCTATTACTATGTGCCCTTAATAGCGCACATTATGAAGAGCACGTAGCCTATTTTCCCTTTGTTATATCGACATCGCCCAAATCTACTCACTCAAAACAACTTGCCATATTCATGGGATACCAAATCCTGTACTGTGGGGAGCCGTGCCCCGGCCCAAGTCCTGCAACCAACCAGTTTATGGGAAATCCCCTGTGCCTGCACCTCTGGTGCAACCCGGCTTTCCTGGCACCCAACACTTAAGCTGGTAGTGCTTGTACTAGGACCCCCCTACTCAAAATCCCGGATCCATGCGACATCACAGACTCATCCCGACTCGAGGCATGGGCCCAAGCCCCCCACCAACACGAATCAAGACAGACTCCATGCAGCAAGGCCTTAAACAAGACGCTTTCCCTGATGTTTCAGGCAGACGGGGCTGGAGAATTCCTCTTCCACTCCAGGCCCAGGACCCTGCTACCACTCTGGGCCTGGCAGGCCTTGTCTAGCTGCCCCCTAATGCAAACCCACTAGGCTTCAACAGCTCCCGCCTACTGACTCTGAACTCTTAACAGCCACTCTAGTAACTGATTGCACTTCCCACCTTCACTTCCTTTTATCTCCTGCCCCTAATCTCTTCCCAATCCCACTAAAGAAAGTGCAATATTGCCAAGGCTTTGAATGGCGCTGCTGGTAAAAACCCTGCCCCCTACTGTATGGAGGGGGTTCTTATATTATTATTTGCAAGATAGTATCCATTACATTTTAATTGTGTTCCCTCTCCAATTAGTGGTGGAAAAAGGGAAGGAACTGAATTTACTGAAATGTCATAGCGTAGACATAAATGTATTTTCTGTCATTTTATATAAAATGAATAACTCAAAAATAAAAAGTAAAAAAGGAAAAATATTTCCCTTCACTCTTGCGTGGGAGCATTCTGTCACACCTACAGTATCACTGTGCCTCACTGAGCCAAAATGGAAGTTTGCTCACCTGAGAAAGGTGATTATAGGAGCACCTTTTTACAGCACTCTGAGTCTCAACAAATGTGTTCTTCTAGCTATCTCTTCATAGGCTGATGCACAAAAAACTTCCGAATTCGAAATCCGATCTGTCTACTCTCTCCTTGCTCACACATTCCTCAGTATGAAATCTTCCATAGATTAGAGTAGTTCTGAGAAAAAAATTGTTACCAGAAAAAACATTATGGCCCCGCATGGGGCGCTGAAGTGAATAGACCACCTGCCAGAAAGATATAGGTTTTAAAACATTTAATGACATCTAACTATGATATGAAGGACAAAGTACACCCTTTAGGATAAAAAGTTGAGGTGTATGTATCATGCATGCAGAGTAAATATTTTGTAGAAAGAATAAAACACGTAATGCCTGAGAGATTCTCTCCGACGTCTTTCCTCCTCAATGGGTGGGATGCGGAATGCTGTAAAAAGGTGCTCCTATAATCACCTTTATCAGGTGAGTAAACTTCCATTATCTGTCTCACCTTTGTACAGCACTCCGAGTCTCAACAAATGGGTGATTGTACAGCAGTATCCAACCTCTAATGGGTGGGAGGAGAAAGAGGACTGAACACAGCTTGTAAAACCGTTCGATCAAACACTAATTTGCTGGTCAGGCTGGTATCTAATCTGTAGAACCTGGTGAAGGTATGAGGCAAGGCCCAAGTAGCCGCCTGGCAAATTTCAGCTATAGATGCTGAGTTGCATTCTGCTTAGGAACTGGCCACTGCCTTGGTAGAATGGGCTCTAATGTGTGTGGGTACGGGCAGCTCCTTTGCCCTGATGGTGAAGCACAGCCACCTGGATTTAGATGCAGGTAGGCCCTGTTTTGGGCCTTGTGGAATAATGAACAGTCTGTCTGAACATCTGATCCTGGCTGCTCAGTCAAGATAAGTCTTGAGAACCCATCCTGAGTCTAGTAGGGTGAGTGTATCCCTGTGGAGATCATACTCCCCTGGATTGAATCTAGGGACCGAAATCTCTTGTGAGAGATGGAACTGAGTGGCTATCTTTGGGGATGAAGGAGGGTACCATCCTGAGGACAACCCTATCAGGATAAAGGTTCATAAAGAGTTCTCTACATGAAAGGGCTTGAATTGTGCTGGTCCTCCAGGCAGAGGATATAGCGACCAAGAACACAGTTTTCAATGTGAGTTGTGGCAAGGCTAGGGTATCCAGAGGTTCAAAGGGTGGTTTGGTTATGGTGTCTAGAACTAGGTTGAGGTGCCATGGAGTCGTTGTGGGTCTCGGGTGGTGCTTGATTTGGCCGCGACCTTCAAAAATGTCTGGAGCAGGGGGTGTGCTCCTTGTAAGAGTCCAACTGTTTTGCCTCGGATTGCTCTGATTGCTGCCACTTCTACCAGAGGGATGCCAAAGCCAGACCTTTGTCCAGTCCATCTTGTACAAAATCTAGGATGTGGAAAATAGAACAGGCTGAAGTCTCTAGCTCTTTTGCCTCATGCCACGTGGAAAAAAGCAAACAAATGTCAGTTGTATGTTTTGTTAATGGAGAGTCTCCTAGCCTTCAGCATTGTATTGGCTACCTTGTCAGAGACTCCCAAGATCAACAGTCTAGTCCTTTGAGCAGCGAAGCTGTCAGTTTTAGGGATCATAGATTCTCGTGACAAATGGGACCTTGCATGAGAAGATCCAGATGGAGGGTTAATGTCATTGGACTGTCTGCTAACATTTTCCTGATGAGAGAATGCCATGTCTGTATCGGCCAGTCTGGTGCGATGAGTAGGACAGTGCTGTCGGTGTCCCAAATGTTTTGTAGCACTTGCCCCATCATCAATGGAGGTGGGAACACATAGGCTTTCTGAAGTGCCAGGGAGTGGACATGGCATCTACCCCTGCTGCTCCCTTCTCCCTGTATCTGGATAGGAACATCGGTAGTTCTTTGTTTCTTGACGAAGCCATTAGGTCTATCTGAAAGGGACCCTATTTCCTCTGGATCATCTAGAACACCTTGCGATTGAGTTTTATTCTATTTATTTTTTTATGTTAGTCTTTGGTAACCGGGTAAGACCCACTAAGCACAAATGCCTGTTTTCAGGGATGACCTGGGAGCACTGGGTGGTTAAGTGACTTGCTCAGAGTCACACAGTATGTAAGTGAAGGTTATGAGAATCAAATGAAGTTCTGGTCTGCTGGATGTACTAAGCTCTTTCACAGCTCGTTACTCTAACCTCTAGGCTATACTGCCACAGTTGCCACTCTCCCAGCTGTAGAGGCATCTGCTGAGCCAGTCTGCTTTGGTGTTGAGGTTTCCAGCAAGGTGTACAGCCATACGACTAAGCAAGTGTCTTACTGCCCATATCATCAGGCTCTTGGTTTCTTGAGCCATTGATCTGCTTTTGGCTCCTCCCTGTTTGTTGATGTATGCCATTGCTACTCTGCTGTCTGCGTGAACGTTCACATGTTATTTCCTGATCTGTGTCTTGAAATGTCTGAGGGCCAACTGTATAGTTCTGGTTTGCAGAACGTTGATTGGGAGACGTGTCTCTGCTTGGGACCACTTTCCTTGAACCGACTGCTTATCTGAGATTGTGCCCCAACTGAGTAGGCTGGCATCAGTGTCTAGTGTTCTGAAAATGTGCTTTTCTAGTGCAGCCCCTTGATGTAAGTTGTGTGGGTCTGCCCACCATTTCACTGATCTTTTGACTGTTGGGGAGATGATCACCCATGTACTGTAGTTTTGGGTGTCATACTCCAAATTGTCTAGAAGTAGACTCTGTAGCTGTCTCATGTGAGCTTTTGCCCAGTTGTGCAGGTCTGTGCATGCGGTCATTAGGCCAAGGAGTTGCATTAGCTGCCAGATGGTAGCTGTTCTGTGTTGCAGAACGCATTTGCAGTGTGAAACCCTGTTCAATATTCGATTCTGTGATGATCTGACAGTTCCTCTTTTTGTGTTGAATATTGTTCCCAAATGTTCGATTGTCGTAGTTGGTGATAGGTGACTCTTTGCATTGTTGATGACCCATCTGTGCTCTGTCAGCAACGTTTGCGCCCTTTTGTTGTCTTTCTGCATCTCTTCCAGTGACCTGGCTCTGATTAGCCAGTCATCCAGATATAGGATCCCATGCACTCCCTCGGTCTGCAAGGAGGCTGTCAGGGGTGCCATCACCTTCATGAATACTCATGGAGCTGATACTGGGCCAAATGATAGGCACTGATATTGGAAGTGGTAGCCCAGGAGACAAACCAGAGGAATCACTTGTGACTGGGCTGGATGGGGATGTGGAGGTACGCATCTTTCAGGTTTATAGTTGTGAGCAGATCTGCACACACACCCCCCGGACTGCTGCAGTGGTCAATGCAAGGTCTCCATTTTGAACTTTTGGTAACAGACAAATTTATTTACAATTTCAGATCCAGGATGGGTCTTGGGTCTCCTGTGTTTTTTGGGACCAAAAAGAAGATTGAGTAGACGCTTGAGTGTCATTTCTGTGCTGGGACTGGTATTATTGCTTTGCTGTGGACCAGTTGATTGAGAATGGATCTGACCTGGTTTTTATAGTCCTTGCATCTGTTGATATGTGAGACTTTACAAATTGTTCCTTCTTTGGTGTGGAGTTGAATTCTATTGTGTAACCTTGGGATACGGTCTCCTTGACCCACCTGTCCGAGATCGAGTCGGCCTAGGTGGCGGCAAAATGCTGGAGTCTCCCCCCCCCCCCCGCTCTTGCCGCTTCCTGGGCCTGGGTCTCCTCATTGAAGATAGATAGCCCTTGTTGGTTGTGTTGGGCTTGTACCCCAGCTTTCCACTGTAGTGGCCTCCTTGTCCTCTACTGTTGTGGTAGCTCTGCTTACGGTTGAAGTAATTTGGCTTGAACGGAATGTGCCCCTATCTGGGCCTTGTTGACCTTGACCTCTCTTACTCTTGTTTGCATAATTCCAGACCTGGTTACTCCGAAAGGATGGCAGGATTGTCTGTTCCCTTTATTGTCCTTGTCATTGCCTTGTTTTACTGCAAACTCCTCGATGCCTGGGCCGAATACCCTGTCCTCTGAGAAGTTCAACTTCATGATTGTACTCTTTCATTCTTGGTCCACATGCTGTAACTTAAGCCAGAAATGCCTTTGGGTTCTGTTAATAGATGCTGCAGACCTGGATGGCATCTTAAAGTTGTCAATTGTGGCATCAGCCACGTATTTTATGGCCTGTATGGCGTAGTCCATTGTTGCGCCATGTGAACTGGTTGTAGGGATGTCTTGCCGGGCTGCCTCCAGCCATCAGAGAACTACCTGGGAAGAGTAAATAGCCATGGTGGAGGCCCTCATGGACATTGTCAGCATTTCATGTACCTGTCTCATTACGTCATCCACCTTTCTGTCCATTGGGTCCCTTAATGCTGAGGAGGACTCTGACGGTAGCACTGTCCTGTTGCTGAGAGAGGATACTTCAGAATTGACCCTGGGAGGTGCTGCCCAGACTTTCTGTTTCTCTTGTGTCAGGGGGTGCCGCCTTTCAAAGGTCCCCTTCTCTCGAGTTTTGACAGGGTCAGTTGCTTCCCATTCTTTTACTAGAATACTTTCTAGGGCATTGCAGACAGGGAAGAAGATGGTGGACTTCTTCCATTCCCATACCAGGGGATCCAGCCTGCTGTCCGGCTGTTCACTGGGCTCGTCAATACGTAATGTTTCACAGATAACCCTGATAATCTCTGGGATAAGGTCGAAGAGGCATGACCTTGCCGACATATCTTCCCTGCGTTCTTCCTTCTCCTCCTCAGAATTCTCTTCTTCCTCTGATTCTGAGGAATTAGAGTGATCATCTGGGTTTGGTGTATCAAAGCCCCTTGGTTTCTGTGGTTCAGGAGCCCTGTTGTCAGGGTCTCGGGGGTGCATGTTATCACCCAGTGAATCTGTTTTATCCAGCAGCTTTTGGAAAAAATCCACCATGACATTTTTTGTAAAATGGTGGAAATGCTGTTGTCCATGGCATCATCCTATGTGGACCCCGATGCTTGTGTGCTTGCCTGGGGCTCTGCGTCCACCATGCAGCATGAACAGAGGTCTACTGTCACCTCTGTCAACAGCAAGTTGGGGCACTTTCTGCACGTTCTGCATGATTTGCCCATGGCGGACCCTAGGAGACACAAAGGGACATGTCTGGATATTGATTAGGGTATGTGTTTACCTAAATTTTTTTTTAATATTATATGTTATATATTTCCTGGGACCCTTGGCACTTAGCCAAGTAAGAGTGAGCTGGTAGCTGGCAGTGCAGTTGCCCCTTTTCTGTTTTAGGTATTCCACCTCTGGAGAGTCTAATATTTTCTTTCATTCCCCTTTAAGCTGTCTTTGGGTATGCCCATCCAATAATATAGGTCATGGCAATCATGCAGAGGGCTCAGTGACCTCAGTATGGCCACCGGCAGGGGTGACATAGCTGCCTTCTTATGTATGGCATTCAGCTGTGTAGTTGAGAGACAGGTGAAATTAATGTGGCCACCAACCGGAGACATAGCCACCATCTTGTGCGTGGCATAGCCTTGTACAACCCAGTGGTCAAGCTGATTATGTGGCCTCATCATGGCTGCTGTAGAGGAACATGGTTGCCATTTTGAGGGATCCTAACCTCGCTCCATGCGAGAGGAAAAAGATGCTAGGAGAAAAGTGGCTGCACCGATCCCCAGAGTGGAGGAGACCTTGCAGTGCAAAAACCAAACAAAGGACCCGGGTTGGGGGTGTATGCGTGCCATTAGGCTGTGCACCCTAGAATTGGTGGAGGCAAACAGTCAGGAGCTCACCCAGCAAGCTATCCTGGCATGGACTGTCCGTATTGCACACTCCTGTACTGTGGCTGAGCAAGGTAGACCACACCAGGACAGCAAGTATTTCTGTGTGCTCCGACCCTCACTGCTGCTGAGCCAGGTAAGCCGGAGCCAAGGCAGGCAGCAGTGTCTGCAAGGGAAGGTCAGGGAATGCTTATGTAACCCCCACCCAAGTATGCTGTTTCCATCTTGACAGCGCTACCTGGTGGGCTGGTTTCGGGAGAAATATGTCACTCGGCACATTGGCTAGGTTTGGCTACTCTGCAACAGGGGCACCCAAGTAACTCCAGACAAAGGAAGCAATAACTGTAATGTCCAATACCAGAAGTGGGATTTTAAAGTGTGGCTTTTATTCACATCCAACAGAATAAACAAAGCATAGATGGACCCCCACGGGGCTACACTCCTGGTAATGCAGATTTATGGAGATCAGAATACATTCACTTTCACTTTAGCCCTCGGGCTTTGAAACACACTGGGCACACAGCCCACACTTGTACTCTGCTCTGGGTTTCCCTGGCTCGGCTCCCTTGCCAGCGACTTGGACTACCTTCCTTCCATGGCTTGGCTTCCTTGCTAGCCCTTTGGACACTTTCCATATAGCATGGAAATGTTTACTGGTGGCTCCCTAAACCACCTATGAGCACTTCTGGCTCCATCAGGGAATCTTCCTTATCAATCCCACGTCTGGGTACTTTCTTCAGGCACTGGCCAAGTACCTGAGAGAAAGCAACAGGTGTCCCAAAGCAAACCCATAGAGGTGAATTTGGTTACTACTGATGGGGAAGGATCTCCCAGCTATTGCTCCCATAATTCATACCCGGACATTTCTCTGGACTGTAACACCTCATCCTTTAAAACACTTTGCTGTGTAGATTCTCTTTAAATGTATTCAATTCAATCTACTGTCTTTGCATCACATTTGTGTTTAACTTGAACATACTTAATAAGTGGCTGTGTCCATTACTCTAGACCCCCCCTGCAGAGTTAAGCAGTCCAATCCCCACATCTTCCAAACTGTACTTGGCTGTCTTTTCCTGACCCCACAGTGACAGTCACTTTAGTTTCATCTTGTTTCAGGTGAAAACACATTGGCCCTTTAGCAGAGCGAACTCACCCCTTGGTTGCAGGTGCCCCACAGGCATTTTCTCCTCAAAGAAATCTTGTCCAGAACTTCTGGTGCCTCAGCACGAACTTAACTCAGGCAGCTTCTTTTTCCCTAGCCAGACCAGGGGGTTTGCCCCTGGAAGCAGGCCGATTCGTTCCCCCCATCCCCACAGGGATGGGGCCCTGAACCACTAAAAGCGGTCTCTACCACTTCATTGGGCTCTTCTTGTGTTCCCCTTTAGGTGAGAACACACACCTATACAAAAAAAATAGCTCTTTGACAGAGCTTAAAGCTCTGAGGGCCTGCTTACAGCAGAGCACCTACTTCCTCTTCTACTAACTGCAACAGACTCTTTCAGACTAACTTCAAATTCCCCAACATTCTACTTTAACCTTCAACTGCAACATTCCAGTGTGGCTTATGCAGCTGCGACAGTTCTAAAATGATGTCATCCCTCAGTCTCAGCTGAGACTGAGAACAGAGTGAGACAGTGTGAAATCCATTTAGCTGGAGTTTCACAAGCTGCCTACCCTGCCTACCACTAGGTCTAACTGGGATTCTAGTAACCCTGGGTAACAGGGGGGGTTACATTTATATGTGGAACCCTTATGAATAAACCTGCAGCACAGTCCTCAGCTGAACAAGGTGAGCCGGGACGTGCTGTGGCTTGGTCAATCATTCAAATGCTAAGTCCTTTGCTTAAGCACTGATCCCCTGACCGAGCAAGGTAAGCCGTGGGGCGTGCAATCCTTTTGTGGCTTGCCTTATGTATTGATCGTGATTTCAACACTCAGCTGAGCAAGGTAAACTGAGGGGAAGTGTTGTGTTATTGATTTTTATAAATCCCTATATTTCTTCTCCTTTCTGTACCCTGACGCCTGCGAGAAGCTTAACCTGACACCTGCGAGAAGCTTACCCTGATGCCTGGAAGAAGCTACACTTGCTGCTAATAAACTTGTTTAAAACATTGCTGGTGACACCAAGCCAGGCTGTCTCACTGAAGCTGTGGCCAGCTCTAACAGTGGTTTAATAAGGAAGGTAAATTGTAAGAAAAATAATAGGCTCTTACCTTAGATGCAGTTGGCACAGAGCCAAGTGAAACAGGACCAGTCTGGTGAGATGCACAAAAATAATGGAGGAATGTGTGAGCAAGGAGGGAGGAGACAGATCGGATTTCGAATTCAGAAGTTTTTGTGCATCAGCCTATGAGGAGATAGCTAGAAGAACCCATTTGTGCCGGCCCGGTGGCACTGAGGGTTGAGGCGCTGGACGCCATACCTCATGCCACACCGCCGACCCGGGGTCGGGAGCAACCTTGGGTGTCGGAGGGTTGGCCGGGGGGGCAGGAGGATTGAGCATCCCAGGGACTACTCTCCTCCTCCAGGAAGGGAAGGGTGGGATTACCGCTGCTGTGCTGGCTTCTGGTGGCGACTGGGGGTTGGTGCAGCCAGGCAGTTCACGGAAGGGAATGGCACGGACTGCATCGGACATGCAGTGCGTGGAAGCGCACATGGCAGCATCATTGATGCATTGCACATCTGTGCCAAGGGGTGGGGATCCAAAAAACTCTGCAGAAAATCCTCTGGCGTGCATCATGACATCTGGTCCTTCGGCACTGTGCCACTCCGACTCAGGATAGCTCCTTCCAGATCCGGACCCTTGGCTTCCGCGAAGGTGGGATCCATACCCTCTGTGAAGCAGCCAGTGAGAGGAAAGGAGGAGGGGGCTTGAGCTCGGGAACTGGGAGTGGCACGGGGCCGCTGATCCAGACTGACGGGGGACCATAGGTAACACCCCCCAGCCAAGCAGGAAAGAAAAGAAACTAGCCATAAAAAAAAAAAAGAACCCATTTGTTGAGACGGAGTGCTGTCAAAAGGTACAATAGATAATATATTTATCCCTCCCTCTATTCTTACACAGGACTCTCTCCATCCTTACATAGGACCACCCTGTCACACCTTTAGTATCACTGTGCTCTTTACAGCCACGTTATGTCCTTCCCTCATTCATATATAGGATCATCTCGTATCACCTACAGTATCATTGTGCTCTATACAGACCCATTTTATCCCTCCTCCTCCATCCTTCTATAGGACCACCCTATAACACCTACAGTATCACTGTGCTCTATACAGCCCCATTACATCCTTCCCTCTGTCCTTATATAGGACCACCCTATAACACCCACAGTATCACTGTGCTCTATACAGCCCCATTACATCCTTCCCTCTATCCTTATATAGGACCACCCTATAACACCCACAGTATCACTGCGCTCTATACAGCCCCATTACATCCTTCCCTCTATCCTTATATAGGACCACCCTATAACACCCACAGTATCACTGTGCTCTATACAGCCCCATTACATCCTTCCCTCTATCCTTTTATAGGACCACCCTATAACACCCACAGTATCACTGTGCTCTATGCAGCCCCATTACATCCTTCCCTCTATCCTTATATAGGACCACCCTATAACACCCACAGTATCACTGTGCTCTATACAGCCCCATACATCCTTCCCTCTATCCTTATATAGGACCACCCTATAACACCCACAGTATCACTGTGCTCTATACAGCCCCATTACATCCTTCCCTCTATCCTCATATAGGACCACCCTATAACACCCACAGTATCACTGTGCTCTATACAGCCCCATTACATCCTTCCCTCTATCCTCATGTAGGACCACCCTATAACACCCACAGTATCACTGTGCTCTATGCAGCCCCATTACATCCTTCCCTCTATCCTCATGTAGGACCACCCTATAACACCCACAGTATCACTGTGCTCTATGCAGCCCCATTACATCCTTCCCTCTATCCTCATGTAGGACCACCCTATAACACCCACAGTATCACTGTGCTCTATGCAGCCCCATTACATCCTTCCCTCTATCCTTATATAGGACCACCCTATAACACCCACAGTATCACTGTGCTCTATGCAGCCCCATTACATCCTTCCCTCTATCCTTATATAGGACCACCCTATAACACCCACAGTATCACTGTGTTCTATACAGCCCCATTACATCCTTCCCTCTATCCTTATATAGGACCACCCTATAACACCCACAGTATCACTGCGCTCTATACAGCCCCATTACATCCTTCCCTCTATCCTTATGTAGGACCACCCTATAACACCTACAGTATCACTGCGCTCTATACAGTCCCATTTTATCCCTCCCTCCATCCTTTTATAGGACCACCCTATAACACCCACAGTATCACTGCGCTCTATACAGCCCCATTACATCCTTCCCTCTATCCTTATATAGGACCACCCTATAACACCTACAGTATCACTGTGCTCTATACAGCCCCATTTTATCCCTCCCTCCATCCTTTTATAGGACCACCATATAACACCTACAGTATCACTGTGCTCTATATATGGGGCTGGCAGTATAGCCTAGAGGTTAGAGTAACGAGCTGTGAATGAGCTTGGTACATCCAGCAGACCAGACCTGGGTTTGATTCTCACAATCTCCACTTGCATACCGTGTGACTCTGAGTAAGTCACTTAACCGCCTGGTGTTCCCAGGTCACCCCTGAAAACAGGCGCTTGTGCCTAGTGGGCCTTACCCAGTTACCAAAAGACTAAAATAAATTAAAAAAAAAATATATATATATACAGCCCCATTATGTCCTTCCTTCCATCCTTATAGAAGACCGGCCTATAACACCTACAGTATCACTGTGCTGTATACAGCCCCTTTATATCCCTCTCTTCCATCCTTATATAGGACCACCCCATAACTACTACTGTATCACTGTGCTTTATACAGCCCCATTATGTCCTTCCCTCCATCCTTATATAAGACCACCTCATGACACCTACAGTATCACTGTGCTCTATACAGCCCCTTTATATCCCTCCCTTCCATCCTTATATAGGACCACTTCATAACCGCTACGGTATCACTATGCCTTATACAGCCCCATTATATCCTTCCCTCCATCCTTATGTAAGACCACCCCATAATACCTACAGTATAACTGTGCTGTCTCTGTACAGCCCCATTATGTCCTTCCCTCCATCCTTATATAAGACCACCCCATGACACCTACAGTATCACTGTGCTGTATACAGCCCCTTTATATCCCTCCCTCCATCCTTATATAGGGCCACCCCATAACAGCTGCAGTATCACTGTGCTCTATACAGCCCCATTATGTCCTTCCTTTCATCATTATATAAGACCACCCCATAACACCTACAGTATCACTGTGCTCTATACAGTCCCTTTATATCCCTCCCTCATTCTTGTATAAGACCACCCCATAACTGCTACAGTATCACTGTGCTCTATATAGTCCCTTTATATCCCTCCCTCCATCCTTATATAAGACCACCCATAACATATACAGCCCTATTATATCCCTCCCTCTACTCTTATATGAGTCCATCCCATTACACTTACAGTATCACTGTTCTCTGTACAGCCCCATTATTTCCATCCCTCCACCTTATACAGGACCACCCTGTCACACCTATCACTTTGCTGTGTTCAGCCTCATTATATCTTTCTCTTCATCTTTATATAAGACCACCCTATTACACCCATAGTTTCACTGTGCTCTATGCACCCCATTTTATACCCTCCCTCCACCCTTTCATAGGAACAACCTGTTATACTTGCAATATCACAGTGTTCTGTACAACCCAATTAAATCCCTTCCTACACCCTTAAGTGGGATCGTCCTTTTAAATCCCTTCCTCCACCCTTAAGTGGGATCGCCCTATCACACTTATCACTGTGCTCTATACAGCCCCATTATAGTTCTTCCCCCACCTTTACACAGGACCAACCTATCACATCTATCACTGTGTTAAATCCTTCCCTGCACCCATTTGTAGGAATGCCTCCGTTATACAGTTACTGTGCTCTAAAGCCCCGTTGTATCTTTCCACCCTTATGTGGGCTGCCTCTGTAATACCTGTCACTACCCTCTATACAGCCCCATTCCATCCCTGCCTCCACTCTTACATAGGACTACCCTGACACACCTGATGTATCGGTGCGCTCTATTTTCTTAAATATCTCCACCTTTACAAGGGAGCGTGCATTGCACTACCATGCAGTGTCTCGGGTTTGAGAGTGAGGTCAGTTCTCAACTTGGCTGGTGGGCCAAAGACTAGATATGATGCCAACAGCAGCACTGTTTGTCCCATGCAGGGGTGCCCAGCCTTCCAGCTCCCATAGCAACTCCTGCCTCCAAGCCAAGCAGCGCTTGGGGCATGCGAATCTTGCCTCCTCCATGTGGTTGCTTTATAGTCAGGGTGGGCCATGGCACCAGTGGAAGGAGAGAGAGTGGGGACAACGGGGAAGAGTACAGCCGTCTGACTCTACAGCGTCATGCCATCAAAGCTGGCTTTACTGGATTGTGTTTCCTCTGGAGGGGTGAGGCCCCTGAAGGTCTTAACATTGAGATCAGGTAAGTGGTTGTTGGGGCTTGTACGAGGTCATGGGGTCCAGTTCAGAAGCAAGAGATGGGGGAAAAAAAGTTATATTGGGGTGGCTTATGGTGGGGGGGGGGACCAATTCTACATCTCCTTAGAAAGCACTGTGTTTCATTCTAAAGTCCCCAACCACTTCAGGATAGTGACATTTTAGAACTGCATGTACCTCTTGTTTTCAAGTAGCCTTGCTATACTGTTTTTGTGACAGCAATCACCTGAAAAGACCCTACCAATGACATACATTCTTCAACAAAATCACTATGTTCAGCACATTTGTGTTTGTCCGGATATAATCACTTGGAACCTGTCGCAAGTGTCCGTCAGTCAGTCTTTGGTCAAGAGATTCTATTTTTCTGGGGGGGGGGTGATTAGCCTAGTTATTAATGTATGCATGTATGTATGTATGTATGTATGTATGTATGTATGCATGTATGTTTTATTTATTTATTGACCAGGTAAATACAGTGATGCGAGGGACCATTTTCAGGAATGACCTTACCCCAGGTAGGTAACAAATCAGGGTGCGGCACATGGTTATAAACAAGCTGGGAAAAATACATTTGCAAAACTAACAAAAAGAACTGGCCCACTGTTGCAGGAATAGCGCTACCACTCGTAATGCTGATGACACGGGTTCAGGTACGAGCCAGGGCTCTTGGAGGGCTGGCTGGGAGGAGCATCGAGTGTCCCAACAGACATTCTCCTCTGGGGAGGGGGGACTCGCAGGTCCACTGCTCTGCCACCACCTGGGTGACAACAGATGTTGGTACAGGGGATAGTGCTGACAAGGGGAAAGGTGGAGCAAGCGGGCAGCCTGTCAGTTGGGTGCATCAGATGTGCCGGCACCTGATAACATAAGTATGTTTTTGGGAGAGGGCAGGGCTACAAGGGGAAAAATGGTGCCAGCTGGGTAGATGAAGCCTCTGCCTGCCTGCCATGCTGGATATTGGGTTCCGACCACCACCATCCAGGATGCAATCCAGATCTTCACCTCTGCTGTGAGTGGCCAGATAGTCTGTGGAAAAGAAATGCCGAAGTGGCTGAGGGTGTATCTGGCCCTGGGAATGTGGGGGCAGCTCAACATAGAGGATTGTGTAGGAGCAAGCATACACAACAAGGCAGTTGTGATAGAGAGGATTCTGTGGTAATCAGAGACCTCGAGAGCGTAGCTCGAGAGGTCCGTTACCACAGAAACCTTGAGATCTTACAACTGCCTTGTTTATGTATGCTTGCTCATATACAATCTTTTATAGTGTATGCACAAGCATTAGTAGCACTTTGAGCCCACACAAGTCTATCGGAAAAAATAAGGCTTACTTGGGACTCCGTTGTAGCATGCTTACTTCCTGGTCACCATGGGCCGCTCAATTGCGCATGCGCGAATGCGTTCGATCTTGTTGTGCTGTACCAGTGACGTACTTGGTGTAGCACAACAAGATCATGATGCACTGAGGCAAGCACAACAACACTGTTAGGAGCATGGATTTCCATGCTCAACAGCGTTCCACCATACACTATACCGAGATGTGGGTGGCCCTTGAGGTCCTCAGCAGGTTGGTTGTGGAGCCTCAGTATGTGGGAAGTGGACATTGGCAAAGAGGTTCCAACTGTGACTGGGGGCTATAAAATATTAAAAAAAATAAAACAAACACTAAAGTACAAATAAAACAAAAGTAATAATTAGAATGTATTGCCAATAAAGTGGTACAGTAACATGTTAAACAATTGGGTTTCTTAAATCAGCACAGAAAAAATGGAAAGAATGGAAGTACTGTTAACATAGTATAGTGGGAACAAGCAGTACTAACGACGCATTTAAACTGTCAAGATAGTTGCTAGCATCTTAGGTTGCACAATTACAGAGAGATGGATTCTGTCATGGAGGTTATTATCTGCTCCAGGCAACAAATGTCAATGCAGTTTCTTACTGAAAGGAAAATACATATATCATTTGTGCAACAGCCCACACAAAGGTGCCTGATTCTCCCAGCCGTCATCACCCTCCAAAATAAGAAAAAAGAAAACATCTCCTAGTAAACATAGCCCTCTACAGGCAAGACAGGGCAGGCTGGGCGGGGGTGTGGCCATGTACATCCAGTACAAATTGCAGGCTAATTAATACAGTGCTCTCGTCTTCTGTCCCTGAAACCTACAAGGCCCTAGTCACACAAATTACTCTCCCATTCACTGCTCCTCTCTTTGTAGCTGGCATCTACTGTTGGCCTAACATTAACCCTACATTCACTACTGATCTTTTAACTTCCATTACCTCCATCTCACACGGTTACACTCAGGTGAACTGTTCATTCTTGGTGATTTGAACATAAATTGGTTGTCACCTAAATCGAGCAAGATCTAAAACGACATTAATGCACGCAACCTTACTCAACTTATCAATGCACTCAACCTTACTCAACTTATCCAGGAGCCAACATGCCCTAATTGTAAAACCCATAACAACACCCTCCTTGACTGGGCACTCACCACGCACCCTCATCGTGTCGTCAAGGCAGGTATCCTCCCTGATACACTAAGCGACCACAATCCCATCTTCCTGGTTCACAAAGTACCTCATGAAACAATCCAGCTTCGCTCCTTTAAATCCCTTGACCGTGGCCCTCTTCAGTCCAAGCTTGCCTCCACGGATTGGGCCCCTCTGGCTTCTACCCCTCCATTGACCATGCTGTTGCCTATTTCAAGGATAAATTCCTCTCCACCTGGAATACTTTTGCTCCCTTCAGATGGACCAGAGTTCGAGGTTTACACCTCCCCTGGTTACCCCTGAATTATTGGCCTGCTTACAGGAGCGTGACCGTGCCTGGAAAAAACACAAATCATCTAGGCTCCCAAGTGAATATACTGCTTACAGAATGCTACGCAACTCGTGCACCAAAGCTACTAAACTGGCCAAGTCCAAGTACTTTATATCCTCTTTCCACACAAATATCAGCTCCCCCCCCAAATTCTGGTAGGTGATGCATGCTGTTTTCTTCCCCTCCTTCTTGATCCCCCCCCATTCTAAAGATCAACAGTTCCCTGGTTTTGTAACCATGCTTGGTAGCCAGTGAATTTAATGCCTATTACACCTCCTGTGCTAAGTCTCTCCTGTGTTCCCCCCCTTTCCACCCACCCACTCCCCTTCCACCCACTGCCATGCCATCATCTGACTCCCACTCCTTCTCCTTCTCTCAAATCTCCCCCACTGACACTCTAAGTGCCCTACTCTCTCTGAATCCCTCAAAAGATTCCTCTCCAGACAACCTCGAGCCCAAACTTCTCTACCTCTCTGCCCCTGCAATTGCCTACCCAATCTCCTTAAACCTAAACCTTTCCTTCATGACTGTGCAAGTTCCCACCTCCTGGAAGCATGCTGTAGTTACTCCTCTCCCCAAGGGTGGTGGTTCTTCTGCTCCTGGCAACAATCACCCTATCTGTCTCCTCCCTACACTTGCTAAACTACAAGAACACCTAGTTCTTTCCCAACTTTCCCCCTTTCTCTCTGATACCTCATTTTTCACCCCGTTCCAATCTGGCTTTCGGAAGAACCACTCTATTACTGCCTCCCTCCTCAGGCTCACCGAATCCATCCTTACTGGGATGGACAATGGCCTGATCACCTCAGCCATCTTTGTCGACCTAGCCAAAGCGTTTGACACTGTTTCCCACTTCTTCCTCCTCCTTGTCTCCCTCTCTGCTGCAAGCCTGGCTGTATCCGCCACTAACTGGTTTGAATCCTACCTCACCAGTAGGACACAATCAGTACGAATCTCTGATCCCACCTCCCCCTCCTCTCCTCTCCCTACTGATACTGGTGTCCCCAGGGCTCAGTGCTGGGTCCCCTACTTTTTTCATCTTTATAAATGACCTTCCCACAGCCTGCTCCACCTTCTCCATCCATATGTATACCGATGACACTGTCTTGTTCAGCTCCGGCAGTAACCCATCCACCATGGTAACCAGCTTACAGCATGACTTCAGCCAGGTCCAGCTTTGGTTTGTTTCACATGGGCTCTCACTTAACACCAAGAAGATAGTCTCCATGACCTTCGGCACCAGGCAGAGACTCTTGAGGCTTTCTGACTTACCATCTTTCCACACCCTAGATGGGACATCCCTGGAGGACACTTCCTCTTTTAGATACCTTGTGGTCTGGCTTGACCAATACCTCAACTTCTCTGTACATATCGACGCAATCTTGAAGGAACTGAGCCCCAAGTTTGGCACCCTATACAGGAACTGCAGTTGCATCCCATTGATTATGAGGCATGAACTTGTCCAGAAGATGATACGCCCCATTTTCAACTACTGCGATGTAGTCTATGGTGCTGCTTCCAAATCTTCTCTGGCCAAACTGGACTCCCTCTTTAACTCCTTCTGCCACTTTGCCCTAGATGCACCCTCTCGCACTCACCACTGTGACCTTTATCATGCACTAACCTTTCCTCCGCTGTCCAACCGGAGGCTTACCCACATTGCCAAACTGATCTCCAAATTCTGGCTTGGTGAACTCCCTCCCTCCCTACCTTCATTCTTCCATTATCCCACATCCTCATATCTCTCACTCACTGCGATCTGCTGACACTCGCTCCCTGTTTGTCCCACGGAGATCTACCCTTATAGGTCAGACTGGCTTTTCCTACCATTTCCCCAAATCCTGGAATGCTCTCCCCCCCAACAAATATGTCACTCTTCCTCCACCTACTCCCTTGGTACTGCTCTTCACAACTACTTCTCCTGCTATACTTGCTTTAATCCCCCCTAACCCATCTATACCCTGTCCAGCTCACCAATACCAGTTCCTCTTGCAGGGTTCTTGCATCCTGAGGGGGTAAATAGTTATGTGGCTTGCTGCCAGCTTCCCTACTTTCACTGTTCTTGTCTACTGCCTTGTTCTGAGGCCTGCCCCCCCCCCCCCACTCCCTTGCAGGGTTCCCTTCACCCTGGAGGTCTACCTTTGTCTCTGCATTCTTTCCTTACCTCTCCTCTTAACTTCACTGTTCTGGCCTCTCTCAGTTGCCCCCCTGGCAGGGTTCTTAACACCCTGGAGGGGTACCTAGCATCTTCCCTCTCTTCTAAATCTTGATCAACAGCCTACTCCTGCCATTGCGCACCTAGCACTTGTTGTCAATTTCAGTGTGCAGTTCTGTAAATATTGTTGCAAATATCTTGCACTATGATTGTGCTGCTGTATCACTATCTGACGGACCTACTGTCTTATGCTTTCTGCGTCCACCTACCGGTGCATTCAGTTGTCTTTGCTTTAATGGCTAAACTGCTCACTGTTGTATATAATGTATTATTTTGTCTCAAATGCTCCATATTGTATCAGTTCTCTGTATCTGTAATTGTTGTTACTCCCCATTGTCCCCCCGTTCACACTGGGAGACGAGCAACTGGTTGTTCAATGTGCTTTCCTGGTGAAACATTTCAATAAATAAATAAATAGAAACTTGGAGTGGGATCATTTGTACCAACTGATCAACTTGTTTATCAGTATGAAACAAGTTTCTCACCACAGAGTCCAAAAACACAAACCTCATTCTCTCGAAGACTGCAGGCTAAATACTTTGACCAGTAGTCATATTGTGGGACGAATTAATTTCTGGAATTGAAAACTAAATGAGCTACCTGGTTTACTGTATATAAAAACAAACAAACAAAAAAATAGATATATAATTTAAATACATTAGGCTGTGGAAAGTACATTAAGCCAAATTTACTTTCCAGGTGTGTCCTGGGAGCACAGGGACTTAGGATCACACAGTATGCAAGTGGTGGTTATGGGATTCAAACCTGAATTTGTTGGGTCTCCAGGTTCACAACTTGGTGCTCTAACCTATAAGCTATATTGCCTCCTTACTGTAAAATATTTTGAACTTTTTCTTTGCTCCTAGTTTCAGGCTGCCATCATTTATTTTTAGTGGGTTGAAATTTTGTTTTCCATGGACGACAAACTGTCTAGATGTCCAAGTCTTTTTTTTTTCAGTCTTCTTTATGCTTCTATGTCTTAACTGGCCTCCTTCAGGATGGTCCCTCCCCCCCTTCCTAACCACCCACCATCTGTAGGATTCCCCCCTCACCTCCGTATGCCCATGACTTACCACTGGTGCTGTCAGCCCCCACTACCCAGATCAGGATCAAGTACAGGGGTGCCTAGTCCTTGGTGCTAAGTCTGCAGGGGATCCTATGTCATCTGTTAAGGATTTTTTTCTCCAGGGATGCCTGATATACAAAGACACATACAGCATCTGTTGGCATCCCGTTCAAGCTGGAGCCTTCTGACTGCCATAACACCCAGCCACTGTTAGGCATCAGACCTGATGCTGGAGACATTACCCTCCACACCCAAGGGATGGGAAGGGAGCAGTCCAGAGAACACTAAACCTCCATCCCCCCCCCCCCCCACATGCTCCCAAACATGGATCACTGGGGTAGACAGTGGTAACGCTACCTCTACAATAACAGGCTGGCTTTTTTTTTTTGGTAACTTTTGCATACAGGATATTAAGACTATGGTTCAACAGAACCAGTTCTTTTTGGTTTTCAGTTTCTTTCCACCTCCAGTCACCAGGCTTGCCATCTGCTCCTCTTCCTCTGGCTACACCCTGTCCTGGATCTCTACTATTGTCCTGGTACCACCAGGGATCCAGTCATCACCATCCACACTGCAACACCATCATGGCTGTCTCTCCCTTACACCACCCTGGCCCGAATCTCCTTTCTACTTGACTGGGGCATATTGGAGGATGGTACACAGATCACAGCAGCAGTGTGTCAGCATGTTATTGTTTACGTTGGCTGTAGGATGCTGTTGGTCATGCCATCCTAGTGAATTTTTCCCCCAGTTTCAGAGCTCTCTGTTTAGTATCACTCTGCCACTTTGGATTTTCAACATATCTGGTCATATTTTTCTCATCAGTGAGCTAGTGATCCCTCCCCCAACTTAGCCAGTTCCTCCTAACCACCACCTTCAGCTGTAGTTACCTATGAAATAAGAAAACACACCAACATGACACCCAGAAAACCAGTACCATTTTTCCCCCTGCACGGGGCATTATGTCGCGTCTGAAACCATGCAAAACGATGCTGCACCCAAAAAAGTGTGTGGCAAAAAAAAAAAAGCTCAGCAAAAAACACAGACCAAAAAAGTAACAACACACACGGTAAAAACAAACACAGTGTCTTTTTTTTTTTCTCGGGGACTCTGCCTCCCAACATGAGGGGCTTTGCCACCTATACCCACTGGACTAAATATATCTAACTCCGAGTGTGGACTTCGGGATGGGGTGAAACACTGAGGGGAATTTTTTTTCGATAAAAAAAAAAAAAAAAAAAAAAAAAAAGCTGCCGCAGTATTGGACCTGACAGGAACCAAACCGCAGTCCCATGTCCCCCACGTCACTGGGTACCAGTGCCCTAGCCACACCACCATGGGAGCAGCTCAACCAGGTACTGCGCTGGCAGCATCCTTGACACTCCTGCAGGTGAGCTTACAGCGGCATGGATAGCGGTTATTACCATATGCTGAGCTACCCCTGTTGCTGTAGAAACCTTAGTGCTTTTGGCAGTGTGGTCATTCATGCACTGTATAGGCAGCACTATATTCTCCCAGTACCTGTTTCCCTCTTGTAAAAGAAATCTTTTTTTTTTTTTTGTATCAAGTTCTGGTGCTAGCATGTCACATGCTCAGTGCTACTGTAATAGAGCCGGAGCCGAGTCCTACAACAGCCACTGCAAGAATCCCTTTTTTCTTCCTGTCAAAAAAAAAAATCTGATAACGGTCCTGTGGCTGTCCTCGCTTTTCAGCCTTCTCCTTGATATTCAGAAATACTCTCTCTGTCACCCACACATTGCCAACTGAATGGCAAGACAGCACAGAGACTCAGTATTCTGGAGTGGAAACAGAAAAAGTACAACTGGTGTAGTCATGGAGCCAATGATATAGAAACGGAGCAGAAATATTGCAGAGAGCAGTACCAGAAAACAAAATAGGTACAATAGACAAGATACCTAAAAAGAAAAAAAAAAAAACATCTCTTGGAACAAACACATATCAAACACTACAGTGCTCTCTAGTGGCTAACAAAGCAGTACAGGGACTACTTTACCAAAAAGGAAAAACCCACAAAAAATTCATTTGTAATCATTTTTTATAGCAACACTTCATTTTCTTGTAATCCTATACAGATGATACATGTAACCCATTTTCTAAGTGTAATAATACCCTCTAGGGTGGGCAGTATTGGGCAATACTGGAGCTTCCAGGGGCTATAAGGCTCATCATGCCCCCTGGGCAGTCCCGTATTGCCCAGTACCGCCCACCCTGTTGGATGTTATTGCTTACACAAGTCCACAAAACCGTGTACAAGGAACTGCATTATTTTAGCATAGTTGCATTTTCTTATCACTATAACAGAGACTGCTGTTTATGAGCTGCAAACGAATGAGCAAAGGCATCTGAACAGGGTGTGAAATCTACCTGAGTTCCAATGCTTTAAGATGAAGAGAACAGTCTGATAAACCGCTTTTTCTGTGTGTGTGTGTGTGTGTTTGAACTATTTTTTCCCCGGGGCCCGCTGACAAGGACCTCTTTCCACATCTGCCAGTGCTATCTCCTGTTCCTCAAGTCTCCACTTATACTTCTGCTGGTATTCCACAGGCCACCTGTGTCACATTGCTGCATTGTCCCCAAAGCTTACCTCCCGAGACAGGGTCAACCATCAGCTATTGCTGTTTACTAGACTCTAAGGGAATTCTGCTCCAAGCAGAAGATCCAGGGGTTATCAGAAGTAGCGCCACCTGCAGTACATCCACCATGATGCATTGCATTTCAGGCAACAGTTTTGTTTTTTCTGTTGAAGCAGCGGTGCAGTGAAATTGGGCAAACACTTTGACCCTGCCTTTTTTTCACTATGAAAGATTCCAGGCATCTTCCGTTTTAATTTGGTGGTAACATTTTCTAGTTCCACCAAAATGTGAGTATTTTATAAATCGTTTAATGTAGTTTTTTTCTCAAGGAAAAAATATAGCCACTATATATTGACTTAGAAATACCATTGCAGACACTGGAAAAGGGTTAGAATCAAGAAAATGAAAAAAATTAAAAAAATCATGGTGCTTAATATAGGAGATACGTGGAAAAGTAAATTTGTCAGGTGTGCTAATCATGTTATTAATTGCAGCTGAAACTAGCTTTTTGGAAAATTCTTTTTGTTGCACTGCTGCTTTAACACTTTTTGTATTTCAAGCTGATCTCTGCATGTACTTTCTGTGATAGTGTGTCCCTTCTATGCTGATGTCCCAAGCAGCCACGTGGTTCGCTTGTGCCTAACACCTCCTCTGCTTGGGTCTTATCTAAAGGCTAGTTTAACACTTTATACCAGTCTCACAGCAGCACCATTATATGCAGGATGTTATGGGGTGCTTCAGTGTGCTTGATCAAATTTAGTTGCAGAAATGTCTGAAACTCCCCAGAGCTAAACTGTAGTCCATTATCCGAAACTATTACCCCTGGAAGTCCATATGCAACAGATATACAAAAGTTTCACAAAACCTCTGTTGTTGTTCCAGCCATCTTTTTTATTTTATTTTTTTTAATTTTAGTCTTTGGTAACTGGATAAGGTCCACTGGGCGCAAGTGCCTGTTTTCAGGGCGACCTGGGAGCACTGGGTGGTTAAGTGACTTGCACAGAGTCACACAGTATACAAGTGGATGTTGTGAGAATCAAACTCCGGTCTGGTCTGCTGGATGTATCAAGCTTTTCACACCTCACTCCTCTGACCTCTAGGCTATACTGCCATGCACATCAAGTTAGTACTAAGCACTGGCCTTTCTTTTTCTGAAAAAAACTGTAGCTACTGTATCTGCCATGGTCTGACAGCTAATTTCCTTGCGTATAAAGGTGCTGTAGCCAGCATGTTACAGTTATCTTGATTAAGCCTGGCTAACCAGTGTTTATATTTCCTGATCTAATTCTGGCCACCAAACATAACAGTGACATAGCTCAAAATACAGCTGATCTGTATTTCCATGGAAAAGCATTTATGCTGAAGGAATGGTGTTCCCAAATGCTGGCTTTCCATGTGGAAATGTATTTTTCTTTGTGTATCCTGGCAGTAGCGAGGGCATCAGCTGGAAGAGCCAATGATCACTTTCAGCACTCGGGGCACAGAGCAGGGTCATTGGAGGAGGTGCTGAGGATTAGTGCTAGCACAAGCAGCAGAGCTGTGTTAACAATTTGTTTCAGCACTTGGGAGGGTGGGAGGTGATGAGAATCACCATCAAAACAAGCATTAGATAGTCTGGCCCATTGGTGCAGTGGTAGAGCTACCACTGTGACCCCAACAGCTCGGGTTTGGGAATGGGACCGTATTGCTGTGCCAGCCATGATCAAGCCATTGAAGATTGAGGAGTTAAGTAAGCCTGAGGGAAGCCAGGTGATGGGACTAGGGAGGTGGCCTGAAGTGGGCCGTTCAGGATAGGAGGAGCATAACGAGAAGAAAAAAAGGTAAACAAGCAGCAGAGAGCAGCATCAGTGGCGGTGGATAGGTACAGTAGCTTAGCGCAGAAGGAGGTTGGTTCTGTGTGTAACCCCCCTCCCAAGTCGGGAGCTTACCTGAGCTCCTGCTGCCTCTTGTCAGCTCCTGCAGCTGCTGTTTTTCTCGCTCCCCCAGCCGATCCTGGACTGCCAAAGAGCCGGGGAGCGCTGTAACTTTGCTCCGGTGCCTCCTGCGCCTTTTCTTTCATGGGCCAGCAGTTGCTTGTGTTGTCTCTTGCTCCCCTGAACTGCAAAAGGGGCCGGGGAGCAGAAAAAAGCCCCACCAGACTGTATAAGGGGTTGGGGGGGACAAAAAGCAAGACATTTAAACTCTGGAAGAACTCCTCGACCCTGCCAATGCCACCAGTGGGTCGGGGAGTAAGGGAGAAGATGGCAACTGCAAGGGACTACGTGTCCCAGAATGCTTAATGGCTCAGGATGGCCGTTTAGAGGCACTGCTTTTTCTGGGGAGCCCATAAAACAGAGCTAGTGACTCGGATCCTGTCCCCAAAATGTACCCCCTGGTCCTAGCGACCCTCAGAATGGACCAGGAGGGTGCTAGCCATGTAGCTAAATGCTGCCAACAGTGTGCAAATATTATTCTACAGTTTAGAGAAAGTGACTGAGCTGAGAGAACTGTTCAATGGTGACCATGTTTGCTGAAGACCAGTGTGGTATCCGATTGGTAGCTGCAGTACCGCCAATCAGGACAAAGAGCTTGTGAGTTGTGAGGACCAATGAGAGACTGAGTTTTTAACCTGAGGATTCTGAACTTTACAGTTTGCCAGTATGTTCTTCAGTGAGAGTTTGAAGAGAGAAGTGGTGTTTCTGGACAGCTCCTGCTGCTGTCAAATAGAAAAGCCTGCATTTTGTGCCTTCCGCACTAAGAGCCAGAGTGAGATTTGCCAGTGAAAGTTACATGAGAAGGTGTATTGTTGTCAGCTCCTGCTGCTGTCAGATAGAAGATCCTAAAGTTGAGCCTTCTGCACAGGTCGAGAACTGTTGACTGTAGATCCTGGTAAATTCCCTACAACTGGGATTTGCCTCTGCTGAATGTACTGGGATATTCGGTGCCACAAATATCCAAAGCCTGCTGAAGGAATTGTTTGTCTGCTGTGGAGAGTGAGGTAACCAAAGCAACTGCCTCATTTCCTTACCAGTTCAGAGACTGAGTTTCCTGTCAGGATCTATGCATCTGAGGCCCTGCCTGCCTGCTTGATCTGGGTGAAGACTGCCTACCTACAGTCGTGGTGCTTAAAGAAAAGTCCCTCTTTGAAGTGAAGATTACCTACCTACAGTCGCGGTGGGTGAAGAAAAGTTCCTCTGTGGGGTGAAGATTGCCTACCTACAGTCGAAGAGGGTGAAGACAAGTCCCTCTGTGGGGTGAAGAAGATCATTGCCTGCATTCCAAGCCTTTCTTGCCTGTTCTTCCCAGTTGCCTGAAAAGGGAAGACGTCCCCCAACATCCTGCATCTGTTCATCAAAGGTCGTGAGTACTGGGTTTTACCGAAACCAATGTAACCCCCCTGCAAATGGGGGTTCCCAAAAGACTTCCAGGAGCTTGCTTGAATGCTCCAAGCCTGAATGGTGTTTGGCATTTAAGCCATTTATCAGTGAGTGTTTTTAGAGCCTCTGGTACTGTCTCTTTAAGAGCTGTCTGCTTGCAGACATAATTAGTTTGTATGGGGGACTGTGTGCTTCTCTGAGTACCACCGAGCTGCTGCCAATTCACTTCATTTTGCAGTCACTAGGAGTGCAAAGGGAACCTATCTGAAAGATGTAACTGTTTGCCAGAAATTATTTAGAGTAATAATGAAATTACAGTTTGTCTAACCTGCTTTCTTTGCAGTCAGAACTGTGTCTGCTAGTTCCCCATTCTAGTTTTGAACTGCTGAACTGGACCAATCAGTGGGTAGCTAGCTCTAAAATGGTGCCTTGACGAATCAGAACTTGACTCATAATCTGAGCCAGCCACAAGAGGATTGTATGGGCAGTGACTCTGGGAGATGTAGTTTAGACTTCAGTGCCTTTTGGACCAACAGCAGCAGTCTATTGTGAGTGACAGCAATCCAGTCAAGAACTGGGAGGAACTCAAAGGAAATGCCCGGTTTTGTCGGTTGGAGTTTGAGTTGAGCTTTGGCAGTGAAGAAGGAAGGAGCCCTGTGCTTTTCAGTGTGCAGTTTTAGTCAAAAACGTGTGTAAGGCCCAGAGTTCCGGTCTGCAGCTTGTGTAACAGCTTTTAGGACTGAATCTGTCCTGTGAAAAGAATCAAAGGATCTCTGAAGAGTAGAAACCAGGCTCACCCTGTAGAAGACTGGAAGAATTGCTGAAAATTGCACTCGGTCTGTCAGGAACTGAATCTGCTGTGTGTTCTCCCGGTATTGTGCAGTAATTGCGATCGGATACAGATGCAGCCTGCCTGGTATAGTACTTTCTTTTATATGGATGTGTGAAGAGGTTTGTGTACCTCAAGTGAGCCCTGCTGACATTGAAGGACCCTATCTTATTTGGAGGTCGAGTACTAATTCAGGGTTGCTCCTGTTGAATTGCCACATTAAATCCAAATGGAATTACTGTACTGCTGACTGTTTAATTCTCCTTTCTCTGTGTGAAAGGGCCCCTACCAGCTGCCACGGTTTGGACTAGCCACTGGGGCTTGGGTACCCAGGGACAGTAACTGATAGGGATAGGCCTGTGCACAGAGCCATAGGTAGATTATTAGAGTGATAAGCTAATTAACCTGATTTCCCTGTCCTTGTTATATCCCCTAAATAAATCAGAGCTGCTTGTTTCAGCAAAGTTATACTGCCTGAGGTATTTGTCTCATGTTAAAGTACTGTACTGTGATTGTTGCACTGTATCTCATTTCACAGGAGGTCCCAGTGCCGGAACCAGACCTGGGGGTAAGTGTATACCGTGAAGGTAATTCTGATATATTGTGTGGGCCACTAGTGGGAAGAAAGGGGTTGCAGTGTCCCAGAGGGCTGTGACCAGTTAGTTTAACTATTGCAAACCCTGACCTCTGGGTGGAGGCACCCGCCATTGGATCCAGGCCCCTCAACCTGTTAGTGGCAAATCAGGCAGGGGTAGTAGCCCTGGGATAGCGCCATCTAGGGTTACATCTTGGAGGCTCACCGCTGGGATTGTGTGTCCTCTAGTGGCCATATTTACGAACCACTGTTAAGAAAAAATGGGTACCCGAAGAAGTGGCTGTGCACCGGCTGGTGGAGTGGTGTACTGGGAGGAGATCGACCCCCAAAATGCTATGCTTATCCTGGACATCCCTCTGGGTATCAATACGGACACTGTGCAGGAGTACTTTCCAAGGTGGAAGGTTTACAAAACCCTGTGGTGGTGGGTCGGCATGCTAATCTGCTCACCCACACTTTCCTGGCCCTAGTAGAGTTTAAGGATCCCATAGATAGCTCCAAAGTGCCACAGACCATTACCCCAGAGGGAGCCCTCACTGCTTGGAGAGTGATAACTAAGGACAGAAGACCGGGGGAATCAGCCCCCACCACTATCTGAAACTCTTGAGGAGAAATTTGCTGAATGGTTGCTGGGAGAGGGGAAAACTGTGGAGGACTTGAAGAAACTATTCTTGCCACCTGGGGGTGTTCCTCCCCCAACACCCTCTCCTGCTCCAGTGCCCGTAATGGTGGCTGAACCAATGCAGACTCCTATTTCTGCACCTGCCATTAGTCACGACTCTTACGAAGGTTGAGGATCTTCTCTGGCACCCTCCCCACCCCAAGGGAGGATGACTGGGAGACCTGGATAGACTATGTTGCCCCCAAGTGCTAGAATGGCAATGCTCGAAGGTGAAAAGCGAAAGAGGGTTAGTGAGAGCCTCGAGGTCCTGCCCTGGCTACCATCCGTGCTAAACGGGCCAGTAACCCTGAAGCGACTGCACAGGCCTATCTTGAGGCCTTGGAGAATGTGTATGGGAGCCCAGATTCTGATGAGGACCTATGGTGGAGAGTAAGAGATGCACACAGTACCAAGGGGAGTTGTTGTCTGTGTATGTATCTCGGCTGGAAAATTGTTGCAAGAATGCCTCAGAAAAGGTAGTTTGCCAGCGATTGAACTGGACCAACCAGGCTGGACAGGATCCTTAAGTCTGCCCCTCTCAGAACTGCTGTTGCTTCAGTTACACCTGGCAGATCGACTGGAATCCCCACCCTCCTATGATGAGTTAATGAGAGAAATTCGAGGAGTTGAGAAAAGACGACCTCGGGAAGGACCTGCACCAATAGCTGCGGCTACGACACGAGTGACTGAGGGTGACCCATCAAGTGAAGTTCAGGGGCAGAGGTTGGCAGTCAATGAGTGCTCTGACAAGGAAAAAGATATGCCACAATGGGGCGAACTGTTGAGAGAGATCCGGGAATTCAAAAACAGTCCCTTTATGAAGGCCACGCCTGCAAGGCACGGGCCCTGACCTATATCCGACTGCATCTGCTTGGGGGTGGGGGTACGCACTCATGTATCTCCTGCTGATAACAGTCTGAACCTCGATTCCTTGACCATGGAAGTGGAGAAACTGACGAGATGTCTCCAAATGCTTATCACGTCGCAGACAGAGATGGCACCAAGGTTTCCAGTTAGTAATACCCCGCCCTGGCTCCCAGTGTGGCGCCTCGCCAGCTCAAACTCCAGAAAGTATGTTTTGCTATAATTGTGGGAAAGATGGGCACATGAAAAGGGAATGCCAGTCCCCAAAGACACTGACAAAGTTGCATATAGGCTACAAGGAGAGCTTCGGAGAAGAAATCAGTGGTTAAGAGGTGCACGACATGATCCCAGTGAGGGCACCAAAATGCTAATTCACGCCCTTGTGGCAAGGTCAGTTGCCCAGGCCCCACTACCGCCTCCAGACTGGTCCAGAATAGTGGTCCCTCCATGGAGACCACTGTAAAGGTGAACGGAGTGTCTACAAGAGCTATATTAGACAGTGGCTCCCAAGTGACAATTATGTTCCAAGATTGGTATCAGAAGCATTTGTCAGACGTACCCTTACAACCATTAGAAGGACTGCATGTATGGGGTTAAGTGAGAGGCCTACCCCTATTCCGGGTATATCCGATTGGCTGTCTTTCCCCACCTCCGTGGCTGGAGTGGCAAGTAGAGACCCTAGCCTTAGTGTGTCCCCCACTGGACTGTATGATGGTGTCCCTTTGTTGATTGGAACAAATGCTCATATGTTCGAAGGCTGGCACAGTTGTGTTATGAAAAACAGGGGTCAAAGACTAGTAGAGCTTTAAGAGTTCCGCTTTAATTAAGAAGGCCTATGAGGCACAGAGAGATGCTGAAAAAACAGAACCAGAGGAACCGGTCCGGAATTGTATGGAAGAAGGATCCTGAGTCTCTGATCCTGGCGCCAAATGCCCAGTGTACCTTACAGGAGAGGTCCATATCAGAAAGGATGTTAGAATAAAATATTAATGTTGGATGCACCAGGCGATGGAAAATTGCCAGAGGGACTGCTGGTCAAGCCTAGTATTTTGCCCGCTAGAGCCCATGCTTATGCCAGAAGGGTAATGGTCCAAGTTCATAATGTGTCTGAAAGAGACATTCGAGTAAACAGAGGTTGCATCCTGGCTAATGTGCATTGTGCAGACACTGCAGTGCTACCCAGCAGCAAGAGTTCAAGGAAGGATGACAGAGTAACGCCTGACTTGTTTGATTTCGCGACTCCGCTGCCAGCTGAATGGAAAGTGAAGATCAGTGAGAAGCTTGCCCAGAGAGACCAGGTGTTTTCTTTAAAGGAATGGGATGTAGGATGCGGCAAGGAGCTGAGCACAATATCCGGCTGCATGACGAAAGACCATTTCGTGAGAGGTCTCGACGCCTGGCACCTGCTGACATAGATGATGTGAGACGGCATCTGCAAGAGATGTTAGCTGCTGGTGTAATACAAGAATCCAGAAGCCCTTATGCTTCCCCATTGTGGTAGTGAGGAAAAGAATGGAACAGTAAGGATGTGTGTGGATTATCGCACCTAAACCGCGGACTATCCTGATCAGTACACAATGCCCCGCATTCAGGATGCTTTGGACTGCCTAAGCGGGAGCAAGTGGTTCTCTGTGCTGGATCTCCGCAGTGGGTACTATCAGATCCCGATGGCCCCAGAGGACCGTGAAAAGACAGCCTTTATCTGTCCGGCTTATTTCTATGAATTCATGAGGATGCCTCAAGGATTTCAGGTGCCCAGCCACTTTTCAACGATTGATGGAGCGTGCAGTGGGGACATGAACTTACTAGAGTGCCTGGTATACCTAGATGATGTTATTGTGTTTGGCAGCTCACTGGAGGAACATGAGAGCAGATTATTTAAGGTATTGGACCGACTGGAGGACTTTGGCCTTAAACTGTCCATTGATAAGTGTCAATTTTTCAAACATCAGTAAAGTATATGGGACACATAGTATCCACCGAGGAATAGAGACCGACCCAAGTAAAGTTGAGGCCTTGACCACCTGGCCACAGCCCAAAAATCTAAAAGAACTGCAAAGATTCCTGGGATTCTGTGGTTATTATCGGGCGCTTCATCAAGGACTATTCAAGAGTGATCCGCCTTTACTTAACCTTACTCAAGGGTATCCCCAACCCACAAAAATACCAAAAGTCAGCATCCCTCAAGACTGAAAGAGTGTATTTTCATCCGAGTGAAGTATTTGGGCCCGCTGGACTCTGATTGTGAGACTGCTTTTCATGAGATCATATATCAACTTACCCATGCTCCAGTGCTGGCCTATGCCGATCCAAGAAAACCTTACGTCCTGCACACTGATGCTAGCTTGCAAGGGTTGGGGGCTGTGTTGTACCAAGAGCACGAGAATGGCCTGAGACCAGTGGCCTTTGCCAGTAGAAGCCTGACCCCATCCGAAAAGAACTATCCTGTACATAAGTTAGAGTTCCTAGCTTTGAAGTGGGCTATTGTTGACCAATTCCATGAGTACTTGTATGGGGCTAAAATACTAGTAAAACTGACAATAATCCTTTGACCTATGTGCAGACCTCAGCTAAGTTGGATGCCACTGGCCATAGGTGGCTTTCTGCATTATCTACATATGACTATGCTCTCGAATACCGAGCAGGTCTGAACCACATAGATGCTGATGCTCTCTCCCGGAGGCCTGTTCCCAGAATGATTGGGTCCGACTGGCAGAACCTGACATTCGGGCACTCTGCCGAGTTTGACAGGAGGAACAATGTCCACGGACGAGTGGACTGCTATGGTGGATTGCTTGGGAGCCTCTGAGAATTGCATACCTGTTGCTTATTGCCACTTTTCTGCAATAGACATTGGCACTGCCTCAGCTGGACAATGATAGTATTCAAGTGGCTTAATCTCGCGATCCCATGATCAAAGCAGCTTTAGAAGCCCTCTATGCAGGAAAAGATGTGTCCAAATTACGCTCCACTGATTTGAGAACTGCACTGTTATACAAAGAAGGTCCTAAGTTGAAACTGATCAATAAACTGTTATACAGAGAAACAGTAGACAGAGGGGACAAGTAGACAAACAACAACTAGTGCTGCCCACTGCCTTTCGAGACTCAGTATTGAGGTCCTTGCACAACCACATGGGGCACCTTGGTATAGACAGAACACTTGACTTGGTGAGATCCAGATTCTATTGGCCTAAGATGGGGCTGATGGAGCAACACATTCGAACTTGTAGTCGCTGCTTACAGAGGAAAGCTTTGCCCCAGAGGGCTGCCCCTTGTTAACATAACCACCAGTGCACCCATGGAGCTGGTCTGTATTGATTTTCTAAGTTTGGAGTCAGATCAAAGAAATATCAGTAATGTGCTGGTGGTCACTGACCATTTCACGAGATATGCCCAAGCTTTCCCACCAAAGACCAGAAAGCATCCACTGTAGCCAAAGTACTTGTAGAAAACTTTTGTTCACTATGGGCTCCACAAAGAATCCATTCTGATCAAGGGAGAGACTTTGAGAGTCGCCTGATCAAAGAGATGCTTTCTCTGTGGGGAGTGCGAAAGTCCAGAACCACTCCTACCACCCCAGGGGACCCACAGCCTGAACGTTTCAACCGCACTTTGCTAGATATGCTAGGCACCCTGCACCCAAAGGACAAGCCTAGATGGAGCCAACAAATTAGCACCCTGGTACATGCTTATAACTGCACCAAAAGTGATGCCACTGGATTCTCCCCTACCGCCTGATGTTTGGAAGAGAAGCTCGACTACCAGTAGATGTGTGTTTGGGGTCTCTCCTGATGGGGTTCAAGCTGACAACTATTTACAGTATGTGCAAAAGTTAAGGCCCAGCTAACTCATGCACTAACTGGCTCAAACCATGGCTGCCAAAAGAAATCTGGCCAACAAAGAAAGGTATGATAAAAGGTGAAAGCACAGGAACTCCAGGAGGGAGATCGGGTATTGCTAAGAAATCTGGGACTGCATGGCAAGCACAAGATTGCTGACAGATGGTACCATCTCCTACATTGTAGTGGGCAAACTAGATGATCTGCCAGTGTACAAAGTAAGGCCTGAGAATAATTCAAAAGATGTAAAAACAATGCATAGAAATCATTTACTGCCCATTGGACAAATCTTAATTGAGTCTGAGCCCTAGAAGATGCCCTCTGGACCAGTGACTAGAGCTGCTGCTAAGAAAAGATCAAGAAAGTCTGCACCTACAGAAGCAAAGTTAAAGTGTCTCCTCCACAAGTCCCAGTTGAGCATGACTGTCAGTCCATATCGGAAGAAAGTGAGAGTGACTTTGAATACTATCCTTCTTACGAACTGAGTCAATTGTTTCGGGCAATCCCCTAGTCAATACTGGAGACAAAGCTGGGCCTTCTGGACTGTCTAAGCCCCAGCTTCATCCCTGGAGCCAATGCTCCCAGAAAGTGAAGTGCAAAGCATCAGATCAGATGAAATGGAATCATTGTGCATGGTTGAACTGTTTGAGCTTAGGGAGGAAATGATAGATTGGGGCAGACTGGTGATACAATAACAAGAAGAGTATTTTGAGTGCCCTGACAGTCCACTGCCAGTGTCCGAAAGCTCCATGAGCCAAATGTTGTGGACTCAGAAACTGTAACTCCTGGAGCTGAAAGTGCCCCAAGTTCTAGCCTCTCTACCCCATGGAGACTCCCTGACAAGTGAGGACAATGCTGAAAATGAGGCTCAGAGTGCAGAGACTATAACAGTTCCCCTAGAAAGACTGGTCGAGCTGTAAAGCCTGTGGTGCACCTCAGTTATGATTCACTTGGGAGGCCTGTGGACTTGCCTCTCAATGTTGTCCATAAAGGAGTGTATGTGTCCCCGAGCTCATTGCCCAAACTGAGCATCAGTGCTAACTCCAAGTTACTTGTGTTGCCCTCTATATGTGGTGCCTTGCCCCATCCAGCCCCAAGGTAACTGATAGGAAGGGCCCCTCTCTTCAGGTTTCATGTACAAGAGATAATAACTTGAGTTATGGTACAATGTGTATGTAATACTGTGTAAAGAGTGACGACTGCAATGTTTCAGAAATGTGTTCTTGGTAAAATGATATATTGACTGATGATTACATGTGCGAGCCTAATGCAAATGTATATGGTTGCAGTTGAAACTTATGGGGGTACTTGCTTGACGCGGACGTCAAGCTTTCCCAGGCCAGGAAGGGTGTAACCCCCCTGCAAATGGGGGTTCCCAAAAGACTTCCAGGAGCTTGCTTGAATGCTCCAAGCCTGAATGGTGTTTGGCATTTAAGCCATTTATCAGTGAGTGTTTTTAGAGCCTCTGGTACTGTCTCTTTAAGAGCTGTCTGCTTGCAGACATAATTAGTTTGTATGGGGGACTGTGTGCTTCTCTGAGTACCACTCGAGCTGCTGCCAATTCACTTCATTTTTGCAGTCACTAGGAGTGCAAAGGGAACCTATCTGAAAGATGTAACTGTTTGCCAGAAATTATTTAGAGTAATAATGAAATTACAGTTTGTCTAACCTGCTTTCTTTGCAGTCAGAACTGTGTCTGCTAGTTCCCATTCTAGTTTTGAACTGCTGAACTGGACCAATCAGTGTGGGTAAGCTAGCTCTAAAATGGTGCCTTGGACCGAATCAGAACTTGGACTCCTAATCTGAGCCAGCCACAAGAGGATTGTATGGGCAGTGACTCTGGGAGATGTAGTTTAGACTTCAGTGCCTTTTGGACCAACAGCAGCAGTCTATTGTGAGTGACAGCCAATCCAGTCAAGAACTGGGAGGAACTCAAAGGAAATGCCCGTTTTGTCGGGTTGGAGTTTGAGTTGAGCTTTGGCAGTGAAGAAGGAAGGAGCCCTGTGCTTTTCAGTGTGCAGTTTTAGTCAAAACGTGTAAGGCCCAGAGTTCCGGTCTGCAGCTTGTGTAACAGCTTTTAGGACTGAATCCGGTCCTGTGAAAAGAATCAAAGGATCTCTGAAGAGTAGAAACCAGGCTCACCCTGTAGAAGACTGGAAGAATTGCTGAAAATTGCACTCGGTCTGTCAGGAACTGAATCTGCTGTGTGTTCTCCCGGTATTGTGCAGTAATTGGCGATCGGATACAGATGCAGCCTGCCGGTATAGTACTTTCTTTATATGGATGTGTGAAGAGGTTTGTGTACCTCAAGTGAGCCCTGCTGACATTGAAGGACCCTATCTTATTTGGAGGTCGTGAGTACTAATTCAGGGTTGCTCCCTGTTGAATTGCCACATTAAATCCAAATGGAATTACTGTACTGCTGACTGTTTAATTCTCCTTTTCTCTGTGTGAAAGGGCCCTACCAGCTGCCACGGTTTGGACTAGCCACTAGGGCTTGGGTACCCAGGGACAGTAACTGATAGGATAGGCCTGTGCACAGAGCCATAGGTAGATTATTAGAGTGATAAGCTAATTAACCTGATTTCCTCGTCCTTGTTATATCCCCTAAATAAATCAGAGCTGCTTGTTTCAGCAAAGTTATACTGCCTGAGGTATTTGTCTATGTTAAAGTACTGTACTGTGATTGTTGCACTGTATCTCATTTCACAGGAGGTCCCAGTGCCGGAACCAGACCTGGGGGTAAGTGTATACCGTGAAGGTAATTCTGATATATTGTGTGGGCCACTAGTGGGAAGAAAGGGGGGTTGCAGTGTCCCAGAGGGCTGTGACCAAGTTAGTTTAACTATTGCAAACCCTGACCTCTGGGTGGAGGCACCCGCCATTGGATCCAGGCCCCTCAACCTGTTAGTGGCAAATCAGGCAGGGGTAGTAGCCCCTGGGATAGCGCCATCTAGGGGTTACACCAATATTTCTCTAATTGTTCAGCTAGCTAGCTTGTTAACTTTACACCTGGGCTTCTTGCATGACCTTAGCAATGCCCTTAGCAACTAGTACAGCCAGGAATAAAACTGTTTCAATGCACTCCCTGGTGTGGTTGGTACTTTGCTCTGCAGCACCCCAGCATTTCACCTGTGCTGCACCCAGCTTTTCCATGTCACAGGCCTGCAACTGTCCAGTGTGTGCACAACAAAATTGAGAGCTCTCACAGGGACTGTGGGGTTAACTGGTGCACCAGTGGGGGGAGTAGAACTGGGGCTGGCAATCCTGGAATGCACAGTACTATTTATGAATGCCTGTGTCTTGCCATTTTGCTGATTTGCATAGAGTTTAGAATCTGATTGTTGAATGCTTTTATTCCCCTTTGCTTCCACTGCCCCCTACCTCTTTATCCACCCCAAAATAAACCCCTGTTGTTTATTTTCTGAAAACAGTTGCAGCCATTGCATTATTGTGTAGTGTGATATTTCATGATTAGAGTTATAAGTGGGGAAGGGACTGTATATTATTTTACCTGTTTCCAAGGGAAGGGGCTGAATTTCATTTCCTGTGGGGAAGCACCCTGGCAGTACGTTGTTGGAAGGATCCCCATAGGTGGAGGCACCGCGCCACTCGCCCAGCCAATTATAACCACAAACCCAGGCGCCAACCTATATTCCCTTAGGCAGCACCACCTGCGGGTGGGTGTGCAGGTAGAAGGGAAGGGGTGGTTACATGTGAGAGAAGGAAACATGAGGGAGGGGCCTAAGAAGAAGAAAAGGCAGAACTGCAAAAGAGAAGAGAGATGGGTAGAAGGGAGTGCTGAAAAAGGCAGAATGCGGAGATGATGGGGACCAGATTTAAAATGAGATTAAACAATGACATGGGATAACTGATAAGAGCACAGCAATAAGATAGAAAGGAAAGAGAAAGGCATGACAGAAGTAGGTAAGAAACGGCACCCCATCCACCTCCCTTCATGAAAGTTAGGGGAATGTAAGGCTGCATTTTTATTCACTAGTCCTGTGGGTTAGTTGCTGGCTGGAAAAATTGATTTTGACCTCATATGTGCTAAATCTGAAAAGACTAAAATGCCCCAGAAAATTTATAAGAGCAGGCCCACATTTGTAATGGAAATGTACCAGCAGTCTTATTACTTTGTATTCCTACTGTGAGCAAGCGCATTCATTTTTACCATACCCAAATGATTTTCATGCAACTCACCCAGTAGCTGATTTTGGAAAATAGGTGTAATTATTATTCTAAGCTCACACAATATGCAATCATTCTGCACAGTTAGTTCACAGTTTCTGATTACAAACAGTTTTAAGTCCTTAGCTGTTACAGGTGCAGGCTGCCCTGTATGTGTATGGTGCGTAACCTTTTCTTTAACCCAGGATCTTTCTCAGTTTCAGTGCCATGGTCAGCTGCAGTGGTAGATATTTCATCCAAAAATGACATGCTGAAAATTGGGTTACAGTCTAGCACCTTCAGCATACAGTGGCAGTCTTCATAATGCATCCACATTACCATGCTAGTTTGAAGCTTTGTGCTAAATAGCATACTGATATGCAGTCAGAATCCGTGACCATCTTTGTAATTCTGGCTTGTGCCCATGACAATGTCGGTCTTGGTGCTAAAGATTTTAAAAGGGAAATGTCCCCCACATGATTTACACTTTTAGTGCATGGAAAAAAGTTCTTAATTTTTATGTAATTTATTATCTGACTGATCTTGCTGGCACTCCCAAATGTATAATGGTAGCCACTCAGGCGGCTTCCCAAAATCACCCATGCCTGATGTCATAACAGAGAATAAACTGCTGGAGAGTCAGTTGCTGTATATGTTTGTGTATAATTCGAGTTTCTAGGGACATGGATATGTTGTTCATCCACACTGTCTGGCAGGTTCCTTGCCACTTTAAATCTTGCTGGAAGGTCATCAAGTTGGCTCTTCCCACCCACCCGGGTGGTAAAACTCTCGGCTCCGCCCCATGATGCCAGGTCTTCCTTACCGCTTGGAAGCTCAGGTTCCCTCCTTAGCGCTCTGCGTCTTAGACTGGATCCTAATTCTTCGGTTCGTCCAAAACTAGTTTTGAAGTTTTTTAAACTTCGGTCTTCTTATCCTTTGTAGCTGTGATGGACAAATTGATTCCCGGCTTTCAGAGGCACCCTGGAGGGCAGAAGACGTCCAGGATGGATCTGCACTCCATGTGTGTCTACTGCCTCAGCCTAGACCACGACCCACAGGTCTGCGAGTTGTGCTGCTCCTTTTTCGGCCAACGTCCTGGAGGATCGCACTGCCCGATTGAAGCTCGGGCACCCGAAGAAGTGTTACCCGCCAGTAAAATCCAAAGAGGCTCATTTGGCGGTGTCTGCGGCGGCTGGCTCAGCTGAGCAGCTCGAGCACATGATCGCCCTCAAGGAGGAGGCGGCCCAGGCCGCATCTTCCTCCTCCTCGGTCGCGGCATTTATCCTGCTCTCTCTGAGTTCCTCTTATTCGGCTTCATTCAAGGAGCTTCGCCAGTCCCTTTCCACGAAGGGAGAGGGGCCATCGGGACATTCCTCTCGGCCCAAGAAGAGGGAGTCGAAGGGTAAGTCCCATCGTCGGTGTTCGTGGGAGCGGGAGAGGTTTCCCCGGACAGCCGACCGCCTACCCGGTCGAGGTTGCGGCTCAGGCCGCTGGCTTGAGCGCGCGCCGTCCGGCCAGGCCAGCTGCTGAGACACCCGCCGACGAGTCGAGATATTCTCGACCCGCCGGCCGGGTGGTTGACTGGTAGAGCCGACAACCCTCTTCGCTGGTTTCCCGGTGGAGACTGAGGATCTGCCAGCGCCTTTGGGACGGCAGTCGGTTAAAGTGTCGAGCCGAGGGGAAGAGCAGGTGTCCCTCCACCCCTTCCCAGGCGCCCTCGGTTTTACCGAGGTCTCGATCTCGGACTTAATCTGGTCAAACCCGGCTCCGCCCGACATCCAGCGGTCTCAGTCTCAGCACCGAAGTAAGTGGTGACACCGCTCCTCCTCGTCCTTCTCCTCAGATGAGGAGAGGCTTCAACGCAGACTGCGTTGGCGTTACGAGGAGGTTATGAGGCAGCAGTTACTGTTGTCCGGGAGTAAGTCAACTCCGATTCATCCCCCGGCCATCAAGTGGCTGTCGCCCGAACGGCCAAAGCAACCGCTCGCCGCAGTTGAGATGCCCATTTCTGGGCCGGTTGTTCGGCCAAATCTAGCTGCCCCACCGATTGTGGTGGAACCTCGGTTGGGTCACGGCCTGCCCCACAGGTTGTCGGTCACCCTGACTCCTGACTGTCCTCGGCAGGTGGAGGGTGGCTCGGGCCCGAGGCAGCTCTTCGCAGACTCTTCGGAGTCCAACGATGACTCCTCCCTGTTCCCCATGCGGGTCGGCCTGGAGTCCTCCGGGGGCCAGTCTCTGGACGATAGCCCATCATCCTTCATGGGTCTGCTTCGGCTCATCTTGGAGTCTACCGGGTTGCAGCTTGAGCCCGTGTCCAAACGGGCCAAGTATCCCCTGACGGAGAGAATAGACCGAGGGGATTCACCTATGGAGGCCTTCCCTGTAGCTGAAGCCATTGTCGGCCCAGCCTTGGAGCTTTGGCAGTGGTCTGCTTCTTGTCCTGTGCACTCAACCAGGATGGCCAGGAAGTATGCGGTCCCTACCGGCTCTTTGTCTGGTTTCTCGGAGCACCCCTCTGCCGAGGGGTTAGTCACCAACAGCGTCTTTCGGCATTCCAGAAACGCTCGGGACATGGATAGGCCCTCCAACAAGGAGTCCAAAAGGCTGGACTGTGCCGGGCGCAAGGTGTACGCTGTGTCCTCCCTTGGCCTCCGACAGGCCAGCTCGGCCGTGCTGATGGCACACTTCTCCCACGCCCTCATGGGCTCCCTGGATGAGGTGATCCCTCATCTCCCAGCCGACCTGTGGACCACGGTCCGGCAGGTGCGGGACCAGGGTAGGGCGGTGGCTAAGCAGCAGCTTCAGACTGCTCTGGACATAGGTGACTCCTGTGCCAGGTCAGTAGCGGCCGCGGTGGCCATGTGCTGCAGGGTGTGGCTGAGGATATCCACCTTCACGGCGGATACCCAGCACAAGTTGGCGGACGTCCCCTTCTTGGAGACTGACCTCTTCGGCCCTGGAGTGGAGGGACACCTCCAGTGGATCAAAAAGTCCAACACCACTCTGGACTCGGTCACCTCCGCCCAGAGGGACAAAGGCCACCGGCTACAACAGCGTAAGTCCTTTCGTCCTTCGGCCCCTGCGGCACGACCGGCCCAACAGCACTAGCACAAGGGCCAGCAGGCTCGCGCTTGGCATCCCAAACCCAAGCCAGCGGCTTCCTCCAATAGGGAGCAAGGAGGTAAAGGCCCAGGAGGTCCCTCAGCCAGTCCCCCCTCCAGGCCTGCCCAGTGACAGGTTGAGGGGTGTTGCCCCCAACCTCATCACCCTTCCCTGGGTTCCCCCATGGGGGAACGGCTCCACCACTTCCTTTCTGCCTGGTCTGCTATCACCACGGACCATTGGGTGTTGGAGGTGGTAGGAAAGGGCCTGCCTCTGGAATTTGAGCAGACCCTTCCCATTCGAGCCGTCACCCCCCGGGGGGGGCCACGGGGTCCGAAGCCTCACTGTCGGCCCGCCGAGCCAATATTGCCCTGCTCCTCGAGAAAGAGGTGATCAGTAAGGTGGCGGATCCTCCTCCAGACCCAGGGTCTGTGTCCAGGTATTTCCTGGTCCCAAAACAGATGGGGGGCTGGCGCCCCATTCTCGACCTGCACGACCTGAACGGGTTCCTAAAGTCTCGGACCTTCAGGATGGTCACTCTGGCTCAGATAATCCCATCCTTGGAACTAGGCGTGTGGTTTTGTTCCCTGGACCTCCGGGACACATTCTTCTCATCCCGATCTGTCTGTCTCATCAGAGATTCTTCCGCTTCAGAGCGGAGGGATCTCTTTACAAGTTCCGGGCCATGCCCTTCAGCGTCTCTCTAGCTCCCAGGGTTTTCACCAAATGCGTGGCAGTGGTGACAGCATTCCTGCGGTGCCGAAGGGTCTGGGTGTACCCCTACCTGGTCGACTGGCTGTTTGCAGCCCCCTCCAGAGTGGAAGTGGAGCGGTCCAGAGATCTGGCCCTCCGGGTTTGCTCTCAGATTGGCCTCCTCATTAACGAGGCCAAGTCGGAACTCATGCTGAAGCAGGTGTTACACTTCATTGGGGCAGAGCTCGATTGTCTTCGAGCCAGAGGTCGGCTCCCGGCGGACAGGGCCGAGGTTCTTCCACCTTGCCCAATCATTTCTGGCTGGGCAATTGCACCCTGCCCAGGACTTTCTGCGCCTCCTGGGCCTCATGGCGGCCTGCACCAGCGTGGTCCATTGGGCCCATTGGTACATGCGTCCCCTTCAATGGGGACTGGCCAGCCAGTGGTCACAACACTGTGATCCATTGGATCAGTTGGTGACAGTGACCCAGGAAATGTGGAATGCTCTCCAGTGGTGGGCCATTCTGGCACATCTGCAGGAGGGCATCCCATTCGTCCAACCCGAGCCGACGGTCTCTCTATCAACCGACGCATCTCTGATGGGTTGGGTGCCCATCTGGGGGAGCACAGAGCGCATGGCCTCTGGTCCCCTCGGGAGTCTCGATGCCATATCAACCTGCTGGAGCTCCGAGCGGTCCGCCTAGCTCTCACCACCTTCACTCCGTTTCTACAGGGTCAAGTGGTTCAGGTCCAGACAGACAACACCACGACCATGTACTACCTAAACCGCCAGGGCGGGACGTGCTCCATGCTGTTATGCAAGGAAGCTGTCCACATATGGTCTCGTGCGCAGCCTGGAGGCTGATCTCCTAGCCATTCACGTGGCAGGAGTCTCCAATACCCTGGCCAATGCCCTAAGCCGGATAGGGGCTGCATCTCACGAGTGGTCTCTCCTGCCGGAGGTAGTACAAGATCTCTTCTCCCACTGGGGCACGCCTCAGGTGAACCTCTTTGCCTCCAGGGAGAATGCGAAGCTGAGACTTTCATGTCCGCCCCCCTCAGCAGGGCTCACTGCAGGGGGATGCCTTCTCGAGGCCGTGGACCCCGGACCTCTTCTACGCCTTTCCCCATTTCCGTTGATCCACAAGGTGCTTCTCAAGGTGAGGAGGGACAAGACGTAGGTGATTCTGGTAGCCCCAGACTGGCCCCACCAGTTCTGGTATCCAGATCTCCTCAGTCTCAGCTCCAGGCTCCTGAGGTGGCTTCCAGCCCACCTGGACCTGATCTCAGTCATCAGGAGAAGGTATTCCATCCGGACCTTCAGTCCCTGCACCTGGCTGCCTGGTTCCTGAGTGGCTAGAGTTCCAGGCCTTGGGTCTTTCCGACGAGGTCCTTAACATCATTGAGGTGTCCTGTAAGGAGTCGACCAGAAAATGCTATGCCTTCAAATGGAAGAGATTCTCCATTTGGTGTCAGGGAAAGGGCCTGGACCCTTCCTCCTGTTCCTTGGCAAACATTCCGGACTACCTGTGGTCCTTTTCTCAGCAAGGTCTTCGGTTGATGACCCTTAAGGTGCACCTGGCAGCCATCTCTGCTTACCGGACGCAGGCCGGAAAGCAGTCGGTGGCGCAGGAGAAGGTGGTCTGGCGCTTTTCAAAGGCCTTGATCACATTTTCCCTCCGGTGCGAGAACCTCCACCTCCGTGGGATCTACTGCTGGTATTGGCCAAGCTCATGGACAAGCCATTGAACCAATGCACAGGTGTGATATCTCCCACCTGTTGTGGAAGACCGCCTTTGGTGGCTATCACATCAACCAGAAGGATGGGAGAGCTCCAGGCGCTACCATCCAGTCTCCTTAGCTGGTCTTCCACAGGGACAAGGTTGTCCTGCGCCCCCACCAAGTTTCTTCTGAAGGTGGTGTCGAGTTTCACCCTAACCAGGTGTTGACTCACGGTGTTCTACCCCAATCACACCTCAGAGGCCAAATATAGGCTCCATATTTGGACCATAGCAGAGCGCTCTCTTACTTTAAGGAGCGGACGGCTGAAGTTCGGGGAGAGGTTCGCCAGCTGTTTGTCACCTACACTGAAGCTGCACCTGGCAGATCTGCAGCCAAGTGGACGATAAGCAGGTGGGTCACCTCCTGCATAGAGCTCTGCTGTAGGTTGGCGGGCATAGAGCCTCCCAGAGGGATAAGAGCTCATTTTAACCGCCATACCGCTGCATCGGTAGCTGCTTCCAGGGATGTCCCTATCCAGGATATCTGCAGGGCTGCTACCTGGAAGTCGGCACATACCTTTATTACCCACTACCACATCGACCTTGAGTCACGCCGGGATGCTGGTTTTGGGGACTCGGTTCTCCAGTCTTTATTCCCTAAGTAGGGGGTGTGCGCCCTGCCTCCCTCCTCCCGGAGAACTGCTAAGAGTCTGCCAGACAGTGTGGATGAACAACATATCCATGTCCCTAGAAATACAGGTTACTCACCTGTAACAGGAGTTCTAGGAATGGTATATGTTGTTCATCCACATGGCCCACCCGACCTCCCCGGCTTCGACGCAAAACCTGGCTTCCAGTGGGCTAGATCTGGCATCATGGGGCGGAGCCGAGAGTTTTACCACCCGGGTGGGTGGGAAGAGCCAGCTTGAAGACCTTCCGGCAAGATTTAAAGCGGCAAGGAACCTGCCAGACAGTGTGGATGAACAACATATACCATTCCTAGAACTCCTGTTACAGGTGAGTAACCTGTATTTTTGGTGCCAGAAAATAGGAACTCAAAAAAGGATGAGTCCGTTTATACACAAGTCCGACTTTTCTGGGGAGCATGTGACTGTCTCCAAGCATTTTCCATGCCTGCATGTTTTTACTGCATGCTGTCCACTGGACCGTGAACAGCAACCCTCCACACACACTTTTACACAAATGTGCAGTCTTGCGGCCAGTACCGAACGGTTGTTGGCAGGTGTGCGATCCTTTTTCTGGATATTCTTCTGGGAGGAGTTAATGACATGATGAGCAGGAGGAGGGGACAGCACAGAGTGGGAACCAGGTTCAGGAAAACAACAGGCATAGTAGTCGAAACCATGCAATGGCCATAGACTTGGGAATGGGGCATTTAATGGAGGCCCCAGTGACGTCAGCATGTCAGTGGGAGCACTGAGAGACACAGAGTGAGTGTTGCAATAGTACATTGAATACAAACACAACACTGGCGAGTGCTGTTGGATTGGGGGCTGTAAACAGTGTTTACACTGCCAGTGTATGCTGCTTGGTGGGTATTGGCTAAGATGATGCTGATGCTGTTAACTTCTGTAGGTTAGGGGCCTAAGCTACTGCTGTTCGAGGGTGTTAGGAGGTTGTTACAGTGCACGTGGGGGATGTTAGCTTTAACCATATAACTCTTCTAAGAGTCATAAGGGGTGTGGGCTGACATATACACTAGGTTGACATTAGTGGTGATAGGAATTCAGAATTTGGGATTGGATTTAACTGGATTCCAGTCAAAATTAGGAATTAGGATTTGTTTGAGTCTAAGTCCCAAAATCCTAATTCTGAAATATTTTTTTTTGTTGTTGTTGCTTAACCTAAATCGGAATCCAAATCCAAATCCAATTCTGGTTCTGATTTCCTTCCTGAAGGGCTGCTGGCCGTCCTCCTCTTCCAGATGCCAGTGGTCCCTGCATATTACCTGGTAGCAGTACAATAGGTAAGAACAGTGACCAACTCAGACTAGTAATATATGGGTCACCCATCACCCCTTTTGTGGACAGCTTTTGTGTGTGTGGACAGCTCTCCACAAAAGGGGCAAGGGTGCTGAGCTGGAGAATGCAAAACCTGTGCACTCCCACTGTTAAAGGTTTGAAGAATTTAGCAAGACACTATTAAATCTGAATACCTATTGCCTTAAGAATACAGCCACACTATTACAGGTACAAATCTCATACAGACCTATAGGGATAGAAGCTCATTGTCCAGATCCTGCTTTAGTTTGATAATGCCAGTCTGCTTGCAAAACATTGTCAAATTCAATAACAGGTTGGACAATAAAAATACAATCTATCATATCCCATGTATTACTGGCTTCAATTGGTCATTGTGCTGCAGGGGTCCATACTTGGACCCCTGTTATAAATGATGCCCCGGAAGTCTGTGTAACCCCTAGATGGCGCTATCCCAGGGGCTACTACCCCTGCCTGATTTGCCACTAACAGGTTGAGGGGCCTGGATCCAATGGCAGGTGCCTCCACCCAGAGGTCAGGGTTTGCAATAGTTAAACTAACTTGGTCACAGCCCTCTGGGACACTGCAACCCCCCTTTCTTCCCACTAGTGGCCCACACAATATATCAAATTACCTTCACAGTATACACTACCCCCCAGGACTGGTTCTGGCACTGGGACCTCCTGTGAAATAAGATACAGTGCAACAATCACAGTACAGTACTTTAACATAGACAAATACCTCAGGCAGTATAACTTTGCTGAAACAAGCAGCTCTGATTTATTTAGGGGGATATAACAAGGACAGGGGGAAATCAGGTTAATTAGCTTATCACTCTACTCATCTACCTATGGCTCATGCACAGGCCTATCCCTATCAGTTACTGTCCCTAGGTACCCAAGCCCTAGTGGCTTAGTCAAACCGTGGCAGCTGGTAGGGGCCCTTTCACAGAGAAAAGGAGAATTAAACAGTCAGCAGTACAGTAATTCCATTTGGATTTAATGTGGCAATTCAACAGGAGTGACCCTGAATTAGTACTCACGACCTCCAAATAAGATAGGGTCCTTCAATGTCAGCAGGGCTACTCTTGAGCTCCAAGAGAGTCCTCACACATTTATATGGTAAACAGTCACAGGCAAAAGTCACTTAATGGCAGCAGGATTCACTTGAGGTACACAAACCTCTTCACACATTTATATGGTAAAGAAAGCACTATACCAGGCAGGCTGCATCTGTATCCCGATCGCATTACTGCACAATACCGGGAGAACACACAGCAGATTCAGTTCCTGACAGACCGAGTGCAATTTTCAGCAATTCCTCCAGTCTTCTACAGGGCGAGCCTGGTTTCTACTCTTCAGATATCCTTTGATTCTCTTCACAGGATGGATTCAGTCCTAACAAGCTGCAGACCGGAACTCTGGACCTACACATGTTTTTTGACTAAAACTGTGCACTGAAGGAGCACAGGGTTCCTTTCCCTTCACTGCCAAAGCTCAACTGAAACTCCCAACAGACAAAACGGGCACTTCCTTTGAGTTCCTCCCAGTTCTTGACTGGATTGGCTGTCACTCACAATAGACTGCTGCTGTTGGTCCAAAAGGCGCAAGTCTAAACTACATCTCCCAGAGTCACTGCCCATACAATCCTCTTGTGGCTGGCTCAGATTATGAGTCCAAGTTCTGATTCGTCCAAGGCACCATTTTAGAGCTAGCTTACCCCACACTGATTGGTCCAGTTCAGCAGTTCAAAACCAGAATGGGAACTAGGCAGACACAGTTCTGACTGCAAAGAAAGCAGGTTAGACAAACTGTAATTTCATTATTACTATAAATGATTTCTGGCAAACAGTTACATCTTTCAGATAGGTTCCCTTTGCACTCCTAGTGACTGCAAAAATGGAGTGAATTGGCAGCAGCTCGAGTGGTACTCAAACAGAGAAGCACACAGTCCCCCATACAAACTAATTATGTCTGCAAGCAGACAGCTCTTAAAGAGACAGTACCAGAGGTTCTAAAAACACTCACTGATAAATGGCTTAAACGCCAAACACCATTCAGGCTTGGAGCATTCAAGCAAGCTCCTGGAAGTCTTTTGGGAACCCCCATTTGCAGGGGGGTTACATCTGCAACAAAACAAGCACGTTACTTTTTGCAGACGACACAGTACTCTTTACCCATGCAAAAGAGATTTCAGTCATTAATAATAACTTAGGTACTGAACTTACTTCTCTGTACAGGTGGTTCGAGAAAAATAGGTTAGTACAAAATGTTACAAAAACTCAAGCAGTGCTTCTGGGTTTAGCACCAAAAATAAGATCTAATGGTAATAATGTCTCAGTGACAATTCATACGGGTAAACTTCTTGATACTGTTAGTGTCTTTAAATATCTTGGTGTCTACATCAACTCTAATGACATTTGGTCCCCATATTAAGAATTTGACTTCTAAGTTGCACCAAAAATTAAGTCAGCTTTATCGGATAAACACATTTCTCACAAACTGTGTCAGACTTAGTATAGCAAAACAACATCTGCTACCTTTATTAGCTTATGGCTCTCTGGTTGTAGATGAGGCACCTAAAGTTCATTTTGATTTAAAAAATTGTTACACCATAAAACTTCAAAGTTCGCATGCCACTGCGGTAAGCTAGTGTATCATTGTTCGAACTTGGATGGTTTGGGTTGGCATCCCTTAGATATGAAATTGCAATTAACTCCAGCATCAAACTGCTGAGTAAGAAAGCAGCCTGCTAGTCTAGCATGATTGCTTCAATCAGTTACGCCAAATTTTAACTTGAGATCTAGTCAACATTTATGTTTGTCTGTCCCTTGTATGCTAACAAATATGGGTCAAAAATCATTTCGTTTCTGGGCTCATTCTTTGTGGAACAACATTCTGGTATCAGTTAGATCATTAACCAGTTTTACCAGATTCTCTAAAGAACTGCTCTGGTGTCCCGCTTGAACAGGTCATGCAGTTTAAATATTTTGGCATCACATTGGACAGCTTCCTCTCCTATGCACAGCACATAGACAGTGTTGCAAAGGCTGTTAATATTTGGATCAGCTTACTACACAAACACAAGCACAGCATGACTGCTGATGCCCTTAGACTGGCAATTCACAGCTCTGTCACCTCTATCATTGACTATGGTCTGGTCTTATAAGGCTCTGCTTCCCCTTCTACCATCTGTAGGATATCTGTGGCTCCCAACAAAGCATGTAGACTCCTTACTGGTGCTGCCTGACTTAACTCACACCTGTGACCTGTATGCACAGGCTGGGTGGCTTCCGCACCGTAGCAGGATCCAATATCAGATCTGCCTGTTAACCAAAAAGGTGCTCCTTGGTCTCACGCCACCAGGTGTTGAAAAGCTATTCATTGCCCACTATAGCTCCCAGCATACCCGAAGTTCTCATTATCAAGCCTTCCAGGTCCCCAGATGTCAGACATCCATGGGACAGAGGTCATTTGCCTACAATGCACCTCATTGGTACAATGTTCTCAACAGAGAAATCCTAACAACTCCCAAACTTGGCCCCTTCAAATGATTGCTCCGGCAGCACCTTACCTCTACTAGAAGCTGTGACTGTTTCTCCTAAGAGGACCACCTCCCTATGCACTCCAGTTGCTTTGCATTGCTCTTCCACACCTAACTAATTGCTACTGCAGTCTCCCCCTGTTCTCCCATTTCCACCCCTTCCTCCTCCACCTCACCTCTCCCTTACCACCCCCTACCGCACATACCCTCACCCCCCAAACTGGCACTTCTCTGACCCCTATCCACGTTCTGCTATCAACCTGAGCACTTCACTGTCCTTCTTCACACAATGACAATAGCCTTCCAGCCTGCCTACTCTTCCAGGGTCTACCCCATTCTATCCTTATACTTCCTGTGCTGCCCTAGTAGCATTCCATAGAACTCTGCATAGATCTCAGCCATAAGTAGTCTGTCCTTGTGAATTATAGTTATACTTCTGCCTTCTTTGTGTTATTGGCAGGGCCCCTACTTTTCTGCAGCACAGTGGGACCAAGTTCTGTGGCAAGACTACCATTTGCCGCAGAACTTCTGCGGCGGTGGTCTGTAATTTCTGTGGAAGTTGTGCGGCACTAACAAACAACCACATCACAGTGTCAGCTTGTCATCCTGACTTCACTTTCATGACAGTGGTTATAGCAATCAGGATGGTGGAAAGCACAGTAACACTAGTTCAAATATAACAGAATTATAAAAATAATTTTATGCCTAAAAAAGCAAAACAAATGTCTCTCTCCCTTAAGGTCCTAACCTGTTGCATAAATGAGATATGCAGAGGGGATCTTATGTGATAAATAATGTATTTCTATATGCATGATATCTATCCCACTAATGAGGTTTCCACTGTCTATCACTTTTATATTTGTATGTGCTTTCTACACCACTCATGAGGTTCCCACTGTGTATATCACTTATATATTTCTATGCAATCTGTAACATACATACAAATATGTGTGTGTGTGAGAGAGAGAGAGAGATACGTGTGTGTGTGTGTGTGTGTGTGTGTGTGTGTGTGTGTGTGTGTGTGTATATATATATATATATATATATATATATATATATATATATATATATTTTTTATTTCCATGAACTTGCATCCTCATTCATACAGTTCCCATTGGAAATGGAATAGAGGAGTTATTGTAAAACTAATTTTTCATGTCAACCTACTTTCCCTGACACACTGCGTAACACCATCATGCCATGCCATGACATGCATGTGAACCGATAGCGAGATAGTGCTCTCCAGCCCATCACAATGTGTCCACCGTGTGACAGAACACTGTACCATACCTTCCCAGGCTCTGAGCAGTGATGTGTTTCACCAATCCTTGTGCTACCCAGCCAGCTCCCAGAGCTAATCTCTGAACCTGAGTTGCTGGCACGGAAACAGAGCATGCTACCCTCTGGCCCAACAGCTGTTCCTGCACACAACATTTATCCATAACTTTTAGGTGATTCTATCAACCAATGACAATATGTAATCAATAACCCTGGCAAAAATGCATACAGTGCAATTATTTATTTAACAGGTCTATTCTTTCAACAGGTCTACACATTATTATATTCCACTTTTCTGGGCATAATTACTTTATTTTTCTCAAAAATTACAGTTAAATTCATTTTACCAGTTATTCATTTCAGATGGCATCTCTGTACCTTAAAGGCACAAATACTGTAGGTTTGTACAAAGTGAGGTATGGACTTAACAGGTCTGTGCTATTGACAAGGTTTTGTTTAAGTTGGCCGTGGTGCAATAATGTAAGACTGAAAATTGTATTAGGCTGTAGTGCAGGTTAAGCAAATATCACCATGCATGATGTGCTGTGCCACTGTCTCTGGCAGTGGGAGCTGTGGTAAATAAGTGACTGTTAATTTCTGTTACAGAATGCAGACATTTCACTAGCTAATGTATGATGTTATAGCAATGATAACATCACATTCTGAGCATATAGGGGGGTTTTGGATATAAAAAGAGGGAAGGGAAACAGATTCTATGGATAAACAGAAATATTAATAAAACTCACCAAGAAGAGTGAATTCTCATGGCAACATAGAAGTTCTCTGAGATTGCAAGTTCATGTTAAAATTTCATGGCCACAGAATTTAGGGGCCTTGGTTATTGGATACCGTGTAACTGTCTTGACCTTTGTTTGTTTGTTACCCTCCATAATGACATGGAACCTTTGTAAATGAGCTGTTCTTGCTCAAAGGTATTTTAATCCTAGAATTTAATAAATAAATTAAAAATAAGTACACTGAAGCTACATTATGCAACAGTGAAGAATTATGTCTGTTCTGCTTGAATTGTTGTACTTTCATTAATGTTTTTATTTTATATTGAAATGTTCTGCATTTTTATATTTTTATAACATGTTTTATGTATGTTTTGTTGTACTTTTGTACATCGGGTCATACCTGTAAAGGTGTCACATGACAGCAGTGTATCTATTTTTTTTTTTTTTTACTTGTATTTTATCCCTGGTTGGCTGACCCCCATCCACCGGTCCCTCAAGCCCCATCATACCAGTGTCTGCTGGGACTCACCTCTCTCGCTTACTCCTCCTAGGTGCTCAACTAGCTGGGTGCGGAGCCTGCGGGGAACTGGTATCTTCTTGCCAGTCGGCCACTGTTTTTCCCCTGTTTTTCTTCCCCAAGTGCTTCGCGGGAGCGTGCAGTGATGCCAGTAGCTGAGCCGCGTGCGCTTCCACATGCTGCATGCCAGGCATCTGCTCTGCATCCATCCCCTCTGTCAGTGGGTCCACAGTGCCAGCCCCCAGCTGATGCTAGGGGCCAGGCAAGCAGTGGACTCCATCCCCACCACTCCTTGGGAGAGGAGAGCTGTCCTCTGGACACTTGATCCTCTCCCTCCCCAGCCGACCCCCCAGCGACCAGCTAGTGCCGCGAACATGGGTCACCAGCATGCCAGGAGGTAGGGCAGCGATGCCTCAGCCCCCCACACCACTGGGCCATCCTGGCACCAGTGTATCTTACAAAGAAATATACCTCTTTGTTGCCTGTCGTACTAGTATCTCGATTTGTGAGAACAGGACTCCTCGCTTGTGATTTCTGATTCACAGTTCAGGTATTCGAGAGGGCAAATTCCATTATTAACACTTATAAAATAGCTGACAATAATGCAGTAATCTGATTGGATATTTATAGTGCAACATGGGAAAATGTTGCACTATAAATTACTAGACCCAGTAAAAAAAAAAAGCCTCACAACAGAGTAGAGTGGCTCAAAGTTTCACATCAGTGGCATTCTAAGTAGAACTTTAAAAAAAATTTCATGTCACCATTTTTTTCCTCCGTTCTGGGCTGCTGATCGTTTCTATATTCTGTGCACTCAGAGTCAGTAACAGAAAAGTAAATGCACGTTTCTACCTGTAACTGTGAAAATCCAAAAGCAGCCCAGAAGTTCAAAGCCCGATACATCTAACATTAGCACGCCATCTCCATCTAGCGTTAGCCATGAAAATACGGCAGGCAGCAGGCACAGCAGTGGTAGCTTAGTACATTTGTATACCGCAAATGCAAGCCTGCCACTGGACACACTTCACAGTCACCTCCTTGTGCAACTTGGGCCTCCTAGTCCGTTACCCAAAACATGCTGGCATGGCAAATGCCAGGGAAAGTATGCACATCCACAAACGTAAAACAAAACCGCATTGTCAGTCGCTATTGTGAGCCCTCCATTCACTGAATAAATTCCACATCCTGAACATGTGTTGATCAGGGTACGCGGCTTCATTACACACACACACCAGAACAGTTTTTTTAACTGTAATATTTAACCCACGCACGTGTTACAGGCAGTGCTATTTCCTAGAAAAGCATAAATTCTGCAAAATGCAAAACAAAAATAAATTAGCATAAGACATAAAATGTTGCAATGCCACAACCTCAGCATTAGCCCAGCAACTACCAAATTAGCAAAGCAATTCGGTTTCAGAAATAAAAAGCCAACCACAGCAAACTTTCAAATGAAGCTCAGCAGCATTTTACATTTCGTTTGTGTTTAAACCGGTCCCCAGCTCTCAGCACAGCATCTTAAAAAAAAAGTCATGCTGTAACCTATACATTAATGTGTGCATAGTATAAATGCAATATACAGTTTAGTCTAGTTTTATTTTGCCCAAGCAGCCCCCAATTTTTGGAACTATTTTTCTTCCACGCTTAAAATAAACTCAGTGTTTTAACTTTATAAAGTGTTCTCTTATGTATTTTTTTTAGTTAAGCTGTTTTATAAGTGCAATAAGACACTCTGGGGTGTGCATTACGGTGTGATTATCAAACTCCTTGGGGCGACTGGCACTCTGCCTCCAGCCTCATGCCTAACTTCACCCCCGTTGTGTCTTACTGCTTACTGGTAGCACCCTCTACATTTCCCAGAGAACCCTTCTTGGAATTGGATTCCAGTTCCTACTCAGAATCAGTAACAGAATTGGATTATTCTGAAATCTGATGATGGATTAGATTTCAGTGATTCTGAGCACCCCTTGTTGACATGTATGTCAAATGCCAATATAAGCTTTTGAAAGCTCCAGTTTACTGGTAGTGCTTCAGTAATTTTGAGGCTAACTATAGGTCTCACAGCAAATATCGTTGCTATATTTGCTCCCTCAAAGTAAAGTCTGCCATAACAATTTACACAGAAACATAGACCATGATGATAGAAAAAGACCAAAAGTCCATCCAGTGTGCCCATATTCCCTATAATCCCTGGAACCTTCACTGGAATCTGTTGTCCCTCCAGGGTACTAACCCTCCATGTCCTATCCCCATTCTCCTCCCTGGTCTTGTCACCCCAGGCAACCACTATTCCCTTCATTCTGTCCCATGCCTGCCTGAATCCCCTGACTGTGTTTGCACCCATCATCTCAGCTGACAGACTGTTCCAAGGTTCCACCACCCTTTCCGTAAAGAAGTACTTCCTCATGTCCCTTCTGAACTGCCCCCCCTGATAATTTCCACTCTTGGCCACGTGACCTTGAGTTGGTATTCAGGGTTAATAATTCCTCACAGTTTACCTTGGTAATTCCTTTAAGGAACTTGAAGGTCTGTATCATATCTTCCCTCTCCCTTCTGGTCTCCAGTGAGTACATATTTAGTGTTTTGAGGTGCTCCTCATAGGATCTGCCCTGCTGGCCCTGAATCAGTTTTGTTACTCTGCGCTGCACTGTTTTCCAACCTATTGCTGTCTTTTCTGAGGTGAGGACTCCAGAACTAGATGCAGTACTCCAGGCAAGGCCTCCCCAGGGATAATTACATATTAATAGTCACATATTAATATTCACATATTAATTGATGCTGTCATTCCAGTTGGACTGTTGTTTGTTCTTTCTTCTAGAGTCTAGGCTGATACTCATTCTGAGTATCTGTCATAATTTGTAATTAAGGATTGTGCATTTAGGACATGCAGGTCCTTGAGGGTGCCCTTGATGCTTGGCCCCCATTCCCTGATGAAGCGGTAGTGCACATTCAAGTGTCGGGCAACAGGCTTAGTACTCAAGCTGGAAACATTTATGCTGTGTGGCTGTATTTTGCACTGTTCAAGGAAATAAAACCTTTGAACCCTTGATACAGAATTGTCTGTGAGTGAACTCTTTTTCTGTTTTTTTGGTATACTGTATATAACCGTTCCAGCCCTTGGTTGTATACATAACACTGTTTGATGCCCCCAGTAGTATACATAACCCTGTCTCCTGACTCCCCCTGCCCAATTGTATAGAGTAAATAACAGTAGACTGTGAAGAATGACTGTCCTGCCATCAAGGATTTGGGTGACATCTTTTGCCACGAGAGTGAAGCTCAATATTTTGTGATCTCAGCAGAGCCCAATATATAGAGAATATCTCATGGCAAGGTATCATATATAGTACAAGGAAATATTACCATCAAAGGGCTAATGAGATCATAAAGCCATGAGCCTAAAGAGTAATAATACTTAATGGTAATATTCATTGAGTATATGAGACTTTACAGTGAGCCATTTTATATATCCTTTAAAGGTGACCTGCAAAGAAACGGTGCAAGCCCGCTCCTGTCCTCACATGCCTTGTAGTACTGCTGCGGGAGACATTATTTTTCACATCCAGGGAAAATTTTAATAAAGTGTTGACACTTTTGGATGAACACAGAAGTCCGGAGGGGATCCGCCTGAGCAGGTGCAAGTGCTCGTTGGTATTACACCCATTTAGTGACATCACTCCCACCACTACTCTTATTATAGCAGCAGTGGCGGTAGTTTATTATACTGATTTTATTGCTTCCCCAAGGGTCTTGATACCCCAGATATACTTACAGCAACAGCCTGTCCAGGTGTTGCTGTAAGTAATATTTGGGGTATCAAGACCCTCGGGGAACAATAAAATCAGTATAATGAACCACCGCCACTGCTGGTATAATAGTGGTGGGAGCGATGTCACTAAATGGGAGTAATACCCATTAGCACTTGCGCCTGCTCAGGCAGGTCCCCCTCCGGACTTCCACGTTCGTCCAAAAGTTTTGCCGCTTTATTAAAATTTTCCCCTGGATATGAAAAATATTTCTGATTGCAGCCCCCTGAGTCCCACAAAAGTATTGCAAGGTATGTGAGGACGGGAGCGGGCTGCACCGCTTCTTTGCAGGTCACCTTTAAGAATGGAGGTACTTTAAGGTTAGACTGTTTTTGTGATAATTTTGGCGGGGGGGGGGTTGCCTTAGCATTTTGTTTTTCTGTAGGGTGGTGGCATTTCTGGTGTGTCGGTTTTTCTGTCCCTTTATTGTTTCTGTCGCGTCGAGTCCGCCTATAAAATGAGGCATGACCGTGGTGGTCTGCTCTCTAGTTGGCATTCAGGATGGAGCTGGGGACCGGCATGGCCTCTGTGGTTTGTGGAGTGTGCCTTCCGTAACAGTGGTCAGGAGTGGCATGGAGAGGGCCACGTGGAGCAGCTTGGCCTCATGCTGCGGAGTGGCTGGGAATTGGTGTAAGCAGCGTGGAGGCAGCGGCTGCATCATGGAGGGCTTGTATAAGAGCTGGAGCATCAAGGGAGGTGGAAGGGAGGTGTTTGGTTAGTGGTTTATTGTGGGTAGGGCAGTTTTTGTGGGTCGATTTATTTCTTATTTCTGCAGCTTTTTAGGGGCTGTGTTTGTGAGGGGTTTTGAGGTGTTTTGGGTGGTTGTTACTTGTGTAAATAAGGCGGCTCTTACATTAAGGTGGTTGTTACATGGGTTAATAATGTAACCCCTAGGTGGCGCTATCCCAAGGGCTACTACCCCTGCCTGATTGGCTAGTAGCAGGTTAAGGGGCCTGAGTTCTGAAACGGGTGCCTCCACCCAGAGGTCAGGGTTAGTAGTGGTCAAGTTAACCTGGGCACAGCTCTCCGGGACACTGTAACCCCCCTCTTTCCCCTCTAGTGGCCTGAACACTGTACAGTAATCACTTTCACAATACCCCTGGTACACCACACAAGTACCCACACTGTTTGCACTTACCACCAGGGCTGGTTCCTCTGGCTTGACCCTGGGGACCCCCTGTAAAACAAGGTTAAGCACAGCAAATAGCAACAGTACAGTACTTTGAGCACAAACTGGAACCACAGTCAGATTACATGCAGAAAAAGTTAGATCTGATTTATTCAGGGGACTTGAACAAGGGAGGGGCAAAATCAGGTTAATTAGCTTAAAAGTTATATCAATCAAGCAGTTATGCATGCACTTTGAGTCTCCCCACACAGTCCACCTCTGGGTACCCAGGTGGAGAAGAGATGGGCTAGCCAGGACAGTTGCCCGGGGTTGCAGCTGGTTGGGGCCCTGTGATGGAAAACATAACATGCACAGTACACAGTGTTTGTAATCCGGAGCCAGAGGGCTCAGTTCATAAAGGCAACGAAACAACAAGACAATCAGATGACACACTCAAATTAAGCAGTTGTTGTAGGGAGCTACCCTGGTATTTACTAACGATACCCAAGAATGGACACAGGCGGGATGAAAATGGAGACTGCAGGTGGTTGATCTGGAATGCCAGGAGAAGCAGGACCCACACAAGTCGCAGAGGCATCGTCCCTGTTCAAGTATGGAGCAGGGAGCTGATCCCCAGGCAGGTCTCTCGTCGATGGCTTCTCTGTGCAGTGGGTAGTCTGGCTGGGCCAGTCTGGCAAAGCCCAGACCACATGGAGACAAGTTCAGAAGCAGTCCATTTTGGGCTGGATACAGCTTCTAGCAAGCAGAACACAGTTCACACAGTGGGAACTAACTCACAACCCACTAGCAGCTCATAGCACATTTACATATATGGGAATTCTACTGTACCAGGCAAAGCACTCCCCGGGCACAATCGCAAAGTCTCTGCACACACCGGGAGCTTAGGGGTAGCTGGAACTCCTGACAGGCCGATCGCATTCAGCAAAAATATTCGGTCTTCTTCAGGTTGAGCCTGGCCCACTTCAGTAGCTTACTTTAGTCACACAGACTTGAATTTATTCCAAAATAATTCTCTTCTCTCCCTCTCAGGAGCAGCACACCGGCATGCAGGCCAAAAACTTAGCCTTTTCAGAGTTCTCCCATGCGAATCCACTCAGGATAGCTGCTCAGAAACACTTCAGCTCCTTCTTGCTCAGCTTCCAGCTTATGAACATACGAAATTTGCCAGCAGATAATGGCCTAGAGGTCTATCAAGTCTGCTCAAATGTGCAGTTAGCACCCCTTATTCTGCAGCTGCCCCTCTATTCCACCCTTCCCCTTCATTGACCCTCCCCCTTGCTTAGTTCTAACTGAAAACTGCAAGTAGCCTGGGACTTCCCCAAGATCCAAAAGATTTGGTTGGCTGATTTGGCTGTTAGTCAAAGCAAGAGCTCCCCCTTCAGTTGTAAAAAAGGTGCAAAAACTCAAACCACAGTTCCTATAGATTTTGAATTCAGACAGTTCCTGTAGTCCGGCTACATTTTAGGTCCCACCAGAACCGATTGGTCCAATTTGCAGTCCAGGACCAAGATAGTGGAGACAAACAAAACAGTCCTTGCTACAAAGAAAGCAGGTTGGACAAACTACATTATCATTATCATTCTAAATGGTTTTCAGCAAATAGTTACATCTTTCAACAGAGTCCATCTCAGATTACTTAAGCTGCAGTTAGGCAGCTCTTAAAGAGACAGTACACAGAGGCTGTACAAGCTCTGGTAATCACATTTAAACTGCTAAAATGCAGGACACCAGCCTGGCAGTGAGCATTTAGGCAAGCTCAAGGAAGACTTTTTGGGAACCCCCATTTGTGGGGGGGGGGTTACAATAAGATTGTAATGAAGTGCTTCTTACTGTGTTTGTCTAGTGTTAAACCCTGCTGTTTACATCAATCAATCTTTAACTAGGTGATCACCATTGAGAAGAACTCATTTACAAGATGAGCCTGGGCATTTACGTATGTAAGTACAGGCAACAGTATATACAATGTTACAACAATTGGGAGTCCCAACAACACAGTAATTCAAAAAAAAAAGAAAAGAAAAAAGAAAGTAAATAATAGGCACAGGGCAGGGATATATACAGTGTTACAACAAATTAGTGTTCATACCATGCAGTAATGCTAGTGTAAACAAGGAGTAAGTGCACATATCTTAGATGAAAGCAGCATACATATTGTGGTACAAAAACCTATGTACATTAGCTGCAGCAACAAAGAGTAAGGAGAAGGGGAGTAGAAAGAGGAAGGGGCAAAGCCAGAGGGGGAGGAAGAGTGATACGTTTGGGAGGGCATTACATAGTTTAGGAAACAGGTCTGGGTAACGCTACGATGTGAAAAGAGGCAGGGCAGGGAAAAGAAATAGGGGAGAGGAGCTTAGAATAGAGAGTCTGATATGTTTAAATATAACTGTAGATTTATAGGATATGTTTAAATATAACTATAGATTTGTGCATGTGTGAAGTCTAATAGCACCAGTATATTGATTTATGCGTGTGTGTTCTGTTATTTTCTGATTTAGGCCCCCATAATAATGCAGTCTTTTTAACCTGCCCTATATTCATTTTCTAATTAGCAGTTCTGGAACAAAATGACATCAATTAAAGAGGACGGGAATGATTTCTAATTGGCAGTTGTTTATAATGTTCCTATTTTCAGAAATGATATTCATCCTTCTAAAGGGTCTGTATGTAACTACCTGTACAGAGTGGTGTGCAAAACTGTATTTTGTGTTGTTTTGTTCCATAGGCAGCATACTGATACAGTTCTCTTCATGGAACCAGTGATCTGGGGTTTTGACTATGCCATACTTTTGTGTGCAGAACTCTAAGCATGGTTCTTTTTTTTGAAATTGAATACACTTTATTGAATTTTCAAGACAATGGGCCCTATTCATGAATGGCTGGGGCAGCAATGTGCTGCGTAAGTCAGGCACGTAGCCACCATGCAGCTGCCCGCGCCTATTCTGCCGCATTCACCACCTGGATGTGCCCCCCCCCATGCACCCAATCCCTCGGCCGATTACGGAGCTCCATGCAGGGGTGGGGCAGGGGGGTGAGCCAGAACTCCACGGCATTTACACCACCACAGAGTGCTGTGCGCAGGGGGTCCTGGATCTGTGTCTGGGAGGCAACCGTAAACCACCGAGGCCAGCTACGTGCCCCACCGGGGAGGCTGCCTCCGGACTTGGCAGGGGCATTGGCACCCCAGCAAAGCAACCCCTGCCATCGGGGCACATCTGGAGTTCTGGGTTGGGCAGGCAGGGTGACCACCCATAATGGCTTGGTCAGCGCTCCGTGCGCTGGCCAGCATCATGGCATCAGAGGTACGTGAGGGATCCACTGAAGGTCCCTGCCTGGGCAGCCGATTCCCTGCCCACCATGATCCATGCTCCTCACCCGCCTGCCTCCCACGGACCTGTGCACCGGGGGGGGGGCCACATAGAGGAACCAAATGGGGGCTGATGTACGTGAATACGGTCCCCGCGCGGAACTCCCTTGGGTGTGGAGCTGCATACTTCTATACGTGCCTCTTGGGTGTTCATACCTGAATAGGCCTCAAGATGCAGACATTAGATAACATCATATACAAAGACATTATAGACATACTCTGCCCTACACCACCCTCCCCACCCACTGGCTTTTACAGTACACTGACAGGTTGCCAGACTGATGATGAATAGTTGAAGGTTCCCTAAAATTAAATACGTCCAGGTAGCAGTAAAGATATGTTAGTTCATTAGTCCAAATACTTTGTTTCAGACTGAAGAAAGAAAAATACAGCAAATTTCCACAGTGGAAACCTCTGGTGGCTGGAGTTCACAGTCTTTAGCTGTTACATAATCAGCAGTAAATTGTTCAGGGTGCTGCTCCAAAGTCTACTTTAGCTACATTGGCCCCCTCCTTCATTTCTTCTGTTGACTTGCCATTGACAAACCCCTGCCTACTCACAGCTCTTCTTTGTATATACCCCCCTCTCACTTCCCTCTCCTGATGTCAGGTGCCTTTCCTCACTGTGTCTCTTGTATCACCACATTTTGGTTTGGCTCTCTCCCTTATCTTGCTTCTTTCCTATTTATCCCCCCCTTCTACCTTTTATGCCCTCGTAATGCATGCTTCCGCTCTCTTGCTCTCCCACAAATTAAATCTACTACTGCCCTAGCTGTCTTCTTTATTTATTTAATTGTTTTATTTTATTCTTTGGTAACCAGGTACGACCCACTAGGCACAGGTGCCTGTTTTCAGGGATGACCCGGGAGCACTGGAGAGGTTAAGTGACTCGCTCAGAGTCCCACAGCATGCAAGTGGAGGTTGTGGAAATCAAACCCAGGTCTGTTTTGCTGGATGTACCAAGCTCATTCACAGCTCGTTACTCTAACTTCTAGGCTATACTGCTTCCCCTAAAATGTGGGATTCTCTCCCACTTTCCATTTGCTCTGCTGCTTCCCCTCAGCTCTGAAATCTCTTTTCTGTGGTTTCTTTATTCACTTCTGTAGTTGTTACTGATACTGTGGAGGATTTCTGTCACCTGTCTTCCTCACTACATTGACAGTAGCTTAGCCCCTCTCCCCAGGTTCATTCAATCACTATTCCATGCTCCTTACATTCTTGTTTTGTTACTCAGTGTTTAATGTTCTTTTGTTTATTTTCAAATTTTACTGTATGGTAATTAATGGTATGACAGTTTTAGTCTTGTAATGTTTCTTGTAATTGATATATTTTGTTATACTTTCTTTTCATATTATTGTATTATTTTTGTACGCTGTACTTTAGATCCGCTCTCTTTTCTTCCCCCTCCCCCCAGGACGCCTCTGGAAATGAGTTCATACCATCTCAGTGTAACCCCCAGGGGGCGCTACCCTTAGGGCTACTACCCCTGTCTGCCCCCACGGAGGCAGGGTGAGGGTCCCAGATCTGTTGACGGGTGCCTCCACCCAGAGGTTGGGGTTAGCACAATTAGGACTACCTCGGTTACAGCCCTCTGGGCTACTGCAACCCCTCTTTCGTCCCACTAGTGACTCACACTGGGTACCAACAATTCTGTTTACCAGTACACTTGCCCCACGGATATTATATTCCAGCTACCCCCTGTAAAGTAAGGCACAGTTATGTTGCAATCACCCGACAGCAGTTCACCAGTAATGTACACAGTAGCCAGGATGTAGCTGTACGAAAAGCAATCTGATTTATTCAGGGGGAATAACAACAAGGGCAGGGGGAAATCAAGTTGATTAGCTTATAACTATACTTATCTACCTAGGGCTCTGTGCACAGGCCTAACTCTACAGTTTATGGTCCTGGGGTATCCAAGCCTAATGGCTAGTCCACACGGCAGCTGGTTGGGGCCCTTAGCACAGACAAACATAACAGTCCTGAGCAGGTCAAGTAGGAGGAGAGTTTAATTAGGAGTCAGCAATACAATAATGCTCTGAATCCACTGCGTAAACACTCTGCAAGGAGTTACCCTGAATTAGTACTCACAACCCCAGCAACTAACTATTTCTTCACCGCTACCAGGATGGAGCCTGACTTCACCAGCTTTATCACACATTTATATGGCGAACAGCAACAGAGGGGTACCACACCAGGCAGCTGTTTCCAATGCTCCTTCAAACTCACAGCCACTGAGATACTGCAACGGCAGCTTCCACTTTTCCCCCGGACCGAGCGCAATTCAGCAATTTTCTCCAGTCCTCCTACAGGTCGAGCCTGGTGGGTAGCTGCACAGGGCACAGCCTCCTCTGACCGCCCGCCGGCGGATTTCAGAGCGAACTCGCTCGCAGAGAAAAACGGCTGAATTAGACCTTCACGTGCTTCCCGCGCGCACACTTCCCAGTGCAGAAGCACAGAAGCTCCTCACTCCTCACCAGCCACAACGCATCTAACCCCCAACAGCAAGGGGCTCTCCTCTCAGTTCGGGCACGACCCGCTCCCATTGGCTGGCTGCACATGCCAGTCATTTCCTCCTGCTCTCAATGAGTGCGAAAAGCGCCATAGCATGTCCTTTCCCAATTACAAACAGTTCCTCTATTGGTCAACCGACTTTGTAGGGTCCCAAGGTACTGATTGGCCCAATTCAGCAGTTCTGGACCAAAATGGAGGAGACAATCGAAACAGTCTTTGCTGCAAAGAAGGCAGGTTAGAACAGTTGCATTATCATTACTATTTCCCAGTATTTAAAGCCAACATTCACATCCTCTTGTAGAGCTCCTCTGCCACTAGAGATGGCAGAAACGGAGCGAAAAATCAGCAGCCCGGGCGGGACTCGAGCATAGCAACACTCAAACCCCCTTCCTGATCAATCATGACTGCAACCCAAAGCAGCCCTTAAAGAGACAGCATACGGAGGCCCACAGGCAGTCACAGGCTACCCATTTAAAACGGCTTAAACGCCGAACACCAACCAGGCAGGGAGCATTCAAGCAAGCCCCTGGGAAGCTTTTAGGAACCCCCATTTGCAAGGGGGTTACACCCTTCCTGGCCTGGAAAAGCTTGACATCCGCGTCAAGCAACTACCCCTGAGGCCATTTAGACGAACATCCCAATTAACACCGTATCACATTTTAAATCACATACAGAAATATTACATTTACAATATATTATGGTTCATACACATTGTACACATAACTCTGGTTTCCCCCCTTTTTTTTTTTTCTTTTCAAATCAGGTTACTAACTCCTGCTTATAGCACCAGGACTGAGGGAACCCCTCCTTTCTAGTCACTGGTGAGTCACCTTGAACAGGAGCACCACACTCAAAGGGCAATACTAACAATCTGGAATTATCCCCCAAGGCTAACTTAGGCAGGGACCGTGGGGACACATATACCCCCTTGTGAACTACATTTAAGGGCAGGTCCACTGGCTGACCAAGAGATTCATAGCTCAACTTTATTACCAGCCGTATTTGTCGGCCGGATCACCTAGGGGTCTCAGAGGATCCTAAACCAGGCCCTGACTCCACTTCAGTATCAGTAGCATTAGCAACGGGAATCTCCTCAAGGGGAACAGGTTCAGTGCTCATAATACTAGTAGGGGCTTGACTTTCTATCCCCGAACCCACCCCACTGGGCTCATCTGAGGGCGGTTTAGGCACTAGAGGGGAACCATCAGGGCATTCAAAATATTCTTCCGATTCGAGCATATCCCGGGCTTGTTCCCCCATCTCACCCTCTTCTTGGGAAAGTCAGATAATTCAGCCAGGCCTACGGACTCAGTCCCTTGAGCTTGTCTGCTACCCCATTCATCTTCTGGAGGCACTGCCTCCAAGGACAAAGTAGAAGGCTCAATCAGTACAGATGGACCAATTTCAGTTCCCGAGTTAACAAGGGGATTGCCCCGAAACAATTGGCTCAGTTCATAAGAGGGATAGTATTCAATATCACCTTCGCTATCTTCAGATACTGAGTGTTGATCATCTCCTCCTGCAGGAGGAATGGGACAAGGCTCCCTTGGTGGACTTGTTGAAGGCTCCATGAGCTTGGTTCTTCTCTTAGCAACAGATCTAGTCACAGGCTGGGAAGGAGTGGCAGTGGAAGGTTCAGCTTCAATCAAGATCTGCCCAATCGGCAGCAAATGATTTCTGTGTATGGTTTTCACATCTTTCGAATTGTTTTCGGGCCGCACTTTATATACAGGTAGATCTGCCAGCTGTCCCACAACAATATGAGGGAGGTGATGCCATCTGTCGGCAATTTTATGTTTGCCATGCAGTCCCAGACTTCTCAACAGCACTCTATCCCCTTCTCTCAACTCTACTGTTTTCACTTTCTTGTCATATCTCTCCTTGTTAGCCAGATTTCGTTTAGCAGCCATGGTCTGGGCCAGTTGGTAGGCATGGTTTAATTGGGCCTTTAGTCTCTGTACATACTGTAGATGGTTTTCTGCTTGCACCCCATCGGGGGAAACCCCAAAACACACATCCACTGGCAATCTAGCCTCTGTCCCAAACATCTGTCGATAGGGGGAAAACCCTGTGGCATCACTTTTCGTGTAATTGTAGGCGTGAACTAAAGTGCTGATCTGTTGACTCCATCTCGATTTATCTTTTGATTGTAAGGTGCCCGCATGTCAAGCAATGTACGCATTAAACCTTTCAGGCTGAGGGTCTCCCGATGATAATAGGGGTGGTTCGTGATTTTCGCACTCCCACAAAGATAGCATCTCCTTAATCAAACGACTCTCAAAGTCCCTTCCCTGGTCGGAATGAATCCGCTGCGGGGCCCCATAGTGGACGAAAAAGTTCTCAACAAGTATCTTAGCCACCGTGGTTGCTCTCTGATCCTTGGTCGGGAAAGCCTGTGTGTACCGGGTAAAATGATCAGTGACCACCAATATGTTGCTGACACTTTTCAGATCAGGCTCCAAACTCAGGAAATCAATACAGACCAGTTCCATAGGAGCACTAGTGGTAATGTTGACCAGGGGAGCAGCTCTCCGGGGTAACGCTTTTCTTTGCAAACAACGACCACAGGTCTTGACATACTGTTCCACATCCGCACTCATCTTCGGCCAATAGAATCGAGCCCGTACCAGGTCAAGTGTTCGATCTATACCCAGGTGCCCCATTTGATTATGCAATGACCTTAGGACTAGTTCTTTGAAGGCTGATGGCACCAGTTGTTGTCAGTGTACCCGCCTCCTTATTCACAGTCTCTATATGGTAGTTGGTTGATCAGCTTTAATTTGGGCCCTTCTTTATATATACAAGATAGTCGTGGAGTCAGTGGAGCGTGGTTGGATACATCCTTCCAGCCGCAAAACCTCTACAACCGTTCTTATCATAGGATCTGGGGATTGAGCCTGTTGGAGATCATCATTGTTGAGCTGCGGCAGGGAGCTGGTGTCCAATGCAGAGAAGTGACAGTAAGCAGCGAGTATACAGTTTTCCGGCCGCCCCAAACAATCTACCACACTGTCCATCATGTCAGGAGACACCTGTTCTTCTTTATCAAATTTCTGGCAGATGGCTCTCATGTCAGGTTCAGACAACCGGACCCATTCAATCTGGGGTGCAGGCCTCCGAGAAAGAGCGTCCGCATCTATATGGTTTAGGCCCGCCCGGTATTCTACAGCGTAATCTTAGGTGGCCAAGGCAGAGAGCCACCTATGCCCAGTAGCATCCAGTTTGGCAGAGGTCTGTACATAGGTCAGAGGGTTGTTATCAGTCTTTACTAATATCTTGGCACCATATAAATAGTCATGAAACTGATCAACAATGGCCCACTTTAGAGCCAGAAACTCTAGTTTGTGCACGGGGTAATTTTTCTCTGAAGGCGTCAGACTTCTACTGGCAAACGCTACAGGTCTCAGCCCATTCAGTGCTCCTGGTATAACATGGCCCCAATCCTTGTAGACTGGCATCAGTATGAAGAGTGTAGGCTTGACTGGGTCAGCATAGGCCTGCACGGGCTATGGGGTAAGTTGATATATGATGTCGTGAAAAGCTCACACCAGCAGTCCATCGATCCCCAAACATATTGTTCAATAAACATTCTTTTCCATGTCAGTGTGCACACCCTTCTTATACTTTTGTGAGTAGCGGATACCCTGAGTGAGATTAAGGAGGGGCGAATCACAGTAAATAGTCTCTGACAAACCGCCTTTAGTAGCCACAAAACCCCAGGAACTGTTGCAGCTCTTTTAAATTCCTGGGTTGAGGCCAAGTGGTCAACGCCTCCACCTTGCCAGGGTCAGTCTCTATGCCCTCAGTGGACACTATATGGCCCACATATTTCACGGAAGTCTGGAAGAATTGACACTTGTCAATAGACAACTTAAGGCCGAAATCCTCCAACCGATCCAGGACTTTAAATAATCGTTGCTTGTGTTGTTCCAATGATCAGCCAAACACTATAACGTCATCTAATAGACCAAACACTTTGTAGGTTCATGTCCCCACAGCTCGTTCCATCAAGCGCTGAAAAGTGGCTGGGGCCCGAAATTCCTTGAGGCATCTGAATAAACTCATAGATAGCCTTGGGGGCAAATGAAAGCAGTCTCTCTCCCGATCGTCTGGAGCCATCGGGATCTGGTAGTATCACTCGAAGTCCAACACAGAGAACCACTTACTACCATTCAAACAATCCACAGGCGTCTTGTATGCGCAGCATGGTATATTGATCCGGAATGGTCCGCTATTCAAAGTGCGATAGTCTACACATCGAACTGACCCATTTTTTCCTTATTACTACGATGGGGAGGCATAGGGCTCTAGACTTTTGAATTACGCCAGCAGCCAACATTTCTTGCAAATGCTCGCCTTACATTATCTAAGTCAAGAAGGAGCCAGATGTCGAGATTCTCTCGAAAGGTCTGTCGTCGTGCAGTCGAATGCGATGCTCAGCCCCTTGTACACATCCTACATCCCTCCTTCAGGGAAAAAAGCCTGGTCCCTCTTGGCAAAGCCTCACTGACCTTTCGTTTCAGTCGGCGGTGGCGAGTCACCAAGTCAAACAGATCAGGAGTAACTCTATCACCGTCCGGGAATCTTTCTATTTGGTAGTACAGCAGTATCGGCACAATGAACGCTAGCCAGGGTACATCCTCTTCTTATTCGAATCTCTTTATCAGACACATTATGCACTTGAACCATCACCCTCTTAATGTAAGCATGGGCTCTAGCCACCAGAATGCTGGGTTTGAGTAACAACCCTCAGGTGATCCTCCTCCACATGCGATCCAGCATCAACAACTTATTCTTGACATCTGTTTTGATCGTACTTCCATGCAAAACACATTGTGCATTTGGGGCAAGTACCACAGGGGCAGGATCCTTTTCCACACCACCCCACAGGACTTTCCGGGTTCCTCAGACTACCCTTCTTCTGAGTGGCTGACCTTTTGAATCACAACAGAGTACGCTCAAAGCTCGCCCAGTCTGAAATCTTTCGCTTCTCTGAGGCACAATTGGGCCATCGTCCAAACATGTACATTTGTCCCCAATCAATGGCACCCCATCGTACAGTCCAGTGGGTGGGCAACTAAAACTAAGGGTTTCCACTTGCTCATCTATTCCATTCACAGTTGCAGGGAAGGATAACCAGACAACGGATGTACCCCAACCTGGATAGGCCTTGTTGCTCAACCCCAATACATGTAGACCAGTTAGCGGCTGCAGGGGCACCTCAGATAAATGTGCTTGTACCAGTCCTGAAACATGATGGTCACACTGGAGCCACTGTCCAGTACAGCTCGACTGGAATTCCATTTACCCACACGCGGTCTCCATAGACGGCCCAACCACATCAGACCAATTGGGGTAGCAGCATTGGTAGCCCGGTGGCATGGGCCTGATCCACAAACTTTCTTGGGGGCCCAGACGGCCCGCAGTCGGGCCATCAGTCTGCTGTTAACTTTCCTTAAATTCCTCCGGCCCTGGCACCAGGCTGAAAATGCCCATCTTCCCCACAGTGGTAACAAAACTTGGGGTCCCAGGGATCTTTATTCTGGGGGGGCCCTGAGGGGGTGAGAAAGTTCTCTAGGGCTAGGGTTCTGGGCTCATACAGTCAGGGGCCCCAGGCCGAATAGGGTAACACAGGACTGCTTTTAACCCTCACCAGTTCCTCTGAAATTCCTGATCTCAGCCCCTCACCTCACCCTCCACGTAGGGGTCAGAGGAAACAACTTGCATCCCCAACCGCATTCTGGAAATCTGGGACCTCGACCCTCCAGGCGAGCCAGTCTCCTCAGGGTGTTAGACTCAGGGTCCCACTAGGGTTCCTGCCCCACAGGGTCTCCACCCTCTTCATCAGTCTCACTTCTCGAATTTCCCTCATCAATTGACAATATTCAGGCTGTGAGAGCTCACTGATCATGCAACTTGAGTTCCAATAGTTACATCAGAGAATCTGGTGACTTTAAAATATGTTCTAACTTGAGCCTGATCTAGGGCTGTAGCAGTGATTCCCCTTTCTACAAGCTCTGCAAAGCCCTCCCACTCTAGTAACAAAAGCGGACAGTTTTAATTTCTCCACTGCTTAGCGGACCTGAATTTCCATGATAAATCTTCACCAGTCTCTGTACTCCCAAAACCCTTCTAAAGCAGAGATACTTCAGGCAGTGGCTTCGGACGGTGGCCCGGAAGAACTCACGGCTTCTAAGGCAGGACCCGCAAGACTTTCCATCAGCCTCTTTCTTTCTCCCTCAGAGCATTGCCAGTCCTGGACTAAAGGTGTGGCATAGTCCATCCACGCCTCCAGGTCATCCTCCCGGAAGGCACTGGTACCATGCCAGAGAAAAGTTTTAACTTATGGTAGGGAACTGCTGTATGGATGGGATTGCCAAGGCAAAAGAGGCCAGACTGGAGCTTTTGGTGGGCAAGGGGAGGTGCCGGAAACCCGGGGGTTGTATCACTGGCAAATCCAAGAGCTTGTAACAACTCCTGGGTAGTCCTCCACAGCCACAGTACTTGAGCAGTTTGTCTTAAACTGTTCTATCTGGGAGACTCCCCAGACTGACTGACCACTGGATATGAATTAGCCTCCACCCTGGGACGCACCTCCGGTAAATCACAGGAGGTACCTTCTCGGGTCGGTGGCCACTGCATAAGAGTAACATCTGCAGTGTCTGGTCAGCCAGATCAGCCATAACGCCCTTTCACTTCAACCTTACCCAGACATTTTACTCGCTGCGTACAGAGACACATCAACAGTTGAGGTACCCAGGTGCACATCTAACAATAATACAGTCTTCTGGGAGTCTAGCTCTTCGATGTCACCCCAACCCATCAATCTGTGTACCATAGTTTTGATGGGTCCCAGTTTAATTTTTTCCAACATATTCCCTTCCAGTTTTCCATCTCTGATGTATTTCCTCACTGAGCCACTAGAGGACGCAAATCCCAGTGGTGCCTCCAATTTGTGTACCCCCAGGGGCGCTACCTAGGGCTACTACCCTGTCTGCCCCCACGAAGCAGGTGAGGGTCCTAGATCCGCTGACGGGGTGCCTCCTCCCAGAGGTCGGGTTAGCACACTAGGACTACTCGTGCCACAGCCCTCTGGCTACTGCAACCCCTTCTGTCCCAATTAGTGACTTCACACTGGGTAACAACAATCTTGCTTACCAGTACACTTGCCCCACGGAGTTATATTCCAGCTCCCCTTCAGGGACCCCCTGTAGCAAGGCACAGTTATGTTGCAATCACCAGACAGCAGTTCACCAGTGCAATGTACACAATAGCCAGGATGTAGCTGTCACTGAAGTGCAATCTGATTTATTCAGGGGGAATAACAACAAGGGCAGGGGAAATCAAGTTGATTAGCTTATAACCATACTCTATCTACCTAGGGCTCTGTGCACAGGCCTAACCCTACAGTTTATGGTCCCTGGGGTACCCAAGCTTAATGGCTAGTCCACACGTGGCAGCTGGTTGGGCCCTTAGCACAGACAAACATAACAGTCCTGAGCAGGTCAAGTAGGAGGAGAGTTTAATTAGCAGTCGGCAATACAATAATGCACTGAATCCACTGGCGAAACACTCTGCAGGAGTTACCCTGAATTAGTACTCACAACCCCAGCAACTAACGATTTCTTCACTGCTACCAGGATGGAGCCTGACTTCACCAGCTTTCTCACACACTTATATGGTATAACAGCAACAGAGGGTACCACACCAGGCAGCTGCTTCCATGTCCTTCAAACTCACAGCCACTGAGATACTGCAACGGGCAGCTTCCACTTTTCCCTCGGACCAATGCAATCTGGCAATTTTTTCCAGTCCTCCTACAGGTTGAGCCTGGTGAGTAGCTGCACAGGGCACAGCCTCCTCTGACCGCCCACCGGCAGATTTCAGAGCGAACTCACTCGCAGAGAAAAATGGCCGAATTAGACCTTCACGTGCTTCCCGCGCGAACACTTCCCAGTGCAGAAGCACAGAAGCTCCTCACTCCTCACCAGCCACAACGCATCTAACCCCCCAACAGCCAGGGGCTCTCCTCTCTTTTCAGTTCGGTCGCACCCGCTCCATTGGCTGGCTGCGTGCCAGTCGATTTCCTCCGCTCAATGGTGGTGTGAAAAGCCCACAGTCTATAAATGCCTTTCCAGTTTACAAACAGTTCTCTATTGGTCAACCCGACTTTTGTAGGGTCCTGTATAGTACTGATTGGCTCTATTCTAGCAGTTCTGGACCAAAATGGAGGTGTTCAATCGAAACAGTCTTTGCTGCAAAAGAAGGTAGGTTAGAACAGTTGCATTGTCATTACTATTTCCTGTATTTCAAAGCCAAACATTCACATCCTCTTGTAGAGCTCCTCTGCACACTAGAGATGGCAGAGACGAGATGAAAATCAACAGCCGCGGGAGGACTCGAGCATAGCAACACTCAAAGCCTCCCTGATCAATCATGACTGCAACCCAAAGCAGCCCTTAAAGAGACAGTACATGGAGGCCCACAGGCAGTCACAGGCTACCATTTAAAAACGGCTAAACGCTAACACCAACCAGGCAGGGAGCATTCAAGCAAGCCCCTGGGAAGCTTTTATGAACCCCCATTTGCAAGGGGGTTACACCCTCCCTGGCCTGGAAAAGCTTGACATCCGCGTCAAGCAACTACCCCTGAGGCCATTTAGACGAACATCCCAATTAACACCGTATCACATTTTAAATCACATACAGAAATATTACATTTACAATATATTATGGTTCATACACATTGTACACATAACTCTGGTTTCCCCCTTTTTTTTTTCTTTTCAAATCAGGTTACTAACCCTGCTTATAGCACCAGGACTGAGGAACTCCCTCCTTTCTAGTCACTGGTGAGTCACCTTGAACAGGAGCACCACACTCAAAGGCAATACTAATAATCTGGAATTATCCCCTAGGCTAACTTAGTAGGGATCAGGGACACATATACCCCTTGTGAACCACATTTAAGGGCAGGTCCACTGGCTGACCAAGAGATTCATAGCTCAACTTTATTACCAGCCGTATTTGTCGGCCGGATCACCTAGGGGTCTCAGAGGATCCTAAACCAGGCCCTGACTCCACTTCAGTAATAGAGACATTAGCAACGGAATCTCCTCAAGGGGAACAGGTTCAGTTCAATACTAGTAGGGCTTGACTTCTATCCTCCTCAAACCCAATTTCACTGGGCTCATCTGAGGCCGGTTTAGGCACTAGAGGGGAACCATCAGGGTATTCAAAATATTCTTCCCATTCGAGCATATCCGGGCTTGTTCCCCATCTCACCCTCTTTCTTGGAAAAGTCAGATAATTCAGCCAGGCCCCTTGACTCAGTCCCTTGAGCTTGTCTGCTACTTCATTCATCTTCTGGAGGCACTGCCCCAGGGACAAAGTAGAAGGCTCAATCAGTACAGATGGACCAATTTCAGTTCTGAAGTTAACAAGGGATTGCCCCGAAACAATTGGCTGAGTTCATAAGAGGGATAGTATTCAATATCACCTTCAGCTGTCTTCAGAGACTGAGTGTTGATCATCTCCTCCTGCAGGAGGAAGTGATGCGCCCTTGGTGGACTCGTTGAAGGCTCCATGAGCTTGGTTCTTCTCTTAAGCAACAGATCTAGTCACAGGCTGGGAAGGATGGCAGTGGAGGTTCAGCTTTAATCAAGATCTGCCCAATCGGGCAGCAATGATTTCTGTGTATGGTTTTCACATCTTTCGAATTGTTTCGGGTCGCACTTTATATACAGGTAGATCTGCCCTGTCCCACAACAATATGAGGGAGGTGATGCCATCTGTCGGCAATTTTATGTTGCCATGCAGTCCCAGACTTCTCATCAGCACTCTATCCCTTCTCTCAACTCTACTGTTTCTACTTCTTGTCATATCTCTCCTTGTTAGCCAGATTTCGCTTTGCAGCCATGGTCTGGGCCAGTTGGTAGGCATGGTTTAATTGGGCCTTAGTCTTACATACTGTAGATGGTTTTCTTTACCTCCCATCGGGAAACCCCAAACACACATCCACTGGCAATCTAGCCTCTGTCCCAAACATCTGATCGATAGGGGAAACCCCTGTGGCATCACTTTTCGCAATTGTAGGCGGACCAGTGCTGGATCTGTTGACTCCATCCTCGATTTATCTTTGATTGTAAGTTGCCCAGCATGTCAAGCAATGTACGATTAAACCTTTCAGGCTGAGGGTCTCCTCATGATAATAGGGGGTGGTCGTGATTTTCGTACTTCCCACAAAGATAGCATCTCCTTAATCAAACGACTCTCAAAGTCCCTTCCCTGGTCGGAATGAATCCTGCCATGGGCCCCATATAGTGGACGTAAAAGTTCTCAACAAGTATCTTAGCCACCGTGGTTGCTCTGATCCTTAATTAAAGGAAAGCCTGTGTGCGGGTAAAATGATGGTGACCACCAATATGTTGCTGACACTTTTCAGATCAGGCTCCAAACTCAGGAAATCAATACAGACCAGTTCCATGGGAGCACTAGTGGTAATGTTGACCAGGGGCAGCTCTCCGGAGTAACGCTTTTCTTTGCAAACAACGACCACAGGTCTGACATACTGTTCACATCCGCACTCATCTTGACGCCAATAGAATCGAGCCCGTACTCAGGTCAAGTGTTCGATCTATGCCAGGTGCCCCATTTGATTATGCAATGACCTTGGACTAGTTCTTTGAAGGCTGATGGCAGCACCAGTTGTTGTCAGTACTGACCTCCTTATTCACAGTCTCTCTATATAGTAGTTGGTTGATCAGCTTTAATTTGGGCCTTCTTTATATAACAAGATAGTCCGAAGTCAGTGGAGCGTGTTTGGATACATCCCTTCCAGCCCGCAAAAACCTCTGCACGTTTTATCATAGGATCACAGGATTGAGCCTGTTGAGATCATCATTGTTGAGCTGCGTAGAGAGCTGGTGTCCAATGCAGAGAAGTGACAGTCAGTGTGGTATACAGTTTTCGCTCAGCCCCAAACAATCTACACATAGTCCATCATGTCAGAGACACCTGTTCTTCTTTATCAAATTTCTGGCAGATGGCCTTCGTCAGGGTTCTAGACAACCGACCTATTCAATCTGGGGTGCAGGCCTCGAGAAAGAGCCGTTCGGATCTATATGGTTTAGTCTTCCGTGTATTCTACAGGTGTATCTTAGGTGGCTACGGAGAGAGCCACCTATGCCAACAGTAGCATCCAGTTTGCAGAGGTCTGTACATAGGTCAGAGGGTTGTTATCAGTCTTTACTAATATCTTGGCACCATATAAATAGTCATGAAACTGATCAACAATGGCCCACTTTAGAGCCAGAAACTCTAGTTGTGCACGGGTAATTCTTTTCTCTGAAGGCGCCAGACTTCTACTGGCAACGTCACAGGTCTCAGCCCATCAGAGTGCTCCTGGTATAACACAGCCCCCAACTTGTAGACTGGCATCAGTATGAAGAGAGTGTAGGTTTGACTGGCCAGCATAGGCCAGCAATGGGAGTACATGGGTAAGTTGATACATGATGTCGTGAAAAGCTTCCCCACACTCAGCAGTCCATCGATCCCCAAACATATTGTTTGGTCGAAATACTTTTTCCATGTCAGTGTGCACACCCTTCTTATACTTTTTGTGAGTAGGCGGATACCCTGGGTGAGATTAAGGAGGGCGAATCACTCGTAAATAGTCTCTGACAAACCGCCTTTAGTAAGCCACAAACCCCAGGAACTGTTGCAGCTCTTTTAAATTCCTGTTGAGGCTATGGTCAACGCCCACCTTGCCAGGGTCAGTCTCTATGCCCTCAGTGGACACTCTATATGGCCCATATATTTCACGGAAGTCTGGAAGAATTGACACTTGTCAATAGACAACTTAAGGCCGAAATCCTCCAACCGATCCAGGACTTTAAATAATCGTTGCTTGTGTTGTTCCAATGATCAGCCAAACACTATAACGTCATCTAAATAGACCAAACACTCGAGTAGGTTCATGTCCCCCACAGCTCGTTCTATCAAGCGCTGAAAAGTGGCTGGGGCACCCGAAATTCCTTGAGGCATCTGAATAAACTCATAGAAGCCTAGGGGGCAAATGAAAGCAGTCTTCTCTCGATCGTCTGGGGCCATCGGGATCTGGTAGTATCCGCTCCGAAGATCCAACACAGAGAACCACTTACTACCATTCAAACAATCCAAGGCGTCTTGTATGCGCAGCATGGTATATTGATCCGGAATGGTCCGCCTATTCAAAGTGCGATAGTCTACACACATCCGAACTGACCCATTCTTTTTCCTTATTACTACGATGGGGGGAGGCATAGGGGCTCCTAGACTCTTGAATTACGCCAGCAGCCAACATTTCTTGCAAATGCCGCCTTACATTATCTATGTCAGCGGGAGCCAGATGTCGAGATCTCTCTCGGAAAGGTCTGTCGTCGTGCAGTCGAATGCGATGCTCAGCCCCTTGTACACATCCTACATCCCACTCCTTCAGGGAAAAAACCTGGTCCCTCTTGGCAAGCCTCTCACTGACCCTTCGTTTCCAGTCGGCGGGTAGCGGGGAGTCACCGAAGTCAAACAGATCAGGAGTAACTCTATCACCCGTCCGGGAACTCTTTCTATTTGGTAGTACAGCAGTATCGGCACAATGAACGCTAGCCAGGGTACACCCTCTTCTTATTCGAATCTCTTTATCAGACACATTATGCACTTGAACCATCACCCTCTTAATGTAAGCATGGGCTCTAGCCACCAGAATGCTGGGTTTGAGCAACAACCCCTCAGGTGATCCTCCCTCCACAGGCGCATCCAGCATCAACAACTTATTCTTGACATCTGTTTTTGATCGTACCTCTCCATGCAAAACACATTGTGCATTTGGGGCAAGTACCACAGGGGCAGGATCCTTTTTCCACACCACCCCACAGGGCCTTCGGGTTCCTCCAGACTACCCTTCTTCTGAGTGGCCCTGACCTTTTGAATCACAGCAGGTACGCTCAAAGCTCGCCCAGTCTGAAATGCTCGCTTCTCTGAGCACAATTGGGCCAATCGTCCAAACATGTACATTTGTCCCAATCAACAAGGGCACCCCCATCGTACAGTCCAGTGGGTGGGCAAACTAAAACTAAGGTTTCCACTTGCTCATCTATTCCATTCACAGTTGCAGGGAAGGATAACCAGACACGGATGTACCCCAAATACGGATAGGCCTTGTTGCTCAACCCCAATACATGTAGACCAGTTAGCGGCTGCAGGGGCACCTCAGATAAATGTGCTTGGTACCAGTCCTGAAACATGATGGTCACCTGGGAGCCACTGTCCAGTACAGCTCGACTGGGAATTCCATTTACCCACACCCGGGTCTCCATAGACGGCCCAACCACATCAGACCAATTGGGGGTAGCAGCATTGGTAGCCCGGCGGGCATGGGCCTGAGTCACAAAACTTTTCTTGGGGGCCCGAGACTGGGTCTGGCAGTGTCGGGCGATCAGTCTGCTGTTAACTTTCCTTAAATTCTCCGGCCTCTGGCACTCAGGCTGAAAATGCCCATCTTCCCCACAGTGGTAACAAAACTTGGGGTCCCAGGGATCACTATTCTGAGGGGGGCCCTGAGGGGGGTGAGAAAGCTCTCTAGGGCTAGGGTTCTGGGCTCTACATGAGTCAGGGGCCCCAGGCCGAATAGGGTACACAGTGGACTGCTTTAAATCCCTCACCAGTTCCCGTAAATTCCTGATCTCAGCCCTCAACTCACCCTCCACGTAAGGGTCAGAGGAAACAACTTGCATCCCCACCGTACCTGGGAAATCTGGGGACCCCTCGGACCCTCCAGGCGAGCCAGTCTCCTCAGGGGTGTTAGACTCAGGGGTCCCACTAGGGTTCACTGCCCCCACACAGGGTTCCCACCCCTCTTCATCAGTCTCCACTTCTCGAATTTCCCTCATCAATTGACAATATTCAGGCGGAGTAGCCCGCCGATCATGCAACTAGGTTCCAATAGCTAATCAGAGAATCTGGCAGACTTTAAAATATGTTCTAACTGGGCCTGATTCAGGGCTGTAGCAGTGATTCCCCTTTTCTACAAGCCTTCTGCAAAGCCCGCTCCACTCTAGTAACAAAAGCGGACAGTTTTTAATTTCTCCACTGCTTAGCGGACCTGAATTTCCATAGTAAATCTTCACCAGTCTCTGTACTCCCAAAAACCCCTTCTAAAGCAGAGAGATACTCTGCAGCAGTGGCTTCCGGACGGGTGGCCCGGAAGAACCTAATGGCTTCTAAGGCAGGACCCCGCAAACTTTCCATCAGCCTCTTTCTTTTCTCCCCCTCAGAGCATTGCCAGTCCTGGACTAAAGGGGTGGCATAGTCCATCCACGCCTCCAGGTCATCCTCCCCGGAAGGCACTGGTACCATGCCAGAGAAAAGTTTTAACTTATGGTAGGAATCAAGCTGTATGGATGGGATTGCCAAGGGCAAAGAGGCCAGCACGGAGCTTTTTGGGTGGGCAAGGGGAGGTGCCGGGGGAAACCCGGGGGGTTGTATCACTGGACAAATCCAAGGCTTGTAACAACTCCTGGGTAGTCCTCCCCTCCACAGCTAACAATTTGAGCAGTTTGTCTTTAAAACTGTTCATCTGGGGAGACTCCCCCAGGACTGACTGACTCACTTCGGATATGAATTAGCCTCCACCCCTGGGACGCACCCTCCGGGTAAATCACAGGAGGTACCTTCTCAGGGTCGGTGGCCACACTGCATAAGAGTAACATCTGCAGTGTCTGGTCAAGCAGATCAGCCATACGCCCTTTCACTTCAGCCTTACCCAGACATTTTACTCGCTCGGCGACAGAGACAATATCAACAGTTGAGGTACCCAGGTGCACATCTAACAATAATACAGTCTTCTGGGAGTCTAGCTCTTCAGCTTCACCCCAACCCATCAATCTGTGTACCATAGTTTTGATGGGTCCCAGTTTAATTTTTTCCAACATATCCCCTTCCAGTTTTTCCATCTCTGATGTATTTCCTCACTGAGCCACTAGAGGATGCAAATCCCAGTGGTGCCTCCAATTTGTAACCCCCAGGGGGCGCTACTCTTAGGGCTACTACCCCTGTCTGCCCCCACGGAAGCAGGGTGAGGGTCCCAGATCCGTTGACGGGTGCCTCCTCCCAGAGGTCGGGGTTAGCACAATTAGGACTACCTCGGTTACAGCCCTCTGGGCTACTGCAACCCCCCCTTTCGTCCCACTAGTGACTCACACTGGGTACCAACAATTCTGTTTACCAGTACACTTGCCCCACGGATATTATATTCCAGCTCCCTTCAGGGACCCCCTGTAAAGTAAGGCACAGTTATGTTGCAATCACCAGACAGCAGTTCACCAGTAATGTACACAATAGCCAGGATGTAGCTGTACGAAAAGCAATCTGATTTATTCAGGGGGAATAACAACAAGGGCAGGGGGAAATCAAGTTGATTAGCTTATAACTATACTTATCTACCTAAGGGCTCTGTGCACAGGCCTAACCCTACAGTTTATGGTCCCTGGGGTACCCAAGCCCTAATGGCTAGTCCACACGTGGCAGCTGGTTGGGGCCCTAGCACAGACAAACATAACAGTCCTGAGCAGGCTGTCGAAGGAGGAGAGTTTAATTAGGCAGTCGGCAATACAATAATGCACTGAATCCATGCGTAAACACTCTGCAGGGAGTTACCCTGAATTAGTACTCACAACCCCAGCAACTAAGATTTTTTCACTGCTACCAGGATGGAGCCTGACTTCACCAGCTTTCTCACACCTTATATGGCGAACAGCAACAGAGGGTACCACACCAGGCAGCTGCTTCCAATGCTCCTTCAAACTCACAGCCACTGAGATACTGCAACGGCAGCTTCCACTTTTCCCTCGGACCAAGTGCAATTCAGCAATTTTCTCCAGTCCTCCTACAGGTTGAGCCTGGTGAGTAGCTGCACAGGGCACAGCCTCCTCTGACCGCCCGCCGGCAGATTTCAGAGCGAACTCACTCGCAGAGAAAAATGGCCGAATTAGACCTTCACGTGCTTCCCGCGCGAACACTTCCCAGTGCAGAAGCACAGAAGCTCCTCACTCCTCACCAGCCACAACGCATCTAACCCCCAACAGCAAGGGGCTCTCCTCTCAGTTCGGGCGCGACCCGCTCCCATTGGCTGGCTGCACATGCCAGTCATTTCCTCCTGCTCTCAATGGTGTGAAAAAGCGCCATAGCCCATAATGCCTTTCCCAATTACAAACAGTTCCTCTATTGGTCAACCGACTTTGTAGGGTCCCAAGGTACTGATTGGCCCAATTCAGCAGTTCTGGACCAAAATGGAGGAAACAATCGAAACAGTCTTTGCTGCAAAAGAAGGCAGGTTAGAACAGTTGCATTATCATTACTATTTCCCAGTATTTAAAGCCAACATTCACATCCTCTTGTAGAGCTCCCTCTGCACCACTAGAGATGGCAGAAACGGAGCGAAAAATCAGCAGCCCGGGCGGGACTCGAGCATAGCAACACTCAAACCCCCTCCCTGATCAATCATGACTGCAACCCAAAGCAGCCCTTAAAGAGACAGCATACGGAGGCCCACAGGCACTCACAGGTTACCCATTTAAAACGGCTTAAACGCCGAACACCAACCAGGCAGGGAGCATTCAAACAAGCCCCTATGAAGCTTTTAGGAACCCCCATTTGCAAGGGGGTTACATCAGTATGACATTCTTGGTAACTTTTGAAATAAATAAATTAAATGAATAATGTTGCAAGATTATTAACTTTGCAGTTCAGATATCAATTCAATATGCCCGTTCGTAGGCCTCCATACGTTACCAGCATATGCTCCCAGCACACACATTTCTGGTGTGAAGGCCTCTTCGAGGCCAAGCAGAGGATGCAGATGTTCTTTAATGTCTCTTTAGAAGGGCTGCACCCTCTCACAGCGCCATAAGTCATGCACTCATGCTCCAGCCTCCTTACCGCATCTGGGGCCAGATATCAAAAGTTAGTGCCGGCGTTAAGGAGGGTTTGCCTATGCTAACCAGTCTTTGCACCCTGTTCATGTGCGGGGTCTAGAGCCAGAGTCCCCCACAGCATGGGCAAACCCGTTAGTGCCTGAACACTAATATACTGCTGCACCCATGCAGATGAAGGGAGCCCCCACTGCATATGGGCACAGTGGCAACTTCAGAGGTTTGCACTGTCGGTAAATGCCATGCAAATGGGCGCCGGCTTTGCATTCTAGTTTTAACAAGGCACAGAGCCCTGCTGGCAGGACAGCAATACTGCAGATGGCTGCCCCACCCACCCCCAGACCTCATCCCAGTGAAGCAGTGAACACCCCGCTGTCTAGTGGCACCCCCTGCCCTCCAATCACCCACCTCAGTAGTTACATCCTCTTTGGTGTGTAATGTTGACCCACACCCTCTGATCACCCATCCTGATCCGGTGTCATGGTGTCCTGGTCTCAAGGGGCCCTCCCCACCCTCTGATTCTGGCCCCGTAATGCACATATAGTCCCTGGTGTCTAGTTGTACCCCCTTCCTCTGAAAGCTCACAATGGTGGGTCAATGCCCTTCCTGCACTGCCTGCACCACACCACCCAACAGCACACCAATCAGCCAACCCTCACCTCCAATACCTGTGAAGGCGCTGCCATGCAGCAAGCCCGATACAATAACTGGCACAGCCGTCCTCTTACCTCCTTGGCCGGCCGCTGTATGGGATGATAGGAGCGCACGTACAGTAAATCCCTGTGGTCTGCATATGGTCCAGGTCCATGTCAGGGCGGTACAGGTTTCTTTTTATTTTAGTCTTTGGTAACTGGGTAAGGCCCACTAGGCACACGTACCCATTTTCAGGGGCAACCTGGGAGCTCTGGGCAGTCAAGTGACTTGCTCAGAGTCACACAGTATGCAAGTGGAGGTTGTGAGAATCAAACTCAGGTCTGGTCTGCTGGATGTATCAAGCTCGTTCACACCTCGTTCCTCTAACCTCTAGGCTATACTGCCAGCTTGCCTCAGTGCTGCACCAGCATGGCCCTATATACAGTCAGATAGTGCCAGTGCACTGTCCGACTGAATATGGCAACCTCTGGGTCGCGCGCAAGCACAGCGCAAACCTTTACACTCCACTGTTGTACATATTTGAATAGCTAGCCCCGGTACATGAAGTGTCCTCCTCCAGCCCCGTCTTAAATAATTTTGCTGGGTGTGAAGTACAAATTCTGGAGGATTTTAAATTGTTTAGCCTAAGCCCGTCCTGTTTAATGGATTTATAATTATTTTTCCAAATAGTCTGCCACTCAGTTATTTTCTAGTGATAGTGCTTCCTCCCAATAAGGGCATCTGCCCATGAGCTTACCCGGGTCAAGTTCCCGATAAGACAAAGTTTAGAGATGGAGTGAGGTAACAGGACAACCATGACTAGTGCCTCTAGCTGCAGTCCGCCTTCCTTGTCTAAGCATAGTTCTGACAGGTCAGCAGCTGATGCTTAGCAGTTTGTACATGAACCGTGACGTAGTAAAAACTCCAAATTACTGGCTCCATGAGGAGAACTGTGCAGAATGTAGTCCAGAAAAAGAAAACAGTTGATAACACAGTTTTTCATATCTGTGTTGATTCAGTTTCAGTTAAATATAGATCATTTAGAGGTATGCATTTCAATATCTGCAAATAGGGACATTACTAACTGTTGCCTAGTCACACTACAGGGCCAGAACAATGGGGGGCATTTTTACCAATCAGCATTCGAGGTGCTCATTTGGTTGCAAACCTACCTTTTTACCCTGTGCCCTTATAACTTCAGCCCTCCCACTTTTCTCCACGTTCTGGCACCTATGATCAGCACACATTTCCCGTAACAAAAGCTGTTACAATTAGGATGGTGTTACTGCATGTTTTTGATAGTAAACAGCACAGCCCTGTACCAAGATACTTCATTTTTGCCTGCCAGACATACAGGAATGGAAATATTTCAAAACATCAAAATTTCGTATCTTGGCTCAGAAATAAAAGAAAAATAGGTATATTGATGTTTTTGCCAGAAAAAAACATGATTGTTGAAAACAACTACATGGTGACTGACAGATACTGCTGCTTTATCATGGAGTTTTTGACCTCAGGACAAAATATACAAATATGCTTTTGTCATTACTGTTTAACCCATTCTTACCGGTAGCGCCATATGGCATTGGAACCGTCCATTGCTTAACCCAACCCAAAATGGCCGCACAAAATGGAATGAGATTAACAAATATAAGCCAGCGTACGGAAAAAAAGTAAATACAAAAAAATGTTTATTCGCTGCAGGAAAATGCTCAGAAAAATCAACGGATCGACTTATTTATTTTTACTGACCTAAAGGTAGTTAAATGCTAGAAGGAATAGCTCTTAATGGTGAGTATTCCCAGAGATCAGTGCTGGTAGAAATCTGTTCCTGAATCAGTGGTTGGGAGAACCCCTGAATCTGGAGCAGTCTGGAAATGATGAGACGAGAGTCAGCAATTTCCAATGCTTTTCCTTTTTAGTTTTGTTTTTCCTGTTTGTCACTTTGGAGCCTTGTCCTGTAAATATTGAAAGGGTTGCTAGGGGATTTCTTTGGACTTGTTACATCAGCCTGATATTGCATTGGCAGACATAAATCAAAGAAAAGAAAAGACCAAGCCTGCCAAGTCTCCCCCTCTCCACTCCATTCCTCAGTCAGTACAGTTGCGGTGGGAAATAAGTCACAAGGCCCAGTGCTGTGGGCCAAGTATGATTTCAACTGGCCATATGCCTAGTGGTGTGGCAGCATTCAGAAACGTGCTGCAGCGTCACTTCAGGGACTTGTCAGGCAACAGAAGCAGTAGGAGGACTTGTAGTTCGATGCAGTATGGTACAGTAGAGTCCGAATCCTGGGGGTGCAAGTTATGAGCAGACCTGTGCTTCCTAACTAGCCGCATCTGTTACTGTGAACAAACTGAACTTTGTCACTGACTCAGACAGTGTCTTTTATTTTATGTATCTTAGTTACTTGCTTACTTAAATGACTTGATTTTTGTAGTAACCTAATTAATTTTCCTCCCCATTCCTTCTTCCTGAACCACTATTTCCCCCTTCCTGTCTCCAAATATTACTGTTCAGCCTTCAGTGATAGCCCCTGTTTGCCTGCTGTTTCTTCTCCCTGGCATGCATTACATTTCACCTGTATTCCCTGCATAGTGTGACTTCCCTTGCTCTCTAGAGCCCACCCTTGGTTATTGATATATTGCATAAGTTTCTTTCCTGGAAGTGGGTAACTTTGATTATAGTATATGGTTACCCTTTGTTATGTATAAAAATCACCCTGCTCAAAATCCTGTTGGGCACATTCTAAACCGTTATGCACATTCTACGGTGTTGTTATGCGCATTCCAAACAGTTGTTATGCACAGTTCAAAGGTCATACAATTTTAAATATTTCATTTATTCTACACTTAGCTATATACTAACTACCCAGTGCCCAAAGTCATACCTTTTACCTTTCAAAAGTCTGGAAATTTGATTTTGATATGTGAGTAGAACAAAGAAATGGCAAGATTTTTTTGGTTTAACTTCAGTGGGGGTCTGTCACTCTGGTGTAAAAAAAAAAAACATATACTATAAAAAATTAAATGTGGTCAGCCACACACAACTCTGCTTGTGTTTCCTTCTCGGGGTGGAGATGATAGCATGGACCGCTTGAGCTTCGCTCTCAAGGTTCATGTGCTGTCATCTCAACCCCTTGATGGAAACACAGCCTTGTTGTATTTCTCCTTGACCTACTTCATTGTATCTTTTTTTTAAAAGTACATTTTTTCCTCCCATGTTGGACTTATTCTTTGCATTTCTGTGTGTTCAGCAGGCAACTACCCAGTCCTGTCACTAGCAATCTCTGACTGCAGAAAGCCATGGATTATCCCCTGCCCCCTATGGCAGGTCTGTAGAAGAATGCAGTCCCAACCTTCAAACCCCATCCCCCCACAGCACAGTCTATTGCGGGAGTGGAGTGATCGGTGCAGGGCCTGGCCATGCCACCACCAGCATACAGACAGCCATCATTTTTTTGCCTTCATTTACTTCCATTTTGCCCACCCACAATGCTGAGCAGACACCTGCAGGTCTGGCACGCATGCAGAAAATCCCTTTGGAGGAGTCATGCTCCATGACTCATCACTGAGCAGCAGAACTCTGCGCCAGTCCCATCCTGCCTGGGAGTGCTACCAAAGTCAATTTATTTTAGTATTGTATTACAGTATGCACTGTAGGATCATCCACCCTCCCCCCCCCACACACACACTCTCCTGCATCACAAGCAGGTGTAACACCTCACATCTGGGGATATGTGTTACTAAGTTGTGGTGTCACCTTTACTTTATGGGTGCTTGCACTGCTGTACAGACAGGTTGCCGTCTGGCAGCCAAGGTGTTTGCCACCTACAGCTGGGATTGATGCCCTTGCCCAGGCAGAGCTTAAAGCAGAAGCCACTCTCAGTGCTGACCTTTGGCATCTGGATGTAGGAGACTGATGGGCTGAAGAGGGAACATCAGGTGGTGGCTGAGGGGAGTGCCTCCACATGGAGCATGCCCTGATGGCCTTTTGGAGCCTGGATTTCATCTGGGGCAGAGGAGCTCCAGGGGCTGCCATCCCATAATGGGGGACCTCAATGAAGGAGTAGATTACCCCCAAACGATGGAGACAGGACCATGAGGGTATCTGCCAGAAGGAGCTGGTGCTAGTGGCTAAAAAGGGAAGTAGTGGGTTCTGCTGTGGCTGGGAGGGATCTCTATGCCCTTGCCCCTTGTTCTTTGTGTTGATTTAGCTGTCAAACAGGGGAGCAGATGGCTGCCCTTAAGGGACGCAGGTCCTCAGAAACCATGGCTGCCTGTTCCCTGCCACTTTTCACTCACTCATGTTGGGCCAGAGGCAGGCACATAGGTTCAGTGTTCTTTTTTAACTCCGTTTATTACATTTATGACAAACAGATAAAAAACATCCAAACATAAAAAGTTTGTGCCGCATCAATACAGAGGTACAGTGATTTGAAAACTATACTGTATGTTGTTATATGCCACCTAAAAGCAATATTTGCCAAGTAGGCCATGGTTTCTAAGTGGCACCCCTCCCTCTCCCCATCCTGTGCCAGGTAATCCTTGTGTCTGTGTGGTATCTCCTCCCTTTCCCCATCCTGTACCAGGTAATCCCTGGTGCCTGTGTGAAATCTCCGCCTTCTCCACATCCTGTGCCAGGTAATCCGTGGTGTCTGTGTGGAATCTCTGCCTTCTCCACATCCTGTGCCAGGAAATCTGTGGTGTCTGTGTGGCATCCCCTTCCTCTCCCCATCCTGTACCAGGAAATCCCTGGTGTCTGTGTGGCACCTTTCCTGTCCCCATCCAGTACCAGGTTATCTCTGTTGTCTATGTGGTGCCTCTTCTTCCCTCCCTCCCTCCCTCTCCTATGGCAGATTATCCCTGGTGTCCATGTGGCACCTCTCTCTCTCGCTCGCTCTCTTTCCTGTCTTGTGCCAGGTTATCCCTGGTGTCTGTGTGGTATCCTTTCCCCATCCTGTGCCAAGAAATCCCTGGTGTCTGTGTGGCATCCCCTTCCTCTCCCCATCCTGTACCAGGAAATCCCTGGTGTCTGTGTGGCATCCCCTTCCTCTCCCCATCCTGTACCAGGAAATCCCTGGTGTCTGTGTGGCACCTTTCCTCTCCCTATATGGTGCCTCTTCTTCCCTCCATCCCTCTCCCTGTCCTATGGCAGATTATCCCTGGTGTCCATGTGGCACCTCTCTCTCTCTCTCTTTCTTTCCTGTCTTGTGCCAGGTTATCCCTGGTTTCTGTGTGGTATCCTCTCCCTCTCCCCATCCTGTACCAGGTAATCCCTGGTGTCTGTGTGAAATCTCCGCCTTCTCCACATCCTGTGCCAGGTTATCCCTGGTTTCTGTGTGGTATCCTCTCCCTTTCCCCATCCTGTACCAGGTAATCCCTGGTGTCTGTGTGGTATCCCCTCCCTCTCCCCATCTTGTACCAGGTAATCCCTAGTGTCTATATGGCATCCCCTCCCTCTGCCCCATCCTGTGCCAGGTAATCCCTAGTGTCTATATGGCATCCCCTTCCTCTCCCCATCATGTGCCATGAAATCCCTGGTGTCTGTGTGGCACCACCTTCCTCTCCCCATCCTGTGCCAGGTAATCCCTGTGTCTGTGTGACATCCTCTCCCACTTCCCATCCCATGCCAGGTTATCCCTGGTTTCTGTGTGCCACCACCTTCCTCTCCCCATCCTGTGCCAGGTAATCCCTGGTGTCTATGTGGCATCCCCTTCCTCTGCCCATCCAGTGCCAGGTAATCCCTGGTGTCTATGTGGCATCCCCTCCCGGTCCCCATCCTGTGCCAGGTTATCTCTGTTGTCTATATGGTGCCTCTTCCTCCCTCCCTCCCTCTCCCTGTCCTATGCCATATAATCCCTGGTGTCCATGTGGCACCTCTCTCTTTCTCCTATCCTGTGCCAGGTTATCCCTGGTATCTGTGTAGCACCCTCCTTCTCCCCCCATCCTGTGCCAAGTAATCCTTGGTGTCTCTGTGGCACCCCCTCCCTCTCCCCATCCTATGCCAGATAATCCCTGTGTCTGTGTGACACCCCCTCCCACTCCCCATCCCGTGCCAGGTAATCCCTTGTGTTTATGTAGCACCCCTCCTTCTCCCCATCCTGCACCAGGTAATCCTTGGTGTCTATGTTGCACCCCCTCTTGCTCCTTATCTCATGCCAGGTAATCACTGGTGTATTTGTAGCACTCCTCCTTCTCCCCAACCTGTGCCAGGTAGCTGCGGGTGTCTGTATGGCACCCCCTCCCTTTCCCCATCCTTTGCCAGGTAATCCATGATGTCTGTGTGGCACCCCCTCCCTTTCCACCATCCTTTGCCAGGTAATCCCTGGTGTTTGTGTGGCAACCCCTCTCTCCCTCTCCCCATCCTGTGCCAGGTAATTCCTGGTGACTGTGTGGCATCCCCTCCCTCTCCTCCATCCTGTGCCAGGTTATCCCTCTTGTCTGTGTGGCACCCATCCCTCTTCTCCTTCCTCTGCCAGGTTACCCCTGGTGTCTCTGTGGTATCCCATCCCTGTCCTGTGTCAAGCAATCCCTATATGTATGGTACCCCTTTCTTCATCCTGTGCCAGATAATCTCTGGTGTCTAAGTGGCACCCCTTCTTCTCCCTGTCCTGTGCCAGGTAATCCCTGGTGTCTATTTGAGACCCCTTCCCACTCCCCATTCTGTGCCAGGTAACCACTGGCTCCTACCTTGACACAGACAACCTCTTACCACTAGTGCATGCTTTTGTTGTGTCTCATTTCGACTACTGTTATGCACTCCACTGGGGCCTTGCTGCATGACTGATTCATTGTCTGCAGCTAGAGTAGAACTCAGTAGCAACACTTGTAGTCTCCACCAGATTTTCATCTTGATTTTGGAACTGTGACAGAGGGATCCTGCCACTCCTGAGGACCGACCTTTTCTTAAATCTGTTGCAACAGTTCTTCTATGCCTTAGCCTAATCTATCCTTTACAATTTCTAGTCCATAAGGTTGGCCACTTAAGGGCGCCCCTTCCCTTTCTTGACTATGCTATGGTGTCCTCTTTAATTTTTCTTTTCCCTCTCAGGTCCTCATACAGGGAGGTTACTGTGGTGACCTCTGAACTGATGTAAAATAACAGGCTGTGTTCCTCCTTATTGGATTTAGTGTGCAATAGCACTATGTCATACAATACCTTGATGCATATACCTTTTGTATATGAAACCTGTAAATATTAAAAATACCACGGCACTAGGTGTTTCTGATAAAGGTGAAAAGTTACTAGGGGACTGTATTACACAAATTAAATTACCGGGGTAGAGATATCAGAAAAACCCCATTGTGTTATTTAAAATGCATGTAAATTACAGATTGTTTAAGAGGCCCGCTGGGCAGCAGGACACAGAGGGTGATGGTAAATTGCTGTCACTCCACAGAGAGAAGAGTGACCATTGGGATACTACAGGGATCAGTGCTGGGTATGGCCTTATTCATCGTCTTCATCAGTGACATTGCGCAGGACCTAGAAGGCAGAATTTCCCTGTTCGCTGATGACATGAAGCTGTGTAACACAGTAGACATGCCAGAGGGTATAGACAGAATGAGGAGGAATCTACAGAAGCTGGAAGAATGGTCAAAGGTTTGGCAGTTGAAATTCAATGCAAAGAAGTGCAAGATAATGCATAAGGGGCACAAAAACCCTGGACAACATATCAGTTGGGGTAAGGATATAGAATGTACCAAGCAGGAAAGGGACCTTGGGGTTATTATCTGTGATGACCTCAAGGTAGGGAAACAGTGCAACAAGGCAGCAGGTAAAGCAAATAGGATGCTGGGCTGCATAGGCAGGGGCATCACCAGCAGGAAAAGGGAGGTCATAATTCCATTATATAAGACACTAGTGAGGCCCCACCTGAAGTACAGTGTACCGTTCTGGAGACCTTACCTATGTAAGGACATAGACAGGGTAGAGAAGGTTCAGGGGAGGGCAACAAAGATGGTACAGGGATTGCATCACAAGTCCTATGAGGACAGGCTGAAGGACATGAATATGTACTCCCTGAAGGAGAGGAGGGAGAGAGGAGAAATGATAGAGACATACAAGTATCTTACAGGGAGGAACAGGATGCAGGAATACATTATTTTCCAGCGAAAAAGATGTTCTAGGACTAGACGGCATGGGTTAAAGTTGAAGGGGAAGGCGATTCAGAGGAAACGTGAGGAAGAATTTCTTCACAGAAAGGGTGGTGTACAAGTGGAACACCCTGCTGAGGAAGTGGTGGGGGCTGAAACAATCACAGGATTTAAGAATGCATGGGATAGACATAAGGGAGTTCTGGAGATCAGGGATAAGGGGCAGCAGACTTCTAGAAAAACATAAAGCGAACTTACAAGCTCAAATGGGCTTACTGAGTGGGCCATAGGCCTGTATCTGCCGGCAGTGTCTATGTATCTATCTATTTCTGAGGGTCAGTAAATATATTTTCTTACCACTCCTGCTAGCCTGTTCTGTAGCTAATACTGCAGCTGTTTATCACAGGGTAGGGATTATATAACGTTTCACCGTGCCTCATTAATTGTTTATCAAAGCTGCATTTGTAGGGGTAAACTGAAAGTTTTCCATGAGGACTAATTTACATCTAGACATTTCGTCCTTGAGGTATAATCCATGACACCTGCTGCCCAAATAGGGCTGGGTTTTGGACTTTCAGCAGATTGGGCTTTAGTAACTGGTATGCTGTCATGTGCTTCTGGGCTGCAGTTCCACTGCAAGCATTTGTACATTTTTCCGACTAACAGCCTTCTGTTAAAGGTATACTTTCCATGTGTTAATTGTTCTAAGGGATACATAGTGCATCCTTGCTGAAGTTTGAATGTATTTTCTGGCCACTGTGTCGGCGCAGTGGTAGCATTACTCCTTGTGATGCCAATGACCTGGGTTTGGGAACGAGCTCAGGGGTTGCAGTGCCAACCAGGGGGCTGGAAAATTGAGCATCTCAAGGACTGCTATCCGGGGGGGAGTGGAGGATGGCAGGTCAGCTACCAGTGCTTGACATACCCCTGGCGGAAGCCAGAGGTCTGACATCCAGGCCCAGTGCTTCCTAAATTGGGAGGCAGGGCAGACGGCATATGCCCCACTAATGTCGTTGCATGCCATGCCTCCCGGGGAAGGAACAAGGAAGATGCCAGACCGCACAGTATGCCAGCCACCTTGCTCTGTGGGTCTCGCACCATTGCTCTGTGGCGCTCCCTGGACACTGAGCATAAGTTCCGATGTGAGGAAGGGGGCCCCCCCAGCCCTGCCCCGGGGGGGTGGTAAGATACAGGGAGGAACACCGGGGAGGTAGGTCTCGGGGAACGGATGATGGGGCTACGGCAGGGGTAAGGCTGAAGGGGGCAGGTCCAGGTGGGATGTGGATAAAGCACACTAATAAAAAAAAATGTATCTTCTGTGGTACTCCATGTCGGAAATTAATTCACTGAGGGAATCCACCACCTTTGATGCAGGATCAGCATACCTGACAGACAATGGGATGTTTCCTCACTCTGTTTTTACGCTTTACTTCGTTTTATACCTTAAGGGGGACTACATTTTACATTGGAGCATTCCTTGCCAATTTTGTTTCTGGAACCAAGTCGAACTTTAAATTTCTCTCCTGGAACTGAGTCTGCCCAGGCCTTTCCAACCCATTCATTTCCATCTCTGGTGGTACTGTACATTACCAGGACTAGGTTCCTGAAAGTGGAGAAATGTGTTTTGTTATTTCATTGCAAAATGAATAAAGTATAAATTAAAAAAAAAAAGGCAAAGCCAAGCTTTATGTTCACATTAAGGAAGTGTAGCATTCTAAATTAAGAGTTGGCTAAAGCCAACAAGGTTTACTTGTACATTGTTTTCCATTATTAAATTGCTTTTATATCTGGTGACTAGCACTGTAGTTCCAATTTAATTTCCTGAACCTGGAGGCACTTCAAAGCCATGACGTGGCAGTCTTGTTTCCGAGCAGCAGCTGTCTAGATGGGAGCCGAGTGCTGGTCACTTCTGAGCATTAGGGCTGAACAGGTGAGAAGTCTCCCATTCCTAGATGACTGGTTTGTATGTCGAGTTCCACTAGCTCTAATAACAGATGTGTCAGCCATCCCAGTCTGGTGCAACACAACGATTTAAATAGCTGTGTGCCTTGATTGTTCCGGCAAGTGGGAGAGGCAAGTGAGCTACTTAATGGAAGTTGCAAGCAGGTCAGGATGGCCCTGACCATACAACTGGGACCCTTGATGGCATCAGGCCGAAGAGCTGTAGAAAATCAAACTTTTGTGAGGTTCAGCAATCTGCTCAGTGTACTTGCCTGAATTTCTATTAACTTATGGTCTTGCTGCAGTCGTTGGGTCTTGGCACGTGATGCTCCCTTGACTTACCTATTGTATGTATGTTGTGTATTTACTGACTAATGTATTGCCATTATCCTGTATCATATAAAGAATTGTTTCTTGTTATGTAATTGTTCTTCTATTGTTAATTTGACCTTTGTACCAGTCCACCCAGGACCACCTTGTAGATGAGTTCTCGCAATGGTACATTTTCCTGGTAAAATAAGAATTTAATTGTATTGAAAAAATTGGCTGCCGTCAGCCCATTAGTGGCATTTTACACGGGCCATCTTGCCATCTGGGCTCCCCCTATCTGGGCACATCAGTAGGAGCGGGGGGGGAATTTCGCTGAGGGGGGTTTGGTGCCTTGATCAGTGAAGGTGAAAGCAAAAGACTGACTAAACTGAAAAGAGTGTTCACTCGATCTTGTGATTAGTCTGTTACTAAGGACTGTGTGCCTCTGTATATAATGTAAATGTTCTAATTGTACTTTCTTTTCCTCCACTGTGTACTCCAGTAGCACATTAGGGTTATTTGACTCCGTATATACTCTAGTATGTTTATTCTTTATTCTCTGTTTAATGTGCAACTGCATTCAGTTATGTACTCTGTTTTCAACTGTAAATAATATCTGTTCAACTGGACGTTTGTGAAAATGGGCATTTTTGCTCACATACCCTCCAGTATAAAGTGAAAATTGATTGATTTGACTGATTGACATTAAGATGGAGCCAGCGGCCGTTCTGAGTGACAGAAAATGCATACACATAACTGTGGAGCCGGTTTAGTGCCCTCCCCTAGGAAACTGCCTGTTTTACCTAAGGCCAACCACAACAAGGATCTCCCCTTTAGCTGCAACAGGCAGCCAGCCCCCCAGTCACAGAATCCAAGGCAGACTAGAAGGGGAAGCAGAGGGGGGAAGACAGGCGGAACTTAAGATACATGCTAAGTTCTGTGATGTGGCAGCAGCAATGATGGTAGACAATTTTGAAAGTTGGAGGCAGACAAAGGTACTTGAGCAGTATGTGTCAGCAGTTACGCCATCTCCCTGTATTAAGTCCTTGGCAACTATCATGATTGTAGTAGCTTGCAAAGGAGGGGTGGGAGGAGAAAAGGCCTAAACTCTTGTTAGCACAGACGTTGATAACATGGGCAACAGTGATTCCACATTTAAATGCTCTTACTGCAAAATTTGTATGCTAAAAAGGAAACTTAACTAATTAATAGAAAACATTTCACTGGCATGTCAGTTGACATGAAGTGCAACAACAGTTGGCGACGTGTCAGGAACTGTAACAACAGCAGAGCATGTTACAGTGAAAACTTTGACTTACCCCTGTATATTTTTTTAGCCTGGTTTACACTGCCCGTTAAATCCTGTCTTTTAGGATACCCTTTTAACCCCGCCACCCTCTCTGTGTCTGCTTTAGCATTTTTTATATTTGAAATAATGACAAGAGCACCCCTTTTAATATGGCTGTCCCGGGTTTTCATTTGTTACATAAGATCAGGGAGCAGTGTCTACTACATGCTACTTCATTTTAGCCACACGTAAAGTGATGTTAAATAACAGGCGTTGAAAAACAACAGGATAATACTGATGAAAACCTGAATCGACTATGCTTAAAGAAATGCTCCTTTATATGGATAAAAAGTGCTAAAACAGACTCAAAGTGGAGAAGGAAGGGAATTGTACAGGTCAGGAGCCAAGGGGCAACAGAAAAAAGTTTAGGTCAGAATTTTCATGCGCACATATACTGAAGTTTTCTTTTTTTTTTCTTTTCAATCAATTATTTATCTCCTATCTGCCTTGGCTGGCCCTCTCCGGATGGTCCCCTTGTCCAAACTCCTGCGATCTATGGGACTTACCCTTGTAGTTGACCCATGACTTTTTCCTCATGTCAGGGATGGAATGGAAGGCTAAACCCCTCTGGAGTAGGACCCAGTGTCTGAGGTGCCTGGTTGTTGTTGCTAGGCCTGTGGGGGACTGTTCCTCGTGCTGTCACAGCCAAAGGTGTTTTCTTCCATTTTGTATGACACACCGTGACTGCCAGCATTCTTCCCCTTACTACAGTATCCAAACTGCCACAACACGTGACCTCTGCGCATTGTGGGAGGCCTGTCCCTCTTCCCCCCCCCCGAAGGGAAGAGAGCAATCCATGGGATGCTCAATTCTCCATCCGCTGGTCACCCCCGATGACTCAATTCCATTCCGAAACTGAGGTCATCGGCATAGCAAGTGGTAATGCTGCTACTGCTGCTCTACTGCGCCAACCTGGGTAGTGCTAATGCTGTTCTACTGCACCAACCTGTGTAGTGCTACTGCTGCTCTACTGCGCCAACCTATGTAGTGCTGCTGCTGCTCTACTGCGCCAGCCTGTGTAGTGCTGCTGCTTCTCTACTGTGCCAACCTGGGCAATGCTGCTGCTCCTCTACCGCGCCAGCCTGGACAGCGCTGCTGCTGTATTGTGCCAACCTAGGCAGTGCTGCTGCTCTACTGTGCCAGCCTGGGCAGTGCTGCTGCTGCTCTACTGTGCAAGCCTATGTAGAGTTGCTGCTTCTCTACTGTGCCAGCCTGTGTAGTGCTGCTGCTGCGCTACTGTGCCAGCCTCTGTAGTGCTGCTGCTGCTCTACTGCACCAACCTGTGTAGTGCTGCTGCTCTACTGCACCAGCCTCTGTAGTGCTACTGCTGCTCTTCTGTGTCAGCACAGTAGAGCAGCATTAGCACTACACAGGCTGCCACAGTAGAGTAGCAGCAGCAGCAGCAGCACTACACAGCAGCACTACTTAGGCTGGTGCAGTAGAGGAACAGCAGCACTACATAGGCTGGTGCAGTAAAGCAACAACAGCACTATAGAGGCTGGCACAATCCCCATTGGCATATGTGCCCCACTGCTGTGTTTTGTCTACCAAGGGGGGTGCCCAATCCCCCTCGACAGCATCCCCCCTCCAAACACAGAAACGCTTGCCGACGGGGGGCCCAATCCCCGTCATCTTTAGTGCCCTGTCCCCAATCTGCTGAGGGGGGTGCCCAATCCCCCTCAGCATCATCCCCCCAAACACAGACCCACTTGCTGATGGGGTGCCTCAATCCCCTGTCAGCATGTTTAACCCCCCATCATGTCAGCATTTTCCTGCCCCACCCCACCCCATTGTGTGCCACACTGGAAGCCCATCCCAGTGTGGTTAACATGACCCCACAAACCCTTACACCTGTAAAAAAAACAGAAAATGGTCCACGGTGTTTTTTTTATTTATTTTTTTTATAATCTAATACACAGAAAATGGTCCATCACCACTGGGTCCCCTCCCCCATCCCGCACCCATTCTCGGTGCACCCCACTTCCCCGCACCCCCCTCACTCCATACGTACCTCCGGAGTCCAGCGCGACAATCTTTGGTGGAGAGGGAACACGTCTGCACTCTTCAAAGCCGACTGCGAACTGAAGAAATGCCAGTAAACTGTATAATGGCATAAATCGGTAGGGGGGTCCAACTTAGGTGGATATCTCGGCCATTTTTGTGACTTTTGGCCCCAGATTTGCAATATGGTGTTCTTAGGACCCAACCTCATGAACTCAGTCACTGTTACATCATTATTCAGTCCTGAAAGGTGATTTCATGGTCACTGCTCGGAATCACCTTCCGGGATCGATTAACGAAATGACAGTGTCACTGTTCATGAGGTGGGCTTCCAAAAAGCCTATGTTCCAAATTCGGTGAAAAAATTCCAAAAAATAACTGTTACGAGCATGCGTTGCACAGTTTCCATGCACGCATGCTTGTAATTTAGAGAATTTTTAATATTTTCACTCTAGAGTTTCAACATTGCCATTTTTCCACACCTCTTTATGAACAGTACAGCTATCATTTTTCACATCCTGCCTGAAATGTGTTTTCACTTATGTGGTGCACAGTGGCACGGTCGCTGTACGAAATCAGTGTTCGGGACAGATTAAGAAAATCACAGTGACTGTTCATAAGGAGGGGTCCCAAAAAGCCCATGCAAATTTGATGAACAAATTCAAAAAAATGACTGCATTACCAGCGTACATTGCTCAGTTTCTAAGCATGCTCGTAACTTTGCCATTTTTTTAATATTTTTACTCCAGATTTTCAACATTGTCATTTTTGCACACCACCTTATGAACAGTACAGCTGTCATTTTTTTTACATCCTGCCCAAAACATGTTTTCGCAGCTGTGGCACACAATGTGCGTGGGTGCAGTGCAAAATCAATGTTCGGGACAGATTAAGAAAATCACAGTGCCACTGTTCATGAGTGGAGGTCCCAAAATGCCTATGTTGAAAATGTGATGTAAAAAATTCCCCAGATAATTGCATTGCAGGTGTGTGTTGCGTAGTTTCTATGCATGCTCGTGACTTCACCAATTTTTTTATATTTTCACTCCAGATTTTCAACATTACCATTTTTTAACATCTCCTCATGAACAGTACAGCTTTAATTTTTCACATCCTGCCTGAAATGTGTTCTCGCACCTGTGGCACCAAATGGCGCAGTCGCTGTGCAAAATCACCTTTCAGCTAACAAACTGACAGTGTCATTGTTCATGCAGTGGGGTCAGAAAAAGCACATGTTGAAAACTTTGAGTGAAAATACCAAGAAATGCCCAGAGCGTTAGGGTTTCCCACCATAACGCCCTACCCTGTAGAGACTGACAGGCGTCAGGGGTGTGACTTGGAATTGTTGACAGTAATGCTTATGCCATTTCACCCCCTACCCCCACCCTGCAGCCAGTGACCGGCATCACAGTGCGCCTTTGACTCTTCGGCCCCAAAGTTCACCCTGTTCTCCTATACTGCACCCATTTCAGTGTATTTCTTCATGGAGTGGGGTGAGTGTAAAGCCTGAACACCCCAAGGCACACCTCGACACTTGGTGTCTGCAGGGTAGGGTGAGGTAAAATGACGCGAGTGCTATGGGCGATGACCCAAAGGCACACCCCAATGCCTGTCCATCTCTGCAGGGTGGGGTTGGGGCTGGCATCAGTGCAATACTTCACTGCCATTCCTATTCTGCATTTGTCAAACTCCTGCACTTCCAGTGTTAATGCGAGCAAGCAAACATTCGGCATTGACAAATGCTTGTTGGTATTGTGTTCCAGATTTGGGCGCCCAGATGGTAAAAAGAGCAACATCCTACAGTACCTTAGTTCTTTTTAGAGAGACATGGAATTCAGTCCTATTTGCTGATCTCAATCCAGCCTCAGGGTTTTTTATAAATACATTATTACATATATAGACAGGAACTTGCTTTTTGTAACATGTCAGCATCAGTTCAGTTATATGTACTGTAGCTGTCTTCTCTGCTCCAAATTTAGCCAGTTCAGCTCTTTATACAGTACAAGGGGCAGTGGTGAGTATGCCATGGAGCATCGAGGGCAAACCTACCAAAGCGATTATACATCACATCTACTTTGGCAGGTTCTGTCCTCAAGACCCGCCCATACAAAACATCCCCATTAGCAAAGACTGGGATAATCATTGCATTGACCACTTTTAATATTGACTGTTTTGACAAATCCTCTCCTATTTTATATAGCATGCTACGTTTTTGCCCTGAATGTTTTGTCATGCTGTTAGTTTGTGTATTCTGATCACACTGGTTATCAACCCAAATTCCTACAGTAGGTATTTATACACTTCACTCTGTTGCAAGTGGGTACCATCCTCCATGGCAATGTTCAACATATCCTCACCACTTGGTTCTTTATTTCACTGTTCAAACAGCATTACTTCAGAGTTCTTAGCAATTTTTTTTCAATAAAGAACAATTGCATCGCTTCAGATGCTCTTTGAAGAATATATTGTATTTTTTTGTATCTGTTCCCTTCACATAAATAACTGTCATTTGCATATAAGTGGAACACTTTGTGATCGGACCTGATCCATGCTGCATCTGCAGATTTAACCAGCTGAACAAAGTAGCACATTTTTTGCTGTTAGGGACAGACAGAAGCAGCAGGAGCTCAGGTTTCTCTGCATACCTATGTAAATTAGAGTCACTGTCAGCTTAATGACTGTCTGTGGCTGCCTCTTTCTCTCCAGCTTTTTTCCGTTCTCTCAGTACATACTGTGGAGGTAAAAACTAATTGTTTCATCCATGTCAGATCTATTTTAGATGATGATAGAACTGTTCTTCAGTCACTGACACTTGCCCCTGCTATGTCAGCAGCATTCGACCAGCTGCAGAAGTGGCACAGAAGACAGAAAAAAGTTATCACAACCATTGAGTCATGAATAAAGTAGATCTGGTAGGAGGAAGGGGAAGGGATGAGGGCACAGACACAAAAGAATAGGGATTGCATACATACCAGTGAGGTGGCACGTAGAAGGTAATATGAGTCGCGTCCATCGTTCTATGTGTGGCTGCCAGTTGGGCGTTGATTTTCTTGAACCTTGAACAAAGCCTTGATTGGTGGGATAAGGAAGAGCATGTGGTATCGGAGTAGATGGACAACAAGGTAAAATGTACTGTATGCTCAAGATATATTGTTTGGTTGTTGTGGCTGTTAATCTAAATGTTTGATAGCAGAAGAATGCAAATGCCAGAACATGAGGAATAGAACATTGCAGAAGGTCTGTGTTTTGAAGGGTGCAAAAGGTAGTGTAATTTTTTCACGCTACTCTGAAGGCAGACATGTTGACGTAGCTAGAGAATCCCAGTTGGTAGCAGAAGCATGGTTGAGATATATTTTTATGTCATTTGTAGCTCTTGGAATGGTAGAATGGTAGGACGCAGAGGTTAGTAAATGGAGTCCACAGTGAAGAAAGGGGGGTTACTAGTGGGGTACTGCAGGGTTCAGTATTGGGTCCAGTCCTTTTTTAATGTCTTTATAAGTGACATTGCAGAGGGACTGGAAAGAAAAGCGTGTCTCTTTGTAGATGACACAAAGATCTGCAACATGGTTGTTACACAAGGTGGGGTGGAAAGGATGAGAAGGGACCTGGCAAGGTTGGAGGAATTGTCAAATGTATGGCAGCTTAGATTCAATGCAAAGAAGTGCAAAGTAATGCACCTGGGAAACAAAAACCCAAGGGAAGGGTACACAATGGGGGGTGAGATACTGACAACAACAAAAATGGAAAGGGACCTGGGGGTAGTTATATCAGATAGCTTAAATGTGGGTAAGCAATGTGAGAAGGCAGTAAGGAGGGCTAGGGGGATACTGGGATGCATAGGGAGAGGCATCACAAGTAGAAAACAGGAAGTTGTTAGCCCTCTGTACAGACAGTTGGTGAAACCCCATCTGGAGTACTGCATGCAGTTCTGGATACCCCGTCTCCACAAAGACATAGACAGGGTGGAGGCTGTCCAGAGGAGGGCAACCAAAATGGTGCAGGTCTGCACCAGAAGACATATCAGGAGAGACTAAAGGAGCTTAATATGTATACCCTCAAGGAAAGGTGGGGGGCAGAGAAGGGACATGATAGAAAATGTCAAGTACCTCAAGGGAATCAACAAAGTCCAAGAGGGTAGCATCTTTCAGAAAAAATGATGTGCAATAACAAAGGGGCACAATTTGAAGATAGAGGGGGAGATGGCTCAGAGGTAATGTGAGGAAGTATTTTTTCACGGAGAGTGTTGTGGATGTATGGAACAGCCTCCCTGAGGAGGTCGTGGAGTCAAAAACAGTGGGGGAATTCAAGAATGCATGGGACAGACATAAAGCAACTCTGGTGGGGGGTAGGAGGAAGTAGGCTGTTGGTTAACTAGGATCTGCAGCTTATCCATTAGGTAGGGAAATGGGCAGACTAGATGGGCCAAGCGGTCCTTATCTGCCATCAAAGTCTATGTTTTCATGTATGTAGAGAAGGAGTCATTTCTTGTTGGCATGAGGGTAAACAGCTCTGACTTGATTAGACAATTAGATAGTGGGGCTGAATACAGCTGAGAAGGAGTCAGTCTTTCCCCTAGGTCTTAGAAATCCAAAGAAAGATAAGGTCATAGCCTATTATAAGAGTTAAGTGGTTAGTGAACCGACATTCATCCTGTAAGAGATTTGTTATTTTACAATATAGAGGACATACTGCAAGCTTCCATAATGGCCGTCCTTGAGGAATACATTTCTCAGGTCTTAAAAGAATGTTTTAACTGCTGGACTGGTTAAGTATGAGCTAGGACAGATGGATTTTAAGGTACACTGAATATCCAATATGCAGTATATCATCTGATAGCACTGGCCAACAGGCCTAATGCTTGAGATCAGTAGATCTAGCTGACAGTCGAGTATTTGGAACGGTAAGATGTGGCCGAAAGGCTGATTGCTTGTGAGACATATGATGAGGCTGACAGGCTAATTGCTTGTGAGAAGTAAGATGCGGCCGAAAGGCTGATTGCTTGTGAGAAGTATGATGTGGCTGACAGGCTGAACAGCTATGAGAAGTACGATATGCACGACAGGTCAATTGCTTATAAACAGTATGGTGTGGTCAACAGGCCAAACAGCTATGAGCAGTATGATACGGAGAACAGGTTGATTGTTTATGAACAGTATGATGTGGCAAACAGGCTGAATGAGTATGAGCGGTATGATGATGCCGACAGGCCGAATGCTTGTGAGTTATAAGAGGACTCCAACAGGCCGAATACTTGTGAGCAATATGATGTGGCTGAAAGGCCAAACAGCTATGAACAGTATTATATGGACAACAGATTGATTCCCTTTGAGCACTATGATGTGACTGAAGGGCTGCTTGCTTGAGTGCAGCATGCTGTGGCTAACAGGCTGATTACTTGTGAGCAGTATGCAGATCTTAGGATGACTGAGGAAGAGTCATAACTTCAGCAGGCAGAGGATGGAAGTTTTGAACTGCATATGAAGTTCATGCTGACCTTTTCAGGGCATTCATCACGAAGGAGGAAGATTGACCTGTATTTATTATAGCTAAGGCTGCTTAGTTATCAGAATAGAGTATGACAGGTTAATTGCTCCAAAAGGTAACCCCAGGTGAGAGCAGATGTTGCAAAGGGATGTGGTTCAGATAAGGAAGACGTGGATTGAAAATGAGGATTCTTGGATTTCTGATGGCCTTGGATAAGTAAACGAAAATGGACCACAAAATGCCTCAAAAACTATAGAATGGAGTTGCAGTGAGGATTGTTTGAGTGTTTCATTCTGTAGCTGGATCTTTACAAACATGGATATGTCATTCCAGTCTAAGAACAAATATGACCACGTGATAAGATCCGAACAAGTGAAAGCCACGATGGTAAAGTGAGAATCCAGTGCACTGCCAGTGACTAAATGTACCATAATAAACAGAGATACAAAACTTTCCTCAGGGAATATTCCTCATCATACACTCGAGGTGTCTTAGTAAGCAAAACAGTTTCTCGAGACGGAAGAGGCTAAATTGGAATGTCAAGTAGTCTGACTTGAGCTGTCTGGATCTGTAGAAGTGAACAAATAACTAAGGTGGATAGCATGGAATGAAATCCGGTATGGAAGCCTTTTTCCAGGCCTGAGAAAAAAAATTGAATCAGAATTGCTTGATCTGAAGGAACTACGCTCTGTTATCCTTTCCTTCCAGAAGATGAATTGCTACATGAAAATACTGGCTCAGACATTGAAGTATAAGAAGAGTGGAAATTTGAAGATGGACTGGAAACTGAAATACAAAGACAACAAAGAAGTACTGAACAAGTAGAGGTCTACAAATACTCATGAAAAGAGGAAAGAAAGCTACAAAATGACCGCATATGGAACAGGTAGGGCATGTAGACTTGTGCAGTGCCTGCAATATGTCATTATTCAGAGCTCCACAACATACTCATGATTTAACTCTTGATGGATGAATGGATGGATGGATGAATGAAGGTACTGGTGGCGAGAGTGAAGCTGATTTGCTGTTTCAGCTATGAGATACAAATCAAACAGTTCCTGCTTTCTGGCAGAGGAAGAAATGATGGGCCTTCAATACTCGGTGTGTAGACATCAGCTTGGGAAAAGGCCATGCCTTACTGCAGAACTGAGATTTCAAGGAGGTGTCCTGTGAAGAATTCAGTGAATGGCAGATTGCCCAGAATTCATGTCCTCCAGGTTTGAATTGATGGAATGAGTGACCATGAGGTTCGAGGCTGAGCAATGTAAAGGATAATGAGGAGGGTTGGGTGAGTCTGAGTGGAGCTCGGGGTGTTGAGCCTGCCCTGAGGAGGTAACTATTATGGGCGGATGACCCTTGGCATCCAAAGTGATGCTCTGGGGATGTGATCCGGTTTCAAGTACACGCTAGGCTAGGCACATGGCCACATGACTGTGTTTCTACAGGCCATCGCATTACCACTACGTCACTTATCCAAGGAGCAATATGAATTCATGAACAACACATTCAACAGAGTGAACAAAGAACTACTTTTAATAGATGAGATCTCTGAATCCAGCACCTACCAGGGCATGTCGTAAGAGGTCCAGAGGGAGAGTGATGCCATGGGAAAACGACAGCAAAATGAACAAAAGAGAAGCATCAACCAGGAGCAGCAAGGAATACAAATGAAGGCTGCTAGACAGACATCCAAAAGCAGCAGCTGAGGGAAAGAAGGCAGTGGCTAAATCTCCCAGGTAAAGGGGACAGTTGGGCAGCAAAGGAAAGCAAAAAGCTGGGAACCAGGATGGGAAATTAGACTTAAAAGAAACACAGACAGCAAGACTCCAAAAGCACAGAAAAGAGGGCTAGACAAGTGGCAGGAAGCCGCAGACAACAAGCAGCTGAGGCAGAGATACACAAGAATGGGGGGAGGGGTGCTGCAGCTGAAACAAGCACCAGAGAGAGAGAGAAGGAGCATTCACATGGCATTTCCTGCAGTGTTGTGAGTGGTACAGAACTGTTGCAGTAGTGCCGCTACAGCCATGTGAACGCAATGTGCCCTGTTTTGTTTGTGTGGGTTGCATTTCACCGCAATCCCTCTTTTCTTGGGATCGTGGTGTATTGTGGACGTTTCAAGTGACTATCTGAACAGCATGCACCACTCACAGTGGTGCCAGGTGGTTTTCCAAGCTGCACTTCTCCTGTAAACAGCAAGTGAGCTGGAAATCACTGCTGTGCTAGGATAGTTGCTGTGTTTAGCCGGTCACGAAGTTTTCTTCTGTTTTCAGGCTCCTGCTGTTTTCAGGTACCGAATGCTTCCCCATACACACACCCCTGAGATTTGTTGGGAAATGGGGGGCTGGGGTGGATGAGCAGTTAGACATGGGCTGAATGGGCAAATCGCAGAGCAGAGGAAGTGACGTTTGCACTGATCATATTACGCAGATCTCCATGGCATCTCTTGCACCCCTGCCCTACCGGAAGAATGCTCAAAATGCAGGAAGTAAGGAAATGCCATCATGCACCACTGCAATTGCTGTCCGTCTGAATGCTGCTCAGCAGCATTGCATGAACTGTAGCCGAAATGATGGGGATGGTGGTGTTTGTAAGTACATGCTGTGTGAATGCGGCAAGAGAGTAAGACGGCAGCACAGAAAGAAAAGCAACACACAGGAAATAGGACCAGGAAGGAAAACAAAGGAAACAAATAACTTTGGGGGGGACGCACAGAAGCAAAGGAAACAAGCAGGCCACAGAAAGTACAACAGCAGCAACAAAGGGAGAAGAAACAGCAGAACAAGGAGAGAAGAAAAGAGGCAAAATGGACAGGTGTGAGGAGACACAAGCAAAGAGACAGAAAACAAAATGGCAAAGGAAGCAGAAAGCATCACATGAAAAACACTAGGCAGTGAAGGAAGGAGTGTGTGTGTGTGTGTGTGTGTGTGTGTTTATGTAGGGCAGGGATGGAGTCTGTCAGCCACCCATTGAACCTTAGGTGAAACCTTTCACTTCCTGTTGCGTACTTCCTCTGCTCTGCCACCTGTCTTCCTGTTAGTAATACATTGCATTGCTCTCGTTATGCAGTCATACAACGGGTCTGAGAAACACAGCTTACGAATTGACTAGAAGTATTTTATCAGCCTCATGTTAATCTTTGATTATAAAGTGGGTCTAAAAAATCCAGAAACGTGATTGGCTGAGGAGCTCAGAAGCCAGTGCTGCTATCCCAGCACAACAGCATGGGAAGAAGATCCAGTCACTTCACCAGCCTCAACACTGTTCCCCAGACCCATCCACTTGTTACTCCATTCATTCAGCTACACACTTTGAGACCAACTACCGCATCGCATTCGATTGTACATATACCCCAAGATCATATTGCTCTGTTTAAATTGCTTTGCCTGCCCCCCCCCCAAGTACACAAGATATTGTGGGGCTGCACAACAAATATACCAGGATGTTCCAGACACTCAACACATCACCAACAAGTGAAATTGAAGACTGCCACGTTCACAAAACTAGAAGAAAAGACTTTCCTTCTTGTTCTGTGTCCACACTGCTTCCAGGCGTGGCAGTTACATGAGACTCACCACCGTGGCTCTCTTGTGCTTTCTCTGCTCCACACCATCTCTCTTTCTCTTCTCCCCAGCTCTCGTGCACAAAAAGCCAGTACTAACTGCCGCATCTCTCAACCTAGCCGTTGTAATTCAATACAAAAACAAAAATCTAAACCTGGTTAACAGATGGTGGTGGAGAGGAGAAAGATTTATTTCATTTTCCCCTTGAATCTACGGCTCACAGCATGACAGCACTGTTAAATACATACAATTGTCCCTATATTCTCTTACTAACATACTAAAATGCCAGCAGAATAGGCCTAACGGTCTTTCGTGTCTGCTCGTTTGGTCAGCCCCCAACCTGGGTGCTGACCTTGCTGTCCCCCTCGCCTTCTCTGGCTTCTCCCTTCCCAGTTCCGGATATTCTTGCTGCATTGGATTTTGCTTCCAGAACCCTTCCCCTGTACCTGTCCCACCCCTCTTGAACCCCTCCACTGTCTCTGCCTCCACCAGCCCCCAGGCAGTGCATTCCATGGCTCCACCACCCTCTCAGTGAAGTAGCACCTCCTCCTTCTCCTCCTTTCCCCTGAATCTTCCCCTCCAGCTTCCACCCATGCCCTCTAGTGGTCCTTCCTCCTTCCTTCAAGCACCCTGACTGTTCCTCCCTATTTACCTCTTCATGTACCTGAAGACCTCTATCATGTCCTCCCGGTCCCTTCTCTCTTCCAATGTGTACATATTTAGCTCTTCGAGCCTCTCCTCATAGGTCCTGTCCCCCAAGCCCCAAATCATTTTGGTTGCCCTCCTCTGGACCCTCTCCAGGAGGTTAATGTCCCTTATTAAGTGTGGCCTCCAAAACTGCACGCAGTACTCAAGGTGCGGCCTCACCAAGCAGTTATACAGAGGGAGTATCACTTCCCTCCTTCTGGAGGTGATCCCCCTAGCGATGCATCCCAGCATCCTGTTGGCCTTGGCTGCTGCCCTCCTAAAAGTCTCAGAATTGTTCATCTTGACATCCATCACCACCTCCAGGTCCCTCTCAGCCATCGAGACTATAGCATTTCCCCCCCCAGGGTGTACACTTGGCCTGGGTTTCTGGCCCCCAGGTGGAGTACCTTGCATTTCCCTGCATTGAACCTCAGCTTCCACTTTCTAGACCATCTTTCCAGAGCCTCCAGGTCCCCCTGTAGGGCCACCCTCCCCTCCTCCCCATCCACCACCGCCCCCAGTTTCGAGTCATCTGCAAAGAGACTCATCTCACTCCTGAATCCTGTCCTTATGTCAGATACGTAGGCATTGAACAGAAGGGACCGAAGGACTGATCCCTGTGGGACCCCACTAATGACCCTCCTTGGGGATGAGACTATCCCACCAACTACGACCCTCTGGGTCCGGTCCTGGAGCCAATTGCCTATCCATCTGATCATCTGGTTCCCCACCCCCATTTCTTCCAGCTTATCCAACAGGCCCATGTGAGGAACAGAGTCAAATGCCTTGCTGAAGGCTAGAAAGAGGACATCCACTGGTCTACCCAGGTCCAAGGCACTTGTCACCCAGTCATAGAACTCCACCAGGTTTGTCTGACACGATTTCCCCGGGATGAATCCATGCTGTCTGTCGTCCAGGCACCCTGACTTATCCAGGTCCCCCCCCCCAGCCTCTCCTTGACAATGCCCTCCATCACCTTGCCCACCACCGATGTCAGGCTGACAGGCATGTAGTTCCCTACAACCTCCCTTGATCCCCCCTTGTGGATAGGCACTATATGCGCCTTCCTTAAAGAGTGTTGACACCACCTGCTGCATAACGAGCAGAAATTGGAATTTTTTTCACCTTGTTAATTTTGTACCCCTTTTTAACAGATTTACATGAACTCCATTCTAGTTTAAAAAAAATATGTATATTTTTTTTCCATTTCTCAGAGAACCCATTTCATAATCGCAATAAGGCACTCCAGGGTGTGCGTTGTGCTGGGATAACTGCAGTTCTCAGGTGGTGGAATCACTTGACTTCACTTTGTGCATCAACCTACCCGAGGTGTGCTGTTATCCCAGCACAACACACACCCTGTTTTGCCTTATTGCTTAATTAACATACATGAGGAGCCTATCTACGTGCTGAACAAGATACAGCACTATTCAAAAAAAAAAATTTTTTTTATTATAACAATAACAAGGCACTCCCAGGGGTTATGTTGGTGGTCAGTTAATCACCCTCTTGGGATATGTAGCACTCAGCTACACTTTGTAACACTTTACACCCCTAGAGGATGATTAACGAAAAATTTAAATAACCTCAGGTCATGATTTAGTGCTTAACTGTAGCTGCCTTATTTACCAGACAGCTGTCACCCTTTGCACAAACCTCTAGAGGTTGCCAGCCTGTCTACAGTAGCATTTCATGTAGGAGAGTACCTGAATTTAGTAATAGGTGGGTAGTGAGAGGCTGTGTGTGTGGTTGGGGGAGGGGGTGTAGTTGAGAGCTGCGATCAACAGAAAACTGTGTCACTAGGTCCGAGATCATAAACACATACAACCCAGCTTGGAGGCAGCATCTCACGACATCCAGGGATTTCTGAGATGTTGTGGTGTGCCATTGGGTACTGCAGTAAGCAGAGTTATGTTGGGGGGGGGCTGGTACGAGAGCGAGGTCCTATGGAAGCAAGTGGAGAGTGCAAGGTCCTAGTTCACGATTGTGATTATTAAAATGTGCAGCACAGAATGTGGTGGCTTGGAGTGTCATGCAATGGCAGTTTATTGGGGGGCACAAAATACAAGCTTCGGGGGTGAGGCAAGTCCTCCCAGGAAAATTTTAAATTGTACATATTAAATGTGCATTTTGGGCAACACTTGCAAGGTCCTGCAATACACCAAAACTCAGTCTCATTACCCTGTCCAAGTCGGGGAGAAGCGAGAGAGAGGATTCGGAAGGGGGTGCCAAACGAAGTCAGCTGCAGCAGTCCTAGTCCAGTTGTCAGTCCTAACATGATGATGAGACACATACGGGTATTACTTCAGTACAATCCAAAAGACAGCTAAGCAATATCTCCCAGGACTTCAGTGAGGGCCAGCGAGCAGTGTAAAAAGATGCCTAGTGGTTTCCGAGATCAGTAAAGGCAACATTAAATTGTACTAATTGAGGCTATAAAATACTGATAGATACATACACACACGCGCGTGAGCGCACACACACACACATGCACGCTCGCGCACACAACACACACACATTGGGAAGTGTGATCCAAAATGTAATAATAATGGTCCATTTCGACTCTGAACAGGTGAAACATGCAGGAATCTATAAATTTACTTGACCTATACTGAATAAAAAGAGGGCTGCTAGTACAAATGAGTTTATCTGATCTTTCTACTAACCTCACTGCAGTGTGCCATGCCTCACAGTAAAAAGACAGTCAAGTCTCACAGAGGCGTAGAACCGCTCTGCAATATTCTCTAGAACACCAAACTATCTGTACTGCTTGTTACTCCCTTCAGGTCCTCTTTCTGCAGACGAAAACACTTCAAGTCAGTTTAGTGCACTGTTTCAGACAACTATTGGTACAGCCTCAGCTCGACCTCGGCAAGTCCTGCGCCCCTCTTTGTAACACTTCCTCCTGCTCCTACATCACCTTTCAAGCTTCCACTGATTCATGGGCTTTGTACATCATGCCAACTTCAGTACGCACATGCCCCTCCTCTGTCTTCCAGCATTTTTGAAGGGAGTGCTGGTCCTGCCTTAGTGGATTGGTTAGAATTCCTGCACCTTTGTTTTGTCCCACCTGACTCCTTGGCCTGATTTTCTTATGCTCGCAACTAGGGACGTGTCTGATGCTTCTGGGGCTGCCCAGTTTCCCATGATCCCGCCACTCTGCTTGTGCGGGAGTTGAAGATGTGTGGTCTTTTTAAACAATCATGACACTAAAAGGATTTTAATATTTAGGTTCACGGGTAGGGTTACCAGATACCCTCTTTTACGAGGACATGTCCTCTTTTCCAACTGCCAAATATTCTTCATGTACCTTCTCTATCCTGTTGTATTTATTATTATTTTTATCATTTTTTTACTCTCTCCTACCCAGGACCTCCTTGTAAATGAGCTGTGAAGGCGGTGGAGACTTTAAACCTATTTACTCGGGGTCTGGCACAAGGGCTCATTGGGGGAGGGACTAAGTGTCCTCTTTTTGGCATCCCAAAATCTGGTATCCCTATTCATGGGTGTTTAAAAGACAGCATGGGAGGAACAATTGGGGGAGCACATCCCTCCCCTCGTGCCACAACGGCATGATGTCAATGATCACAACTAGGAGACAGGATCATGGCATCATCAAGAGAATGACAGCGGGTAAAAAAAAGTGCAGTACAGTTAACTTACTGTGTTGTGCATTAAGAACATTAAGAGAGAACTGATCGATGGTTGTGGACAGCAGGGAAGGTGGCTGAGGTTAAATGTTTTATCAGCAAAACCTTTGATTTTGGTGACTCTGGCAGGTATCATATAACAGACAAAAGCACTCTACACAGCGTAGTCCACTATAAGTGGCTTTGACTGTACAACAGTTTGGTGTTACCACTTCAGTATAGCCTCCCATATTTTTTTAATTAAAAAAAAAGGAACTCATAATAGATCTTAAGCACCAAATAAAATTTTGTATATAAGACATGATCAACCTCCCACATAAGTTAAAAAGTGTTAAAATCAGCCTGTGGGAGGCTGACAGAGTTCCTCTGATGTTTATACAGAGCAAGTTGCCTTTTAAAAAAAAAAAAAAAAAAAGGAACTTAAAAACCCAAGTTGGAAAGCATTTTTGGACAGCATGATAATGTCTTTTTTCCCCTTGGAGCAGTGCCCCTGAGGTTACTGTGGAATGCAACCCCACCAGTTTTTCGAATGGATGCTGCGTGAGAACTGGCCTACAAACGGCTCCGAATCACAGTCTCTGGGCCAGCTTTTTGTGTAATTGTGTAAAGTGCTTGATTAATCCTTCACATCAGTTCAGTTCAGAATCTGCTGACTTCTCCATTTTGAAAGGGTTTCAGCCTTAAAGGCTTAAATCTGATATTCCATGCCAGTGCCATAGAAATGGGCTGAACTGGTTTTTTAAAATGGGGAAAAAACCTGGGTAGTTCTAAAATGGCCTGAAAAGAACCTCTGAAAGAATTTTGAGTGATTCGACATGCAAATGGCTAATTAGCTTATATATTGGCACCAACTGCATATGCAAATAAATGCAAATGTATTCTGTTCAGAGTATTTTGAAAAAAAAAAAACAATCTTTGAGAACCTATTTGGGGTTTGAATTAGAACCGGGATAGGTTCGCTTATGCTTGTAGTTTATTTGCCCCCTACACTTCTACCTCTTATGAAACCACTGTGTGGAATCTCCCACCCCTGCCTTTAGACTGGACGCAGGGGCAGCTTTTCTTTCATCTGCATGCATGCTTCAAGGGTTCCATTCCTACTGTGTAGCAGACAAGATGCACTGAAGGCTAGACCACAGGACTCCTGTTTTAAAACCCAGCTTCACCTCTGTGACTTTAACCAAGCCATACATCACTTCAGTTCCCCGCCATCTTTCTCACCTATGGATTATATCAGGAAAGCCAGAGGGCTATATACATCCATTTAGTGTTGGCACAGAAACCATCTTTAAGGGAGAGAGTAATGTACAGAGTGGCCATCATTATTTCAAAGCACATGAATGCTGTTTTAAATGAGACGTTGGGTTTATCTGTTGCTGGTGGCAGTTCAGAAATATTGAGGATTAATTATGCCCTCTAGTGATACTCCATTGCCTCCATTTTTTAGAACTTTGTGATGTCACTGAGGGTAAAGCTGTGCCTAACTGCAATACAGTGTGGTTAGTTTGGCACAGTTTCACCCACAGTGACAGGGGAGAGGATCCTAAAGGAACTCACAAAACTGAAGGTGGACAAGGCAATGGGACCAAACAGGATACACCCTAGAATATTAAAGGAGTTCAGGGAGGTACTGGCAGCACCACTGGCAGCCCTGTTCTACAGGTCACTGGATATGGGAGTTGTTCCAGAGTACTGGAGAAGGGCTGGTGTAGTCCCTCTCCACAAACGTGGGAGGAGGCTGGAAACTATAGACCTGTCAACCTGACCTCTATGGTGGGGAAACTTATGGAATCACTGCTAAGATGAAGGATAGTGGAGCACCTTGAATCTAGGGGAGCACAAGATCCGAGGCAGCATGGATTCTTGTCAGGAAAGTCATGTTTGAAAAATCTGACAGATTTCTTTGACTTGGTGACCACGGAAGTGGATCGGGGGTAGTGGTGGATGTGGTCTACCTTGACTTCAGTGAGACATTTGACAACGTTCACACGTAGGAGGCTTATAAACAAGCTGGGCAGCCTGGGATTAGGTCACAAGGTGGTGAACTGGGTTGGGAATAGAACACAGAGGTAACTCCAAGGAAGGGAGGGTAACTAATGGGGTGCCACAGGGATCAGTTCTTGGGCAAGTACTATTTTAATATCTTAATCAGTGACATTTCAGAGGGGCTGGAGGGGAAGGTATACCTCTTTGCAGATGACACAAAAATCTGCAATAGGGTAGACACCTTGGGAGGGGTGGAAAAAATGAGGAAGGGGCTAGCTAAACTGGAGGAATGGTCCAGAGTGTGGCAGCTAAGATTCAATGAGAAGAAGTGCAGAATCATGCACTTGGGGCGCAGGAAGCCAGTGGAGGATTACATGATGAGTGGGGAGTTATTAAGGACCACCAAACAGGAAGGAGATCTAGGGGTGATCATGTCTAATGACCTAAAGGTGGCCAAACAATGTGCCAAGGCAGTAGGGAGAGCCAGTGGGATGTTGGGGTGCATAGGGAGAGGTATCACCAGCAGAAGGAAAGAGGTTGTGATGCCACAGTACAGAGCATTGGTGAGGCCTCATTTGGAGTACTGTGTCCAGTTCTGGAGGCAGCATCTCTGAAAAGACATAGACAGGATAAAGGCAGTTCAAAGAAGGGCAACAGAAATGGTGCAGGGCCTGCACCAAAGGTCATACGAGCAGAGACTGGAGGAGCTCAGTATGTATACCCTGGAGGAGAGGAGGGAGAGAGGAGATATGATACAGACCTTCAGGTACCTAAAGGGAATAAATAGGGTACAGGAGGGCAGCATCTTTCAGAAAAGAAGATGCTCTAGAACAAGAGGGCATGACATGAGACTGGAGGGGGTAGACTATGGGGCAACGTGAGAAAGTACTTCTTCAGAGAAAGGGTGGTGAAGGCATTGAACAGTCTCCCAGCAGAGGTGGTGGGAACAAAGTCAGTGAGGGAATTCAAAATTCAGGGCTGGCAGTATAGCCTAGAGGTTAGAGGAATGAGGTGTGAACAAGCTTGGTACATCCAGCAGACCAGACCTGAGTTTGATTCTCACAGCCTCCACTTGCATACTGTGTGACTCTGAGCAAGTCGCTTAACCGCCTAGTGCTCCCAGGTCGCCCCTGAAAACAGGCACTTGTGCCTAGTGGGCCTTATCCGGTTACCAAAGACTAAAAAAAAAAAAAAATGCATGGGATAGACATAGGAAGACTCTTCAAAAGAGAAGGTGAAACTGGAGATAAATTAGGATATCTGGCATTTTTAGCAGGTAGGGGAAAAGGGCAGACTGAATGGGTCTTTATCTGCCATCAAATTCTGTCTTTCTATGTGACATCACAAGGCTCAAAAATGGTGGCACTGTAGTATCAGTATGGGGCAGATTTAATTATAAATACCTCTGGACAGCAGACAACTACAGAAGAGCCTAATACCTCATTTACAAAGTCTTTTCATGTGTTTTTAAACTATGATGGTCATTGTTACTGAATGGTTGTCTTTTAAAGGGGAACAGTCAGCAACTAAGAGCCCCATACCCTATCTGACCTTGCCTGTGATAAGTTTCTAACATCTACCTTGCCAACACTGGATAGTAATCATTTATATGTTTATTGTACTATCACCTTATCCCAGTGCTGTGACTCTCTTACTGTGCCATGGAACCTGCATTCCCCTGGTGACTAGGGGTTACCATTTCATCACCCTAGCTGGCTACCTCCTTTGGCACTCCTCCCTGGGATCTTCAACTTATAAGCCAACTGTAAAGCACGCTCAACTCAGAGAAAGCTTCACAAACTCAGTAACAAGCAGTTAAAGGAATATCTGTGTGGATTGGCCTTACTGTTGCTGCTGCTGTCTGGCAGTATTCACCCCAGCCCTGGCCCTCCACAACTTACGGCATACCCACAGTCATCTACTGGGTTACTTACAATTGCCTCACTTAATATATGCAGAAGCCTCCCCAAAATGGACGTACTGAATGCATGCATCTTACAACATAACCCAGACATCCTCTCAGTCGTAGAAACATGGCTTTCTCCAAAAGTAGCGGTTGCTTCAATTTCCATCCCACGCTACACAGTCTTTAGACAGGATCATCTCTCCAAGCGTGGGGGCAGTTGTGCGATCTACCTCCGAAACAACCTTCATGGTCTCGTCCTAACTCTGCTCAAAACTGATGACCATATGCAAGCCCTTGCCATAAAAGTGCTTCTAGGTACACACAATAAAACCCTTACTGTTTTCAGTCTATATTCCCCCCAGACAGACGGCCTCCTGATTTGATTCTCTCCTGGAGTGTTTTGGCTCTCTGAGTCTTAATTCAGAAATGATCATGTTAGGAGATGTCAGTATCAATTGGTTCTATCCTGACACAAGCCCTTTCAAATATGCAGTTTCAGCAGTTCACCTCACCCAGCTAGTCAAGACCCCCACTAGAATCAACTATAAAACTGGGACAGGTACCTTACTGGATTGGATGCTCTCTAGCCACCCTGATCATATATCAGACACAACTGTACTCCCAGATGCCTTCAGTGACCACTCCCCAGTCTTGTTTCATTGGGCAAATAAATTCTCTAAACCGCCCATCAGAACAGTTACCACTAGGGTACTCATCCATGGGCATCTTGAATCACTGAAAGCTGACCTGCATAATCAGGACTGGTCAATGGTTTACACAACTAACAATGTTAACATTGCCCTCAACCAATTCATTCTTCAGTTCAACGCTATATGTGATAGGCACGCCCCAATAAAAAGCGTAAAATCAAAGGTCGCTGTAATCCCTGGTTTTCTCCGGACCTCCTTGAGCTTCTGAATGCCAGGGACCATCTATGGCACAGGTCTAGGTCACTGTGTAACCAGGCCAACATCCAGAGGTACAAACTGGCTAGAAACAACTGTACGAGGGCTATTTGTGCAGCTAAAAATCAATATTATAAGGAAGTGCTCTCTCGGGCCTGGAATGATGGCAGAAAATTTTGGACTAACCTTAAAGAGCTCACTGGGAGAGACCTCAGATCTGCCCCTACAATGCTTAACACTGATGGTGTACCCTCACTCGACCCCAAACTTATTGCTAACACTTTTAATAATGCCTTCACGGACCTGAGTGGTGTCCTGCCACCTGGCTACTTCTCTCACCCCCTCAATAGTGACTACTCTGGGAAAGAGACTCAGCACCCTTCTCATCCTCCTTTCTACTTCAGAGCCCTCTCAGCCCATGAAGCCAGGAATTACCTACTCAAGGTATTAGGGAAATCAAGATTTAGTGCTGACACCCTGGATCTAAAGTTTGTAGCCCTTACACCGGATGAAATTCTGTTACCTCTAACACATATTATTAACATGTCACTTAGTTACTCTCAATTCCCTCAGAAATGGAAATCTGCCACTGTGACACCAGTTTATAAGTCTGGGGATCGCATAGTTACTGGGAACTACAGGCCTATCTCTATCCTGCCCCCACTCTCGAAAGCTTTTGAGCATATAGTGGCTGACCAACTGGTTGAATACTTAGAAAAATATCAGCTGCAATGCCCGCAATAACACGGGTTCAGAAATTATCATAGTTCCACTACCGCCCTTCTGGAGTTCACAGGATTTATTCACCACACCTTGGATCAAGGACACCTGGTTGGTGCTGCTTTCTTTGATTGAACCAAAGCTTTCGACACAGTGAATCATGCCCTCCTGGTCAAACAGCGTACCACCATTGGCCTAGCTCATGACGGTGTAGCCCAGTTTGAAAGTTATCTGCACAACTGTACACAGCAGGTGAAGACTGGTAACACCCTCTCAGCTAGCAGACCTGTCCTATCTGGAGTTCCTCAAGGGACCATCTTGGGCCCTTTTTTTATTTAGCATTTTCCTCAACAACCTTCCTTACTCCTGTCAGGGTCACATCCTTTTATATGCTGATGATGCTGTCCTGCTTACCAGTGATCCAGTCCCGAAGGTTCTTGAATCCAGGCTACAGAGTAATTTCGTAGTCATAGAAAGATGGTTCCATGAGCACAAGTTAGTTATGAATTACAACAAGACTAAAACTATGCTGTTCTCCAGCTCCCAAAATAGGGACAGAACTTACCCTCTTTCTATTACCAATGAAGAGGGCCTTCCCCTTGAGAAAGTTCAGCTCTTTAAATATCTGGGAATTACTATTGACAGTACGATGACCTATGCCTATCACACTAACAACATTGCTAAGGCTGTTAACACCCGCATTGGGCCACTTTATAGGCATAAGCAATGTTTGACCCCAGAGGCTCTTAACCTGGCCATTCAAAGCTCTCTTGTCTCGCTTATTGATTATGGCTTACCAATCTATGGATCAGCTACTGAAACAACTCTTCGACGCATGATAGTTGCACTCAACAAAGCATGCTGGCTCTTTACCGGCTCAGCCCGTCTGTCCCATACCTGCGACATGCACGCTCAGGCTAACTGGCTCCAATTCAAAGGTACACTCACGTACCAAACATGTTTACTGTCCAAAAAAGTAAGCATAGGCAAAATGCCCCCTAGAGTGAAAAAGCTTATTACCCCCACTATCAACTGTCGTTGCACCAGAAGCTCTACTAGCCAGATTTTTAATATGCCCCTCTGTCGCACTATTCTGGGACAGAGGTCCTTTGCCTACTGTGCCCCGCTATGGATGAACTCGCTGCACCATGACATCACTTCAGCATCCACCTTGGGCTCCTTCAAGGCTAAACTTAAGCAACAATTAGTTGCTGATGCCAGTTGTGACTGCTTCCAATGACCTTCCTTCTTGTGACCAGTACTTATTCTAACCTTATGCTATCCTGACCTTATGCATAAATGTTCTCAGCATGTAAATAACTGTTCTAAGTTGCTAATCATTCTCCTTTCACATTTCCTCTTGATCCCTTCCACTCTTTCCTCTCACCCCTCTATGGCTTTCTCCCATCCCCTCTCCCCCGTTATATCTCCTGAGCTCCCTTGCTCACTTTAAAATGCTTTGTCCCATACCTTCTCGCCTTTGATGAGGTCCCTGGGCTGATGCCATCCCTTACCTTGTTGATTATTCGATAGTAGGCTGAGTCTGTTCTCATTTTCCTGTAAAGGGTTGTTTCATAAGACCCCACCCGCTCTAATATCACCCTTTGAATTCCAGGTTTTAATCAAATATGTACCTTGGCATACATTTTACAATGCCACATGTGTTGGAACTTCTCTAGTTATATACTGTTGTAATGTCTTGTATAATTCCTTGTTTTCTTTGATCTCCGTCTCATACTTTTCCAGTATGTATTGTTCGTCTGACGTGGAACCTATGAAATTATCTTGTTCTCAAACGTGTTATCCAAAATTTCAGTAAATAAATAAAACATACCCAGTCTTACTCTGATGTGTTGTCCATTCCGTTGTCTTCATTAATGGCATGGTTGCCAACCGACAGACTGGTTCGCTACTGGGGACTGTTTCTCCTTGGCTGCCTTGGTGGAATATATGTCTGTGGCCCTGGACAGTCTATTGGAGGAGGTCCAGAAGGAGACCCACCCATTGTTGGACATTTTCTAATGAGACTCCTCACCAGGGGCAGACTTCTTTATAACCCCTATCATACTGGGCCCAGCGCTTAATGTATGGCAGCACCGTATCTCCTGCCAGGCCCCACTGTCATTTGAAATGAAAGTATGGATACCCATGGGTATATTGTCTGGCTTTTTGGAACATCTGCCGCTGGTGAAGCTAATTGGAGAAGTGGTGTTCCACATGGTAAGGGTGCAGGGCAAGTTGGATAAGCCACCAGGTAACTAGTCCAAGGAGCAGAACCGCCTGATCTGCAAGGTCTGTACAACTCCATCTCTGGGTGTCTGCCAGGTTGATGGTTTTATATAGCCACAAGTTCTTTGAGCGGCTCTCTGAGCAACCGAGCTTCTCCCTGAAGAAAGCTAGCAAGATCTACATGAGATCCATGGTCTTGGCCTGATAGTGACCAAGCACTAGTTGTAGGTTGCCCTTGACTTGTCTGATGTATCGGCCCACGCGGTTGCCATGGTGATATCAATGCACTGCCATGCCTGGTTGTGGAATTCACTTTATACCCAGGAAATCCACCAGTGGGTGGCAGATCTTTGGCTGGAGTTCAGGATCATCTCACACATCTACCTCACTCATCTCATGCATATCTATCTTGCTACCATGCTACTTTTGTTAGCAGGTGACACTGAATATATTCCTGGTCCCTTCACTACAACATCCTTGCAACTTCCTAAAGATATGCGATTAGTCCATTTAAACATCCGTAGCCTTCTCCTCAAGATTTACCTGTTGCAGTCTATCATGCTTAACCTTCGTCTGGATATCCTAGTTTTATCAGAATCGTGGATCTCTTCTAAGGTATGGAATTCTGCTATAACTATACCTCGCTACATTGCAGTTAGGCAAGATCGCACTAAGAGGGGTGGTGGTGTTGCTGTCTATATTTCCACCAGTATTCAATTTGTGACAGTTCTTACTGTTACTTCCCCCTCTTCCTATGAGCTACTTTTACTCAAACTCTCTCTTCCTTTTTCTGTCCCCATCTTTATTGCTGGTGTTTCTTGTTGTACTGGCACTTCCTCTGCTTTACTTACTGAGCTCTTTTCTGCTATCTGTTCTACCTCTTCCAAAGGTGAACTTTATATTCTTGATGACTTTAATGTAAATTAGCTCTCACCCAGCATTAACAAAATGATTCAAAATGACAAGTCACTACAACTGACTCACTTGATCTCGGAACCCGTTCACCTAAACTCTAAATCCTTAAATCACACATTGTTAGACTGGGTCATGTCCTCTCCTCTCATCCCCATTGTATTGTGGAAGCTGAAATCCTTCTGAATGCCCTCAGTGACCCTCATATGTGATACTGTGTGCAAAATACATCGTCCTAAGGCCCCCTCCCCAAATTTATCTCAGTTCCTTTAGCTCATTAGATCTGCTGACTTAGGAGCCACTGATTGGTCCCTGCTCTCTACAGCCAATAATATAAATCTGGCTCTGGAATACTTTAAATCCACATTCTTGGCTGCTTGGGATCGTTATGTTCCCCTGAGAAAAACCCGAGTCAGGGGCTGTCAACCTTCCCCGGATTACGGTAGAGGTTATGACGTGCCTACATTCTAGAGATCTTGCCTGGCATTCATTTAAGATCTTGGGCTCTCCGGCTGCTTTGGCAAGCTATTGTTGACTTTATAACACCTGTACCAAAGCCATTAGATGTGGAAAGTCGGAGTGTTTTGCATCCACTCCCCAGAACAACATTAATCAAACCTGTAAGTTCTGGAAAGTTATCCACTCCTTGTTCTCGCCTCCTAACCAGTCATCTTCTCCAGTTCTCAGGATTGACAACTCCCTGATTTCTGATCCCTCTATTTTTACCTCTTCCATTAACTCCTACTTCACTACTTGTGCCCTGTCTCTCATCTCTTCTTCCTCTTCCCCTTCCTTCTCTCTCTCTCTCTCTCTCTCTACCATCTTCTTCTGCTAATCTCTTTTTCCTTCTCTGCTATGACTGCTACAGCTACATTTAAATCAGTGCTTGTTTTTAATCCTCCCAGATGTGGTAGCCTTGATCCCAAGCTTCTACTTCTCTCTGCTGCCATTGCACGGCCAATCACTCTACTATTAAACCTCTCTTTTTCTTCTGCAACTGTTTCTGATGCATAGAAACATGATACGGTAATTCCTATCCAAAAAGGGGGTGCTCCATCCTCTGCTGGTAAGTATCGTCCCATCTCTCTCCTTCCTACTGTAGCTAAGTTACAGGAGCACCTTGTACTTTCACAACTTTCTACCTCTCTTGACTCTTCCTCCTTCTTCACTCCCTTTCAGTCTGGTTTTAGAAAATCCCACTCCACCTCCACTTCCCTCCTACAGCTCACCAACTCCATCCTTACTGGTATGGATTGGGGACTGATCACATCTGCCATTTTTGTTTATCTTGCTAAAGCATTTGACACAGTGCGTCATCCCCTCCTTCTTGACAAGCTAAAATTGGCGGGTCTTTCTGACACTGCCAGCAACTGGCTTAGCTCTTACCTGGGAGGTAGATCTCAGTTTATCCGTATAGGCTGCTCCACTTCATCACCACTCCCTATCTGCTCAGGTGTCTCACCTGGGTCCTGATCTTTTTTCCATATTCCTGAATGACCTTCCTTCTGTTTCTATGTGTCCATTCATGTGTATGCTGATGATACAGTTATGTCTGCATCTGACTCCTCTTCTCTTGATCTTTCTTCACAGCTTCATCTGGAATTTGAAAATGTTCAGTGCTTGTTTAAGTCTAACCAACTATCCTTCAATGCAAAAAAAAAACTGTCTCCATAACTTTTGGTACCTCTCAGAAACTTTCTGGACTTGTCTCTGTCCCTTCTTTTCATACCCTTGATAGTGCTACTATTGAGGATGTTACCTTTTTTAAGTACAGTCCCCACTGCGTATGCTGATATGTGATAACATATTTTGCCTGGTTTAGCGAGTTGGCGATCTAACCAAAAAACCAAGTTTCCTAGAGTTTTCAGTCTGTATATGAGCACTCGTCATGACCAGTCAACTTATCTGCTCAAAACATGGAAAAATCTCCTTTATGATAGTACCCACAGTGTTAGAACTTTAGTGGGGCAATGCTATTAGAATTTTATCTAGGCAGGATAGCCAGACATCTAGGGACATCACAGGAGCAATCTGTAAGTTGACACTGCAGTACTGTATTAACACAATGGCTAAAAGTTAAAACAGTTCTTACAGCGCTTGCCATGACTAACCTGCTCAAAAAACTGAAAGAACTTTAGCTAGGCAGGGTATAATGTACGGGGTACAGGTCACAAGAGCTTACCATGACACAGGGAACACAGGTTTCTTTTGTCTAGGCTCTTTAGTGTGCAGCTCCTGCTTGGGTAAGCTCTGTGGTAACATCAAGGTGGGAGAGGCAGAAATTACTGACACTGAACAGAATTGCTTTTGAGGGTGAGAGCAGTGTATTTTATGAGCCGATAATTACCAACAAGGTGTGATTATTGCTTTCACTGAAAGGGATTTCTTTTGAGGGGGAGGCAGTGTATTTTACGAGCCACAAATTGCCGCTAACAAGGTGTGATTATTGCTGGGACCTGTGTCAAACTGTTGAAATAGCAGGCGGGCAAAGATCGCAATAAGCAACGTTTTTTCTGTTGTTCTCAATGAAGCTGGCTTTTGGTTTGCAAAATCCGACCGATGTAAGCGGCTGCCTGGAGTAACTGTAAGTGGAGTGCACTGTGCCTTGGTATCTGGATTGACCATCCCCTTGATTTCTCTGTTCGTATTGACACCATTCACCAAAAGCTTCACCCTATGCTTGGTGCACTTTACAGGAACAAAGCATGTATCCCGCTTCCTATCCGATGTGAGATTATTTTAAACATGATCCTCCCTATCTTTGATTATGGTTATTTAGTCTACAGTGGTGCTCCCAAATCCACCCTTGCCAGACTGGAGACCCTTTTCAACTCTTTTTGTCATTTTGCTTTAGATTGTTCCCGACGTATTGACCGCTGTTCACTCTACCCTGCTCTTTCACTCCCCTCTCTTGATGCCAGGCACCTGTCCCACTGTACCTCCTTTATATCTAAATTCTGGTTTGGTTCCGTCCCTTCCTACCTTACTTTCCTCTTATTCTCTCCCTCAACTTCCTGCTATCCTTTATGTAGCACTGCTTCTCATTCCCTTGCTATTCCTTCTAGGAAATCTACAGCTGGTCAGTCTGCTTTCTCTTATCATTTTTCCTAAATTTTGATCCTCCCTTCTCGTTTCTATTTGCTCTGCTTCTGCATTCTCCTTACAGTCACTCCTTCATGACTTTTTTTCTTTCTCTTGCAACTGTCTTTAACTTTCTTCCTTCATCCCCTCATTAATTTGCCCTGGAATTTTTTTACCCTTACCTGTGCATGTACTACACTGATTTGTATTTAAAGTTTTACTATTTCTTCAGTTAAATGGTTGTGTTGTATTCTCTCTGTATATATTGTAAATGCTTTTTAATGATGTTCTACATCCCCTTCCTTCAGGACGCATCTGGAAATGAGCTGTTGCTAGCTCAGTATGTCTTTCCTGGTGAAACTTTTGAAATAAATAAATATCAAGAAGTTGAGTGCGACCCCTAGATTCAATGAGATTTGGTGTGCTGAATCTTGCTTTTGTATTACCATGCTCTGTATGCTGTATTTCTCATGTATTTTTGTATTTCCATGTACTGAGTGTGCCTTGGGACTTTGAAATATTGGTTTGTCTCTGTACCAGGAATGGACATTTTGATGAGGTGTACAGTCTTCTGCAGTCTTCATTTTTGAACTATCACTATATAAATAATAACAGCCCTGGGTCCTGTCTACGGCTTCTGAAAACAGGGAAGTATCTTAAAAAGTTCTTCTCTTTTATTGATATTTTGAAAATGATGTAATTATTCTTGCCTTTAGATGTTGGCTACGTATGTTATTTAGAGTAACGTATCCCTTTTTCCTACTGGTTTTCCTTTTATTAAGTGTTCCTTGTGCTGGAGAGCTCTGTTTGTTTGTTCAAAAATCAATAAAAGAGTGAATATATAAAAAAATGTAGCCTGAATTGTACCTGAAAACGATCCCTTGGACCAGTGTACCTACCCGGTCACCAAATAAAAATAAATAAATAAATAAATCCTGGGTAAAAGGATCAGAGAGCAGCAGCAGAAGCAATGAATAAATTTAAATACTGAAAATGGAGGTATGCAATTATTTATTTTTATTTTATTTATTTGTTTGTATTTTGGATGACACCTTTGGGCCGAGGGCTCTTTTACAAAGGTTCCACGTCAAGGCAATAAGGACAATAAGGTACAAAACATAACATGATCATTACAATGGAACTTACAAAAAAATATAAAGACAAGTAAGGTTACAGTAATAGCAGCCAAAGGCATTGTCAATGAATTGTGTTGCGAGTTAATTATACAGTATAAGTCATAGGCGGCTCAGTGAAGCTTTGTTAGGAGTGGGTAAGTGGGAAAGAGAAAGAAGAGTGGTGGTGAGAGGGTGGTATGGGAGAGAGAGAGACAGGGAGGAGGAGAGAAATAGGGAGGGCATTGCGTTGGGTATGTGGTAGATGGGAAATAACAAGGGAGGAGGAATGGGGGGGATGAAAAGGAAGAGGAGACTGATTCATCCTATACCCAGTAATGGGGGGTAGGAGAGGAGGAGGAGCTGAGGCAGTGAGGAGGGATGCCTGAGGGTAGTATGCCTAGCGGAGATTATAAGAAGCAATCACAGAAGGCACTAGCCACAAGGTGTTGACATAGTTTACTCTTAAAAGCACCAGTCGTGGCAATGTTGGAGATTTCTGTAGGTAGCAAGTGGAACCAGGTGGAGGCTCTGACAAGGTAAGAACACTGAGCTTGAGAGGTCTGGCAGTGAGGTATTGTAAAGGTTAGACTGTCCGATTTTCTAGTTAGGTGGTGGACACACTGCATGGTCAGTATTGATTGGTCTCCAGGGGGCATTAGGCCCAGAGATGTCTTCTTAGCTAGGACGCAGGTCTGGTACTAGCCTGCCGGATAGCTGGAGCCAGTTAGTTTGCTTGTAAATGTCACATGTGTGAGAAAGGCGGGCAGCTGAAATAAGGAGTCTGCATGCCTTACTAAGGGCTACAGCTGTGTGCCAGAGTGCAGTATCAGTAGCAGATCCATAGATAACAAGTCTGTAGTCAGTAGTTGAGATAACAAAGCTCTCTATAGTGAGGTTCAAGGCTTCAGCCGTTAGGCAATGTTTACTCTTGTATAGTACCCTATGCGGGAGTTTACAGTTTTAGCAATATTGTCAATGTGTTTGGTATATGAAAGGGAGTAGTCAAGGGTCAGGCCCAGATATTTAAACATATCCACCTGCTCAAGGGCGACGCCTTCATGGGTATTAATTATGAGCTCATGGTCCTTGAGGTACTTGTTGTGGGTTCCATGGAACAACATTGTTTTAGTTTTTTTGTGGTTAAGGATAAGTTTATGTGAGCAAAACCAGTCTTCCACTTCTGTGAAACTTTTCTGTAGCTGAGACCGAAGGGAGGTGGGGTCGGTGTGGCAAGTGAAGATTACTGCATCATCTGCATACAGTAACATTCTGTCATGGCAGAAGGCAGGGAGGTTGTTCAAGAATATGCTGAATAACAAGGGACCCAGGATAGAACCTTGGGGTACTCCAGAGTGGATTGGTAGGGATGACGAGAGGAATTCACCAATCCTGACCTAATTAAAAAAGTCAATAAACAGAACACACTACTAGTGGCACAGAGACCATAGAAACATAGAATTTAAGGGCAGATGAGGACCAAATCTGCCCATTTTTCTCTACCTACAGTATCATCGCAGACCCTACTTGATCTCTGACTCTTTATACCCCCTTCCTTCCTTTCTACTAAGATTCCCTTATGCTTATTCCATGCATTCTTGAACCTCACCACTGTCCCCCCCCCCCCCACCACCTCTACTGGAAGGCTGTTGCAGGAATCCACCACCCTGCTCTGTGAAGAAGTACTCTCACATTTCTCTTGAACCCCCCCAGCATCATAGCTTGCCCCTTATTGTTGAGCTCCTTTTTTTCTGAAAAACATTCCTCTTGTACCTTATCTACTCCAGTGAGGTATTTACAAGTCACTGTCATATCTCCCCCTCCCTCCACTCTTGCAAGGTGTACATATTGAGGCCCTTTATTCTCTCCTCATAGGGCTTTTGGCGCAGACCCTGCACCATTTTAGTTGCCTTCCTGTGGACTGTCTCCACTCTGTCTGTGTCCTTCTGGAGGTGTGTTCTCCAGAACTGGACACAGTACTCTAGGTGGGGTCTTACCAGTGATCTGTACAGGGGCGATCTATACAGGGGCAACACCACCTCCATCTTTCTGCTGCGATACCCCTCCCTGTGCATCCCAGTATCCCACTAGCCCTCCTAATGGCCTTGTCACACTGCCTGGCCGCCTTTAGGTCATCCAGTATAATTACCCGCAGGTCTCTTTGCTGCTTGGTGGTGTTTAATGCCACGCCACCCATTTTGTAACCCCCCCGTGTTTCTGTGCCCTAAGTGAATTATTTTTCACTTTTTCACATTGAAACCCAGCTGCTGTACCCTTGACCACTTCTCTAGTCTCTGCAAATCCTTTCCACCCCCACCAGAGTGTCCACTCTACTGCAAATGTTGGTGTCATCTGCAAAGAGGCAGACCTTCCCTTCCAGCTCCTCTGCAGTGCTGTTTATAAAGACATTAAATAGGACAGGTGCCAGCAGTGATCTCCGAGGCACCTCATTGGTCACCCCACTTTTGCCATAGTGAGCTCTGTTTACCAACACCCTCTACTGCCTATCCCCTAACCAATTTCTTACCCAGTTTACCACCTTTGTACTCACTGCTAAGCTACCCAGCTTGCTTACTAGTCTCATGTGTGGAACAATGTTGAAAGCCTTACTGAACTCTAGGTAGGCCACATCCACTGCTCAACCCTGATCTAAATCCTTGGTCACCCAGTCAAAGAAATGTATCAGATTCATTTGACATGATCTCTCCCTTGCCTCTTGAATCCATGTTGCCTCAAGACTTGTAATACACTAGATTTGAGATATTCCATAATCCTTTCCATCAGCAGTGATTCCATTACCTTTTCCACTACCGATGTCAGGCTCACTGGCCTATAATTGCCTACCTCCTCCCTGCTACCGTATCCCATAATATGGGTGCAAAAAAAATGGCGACTGTAATTACAGCGATGGAAAAAATGGAGAGTGCAGAAGAGCGACCAAACAGAAAAGACGACCGGCGGCTTTCTTCCCCTCCCCAAGTTTCACCCCCACACGGAGTTGATTATCTATAAAAAGGGGTGTGTGGCGGGACCATGGGTAAAGCCCCCCTGCTAAAATGTAAAACAGTCTTGTCGCTCTTTCTGCCGCTGCCGTATAGTCCTGGTCGCTGTTTTTTTCCTTGCTGTTATTGTTTCACCCATATCATATAAAACCCCCTGTCACCACTTTCATGAAGTGGGACGACATCTGCCCTCCTCCAGTCCTCTGGAACCACTCCCATTTCCAATGAACTGTTAAATAAGACTGTCAGAGGTGCATTCAGTACCTCCCTGAGCCCCCTCAGTGTCCTTGGATGCACCCCATCTGGCCCCATTTTCTCTTCTCCACCTCCCCCCTCTCCAGAGTTCCTGCTACTTTTTCATCGCTCCTCCCCTGTTGCTTCTTCTTCTTTGAACACTGAACCAAAGTATTTGTGCAGGATGTCTGCCTTTTCCTGGACTCCTTCCGCACAGTACCCCATTGCGTTTTTAATCTTACAGTCCCTTCCCCAGTTTTCCTCTTTTCACGTACACACCTAAAACATGCTTTGTCTCCTTTTGTTACTGCCTGGGCTATTCTCTCTCTTCAGTTTGTGCTTTCATGCTCCTTACTGCTTTCCCTGCATCCTTTTGTCTCCCCTGATACACCACCCTATCCTCTTCCCTCTGCGTTTCCTTTCTGAATGTTACCTGTTTAGCCATTTTCTTTTCTGTCACCTCGTTCAAGAACCACGGTGGTCTCTTTTCCCTCTTGCTTTTGCTCACTTGCATGGTACAGAGGTTTGTCACCTTCACTGTGCCCTCTTTTTGCTCCCCACCTTGGTCATTCCCCTCTCCAGGCCATCTTTAAAGCATTAACCCATCTTTATAAAATCTGCATTCTCGAAGTCCAGGACCCTCACCCTTGTGTGGTTTGATTCTGTAGCTGTCTGTATATTGAACAACACTGTACAGTGATCACTGGCCCACAGGTGGCCTTCTGCCTTGACATGTAACAACTCTGTCCCTGTTAGTGCATACCAGGTGCTCCACAGTAGCGCCTCGGCCTTTTCTGCCATCTTGCCAGTGGCTTCCATCAGTACCACAGACAGATTCAACTAGGCAGAATGGAACACATATCTCTACATTTGTTTTATTTTAGGGTCCTTTAAACCAGCACTGGCTACGTTGCCAAAGGTGCACGTAAATGTGCACCTGCTGCACTGGCTTCTCCCGCCTACATTTGTGCTGGCTTTCTTTCCACTCTTATGCGCAGTGTCCCTCCCAGAAAGCTCTGCAGGCTATAACGAACTTCACTCTCCTAAATACTTTTCCTTACTGTTGTTCTCAATAGACATTTAAAGTCAGGGCAAGCACTGTTTTATGCTTCTTCTTTCAAGGTATTTTAAATTCTACAACCAGGATTGGGTGAGAGGGGTCAGGGGCAGTGTCTGTGATGGCAGTGATTGAGGGGGAAGGGTTTAGCTCAATGGTACCCCTTTGGCTTTAGGAAGGCTGAGAGTCTATTGTGCCTGGGGTGTCTTTGGGACATTCAGAGTTTACCTTATTGCATTTGCAGATGAATTACAAAGAGCGAGAGAGAGAGAAAGAGATGAGGCTTCTTGATGACAGAGAGAGCTCTTCTGTTAAACTTGATGGATTTTGGCTTCGTTTGATGATTTCCCTTGAGTAACTCCTTTCATTTGTAGCTTCAGCATTGAAGTATGGCAACTGAGTCCCCCAGCAATGCACTTACCCCACCTACGCATAGAGACCTGTTCGCTCTATCCATCTCCTGTAGGTTTTTGTTTCTTTTCATGGCAAGTGACGTTATTTAATTTTTAAAGGAGGCTGACAGGAACAGAGATCACGGTAAGCAGAAAAACGTTTCAAATGCCAGAATTCACTTAGCCCAGCAAAAGACAGGTTAGATGGGCGATATAATCATGGAGACAGTAAGGCCAGCTCTTGTCATTTTAAAACTCACTGGTCAAGAACAAACACAGAGGCAAACCATACATACTTGCTTATAAGTCAATCTCATATATAAGTCGATCTCTCGTTACCATGTAAACTTTAGAACAATTACAGACATTATTTTGCTGCCCATATTTGATAGAAAAAATGTGTTTTGTGATCAACACCAAGAACAGAATATGTCTTTGTGGCCAGAACTGAACACAGAATCTGGTTACACAGTTGCAAAAATGGTTTACCATTGCAAGGCATGCATATAGGTTGCCCTCACAGATAAGTCAAGTCCCCCTTCTTAGTGGCCTATTTTTAGCATAAAAAATGAGTCTTGTATATGAGTATATACAGTATTTCCTAAAAGACAGTAAAGGGAGTAACCCATGATAGACTGCCACAGTTTTATACAAACATACAAAAACTGCCAGCAGAAAAAGGCCATTTGGTCTATCGAGTCTGCTCAGTTTTGCAGCTAGCAGCCCTATTCTGCAGCTGCCCCTCCCTCCTCACCTCTTTTATGCATGATGGCAGAGAGGCTCTTATATACGATGTCCGTTGACACCTCCTTGGTTCCATAGATTTCTAGGACGGATATTGTGCTTTATTTGACATCAGTGGTTCTGGGTTAGTTAGAAATAATTGTATGAAGGCACTTATCTATGACACAGTGACCAGGTGTCTAGTACTGTTATCTCCTGTATGCAGTTGCTGCCCTTTTAACAGTTTGGACCTGTATGGCTGGGCCCCTTAATTAAACACGTGGGCTTAAGTTGCCCCTATAAATCAGCATTTGGGCCTAACGTGCCCCTTTAACAAACACTTGGGCCTAACTCTCCCCTTTAAATCTTAGGCCTGACTGGGGCCTTGCTGTCACTCTTTGCTCCCTGTCCCGTCTTGTTCCGCCCTTAATGAATATTCATTGACCCCTTCTATGGACCTTTCTGTATTAGCCCCTCCCCGTGGCCTTTGCCGTGCCCTGAATATTTAATTATGGCCCCCTCTGGCCTGCCACTCCTCTCGGCCGACGACTGATTCACTTTGTGCTTAGTGTACGATTTAAAACAAACAAATAAGCACTTTGGACTTCTGTTCAGGTGGTCAGCACTTTACTGGCATGCTGCTGCTGATTCACCGCACTAGATCAGGTGGTGGAGAAGCTGGATTGGGAGGTGGGAGCAGTCACTGGAAGAATGAGGGTTTCAGGCAGCCCAGCAGTCAACTGGGGATCTTGCGATGTCCTGACTGTGGCGCAAACGATGTCGCACTGCTACCGTCACCTCCGGAGGACCGAAACTTTAATTTAAAATAAAAAAAACAGCCGGCCCAGTGGCACTGAGGGTTGAGGTGCTGGACGCCACACCTTGTGCCACACTGGCTGCCTGGGTTCAGGAACAGACTCGGGCTTCCGGGGGCTGGCAAGGGAGAGGAAGGATCAAGCATCCCATGACAGCTCTCCTTCCTCTGGGGAGGGTGGGTGCACCGCAGCGCGCTGCAGTGGTGACTGGCTAGTGGTGGTTGGAGGCCAGCTGCACTACAGTGGTGTGTACAGCAAGGGAGGGGGAGCATGGCGGGTATCAGCACAGGCGTGCTCTGATGCCATTGCACATCCGGCCCCCCAAGGGACAGAAAATCAGTGGAAAATGGTGGAGCAATCCCAGCGGCTGATGGCCACAGACTGCACCCCCAGACACAAGAGGCACCTTGTCGGGGGTGTGGCTGACCCCTGTGAGCATGGGGCGATTATCTGCATGCCAGACCTGGTACGTGGGTGCGGGTGCCGGGGGTCGTGGGGCCTGCTCCACAGGAGGAGCATAAATAAAGAGGTTAAAATAAATAAATAAATAAATAAAACAAAACGGGGCAGCAAACCCTTTCTCCAATAGGGATTGGATGGCTTTTTCTTCTTGTAGTGCTCCGATGGCACCACCGACCGTGCCATACATCAGGAAGGCAGTCTTCAATAGCTGGAGGCAGAGGAGGCACGCAGACAAGCCCTGAGGGACAGCTTTAACCCACAAGGTAAGCCCTTTCTTGTCCCTCCACACTTTTTGCATTATTTCTCCTCCACAACTACCACGATTCTCTTCAACAACTTACTTTTTTTTAAAAACCAACACTCTGTGTTCTAATTCTTGTATTAGAATGCTGTGCACTTGCAGCTCAGCATAGCATTCTATCCTGGGCACATTGTTTACTTTTGCCACGTGCTGACATAGCAGCCTTAGCTTGCATTATTCTAAGCTGTGATTTGGGCACCTTTACTGGGGTACATTGGGGAGACTGGGGACTACAGGGAACTGCTGGGGAACCCCAGCTTTGGGGTATTACACTGGTACCTGGGCTTGAGGCGTGAACCCAGGTCACCAGTATGCCGAGCGAACCCCTTTGCTCGGCACCACGGAGCCGGCAATCCAGCTGCCTTCTAGTGAATGAAAGCCCTTGTGTGCTCACTTGCATAGTAAAACATAGTAAATCATGTGATCAGCTGGTTTTACTATGTGAACAAGCACACAAGGGCTTTCATTCATTAGAAGACAGCCAGCCGCGGAAGAGGGCAGGCTGCGTTGGTCTTCTTCTTTGTTATTTGTTGCCAACTATCTGCTTCACAATTGGGTGCTGGGGGGGAGGAGGTTGCGAGGAGGGTGGTGCCGCTAAGGTGGGGGGCATTTTTTTTTTTTTAACAAGTACAAAAAGACAGCAGCCAGTGGTGGAGGCAAGTGGGTTGTGTTAGTCGTCCACTGTTGGAGTTTTTTTTCTCAACAATTATACTTTTTATTAAATTGTGGGAGGCTGGGGGGAGAGGATGGTGGGGTCGAGGTTCTTATTGAGGGTGGGGGATGGGGGCTTGTTTGCTTTAAGGAATCTGGTCTGGGAAGGAGTGTGTTTTTTTGGTTTGTTTTTTAAATATAGCATTTCCCGAATAGGAATGTTTGTTTGTTTTTTTGTTTAATGGGTAGACATGGAAATTCATTCCTTTTACAAGTATGACCCGGAATCCTAAACAGTATTACAATAACAATATAATACATGTAAATAGATAATTAGGAATAGGCATATCATGCCATTACGTAGTACAAAAATTCAGTTAAAAATAGTCACAATCAAACAAATTATTGTGATGCTGTAACAAAGTACCTGAAAAAGATTTATAACTTATTAACTTCCTCATCTGGGATGGCATTTCATTCCATGTGCTGAGCAACATAAGAAAATGCCCACTGCCCAGTAGATGTATGCATCAAGGGAGTTTGTAGTACAGTACAATCATGCGAAGTTCTTGAACAATAATTAGAATTGTAATTTTGGAGTTGTTTACATAAACTGGTAGGGGTACCTGTCCTCTTAATTCTATGTACAAACCTGGCTATCGAATGTTTGAAAAATAAAGGGGTTGGTAACCAGCCCAATTTTTTTAGGATCTCACAATGATGTTGTTTGTTTGGCTCAAGCAGAGCAAACTTTCCGGTTTTTTGTATCAAAAATGATTTCTTTGATAATGTACAGATTGGAGCATTATTAGTTACTAGTGCAGCGTAGTTGACTATTGACATTAGACCCTGGTTTGCTATGGCCAACCTAGATTCAGCAGTCACAAATTTATATAGCCTATACAATAAGACAACTTTAGTATGGGTTTTCGCTGTTACTGTTTCTGTGTGGGGACCATAGCTCAAAACAGGGTCCAGTGTTACTCCCAAGTACTGAAATGTGGTAACATTTTCCTAAATTTGTGCCATCCCGTGATGTAACCTGAAGACTATGCACACTATCCCTAAGTCTAACTGTGGTATTAAATGCCATTGTTTTGGTCTTTGTTTTATTACGAACCAATTTATTATTTAACAACTATTCCTGTAGAATACACATTTCCCTTGTTAGAATCCAATTTTGAGTCATTTATGGTGGAACCATGTGTATAAATTATGGCATCATCAGCGTACAGAATGAAATGTGCGCCTCTGATAACTGTGGATATTGAATCAAAAAATAAGAAGAATAAAATAGCCTGTAGTATTTATTTGTACTTATTTATCAAGAATTCGGGTTACAGATACCTTTGCGCTGAAAGCTCATTTACAATCATACAATGGAGTAAACTGAATGCTCCAAATCCTGCATTTTCATTAGCTGGCTGGCACCTTTTCAGCATGGTAAATCCTCCAGTGTACCCACTGGAAAAGGTGCCAGCCACCAATTTGCCGCATAAAGAACTATACTTCAAATCCCTCCAACCATCATCAGCCGAAAACTGGTAAACACGACGACAGACTGCACAAAGACGGGAAGCGACGGCAACTTGCAGAACTTTACATTACTGCCGTTACTGCTACTGGCCGGTCTCAGTCTGCAGCCTCAAAAGTTGTGCTTACCATTATCCTGCAGTCAAAAAACTGTTCTCACAACTTGAAACCTTAACCGTAACTGACCACCGCACCCACCTCACCTCTCGTGCTCGGTGTAATCCACTTCCTCTCAATCACCATTCCATTCCCGACTGCAGTGGCACACTCTCTCTCGCTGTATCATCACTTGGCCAGGAATGTAAAAAAACAATCATCGAAAACAAACTCACATGAGTTGCACCGTCACCAAACCTAATTAAACCTGGAAGCACATGCCCCATGACTGTTCCCTGTTAGAGCTCTGCATCGCACAATAACACAAACTATTATTTTCTGGCGGACTAACAAATATAATAAAAAAAAATAAAAATGGACAAAAAACATTTTTCTTTATTATGCTGTCCATCTGAAAAAGATAGGGGCATTATATAATAGCAATATACCCCTACAGGGAGTGGGTACACTGGTGGATTTACCACTTCTGGTGTGGTTTAGTCACTCAGCTGCGGCTCATGACCGAACCACACCAGGCATGGTAAATCCACCTGTATACCCACTCCCTGGAGGGGTATATTGCTTAAAGGTTCTACATCAGTAGTAAAACAATAACAGACAAACATAAGTACATGAGAAGAGCAAGAGCGTTATACAGCTGGATGGCATACAACCGAGACAAGTGACTCAACTCAGAGTTACGGTAAAGCCAGTAGTTACAAGGAAACCGTATCATTGCTAGGTTGTATACAGTAATAGATAAATAGGGTGGGATGCATCGTTAAGTGTATGGTACATAATATAGAGAATGCTGGCTGAGCAATTGTGCTGAACCAGTGTGTTCAGCCACAGAGGGGTTTATGATTGCATGCGATCTCGAGAGCGAAGCTTGAGAGGTCCAAAGGAATCATAAACCCCGAGGTGGCTGAACTCACACTGGTTCAGCGAGATTGCAAAGCTAGTATTTTTTATAGTGTATGGTGTACAAGGAGAAATGCAGTTTACAACTTGTACCATAAATGCAGCAGTCCAAATATTAAATTTGCGATTAAAAGATCAGTTTTCTGTGGTTACCTGCTTGTTAGGACAGTTGGAAGATTTCTTGAATTTAACTTTATAAATACATTTCTCCACTTTCCTGACGCAAACTGTAACCCGCTGGCCCATGCTCCTTGAACTTTAACTGCCTGCACGTTTGACCTTTGGGCGTCACGTATGATGCTGGTATCATGAATGGCAGTTTTTTTTTCCTGATGGCTTTCAAGCATGGCTTGAGCTTCTTGGTCTAAATGAATGGATCTGCACGTACGGCCAGTACAGCATTCCATTCACTCCCGTGTGTGTGAATGAACAGCGTTTCAGTATGGTGGAATTTTGAGTTTGAATAGCGTTCCACCATACATTGTAAAACAACTCATGCCTAGACCAGATACGAAGTGCAGTAGATGGTGCAGATCAGCCAGAGGGGGCATCGTCAGGAGTTGGGAAGGAGGGAAGCAGCGAGGCCGAGGGGAAGGACAGGGAAGAGTGAAGAGCCTTGTGGGAGTCCACACTTTACCAAGGCCTTGTCAGAGATGCAGCCTCCATATTTAACGATCTGATACGTTTCAGTGAGATAATCTGCAAGCCACCCCAGTGCTGGCTGAATGGGAATAAACAGTGCCTCTGTTCATTATTCATAGCCAAATAATGAGCAGCACATTATTCATGGTGTTTGGGGAATCCTATTCATTACTCGCACACCCCCATCTTTGACCACACATTCTTGTTTTTGGAGCTCTTCTGCCTGTGAATCCAGATGTAATGATTATTCCTGTTGGTCAGTGTTTGAAAAATTGCTTGACCAGAACAGGCGCTCCGGGCCGGACACTTGGTACTGCGGTCGGGCTGTCACTCACTATGCCAGTGACTCAGGTTCGGGAATGGGCTGGTGTCATTTGGGCACCGACTGGGAGAGGAGAATCAAGCATCCCAGAGGGACGGTGCCATCCGCTGGGATACTACCACCTGGGTGACCACAGTTGGTAATGTGATTGGAGGGTCATGGGGAGGGTAGGACGTCACTTACGTCAGTGCCTTGACATGCATTGCATGTGCGTTTCCTTGACGTCCTTGCACCCAGGGTCCTATGGGGCAGGGATGAAGCAAGAAAAAAGACCCTGGAGCCTGTGACGACAGACCTCACCTCACTGATACAACACCTCCTAACAAGTCAAAGAAGACTTGTGTGAAGGGAGGAGGGAGGAGAATCCCCCTCACCCTTTCTTTACTTGTGGGGAAGCCAAGGCTCGATTGAGAATGGCATCCTTAGGTAGGTGGGGAAGGGGGTCGAGGTGTACCTTTGGAGCTGTGGAGGAAGATGGGTGCAGGAGAGTCAGAAACAGGGGACGAATAGAAAGTATGAAAACAAAAAGAACAAGAGCTCCACTTTATGTAGGAACAGTGCACATCTCATCATTTTGCATTACTCACAGTGCTGCATTACTTTACTTTCACTGCAGCCATGAGGTGATGCATTATTTGCGTGTGTCCAGGAAACTTTGCATTAGCCACAGCTCAGTTACACCAAACTGCTAATCCTCGTATTTAGAAATGGCTGTGTGCAATGCTTAGAGCAGCAGTGCATGGCACATTATGGCGAAACATTTTGACCCACATCTTTTTAGACTGTATTAAGGTACTTTTCTCCTGTCTTCTAATATGCATTTTTCACCATCTTGTTTGTTTTTTGTTTGTTTATCTTGTAGTAACCAGGTAAGGTACACTAGCCACAAGTACCTGTTTTCAGGTGGCGACCTGGGAGCACTAGGGAAGTTAAGTGACTTGCTCAGAGTCGCGCAGTATGCTGGTGGAGGTTGTGGGAATCAAACCCAGGTATGCTGGATGTACCAGGCTCATTCACAGCTTGTTACTCTAACCTCTAGGCTATAGTGCCAGCCCATCTTAAGCCTGATTTAACCTTTTTGTTGACATTTGACATTATTAAGTGGTGTGTTCCTTTTAATGTGTCCCTCCCCCAAGTATTCATTGTTATTCATAGCTGTTAATGCCTTTTGTTTAATATTGCTTTTCTTATGACTAATGTGAACTAGGATGAAACAGATACTGCTCAAAAACAGCTGAGAATAATGGTGATGGAAACTTAGGTATGGCCATATTAAAACAAGCTCTCTTTTTATGTATTTATTTAACAAATCAGAAAGGCCTTTTTTTTTTTTTTTTTTTTTTTTTTTTACAGAGGTTCCACATCAAATCACAAGAATAGCAAATTACAATGGTTTCAGTAACTAGTACAACATGAGGACAGTAATTACATAAACAAAAGAACAATATGGCAAGATAAATATTGTGTCACTTGCAGCCAGTGGCCTTGTCTGAAGAGGGGTGAAAGGGATTACAAGGAGAGAAGTACCGGGGGTGAATTGGGGGGTGGAAGGAGCAAAATAAGAGCAAGGAGGGAGATTCCATAATGAAGCTTAAGCAGGAAAGACCCACGGGGGCCGGGGGTAGAGGGAGAGAACATGGTGAGGAAACAGGAGCGAGGGGGAAGTGGGAGTGGAGGGGTAAAGGAAGGGGGGATTATTACAGTATTTCAAATGAAAAAGGTATTAAAGCAGACTCAAAATGGGAAAAAGGGCATCTTACAACACAGGAGAACAAAGGCGCTCTAAAATATGATAATTATAGTTCAGAGTGTACACTGTAGCGTGCACTGCTGCTTTAAGATGTAGTTATTTGTTGACCTGGGGTGAGCGAAATAAAGCCTCAGGTGAGGCATTACACATTCGGTTTGCTCTGCAGGGCAGCAGCTAATGGGGAGAATGTGACTTGGGCTGCACAATTAGGTACTGCTATCTCTAGCCGTACTGACTCAATTATTTTCTTGTTATATAGACAGACTCTAAGCTGTGTTATTTTCCTAGTAGCTGTCCAGTTAAATGCACAGTAGTAATGTGGGATCATGTAAATTAGCAAATGAAGTAGGTTGAGTGGGGTTTAGCAGGACTAGAAAGTTACCCCGGATCAGTCTTCTACAGAAATGGTTATGCTATCAGGGTTGAAAGCAGCATCTGCAGAGTCCTGCTTGCAGCTCATTAGTGTAAAACCTTTTTATGTCTGATTACAGAATGCAAATCAAACATAATGTATAGCTTTGGTATGAAAAAGAGGTTCTAGATATGTCGGGCTGTGAGCTAGTGAGGTGGATGGAAATCATACTGCAGGCAATAATGCAGGTTTTGAATGAAAAGTGCACTTTTTATAGAACATTCACTACTTCAGTTACTGTGCGGACTTTTGCTATTTTGATGGTGCTGTGAGGGCAATGCCCACTGTCTGACTCTCTCTCCCCTTACTCCTCCTCCCACGCCACTTCTTTTAACATATTCCTTGGAACGTTGCTTGCTGTGCTCCGAGGAAACCTGGCATTCACCCCCCAAACTGCAGCAGCTGGGTGCCCAGTCCCACTGCCGATACACATTATGTTTCAAATTGCCAAGATTCTGCAGTTGTGTACCCAATCCTGCTGCTATATTACAAATCCACCTCCCACAATTCTGGTGGTTGAGTGCCCATTCCAGCCACTGGCACACATTAACATTCACCTTCCCAAAGTCTGGCTGTGGAGTACCCAATCACACCACTGGTAAAAACTGCCATACCGTTCACTCCTCTCAAAGTCCAGTGGTCGGGTGCCCAAGGCCACTGCTGATAAACATTGACATACCATTCCCTCCCAAAATCTGATGGTCAGGTGCCCACACCTGCTGCTGGTAAACATTACCATACCATTCACTCAACCAAGTCTGGCAGCTGAGTATCCAATCCTTCCGGTGGTAAACAATACCTACCATTCCCCCTCCTCAGTGTCTGGCAGTCGGGTGCCAAATCTTGCCACTAGTACACATTATTGTCCTCACTCCCCCAAAGTCTGCATCAGTATCCCCCTTCCCCACTGAACTCTTTAAAAAAGAAAACACCCTTCTACCTTTCCCACCCAGTGCACCGTACTATCCACCTCCCCCCACTAGCATCCACCTCTGCCCCTCGTCATGACTCTTCTAATCTGTCAGTGCTGAATCATCACTGTACCTTGAAACGTTGCTTCTGCAGTCAACTGCATTGAAATTAATAGGGCCCATTCATTTCTGTATTTTTTTTTCTTTAATTGATAACTTTTTTTGTTTTTTAATATTTCTACCTACTTTTTTATGTGGAGGACTTTTTAGCCCCACCTTGATGAACCCTATGGGTGTCAACTTTCAGATCCACCCCCCCCAAATGGGTGTTTGTGGTAGACACTGGCATATGCTGTAAACATCCATACCCTGGAGGTTTTGAACATTGACACCGTTAAGGTTTGACAGGATGGGGCTAAAAAGATCTCAACAGAAGAAGTGGATAAAAATATTAAAAAAAAAAAAAGGTTGTGAATTAAAAACACTGAAATGAATGATCCGGAGACTTCCGGTTCCAGCATGGTGCAGTGAACACAGAGTAGCGAGAGCTCCTCTATACCTCAACAAAAAAAGCGGGTCTAAATGTATTCAAAAGGTACACTTTGTCGACTGGAGTGGGACACCATGAGACCAGAATCAGACCAGAGTTGTATGGTGAGAGGGCAGCGGAATTGCTACCAGCTATTGGTGGATTTCGAGGATAGATACGACGGTGGGGACTCGATTGGAGGAAACTACTGGGCCACCAATAAACCAAAGGGACAACACCATGCAATCTGTGTCAAAAAAGGAAAAAAAAAGAAAAGCTTCCTGACCTTAACACCAACGAACCTGTTTTACAGGCTATTGCAGACTTTCATAGCGAGATGCGCGACTCCATCAAAGAGTTACGAGGTAATATGAATTCCATGCAATCACGCATGGCGGAGGCTGATCACCAATTAACGGACCACACCTCTCACCTTGATACTTTAGAGGACACTATGAAAGCCTTAGCAATGGAGCAACTGATCATGTCCTCTCGTCAAGAGGACACAGAGAACAGGGGGTGGCAGAAAAATATTCCGATTTTCGGCCTGCCAGTGGGGGAGGAGGGCTGTGACCCCCAGGCCTATGCAGATTACCTCCTACGCATGGTCCTCGACCAAGACCCTGACTACCAACTTGACTTTGAATGGGTGCATCGTGCTCTGGGGCCCAAACCCTTCCACCCTGACGCCAGACCCAGACAATTGGTAATCTGCTTCTTAAGCTACCAGACGAAGGAGCAGCTTCTTAAAAAGGCCTGGCAAAAGGGCCACATTATGCTGGGGCAAAGTTGTTTGATATTTGGTAATGACTAGACACCTTTCACTCAGCACCAGCGCAGGGAATATGCCCCTCTGTTCTCGGTGTTGCGCTCACAAAATATCAGGTTTCGCACACCCTACCCTGCCAGGCCGACAGTGCTCCTTACCACAGGACCCCAGACCTATACCTCAGCATCAGAGGCATTGAAGGACTTAACATCCAGGGGAATCATCCTAGGAAAGGTCTAGGAGACACTGAAGGCCCGTATGGAACTTCTCCAGTGTCAGACCCAAGACAAACAGGCACCGTCGCCTCTTTTCTTGCCTGAAATGCTAGCAAGACTGCGTCAACTTAGAAATCCTACAACTCTTACTTGAAAGAACCTGGTGAGAATGTATCATGGGTTTTCCTTTGTATGGACTCTCTTCCCTGTCTCTACTCTGGTTCAGCTGGGTTGATGGCGGTTGGGGGGGGGTTCCTCCCGGGTAGTGGGATATGAAGGGGCGCCTCTCATTTAGGCTCCAGGTAGCTGTCTAAACTGTAAATAAGCAAAGATGTAAATATCGCTCTGACTAAATATAGCTGTGATTCTGGAACCTTGTAGATCTCCCGATGGGTTTGGACCAGGCTGGTGAATCTGTTATAATTGGAGGCAATTGCTCCTTCCTCCTGGCAGCCCGTGGGCTCTCGCTCTCTTCCTTCTGGCTCCATTAGCCATGGCTGGTCTGGGGATGGAAGGGGAGGAGTGTGGACTGACTCGGGGGGGGCGGAGAACCGATCCCCTTGCAGAAGAACATATGAGTATTTCATTTGGATTCCAAATTCCCTACTTAAAGAAATAGGAGGGGATACCCCACAGCTGCTTTCTTACTCCACACGACCAGGAAACATCTTTGAAGTAAAAATCATTGAAATGGTGACGTTCTGACCTAACATATAGATGTATTGTGTCCTTTATTTTTTACATTTGAACTGTCCCAGTTTCCTCATCTTAAAGCTGAAAGCCTGAATTTAAACATTTCCCAAACCTGTACGAGTTTTAAAGGCATACTAAGATTTTACTGGTCCAAAGTCATTGGAAGATGCGAACCCCATGCTGCCAACCAACTTTTAGAGATCAGGGTTTTATTACTGCTGAAAGACGCTAAATGCCTCCACGATTGTACCATTGAACAGGAGCCAGAGATTTTCCCACGAGGGGGCTACTTATGCAGGTGCTCTCTCTGGTCTCCCCAGTTATTCATTATTCGCTGTTCCAGCTGGGACCTCGTCATGGATATATATATATATATATATATATATATATATATATATATATATATATATATATATATAATATGGCTGTGGGAAAGCTGCAGAGTCGATGAGCATGACCATCATGCTGGAGCCATGCGGGGTCAACAACACATAGTGCCCCCCCTTTGGGTCCTCTCTCATGTGCTGGGGGTTTTTCTCTTCCCGGGGCAGGCCTGAAGCTCCATACTCTGCTTCCAGTCCTCCTAGGGAAGGGTTAAGGAGTAATTCGAGGTGGCTTGATGTAAGCACCTCCTTAATGGGAGTCATTTTGTACATAGTTAGGTTAAAATATGTTTTACAAGTTGTTGTTCTCATTGCTCCAGTATTCAAAGTTAAGGGTACTCAAGTTGGAAATGGGGGGAATAAAGCCACTGTTAAGCCGGGGAGTATTAGGGAAGTGCGGGGGGGAGATAAAAAAACATGCAAGTTTAGTCGCAGTTTTGTTCATCATAATTTTATTGTTACAGGAACTGTGCTGTGGAGTGAGAATGGTTTGGAGGGTTTCAGCTTGGAGGTCCGTTGTCCTTCTACCGGCTCCCTGCCATGTAGATGGTGGGGGAGGTGGGTGGAACGCTGGGCCCTGATTCCCCACTTCTGCTGGTCTTGGGTCCCTTGGTGGAGTGGCCCAGATAGATACAACTATTCTTCCCCTGGAAAAAACATAAGAATAACAATAATCAAAACACCATGTCCACACACCCAGTGAAGATATTTTCCCAGAATATCAACGGGTTGCACAACCCAATAAAAAGTTCTTGCTTTGTCCAATACCTTAAAAAGCAGGAGGCCGATGTCTGTCTGATTCAGGAGACTCACCTGTCAGAGACTGAACATAATTAGCTGAGCTGGGAGGAGATATACTATGTGCGCTTCCTCACATCCCAGTGGCCACAGGAGAGGCGTGGAAAGTTTGGTTCCCGCCACAACCCTTTTTGAGGTCTGTTGCTCCTATACTGATGGCCAGGGCCAGTTTGTCATATTACAGGGCAAATTATATGCCCAAGAAGTTACCATGGGCATTTGTGACAATAAATGGGGGCATATCCCCCCCATTCTCCTACAATGGAGTACCTGCCAGGGATGCCCATTATCCCGGCTTTTATTCGCCCTCTACATGAAACCCTTGGCAATAGTCCTGAGGAGATCTTCCGATGTTGAAGGCATTCCCATGGGTCAGCAGGAATATAAAGTCAGCACATTTGCTGACGATGTTGACCTAACCCTTCTCTCTCTGGAAGGGTCCATCCCGACAGTCTGAAGCATCCTCAGGGAGTTCGAAGTTGTGGCAGGATTTAAACGGAAGTTTTTTTTATTTAATTTCTCCCCAGAGAATACTTTCATCAACTCCATGGAGAACCACAAAGATTAAATACTTGGGGATCCATATTCCCCTCAACTTGGGAGTCTTGGAAGAGGTTAACCTTGAACCATTAACTGTCAGCATACAAATGGATTTTGACAGATGGTCATCCCTTCCTCTAACATTTTTCCAACGTGTCAAAATCATACGTATAAATATCCTGCCACGTCTCTTGTATTTATTCCAAAATATCCCTTTCTTCCCCTCCTCTTATTTCTTTAAATCCTGGGACAAAATGATCTCAGACTTTATATGGGGAGATCAGTATCCAGATCCGGCTGTCCATACTTAAACTATCTTTAGCCCAAGGGGGAACAAATTTGCCCAACCTAAAACGTTACGCTTAAGCTGCTTTTCTCTGTATCCTCTTACTGTGGTTGGTGAATAACTACAGTGCACCTTGGAAATCTCTGAAGTTTGTTTTAAATTATAATGCATGACATCTCAGGACTTCTTTCCTCCTCTGTAAACAACACCCCACCTCTGAGAGTACAGGTGCACTGCTCACAATGCATAAAAGGGGCATAGGGATGTACAAAATGCGCATACCCCACCCTTGCCCCTGAACACACAATGTATCAGTCTGTGATTAAGGGGTAAATTTGAAGTTAAGGCATTTCATACTATAAATAGAATACTGTATAAGGGACTGTATTATTACAAGGTTATAATACCTTCAGGAGGTTCTGGAGACATGTGAACCTTGAGTACTGAGCTTTATACATTCCAACATGTCCCCAGAACCTCAAGATGGTATTATATTGTTATATATAAAGTTCTTACAGTTGTAGAGCAGTTATGTGATATATTGTAGGTGATTTTTTATATTTAAAATAAATAAGTACACATAAAAGAGCCTGAACATTTGTCCTAGTGATTTTATTGACTGGCACAATGACACCAATTGTGCACTTACATTGATTTGTGCATACAGGAAAATCTACAGGAATTTCATCCAAGTTTTAAAGGGAAAATTAGGGTGCACTACAGGAAATGCTTTGCCTTATCTGGGAGCACTGCAGCTCAGACAAATGGATGCAATCAGACATCACTGGCATTGAGCAATGCTTGCTTTTATATGGCAGGTAGTAGTTTCCGTGAGCAATCCAGCACTCTGAGAAAGTCCTCTCTGAGGATCTGTGTTATTCGCCTGTGCATCATGGAGTGTGGTAGTGAGTCAGGCAGTATAGCCTAGTATCTAGAGAACTGAACCAGGAGATCCAAGTGTAGATCAAACCAGCATCAGGTACTATGTTAAAGTCACTTAAAGAGGAAGGCCCCTGATTTGCAATTTTACTGAAGAGAAAAAAAAAGTCATGCCTACATGGGTGCCATGGAATTTAAGTTTTTCCGGTTGATTGACCAAGCTGTGTCCCAGCCTTGCCATCTTCTAACTACATCCACTTGGACAACATTCCAGAATGCCCTGTGGCTGCCATCCCCAAAGTGGGGTCAACTGTAGGAGATTCTGTCCTACCAGCCAGGGAAAATAAAGTCTGTCAAACTGGTAGAGGATTTATGACAGGCACTCGGTTTTCGTTTGCGCTGGCTAGGCTCAGCAGCAGCCGACTGAAGCAACAAGTCAGTCTGAAAAGAGAAGACTGTGGACATCATTTATCACCAACAGCCACATCCCGACCAGGCACATACTTTTTATGCGAATTTTTAAAATTTAATTTGATGATATTGATATGCAGCCCCCCACCACCACGCTGCACGCCACCTGTCTCTGTGTGCATGTGTAAAACTAAAATGAATTTGGATTGCAACTTGCAGGTCGGAGGAAACGTATCTTTTATATTTATTCTATTCCTGTCCGGATGCCACCTAGGCAATGAGTCCCTCAGAAATAAAAAATACTGCTGTCTGCAGAATTAATTTAACCAGTCCAGTGCCACCTTACGACTTGAGACTGGAGTGGCGAGTGAAGATATTTTTTAAAGCAGTCAGATTTAGCTTATTGAATGATGTTGCAGTCTTGCTCTCAACTGTCTTATCAGACTGTATTTGTTCCTTCAGAACTTAAACTTCTTTGTTCGTTCCAGCGTCTGCATAATTGTCAGTCAAATTAAACAGCACACAAATTACCCAAATTATGCTTGCTACTGTCTATGTGAATGAATAGTTGTTCCCCGAGTTGTTACTACTTCCCTGCAACTGAAAATAAAGCAATTCATTCATTTGTTGGAATAATAATGATACTGTTTTTTTTTTCAATACAATAAAAACTTTTTTTTCAGAGCACTAGAGCAGTTACTGATGGCTCTAGTGCTCTGAAAAAATATGTATTGTATTAAATACAAGAATAAAAGAAAACAGTATCATTATTATTATTACAACAAATTAGTTAATTGTTTTATTGCCAGTTGCTGGGAACTGTTCATTCATGTGATAGCGTAGCAATCACCATCCCGTTTGTCTAATATATGAGTAAATGAGAGGAGTGGGGCGCTGTTTTAATGTTTGACATTCAGATGCAGCAGGTACGCTGGAACAGAGACGTTCAAATTCTGAAGGGACATGATCTGACTGACAGAGAGACAGCTGCAACTTCAAGCAAGCCTGCAACACCATCCAATCTGAATCAGACTGTTTTAAAAAAACTAATGCCAATGTCAGACTGTCTTTTTGTCTCACAAGCAGCTACTTTTTCTCAGTGACTCTGTGTCCTGTCCAGCAAATGAGCAACATCACCAATTGGGATGGGACTGAAACTTCAGAGCAGTGATTTTGGATTTACTCTTTTTTAAATTACTCTCCGGGCCGGGTTTTTATGGTTTATGTAGCCTAGTCTGGAGTGGGGCCGCTGGGCAACTGTTGGGTGCTGTGGAACAAACAGGCAGGGTTTTTGGTTGCTGGTTCAGTTCCCATTCTTGCCGTTCCCCATATCATTCATGTTTGCCCTCACTGCCCTCTCTGGCATGCACCTTCTGCTCTCTGTCTTCACTTGGACTGGACTAAAATGCAATAATATCTAGGGCCCTCTGGGGGTTCATCACTGCCTCTGCTGCTTCACTGCTTGATAAGCAATATAAGGTTGGTCTCTGGTAGCAGAGCGGGGCCACCAGACAGAATCTCTTTAGAAATATTGCAAACTATCTGGAAATATCTCAAAGTACCTATGACTGCAGCTGTGTATGGTTCATTTTTCTGCCCCTCCTTCCCTCCAGTCACTCTGACCCTCTTGGAACCCTTAGCTACTGCTCACAATACCAGCAACTCGGATTTGGTAACGAGCCTGAGGCAGGGAGGGGGATTAAGCATCCCAGAGGATTGTTCCCTTCTCTGGGGAAGGAGGGCACTGAGCACCTGCACCCTACCACCACCTGGGTAACCACAGCTGGAAACAGAACTGGAGCACCTTTGAGAAGGGAGTTATCACCTGACATCCGTACATGGGCGTGCACAGTGTGCCACGTACATTATCCTTTCCAGCATCATGCCGAGGGCTGGGGTCACTGAAGCAGAAGACCACCTCGGCTGCAGGATGAAGTTGGTCCCCCGAAGGCTGCACATCACCCACTGTAATACCCTTCTCCACCGGATTTAGCCTCCAAAGAGGATTCAGGAAGTCTGGTCCAATCATGGGGGAGGGTTAGTCATGAGGGACGGAGGAAGGACTAGGCACCAGGAGAAAGCAGGTGTTGAGCTGGTGGGGGGGCAGCCAGTGGGGCCAGTGCAGAGTAGAGTAAAAGGGGACTTAAAACAGAAAGTATCCAAAAACAAAAAAAAGGAAAAAAAAAAAACACTTGTGGGGAGTTTGTCGAGGGCAGTCATGCTTCAGAAACTGACATGTAGCTTGCAATGCAAAATTCAGCACTGAGACCACAGTAATGGTTTGTGACCTTGAGAAATTCTGCAGTAATTCCGCTGAACAGTTGCATGAACGAGCAGTTCTGTACAGAGAAGGGATTCGCAGATTCTGCTAGACAGACCCAGTCTGCAATACTGCTTTAGCTGTATTGAAATTTATGACTAGAAAAGTCAGTTTAAAAAGTGTTGCTGAAGCAAATGGCTATTTTTATCCCCTTGCTGTTATGATCTAGAGCGTTAAACAAATATTGGGGTCCTGAGACCCTTACTAGGGGGTTAACTGAAGTGATGTTGCATACCGACATATCTTTGCCTGCCGCCATACCACACCCCCTGTGCCTCCCGCATGGCATGCATGAAGGGAGCACATGCAGACCATACCACCTTGGAGTCTGATTCTGTCATATCTCATAGGCTAAGTAGGGTTGGACCTGGTCGTTGGTAGAATGGGAGCCCTCCAGTGAACACCAGATGCTGCAGGAAGTGGTGTTGGTAGCTCTGCAGGTGGCACTCTCCCCTTGGTTACAAATAACCATATCGGGAGCGGAGCCAACAGCCGAAGGAAACAGATGCTTTGCTAAAAACTCTCTGGGGAGTTCAGATAAATTGTTTAAAACTCCTTAAAAAATCATCAAAAGCGAAACTTTTACACTATTAACTGGCTTCGCTTATCGAGAGGAATAATTTGATACCACCTTATTTGTGCAACAGCCAACATGGGAAATCCGAAGAAGTAGAATCCTCAAGACAGCAGTCAAGCGAGGTCGGGTAAGCCTCTCAATCAGGTGGGAGCAGTGGGGACCAGCTACACTGTGGAGGGTGGTGGAGAGCCCTTGAGCGGGGCACTGCTTCAAGCCATAAAAGACCTGGATATAAAAGTGGATAATCTAGCAGCTAAAATGTCTACTTTAGACACCAATGTAGAAAAACCAGCGACTGCAGAATCAGCAGCCAAAATGGCGTATAACACTGCCACGATTGTAACTGGGGTATTGGCAGAGAACAAGTTGCTCTGAGTTTGGATGGAGCATTTTGAAAATGGTGTGTGCCTTCTGAACCTCCATTTCTAGGATTGTGGATATGTTGTTCATCCACACTTTTTGGCAGTGTCCCTTTCCCTTTAAGACAGCCGGAAAGTCTTTAAGCTGGCTCCTCCCACCCACCCGGGCGATATAACCCTCGGCTGTGTCCCATGACGCCAGATCTTCCTTTCCACTGGAAGATTCAAGTTGCCTTCTTTGTGTTCTTGCATTTTGTAGGCCCTGGCTTCAAAACCTTCGGTTATTTAGAAAATTTGCCTTATTTGCGTTAGCGATTGCGATTGCTTTCTCTCGATCATGGAAGACAAGTCTTCACCTGGATTTCGCTGCTGCCTGTGTGGCCAGAAGATGTCGGGCATTGATGCGCATGCCATGTGCATTTATTGTCTGGGTGTTGGCCACGACACCATGACGTGCGAGTTTTGCCTCGTGTTCCAACCCAGTGTCTTCGACGATCATCTGGCACGCCTCAGGCTGGGGAGGCCCAAAAAATGGAACCCACCAGTGAAATCCAAGGAGGCCCGGTGGGCAGTTTCTGCGGCCGTGGGATCCACCAAGCAACTGGAGCGCATGCAGGCCTTCGAGGAGGAGGTGGCTCATGCCACTGCATCTTTCTCCCAAAGCTTCTTCATTTCACTCAATCTGGGCTCCACCTTCTCTGGTTCCTTCTGAGAGTTGTGCCAGTCTCTCCCTACTAAGGGTGAGGGCCCGGCGGGCGTGCACACCTCTCACTCCCATAAAAAGGAGAGGGACCCAGGATCATCTTCATCTAGATGGAGATGTTCTTGGGATCGGGAGAGATCGCAGTCCTAGGAACTGGCTGTTTTAGCCTCAACCGAATTTGCCTCTTCGGTCAACGACCTCTCAATCCTGCCGACTGGCCAGTTGACCGAAGTATTGGTTGACAACTTTGATATTATTCTCGACCCAATTAACCCCTTGTTGCTGACTCCAGTCGACGACTCTCTTGCTCGGACTCCGGTCCTTCTTTTCCCCAACAAGGAGACCCAGCCAGCTGGGAATCCTGTTGAGGAAGTGGTCACCGACCCCAGGAAATCACTGGTCCCACTGGTGTCTCCCAAGCGACCAAGTTTGCCTACCTGATCTCAATCGAGGTCTCAGACTCCCTTATACCGACAGACCTCCTGAGAAGGAATCTTTGGACCACTCTGCTTGGAAGGTCTATGTGGACTTATCTTTAGGCCTCCGTCAGGCAAGCTCTGCCATCATTATGGCACACTTCTCCTATGCCCTTCTGGGTTCTTTGGATGAAGTCCTCCCACATCTCCCCGCAGATGGGCAGACTATGGTCAAGCAGGTTCAGGACCAAGGCTGCACTGTTGCTAAACAACAGTGCCAGATGGCTCTGGACATTGGGGATTCATGTGCCCGTTTGTTGGCAGCCGCAGTTGCCTCCCACCGCAGGGGGGCTGAGACACTCCTCCTTTCCGGTGGATACTCAGCACAAACTAGCTGATGTGCTTTTTCTGGGCACATCTCTTCAGCCCAGGTGTGGCTGGTCACCTTCATTGCATCGAGCAGTCCAATGCCACCTTGGACGCTACTTCTGCTAAGGGTTCTTCTGGTTCCAAGAAGCAGCAGAAGAAGAAGAAGCCTTTTTGGCACTCTTCCCCTGTGGCCCAGCCACCCTCCTTTCATGGAGGTCAGCAGCAGCAGCAGGCTCAAGCTTGGCACCCCCGGTACAAGCCCGGGCCCGCCCAGGCCCATAAGGAAGGCCAAGGTTCAGGCCCTGGACCCTCTGCCTCCAAGCCTGCCCAGTGACGGGGTGGGGGCTGCCACCCTTACTCCCATCACACTAGTTCTGGGTTCCCCTGTGGGGGCCAGCTCTGCCACTTCCTTTCCACCTGGTCCACTGCTGCCATGGACAGGTGGGTTTTGGAAGTGGTCGGCTAGGGGCTGCCTCTGGAATTCAAGCAGTATCCTCCAAGCTGAGCCCACGCCCCATGGGAGGAGTGAGTATCTGCCCACATTCAGTCAGCTCTCTGAGATGACATTGCTCAGCTCCTCCTCAAGGAGGCAGTAGCTTAAATGGCAGATCCTCCACTTCAGGGTTTGTTTCGAGGTACTTCCTGGTTCCGAAGCGGACAGGGGGACTGGCGCCCCATTCTAGATCTGCACAACCTGAATCAGTATCTCAGGCTGTGCACCTTCTAGATGGTAACTCTGTCCCAGATCATACCATCCCTGGAGCAAAACATGTGGTTCTGTTCACTGGATCTCCGGGATGCATTTTTTTATGTCCCAATCCGTCCATCCCACCAGCGGTTCCTCCACTTCCGAGCAGAGGGAACCCTATATGAATTCCGAGTCATGCCATTTAGCCTGTCATCAGCCCCATGAGTCTTCACTAAATGCATTGCAGTGGTGGCAGCCCACCTCAGGCGTCGGGGGGGTGTCAGAATTTACCCCTACCTCGACGATTGGCTCTTAGTAGGTTCCACCCAGCAGGAGGTGGAGAGGTCCAGGGACCTGGCCCTCCAGACCTGCTCCCAGCTCAGCTTCCTGATCAACGAGGCCAAGTCGGAGCTTGTGCCTTCTCAGGTGGTGTGCTTCACTGGGGCAGAGCTAGACTCTCGTCATGTCACAGCTCGGCTCCCAGTGGACAAGGCAGAGGTTCTCTTCTCCTTTGCCCAGTCATTTCTGGTTGGGCAATTGTGCCCTGCCTGGGACTTTCTGTGCCTTCTGGGTTACATGGCGGCATGCACCTCCATGGTCCATTGGGCCCGGTGACAGATGCACCCCCTCCAGTGGGAGCTGGTCGCTCAGTGGACTCAGCACCACAGACATTTTGACCAGCTGATCACTGTGACCCAGAAGATGTGGGATTTCCTCCAATGGTGGGCTGTCCCAGAGCAGTTGCAGAAAGGAATTCCATTTATCCGCCCAGGCTGATGGCCATCCTTACGACCGATGCCTCTCTCATGGGTTGGGGAGCCCACATGGGAGACAATAGGGCCCACAGGTTCTGGACCCCCGAGGACTCCCGTTATCACATCAACCTATTGGAGCTCAGAGCAGTCAGACTGGCACTGTCAACTTTTGCATCTCAGCTCTGGGAACAAGTGGTTCAAGTGCAGATGGGCAATACCACAACCATGTACTACCTCAACAAACAGGGTGGCATGCATTCCCGTCTGCTATACAAGGAAGCACTCTGCATCTGGACACTCGTGAGCTGTCTGGAGGCAGATCTCCTACCCATCCACGTGACAGGAGCCTCAAACCAACTGGTGAATGCTCTCAGCCACATAGGCGAGACATCCCACGAGTGGTCTCTCCATCCAGAGGTAGCGTACAGTCTGTTCTCCCACTGGGGCAAACTGTTGGTGGACCTGTTTGTCTCCTGGGAAAACACCAACCTGAGGCTGTTTCATGCCCGCCCCACTCAGCAGGGCTCACTACAGGGGGATGCCTTCTCGAGGCCGTGGACCCCAGGCCTCTTCTGTGCCTTCCTTCCATTTCCCTTGATCCACAGGGTGCTCTTTAAGGTGAGGAGGGAGAAGACACAGGTGATTATGGTAGCCCCAGACTGGCTGCTCCAGTTCTGGTACCCAGATCTCCTCAGTCTCAGCAACAGGCCCCCGGAGCGGCTTCCAGCACGCCCGGACCTGATCTCACTCAGTCAGGGGAAGGTTTTCCATCAGGACCTTCAGTCCCTGCACCTGACAGCCTGGTACCTGAGTGGCTAGAGTTCCAGGCTTTGGGTCTCTCCAAGGATGTCCTCACAGTAGTGGAAGCATCCAGGAAGGTGTCAACTAGGAAGTGTTATGCCTTCAAATGGAAAAGGTTTTCCATTTGGTGTTGGGGCAAGGATCTAGACCCTCTGTCCTGTCCAGTGGCTAACATTCTTGACTACCTTTGGTCTCTGTCCAAAGGGGGGTCTTCGGTCATCGACCCTTAAGGTGCACCTGGCAGCCATCTCAGCCTACCAGGTGCAGGCCAGTCAGCTGACGTTGGCACAGGAGACAGTGGTCAGGCACTTTTTCAAAGGCCTGGATCACATATCCCCTCCGGTGTGTGAACCTCCACCTCTGTGAGATCTACTGCTGGTACTGGCAAAGCTCATGGGCAAGCCCTTCGAACCAATGCACAAGTGTGAGTTGTCACACTTGTCATGGAAGACGGCCTTCCTGGTGGCTATCACATCTGCCAGAAGGGCAGGGGAGCTCCAGGTGGTCTCGGTGGACCCCCCTTATCTTGACTTCCACAGAGACAAGGTTGCCCTTCGCCCCCACCCGAAATTCCTTTCGAAAGTGGTGTCAGAGTTTCACCTTAACCAGGTATTGACTCTGCCGGTGTACTCCAATTATACCTAGAGGCCGAATACAGGCTCCATACTTTGGATCTGAGATGAACTCTCTCCTATTATAAGGAGAGGACGGCAGAAATTCGGGGAGAAGTTCGCCAGCTGTTTGTCACCTATGCTGAAGCCGCTTCTGGTAGACCTGCAGCAAAACAGACAGTTGCAAGGTGGATTACATCTTGCATAACTCTGTGTTATGAGTTGGCGGGCAAGGAGCCTCCCAGAGGGATAACAGCCCATTCTACCCACCATACTGCTGCATCGACGGCTGCTTCCAGGGACATCCCTAGCCAGGAAATCTGTCAGACTGCTACCTGGAAGACAGCAAACACCTTCATTACCCATTACCATATCGACCTTGAGTCACACCGGGATGCTGGTTTTGGGGCCTCGGTTCTCCAAACTCTTTTCCCCAGGTAAGTAGCAGAGGTGGTGTGCGCTTTGCCTCCCTCCTCTTGGAGAACTGCTAGGAGTTTGCCAAGAAGTGTGGATGAACAACATATCCATGATCCCAGAAAAACAGATTACTCACCTGTAACAGTAGTTCTAGGAGTGGTATATGTTGTTCATCCACATGGACCCACCCGACCTCCCCGGCTGCAGACGCGCAAAACCTGGCTTCCGGCGGGCTAAGATCTGGCATCATGGGGCGAAGCCGAGGGTTATACCACCCGGCCGTGTGGGTGGGTGGGAGGAGCCAGCTTAAAGACTTTCTGACTGTCTTAAAGGGAAAGGGACACTGCCAAGAAGTGTGCATGAACAACATATACCACTCCTAGAACTACTGTTACAGGTGAGTAACCTGTTTTTTCTGGGCATACCAGAAAACCTGGAAGGACAAGACAGACTTAGATTTTAAAACATTCTTGAGTTGGACTTTTCAGCCCATCTGGTAAAAGCATACCAAATTACTCTTAGAAGGTGCCCTTCTGCACCAGCTCAGCCGTAGACCTTGATAGTAGTGACCAATGAGCCTCGTATTAAGGACAAAGTGTTGGCAGCAGCTAAGGCCAAGCGACAAATGCTTTTGGAAAATGGCTCAGGTATTCGCTGTTTTCTAGACATAGATTATACGACCCTCCAGAGGCGCAAGGCATTCAACGTGGTCAGTTCCGGCCTGCGCAGCCTGGGGATTGCACTGCTCTTTATAGTTTCCATCTCAGTTAAGGATCACCTTTTCAGGTAAGACGTTCATTTATTCAGCTCCAGCCATGTTAAGGCAGAGACTGAATCTTATAAAAAAAAAAAGATTTTGCCCGACATCAGTCAGACTTAGAAACAGAAGAGGGGGATTGAAGGCACGGGACTGATGAACAATCTCTTATAAAGGCACGGCTGATGAGTGATATTGAATAATACATGTAATAAGTGCTGTTAAGAATGTGTTGGGCTGTTATGATACTTTACTTTGATGTTCTTTTGTTACACAGATCTGGGATGGGAAGCTAGCTGTCTCCAAGTTAATAAATGTTTGTTTTGGCAGGTTCTGGGGTGGTTGATAGGAGAACATCGAGCAGTCTGTGATCCTAAGATGTCCTTGACCATTAAGCGAGCAAGTTATATACTTGCACAATGGTACCTTCCCACGTAGTTTTGTACTGCAAACTAACGTGATGCTTATAGTTTCAAGTTCAGTGTGAGCATTATGCACACACTCAACACACAATTACGGTTCTTCTGTGAGATTTTTCTCCAGTACAAGGTGTGTGTGTGTGTGTGTGTGTGTGTATATATATATATCTATATATATATATATATATATATATATAACACACACAGTATTTTTCCCCAAGTTATTAAGCACAGTTCCTGGTATTACAAAATGGGTTTACAATATTTGTCTGCTTTTATAAGTCACATCCAAGGTGACGATGAGTGCTGCCACTTGGCCATATCACTAGTGATGGAATGTGTGGGGACACATAGATTTCTGTCGATTTGTCTGAAGTATGGAAGAGGGCTACTGCATGTCGTTTTGTCTGAAGTACAGAAGAGGGCTACTGCTTGTTGATTTGTCTGAAGTACGGAAGAGAGCTACTGCTTGTCGATTTGTCTGAAGTACGGAAGAGGGCTACTGCATGTTGATTTGTCTGAAGTCATGAGGGCTACTGCACGTTGATTTGTTTGACGTATGGAAGAGGGCTACTGCATGTCGATTTGTCTGAAGTACAGAAGAGGGCTACTGCATGAGCATCTGGAGGTCTTGTTGATAAAACTTTTCTCTTTAGGGGTGCATGGACTATAACACTGCATATAGCAGTGTTTTTATTGTGCAATACATGCACATGGACTCAATCATTAGAACTGCATATATTTCATGAACTGTCCATATTTCACTGTGGTATGGTGCATCTAAGATTTATTCCTAATCTATGACTGTGCACACATGCCTCTGATATGTGAACAACAGAAGCAGAGTATGTAGTCTCAGGTTATTTGATACCTATAACAATTTGCTGTACCTAGAACTGAGATCTGGTACTTTGAAAATGAATTAAAAAAAAAAGTAACCATATCGATGCCCAAGCATGGTGTTTAGGGAACACTGGGCGGATTCAGGAATGCAAGCCATACCTTCATAATAAAGGGCTGAACTACTGCTGCCTGCCTACTGTGGGATACAGGAGCCCATACCTTGGTGGTAGCAGGCACCGGTAGTCTGTTTGTACATCGGGCGGGTGACAGCTCATGAATATGCATGAGCACATACAGAGCATTGCATTGCTTCCTGTGCTGCCTACCTGTGCAGTGTTGTCCATACATGGGAGCAGTGTGGCCACTCTGCATACTGTGGCCATCACCCCCCATAAGACATAGTGGCACAACCGGACAGCAAGTAAGTCAACCCTGAACAGCTGATGCCTGTGGATCCTGGTTCCATGCCACAGGTATAGCTCTGTCCAGATTTCCTGCTGCCCGGCTCTTATGTTCTGGGGGCAGGCTCCAGGTAGTATGGGTCGGAGGACATTGAAGTCTGAAAATATTCCTACTGCATTTCTGCTTGTATGTCCACCAGCTGGCCTATTCAGTATGTGGTGCTCCATTGTGGAGTGCATGCAGACTAACCCAGTGGTCCCGGGTGCTGCATTGGCTGCTACCGCTGCTACTGTTGGGGTAGGCAGCTCACAGCCAGTGACTTGTTGGGCACCACATCCTGCATTGGACAGGGTTTCGATGGCAGTATAGGGATGGATACTGCTGAAATGATCTGCAGTATCCATTCCTGAATCCAGCCCACTTTGCTGTTGGAGGTACTGTTTTCAGATGAGATATTAAGCCAAAGTCCTGTCTGCCTCGTCTGGTGGTGGTTCAGATAAATGTTAAATATCCCATGGCACTTCTTGAAAAGTGCAGTGGAAATTTCCTTGGCGTCCTGACCCAACATTTCCCATTCACCAAATAAACAACACCAACAACTTGATTTTTTTCAATATCAGTTGGTTTACATTTGTATCCCACCTCCACCCCCGGGACGATACTGAAAAACGGAAGTACTGAAGCATTTCCTAGCCTGCCTTTCCCAGTCAACAAAAACTACCTAAATTAAATCTTCTGGGACTCTTTGCAATTCTGCAGAAATCTGTGGGGATGGTCATTATGTCACTTGATGGAGAAGTGATAGCGTAGATCCTAATTTTAAAACCTTCTCAGAGAAGGAGGCACTGGTTATACTATTGTTTTGGACTTGTATGGCCTCTGTTGCTGTATTGTATAGCTTCCTGGTGATTTTGGCACTGTATAAGTATGTTTTCTTTTTAATATTTGGCAACTTACTTGATGAGATATGCTGGTTGTCCTCTATGTTTTTTTCAGTGTGGAATTTTATTGTATAAACTTTAAATCTAAATTTTTTAATTTAAAAGGGAGCCAGAATAGCGCAGTGGTTTAAGGCTCTGAGCTGCAAATCTGGAGACCTGGGTTTGAATCCCACAGCCCCCACCTGCATACTGTGTGACCCTCAGCAAGTCACTTAACTTCCCTGTGCTCCCAGGTCACACCTGTAAACAAGCTTTCAGCTTAGTGTGCTACTCCTAGTTAAACAATTGCAAACAAAAAAAAATCTGCTGTAACTAAATGCTGTAAGGACCCCGTTGAAAATTAACATTTGCTAAACTGGGCAGTCCTTGTTCACACACTGTATTCTATGAATAAAATATACCACTACTCCTGATAACCCGGATTTCCTATAAATAAATGGTTACATTGGGCTAATTTCTTAAATTTGTAAAATTACTCTTGGCGTCTTGACTGTGGGTAAAAGGTAGGGTCTTTACTTTTTCAGTCCCAAGGCAGTCCCGAGTGTAGGTAAGACGGTCAAAATTGTAAGACGGACTAGCCATCATAGTGTGTCTTCTTTATTTGCTCCCTTCATAGGAAGACAAAGTGGTCTGACAGTAAAAGCAATAATTTTCTGGTCAAAGGAGTCAACTTCAGGTCCCCTGTTGAACGTAACAGAACAAAAGTAATAAATCTTATTTTTTCTTCTTTTTTTTTTTGCCATTAAACGCAACTGTGTTAGAAATAGGCTTCATAAAGATCTGTAGTTTCTGTCTCTGCTCTCTGCGCAGGGAGCTGTGATCCAGGGTTTATGACATTTCCTTCTCTCCCCAGACCACGCAGGGGCAATTTCAGGCCGCTGCTTTCACTGTATAGAACGGTTGTCATGGTGACCACAGTCTCTCTGCAGTGCTACGACTCTTAATTCCTTGTTCAGGGACTTGAATGTCCAGCACTTAGAGAGCAGCACTTAGTTTAAATAAAAGCTTATATAGATGTTAAACAGTTATGTTCAACTTGTGTTTTCTAGTTTTCGTTTACTTTCTTTTGTTTTAGGTAGGGAAATGGGTAGACTAGGTGGGCCAAGCGGTCCTTATCTGCCATCAAATTCTATGTTTCTACGTTTTTGACCTACTGTGTATTTCAGAAATCCTGTACATATTTCACTGAATCTTTCCAAAAAGCAGCTGTTTCCTTCTGACATCAGAGTTGCTGTTTGTGGCATCACAGTTGTCATAGTGACTATTATAATACCATAACTAAAGGCACAAGAGGTAAATAGTACATATGCCAATGCATTATATACAGACTTTTTGGATAGACTACAAAATGTAATATATGCCCTGAAAATGAAATCTGGAAATTAAAAAAATGTATATATTCTCTGGTGAAATGGTACATCTAGAACATCTTTTAACAATACATGTCAAAGTGCAGAGTTGCTTTTTAAAGTGTCTTTAGAGTGTCCTGCAAAACAAGCATTTGTCAATGCCGAATGTTGCTTGCTTCTATGTGCTGTTTAGGTATTTGGAAGTCATTGGAGTGCAAATATTGAAAATTTGCAAACTTACGCGCGTGCGTAGGAACTGCGCAACGCACGCTCGAAAACAGTCATTTTTAGGAATTTTTTCACCAAATTTTCAACATAGCCATTTTAAGACCTCTGCTCATGAACAGTGTCACTGTGATTTTGTTAATGTGTCCCATACATTGAGTTTGCACACCAACTGCGCCATTGTGCGCTACATGGGCGGAAACACGTTTTGGGCAGGATGTGAAAAATGACAGTTGTACTGCTCATAAGGAGGTGTGGTAAAATGGCAATGTTGAAAATCTGGAGTGAAAATATTGAACATTTGCAAACTTACGAGCCTGCTTAGGAACTGCGCAACGCACGCTCGTAAAACACTCATTTTTAGGAATTTTTTCACCAAATTTTCAACATAGCAATTTTAAGACCTCTGCTCATGAACAGTGTCACTGTGATTTTCTTAATTTGTCCTGTACATTGATTTCTTGACACCCACTGCGCCATTCTGCTGCTACATGGTAGGAAACACATTTTGGGTGAGATGTGAAAATGACAGCTGTACTACTCATAAGAAGGTGTGGTAAAATGGCAATGTTGAAAATCTGGAGTGAAAATATTGAAATTCGTGAACTTACTGAGCCTGCGTAGGAACTGCACAATAGCTCATAAAACAGTCATTTTGAATTTTCCAATTATGGTTTTAGACCCTTTCATGAATGATGTCACTGTCATGAGATATTCGGCGGTGACTCGCAGTCACGCGGCGAAATCACCCTTCGGGCCCAAATAACGCCATGATGACAGTGACATCATGCATGAGAAGGGGTCCCAAAAACACCATGTTGAAAATTTGGTGCAAAAGTTCCCAAAAATGCCTGAGATATGCAGCAAAGTTGAAACCCCCCCTATCTAGGCCATTATACAGCTTACCGGCATTTCCTCAGTTTGCGGTCGGCTTTGAAGAGTGCAGACGTGTTCCTGGTCCACCGAAGATTGTCACGCCGGAGTCCGGAGGTAAGTATGGGGTGAGGAGGGGCGTGGGGAGGCTGGGTGCGCAGTGGGTGGGTGCGGGTTCTGGGGGTCAGGAGATGCTCAGGACCGTTTTCGTTTTAGGTTCAAAATAAAAAAGGCGTCATGGGACGTTTGCCACGCTGGGTGGGCTCCCAGCGTGGCATCAAGAGCGTTGGTGTCAGCCGACGGGATTGGGGCACCCCGTCGGCCCATGGATTGATTGCCACGCTGGGGTGGGCTCCAGCGTGGCACCTACAACTGGGGACGAGCTCAGCCGGCGGGGATTGGGCTCCCGTCGGCTACACAGTACGTGCGGGGGCGCGCACGCCTGTGTGTCGGGGGGAGCTACGCTTCTTATCTCTGCTCACTGAAGCGTAGCTCCCCCTTTCAACTGTATGCCACTGCATTTTGGAGCGTGTCATAGACAGCTCCAAAATGCATTGGCTTACAGGGGCCGCGCCTGCCAGCTCGCTGACTGAATTGGAGGAGGAGGTGACACACCTCCGAAATCTCCGATGATGGCACTATGTTTCTTGCACATGCGTGCAAGCAACATAAAAATAAAACATAAAGGGGCAGTTTGGATTTGCAGGACTCAGATCTAATACCATTCTTTGTTACTAAAGACACTTGTATGAAACCAAGCTCTCTGCCTCTTAGACTTCATCTGTCCCTGTATAATGTTCCTGCCCTGACGTCAATAAACCACTGCTTGTGTCTTAAGAATCATTTCTAGGACCCAGGTAGTGATGTCATGAGCAGAAGCTTATGAACTCAAGGCAGTTTTAAGAATAGAAATTGATGACGTGTAAGGGAAAAAGATCTAGTTTTAATGAAAATATATGTATTTTTTAAACTTTCTTTTTCTCCTGCGAGTCACCACCGTTGACCCGCTTATTGTCAGCTTCCCAGCTGCACTTGATTCTTCTCCGCTGCTTACCCAGGAGACCATCTTCTGGAATGCTCCAGCCTCTTCCCCTGGGCAGCCCTCTGACTTGGCTTGGTCCCCAACCTGGGTTGCTGTGTCACAAGTAAATAAACTGTTTTAAAGATTGAACATGATGTAATTTTCTTGTAAAAACGTGTATATGCTGTAGTCTCAGGACACTCCATTGCTTTATAGTAAATGAACCTGCACTCAAGGCATCAGTTCTAGATAAATAAATTTAAATTTGAAATATCAAGCTTACTTTGTATTAGTTTCACTGCTGAATTGTATTTATAACAAAATGTTCTTTATTAAAAAAATTTTTCAAAATGCGACACCAATTTTTTTTTTCTGTTACTTCCTTTATTCTCCCTGACCAGCTGGCCCCCTTTAGGCAGACCCCCAGCCCTGTCACCTGTCTTCTCCTGGTCTTATTTGCCCGAGATCCCCTATGGCTTACCATGGTGATGGGGGCGGTCACTCGACCAGCTGCAGATGGATCCAGCAGAGCAGTGTCTCGATCACTGGTGCGGAGCCTTCGAGGGAGTCAGCAGTTCATTCTGCTGTGATGGCTGTTTTTTCCTGTTCTGTTATCCCCAGCCACAGAATGCTGGCATATAGTGGTGCAGGTGCATGTGCGGTGTGGCACCCGCCGGCATCTTTCCTTCCCTTAGTGTAGCTCTAACTGCTTTGCCACCTGTGGTCTGCCAATAGGACATCCTAAAGTGGAGCTGGCAGCCCTCTCCCTTCCTGGAGAAGGAGAGAGTACCCTGGGATGCCTGATTACCCCTCCACACACACACACACACACACTGGCCAGGCCCTGACAACTAGTTTCATTCCTAAGGTCGGTTCGCCAGGGTGGCAAGTGGTGCCCTGCTGCTACACTGATGGGCTGTCCATAAATTGTGTTTTGTCGCTGCTACCTCTGCCCTGAGCTCCTAGAGCCACAATGCCACAACATCCCGTGGGAAACAGTGTGACGTCATTTTAGTCTCAGCAGTTTTCCTCTGGCTACAAACAGGCACATTGAGCACCTTGGCACACAAAAAAGTATCTGGTCAACATAAATTGATATCTCATTTTAGTAAGATTTTACAAGGCTTGACCTACTGAGTTGTAAACAGTTTGTTTCCAAAGGCATCTGGGGAGCTGGAAGGATACACACAAACACACACACAGATACATACACAACAAAAAAAAAACTACAGTAACTGCATGTTGCAAATGAAGCATTCCAGCTTTTTCTACACACAGGTTACAGTACACAGTCATACTTCCTGTATATATGGGTATGGCGCAGTGCCATATACATACATGCATAAGGTGGTACTATTTTAAAGAGTCAAAAAAATTCTTTGCACTCTCGCTCCAGTATAAGAAGTAAATAGTACAAAGTAGCAGTACCAATTATTTACTGCAGCAAACAGTGAGGAGCTCTGTCAGCACAGCAGATTGACTCAGAAATGTACACAGAAGCGCTTTTGCCAGATTTGTTGTGCTGGCAGCGCGCCTCACTGTTTGCTGCAGTAAATTATTGGCACTGCAACTTTGGACTATTTCCAGGCCAGTCTCCTGGCACAGCGGTAGCACTGCTGCGCGCAGCGTCCACAACTCGTGTTTGGGAGTGAACTCAGGAAGTCGAGGTTCGGTCCGGGGAAGGAGGATCGAGCATCTGAGGAATTGCTGTCCTTCTTCCAGGGAGGGAGGGGTGTGGTGCGTGGTGCACACCTGACCCCTAGCAGAGGCTAGGCATGGGTAGCCCAGGTACAACAAAAACATTAGGGGTGGGTGAAGCAGCAGCTGCCACTGTCCTGCATGCAACCATGCACAAGACCGTCTAGGTGGCATTGCAAGGCTGCCCTCCCAGAGGACCATACAGGAGGGGGGAAAACACCAGGATGGCCAGTGTGATGGGCCTGACCCTCCACAGGCCTCGCACCCGGTGACATGGTGCACCTCCTATCCGAAGATCTGTTTTACAGACTGCCTCTGCAGGGGGGGACAGTGGGGAAAGCAGAAGTTGAACGGCAGGTCCATGGGAAACTGGGGTGATTGGAGTGGGGGTAGAGGGTCTTTGGAACTAACTGCAAAAAATGAACAACTGTAGACTCTTTTCTTTCTTATGCCTGTATGCGAGTGTGTCTTTTTTTCCTCTCCGATGTTATTGATGTGACTGAAGTGCGCCCAATGCCCTGGAGTTACTTTTGCTGCCTTTTTTCTGGTACTTTATTTTATAATTTACATTTTACCCATCCCTTCGGCAGGCCCTGTCCCTCTGTGTCTCCAGCACTTACCTCTGTACCTTGACCCCATGACTTACCCCCCCCAAATGATGTGGCCTGCCCACAGCCAGACATCATTCCACAACGTTCCAGCTAACATGGTGGGAGACGCCCTCAGTAAGGTTGGAGTGGCTAGTAGCAGAGGGCAGGGCCTGGACACACTGGCTATCATACTGCTCGCTCTAAGGATTTTTCTGTTTTATGCCCTTGCATCACCCTGACACACAGTCAATGAGTGCCGGCAGCACCAGCCTGAAGATGGGGAACTGCCAGCACTGCGTGGTCCCCCCCAGCCCCAGGGCAGTCCCACTTTCCACCTACAGGTGGTGTACTGAGAGTGTGATGCTCAGGATGCTCCTGCCTTCCACCCAACAGACACCTAATGGCCTGCCAAGCAGCTCTGTCGACGTGCCCCTCTCCATCGTCCCTGGTAATCTAGTTACAGTCTAGTGGGCTCTCCACCCAAACCCCAGTTTAATCCTCCCTGGTAGTCCAGTGGATCCCCCAGTTAGCCCTAGTTGCCTGTGCGCTTCCTTACCAATCTCCGTTTCCAGACCTGACTGTGCAGCGGATGCAGCAGTCCAATATCCCATGCTGGCAGAATTAATAGTTCTCAGGCAATGGGGTACCACAGAACTGCTGCAGCTGCGATGGTAGTTGACAATGTGAACAGCAGTACAGTATTTAAATGCCAATCCCACCCCTTCTGTACACTAGTGCACTTTGGTGCACGATGGTGAGGGAGGGCTCCCCCAACCCCTCTAAGCATAGCTCAGGCAGATCACAGGTAAGGGACTTGCATTAAATTCCATCGCAGTGACTTACTGCCAGTCCTTTGTGACGGAGAATTGGACCTTGGCTACATAAGTGTACAAGTACTCCCAGGAACACATCTCGAGCACAGTTGCCTGCTGGCTTTTGACACACCTGCAGACACCCAGACAACACCCTCCTGCTGACAATGTCCTGCTGTGTGCGACACCTTCCTGCTGTGTGTCCCTCAAGCTGGGGTAAAGTTCATGTGGAGGAACACTGGTGAGTCCAGTTTGAGGTGCACACAACTCCTGCCCCCAGCCCGAGGACTGTTTGGGGGAGTTGTAAGTGGCTCCAAGCTCTCACTGTCAAGCCCCAGGCAGCTTTTCAACCTTGACACCCATTTACCTTTGCTGCATCCCAGAGTCCCTGTAGAAGGACCTGAGCTGGGGGTGCCTTAAGAACAGAGAAATTCTATGAAGGTGGGGGGCACGCCTCGCCATCTGTTTTTCTCCTCCCACCCCACTGTAGACAACACCATTGTTGATCCTCAAGTATATGGCACAGAACAATTGGCTTGTGTTCCTCCTACTCTCAATAAGGCACTGCAACTTTACTTCTCATTGGGCCACCAGGAGACAATGATGACAGACTGGGGGGGGGGGCGGCAGAGCCGCCACTCTCTCTTTCTCCCCTGGAGGCTAAGCATGTCTATGGAGACACCACACTAGCATTCTGCCGGCCTCCAATGATGACTCAAGTTAGTTTTCAGTCCTTATGCTTTAGTCTTCTCAGTGCCTAAGTGAGTGGAAGTAGCACCCTTCCCCCATCACTGTAAATTAGATTTTTCATCCTAACTGGGTAATTGTCAGTTGTGGAGGTAGTGGAGTGTCTGCTGCTACTGTAAAACAGGAGAGCCTATTTTTTTGTAAATACATTTTTATTGAGGAACACGGCTCGTCATAGCATCATACAACACAGTTGTGTAATGGAAGGTAAATACATGGGATATAGTACATTGGTATATAATATTAACAGTAGGTTGAGCACCTCCTATCCCCCGACTCTGCTCTGGGGAGCAGATGATTCTGTATTGCTCTGTGCAGTTTCCTAGTATATAGTACAGCACCATGGGGTTGAGATCCTAGGTTTGAGTCCTAGCTCAGCCACCAGCTCATTTTGTGACCTTGAGTAGTTTGTTTGACCTCCCTTTCCTTCAGTCCCCCAACAATAAAACTGGGTAGAAGCTGGAAACACCACTGAATATGAGATGCTGCATCCTACGTCAGCTGTCATGAGTGAAAAAAATAAAAAAAAGATTAATTCTAAAAAAAGAAAAATAGGCACCTCTCAGTACTCCAGTCCTCCAGCTGTGGAAATGGATAGAATCACGTGTAACTGGATTGTAAAATAAAAATAAATGGCTGGTCTGCTTTAAGGGACTGACCCACAATAAACCAAGGAGACACTATGCACCTGTGTTTTTGATGTGTAGGGAGCATGCAGAGAGCTGTGACCTTCCACAACTCCCAGTGCGCCCTCCACAGAGCCTTATCTTGACTAGATCTGTGCCACTATCTGCAGAACCAGGTTGGGGGCGGGAAGTGCATCTGCACAAAACACAGATAGTTTTGCATGTCAGTGAGGGAGCACAGAGGGTGGCAGTGTTTTGTGACGGAGAGACTGTAGTAACGCTTGGGTGCCCACCGTGAATGTCTCTCTAGGACCTCCCCAATGCTCCCGGGGCCTGATCAGCTCACTGAACTGCTGCCCCCCAGGCTCCCAAAAGCAAGCACAGAGGGCTGGGTTTTCCCAAACAAAATTTAAACAAAAGCTCCTTTAAGAACTGGACATAGTATTTCTTGGAGGACTTCCTTATTCCACAATCCCCTTCTTCGTGTTGCTCTCTGTGAGCGAGGGATCCACTTTGGCACTGGCATGGGTATCCAGTTGGATGCTCGCTGTCCAGCCTCACTAAATCCTATGACACACCACTGTTCCATTTGCAATTAATAGGGTGGCCAGTGGTTGAAAATGCACCTGTGGCAGTAAGTGGGTACAGAGGATCCGTGTCAGAGGCATGTGCCTTATCTAGTCGATCATGGGTCCTAAGTCACTGGCTCACCACTGCCATGTGGAGGAATTTGAGATCAGTCTCTGAAGGAGATGCTCCACCTACCTACAGTGCTGATGGATGTGCCTCGGCTGCTCGATTGTTTTATACTTGTTAAACATTTATTCAGAGCAATAAATCTTGGGGAACAAGAGCTTCTGTTAACCCATGGGTCTCTGGACTTGGTCTTTGAGACTATTGGTCATGCAAGCAGAGTGGTCCAGAACTGCACTGTTGGTTTCATCTGACCCATTCTAGAAATATAAATAAGGTACCCCTATTACCCTGAAGCAGTGGCACCTGATCTGTCGTCTCACACAAAGCAACCAGCTCTACATTCTGGAGAGACTATAATTAGAAGCGTCCCCTCCGGTATTTTCTCACTCCGATGCAGCGGGGCATGGCATGCATGCCAGGATGTTGGTGTAGTTGTGGTTGTGGTGAACCTAGAGCAATGCTTTGCAATGTAATGTGGGCATGCCCTGTACTTCAGTCCTTCCAACAAGATTTAGAATGGGCACTGAAGGACATTTTGATGCCACAAATGGAAGTCACAGAATACTTTTTCTTGTTCATGTATCTTCCCCATGAAGAAAATAACCTAGTTAAAAGGTATCTTTTAGCAAAATTAATGGTGGCCACTACGGGATCCCCAACCTTGGTAGTCTGGCACCAGGTGATGAAAAGAAAATATGACATGGAACTAGTCACTTTTTCTGTTAGGCAGCAGGTGGAAAAGGGATTTAACATGTGAGTGAGATGGGTGACGTGTGAGATGGCAGCAGATCCCCTGTTTGTCCCTTACAAGTGGAATGTTATGGGAGGAGGGAGGATATGTAAACTCGTATTGGTATCACAAATTATAGTGAGAAAGAAACAATGTGATCTACTTGGAATTGAACCCAAGCCCCTGGAATACTGACCCGGTGCCCTAGTTATGAGCTACAGGCTGACATGGTTGGACCTGGAGTTCCCAAATACACTTCCTTTCTTTGGTTGTTTGTTTTTTTTTTTTCCGTCACTAGACTCCCGGAGCTCAGTCCCCACTCCCAACCTCTCTCCCAGACCCCCTTCCTCAGGACTTACCTTGGCACCAATCCTCCCAGGTTTGCCCCCCCAAAGGGGGGGGGCCGATGAGCTAGCATTCCTACGATGGACGAGAAAGGAAAGTTCCTGGCAGACTCCTGTTACTGGAATGCCTGCCCAGGCTTGCCCCCCAGGAACGGGGCCATGGGATCAAGCCAATCCTGACACAACATTATGCTAGATCAGGACCAAGTGCCATGGCAGGTAGAGGGACAATGGAGCGGGGCATCAGTGATGGAGCTGGCATTATTTTCACGCACATACCCCATGGGAGGTGTGGCCTGCAATGGCATAACGGTGCAAAGCACCAATGTCCGGCATGCCTCCCTGTAACTCAGGCTCCGGTAGTTGCTCCCTCTGACCTCTGCCAGAGGTTAGGCTAACTCCAGACACTCATCCACCCTCCCTTCTGGAGGAGGAGAGCTGTCCGTTGGATGCTCAGTCCACCTCCCCTGGCTGGCACACTGACTCCTCGGGGTCCGTTTCTGACCCGGGGAATTGATATTACAAGCAGAAGCCCTACTGCTGTGCCAGCAGGCCGGCCATCCTTTCTTTTGTATTGCATACTCTGCAACTAGGAATAACCAAGATGGCAATTAGATGTTTTCTGGTGCAGATCTCATATTGATGTCTTGTATTGATATAACGGACAACAAGGTCTAGATGGGTCCTGTGTGTATTATACCAGGTTAATTCTACCTGTGTATAACTAAGCCTGTGAATTGCTGATTTCACTTTACATGATTGACTGACATTGTATTGTTTGTTGAACTGTTTGTCATGCAAAATGAGGCAATCAATAAACATTGATAATGAAAAATAAATATAAATAAGGTATTTTGCTCATGTGGGACTACGGAAAAATGTAATGGAACTCCTAAAAGTTTGCAAAGGGAAAGTTACAGACTCTTAAAAATAATGTTTTCTTCTGGAGGAAGCCCTCCCTCCCTCCCCGTTCAGATAGTCGCAGTTCCAGCTTCATGCTTTCATTTAAAATAAAATGGTGCATTATGACAAAGCACGCCTGCCGGCGGTTCTGCATTTGAAAGGGATGTCCTTTTTTGTTCATTCACTCAGCACTTGCTTTCAAGTTTCTTTGTTAGTTTTTGTGAAACAAAAGCCAAACATTTCAAAACAATGAAATGCAGAAACAAATACAGTAAAATAACATACAGCAGTTTCTCTTCATCAAACAAAACATTGAATACCATGTAGTTATAAAGGGGGAAACTAGACATTAAAATGATCTCATACATCTGGTCTGTCCAAAAGTCATTCTTATTAGATAAAGTTCTTTGAATGGTCTCAGATACTTTATGTGAAACATAAAGAGTTCATTTAAGGGTATCCAGCAGTGAAACATTTACTTGTTCTCTGCACCTCCTGTGTCAGATAAGCACTGGTTAATGCCTTAATATTTGCTTGCAAGTTTTGTAGTGAAATTGTTATTCTTAATTAGTGAGGGAGGGTAAATCTACTTAAAGAAGGATTCCTGCTTGGACCACTTTTTACAGTGTTTTTACCCTGGACAGTCTAGCCGAGATGTGAGATTGCATTTGCTGTGAGGTCCTGCTTCTGTCCATTTTGAGGTGGGATGAACTGGAGCACCAAGAGGTTAAGTGACCTGCTCACACAGTTTAGTTCTGGCAGGGTCTGAACCTGCGATCTCAAGATTCCCAACAGTTCTGCCGCCATTAGGCCACACTGCCTGCTGGTGGTGGAGGGGAGGGGCAGGAAAAGTCAACAGCCACGGGCAGGGTCTTGCTTTTTGCAAGATCACATCTCCAAGTGTGGTCCTGCTTCTAGCCATTTCCACAGCAAGGCTGAGTAAGGCACTGGCAGGTTAAGAGACTTGCTTAGGGTCATAAAGGCCATTAGTCCCACCTACCCACCTCCCACCACAGGTGAGTATTAATAGGTATCCCACTCTCCCAGACTCGGTAGCATCCACCTCCCTATTCCCCTCCCCATCTCAGCAGTTTCTTTAATGCAGCAGTGCAACAAAAAAAAAGTTTTCCAAACAGCTAGTTTTAGCTACAGTTAATAAAAATATTTGCACACCTCTCAGTCTACATTTCTCTGTACCTCCTATGCTGTGCATCATGAGTTTTATTTTCTGTTTTCTCAACCATCAACCTTGCTAGGTCTTCAATGCTATTACTAAGCAAAATGTGGAAGCCATCTCTTTTTCATGGGGAAAAAAACTACAGTGAAACATTTATAAAATACTCAAATGTTGGTGTAACCATAACATTTTGCCACCAAATGAAACTGGAGAATGCCTGGAAACCTTTATGGCAAAAAAAGGTAAGGGAAGGTTTTTTGCCCAGTTTCTTTGTAGTGCTGCTTTAAATTGGGGATAGTAGGAGAGAGGGGAGGTGGGTGCTTGGTAGTTGCACTGAAAGCTTCTCCCACCACTGTCTTGCCAATGTACCTCAACCTGTAGTGACATAGTAATTTAATCAGAAGGGATTCTAGGTCCACGAGGTCTGTGTCTGCTTTATAAGCAGATATGAACAAGTACCATATGCTCGGCAGCATATACTGATTTAAAGGGGTTCCCTACCCACCCTACTACCCAGGGTACCCTGGGATTCCCTTAGTAAGCAGAAATGTGTCCAGGTGTACCTTGGAACACCTGTACTGGCATCCTGTCCACTGTTGTCCCCACTGTGGGCTGCTCATAGGTTCAACACCCTCTAGGAGAAGAAGACCCGACTAATAGTACCCCTGAAATGACCACTTCTGAGTTTCAGAAAATGGTCTTGTGTCCCATTGGAGGACACCACAGCAAACATCTCTGCTGGGTCTCATCAGTATCCTTGAATATGCAGAGATCTACGGCGAGATTAGGGCACAGGTGTGATCTTGTCTTATCCAATCAGAAGTCTGGATTTTCCATGCCCATGTTGTAATATAGCTTTATGGTAATGCCAGGGGCTTCAGGTCCGTCTTGCCTGACTCATGTCCATAAGTTAACCACAGCCTCCCTGTCCTCGCTGTTCATGAATTGTTAGACAGTTTACACTCACCTTAGAAAGGACAGAGATAGGCTAGAGGTGGTGCAGCGTAGAGTGATGAAGGTGATATCGGGCCAGCAGGGTAAGTTCTATGAGGAGCACCTTAGGGCATTGAACATGTACTTGCTGGAGACCAGAAGGGAGAGGGAGGATATGATAGACATCTTCAGATTCCTGAAAGGAATAAACAAAGTGAACTATGTGGACTTATTTTAACAGGAACACCAGTTCAACAACACAAGGGTCCGACTAGAAGCTCACAGAAGGGAGGTTCAGAAGGGATATGGGAAAGTATTATTTTACTGAAAGGGTGGCTGAACCATTGAACAGCTTGCCAGTTGGGGGGGGGGGGACTAAAATCATGGAGGGCTTCAAACGAGCTTGGGACAGAGCAAAAGGAATAGTGTTCATTTGCAGAGACAAAACTGGGGAAAGGAATAGGAAGCTTGATGGAGAGGGTTAGAACCCTGTATCAACACTAAGTCACGGGGTTTTATAGGACCCAGTGGACATACTGGATGGACCTTTGGTCTTTTGCTGCTGTGACTGTTTTTATGTTTAAATTACAGTGCATATCAGAGGAGCTGTAATAAACAAAATAACTTTCCTTCCAAACACCAGAAAATCAGATTTGTGCTGAAAGTTATTTGCTGGAGGGAGAGACTAAGCTGTCCATTATAATCTGATTTGGACGGCCTGGCCACTATTACATGGACAGTAGTACCTCCTGTGCCACTGTTACATGTACAGTAGCACCTTCTGTGCCACTGTTAAATGGACAGTAGTACTTTCTGTGCCACTGTTACATGAACAGTAGTACCTTCTGTGCCACTGTTAAATGGACAGTAGTACTTTCTGTGCCACTGTTACATGGACAGTAGTACCTTCTGTGCCACTGTTACATGGACAGTAGTACCTTCTGTGCCACTGTTAAATGGACAGTAGTACTTTCTGTGCCACTGTTACATGGACAGTAGTACCTTCTGTGCCACTGTTACATGGACAGTAGTACCTTCTGTGCCACTATTACATGGACAGTAGTACTGTCTGTGCCACTGTTACATAGACAGTAGTACTGTCTGTGCCACTGTTACATGGACAGTAGGGTATGCACTTCCTGCAGCGACACCCCTACAGCGACATACATTGCTGCCGACAACAGCGCCAAGTTGCTGTAGGGGATGCACCTGGGACCTGGCAACACTCTCCCCTGTCCTGCACCCCCTTCCCGAACCAACTCTGACCTGGAGTTGGTATCCTGGCACGAGGGGGCGAGTGGGGCAAAGCCCTCAAGAAAGATACTTCCCTGTGTGTGCGCCTCGCACTGCACTTCTCTGTCAACAGGGAGCCTGGCCTGCAGTGCTGGTCGACGAGTTAGTTGTCGACTCGGCATTGTTGAGCTGGACAGTAATACCTTCTGTGCCACTGTTACATGGACAGTAGTACCTTCTGTGCCGCTGTTACATGGATAGTAGTACCTCCTGTGCCACTGTTACATGGACAGTGGTACCTCCTGTGTCACTGTTACATGGACAGTAGTATGTCCTGTGCCACTGTTACATGGACAGTAGTACCTTCTGTGCCACCATTACGTGGACAGTAGTACCTTCTGTGCCACTGTTACATGAACAGTGGTACCTCCTGTGTCACTGTTACATGGACAGTGGTACCTCCTGTGCCACTGTTACGTGGACAGTAGTACCTTCTATGCCACCTTTATATGGACAGTAGTACCTTCTATGCCACCATTACATGGACAGTAGTACCTTCTGTGCCACTGTTACATTGACAGTAGTACCTTCTATGCCACCTTTACATGGACAGTAGTACCTTCTGTGCCACTGTTACACTTTCACGGCCTCAGTGTTTCTAAACTGTTTCTCCAGAGTTTGGGTTTGGGCAATGCCAAATCCTCTCTTCCTCCAGAGTTTAGGTTTGGGCAATGCCAAATCCTCTCTTCCTGCCTACTGCAATACAGAATTCCTTCAAATAATATAGCCGCCTTCCCAATGTCACTGCAGAGTACGCAGAGCTGTCATCTGTTACACCTAATATCAGCATAACACTCCCACAGTGCTTGTTAAAAATCTGGCAGTCCTCGCTGACAGACGTCTTTTCTTTGATCATCACACCGCTTACATTGGGAAGCAAGTTTTGTTTTGTCCCATTTTGGGACATGTCCAGAATCGTTCTGATCTAGACTGTCTGCCAAAGGGCTGTCTGAGGACTTTGCTGTGTGTCATGTGGAAGGAATCCCTTGGTTTCTTTCCTGAGCAGATGCCTATAATACAGTTTTATTTAGCTTACTCACCTGGAGTACTGTATGTAGTTCTGGAGTCAACATCTAAAGACAGAGACAGAGTGGCTGTGCAGAGGAGGGTAACTAGGATGATTCAGGGACAGCAGAAAAGGATATATGAGGAGAGGAGAGGATGGCAGATCTGGACATGTACACACCTGAGGCGAGGAGGTAGAAAGGGGACATGCTTGAAACTGAGAAATGCACAGTGGAAATAAAGTGGATAGTGAGGAATTGTTCAGATTGAGTGGGAACACAACAGCAAGGGCAACTCCAGGAAGCTGGTGGTGGTGGGGTTTGGGCAAATTTAAGAGAGATGCCAGGAAGTACTTTTTTTCCTGGAGAGGGTGCTGGAGGGTGGAATAAGCTGACGAATGAGGTGGTCTGTACAGAATCAGAGGGGGACATAAAGGAGGGTGGGACAAATACAAGGGCCTGGTACAGACTGCACCAGAAAAGGGTGGGAGAAGGGGAGAGTGAAGAGCATCTAGGGCTGTCTCATTCAGCAGTGAAACTATGCACCTAATTCAGAGATAGTACTCCAAATGTGCGCCCTCCCTCCGCTATTCTGTTCCCCCATTATGGCCTTTACTCCCCCCAAATGATTGGAGTCACCATGGCTACTCTCTTGCTCTGGCAGTGAGGATGCATGAGCAACTGCTTTCACAGTTGATGTCAGTGCAGTGATCGGCTGGTCTGGTGGGAGGGGGTTGAAATGCTGGTTGCCCCCCTTCTTTGAGTTGAACGTTTCACTTCTGTGGTCCGTTAGGCCCCCAGTCCACCTCAGTAAGGAATTACGACCCCAGTCTCCCAGGTTGCAGTGCAAACTACTGTCATATCACTGAGTTGCCGCACTCCAGCTGGTTAAAGAGGGCACAAAGTGAAACATTAATTATTATGTGCATGTCAGATTTTTTTCTTGCACAGACATGCAGTAGTCTGTCCGTAGTGAGGCAAGTTATGGGCATGCTAATACCTTGTATTTTGTTATCAGTTACTGGCTTGATAATGGCACTATCAGGCCAGTAACCAATAACAAAATGTTACCCAGCTCCAACCTGCAATGTTGTATGAGGGGGGAATGGAGGCTACAGAATAGTGGATTACCTTGTAAGTACTGAACCAAAGAAGCACTGTTTTGCACAAGCTGCTTGATTTGTGCAAGTTTTATGTTGTATTGGAAACTATGAAGTAAAGATTTAAACACTAAATACAAGGGGGGGGGTGTCTGCCTGTAACTTGCCTTGCAACGGTGAGGCTACTGCATTCCTGCGCAGAGATCGAATTTGACTATGTTTACCCTTGAATGGAGCACCTGTTCCCCATGGTAGCACGTAGTATGTGCATGTATTAAATATTTGAAGTATTATCTTCAGATCTTGCAGATTGCTTTAATGCTTTGCCATGGCTTCCATCTGGCCAAAACACTGCTGCTTTTCTTATGCTTTGTTAAGATACGCTTTGATAAGAACGTTTATCCTACACAGCCTACACATCAAGTGTCGGTTGCTTTGATTTTATAATTTGAACATTAGTCTCTAACTGGTCAAAAAACTCCTCCTTGCCTAACCAGTTCAGTTGCACCGTCATTTGCTCCATGCACTTCAAAGGGGTAGGTCTGTATTTCCCTACACAGGGGATCAGTTATGAAACTTATACAGAGAAGACCTACGCCCCACACCACATGAAGGCAGCCATATTACACAGCACAATATTCGGAGTTGTTCCGCCAGTTCCTGGCACCCATCACAGTGCTGGTTCATGCTAGCTGCATGCTGAACACTGCGCTGGGACTGGGTGGGAGTAGAGTCAGCCTGTGCTGATGTTCTGTCTGATCGGAATGTTAGGATGCATAAGGAGGTGCTTCACCAGTCACAGAAGGGAGGTAACACTGCACCCATATAGTTCGGTGGGTCAACCACAGCTGGAGTACTATGTGCAGTTCTGAAGACTACATCTTAGGAACAACTGAGATAGGCTGGACATCATAAAGAGACGGGCAACAGAAATAATCCTAGGCAGGAGGGTAGACCTCATGAAGAGGGATTGGAGAGTCTCACTGTGTACTCTCTGGAGGACAGAAGGCAGAGGAGGGGTATGACAGAAGCATTCAAATACATATGTAGGTGTAACCCCCCTGCAAATGGGGGTTCCCAAAAGACTTCCAGGAGCTTGCTTGAATGCTCCAAGCCTGAATGGTGTTTGGCATTTAAGCCATTTATCAGTGAGTGTTTTTAGAGCCTCTGGTACTGTCTCTTTAAGAGCTGTCTGCTTGCAGACATAATTAGTTTGTATGGGGACTGTGTGTTTCTTTGATTGAGTACCACTCAAGCTGCTGCCAATTCACTTCATTTTGCAGTCACTAGAGTGCAAAGGGAACCTATCTGAAAGATGTAACTGTTTGCCAGAAATTATTTAGAGTAATAATGAAATTACAGTTTGTCTAACCTGCTTTCTTTGCAGTCAGAACTGTGTCTGCTAGTTCCCATTCTAGTTTTGAACTGCTGAACTGGACCAATCAGTGTGGAGTAAGCTAGCTCTAAAATGGTGCCTTGGACGAATCAGAACTTGGACTCATAATCTGAGCCAGCCACAAGAGGATTGTATGGGCAGTGACTCTGGGAGATGTAGTTTAGACTTCAGTGCCTTTTTGGACCAACAGCAGCAGTCTATTGTGAGTGACAGCCAATCCAGTCAAGAACTGGGAGGAACTCAAAGGAAGTGCCCGGTTTTTGTCGGTTGGAGTTTCAGTTGAGCTTTGGCAGTGAAGAAGGAAGGAGCCCTGTGTTTTTTTCAGTGTGCAGTTTTAGTCAAAAAGCGTGTAAGGCCCAGAGTTCCGGTCTGCAGCTTGTGTAACAGCTTGTTAGGACTGAATCCGTCCTGTGAAAAGAATCAAAGGATCTCTGAAGAGTAGAAACCAGGCTCACCCTGTAGAAGACTGGAGGATACTGAAAATTGCACTCTGTCTGTCAGAACTGAATCTGCTGTGTGTTCTCCGGTATTGTGCAGTAATTGCGATCGGGATACAGATGCAGCCTGCCTGGTATAGTGCTTTCTTTTATATGGATGTGTGAAGAGGTTTGTGTACCTCAAGTGAGCCCTGCTGACATTGAAGGACCCTATCTTATTTGGAGGTCGTGAGTACTAATTCAGGGTCGCTCCCTGTTGAATTGCCACATTAAATCCAAATGGAATTACTGTACTGCTGACTGTTTAATTCTCCTTTTCTCTGTGTGAAAGGCCCCTACCAGCTGCCACGGTTTGGACTAGCCACTAGGGCTTGGGTACCAGGGACAGTAACTGATAGGGATAGGCCTGTGCACAGAGCCATAGGTAGATTATTAGAGTGATAAGCTAATTAACCTGATTTCCCCTGTCCTTGTTATATCCCCTAAATAAATCAGAGCTGCTTGTTTCAGCAAAGTTATACTGCCTGAGGTATTTGTCTATGTTAAAGTACTGTACTGTGATTGTTGCACTGTATCCGTCTTTCACAGGAGGTCCCAGTGCCGGAACCAGACCTGGGGGTAAGTGTATACTGTGAAGGTAATTCTGATATATGTGTGGGCCACTAGTGGGAAGAAAGGGGTTGCAGTGTCCCAGAGGGCTGTGACCAAGTTAGTTTAACTATTGCAAACCCTGACCTCTGGGTGGAGGCACCGCCATTGGATCCAGGCCCCTCAACCTGTTAGTGGCAAATCAGGCAGGTAGTAGCCCCTGGGATAGCGCCATCTAGGGGTTACATCTTGAGGCTCACCGCTGGGATTGTGTGTCCTCTAGTGGCCATATTTACGAACCACTGTTAAGAAAAAATGGGCACCCGACAGAAGTGGCTGTGCACCGGCTGGTGGTGGTGTACTGGGGAGGAGATCGACCCCAAATGCTATGCTTATCCTGGACATCCCCTCGGTATCACGGACACTGTGCAGGAGTACTTTCCAAGGTGGAAGGTTTACAAAACCCTGTGGTGGTGGGTCGGCATGCTAATCTGCTCACCCACACTTTCCTGGCCCTAGTAGAGTTTAAGGATCCCATAGATAGCTCCAAAGTGCCACAGACCATTACCCCAGAGGGAGCCCTCACTGCTTGAGAGTGATAACTAAGGACAGTAAGACCCGGGGAATCAGCCCCACCACTATCTGAAACCTTTGAGGAGAAATTTGCTGAATGGTTGCTGGAGAGGGGAAAACTGTGGAGGACTTGAAGAAACTATTCTTGCCACCTGGGGGTGTTCCTCCCCCAACACCCTCTCCTGCTCCAGTGCCCGTAATGGTGGCTGAACCAATGCAGACTCCTATTTCTGCACCTGCCATTAGTCACGACTCTTACCGAAGGTTGAAGATCTTCTGGCATCCTCCCACCCCCAAGGGGAGGATGACTGGGAGACCTGGATAGACTATGTTGCCCCCAAGTGCTAGAATGGCAATGCTCGGAAGGCTAAAAGCCAAAGAGGGTTAGTGAGAGCCTCGAGGTCCCGGCCCTGGCTACCATCCCAGCAAACGGGCCAGTAACCCTGAAGCACTGCACAGGCCTATCTTGAGGCCTTGGAGAATGTTATGGGAGCCCAGATTCTGATGAGGACCTATGGTGGAGAGTAAGAAATGCACAACAGTACCAAGGGAGTTGTTGTCTGTGTATGTCTCGGCTGGAAAATTGTTGCAAGAATGCCTCAGAAAGGGTAGTTTGCCAGCGCATTGAACTGGACCGAACCAGACTGGACAGAATCCTTAAGTCTGCCCCTTCTCAGAACTGCTGTTGCTTCAGTTCAGCCTGGCAAATCGACTGAATCCCCACCCTCCTATGATGAGTTAATGAGAGAAATTCGAGGAGTTGAGAAAAGGCGACCTGGAGGTACCTGCACTCAACAGCTGTGGCTACCGACCAGTGACTGAGGGTGACCCATCAAGTGAAGTTCAGGGGCAGAGGTTGACAGTCAATGAGTGCTCTGACAAGGAAAAGATATGCCACAATGGGGCGAACTGTTGAGAGAGATCCGGAATTCAAAAACAGTCCCTTTATGAAGGCCACACCTGCAAGTACGGCCCTGACCTATATCCGACTGCATCTGCTATGGGGTGGGGTACCCACCCATGTATCTCCTGCTGATAACAGCTCCAAACTCAATTCCTTGACCATGGAAGTGGAGAAACTGACGAGATGTCTCCAAATGCTTATCACGCCAGAGACAGAGATGGCACCCAGGTTTCCAGTTAGTACCCACCCTGGCTCCCAGTGTGGCACCTCGGCCAGCTCAAACTCCAGAAGGTATGTTTTGCTATAATTGTGGGAAAGATGGGCACATGAAAAGGAATGCCAGTCCCCAAAAGACACTGACAAAGTTGCATATAGGCTACAAGGAGAGCTTCGAGAAGAAATCAGTGGTTAAGAGGTGCCGACATGATCCAGTGAGGGGCACCAAAATGCTAATTCACGTCCTTTTGTGGCAAGGTCAGTTGCCCAGGCCCCCACCACCGCCTCTCCAGACTGGTCCAGAATAGTGGGTCCCTCCATGGAGACCACTGTAAAGGTGAATGGAGTGTCTACAAGAGCTGTATTAGACAGTGGCTCCCAAGTGACAATTATGTTCCAGGATTGGTATCAGAAGCATTTGTCAGGCGATCCCTTACAAACCATTAGAAGGACTACATGTATGGGGATTAAGTGAGAAGGCCTACCCCTATTCGGGTATATCCGAATTGGCTGTCTTTCCCCACCTCCGTGTCTGAGATGGCCAACAGTAGAGACCCTAGCCTTAGTGTGTCCCCCACTGGACTGTAAGGATGGTGTCCCTTTGTTGATTGGAACAAATGCTCATATGTTCGGAAGGCTGGCACAGTTGTGTTATGAAAACAGGGTCAAAGACTAGTAGAGCTTTAAGAGTTCCGGCTTTAATTAAGAAGGCCTATGAGGCACAGAGAGATGCTGAAAAAACAGAACCAGAGGAACCCAATTGAGATTGTATGGAAGAAGGATCCTGAGTCTCTGATCCTGGCGCCAAATGCCCAGTGTACCTTACAGGAGGAGGTCCAGTATCAGAAAGGATGTTAAGAATAAAATATTAATGTTGGATGCACCAGGCGATGGAAAATTGCCAGAGGGACTGCTGGTCAAGCCTAGTATTTTGCCTGCTAGAGCCCATGCTTATGCCAGAAGGGTAATGGTCCAAGTTCATAATGTGTCTGAAAGAGACATTCGAGTAAACAGAGGTTGCATCCTGGCTAATGTGCATTGTGCAGACACTGCAGTGCTACCCAGCAGCAAGAGTTCAAGGAAGAATGACAGAGTAGCGCCTGACTTGTTTGATTCGGCGACTCCCGCTGCCAGCTGAATGGAAAGTGAGGATCAGTGAGAAGCTTGCCCAGAGAGACCAGGTGTTTTCTTTAAAGGAATGGGATGTAGGATCGTGCAAGGAGCTGAGCACAATATCGACTGCATGGCGAAAGACCATTTACGTGAGAGGTCTCGACGCCAGCACCTGCTGACATAGATGATGGGACGGCATCTGCAAGAGATGTTAGCTGCTGGTGTAATACAAGAATCCAGAAGTCTTATGCTTCCCCATTGTGGTAGTGAGGAAAAAGAATGGAACAATGAGGATGTGTGTGGATTATCGCACTTAAACCGGCGGACTATCCTAGATCAGTACACAATGCCCGCATTCAGAGATGCTTTGGACTGCCTAAACAGGAGCAAGTGGTTCTCTGTGCTGGATCTCCACAGTGGGGTACTACCAGATCCCGATGGCCCAGAGGACCGTGAGAGAGACGGCCTTTCTGTCTAATACAGCTATGAATTCATGAGGATGCCTCAAGGATTTCAAATTGCCCCAGCCACTTTTCAACGATTGATGGAAGCGTGCAGTGGGGGACATGAACTACTAGAGTGCCTGGTATACCTAGATGATGTTATTGTGTTTGGCAGCTCACTGGAGGAACATGAGACAGATTATTTAAGGTATTGGACCGACTGAGGACTTTGGCCTTAAACTGTCCATTGATAAGTGTCAATTCTTTCAAACATCAGTAAAGTATGTGGGACACATATAGTATCCACCGAGGAATAGAGGCCAAACCCAAGTAAAGTTGAAGCCTTGACCACCTGGCCAGGCCCAAAATCTAAAAGAGACTGCAAAAAGATTCCTGGGATTCTGTGGTTATATAGAAGTAACTTCATCAGGACTATCAAGAGTGAGAATCGCGCTTTACTTAACCTTACTCAAGGGGTATCCCCAACCCACAAAAATACCAAAAGTCAGCGACCCTCAAGACTGAAAGAGTGTATTTTCATCCGAGTGAAGTATTTGGAGCCCGCTGGACTCCTGATTGTGAGACTGCTTTTCATGAGATCATATATCAACTTACCCATGCTCCAGTGCTGGCCTATGCCGATCCAAGAAAACCTTACGTCCTGCACACTGATGCTAGCTTGCAAGGGTTGGGGGCTGTGTTGTACCAAGAGCACGAGAATGGCCTGAGACCAGTGGCCTTTGCCAGTAGAAGCTTGACCCCATCGAAAAAAGACTATCATGACATAAGTTAGAGGTTCCTATCTTTGAAGTGGGCTATTGTTGACCAATTCCATGAGTACTTGTATGGGGCCAAAATACTAGTAAAACTGACAATAATCCTTTTGACCTATGTGCAGACCTCAGCTAAGTTGGATGCCACTGCACAAAGGTGGCTTTCTGCATTATCTACATATATGACTATGCTCGAATACCGGCAGGTCTGAACCACATAGTGCTGATGCTCTCTCCGGAGGCCTGTTCCCCAGAATGATTGGGTCCGATTGGCAGAAACTGACATTCGGGCACTCGGCGGAAGTTTGACAGGGAGGAACAAATGTCCACGTGGACGAGGGGACTGCATGGTGGATTGCTTGGGAGCCTCTGAGAATTGCATACCTGCTGCTTATTGCCACTTTTCTGCAATAGACATTGGTGCACTGCCTCAGCTGGACAATGACAGTATTAAGCCAGGCTCCAATCACGCGATCCCATGATCAAAGCAGCTTTGAAGCCCTCTCTAGCCACCAGGAAAAGATGTGTCCAAATTACGCTCCACTGATTTGAGAACTGCACTGTTATACAAAGAAGGTCCTAAGTTGAAACAGATCAATAAACTGTTATACAGAGAAACAGTAGACAGAGGGGACAAGTAGACAAGCAACAACTAGTGCTGCCCACTGCCTTCGAGACTCAGTACTGAGGTCCTTTGCACAACCACATGGGGCACCTTGGTATAGACAGAACACTTGACTTGGTGAGATCCCAGATTCTATTGGCCTAAGATGGGGGAATCTGATGTGAGCAACACATTCGAGACTTGTGAGTCGCTGCTTACAGAGGAAAGCTTAGCCCCAGAGGGGCTGCCCCCTTGTTAACATCACCACCAGTGCACCCATAGAGCTGGTCTGTATTGATTTTCTGAGTTTGGAGTCAGATCAAAGAAATATCAGTAATGTGTTGGTGGTCACTGACCATTTCACAAGATATACCCAAGCTTTCCCACCAAAGACCAGAAAGCATCCACTGTGGCCAAAGTACTTGTAGAAACTTTTTGTTCACTATGGGGCTCCACAAAGAATCCATTCTGATCAAGGGAGAGTTTTGAGAGTCGTCTGATCAAAGATATTTTCTCTGTGGGGAGGCGAAAGTCCAGAACCATCCTTACCACTCTAGGGGACCCACAGCCTGAACGTTTCAACTGCACTTTGCTAGATATGCTAGGCACCCTGCACCCAAAGGACAAGCTTCCAGATGGAGCTAACAAATTAGCACCCTGGTACATGTTTATAACGCACTTGTGTGATGCCACTGATTCTCCCCACCTCTTGGATGTTTAAGAGAAGCTCGACTACCAGTAGATGTGTGGTTTTGGGGTCTCTCTGATGGGGTTCAAGCTGACAACTATTTACAGTATGCAAGTTAAAGGCCCAGCTAATCATGCACTAACTGGCTCAAACCATGGCTAAAAGAATGGCCAACAAAGAAAGGTATGATAAAAGGTGAAAGCACAGGAACTCCAGGAGGAGATCGGTATTGCTAAGAAATCTGGGACTGCATGGCAAGCATAAGATTGCTGACAGATGGCACTATCTCCTCACATTGTAGTGGGCAACTAGATGATCTGCCAGTGTACAGCGTAAGGCCTGAGAATAATTCAAAAGACGTGATCCACGTGCAGCTCTCCTCCTCGGGGAGGGAGTAGGGTATTGCATCACTCTGGTGCAACCTCTGGTGGCTGTCAGAGGTAGCCTGGTACCCACATTGTAGCCGATGGCAATCGGAGGCGGCGCTCGGCAGACGCTGGTCATCATTGCATGTCCAAGCTCTGTGAGGGGAGGACGGGGTGTAAACTATGTAGAAAAAAAACCCTCCCACTGACAGGCGAAGGCGGGGTCCAGGAGCAGCAGCCCCATGCCCAATGCTGGGACTCCAGGAAGCACTCCCTGGGTCCTCCCCAGAAACAGCGCTGCATGCCAGCATTCTAGATAGAGTGCCAGAGGAGTGGCGGTCCTTCCTGGGGAATCAGAGCCGGGGGTTAGGGTGGCACTGTGCAAGGGAGGAAGCCGGCGCCAGAGGAGGTGCAACCAGGGCTTCAGGCAGGCGGGCAGAGCCACTGCTGAGAGTCCCCGCCAGAGAGAGGTTAGTGGATCAGAGGGGCAATAAAAAGAGAAAAAAAAAGATTGAAGTCTCCCACTATCACAGTACTATCCTGTGTGCAGACTTTCCTTATCTGCTCCTCTAACCCTCAATCCAGAATTTAATTCTGAGAAGGTGGCCTATATACCAACCCCAACCTCACTTTCTTGCCCTTCGAACTTTGTAGCTGAACCCATAAGGCCTCAGCTCTGCCCTCCTCCCTGCTGCATAATATGCCCTCCCTTACATAAACAGCCATGCCACCCCTTCTCTATTTCCCTGTCCCGATGGTACAGCTGGTACCCTGAGATTGCAAGGTCCCATTCCTGGTACTTGGTAGCCCATGTCTCCGTGATAGCGGCTATGTCCACCTCTCCTTCTGCTATCAGTGCTTGCAAGTCCACTCCTTTGTTACCAAGGCTTCTTGCATTCAAAAAAAATCACCCTCCAGTGTGCCCCCCTCCTTTCCTTGCCCCCTCACTGCCTTCCTATTTGAACTCCCCTCTGTCCCCTTCCTGCTATCTAGGGGGGGATACCTGCTGGACTCCCTGACCTGGAGACATTGTTTCCTTCCCAGTGGTTCGCCTCCCCCCCTTCCTAGTTTTTTTAGTTTCTTTATTTATCTCGCCTACCTCATTGGCCAGGGTGGTCCCTATGGTCCCCCAATCCAGTCTACTGTCAGCTCCTGCATCAGGCGCTGAGCCCAAGCTTTGACCTCCTTCCATCTCCCTCTCTAAGACCACATCACATCATGGAAGACCAAGGGGTCAGGGCCAGAGGGAGCTCCTGGAGCGTCCAGTGCACCACCGTGGCAGACCCTCATGAGCGCCGGAGGATTCAGGGTGTTTTTTTCCCCCTTAGTTACTTCCTCCACAGCGCAGGTATGCAAGGATGCCAAAGACACTGTGGCATGCGCTCCCGCGAGCTGCATGTCCGACGTCCACCTGCGCCATCCCTTCCACTGGTCCGCAAGCAGCACTACCCCCTAGCTGCCACCAAGAGCCAGCACCTTCAGGTGAGTCCCTCCCCACTCTCCCCAGAGGAGATCAGTCCCAGAGATGCTCAATCCTCCTCCCCCAGCCGATCCCTGATGACCTGAATCCGCAACCGAACCCGGGTCGCCGGTATGGCGCGAGGTGTGGCGTCCAGTGCCCCAACCCTCAGCACCACTGGGCCACCCCCTTCCTAGTTTAAATTTACTTTTGATGCTATATACTCTCCCAGCATCTGCTTTAATACTCCTGATCCTTCCCTACTCAAATGTAACCTGTCTAGGGTGTACAGGGTCTTGTTTTCCCATGATCCACCCCACCCCTCCACCAGCCCATAGCCCATGGACTGACACCATGTCTCTAACTATGTATTAAACTCTACTATCCTCTGCTTCCTGGCTGTACTTGCCCTTGATACCAGTAGAAGCTCTGAAAAAGCCACTGAACACCCTGCCTTTTTACATATTCTAACCACCTCCCAGAACCTCTCCTGCACCTCCTTGAGCCCGTTCCCCTCTAAGTCACTTGTGCCCAGGTGCACCACAATGTGAGGTTTCCCCCTTCCCTTCCCTAAACACTTCGGCATAAACTGCCCCATCCTTCCTGCTGTCATGCCTGGCATACAGGTATGGTTGTAAGAGTGAAGGAAAGGTTCAGCAGGTGGGGGAGAGAGGGGGGGAACTGTAGCCAGGGCAGAGATCTGGAGAATGTTGGGGTTGAGGCCATCTGAGCTGGATTTGTGAGTACTGAGGGACAGGAGGACATGGAGGACTTCTTGCACAGAAACAGGTGAGAAGCAAAAGCCTCTGGATTAGGAGGGGGCAGAGGAGACCGAAGGGACAATTACCGGGCTTGACAGGAGGGCACAAGTAGTGAAAAAGGAATTGAGCATTGAGGCAATGGAGGAAGGGTCCGAGACAGGTGAGCCATCAACAAACAGTGTAGGAGTGGAGGGCTTGGGGGGGGGGTTAAAGGCAGAGTGTACAGCCTGCCAGAATTTAGAGGGGGAAGATGAGATTTTGTTGCAGGGTCAGTTTGAAGTATTGGGCTTTCCCGCCTCATACAGCCTTTGTACAGGCATTTCTTAAGGACCTAGCAAGGTGGAGATCGGAGGGGGAGAGGGAGGATTTGTATCTCGCCCAGGCGAACTTCAACAAGCCATAACTCCCTCAATGTTGGACTTAAGGGACAATCTATATATCACAACAAAGGTCTTAAATGAGTAGTGCAATAACAACACATATTCCTCCCCTAAACATTTATGGGCAATATAAATAAAAATGAAAATTCCTATAGTATACACTGGAACTTCAACAAGCCATAACTCCCTCAGTATTTGGACTTGACACATATTCTCTCCATTAACATTTAGAAGCACTATAAAAAAAAGGATAAAAAAATAAAAAATGCAAATTCCCACAGGATAACATTGGAACTTTAACAGGCCGTACAACGAAGAAATGAAACTACTGTTTTGGCAGTCATGGAAGTGTGCACTTGCACAGCAACATACATGTATGCATCTATGGAGGGATGTAAGCACAGGGCCCGGAAATGAAGATATGAATATACGATCTCAAAAAGTAATGAAATGTATTGCAGAAAACTTTGTTAATGCACTAGTTAGGGTTAAACCAACAAAAGTAGGGAAATGTGGCATTAGGGTTCCCAACCCTAATGCCCCATCCTCACCCTGCAGGAAGCAACAGGAAAAAAACTTACTATTTGACCTCTCCTGCGTCTTTGCAAATCAGGCGTGGGGTGTACCTCAGGGTCATCATGCATAACACTTTCTTATTTTAAAGAATAAGAATAGCGGGCACCATATATTTAGTGTTAAGGAATGTTTCTATCACATTAGTTCAATGTTTCAAAAGTTTGTGTTTCCAGAAATAGCTCTAACATTTTGAGGAACATCAATAAACCTTTGACTAGCAAGGGTAAATTTGAGTGTAAAAATTATAGTGCTATGCAAAATTCATACCTCCTGGGTTGTGTCTGAAATTAGGTGACCTCTTTCCTAGTGCACTTACCTGGTAAACAAAAAGAAATATATTTAAACAATAAACTGGCCACTTGGGCAACTAGGAGGTGAGTAGCACTAGCCCATGGCATTCTGGACTAAAGCCTAGGGCAGCATAACAGTGTATTGAGAGCAACCCTTACAAGTGGTACAGCAGGGTAAATAAGGATAATAGTGGGCAGGAAGCCAAGTCAGCGGAGTTCAGCATGTAAATATCAGGTTACAGCCCTTTCTTCTAGCACATTAATACTAACCTGCCCTTTTCAGTCTGACTGGATGGCAGGAAAATAAAAGCTTGAAGCACTGTCTATATTTGATCAAGTCTTCTCTGTGTGCCCTCATCCCAGTAAATTCTCTGCTGTAAACATCAGGTTTGCTAACAGATGTTCTGATTTTTTTTTTTTTAGTCTTGGCTTACCCTGGCAACAAGCAGGCTTGTTTCTTTTTTTGTTTACACCTGCCTTGACAGACGCGGCTTTGAATAATGTTTGTACAAGTCTTAACGAGTTGTCAGAATTAACCTCTCAAAACTCTGGATTGTGCAATGTTCACTTCTGAAAACATCACCCCTTCCCCTGACCTTCACTGAAAGAGTCTATGCAACCGTGTTCCTCGGTATACAGAATTCTATCAGGTTATTTCTGTTCCTTGTTTTGGTATTTTTAAAGCAATTTTACAGTAACCAGGAAAACTTCAGAAAATGCAATGTTCAGCTTACATTTCATTATGAAATGGGCCATGAAAATCCTGTAACCTCATTGGTCAAAAGACATCACGTGACTGTTGATAATTTTTTTTCTGACTACCACACACCTTATCTGAACTACATATTTTTTAACATTTAGAATCTCATTTAATAAGTAGGATAACACACTCCATGGTGTGCAGTCATGAAGGAATAATGCATACCTCATATGGCTGAGGCAGTTGGCTATGCCTTACGCCTAACAACCTGAGATCTGCATCATTCTCTTGTGATTGCACACCCTGTAATGTGTTATCCCTTACATGACTGAGTCTGCCACGGATATCATTCGCAGGTGTTTGCCCCCAGCCCCCTTCCCTTGCTTGTAAGGAAGGCATAACTCATTCCAACTAGAGAACTGGAAACACAATTACTCACCATCAAAGGTCTTATATTGGGATGTGAGGGTCACCTGCACTGAGCGGCCTGCTTCCTTCACCATCCCCTCAAACTCGCTCCTGCTCTTGTTGGCTAGGTTCTCCTCCATCTCGCTGGTGCAGCAAGTGTAGCCCTGAGGACAGATCCGCAGATGCTCACCTGCAAAGGGAGAAAATAAAGCACACAGTCACACCTTCCCATCCATCCATAAGTACAGTATGCAATGTTAGCTTTTAGAAGGGAGGGCACATTTTTCCAAGGCATGGTAGCCACAGGGCTAATGCTGTAGCATGCCAGTCACAGGGCTAATGCTACATACTACCCCTGATAGGAGATAGACAACATAACTAGGATGTACTTCCATCAGACCCAGTGGCTCAAGTGTTAACCATGGTGCTCATTTTTCATATGGTGTGAGCTGGCCCCAGTGCAGAATGTTAACACTAGCCACAGTATGTGGCTCAGTATTTAAGTATTCTTGCTACAAATGACACTGTTCAGTTTGCAGCCAAACTGCTGCTGCACATAAGGCTGGCTGGTAGTAGAGACATTTAAGAATTAAGGTAATTATCTCCTCAGGAAGAGAGAATCACCCCACTGGCTGTACCAGCAATAGCATTGCAGTCAGCTGGGAAGAGCAGCTCATGTGGGTCCACCGCCCACCACCCCCATGGAGGAAGGCTGCAGCCTTTGCATCACCAACTGTCAGGGCAGGGGACAGGAAACAAAAACAGAATAATGCTGATAATATTAGGGGGAAAAACACAGAGAGAAACCATTCTGCTATTATGAAGCAACACACACCACAAAAAATACACTGCTACTACTATATCATTGAAAATCCTTTCTTCACCAGGGGGCCATTCTATTCCACTATTTACCAAGGTTATTATTTAATCGTTACACTTTTTTTGTGAAATATTCTCATCATATCTGATTTATATGTTGTTTCTTCTTCATTACTCACCAGTGTATTATTCAAATTGATTATTCACTAGACAGGTCTCACTCTGTAAATGGAGCCTCCCACTCCCCCAATTAAAAAAGGCAGCCCCACTGGTCCAAATATATTGCTTCCAAGACCACAGGTTTATCATCATGAATGAGGAAATTTATCCGGTCAAGAAGCATAGCAGTAGGGCTTTCACTCGCTACTCCGGCAATCTGGGTTCGGGATGGGACCCGGGCTGCAGGAGGCTGGCTGGGAAAGGAGTGATGAGCATCAGACTGAACAGCCCTCCTCCTCTGGGAAGGAGCATTCCGCTCTCCACTGTTTGACTGCCACTCATCGGAGGCTAGATAGTAATACCAGCAGGGGCCGTCACAGGGTTATGGGGGCTGCAGATGGATAATGACACGTGCTTGTGTACCCATACAAACATGCACGCTGCATCACTGCAACCCCGTGGAGAAAATGGGGGCTGGGAGAGACACTAAATGGCAGGATGGCGACAGACCCTCCACAGGTCCCTCACATCGACCAGGCATAGGCCTCCTGGACCAGACCCCGAACAGGTCAGGAAATTAGTGCTTCCAGAGAACCTGTCATGGGGTGGGGGGAGAGCCATAGTGAAACAAAGGAGACTGGGGTAAGTACCTGGAGATGACGGGTGATGAGGTGGAGGTTGGGTAGATGGAGGCTACCCAGCAGTAGTTGGATAAGCACAGGGTTTAAAAAAGAAAAGAGGGGAACATTTGAGCCATCTGCTGGACAACTACAGTGCCGACGACAGGGTTCAGGAGTGGAGTTGGGTCTACTGTAGTAGGTGGCCCAAGGCTGATGAGGGTTGCTGCCAGGCTTCACCAGTCCAGCGAACCCACATGGTGGGTCAGGGAGTCTGCTCCCTCACGAGGTGGGTTGGGGGGAAGTGCACTAAGAGTGGCTGCACTGTTACGAGGCCAAGAGAGGCATCACCAGGTGTCAGGGGAGTGGTAGGAACTTGGACAGAAAACCCACGGGTTATCAAAATTAAAGTTGATGGGGGTGGGGGAATGCTCCCAGATCCCACCCGCAGTGGCCTCAACCCAGAGCTGACAGGACTGAGAAACTGACAGGCACAGCCCAACATAAAGACTGGTCCACTGTGGATAAAAAGCTATTTAAATAAGCATTTGTCAATGCCAAATTTTTGCTTGCTGGCATTGGCATTGGTAGTGCAGAAGTTACAGAGCTGCATAATAGGAATGGCAGTGAAGTATTAAACTGAAGCCAACCCCACCACCACAATGCAGAGAGTGCCAGGCATCGGGGTGTGCCTTTGGGTCGTCAGGCATAATGGCCACGCCATTTCACCACACCCTACCCTGCAGACACTGACAAGTGTCACGGTGTGCCTTGGGGTCTTTGGCCCTTATGCGCACCCCATTCCATCAGGAAATATGGTGAGATGGGTGTGGTATAGGAGAATGGAGGTGACCTTTGGGGCCGAAGAGTCCAAGGCATACCTTGATGCCTCTCACTGGTTGCAGGGTGTGGAATGGTATGAGCATTACAGGCAAGAATCCCAAGTCACACTCCTGATGCCTGTCATTCTCAACAGGGTAGGGTGTTATGGTTGGAAACCCTAACAGCTCAGGCATTCATTGTATTTTCACTCCAAATTTTCAACATGTTTTTTTTGAGACCCGCACCTCATGAACAGTGGCAATATCAGTTTGTTAGCCGAAAGCTGCTTATGCACAGCGACTACGGCATTTAGCACCAAGGTGCAAAAACACATTCCGAACAGGATGTGAAAAATGACAGCTGTACTGTTCATGGGGAGGTGGAAAAAATGGCAATGTTGCAACTTTGCAGTAAAAATATTAAAAAAACTGGTGCAGTCACGAGTGTGCATAGAAACTGTGCAACGCACACCCGTAATGTAATTAGTGTGGGCATTTTTTACAGCAGATTGTCAACTCAGGCATTTTGGGACCTCTGATCATGAATAGTGTCACTGTGATTTTCTTTATCTGTCCCGAACAATGATTTCCCACAGCGACCATGCACCTCTGCACTGAAAGTGTGAAAACACATTTCGGCCATGTTGTGAAAAATGACAGCTGTACTGTTCATAAGGAAGTGTGGAAAAATGCAACTGGTGAAAATCTGGACTGAAAATATTACAAAGTCCATGAACTTACGGTGCGTAGAAACTGCATAGCGCTGACCGTAACACAGTCATTTTATGGACTTCTGTCACCAAATTTCAACATAGCCATTTTAAGACTCTCTGCTCATGAACAGTGTAACTGTGATTTTCCTAATCTGTCCCAAACATTGTTTTCGCACGGCTGCACCATTATGCGCTTCATATGTGGGAAACACATTTTAGGCGACATGTGAAAATGGCAGCTGTACTGTTCATAAGGAAGTGTAATAAAATGGCAATGTGGAAAATCTGGAGGAAACATAGAAATTTTGCAACCACGAGCGTGCGAGAACTGCGCAATGCACGCCTTTGTAAAACAGGCATTTTTAGGAATTTTTCCACCAAATTTTCAACATAGCCATTTTAAGACCCTTCCTCATAAACAGTGTCACTGTGATTTTCTTAATGTGTCCCATACATTGATTTCGCACACCGACTGCGCCATTGTGCGCCACATGGGCGCGGAAACACGCTTTGGGCAAGACGAAAATGACAGCCGTACTGCTCATAAGGAAGTGTAATAAAATGGCAATACTGAAAATCTGAGTGAAAATATTGAAAATTTCATGGAATAAAATTCGCGAACTTACGGAGTTGCGCAGAAGGAACTGCTAAACGACGACCCAGAAACAGTCATTTCTAGAATTTTTCCACAGAAATTTCAGCATAGGCTTTTGAGAGCCCACCTTATGAACAGTGGCAGTGTCGCTTAGTTACTTGATCCTGATAGGTGATTTTGTGCAGTGACCTGCTAAATCACCCTTTGAGCCCGAATAACGCCATGACAGTGCAACACTTCATGAGGAGGGGTCCCAAAAACCCCATGTTGAAAATTTGGGCCCAAAATTCCCAAAAATGCCTGAGATATGCAAAAAAGTTGAAAAAACCCTATTATTATACATTACACAGCTTACCGGCATTTCCCCCTTTCAACTGTACGCCACTGCATTTTGGAGCTGTCATAGACAGCTCCAGCAGGCATTGGAGAACTGCAGCCGCACTTGCAAACACACTGACTGAATTGGAAGAGGGGGTGACACACCTCCAAAAACTCGGATGATGGCACTGTTTCTTGCACATGCGTGCAAGCAAACATAAAAAGCTATTTAAAGAAAAAAAAAAGAAGGGGGCATTCTTGCTAGTCCTTAAGTACAGCAGTAGCAAACTGTGGTTTGCCCTGGGATACTGTGGTTCACGTGTGAGCCCAGAAATCACACACTGGAGCTTGCCGACAAGGGAGACTGCAGAGGTGAGGAGGTCAGTCCCCAGGAAGGGAGGAGGCATGCTGCCTGGGATGCATGCACTCCTCCACCCCAATGTCATCCCACCAAGCAGCAGCACTGGCAGCACTCATGAAGGAAACTGCTCACCTACCATTGCAGCTAAAGGAAGGGTGCAGTAGTGGTGACCCAAGGGGGACTGGGGGATCTTTTTCCCCATAAAGCTCTTTCTCTGTGATGGTCTTGTCCAGCACCCCCCACCCCAGTCCTGTCACTGACCTTCTCCTGGGCTTACTGGTCATCCATTTTATTTATTTAAAATTTTGGTAAATGGGAATGGCACACTGAGCCAAGGCTCATCTCCAGGTGTGACACAGGGTAGGGGATACGGACAATAATATATCGTCATATATAGGAGACTATACATACGTAGAAAATGCCATATGTTCAATATTTACATGGATGCAGAAACATTATACCTAGTGGCTAATACATACTGTGGCTAAAACAGCAATGTAAACAATATTTACATTGAAGTGAAGACACTGCACAATGTGACAATATGGCAATCAAGTGTAGGCGGTAAGTGGCATTAAAGTCAGGACATAGCTATATGACAAAAGCACAGGCAGGTATGTAGAGGGATTAATAATAGTTAACTAGATTAGCAACTGGGAGACTCTGTGCAGTGGAGCTGAAGTCTATAGATAGTGCCGAGGAGGGGGGACAATGCAAGGGGAGGCAGCTGAGGGGTGTACGAGGGAGGTAGGGCAAGTAGGTGAAGGGTGTTTGGGGGAAGGTGGGGCGGGTTAGGTAGGTTGAGGAAGGTGAGGCATGCTGACTCAGGTGCAAGGAGTAGGACAGCATACACGAGGGGGTGGGGACTAGTTTGAAGTGCTTTTTGAGGGATGCAGCGGTCGGCAGAATGCGGACCGGGAGAGGGAGTGGGAGGCTATTTCAGACAGCTGGGAGCCTGTAAGCAAAGGATAATTTCCCGGAGAGTGAGTGATCCATCACGTGCCCAGGAGTGTCTAAGGTGGGTGGCCAGCTGTGTTGGTCGTGCAAGAGTCTGCAGGTGTTGCTGGCTTGGAAAGCCAGCCTTTGCATCTCCTTTTTTTTTTCCTCCGGGGATGCTGGCATACAATGACACGGACGTGCCTGAGTGCGGTGGCATGCAGGCATGACAGGCCATCTGGCTACAACCCTTCCCCTCCCAGTGCTCTCAACTATGCTGTCAATCTGTCTCCACCAGTCAGAAGTTATGCAGTGGGAGCAGCATTCCCCCACCACAAGGAAGGCAAACAGTCCCTGGAGTACTCAAGCCTTCCTCCCAGGCCATCCTGCAACACCCGTGCTCATTCCCGAATGCAGGTCACCAGCGTAACAGGAGATGGTGTTACCAGTGTGCTACAGGGCTGGCTAGGGGATTGGGGATGTATGGGGGCAAATTATAATAAGGGGATAGCAGCATGTCACACTGCAGTACAGGTGATCCAGGCTCAGGAGTTACCTCAAGTCACCACGTTGGGACGGAGGCCAGGATGGAGCAGAAAGCTCTAGTGCCGAGGGAGGGAGCTTGCTCCTGCTGCAGGGATGTGCTGTGCACGTGAAAAAAAGCCCCACAAAAGACTGTGCTCACACTGGGGGAAGTGGGAAGAACCAAAAGGGAAGAAAAACCCATGCTGTCTTTATGATGGTCTCGGCCTCTGGATTTCTCTGGGTCCTAGTGCTCACCTAAACTGAATCCTAGTCTACATGGTGGACTGCCTTAGGTGGAGGCCCTCTCCCTGGAGCCCCTGCCATAGAGGGGAAGCCATGGGGATAACTGGTAGGTTATGTGGACCTGGGGAAACAGGACGCATGCCTGAATGGGGTTTATCTCTGGGGATGAGGGACAGCCCCGGAACAATGAGCGTGGCTGAGAGAAAACACTCTGCAGACCAAAAAGGGTTACTTAGTAGCTGCTGCCAGCTATCTGGCTTTCAGTTTCAAGCCTGGGGTGCTAGCGGAGGCTGGCTGGGGGATAAGTGGGCATCTCAGAGAGTTCTCTCCTCCTACAGGGAGGGTAGGCAGCAACTCCCACTGATGTACACTGCCACCTGAGTCCTGGGTCTCCATTCGTTTATTCAAGCTAGCCCAGCTAAGCTGCAATATCTCATTTTCAGTGGGCTCAGATTTTATCCATTTCTACAGCTGGGTAGCCTGAAGAACAGAGAGGTTAAGTGACTTGATCAGGCTTGCTCAGTGAGTTAGGCTCTGTTGGAATTTGAACCTAGGTCTCTTGGTTCCCCAGCCTGTGCTCTAGCCTCTAGACCATGTTGCCTCTTAAGCTTATGCAGTGTGTTAGTACATGTTAAAGCAATAATACTCGACAGGTGTGGTATATCATGAGCTACTGTCATGCCTTGGGTGCAGCATGAGGCATGAGTCATTGTGGAGGGCCTTCAACACCCCCCCACCCAAGGTATGATGATATCTCATGATATACCACACCCTGGAGTGTATGACTGCAATTATAAATGGCCCCAAAGTGTAGGAAATGGCTGATGCTGATAATCAGCTATGAACCAGAATGACATACTGAGACATCAGCAGGGGTCAAAGACTGCTTCAACCAATCAACTTGCAGGATTTCTCCTAACCATTTTATAATGAAAAATGCATCCTGCTGATAGAAAATCATAAATTAAATCGCTATTTAAATGGAACAGCAATTACTACTAAAGATCAAGAAAAGGACTTGGGTGTCTCAGTATCTGCAATGTGGAACTAGAATAAAAACTACAAATAAAATCCTTACCCATAGTAAGAGAAATGTAATAAGCAGATCAAAACGTGCACAAATAAGATGGTATAGATCCTTAGTTAGGCCTCATTCGGAGTGTAATTTAGTTTTGGTTATCACAGTACAGAAAAGAGCAGTGCTAAAAAGAGTTCCGAGGAGGCCAACAAAATTAGTAGATGATGCGAGGGGGTTTAAACTAGGAATACAGACTGTCTGATCTGGGCTGTATTCCATGGAGAAAAAAAAACTTGATGCGACATGATAATAACAGTGTTCCCCATTTATTAATTTGGCATGGTGGGGGCTACAACATCCAGGGTAGCTGCCCCTCACTGATCTTTATCACTGTGCATTTAATGCCCAATACCAAGTCATTAAAATCACTATAATTACTAGTGAGCATTTTTAATGCTTGGATAACCGGTTTGTGAAAATGTGTTGCAACCACCCGGTTGTAATTATTTGTTACAACTGGGTGATTGTAATCATTCTCTGTCAATCAAGCTTGCACTGTGAGGGTGCAAGCACTACTCACACAACTGCTGCAGTAACTAAAAAACACTCACAAGTAATTATAAAAAAAAAACAAGAGATGGGTGTGGGTGGGTGGGTGTGTGTGTGTAAACTAGAACTTCAAACACATCCAGGGAGTGGGATGTTTTATAAATCCCTGGAGCTTCAGTCTCAAGGTTTACATGGCATTCCACACCTTAGGTGGGTGTACAGTTCTGGTTACACACATCCACCCATGTATTAAGGGAACAGGGAAATTTTTAACCAGGAAAGGCACTCTAAGCCAGAGCTCATTTCAAGGTGCAACCTGGGAGCCCTAGGAAGTTAAGTGACTTGCTTAGGGTCACACAGTATGCAAGTGGGGGATGATGGGATTTAAACCCAGGTCTCCAGGTTTGCAGCTCAGTGCCCTTAACTACTATGCTATACTGCCCCTATATATAATGGAGGACTCTGTTGCACAGAGTGCTGTGGGACTGCTTTGGCTCGCTGGCTACCTGGGTTTGTGCTCTGAGCCCAGGGCACAGGGAGCAGAGGCCAGCAGGGAGGACTCAGAGCACCCCCTGATGGGAAGGGGCTTGAGGTACCGCTCTAGTAACGGTTCCTAATAGTGATGTGGTGGTAGTGCCACTGACCCCTCTACCAGGCCATCATCATGCCTGCGCAAATTTGTGGGTGGAGACGGGGATAAAAGTGGCGGAACTGCTGCATCGGCACACTGTATAATGGCCTTTGGTGTTTCTCCCCTTGATAACAGACCCCTTCTCAGTGCACCACAGAGAGTCCATCCAGCCAGGCATCCACAGCAAGTCCTCTCCTCCTCTGAGCTATGGGAGATCCCAGCAGTGACAAGCCAACCAAGGGTGGACAAAGTGGCAGAAGGGAAGCACTCCTCCATAAGGCCAGGAGGCAGAACCCAGAAAATAAAAGCTGTTCCTCTGGATGTCTGTAAGCTGGAGCTCTGGGTGGTCCCTTGCTGGCAGCAAAGGGCATGCCTGGTGGGCAGAAGGGGCTGATGCAAGGCCCAAAGGAGAGGAGTCCCAGTAGGCAAGGTCAGGAGGATAAACATAAAGGACACAAAAATAATTATAACAGTACTATAATGTTACCTGCAAAATGCCTGCTTAACAGACACTTCTGGGTTGCAGGGAGATTGAGTGCCCCTTCTGCAGTGCATTGTGGGAAATCTTATAGTTCAGAGCGGATTCCTTAGAGCATCTTGGAACTTGTAGTTTTCAGGAGATTAACAATCACATGAGCTCACTAAGGACAGATACGCCGACTTACAGCAAGAAACATGAGCTTCTTTGGCAGACAGCACATCTGTGCGTGGCAGCAGTGGAGTAAATGACAGGCCAATTCGAAAAAGGTACAACAACTGTACCCAGCATAATAGTGGGGATAGCTGACTTTCTCACAGTTCAGTCTGTAAGAGGTTTGAAATTGCCAGGAAAAGCTTGAAAAAGGTTCTTGTTTGTGAACCGATTATTTCAATGGAAAATTAGTTCTGAGAGAGAATGCTAAAGGTTTCCATAGAGGAAACAGACGCCTTCCCTCTCCCTCTCCCATGCCAAGTACTCCCTGGTGCCTAAGAGAAACCCCTCCCTCTACTCGTCCTGTGCCAAGTAATCCCTAGTGTCTAGGTGGCACCTCCTCTTCACCAAACCTTCCCTGCCATGACAGCAAACAGCCCAGCCATCCTCAGCAAGCCATCATCTAACTAAACTGCTAGATATAACAGATTCTAGCTCCTTATGTGCCATCTATTTGAAAATTACACAAACTGCTATACAGACACATCTGGTGTAACTCCCTACCGGGGCTTACCTTATTTCTTTTTCTTTTTTTTTTGTTAGTTGTTTAACCAGGACTAGCACACTAAGCTGAAAGCTTTTTTACAGGTGTGACCTGGGAGCACAGGGAAGTTAAGTGACTTGCTCAGGGTCACACAGTCTGCAAGTGGATGCTGTGGGATTCAAACCCAGGTCTGGTCTGCTGGATGTCACCAGATTTGCAGCTCAGAGCCTTAAACCACTGCGCTATACTGCCTCCCATTTCCCTGCTCCCCTTGGCCCTCACACTGCACTTCAATCCACACAGGGGTTGCTGGGGTCTAATCATGTGGCCAGCGACCTGAGTTTGCACTTTAGTGTGGTTAGCCGGTCTGCACATGCACAGTGGCGCTGGGAGGGTTGCAGCCATTCCTGCAGCCAGACAGGGGCTTTTTGGCAGGTCCGGGTCCCCTTTTCTATATAACCAGAGACCTGAATGGGGTGCAAGAAAAGTCCCGTGTTCTTTAGTAAAGGAGCACCGCTCGGGTAGCGATCACCTCATGAATATTAATGAGGTTGATCCTGCATATTGATGAGTGAACCTGCCTAGTGCCGGGGGGGGGTCATAATATTCCGGTGCTAGTGACAGGCAGGGGGAAAAATAGACCTGGTGGATTATGTAGTTAGACAACAAAGAGGAAAGATGGCTATGAGACTGTGAGGTTAATGGTCAGCAAAGACATTTAACTTGGCTGTAGGGAGACTTTGAAAGTGGGGCCATATGTGGACTGCGGTGGGAACTGTGATAGTAGCCACGTTGTGATCCTTTGACTCTTAATGGATGGCCAATCAACTATCTAGACATCCAAAACTGTTTGTGGCGGCTGATGGGAGGATGTGTGAACAAAATTCAGGTGCCAAGAGACCTAGCCAATCAATGATCAAAGAGGGCTAATGCGTGTGATTGATGACAGGATTTGACCAATCAGAGGGCAGGATTTTCGGGGCAAATCCAAGAGATTTTGGGACAGCTGGGTCAGTTTGATCTGGGCTATGCTCGAGTCAAGAAGGGTTCAGTGCTGTGAGGTAAATATGTCTAAAGGCCTTTCACAGGACTTAATCAGAATATTGCTGAGGATTGAAGTTGAAAGATTCTTGTAGTTTAAAGGAACTGCGCATCTTTACTAAGCATTCCAGGCATCTGGTGGAAACTGCTGTTTTTTTGAGGAGACTCATTTGCTGCAGTGATCCTACATCAGTTGGGACTGAGAGGAAACCCTGAGCTAACAAAGAGCTTTTCCTTGGAAATGTGTGTGAGCCAGATTTAAAGGTGGATGCTGTTTTGAATCGGAGGAACTGGGAGAGGAAAAAGGTGAGCAGGTGTCCTATGCTTCAGGAACCTGTTGCTGCTGCTGAAATCCAGCTGTGGAAAGGACCTGTTAGTCTGGAGTTTGGAATCTGTTGCCCAAAGGCACTGGAAAGTGGAACACTTGAGAAACTGTCTGGCTGCACACCAAAGTTGCAGTCCTGTCTGAGTGAAAGGTGGAACCAGGGTATTCCCAGCTGCAACTCAGAGCCAGGTAGGGAAGTTGCTAACCCCTACTGGGTGGGTTCAGCTGGCTGAAGGGGGCCACTGACACGTGCTGGAGTGCTAGAGCACTCTTGACCTGTGAGGGAGCCAGGTTATGGAGCCACTCCTGGGTCTGGGTCCTCTGTGGTTTGGTAGGCCTTGCATTGGAGCTCTGCAACGGGCCTGAATAGGCTGAAGGGGACAAGCTGCGAGACTTTCAAGCAAGGTGACAAGTGGCCAGACCTTCAAGCAAGCTCATACCTCCTTGTCAGTTACTGCTGCCCAGTTGTTGTTGCCCTCTTTGGACTCAGTCTACAGACTAGGAATTGCTGGAAGCCCCCCCTCCCGATTCAGAGACTGCCCAGAACTCCGAAACTGTGAATAACTCAGAGCCTGCCCTGAACAAGAAAACTGGGGAAAGTGCGCTAGCAAACAAAGGTTTAAAATTTAACTTCTAGAGTTTCATTCCTTAAAATATTCTTCAAGAGCCCCAACACCAGCCAACCTGCAGCACTGACCAGGCCTGCACCATCACAGGGTACCCTTTTAGATTGAACTGGGGTTTCACTGGTACCAGTGGGGGTGGGCATTAAAATGTCTTGGCCTACGGGCCTTGTTATTGCTAACTAATCTAATCTTTTCCCTTCACAGATATCCTGTTCCAGGTACCCTTCCCCTAGCCCTCCCCCAAAATAAAGCTGCATTTTGTTTGTTGCAATTGCTGCGTGAAGGGTATTTTGTGAGAGTTAACTGGCAAGTATATGTGGTGTGTGGTATTGGGGATCAACTTGGCATCCAGTGTGTGAGGTGGTTGGAAGAAGAGGTAGGTAGGTAGGTACAGCATCCAAGGGGATTGTGCCAATCAGACACCTGACCCACTGTCAATTTACTCTTGGTGGAGGCACCATGCTATTTCACTATTACTTTGGGATAGAACCCCCGATCACCACTGTAGCAGGACCCAGGCCCCTTATTTCACACTGGTATATCAATATACATGTTTTGAGCGATTTTCCATTAGATGTCTCATTAGCAACTATATTGATACATTCTTGTATAGAACATAGAAACATAGAAGTTGACAGTAGATAAGGACCTCAAGACCCATCCAATCTGCCCATTTTTTCTACCTTATGAATGTGCCATAGGCCTTTACTCTGTCAATGGCCTATCTATTCATACTCATCTGTATTGCTCCCTTATGCCTATCCCATGCCTGTCTGAAGTCCTGCACTGTATTTATATCCACCACTTCCTGAGGTAGGCCGTTCTATGCATCCACCACCCTTTCTGTGAAAAAGAACTTTCTCACATTACCCCTTAATCGGCCTCCCTCTAATCTCATGCTGTGTCCTCTTGTCCTGCTATTTTTCTTATATTTAAACATGTTAGACTTTTTCACCTTGTTAATGCCCTTAAGTTGTTCGAATGTTTCGATCATATCATCGCTCTCCCTCCTTTGCTCTAGGGTATACATATTGAGCTCTGTTCATCTGTCCTCCTATGTTTTTTGATGCAGTGTCTGCACCAGTTTGGCTGCCCTTCTCTGACTGCCTCCATTTTGTTAATGTCCTTGTGCAGGTGCGACCTCCAGTATTGCACGCAGTACTCCAGATGGGGCCTAACCAGTGTCTTGTAAAGAGGGATTATTACCTCCCTCTTATGACTTGTGATACTCCTACTAATGCACCCCAACATCCCTCTAGCCTTACCTACTGCTTTAGTAGTCTGCTTGGAAGATTTCAGGTCATCTGTGATGATGACGCCCAATATATTGATATTGTTGTTTGCGGTTACGTTACATTACAAAGGAGGTAATAGGAGGGCTGCGGAGGCCGCCATCATGGAAGAGGAAAGGTTGGATAGCTGAGAGGAGGAAGCCACTTCGATACCAGGGATTACATGGCATGGGATGGGGAGAGGGAGGGGGCATGACTTAGACACCACTGTGTAGATCAGTTTCCTCATTCGTTTAGTTTTTATTTCCAACTGAAAGAAAACCTTCAAATCACAATTTGGCACGGAGGTTCAGTTCAGCTCTAAATTAACCAACATTCCCTCCCCGTCCCCAAAGTTCAGGAGGTGTCGTTTTTCCTAAACAAACCATTCACCACCTTATGTCCGAACTGATGTAGCACTTGGTAAGTGTTCCTCTGCCGGCACGTCAATGATAGATGTCAAGCTAAGAAAATATTCTCTTGCTGCTGTGCAGTGTGTGGATAAACAGTTTAAAAGTGTTTAGTAATTATGTAGTGACTTTTTTTTACAGTAAGGCAATATATAATATCAGAAACTAACAGACAGGAGTGCTTGTTAGTAAAATGTAATTTGAGCTGTAGCACACTGTTGGAAAGGAGTGGCTGGGGTTGTTGTGGGACACCTGACTTGATGGGCCTGGGGCCTTTTTAGCTTCTGTGTACATTTGTATGACAGACTACAGAACTGCTGGGTTGTCAGGGCAGGGGAGGGGAAGAGAGTCAATCAAAAACTTGTTCCAATTTTTTTCCACTGCACATTTTGTGGGAGGCAGCTGAGTAAATATAAGTCAGGATCTTTTCAGAGGAAAAAAGTGGTTCTGTCTGCTCAGCTTAAAGGCGTATGAAAGGGTCAGGTACAAGCTAAGTAACTTGCCAGTATATTTTGCTGAAGGCAGTTTCATGGATTTCCCTTCTACTGTCTCTCAGTGAAAACTGATCTCTGCTAACAAAGGAGAAAAAGTGTTCAGTTGTGCCCCCCGACAAAGACCTTGTCCTATTTTAGGGGGCAATGGGTAACACTGAGCGGCATTCAAACTGGTGAAAGGAATGCAAACCCCAATATGCCACCTATATTATGCTCACTATTTCTACGTTCCAACTCTTGTATAGCTCTAATTTGTGTACTTTAACACAGTATTTTATAGCTGGCCCACTTTCGTTGAGCTAGCACTGTTGCTTGCGTGCCCATGACCCAGAGTTGGAAGTGAACTCAGGGCACTGGAGGGTCAGCCATGGGAATGATCTCCTCCTCCAGGGGTGGGGGGATGTGCAGCCTGGCATATGCCTGACCCGTAGTGGAGGCTAGAGGGAAGGCAGCCCGGGGCTGCCAGAAATGCAGAGAAGGGGCCGGCTCAGTGGTGCTGAAGCGCTGGAAACCACACCTCATGCCACATCGCGGGGTCGGCAGGGGAAAGAGAGGACTAAGCGTCCCAAGGACTGCTCTCCTCTCTTGAGGGGGGGGGAGAGGGACTAATCATCCTACTTGCTGTCTGCCCTCTGGCAGTGGCTGGAGAGCAGTACAGGACGGGAGGCTTGATCCAATCTCCTTACGCTAGAAGGGAGGAGTGGCCCAGAGAAAAAAGAAAAAAGTGCCTGGCAGGCTCAATGATGGTCCACCACTCCTGGGAGCGGTCCTTGGATTCTAGATTGGGTCTCTGAGAGGTGGGAGAAGCCGCAACCTCCTCCTGGCCCTGCCATGGGGAACTACTGGGGACCGCTAACACAAGAGCAATGGGACGGAGAGGGTCCCTCCATTGGGAGGCTGTGGCCATGCAGGCCGGTGGATAAAGGGTGCTGGGGGGGGGGGTTGTAGGGAAGCGTGCAGCGGCCATTGATGTGTGTGATGAGTGTCATGACAGCTTTTGCACAACTGCACCTCCTCAGGGTGAACACAGGAAACTCCCAGCTGGCAGAATGACACCAGTTACCCGCAGGTCCGTGTCTCAGCCATCTAGACCTTGCTCAGGGAAACCAGATCCTGGTCAACAGTGGGGTTGGGGAACCCCACCGACCCTGCTGGGGGGAGGGAGGGAGCCCCGAGGCAGACGCATGCAGGCAAACCCTGGAGGATGCGGAGGTGACCAGGTTGGGGGGACCAGTGGAAGGGGGCCTGTCAGATAGGAGAAAGAAAATAACAAAAAAATAAAAAAAAGTATTTTATTAGCAATAATGGAATTACAGGAGGTCCTACAGGAGATTGGCACCCATAGCCATGAAGTGTGCCCTTGCAGCTGAACTGGGGTGGGTTTCTCTTTAAAAAAAGGGGGCTCTCATGAACCCCCTGCCCCCAACTTCCAAAGTTCCTGACATGTAATTCTAACATGAGTCAGAAAGAATACTGGAAGCCGGCCCAGAAGTGCAGCGGTGTTGCTACTGCCACTGTGCTGACAACCAGTAAGTCCATGAGAAGCTCTGTGACAGGGCTGGGGAGAAAAAAAGGAAAACACTTTGGAAATACTTTTTCATAGAAAGGGTGTGGATCCGTCGACTGGGAGACTTCAACATTAACTGGCTCTCCCATTCTAACTCTAAACTCTGTCAAAACATTAAGTCCCCTACACCTTACTCAGCTCATCTCAGTCCCTACCAGCTGCAATTCTAAATCCCCAAACTACTCATTCCTGGACTGGATACTCACTAATCACCCACACTGCATCACTGATGCTGACACCCTCCCTGACGCACTCAGTGACCACCATATGGCTGCCTGCACAAAATTCACTGCCCCAAAGTCCCCCTGAAAATTATCCACATCAGGCCCTTCTGGTCGATGGACCGATCCTCACTACATGTGGATCTGCTAACCACCGACTGGTCCCCTAGCTCTGCGGCCAGCAACATAAACCAAGCCCTCGATTACTTCATTCCAAATTTTTATCAATCTGGGATCAACATGCTCACCTATGGAAAACCAGGGTCAGAAGTTCTCACCTCCCCTGGATCTTGGCTGACCTTTCAGCTTGCCTCCAGACATGTGACCTGGCTTAGAAGATGTACAAATCCTTTGACGTGCCAGCAGACCTTAACAGGTACCATACCTTGTGGAATACTTGTATAGAGCTACCAGGCTAGCGAAGGTGGAGTTCTTTTCCTCCTCTTTCCAGAAAAACCTTAAGCACCCCTCCAAGTTCTGGAAAATCATTCATGTCCTCTTGACCCCCCCACCACCACCAAGTCTGCCCCTCCAGTCCTCAAGGTAGGCGACTCCATCATATCTGACCCTCCTTCTGTAGCCTCAGCTTTCAACTCCTACTTTACCACCTGTGCCTTCTCACTTCTCTCCTCCCTGCCCCCTACCATCCTCCTACCCCCCCCCGGACACTCCTGCACCTCCATTCACCTTCTCACCTGTTACCCCAGCTACTTCTCTGAAATTCCTCCTGGCTCTCAACCCCCAGAAAGGTGGGACCCCTGAAAGACTAGACCCTAAGCTCCTCCACCTCTCTGCTGCTACTATTGCCTTTCCCATCTCCTCCCCTCTCAGTCTCTCTTGTCTCCATCCCAGACGCCTGGAAGCATGCAACAGTCATACCGTTGCCTAAAGGAGGTGACTCCTCCTCTCCTGGAAATTTCCGCCCAATCTCCCACCTCCCAATCTTATTCAAATTGCAAAAGCACATAGTCCTGTCCTTCCTCTTTTCACCACTCCTCCTCTTTCTTCACACCCTTTCACTCTCGCGTTCGCAAACACCACTCCACCTCTACCTCTAACTCCCTCCTCAGGCTCAATGATGCCATCCACACAGGGAAGGACCAGGGCCTTCTCACCACCACCATTTTTGTTGGCTTAGCAAAAGCTTTCGATGCTGTTTCCCACCCTTTTCTCCTATTCAAAGTGAAGTCAGCAGGTCTCTCAGATTCTGCAACAAACTGGTTCAGCTCCCACCTGATAGGTAGATTGCAATCGGTGAAAACTGGAGAATCCCTATCCCCACCCCTCCTCATTCAGACTGGTATCCCCCAAGGATCCATCCTTGGCCCTCTACTTTTTTCCATTTTTCCTAATGACCTTCCTTCTGCCGGCCCATCTGCGTTCATCCACATGTATGCGGATGACACGGTCCTGTTTGCCTCTGGGTCTTCTCCAGCTGAGTTAATATCCAAGGTTCCACCTGATTTTGCTGCTGTCCAGAAATAGTTCAGGTCAAATCAGCTATCCCTATGTAACCCCTAGATGGCGCTACCCCTGCCTGATTTGCCACTAACAGGTTGAGGGGCCTGGATCCGATGGCGGGTGCCTCCACCCAGAGGTCAGGGTTTGCAATAGTTAAACTAACTTGGTCACAGCCCTCTGGGACACTGCAACCCCCCTTTCTTCCCACTAGTGGCCCACGCAGTATATCAGAATTACCTTCACAGTATACACTTACCCCAGGACTGGTTCAGGCACTGGGACCCCTGTAAAATAAGAAGATACAGTGCAACAATCACAGTACAATACTTTAACATGACACAAATACCTCAGGCAGTATAACTTTGCTGAAACAAGCAGCTCTGATTTATTTAGGGATATAACAAGGACAGGAAATCAGGTTAATTAGCTTATCACTTTACTCATCTACCTATGGCTCCAGTGCACAGGCCTATCCCTACCAGTTACTGTACCTGGGTACCCAAGCCCTAGTGGCTAGTCCAAACCGTGGCAGCTGGTAGGGCCCTTTCACACAGAGAAGAAAAAATTAGTTAAACAGTCAGCAGTACAGTAATTCCATTTGGATTCAATGTGGCAATTCAACAGGAGCGACCCTGAATTAGTACTCACGACCTCCAAACAAGATAGGGTCCTTCAACGCCAGCAGGGCTACTCTTGAGCTCCACAAGACTCCTCACACATTTATATGACAAACTGCAACAAGCAAAAGTCCTTTAATGGCAGCAGGATTCACTTGAGCTACACAAGCCTCCCACACATTTATATGGTAAACAGTAACAGGCAAAAGTCCTTTAATGGCAGCAGGATTCACTTGAGCTACACAAGCCTCCTCACACATTTATATGGTAAAAGAAAGTACTATACCAGGCAGGCTGCTTCTCTATCCCGATCGCAATTACTGCACAATACCGGAGAACACACAGCAGATTCAGTTCCTGACAGACTGAGTGCAATTCAGCAATTTCTCCAGTCTTCTACAGGGTGAGCCTGGTTTCTACTCTTCAGATATCCTTTGATTCTCTTCACAGGACAGATTCAGTCCTAACAAGCAGTTACACAAGCTGCAGACGGAACTCGGGGCCTTACACCGTTTTCTGACTAAAACTGCACATCGAAAAGCACAGAGCTCCTTCCCTCTTCACTGCCAGAGCTCAACTGAAACTCCAGCAGACAAAACCGGGCACTTCCTTTGAGTTCCTCCCAGTTCTTGGCTGGATTGGCTGTCACTCACAATAGACTGCCCCTGTTGGTCCAAAAGGCGCAAGTCAAACTACATCTCCCAGAGTCACTGCCCATACAATCCTCTTGTGGCTGGCTCAGATTACGAGTCCAAGTTCTGATTCGGTCCAAGGCACCATTTCAGAGCTACCTTAACCACACTGATTGGTCCAGTTCAGCAGTTCAAAACTAGAATGGGGAACTAGGCAAACACAGTTCTGACCACAAAGAAAGCAGGTTAGACAAACTGTATTTTCATTATTACTCTAAATGATTTCTGGCAAACAGTTACATCTTTCAGATAGGTTCCCTTTGCAGTCCTAGTGACTGCAAAAATGGAGTGAATTAGCAGCACCTCGAGTGGTACTCAAGCAGAGAAACACACAGTCCCCCCATACAAACTAATTATGTCTGCAAGCAGACAGCTATTAAAGAGACAGTACCAGAGGCTCTAAAAACACTCATAGATAAATGGCTTAAACGCCAAACACCATTCAGGCTCGGAGCATTCAAGCAAGCTCCTGGAAGTCTTTTGGGAACCCCCATTTGCAGGGGGGTTACACCTAAATACTAAAAAGACAGTCTCTATGTGCTTTGGCACTAAACAGAGGCTTTCCATGCTCTGATCCCTCCCCTCCTTCCACACCCTAGATGGGGGGCGCAACTGACAATGTGCCCTCATTCAAGCACCTTGGAGTCTTGCTTGCTGAGCACCTTGTCTTTTCACAGCATGTAGATGCCATTCACAAAAATTCCACCCCAAGCTTGGTGCCCTTTTTAGCAACAAAAGCTGCATCCCACTATCTGCCCGCCGTGATATCATCATTAAGATGATCCTCCCCATCTCTGATCATGGCGACATAGTCTATGATGCTGGCCCAAGGTCCACCCTGGCCAGACTGGAACCCCTCCTCCACTCCTGCTACCGTTTTGCCTTGAACTGCCCCCCCCGCACCCACCACTGTTCTCTGTACACTGCCCTATCCCTTCTTTCCCTGGAAGATCACCACCGAACCCACTGCACCTCTTATTTCAAAGCTCTGGCTGGCTTCCCTCCCCACATCCGAGTTCCCTCCTCTTGCCTACGCCCCCTCCTCTTCCTCCCTCCATAATCCTGGCTATCACTCCCACCTGTTCACCCCTCATAAGTCCCTTGCTAGTCAGGCTTCTTTTTCCTACCACTTTCCTAAACTCTAGAATTGTCTCCCCCTAACCATTTGTGCTGCTTTCTCAAAACGCTCTCCATTCCCTCTATTCCAAGACCTCACCGCTCCCCACTGTAAATGCCTAGTTAACTGTCCCTTCCCCCTCACCAAACTCTTCCCTCTTCCACCTACTCTAGGCCTCTCCCCACCCCTACCCTCATTCCCTCTCCCTAGCCTCTCCCTCCATTAACTGAACCTAGCTGTCTCACCTCTGCACCAAACTCTTCTTTCCTCACACTTCCACCTACTCCTGCCTCTCCAAATCCTCTATCCCCCTCCACTCCCCCATTCCTGCCCCCCACTCCCCATGCCCTGGCCCTGGTTAACTATTACTAATGACCTGCGTGAGCCTGATACTCCTGCAACCCGCAACAGTTTGCGCACTGTCAGTACTACTCCCTTATGACCATACATCTTATCTATAAATGATGTATATTTTGTACTGTTGCAAGCGTTGTGTAACTACTCCTCATGTATATGCAGTTTAATCTCTGTACCGTATTATTGTAATTATTGTATATACAATTAATATCTGTATTTATCCCCTTCCCCCCAGGACACATCTGAAAATGAGCTATTTGAAAGGTCAGTATGTCTTTCCCGGTGAAACTCTTTTAAATAAATAAATAAATTAGATTTCTTTCTCAAGTAGCATTAGCTGAAACTGTCCCTGACTGAGTTAAATAAGTGGAGGAAGAAGGAATACAAGGTTTTGCCACCTAGCTGCTGGGAGAAAGCACTTACTATGCAAAAGGTCTTTCTCTGCTATTTTTGCATATACAGTATCTTTGTTTTCATGTATGTATGGATGAATGTTCGACTGCCATCAGCATGCCACCCTTTGGCTGGGAACTGGAAGAGCAAACAAAATCCACCCAATCACCAATACCAGCGGCGGCTGTACTACCTAAAAGGTGGGTGCAACAGCTTGAGGTTTCTGACTTCTCCTCTCCTAAAGTGTTCTGCAGCCATACTTCCTGACCCATATCTTGAGACATGTCCCTCATTTTACCACTCAGCTCTTTCTGTCCATATCTCTCTAATGTACCACATTAGGAGGGACAACCCTCATCGTACAGCTTAGAATCTCTATGTCCATACCTCTGAACTGTTCCATATTATGATACCCCACATTTTGCCCCTCAGAACCCTCTGTCCATACCTCTCAACTAGTGTTGCTAGGATAGCTTCTGTCGAGATCAGATTAATGGCAGATACCATTGTTTCTACTGGATATCAGATGACGTCGGATATGGATTGCATCCAACCATGGTTCCGATCTCATCGGATCCCAAGACTGGATCAGATCAAATCAGGGCTCCAGCCATTGGATCACAGTTGAGGATTGGATCCACAGATCCAAATCTATCCACTTCAGATCCCCCCCAAAATCCAACTGGAGATCCAAAATATACTCAGTCGGATGGCGGTCAGATCCAGTGGATGGATAATGCAGCTATCCATCAGATGGTGCTCAGATCCTGCAGATCAATATGTCATAGCAGGGAGTCCCAAACTGCAGGTGCCATAGCACCACTCCGAACACCCTGTCCCCAAATTGTACCTCACTCTGCCAGGGGCAGAATCTCTGTCCACAGTTTTCAACTGTCCCACATTGGGAGGGATGCCCCTAATTTCTTTTAATTCTATTTCGGCCTCCTGATGAGGCTGCAGATGTACCCAATTTCCAGCAGCTGAGCCCATCCAGATTCATCTCATGGCTTGTGCCATCTCTGAGGACCTACAGGGGGATTCCCAGCTCTGGGGACCTACCGGGGGAATTCTGAAGACCGTAGCTTGCTCCCCACAGTGCGGCTTGCCCCAGGCCCAAGGAGGAGGACAGAGATGCTAATCTGGTCCTCCCAGCATTCCCCAGAGTAGGCTAAAGGCAGCACTTGCAAGGGTCCCCCAGCATCACTGTGCGACTGCATCACAGGTCTTCTCTCCTTACGTTGCCTCTAGGAGATGAGGATATGCAATGATGTCAGGCCGAGGTGCGCAATCCAGCACACACCCTGCAGACATCCACCAACATCTGCTCCCTGATCACGTGATGCCCGTGCTACTGCTGCACTCCCAGTTTCCACTGGGAGCTGCACTTACACCGGGAACCACAGCCCAGCACCCCATAGAAGGGAACCAGTCCTGCAGATACTCATCCTACCTCCAACCAACCAGCTGTCTGACGACCCACACTTATTCCTCAACCCGCGTTGCCAGCATCGCAGGCAGCAGCACTACCGCTGCACCGGTGGGCCGGCGGGAATGCCCCTCATTTTACCCCTCACAACCCCTCTGTCCATACCTCTCAACATGTCCCATATTAGGAAGGGCATCCCTCACTTTGCCCCTGAGAACCTCTGCCTGTACTGTACATCTCAACTGTCCTACATTAGAAAGGCTGTCCCAATCATTTTACCACTCAGTCAGAAACCCTCTGTTCCATATGGAAAAAAAGGTGTGATTCCACATTCTTCAAGGAGACTTTAAAACAGAATATTAGTACATAATAATTAGCAGGAGGTAGTGTGGTCTAATGATTAGAGCAAAGGCTTGGAAACTGGGAGATCACAGGTTCAAACTCCACCAGAGCCACTCACTCATTCATCACTCTATGGCCTTTAGCAAGTTACTCAACCTCCTAGTACTCCAGTCCAGCTGTGGAAATGGGTTAAAAAAGCAGGTCTCCACTGTAAATGAGATGTTGCATCTCAGCTGGAGTATGCTTGTTAAATATGTTGTAAAAATAAAATATAAATATAAACAGTAAACTTTCTAAACACCAAAACCCTAACTCTAAGTGTTGTAACATTTTGTTTATTTTTGCCACATTTGAATGATGAGGCCAAGAGGTACACCTGAACAAATTTTTTAACGGCTGTGAAAGGGGAACATTCATGTCCTACCTTCACACCTGTGGTGTGGGTTAGCCTTTGATTTTCATTTTCAAAGTATAGAAAAAAAATGTTCAATTTCATTTGGTTGACCACAAGACTTATAACTCAGAATTACCGTGAGGCCGCCGACCATTAATTGGAGCTTTTAAATTAAGACTCGTATTACCATTTGCTATAATGGAATCTCCCACGGCTGATTCCCAGCCTTGACATAAGCCATGTGGGATTCTGGATCTGCCTGGGTGGCTACTGTTATAAGATGTCAGGGTGGGGAAGCCGGCAGGACCAATCAGATAAAGCTGAATAAAATTAAAAAGCAAGAAAACATTTTTCTATGTACTGGAAGTACGAACTGGGGACTGCAGTATAGTGCTAGGACATGGGTGTTCCCTTTAAATATGATGGAGTGTGAACAAGGTCAATAAAAGACAGCAGTGTGAAACATGAAGAGTGTTTTTTTTCTAACAATGCTTTATTTAATTGGCCAGAAAAGAAACAGCAAAGTGCAGGAATGGCCACAGCACACTGGCTTTCAAAAGACAAAAAGGAAACTTTATTAGAATGTTCTGAAAAACGAACATCCCCTCCTCCTGAGACCATTCAAATAGAAGGATTATAGGCCTTTTTATTTCATAATGAAAAAAAAAAAAGTTTCTGTAACTGAATGGAGAGCGGACGGGAGGTTGGAGCACAGCGAATAGTTTCTTGAAATATTCAAACACCTTGCCTTGCAACAGTTGCAACTCCTCCCCCCCCCCAAACCCACTCCCCTTTAAGGCAACACAAAATGTTAGGCAGCAAAGTGTGCACCAAAGAATAGGTCCCTTACACGCGTGCGTATACACACACACACACACACAACTGCAAAGTACGGAGCTAAACAATGCATACTTCAATTCTTTCTCTCTCTCTCTCTCTTCCCCCAAGAAGAAACAGCATATTCGTCAAAATGAAAAAGGGTCTCACGTTGGTGATTTTTTTTCAGGGAGATAAAAAAATAAAACCTGCTCGCTCTTTCGAATTAAGTAATACGTTCATGGCATACTGATCAGCTTGACACACTTAACAGCCTTTTCACAGAATCCTAACTAACCAGGGTTTTAAATAGTGTAAGAGAGAGAGAGAGAGAAAGAGAAACAAACCAATTATTTCAGTTAATGGACACTAGTTCTGCTCAAGTTATGTTTATTAATAAGTATGCATTAAAAAAGTACATTTGTCACATTGTGACAAGGAGCTCCTGCCACTCTTGAGGACCGACCTTTTCTTAAATTTGTTGCAACAGTTCTTCTATTTGTTTGCCTAATCTATCCTTTACAATTTCTAGTCCATAAGGTTAGCCACCAGTGGGCACCCCCTTTCTTTTCTTGACTATGCTATAGTATCCTCTTTAATTTTCCTTTTCCCTCTCAGGTCCTCGTACAGGGAGGTTACTGTGGTGACCTCCAAGCATATGTAAAACAGGCTATGTTTATTGTTGTTAGATTTAGAATGTAATAGCACTATGTCATAAAATATCTTGAGGTGTATACCTTATGTTTATGAAACCTATAAATGTTGAAAATACCATGGTACTAGGTATTTTTGATAATTGTAAAAAGTATTAGGTGACTTATAAAAATTAAGTTAGTTGTGCTATTTAAAATGCATGTAAATTCTGTAAACTGAACAAGTCTGAAATTTCATGGTGATTTACATGTATCCCATGATGCTTTGCATTATGGAAGTATTTGTGATGATGTGTTTCTTTGAAATGTGGCTTATTGTCAGTGCCCTTTGGGGTAACCCATGTTTTAGTGCTTCTGCACTGAGGTTCTTTGTCTTTAGCTTGTTTTTTTTATTTTTATTTGAGCCCCCACCACCCAAGCAAACAAGGCCTGCATAGGGGTGGAGGCTGAATCTCAACTGGTAAGTTAGATCAGAGTCAGTAGGTGCTGGTTAAGTGCAGAGAAAGGAAATACAGTCTGTTACTGCAAACTGACATACTGAAGAAGGGATATGCCATTGCTTAAAGTTATCTTCTGCATTTTGAATAAACATCACACAGAGTTTGTGTGTTGAACTTGGAAGTTCAGTGTCTGGTCCATCTGTTATCCCACAACCCCTCCACACACATACATAATACTTTATCCTCATCAGTATAGAATTATTTTAAAAGCTATAGATACATGCATAATCATTGTTTGTTAAAAAGACTGTTCATGGACACAAATTATCAGTTTGAAAAGGCAGTAGGCAATGCTTACAGGGAAGAAGACAAATATAGTCACCTAGTGGTAGGAGTATGGAGCTGTGACTCTAGAGACCCAGGTTTGAATCCCACCACTTCCATACACTCAGTGGATGACCTTGAGCAAATCACTTAATCTTCTACATGCAAAGCTAAACAAAGTGGTGTTATCATATTTAGTTTAGTTTATTTACTTACAAAGCACACTTTTTCAATTGCGATTCATAGAAACATAGAAACATAGAAGTTGACGGCAGATAAGGACCGCAAGGCCCATCCAGTCTGCCCATTTCTTTTTCTACCTTATAAATGTGCTATCGGCCTTTGCTATGTCAGTGACCTATCTATTCATAGTCATTTGTATTGCTCCCTTATGCCTATCCCATGCCTGTTTGAAGCCCTGCACTGTATTCATAGCCACTACTTCTTGTGGTAAGCCATTCCATGCATCTACCACCCTTTCTGTGAAAAAGAATTTCCTCACATTCCCCCTTAATCGGCCTCCCTCTAATCTCATGCTGTGTCCTCTTGTCCTGCTATTTTTCTTATATTTAAACATGTTAGACTCTTTCACCTTGTTTATGCCACTTAAGGTGTTTAAATGTCTCGATCATATCACCTCTCTCCTCCTTTGCTCAAGGGTATACATATTGAGCTCCGTTAATCTGTCCTCATATGTCTTCTGATGCAGTCCCTGCACCATTTTGGTTGCCCTTCTCTGGACTGCCTCAATTTGGTTAATGTCCTTGTGAAGGTGTGGCCCCAATACTGCCGCAGTACTCAGATGGGGCCTAACCAATGTCTTGTACAGAGGGATTATTACCTCCCTCTTACGACTTGTGATACCCTACTAATACACCCTAACACCCCCCTAGCCTTACCTACTGCTTTAGAGGTCTGCTTGGATGATTTCAGGTCATCAGTGATGATGATGCCCAAGTCTCTTCTTCCTTTGTGACTGCTAGCAACTCCTCCCAGCCTATAAGTGGCTTCAGGGTTTCTCTTCCCTATGTGCATGATTTTGCACTTCTTCATTAAATCCCAGTTGCCACTCTTCTGACCATTCTGCTAGTTTATCCAGATCTCTTCTCATTCTGCCCACCCCATCTGGATCATCTACTCTGTTGCAGATCTTGGTGTCATCTGCAAACAGACAAGCCTTACCCTCTAGTCCATCTGCTAGGTCACTAATGAAGATGTTGAATAGGACTGGCCCCAGGACTGATCCCTGAGGTACCCCACTTGTGACTTGCATCTCTTCTGACTGTATACCATTTACCACCACTCTCTGTTTTCTGCCAGTCAACCAGTTTGCCACCCAGTTGACCAACTTCTGACCACCCGAGCCTACCTAGCTTATTTATCAATCTTCTATGTGGAACAGTGTCAAAAGCTTTGCTGAAGTCAAGGTAGGCGACATCAACTGCTCCCCTTGGTCCACTAATTTGGTTACCAGTCAAAGAAATCTATGAGATTAGTTTGACAGGACCTTCCTTTGTAAACCCATGCTGTCTTGGATCCTGTGCCCCTATGGATTCCAGGTGTTGCACTATCCTTTCCTTAAGGAGTGCTTCCATAATCTTGCCCACTACTGAGGTAAGACTGACCGGTCTGTAGTTCCCTGCCTCCTCCCTGCTACCACTCTTGTGGAGTGGGATTCAAGGTGCTGTACACATAAGCAAGTTCATTAAGACAAATTTAAAAACACAGACAGTATCCATAAAATAACAAACAATTTGGGTTAATTTGAGGGAAAAGTTTCCTTAAAAAAAAGAAACGCCTTCAGCTCCCCCTTGAAGGCATTTATTGATAGGGCCTCTCTGACAGATCGAGGACGTGAATTCCACAGAGTTGGTGCTGCAAATGAAAATGCTTGGGCACCAGAAGATTATAAACATACCTTAGGAATCACCAGAAGGCCCTCATCAACTGACTGGTGGGAAGGAGTGGGCGGTAAGGCTGTAGAAGGTATTGCAGGTATCCAGGCCCCAGTCCGTGCAGGGCCTTGTAGGTCGGCAAGTCGACTTTGAAGGTGATCCTCTACCTGACAGGTGGCCAGTCACCTTAATTTAGCAGTAGAACAACTCAAGAGGGTGAGTTTTCATGTCTTGCAGAGTTCTACAGTATCCATGGGCTATACTCACGAAATTGCAAGTTGTACATGGGATATGTGCATATAGAGCCTGCGCAGCTCTGCACCCTGGGACAGGCATGCACCAGCCAATATTCACCATCACCAGCTGCCTGTCCACTCCCATGCCCCCCCCCGGCACGCAGCTGCAAGAGGATGGAACACAGCTGTGCTGGAGTGGATCGCAGGACTCAGTTAGGCATCCAACCAGATACCCATCCTGGGCCCCGAAGTGGATCCCCCATCGCACCAGCAGGGGATCCTGGAAAAGCGGGCTGACACCGATGGGCGAATGCCCAAATGGCTACTCGCAGCCCTTCCTGGCAGCCCGGTGGACTGTGGCAGCAGTGTCCAGGCGGTTTCCTTGCCACCACGGATGCTGGGTATTCATTGGGGGGGCATGTAAAAGTTATGGCAGAGACCCCCTTGTGTAACTTGTGCCCCCCAGGCCCGCCAATCCGTGCCTTAGTGAACGGTACAGAGTGTGGGCACACCTCGTGGCATGCCCCTGGACCGCCTGTGGTGTGTAGCTGCACGGGCAGCCAGGGGATCGTGTGCATGAGGGGCTTGTGCACCTGCTGTGAATGCTGTCGGGGGTCCACCGGACCCCCACTGTTCGGCATCTAAAGCTGGAATGTTTTTAAGTTAAAATAGAAGCTGCAGCAAGAGGCGCAAGTAACAGCCCTGAGTTAAATGTCTACTGCAAGTCCTTCCACCAAGAAAGAAAACAAGTGATCTTTGAGTTTTACTGACAGTGTGGGAGAAAAAAGTTTAAAGAAGTAAAATTCCAAAAAGGCTGTTGATGGCAGCATGGCTTTCTAACTCTGCTGCACCTGCAGCGGAGGCTGGTCCCCACATCATGATGTGGCAATATGACTTGTCGGCTCTGTTGCCACAAAAGGTTTTTAATGTGATATTTAGAAGCATCTGAAAATGAAAAAAGTCGGGGCAGCATGACTTTCTCGGCTCTACTACCTGAAAAAATGTCAGGAAAGGAACGTTCTGTTGCACTTCCAAGTTTTTTTGAATGATTTATGGAACAAGGTGAGGGCAGCATAACTACCTCGGCTCTACTGCCTGAATAAATAACTGAAAGAAAAGGCTCTTGGACGCTGCATGAATGTACAAGAAATTTACAAAAAACTGCTTCGGCTATGGTTTAAATTAGATAAAGCAAAAGTCCATCGGACACTATATATAATTATACAAAAAAGAATAACTGTTAAAACGGTTTTTGTATATAAGATTAATGGCTTTTATACTGATTACTGTGCTTTTTGGGACTGCATGAATTTTGCACATTTTCTCCTTATTCACTATTTCTCGTCTGTCCTCTCAGCGCTTTATATACTGTCTTTTTAAATTTTACACATAAAACCCTCCCTCCCTCCCTCTGTCTACTCATGGCCTTTGGGGGGAATTGAGCAGGGTGTGCCCACACTGGGGTCTGAGACCTGCCAGAGGGTGGGCAGATTCAGTGGGGCAAAGGACTGTTTTATTGCCTGCATACAGCGACAGCATTTAGACTGATTATAGAGTTACTACTATCCCGACTGCTCCCATTTTACCTTGCTGCCCCCTTGTTCTTTCTGTACCTTCCCCTTTTAAATAAATTATTTGATTTAACTGCATTTCATGATTTTGGGATCGACACTGCTTACTTTTTCACTTGTTTTGGGGGTGGGACTATGTGGGCAGTTTACACACTGTTTCCGGGGGATGGGGGGTTGATAGCCTTAAGTGTTAGCATCCAGGCACCCCATACTGGCACCCCAGGTGGAGGCACCATGCCACGTTAGGCCAATGTAACCAGTGTAGCATATCCTTGTGTAACCTGGGTTGGCCCCCCTCAGGAGGTATAGAGGGTTGAACCCCTGGGAGCACCGGGCGGTTCACTACATTTTATTTTAAAAATTATATTTTATGCCCCCTTCCTGTCTCCAGTGCCTGGGTCCTGTGAAACACTCTGACACCAACCCAGAAACCCCCACACACCTTGCTCTCCGCAGCTTACTCCCAGGATGGGTGTGGTTGGAGGGGACAGAACACCAAATGTGCCAGATGTCAGAAAGTGTAGCAAGGAAGTGAGGGCTGTCCCTGGATACCCCAGTCTCCCTTCAGACCAGCACTGGGGCTGCTTTTTTCCTCTTTTCTCCCTCACTCCCCTGGTGATGCCGGCACACAAGGGAAAACAATGCACGTGCAGTGCAGGTCCCCAGCTGGTGCCCCCCCCCCCTTACTGCACTGCCACCTGTGATCACCCAGGTGGCAGTATTGCAGTGAAGACCGAGCCCCTCCAGGGGTAGAGAGCCTCCACCTGAAGGCTCAGTACTCCTGTCCCCTGCCGCCCCCAAGGCGCCAGGTTCGTTCATAAACCTGGGTCACTGGCATCGCAAGTAGTTGCCCTACCGTTGCACCAACGAGCTGGATTTGATCGTTTCTTATTCAGTAATTGTTTGACAAAATACAGCGGTGGCTGAGCAGTTACACCTGCCTGTGTCAATGGCAGGACACTGGGTCGTAGGCACAATCCTACACAGTTAACATGCCACGGCACTGCCCACCCAATCAAAAGAGCCCCATTTTCATATTTAGTTTTTAAAATATGCCTTTCACAGGCCAGAAACAGGGGGAAAAATAGTTCCCTCTTCCTGGGTCATTGAGATGTGTGAGGAGCCTGGAGGGAAAAATCATATGGGGGGGGGGCACAGAGAACACCTGCTGTTGGAAGGCATGCTGCAGCCTACCAATTCTAATTACATGCTGCTGGCAGTGTGTTAATGGAATATCTAAACACTGTGATTAATTGGTATGCCTTAGATTCATCCATACAGTCAAGGGGCTTGGAAGGGGGAGTGCTTTTTTTTCAGCAAAGTATCTGAAGAGAGAGATCCGCTAAAATAAATTCAAACTAAATGGTGACTTTTTTTAAATGTTAAGCATGAATGAAAAATTCAGGGACAAAAAAGTTAAAACAAAGAGTGTCCTCAGCGTTCATCCTTCTACAGCTGTACAACTGCTTACTTAAATCAGCTGCTCAGGGCTCCTGGGTGAATGTAGTTGCTGTCTATGAATAACAGGCTTGCCTTCCCACACAGTTCGAGCAGGAAACAGCGTGGTGATAATGCCATGCCCAGCCTGTTAGCCAGACAACTTTACAAATCTTGGCTCAGGGAGTGAATTTTAATATGCTGCCGCTTGCCTTAACCTTGCCTTCAAAAGGCCAGGAACATTTTCTAAACCCCTGCCAAGCTGACGGCAACGTGCACAGCATTTAAGCAAAGGCTGCTCTTAAAGTGACAGCCTCCTTGTTTGAGACCATGCTGGGGTATTAAGCCCACCATTTTAATTAGGGGCTGGGTAAACCTTTCCAAGAAGGTTCTCGATCATTTATGCTTTTCCTACTTCATTTCAAACCTAGTTGATAAGTCAGACTTTCTAAACATATCGGAAACAGAACTGATACGAGGTGCACACCCCTACATCTGACTGTGTTTGCAGCCACTGTGTTTAAAGTTTCATATGTCTTCTCCCCAGGGCTTAGGTTGTAAGAGTCCTGTATTGTTTTCTTGGAAACACCTGCCTACCTTTTCAGGCCCCAATTCTGCTGGATGCCCAGCAGGTATCACAGAGACAACTAGTTGGTTTTGATGGGAGAATACTTTTACATTAGTGTGCCATACAGTAGCTGCAGCAGACTGAACCCAGAGACTAACTCTCTGGGGACAAAGGGCTACTACATACAGATGGAATTTGATACCTGCTGAGCTGGGGGAAGGGGACTACACTAGAATAGGCTGGCCAGCTGTCACAATGGTAGCACTGCAACTTGTGATGCGGTAAACTGAATTTGGGAATGAACCCAGATTGCTGGAGTGCTTGTGGGGGGTGCTCGAACAACCCAAGAGACGCCCTCCTCCTTCAGGGAGGGAGGGTTGCTCCCGCTGCCATCACACTGCCATCTGGGTGTCCATAAGAGGTAGCGCAGTGGAGATACTGTGGGAAGGAGGACACTGGCGAGGCCAAACTTAGCGTACATGTGCTTGGAACCCCATAAGGGTGGGTAAGAGACACAGATGGAAAAAGCCCCGCCACAGGCAGGATGGTACAGGGTACTCTTGGGCCCCACCACAACAACTGGCCATCATCCTGCCATGCTGTCACCCACTGGTGAGACACATCTCAAAGGGTACCGGCCAGCCTGAAGGGTCCCACTTCACCACCTGGGGGGGTGCAAGAGACGTTGGGAATGGGTTTTGGAGGTTTCCCAGCACTAGGAAGCAGCACTTCTGTTACAAGGGGCATCAAAATATTTAAAGAATATAAATGGAACACATCACAGAATTTTATTTCATACAGCGTCTTTTTATAAACACTGTACCCGAAAGTGCTTTGCAAAGCACTGCTCTGGAGAATTACATGAAAACAGAATCTTACCGAGTCAGATTTCATCTCATTCACCTGTCTCCCCCCCCCCCCACTTCTGAAGTCATAATCCTGTTTTAGGCCACAATCATTTCCACAGCAACAGACTATGATGTCACTCACAGACAGAGTATTATGACTCCAGTGGTCGGAGAAGCAGGAGGAGGAGATGCAATCTGAGTGACGAGAACATATTTACAAGCAAATGTCATCAGAAATTAAGGGCGAAGGAGAATGAATACAGACAATTAATATTAAATGTTAGCTGAACTGTATCTGATTATTGCCTTTTAACAGTTTTGATGGATAGTGGAAATATAAGGATTAGTTCATGACAGTGGTTAACTTTTGACCTCTACTTGTTTGTTCTATTTTAGATTGCCCCTCATTTCCAGACGTGTATGATACCCTTCTTTCCCCAATTTAAGTCTGATTTAACACTTTTTTCACATTTGAAATAATAAAAGAAGCACTCCTTTTACTGTGTCTCTTGGACCAGGTTTTCTCAGTTGTTTTTTTTTTTTTTTGTTTTGTTTTTGGGGGGGTTGGGGGGACCTACTGTCCCAGAACGTCAGGGATCTGTGTCTGCTGTAAGCTAGTTCACTAGAATCGCAGGAGCCTGCCCGGTGGCACTGAGGGTTGAGGCGCTGGACGCCACACCTCGTGCTACGCTGGTGACCCGGGTTTGGGAATGGACTCGGGTGGCCAGGGGTCAGTAGGGGAGAGGGAGGATCGAGCCTCCCAACAGATGCTCTCCTCCCTCAGGGGTGGGAGATCAAGAACGCACCTGCATTCTGCATCCCTTCCACAGCCAGTGGAAGCACCGGCAACAGGAAGGGATGGAGGCTCCTTCGCGGGCCGGAGCGGAGGGGGGACGTCGCAGCGCATGAGAGGCTCGGCGTGCATCAGCATGCCACCACTTGGGACGTACGTCCCAAGCACCGACGTCTCAGAGGGTAGGGGATCTAGGGGAGAAAATGGAAAACACCTCTCGGCAACGTTGGATGAAAGCCGCTCCGGTTCCATCCAGACCACCAAGAAGGGACAGACCCCACTGTGCAAGGAGAGGGGGAAGAGGCACTCTAGGGACAGATCCCATGGAAGGTGGATCGGAGGACATGAGTGGACGGAAGGAGTGGGCACCGGGAGTAGATAGGAGAGATAAAGAGAAAAAAAAAAAAGAATCGCAGGAAACGTGTTCTGAAACAATGGGTGTTCAAAAACAACAGAGAATCTGATGAAATACTGCTACATGCTGTATTAAAAGGAGAGCTCCTTTTATTATTTCAACTGCAAAAAACGTGGTGAAGCAGACTCCAAATGAGGAAAGAATGGTATCATACAAGTCAGGAGGTAAGGGGCCATCTAAAATATAATAAAAAGGTATAGGTTAACATATTCACCGCTATAATGCACTGGTGCTGTAAGCAGAATAATATCACACAGCCATACTGCATTAGGACCTTGCACTGAGAGAGAGAAAAAAAAAGCAAAGGCTTTAAACCTTGATTTCTTGAAATGCCTTAAAATCTTCTACCTGCATAACAAAGAGGCAGTATTTCAAGCAGCTCTCATGCGAGATAACGCTAATTAAAAGCAACCATGGCCTTCATCAATTATGAACAACCCTGTCTTTCCACCAAGCAGGACCCATACACCCCCACAACTAATAAATACATCGTCATGTCTAGCTAAACAAGAGAAACCAACACCACTACAACTCTTTCCCCACTCCCGCAGTAATTCACTTCGGGCCAGTTAGGAATGAGATCAGGAGAGATGGCAGTGTTCCAGTCGTACCTCAGGAAGACATACCTTCAATCTGTGGACTGTGTGAAATCACACTGTGCATACAGTACGCTGTGATTTAACCGTGTTAAACTTTCTGCTTGTTTGTTCTTGGGATGTCACTGTAACTAATGCCGTCTCAGTGAGCAACATCTTGATGTAACTTACCAATAAATTCAGCAACAAGACATTCCAAGGTGTGCGTGCATTACTGTGGAATAACGGCATGCGGGGGGGGTGTTGTGAGGCATGAGGCATTGCCAAGTGCCTTCGACTAACTCAGAAGCGCCACTGTCCCACAATATAGTGAGTGCAGCTACACTATTCAACCGGACTGCTTTATCTATTCTGCCTTTATCTGGCTACAAAGGCACAGTTGATATGCAAAGTAAGCTTCAGACCTAATGCTAACTTCATGAACGTTCTGGCAGAAGTTCAAATCACAGGAGGAAAAATGACTACCAACTGCTAGTTTGTTGAACTATCTGAAGAACAGAAACTAAAACTACGAACTTAACAGCAAGAACAATGAAACAAACAAAACGGGCGGTGAAGCTGTTCAAAGGTTAGTATGCAATAGTTATTTTTAAAAATTACCTCTCAGATCCAACATGTGTGGTTTGTCACACAGAATGGCAAAACAAACCTGGTTGTTTTTTTGTGTGTGTGTCTCCCTTCTCAGATTAGCTTATGTTGCAATATTTCACAAATATCTTCCACACTTTTTTTTGTCCACTCGCTGTAATAGTGATAATGCTATAATTTCGATGCTGAACTCATAATAAATGGCACTGCAGGGCAGAGATAAAGACCACAGCCTTTCTCTACAGCAGACACTGCTATTATCCCCTCATACAATATCCAAATTATAGCATTATTATCACTATAACAGTGCTCACTCTGGAGTGTCTTACTGTGATTATAAAATAGGTCCAAATTTGACAAAGAAGTTAAAAGTAAAGGTTTGTTTTTTTATTTTATTTTAATTTTAAAATGCAATCTTACACCAGATAGAAAATAGCCCCTCTAATATTCCGTAAGAAGAAGTCACCCAGAATGTATGGCTACCATGGAATACAAGAATTCCAAATTCTACTCCATTCCACAGTTGGAATAGTAGGAGTGCCCCAGAGGCTGCACTAATAATATAATTACTGATCGAGGTCAATCAGTAATATATTATAAATTTAAGAAACCTCCCCCGAACATGTCTGTCTCCAGGGTACCTTTGCATGAAACACTCTTTATAGCAGTGTCTCACTCACAGAGCAAAGGAGCTCTCCGATTGGTCAAGAGTGCTCCCTTGATCCATTAATATACAACATCTGTTTACTAGTTATGACTTTTAAGTATGTTGTTTAGGTGAAGATTTATGGCTTCTATTTGATTGCAACTACTGGTTTCTGTGCTGCACAGGTTATCACAATGCCATCAGCATCCTGAAAGTTGCTCTCTGATTAATTCAGTATTTCACTGAGATGATACAAACCTTCAAAATCTCAATCATAACAACACTAACACCACACTATCACAGTATCTTCTACTTGTTAGTGTTGTCATCAGCAACCATGTATGTTAAAGGTGTCAATGTGGCTCAGCTGAAAGCACATCCGCCTCTGCCAGGTCATGGGTTCTCATCCCACATCAGGACTGGGCCGATACCATAAATGCTGGCACAGAAGTGCAGTACTACGGGGATGCTGTACTACTGGTGTGTGCCATCCTTCAGATGAGACATCTATAGCCCTCCTTTCCCAGTCAACAAAAACTAAATAAAAAGAGTTAGTAATTCAAGCAAATATGAAAGGAATTCACTGGGGTCAAACAAAGTGATCCTAACAGAGGGAAAAGGCAAGGGTAAAACAAACGAGGAAAAATATCAGCAGTGCCCCAGCAGTTGCTGTATATCAATCATTATAAAATGGGGAAAAAGAAATCCTTCACCCTGATTGGTCAAAAGGCGTGTCCTTACCTGTCAACAAACTGAAAGATGGCACTATTTTGCTAATACCTTAACATCATTTGATATGACCTTTAAGTCATATCAGATGACTTAAAGGTGGGCAAGCAATGTGAGAGGGCAGTAAGGAGGGCTAGGAGATACTGGGATGCATAGGGAGAGGCATCACCAGTTGTTATCCCTCTGTACAGACAGCTGGTGAGACCCCATCTGGAGTACTGTGTGCAGTTCTGGAGACCCAGTCTCCGCAAGGACATAGACAAGATGGAAGCTGTCCAGAGGAGGGCAACTAAAATGGTGCAGGGTCTGCATCGGAAGACATATGAAGAGACTTAAGGAGCTTAATATGTATAGCCTCGAGAAAAGGAGGGAGGGGGGACATGATAGAAACTTTCAAGTACCTCAAGGAAATCGACAAAGTCCAAGAAGGTAGCATCTTTCAAAAGAGGTGTGCAAGAACAAGGGCACAATTTGAAGATGAGAGCGCTCAGAGGTAATGTAAGAAGTATTTTTTCACAGAGAGGTTGTGGATGCATGGACGGCCTTCGGAGGAAAGGTTGTGGAGTCAAAAACAGTGGTTGAATTCAAGCATGCATGGGACAGCCATAAGGCAATTCTAGGGGGTGGGGGTAGAAAGAAGTAGGCTGCTGGTTAACTAGGATCTGCAGCTTATCCATTAGGTAGGGAAGTGGGCAGATTGGGTGGGCCAAGCAGTCCTTATCTGCCATCAAATTCTATGTTTCTATGTTTCTACAGGTGAAAGGGCAGCAATATCATTGGGCAACTGATATCTTCCATCAGTCCCTCTGCAACCAGAACTGATCTTCCATCACAAACATGGCTGCTACCTTTACACTATAAAAACCTTCAACTGGGCCCTAAAAATAAAACTACCTTAAATAAAAAACGAAACAAATTAAGTAAACGTTGTTTCTCTGATCATCACAGTCTCCTTATACACATAAACAAATTAGAAACATTGGCCCAGATATTCAAAAGGGCTGACCATGGCGCAACAGTGTTGCGCCCTGCACAACCCACTGATGCGCCCTGGTGCGATATTCAAACGGGAATTGCACCTGGCACAAATCCGATCATGCATCAGTAATATATGCAGGCGCATCAGTAATATATGCAGGAGCGGGTGAGGCTGCGCGGGCATACTCAGCACATCCGGTATTCAGCCGGGATGTGCTGGACATCATGTGCAACCCGACTTTCGCCACATAAAGATGATCCCAAAAAAAGGCAATGGCTGGTCACCCAGGTGAGCTGCCGTGTTGCAGAGCGCAACACGGCAGTCTACCTCTGGTGCCCCAAGCTCCGGCTGCACCTCCTGGTGGCACCCCCCATGCCCGATCGCGGGCATCAGTTAAAATAATAACGTCCAATCCCTGGTGGTCCAGTGGACCGCTGTCTGCCCGAACGCAGGCTCAAGTAATAAAAGATGACTCTATATCCCTGGTGGTCCAGTGGACCCCCTCTCCACCTGCCCACTGATCCCCACCGCCCTGCTCCCCCGGTCAGCGGTGGGGAGCACTCCACCGCCAGCCACCCGCCGACTGACACGTGAAGGCAGGGCTGTCGCCCACTGGTCCTGGCGTGAGCCAATGCGTACCTTCTGCCGTACTACACATTCCAGATATGTGAATGGATCAATCCACATATCTTGAATAGTAAGAATGCGAATGAGCTGCACGCCCATTGGCTCACGCTAGGACCAATGGCATACAGCCCTGACCACGGTGTCAGTCGGCGGGCGCGGGTGGCAGGCAGGTGATGCTGCCGCCCGCTGCCGCGGGCGGGGCAGTGGGGATCAGTGGGCGGGTGGGGAGGGTCACTGGACCACCAGGATATACGATTCTTTATATTTTTTACTTAAGCCCGCGATCTGGCAGACAGCGGTTCACTGGACCACCAGGGATATAGGATTCTTTTGATTTTTCAAATGCCTCGGATCGGACAGTGGGGCACATTGCCGCCACTGCAGAGGCGTTGGTCCCAGATGGCTGCTGCCTGGCAGGGTGCCAAGCGCAATCGCGAGGATCGGCGCATCTGCGCTGGAAATGGGGCCATAATGACATCATGATGGCCCCATTGCGCCTTGCTCCACGATATGGGCGCCATTTGCATGTGCACCTTTGAATATCGCGGTTGTTGCACCTAGCGCCAATGGAACTTGGCATGGCGCATCCCCTGACTCCACTCTGGCCACTGCGCGATGCGCACTGCGGGAGCTGGTAAAGTGCGATCAACTATGCTGAGCCATGGCGCAGCTCCATTGAATATCGCCCAGTCAACGCCCCTGCGCAGCGAAGTTGCGCTGCGCCCAGGCTTGCGCCACAGCCTGGCGCAGTTTGAATATCTGGGCCATTAAGTATTGTTATAGTTTTCATTACAACTGTTTCTTTACTAACAGTGAAAAATCCCCCTTCTGTCTTTACCTGCTCATCAGGGAAATCTCTTCTCCTTGCCTTGACAGTGAGATAATTGAGTCACTGTCTCTAAAACAGGCCTTTGTCTGTGTGTACAGTATGTTGGGAGAGTAACATTCTACCAGATGAACTGAGTAGAATTTTGAATCCCTGTATTCCATGGTAAACATTCCATGATAAACATTCTGTGTCTTGAATGAGGGAAAAAATAGAAAAAAAAAACAGGATGAAGAAAGTAGGCAATACCGTAATACTTTATAAACAAAAAGAAAAGGTGGGAAAACACAGTTACAGAGGCAGACCCAAACTGCTCAAATAATCGTCTCCCCTCCAACTCACTGGTTTAGCATTTTTCAGTGAGTTGCTGTTCAATCAATTTTACTACTCTTCTGCCCAAGTCTGGGGACTATTTTTCACCATATTTAAATAAAACAGCATACTATTATTAAATCTTTAATAATGTGTCCAGAGTTTTGTTTGATTGTTATAGAAATAGTTGTTACCAATTTTATAAGAGCAATAAGATACTTCAGCGTGTGGGTTGTTGATTGATAAGAGCACTACCCAGCTGTTGTAGTCACTCGGTGCAAGCGCCTTGGCCTAACAATGCACCTGGGGCGTGCTCTTTATTTATTTTATTTAGTTTTTTTTGACCGGGTAAGTGCACTAGACAAATCCTGCCTATTTTCAGGCACGACCCGGGGGAGGGGGATACAGATGAATGCCAACTGACCTTGAACCAGATTAAGCTGTTGGTGGTATTTTTAGTGAATGAGGGAAATTTGGCTAGGACACCAGGGAAATTCCCCTACTCTTTTCGATAAGTGCCATGGGATCTTTAACATCCACCTGAACTACCATCAATCCAGGCAGATGGGACCTTGGTTTAACGTCTCATCCAAAAGATGGCACATCAGAAGTGCAGCACCCCTCTCATGCTGCACTACAGTATCAGTACTGGGATATTAACCCAAGTGCCAGATGTGGGAACTGAACCCACAGCCCTCTGATCTCCCGGTCTCAGAAGCGAGTGTGCTACCTACTGAGCTACTGACACTGCACTCTTATCAATCAACAACCCATACCCTGTCATGTCTTATTGCTTTCGTGTAGCCCGCAACCACAATGCCCCTGCCCAACTGTACTGTTGGGTACTACCCTCTGGTGCCAGTACTGCCCTAGCACTAGGGAGCTCCCAGGGAAGTCTGGGTGCCCAGGTGTTGAAGCAGTGTGGGCTCGCTGAAGTTGCATGATGTTAACCAGTGTTTGTGCACTTTAATCAACAATGAAGAATTGGCAGGAACCCCCCCCCCATACACACACACACAAAATATGTAAAACAAATTACAATTGACTTGAGGCCTTGTAGAAACTTTACACAGGATCTGTCATGGGACTCTCGGGTCATGACTAACTACTCACAGTTACTCTTGGTTTTAACACAGCACCCATCTTCCCCTCTCTACAGTCCAGGCTGGATGTATGGGCTATGCAATCTGTAGAGTGTGTCACACCGCCAACTCCTCAGCTCCTTCGGTTATCACATTCCACCACTCTGCTAATCAGCTGGCTGGACTCTCCCCTCAGGGATCTTGCTCTCAGGGTGGTAGGGGGGATGACAGACTGTCCGCACACCACTATGAACACACCAGCTGCTGGTTGTCACCAGGCAGTGATGATATTGCTCCGCTAGCTCCCAAGCCTCTTTGCCAACCTTTTGTTCAGGCTGCTCTGACCAGAGAGTAATAAAGTATTTTGCTATCTCTCTCCCTCTCTTCTGCTCTCTCTTCAATGCAACTGCAAGACAACTCCTCACAGCCTGACAGCATGTGGCTGAGACATCAGGATCAGTCTATCAGGCCACAGTAGTCCTGTGCTTAGTAGGGTGTATGAATAATAAATAGTATTTCTCAAATACCAAAGTGATGCACTATTTGTGCCTAGTTCTATTTGAGAAATACAGAAATAAAAAAAGAAAAACAGCCCCACCACTCCTGTCTAGCCCAATCATTTAAAATACAATCCCGTCCCCTACTCTGCTACAAGCCCAATCCCCACCCCTCGCTCTCAGCACTCACAATTTTACATTTTAATAAAACAGACAAAAAAAAACTCCCACGAGGGTAGCGGCGCCTTCTAGTGAATGGAAGCACTCCATTGTTTTGCTCGTATAGTAAAACAACTGATCACTGTCCTCCCTTGGGGAGGGGCCATGTTCTGCTGTACATCTGTCGTGCTGCCTGGCAGGGCTGGTAGGCACACAGAAGAACCACAGCAAAGGAGAAGCAGCAGTTACCCGACACTGGCATGCAAGCACACCACCTCGTGTATGTGCTCCACTGCACACTGGCACCCTTGGGGAGAACAAACAGCAGCTGGAGTAAAAAGCCTTGGCCTGCCATTATGCTGTCACCCCCCCCCCCCGCAGGTGCACAAATGACCCACACAGGAGGCTACCCACCACTACCATGGGCTGGGGTAAGTGGTGGATAACCAATAAGTCCATGAGAAGGTCGTTGACGGGGCTTGATGATGCCATCGAGTGAGTCGGGAAATTATATTAGGCTTCATTGGGGGGGGGATACTGTAGCATACTTAAATATTGCATCATAGGATGCTTGCCAATAAAGATTATTTCATTGACAAACAAATTCTTTCAAGAGGTGAGGGGTGGTGGGGTACCATCAGTTAATAATGCCCTGAAGAAGCTGCTCTGTCTCCTGTTATTCACTGGGGTGATGGACATTCCACATTGCTTAGTGAACAGCACGGAATGATGGAACCAACACTATAAAATGCCCAAGAACCTAGAAACAGACAGCAGAAAATACAGAAGATGGAGAATGCTAAGCAGATTCCAAGAAAATAAGACAGAACAGAAAAGTATGTTGATCCTCTACTAATTTTCAAGCCAAAAAATTTGTTTTTAAACTTTATGTTTTGTGCGAATATGTACTGGATTATCATGTCCTGTTTTATTTATTTTGTATTTCTGGTGAGGAAAGGCACACTGACCAAAGCTGGTGCCAGGTGCATCCGGGGAGCACAGGGAGGCTGAGTTACTTGCTCAGGGTCTCAAAGTATGCAAGTGGCAGTTAAACCCAGGTCTAGTAGGTCTCCACATTTACAGCTTGGTACTCTAACCTGTTGGCTATACAGCATCCTACAGGAAGGTAGTGTTAAATCAGGATATTCACCTGAGTGAAAGCAGTTTGTTTTTTGTCATTATAACTAGCATATATGAGCCTGTAAAATATTTTTTTATTTGCTTGCCGCTCCAGGAAAATGCTCAGAAAGATCTCAGGATCTACAAATTTATTTTTCAGGCCTAATAAAAATAACTTCAAACCCCAAAAAGAATGCTCAAAGAAGGTAAGAAGATAGGGTCCACTGATGGCCCAGCGGCAGGGTGTCGCGCCACTGAACAACTGACCTGGGTTTGGGAGTGGGTCTGAGGGCGCCCACAGGCTGGAGCAGCTGATGTGCAGCAGTACACAGCACCCAAGGAGGCCAGTGAGTTTCAGGCACCACAGCAACACCAGCGGGAAGGCCAAGAGCCTCCCCACGCAGTGCACTGTGGTCGAGCAGTGCTGACGTGGCTACTGCCCATGCCATGGGTTGAAGGAGGGTAGAGGTGTGGGAGAAAATACCTAGTTACCATCTCAGTGACGACCTTATCTGATATGTATAACATGGTATATCCCTGATCTGGGGTATATCCCTGTCTGGCAGAGGTGGATGGGATTTAAAATCAATATTGGTGGGGGGTGGATTAGAAGAATCAATACAACTGAAGCCAAGTAAAAATAAGGCTACTTTAAAGATGCCATATTGAAAAGGTCTCCATGATCCTTAAATAATAAATAATGGAAATGTTGCTAGCAGCTGCAGCTAGATACTTAAAGGGCACGAAGCACTGCAGTATGTCCAACTCATAGTTTACTCCATGTTCATTTTCTGTTTATGCAAGATCTCTTCTTTTGAAAATGTGTGTGTGTGGGGGAGGGGGAGAATAAGCAAGTATGAATCATGAACGCTGTGCTGCCTCTCATCCCCTTTAACGTCCACTCACAGAATGCTAGGATGTCCACGGAGCCCAAATGGACACAAAAATTGTTAGCTCAGCAGCTGCTGGCCCTGTCAGCACTCAGGCACAGTTGGCCAGAGAGGACTGCCACCAGGGATTTCATTTTCATAAGCTGTATTTTCTCCAGTGCAGGAAGACTGCTTACCCTGCATGTTACTGGGGATGGGGGTGGGAGAATCATGTGTGCAGACAGAACATCTCAGTCTTAGTCGGGCTAGTATTCACTGACCGGGGGAGCCTGCCAGAAATGAACTTTCTTTGGTGCCACATCAAGTGACTGCTGTGCATTATCAAGGGCCTGGATGACAGACTGCTGATCTAGACACTTTTTATTCATTTGTAATTTTGTGACCAGAAAAGGCACACCGAGACAAGCTCATTTCCAGGAGTGACTGGGCATGGGGTGGGATGGGGGACATTATAAAGAGGGGGAAGGTACAGTGCAAATATAAACAGACACAATTTAAAAAGCTAAACAATTATACAAAAATGTACAGTATTAAAAATGCTTGTATACAGTTTTTATAAATCATGACCTCCTTCTTAGCCAATGAAGATTGCTTATTTCTAAACATTCCAGGCACACATAAACATAAGAGGGTGTCTAATGCAAACTGTTCTAAAATTCAGAGGTTCAAAATTTAGTCGGCACAGCCCATTTCCTACATGGGGGATTCCCTAATAACCTGAAAAGTAAAACGGTCTGATTCTAAATTTGAATGCAGTGTTTTAAACAAATTCGGTACTTAACATGATTTATAATACATTTAAGTGTGCAGTTCCGGCTTCTCTTATGCTTTTAAGAGTTTCTTCTCAAGTCATTTGTGTGCCAGCAGTGCTCAGCTTCTCTTCACGGTTCTGTCACCTAAATAACTCAAGACGGCAGTCTTAGTTTAATATGGCTGCTCAGGATATTCTTACAATTGTAAGCATGGTCTCACCTGCATTCCTAAGGTACGAGAATCACAAACCCAAGATGAGTGTTTTGTATACCCTATGCATGTAAGTCAGATCACTCTTACTCAGTGGTGCAGTGCTAAACTCAGAAGTGTAGGGTCTCCACGAATCACAATCCCCCCCCCCAACCCCCTCAGGTTGGGGGTCTGGGAGCTGCCTTGGCTCCCAGAAGCTATCAGGTTTTAGATGCATTCTGGTGCATTTTGAGGGTTATTTTGACACTATTTGGCTGCTTTTAAAGCCTTCTTTGACTTGTTACAAACAACCTAAATATCACGATCAGAAGAACTTTTATTTTATTTTTTTGTCCAACTGCAAATCCCTCCAGCCACCTCTTCAAACACCGACTATATACACTTCTCTTGAGTACAGTCAGCTATATCACTGCAGCAGGTATTCTCCCAAAATTGACCCAGAATAGGGTTGTTGCAGATTTGATCCAGTTCACAAAATGTAAGCCATGGCAAGGGCTTATTTTTGATTTTGTTAGCGCCCCCCCCCCACACACACACACAAAGACGGCCAGTTTTGTGCTCTTCACTTGCTCTCTGTTAGAGCTTTTTGTCATAGCAGGCAGTACTACCTCACAAAATCGTACCTACAGAGAAAGTTCAATTACCTTGGATACCATGTCTCAACAGCACTACTGAACAACAGAAACATGCAAAACTGAATCGGAACAGCAGTAATAAAATCAGTGGTGCAGTGTCCCCTTCCCCAGGTTTTTTTTTTTTTGGGGGGGTGGGGTTATACTGGGACATTTTTGTTTTGCCGTCTGTTTACATGCACATCTACTGTCAATTTTCCAGGCATGGGGATTAATAGAAATGTTAAGTGCAGCACTTGGTTTACAGGGCAAAGGGGCTGCTACTAAACTGTGGGGGATTTAATAAATAAAGATGTATATTCTGGATGCACCAGGGGAATAATGTTTTGGGCCACTGTATGGACTGTAGTTTCACTGTTTTGTTGATAGCCCAGATTACAGCCTTTGACCCCAGCACAGCCAACTGGAGGGCCAGGATTACTGCAAAAGATTTATTGGACTGTATGCTGGACTTAAGTGGGAAAAAGCTAGGGAAATTCTTGGTGCCTTTTTCTGGACCAATCAGGTGTCGGGGAGAGTGATGAATATTGATTTTTCTGAAGGACAAGTGTTTCAACCAATCAGGGCGAGAGAGCTCAAAAACTCAGGAGACTTTAGTACTGAGTTCAGTTCGGTGGGAGCCATTCCAGAGGGAGGTGGGCTCCAGCCCCTATGCAGAAAGATGGGGCTGCAATGCTGGGGGAAAGGCCTGGTTGGGGGTTGCCAGCTACCTGTCCCCCAGGGCTTGTGTTATGCCTTTCCCCATGTTGGAGGAATTTTGGTTCGAGAAATATGGTTTTGCAGCTTCAGCTGAAAGAGGGCTGCAGAGCCCAGCAATACCCCAGGGAGAGAGAAAGCTGCAGGTTTGAGGGGACAGTGAGAATCTATACCTGAATGCTGAAGTACACATAAAAGGTTGAAGGAAGGAAAAAGGTTCTGTCTGTACCCTGGTTGGACTTAATGGCACAAGTAAAGGGATTGACACTGGTTCAAGGAAATGGTCATGAATAGTTCTGTTTTTTTGGAAAATGGAATTATGAAAAACAAGTTTGCTTTGTGGGAAAATAAATGGAAGTCTCCATGACACATGGGAACTTGCCATTATTGTCCAGGTTGATCTGCAAAAGGAGAAGAGAGGGAGCCGCTTCTAGTTCACAAGCAGCTGCATGGTGAGGAAGCAATTGTCTGCATCAAGGGACTAGTCAAGTGGAAAGTAGGTTCAGTCAGTGTCAAGGTCAGGGTCCTCAGAGGGACCCATGTGTGTGTTCAGTGAGAATTCATAGACTGCAATATGGTTCGAAGAGGCCACGGTGGCCAGCTGGCAGTGCGGCTGAAAGAATGTCTTTAGTAGCGGATGAGACAAAACTTTAAGAGTAAAGTTTGCAACTTAATATGAAGCTAAAAGAGACTAAAATCTGACCATTTACAACTCAGAGCCAGGTAGGAAAACAGCCAACCCCTATCGAGTGGGGCCAACTGGGCCACAGGGAGCAACAGGCATGTGCCTAAGTGCTAGGGCACTCTGGATCCAGTGGGGAGCCGGACTGCAGGGTCACTCCTGGGTCTGGGTTCCTTTGTGGCCTGGAAAGCCTTGCATTTGTGCTCTGCAACCAGCCTGGAAACAGACTGAAGGCAACAAGCTTCTAGACCTTCAAATAGGCGGGAGGTGACAAGCTGCTAGACCTTCAAGCAAGCACAAGGTTCAAGCTGCAGAGTGCCTGCTCCACATCTCAATTTGCTCAAAGATCCTGACTGAGTTCTGCTGTTCCATCTCTCTCCCAGGTTTACTGTCCCAGTGCCACCCGAGACTGTCAGCAGAACCGTGGGTAAAGGCAGGGATTGTCCTGCACCTGGGGGATGTAAATAATTGTTTCGAGTTTGTACCCAGTGGCGTATTAAAAAGTTAAAGTAATCAAAGAGGGAGGGAAAAGGTAATTTTGATTCAAGTAAGCTCGCCAACGCCAGCCAACCAGCTGCATCACAGACCTGCAACAAAATAGTACTAGGTACCCAGGGACAGATTCTGGGGTGTCATCTGAACCGGGAACTGGTACCAGTTGGGGTTTGTTTAATGATAAAGATCTGCAGCAGTTAGTCAGAGGGGCTGGTGGCTAAGCACTGAAAGCGTGTTTGGGTATTTAAAGGGGAAATGATGGTTCTGAAAAAGTTAATCTCATTGTCAGATGAAAAACATTACTTGACCTCTATTCCATTTACCTACTCCTAACCCTCCCCCCGTAAATAAATGATGGTTTATTGTTTCTGGAGAATCCTGACTCGAGAGCATATTATTACCTTACTGTCTTCTGTTGGCACCCTTTGCAAACTGTGTGAGAGGCCTTTTGGTACCATGCATCTTTGCTTAAAGTTGAACTAGCATAATATTCTGTGGTGATTTGCATATGCAGCCCATGATGCTTTGCATTGTGGAGGCATGTGTGATTTTATATTATTACCTTAAGCCATTACTGCAAAGGATTAAAAACTTGAGGGTTTTGGTTTATGGTAATTCCATGTGCTGGGGTGACTGTGTGGGGAGGTGGGTTGGTGCAGCATCCCACTGGGTTGTACCCACTTGAAATGTACTCTGGGTGGAGGCTCCGCACTTTATGATTGTTCTATCTTTGGAAAGAACCCTCTTAACAGCAAAATGACACGGCGCCAGGGCTACAACAGGGAACAGTACCCCAAACTGTGCAGCTTATAACGTAAGACAATCATCAAGACCACCTAAGTCACCACATACATAACAATAAAGGACAGGTACATGGAATCATTTGAATTACGGGGAACCAAGGTGATAGTATTAGCAAATGCAGAACCAGAGTCCAGCATGTAAACTGATCGAGCACAGCCTGGGCCTGGGGTCTCTCAGGCCCAGCTCCACCTATAAAGATCAATAATCCTATTTTTTACACAGATGCTAAAAATATATGACATGCATAGATGGCACAGGGGTGGGGCTGGGAGGGGATTAACTGCTTAAATTTTCATTACCATACCTACAGCACTAAACTATGGGCCAGGAGATCATACAGCAACATAGCCATTGTACTCAACTGTAATATAATCACAGGTAGCCTCATCTGTATGTGAGCCAGCATGGGTAAAAAGTAGAAGTTATCTTTCAGAAAATTTGAAAAGGAATCCTAATTTTGCTCCGTCACCTGCAGCCTGATCCCTTCCACTACCTGAGAAGCATCGCCCCCCCCCCCCCATGCATGGACATTTCATGATTCGGTAGCCTGCAGAACACACAGATGTGAATGGGAACAACCCCAGCATGGGGAGGCAAGCCACTGTCTACTAGATTTTCCTGGTAGGTCTCCAGAGCCGGCATGTGCCCAGAGGCAAACCTGAAAGGGTCAGCAGGCCAAAATCGGGTACATCCCAGCCTCATCAGGAGAATAAACATGGAAGAAAAATAGAAAGTCATTTGTTTTAAATCACAGCCACAGCAAAACAAATGCCCTGTTAGAAGAGCAGGAGGGCTTATGGCACTGTTAGGTCTAAAAATGTATATTTAACAAGCATTTGTCAATGCCGGATGCTTGCTGCTGGTATTATTGTTGTACCGGGTCAAGATGCAGATCCTGTGCTATGCCGGAAGAGTAAGGGTTGGACCCGGGGGCAGGGCAGCTGACAGTTATGGTGGGGCAACAACTGACGAACTGAAGGGAATTTAAAAGAATAAAATATACTGTTTTCACCATTCTCTGCTTGGAGTGGGGGCTGGGCTGTCAGTGTAGGGGTTCCTTTGCAGCAGTGCTGGTGTAGTCTGGTGTACTTGGGTGACTCCAGAAAGGAATGTGGCTTCTATTCCCACCAGTCTGGTGTGAGAACATCACAAAACTGAACTGCAGGCTGTGGCAGAGCTGTGCTCCACGTTAGGACTAACTGGAGCTCCCAGGGACATATTTTTCTAACCCTTCCCCTTTTCTGTCTTGGTAGTCTGCTGCAACAGTGCCATTTTCCTATTCTATTTATTTCCCATTTTATGCCTCGGTAGATTGGCCACTTACCTAAGTAATGTCCCCTCTCACTAGTCTTTCTCTTAATTTTTTTTTTCTTTTCTATCCATATGTGGTGTCAAAGTGCCTGCTGTGCTGAATAAAATGCTTGATATGCATATGAATAAGAAAAACGGGTTAAGAAAGTGCTTATAGTGCTTCAGCAATCATAAAGTACCCAGCAAGTTTGCTAACTGTTGATATAAAGTGCAGAGGGTACTTTATATGTTTAAAATCCTGATTCTAAAAAGCCTGCAGTGCTTGAATTCGGGACAGAAGCAGTCTAGCTGGAAGAGGGCTGGAGCGTAATGAAAAGAATGTGCATGGTAAAAGATAAGCCATTGTATGACACAGACATTAACCTTTCCCTGCTCTAACACAGAGAGAACGATAAGACCAGCTGTGCTTACTGAAAGAGCTGATTTATGAATTTGTCTGTTGGCACAATGTTTTGAAGTCCACACACTTCATGCCTGAACAGTGTCACTGTCTGGCTTGCAGATTATTGGTCAAGCCCTTGTAAACTCTCTTGCACTGGATCACTGCGACACACCTTTCAAAGTCCTCTACTATAGCAAAATGCTTTGCCTGTCGGCAAGCATAAAACTAGCTCCATTCTCTTCAATGAAAAGGGCTGAAGTGCTGTTCAATCTGGTACATCACAGAATGTCAACATACAGAGGAGGGGTGTCACAGTAAGGAAGTGGAAGTGCTTTGGCTACAGGGTCTGCAAGCCAAATTTATGATTCTTTTCCTTTGAAATTTGCTGAAATGAAAAATTCTCCTTTTTACACAGGCTGGCTGACAATGGCCTACCTCAGGAAGTGGTGGATATGAATACAGTGCAGGGCTTCAAACAGGCAGGGGATAGGCATAAGGGAGCAATACAGATGAGTATGAATAGATAGTCCATTGACAAAGCAAAGGCCAATGGCACATTCATAAAGTAGAAAAAGAAATGGGCAGACTGGATGGGCCTTGCGGACCTTATCTGCTGTCAACTTCTATGTTTCTATGACATGCAGGTACTGTATGGTTGGCTACCTGTTCCTTATTTTAAATAAGGCAAAACAGGTGCTCTTTCAAGTGCACCAATCATGCTCACTTTTAGAGAAGCCCCCAAAGCCCCTACAGGTAGCCTACCTCTGAAGGACTTCAGCAGTCCTGTTAGCAGAATTTTCTCATTCCTCTGTTTTGGCTGGGAAGGGCTCATAGTTCTTGATTTGATGAGCAGGCTGTCAGATCTCTTCCTGGTTCCTAGCATGTCACAGCTCTGAGCTTCATGCTACCCCACACTCTTGTTCTGTGACATCTTAGACGTCTTAGTTTGGAGAGCCTGAGGGTGAGCTCCATAGGTGTTAATGCTATTTTTTTTCCTAACATTTTGTTTTAAACTCATATTTTATTGGTTTTCAGAAAAGTAGGATAAAATGCTGTTACAGTCAAAAAACACACAACCAGGAGACAGGTAACATAACCATCATCCACATAAAACATATAGCCAGGAGACAGTAACATAACCATCACCCACATAAAACACAGAGCCAGGAGACAAGTAACATAACCATCATCCACATAAAACACACAGCCAGGAGACAGGTAACATAACCATCGTCCACATAAAACACAGAGCCAGGAGACAGGTAACATAACCATCGTCCACATAAAACACAGAGCCAGGAGACAGGTAACATAACCATCATCCACAAAAAAGTCAACAGTTCAACATATTTATATCTCTATCTACATTTGATATTTAAGCAGGAAAAAAAAAATACACAACTGGATTCTAAAACAGTAAGATAAAACATAGGGATTAAATGTCACTGTTACAAACACAGGACTACATATTAAATACTATTTATTTAGGGAGTCTGGTTAAGATAAACATCCCATGTTATCCGCCTGATGAAGGCCTTTAAATTCTCCCCATCTTAATTAAAATTTATTCTATGACACATTTCTTCCATTATTCTGATTTCCATTAACTAATGTAATACACTCTCTGAATAGGGGATCACCAGAGAGAGCCAGGTCTCATAATTATTTTTAGTTCATCTACTGTCAGAATGTGAAAAAAAAATATTTTGTGATGATCTAGTTCCCTGAGGCAGGATGCCTAGGATGACATGTTTTAGGAAGGCTGAGATTTGGCTTTCCAGAATGGTCAAAGAGGCTTGGACAACTTCAGCAGAAAGAGGCTAGATTATGGGACAAGTCCAGAATGCAGAGTAGTGGGTACCTACAGTATGAGTGCACAATTTCTCCAGCATCCCTCTGTTCCGCCTGGGATGTGAAGTTTTGTTACAGTGGGTACCTTAAAGAATCTAGTGATGGTCTTCTATCTTTAGTCCCTGCACAGGGTGGGGTGGATGTATTGTTTTGTGAAACATTCTCCAAATTATCTGTTGGTTTTGTTCATTGACATGGGTGCCTGTTTCTGCCTGCCATCCTGCCCATATGTGTGTCATTTCTCTGGGTTTACCAGCCTGCAAGAGAATGTGTAATCTAGAAACTGGGTGGGAAAATTTGACCCAGGTTCTCTCCTCCTCAGGTACACCTCCAGATGGGTTGGGTTTCTCTGGCAGTCTACCAGTATCTCTGGAGTGGGAATACAGTCCCTCAGCTGTAGGAATTGACAGAAATCTGCCCTGCCCAAGTGATGCTTCCTCTGAAGACTCTCAGATGAAGACACCTGCCCCTGTTCCATCACATCCTCAAATGTGTGGAGTCCTTGCTCTTCACCTTCTAAAGCTCGGATTAGGTCCAAATGGGTCAAGTCAAAGCCACAGCTCAACTAACAAGGGCCCTGGTGGCCCAGTGGTAGTATTGCACCAATTTTTGCATATCCCCACCCCCCCAGCATCCTCTGGGGCACTCAGTCCTCCTCCCTCAGGCCGGTCTCTGAAGACCTAGTCTAGTTTTTGAACCCAGTTCACGGACATCAGGAGCATCAGTCTTGCTGCTGCATCAATGGGATGGCATAACACCCTTAGCCAGCAGGGCTAATGACCAAGATATTTGGGGACAGGGAGAGTGCACTGGATTCTGTTTGATTACTAATGGTTAAGCCAGAAGGGCTAGTAAAGGAAAGTTTTACTAGTCCGATACAACTTCTGTTCTACTAGCATTTGGTTAGTGGGCCGGTCCCAGTTTTGACAGCTGCAATATTGTACTCCCATCAAGGAGTCTAAGAAAATTAATTACACTCTAGAACCAGACAAATTAGAGACCATATACCTAAACAAAGCAGTGGGTGGTGCCTGTCTGAGTGTTCTATCTAATGAAGACAGGTCTACAGTGGAATTTCTTACAAATCTCTGCTCCCTCTGAAGTTTCAAAAGCTAGTGTCCTCGGGCTCTACTGCTTAGACCGATGGTTGCTATTATATGTATTTCTATTTTATAGGGAAGGCTCACATGCCTGAAAGTATTGAGATGGGACCAGGAGTTTCCGATTTACAAAACTGCAAGACAAAACAACTTTTGTCCACTTACTATCTGGTTGATCTTGCAATCCTCTGTGTGTCATGCGACTAGAATACCTATGCCATATTGAAACATAGGTGCCATTCTGATGATGTTGCTGAGGGACTCAGCTGTGGGAGGGTCATATAACAGCTACAATTACTAGATATAACACTGCCACACACAAACCGCTTGTACTGATCTCCTCCCAATGCCCCTGAGAGGAAGTGATTGGTAAAGGAAATGCCAGCAGCGTTGAATGCTGCAATATACACAATGCTGTATCTATTAAATGCAGCCCTACAGGACCTCCATGACAGAGTCTCTCAGCAACATCACCACAAGCTCTGCCATGGGCAGTGTGGGATATGTATATACCGGCATGGCACAATCAACCAGGGGTGGCTGGGGTAAAAACAGTGGTGTGTGTTTTTTTTTGTTTGTTTTTTTGCGATTTTGTAAATAAGGTCCTCCTGGTCTTGTCCAAATACTCTGGGGCTTTCGAGAATCCCCCTTTAAAATAACAAATTGCCACATCGTTTTGTTAGATCCAAAATGTCCCCTGGCACTGAACGTCATGAAACAAAGGCAGAGTGGTTAGCTCCACTTCTCTGATGACATGCCATGCAAAAGTAATAACGAGCTTAAATTCACCCAGTTACTGTCACTTTTTTTATTTAAACAATTAGTGCCACAAGCTGAATGTGCTCTACTAATGGCCTATTCTTCCCAAATTAGATTGTCCATCAGTATCCTACAGTCAAGAATCCAGCTCAATATCTGGTCAAATGCCCCACTTTTCCAGGAGTATCTGGTCAAATTATCTGTTATCCAGACACACCCACACAGATACAGGTCCTGGAGTCATCTGTGAGGAGTGATCCATGACTGCAATCTTCAAGCATCACAACAGAGTACAACAAAAGCACAGTCTCTGTTCCTAAACAGGGTACTGCCAACAATTTTGGCCTCATTATTGCTTTGTGAAAACACATTTGATGATTGCTCTTCTAGCGCAGTGGTTTAAGGCTCTGAGCTGCAACTCTGGAGATCTGGGTTTGAATCCCACAGCCCCCACTTGCACACTGTGTGACTCTGAGTAAGTCACTTAACTTCCCTGTGCTTTCAGGTCACACCTGTAAATAAGCTTTCAGCTTAGTGTGCCACTCCTGGTTAAACAATTGCAAAAAAAAACAAAGCACAGTCTCTGTTCCTAAACAGGGTACTGCCAACAATTTTGGCCTCATTTTGCTTTGTGAAAACACATTTGATGATTGCTCCCTTCTGTAGAATTTTTGATACGACTATATCCAAACTTGGTTTGTGTATAGGTCGTGTCCTCCTCATTCTGCATTATTATCTGAACTTTAGGTCCCCACCAAACAGTCCAGCAACTCTTTGGGTTCCTATCACTGCAAGCATGAGTGGCTAGCCTATAATGCGGGTGTTCCCAAGTTTCAGGAAAGAATGCAATGTAGGGCAAACGGTGTACACAAACTCATTTTTGTGTGGTTGTACTACTATGGTGGGCAGCCACTTCATGGCTTTACTAAAGAAAGGAGGCAGGCCTCAAACAAACAGCTACATCAGCAAATTCTAAAGGTGAGCATTCAAAACTTGGATTTTTCACAGTGACAGCAACTGGGGTCCTGGGTGTGTGGTTGTGTGAAGGGGGGGGAGAATGTCCTTTATGAATGTCCTTGAGAACCTTCTGAGTGGCATGGCAAGCTGAGGCAGGGGCCTTGCCACTAGCTATGCCAGCGATCCGGGTTTGGGAACAAACTGGGGTCCCCAGAGGCCAGTCGAGGAAAAAGGGTCAAACATCCCATGACAGCTCTCCTCTTTCAGGGAAGGGGCAGCGAGAACCACTGCATGATCACCACCTAGTGGAAGCTGGGCGGTGTCACAGCCGATTCCTTCCTGGATGGCTGGGTGCTGGTCATGAGGCGTACTGCATCTTCACGTGAAAATGCGTGCCATGGCATACGTGCCAGCCCAGGAGAGGACCACTCTTGGGGAATCAACCTTGAAACAGGCAGGATGACAGCTTATGCTCCACAGACTCCACACCACCCACCTAGGCACCCACCCACCCATGGAGGTACAAGAAGGGAGAAAAGTCCTGGGGTGGGTGGGTGACAGAGGCTGAGACAAGACACTGGAAGAGGGACGCCCAGGTGTTCCAGTGGATAAGCAAAGAGTGCAAAAACAGGAGACAGGCCACCCTGCTGACCCAGGGTGAGTGCGTCCTAATGCCATTCAAGCAACCCAGGTTGGGAGTGGACTCAGGTTGTCGTGTCGTGGGGGAGGGGACAGACCAGGCTGCAGGCAGCTGCCAAGAGACAGTGCGCCTTGGCCAGGAAGGATCGTGGCAGGTTCTGGCACCACAGTGACTCCAGTGGGCAAGCCAGGGAGCTTGCTCCTTCTGCAAAGGCATGCTGTGTGTGCACATGGCTGAGCTAGGCACTGTCCACACCAGGGGAAGGAGGGAGGAACACGGGGGGGGGGACAGGAAAATACTGCTCTGCCATCTGCTTGACAGCTATGGCCTAAACAGGATATATCCTGGACAACCAAGAGTGTATCCCTGGATGGCAGTGGGCATAAAACATAGAAGAAAAAAAAAGAATGTGCTTAAGAAAGAGTAAAAAAAAATAAATAAAAGCTAGAGCAGGCACAGGATCCGACTTATGGGGAGCAACAAAGGGAATCAGTCTCTTGCTTCTTGCCTTATTCTCAAACCCCTTTGTTTTCCCATGCATTATTTTATCTCCCATTGCTATACTGACACGTTTAACACATACAGATGACGCATGGGCAACCATGCACAATGAGGCTGTGTTTCCACTCGAGGAGGCTCTGATGACCTTGTAGGGACCTCGAGTGCGAAGCTCGAGAGGTTCTTGATGTCATCAGAACCCCTGGATGAAAACACAGCTGAGTTCTGAATTGCTGGCCATGTTTTCTTTTGTATGATATATGGTTTAAAACACAAAATGTAAATTTTTTTTCTTCCCCAAAAATCTTTGGTTTAATTTTGTATTATTTTTAACAAAACAGAAACTCACCCTCACCCAGCCGCTGAAAACCCACATGGGTTGAGGGGTGGGTTTCTGTTTTTCAAAATGCTGAAAGAATAGAAGATTTATGTTTTTATTAGGGCAGGGTCTAGGTTCTGTATGTAGGGAAAATAAAAGTAAAACAGTATGTGGTAAGCCATCTGAGGTTGCTGGGTAGTGGTAGAGTGAGTTGCAATTGCCCAATAGGCATCACGGATGGTATTGGCATTGGTTGTGGTACCAGGTGTGAGGGACGAGCCCTCATCGACGAGGAAGCAGGCTCCATAAAAATGCTTGGGAAAGGTGCCGTCAATGACAGTGATGATGTCGACAAGCAGAACAGGCCTGGTCCCTGCTGTAAATGCCCATCCCCAGGAATGAGGGTGGTCAACGACCAGGTTTGGTCCATTGCAGCTGTAAATACCAGAGCATTATAATGGACATGCGCATTGGCGGAGGCAGTGGTGGCAACTTCAATACTGGCACAGTGGCCAAGGTTGTCAGAGAATCTAGAGGAGCTGTAACCATCAACGATGAAGGCCTGGAGTACTGGGCAAGGCCTGTCAATAAAGTGGAAAGGCCAGCCCACGTATTTAAAACTGCCTGTGGGACTAAAGTTGTCGACGATGATGAGGCTGGTGTCGATAAGAGTATGAGGAGCTCTTCTCCGCTCATGGGAGGACTTGTGTTTCTCCCAGTGGTAATTTTTCTCTGTCAACGATGATTTGTCCTGGGATTTAGAGTGGTGGGATCCTGAAGATGAGGTCAATGACATGTGGGAAGCTTTAGCGTGGCTCTCCCTCCCTAACAGGGCAATCTTCTGCTCCATTAAGTGCCCCCGCAAGGCCTGCAGTTCTTGAGTGGCCTTGTTAAATCTCCTGCAAAGGGCGCACTGGCAAGTGTCATGAGTGGGCCCCAGGTAATGCACACAGACTTCATGCAGGGCTTCGATGGTGAGTTTCTGTCTGCAGGCACACTGGCGGAAGAGGGAATCTGAAGAAGACATCGAAACGCAGAGCGACATGGCACTTCACTGTGATGCGTTGACGACAACGATTTGTTTTAGGTCAACTGTGGTGAAACTCCTCAGAGGCAAAGCATACAAGTTGGTGGCGGGAAAAGAACTGAGGAGGATCGTGGACCATCCACACTTATATAGGGTACACCATAGCACGTGATGTCGTCGTGGTTGGTCCCCAGGTGAAACGCTGGTAAAAATCCTCCAGATGGATCTGGCACCTACAGCGGGATGTTCCTACCTGTGTGACCTACTGCAAGAGATGTTCTCGAAGAAGATACTGTGTACCACAGAAGAGTACAACAGCATTCCATGACCTTTGAACTGTGGTAGGACAACTTTTTAGTTAGGAAGGAAATCCCCGCACAACAGGGGGTAGCCACATACTACACAGAGAATAATGCATGGGCAACCTTGCACAACAAGGCTGTTGTTCCATCTCAGGGTTCTGATGACATCATCAGAGTCCCAAGATTTAATCACAGTTAAGTTGTGTATGGTTTCCCATGTGCTTTTTTTTGTATAGTGTAAAACATAAAAAAGTGTATTTTTTTGTAATTCAAATTTTATTGATTTTTACAGATCCACAAATAATTCATAAATCCAAACAATGAGGTCAAAAGTAAAACCAAAACATTTCATACGACGAAAACTATATACATTTCAAGAAAAACTGTATACGACAAGATCAAGACTCTATGACTTAACATATAAACACAAGAACAAGCTGCAGGAGAGGTCGGTGTTAATCTAAAGCTACACTATTACCAAGGGACTCAATATGGCTGGTCTGAATTAATCCTATAAATAAAATGTTTCAATCAGGAATCTTACACAGAGATGAAATAAGGAAAGGGTTCCATATCTCAAAGAAATTATGCATTGTGCCATGTGTTAAAAAAAAAAAAAGGTTATTTTCCCCAAGAAATCTTTGGTTTAATTTGTCATTAACAAAAAAAAATACAGAAACTTACCCTCACACAGCAGCTGAAAACCCACCTGAGTGAGGGATGGGTTTCTGTTTTATTTTAAATGATAAAACAGAAGAATTTTGTGTTTGAGGAGCATCTGGTGAGAGAGAGAGTGTGTGTGTGTGTGTGTGTGTGAAATGAAAGCAAAATGCAGGTGGCATGAGTTTTATTCTGATTAAAAGCTGTTGCACCACAGCAGGTACAATAGCATTCCATGACCCCATAACCTTTGAATTGTGGTACAACAGTTCTTTGGTTATGATGGAAATCCATGCATCCAGGGTAACCTTATACTACAATATGCTCACACGCTGTCAGTCGGGGGTGGGGTCGCTCACTTCTCTTTTATTTCATATGAACCAGTCTAGTACTACCAGTTTCATGGCTGCAGGTGAAATTCTTCACTCTGCAAGCAAGCAGCAGTTCAAGCTGAGGTAAAATGTAACCTTTTCAATTCGGTCAGAGGCCACGGCCACTACCATTAGTTCATAGCAGGCAAGTCACTGCCTGTGTGATATCAATCGTCGGGATGGAGGAGGTGCATAGTCATTTTATGGCCAAAAGGAGACAGTGGAAAATGATCTCTGATGCTCTTGGTTGCCTGTGTTGTTATCTGTTGTACTGTGTTCAATCCTGTGTGTATTTCTTTTTGTTGTTATAATTAGCACTTCAGTTGGAAGGGATAGCAGCAGGTGACTTTTGACTGCTGTAATAAAATGCACCTTTAGCATACAATGGTGCAATTATTCAAATAGTTAGTCTCATACGAATAGGATTAGCACAGCTGCCGCTATATTGAAAGAGCAGCCACTTAGCACAGCTTTAATCTGTACCAGGTGGGCAAATGCCAAACACCCATTTTGGGTGGCAGTTACTCGTCACCACTAATGTGGTCGGGGGGGAGGGTGTATGACACCACACAGATTTGGTACAAAAAGCTTCACAAATGACAAAGTCAGGAATAAATTAAACACTTTCTGGAATAAAATTAGGTGCATATGCATGCACGATACAAGTGGAGGATTTTTTCCTTAAGTCCTGCATCGGTAAAACTTTGCATCGGCAAGTGGCAAATCACCTTGCAAGTAACTTAATGAACTGCCCGCTTTGCCACTCTGCATTGAGTTTACCTGAATAAATGACACCTGTTCAGGTGAAGGCAGGGCAAGTTACAGAAGAAGCTGCAACTTCACCAGCTTATCTGCATAACATCACCTGAAAAAGTGCTACTTAGCCTGCCAAAACTTTGCAGTCTGGAGCCGCGCTCGTGAATTTGGCAGCTTCACAAATTGTTTTGTGAAGTGGTTTGCCAATCCTACGTATCTTCTAACACAAACACACACACCACACATTAAAGAGGACGCTCCCCATCCTTTTGACTTTCATGCATTAATTACCTTCTTGCATTGATTCTGGAACTGTATTTCATTATTGTCTGCTGCAGTTAGTTTTACATTCTAAGCTACTAAAACTGCAGGATGTATCACAGCTTCTATAGCAAGCCTGGTGTTGCTGTGGGCCCAGTGCTGTACTGCTGACATCACTATGTGGCAGAGTCAGTTTCACACAAAAAACATACTGACAAGGCATTTGGATTTTGGCATGATGCATTGCTAGCAGGGTGTCTTGGGGAAAGGGGAACACAGTATGTACACTGACTACTGGTAGGTTTCCCTTGCAACATTGTTGTAACTGCATGGTACTGCACAGTACGAGTCACTCCTCTACCCTACAGTGATGTCATCAGGAGCTAGTGGCTCAGCAGCTGAACAGCAAAGGCAGCTGCAGCAGGGCTCAAAACAAATCCAAATTATGGAAGGCAGAGTAAACCTTGGCCAAATAAGAAATGCCACACCTTTTCAGGTCTAGTACTGCATATAAAGACTACAAGCTGTAACTTTTTGGACCATCATGAAAGGCATACCTCTCAACTGTCACACATTACGAGGTACGTCACTCATTTTATCCCTCAGAAACCCTCTGTCCCACACTGAGAAGGTGACATACCACACTGACCACTGAGACTTTTAAGCAGAAATATATAATAATATAAGATGCTAGGTTATCAGTAAACATTATAAACATCAGTGCACTTATTTCCACAGTATTCTGAGCTTGCTTGATGATGCGTCACACACTTTGTCCTGTCGTCACACATCTTGTCACACATTTGGGTGATGAAAGGTTGAGAGGTACGATGAAAGGTCCTCTTTAATGGAGAACTGCGCTGAACAGGATTTTATTCCCCGTCACTGATGTTTATTTAAATACTGATTCCAACTCTGTTATTGTTCTGTCTTCACCTTTCTGTAAACACAGTAGGTGTTTCTGATTTACGCACTAGTGGTAAGGCCATTTTAGAACTGTATAATGTAGTTTATATCCCTCTCAGTTACAGCATTCTATATTAGAACACGGATGTATTGTGCCAACGACTGACGTGTCGAGCAAGGACACAACCGACATCATCAAGTTCTAAAACAATCCTTTCCACCAGTGTCGAAATCAGAAACACCCATGGAGTTACCAGAAGGCCAGTAAAGATGAAACAGTAACAGAGTAGGAACCGTCATTTTAAAAAACAGCTTTTACTGGAAATATAACTGACAGGCTTAGTGCCGTTCTCCTTTAAAACATAAACGCCCCAAACATGCTTCCACTTACCTATGCTGCCTTTCCACACAAGTCCCTGGAAAAAAAGCTGTAGTCCCTAATCTGACCCACTTCTCTCTAAAGCCTCCCCTGCTGAACTCCTGGTAAAAGGTTATGTGCCCCGTAACCATCCTGGGCCCCGCAGTGATGTCCAGATGTGTATGTGGAGGGGGTGATTATTAGTCTTATGGTGCAAGGGAGGCAGTATAGTGCAGTGGTTTAAGGCTGTGAGCTGCAAATCTGGAGTCCTGGGGTTTGAATACCACAGCCCCAACTTGTATACTTTGTGACCCTGAGCAAGCCACTTAACTTCCATGTGCTCCCAGGTCACACCCGTAAACAAGCTTTCAGCTTAGTGTGCTGCTCCTGGTCAAACAATTGCAAAAAAAAAAATTGCAAGGAGTCTACTTTAAAAAATACCTGGCACATAGCCACCCCATCCCCCTGAATTCATGGTAAAAATTTATGTGCCCGCTAACCATCCTGGGCCCCTGATGGTGTCCAGATGTGTACGTGGAAGGGGTGATTATCAGTCATATGGTGCAAGCAAGTCTACTTTAGATAACACCTGGCACACAGCCACCCCTATCCTAGCTGTTGGCTCGATCCAGTCCCTGTCACGTGGGTAGCAGCGAATATATGGTCAGTAGCCATGGGAACCGGCAGGCAGCAGTTGGGTCAGTCAAAGGGTGATTTGGGGGTAGACCTTAGGTAAGGGCATCCACTTGCAAATGACACGGAAGGTCAGCCAACCTGTTACGAAGAGGTTACCAAGTTTAACTAGTTTGGGGCTGGTTTTATGGTTTTCAATGAAAATCTCTTGTAAGGACACCCATGTTAAAAGAACGTTGTTACTAGGCATGTATGTTATTCTTAAAACAGGGGCTTCATTGTACTAAATTGTGCAACGCATTGGAGAGGAGTTCTGAGATAAGGGGAGGAATAGGAGCTAAAACAAAATATCAGTAACTAGTTATTGGACAGCACAAAATCATATCCGTCAGTCAATTTTGGATTTAGAGCACCCTAATGCAAATCAGAGTCTAATCTAATTAATTAAGTATTTAAGCATTTAAATTTCAGATTTTTGACTCACATTTCTAACTCTAAATCAGTCAGAATCTAATAATAATGAGGCTACGATTTTTGGCAACTAAATCCCAAAATCCTGAATCCTAACTTTAGGATCGAAACCGATATATTCTAATCAGAAACAGTTATCCAAGCAACCCAAATAGCAAAAGACTGAAAGTAAAGAGAGAGAGAGGGGGGGGTAGTGAGAGAGAGAGAGAGAAAAGAAAGGACTAGAGAGAGAGGGGCACCTTTACGCCTTGCAGTCATGATACAAAACTCTGGGATGGCCCAGTGACATGGTAGTGCAGAATTTCAGATTCCCAAGCTGAAACCACCTGGGGGAACGGGCTTGTTACAAAGGTATGGCACTCTGCTCCTGGGGAGGGTGGGCATAGGTCACCCACTATCTCCACACCCCCAGCTGGTTGATAATGGAGCAAAACTGGTGTTGGCTGTGAAGCCAGCCACTCCCCAGCCCTATATGCCAGAGATAAGTGCAGCTGTGTAACGCCCCCAAGATTGTTTGGTGGAGACAGAGAAGGAAAGGGCAAAAACGGTGGAGACATCCCAAAAATTAAACTAGGCTGCTGTCATGAATGCATGAACCTGCTGTGGAACCCATCTATGAATGCTTTCAGCAATGTTTTTTTGTTGTTAAATTAAGGTCACGTCCTTGGCTGCAGGGTGCTCTGGATGGAGCAGAAGATGATGCTACCAATCTGGTTGGCTCATTAAGCACAGGGCACGGGATCTGCCTTTTGGATGGTGACTGCGGTCCTCTGATCAGGTTGCTCATTATTTACTGCAGTCGTTCACGGCTGGTAAATTATCTATTTATGGGCTCCCTGTGCTGTGAACCATTGTTTTACAGTGTGTATGTACGGAGCGGGGAGAAGAGAAGTGGAATCAAAGAAAGGAGGTACTGCACAAAAGAGATAAGCAAACACTGTAATGTCTGAAGCGATGCAGTGATAAAGCTGTATTCAGTCTGACGTGCTCCCGTGCACACAAGGGGTGTGAACTGTGATAAATCAGATGTTTACAAGACTTTAAATGTAACAAAAAAAAAAACAACCTCTTGCTGCGATAAAAACATCTTCCCCTACTTGCCTGTAGTAGCTGGAACAATAAGATCAAGAGGCAGTATGTGCGGAATTTGCATCATATCGTTGAATGTTGGCAGAATCGAGCCTTAGCCATTCTTGTAAGCAGCCGGCCAGGTCCCTGCTCCTGCCATGGTATCACTTCCACGCCACTACAGTTTTCTCCCTTCATTACGAGGTCAGGCAATAACTCGCCCTTCAGGTCAGTCACCTGTTGTCAATAACTGTTTTTGTTCACAGAGTATCACTACCACTTCTGAATATGTACTTGACAGATGTTTTTATTGAGCTATAATGCACATTATTCTCTGCACATACAATTGTTTTTGTGTTTATTCCAATTTCATATTAATTTTTTTCCAAATTTTGTTCAAATGTTTTGCTATCTACTGTGCTGCAGTTCTTCCCTTCCCCAGGTCGCACCTGGAAAGGAGCCTTTGCTCAGTGTGCCATTCCCAGTAACCAATTTTCAAATAAATATTATACAATGGGCATAGAAATGAAGCACAAATCCTCTAATCTCATTGGCTACCTGGCACACCTCTCCCATTGTAAAAGCTACAATCACCCCACGGGAAGAGGTGCCAGCCACCAGTAACCCACATCAAGGGCCCCCCTTGAAATCAATGCAACCATCACAAACACAAAACCAGCAAAACCTCCACAAAACCACAATGTTGCCATCCGAGTAAACAATATGAAAAATCCCGCAAGTTTCAAAAATGTAATTCAGCTAAGAATTAAAAAAAAAAAAAAACTCTAATCACAGGAAATTTTTTTTCTTTTCTGGTTTTCGGGGGAAAAAATTGTTGCTCTTTCCCCGGGTTCTCTCTTTCCATTTCACTTTCAGAACCCTGATCTTACAGTTTGTCAGCGACACTGCAAAAAATCCCACAACTAAATTACCTCTCTTGTTTTTGCTCCGCTTAAATATGCACAAATACAGCTTACATTGCTGGACTCCGGACCAGCGATTTCCTCGAGCCTCTGTTTTCCCAAACTGTAACCATTAAGGGTATCTCCTCGCCCGCTTGCTGACATCACTGCACACGCGCATACCTACCAACAAAGCACTATTTTTCCAGGTGTAACAACAAATCTAATAAAAACTAATAAATCATCTAAACCAAATTAGTTTGTTCTTATTTTTTCACACACAAAATATAAGATGTCCATTGTATAATTGCAATATGCCACTCGAGAATGTTGGTGATGCCAGGATTTACCCATGCCCTGGGGTGTTTTGGCCACTTGGCTGCGCCTCGTGGCCAAACAACACCCCAGGGCATGGGTAAATCCTGGCATCACCAACACCCTCTTGTGGTATATTGCTTAAAAAGACACTGTAGTGTGTGTGTGTGTGTGTACACACACACACATATATATATATATATATATATATACATATATATATACACACACACTATAATATATATATATATATATATATATATATATATATATATATATGATACATGATGGGTAGGAGTGGGATGGAAAATATTCTCACTCCTGCAGAGTGAGCTCTGTATTCTCACGAGGCCGTTCAAGGCACGCGTGAGAACGCATAGCTCACTCTGCAGGACTGAGAATATTTTCCATATCCCACGATCTGCCCATCATGTGTGCGATTTATACCACAGGGGTGAGAGTTTTAGGAACATTTTTTTCTGATTCTGTGTGTTTCCTGCTCATTGTGTGTGTGTTCTGAATGGACTGGAAGTCAGAAACACAGGTCAATGTGTTTTGCAAAGCTAACTGAGTGAGTCAGAGGCTCAGTGAGAAAGAAACGGCTGCAGGTAGCACTGAGAAACAGAAACTGCTTTGTAAAAGAGCTTCATTTAGAATTCAGGTTGTTTTGAAGCTGAGATCAGCACAGTAATGGGCTAGGAATGTTACAAACAATGGGACACAGGTGAGTCTTTTGCAAAGCTAATTGAGTAAGTTGCAGCTTCAGTGAGAAAGAAACTGTTTTCTGAAGCAGTTTCATTTAGAATGCAAGCTGCAGTGCAGATATTCTCACTCTGCTGACATCAGCAGAGTGTGGATAAATGTCATCTTCAGGATTTATTCTCACTGCAGTAGAAATAACACAGGATATCCTACTGAGAAAGCTCTCACCCCCAAGGTATAAATATATACAAACGCACACATTTATTGTTCTTGATGAATGTTCATTCAAATGTGCAATTTCTCCAAAGTGCCTAGAACCCTTCCCCATCTCGTTTATCCTGAATCCCCTCCTCTGTGCTTGGTATGTGATGTCATCAATGACATCACATCATATTTTAGCCAGTTGCAGGACTGCATTCTGCCACAGAAATGAATACATCATGCCACAGAAATCAGAAAATGCTGCTGCAGAAGCCTAGAAGCTCTGGCGCAGAAATCAGGACAATGTGCCGCAGAGAACTAGGGTCCCTGCATACAATATGTCAAAAGCTTTCTAGGTGAAATAGCCACCAAGGTAAAATATGCAATGGCCCACACTGATCTTTAATGGCTATTGGATTTTTTAACCTGATTTCTGTCCCCACACTGGTTGTCCCCCCTTTTCTGTATTTTTCAGTCAACCTGAACTCCTGCATGAGGAATCTCACTGGTTCCTCTTACTCTTCTGAACCCAAACCGTCTGGTGGCTTCATCACCCTGTGAGGAAAGTTCCCCTTCCCCCACCTCCACAGCAGGCCTTGAACCCCGCCCCCCCCACCAATATACTCAGGCTTACCTGCTAGCTTGAAGAGCTACTGGAGAGAAGACAAGGTCAGGCATGCTGGGACTGGAGGCATGGGCAGATGGGAGGAATCATGCCAATCAAGGCTTTTTGTCTCTCATTATGGTGCCGCCCATTATCCAATCTCTGTAGCTACTCAACAACATGCCTGACCTCTGGGAGGAGGGTGTCACCTGGTTACCTACGACATCTAAGGCCATCTCATGTGCACTACAGAAGGCATTCACGTAGTGTGGCATCTCCTCCCTACCCCTTACACCACAGAGTCCATTAGTACTATCTCAACAGTACTTGCGAGCTTCACTGTCCAAGAGGCTTGTGGCACAAACCAAAGTTGCCCAAATGAGAATGTAACACACACCTCGTGCCACTGACCAGGGTTACAGACTTTATTAAGAAAATGGATCTCCAGAAACACCACAATCTTCGATTCCCACCAAAGGTCTATTTGGCTGCCAGTAGTCAGTTTTAGGTAACCATGTGCCACATAGCCACTGAATGTATTTACACTTTGATAAGAAGACAGACTAGTGCCTCACTGGTGTGAACATGGTACAGGCTTCTACTGGAAAAAGCCGTCCTCTTTCTATTTTTTAAACTTCCTTTTTATTAAAGGTACACTGGGATTTTAAAAATGCATAGAAAACAACATAGAGAGCATGTTTACAGGATATATAATATGCACTCTACTGAGATCCATACATTGCAGTTAAAGATATAATCTAAATTGCCTTTTTTTATTATTTATTCATTTTATCATACCCCCTTTTCCACCTATCCAGTCACAGCTGCATCTCTTCCTCCAGCCAGAAGGGTTGGGCAAGTGGCTACCTTCACAGCTGATGCCAAGGCCACTCACTGGTCAGCCAGCGGGGATGCAGGAAGTCCACAATGTGGAACTGTTAGCACCTGAGGACAATGGTGCAGAAGAAACTAAGGCAGCTCGAACTGGACAAAATTCTGCACCCAGCAAAACTCATGTCAGACGAACAAATAAAAAGCACTACTTCTTTTCTTTATCCTCCCCACTGACTGGCCCCCTTTCACTGCCCCCCCCAGCGCTGTCACCCTGGCATCCAGTGACTCTCACCTCTTGGCTTAGAGGTGCCACCTGGCCGGGTGTGATGCCTGCGGGGAGCCGGCAACATCCGCCGGTCGGTGGCATTTTCAGCCTCCGTATTTCTTCCGACCCAGAGTGCGGAGGTACAGCGTGCAATGATGCCAATGTTCGAGCTCAGACGCTCCGCATGTGGCATGCCGGTGTCTGCTCTGCCTCCGCCCCCATTCATTGTAGAGGAGCCAGTGTGCCAGCCTCCAGCCATCGCTTAGCCAGGAAGCACCGGCTCTAGTTCCACCCTCCCGGAGAAGAGAGCTGTCTTCCGGATGCTCGATCCTATCCCTCCCGGCCGACCCCGCGTGAACACAGGTGTTGCTGGCATGGCAGGAGGTAAGGCAGTGATGCCTCAGCCTCCATGCCACTGGGCTGGCCAATAAAAAGCACTACTAATAGAAAGTGCCAGTTTATTTAAAGTTCCAGAAAGAGTCACAGTGTAACAAAACTGGGAAACTTATTGTTTATGTAACCCCTAGATGGCGCTATCCCAGGGGCTACTACCCCTGCCTGATTTGCCACTAACAGGTTGAGGGGCCTGGATCCAATGGCGGGTGCCTCCACCCAGAGGTCAGGGTTTGCAATAGTTAAACTAACTTGGTCACAGCCCTCTGGGACACTGCAACCCCCCTTTCTTCCCACTAGTGGCCCACACAATATATCAGAATTACCTTCACAGTATACACTTACCCCAGGTCTGGTTCCGCACTGGGACCTCCTGTGAAATGAGATACAGTGCAACAATCACAGTACAGTACTTTAACATAGACAAATACCTCAGGCAGTATAACTTTGCTGAAACAAGCAGCTCTGATTTATTTAGGGGATATAACAAGGACAGGGGAAATCAGGTTAATTAGCTTATCACTCTAATAATTCACCTATGGCTCTGTGCACAGGCCTATCCCTATCAGTTACTGTCCCTGGGTACCCAAGCCCTAGTGGCTAGTCCAAACCGTGCAGCTGGTAGGGGCCCTTTCACAGAGAAAAGGAGAATTAAACAGTCAGCAGTACAGTAATTCCATTTGGATTTAATGTGGCAATTCAACAGGAGCGACCCTGAATTAGTACTCACGACCTCCAAATAAGATAGGGTCCTTCAGTGTCAGCAGGGCTCACTTGAGGTACACAAACCTCTTCACACATCCATATAAAAGAAAGCACTATACCAGGCAGGCTGCATCTGTATCCCGATCGCATTACTGCACAATACCCGGAGAACACACAGCAGATTCAGTTCCTGACAGACCAAGTGCAATTTTCAGCAATTCTTCCAGTCTTCTACAGGGTGAGCCTGGTTTCTACTCTTCAGAGATCCTTTGATTCTTTTCACAGGACGGATTCAGTCCTAACAAGCTGTTACACAAGCTGCAGACCGGAACTCTGGGCCTTACACACCTTTGACTAAAACTGCACACTGAAAAGCACAGGGCTCCTTCCTTCTTCACTGCCAAAGCTCAACTGACACTCAACTGACAAAACGGCACTTCCTTTGAGTTCCTCCCAGTTCTTGACTGGATTGGCTGTCACTCACAATAGACTGCTGCTGTTGGTCCAAAAGGCACTGAAGTCTAAACTACATCTCCCAGAGTCACTGCCCATACAATCCTCTTGTGGCTGGCTCAGATTATGAGTCCAAGTTCTGATTCGTCCAAGGCACCATTTTAGAGCTAGCTTACCCACACTGATTGGTCCAGTTCAGCAGTTCAAAACCAGAATGGGAACTAGGCAGACACTGTTCTGACTGCAAAAGAAAGTAGGTTAGACAAACTGTAATTTCATTATTACTGTAAATGATTTCTGGCAAACAGTTACATCTTTCAGATAGGTTCCTTTGCACTCCTAGTGACTGCAAAATGGAGTGAATTGGCAGCAGCTTGAGTGGTACTCAATCAAAACACACAGTCCCCATACAACTAATTATGTCTGCAAGCAGACAGCTCTTAAAGAGACAGTACCAGAGGCTCTAAAAACACTCACTGATAAATGGCTTAAATGCCAAACACCATTCAGGCTTGGAGCATTCAAGCAAGCTCCTGGAAGTCTTTTGGAACCCCCATTTGCAGGGGTTACACCCTTCCTGGCTTGGGAAAGCTTGGCGTCCGCGTCAACAAGTACCCATAAGTTTCAACTGCAACCATATACATTTGCATTAGGCTCACATAGTAATCATCAGTCAATATATCATTTACCAAGAACACATTTCTGAAACATTGCAGTACGTCACTCTTTACACAGTATTACATACACATTGTACCATAACTCAAGTTATTACCTCTTGTACATGAAACCTGAAGAGAGGGGCCCTTCCTATCAGTTACCTTGGGGCTGGATGGGGCAAGGGCACCATACTTAGAGGGCAACACAAGTAACTTGGAGTTAGCACTGATGCTCAGTTTGGGCAATGAGCTCGGGACACATACACTCCTTTATGGACAACATTGAGAGGCAAGTCCACAGGCCTCCCAAGTGAATCATAACTGAGGTGTGCACCACAGGCTTTACAGCTCGACCAGTCTTTCTAGGGGAACTGTTATAGTCTCTGCACTCTGAGCCTCATTTTCAGCATTGTCCTCACTTGTCAGGGAGTCTCCATGGGGTAGAGAGGCTAGAACTTGGGGCACTTTCAGCTCCAGGAGTTACAGTTTCTGAGTCCACAACATTTGGCTCGCATGGAGAGCTTTCGACACTGGCAGTGGACTGTCAGGGCACTAAAATACTCTTCTTGTTGGGTGTATCACCAGTCTGCCCAATCTATCATTTTCCTCCCTGAAAGCTCAAACAGTTCAACCATGCACAATGATTCCATTTCATCTGATCTGATGCTTTGCACTTCACTTTCTGGGAGCATTGGCTCCAGGGATGAAGCTGGGGGCTTAGACAGTCCAGAAGGCCCAGCTTCATCTCCAGTATTGACTAGGGATTGCCCGAAACAATTGACTCAGTTCGTAAGAAGGATAGTATTCAAAGTCACTCTCACTTTCTTCCGATATGGACTGACAGTCATGCTCAACTGGACTTGTGGAGGGAACACTTTAACTTTGCTTCTGTAGGTGCAGACTTTCTTGATCTTTTCTTAGCAGCAGCTCTAGTCACTGGTCCAGAGGGGGCATCTTCTAGGGGCTCAGACTCAATTAAGATTTGTCCAATGGGCAGTAAATGATTTCTATGCATTGTTTTTACATCTTTTGAATTATTCTCAGGCCTTACTTTGTACACTGGCAGATCATCTAGTTTGCCCACTACAATGTGAGGGAGATGGTGCCATCTGTCAGCAATCTAGTGCTTGCCATGCAGTCCCAGATTTCTTAGCAATACCCGATCTCCCTCCTGGAGTTCCTGTGCTTTCACCTTTTTATCATACCTTTCTTTGTTGGCCAGATTTCTTTTGGCAGCCATGGTTATAGCCAGTTGGTACGCATGAGTTAGCTGGGCCTTTAACTTTTGCACATACTGTAAATAGTTGTCAGCTTGAACCCCATCAGGAGAGACCCCAAAACACACATCTACTGGTAGTCGAGCTTCTCTTCCAAACATCAGGCGGTAGGGGAGAATCCAGTGGCATCACTTTTGGTGCAGTTATAAGCATGTACCAGGGTGCTAATTTGTTGGCTCCATCTAGGCTTGTCCTTTGGGTGCAGGGTGCCTAGCATATTAGCAAAGTGCGGTTGAAACGTTCAGGCTGTGGGTCCCCTGGGGTGGTAAGAGTGGTTCTGGACTTCGCACTCCCACAGAGAAAGCATCTCTTTGATCAGACGACTCTCAAAGTCTCTCCTTGATCAGAATGGATTCTTTGTGAGCCCCATAGTGAACAAAAGTTTTCTACAAGTACTTTGGCCACAGTGGATGCTTTCTGGTCTTTGGTGGGAAGCTTGGGCATATCTCGTGAAATGGTCAGTGACCACCAACACATTACTGATATTTCTTTGATCTGACTCCAAACTCAGAAAATCAATACAGGCCAGCTCCATGGGGTGCACTGGTGGTGATGTTAACAAGGGGCAGCCCTCTGGGGCAAAGCTTTCCTCTGTAAGCAGCTATCAAAGTTCAATGTGTTGCTCCCACATCAGCCCCCATCTTAGGCCAATAGAATCTGGATCTCACCAAGTCAAGTGTTCTGTCTATACCAAGGTGCCCCATGTGGTTGTGCAAGGACCTCAGTACTGAGTCTCGGAAGGCAGTGGGCAGCACTAGTTGTGTTTGTCTACTTGTCCCCTCTGTCTACTGTTTCTCTGTATAACAGTTTATTGATCAGTTTCAACTTAGGACCTTCTTTGTATAACAGTGCAGTTCTCAAATCAGTGGGCGTAATTTGGACACATCTTTTCCTGCATAGAGGCTTCTAAAGCTGCTTTGATCATGGGATCGCGGATTGAGCCCGCCAAATACTGTCATTGTCCAGCTGAGGCAGTGCACCAATGTCTATTGCAGAAAAGTGGCAATAAGCAGCAGGTATGCAATTCTCAGAGGCTCCAAGCAATCCACCATGCAGTCCACTGCGTCCGTGGACATTTGTTCCTCCCTGTCAAACTTCCGGCAGAGTGCCGAATGTCAGGTTCTGCCAATCGGACCCAATCATTCTAGGGAACAGGCCTCCGGGAGAGAGCATCAGCATCTATGTGGTTCAGACCTGCTCATTCGAGAGAGCATAGTCATATGTAGATAATGCAGAAAGCCACCTATGGCCAGTGGCATCCAACTTAGCTGAGGTCTGCACATAGGTCAAAGATTATTGTCAGTTTTTACTAGTATTTTAGCCCCATACAAGTACTCATGGAATTGGTCAACAATAGCCCACTTCAAAGCTAGGAACTCTAACTTATGTACAGGATAGTTCTTTTCGGATGGGGTCAGGCTTCTACTGGCAAAGGCCACTGGTCTCAGGCCATTCTGCGGTTTTGTACAACACAGCCCCTAACCCTTGCAAGCTAGCATCAGTGTGCAGGACGAAGGTTTTCTTGGATCGGCATAGGCCAGCACTGGAGCATGGGTAAGTTGATATATGATCTCATGAAAAGCAGTCTCACAATCAGGAGTCCAGCGGGCCCCAAATACTTCACTCGGATGAAAATACATTCTTTCAGTCTTGAGGGACGCTGACTTTTGGTATTTTTTGTGGGTTGGGGGATACCCTTGAGTAAGGTTAAGTAAAGGGCGGATCACTCTTGAATAGTCCTTGATGAAGCGCCGATAATAACCACAGAATCCCAGGAATCTTTGCAGTTCTTTTAGATTTTTGGGCTGTGGCCAGGTGGTCAAGGCCTCAACTTTACTTGGGTGGTCTCTATTCCCTCGGTGGATACTATGTGTCCCACATACTTTACTGATGTTTGAAAGAATTGACACTTATCAATGGACAGTTTAAGGCCAAAGTCCTCCAGTCGGTCCAATACCTTAAATAATCTGCTCTCATGTTCCTCCAGTGAGCTGCCAAACACAATAACATCATCTAGGTATACCAGGCACTCTAGTAAGTTCATGTCCCCACTGCACGCCTCCATCAATCGTTGAAAAGTGGCTGGGGCACCTGAAATCATGAGGCATCCTCATGAATTCATAGAAGCCAAGCGGACAGATAAAACCCGTCTTCTCCTGCGGTCCTCCTGGGGCCATCGGGATCTGGTAGTACCCACTGCGGAGATCCAGCACAGAGAACCACTTGCTCCCGTTTAGGCAGTCCAAAGCATCCTGAATGCGCATTGTGTACTGATCAGGGATAGTCCGCCGGTTTAAGGTGCGATAATCCACGCACATCCTTACTGTCCCATTCTTTTTCCTCACTACCACAATGGGGGAAGCATAAGGGCTTCTGGATTCTTGTATTACACCAGCAGCTAACATCTCTTGCAGATGCCGTCTCACATCATCTATGTCAGCAGGTGCCAGGCGTCGAGACCTCTCATGAAATGGTCTTTCGTCATGCAGCCGGATATTGTGCTCAGCTCCTTGCACACATCCTACATCCCATTCCTTTAAAGAAAACACCTGGTCTCTCTGGGCAAGCTTCTCACTGATCCTCACTTTCCATTCAGCTGGCAGCGGGGAGTCGCCGAAATCAAACAAGTCAGGCGTTACTCTGTCATTCTTCCTTGAACTCTTGCTGCTGGGTAGCACTGCAGTGTCTGCACAATGCACATTAGCCAGGATGCAACCTCTGTTTACTCAATGTCTCTTTCAGACACATTATGAACTTGGACCATTACCCTTCTGGCATAAGCATGGGCTCTAGCGGCAAAATACTAGGCTTGACCAGCAGTCCCTCTGGCAATTTTCCATCGCCTGGTGCATCCAACATTAATATTTTATTCTTAACATCCTTTCTGATACGGACCTCTCCCTGTAAGGTACACTGGGCATTTGGCGCAGGATCAGAGACTCAGGATCCTTCTTCCATACAATTCCGACCGGTTCCTCTGGTTCTATTTTTTCAGCATCTCTCTGTGCCTCATAGGCCTTCTTAATTAAAGCCGGAACTCTTAAAGCTCTACTAGTCTTTGACCCCTGTTTTTCATAACACAACAGTGCCAGCCTTCCGAACATATGAGCATTTGTTCCAATCAACAAAGGGACACCATCATACAGTCCAGTGGGGGGACACACTAAGGCTAGGGTCTCTACTTGTTCGGCCACTCCAGCCACGGAGGTGGGGAAAGACAGCCAAATTCGGATATACCCGGAATAGGGGTAGGCTTCTTCACTTAACCCTATACATGCAGTCCTTCTAATGGTTGTAAGTGGTGCGCCTGACAAATGCTTCTGACAGCCAATCCCTGGAACATAATTGTCACTTGGGAGCCACTGTCTAATACAGCTCTTGTAGACACTCCATTCACCTTTACAGTGGTCTCCATGGAGGGACCCACTATTCTGGACCAGTCTGGAGAGGCGGTAGGGTCCTGGGCAACTGACCTTGCCACAAAAGGACGTGAATTAGCATTTTTGTGCCCTCACTGGGATCATGTCGTGCACCTCTTAACCACTGATTTCTTCTCCAAGCTCTCCTTGTAGCCTATATGCAACTTTGTCAGTGTCTTTTGGGACTGGCATTCCTTTTCATGTGCCCATCTTTCCACAATTATAGCAAAACATACTTTCTGGAGTTTGAGCTGGCCGAGGCGCCACACTGGGAGCCAGGGCGGGGTATTACTAACTGGAAACCTGGGTGCCATCTCTGTCTGCGGCGTGATAAGCATTTGGAGACATCTCTCAGTTTCTCCACTTCCATGGTCAAGGAATTGAGTTTGGGCTGTTATCAGCAGGAGATACATGGGTGGGTACCCCCACCCCATAGCAGATGCAGTCGGATATAGGTCAGGTCTGTACTTGCAGGCGTGGCCTTCATAAAGGACTGTTTTTGAATTCCCGGATCTCTCTCAACAGTTCAGCCCCATTGTGGCATATCTTTTTCCTTGTCAGAGCACTCATTGACTGTCAACCTCTGCCCTGAACTTCACTTGATGGGTCACCCTCAGTCACTCGGTCGTAGCCACAGCTGTTGGTGCAGGTACCTCCCGAGGTCACCTTTCTCAACTCCTCAATTTCTCTCATTAACTCATCATAGGAGGGTGGGGATTCCAGTCGATTTGCCAGGCGTAACTGAAGCAACAGCAGTTCTGAGAAGGGGCAGACTTAAGGATTCTGTCCAGTCTGGTTCGGTCCAGTTCAATCGCTGGCAAACTACCTTTCTGAGGCATTCTTGCAACAATTTTTCCAGCCGAGAGACATACACAGACAACAACTCCCTTGGTACTGTTGTGCATTTCTTACTCTCCACCATAGGTCCTCATCAGAATCTGGGCTCCATACACATTCTCCAAGGCCTCAAGATAGGCCTGTGCAGTCGCTTCAGGGTTACTGGCCCGTTTAGCACGGATGGTAGCCAGGGCAGGACCTCGGAGGCTCTCACTAACCCTCTTTCGCTTTTCCCCTTCCGAGCATTGCCATTCTAGCACTTGGGGGGCAACATAGTCTATCCAGGTCTCCCAGTCATCCTCCCTTGGGGGTGGGAGGGTGCCAGAGAAGATCCTCAACCTCGGTAAGAGTCGTGACTAATGGCAGGTGCAGAAATAGAGTCTGCATTGGTTCAGCCACCATTACGGGCACTGGAGCAGGAGAGGGTGTTGGGGGAGGAACACCCCCAGGTGGCAAGAATAGTTTCTTCAAGTCCTCCACAGTTTTCCCCTCTCCCAGCAACCATTCAGCCAATTTCTCCTCAAAGGTTTCAGATAGTGGTGGGGGCTGATTCCTCCGGGTCTTTACTGTCCTTAGTTATCACTCTCCAAGCAGTGAGGGCTCCCTCTGGGGTAATGGTCTGTGGCACTTTGGAGCTATCTATGGGATCCTTAAACTCTACTAGGGCCAGGAAAGTGTGGGTGAGCAGATTAGCATGCCGACCCACCACCACAGGGTTTTGTAAACCTTCCACCTTGGAAAGTACTCCCTGCACAGTGTCCGTATTGATACCAGGGGATGTCCAGGATAAGCATAGCATTTTGGGGTCGATCTCCTCCCAGTACACCACTCCACCAGCCGTGCACAGCCACTTCTGTCGGGTACCATTTTTTTTTTAACAGTGGTTCTTAGAATATGGCCACTTAGAGGACACACAATCCCAGCGGTGAGCCTCCAAGATGTAACCCCAGATGGCGCTATCCCAGGGGCTACTACCCCTGCCTGATTTGCCACTAACAGGTTGAGGGGCCTGGATCCAATGGTGGTGCCTCCACCCAGAGGTCAGGGTTGGCAATAGTTAAACTAACTTGGTCACAGCCCTGGGACACTGCAACCCCTTTCTTCCCACTAGTGGCCCACACAATATATCAGAATTACCTTCACAGTATACACTTACCCCAGGTCTGGTTCCGGCACTGGGACCTCCTGTGAAATGAGATACAGTGCAACAATCACAGTACAGTACTTTAACATAGACAAATACCTCAGGCAGTATAACTTTGCTGAAACAAGCAGCTCTGATTTATTTAGGGGATATAACAAGGACAGGGGAAATCAGGTTAATTAGCTTATCACTCTAATAATTCATTCCATGGCTCTGTACAGGCCTATCCCTATCAGTTACTGTCCCTGGGTACCCAAGCCCTAGTGGCTAGTCCAAACCGTGGCAGCTGGTAGGGCCCTTTCACACAGAGAAAAGGAGAATTAAACAGTCAGCAGTACAGTAATTCCATTTGGATTTAATGTGGCAATTCAACAGGGAGCGACCCTGAATTAGTACTCACGACCTCCAAATAAGATAGGGTCCTTCAGTGTCAGCAGGGCTCACTTGAGGTACACAAACCTCTTCACACATCCATATAAAAGAAAGCACTATACCAGGCAGGCTGCATCTGTATCCCGATCGCAATTACTGCACAATACCCGGGAGAACACACAGCAGATTCAGTTCCTGACAGACCAAGTGCAATTTTCAGCAATTCTTCCAGTCTTCTACAGGGTGAGCCTGGTTTCTACTCTTCAGAGATCCTTTGATTCTTTTCACAGGACGGATTCAGTCCTAACAAGCTGTTACACAAGCTGCAGACCGAACTCTGGGCCTTACACACGTTTTTGACTAAACTGCACACTGAAAAAGCACAGGGCTCCTTCCTTCTTCACTGCCAAAGCTCAACTGACACTCCAACTGACAAAACCGGGCACTTCCTTTGAGTTCCTCCCAGTTCTTGACTGGATTGGCTGTCACTCACAATAGACTGCTGCTGTTGGTCCAAAAAGGCACTGAAGTCTAAACTACATCTCCCAGAGTCACTGCCCATACAATCCTCTTGTGGCTGGCTCAGATTATGAGTCCAAGTTCTGATTCGTCCAAGGCACCATTTTAGAGCTAGCTTACCCCACACTGATTGGTCCAGTTCAGCAGTTCAAAACCAGAATGGGGAACTAGGCAGACACTGTTCTGACTGCAAAAGAAAGTAGGTTAGACAAACTGTAATTTCATTATTACTGTAAATGATTTCTGGCAAACAGTTACATCTTTCAGATAGGTTCCCTTTGCACTCCTAGTGACTGCAAAAATGGAGTGAATTGGCAGCAGCTTGAGTGGTACTCAATCAAAGAAACACACAGTCCCCCATACAAACTAATTATGTCTGCAAGCAGACAGCTCTTAAAGAGACAGTACCAGAGGCTCTAAAAACACTCACTGATAAATGGCTTAAATGCCAAACACCATTCAGGCTTGGAGCATTCAAGCAAGCTCCTGGAAGTCTTTTGGGGAACCCCCATTTGCAGGGGGGTTACATTTATACAGACAGAGAGTGAGAGTGAGTGGAGTGAGTGAGTGAGTGAGTGAGTGTGTGTGTGTGTGTGTGTGTGTGTGTACACTGTATACTGTGGTTCTGAATGTTGCACTCAGGACTCTACCAAGAGTCAAAAAGGTCAAAAGTCATATGTGGAAATTTTCTAGTTCAGCAGTATTGAAACCACAGGCACTTGGGGGGGGGGGGGTTACAAAAGATATGGTACAGAAATCAATCCTTCAGTTAGATGTGAACATATTCTAGGTCAGCTGTCGGCTCTTTTGTGTGTGTGTGTGTGTGTGTGTGTGTGCCAAGGACTCTCAGCCATCCATCAGTGCCAGCCCCTGTCCACTACTACCTCCCCCAACAGACTTTAGTCTCTCCATCTATTGTTCTTCTGTATCTTAATAGTGGCCAGCAAACACTGATAACTGCAGAACTCTAACACTGACCTGGAGTTATTTCCACCTTGCACAAATGCATTGAGGCCCAGGGTTCATCCCATCCCCCAGTCGTCCAAGAGGACTCATCACATGGAAATCACCAAGCACTGAATCATTGCTGCTTGTGAGGAAGGGAGTAAAACCAAACCTCGAGTGGCATTCCCAGGCTTAAAGGGCTGTCATGGTTTTGCACTCACTTTTATAGCACTCCTGCTATTTCCAGCACCCTCAGGTAAGCAAGTCTCTGCAACTGAGGAAAAAAATGCCAAACTATAGAATAAATTCTGCAGTGTGGCCCCATTTTATTGCAGCGATAGAACACTTAACATTTGCAATAATTTGTTATCTCATTTTGGGTACAAACTGCAGTGACATTTCCACAATTTGGTATCCCTACCCCAAAGACAGGGCTGCCCCATGTGTAAGATCCTCGGAGCAGGGATGTCACGGTATCAAATTTTAACGGTATAACCGCAACATGTTATACCTCAGTTATCGTGAATACTGCTGTATTCCAGAAGTAGTCCTTCTTGTACCAAAAAAAAATTACTCCTCAAACTCGTGTCAGCGACAGTTTGCATAGAAGGGACACATTTCTAAAAAAACACTAGTGAAAATTAGCTGAAAAGCCTGAAAACTTCAGTATACTGTGAACTACAGTGATCGCGGTATCAGAAATTGGCCATGGTATCAATACCATGACTTCTGATACCATAATATATTGTGAAACTTTGCTACCATGACATTCCCAAGTAGAGTCAGAAGGTGTGTCTCTGCAGACTCTATTGGTAATTGAAATGAGGGCTTACCTGTAATCAGCTACACAAAACAAGAAAATCAATCTTTCCAGTGATAGAAGAAGGAAGAACTCCAGGTTCCTTCTCAAACTTTATTCAAGTACAGGTTCAGACACTCATGAAGACCGTACAGTCAGTCCCCAACACTTCAGCCCCACAACTAGGCCTTCATGACCCTGATCAAAGGCTCAATTGAGCAGAAGACTAGGGACTATACGGTCTTCCATGAGTGTCTGAACCTGCTCTTGGAATAATAGTTTGAAAAGGAATCCAGAGTTCTTCCTCCTTTCCATCACTGGAGTGACTGATTTTCTTGTTTTGTGTACCATGACATTCCTATCTGGGAGAGCATTGTCTCTTGACACAAAACTGCATTTTAAATCCTGCATTCATCTACCAGCAGAGTGGCTCGCTGCTCCACAGCACTACTGCCATCCGCATCTTCCTGAGGCTATAGGTTCCTGCCAGTTTGCCGCTGCCAGGGAGGGAGTGCCTGCAAATCAAGTCTGTGAGACTGCGTTCTGCAAGGGGGTGGCCGCAGTAGCTGCTGGCTGAACACAGCTCTGGAGGAGCCAGTAGCGTTTCTTTTAGTTGCTCTTCATGTTGCCCAATGACCACAATAAGTTGGGGGTCCTCTCAGCTGCAGGTGGGACTTGACCAATTCATCCTTTGGTATAGCATCATGAGAGGTACACTGGTAGTACAACGCTGTATACACAGCTATATTTGCATTCACTGTTTTTGACAGGAAGAGGTCCATATAAAAGGAAGGCTTGGTAAGGAGAGCCAACGATTCAGCAATGAAACAGAGAAGAATATACAGACCATAATTATCTCAGATGCAAGATCATGACTGAAGTGCAGTGACCATACCTCTCAACCTCCTGCCTCATAAATCAGGGACAAGGCTTAAAAATCAGGGACAAAGGACCAAAATCAGGGACACATCTTCAAAATTAGAGATATCCACCCAGAAAGCTGGTAGAATATGGGGCTTAGTGCAAAATGCATTTTCTAAAGAAGAACAAGTCTGTAACTTTAATGTTTGACATTGTTTTGTGCTTACAGTCCCCACTGTTTAGCCACAAAAACACAAATTTTAGGAGGGACAGAGTAAAATTTTGAGGCAAAATCAGGGATGTCCCTGAAAATCAGGGACACTTGAGAGGTATGGTGCCAGTGACAATCAAAGCAGATATATGGTATCCCTGTAAAACAGGAGATCAAGACATTTTAAATGATGCGGGAATACAAACACATGTTTCTGCATTGTTTGTTTCATGTCTAAAAATAAACTGCAGTCTATAGTGGTGTTCCCAACAGGCCAGCCCTCAGAAACATACAAACACGGAAATACAGAATTTGACAGCAGATAAGGACCACTTGGCCCACTCAGTCTGCCCATTTTGTCCCTATAGACGTTAGCCAGGTGGGAGTATTCTGCTCTGATGTGGCTATGCAACAGTTAATTTCAGACAGCGGTAGTTCCAAAAGGCTGGAGAGTAGCAGACATAGTCCAACTCCATAATTGTTTGGGGGGGCGGGCAAGGAGCAACTGGGTAGTTTTACAAACTGCAAGGAACTATTTAGCATAACTAGCAGATCAAGAACATGGGGTCACAGGTGGAAACTGCCGGACGGGGGGAATCAAGAGGGAAGTGAGAATGTTTTTATTTACTGAAAGGGTGGTGAAGCCTTGGAACAATCTGCCAGCTGATGGGTGCCAACACTAGCCAGTGGTTTCAAATACGGCTGAGACAGAGTGAAGCACTTAGTGGTTGCTTAGAGTGACAGTGGTAGGGCAGGATCACGGGGGTGTAAAAGTCTGGGTTAGAACCCTGTATGGACAATAGGCCCTGGTTTGTTAGGGTTTATAGGCAGACTGGATAAACCAGTGGTCCTTTTCTGCCATCATTGCCTATGTTTCTATGCATCACCGCAGACCTTACTTGATCTCTGGCTCTTTCTCCTCCCACCTTCTTTTCCACTATGATTCCCATATACCTATCCTGCAATCTTGAACTCCCCCACTGTTTCCACTGCCACCACCTCTGCTGGAAAGCTGTTTCAGGAATCCACCACTCTTTCTGTGAAGAAGTACTTCCAGCACATCTCTCCTGAATCTACCCTCTCAGCTTCATAGCATGTCCCCTTGTTTTTGAGCACACTGTTTTGCAGAAAATACTTCCTTCCTGTACTTTATTTATCCCCATGAGGTATTTAAAGTTCTCTATTATCTCCCACTCTTCTTCCTCTCTTCCAGGGTGTACATACTGGGGTCCTTTAATTTCTCCTCTTAGGGCTTTTGATGCAGACCATGCACCATTTTAGTTGCTCTCATCTGGACCGCCTCCACTCTTGTCTATTTTGTTCCGGAGATGGGGTCTCCAGAATTGGGCACAGTACTCTAGGTGGGGTCTTGCCAGTGATCTATACAAAGGCAACACCACCTCCACTTTCTTCTAGTGATACTACTCCCTATGCACCCCAGCATACCATTAGCCCTTCAAATGCCTTCTAACACTGCTTGGCAACCTTTAGGTCATCAGATATGATTTCCCCAGGTCTCTACTGCTTGATGGTCGTTAATACCACTCCACCCATTTTGTACTCGCCTGGGTTTCTGTGTCTCAAGTGCATTATCTTGCACTTTTTAACACTGAATAGATCAGGGTAGGGTGGTAGACGTGGCCTACTTTGATTTTAGTAAGGCCTTCAACACTGTTCCACATAGGAGACACGTAAGGAAACTGGGCAGCTTAGGAGTGGGTCCTACAGTGGTAAACTGGGTAAGAAATTGGTTCAGGGTAACAGAGGGTGGTGGTAAATGGAGTTCACTCCAGGGAGGGTGACCATTGGGGAGCTGGGTTTCAGTATGAAAAGAGCAAAATCATGCACTTAGGATGAAGAAACCCTGAGGTGGAGTACAAAATGGGAGAAGAGACAGTGACGGTCACCAAACAGAAAAGAGAGCTGGGAGTAATGATATCTGGTGACCTCAAGGTGGTAAGACAGTACGACAAGGCAGCTGGTAGGACCAGTGGGATGCTGGGGTGCATAGGAGGAGTATCACCAACAGGAGGAAGGTGGTGTTGCCACTGAATAGATTGCAGGTAGAGACCCCACCTGGAGTACTGTGTCCAGTTCTGGAGATCACATTTCAGGAAGGACAAAGACAGAGTGGAGGCTGTCCAGAGGACGGCTACTAAAATGGTGCAGGGGCTGCATCAGAAGCCCTACGAGGAGAGACAGAAGGACATCAACCTGTACACCCTGGAAGGGGGGCATGATAGAGACCTATAAATAACTTCACAGGGGTAAATAAGATACAAGAGGTGAGTATCTTTCAGAGGAAAAAATACACAAGAACAAGGGACATGCAATGAAGCTGAAAGGGGGTCAATTTAGAAACATAGAAATTTGTCAGCAGATAAGGGCCTTCAGCCCACCAAGTCTGCCCCAGTACCTCCAATAACTTGGCTCTTTTATGCGCTGCCAGAATTAGGTTGTTGTCTCCACCCCCCCAACCAACTCTCCAATCTCCAGTAGTCCTCTATGCCTATCCCACGCATTCTTAACCCAGAGGCGGAATACAAAATGGGAGAAGAGATGATAATGACGGTCACCAAACAGAAAAGGGAGCTGTCCAGAGCAGATCCGTCATGAATGGAGATGTGAGGAAGTACTTCTTCACCGAAAGAGTAGTGGATGCCTGTAACAGTCTTCCAGCAGAGGTGGTGGGGGCGAAAGCAGTGGTGGGATTGAAGAATGCACCACCTCCCCACCCCCACACATAACACTGACACTGGTGGTGCCCAATCCCCCAGTGTTGCTGTCACTCTGTTGTTCCCACTCTGCAACTGTGCTGCCCACCTGATCCTCCCTCTCCGCACCCTCCCCCTGCCCTCTCAGCACCCTCCCCCCCACAAACATAACACTGACACTGGGGGTGCCCACTCCCCCAATGTCATGACCTGACATAAAGAAAACCTTCCTTCATAGTTTTTGTGTGCAAATAAACCCTGTAAAAGAAACTGTCCTTTGATGTCTGTTGTGGCCATTACTGTCCCCCACCTGACCCTCCCATTCAGCACCCAACCCCACCTCACCCCCAAGCCCTCTTACTTACCCACTAGGGGTCCAACGCCATAATCTTCTATGGATCACAAACATATCTTCACTTTTCAAAGCTAGATCATGAACTGAGGAAACAGGTATGCGGTTCAATGTGTTTCAATTGGGTTTTTGAACTTAGTGGCATAACTTGCTCATTTTGCATATTCTTATCCCAGATTTTCAACATGCTTTTTGGGGCCCACCTAATGAACAATTTCAGGTAATTAGGCACATCTGTCCCAAAAGGTGATTTTGCGGTCCCTGCGAGAAATCACCTTTCGGGCAGGAGTTGAACATTTTCTCTGCCCTTGTTCATGAGGTGGGGTCATAAGAAGGTTATGTTGAAAATTTGGTGTAAAAATATTAAACAACAACATTTTGAACCTATGTTAAATTTTGCAAATGCAGGCTCGTACTGTAACTTTGATAATTTTCAATATTTTTACCACAAATTTACAACACAGCAATTTCTTTATAGCACCTCATGAATGTGACAGCTGTCATTTTTGAAATCTTTGTCAAAATGTGGTTTTGCATCCTGAAAGGTGATTTTGCACTCCCTATGTAAAATCACTTTTCAGACAGGAGCTGAAAATTTTCTCTGCACTTGTTCAGGAGGTGGGGTTATAAGAAGGCTATGTTGACAATTTGAGGCAAAAATATTAAAACATAACAAAGATATGAGCCTGCATTGACATTTACAAACACAACCTCCTAACTTTGCTATTACGTAACCCACACAATGCACCACAATGCATCTAGTACTCCAGGGCTTCTATACCAGTGTCGAACATCTAGTATTAACAAATGCTTGTTAAACTAGTTTCCCCCAACTTGTATGATGAAATCCCTAAGGAATCCATGACTGCTACACTGTCACCCAACGTGCCCCCAAATTTGTGGGTATCTTTGAAGGAATTGCTAAATCCTGAGGACAGTTTCATATGGCTCTGCAGAATCAACATAGAGTGATCAAAAGGATTAAAAACAATCAATCGGAAGGTGATTATCTGGTGGGGTTACAATAGGGCATGTCGGCAGCAGCAGACAAAGAATTTGAGCTAGTGAAGACAAAAACTGAAAGGTATCAAAGTGCAAGTAACAGATAAGGATTTACTCGATTTCAATCAGAGTACACTTGTGAGAGGGTTGTGTTAACCCATTACTGACATCCCCCACAGCAGGACTTCTGGATTCTAAAGCACAGAAATACAAAACTGTGCTATGGAATGGATGCACCCACACACAAGGAATTTCAGAATGGAGGGTCAAACAGACTGTACCCAGGACTGACACATTCACCAAAGGTAGATTAGAATTAAAATAGTTATAACCACTACTTTTCCACACTCACACTGACTTTTTTATTTTCATGCCCATACCCATCCTCTACAGCACTCCTTCAAAAGCGCACTGCATGTCCAGCCACAGCTACAGAGGGGACAGACTTCCACCTCTTCCATGACATTCTGAGTCCTGCTTATTGCCAGGCAAAATTTTACCCTGATTAGAACTGTTTACACATAATAACTACTTGCTACGCATCGCATTTCCCACAAAACAGGCAACAGATTTGCTTCACACAAGGTCACACAACAAATGATACATATATTTTTTTTAATCGCTATTCAAATTTAGTTTTGTGTCATGGCAACTGCTATGCAAAACCTTTTTCAATTAAAGGTTCCCAGCATACTGCCCAGTCATTGGGAGTGCTATAGAGTGGCACCCCATCCCCAGTAAGTAAACATATTACTGAGATGACACGCACCCTGCAACAGCTGTTTGAGCGAGTTCACACCCATGCTTGCTTTAGTTCACTTTTACCAATAGATACCCCATAACAATATGACACACATCTTCACAGAAATAAATCTGTTATACAACAGGTTAGAGAAATGAGCTGTGAATGAGTTTGGTACATCCAGCAGACCTGGGTTTGATTCCCACAACCTCCCACTTGCATACTATGCGAATCTGAGCAAGTCACTTAACCTCCCCAGTGCTCCCAGGTCACCCCTAAAAACAGGCACTTGTGCCTAGTGGGCCTTACCCAGATACCAAAGACTAAAATAAAAATTAAAAAAAAATTAAATAACACACGACTTTAGCCCTTATCATAATGGACTCCACTTGTTACCTGAGATTTACACAGTCTCAATGAAATCATACAGCTAGTTTAAAACAAGTACTGGGGTCTAACCTACAGGACAGACTACCTGTGGAGACAGATATATACTGTAGCCCTTTAAGGTAAAGCTGGACAAATTTCTGATTCCTTATCAGGGAAATCACAGGTTACCCTGAGTAGTAGAGTGGGTACAGAATACCTATAAAGTATCCGGCTCAGTGGCACTGAGGGTTGAAGTGCTAGACTTCACACTGGCGATCCGAGTTCAGAAGCGGATTTGGGTTGCCAAGGGTCAGCGGGGGATTGAAAATCCTGAGGACTGCACACTCTACTAGGGAGGGTGGCCTTGCATACCCTGTCTTTCATGGCCACCAGCTGCAGAGCTTGTGGCAGTGCAGAATAGAGTGACACAGAGGGGAGGGCTGCAGCTCTGCATGCATGCGTGCTCACACACGCATTCCAAGTTGGCGACGGTAGGGGCCGTGGTGAAAAACACCAGTGGAAAATGGAGCCTGGGATGAATGAAGCCTTGCTGCTTGCCCGCAGACCCATGCTGTTGCCCAGAACACCTCGACCCATCTGGATGGGTGCTTCAGAGGAAGGGGGATAACCCTCCCCTCTCTCACCCCACCATGGGACGGAGGGGTAATCCATGCGGGACCAGGTCAAGGAAAGTCCTGGGACAGACAAGAACTGTTAGGTGGGAGTGGGACAGGGCTGGGCAGCCACTGAGGTGTCTGGGAGTATAAATATAAAATGGAAAAACAAATCCCCATAAACTGGTACATGCTGTGCATTTGGATTCCTTGCTGCTTCTGAAATGGGAGTTGGGGAAGACATGATGGACCTAGAGCTCCTTCTGATTTACTAAGTTACTACCGCAGAGCTGATCTGTGCTGGAATGAACTTGTCGGGAAATTGAAGGAACTGCCAGAACAACCGCAAGTGCTCAAACTTGACTCTTCTGGAGAGTGTGTACACAACTGGTGATTCTGAACACTGGATACTAAAACTCATTTACATACACGTGTTCTACTGTCAGAGACTGATACAACCAAAAGAAGCCATGTAGACCAGGACTCAAATAATTCATTCACTGGATATTATGAGCACACCAAAAATTGTGGTGTGGCTGGTAAGGAGGCATCCCATCTTCAAAGACATTATCAGGTGTGGGAGTGGATAAGAGTCACAGGGCCCAGGTGAACTGATGCTATCATCCTGCCCGCTGCCATTGAAACATAGAAACTGAGGGCAGATAAGTGCCGCTGGGCTTACCCAATCTGCCTTTTTTTTTTTTTTCCGAATTCTGTTTATGCTCCGCTCACCTCTGAACTCTCTCCGGCTACCTCCTGATCATAGTCTCTAACTCCCCACATGGCTCGGGAATCACAGGCTCCTCTCCGGCTCCAGGCATCTCCCAGGTCTACCCTCTGGGGAAGGGCTGCCCCTGCCCAGGGCACTGTTTCTCATACTGTTGAGACACCAGGCCGGAGAGGAGGGGGATAGCCTGAGGACCGAGCCTGTGATTGGGCGTGTGGTCCGTGAGGTAGATGCTTTTGCCTATCAGAGGTTAGGGTTTTTTTTTCCTTTTTGTACTACATCTACGTTCCCTGTGGAGACCGGCTACCTAGGCAATACATGCCGTGGCTCCATCCCCAGTATACACTAGCGATGCTACTTTCAGCAACCCCAGCCTCCGCCAGCAGCGCTTTCGTTGGCGAAACACTACCTAACCCTCACGGGAAGAGAGCAGTCCTCTGGCGCTCAATCTCTTCCTCCCCTACTGACTCCCTGGCCACCCTGGCCCTTCCTGAACCTGGCTGCTAGCTGCGGACGCAAGGTGCACATCTAGCTACCTCAACCCCAGCGCCACCGGGCCAGCTATCTACCCATTTTTCTTACCTTCATTTTTTCTGCAGACCCTACATGATCTACAGTGCCATCTCTTCCCCCCACCTTTACACCAATGATGCCCTTTTGCCTATCCCAGGCATTTTTGAACACCAGCATTGTTTTTGCCCCCATTAACTCCACTCACTGGAAGGCTGTTCAAGGAATTTGCCACTCTTTCTGTGAAGAAGTACTTCCTGAATACATCTTGAATCTACCTTCCTCCAGCTTCATAACATGCCCCCTTGGTCTAGAGCACCTTTTCTCTGAAAATCCCTCCACTTGTACTTTTTAATCACCATGAGGTATTTAAAGGTCTCTATCATAACCCCCACCGCCTCTTCTCCAGGGTGTACATACTGAGCTCCTTCAGCCTTCTCCTCATAGGGCTTTCAATATAGACCCGCACCATTTAGTAGTAGCCCTCTTTTAGACCACCTCCATGCTATGTCTTTCCTGAGATGTGGTCTCCAGAACTGGACACAGTACTCAAGGTGGGGTCCTACGAGATTTTCTTCGTCATTTTTGATCTCTAATGCCTGAGACCTCCAACCTCCCTGGCACGGGGCGTACACCCTTGATATGATGTCCTTGCATGCACATAGCTGGCAGCCCCTGTGAAGGAGACAGGAGGCCCAGATTACTGAGATTGGAGAACCTGTGCAATAATGGTTGTGTGGGCCCCCCTCAAACTCTATAAATAGGTGGAGGGGGTCACCTACTGTCCCTCCATTTCAAATAAATATGGGGCTTCGATGGATTAAAAAATATTTTCAGTCTTCTCCTGGTGTAAAATGAACTCTTACAGCAACAACGAGTTCCAAACATTACACTCAGCAAATGGCAGTCCAGATAACAGGTTGTCAAACCCTTCATCGAACTAGTCGAGGAAACATTTAGGGAAATCGTTTGTTAGCTACCATTTTAAACCCTTGCTAACAAGTGTACCTAGGATTTGAAAATGCATAACTTAGGAGCAGAAAAGGCAATCAGACATGTCTTCACACTTTAAAGTTTACATTTGCAACTTACTTGATCGGCAACACTGTTTGGTACATCTTAGACTACACAGTATTCTCCAGTACAGAAGATATATTTTTCAACCTTTGTGCCACTATACACACATGTATATGTATATATGTATGTATATGTGTGTGTATGTATATGTGTGTGTATATATATATATATATATATATATATATATATATATATATATATATAGGATATGACATGGCCTGACTGAAGATCATATTTATCTTCACAAGAGTCCAATAATATCATGATATCTCATGAGTGGCGAAGCCATGAGTGAGATATCTTGATGTTATTGGCCTTGAGTGACGATACACATATCTTCAGTCAGGCCATGTCATGTTCTGTTTATACAACATATGTCTGGGCCATCAGACACAATCCCCAAATCCCCCACTTAACATAATACCTACATATTTGATTTACCAAGCAGACCGAATCCCTATATATTTGATTTGCCAGGGAGATGCATGACCTACACTCACCCCTCATGTAACTCTGACATTTGGTTGATACTTTAATAGATGGTAAAAAAGAAAATGTATTTAAAAAAATATAATTTACCCCTCAGTACAACAGGCAGCTCTACGACTGCATCCTCCCCAGTAGTCTGACACATGGTTGATAATGTTATAATAATTGCTAAGAAACACATGGCTTAAAAATCGTTATCTGGTTGATCCTGCTGTAATAGTTAAAAATACTTATTTAAACCAGTTATCTGGTTTATTCTGCCATTTTCTCCCAGTTTTAGGCAAGAAACAGTTTCAGTTTGTTGTTATATATTTGTAATGTGGTCGAGCGCTTTGGGTACTGTAAAATGAGGAGTCACTGAGATTTAAAACAAGGCACTGTGCCTGTCAAAAGTTTAAAAACTGTGGCTTTTTCCCCCACTTTTTTCCTTAGTTTCCTAACGTTTGTTTGAAATAAGGTGGCGACAATAGAAAGAAGACAGAGGGAGAGAGAATCTGCAACTTCAGAAAAGCGCATGCACGAGTCAGCTAATGTTGATATAGCAACATTCGTTTGGACTTGCGTTCACTTTTCCAAAGTTGCAGATTCTCTCTCTCTCTGACCTCTTTCTGCTTTCGCCAGCTTATTTTAAACAAACATCAGAAAAGTAAGGAAAAGAAAAGCAGTTCTTAAAGTTTTGTCAGGCAGAGTGTCTTATTTTAAATCTCGGCGACTTTCTTATTTTTACAGTATACAAAGCGCCGGTCACATGACAAATGTACAGTAGGAAAACTGAAACTGCTTTCTAGTAACACCAGGAGAAAATGTCAGGATCAACCAGATAAGTTTTTTTTACTGACTATTTCTTACACAGTAATGAAAGTTGACAGTCATGTGGTAGTAGGGGGTTGCAGTGGAGGACAGTCACAATAGAGGAGCCGCTCATTTCCTGCATGCTGGACAGAAAATGTTTCACTTTCATTACAATGACGATAGGAACGTGAGATAATGGCTATATCTTTACATGTGAGAGAACACTGATATCTCCACGACCTGGAAGAGATATTACTTTTATCCTGGTATTTATGTCAAAACGTGTGCTGTATAAATATATACATACATACACACACACACATATACTCCATTATACAATGGCAAGAAAATTTCCTGGACTCTGATTGGCCAGTGGGTGCCTGAGGCAGTGATGTTATTACACAATAACATCACTGTGTGGATTTCTTGGACCACATGGACCTCAATTCATTGCCCTTTTCTCTTCAGAAACACAAAAAAATCTACTAAAAACATTTCTAATTTTTTGTTTATTTTGTATAACATTGAGCCATTGTATAATAGCAATAAGGCACTCCAGGGATGTGTGTTATTGTGTAATAACGTCACTCCTGAGGTGATGGAAGCACTCGGCTACGTCTCGTGCTTCAACCCACCCCAGGAGTGATATTACACAATAACACACACCCTGTCGTGCTCTTATTGCTTAAATACAGAAGATATGTTTTTTCAACTTTTGTGCATTATTGATGTGTGTGTGTGTATATATATATATATACATATATATATATATATATATATATATATATATATATATATATACATACACACACACACACACACACACACACACACACACACACACATATACACACATATATATCTATGAACAAACTCTTCCTCTTTTCCCACTTTGTCTGATGGCAGTGGACAAGGTCTAGTATCTCTTAAGATATAATCGCTGTCCAGCTGTCAACAAACAAGAGGCCGATTGACAGTAAATGATGGGCTGTGGATTGAATGAATCACAGCTGTCAATCAGGGGACCTGGGCCATGAGTACAAGTCAAAACCACCTCTAAGAATAACAGGTTGGCAGTTAACACATTGAACTATTCTGAAATGTGCAATGTCACGCACCTCCAGCAGTTGTGTCCTTAGTTGGTGGTGACATTTTGCTGACATCAGTCTAACTGGCATCACATGTCCCATACAACCTCTAATGGTAAGATGGCACTATTATGGCCTAGTTTAGTAAAACCTGCTCCACCAATGACTTATCTATCCTGGGGCAGCAGACAGGCTGAGGGGATGGGTGCAGATGATCGATCTATCCCGGGGCTGCTGCAGAGGGATGAAGAATGGCTCACGGTGCACTAAAATCCTGACAGCCCAACGCATGCCGCAGACATGCTGACCCATCGGAGCGCTGACTGACAGCTGTTGCCATTAAGTGTGTGCTCCAGGCCATCTTGGGATTCTGAGACCTGAGGAGATGCGACTTGGAACTCGAGTAGAGGCAGTGTACATATGCACTGCTGGGCACTTAAACTGTGTATTAAGTAAGAAAAGCAAGCCAGGAACACAGTCCATCTTTATATATGTTTCTAATTCAGTTTTCCAAACTATGGGACTCCTTACCCATCCCTTAAAGTCACAAACTCGCTAGCCAACTTTAAATCACACTTCCTGGCCTCCCTTGTCCCCTCCACCATCTTCATGCTACCGCTGACTTGCCCTCACCCTCCCTAACTATTCATGTTCCCTGTGCCCACTTTCTTTTTCACATTTTTCTCCCTTATTTTACACTGTTTTTTTATTTTATTTAGTTTTTGTTGACCAGGTAAGTGCACTAGACAAATCCTGCCTATTTTCAGGCACGACCCGGGTGAGGGGGATACAGCTGAATGGCAACTGACTTTGAACCAGATTAAGCTGTTGGTGGTATTTTTAGTGAATGAGGGGAATTTGGCCAGGACACCGGGGAAATTCCCCTACTCTTTTTGATAAGTGCCATGGGATCTTTAACATCCACCTGAACTACCACTAGTCCAGGCAGATGGGACCTCGGTTTAACGCCTTATCCGAAGACGGCACCTCAGAAGTGCAGCACCCTCTCATGCTGCACTACAGTGTCAGTACTGGATATTAACCCAAGTGCCAGATGTGGGAACTGAACCCACAGCCCTCTGATCTCCGCCCTCAGAGGCGAGTGTGCTACCTACTGAGCCACTGACACTGCTCTCTATTGTTAACTTAAACTGGTGACTACAACTCCACTCAGCTCATGTCAATGTAATAGTTTTCTTCTATTGTGCTAAACTACGCTGTAACCTGTTTAACTCTCTTGTGAAAATGCAACATATTCCTGTTTTTCACCACTTTGCAGGACTCTAGACCCTTTGAAAACAGGCCTAAGCCTAAAGGATCTTGTGTGTAATAAATAAATAAATATATTTATACATACAGTAAATATATACATATTATGGTAGCACGGTAGTGCTACCATAGTTAGGGTTGAGGAGCCATTTCTATGTTAAACCCAAAATTTTGCACCTTAATAACTTTGTAGCTGTTTGACGGATTTGCCTTGAATTTGGAATACCGATCAAGAACCATAGGCCTTGGGATCTCGCAGTTTCGTGCTGGTCGGATATCACGTTTACGGAGTTATTAAGCATGATCTGCGTGTGTTTACGCTTTTTCTGAATTCTGCGGTTCGCTACAGGTCCATGGTTTGCTAACCTGCCCAATTCTTCAGGGAAAGTGCATCCGGGTCCCCGATCTGCCTTTCAAAGATTTGGTGAAAGAATATTAAACGGTTCAAAAGTTATTCAAAAAACAATTTCCCATTATAAGTCAATAGGAAAAGTTAACAAAAAGTTCGACAGTGTCGCAAATGCATTTTTACCTTCGCAAATGGCCCTGTTACTTTCGCAAATCCGCCATTTTGTTTTCAGTTAATGATCAGAAAAATGCTTGGCATTTAAATTTGGGACCCTCTAGCAACCTAATTCTTTTTGTATTCACCTAGTCGGACCCTGAGGATGCTAGCCATGTCTCTATTTTGGGGTAAAACACCCCAGAAATATGTTTGTCAAATGTCTGGAAAAGTACTTTCGTGCTTACGAAAGTGTCGCAAATTTTTGCGTAAGCTTTCGCAAATTGCGACAGTATTTTTCTAGTCTGTGGGAAAATGACAGCAATTCTTTGGCACTGCGCTGCAAAAGAACGGTTGGGAGTTTTGGGCTGAAATTTGGAGGGAATGCAGCCGACATCTCACAGATGTGCCTTTCAGTGTTGTGTTGAAAAAATATTACACGGCAGCAAAGTTACGGTACTCCTAAATTGATGTTTTTTCCCCATAGGATAACATTACGGCGCCAACACATTACAGGAATCCTTTGGCACCCTGCTGCAAAATAACGGTTTGGTCTTTTTTCCTGAAATTTGGAGGGTAGACAGCTAACAGCCAACAGATGTGCCTTTCAGTAGTTTGGTGAAAAAATATTACAGGGAGACAAAGTTCTGGCGCTCCGAACTTCTTTTTTTCCCCATAGGATAACATTACGGCATTCGCAGCGCCTTTCAGGGCCCGTATCTCGGAAACGGTGCGAGATACGGACTTTTCGTTGGCTAAGTACAAAACTAGCCAGGACAGTTGTAAATCATATGACTTTTAAATTTTTTTTCTACGTCGTACGGTTCCTGAGATATAACCTATTTAGTATTCCAAGCCCTCATTTTCTGCTCCGATACCCATTATTATGCACACATTATTTGTACTCACTGTCTTTCTCTATGCAGGTTTTTGGGAAAACCAGCCTGTGCGCTTACATTACTGTTACCGCTGTCTTTTCCTTGGCGGTTCCGCACCTGCTTCACTTATCGTTGACGCCTCACGCCACTATGTGCTTATCCCTTGCGCTTTCATTTGCGCTATGCTTCTGTTATTTTTGCCATTTGTGTCTACAGTACTGTTTCTCTTCTGTTTCACTTTGGCGTCACCATGCCCATTGACATTTCCGATTGCAGGCACCATGTTACTATGTGACAACACATCACGTGGCAGACCGCTCCCGTCACGCCACCGTGGTGCTACTCCTTTCTGTTCTCATTTGCACTTGCATTACCATGTGTGCCACTGTTGGCGCTTCTGTTTGGCGCTGTCGCTCCTGTTACTATGCCACAAGACATCACGTATGGGAGCGCTGGGCCCTACATTCACTATTTCCACATCATCTCAAAAAACAAGGAATAGGGCAAAACTCACACGTATAGTTGTTGTTCCACATGCAAGTGTGTTGAGTTAAGGAAACCCCCTGACCGCCACATATCTATAATGGGGTGCATTGGGGTTGCTCATCCCAACCTCACCCCATTCTCCCATACTTATGCTGCTTTGCACTTGATGGGGTGAGAGTTAGGCTGGCAACCCCAATGCACACCCCCAATGCCAGTTGGGGTGGGCGGGGTCCAAGGGGGTTTTCAACCCCAACACCGAATTTCCTCACTTTTGTCGCTGTGGAACAACCCTAATCTAATGCATTAAACGGAGTTTTTGTCATATATATATATATATATATATATATATATAAAGAGAAACACACACAGAATATCTGAAAAGTGTCATATAAGGAAATATTAACCATCTCAGGGCCTAATGAGTTCATATAGCCTTGAACCCGAAGGCATGAAGGTTGTTCAACCCCAAGACGGCATTATTTCACAAGTATGCCGGACTTTGCCATCGTTTTTTTATATAATGTATCGAATTGGGCACTGTTTGCTGTGCCTTATGTTTTTCCATAGTGTAGGTTTTTTCCGTAGTTTGCTGATATATACATAGTGTTTTTCTGTAGTGTAGTGCTAGTATTTTTTCGTAGTGTAGTATAGTGCAATTTTCTACGGCCTACCTGTTTTGTCCCTTTATTGTTTTCACAGTGCAGGGGCCTCCTATAAAAGGGGGCATGGCTCCTGCAGTCTTTCTCTACTTTCAGGATGCCAAACAGCGTTGTGTTTGGTCGTGAGCATGTGGTGTGGCATCTGGAGCAAAAGTTCGGTGAAGTGTGACAGGGAGCTCCTGCCACTCTTGAGGACCGACTTTTTCTTAAATCTGTTGCAACAGTTCTTCTATTTCTTAGCCTAATCTATCCTTTACAATTTCTAGTACATAAGGTTGGCCACCTTTCTTGACTATGCTATAGTATCCTCTTTAAATTTTCCTTTTCCCTCTCAGGTCTTCGTACAGGGAAGTTATTATGGTGACCTCTGAGCTGATGTAGAACAACAGGCTGTGTTCCTCGTTGTTGGATTTATTATGTAATAGCACTACTATGTCATAAAATACCTTGATATATTGTATATAGCTTATGTTTATGAAACCTGTAAATGCTGAAAATACCACGGCACTATATGTTTTTGATAAAGGTAAAAAGTACTACTTGACTGTATTATAAAAATTACGTTAGTTGTGCTATTTAAAAATGCATGTAAATTGCTGTAAACAGACAATCTGAAATGGCACATTGATTTGCAGCTATCCCATGATGCTTTGCATTATGCAAGTATGTGTGATGTTGCATTTCTTTGAAACTTGGCTTATTGTCAGTGCCCTTTGGGGTAACCCATGTTTCAGTGCTTCGGCACGGAGGTTCTTGGTCTTTAGCTTTTTTTTTTTTGAGCCCCCACCACCCAAGCAAACAAGGGCTGCATAGGGGTGGAGGCTGAACCTTAACAGCTAAGTTAGATCGGAGATCAGTGTCAGTAGATGCTGGCTAAGTGAAGAGAAAGGACATACATAGTTTGTTGCTGCAAACTGATGTACTGAAGAAGGGTATGCCATTGCTTAAGGTTATCTGCTGGATTTTGAATAAACATCACACAGAGATTGTGTGTTGAACTTGAAGTTTGGTGTCTGGTCCATCTGTTATCCCACAACCCTCCACAGACTTGATGTAAAAAGTGGAATAACTTGCTGGAAGCATCTGGACTGGCCGAAGAGGGACATTATGTAAGAAACTGTCCTAATACAAGAGAGAGATAACTCATGTAGCCTTAGAAACTTGGGTCACTTTATGGCTACCCTACAGCCACCATAAATGACTGTTCAAGAAAAGACATGAGGTAGAAGTGGGGTGGTACCTCGCCTACCTGTGCCAGTTATTATTAGGCATGACCACCCAGACCTTGTTTCATTTATACATTGTCATGCCGCCTAGGACTCTGCTGTAGTTGCTGTAACCACCAGAGCTCAAGTGAAGCAGGGACATTTACATCTGTGTTCCCATTTTATGATGATGTTTCTGAGGGTCCTGGCAAGGACCATAAAACTAAGGTGCAGAAGAGGAAGCTAAAGAAGGACTGGATTGATACTCATGTTGGTGTACAGCCAGACTTGGGCCATACTTTTAAATGTGATATGCAGCATGAGCAAAAAGCAGACCCTTCAGTTAACCCTTTTTTTCCACAGGTAGGGAAGGGAGTGGAAAAAGGTGCCCTCAGTTTGCTGTAAAACAGGGAATACTATAGAGAATACACTAACCCCAGAACTGAGAGACAGTAGACCAGCTAATGGTTTTAGAAAATTCCGCTCCCAAATCATGTATCTGGTGCATGAGATCCCTTAGCAGGCCATGCAGGTAGAGATAGCACCCTGAATAGGATATTACCCAGGTTTTATTGGCCTCTATCCATGAGAACATAGCTGAGTATTGTAAAGCAAGTGCCAAGTGTCAGATACTGACTCAGTCTTTGGCAGGTCAGGCAGCCAGATACAGGCCTCTGTTGGCTCTCACCACCTCTGACTCCTCCAGATACAGACTGCAGGCTCCTCCTGGCACTAGGGCACTGGTCAGGCTCCACAAGTCTCCAGAGGACCCTCCTAACTGATCTCTCCAGTCTGTCATGGTCACGATGGCCCTACTGCTCCTAGTCACTCCCTGACCGCCACACAGTACTGTGGCACACAGACACTGCACGGCCACCAGACTCACCACTCTTACAGTCAGCAGTGACCACCACCACCAATATTAGTACTGACATCTGACAGTGAAAGAAATGAAGAAAGCATCCCACCTTGACAATTACACCAATCTAGACAGTCAGACACAAGTTGGATGATTGACGCTAGGCTACTATCTGTCGTTTATGACTCAAGGTGAAAAGAAGGGGAAGGGACACTTCTAGGTACACAGATTCATTTAGGTGTGAGGATAAGTCGAGTACAAACAGATCAAAAAACATTTCAGTGAAGCAGAATGCTTGGTGCACACCCGTTCTGGTTTCACTACCATAACCCACCCCCACTACGCAGGCGTGAGGCTGGCATGTAAAAAAAAAAAAAACACCTTAAACTGAAAGGGCCCTGTGCAAGTGCACTTTGTACGTGAATTAATTTGGCCCTTGGAGCCAGCTCCTTGGCAGTCTTTAGGGGGGGTTCCTATGGTACCAGAACACGGCACCCTCCATCCCTGAGATGTGACTGGCTACTCTGGTGCTAATGGCCTAACCCCAGGTTGGTAGCGCAATGCATTATCATTGGGCTACAAGGCAGCCAAATACCATTCTTACAACAAAATAACAATTAAGAAAAAATTGCAATATATTTAACAATGCAGCCGAGTAATGCAATGCCTGGATGGTAAACAAGACTATGGAATATCAAAACTGAGTGACTGGTCTGAAACCCCAAATGTAAATAAAACCAAATTGCTAGCTCTATAGATACACATAGTACATGAAGTCTGATTTTCAAAACCATTTGCCTGGTTGTGGAGCTGGATATGAAGTGAGTGATGATTTCCTGCCAGTTTCAACGCACATGCGCTATACCAGTGACTGGGATGCTCCATGGTTTTTTGTAACCCTGTAACCGTCATGGCTGTGTTGATTAGTGTCCTCTAGCACAGTAGTAATGGAACTGAGCTTAGGAGTGAAGGTTAGAGTTCAGATCTCATAACAGAACTTAATAATTATAATACTTATTTATCACAGTGAAATGCATAAGTTCAAGAAGTCTAAATTCTAGCCAAACAGCAATATGTTATTTTATGGATTAAAACATATGTTGGCCAAGGACAACAAAGTCTGCATTAATAATGCATTAGTCAGAGTACTCTCACATACTTCTCAACCTCAGGACTCTGAAATGAGGACACCAACCCTTGAAATGAGGACAGTAAGAGACACCACACCCTGAAATGAGGAACACCATGAGGGACACCACAATTTCGCACTTTAATTAGATTTAACGACTGTTTAAGAGCATATAATAGCTGAAATTCAGTCTAATAGCAATAAAGAATAATCTTGTGCATGGAATGTCATTTTATGTGGAAAACAATTTGTAATAACAAATAAAGTCAATTTGTTCTAATGAATATAAGAATGTGATGGCAGATGGTGATCGCCTGATCCATCCAGTCTGCCCGTGTGTTTGTCTGTTTGTTTAACTACCCCCCAGGATATACGTCTTTGTTTCGGTATCCCACAATGCCTATACCAACATAGCTTGAATTCCCTAACCGTCTTTGCCTCCACCACCTCCTGTGACAGTCTGTTCCAAAGCTCCATGTTCCTTTCTGTGAAGATGAACTTTCTGACATTGCTCTGGAATTTATCCCCACAAACGTCTATTGTGTCCTCTAGTACATGCCTCTTTATTCTCATTGAGCTCTGCTCCTGCACTGAGTTGATTCCTTGAGGTATTTAAAGTTTTCTATCACGTCTCCCCAGTCTCTTCACTGTTCCAATGAGTACAAGTTTAATTGCCTGTCTAGTCTCATAGGGTTCGTGGTGGAGGTCTTTGACTATCTTTGTAGCTCTTCTTTCACAGACTCTAATCTGTTTATGTCCTTTTTAGTGCGGTCTCCAGAACTGGTGCAGTACTCGGGTGAGGCCTCACCACAGACCTGTACAGTGGGATTATCACTTCTCGCGTTCTGCTTGTAATACACCTGTTTATGCATTCTAGGATGCTGCTGGCCTTTTGTAATGCCTTTTCACATTGCCTTCCCACTTTCAGGTCATTTTATATCACGATTCCAATGTCTCATTCAAGGTCGGTGACGACTAACGTTTCATCTCCTAATGAGTATTTTGTCCCCGGGTTTCTTTATCCCAGGTGCATGGCTTTGCATTTTTGGGCGTTGAACTTCAACTGCCAAGTCCTGGACCATTCTTCCAGTTTCTTCAGGTCCAGCTCCATTCTTTTGGCCCCTTCTTGCATGTCCACCCTGTTACAGAGTTTAGTGTCATCTGCAAACAGGAACACCTTTCCCTCCACTTCATCTGCAATGTCGCTGATCAATATATTGCAAAGTATTGGTCCAAGAACCAACCCCTGTGGGGCCCTGCTGGTTACTTTCCCTTCCCATGATAAAGCACCATTTACTAGAACATTTTGGGTCCTCCCCTGTAGCCAGTTCCTCACCCAATTTATAGTCTTACTTCCTATACCTGTATTCTCCAGTTTGTTGCTGAGCCTTCTGTGTGGGACAGAGCCGAAGGCCTTACTGAAGTCTAGATATACAATATCTACAGCCACACTCTGGTCTACTACTCTAGTTGCCAATCAAAGAATTCCACCATGTTTGTTTGGCAAGATCGTCCATTTACGAAGCCATGCTGTTTAGGATCAAGCTTTCCGCTGGCTTCCAGGTATGCCACTGTCCTTTCCTTTAGTACAGATTCCATGATTTTCCCACTATGGACGTGAGGCTGACAGATCAGTAGTTTCTGCCTCCTCCTTGCTTCCACTCCTGGGAGGGGCACTACAGTGGCCTTTTCCAGTCCTCTAGTACCTGCCAACTTTTCAGTGATTTAGAAACATAGACTTTGATGGCAGATAAGGACCACTTGGCCCACCCAGTCTGCTCATTTCTCTTCCTACTGGATAAGCTGCAGATTCTAGTTAACCAACATCCTACTTCCTGCAACCCCACTACAATTGCCTTATGTCTGTCCCATGCATGTTTGAATTCCCCACTGTTTTAGACCCAACAACCTCCCCAGAAAGGCAGTTCCATGCATCCACCACTCTCTCCGTGAAAAAATTTCCTCACATTACCCCTGAGCCATCCCCTCTATTTTTAAATTGTGCCCCCTTGTTCTTACAAATCTCTTTCTGAAAGATGCTACCCTCTGGACTTCGTTGATTCCCTTGAGGTACTTGAAAGTTTCTATCATGTCCCCCCATCCCTCCTTTCATCGAGGGTATACAGTACATATTAAGCTCTCAGTCTCTCTTCATATGGTTTCTGATGCAGACCCAGCACCATTTTAGTTGCCCTTCTCTGGACTGCTTCCATCCTGTCTATGTCCTTGCATAGATGGGGTCTCCAAAACTGCACACAGTATTCCAGATGGGGTCTCACCAACTGTCTGTACAGAGGGATAATCACTTCCCTTTTTCTACCTGTGATGCCCTTCCTATGCATCCCAGTATTCCCCTGGCTCTCCTTACTGACTTCTCCTACACTGCTTACCCACCTCTAGGTCACTTGATATGACTACCTCCAAGTCCCTTTCCATTTTGTTGTTGTTAGTACCTCCTACTGTGTACTCTTCTCCTGGGTTTTGTTCCCAGGTGCATTACTTTGCACTTCTTTGCATTGAATCTAAGTTCCATACATCTGACCATTCCTCCAACCTTGCCAAGTCCCTTCTCATCCTTTCTCCCCCTTGTGTATCAACTCTGCTACAGATCTTTGTGTCATCTGCAAAGAGGCACACCTTTCCTTCCAGACCCTCTGCAATGTCACCTATAAAGATGTTAAAGATGACTGGACCCAGTACTTAGCCCTGAGGTACTCCACTAGTAACTCCCCTTTCTTTGGAATGTGTTCCATTCACTATTACCTTCTGTGTCCTGTTGTGCAGCCAGTTTGCTACCCAGGCTACCACCTTGGAACCCACTCACAGGCTGGCTAACTTGATTATTAGTCTTTTGTACAGGACCGTGTCAAATGCCTTGCTAAAGTCTAGGTAGGCCATATCCACAGCCCCTCCCTGGTCTATTACTTTGGTCATTCAGTCAAAGAAATCAATTAGCTTCGTCTGACATGACTTTCCTGCTGTAAATCCATGCTGCTTTGAGTCCTGTGCTCTGCTGGCCTCTAGGTACTCAACAATTCTTTCTTTCAGAAGTAATTCCATCATTTTCCCTACCACTAAGGTCAAACTTACAGGTCTGTAGTTTCCTGCTTTTGCCTTGCTTCCACTTTTGTGAAGGGGAATCACATCTGCCCTCCTCCAGTCCTTAGGTACCACCCCATCCTCCCATGATTTGTTAAAAAGTGTGGTCAGTGGTGTCACTAGGTCCTCCCTTAGTTCTTTTGGGATTCTAGGGTGAATCCCGTCAGGCCCCATTGCTTTGTCCAACTTGTGTTTTAGGAGTTCTTTCAGGACTCTTTCTTCTGTAAATGGACTGGTGTCAACCCCTCCACAGAGTGCTTCTATTGTCTGGTTTAGGTAACTCCCCTCATCTTCTTTTATGAATACTGAGCAAAGTATTCATTCAGTATCTCTGCCTTTTCACTGTCTCCTTCTGCCCACCTCCCTCTCTTTATTAATCTTCACTATTCCTCCTTAACCTTTCTATGCTCCTAATGTACCCATAAAAGGTTTTATCCCCTTCTTAACTGAGTTGGCTATTTTTTCCCTCGGTTTGGGCCTTTGCTATTCTGATTGCCTTCCTCACTTTTTCTGCTTTAATTGATACAGTTTCTGTCGTGCTCCTTCTGTGATTCCTTATACTTTGAATGCAGCCTTTTTCTCCTTAACCTTCCCTGCCACCTCTTTTGAGAACCATAGTGGATTTTACTCCACTTTGTTTTCTTTATTTGTTTCACACAAAGGCTTGTTGCCTCTACGATAGCAGTTTTGATTTTCTCCATTGTTCTTCCACCCTCCTTTTTGGCCATCTGCTAGTGCATTCCTCAGGTATTCACCCATTTGCCAAAGTCAGCCCTTCTAAGTCCAGTATCCTTGTTTTTGTATGGCTTGTCTCCATGGTTGTGCTTATTGTGAAACCTGTGCAGTAGTCACTTATTCCCAGATGTCTACTGACTTCTAAATTTGTGATCCTCTCTCCATTTGAGAGTACCAGGTCTAGTATTGCTCCCTCCCAAGTGGGTTCCAACACTAGCTGTCTAAGGCCTGCCCTGCAGGGCATCGAGAATGACCCTGCTCTTGGATGTGGCTGCAGTACATGTCATCCAGTTAACATCTGGCATATTCATTTCAGATTTGTTGAACAGCGTGGCCAGCAGAGCAACAAGTTCCTCTCTGAGCTCTTTTTTTTTTATAGTTTTTCTGCTTGGGTGCAATGGGGGCAGGACCCTCGTACCCGCTCAATGCCGCCTCTGCCCACCCGCCTGCCTCAGCCATCCCTGAAACCCCCCCACAGATTACCCCCCATGGCAGGGCCAGGAAGGAGGAAACCCACTCCCCAGAGCACAATCCAAATCTGGGGAGGCTGATGGCAGCGCATGGTTGGGGATTTCATAGAGCCCCCATCCACCATTTTCACTTTTTCTGTGCCCCTTCCGGCTCACAGGGCATCATGCACTCATGTGGGGGCATCTGCATGCCATGCCGGCTGGGTTCTTGCCTCCTTAGCTTGCATCGCCCCCCCCAAGCCCCCACTAGAGGACGAGCAACAAGCAGGATGACTTGCCCTCCTTCCCTGAGAGAGGAGAGCAGTCCTCCGGACACTCCATCTTCTCTCGCCCCTGCCGACCCCCAATGGCCCTGGCTTGTTCCCAAACCCAGGTTGCTGGTGTGGCGCGAGGTGTGGCATTCCAGCGCGTCAACCCTCAGTGCCACATGACCGACCCTCTCTGAGATCTTTTAAGACTCATTGATGAATTCTGTCTGGATCCATGGCTTTGTCCGTCTTTAATTTGCTTAGTTCCTGTAGGACTCTGTCTTTTGTAATGGGGCTATTGTCTGCCTCCTGGGTGTGGTGTTCATCTGCACCAAGTGCTGGACTATTTCCACTGTCTTCATTTTTAAATACAGAGCAGAAGAATATGTTCAAAACTTCCGCTTTTTTGGCGTCCTCTTCCACATGCTGACCCTCATTGAGTTTTAGTCTGACAATGCCCCCCTTGGTCTTTCTCTTCTCTCTGATGTACCTGAAAAAAGTTTTGTTGCCTTTTTTTATGTCTTCAGCAATTTTTTCCTTGGTTTGTGCCTCTGCAGCTTTGGTTGTCTTTCCAGCCTCTTTTAGCTTGGCCCTGTATTCCTCCCTGTCAGTATCTGTTTTTGTTTGCTTATACTTTCTGAAAGTTCTCTTCTTTGCCTTTATTGTCGATGCCACTTCCTTTGTGAACCATTGTGGTTTTTTTCTCCATTTTGATATACTTCTCACCTTTTAGTATTTTCTGTTACGTGGATTAGCATATTCTTTAGTGCTTCCCAGCTTCTCTCCACATTTCCATCTACTTAATGTGACAGTTTATAGTCTTTTGAATGAGGCTTTCATTTGCTTAAGTTTGCATTCCTGAAGTTGAGGATTTTGAACGTGGTGTGTGTGTGTATCCTCATGTCTGTTGACTATAAGCCAGATTGACCTGTGGTTGTTGAACCCTAGGTTAATTCCCATGGTAATGTCGACATCCTTGTGCTGTTTGTAAGAACAAGGTCAAGAATTGTATCCTCCCTTGTTGGTGAGTCAACTAGTTGTATGAACCTGCCGGCTGGCGAGCTATGAAGAATTCTTTACTTTTTTCTGATGAGGTTGTGTAGGAGACCCAGTTCCATCTGGCAGGTTGAAGTCTCCTACCAGCAGAAGCGTGCCTTTGTCTGCCATCATAAGAATGGATTCAAGGAGTTCTTGCCCTTTTCCATGTCTTGCGATGGGGGCCTGTAGACTACTTCCACCCATATTGGGGCTTTCTACCAGGCATTGGAGGGTGACCCAAAGGGTCTCGGTGGTGTTAATGAGTGGCGCACATCTCAGAGGCTTTGATTTCCTCTTTGATATACATCGCTATCCGCCCCCGTTTTGCCGTTTCTATCCCTCCTGAATACAGTGTAGCCCAGGATTGCGACATCCCAGGTGTGGTTCTCAGCAAACCATGTCTTTGGTATCACTACCCAATCTAATTCAGCTTCCGTTATCATGCCTGTGAGGTCTGGGATTTTGTTTGCTAGGCTGCAAGCATCGACACACATTGCTCTCCATGCCTTGCTTCTTGTCCTATGCTGTTTAGCTTGCTGTATTTTGTAGTTGCTTCCTTGCACAGATTCCAAGATTTCTTTTGGCTGATGTGCCTCATAAGGTTTCGACTGAGTTAGAAGATAGTAACCTCACCTCGCCAGCACAACTCAAATACCCAGGGGGCTGTGTTCCTAAGCTTTTTGGCCTGGCATAGTATTATTTCTTATCTTTGTGCTGCTGCTTTTAATTATACAAACTCAAAGTAAGTAGTTAAACTTAGTTACAGCACACACAAAAATAAAAAATGTCTCTATCTCAGAGTCCGTCCCAGCTAGTCCTCTTACCTTGGCAGCTGGCTTGTGCCCAAGCTGTCTCATTACACCTGGTCTACTCCTGGCTTGGGCAAGGCCCTTGGCAAAGTGACTCATTCTCCAGCTGGCAGCAGAGGCTTTGATGGGGTGCCAGTGGCACCCAGCTGCGCTGATTCTCTACAACAGCTCACAGGAGGGGGCTGCTGGTGTTCATTCATAAGGCCGCACACACTAAAGAAAAACAGGTAGAGGCAAGGCAAGAAGCTAAGTAGCTAATGGAGACTCTGGGGCTCCCGGGCTGGCACCACAAAATGATCAGAGGATTGGGGCCTTCAGCAGTTGAGAAGTAATCTCAACAAGATTCAAGTTAAGTTCCTTCCAACTAATGAGGACGGTCAGTCTTCTATGCATGTGCTGTGTTGTGAAACACCAAATTCAAGCCACCAATTTTCTGATTGGCCACTCACTGATGACTCAGAGGAGGAGCGGCCAATAGGAGGACTAGAGACCTGGCACCACTCTCCACCCCCAGGCATGCTGCCGGCCAGACTTGCTTTCCACGCGCTCACTCACAATCATTCCAGGAGGTCGGTTGCACATGCTTGAAGGGCCTGCTGACATCACCACTACTGTCAACTGTCAAACTCGGCCAATGACAGGTGCTGGCGTGACAGTGGGACAGTTTAGAAAAATGGGGCAAATGTGGGATGTCCCGACAATGCAGACACTTGACAGTTATGCCAAAGTTACCAAGTGCAAGAGACTAGTGGCAAGCATAACATTATTTATTGGTTAGTTTTGTTTACTGGGAAAGAAGAGCTAGACAATACTGCCTATTTTCAGCCTCATGGGGGGGGGGGGATACAGATCAAAAGCCCTTCAAAGAGAAACTGAGGGATCTCAACACGTACACCCTGGAAGAGAGGAGAGGAGAGCGAGACGGGACATGATGGAGACCTCCAGGTACCTCATGGTGCTGAACAGGGTGCAAGAGGGAGTCTTTCAAATGAGAAAGAGCAGCAGGACCAGAGAGCATGCAATGAAGCTGGGGGGTGGGTTTAAGAGTGATGTCAGGAAGTACTACTTCACTGAAAGAGTGGTGGATGACTGTAACAGACTGCCAGTGAAAGTGGTGGAGGCAAAAAACAGTAGGGGCTTCAAGCATGTGTGGGATAGACATATGGGAATATTAGTAGGCAGGGAAGAGGGAGGATCGCCGCAGACCAATTAGGGTCAACTGGGTGGGCTATCCTTTTCTGCTGTAAAATTCTATCTTGCCATGTTTCAAATCAACTGAATCTGAACCGGATTAAGCTGTTGGCTGTATTTTTAAGTGAATGAGTCTACCTATACTCTAGACACTGGAGTACCCTGGGCCATGCTCATCTCCATCCAGGGCTTCAATGCAGGTTGGTTGGCATACAGCCTGAAGGGGGTGTTGCACACCTACAGCTGCTTTTCTTAAATACAGTCCAGCCCACTTAAGTGCACATGGATAAGTGTACATTCTGGTTAAGTGCACACTTTTTGTAGTTCCCATTTCCCCCCTCCATGTGCTTAATTCTAAACGTGTTTTGATTAATGCACACTAGATAAGTGCACCGTCCTGGTTATATGCTCATTTTTGTATTTCCCATTTTCCCTATGTCTTTAATGCTCAATGTGTTGGATTAGAGTACATGCTGGTTAAGTGCACAGTTTTTTTCACAGCTGTATCTACTCCTTCCTAACTGATGCCTGATAAGTGCACAAATGGGCATCAATAGCTATTTAAGAGGCAGCCTGACAAATGAGTTAGTTTGTGCATGCATGCATGCCGGGGGTATTTGAATTTGAGAACTTCCAAACTCAACTAGCACTGAAAACTCATAAACAGACATAAATAACATCATATTTTAATACTGTTACTTACTTAATGAATACGTATGTAGGGTTGCTTAGAATCCACGATGGAATCGGATTTGTCAGATTCGAGCCATTTTTTCAGTTTTAGAAATTTATTTGCAGTCCAAAATCTCAAATCCTAAACTGGATCCTAAAGCTATTTTTACTTAGGCATTTAGATTTCACATCCAAATCCAATTTGATTTTAGGTCCTTTTACAATTTAAAACAGAATCAGATTAGGACTCTAAAATTCCTAAAATCCAAAATCTGAAAATCGGATCTGAATTGGCAAATTCCAGGCATCCCCATGAATACGTGTCTGCTGCTATTTTGACTGTTTTTTTATGTTTTGTAATGATGTTACAGTTTTAAATAAGCCAATATTATAAACATTGCGTCAGGCTCTGCTGATTATTAAAAACATGTAAGTCTGGATAAATGCACATTTTGTTTATGCAAAAGGAGTGGGCATTTAAGTGGCTCCACTACAGTATGATCTGACTTAATGGAAGTTTAGTATTTATTTAGTTATTTAAAATGTTGGTTACCGGGATAGGCACACTAAGCTGAGACTCGTTTCTAGGTGCGACCTGAGGGAAAGGGTACAGTATTGGGACAAATGACAACAATAGTACAGAAACAGTAAATTCAATACAAAAAACGTACAACATGGCAAAAAACAGCCAGAGTACTCAGACAGTTACAACATACAGACATGGGAAGAAATACAGATTATATTATACAATTTCAAGGGAAGGATTACAAATGCATGTCAGCTGGGTGGAGAGCTTTAGTTGTCATTTTAAAGCGAGGATGGAGAGAAGCTGGTTCCAGAGAGCAGGGAACCAGTAAAAAAAAAGCAGCTTGAGCAGAAATCGAGAGTGGAAGAGGTATGGGGAAGCTGCACGAGTCTCTGGTACATAATGCACAGGCTAAGGCAGCTAGACAAGACAAAAGAGAGGATAGGTAGGTGGACAGTGAACCAAACCAGTATTTGGCAACGGATATGGAACAGTGTGCCTGGCAGCATAAGGGTAGTGGAAGCAAGGACGGAGAGGAGTACAGTGAGCTGTGGTGTCTGCGGGGGGGGGGCTTGTTTGAGGCAAAGCGGCAGAAAGCACGCAGAGGTATCCAGTCTTATGAGTGAAACAGAGGGGCAGAGCTGTAGACAACATCAGCATAGCTGAAAATGGGAAGGATTACATTGAGACCAGCTCTCAACGGATCGGAAGGAGAAGTAGTCCTTGTTTCAGTAAAGAACTCCCAGTTTGTGGGCTTGAAATGAAGGGCATCTGTGTGTGAAGAAGTCCATTTTGCTGTTCAACGAAACTCTCAAATACTTGAAGGCTGGGACTGCCTCAAGTTGGGTACCATCAATGTGGTGAAAACAGGAGAAGGTGAAAGCCTGCAGCTTCTGGCCGGTGCCAAAGGTCATGGATACTGTTATTTCTTTTTTTGGTATGGATTTTGAGTTGGCTGTTCTGGAGCCATTGCAGCTCGCTTAGGAAATCATGCTGGAGTGGGACTTTAACTGCCTCGATTGAGGGGTCAGATGTATAAATGACCATGTCATAAGCATGTATATGTATGTGAGAAGAGACACAGGCTGAGAGAAGGCCATTTAGGAATATAGGAAATTGTACTGGGCCCAGTATGGAACCTTGGGGCACAACGCCTGGATATCCAGTGGGGGACTGTTTGCCACCGACCTGCACGGACTGCTGATGGCCCACCAGGTAGGAGCAGAACCAAATCATGGAGTGGGTGAGAGGCCTGCTGAGGTCAGTTTGTTTAGAAGGAGAGGGTGGGACACCAAGTCAAATGCTTTGGAAAGGTCGATGAAAATGGATACAGTGAATGTTACCTTTGTCCATCCCTGTGAGGATGGAGTCTGTCAGCTCAGAGTAGGGAGGAGATGATGGAGTGGTCCTTTCTAAAACCAGACTGGAAGGTGGAGAGGAATTGAGAGCCTGGAGACTACGAGGAATTGCTGGAGTTTCACTATGGAGGGGAGTAGGGAGATAGGCCTGTAGTTTCCTGGGGAGGACAGGTCACCACCTTTGTGGAGGGGCAGGACTTTTGCCATTTTCCAGGCTTGGGGGACTGCACAGAGGGAGAAGGATAAGTTCAAGAGGTGTGTGAGAGAGAGGGTTATGGCAGGGGCACATATCTGGAGGAGGTTAGGATTGTGGTCAGTGAGGCTGTGTTTTGATGGGTTTCGGGACATGAGAGCATGGTAAACTTCCTGGGGGGGTGACTGGAGGAAAGCTAAAAACATCAGGGGGAAAGGGTGAGGCAGATCGGACAAAGACTGGCTGGGTAATGCACAGGTGGTGAAAAAATGATTGAATAGAGAGGTGGCAGATTAAGAATCAGAGATCCGTGACCCACCCACTAATGGGGTGGGGCTGGGTTGGTGGGTGAAAAAGAGAATGCATGCACCACCTTCCAGAAGTTGGCTGGAGAATTTAGGTTGACCTGAAGGCTATTCTTGTAATACGGAGCCTTGGCAGTAAAACAGCTTTGATACAGGAGATTCTGAGTAACCTGTAAAGCTGTAACTCAGCAGCAATGTGGGTGTTAATTTTGCCCACACCACATCATGATGTTTTAAAATTCGATGAGGTTGTGGGTGATCCATGGGTGGTGATGGTGTCTGACTCTTATTTTTGAGAGGGGCATGTGTAGTGTGCACACTGCACAGTACAATGCAGAGTATTAATACCTTTTGTAACATGGGTTTCTAAAATACTGTCTTCTGATTCGTCCAAACAGGTCACCTGACCGTGGTTTAATGTCTGATATACCCACAGTTGCATGGTCACACTGTTTTATTTCACTGTTTCTTTAGGCAAAACTCTAACAAAACATTACCCATGTTACAAGAGGATTAACCCACTCCAGGGTGTGGGTTTACTGAGCATTAATCTATGTCTGGGTGGTTGAAATCACTCGGCTTCGCCTCGTGATTCCAACCCCCCCAGGAGTGGATTAATGCTCAGTAAACCCATACCCTGTCATGGGTTAATCCCTCCTTAGACACCAAACTACAATAGGGTGGCTGAGACCTTTCATACTGAACTTTAACTGAGCTGCAGCTTTAATTTGGTCAGATGTTGCTTACGTTTTGTGTTTATGCAAGAATGTTTGTTTTCACCCCAGTGATGTAATGTAGTAAGGGTGCTGCTGAGATCCTTGAGGAATACGTAATGCACTGTATTTTTAATCTCTACCTTAGTTGAAGCTTATGTGATTAATGTATTACAAAATGTAAAATATATATATATATATAAAACATACAAAGAAATCCAGATATTAGACAATCAATCACCGGTATAATCCTAGGATTTCAAATCTTGGGAATGAAATTTGATTACTTCCTTCACTGTATTAGTAACCCTAGTTATGAAATCTGAATCTTGCCAAAGCAAGCTGTAATTTTTTTCTGTAGGAAATAGAAAAAAAATGTAAATGTTTGCAATCAACTAGAGCATAACAAAAAAAAATATTTTGGCTGTTCTGTTTCTATGCCTCTAGGGACTGATAAATGCATTTCTTGCCTTAAAGCCCCCCACTGTTATTAGCAGAGTGCTGGTTCAAGCGCATCTCTCGGCATGCTACATCCCCAGCTGCTGACAAGCCCAACACCTTAACTTCTTATCTGCCATGTGCGAGTACTTCCATATTCCAGCACAGTGTGTGACTGGGATGTGAAAAGATCCCCAGCCTTCTGTCCATGCTACCAGCATACTTTGCAGGCGGTGGTGTCTCTAGATGACAACAGCATGATGCGGTTGAGAGTCTGCACCAGCTGCATGGGGTTCCCAACTCAACAGAGCCTGAAGGAGCCAGCTGTGCCTCCTCTAACCACTGCTTGTTTAACAAAATGCACTGTTTACTGCAAACTCAGTATTAATGGTAATTCAGAGCAAGAAGCAGCACTGCACGGACAGGCCACACTGTACTAACTCATGGATAAACACACACGACTGCCAGCAGAACACTTTGCGGCTCATCCATGATGCCCTGTTGTATTGTACGCCCCAAATGGGGATCATGACCCTCCCCTCCCCTTCAACCTGATCCTTGACCAGCCCTTTGTACCTATCCTACCCCTCTTAAAGCTTGCCACCATTTTTTGTATTGACCATTTCGTCAGTTAGTTTGTTCCACCCTCTGCTCCACCACTCTCTGTGAATTAATACTTCCTTACGTCACTCCTGAACTTGCCCTGCATTTTTTGTTACTATTCTTCCTGGTAGTTGTATTGCTGTGTTGAAAACAGCCCTCTGGAAGTCACCTTGTGAATACTTTATGTGTATAATATTTAAACATGTCAATCATTCACCCCCTTTCTGGTCACCAATACATGTTAAAGCACTACAATCTCTCTTTGAATGCCCCCCATATTGCCCCTGAATTATACTGGTTGCCTACCTCTGCACTATCTCCAGTTTGCAGATTTCCTTTTTTAGGTGCAGGTTCCAGAATTGTACACCATACTCCAGCTGTGGTCAAACTAGGGTCCTGTACAGGGGCAATATGACTTCCTGTTTTCTGCTGTTGCACCCTTATACCAATGCACCTCAGCACAACACAAACTTGAGGCCTAGTGGTAGTGTGCAGATCTATGAATGTGAAGGCCTAGGTTTGAATCCCACCACCCCTACTTAAACCAAGTGTGACCCTGAGCAAGTTACTTAAGCTCCCTGCATTTAACTGTCTGTCTCTCCCTCTCTACGCTTAACATTTCAGAGCTTTCTATATTCACCTTCTAGCACAGTTAAACCTCCCCAGGCTTAACATGTCTCCCTCTTGATTTCTTTTGTTGTTGTTGCTGGGTTTTTTTTGTTTGTTTGTTTAGTTTGTATTTTTTTCATCCTGGTCCTGTTTTCCATCTGTTCTTGGAAACTACACAACCATGTCACCCCCATCTGTGGCCATCATTTTCCAACTCCTATCTTACCTCAAAGGCAGGGTCAGATCAGGATATGCTCCTCCTCACCGGAGCACCTACAGGTCAGCAGGGGTACAGTGGGCTGCATAGGGCCTAAGTGTATTGGGCTTCATGCAGCCGGCTAGGGAACTTTATTCCTTTGTTGTACCTTTCCTGAGGATGTCTGCGCGCTGGGTTCCAATGTGTGTGCATGCATGCAGATGCGTGATGCTACATGGAGCCAGCATCCACCCTCCTCTTTAGCTCCATCTGCACTGCCAGCTGTGGTCACCCAGACAGCAGTGCTGTGGCAATGACTGTGATGCTTGGTGTCCCCCACCCCCCTTGTTTTACCACATGCATTGCCTCCCAACTATTTCCTTCAGGCCCCCACTTCCCAGTACCAACAATGAGTCCATGAGGTGGTGTGAGGCACAAAAGTGACAGGACATTATTGGGACAGTAGCATAAGACCGTTTTATGGTTTATATTGTTGTATGCTTTAATGTTTGTTCAAGTGTTGCTACATTATTTTAGGTGCACCAACCCCGTAAATGCAATAAAATTAGTATAATAATATTATCCAGTTTCATTCACAGCAGTGGTGGCATGAATGTCACTTAATAGGCTGTAATAGCCATGAAGCCTTGCATGTTCTCAATCAGACCCTGCATGCGGCTTAAACTAGGCTTCCGGGTTTACTCAGTTTTCTAAGGCAGAAGAAGGTCAAAGATCCATCGAGTCTACCTCCCCACACCATCTCGGAAATGGGATTGGGTGCTCAGAAGAGCACAGTATTTGTCAACTTGTACTTATAGCGGCTCTCGATTCCCACGGCGGTATGGCAAGGTAGGCGAGAACTACAAACAGCTGCTCATAACCTTTGCTGGTCACTTTTAAGACTTCAGCTCCATAATAAATCGCAGTTGTAGAGGAACTTTAAGGTCAAAACTGTTTTCATGTAAATGATAATCAGTAAAGAAGAACAGCACAGCCTCAAAGTTGAGGGTTGTTTTTATTTATTTACTTTAATATTCGACAACCGAGTTCTGCAAATTGCAGTGGAAATATTATTTTATTTACTGGTGGCTGCTCCCCCTCTTAGAAACACACACACACACACACACACACACGCGTGCGCGAGGAAGGAGAGCACAGCCAGCTGTGCGGCTCCCAGCAGGCCTCGGGGGAACAGCATGGAGCACTGTTGCAAACATCACAGATAAAAAACATCTAATATCTGGCATCACAAATCAAATGGCAGAAGGGCGGACTGCAAACCTCTCCTGCTGGAGCTCCCATAGGTAACAATTAATCTGCCATTTCCTTCTTTTGCTCAGTGGGAGCGTTTCAGATCAATGACTTGCTTGTTACAAAAAGGTGTTCTGCATCACAATAATGTTTACTTTGCCATTATAAAATGTATGATATTTTTGCCTGCAGCACAAGTGGCACAGAGAACCACAGTGTCACTGACCCCTTCCCCCATTGCCCAAGCAGTGTACTTCTACAGCATTTGTGCAGCAAGAGTTTGAGGCAAGTTGCTTCCCTGTAACTTCCTGGGTGCTGAAAGCAGAACCTGGCTTCAGAATTTCATCCATTTTCATGGTCTAGAGATGCAGAGGTCACCACTCCTTGTAAAAGACAGTGGGGCACACAATTTGAAAGTTTGGGTTATACACTTGTGAACTCTGAGTCAGGAATGCACCCTTGCACATCTAAGCAAAAGTGCACTATGACTTAGCCCAGCAGCTCGAGGAGCGGCCTCCAGGCTCCTCTCTTCAAGTACATGTGAATCTGACAAAGACAACACACAAATCATTGACTTCAGGCTACGCAGAGACAGAAAAACACTTTTACTATCCTTCTTGTTCTCCCCACTTAGCTTTTTCTCCATCCCTGCCCCTCTGCCCACACCACAGGCGCCTCTTTCAGCTGGCAAACTCTTAACTTGGTCCACCACTGCTACCCTGGTAGGCTGCGTCCCTGTGGGTTCTACGTAGCAACTAGGATGTCGTTAAGAAGTCACGGAGATTTTTTACTGACTTTCTGTCGACCAACCCCCACCTCCGTTACAAACCCTTAGTGCCTTACCACAGTTAAAGTTGGCTTCACGAGCACAAGTCTCCCAGCCCAGTTTCCAGCAACCCAGACTTACCTTCTAACCCAAGTCACTGGCATGCTAACAAATGTGAAGGACAAATTGATTAAGTAGGAAAGGCACACTAAGCCGAAGCTCGTTTCCAGGTGGAGCGCAAGGAAGTTAAGTGACTTGCTTAGGGTCACACAGTATGCAAGTGGTTGCTGATGGGATTCAACCCCCATCTCCAGGTTTGTAGCTCAGTGCCCTTATTATAGACAAAGCAACACATCACTGGGCCATTGGAAAACAGGTTCTTGGTTTTTGTTTTACCTTAGTAATTTACATGCATATACATAACTACCATATGCTAATTAACATGGTATTTGCATTTCAACCCACTCTCTTTTTTTTTTTTCTTTGGGGATACTTTTTACATCCAAGTGTTAGAACCTGCCAGACCATGTGGAGTAAGGAGGGAAACATTTTTTCAAAACAATTCTCGTCCCAAGTCCATAACCATCAGGCCATTTTTATGTTTGCTTGCACGCATGTGCAAGAAACATAGTGCCATCATCCGAGTTTTCAGAGGTGTGTCACCCCCTCTTCCAATTCAGTCAGTGTGTATTACTTGGTCTCTGATCCACCAATGCATGCTGGAGCTGTCTATGACAGCTCCAAAATGCAGTGGCGTACAGTTGAAAGGGGAGATACTGCCAGTGAGCAGCGATTAGATATCGCCTGCTCGCGCGTAGCTCCCTCATACACACGCACGCATACCGCGTATGCCCCCACGCACACACTGTATAGCCGATGGGGTGCCCAATCCCCATCAGCTGTGCTGCGCCCCCACCAAAAGTTTTCACATGCCATGCTGGGTGCCCACCCCAGCGTGGCAAATCATCGTATAGCCAATGGGGTGCCCAATCCGCCAGCTCCACTGTCCCCCTAGTACTGGGTGTCACACTGGGAGCCCACCCCAGCGTGGCAACTGATGCTTGCATATACGACGGGGTGCCCAATCCCCATCGGCTCCGCCCCCCCAACCAGCCGTCCTTGTGCCACGCTGGTAGCCCACCATGGGCGTGGCAAACGCCCCAGCGTCTGTCATTTAAAACAAACAAACCTGCAAATAAAAATGTTCCTCGGCGCATCTCCCTGCCCCCAACCCGCACCCACCCACTGCGCTCCCTGCCTCCCCACACCCCCCTCACCCCATACTTACCTCCGGACCTCAGCACGAAGACCTTCGGTGGACCGGGAACACGTCTGCACTCTTCAAAGCCGACCGCGAACTGAGGAAATGCCGGTAAGCTGTATAATGGGATAGATAGGGTTTTTCAACTTTATTGCACATCTCAGGCATTTTTTGGAATTTTTGCACCAAATTTTCAACATGGGGTTTTTGGGACCCCTTCTCATGAATGCTGTCACTGTCATGGCGTTACTCGGGCCCGAAGGGTGATTTCGCAGCCACTGCGTGAAATCACCTTTCTGAAATGATTAATGAAACAACACTGCCAGTGTTCATAAGATGGGCTCTCAAAAAGCCTATTTTGAAAATTTGGTGGAAAAATTCCAAAAAATGACTGTTTTACGAGCGTGCGTTATGCAGTTCACGCGGAGCTCGTAAGTTCGTGAATTTTCAATATTTTCACTCCAAATTTTCAACATTGCAATTTTACCACACCTTCTTATGAACAGTACAGCTGTCATTTTTCACATCTTACCTAAAACATGTTTCATGAAGCGCAAATGGCGCAGGTCGGTGTGTGAAATCAATGTACGGACAAATTAAGAAAATCACAGTGACACTGTGCATGAGCAGAGGTCTTAAATGGCTATGTTGAAAATTTGCAGAAAAATTCCTAAAAATGACTGTTTTACGGGAGCATGCGTTGTGTGTAGTTCCTATGCACGCCGGAAGTTCATGAATTTTCAATATTTTCACTCCAGATTTTCAACATTGCCATTTTACCACACCTTCTTATGAGCAGTTCAGCTGTCATTTTTCACATCTTGTCCAAAATGTTTTTCCGCCCATGTAGCGCACAATGGCGCAGTTGGTGTGCAAAATCAATGTTGTGAGACACATTAAGAAAATCAAAGTGACACTGTTCATGAGCAGAGATCTTAAAATGGCTATTTTGAAAATTTGGTGAAAAAATCCTTAAAAATTACTGTTTTACGAGCGTGTGTTGCGCAGTTCCTACGTACGCTCGTAAGTTTGCGAATTTTCAATATTTTCACTCCAGATTTTCAACATTGCCATTTTATTATACTTCCTTATGAACAGTACAGCTGCCATTTTTCAAACGTCTCTTAAATGTGTTTCGCAACATGTAGCACATTGGTGCAGTCGGTGTGCGAAAGTAATGTTTGGGACAGATTAAGAAAATCACAGTTATACTGTTCATGAGCAGGTGTCTTAAAATGGCTATGTTGAAAATTTGGTGACAAAAGTCCATAAAATGACTGTGTTATGAGTGAGCATTGCGCAGTTTCCACGCACTCTCGTAAGTTCATGACTTTGTAATATTTTCAGTCTAGATTTTCACCAGTGCCATTTTTCCACACTTCCTTATGAACAGTACAGCTGTCATTTTTCACAACATGGCCAAAATGTGTTTTCATACTTTCAGCACAGAGATGCGTGGTCGCTGTGGGAAATCATTGTTCGGAACAGATAAAGAAAATCACAGTGACACTGTTCATGATCGGAGGTCCCAAAATGCCTGTGTTGACAATCTGCTGTAAAAATTCCTAAACTAATTACATTACAGGTGTGCGTTGCACAGTTTCTATGCACGCTCGTGACTTCACCAGTTTTTAAATATTTTTACTGCAGATTTGCAACATTGCCATTTTTTACACCTCCCCATGAACAGTACAGCTGTCATTTTTTACATCCTGTTCGAATGTTTTTGCACCTGTGGAAGCAAATGCCGTAGTCGCTGTGCATAAGCAACTTTCGCAACAAACTGATATTGCCACTGTTCATGAGGTGGGGTCACAAAAAAACCATGTTGAAAATTTGGAGTGAAAATACCAACGAATGCCTGAGGTATTAGGGTTTCCAACCATAACGCCCAACCCTGTAGAGAATGACAGGTATCAGGGATGTGACATGGGATTCTTGCCTGTAATGCTCATACCATTCCACACCCTGCAGCCAGTGAGAGGCATCGAGGTATGCCTTGGACTCTTCAGCCCCAAAGTTCACCCCATTCTCCATAACCGCACCCGCCTCACTGTAATTCCTGATGTAATGGGTGCACATAAGGCCAAAGACCCCAAGGCACAACATGACACTTGTCAGTGTCTGCAGGGTGGTGTTGTAAATGGCGTGGCCATTATGCCCGATGACCCAAAGGCACACCCCAATGCCTGCCACTCTGCAGGGTGGTGGTGGGGTTGGTTTAGTACAATACTTCACTGCCCTTCCTATTACGCAGCTCTGTGACTTCTACACTACTACTGCTAATGCCAGCAAGCAAACATTCGGCATTGACAAATGCTTGTTTTTATACTTTTGAATAAGCTTTATTTCTTTATTTTAAATTCCCATTATTATCAAAATATGATAGTTTTTCATTCACAAGGGCATGGTGTACACATGTATGGAGGACCCAAACAGTAGACAGAAAGAAATAAGTGCCTCAGCTGGGATTCGAACACAGGCCACTCGGAATACTGTTCTGGCTGCACTACCAGCAGTGCCACCAAGGCAACTGGTAATCTGGGACTCCCAGAAGCACCATACTCTTTCTCTTATGCACAACCTGGTGCTGCACAGATAATTACATTTTTATTCACATTCCTTAGTGGCACAGATGGTAGGCAACCAAATGGTATTCCAGGGGACCTGGGTTCAAATCCCAGCTGAGGCACTTATTTCTTTCTCACTTCTGTTTGTTTGGGCTCAAAATATTATAGTGCTATTAAAATGCAATTGCACTTACAAGCACAATATTAAGTACAAGGTATAAATTTCTCTGGCCAATAAAAGTTGAAAATCACGCTTAGAAGTCAAGTGCCCCCCATTACTTTCTTCAGGATATCATTTATAAAATATGACCCCAATATTTGCATAAATTGCTTTACAATCAGTCAGTATTCACGGATGTTGGGGGAGATATCACTCCACCAGGAAAGAAGCAAAGCAGAAACTCGACGATTTTACAAGGGCAGGAGGCCACACTCAACCAGTTCGTCGACACAGTAATAGTAAACAGCACCTGCAGGTGCAGTTGGTGGCCTTCAATGTGGTTAATGATCCTCAAGAATTTTTGTCATTTCCACACAGGTGTTCTTTGTTGTACTGTACACAGGCCGCATTACCCCTACACTCGGGCTACAACTGGAAATGTGCTGTGGGGGGGGGGTTACTTCGAAATAATAATTAAAAAAAAACCTCCAACCATTATCAATCATCATGTTTCACATGCCAAGTCTCTGACTGACTAATGCAGTGATCACCATGACACAAGCACTGGCTGCATGCTGATGCCCTTTTTTCATGCAGTGAAGACCGACAAAGCAGCCATCTCAAGGCTGCTCCCAATTCAGGTAACAGATCAAGCACTCCACCACCACAGCCTGAAAACATTACCTCCACACTACGGCTCAGCACCTACTTGCTGGAGGTTGTAGCCCCATGTTCAAGTTTTATTTAATGTATTTATTTCTGACTTTGAAAGGCACGTGAAACTCTGATAGGTTGTTCACAGGTGCATCGGGGGTCACATGGACGCGTTGTACTGATGGAGGAATGCTGGGTATGACACTAGTGAGACTCTCCTCTTTCTTCGGTAAGTGTCATGGGATCATGAACTTATGTTACTAGGAGGCAGTATAGTGCAGAGGTTTAGGGCTCTGAGCTGCAAACCTGGAGACCTGGGTTTGAATCCCACAGCCCCCACTTGCATACTGTGTGACCCTGAGCAACTCACCTAACTTCCTTTGTGCTCCCAGGTCGCACCTGGAAACAAGCTTTGGCTTAGTGTGCCTTTCCTGATTAAACAATTTCCTTTCCCTTTCCATCATGAACTTACACCTTGAATATGATGGCAGAGGACCTCAGTTAAATGTCTCATCTGAAGAACAGCAGTGCAGCACCCACCTCATACTACACTGCAGCGTCAGTCACAGGTATTTCCCAAGTACCTGGTGTGGGGCCCGACACACAACCTTCAGATTTTCCATTTAAATGCAGGTCTCACGACTGCAACAGACAGTACTGCAGCCCAGAAACTCAATATTCAACAGCTCTTTTGAAATAATGTCTTTATGTTAGGGCAGCGAAAATGAGACTGGTGGTAGGAGGAGGTCCTGCTTCCACTTAAAGTGGCAGGGCACTAGAAGGTCACCTGACCTACTCTAAGTCACACAATGAGCTACTGGCAGTAGTGTGATTCAAACCTGGAATCATCAGATTCATAAATCTCTGCTTTCTAGCCACTAGACCACACCACTTCCCCTCCCGGTTATCTAATAAGAACAAATGTAGAAGAAGCAGGAATGATTTTTTTCCCAGTTCAGATGACCTTTCAGTTCAGCAGCGCTGCAGCATAAACAAATTCTGTACAACATTAATCTGCTAATTGCCCTCCAGCGTCAGCCACCAAGAAGCAAGCCCATCAATTTCGAGACTCCATAAAGGCTTCCCTTTCATTTCTGAACTACCTGGTTACTTCATAAAAAAAGTCACCCCCCTTCCCCAACCCAATTCCTTAATATTGTATTTAATAGAAAAGATTATAGTCTGTGAAACAGGCATTAAATTAAACAACATGAAGAAAAAAAAAAGTTACAGCATTCCTTTCACACAACTCCAGGTTCTAAAGTGGCACCAGCCAAATGGCAGTAGGAATGCTGCAAGGGTAACATTTTCCTTTAACTAGCCCTCCTGGGCTAGTGCTAGATGAAGTAACCTACCATATCAATAAATACAGTAGCTTGGCCAGTAGAATTCACAGAGGCAGTGTGGTCCGGAGGTTAGCGCACAGGCTTGGGAACTGGGGGACTGCAGGTTCAAACACAGCTATAGAGCCAAACATTCACAATGACCTTTGCCAAGTACTTACTGTAACCTCTCGGTGCTCCAATTTATTTATTTGCTTTTGTTAACCGAGTAAGCACACTAGACAGCCAAGTGCCTATTTTCAGGTGCGACCTGGGAGATTACAAGGTACATACATGAACATCAGGCAAATACATGTGAAGGATTACATTACATAGAATTAGCACAACAGGGACTTTACAAGCATCAGATTTCATCAGGCAAATAGTAGTGAAGAGTTAATATAAAGTGACGAGAACACAGGGACATTGTAAGACAACAATACCAAAAACAGGTATTACAATACAGTATTAAACATTGCAGTCAGTAGGAAGAAGTGCAGTGTGAATTCATCGCTCCAGGCAGCAAGTTGTAAGGCTAGCAGTTAGAATAAGGAGGTCACAGTTGGGATGAGTGGGCCCCAGTGCGAGAGAAAGGAGTGCACAGTTATAATGCTCACCCTGTTTTGCCGGTGGGCCTAAATGGTCAATTTTTATGTTTGCTTGCACACATGTGCAAGAAACATAGTGCCATCATCGGAGATTTCGGAGGTGTGTCACCTCCTTCTCCAATTCAGGCAGTGTGCTGGCAGGCGCGGCCCGTAAGCCAGCCATTTTGGAGCTGTCTATGACACGCTCCAAAATGCAGTGGCATACAGTTGAAAGGGGGAGCTATGCTTGAGTGAGCAGTGATAAGAAGCTGCTCATGCGCAGCTCCCTCCCAGCCGCAGGCGTGCGCGCCCCGCATGCAGTGTATAGCCGACGGGGTGCCCAATCCCCGTCGGCTGAGCTGCATCGCCCCCAGTAGTTGGTGCCACGCTGGGAGCCCACCCCAGCGTGGCAATCAATCATTGCCCGGCCGAGGTGCCCAATCCCCGTCGGCTGGCAACGTCCCAAAGTCCTTGTGCACGCTGGGAGCCCACCAGCGTGGCAAGCGATCCCATGAAGTCTTTTTTGTTTTAACCTGTAAACAAAACGCCCGCTGCACGCCTCCGAACCCTCCACAACCCGCAGACTCACCCACCGCGCACCCAGCTTCCCACACCCCTCACCCCATACTTACCCGGACTCGCGCGATGATCTTCGTGGACCGGAACACGCCTGCACTCTTCAAAGCCGACCGCGAACTGAGGAAATGCCGGTAAGCTGTATAATGGGCTAGATAGGGAGGGGTTCAACTTTTGCATATCTCAGGCATTTTTAGAGATTATTTTGCCAAATTTTCAACGTAGGGTTTGGGACCCTTCTCATGAATGATGTCACTGTCATGGCGTTATTCGGCTCGAAGGATGATTTTGGCGCAGTGACCGCGTAAATCACCCTTTGGGACCGAATACCACCATGACAGTGACATCATTCATGAGAAGGGGCCTAAAACCCCATGTTGAAAATTTGGTGCCAACATTCCAAAAAATGATCTGTTTAACGAGCGTAGCTAGTAGTTCCTACGACGCTCATAGGTTTGCTAATTTTCAATATTTTCACCCAGATTTTCAACATTGCCATTTTTCCACACCTTCTTATGAGCAGTACAGCTGTCATTTTCACATCTCACCCAAAACGTGTTTCATCATGTAGCGCATATAATGGCACAGTCAAAGAAAACTCAGTGTATGGGACACATTAAGAAAATCACAGTGTTACTGTTCATGAGCAGAGATCTTAAAATGGCAATGTTGAAAATAGTGACAAAATTCTAAAAATGACTGTTTCACAGTGTGCGTTGCACAGTTCCACGCGCCTTCGTGGGTTTGCGAATTTTCAATATTTCCACTCCAGATTTCCAACATTGCCATTTTCTACACCTCCTTATGAGCAGTGCAGCTGTCATTTTCACATCCTGCCCAAAACGTGTTTCCGCCCATGTAGCGCACAATGGCGCAGTCGGTGTGCAAACTCAATGTATGGGACACATTAACAAAACCACAGTGACACTGTTCATGAGCAGAGGTCTTAAAATGGCTATGTTGAAAATTTGGTGAAAAATGCCTAAAATGACTTTTCTGATGCGTTGCACAGTTCTATATGCATGCTAGTAAGTTTGCAAATTTAATATTTTCACTCTAGATTTTCAACATGTCCATTTTATTAAACTTCCTTATGAACAGTACAGCTGCAATTTTCATATGTCACCCAAAATGTGTTATCGATATAGTAGCGCATAATGGTGCTGACAGCGAAAGCAATGTTTAGGACAGATTAAGGAAATCACAGTTACACTGTTCATGAGCAGAGGTCTTAAAATGGCTTTGTTGAAAATTTGGTGACAAAAGTCCATAAAATGACTGTGTTACGAGTGAGCATTGTGCAGTTTCCACGCATCCTCGTTAGTTCATGACTTTATAATATTTTCAGTCCAGATTTTCACTAGTGGCATTTTTCAACACTTCCTTATGAACAGTACAGCTGCCATTTTTCACAACATGGCCGAAGTGTGTTTTCACACTTTCAGTGCAGAGATGCGTGGTCGCTGTGGGAAATCATTGTTCGGCACAGATAAAGAAAATCACAGTGACACTGTTCATGATCGGAGGCACCAAAATGCCTGAGTTGACAATCTGCTATAAAATATCCCCAACCTAATTATATAACGGTGCGCGTGCACAGTTTCTATGTACTGCCGTGATTTCACCATTTTTTTAAATATTTTTACTACACATTTGCAACATAGCCATTTTTACACCTCCCCATGAAAGAGTACAGCTGTCATTTTTTACATCCTGTTCGGAATATTTTTGTACCTGTGGTGCCAAGTCCCGTAATCACTGTGCATAAGCAGCTTTCGGCTACCAAACTGATATTCCCCCTGTTCATGAGGTGGAGTCACAAAACAAACATGTTGAAAATTTGGACTTAAAATACCAACGAATGCCTGAGGTATTAGGCTTTTCAACTAAATCGACCAACCCTATAGAGAATGATAGGAATCAGGGTGTGACTTGGGATTCTTGCCTGTGATGCTCATACTATTCCACACCCTGCAGTCACTGAGAGGCATCGAGGTATGCCTTGGACTCTTCGGCCTCAAACTTCACCCCATTCTCCTATATCACACCCAACTCACCATATTTCCTAATGAAATGGGGTGCGCATAAGGGCCAAAGACCCCAAGGAACACGTGACACTTGTCAGTCTCTGCAGAGTGGGGTGTGGTGAAATGGCATGGCGTTATGCCTGATGACTAAGCACACCCCACTGCCTGTCACTCTCTGCAGGGTGGTGGTGGGGTTAGCTTCACTTCAATACTTCACTGCCATTCCTATTATGCAGCTCTGTCACTTCTACACTACCACTGCCAATGCCAGCAAGCAAACATTCGGCATTGACAAATGCTTGTTATATATGCTGTGAGAACAGGAGGAGTATGAGCACAGTTGTGCTCTGCCCAAGTCGTAATGTTTAGGTAGCATTTCAGTTAGTTGGGGCATCTCAGGCGGGAGGGTTTGTCTAGTGCAGAGACAGGTGGCAGCCCTTTGAGAAAACCCAGAGGAGGCTTTAAAAGTCTGGTGCGAGGGAGAGGAGCGAAAAGTAGTTGGAAGAGAGTTCCAAACCCTGGGTGCATATGCAGCGTAAGGCTTGGTCACCCATTTATGTGCGGATTTTAGGTACCAGAAGGCATGGGAGCCGCTGGATTGCAGGTTGTAGGAGGGTGTAGCAAGAACAAGGGTCTCAGCAAGGTTTTGAGGGGTGGCAGTTCTGACAATATTGTCAATGAAGTTGCCCACAACATAAGAGTGGTGAGCTTCCGGTGGGAGCCACTCAAGCCGGGTGTAAAGCTCACAGCGGTGAGTGAGGTGGGGGGCTGAGAGCGCAAAATGGCATATGTTGTTGTACGCTGAGTCCCACTTTACTAGACTAGTTTTTGCAACATGGACAAAGGTGATTATTCCGTAGCAAAGCATGGTTAGGAGGACTCCCCTGGCTAGAGCAAGACAGGCAGCTGGAGTTAGACAGCTTTTTTTCTGTAAGCTTGACCCAGTTTGCAGTTTGAGGCCTTGCATGTATTTCTGGGGTGCAGGTTCATATCCAGCTGCGGGTCAAGGGTTACCCCCAGGTACTTGACCGAGCCTGCGACAGTCAGCGGTGACCCATCAGCCCCAGAGATCTGTAGTGAATACGGGGCGGCTTTTAACTTGGCTGCTGAGCCAAATAGCATGGCCTGCGTCTTCTGTAGGTTAATAATAAGTTTATGGTCCTGCAACCAAGTTTGGATGTTTCACCCAGCTATGGAAATGGGTAACAGCAGAACCCCACTGGAATGCTGCATCTCAGGTGGGAAATCCTGGGTAAATAAATTATTTAAAAAAAAGTCGAAGTTGGGCCTTTTTCTCAGTTCCCAGCCCTGCTGGCAAAAGACTGCAAAATCTCAATTCCTGTAACTAGTCCAGACCACTATCTGGAAAGATTTACTGGCACTGGAAATACAGTCATTTGTCCAACTACATAGTTAAAAGAAAAAAAATAAATATATTTTTTTAAAATGCTTTGTTTTTCTGTGTGTGAATTTTAGTGCTTGTGAAAGGTGCTAGATTGACAGCACTGGAACCCAAATTCCTTTGTTTACCTCCTGACAAGCAAACAGCACGGCGATCACAGTGCAAGCTTCGCCACCAATGTGCTGGAACCGTGCCATGGAGGAACCACCACGTAGGTGAGAGGGCAGTTCAAACTCCATGCCTGGGGTGGGGGTGACTGGCAGTGCATGTAGTACTTAAAGACTTTGATACTCTGAAGAGGAATCAAGCTGACTCGCCCTTCCTCTCATCTTGTAACTTTTCATTCAAAATCGCACGCAGCATGGATTGTATACTCGCTGCCAGTGCCTGAAACCCAAGTATGGACTAAAAAACCCACCACATAGAGGACAAGCAGGAGGGAAAAGAGGTAGAATAGTGTAAGTTACAGAAAAAGAACAGTTTTCAGTGTGCATGAAATATGCTGCACATTATGGAACTGTATAAGGACTCGGCATACCAAACTGTTCATTGCATATTAAATGTATACAGGGGTGGTGGACTGGGGAGGGAGCTGATTGAAAATCTGAGAATCTTGTAAAAAGACATCGCCTACCAGGGAAAAGAAGGTCTGAGTAAGGGTATGTTTTGGACCGGGGGCATCCAGGACTGAAATGTTATGCATTGCAAATGGGTTCATAGCTGATCTAACGGGAGGGGAGAGTGATAGAGCTTTGGGGGTGGGGGGAGGAGGACCAAGGAGTTGCACTAAGCATGTGGAAAATAAAATGCAAAAATTATTTTTTAACCATAAGTGGGATGGGGAGGGAACAACCATCACCCGACCTTAACTCATCTTTCCTGAAGTGCACACCTTTGAGGGGGGCAGGGGACTTAAACTCCTGTTCTGACCCAAAGGATATTAATTCCTGGGGGTGGGGATTATTCCTCTGAGAGGAAGGGCAGGACCCTACCATACAGCTCACTTATAAGCACCGAGATCCGCAGCCAAGCACATCGCTCTACTAGGAAGGTTTGTGTATAGTTTTTGCACAACTTTAGCAATGTTTGGATGTTGGTTTACTAGTGTGTTAAATATTTTATTTTATTGGTTTAGGTACCTCTGGTTGAAGGGGCACTTCCAGTCAATGGACATTAGCACCTGCTGCAATGCCTTTCTGATGATGCTGGCTAGGCAGGGAAAATGGTATCAGGAAAAAGAAGACAAAGGTGAGACACGAGCTGAAATTCCTGTATATCTCTGATGATAGAAACTGTTAAAACTGTACTGCTCAGTGTTAAAGGAATTCATTCTCTTAGAGAAAGAAAACACCCTATGGATTTGGCAAGGGTAGATAATGGCATAGCCATAGTTACAGGAGACCCACCTCTCCCAGTCAAAACATGTGAAAATTAAGCATGGGTGGTAGGTGAAGTAGTGGCAGCTTTGCATCAGACTGTGAAGAAATGGGAGTGGCCATTTTAATCAGAAAGGGATTTAATTTTGACATCTTCTTCACTTATGCAGATCAGACAGGGCGGGTTGCTATAGTAGCAGGCACCCTGGCAGGCAGAACTTTCCATTTTATTGTTTATAGCCCCACCACAGCGACTCCAGCCTTCTTCAGGGAGGTGTTCGGACGAGTAGCGCAACTACCAGAAGGACAGATTGTACTGGGAGGGGACTGGAACAGTGCAGAAGACTCTGGGCCAATAAATCCCAGGGAGCCCTGTAAATAGTAGAGTTGGGGATCCTGAAAGCACAGAGAACAGACGAGGCATGATTGACATACCTCTCAACCTCTCAGCATTAAAAATCATAGCACTGCCTTCAAAAATCATAGCAAATGGTGAGAATGTGTGCACTTTCTTATTTTAAACAATAATATGTCTACAAATAGTGGGCCCCATATAGTTAGTGATAAGGAATGCTTCTATCAACTTAGTTCAATGTTGTTTGTGTGTCCTGAAATAGTTCTGACATTATTAGGTCGTATGTAAGACCTTACTTAGATTTTGGGTCACAGTTGTGGAGTCCCTACAAAAAAGCAGAAATTAAGAGAGTAGAGGCGATGTAGAGAAGGCATACTACTATGACGGGAAACTGAGGTAATTATGGTTATGCTGAAAGGCTAAAGAGAACTTGCCTGTTCTCCTTGGAGTAGAGAAGACCAAGAGAAGACTTACTTACTTTGCACAGAATTATTAATGACAAAGTGCTTGTAAATGAGATAGGTTTGAGACTTCAGATTAAACCTAAGGGGCTAAGAGGACACAGAATGCAAATTAAGTTGGACACAGTAAAAAAACAAACAAAAAAAAAACAAGGTATACTGTTCATTCCCGAACAGAACTGGGAGAATATGGAACATGCTACTAATAGAGCTGGTGGCCAGTAACTCAACAGAAGAATTCAAAAAGAATTGATCAAGCGATAAGGGATAAAGGTTGAAATGTGCCCACTAATGTGGGGAACAGTTTCATGGACTAAGGTCTTCTACCGTTCTAGACCCAGTATAAGAACGTCAGTAAACCTATGCAGAACAAGTGCAAATTTGAGTGTGAAAATCATAGCGCTATGTGAAATTCATAGCAATTGAGAGGTATGAAGATGACAGATGTGAGGGAGCTAAACCCAACAGGGAGGGACTTCACCTTTTTTCCCCATATGCAGAACACCTCGCTAGGGTGAGGCAGATTTTAATACACAAAAGGAGTGGGGGTATACAATGGTAGATAGTGAAATGAAACCCATAACCCTCTCAGATCATGCTAAAATTAGCATTGCAGTAGATCTGGGCCCATCCAAGCATAAATCACTCTGGCGTTTAAACGCAGGGTAACTAAATGATGAGATATTTGTGAACGAAACTAGAGAAGCAATCCAAAATTACACAGAGGCAAATAAAGGAGCAGCAAATAAGCAGAAATATTTCTGGGAAAGCATAATGGGGTGCTGAGAGGACAAGCTAGTTCATATGCAAGCCGTAAGAAAAAACAGGCTTGGACCACCCAATGTAACCTAGAGAAAAAAACCGGGGGAGCTAGAAAAAAGAACAAGAATCCAGGGTTATTAACTAAGCGATAACACATGACTGGATGTGCCGTTGTTGAGCAATTACTGCACATGCACCCCCTGTTTGGAGGTACAAGGCACCAGCCAAGTACCCTTCAGTGGGGGGGTGGGGGTGCGGTAATTACCCAATAATCACACATCCTGAAATGTGTTGCGGCTGTTATAACATGGCCTAAAAGTAACATCACTAGGAACAGTAAAGTCAGAATTACAATTTCATTTTTTCATATACCATAAGTTAACATGCAATGCAGAGAAAGCAGTCCCTACTGCACATATTTGTTCAAGCAGACAAAACCATTCAGATGAACTTTTTTTTTGTTTTTCCCCAACCGTCACAGTTAATGACAATTCCCAACCAGCGTAGGGATATTTCTATGCAGTTATAGGCCCCCACAGAAAACAAGCTCCAAGACTTGCGAGGTACTTTACAGACCTGTGCGGTTACTGGTCAATTACCGTACAGGTCTTGACAGCTATTGACCAATCAAATCACGTAATTTTTCTTACCCTATTTATAAGGGAGCTTAAGGGTATCAAATATAAGTTTCTGGAAGTAATTAACAGGAAAACTGAAAACAAGAAATATTATGAATAAGGAAACATTGTGAGTAGCTTACTTGTGTGCTCTCTGCATAGGCAGGCAGCAGACAAACATACGGCCAAAATTAGGGGTAAATACAGAGGGAAATCAATCTCTAAGCCAACTACGACAGAAGAGATATTCAGGAAATGTTATGAAAACCTATATAAACAAGAGACAGGAAGAACAGACGTGGCTCAGATTAATAAGTATTTGGCTAACAAAAAAATTACCGGAGCTGACAAAAGACCAGCCGCAGGAATTAGATAGACTCTTCACACCTTCAGAGTTAGAGATGGTGGTAAACACCTCAAAATAACAAAAGCCAGGCCTGAGACCACACACGCCATAGTTGAATTCTATAAACTTCCTAAGCAGAACTGCTCTCTCGCGCCCCCAGAGATATGTAATGTGAGCCATGACAAGGGTGAGATACCAGACAATGTGAGCCATGAGGAGGGAGAGATGCAGAACAGCTAGAAAGGGGCAATTATCTGTTTTACCTAACCTGGGAAAGGACATAACACAATGTGATGCCTACCGCCCTATGTCATTGTTCAATCAGGATGCAAAAATCTTTGACAAACTAATATCGAACAGACTGCAGTTACAAGCCCATCACCTGGTTCATTCAGACCAGTCTGGCTTTCATTCCAGGTAGATATCTGCACGATAATGTTTATCACCATTTAACAGCCATCGCCAATGCACACAGAAACCTTTAATGGTCGTCTCCAATGCACACAGAAACCTGGGAGGGGGTTAAAGGGTTGTGGTCATGCTTGAAGCCAAAAAGGCGTTTGACTGTCTGAATTGGGGATTCCTGGATGACATCCTGAGGATGTTTAAATTTGGGGAAGATTTAGGCCATGGATTAAAACCTGTGTACACAAACCCATCTGCCCAAGTCAAGCTTATGAGACAATCTCAACTCTCCTTCAAATACAGCAAGGGACAGGACAAGGCTGGCCACTTTCCCACGCCTATTTGCCCTCGGCTTAGAGCCTGAAGCTGCCACAATTAGAACATATAATAATATCAGAGGAATTAAGGTGGAGCTGAAGAAAACCGTGCATCTCTGTATGTGGATGGCACTCTACTTTGTCTACAAGACCCAGTCTCTAACCTTCCTGAGGCCATGTCCATTCTCTGAGAGTCTGTGTCAATTTTGGGTTTAAAATTAATGAGAAAAATCCGAATAATGTTGATAAGACACAAAATGACAACAGAGTTTACGGGAATTAGCAAACTGAAGTGGACTTAAAAGGGGTTCACGTGCTTGTGGGTACAGATCACAGCCAATCTAAGCAAACTATTCCGAGCCAATTCTCAGAAGCTGATTTCTGAGACACAGTCTGATTGCACCAGGTGGGCGTCACCTCCCTTGTCAATAGCGGGGAGAGAAGAGTCAATATGCATGACTATCTTGCCATTACTTTTATTTATATTTGACTCTTTACCAAGTCACACCCCAGACAACGTGGAAATCATTGCAATCCCCACCTTCTAAATTCATGTCAGCTGGGGAAAAAACAAACTCAAATGGAATATCTTAATGGCCAAAACAGTGAAAGGGGGATTGGAAATCCCAGACTTCAGAACCAACTACCAAGCCACACCACTTGTCTGAGCTGGGTAGTGATGAAGCAGGTGGAGATGAGAGGGTAAAATGTCAAGGATCTACTGTTTAATAAATTGAACTAAAAGACAACACAATCAATCCTAAACCATTGGCTGTGGGTAATGCTTAAGAACTGATTAGAAATTACACGCAGAACAGGCATCCCTAACAAAATTAACAGCCTGTCGACAATCAGATCATGTAAACATATTGAACCTGGGAGAGTAAACCCAGCTTTTGCCAGATAGAAGAAAATGGTCCATGTTGGAATAGAACAACTGTGGCCTGCTGGTGCAGTGGCAAGGTGACCTTATGCACCGACATCCCGGTTTGGTGACAAACTTGGGATTCGAGGGGCGGCCAGGGAGAAGGATTAGCATCCCAGGGACTGCTCCTCTCTGGGAAGAGGAAGGAAGAGTGTCCAGCACTCTGCAGACGTCCTGGCAGAGGCTGCCAGCACCTATGTAAGGTGGGTGGGGCAGGCGCTGGCCATCATTGCACATACCTGCCCCAAGGGAATCTTCACAAGCATCTAGAATAAATTCTGTCCCTGCCCTTGACGAGTTGCCTGCTGCTGCCTCGTAGGCGATCTGTGTCCACTGGGGGGGGCCGGGCTCGAGACCATTATCCACTGGGAGTGGGCACCACCTGGTGGCCCCACCCAAGGGTAAGCCTGGGCATCGAGGCGGCGTGCAGGGCCGATCCTCTGAACGAAGGGGCCGGTCAAAAAAAAAAAAGGAATAGAACAACTGCTGGGGAAGGGTGAAGTCCTTTACACAATCAGAGAATGAATATGGGCTACCACAGAGATACTCTGCTGTTTCCATAAATATGGCACCATCTATTCACTGAACCCGAAGTGCCTCTTTCAACAGGGACCAAGACATCCTCTGCAGGAAACCTGTTGTGCAATTCAGGTAGTAGGTTCAGAACAAAAAATAATTTCAGGTTGTATAAAATCTTGCAGTCAAGTAATACACAACACTTCAAGGCAGTCGAACAGGTGGGACACAGAATTCCCACAACCCTCACAGACTGACAGGAGTAAATTGTGTGGGAACAAGCAACAGGACTACAGCCTCTCCTGACAGGAGGGAATTCAGGTAGAAAATCCTAACCAGGTTTTTCAAACCTCAGTGACAACAGCACCATGGACGCCACCCTAAAAATAAAACAGGAGATGGTATGAGCAGGTGGGTAACCATGAGCATGTTTTTTGGAGTTGTCCCAAACAGAAGAACTACTGGACAGTGTGTGGTCATGTCCCAATACCTGAGAATGCCTTATTCTGGGAAAGTTTCCAGTAGGACTTAGTAATAACAGGAGCAAATACTTCTTCAACATCCTAATTATGATCGCAGTAAAAACTATCATGCAAATGGGGCTCAGACTCAGAAAAGACACCCCAGAGGGGCCAAGTACAGTCCTCTGTGACTGTACATTATTTATTAATTTTTTTATTTACTAAATTCTCGGATTACAAATACCTTTGAGCAGAAACTGCTCGTTTACAAAGGTTCAACGTCAAAGGATGAGGGTCAACATACATACAGAGGTAGTAAAAGAATGCACAATAAACAACCAAAACAACTAAAAGAAAAATAAAGATACTCAGTTATAACATACTTTGAGATAATATTCATAAAACGAGCAGCTTGAGTAGGCAGCTGGCTGCAGTAACAATAAGAGATAGAGGGCACCATAGGCAGTTAGTATTGCAGGCATGTGACCGGGAGAGGAAGTTGCAGCTAATGGGCCACTATCCGATGGTGGTGGAAAATGTTCTGTACCAGTGGAGATGTGAAGCAGGAAAGGAGTCACAAGGAAGGCCCAGTGCCAGAGGGAATGAGATTGGGAAAGGCGGGCTGTGAGACATGAGTGAGCTAGGAGGTGTTTAGAGAGATCTCTGTTCAACAAAGCAGTCACATTGAGTGGTAGAGTGAGGTAAAGTTTGAGATTCCTTTTGAAGGGTCCAAGTGTAGTAGAGGAAAGTGATTCTTTATTGAGGGAATTGAACCATTGAGCAGCTCTATAGATAAAGGACCGCTGACCCATGGAGGTACGACATCTGGGAACCTGAAAGGTTAGAGATTGGGCACCACGTGTTTGTTGAGTGCCACTGTAGGTAGTAAGGGAGTGAGCTAACACCAGGTGGCAGAGACCAAGGAGAATCTTTTGATAAGTAAGCAGGTCTGGTATTGTATTCTGTACATAGCCCAAGGAGGACAGTGTGACCAGCAAACAAAAGATCAGAGCTGATATAAACCCTACCATGCACTGCAGGCTACTGAATCTCCCACTGCTGCCTACTGTTCTGATGTTAGCTGCAGGGAATTTGGGGATTTGTAGCAACACAAGGTGTCTGCCAACAAGCAAGCAAAATTAGTCTGATACAGTCTACTATACTACAGTGAACAAAAGTGAACCAAAATGTTTTTGCACACAAAGTGCACATGAGGACAACCCCGTTACCTCAGTGATGGTCTCTTTGTGATGACTGATCAACAGTGGCGGCTCTACACCAGGGCCCGCCAGGGCACGTGCCCCGGTAAAAAAATGCTGTGCCCCAGTTGGCGCCCCATATGGTGCAGAACCTCCCCCATAGTAACAATATATCAGTGCCCTGGCTGCCATCTGGTGTGCCCCAGCTGTGCCCTGGTAACCATTTGTGGCTACAGCCACTACTGCTGATCAAAGTACCATAACCTCCCCCAAACTCAGAATGTTCAAAACTATGAATCAGGACACAGAGGGCAGAAATGCTTTTATAAGAAAGCTGGTAGTTAATGCAAATAGGAACGGAATTGTGCAAACAACAATTGCAAGATTGTACTCATGTTTGAGAGTTGTTGTTTTTTCGGGCAATTAGAGCTAACACTTTTATTGTTGTTTATGTTGAAAACAGTTGCATTCTTTTCTGTATAGTTATGTTTGTAGTGTCTGAAGTTACTGTTACCATACCTGTTCAAAAATTCCAATAAACTATAATTACAAAATATCTATCTATAGATTATATATTTCTTAGGGGCACGATCGCACCCCTATAGTTAGGGTTCAACAATCGCTTCTATGTTAAATTCAACATTTTGTACTTTAATAACTTTGCAACCTTTTAACCGATTAGCATAACATTTTGCATGCACCAGTCCATGAGGACCAAACATCTCTTGATGTGGCAAGTTTTGTTCCAGTCAGATGCGAGGGTGCAGAGATATGAGTGTTAAAATGTAAAATTACCATTTTGTGTAAATTCTTTGTCATGCCGTTTCTCAGAAACGGCTTAGGAAGTTGGTCTGAAATTTTTGGGTATATAGGGCTTGGGTCACAGAAGTGCCTTTTGATGGTTTGGTGAAAAATTTTAATCCATTCAAAAGTTATTAAATTTCTAAATTTCCCATTATTTCCTATTGGACAAGTTAGATGTGCCATACAAAATAGGATTTCTTGATCATGATTGTGGACTCCTAGTCTGCAAATGCAGAATTCTCTTTCATGCTGCCACCATCTTGTTTTTAGTTAGTGAGGCAAACAAACTTAGGCCCTGTTCATACTACAGCATGGTAATTCACCGTTTTAAAATACGGATTAATTACCGTGTTGTTGTCTTTATTGCTCTATTCGCACTGTCGTGGCGTGTTGTAAACCCGTTATTAAAATGGTTTACAGCATCCACACTACTGCTGGGACTGGATTAACCATTAACTGGTTCTAAATCAGGTCATCTAGCTTCATCAAGGGAACCATGCCAGACCGTCCGCACTGCAGGTTAGTTCGATTTAACTCAGAACCATTTTTAAATCGTGCTCAAGCCTACCTCTAATCAGGGTTTGAGCATGGTTTACTAAAACAGTTCTAAAGCCGTGTTCAGTCACGTTCAGTGCAAACACAAACCGTAGTTAGGCTACTTAAAACATTTTACGGTGGATAAAATGTTTTAAGTAGCCTAATGTAAAAAGGCCACAAATATTTTAAAATACTGGCAGTTGGTAAACACCAACACTAGTGTTTACCTCACTGGGGCTCGAGGAATCAGATTCTGGGATCAGTTTTAAAAATTGTCCAGAAATATGTTTATTTTATCCATGGAATTTTTGATGCAAATGCAGAAATCTTTATCATGAAAAATGATCCTTTGCTGCAAAGGATTTTGTTTACCGTGAAACAGGATTCTTTTACCGAATTTCATAAAAAGGATTTTTATGTATCTGTTTCTTTGTCACTTCAGAGCAAAGACAATGTTTAGATTTTTAGGCTAAAATTTTCAGGGTTCAAAGGGCTTGACTCACAGATGTGCCATTTGCTGGTTTGGTGGAAATATATTACTTTGCTCTGGAGTTCTCATGCTTTAAATTTTGCTAATTTCCCACAGGCTGACATTGTAATGGGAGCATATTCAGTCATTTCTTAGTCACTGCGCTGTGAAGAAGCGGTTTGCAATGTTGTTCTGAAATTTTCAGGGTACAAATGGTTTGTCCCACAGATGTACCTTTTGCTGATTTGGTGAAAATATATTACTTTGTTCTGGAGTTCTGTGGCTTTACATTTTACTTATTTCCCATTGGATTACATTGTAATGGGAGGTGTACACCACTGTTTCTTTGTCACTTTGTTGTAAAGAAACGGTTTGTAATTTTGCTGTCAGATTTTAGTGTACAAAAGTCTTGCCCTACTGGTGTGCCTTTTGGTGGTTTTGTGACAACATATTTTGGTGTCGAGTTATACAGGTTTCAAATTTTCCTGTTTTTCCTATAAGCTAACATTGCAATGTGAGGTGTTTGTTTGGTGCTGTACACTACGGGATGTGAGCACAGGGCCCCAAGGATCCTGCACTCCCATAGGCAAAGAAGTGTAGCACTACACTATCTAAAAAATTATGCATGGATGGGAGTACAGGGCAAAGAGGGCCCTGTGATCCCACATGCAATTACTGACACCATTAAGGACCGATGGGAGGGTCCTGTGCTCCCACACACAAATACGCATAGCATTATGGAGTGGTGGGAGCGCAGGATAAGGAAACAATTACAATCTATGAAGAATTATTGATGGTTGGGTGAGCAGAGCCCAGAGGGCCCTGCACTCCCACAAGCAAATAAAGCTATGATTATACTTTGTCAAAAAGTAAGGAAATTCTTTGCAAAAAAAAAAAACAAACATTGTTAATGCATCAGTTAGGGCTCCAGCATCAAAAGTTTGAAAATGTGGTATTAGGGTTTCCAATCCTCACACCCCACCTCACCCCCACCTTCCATGCACCAACAGGCATCGAGGGTGTGCCTTGGGGTTGTCAGCCCTAACCCTCAGTCCATTCTCCTGTACTGTACCATATCAGCTTCCTTACAGATGGAATGGGGTGAATGTTAGGGCTGATAGTCCCAAGGCACACCCCGGTGCCTGCTGATGTGTGGAGGGTGGGGTGTTAGGATTGGAAACTCTAACACCACATTTCCAAACTTTTGATGCTGGAACCCTAACAGATGTATTAATGAAGTTTTCTGCAAAGAATAAAATGTTATGCCTGTGCACAGTATTGCTCTCTCAGGCTGGAGCATACATAAATTAATTTCTTTATGATCAAAGCCCAAATTCCAGTTCCAGTTCAGGTGATCATTTAGTCTTCGATGAAATAGGCACATAGGTATTAAAAGAAAAGGGGGAAGGAGGGACTCCTGTGACCAAGTAGGGTCCAGGGTGTAGTATTAGGCAGGGACAGTAGGATGGAATAGATAGGCCTACTGGTCCTTTTCTGCTGACACTTTTATGTTTCTACTGCTCTTCAGGACATGTAACAGTTCATTTTTAGTGGTTAAAGAATCAGCAGGTTCCAGGCCTAAGACCACTGGAATATTCAAGCCCTGCCTCTGGATTTTTCATTGGAGGTGTGGCAGTTTTTTAGCTGCCCCCACTTGCTGATCACTGACTGTAATCAGCATTAGCCATAAGGTATCCGCCCCCATCTGGGAGTAAAAGTATGTTCAGTGCGATCGAGATACTGGGATGGGAGAAATGAGTGGAAAACACAAGAAGAAATGCACCTGTACCCCCAACAGGCAAGTACACACTCATCATCACAGACACACACCCACCCACACACTTACATGTATATGTCAGATGTGCACTTATTGTATTTAAATACACACATTATTGTGTGTATGTTAGATGTGCATTCATTTTAAATACACAAATTGTTTTGTGTATGCCAGGTGTGCAGTTATTTAAGTACACACATTATTGCATACATAAGATATGCAGTTATTTTATCTATTCAGACACTTTATTCAGACGAGCATTTAATTAATAATTTATTTATTTAAACATACACACACATTTTATTGTGTGTACGTCAGATGTGCGTCAAGACCAGTATCAAGTAACAGCAGAGCTGATGCAATGCCAAACTTCCCTAATAATTATCTTCTGCTTTTGAATCTCTTCTCGAGTGCGAACTGAATTCACTATGGAATAGAAGCCTGCCACAGTGGAGGGTGCAATCTGTTTACACAGCTGAGCAAGGCGAACTGAAGGTACAGACAGAATGTTTATGCCTCTTTAGTCTTATTATAAACAAGGACAAAACAGAGGAGGCTGGGGGGGGCAGCTGTAGGGATGTATTGAATGAAGAAGTGTGGGTATGGGACAAGGAGAACTGCAAAAGGTTCTGGGGATTCGAAAGTGCTGACAGTTATCTGTGCCGTATCTCAATTTCTGAACTTTTTTAGATTTTATAGTTGTAAAGAACAATTACTATTTAAAGCAGTCGTACAGGGTTTTGTTACCAGGCAAATAATGTGGCCCATGCACTACTGCAGGACGGGTAAGCACAGCAAGCATGTACCTGGCCTGCACCCCCACCATTCATAATTACCGGCCACCTGTCCATGGCCCTGATGGCATATTGGTGCAGGGGGGTGGGAAGATCAGTGGGCACAGGTAGGCATCCAAGTAGATGTCCGCCCTGCCTGCAGACAGGATACCCTGCTCTCTGTGGAGTAGGGGACTGTGGGACACAGTGGGTCCGAGAAAAGACACAGAATGGGCAAGTGCCCGACAGCTGCTCCCAGCACTCCCTGCTAGTTCAGAGGGCTGGGGCAGCATGATTACAGGTGGGGCTGGCCTAGCCTTGACAGCCGCCACAGAATGGGGGTGTGTAGCAGCTATGGTAGGGTCCCTGCCCATGAACCTGTGCCTCCTTCCACCAGCACTCTGTGCCACAGTGCATGGCATACAGCATAGCACAAAATGCCCAAATATTTGTAACTGGAAGCTTCCTCTATATTAACTCGTGATGTAGTTGAAATTTGAAAGGATAGGCTGGGGCATTACGTTATTTTTTTTGCACTGAACATCACAGTCTTTTTTTTTTTTTTTAAGGATTCAATACCAGCCGCTTAATTTTCATAAAATGTTGAGCCTAATTGAGTTCCTGCTGCAGAGCAACTTGAACCTTCCCACAGTTTGCAAGAACAATGTAACATGGTGTCATCTGTGTACAGGGCCATATGATGCCTTTTAATTACCAAATCATTCATATATAATGAAAACAAAAGGCACTCAGGATAGATCCTGGGAGTCCCTTTAGTAAGTGTGAACAAATCAGATTGCTTTGGCTTATGATTGTATAACAAGAAAACACCGCAAGGCATAGAATGGAGACAGTGGCCCAGGAGCCCCAGTGCTCAATTCTCTGTCTTTGTCAGGGAGTTCTTGTTAGTTTTGCCATTATATTCTGGTGAAATTTCTCGTATGTTCCTGTTACTATGGAAGCTGTATGCCTCCTTTCAAATAAATGTGTCTGGAGGATGGATTAACACCACTTGGAGAGTGTGCTGATTATTATATATATATATATATTTTTTTTTTACGCCTGTAGCCTGAATGATCCGATCCCAATTATTCTCATTACCTCTTGATCCCCTACAAGCCAGGAGATTAACCAGGTCCATGGGACAGAAGCAATCAAAATGCCATCCTCATAGCACAATGCAACAAGGCTATGGGGAAGGCAAACTGAATGCTGGAATGCACAGGTAAGGTGGTTCAGTAGCAAGAGAAAGAGGCATCTAGCCCATGTACACTTAAAGCCCTGAAAAATCTGGTCCCCATTGTCTTCATTACCTCTTGACCCCTACCATACTTCTTAACTCTCCCCGACTACTAGGGACATCCTCATTTTATCCCTCAAAATTGCTCTGTCCCTGATCCATCCTCTAGAAAAGGTGCAGCTCATAGAGAATGTGCTTTAAATTCAGACTTTAAAGCACAAATTCATAATATCCTAAGATGCTAAACCGATAATAAACTTTTGTTTAAGCAAATACTGTGGTTTCCAAAGTGTTCTGAGCATCTGTCTCCATGTTTGAGGCTATGTCCCTCATTATGAGGGGCAGTGTCCCTCATTTGAGTGTCTGTAAACCCTCATTTCAGTGACAAAATGTTGAGAGGTATGCCCCTCACGCACAGGGAGATTAACCATGATCATGGGACAGAGGCTGCTGACAGTGCCATCCTCATATCTTCAATCTGCTTGGGGTGATGCACGGTGGTAGCAGGTCTCTGTCCTGTGGAACTCTCTGCATACTGACATTTGATGGCCGCTTTATCAGCTCCTTTAAAATTAAACTGAGGAGATTCTTGCTGGGGACAGGCATTTCTAGACAATATGATGTTTGTTATTTAGTGTGTTTAAGTATGTATTTTGCACTGATGAATGCATTTTAGTTTGATTGCACGATTTGTGCTGTCCTGTTTGTACTGCCCTGTTTTGGTTTGTGTTTTGAGCTTTAGTAAAGTACACAATGAATATAAATCCACTATTGCTACAATCTATTACCCGTAGACTACACACAGTAGCTTTATACAGTGGCTGTATAAGGAGAGCACTGGCTCATATTTGTGATGGTAAATAACATAGCACAGCACCAAGATGCTGAAGATTACCGTATACCGTATACTCAAGTGTAAGATGAACTTTTAATTGGGCTAGCAGAACTCAGGAAAAGTTCTAACCTACTAAATAAGAACAGAGACATTGGGGATTCTAATTAGTCATAAACATGTGACTTACAATAAATATTAAAAAAAATGAAGACTGAGAAGCCAAACTTGCACTATTTAACACTGAGATGCAAAGATACTACTTTATATCATAATCTGTATCGAAACAAAGTACTGTAGAACTCAGTATGTACTATATATCAGACAAGTCCCTGTGTTATTTATTCATTTTGACTAAGAAAGCTCAGCCTCCCTCACCCCACCACCATCCTCTCAAGGAGCCGCTTAGTGACTGCTGGTATTTACACTTACACATACTATAAAACAATTACCACTAGTAATTTGCTGTGAATAAAGCAGATATTTTGTTTTGTCACAACCTGTCCTACCCAGGACTTGGTCTGAAACAGGCTGCCAAGTTTCTCAACCATCAACACCTGTAAGGGTACATCAGTAGCTGCCACCACTCAGAAGTGATTATCCTACCTGGGGACTTTCTTAATCTGAATCCCACCAGAGCCACCGCCCACACCATACAGTGCTCCTTTGACTAAGGGCAAGTGGCTTTCGTCGCCCCTCACTCCTAAGAAACACTTTACTTAGCCCAATATGGTATTTGTAGCCATCTTCTCCTTCTTCCAAGACAAAGTCTGGATTTGTCAATGGCAACAGTTATCTATTCCGCCAAAAGATTCAGTCACAGTTGCATGGAGTACATAAAATAATATTTACTACTTCACAGTATTTACACATCTGCAGGATATCACATATGCAATACTATGGGAATGACAGGGTTCCTACAGAAATTAAAATAAATGCACAAAGCAGAAGAAACACACACACAAAAAAACTTACTACAGTTTCTTAACTTAGCTAAGTAGAAATATTCTTACCACACAGGCGATCTTTAGTGAGATGTGGCAGACTCCATCTCTTAGATGGTGCAAGTATGAAGTCCCAACACAGACTACCTTTCTAGGGCTAACATATACCTCAGATGCCTTCAGCTGTCAGCCACCCCATGCTGCATCATCAACTATGTCACTCTGACATCATGGATTTGACACTTTCTTTGTCTCCTGTGGTTAGCACCTCTCTGAAAAGCTGGCCTAACCCAGAACTTTGGATTCTGTGGACTCATGACACCTCTAATTGTTCTGAGCCATGTCTGACTGTGCCTCTGCAGGTGGTAGCTGCATGACCAGGACAGTTTCCTTCCATGAAAGACCTTGGGCTCTTTGAAGCTCCCTCATTAACTGACCAGGGAATTCTCTCATTTACAGGACAAAGGGGTTGTAATTATGCTGGCCCTGTGGTGCAGAGGCACTAAGCACCTTACCTCTTGCCATGCTGGCAACACGGGTTCGGGAACTAGCTCAGGGCATTGAGAGTAGGCAGGGGAGTGAGAGGACTAAGCATCTGGAGGACAGCTCTCCTCTCTGGGGAGGAAGCTTGTCGACTCATCCTTTGGCTGCCCCAGGTGGAGGCCCATAAGTAGCACTGGTAGCTGAAGTGGAATGAAGGGAGAGGGCACGACTGTAGCATGTACATCGCACATGTACACGTCCTTATGCCATGGCAGGGACAGTGGGGAGAAACTTGGAAAAATGGAGGTTGCAGGCTATATGAAGCCTTCCCTACCTGTCCTTGCTCAGCACTGTCACTGGATCACTGACCAACAACAGAGTCTCCAGGCGGGGGGGGGGAGGACAGCCTTCCCCTTCCCAGCCCTGCCACAGGGCAATCTATAGGGGATCAGGAGGTTGGTATACCAGGGTGGTAGATGCCAGGCTGTGGGGGGTGCAGGGACAGGGCCGTGCAGTCACCTGTGATGCATCCCGGGAAAAAATATATATGAAAAATAAAAAAACTGGTTGTAATTACCTACCACGAACAACTGGTCTGCCTCTAGCAACAATTTTAATCTTATTCCACCAGTCTATCTTTGCCTTCTTAGCTGATTAAATTCTACTGTTATCAATGCAGACAGAGTTAAATAAAAATAAGTAAAAAATTAAATAGCAAATTGATACAGTTTTATTTATTAGATGCTTGTTTGCTCATTCTGTCCCTTCCCCATCCCCTGCTGCTCCTGTACTGAACCTTGCAGCACTTCGCTTCATGCCAGAGGTATCAAAGATAGGTAAGGTTATATACTGTATAATTCCTGCCAGAGCTGCCCTCAGATGGCTTACAGCATTGCAAACTTTTTAAGTATCAATAATTTTATAACCATGCCACCAACCATGACCTACATCGCAAAAACTGTTCTCATTTTTACCGCCCTCCCTCACATATACAGATACACTTTTATACATCTTCCCATACGTAGTACAGAAACAACCTATGCACAATGTTGCTTACGACAGGTTCACAGCTGGATTTATTTATCTTATCACAACTGATTCAGGCTGGCTGAGAGGAGGGAATGCCGCTTGTTAAAGAGCAATTATCCCAGTAATTGAAAACTTTCCCGCCAAGAACACCACAGAAGCCTTTCCTGACCTCTATTCATATGCTGGCAGAATTTTAATTTTTAAGTGCCCTATTTTGGAAGGGAAGGGATTGTATTTTGGCTCCATGGAGCCACACCAATCCCTTCCACTTCCTGGTACCTTTGGAAACTATGATCTGCCCTGCACTGTCACATTTGCTGATGTCGCTATGCTGACAGTGTGGGGGCAAGCTACATAGAAATGAATGGGTCCATTTTTCAAAGTCCGTTTTTGGTATTTCAGAAAGTCATCATGAACAAATCAAGGGCACTACTCAACTAACAAGGACGTTTCTCTTTAAATATATATATTTTTGCTCCTTCCCCACCCCACCCCCAAACTGCCACCCCTCCTGGTCACCACAAGCTCCCCTCTACCCACCTATCTCACTCTCCACTACCGATCCTGCTACCCGACTCCCCAGGCTACCCCATATCCTCGGAGGGTCTGGCTTTCCCAGTGGGGCACCTCCTACTCTGGCCAGGAGGAAGGATGACAATTCCTGGGGAAAGGGTCCTCGAGGCATGTAGGGTTGGAGGAGCAGTGGCGAGTCGCTTGAGGAATTGTTGGCATGGGGGACATGCCAGCTGTCATCTGGTCAGGCCAGGATGGATGCTATTTTCCTGTTTTCTGGGCCATGCCCCTCTCCCAGTGGTGCAGACTGTGGTGATGCCTTGGAGACAGAGCTAGCTGATGTGTGGTCACCCATGCCGGCTGAGGCTCCGCTAAGCACCAGGTGTCGCTCTCAGGCGGTGCTCTGCTTGCCCTTCCAGGAGGACAGTGTCCATGCAAATGCTCCATCATCTTTCCTGCCAGCCTCCATTCTTGTCGTCCTGGGCAATTTTAAAAAATAGCGCTGGCAAATAAATGATTTTAAACCAGCCATTCTTACGCTGCTTCTGACCACCCTTCCATGTGCAGCCCCAGAAAACATATGATCGATGCTACAGAAGAAAAGGAAAGATGGTGCCTGATAGGCAATTCAACTCGATGCTGCTGATAAAGTCACCTCTCACATCATAAAATGTCCATTTATTTATTTTTTTTTAATTGTTTTATTCATCTGTTATTCCCATATTTTTACGCCCGCTCACCCGTGCGTCCCTGGCACAAACACACACATGTGGAGGCACATGCATGCCACACACTGCGGAATGCCCCACCCTACCAGTCACCCATACCCCCATGCGCTGCAACCGCACCTCCAGCGAGTGACGACAGGACTACGGGAGGGCGCCCTCCCATCCCTGGAAAGGAGAGCCACTAGGCTTGATCCTGGTCCACCCTCCCCCCCCCCACCAGCACCCCGACGACCCGAGGTTGTTCCCAAACCCAGGTCACCGGTGTAGCATGAGGTAAAGCAGAGATGCCTCAACCCTCAGCGTCACCAGGCCGGCACTAAAATATCCATTTATTTAAAAAAAAGAAAATAAAAAACACTTTGCCAATCACATTCTTACCACTGAAAACATTCCGTTTTTAACAGTCATTCACAAAAACAACAGAAAAGCAGGCTGCAACAAGTTCCTGCTGTGGCTTTATCCCCTGCATCACATGACCACCAGTCTGCCACAGCACAAAAGCCCGCACAAAAGGCTTGACTGATGTCTTGCAAGAGAGATGATTTGCATCCTACAAGACTCTGCCAATCTCGTGTGCTTGTTTGCCAGTCATGTGGCTGACCAACAAGAGCTGCTGCACTACAGTACATGAAGTGGGCAGTGGGTAAGGAAAGCACCACCAGCAGTTCACGCATGCCAACAACAGTCAGCAAGTGGAAAGTGATAAGGCAATCCTCCAGTCCCTGATTCTGTAATCCTGGCTGTATTATTCTTTTGCTGCTCTCTCTCATGGACTTGAAACCACACTCTCGTGGCTGAGACCTTATTTTTCAAGTCCATGTGTGAGTGTTGATCATTGGGGGTGGGGTCTGATTACAAAAGAAAAGTCCATCTGACCCTAGTTTTCAGTGCCAGAAAATGGTCACTAAATAATGGGGGTTTGACTTGTATGCGAGGTTGACTTATCTGTGGCTTATTTACCAACCAGTAGAGGGCTCCGGTCCCTTTAACCATAGGTTTTCATAAAGATGCACAGAAATGTAATTTTTCGATAAAAAAAACAAAAACCCACACCCGCTGATTATTAAATACAGTAGCTCCTGCCAAAATATTAGTCCACGTCCCCTGGCGCAGTGCCCCACCAATAGAGACTTAGCTCGTGATCCCCCTCTTCTCTATCCAGCCTACGGGATCCAACTCTCAGGGCCTCGCCTTACTAAAATGCATAGGCTCTCCTTGGCTGTGCCTTCACCACTAAATATCTTTAATGCTATCAAATTTGGGTCTACCTGGATCGGAAAGCTACTGATAAGCTGCATTAATCCAGCAACCCCACTGGCCCCTGGGCTAATTGAGTTGCTCCTTTTGAGGTACCATCATGCTCGGGCCCTATGTGGCTCCTTTTACTGCCACTTCTTCTGCTGATACCAGCTGCCCAGCATTGGACACCTGAACTACCATCATGTTTGGTCTACAACGGCACCTTGTGCTGTATACCACATGGCAACTTATCCTTTAATTGCCTCCGTGATTCCAAGTACCAATACCTCGAACCCTGCTCTTGGACCACACATACCAGTAGTACTTATAACACTCCCCCACCACAAGGCCCACCTCCCACCACGCAGACTTCTATCTCCTCCCCACCTATTGTGGTAGGGGTACTAGCTCTTGCTACAACAGATCAGCTCTTCTATGGTGGCTACTTTCCAGTCCCTAAAAACATCAGATCTACTAGACGGGAGAAAGGCAGGAATTACAAGCTTATAATTAGCGCTCTTAGAAAAATCCTACTTATCCTCCTGCTTTGTTCAGGCAACGTAGAACTCAACCCTGGCCCCCCAGAAGCTATTGCTTTGCCAGCAGAACTAGGCAATTTAAAAGGAATAAGCTTCTTGCATATTAACGTATGTAGCCTCCTTAAAAAGATAACCTTAATACAAACCTGGGTAAATCATACCTCTCCTGACATACTTGTGATTTCCGAAACTTGGCTTAGACCCAGCACCACTGATAGAGAAGTAAACATACCCAACTATGCCTTGTTCAGAGCTGATAGGCATGCCAGAGGAGGAGGGGTAGCTATCTACGTTAAAGACAAATTTTCTGCCTCCTGCTTATCCTCGGCATCTGTCGCCAGCGAATTCGAATGCCTAATTCTCAAAGTGGAAATTACACAGACTACTGCACTCTACGTAATAGGATGCTACAGACCACCGTCCTGCTGGCCTACAGCTTGTGTCATATCTAAGTGACAAGTTGGGACAGGGGCTGCCAGAAACTATTATTTTAGGAGACCTCAACTTTGACTGGCTCTCTAACACAGCTGCCCCTTGCATCCTTCTGTGATGAACATGGGCTGACGAACTTATTACTGAACCAACACGCCCAAACGTGAAGAACCCCAGTAAAAGTACACTTTTGGATGTGCTAATGGTAGAGCAAACTCATCTCTTCTCCACGCTGATGTGTTCTTCTCAGGCGCCAGCGACCATTGTTTATTGCGGGAGTAAGATCCACCAATAACCCAGCACCCATCAGCAAGTTCTCTATGAAGAGATCCAGGTGCAACTTCAATGAACATGCCTACCTAAACGAGCTTAAGTATTCCCCTGAGTGGCAAGATTTCACCTGGCCAAAACGACATGCTCAGCTTACAATATCTTCCACAACATTCTATCAAGGGCCCTTAGTAAGTATGCTCCCCTGATTAAAGTCTAACTAGGACCAAAACCTGTAAATGGTTCACCCTCAGATCAAGTCCTTGCTTCTACAAAGAGATAAGCTCTGGAAAAAAGCACGCAGACTGAACACTGCAGAGGACTGGAACCAGTTCAGGAGACTACATTTATGTACCAAAACAATCAGAATCGAAGGCCACCTTCTTCAAATCCGAACTCGACTCTGCCACAAAGAGCCCAATCAAGCTCTGGAACACAATCAGTGATCTGCTAGGCCACTCCCAGGAAATTCACTCCCGACCAAGATTACCTCTGGCAACTTGACTATAACCGAAAAGATGGATATACTTGGCGCATTCAATAACCACTTTGCTACTGCAGGCATGGCATTTGATAACTCCTGCAAACATACTTAGGCTCCCAGACTGCCAGCCAACTGCCTGAAACTCTGATAACCGCCCGCCTTTCTCACTTCAACCTGCCACACTGAAGAAGAGGTAGAGGACCTCTTGCTTCAGTTGGATACTAGAAAAAGTGCTGGGGCCGACTCCCTTGACCCTTACTTCCTAAAATTGCCTACCACGTACTAGCAATACCATCACCCACCTTTTAACTTATCCCTGTCTCAGGGCACCTTACCACCTATATGGAAGACAGCACATGTCATACCACTGTTCAAATCAGGTGACCTGTGCGATCTCAATAACTACAGGCCAATTCTCCTCCTTCGGGTCCTGTCCAAGCTCCTAGAGAAATTGTAAATGCACAGCTGAGGACTCACCTTGAGTCTAGGGAACTGCTAAATCCTATGCAGTCCAGATTCAGAGCTAAACATAGCACTATCTCAGCCCTCGCCAAAGTTACTAACGACTGGCAGCGTAATCTTGAGAGCAAAAACTTTATTTGTGCTGTTTTCCTTGATCTAAGCAAGGCTTTCGACACCGTCGACCGTAGTCTGCTCCTCTCCGCCCTTCAAACCATAGGTGTGGACCCCTCCTCTCTGCGTTGGTTCACTGACTATCTTACAGGGCGCCTTCAACAAGTTAAAGCCGAAGGAGGCCTGTCCCCTTAAAACTCTGCAAGAGGGGTACCTCAAGGTTCTATATTAGGGCCCTTACTTTTGCAATCTACATTAATAACATCGACTACTGTATAAAAGAAGCCAACATCCATCTGTTTGCAGATGATACAGTTCTCACGTGAGTCGCCCAACACCTGAAGCTGCCTGCAATGACCTACAGTCAGAATTCAACCTTTTGCAAAGCCAACTCCTCCAAAAAGCTACTCCTTAATGCCAAAAAACTAAAGCGATGGTCTCTCTCCTTTTATCCGTATTAGCTAACCCTACGTCCAGTGGGACAGTTCCCCAAATTACCACAGTTCTAGGTGAAAACTAGAATTTGTTACAAAATTCAAGTATTTGGGAGTTTGGATAGACCAAAGACTCTCCTTCATTGAACATATCGAGGACTTGCTAAACGACTTGACAAAGGCTTGGACTGTTTTTAGAATCAGCAATTTCTCACCAGAGATGCCAAGAAACAACTGGTCCAATCCATTTTCCTATCATTGGTTGATTATGCTGACTTCCTCTACAGCCAATGCCCCAACTCTTACATGGCTAAACTGGACACTCTACCATCGAGCACTGAGGTTTATAACAGGACTCCCCTTGACACATCACTGCACCCTATATGCGGCAGTGGGATGGACATCACTAAAGTTCAGGCGCCACAAACGCGCTCTCTGGACCCTATAGAGCCATCTCTAATAAGCTGCCTTACTATATCTCCTGCTGTCTTCCCTGAGTATAATTGAAATCTGGCGTTAAGAAGTTACTCAGCTATTACACTTAAAGTACCCAAAGCAAAATCCCGCTTTGGCAGGGGCAGCCATAAGCTTCGTGCTACCTACCTTATGGAGCGATCTACAAAAACCCTCAAATTAAGCACTCTAATCGGTATAAATGCTTTCAAGATGCTTTATTTCCATTACAATCAGAGAAGTATGTAACTGCTTCACCCTCAGACCCAGTACCGGTGTCTGCACTGGTATATAATCACGCCTAGACCCAATTTTAAGTACTGACCCCCCAGCTTGCTCCTCACCAGCCTAATTGTTTCTCTCTTATCCCCTGTCTTATCAACACTAGGCCCATCCATCCCTTATTCTTCCTTTCCAACCTCGGATAGGAGCTCACTACCCTGGGTTGTGACATCCTACCATGCCCCGTACTTTATAGCATTCAATCCCGGGGTTCACACATACTCCTTTTCTCCATCCACCTTCTCGACATCCAGCTTTACCAACTCCTTTCTGTGCACCGTGCCCTCCTAGCCTTTCTCCCCCTACTTCCCTCCCTCTCTTCCCCCCTACCTTCACCTCTACCTGGTGTATATTTTAATTTTTTTCTTCCGTTACTTCCTCCCGCAACCTTAGATAACCTGCTTTATCTTCCTATGCATTTCTATGTATGTAAATACCGTGTAATCTGTACAATATCTGTATAATTCTATGTACATATGAACTTCTTTTTCTTCCTCTCTGTAAAGAGTATTATCTGTATTGCCTTGTAAATACCTGTGTTGACCTGTATATACAATTGTTCATGCTCCACCCAGGTCCATCTTGCAAATGAGCTTCTGCTCAACGATGAACGCCTGGTTAAATAAAGACTTGATTGATTGATTGATTGATTGATTGACAAACACCACCCACGCATCTGCACAATACCATATATAATGGTATTACCACCCGTCCACACCACCAACTGAAAACCAGAACCACATAGTTTACTCCCCATTCATCAACCCTTGTAGCACCCAGCTCCTCCACCCCCCAGGGGTGTCCACACAACTGTTAAAGGATAAAGGCATTTATCTGTATTGTCAATAAAACAGTAACCTCCCTCCCAGTAAGGGTGTGATTGCAATGATCTCATACTTTTATACATTATACACAACCCCACCTCTGTTCGTTCTAACTGTACCTCCAACAGACATACCCACTACACTGAGCCACCCTCGCCCTAATCCCGCCACAGATCCACATAGTTTGAGCCCGGCTGGTACCTGTGAAAATGAAACAGTCCCCCAATGTGGCACCCAGCCTATCTCAAACTCAGCACTCCCTACCAAGGACGAGAGTGGATGTTGGGAGAGGCTGATCACCACTCCGGGGAACTGCTTTTGTTGTCACTGGTACCAACCAAGCGCAAACGGTGTGGATCTTTGGGGGAATGGGGGGGAGGAAGAAGGGTGGCTGGTGCCAGTGGGTGTGTCAGGTGGAGGTTATAGTTTGAATGGGACTGGGCTTGGGGTTTTATATACTTGGTCAGGGTATAAGATTGTCTCAATTGGGCCTTTAGTGGGAGGCGGAGTTACTTTTTTTGACAAAACCTTATAACAAACAAATGCCTTAACCCTTAAACAGTTGTGGAGACACCTGCTGGGGGGAAGGAGCTGGGTGCTCACAGATGGATGGTTGGGGATAAACTACTGTACTGTTTTCAGTTGTTGCTCTTGGGGGGGGGGGTCGACCTGTATGTGAAGTATATCTAAAAAGCTGCTAAAATCACATGGAAAAGGGACAGCTGACTTATATACAGGCATATATGGTGATTTCTGTACTTTTTGCAATGAATATTAAAACTCCCATATATCTATGGGAATCCATTTGCCATAAAATATGATTTTTTTTGTGTACCGCCCTTCAGCAGGGAAAGGACAGTAGTCTAGCCCCCGAGGAGGCAGACAGATGAGTCCTTCTACTTTCTATTATGCTGGCCATGCACCCATATTAGTCATAGGGATTTTTATAACCAGTTTTTAATATGTCACACTGTCTGTCCGCACATATGAAGCAGAAACCGTTGGGCCGAATACCGGTTTGGTGGGTTACAGTTACTGTAACAGAGGAGGAAAGGGATCTGGAAGTGATGATTTCTAATGACCTCAAATCAACAGTGCACTGCAACAAAGCGACAGGGGAGGGAAACTGAATACTGGGATGGCTTGGAAGCAGGGGTGTAGCCCCCCATAAACACAAGCCAAAAGATGGGCTGCCCTGCCACACAAACACTGCCCCACCTCCATTTCAGTCAACAATATGTAGTAAGCCAATGATGCTAATAAATTCACAATGTTTCATGTAACACACACACTACCAATCAGACAGAAGTCGGTCTGCTTTTAGTTACAATCGTGAGAAACATAAAATTTGCGGCAGATAAGGACCGCCTGGCCCACCTAGTCACCCATTTCCCTACTCTACTGTATAAACTCCAGATCCTACTTGATCTGCAGCCTACCTCCTTCCTCCCTCCCTAGTGTTTGCCTTCTGCCTGTCCCATGTATTCTTGAATTCAGCTTACTGTTGTTGCCCCACAATCTCTTCGGGGGCTGTTCCATGCATTCACCACCCTTTCTGTGAAAAACTTCCTCACGTTGCCCCAAGTCTTGCCCCTCCAATTTCATATTGTGGCCCCTTGTTCTTGCACAACCTCTTTTCTGAAAGATGCTGCCTCTTCAACTCTACTGATCCCTTTGAGGTATCTGATGTCTCTCTTATCCCCCCTCTCCTTCCTTTCCTCCAATGTACACAATCTCTTCTCGTATAATTTCTTTTGTAGCCCCTGCACCATTTTCGTTGCACTTCTCTGGACTGCCTCCACCCTGTCAATGTCCTTTCAGAGATGAAGGGCCCAATTCTGCAAGGATGGCGCAAGTCACCGCCAAATGCGATTCATGCCATTCCCCGTTCTGCCAAGGACACTGCACCTGATTCTGCAAAGGGCAGGGTCCCCGTGGCTAAGTCCTGCGACCTGCGACATGCCCAAAGGTACGCCGAACAGAGGGTGTACCTGAGGGACATGTCGCAAGCTGTACGCACTGTTCGTAGGGTGCAGGTCCCCCCACATCCCCATTCTGCCTGCAGCGCAATCAGACTCCCTCTGCCCCCAGTCCCCCACAGAGTGACAAATGGAGACCCACAAGCTATCAGACCCCTATCCCGAACCCCAGTCTCAAAACGCCCTGCAGGACTGCTTGCGACCCCCACCCCCAGCAATGCCAGTCCAGCCCACACCCCCGACCTGTATGGAGTCAGCGACTGGCACAGCCTACCACTCACCACCACAGCCAGCCACTGACTGAACTCCACCAGAGTGCATACTACTGAGTGTAATACGCACTCGAATATGCAAGGGTTGGGGCTAGGGAGACAGCAACAGCCCTGTGGGGCAGTACCTCGGGTGACTGGTGGCTGGGGCATGGGGGGGAGGCAGGGCAGTACATGTGACTATATGGGGAGCAGGCAGTGGTGGTGGGGAAGGTGATATGGCATTGGGTGTTGGGCTAGTGGCGCATACATGCAACCCTCAGAGGGTGGTAGAATTCTTACACAGCTAAAAGCTGGTGTAACTGTACTTTGACGGATGTCCTCTGAGGTTGTTCTAGAATAGCAAGTATGGGGACTTTGTTGCTGCCCTTCCAGAATAGGGACGCAACAGCTGCTGTAAACCCCCTAGTGACATGACGTAGGGGGTTTAGGGTGTAACTGGTGGGGTATGTCCACTTTGGCGCAAGCAGCCTGCAGCATGTCACAGGCTGCTTTGCAAAATACCAAATGTCGCAACTGCTGGCATAACTTGCTACCCACACCATTCTTTTTGGCGCAAGTCAAGTTACATCAGATGTAACCTTTTGAGAACTGGGCCAGAGGTCTCCAGAACTGCCGCAGTACTCCAGATGAGGCCTCACCAACTGCCTATACAACCACCTGCTGTTTTCTACTGGTGAAACTTCTCCCTGTGCCCCCAGCATTCCCCCAGCTTTCCTCACTTCCTTGTCACATTGTTTGGCTACTTTTAGATCATCTGTTATGACTACCCAAGGTCCCTTTCCATTTTGGTGGTTGTTAGTACCTCCCCATCATGTATTCCTCCCCTGGTTTTTTGTTCCCCAAGTGCATGATTCTGCACTTCTTGGCACTGAATCTGAGCTGCCACACTCTTGACCATCTTGGCTAAGTCTCTCCTTAACTTCTGCACCTCTCTGGAGTGTCAACCCTATTGCAGATCTTGGTGTCATCTGCAAAGAAGCATACCTTTCCTTTGAGTCCCTCTGCAGTGTCGCTAATAAAGATATTAAAGAGGCATGGCCCCAGTATTGAACTCTGGGACACCCTGCTGGTTACTCCCCTTTCTTCAGATTGAACTCTGTTTACCACCACCCTCTGTGTCCTGTTGCTAAGTCAATTTCTGACCTAGTTTAGCACATTGTGACCCACTCCCAGACAGCCCAACTTGTTTACAAACCTCTTATGCAGGACTGTGTCAAATGCCTTGCTAAAATCTAGGCAAAGCCATGTCCACCGCCCCTCCCTGATCTACTACCCTTGTCACCCAGTCAAAAATCTATCACATTCGTTTGACAAGACCTTTCTGTCGTAATTCTATGTTGCCTTGGGTCCAGTGCCCTGCTGGCTTCTAGATATTCCACAATCCTTTCCTTTAACAGTAATTCTATCATCTTTCCCACCATTGAGGTCAAACTGACCAGTCTATGGTTTCCCGCTTCTATCTTGCTTCCACTTTTGTGAAGGGGTATCATGTTTGCCATCCTCCAGTCCTCTGGTACTACTCCCTCCTCCAATGATTTGCTGACTAGGGTTGTCAGTGGTGTCAGTAGCACCTCTCTGAGTTCTTTTAGTATTAGGATACACTGTGATAAGGCTCTGTACCACATCAAGGTAGCCAGCCTTACAGAAGTCCATCACACCAGCACTCATGCATACATTTTTTTCTCTTTATGCCTCCTCAGCAGGCGGCCCCTCGATCTCCAGCCACAGGCACCTGCACCCCAGAACCGGTCGTGCGTGTGGATGCATGAAACCCGCACCACCAGGGCCAGCCTTTCGTGCTCCGCATCCTGGGTACGCCTCTCGGGGTTCCCTACCCCGGGGTGCAAGCACGACCATCAGCCGCAGAGATCGCCTCCGCCATTTTCCACATTTTTCTCCCCTTTCAGAGAGCTGGATGTGCAGTGGTGTCCGATCACGTAGTGCTGACGCCCACTACGCTCTCCTTCTTCTTTGTGCATGCCACTGTAGTGCGGCTGACCTTTGCAGTCGCCGCTACAGGGTGATGCAAGCCCCACTACCTATCCCAGAAGAAGGAGAGCAGTCATCGGACACTCGATCCTCCCTCTCCTCTGCCAGCCCCTGGCGGCCCAAGTCAGTTTCTGAACCTGGGTCACCGGCATGGCACAAGGGGTGGCGTCCAGCGCCTCAACCCTCAGCACACCCGGGCCGATGCATACATACTTTATCAGGTCACTCATACAATCAAGGCCTACAAATTTAGCACCCACGTATCTTTCAAAGATCATTCACAAACTCACACTAAAGCATCCAAGGAGGGGAAAAACAGTTCTTCATTTACATCAGGCTCTGTCTGTGTTTGTTGCCATAGCCAGAGGCTCATGTTGCCCCTGGATTTTCCAGATTTTACTGTACTCAGCAAAGTAAACCGAATATGCCCACTGACTCCCGTGCTTGGAAGGGGGTTCAGCGGCAGGAGAATAAGAGGCCATTTTGCCCCTTCAAGGCATGTGGAGTACTGTGTGCAATGCTGGAACCCCCACCTAAGGAAGGACATAAGCTTTCTGGTTTATTTTAGGTTTCCAAATATATATACACTCTGCAAGACGTTGCCAAATGCTACTTTTTACTTCCTCAATACTGTACTGGCTATGGAAAGACCATGTTTTATCAAGCACCTGCCCTGTGGAATTTGGTACACCCCTCTACAAGACGTTATGATTCTTTGAACCTGTTTATGCAGTGGGTAAAAAAATAATAGTTATGCAACAACTGTACTAGTTTTAATTGATCATAATTTCATAGGAATTTGTGTATATTGTATGGTACTGGGTATGCATGTAATTTTCTATAATATTTGTTTTATCAAATAGTCTTGTAGCACTGTTTGATGCTAGGACATTCTTGTGAATGAGGCTTCCAAGACTCAATGAACCTAACCTTTTACTTACTTTTAAAATCTAAATAAATAACAAACAGGCTGGAGACAATGCAGAGGAGGGAGACCAGCATGATATAGGGCCAGCTTGAGAGGATGTGTGTGCAGAGACTGGAGAGACCTGCATTCACTGGTGAAAAGAAAGGGGTCATGATCGAAACATTTTAATACTTGTAGGGTACAAACAAAAAGCAAGTTGTTCACAGAGTGTGGCAACAGTAATACCAGGGGGAATAAGAGAAAACTGGTGCGGGGGAGGTAAAAAAGAGATTAGGAAGCACTTGTTCAAGGAAGTGGTGGTGGATGGGTGGAAAAGGTTGCCCAAGGATCTGGTCAGTGAAAAAACAGTGACCAGATTAAAGAGAGGGTGGGACAGACTTGGGCTTGTTAAAGGAGCGGAAGGGGGGATAGGGTGTGTGTGTGGGGGATTATCATGGACCACTAGGGAGCATACACCCACCTCACAGAGCAGACTAGAAAGACCATTAGGCCTTCTTCTGACCAGAGTTTTCTGTTTTTACTTTTCTTTTCTCATTATCTTTTGACATAATGCAAAGCCACCACTCAACTAACAAGCCATGGTAGTTGAACAGTGGTTTATCTTCAGAAGATGGCGTACTCTGGAACATTAAATACATCAATAGAAACAGCACCACAGACTTACATGGAGCGTATCCCCCGTGCTCTCCTTGATCAGACGTCACACAATGTCAGAGCGCCGCGGTGGAGCCAGCACTCAGGGAAGTGGAAGGGATCAGCTGGTCACCTCCTTGGGCCAAATTACAATCCTCACGCTCCTGAAGGGTGGTATGCTATTATTTCATATTTTATGGCTAATGGACTTCCGCAGGAGGTAAGTTTAATTAACATTTCCTTCAAGTAACTGCTCTGCGTTCCCAACTCATTACCAGCTAGATGAGACAGTTAGTTTCAAACTGACTTTGTGGAATGTTTGGTTTCAAATTAGAGTACATTGCCAATGCAGCGGCTGCGAAGTGTACTACAAGGCTGGTGTTGCATGACTGAGATGCAGTCCTTGAGATAAGATGTTAAACCGGGGTCCCTTCTGCCCATCTCTTGTCGTCACTGTACAGGTGGAAGCTGAAGATATCATGGGGCACACTATCTGTGCAAGCACTGCTGTGCAACTTACTGTGTGTGACAAGAAAGTGCCAATATTAGGGTAACGGCAACCATGTGTTGCATGATCATTCTGACCCCAAGGAACATCGCATCACTGATTTGCCAAGGTTCCATTGACTTTGAACCCTAGTTTTTTCATGTTCCTACTTTGTATATTGTAACCCTAATAGATATTTTTCAAATTCAAGTTTATTGAACAATGTGGGTACAAGGTACAGTACAGAATAATATGGGATCCATAAACAATCATGCATTTTGTTGTATAAAATGAGACAATAATGATGTACCAATCACAGCAGTTGTACAAGGGTCATACAGGAAATCAGCATAAGGACTGGGGCAATTTGAGGTACATGGGCAGCAGGAAACGTCACAGTTCTCTGCTTGTGTGCACATGGGTGTTCAACCCCCAGAAAGGTGTGGGTGGTCCTCAAGCGTCTTGTTGGGGGAGGGGGTATTATTTATATAGCTTTATTGGGGTCCTGCCCCTTGAGGTATACTGTCCAGTGGGACCACCTGCCTGTAAAACTGGGCACCCTGTGGTTTACTTGGTAGGTAAGCTCCTCCATGTGGTGAATCTCCCCCTATAATGTCCTACCATTAGTTGTGTAGAGCAGGCTGTGGTTGCAGCCAGTGCCTGGTGATGGCTTTGTGTGCAGCCACCAGCAACACGTTAAGAGCAGATTTGTTCTTCACCCTGTCCGGAGGAAAGCCCAAGATAGTTTGCTGCATTGTGAGTGGTGTGTTCAACTGAAACAGAGCTAGCCTGTTGCACTGTGAGTGTTGCATTCAACTGAAACAGAGCTAGCCTGTTGCACTGTGAGTGGTGCGTCCAACTGAAACAGAGCTAGTCTGTTGCACTGTGAGTGGTGCGTCCAGCTGAAATAGAGCTAGCCTGTTGCCCTGTAAGTGGTGCATCCAACTGAAGCAGTTCCCCAATGGTGGCCATGACCTATTCCCAGAAAATGGCCAGTTTTGGCCATGACCAGAGCATATGTGCATGACATTCTCTGGTTTTGGAGCACAGCCTCCAACAGGCCCATGAGGCACTCTATGCCCATCTTCCTTGTATTACAGGGATATAGAAGAATCAAATTCTCATGTTCCAGGAGAACTCTTGCTATAGTGATGAGCTAGTTGTTCTGAAGGCAGTCTGAAAAGATAAGACCCATTCCCCATCCATGAACTCTATCTCATTCTCCCCATGCCATGTTTGTTTACAGCTGGCTGTATAGTCTAGATGCAGGCCTCGCAGGACTTTATAAAGGACAGATACTTGTCCAGTAGAGATTTTCCAGTTAAGTATGGCTTCAAGGGTTGCCAAAAAAATGTTTGACTTGGTGTGGCTCATGTACGGTTCTGCTCTTGGCCTGTAGGTGTGCCCTCATTTGGAGGTACCTGAAGTGGTCTGGTGTTGAAGTCTATTACGTCCTCCCCTTACGTAACTGCATGGGGAAGCACAGGCCCCAAATGGTCCATCTTCTGTTGGTCAGGTCTATTGAAGCATTTATTTCTCAAACATAAGCAGCCCCTGACGAAGAGGTATTGCAACTCAAAGTGCTGGGCTGGTCAAGAGTTTGTTCTGGACCTGACTTGAATATTTCTTACACACACAAGAGGTATTACACTTTGTAATTCATTAATTTTAATATATAAAAATCCATACCACTGTCACCTAGAGTGCTGGCTTTATTTATCTTGGGATCCACGGAATCAGGCTGGAACAATGAGTCCCAAGCTAGCCATCTAACTGGCTATAAGTAGGGATTCAAATTGAAGTTGTCCCATGTTTTGTATCTCACTGCTGTAGTAGAGTGGACTGCTAGAAGTGTGATGTCTGATTTTGCTCTCCTAAATGTCTATAGCCCGGGCTCCTACAGGAGGCCCCTCCTCTCCCCATTCTGCCAACTTCCATGTGGCCCTATCTGCTGGGATCATCCACAGAAGCAGTGAATGTATGTGCAGTGCAAGACAGTAATTTTCTAGACCTGGAAGAGCCATCCCTTCCTCCCTCTGTTTTATCCGACTGTAACATAGTGTATTTTAACTGGGGTCATCTATCAGCCCATAAATATTTTGAGTAAGATTTTTGCCATAGGAGAATTGTTTGTTTGGCATGGGAATGGGGATACACTGAAAGTGGTATAGATAATGGGGAAGGATGTTCATTGTTAAGGAGCTAATTCTGGCATACAGCGGAAAATTATAGAGCCCATCTAGCCAGATCTTCATCTGTGCTTCTTGTCAGAGGGACAAAACTGACGTCAGGTAATTTGTAAAGATTTTTCGTAACATCAACCCCCAGGTATTTCATCTGCACGGCTTGCCATTTTAGGAGGAGCAACTCTCTGGTATGTTGGGAGGGGATATAGTTACATTTAAGTACTTCTGTTATTTTTTTTTGTTCAGGACATAGCAGGCGTGCTTCCCAAAAAATTCCAATCCCCTCCAGACATCTGGTATTGAGGTTTCTGGGTGGGCCAGATACAAAACAGATGCCAGCCAAGTACCTAATAGATGTTTTTAATTTTTTTTTTTTTTATTATAAATTTTTATTAATGGTTCAGGGTACAACCTTTACAGGATAACCTTGTGTTAAAGGGACATCATTGAGCAACATACTGCACAAATGGAGAATATACACTGCTTGTACAAGTATCAGTGAGTCGCAGGACTTGGTTACAATAAATATCAATCCTAACATTCTGACTATGTCTAAATTCTATGGCTATACCAATCAGGGAACAATATCCTGTCTATGCTGCGAGATCCAAAGTATCCATTTGTTCCAAAAGTGCCTGACACCCTCTTTCCTCAAGTTGATTGCTGCTGTGATTTTTTTCCATTTCATAGATCTGATGTACTAGATCTTCCCACTCCCTTACTGTGGGGGAGTCTATTGAAACCATTTCCTGGAGACAGATTCTTAGCGGCCAACAACAAAATGGTGACCATTTTCCTAGTTTGCTTGTTCTTAATCTCCCCAGGGAACCAGTGTAGGAGGGCCAGTCTGGGGGTCAGGTGCCTAATTTCCAGGAAGAGTTTCCCTATTCAGGACCAAAAGTCTCAAGAGGATCGGACAGCTCCAAAATATATGGACATGTGTGGTTTGGAGCTCTCCACAAGACCTCCAGCAACTCGACCCTCTTGTATTTTATACTTCCCAGTTATTTGGGGTGTCTTAAAGTATTTCACAGTACATTTCCATCCGTATTCTCTCCAGATATATGAGCTTGTTGCTCTGTGCTGGTTCATGAAAATCTGTCCCCAATCTAACTACAAGATCTCCACCCCCAAATCCACCTCCGATGATCTCTGCAGTTTATCTAGCGGTTTGTTCCTAGTTGGTTGGAGGATCTGATACAATGTTGAAATGATATGGTCTGGCATTTGTCCAGTTTTTGTTGCTATAATCAAGCTAACCAAAGGATGTACTTGATTGCTCTCCCCTCCTGTCCCACATCTTTGATGTATACAGTGCCTTATCTGGAGGAAGCGGTAATGATCATTTTTATCTAACTGATGAACTTGTTGGATTTGAACAAAAGACCTAAATACCCCTTGTTCGAACCAATTATATATATATACATACACCTGTGTATATATATACATATATACATATATATATATAATATATACATACATACATACATACACTTCAGGCCTCTTCTTCTCCAGTTGTCAAAGATGTATTCTGTTCTGACGGTAAAAACAGAGGTCATAAACTGGGGTTATTAAATGTGCAGTCGAGGGCCTAATCTTAGATTCCTCTAGTTTTGTGCACCATATCCTAATATTGACCTAGTAAACCTAGACTGAATAAACAGTTTTATCTGGCCTCTCGCCAGAGGGAGTTCCTGTGACCCGTTCAATTCCATTGACTCATCTAATTCTATTGCTTTCCAGTGGGTATCTATGTTCGAGTCCCACCAATTGCAGCGCGATGGGCCAATTGTGCCGTATGATAATACATTTTCAGATGTGGAAGGCCAGCCTTCCCTCGGTTTATGCTAACTGTAACAAAGCAAAGGCCTTCCGTGGTCTCTTACCTTGCCATAAAGAAACAAAGCATCTTGTCCCAGGTTTTAAAATTTACAGGGGCAATTAATATAGGGAGATTTTGAAAGAGATAAAGGAACCTAGGAAGAACTGTCATTTTGATTGAGTCTATTCTTTGTATAAGGGAAATAGGGAGATGCTGCCACCTCTGCAAGTCGCTCTTTAATTTCTTGATTAGTGGTGGGTAATTCACCTCATAAAGCTTCAAAAGATCCTGTGGGATTTTGATACCTAAATATTTAAAACTCTGGGTAGTCCATTTTAATGGGAAGAGATGTTTAGTTTCGGTATCTGGATTGTAGTTCCACTTGAGGACCTCTGTTGTGGAGGTGTTGAGCCTGTACCCAGCCAAGCTCTCCACCTCCTCCAACAGGGTAAACAGTCTAGGGAGGGATGCATCTGGGGATGTCAGATATATTAGCAAATCATCTGCGTAAAAAGCAGTCTTATGTTCCATCTCCCCTACTCGTAAACCTTTTATATCCCTGTTCTCTTGGATGGCTACCACCAGGGGTTCAACATACAATGCAAAAAGGAGAGGGGAGAGAGGGCACCCCTGTCAGGTACCTCTGACAGGGGGAACCGTTTTGAGAAAAACCCATTTGCCTTTACTACTGCTTGACGGGAAGTATATAAGGCCCGTACCCAATCAACAAATGTGGTTGGGAATTCAAATTTTTCTAGGGTATAGTACAGAAATTTCCAGGAAGCTCGATCAAATGCTTTTCGGGCGTCCATGCTTAACAATAGGAAGGGAGATGACATCTTTTCTACTTTCTCTAGTAAAAGGTTCTTTTAATATTATCTGTTGTTTTCTGTCTAGAGACAAAGCCTGTTTGATCTTTATTAATTATGGTAGGTAATCTGGTATGTCGATGGGGAAAGATACTAGCATAAAATTTGTCATCCTGGTTAAGGACCGAGCTAGGTCTATACAATTCGCAATTGAGGGGGTCCTTGTGCGGTTTCAATATTGTTGATATATTTTCATATTGCCAGGATGGAGGGGGGGATCTGTTTCTTTTATTTGGAGATCTCTGAATACTGTCTGGAGGGTTGGAAGGATTTCCTTACGGAAACCTTTATAGAATTCAGAGGTTAGCCCATCCGGGCCAGGGCTTTTCCCCGATTTAGCCAAATAAATTACTCCAGCTATCTCCTGTGAAGTAATAGGGAGTAAAAGCTGATTCTTTTGGTCCTCTGTTAGTCAGGATAGGTTTAAGTTCTGAAAGGAGGAGAGATATTTCCCCTCTGTGGGCTCTGGGTCTTGTGTAGATAAGGATTTATAAAAATGTCTAAATCCCTCCAGGATATCCCCCGTGCTAGTAAGCAACCATTTGGTATGGGGGTGTTTGAGTTGTGTTATCATTCCTCTATTTGTTTGCACCTGTAGCCATGAAGCCAACACTTTGGAAGGCTTCGCCCCTCCCTCATAATATTTTTGTTTAACATATAGAAGAGTTTGTTCCGTTTTATAATTAAGGATATCTTGCAGTTTACTTTTTATAGTGATCACTCTCTGTTGAGCTGATTTATACCCTGCATATGAGCTGTTTGTCAGATTTGAAGTTCGGTCTCCAGAGTCCTCTGTTGTTCTCCCTCTTTTTGTTGTACAGCAAACTTAATGGTTTCCTCTTAGTATCGCTTTCAATGTATCCCACAATATCCCTGAGGTAATATCCAGAGTTCTGTTTTGGGCAAACATCTCTGGTATGCATTGTTTTATAAGCTCTAGGTACTTCTGGTTCCTTAACAGGAGTTATTAAAAGCATGCACTGACCAGGAGAGTTTCACCTGGGTTGTATTTAGTTCAATTAAAAGTGGGACGCGGTCTGTAAGCAATATCGGGAGTATGGCAACTCGATGTACTTGATCTCGGTGCTCAGCCGTAATCAAGAAATGATCTATTCGGGAATATGTATTATGTGCTGCTGAGTAATATGTGTATTGTCCAACTCCCCGATTTCTGTTTTGCCAGATGTCCATGAGACCCATTTCCTTTATCAACAGTCGACCATGTCTCTGGCCGGCTGACATACGGGAAGGATTTGGGTTCAAACTATCTTTCCCTGGATCCATAAGCAGATTCAAATCACCGCCAGTCACCATGACCCCCTTCCTAAATTGCATTATTTTGTCTATAAGTTTCTGATGAATGCGAGAGTCAGCACCCGGAGGAATGTAAATGCTAACTACAGTATAGGCTGTGCCCCACCAATTCCCCCTCACCATGGCAAGAGTGCCCTCTCTATCGTAATAGGAACTCTCCATTTTAAATGCTGAGTAGTCTGGAATCAACATGGTAGTGCCCCTTCTTCTACCAGAATGGTAGGAGCTTGCAATCACTGTAGCCATCCCAAATTTTGTCAGTTTCTGGTGCTCTATACGATTCATGTGAGTCTCCTGGAGCAATATCATTTGAGGGTGCGTTTTTTTAAGACAGGATAATATTTTCCCTCATTTAATTGGTCCGCTCCATCCATTTACAGTTTGAGAAATTATTGTAATATTGTAGGTCCTAGCCATACTGCAGAGTAGTGTTTCGTCACTGTGGTTAAGCTCTGTATTTGCTTTCTGGCTCCTTCCATATGTTCTATTAGCAGTGATTCTCAAATGGTGAGGCCAGCCTCCCAAAGGGAGGCCCCAGACTCTAACAGGGGAGGCTCAGTCAAGTTTAAGAATGTACAGTATTTACTGTAAATTTTAAGTTTTGGATTTTGTGTGTGAAGGGCTGAAGCAAACTAAATATGTATAGTGGCAGGTGAATTTCTTTACTTATGCACAAATTGGTGATCAGGAAAATCCCACTGAGCCAAAGCTTGTTTCGGGGTGTGTATTTATATGCAAATTGGTTACTGGGAAAGGTGCACAGAGTCAAGGCTTGTTTCTACAGCAGGTGTTTATACGTAAATTAGTGACTAGGCATGGCACTCTGAGTCAAGGCTTGTTTCTAGAGTAGGTGTTAATTTATATGTAAACTGATGACTTGGAACTGGCACACTGAGCCAGCACTTGTTTTCAGGTGTGACCTGGGGTGAAGGCAGAGGAAGTTGCTTAGCAACAGGGTAAGGGGGAAGCAACGAAGGTGGCAAGGATGGTTGTTTCAGATCGAGGGGAAACAGACAGAGTAACAAGGGTCTAAGAGTCAGAAAAGTGGAGTGACAAGGATAACCTAGGGTGTGGGGCTGGGGGGAGAATAGTACGTTGAATAAAAGAGAATATACTCAGTCAGCTTTATTAGTCACACTTTATTCCTGTTGTACTGTGCAAGATATATTTTTTTTAATGGAGACGCCCAAGGTTGTTCCAAAATTTTGAGGGAGGCTCAACATGTTTTCCATGGCTTGGGGGAGGCTCACTATCACAAAGTCTGAGAACTGATGTTCTATAGCTGTGCTGTCCTGCAGCCCCTTGTGAGCTTGCCTACATCTCCCATCTGGTGTTCCCTGAACCAGTATTTTCCAGCCAACAGAACTATGTACACAACATGCTGGCTTATCTAATAGGTAAATTATAGGTAAACAGTCTAACTTGTATCTAACTATATACATGAGTTTGCAGGTGACTTCCAAACTCCAGGGTGTCTCCCTGGATCGTGTGACGTGCATTCATTCACCATATGTGTGACTGCACTGTTATTACTAGAGTGCCTGTCAGGGTGTATAAAACCCCTATTTGTTCCTAACATAAGTAAAATAAGGGTAATGACAACTAAAAAAGGAATTGGATAAAACTGAAAAATTAACCCAAAAACACATTTTATAAATGTTGCTATCAGAAAGCCCATCTTCGAGAACCCCTCGTCCCTTCGCCTATTCTTGGTTCTGGGTTGCATATAGTGTCTCTCTCTCTCTTTCTCTCATACTCAAGCCAGTAAAGCCCCAGATACAGGTCAATTTGCAAGTTCCTCCATCTCTATATTCTTTTTTATATTCCTCTTCCCACAATATAATAGGCCGTAGGGAAGATCACAACCCAGAACTCAGTATGATAACTCAGGTCGCTGAATTTTAAAACTAATAGAATCCTGCTCCCTAGTGTTTGCCTGGGGTGCAGTCTGGTGGCCACTATCATAGGCCCCGACATCCAGATGCCAGGTCAGACAAGACCCAAGGCAGCAAAGCACCCCCATCACCGTTGGCCTGCCTGCCCCAGCCCCGACCAGTCCTATGCCGTGAGGCAGCATCATCCCTGGGTATCTCTAGTCACAGCTCTTGTCCAGCTAGCATAACCGCCCGAGGGCCAAGTCTCCTGTGGAACTTTTCCGGTACCTCGGAAGGGACAGTCCCCTGAAAGATAGAACTGACCCCCATCATGGCGCCCACCTGAGTAATGAAGTCCTTACATCAGCTCACACGGCCTGAGCCTCAGCGGACAGATCCAAACTCCTTTTTTCTTTTTGTTTTATTTCCCAATTTGTGTTTGTTGTAGAGGGTTGAGGAGCAGGGGACTTCTCCCTCACTCCATGATCGCCCCAGTCCACTTTCAATTGAAGAGTCTAATCCCCAGCAATGCCCGAACCGTGGCTCAAAGGCCCTCCCAAGAACTCATATATGCCATGGGTCCAACCCTGCGCCCAAATAAGCACTCGCCATCCTGGTTGTGACCCTAGGCAGACTGGCTAGGCTTCTGCACCTGGGACTATTCCATATGCTGATCTTACACACAGAACCCCCGGGGGCCGGACCAGGCCACCACCACACTGGGGAGAGAGAGAGGACCCAGACCCCCACCCCCTCCAGCCACCTCCGGACCCCAGACCCCTCGAACAGCCCCCAGGACTCACCCCTCCAGACTTACCTGTCGACATGTAGAGTCAAGTCTTTTAATTCAGCGGGCTGCTTCTGGCAAGCTGTTTAAGCAATTGTTTGATGGAGTTCAACATCTCCTGCTGAGATTGTGGGTCCGGTGGCTGGGATCTCCTCTGTTGCTCCCTTGGTGCCCCTGAGTGCTGTGAAATGGAGACCCTGGTCGGCAGCTTGTAGTTCCTTTCCCTTAAATCAGCCAGGGCCTGCTCAGCCGTGTCATAGGTCTGTTGCCCATTCGGATACTGGGTCACCAGCCTCGCCGGGTAAGGCATTCTAAATTTCAGCTTAAGGTCACGGAGAATGGGAAACAGCAGGATGTACTCCCATCCATGTTGCATTATCCTTGGGGCAAAGTCATTGTCAAAGTAGATTCTGGTGTTTTTCAAAGAAAGTTTTCCCCATTGCCCAGGCTTTACTGCCAATCATATCCTTCACTGCATACCTGAGGAATCGAATTATAATGGGCGGCGGGCTCCTTGCTGAGTGGGATGGGGACTTAGGGCTCCGTGCACCGGTCTATTTCAATTTGAAAGTCTGGGTCTAAATTTAAAGTTTCATGTAGGAGCTGCTCAATGAAACTGCCCATGTTGCCATTCTCTCTGCCTCTGGCTACCCGTACACTCTCAAGTTCTTTCTTCCATGCCTATTCTCGGCATCCTCCTGTCTCTCCCCAGCAGGGCCTGGCAGATTTCAAGCAGCTGTGCGACCGTGAAGTGGCAGTTAGTTGCGGCCTGAGACTGGACTCCCTGGGTCTGCTCCAGTACTGTGACTCTCTGCTGTGGCTCCGAGATGTCTCCTCGGATTTGTTCCTGCTCTTGTTTAAAACTGAGAAAATCTGCCTTTATATCCCGCAGCTCACTCTGTATTTGATCTAGCTTCCCATCCATAGTCACCGCTGCCCTCTCTTTTTGTTTTTTAGATTTTTTGGTTGCCACAGAAGCGGGAGATGGGCGAGAGCACATGGAGATGCTAGAGTCGGAGGCCTCGTGGTCTGATAGCTCAGGATCTACCTGTAAGTTCACAAATCTATTAGCAGCCCCTTTCACCTTGCCAGTAGCCATTTTCTCCAATCTGGTTTTTATGGTGGATCTCCATTTTTTTAAAGGCTAAATTTAGTTTTCTGGGTGAGGGATGTGAGCTCTAAATAGATGCACATCGTTCTATCGCTGTAGCAGAAGTCCCTAATAGATGTTTTAACGTAGTTTTGCATGAATATATATATATATGTAATAAGGCACGACAGGATGTGCATTGTAGGATTTGAATCCATGCTCTAGGGGTGTAGTAAAGCATAAGGCCGAAGGCCGGGTATACTTATGCCCCTGGGAAGTGCATTAAAATCCAATGATGCACACCCTAGTGAGGCTTATTACACTTATAAAATGGCTCTAAGTAGTTTTTTTTGGGGGGGGAGGAAAATGAGATTCGGCACGTGACCATGCATTTACAGAGTTTTAATGCATGTTCTGGTGACATCTCTTGGGCATTGAAATTTCTAGATTTAATTTCTTGCTATTTCATTAATAAGGGATATGCAATTGGGAGCTATGTGGTAAAATTATCTACACAATAGCAGTCTGACAATAGGTAACCTCACAAGTGGCGTAAACCCGCGAGTGATGCCGGAGGTCAAACTTGCTTGAATGTAGATAAAACATTTACTACACAGGGCCACCACTGCATGCATATATTTGATTTATGCAATAAGTAGTTTTTTCTCTTTTCTTTCAAATATTGTTATTTGATTACTTTTCTAAAAGCAGATTCATAAAGGAATTTTTGGCGATCTGCTGTGACTGTATCCTCATTGTACAGCGGGTTGGTAGGGATGCTATACTGGTTGCTAGAAATGCAAAGTCCTATGTTTGGAAAAGTGGTTTCTGGATGGTACAAAGTGAGTAGGCAGAAATACAAAAAAAAAAAAATGTGCGGTCTTTTTTTTTTTTGTTTGGTGAGAGGTATAGCTCAGTGTCTTGTTGATGCTTGAATGCACTCACAAAAGGTTCTCGTTTATCCTAAATTGGATTTTTTTGTTATTGAGAGATTGCAGAGCACGTGAGAGTGTGATGCAACTGGAAGAAGATTTAACTGCAGGTGCTGTTACGGAGCAGATGGCATAGTGTGTGAAGCAGCTGAGCAGAAGAAATTTGAGTGCTGTGAGATCTGGGTTTGTGGAGTGACCTTCTGTAGAGTAGTCAATGTGGCTGTTCAGATGGTAGGGAGACAGTAGTAAGCTCAGGAGGTAAGCAAGTCTGTTTCTGCAGGAAAGAGCTGGACAATAGTTGGACAATGGAGCTGAGCAAGTGTGCCTCTGGTGTGTGTTTAAAGGTAAAATCCCCTCCACCTATTATCTGTATACCTGCTGTAGCTTGTAGTCATGAACAATGACTTCTCCTCTTACATCCCACTAATTTCACCCTAATTTAAAAATAAATGAGGTTGCTTCACTCTGTTTTGCCATGGTGTGAAAACCTGTTTGTCTCCATTGCAAAAGTCATGACCCCACTCATGCAAGGCATCATGAGAGTTGATGATGCATACAGTACTTGCACAAGCCAGCAGAAGTTATACTCTCATTCAGTTCTGTTACATGCCTTGTGACGTCCCTGTATTCTCTAAAAGCATTTTTTTTCTAACTCAGATACACTTTAAACTACAGAAAACAGCAGGGTACTTACTATACCTTGAAAAGTTTCTCTGCCGGCATAAGACAAGTAAGAATTAAGCCACGAGAAAGGATGGGTCTACTGTGGAATTAATCCATGGTTGGGGGGTTGGGGCATGAGGCCGAGTGCCTCCAACCACCCAACCATGGATTAATTCCACAGTAGACCCATCCTTTTTCATGGCTTAATCCACTTGTAACACGGCAAATTATATAGGAGATATTTATTCTTATTAGTAGATAAAATAATATAAAAACAAACTGCAGTGAAAACATCACTTTGCTATGTGGCACTAATCTCGCTATCACGCTTCTATAGACTTTAAAAGCGTACTGCGTGCCGTTTAACATTCATCTATTTATATACTAATTTTTTTGCAAATATAGACTACATGGCTAAAATATCCACCACACCTACACATACTGCTCACTGTACCTCGTTTTTTTCCTATGTGTTATTTTTTCCCCATCTGAGCTCTGTTTTAAGGTTTATATGTGGTTTCTTGCTGTTGCACTGTGGGTATGTCTGCACATTTGCATGCTGACATACACACTGCATACAACTATGGGTGAGAACACAGCAGTTGCTTCGGTTTTGGTCGCCTCTGGTAAGACTTCTTTTACATAAGCACCATCCTTACTTTTTATTACAAAGTTTTTCAACATTTCTGGTAGCTGCACTTATTGTGTGAGTCTGCGAGGTCCATCGGTGGGTGGGTGGGTGGTTGGGTAGCAAGTAAGTCGACGAACACGAGATGCAAATGTAACCCCTAGATGGCGCTATCCCAGGGGCTACTACCCCTGCCTGATTTGCCACTAACAGGTTGAGGGGCCTGGATCCAATGGCGGGTGCCTCCACCCAGAGGTCAGGGTTTGCAATAGTTAAACTAACTTGGTCACAGCCCTCTGGGACACTGCAACCCCCCTTTCTTCCCACTAGTGGCCCACACAATATATCAGAATTACCTTCACAGTATACACTTACCCCAGGTCTAGTTCGGCACTGGGACCTCCTGTGAAATGAGATACAGTGCAACAGTCACAGTACAGTACTTTAACATAGACAAATACCTCAGGCAGTATAACTTTGCTGAAACAAGCAGCTCTGATTTATTTAGGGGGATATAACAAGGACAGGGGGAAATCAGGTTAATTAGCTTATCACTCTAATAATCTACCTATGGCTCTGTGCACAGGCCTATCCCTATCAGTTACTGTCCCTGGGTACCCAAGCCCTAGTGGCTAGTCCAAACCGTGGCAGCTGGTAGGGGCCCTTTCACACAGAGAAAAGGAGAATTAAACAGTCAGCAGTACAGTAATTCCATTTGGATTTAATGTGGCAATTCAACAGGGAGTGACCCTGAATTAGTACTCCGACCTCCAAATAAGATAGGGTCCTTCAATGTCAGCAGGGCTCACTTGAGGTACACAAACCTCTTCACACATCCATATAAAAAAGCACTATACCAGGCAGGCTGCATCTGTATCCCGATCGCAATTACTGCATGCCGGGAGAACACACAGCAGATTCAGTTCCTGACAGACCGAGTGCAATTTTCAGCAATTCTTCAGTCTTCTACAGGTGAGCCTGGTTTCTACTCTTCAGAGATCCTTTGATTCTTTTCACAGGACAGTTCAGTCCTAACAAGCTGCAGACCGGAACTCTGGGCCTTACACGTTTTTGACTAAAACTGCACACTGAAAAGCACAGGGCTCCTTCCTTCTTCACTGCCAAAGCTCAACTGAACTCCAACCGACAAAAACGGGCACTTCCTTTGAGTTCCTCCCAGTTCTTGACTGGATTGGCTGTCACTCACAATAGACTGCTGCTGTTGGTCCAAAAAGGCACTGAAGTCTAAACTACATCTCCCAGAGTCACTGCCCATACAATCCTCTTGTGGCTGGCTCAGATTATGAGTCAAGTTCTGATTCGTCCAAGGCACCATTTTAGAGCTAGCTTCCCCACACTGATTGGTCCAGTTCAGCAGTTCAAAACTAGAATGGGGAACTACAGATTCTGACTGCAAAGAAAGCAGGTTAGACAAACTGTAATTTCATTATTACTCTAAATAATTTCTGGCAAACAGTTACATCTTTCACATAGGTTCCTTTGCACTCCTAGTGACTGCAAAAATGAAGTGAATTGGCAGCAGCTCGAGTGGTACTCAATCAAAGAAACACACAGTCCCCCATACAAACTAATTATGTCTGCAAGCAGACAGCTCTTAAAGAGACAGTACCAGAGGTTCTAAAAACACTCACTGATAAATGGCTTAAATGCCAAACACCATTCAGGCTTGGAGCATTCAAGCAAGCTCCTGGAAGTCTTTTGGGAACCCCCATTTGCAGGGGGGTTACACAAAGATTCAGATACTACGCTGTGTGAAGGGTTTCTTCACATTGCTTGTCGCCAAGGTTGTGTAGTGCGACCACGATACAAACCGTGGTCTAATTATTTGTTTGGCGTGCTCCCGATGGCAACCATGGTCTACTGTGGAATTAGACCATGGTTGCTCCGGTACCACATGGTATGTTTTGACTAATGAAATTTGTTCTTTTTGGTTTAGTTTTTCATGCCATGATACAAGAACACAGGGACTGCAGAGAACAGCAGCTGCACTGACCAGTACAGTATAGCTATTAGCTACTACTGGCTTTAGCACTAAAACATTGTAAAATTCCAGGATGCCTTGAATGAGTCATGTCATGACCTCTGAAATGGAGTGTGCAGGTTTTCACACCAGGGCAGAACAGAGTGAAGCAACCTCACTTCCATTTAAATTAGGATGAAATTAGGGGGGATGCAAGAGAGCGAATCATTGTTCATGCCTACAAACCACACATGTACACAGAAAATAGGTTAAGGGGACTTTCCCTTTACATTGTTTTGCCGCAGCTAGCCATGATCTTTTAAAGAAAACTAAGTAGTACTTGGGGTGTATGTGTGTAAGGGAAGGATGCTGTCTCTGTGTGCTGTGTGCAATGCTGATATTTGAAAGTAAAAGCCAAACTGAAGAAACAGTGTGACTGGTGTTTGTGGTGGTGAGGGGACTGACTGACAGGTTGAGTTTATCACACATATGTGTGATAAATTTTGAGTTCTAAAATGTATCACATATATGTAGAAATAAATGGATTTATCACATGGATTTTCAGTCCACACCTACTGCATAACTATATATATAGACAGACATATACACACATATACATGGACTTTTCCCTAAAGATCCATTATCTGGTATTTCTCTGCATACCTCTGCAGTTAAAGCTGTGCACCACTGGAAGAAAATGTCCATTATAAAATGGACAGGAGAAATACCGGAAGTTGATTGGCTGAAGCAGACTTTGACCTGTGACGATATCTCACAACATCACGGTCCAAAACTGATTACTAAGATCAGCCATTTACAAACACTTTATGCCATTTTATAATTGCAATAATACACTCCAGGGTGTAGTATATCATGGGATATACGTCACTTCTCAGGTGCATGAGGCACTTTCGGCCGCTGGCCTCATGCCTCACAATGCACCTGAGAGGCGTAACATGACTCTACCACCTGTCATGTATTATTGTTAATTAAACAACATTACAAAGACCCAACAAACAACTCTTACCAAACCAATTCCTACCTCCAATTAGGACACTTATCACAGGACACACAAAAGGCTACCAGACCTATGAAAACCGTGTCCAAACAAAAGCAAAAAGGGCTTGTGGATATATGATCTGGTTAGCCCCCTTGAGGGGGTTATTTCCTTAAAGAGCAGCTGACACCTTCAAGAGAACTTTAACAAAACATAATATTTAGATAAAGTTCAGCTTGTGTTTCACATTAGTTTTTTATTCTTCCTCCCCATTATTTATTGCTGAGGTCATTTGCATGAAAACAGGCATTTTGCTACTGAAGAGTTCATCTATTTCTGTTGCTGTCTCCTTACCTGAGGTCATAATGCACTACTTGTGACATCACAGTTACTCTCATGGGAACAGATTGTGATGTCATAACAGAGCATTATGACTTGAAATAGGGAGTAAACTATAGATGCAGATTAACTTTAAAGTACCTGCAAGGGATAAAATCATGTATTCATGCACATTTGCTCAGTAATAAATAATGGGGAGGCGAAATCTACAATATATATGGAATACAAGCAGCATTTTACCTAATTATTATGTTTTTCAAAGTTTTCTTTGAGGTGTTAGCAGCTCTTTAAATACTACAGTGATCAGGGTCTCTAATCAGGAACCTGACTCCAATGTTAATACCACCTTATTCTCTCTTTTACTAACCGATTCAGCGATCTCTCATGTCTGTTAACTATATACCTGAACTGGGTTAGTAAGGGGAATGTGAAGTGTTATTACTGGAATGGATGTTCATGCATGTATTGCACGCCCACATCTTCTCATAGCTTCCTCCTTTCAGGAGAACACAAACTGTAACAAGAAGAAAGGCATGTGCCCACCTGGGAGTTCTGCACGCCTCTGGAATACAAATCCCTATGCTTCTTTCATGAAAGAGTTCATGATCAGTTTCTTTACACTCTGCCAGTTCCCATCAGACTGTACTCACTCCAATAACTTTTACTTATGTATTTAACACACACTGAGCTGAAACTCATTTGTGTGACCCAGGGGCAGGGTACAAAAGGTAAAATACAAACTGCAGAAGCTGGTACAGACAAAAACTACATCAGTTAGGTTAGGTAATGCAAATGTTACTGAAACAGGGGGAGAGAATTCCCAAGTATAAGCGGTTACTCATCTCAGTTTGGAAGGTAAGGGCAGGAAAGGGGTATTTTTTTTGTAATTACTATTTTCTATTTCCTGTACCCAGGCTGCCACCCCTGACCCATCAGGGGAGATACCAGACATCCCACTGCATTCCAAATTACTCCTAACGGACCCCATATCCCCATGGAGTCAAGAGCGCCATTCCTCTCGGTGGGGACGAGATGGGGCAGAACGCCTGAAACGTACATGTCGTCAGTCATGGGCTTACTGGGCTGGTGGAGGCAAATCGTGGGCACATCCCAGTCTCCCTATCTTCCCAGTAGTGGCAGGCTTTTACGTTTCACCCTCCCTGTACAGTGTGTAACTCCCCTGACATCAAGGCGGAGTACTGACATCCACTCTGTACTACGGCTGGCCATCCCTTGTAGGGCTTGCAGTACTCAGAGCCTCCGCTTGCAGTCAGGCAAGTGTGAAGGCAGTGGCCTGTACCCTCCCGGAGAAGGTGAGCTGTCATAGGACACTCAAGCCTATCTCCCCTGCCGACCACCTGCGACCCAAGTCCGGCTCCTGAACCAGTCGCTGGTGTAGACCGAGATGTGGCGTCCAGCACCTCAACACTCAACACCACTGGGCCAACCTTGGAAAGGGGTATTTTTTTATCATCTTTGGCTCTCATCCATGGTTGATATGACCAGGAACTCAATGGTATTCACTATCACCAAATTCAATGTAAGCAGAGCTCATAATCTTCCACAAAAAAAAAAAAGGAGGAAAAAACCAGAATGAGATTCTTTTTTCGGGGGAGGAGGGGGGAGGGATTCGGTGTTCCATTTCCATTGCTAAATTTCGTGCCAAGATTTCTCACACTGTGCCATCTTTTTTCACAAACCTCCATACACAACAAAATTACACCAAATTATCATGCAAAATGTGCCACATTTTAATGCAAGGCACTTACAGTACATTGGGTGAAAAACGGTTTTTAAAATTTGACCAAAGATAGCTGGCCAATTTTTAAAACAGAAAATCAGTGGCCCTGAGTAGCCAGAGGGCTTCTACAGTCTCACCCATCACTTTCTGGTCAGGGTATTGCATACTTCTTAGCCACCATTAGCATCACAGGAAAACAGTGCATTACAGTACTATAATGTATGGGGAGCTCTTATTATGCATTGCTTGGTTTCTTTTAATTTCCTTGTAATCTCATCGTTCTGACATACATGCTGTAAACCTTGCTTGCCTACATCAGATCAATGAGATTACAAGATGAATCAATGTCACCCACGACGTTCTGACCCCAGAATGTTAAATGCCGCGAGCCAGCAGTTTAAACGCCTGGCCGCAATGACCGGACTCTAAGATTAGCCGCCTGAGCCGAGTTCACCACGAGCGCATGCAAGTTATCTTGTTTACTTTTCCTGATTACTGCCTAACATTTTTCCCCAGTCTTCTCTTTGTGCTTTGTCTCTAACCTCCCCCACCTCCTTCCACCGGCGGACTTCGGTGAAGGATGGCATCCCATCTTGGCCATCAAATATTCCCCACAACCCCTTTGCCATATTTTGGTGTACAAGTCGTTTTGTTTAACCAACTCAAACCCCATACACTATAAAAGATAATGGCTGGGGTTCTGCAGTTTACCGGGTTGAAATCGCCTCTTGCAGTTGCCATGCCGACAGTAAACCCCTCGAGCTCCGCTCTCGAGGTTTACAAGCACAGCATGGCAACCGCTCAAGGTGATTACAACCTGGTAAACTGCAGAACCCCAGCCATTATCTTCTATGTAATCTGCTTGATTTCAGTTAATAATAAGGGCTCCCCATACATTATAAATCCATAACACACAGTCGTCAATACATTATTTTCTATATGGAACCCGGTTATTACAGCATTTGAAAGTGGCATCAGTCCAGTCAATAAATGGCTTACCAGTAATTATAACTAACTAAAAAAATACTACTCCCTCCCCTCCCCTACTGACCTGATTTTTTGGTTCACATCTTCCTTTGACCTGTCCCCTGTTATACTCACAGTCCCCTCCCTTCCCTCCCTCCCTTTGCTGCCAGCTGCACTTTGCTGAACTGTTACTACTGATAATTTTGCATTACTTCCTTTGTGCATCCTCTCAACTGTCTACTGCATAATTCTTACTTTTTATAATTATTGGTTTATAATTGTAACATTACTGATGCAACTTATTACTGCCCTCTGCACGTCCCCTTCCCCCCAGGACATGTCTCGAAGCAAGCTGTTAGCTCAGTATATTTTTTCCTGGTGAAACTCTTGAAATAAATAAACATGTAATTAAATAATAATAGCTAAAAGAAAATTTTCAAGAAGTGTTAAAGTTGTCTCTTCAGTAGAATTAAATAATATTATATTCAGAATATAATCTGAGTGAGCATATGTGCATGATAATAAACTTCCTAACCAATTTGGACAGCCTGTCACTGCAACGGTGGTGTTACCGCTTGGGATACTGGTGACCCAGGTTCGGGAATGATCATGGGCCGCTGGGTGCCAATCATGAGGAGGGGGGAACTGAGCATCCCAAAGACAGCTCTTCTCCCTCGGGAAGGGAGTGGGTGAGAATCCTGTCTTTGCCATCAGACAGCCACCTGGTAGAAGCCAGCAGGCAGCACTGGCAAGAACAGCAGCATGGGGCAGGCTGTCTGCGGACGCTGGCATACAAGCACACCAAGGAGTGCTTGCATGCACGTCGGTGCACGCAGATGCCCTTAGAATAAAATTCAGGAGTGAAATGCCCCTACTTGTTCAGCACCCCTCCCCTGCACAGGCACCGTACTACTGACGCGGTAGACCACCCACTGAATGAGTTCCGTGTAAGTGGTGGATAACTGTTAAGTCCACAAGAAGGTCAGTTATAGGGCTTCCCTCTCGAGCTCCCGATGATGTCACCAGAACCTTGAAGATGCAAACACTGCTTTGTTGTGCATGGTTGCCCATGCATTATTCTCTGTAATGTCCCCTGTGGTGTCAAAGATGCTATAAACTAGGAGCATTTGGAGGCCAATGGGTGGTGGTGGTGGTGGTGGGATGAGGGGGGTTGACAGTGTCCCTTTAGCTGTGATTATAGTCTACTACATGACTGTCTGCATTTACTAGGGCCAATGATTTTCAGTGATCAACAAAAAATACAGGGGGGATTACAGTACCAGCACTTGAGAATCAGTTCATCATGAAAATACTCCATTAGAACTCTTTTGGAATGCAAACAACTCCACCTTGTAAAAGATTGTAGTGCGCTAGCCCCCCCCCCCCCAAATCAGGAGCAAAACATGCTGATTTGCCCTTGATTTGAGGGAATAAAAACAGAAAAATCGATTTTAAGATTCTGCAAAGTGGAATTAGCCATTTTTGAAAACAGAAAATCATTGGCTTTAGTTTATTAGTTCACCAAATGATTCCCATCACCTTCCACTTCCCTCTGTGATGTATGACAGGACGAGGCCACATGCACTGTAAAAACACAAATACGTTGCCATTGCAAGGGAAACAGTTGCCAGGCTCCACAAAACAGCAGTGTGCAACTGAGAAGAAACTAGCAAAGTTTACATTTGGCAAAACGCTGTTGCAAAACATTTTTTTTCTCTGAAATACAGTATACTCCTGTTTAAGCTTCAGAGGCGAAACCTCTGCCAACCGATCATTACTTGCTTGATAATACCCTAGGCGGGGGCAATTAATACCTAAAGATCCAATATGTTGCCACATCGTCTTACTTAAAGGCAGTCTGAAGGTAAACTGTCTCCTCAGTTTTGTATTCTGCATGACAAACGGAACAGCAGAGTACATACTTTCTAAATGTTTGTCTCTTCGTGGTAGGGCTGCATCACTGAGAGTTATGTGGGTTTGTGCAGATCAGTGCACTATCCAATCCGCCAGGATATTCAACAGCTCACATGTTATTTATTTTATTTAGCTTTTGTTGACCGGCTAAGGCGCATTAGGCAGACATTTGCCTACTTTCAGGCATGACCCGGGAGGTTACAAGGCAGGGTCACACTTTTAAAAAAGGAAAACACTGCCATGGTGCTTCGATTGGTACAGTATAATGCTAGGCAAGACAAAGCAGGTTACTTAGGGCTCAGCAGTGCATCCGGTAAGAAAACATATTCAACAGGCACAGGTTCCACAGGGTGCAGGGTAACAAATGCAACAAGAAACAAAAACAATAGAGCGAGTGGTGCTGGTTACATACAATTGTAATACATATAGTAAGCATATTCACCACAGTAACATTTGCTCATCTGAGACCTATGACCAGGAGAACACAAGGGCAAGCATCCCGTTCAGAGAAGACTTAGCCCTGTCCACACACAGCTTGTGCCCGGTAACAGATGCAATCCGTTCACGGCTGCGGAGTGGTGCAGTCGTCCCACACCTCGGCGGTGTCCGTTCACAGGACCGGCACCTTGATCCCACACAATAGGATCGAGACGCCCGTTACAGTGGCGCCCGATCCCTAATGCAGCTGGCGCTGCGCTTGGTGCCCTGCGAGACCATTACCGACAGTCCACTACCGCCCGTAACGCTTACTAGAGCGGGACCGGTTTCATAACCATTGTTGAAACCACCTCATATGTGGTTTCAACAATGGTTACGAAAACGCCTCCTGCAACATTACAGGTGTAAACGCGACCTGTTACGGTAACGTTTTACACCCTCTGTAACGTTACAGAGGTGTAGTGTGGACAGGGCCTGCGATAGTTTGCCAGAAGCATGATTAGGTGGGAGACATGCGGTAAGGGGACTATTATACTGTACCCCATCTGTTTAGCCTGGATAGTGGGGTTTGCAATATGTGCTCTCTGCTCCAAAACCAGCAGGAAATGCACACATTCTCATCTAATAACTGAATGGATAATATCAGCGGAACCAACCCTAGTGCGGTGCCTCCAACAGATCGCGGTCGATCTCTATGTATACAAGTTCAGCCTGCAGGAGTTACTAAATTGCACTTTCTCGTGTGCATGCTTGTTATGCTAATCAATAGGAGTCTGGTCTCTGTGCTTCTTTCTTGAAGTTGAGAAACTGCCATCTACGTTAAGTGATGTGGCAGCTGAAAAGGATTTAAGCTGCATTTCTCTGTATATGAATACGTGTATATGGCCGGCCCAGTGGCGCTGAGGCTTGAGGCGCTGGACACCACACCTCATGCCACGCCAGTAACCTGGGTTCAGGAATGAGCCTGGGGTGCCGGGGGTCAGAAGGGGACAGAAGAGATTGAGCGTCTGGTGGACTGCTCTCTCTTCCCGGGGAGGGACGGGGAGAACGATCGCTCAAGGAGTGACCTCTGGTGGCAGCTGGAGGTAGCCTAATGCAGTGTTGTGGCATATGCCTGGGGAGTGGAGCCACAGCAATACATTGCCTTGATAGCCGGGCTCCACAGGGATCCAATTAAGTAAAATACCTCCCTCCTCCCACCGATAGGTGATGACACCTCCCACCCAAGGACCACACTCCCAGAAGTCGGGCGCGGCTCTCTCCTCAGTCACCTCCTCCCCGGCCTGGTGCTCAACCCTGTAAGATAAAGCGCCCTGCGTGGGTGGCCCTTCCCAGGGGAGAGGAGATGAGTTAGGTCGCTCAGAGAGGTAGAGTCAAAGGACTGGGCAGTCACTGGACAGAGTTCAGTGGGGCACAAGAAGGAAGGAAAAATAGAATTAGAAAAAAAATATATATGTGTGTATATATATTTCTTTCATCAACATTTATCCCTTCTGTTCAGTCCCCCAGCCCCGTCACCCCACTTCCCTGGGACCTTCCTTCCCATCTGGCATTCTCCAATTTGCAGGATTTATGGCAGGGTGCCCGGTTGTCAGTGTGGGGCCTGCAAAGGCACAGATGTCATCCTGTGGCCAGAGGGTCTTTCCTCTGTGGTTGTGTTTCCTATAAGCAGTCCATGTGCAATGGCATCGATGAGTTCCACCTCTCGGAGAGATCCTCAAACACCTATGACTGGCATTTTGTGACTGTTTGTGAACCCAGACTGTGCTACCACCTGGACAGCTCACGTGGCAGGCAAGCAGCGGGTCTAACTGCCCCCCTCCCTCAAGGGAGGAGAGCTGTTCTAAGGGCACTGATCCTCCTTCCCCAGCCAGTCCCTGAATGACCCAGGTGGTTCTCAAACCTTAGCTGCGGTGTGGCAGGAGGTAGGGCTGAGTGTCTCAGCTCTCCACACCACTGGAATGGCCATATATAATTTCTTTTACTGCTGGAGAGAAGAAAGTAATTTTTTTTTTTAACTATTTCTTCATCCTGCTATTGCTGCCACTGATCCCTCTCTCAGAGCTCCCCTAGCAGATCCCAATTTGCAGCCCCAAGGAGTCTGCCCCTAGAGTGCTAACGCTACCCTCATACCTTCAGGGCCTTGTATTACCCTCCAGGCAGGGCGGCAGAGATTCCCTCCATCTCCCCCTGAGCATTGTTGGGAGCACGCACAGCGGAATCTGCTTTTGGTTGCTGCCTTGGAACCAACATTGAGGCTCGTCACCTAGATCCGGGCAGGGTTTTTTCCAGTGTTCTGATGGATCCCAACGTTGGAGTGCAATGAGGAGCAAGGTTGCGGCAGGCGTAGAGGCAGCGTCGAAGCGGTCCTCTGCCAGCGTCTACCCTTCGTGAAGCGTCTTCCCAGCTGCACCGACCACCCTGAGGTTCCCCAACAGGTGGCGGTATTGCGGCGGAGAAATGCGATCCACCCCAGAAGGAGAGCGGCTGTTAGCGTGCTCCAGTCCTTCTCCACCTCCCTGCCGACTCCGTCGACCAGTCCGCTCGAATTCAGGTCGCCGGTGGAGTAATGAGGGAGGCTCACGGCCAACCCTCAGTGCCATCGGTCGGGCAAGAAAGTAAGTTTTAATGCCAGCAAGGAGGCTATGCACAGTGTAGCCAATGCCCAGCGGGAGCTGATGTGCAGTATGAGCCAATGTACAGCTGCACAACAACTAAAAGTACTGTAACAAGCCAGCTGGCTGGTGCAGCAATAGAGGTTACCCTTTCGCACCAGTGACCCAGGTTGAGATGAACTTCGGGTGGCTAGAGGGCCAGCTGGGGAGAGGATCGAGTGCCCACAAGCTGCTCTTCCTCTGCGGGGGTGGGCTGCATGTCCCGCCGCTCTACCACCACCTGGGTGACCACGGGTGGAGGTGCAGTGGGACAGCACGCGGGTGGGGAGGGCGTCGGCTGGGAGCTGGAGGCGCTGCGTTGCGACGTGCTCAACCCCTTGGCTCCCCTAGTGCACCGACGTCCCAAGGGGTGGCACCAGAACATGGAAAAAGCCCGCAGATGCCGGGCGAAGGGATCAGCTCCCAGACACCATAACCCGACTCTCATGGGAGCCATTCAGATTTCCGACACTCACTACAATGGACTGGAGGAGTCCCGGGATCCCACTCCTCCCTGCCTGGGGGCAGGCCGAGGGCAGCATAGGGGTAAGGTCTGGTGGTCCTCCAAGAGGTACTGGGTGGGCAGAGAGAGCACTGGATACCGAAGAGAGCAGTATCTGTGGAGAGTGAAGGGGCATAAAACAGACAATTAAAAAGAAAAAAAAAGTACTGTAGCAGGTGAAATCTGCCCCTCTATCAGAATGCTCTACCTGCAGTATTGTACTGTATAAGAGAAGGTGGACAAAAGAACTTGAATTTCCCTGGAATCCCTGGCTTCCAGATTCAACACATATATGTACACTGCAAATGTGCATAAGGCAAAATGAACAATCAAACCTGGTGAAGGTTGGCAAAACATAATGCCACACGTCATGGGGCAAAGACACAAAATGCAACCTTCATACTCACCTGGTAGGAGAAAGATGGGCTATGTGAAATGTTGAGAATCCTCCATTTTTTAATGCATGCGTTTTTACGTGAGTACAGATTGAAGAATGCCCTCGAAAGCCTAACATTTGGTTCTGCTTGCTGCACTGAGCTAAGATTTATTAGCAGGCTAGGCGGTGTAATTATTACAGTCAGGAACAGGAAATGCCCAAACCTTTTAAGCCGAGAATAATCCTGATGAAATACTTATAGCAGTTGGTGGTGGGGGAAAACCCTGTTTCTCGGTTATTAATACCAATTTCTAAATGTTTAGGATCAGGAGATGCTAACTTTAATTCTCTCCTAATCCCTTGGTCAGCGGTACTTGGGCTGCTGAAGCACAGATTAACAAGGCTGCCGTTAATGGTATTTAAAGGACAGCATCTTATCAGCTACAGTACATACTACACATACTGTAACACTACAGGCAGCTTTTCTGCCATGTCTCTCCTGCAACCTCAGGACCAATACTGAATCAGAGCACTAATGTATTTATATAGAGACAAAATGAGGCCTCACAATGTGACCTATGTTGCCAAATGTGTAGAATTATCGTTACCCGTCGGAGAGCACCTCCAATGCTTTAGGCAACACCTGGGGTCCTCCCTGTTTAGGTGTGTCACTTAACAGGAGGAGTCCCTCACAGTGGCATAGTTATTTAGATCTTGAGATGGCACATGAGTGTTCCTGCTACATGCGGACCATGGCCCCCTTATTCCAATACCCACGAGAGTGATATGAAGCACACTTTGGGATTAACTTTAACAAACACTACTACACAGCTGCTGGAGAGCCAATGATCCCATTTCATTAGTACTGCACAGTCCAAATAATCCTGCTATCTCAGTCTTCAGTTATCACAGTTCCTTCTGGGAATGGCTATAATACAGCCCTTACTTCAGTAAAACACAAGGTTCTTGGCTAGTGGTCCTCGTAATCCAATAAAGCCACCTGACACCAAATGTTGTTTTAAATCAGTTGCAATTTATTAATACCAAATAAGCCCTAACAATTTTACCTCTAACATGATCAAATCTAAACAGCTGATGTTTTTACCACCAGGGCTACAGGTACAGAAAAGTAGAGTGAACCGCTCCCTTTTCTGGGTGTTTTAACATCTATAGCAGTCATAGCTATTCCTCTAAAAAGACATTTAGGTCCTGTATTTATACCCAAAAATGCATGGTGGAAATTCCCAAAGCCTACTACAGCACATTTCAGCCTAGACACTAGGTCATCTGATACATCCTGAGGTCTGGGTTCGAAAGTATAGTGACCATGAGATACCTCGGTCACAAGACACATTGGACACTTTGCCGAGGCGTGGTCATTCTTAGATGGAAAAACAAGTGATCAGGAGTTCTACATTAATCAAAAATAACTCTCTTTAGGATACAGAAAACATATGAGGGGACTTCACATTCACTTTGACTAACTTGCTGACTAAGACAGTAGCCAAAACAAGGACATAACCGTTTCCTATCAACTCTCTGTTACACATTCTTTTAAACACAAGAAATTACAAAATGAGAAACTGTATCTAAGCTGCAGTGGTTTGAAGCAGCTGAACCTTATCTTTGGCTATGACCTGGTTGAAGGAAGGTTTTGTACAAAATATCTCTGCTGAGCAAAGCAAAGCTAATTTTCTTTAAAACATTTATTTTTAAACACGGTTTATGCTCTTCACTTATTTTCAACAGTTATTTAAAGACCCCAACACCTTTTGAACCTGGCATCTACACAGACATCAATTTGCACAGTGGTATCATTATTTGCATGGTTTCAACAATTACTCTCCAAACACCTCTGCACTTACAAGGCACATCAATCTACATGTTGGTATCATGTAGTCACCTACTAGCCACCATCACCTTTTACTAGCCCTTTGCAGCCTCTATACTAGCCTTTTTACACTTTTCTATCTCCTCAACCTTTTGGTTAGCAAATTACATATCGTTGATAAAAATTTGGTCACTGGTCACTAAACTTTGGCCACTGGCCACTTTCAACACTTCGGTCCGACAGGCAAGGGCTATGATGACCATGAAGTGTATGTTTACGCCTTCTCACTTTGCAATTCAGTTTCTGCTCTTGCTGGCAGAGCACTCATTTTCCCATCAAACATGGGACTCACAGACTAGCTCTCCATTTCGGTTCTTGCAAGTGATCATACAGATCGACATCTCCCTGAGGAATCTCACTGGTTATCAACTGACAGTCTGTCCCCAGCTATTCCCAGCCCGCAACAGGATCTCTCCACACCCAGACTGCCACCGGTCATCCATCTGAAAGACACCTACGTTTATCCTCCAAGCTCCTCCAACTCCCCAAAACTATAAGCACTGCACTGAATATAATATGGAAAATACACAGATCGAACTACACATAGCATTCCAACAACAAACCAAACACCAACCAAAAGTTGGATAGAATCGAAAATAAATTAATTTCACGCATAAACAGCAGACATAAAACATCCACTGAAGAAGAAACAAAAATGGACCTAGGGAAGCCCAAGTCTAGTCATATGCAGATTTCAAACTTGAAGGACAGGGCAGACTGGCACATGACCCTGGATGACTGAGGGAAGACTCTGCTTCCACTAGAGTCCTCCTGGAGGGATGTGGCAATCCCAAATTGTGTGTGGGGGGGCATAGTCTGTTTATGGCTTTATAAATTCACAAGAAACCAGGATCACAGTGTCTCAGACTTCCTCTGCTCTGATTGTCGGTCAACACTTGACATCATGATCCTCCTTTGTGGCCTCAGTCTTCTGAGTTTATGATGTCACAAGCAGAACAGTATAAAGCAAATACAAACATGCCGTAAGTCAACAGATCACAGTGTTATTATTGTACTATGAGCTACTGCTTACAACCTTCTAAGATTTGCTATTTATAAATCATCAACATCTGCACTAAGAGGTTCTGACCATTGAAGCAGTAGCTAGACACATCATTTATTTAAAAGTGCCCTTCTAAATATCAAGGGTTTTACGTAAGCATAGCATAATAATAGATCAACTATAAATTAATAAATAACCAATGTATACAACAGTATTGCAGTGTAGCTCAATAACAATAAACCAGCACAGCCAGTCTCTTACAAAGGCTTGACTTGAACAGCCTGGTCTTAGGTTTATTCTTGAAATTGGTGGCAGAGGGAGCAACATGAATGTCAGCTGGTAAGCTGTTCCACAGCACAGGGTCCACTACTGAAAATGCTTTACCTGTGGCCGATTTTAACCTGTATTTTGGAACGGTCAGTGACTCAGTACCAGTGGAGGGTAACCCATGGACATCGGGGTGGGTTGCAAGAAACTTACTAAGGTACTGAGGTTCCAGTTTTTTGAGGGTCTTAAAAGTAAGTAAAAGAATCTTAAAGTCGATTTGCCTTCTTACAGGGAGCCAGTGCAGAGTGTGCAGCACTGAGGGGATAGACAAAGAACCTTAGTGCACAAGCACTGAGGCAAGTGTTACCCCAAAGGGCATTGACCAGGAAGCCAAGTTTCAAAGAAATACAAAATCACACATACCACATAATGCAAAGCATCATGGGCTGTATATGCAAATCACCACAAAATATTATGCTGGTTCAACTTTAAGCAGAACTGCATGGTGCTGAAAGGCCTCTCACACAGTATGCAAAGGGTACCAACAGAAGACACAGACACATATTTTGTCCTATCAGGACTCATCAGTGTGCCTTGTATGTATGACACCCTAGTGGAATGAACCAGCTACCCTAAGTTGGTCTATCTGAGCTGGGTTGTGATGAGCCCAATAAAACCAAAAAACAAGCTAAAAGACAAAGAACCTTAGTGCGCAAGCACTGAGGCAAGGGTTACCCCAAAGGGCACTGGCTGGGAAGCCAAGTTTCAAAGAAATACAAAATCACACATATCCCCATAATGCAAAGCATCATGGGCTGTATATGCGAATCACCACAAAATACTATGCTGATTCAACTTTAAGCAGAACAGCATGGTGCTGCGGGGATAGGTTCACTCCTCTATACAGATGTAACAAGATTAGCTGCAGTATTCTGCACTAGCTGTAGATGGAGGATCTGATCTACAGGAAGGCCCTGGTAGAGCGCATTGCATAGTCAAGGCAGGAGACAGCAAAGACATGCACTAGTGTTGGCAGATCATTCTGGGTGAGGTAGGGTCACAATCCGACTATATTCTTTAAATGATAGAAGCCACTCCTGAACACAGCCGACACCTGAGGTACAAGAGTCAGCTTCTGGTTAAGAGTGACCCCAAGGCTGCAAACAACCTGCCTAACCTGTAATTTGTCTCCCCCAAAACTAGGAAGATGAAAGATACAGACTCTGCAAAACAGACCAGAGATGACCAGAGATGATCTGATCTCACCAGTAGCAACTCAGTCTTTCTGGTATAGTGCTTCAACCCACAATGAGCAATCTACTCACTGATCTCCATTAAAGCATTCACAAGAACAGAAACTGAGGAGTCCTCTCCGGGCTTAAATGAAAGATACAGCTGAGTATCATCAGCGTAACAATGGCAACCCAAGCTATACTTACTGATCACATCTCTAAGCTGAAATATGAGGAGACAGGATGGAACCCTGAGGGATGCCACAGTTGGTGACAGAGGAATAAGACTGAAATGTCCCCAAAATAACTGACTCAAGGTGATTGCTGAGAAAAGACAGAACCAGTCCAAGATTGTTCCTACTGCCCCAGCGATTCTCCATCAGCTCCTCATGCTTGACAGTGCCAAAAGCAGGTGACTGATCCAAAAGGACCAGGAAAACACCTCTCCACCATTCCTCTCAAGGGCAGATCATTTAAAACCCTTACCAGGGCCATCTCACTACACTGAGAACAGAAATCAGATTGGAATGACTCATAAATGGAGAATTCTTTATGCTCCCTGTTGTGCCACCACCACTTTCTCAATAACTTTCCCCAAAACGATAAGTTAGAGATAGTTCTAAATGCAAGTCACAAGTATTTAAAGTATCCTTCTGTAGGAGATCGCAAACCACTGCCTCTTTCAAGACAGTAGGAAACACATCCTCCTTCAGAGAGGCACTGAAAACTTCAACAAAGGCTGGACTGATCATCCCTCCAGTCTTTATTAGAGTAGTGGGAACAAGATCCAACACATAGTGGCTGGGGTGCAGCTCAGAAAGCACCCAACCAATCTTCAAAAATGAGTTGGGCTAAACTCATCCCAGATGACCTGAATTTCGCCGACTAGCATTCTTGAACTCTAATTGAGAGAGAACATGATGAAGGAAATCTCTTCTCATATGTCAGCAATCTTGATTGAGAAGAAATCTGCAACCCTTTCACACCTCTCTTGAGAAATATCCCAAAATCTTGGGGAAGACATTCAGGTGGAGAAGTCCATCCATTAATCTAAACAGGGCAGTAGGTCTGTTTCTCCAGTTGCAATGATGCCTGAGAAGAAAACTCTTCTCATGGCAATCGGCCCTCCTATTATTCTTAATAATGAGCAATTAGGACAAGATTATTGGACTCCAGGCAAGATCTCCCTCCATTTGCGCCAAACCTTGCTCCAACCCCTCACTCTAAGAGACCCCTTGCATTGTTAAACCATAGGGCACCCTCCTCCTCCTAGGCGAAGGGCAGCAATGGACTGGCACCAAGGCATCAGCAGTCAACTGGATGTTTTTATTAAAAACTTCTACTGCCTCAGTGACGCTTCTAATGGAAACAGCAAAAACACCAGAGACATCCACATTTCCCTAAAATAATTCAGGATTTAGCCTTCCCCAGGCTCTGCTGTGGACCATCTTCGATGGAGGGGACAAAAAAAAAAAAAGAAAAAGAGATGGCAAAATGGTTCGACCAAATGAAGGGATCAATTGTGAGGTCATTAGCCATTATCCCATTGGTGAACACAAAGACCAGTGTACAGCCACCCACATGTATGGCAGCCTGAATGTGCTGAGTAAAACCCAATAATTCCATAAGTTGGAGGAACTCAACAGTGAACTTGTCATCTTCAGAATCTACCCAGCAGTTGAAGTCCCCAACACCACCAGTAATTTTGGAACAGCAGACACCAAACCTAAGAACTCCTCCAAAAATTCCCTACTCCCACTACCTTCAGGTGATACACAAGGAGAATCTGACAAATCAGGCCACCAGCACATGGTATTACAGGTTACAGGGATGGATGGGGGGTGGGGCATGGAAGGGGGAAGTGGCAGCCATAAGGAGGTTGTCCCTCCCAGTACCATCCAGACGGCAAATCACTTCACACCTCTGGAGGAGGTTCAGGCACCTGACTCCACCAGATGATTCCGGTTCAGTTGAAAGGAAAGGGCAGGACAACATGTTGGCATCCTGGGGGGGGGTAAGGCTGACAGGAAGGTCCTAATGGTCAGGGCCTCAATGATCAAGGGGATAGACAGGGTGATAAGGGAGGGGTCGGATGGGAGGGAGTTGGTTTGATGCCTACTTGGAGCATCAGCCAACAGCGACTTAGAACAGGAAGGATGGTTGGGGGGGGAGCTGGTACACCTGGGAACCAATGATCTGGCAAACCAGTCAGTGGAAGCAGTGAAGCGGAGCTTCCGGAGACTGTGGCGCAGATTGGTGCACACTCAGCCTTCCTGGCCTTTTCCAAATTCCTCCGTGTGTGGGGCAGAAAGGGGAGGTAGGACAGGATAAGGAGTGCTGAAATAGAGGAATTTAACAGTTGCCTTAAAGGTTGGTATCGAGAAATGGGGTACCACTTTTAAGGGGATTGGGGGATTTCTCGGACAGGAGACTCTTCAAGGGTGATGGACTTCATCTGACAATAGAGGGGGCCAGTGCTCTGGGGCAGAATTTTGACGTCTATATCAGACGCTAAACTGACTGCAGTTTGAACTGAATCCATGGAGGATGGTGAGCAGAAGGGATTCTAGATAGTACTCATCCACATCCAGGGACAGTAGCAGCACAGGGAACACAGCAGGGTTAACAGGACCACTGGAAGGGCAGCAGTGCGGGGGGGGGAACAAAAGGCAAAAGCACAAACCCGGGGGAGGGGAGAGAAAACATGGAAAGCAGAAGGACAGTAGCAGAGTTAGAGCAGGGGTCAAATGGAAGAGGGTATGTCAACGCCAGAAGCCTAGATAACAAACTTAGCGAGCTCCAGGCACTGATGGTAGACACTGAGATGGACCTTGTGGCAATCACGGAAATGTGGGCCACAGACAATGACGACTGGGAGATGACGGTCCCTGGGTATTCACTGTTCAGGAGGCATAGAAGTGGTTGAGTGGCAGGAGTTGCCCTTTTGTCAAGGAGAGCATTTAAGGCAGAAGATGGATGCATTAGGGTAGCAATGGGAGGCTGAGTCAGTGAGTGCAACTCACGGCAGTCTCAGGCAGGAAAGTACAGTTAGGAGGAGCTATAGGCCTCCAGGGCAAGGAGGAGGAAGGACAGAGAACTCGAGGAGGAACTTCAAAGAGGGGTAGCAAATGGGAAGTAGTGGTGGTGGGTACCCGAACTTGTCCGACACTGATTGGGGGGTCCCAGTGAACAAGAGTGCCAGGAGTCAGACATTGCTGGATGCCTTCCAAGACTGTCTACTCATGCAGCTTGTTAAGGAACCCACCAGACAGACAGCAATCCCTGATGTGGTGCTCACCAACTCAGAGATGGTGGGTGCTGTGGGAGTAGGGAGCTGCTAGGAACAGTGACCATAAATCTGTATGGTTTGAACTGGCCCTCGGGGCCAGAAAGCCACAATCGAGAACCGAAGTCCTATACTTTAGAAGGGTGGACTTTGATAGGTTGAGGGAACTGGTTAAGGATAAGGTTAGTATTGGTGAAGGGCATAGGTGGGGTTGAGGAGAGATAGGAGGCAATTAAGGGAGCCATTCTCAAGGCATCAAAGGCATGCATAAGAACAGTAACAAAGAAAAACAGGTTTAAGAGACCAGTACGGTTCTCAGCTAGGGTCAGGGAAGCGGTTAAGGCCAGAAAGAAGGCCTTCTATAAATACAAGGAAAAGCTGAGGGAGGTAGAATGAGAGGATTACTACAGAAAAATAGGGAGGCAAAGAGGCCCATCAGGAGGTGAAAGCAGACTTGGAGCTGCATATTGCAGAGGGGTCAAGAGTGGAGAAAACAGTTTTTCAGAAATATTCATGAAAAGAGGAAAAGGAGGGGGGATCACACAGCTAGTTGAAGGTGGGGTAGGATGACAGAGGAGAAGGATGAGCAAAGGCTGCCATCCTGAATGACTACTTTGCTCAGTATTCACTAAGGAGGACTAGGGTACATGCCAGAGAATGGCATCAAAGCAGCCACTAAGGGAGTCCCAGAAATGAGACAGCCATTGCTCACTAGTGAAAAGGTCCTGAAGGGACTGTTAGCCCTAAGACAGATAAGGCCCCAGGACCAGATGGGTTGCATCCGAGGATACTTAGGAATTTAGCAGTGGAGCTGGCTGAACCACTGGCAGGTCTATTAAACAGCTCACTTAGGTCTGGGAAAGTTCCAAAGGATCGAAGATGGCAGACATTGTACTACTTCAGAAAGGGGGTGATAAGTAGCAACCAGGGAACAACAGACCTGTCAGTCTGACCTCTATCTCAGGGAAGCTGATGGAATCACTGATCAAAGAGGACCTTGTAGACTACCTGGAGAGCAATGGACTCCAGGACAGTAAACAGCATGGTTTCATGGAAGGAAGGTCTTGTCACACTAAGCTGATAGTTTTCTTTGACTGGGTGACAAAGAAAGTAGACAAGGGCCACGCTGTGGATCTGCTGTACTTTGACTTCAGCAGGTCTTTTGATTCAGTACCACACAACAGATCACTCAACATGATGGAAGACCTGGATGCAGCTAAAACCACAGTGAATTGGGTAGCTAACTGGCTAGATGGGAGACAGCAAAGGGTGGTGGTAAATGGGGTTAAATCAGAGGAGAGGGAGGTTATGAGCGGGGTTCCACAGTGATCTCTCCTGGGTCAAGTCCTCTTCAAGAGGGAGGCAGTATAGCGCAGTGGTTTAAAGGCTCTGAACTGCAAATCTGGTGACATCCAGCAGACCAGACCTGGGTTTGAATCCCACAGCTTCCACGTGCATACTGTGTGACCCTGAGCAAGTCACTTAACTTCCCAGTGCTCCCAGGTCGCACCTGTAAAAAAGCTTTCAGCTTAGTGTGCTACTCCTGGTTAAACAACTAACGAACATGTTCATTAGTGACATCGGTGAAGGAATACGGGGCAGGTTGTTTCTCTTCACAGATCACACAAAACTGTATGGGAGGGTGGATAGTGACGAGGGAATAAGGGATATGCAGAGGGACCTACAAAAGCTAGAGGGGTGGTCAAAGGTCTGGCAGTTAAAAATTAATGCCAGAAAGTGCAAGGTAATGCACTTAGGGAAAAATAACCCTAATATAGAGTACTGGGTGGGGAGAGACTCAGCCTTACAGATGAGGAAGGGGATCTAGGAGTTAACATCGGTAACTCCTTAAACAAATGAGCCAGTGCAACAGGACTATAGTATGGCTAATAGGATGCTGGGATGTATTGAAGGGTACTGTTGGCAGAAGAAAAGCCTTCCTCTAAGATCCCTGGTGAGGCCTCCTAGAATACTGTGCCCGGTTCTGGAGTCCTCACCTCAAAAAGACAAGGATAGACTGGAGACAATGCAGCGCAGAGTAAAAAAAAAATGATTCAGGACCAGCAGAGTAGAACCTATGAGGAGTACCTCAAGGCACTAAATATGTATACACTGGAAACTAGAGGGGAGATATTATAGAGACCTTCAAGTTCCTTCAAAGAATTAACAAGGCTGAATTGCGGGGAATTATTTAGCCTGAATACCAACTTGCATTCATGTGGATACGAACGGAAATTATCAAAAGGAGGTTCAGGAGAGACGTGGAGGAAGTAATTCTTTACAGAAAGGGTGGTGGAACCTTGAAAAGTCTGTCAGCAGAGATGGTGGGTACAAACACAGTCAGGGGATTCAAGCAGGCCTGGGATAAAACGAAGCGAACAATGGCTGCCTGGGGCAACAGGACCAAGGAGGAGAATGGGGACTGGATAGGGAGGGTTAGTACCTGGAGGAAAAATAGGTTCCAGGGATGATTTCAGGGATTATAGGGAACTTGGGCAGACTGGATGGACTGCTGGTCTATTTCTACCATCACTGTCTATGTGTTTATGACAAGGCCACAGAATCAACGCAGCAACATGGGCCCGGAATGAGCCCGGCATGTCGGGGGCTGGCCGGGGGAAGGAGGATGCGCTGGTTCCTCGGAAGGGGGGGGCATCCATCTCAGCTGTGTTAACTCAGTCTCAGTAACCACAGGTGGCACTGCAGCCTGGTTGGTTGGGGAGAGTGGTCATCTATGGTTTCACAAGACAACGCTTGCAGGCTCTCACATTAGAGCACTAGCTGTCAACATCCCAGGGTGTGGATAAAAGAAAAAGCAATGAGAATCCCAGTCCAGTAGGTCAAAGAATCCAGTACTCTCTTACACTGTGCCATCTTTACCCCACGGTAGTCTGCACTGCATATCTGTGCCAGAAGGATGAATGCCATGACAGCCTAACCATGGAGGGAACGCCCTAGGGTGTCAGAGCCTCAGGCATCAAGTGATGGGGCAGGGTGGTGAATCACAGTGTAAAACTGGTTAGCACAAAAAGATAGATTACTCACCTGTAATCACTGTTCTAGGAGTGGTATCCAGTTAACATCCACACTCTGGCAGTACTACTGGAAGTGCGGATTCATCAGACATCTTCAAGCTAAGCTCCTCCCACCACCTGGGCAGTATATCCTTGGACTCCGCCCTCTGACATCAGAAGCAGGGATCCATGTGCCACTTGCCAGGGGAGGCCGGGTGGATGTGAGCTGTATACCACTCCTAGAACAGTGGCTACAGGTGAGTAATCTATGCTTCTAGTGGTGTGGATACAGTTCCTATCCACACCTTGCAGACACCTAGCAGTTCTCCGGAGGAGGAGGAGCAAGGTACACACCATTATCTGGTGAACAGAGACCGAAGAACCGAGGTCCCAAAGGCAGCTTCCAGCGACTCGGTCGATGCCATAGTGGGAAATAAAGGTGTGTGCTGACCTCCAGGGCAGCCTTGCAGCTCTCCTGTATTAGAATGTTTCTGGAGGCGGCCACCAAGGCAGCAGTATGTCTGGTGGAATGAGCCCTAAGCCCCTTGGAGGCTCCCTACCAGCCAACCTAAAGCAGAGGTCAATGCAGGATGTTATCCACCTGTCAGTCGTCTGCACAGCTGCCAGTCTGCCAGGTGTGGCTTCAACATATATTACAAACAGCTGGTATCCTCACTCCAAACTCCAGTCATGTGCTCCTTATAGTAAGACAGCGCTCTCTGTAGGTCCAAGGTACAGAGTCCACAGTCAGCCTCCGAAGATGGGCTGGTAAAGTATACCAGAAGATTCATCAACTGGTTAAGGTGGAACTCCAATACTACCTTCAGGAGGAACTTCCGGCGGAGGCGAATGACAATCATGTACTTGTGGCAGACCAGATAAGGAGACTCCACAGAGAGCATCTGGAGCTCACTAATCCTTCCGACTGACATAATGGCCACCAAGAAGGCCATCTTCCATGACAGGTATGTCATCTCACACCTGTGCATAGGTTCAAATTGCTTGCCCTTGAACATAGCCAGCACCAGCAGTAGGTCCCATGGTGATGGTGGTTCATGCACTGAAGGGGACAGGTGGTCAAGGCCCTTGAATATGTGCCTTTTCACCTTCTCCTGGGCCACCGCTGGTACACTGGCCCAAGCTAAGTACACAGAGATGGTTACTACGTGCACCGTAAGGTCGTCATTTGCAGTCCCAACTGAGAAAGGGACCAGAGGTACTCAAGAATGCTAGTCACAGGGCAGCAAGGGATCCAGCTCTTGCCCTGACACACCAAACAGAAAACCCCTTCCATTTGAAGGCATAGCGCCAGCAAGTTGACTCCTTTCAGGGGCCTCAGTCCCAAGGCCTGGAACTCCAACCACTGAAGTAGCACGTCATGAGGTGCAGGGACTGAAGGCCCAGGTGAAGGACCTTCCCCTGTTGTCTGGTCAGCAAGTCCGGGTGAAGAAGCAACCACCAAGGAGGCTTGCTGCTGAAGCTGACAAGATCTGGATACCAGAACTGTCTGGGCTAGTCTGGAGCTATCAGAATCATCTGCACCTTGTCCTTCTGGGCCTTGACCACCACCTTGAGGATCAAGGGGGAGGGAGGGAGGAATGGCGTAAATGACACCTGGGTCCAGGGCCTCATACTGGCATCCTCAACAGTGTCCCAGGCAGTAGGGAGCAGGCACAAGGCAGCCTCAGCCTTCTGTTCTCCCAGGAGGCAAACAGGTCCACCAGAGGGATGCCCCACTGGGAAAACAGGTAACGTACCACCTTCTGATGTAGAGACCACCTCCCACTTGGCTGAAAGCATCTGCCAGCTGACCATTCACTCCCATGATGAGGATCACCAGGAGATCTGCACCCAGGCACTGCATGAGCGTCCTGGTGCAGAGGTCCTCCCGACACAGAGGAAGGGAGTGAGTCCCGCCCTGCCTGTTCAGGGAAAACATGGTCATGGTAATGTCTGACTGGACCTGCATGACCCGACTCCTGATCAGAGGAGCAAATTCCATGAGCACCATCTGCACTGCACAGAGCTCCAGCAGGTTGATGTGGTGATGGGATTCTGGGTGACCAGAACTTGTAGGCTCTGTGGTCTCCTTGGGGTACTCCCCACCCTACCAGAGATATGTCCATCGTAAGCGTGATGGTTGGTTCTGGACAGAAAATGGTATTCCTTCCTCCAGCTGTTGAGAGACCAGCAACCACTGGATGGCATCCCACACTAGCTGGGTCATTAAGATTGGCTGGTCCAGATGACCTAGGCACTGGGACAACTGGTGGCCCAGCTCCCACTGCAGGTGTTGCATCAATTAACATGCCCAATGGACCACGCTGGTGGTGGATGCTATATAATTTAGCAGCCACAGAAAATCCCAGGCAGGGGTGAGCCTCCAACCTGACATAATCAGGCGAAGGAGGAAAGGTCCTGAGCCCAGACCAAGGAAGACAGTTCTTGGCCTGAAGGGAGTCTATCTAGCATGCCCCAATGAATCTGGTGACCTGCAAGAGGATCAAGTCGGACATGTCCAGGTTGACCAACAGGCCCAAGTCTCTGTAGTGCAGGAAGGCCATCTCTCTGGACCACTCTACGTCCTCCTTGGATGGCTCCGCTATTAGCCAGCCATCCAGTTAGGGATACACCCTGACACCCTTGCACCACAGGAAGGCTGCCACCACTGCCATGCATGTGGTGAAGACCCTGGGTGTGGATGTTAGGCCGAAGGGCATGGCAGCAGAGGTCAAAACGCCCAACAGGGGCACTGAGGAGCTGTCAACCAGCCTCTCCACTGAAGAGAGCTGGACCAGAGTTGACTGCTTGACTTGAGTAGAATAGTCAGGGGGAGTCAAGGGATCATGAGGACTGTGATCTCTACTGCTCCCATGACCAGCCCCGGTGGTACTTATGTTTCTTACCATGGTGGACAGGGCACTCCCCAAAGGCCTGGAGGCCTGGCATGTCCTGGAACCTGCCCAAGAAGGACCCTTGACGCTGGCCCCAGCTGGCAGCAGCACAGCACCTGACAAAATGCCCACCGCAGCAGCTGCTGCCTCTTCTTCCAGGGCTGCAAGCTGAGCAGCTGACCCCACTGCAGCCAAGACCTTCTTGCAGTCTTAGGTAGGAGCTTAGGATCGCTGTCGGTCATCCAACCTAGAAGAAGCCTGGCCATGCGATCTTCCAAGGAGGCTGGAAGCATTGTCTTGCAAAGGATACAGCCAGATACATTGTGCTGTGTTCCTAAACAATAAATTCAAGTCATGTGTGGATCCCTGTTCAGCATTTTCTGCTGACACCTGATGTCAATTTGAAGCTGCTGCGCAGCTTAGCTTCCACCGCGTCCTCTGATCAACGAGCGAGGCAGTGCCCGAGTGAAGGAGCTGAAGAACTGCTCAAGAGTGTAAATCTCAAGAAATATTCAAAGAGATCGCCAATTTCAGAAGGTAACCCTAACACAAGCACAGCTGCAAAGGTGAAAACCTGTCTCTTGCAGCTGAAAGACAGATCTGGACGTCATGGGCAAGAGCTGGAGGATATACCGCTTGGTTGTGGGAAGAGCTTAGCTTAAAGTCATCCACGAATCTGCACTTTCAGTGCAACTGCCAGATTGCGGATAGTAAATTATATCCGTGCCCCTAGAAACATCAGTGCTCTGACCTGCACAATGTGAGGACCTCATGATCATGAGTTCTCATTCACAGGAACTGGTTAAGTAAAATGGTCTGCTTACCTTTGGGGAGGAGGGCTGATGGACTTGAGTCCAAGCTAGTATAGTATGCTAGGAGGCAGCTGAGTGTAGTAGTAGTGTTTTCATTTCTTAGACACCCAGTCCCAGGCACCTTACAAAACATTTATAACAAGATACAGCAGCACTACCAATCAATAAATCAGTACATTCCAAAAGTTACATTGGTACAGTATGTACGTATAAGAGGCTTATGCTACTAAAAATAGCTAAAGTTTCGGGCTCTGTATTATATGGGTTGTACTATACATGGTGTTGGGGAGAGGCTGTTGGTAGGGAAGAACATTCTTCAAGCTGTGACTGTTCACATTATTCCTTTCTTTCTTTTGAGCTCTTAGCAATCTGGAGTAGCTCATCTATTAGCCTCACCGCCCCGAGTTCTGGAGGACTACACACACAGCATTCCTTCATCTGAAAGCTAGAAGGTGGAGAGGAGGTACCGGTACTTCAGAGAGGTCCATAGAGTTTCTGGGTATACTCTCCTGCACTGGAAGGGTGTTTTTTGTTTTACTCGGGTTAGCTTGTTCAGCCCTGTTGGATCAGTTCACATTTATGTACATCTTGCTAGGCAGTATGTGACACTGAGTGGAGGTCCCAAAGGAGGGACAGTTCCCCCATGGGAGACAGAATAACTAGAATAGAGCAGCACAGCTCTCAATATGACTACCCCACTAACTAAAATGCCTACACACAACGTGAATGACCTCACACACCAGGAAGAAGGTTATGACATATCTTAGACAAGCTAAAGTCGACTTTATAATATACTGCTAAGGGGTTCCTGCTCAACCACTGGATATCCCCCCCCCCCAACTCGGGGGAGCATGGTGCAAGATACAAAACAAATGAAGCCTCACATGTGGTTATTCAGGTTGTGTTTTTTACTGTTAAAATTAAAGACAAAAGCAAACAGCTACTGTGAAGGAATGCTATGCAGCTCTATATGCACCAAATGCCTCATGCTATGTACCATATGCTATTTTGGATGTATTGTCATGCTATTTGGCAGCATTTAATAAAGATTAAATAAGAATAAAATGTGTGTGTGTGTGTGTATATATATATATACATAGGAGAGAGAGAGAGAGAACAAACATTTCAAACTCTGTTTAAAGTATTCAACAGAGGGGCATCTCTAAGCTCACAGTGCAGCCAGTTCAAAAGTATGCACTGCCACAGCAAACACACGGACCCCAGACAACTTCAAGCGTTATCTAGGAACCCTCAGAAGAATGGAGGGCGCGGTCAGGAGCATGTGCATATAGGAGCTCTTTTATGTAGTCTGGGTCCAGATCGTCTAGAGGTTTGTACATTAAAACTTATCATGAAGGAGAAACACCACTTCACAGGTAGCAGCTGTAACGTCCGCAAAACAGGAGATAGGTGTTTGACTAAGGACCAATGGTAATCACACCAGTAGGTGCAGAATCAATGGTTTCTGGACCGGCTGAAGAACAGCCTGACCCACCACGTAAGGAGGGGAAAACAGAAAGTGAACATAAGAAAGAAAGGCTCAGCAGCACACACTGGAATTATTGCACTTCTCATGACTTTCAATGCTAACTCATTTTAAAGAGCTCTCCTGAGAATCATGGATGAGAGAATGTTTACAGGTGGCTTGGAAATCTGCCAGCCCACCTCCTCTCTGCAAGAGGCAGGGAAAAGGTAGAGAGGGTGAAACCTAGTAAATGTTCTCAAGGTTACGCCAAATGAAAAGCTGCAATGTATAACACAACCAGCAGTGTAAATAAAGGTCTGCTAATTGTTAATATTTTAAACATTTTATTGTTGAAGCAGGCATCTGGTGCCTTTAATCAGTGTTCCATCTGTCTCTGTAGGAGGTACTCAGGGCATGTTAGAGCACTTATTAGGGAATCTGAAACAAAACCAAAACAAGAATAGATGCAGTTTGACTTTAACGAGTAAAGCTGGTGTTTAAACAGCAGTGAATGTCAGATGAGCACTTCTGCAGCAAAACTGGATGCACAATACACCCCCACTCCAGGTTCAGTATCTGATTCTGATGCTTTTAAATCACATCATTGAGAATAAATGGGTTGGCAGAAACCTGCCATATGGAACTAAACCCACAGAGAGGAACCAATTCTCCTTACAAGTACCCTGCTGAAGAAGTGGGCCTGAAATGCCGTGGGGGGGCATCATGAAATTCTCTTGCCATGAGGCAGGTGTGTTTCAAACCCTAAGGTGCGCTAATGGTATATTCTATTCCCTAACCTGTGCTCATGGTGTGTTCTGTATAGTGCCAGTGCATATGTTGTGTTCCCCATCCTAAACCATGTTCATGGTATGTTCCAAACACTAGCTGTGCTACTGGTACATCTGAACCCTAAGCTGTGCTCACAGTTTCCTACCCTAAACTGTGCAAATGGTATGTTCCAAACCCTAAACTGTGCACCTGCTAAATTCCGAACCCTAAACTGAGCAAATAGTATGTTCTAAGCCCTAAATTGTGCTCATGGTATATTCTGAACCACAAGTTGTGCTCATGGTATATTCTGAACCACACGTTGTGCTCATGGTATATTCTGAACCATAAACTGTGCTCATTCGGCCCTGAGACATGCACATGGTACGTTCTGAGTCTGTGCTTATTGTATGTTCTGACTCTGATCCCTAAACTGTGTTCATGGCATGTTCTGAACCTTAAGTTTCAATTTCCTAATTTACTAGGGACTATGCTGGACATAGTACCTCTTTTTCTCAGTGCTCTGTTGATGGGACACTGCTGTCTACTTGGCAAACTACTGGTCTAATGCACATCCGCCATTTCACTACAAGTTGCTCGAGTGGATTTAACAGGACCCAGGCTTTGTTTTAAAAAAAAAATAACTCTATTATTGATTTTCCTAAGATTCAGTTGGCAGCAAGCCCAGAGATGGCATTACTTCAAAAGACAAATAATTTGTTAAAGTGAGGGTCTGGCTGCCAGCAGTTGACATCAGCAGAATGCAGATGCTCATTCCCTAGCTGAGGTCAGTGCCCTTAGTTTATGAAACCACAATTATTTCCACAGCAACAGACAATAAGTTTGCAATAAGCCACAACAGGGTGTGTATTAAAGGTTTTTAATGTGTGCCCGTTCTCAGAGAGTCAGTACTAAGGCCAGTGTCCTTGTGCTCCTGGGAAGTGCATTCAAATCCTTTAATGCACAAGCTGGTGTGGCTTACTGTGCTTTTAAAATGGCTTAACACTGTTTTGTACTATATGTAAAGCAAAATGTTTAAATATGATTTATCTTTACATACCATAAATCATTTAAAATAGAGATTAAACGGTCTGTAATTTTGTAGGTAATGAGCCATTTTTGCCTTGGTAATGAGATCCAGCACCTGACTGTGTGCTGCAAGGAATTTAATGCACGGTCAGGTAACCTATTGGCCACTGGAGTTTCTTGATTGTTTTTCTTGCCATTTTATAATGAATGTTAATATATCCACTGAGACCACTTTCACAGTTGTAAGAGTGTTCTCCCTTACAGTCTTAGGGTATCAGTACTACAGCACGGATGTATTAATAAATTAGTCATCAATAATATGTAAAACGTTTTAAAAACCTCCCCCAACTATTCACATTTCCACCACAGTACCTGAGCATGAGGCACCCAACAGAATAAGAGTCTCACGTGCAGGGAAAGGGAACGCTTCGATTGGTTAAGAGTGCTCCCTCCATCTATAATCCCACACGCAGAGGGGAATGACTTCAGCTAGAGGATACCCAGCAGCTGCATGGGTACTCCACAGGGCAGAGATCCCGTTTGCATGAAAATGTCTTCAGTAATAAAAGAAATATAACAACTTAGCACTACTTTTCAAAAGTTGTAGAATTGCTGCCATTCCTTCTTGCATATCCTGTAGCCTTTGATGCGATGATCATTACATGTTGGGCAACAGGATGATGAACTGTCCTCGCTATGATATGACTATCCACCAAGTCATATTACAGGTAGCAGGGAAAAGTTTTCAAACCCCCGACAGCTGCTGTCTCTCAGCACCCCCCAAACTCCAGGTCACAACTTTGGCTGCAATTGGCGCAACTAAGCTGGTGCTAGACTTGGGAGTACTGGGTGTCTGTCGCCTATGCAGCCATCTGTTATTTTTATGTTTCACCCTTTCCTTTCCTACTCCCACAAGTACCACTACACACTAGATGTCCGTAGTACCTCTCTAGCAAAGGTAGAGGACACATGTATCCATCTGCACCACCTCCTTGGCCTGCCACAAGAACCACAGTAGTAGTATCAGCAACAGTGACACCCTCTCCCAAACTAGAAGCACTGCCACCAGTAGAACCACAGTCCACTTACCACCCAATAGCATTTAGCCCAGGCTTGCTCGTAACCCAGGTCACATGCACAGTAGTGCAAACAAAGAAAAAGGGGTAGTGGGGCTCTGTTCATGAAATGTGTCCAGCCTGGTGCTTGCAGAGAAATATCCGAAGCAAATCATGAAAATGGTGTTTCCATTACCAACTGCAGCATACACCTTGAGCGATACTGCTCCAAAAATAAAAGACTGACGCAGCTTACCTTGCTGTCGTCTTCATTTATTCAAAGTGCAAAAAAAGCAGTGCTCATGTCAATGTACCCAAACGTACAAGTGCTAATATATATATTAGTGTATTTATTTCATTTCTGTTTACCGTGTGGCATGCACTGGGCATTCATTTGCCTTTTTTCTGGCATGACCCAGTCAGACTTTGAGAAAACACAAATTAAAACCTCGTTGACACCATATTGGTACTCCCGTAGCACAAGTGTAGCCCGCAGCCAGGCAGACAGCATGCATCCATACGATGTGGAATGCAACAATCAGCTGACATTTCAGCACGTAGCCTTACTCAGATCTGATTGTCTAACAAACCCCATGTACTTAAATATGCATAACTAATGCATATTCATGACAAAGGGGGCGTATTCAGTTCAGCTCAGTGGTGCTGCCAAAGGATGATGTGAAAATGGCATAATAAACAGAATTAAAAGCAAACACATAATCAACACATACAATATAGAATACAAAAACAAGCAAGAAACAAGTGCCAAAAAAAAATACCAGAGAACAAAAATACTTACTAATTACATTGTAAAGACAAGTCCTCATTAAGACCTTTTGGGTTAAGTGTTTCCAGCTTTACAATCCAAAAGCATTTCCTTTGGGACAACTTCTTCTGCAGATCTCCTCCTCGTGGACCCAAAGCCACTTTCTCTATACCAGTGAATTTTATAGTTCCTGGTGAGCCATGGTTAGCCTCTCTAAAATGTCATGCCATTGCATTAGTCATCACACCATTCCAAATGACGGACTTGTGCTCACTTATTTGATCTTGTAATGGTCACAGCAGAGCAATGCGCTTTTGCTGGGCAAATGGGCAGCCCTCATCTTTAAAGGAAATGTACCATCACAGTTCTTCAAATTTTATTACTTGATCATCGGTCACTTTGGGAAGGCTGTGTGGGGCAATCAGTTAACTCCATTTTGGAAGTAGTGGGCTTTAAACTCAGAGAAAAACTTCCAAAATACTGGGAGAGGAAGCATTTATCTATTAAAAATGGGAGAGTGGGCGTGAAGCTAGGCTGCCTATATAGCAGAAGCAATCCGTCAAATATCGGGAACATCAACCTTCAAATCACATTCTACTTAACTGGATCTAAATGCCCACACTATGAGCAATGTGAAGAGCCAATAAAACAACAAACCGAGACACAACTGAACTTTCCGGGCCCCAGAGCGGTAAACAATAGTAACCATCCACCTGAAAATAAGGGTCCGCCCAACCAAGCAGCAGGGACACCAATGGATGAAAACCTTTCACCCACGGCAGCTGCATAATGTAGCAAGAAACGTGGTGCTAGCCTCAATAAACTCTTTACAAATGGAGGTCACCTGCAGGGGGTCCTCAAAGAGCTAACTGAAATATCTGCAGTGCATGAGACACTGCTTACTGAGATGAAAAGACGGGTCAGCGTGGTGGAGAATCAGGCAACAGACTGGCAGTGAGGCACAAGCAGCTGGTTGAGACTGTGCAGGCACTGGCAGCAAGATGTACTCATCCCCCACCCCAACTCAGGTGAGAAAAACACCTATATGGGGGGGCAGAGGAATGGGCAGGGTCAGTCTGGCATGGGAAATGTAGCAATGCTTGATCCTCGCTTTTGTAACTGTGTTCTAGTGACTACGCAGCAATTGGGGCAGTTACTAACTACAGGGTAATGGGATCAACAAGATTTAAACATTGATATGTCTGTTCTTTTCAGCAAAAGTTAATGTGTTTGTTCCTGTTCAGCAAAATTAACAATTTGATGTTCACCAGGATGTTTGTTTTGTGTTATCTGTTTATCCCCCTATGTGCTCCAGGGCACAACCACTCCTTTAGGCAGCCAAGGACTCCCACATCCCTCGATTTCACCCGGCCTCCTTACCTCACATAGCAGCCATCAGGGTAACCCAGCATATCCCTTTGCTGGACGGGTTCCTCTCTTCCGAGGGGGAAGGCATCAGGAAGGGGGGCTGGCACACTCTCAATTGGTTCTGTGCAGCTGAGGCAGACATGGCTCAAGGGAGGTCTGAAGGAGGTGTGGGCAGTCCGGCTGCCATCATCCGGCTGAGCCCCAAGCAATTTTCTGTTTTTCTTGGTCCCACAGTTGTTGACATCCTCTTGCAATGCTCCCGGTCTGCACCAGGGGCTGCTGCAAAGTGACGCGCACCCAGTACCCACCCCAGGAGAGGCGAGCAGTCCAATGGACGCTTAATCCTCATCCTCCCCTGCCAGCCCATAGCAACCCAAGTCCGTTCCTGAACACGGGTCACCAGCATGACGCGAGGTGTGGCGTCCAGCGCCTCAACCCTCTATGCCACCGGGCTGGCCCCACCAGGATGTTTTGCTGAGTTATGAGTTAAGTTACACCCAAGTTCCCACACAGCCCCTAGAGGGGAGAACCAGTGTGAAGTTTTCGCCTATGGCGAGTTGTGACTGCTGGATGCAAACTGTCACATATCTCACTTCTGAAGAATGCATTGGGACACTGGGGGTCGTGTTTGGGGAGGTTCCATGAGGAGAGGGACAAAGACATCAGTACGATTCCACCAGCTTGATGTCCTTGACACAGAAGGGAGCACTTGTGGTGGAGTGGGACAAAAGCACGCGATATGTTGGTTAACATTTCTGTTCTGCCTTATGGCTGTGGGGAAAAGGGGGGGAGGACAGATGGACAGGAGGGTCAGTGAGGGCAAAGGGAAAACAGCAAAGTATGCATTTGATTCGAATAAGCATGAATTTCCTCTACACTGGTTATCGTTATAATCAGCTCACTTTTCTCTTGTATGGACTACGGCCTTGCTATATTAAGTGTGGCCTCCGACACTACCCTCAAATGCATAGCCACCACCTTGAATAAGGCATGCCGACTGCCACTAGGTGCACTTTGTCTGCTCCACACCTGTCATCTCTATTCTTCATCTGGCTGGTTAGAAGTGGAAAATAAAATTAAATTCCAGGTTTGTCTCTTGGCCAAAAAAGCTGCCCTTGGCATGTTGCCACCAGGAGTGTGTGCTATGCTCAGCCCAGCAGAAACTGTAAGGCTAAGTAGTGCCTCAAACACCAATCTATTCAAGGTCTTGTTCCGTTGCACCAAGCAACGCCAGAGATCCTTTGGTTACAGGGCACCGCTATGGCTAAACTCCCTGCCATCTGATCTCATTGCTGAACCTAACATTGGGCCCTTCAAACCCAAATTCTGCACTCACCTCACTAGTCACATGTTCTGCTCCTGCTTTCAATAACCTGTTCTCCTTCACCACTGACAACATTGCCCCTCAGATTATAGCACCTCTATTCATCCTCTTACTGTAGCACTTCTGTTCCTCCACACCTTGCTACCTACTCCTTCTGCCTGCTGCCCACTCCTGCCTCTTTCCACCCCTTATATCCCCTATCCACTCCCCCTCTTATTCCTCCCCCACCCTTCCCCAAGTTAATTCACCTCTCCTCCTCTTCTATATTCCCCACCCCTCTTATCCTCCTACCTAACAATGGAAACAGTCATTCCGATGTCCGTACGGTCTCACCTGTTCCCTCTACCTTCTGTGCTCTAGAATTCTGACCCCCACCTTCAGTCTGACAATGGAGTCCTATGGCTTAGGTTTCCTGCTTTAACTCACCTGTTTCCTTCTCACTACCTATGCTCCATGTATTTTGTTACAACTCCAAACCTAATTATCCTCCTGTTGTTCACGTGCATTTTATGTACTTTACATTGTAATATGGTTACTCTCATAACTGACAGTCTTACTACACTTTGTAATTGGTATTTTATTTTAATTTACGTTCATTAAGATTTTCTGTAAACTACTGAGACACATTACATACTTGAAGTTTTTGTTGTATACTTCAGGATTACACTGCTTATTAGAATATCTACAGGCAGGTAACAAATTCTTAATACATTTATATACAATGACTAAGGCAAATGGTCCATGAGGGAAACAACATCATGTAAGTGGCTAAAACCCAATCAAATTTCTGATTCTGTTTTCCTCCCTCCCTCCTTCCAGCCCATTAATCTTATCTATGGGCAACATTCGGGATCCACAGTTGACTGATGCAGTATCCACTTCTGCCATTTCCTAGTTACAGCAGGAGATTGGTTGTTCATTTTGCAGTTAGACATTCCTTTTGATAAATTAAAGTCATTGTTTGTCTCAAATCCTGGATGGTGGGGATGTCTCGTGACATCCATTTTTTTGTAAGTGATTTTTTTGCAGCTAGTAGAACTATGGGTAGCAGAGACTTTGTCCATGGGGTGGAATGATCTGGTAAATGGCCAGCAAAACCACTTCAGGTGTTAACTCAACACTTTAATCCATACATTCTGTGATCTCATTTTGAAGAGTTATCCAAAAGGCATCAGGAGTGGACATTGCCACATTATGTGGGCAATATCCTAAGTTACATCCACCCCTCCAGCAATGCCCATATTCTGCTGGCAAGTATTTTGTCAACCTTGCTGCAACCTGAAATATCGAGACCTACATTTCCAAGAGTACACTTTCTCTTAAAGCTGCAGTATCCCAATTTTCTTTTGATATGCTAAGATTAAGGTCCTTATTCCAACTTTCTAGTACTGAATGTGTTGATTCTTTGGTAAGGTCTCTTAGAGTTTTGTATAGGGTTCCTATTAAATGAGCCTGATTTCCTTGGGAATGATCCATAACTATTTTTAAGAGGGGAGGAATTGGAAGGGCCAGTTATACCTGTATTATACGGTTACGTAGCATATGATTTCGAATTTGAAAATATCGATAGTGATCGGCATTTGTTAAAGTAAATTTCTGCTTTAGTTCATCAAACGTTAGAACCCCAGATGGGGGACCTCACCAACCTACATCGGGTCCTACTAGCTGAGAAAAGAAGACTGGTATCCACAAGAGATCCCAACCCGCAAACAGACTTTACCCTGGATATCTGGTACAAAGTCCTAGGAGATAGGAACCTGTGGAGATGGAGATATCTCCTACTCTTGGTTCCACACCTGGAGGGATTGGCCCCACAAAATGGGATGTGGGATTTAAGTTATGGGAGAAGAAAAACTTATATATGATCTGGCATTTTATAGGGGAGGAAGGGATCATGACTCTCCAAGATTTAATAAATAAATATGGGCTTACCTGGAAAGACAGATTTCGGTATTTCCAAATTAGGGACTATATTAAAAATCTTCAGCCCAAAGTAAGGGAGGTGTCCTTCCCCCACCGATACTGACTCTGTGTAAAGACGTAGTAGAGGATAAGGCTCCCTCGAATCACATTATATCCTATATATATATAGAGTTTTGTTAACCTGGAAGGGGGACTCCACCCAGTTGGTCAGAGAAGCCTGGGCTAAGGATCTAGGAATCCAAATAGAAGATGCAACATGGCATAGGGCACAAATGAAGTTATATAGAGGCCTGTCAACAACAGCCTGGAGAGAGTTCTCCTAGAAAATGTTGATCCATTTGTTTAGGACTCCAGCAGTCCAAGCAAAATTTCAAGAACATCAGTCTTCAGAATGCTGGAGAGGATGTGGATACTCCCCAGCACCATTAGGTCATATAATGTGGGAATGCCCAGCTTTGACCAGGTTTCAGGGAGAACTACAACAGGCATTATGCACAGTTTTTAGCCCTGATCTGGTATTGAGCTGTACCCTATACTTCTTCCTGGATGTGCCAGTGAGACACAGGGATTCGCACACAGAGAAACTTCTGAAGATTGCCCTTAAAATGGCCCAGAAGGCAGTCACTAAAAATGACTCTGGACAGGCCCAGACCGCTCCCAGTGGCAGAGATTATGATCTCAGCATACAGGATGGAAGCCCTTACAGCAACAATTAATAAGAGGCAACCACAATTTGAGTTATTATGGAGAAGATGGGTATTGTATATGACATCAATAAGCCCAGATTTTGTACCTTAAGGAATGGGATGGAAACAGGTTTTTAATAAGGAAATATATGATTAATATTTAAAATGTTGACATCAATGATGATCTCTGTGCCCCATCCACCCCTTCTTTTCCCCGTCTGTCCTCCCCCCTTTCCCTTTTACCTCTATGCTCCCCAGGACTATGATTAATATTGAAATTGATTAATTAAGTAAATGCCCTATGTATGTCTATGTTTATTGTGATATAATTGTTATCATTGTATATGTGTAATGTTGTATGTTGTATTAATTTATTGAAAAGAAGAACTTAAATAAAAAAAGTTTCAAAAAAGAACCCCAGACGGGCCTATAAACTGAACAACTTGTTCTAGTCCTTGTCGTCTCCATCTGGAGAAAAACAGGTCCATGTAAGACAGAATGAAAAGTTCATCCTCTGATATCACTTTACAGTATTCGTATACTGATTGAAGTTGTTCTTTTTTACGCAGTTTGAACCACATCCTTAGGACTTGCGAAGTAATGTCTGTAAAATCTTTTAAGGGGGGAGTTTCCCCATGGAAGCAAACAGAATTCTTTTAATATCATATAGATCATTCAAATGAAATTCCAATTCCTTCCTTGGGGTATCATAGTTATCCGAGTCACAGGAGGAGGGTAGTACGTAAGAATATGTTGCTTCTGCGTATCTTTTAAGGTCTGGAAGGTTAGTGCCTCCTGGGCCAGAGACAATTTTAATACTGAGAACTGTACTCTTGTTTTTTTTTTTTTTTATTCCATATAAATGAAGATATCATGTTATCCCAGGATTTAAAATAGTATGGAGATGGGAAGTATGGAATATTTCAAAACAGGTATAGGAAACGGGATAACACATTCATCCGAATTGTCTCTATTCTTTGAAATAATGTAAGTGGGAGTTGTGTCCATCTATCCAGATCCCTTTGGATCGAGATTGATAGGTGTTCATAATTTACTAATTCTGTTACCTGTAAGTTTAAAGGGATGTGTAGTCCTAAGTACTTCATATTAGTGGAATTCCATTTTATGGTCAGGCTTTGCTTTAAAGTTTTTGAGGGATGTAATTATATAATAGGACCTTCGTTTGGATATATTTAATTTAAAACCTGCTAGTGCACCATATTTATTTTAAAACATTCCATGACTCAATGATCGAGGTTGAGGTATATGAGAGACAGAAGGATGTCAGTCCGACATAAACTAATTTTATATTCGATTTGATGCAAAGGGATTCCCTCTATTTTAGTCGACTATCGTAAGGCAATGGCCAGGGGCTCAATATATAGTACGAATAAAAGGGGAGATAGGGGACAGCCCTGTCATGTACCTTGTTGAAGTGAGAATGGAGTAGATAACCCTCCATTAATATGTACATATGCTTTAGGCGAAGAGTAGATTTGCTTAAGCCAGGTCAAGAAAGAATCCGGAAATCTGAAATTTGTAATTGGTATTGTAATTTGTTTTTCCATTGGTTGCCTTTCTGCTGACGTGGAACCCATGTCAAGTCAAAGTCAAGTCAAAGATTATTGGCAGGAATTAATTCCATTGAGCAGGCTCATTTACAAGGAGGTCCTGAGGCAAAGATGTGCACTTAAAAAACAATATACAAAAAGATCAAATACAGTTGTAGCACAGCATAACATGGTGATGAGCAAAATCAGCAAAAAGACAACATATTTTTTATATATATATATATATATATATATATATAGATATATGTAACCCCTGCAAATGGGAGTTCCCAAAAGACTTCCAGGAGCTTGCTTGAATCTCCAAGCCTGAATGGTGTTTGGCATTTAAGCCATTTATCAGTGAGTGTTTTAGAACCTCTGGTACTGTCTCTTTAAGAGCTGTCTGCTTGCAGACATAATTAGTTTGTATGGGGACTGTGTGTTTCTTTGATTGAGTACCACTCAAGCTGCTGCTAATTCACTTCATTTTTGCAGTCACTAGAGTGCAAAGGGAACCTATCTGAAAGATGTAACTGTTTGCCAGAAATTATTTAGAGTAATAATGAAATTACAGTTTGTCTAACCTGCTTTCTTTGCAGTCAGAACTGTGTCTGCTAGTTCCCATTCTAGTTTTGAACTGCTGAACTGGACCAATCAGTGTGGGGTAAGCTAGCTCTAAATGGTGCCTTGGACGAATCAGAACTTGGACTCATAATCTGAGCCAGCCACAAGAGGATTGTATGGGCAGTGACTCTGGGAGATGTAGTTTAGACTTCAGTGCCTTTTGGACCAACAGCAGCAGTCTATTGTGAGTGACAGCCAATCCAGTCAAGAACTGGGAGGAACTCAAAGGAAGTGCCCGTTTTGTCGGGTTGGAGTTTCAGTTGAGCTTTGGCAGTGAAGAAGGAAGGAGCCCTGTGCTTTTTCAGTGTGCAGTTTTAGTCAAAAACGTGTGTAAGGCCCAGAGTTCGGTCTGCAGCTTGTGTAACAGCTTGTTAGGACTGAATCTGTCCTGTGAAAGAATCAAAGGATCTCTGAAAGTAGAAACCAGGCTCACCCTGTAGAAGACTGGAGGAATTGCTGAAAATTGCACTCGGTCTGTCAGGAACTGAATCTGCTGTGTGTTTTCCCCGGTATTGTGCAGTAATTGCGATCGGGATACAGATGCAGCCTGCCTGGTATAGTGCTTTCTTTATATGGATGTGTGAAGAGGTTTGTGTACCTCAAGTGAGCCCTGCTGACATTAAAGGACCCTATCTTATTTGGAGGTCGTGAGTACTAATTCAGGTCGCTCCCTGTTGAATTGCCACATTAAATCCAAATGGAATTACTGTACTGCTGACTGTTTAATTCTCCTTTCTCTGTGAAAGGGCCCCTACCAGCTGCCACGGTTTGGACTAGCCACTAGGGCTTGGGTACCCAGGGACAGTAACTGATAGGGATAGGCCTGTGCACAGAGCCATAGTAGATTATTAGAGTGATAAGCTAATTAACCTGATTTCCCTGTCCTTGTTATATCCCTAAATAAATCAGAGCTGCTTGTTTCAGCAAAGTTATACTGCCTGAGGTATTTGTCTATGTTAAAGTACTGTACTGTGATTGTTGCACTGTATCTCATTTCACAGGAGGTCCCAGTGCCGGAACCAGACCCAGGGTAAGTGTATACTGTGAAGGTAATTCTGATATATTGTGTGGGCCACTAGTGGGAAGAAAGGGGTTGCAGTGTCCCAGAGGGCTGTGACCAAGAAAGTTTAACTATTGCAAACCCTGACCTCTGGGTGGAGGCACCGCCATTGGATCCAGGCCCCTCAACCTGTTAGTGGCAAATCAGGCAGGGTAGTAGCCCTGGGATAGCGCCATCTAGGGTTACATCTTGGAGGCTCACGCTGGGATTGTGTGTCCTCTAGTGGCCATATTACGAACCACTGTTAAGAAAAAATGGGTACCCGACAGAAGTGGCTGTGCACCGCTGGTGGAGTGGTGTACTGGGGAGGAGATCGACCCCAAAATGCTATGCTTATCCTGGACATCCCCTGGGTATCAATACGGACACTGTGCAGGAGTACTTTCCAAGGTGGAAGGTTTACAAACCCTGTGGTGGTGGGTCGGCATGCAATCTGCTCACCCACACTTTCCTGGCCCTAGTAGAGTTTAAGGATCCCATAGATAGCTCCAAAGTGCCACAGACCATTACCCCAGAGGAGCCCTCACTGCTTGGAGAGTGATAACTAAGGACAGTAAAGACCGGGAAGGAATCAGCCCCCACCACTATCTGAAACTTTTGAGGAGAAATTTGCTGAATGGTTGCTGGGAGAGGGAAAACTGTGGAGGACTTGAAGAAACTATTCTGCCACCTGGGGTGTTCCTCCCCAACACCCTCTCCTGCTCCAGTGCCCGTAATGGTGGCTGAACCAATGCAGACTCCTATTTCTGCACCTGCCATTAGTCACGACTCTTACAAGGTTGAGGATCTTCTCGGCACCTCCCACCCCTAAGGGAGGATGACTGGGAGACCTGGATAGACTATGTTGCCCCCAAGTGCTAGAATGGCAATGCTCGGAAGGCGTAAAGCTAAAAGAGGGTTAGTGAGAGCCTCCGAGGTCCTGCCCTGGCTACCATCCGTGCTAAACGGGCCAGTAACCCTGGAGCGACTGCACAGGCCTATCTTGAGGCCTTGGAGAATGTGTATGGGAGCCCAGATTCTGATGAGGACCTATGGTGGAAGTAAGAAATGCACAACAGTACCAAGGGAGTTGTTGTCTGTGTATGTCTCTCGGCTGGAAAAATTGTTGCAAGAATGCCTCAGAAAGGGTAGTTTGCCAGCGATTGAACTGGACCGAACCAGACTGGACAGAATCTTAAGTCTGCCCCTTCTCAGAACTGCCGTTGCTTCAGTTACACCTGGCAAATCGACTGGAATCCCCACCCTCCTATGATGAGTTAATGAGAGAATTTGAGGAGTTGAGAAAAGCGACCTCGGAGGTACCTGCACCAACAGCTGTGGCTACGACCGAGTGACTGAGGGTGACCCATCAGTGAAGTTCAGGGCAGAGGTTGACAGTCAATGAGTGCTCTGACAGGAGAAAAGATATGCCACAATGGGGCGAACTGTTGAGAGAGATCCGGAATTCAAAACAGTCCCTTTATGAAGGCCACGCCTGCAAGTACGGCCCTGACCTATATCCGACTGCATCTGCTATGGGTGGGGTACCCACCCATGTATCTTCTGCTGATAACAGCTCCAAACTCAATTCCTTGACCATGGAAGTGGAGAAACTGACGAGATGTCTCCAAATGCTTATCACGCCGCAGACAGAGATGGCACCAGGTTTCCAGTTAGTAATACCCGCCCTGGCTCCCAGTGTGGCGCCTCGGCCAGCTCAAACTCCAGAAAGTATGTTTTGCTATAATTGTGGGAAAGATGCGCATGAAAAGGAATGCCAGTCCCAAAAGACACTGACAAAGTTGCATATAGGCTACAAGGAGAGCTCGGAGAAGAAATCAGTGGTTAAGAGGTGCACGACATGATCCCAGTGAGGGCACCAAAATGCTAATTCATGTCCTTTTGTGGCAAGGTCAGTTGCCCAGGCCCCACTACCGCCTCTCCAGACTGGTCCAGAATAGTGGGTCCCTCCATGGAGACCACTGTAAAGGTGAATGGAGTGTCTACAAGAGCTGTATTAGACAGTGGCTCCCAAGTGACAATTATGTTCCAGGATTGGTATCAGAAGCATTTGTCAGATGTACCCTTACAACCATTAGAAGGACTGCATGTATGGGGGTTAAGTGAGAAGGCCTACCCCTATTCCGGGTATATCCGAATTTGGCTGTCTTTCCCCACCTCCGTGGCTGGAGTGGCCGAACAAGTAGAGACCCTAGCCTTAGTGTGTCCCCCACTGGACTGTAGATGGTGTCCCTTTGTTGATTGGAACAAATGCTCATATGTTCGAAGGCTGGCACAGTTGTGTTATGAAAAACAGGGTCAAAGACTAGTAGAGCTTTTAAGAGTTCCGGCTTTAATTAAGAAGGCCTATGAGGCACAGAGATGCTGAAAAACAGAACCAGAGGAACCGGTCTGAATTGTATGGAAGAAGGATCCTGAGTCTCTGATCCTGGCGCCAAATGCCCAGTGTACCTTACAGGAGAGGTCCGTATCAGAAAGGATGTTAAGAATAAAATATTAATGTTGGATGCACCAGGCGATGGAAAATTGCCAGAGGGACTGCTGGTCAAGCTTAGTATTTTGCCGCTAGAGCCCATGCTTATGCCAGAAGGGTAATGGTCCAAGTTCATAATGTGTCTGAAAGAGACATTCGAGTAAACAGAGGTTGCATCCTGGCTAATGTGCATTGTGCAGACACTGCAGTGCTACCCAGCAGCAAGAGTTCAAGGAAGAATGACAGGTAACGCACGACTTGTTTGATTTCGCGACTCCCGCTGCAGCTGAATGGAAAGTGAGGATCAGTGAGAAGCTTGCCCAGAGAGACCAGGTGTTTCTTTAAAGGAATGGGATGTAGGATGCGTGCAAGGAGCTGAGCACAATATCCGCCGCATGACTAAAGACCATTTCGTGAGAGGTCTCTGACGCCTGGCACCTGCTGACATAGATGATGTGAGACGGCATCTGCAAGAGATGTTAGCTGCTGGTGTATACAAGAACCAGAAGCCCTTATGCTTCCCCATTGTGGTAGTGAGGAAAAGAATGGAACAGTAAGGATGTGTGTGTATTATCGCACCTTAAACCGGCGGACTATCCTCGATCAGTACACAATGCCCCGTGATTCAGGATGCTTTGGACTGCCTAAACGGGAGCAAGTGGTTCTGTGCTGATCTCCGCAGGGTACTACCAGATCCCGATGGCCCCAGAGGACCGTGAGAAGACGGCCTTATCTGTCCGGGTTGGCTTCTATGAATTCATGAGGATGCCTCAAGGGATTTCAGGTGCCCCAGCCACTTTTCAATGATTGATGGAGCTGCAGTGGGGACATGAACTTACTAGAATGCCTGGTATACCTAGATGATGTTATTGTGTTTGGCAGCTCACTGGAGGAACATGAGAGCAGATTATTTAAGGTATTGGACCGACTGGAGGACTTTGGCCTTGAACTGTCCATTGATAAGTGTCAATTCTTTCAAACATCAGTAAAGTATGTGGGACACATAGTATCCACCGAGAGAATAGAGACCACCCAAGTAAAGTTGAGGCCTTGACCACCTGGCCACAGCCCAAAATCTAAAAGAACTGCAAAGATTCCTGGATTCTGTGGTTATTATCGGCGCTTCATCAAGGACTATTCAAGAGTGATCCTGCCTTTACTTAACCTTACTCAAGGGTATCCCCAACCCACAAAAATACCAAAGTCAGCGTCCCTCAAGACTGAAAGAGTGTATTTTCATCGAGTGAAGTATTTGGGGCCCGCTGGACTCCTGATTGTGAGACTGCTTTTCATGAGATCATATATCAACTTACCCATGCTCCAGTGCTGGCCTATGCCGATCCAAGAAAACCTTACGCCCTGCACACTGATGCTAGCTTGCAAGGGTTGGGGCTGTGTTGTACCAAGAGCACGAGAATGGCCTGAGACCAGTGGCCTTTGCCAGTAGAAGCCTGACCCCATCCGAAAAGAACTATCCTGTACATAAGTTAGAGTTCCTAGCTTTGAAGTGGGCTATTGTTGACCAATTCCATGAGTACTTGTATGGGGCTAAAATACTAGTAAAACTGACCAATCCTTTGACCTATGTGCAGACCTCAGCTAAGTTGGATGCCACTGGCCATAGGTGGCTTTCTGCATTATCTACATATGACTATGCTCTGAATACCGAGCAGGTCTGAACCACATAGATGCTGATGTCTCTCCCGGAGGCCTGTTCCCCAGAATGATTGGGTCCGATTGGCAGAACCTGACATTCGGGCACTCTGCCGAAGTTTGACAGGTAGGAACAAATGTCCACGGACGCAGTGGACTGCATGGTGATTGCTTGGGACCCTCTGAGAATTGCATACCTGCTGCTTATTGCCACTTTTCTGCAATAGACATTGGTGCACTGCCTCAGCTGGACAATGACAGTATCGCGGGCTCAATCCGCGATCCCATGATCAAAGCAGCTTTAGAAGCCTCTATGCAGGAAAAGATGTGTCCAAATTACTCCCACTGATTTGAGAACTGCACTGTTATACAAAGAAGGTCCTAAGTTGAAACTGATCAATAAACTGTTATACAGAGAAACAGTAGACAGAGGGGGACAAGTAGACAAACAACAACTAGTGCTGCCCACTGCTTCGAGACTCAGTACTGAGGTCCTTGCACAACCACATGGGCCTTGGTATAGACAGACCACTTGACTTGGTGAGATCCAGATTCTATTGGCCTAAGATGGGGCTGATGTGGAGCAACACATTCGAACTTGTAGTCGCTAGTTACAGAGGAAAGGCTGCCCCCTCTGTTAACATCACCACCAGCGCACCCATGGAGCTGGTCTGTATTGATTTTCTGAGTTTGGAGTCAGATCAAAGAAATATCAGTAATGTGCTGGTGGTCACTGACCATTTCACGAGATATGCCCAAGCTTTCCCACCAAAGACCAGAAAGCATCCACTGTGGCCAAAGTACTTGTAGAAAACTTTTTTGTTCACTATGGGGCTCCACAAAGAATCCATTCTGATCAAGGGAGAGACTTTGACAGTTGTCTGATCAAAGAGATGCTTTCTCTGTGGGGAGTGCAAAAGTCCAGAACCACTCCTTACCACCCCAAGGGGGACCCACAGCCTGAACGTTTCAACCGCACTTTGCTAGATATGCTAGGCACCCTGCACCCAAAGGACAAGCCTAGATGGAGCCAACAAATTAGCACCCTGGTACATGCTTATAACTGCACCAAAAGTGATGCCACTGGATTCTCCCCCTACTGCCTGATGTTTGGAAGAGAAGCTCGACTACCAGTAGATGTGTGTTTTGGGGTCTCTCCTGATGGGGTTCAAGCTGACAACTATTTACAGTATGTGCAAAAGTTAAAGGCCCAGCTAACTCATGCGTACCAAGTGGCTCAAACCATGGCTGCCAAAAGAAATCTGGCCAACAAAGAAAGGTATGATAAAAAGGTGAAAGCACAGGAACTCCAGGAGGGAGATCGGGTATTGCTAAGAAATCTGGGACTGCATGGCAAGCACAAGATTGCTGACAGATGGCACCATCTCCCTCACATTGTAGTGGGCAAACTAGATGATCTGCCAGTGTACAAAGTAAGGCCTGAGAATAATTCAAAAGATGTAAAAACAATGCATAGAAATCATTTACTGCCCATTGGACAAATCTTAATTGAGTCTGAGCCCTAGAAGATGCACCCTCTGGACCAGTGACTAGAGCTGCTGCTAAGAAAAGATCAAGAAAGTCTGCACCTACAGAAGCAAAGTTAAAGTGTTCCCCTCCACAAGTCCCAGTTGAGCATGACTGTCAGTCCATATCGGAAGAAAGTGAGAGTGACTTTGAATACTATCCTTCTTACGAACTGAGTCAATTGTTTCGGGGCAATCCCCTAGTCAATACTGGAGACAAAGCTGGGCCTTCTGGACTGTCTAAGCCCCCAGCTTCATCCCTGGAGCCAATGCTCCCAGAAAGTGAAGTGCAAAGCATCAGATCAGATGAAATGGAATCATTGTGCATGGTTGAACTGTTTGAGCTTTCAGGGGAGGAAAATGATAGATTGGGGCAGACTGGTGATACACCCGAACAAGAAGAGTATTTTGAGTGCCCTGACAGTCCACTGCCAGTGTCCGAAAGCTCTCCATGCGAGCCAAATGTTGTGGACTCAGAAACTGTAACTCCTGGAGCTGAAAGTGCCCCAAGTTCTAGCCTCTCTACCCCCATGGAGACTCCCCTGACAAGTGAGGACAATGCTGAAAATGAGGCTCAGAGTGCAGAGACTGTAACAGTTCCCCTAGAAAGACTGGTCGAGCTGTAAAGCCTGTGGTGCACCTCAGTTATGATTCACTTGGGAGGCCTGTGGACTTGCCTCTCAATGTTGTCCATAAAGGAGTGTATGTGTCCCCGAGCTCATTGCCCAAACTGAGATCAGTGCTAACTCCAAGTTACTTGTGTTGCCCTCTATATGGTGCCCTTGCCCCATCCAGCCCCAAGGTAACTGATAGGAAGGCCCCTCTTCAGGTTTCATGTACAAGAGGTAGTAACTTGAGTTATGGTACAATGTGTATGTAATACTGTGTAAAGAGTGACGACTGCAATGTTTCAGAAATGTGTTCTTGGTAAAATGATATATTGACTGATGATTACATATGTGAGCCTAATGCAAATGTATATGGTTGCAGTTGAAACTTATGGGGGTACTTGCTTGACGCGGACGTCAAGCTTTCCCAGGCCAGGAAGGGTGTAACCCCTGCAAATGGGGTTCCCAAAGACTTCCAGGAGCTTGCTTGAATGCTCCAAGCCTGAATGGTGTTTGGCATTTAAGCCATTTATCAGTGAGTGTTTTAGAACCTCTGGTACTGTCTCTTTAAGAGCTGTCTGCTTGCAGACATAATTAGTTTGTATGGGGACTGTGTGTTTCTTTGATTGAGTACCACTCAAGCTGCTGCCAATTCACTTCATTTTGCAGTCACTAGAGTGCAAAGGAACCTATCTGAAAGATGTAACTGTTTGCCAGAAATTATTTAAAGTAATAATGAAATTACAGTTTGTCTAACCTGCTTTCTTTGCAGTCAGAACTGTGTCTGCTAGTTCCCATTCTAGTTTTGAACTGCTGAACTGGACCAATCAGTGTGGGGTAAGCTAGCTCTAAATGGTGCCTTGGACGAATCAGAACTTGACTCATAATCTGAGCCAGCCACAAGAGGATTGTATGGGCAGTGACTCTGGGAGATGTAGTTTAGACTTCAGTGCCTTTTGGACCAACAGCAGCAGTCTATTGTGAGTGACAGCCAATCCAGTCAAGAACTGGGAGGAACTCAAAGGAAGTGCCCGGTTTTGTCGGTTGGAGTTTCAGTTGAGCTTTGGCAGTGAAGAAGGAAGGAGCCCTGTGCTTTTCAGTGTGCAGTTTTAGTCAAAAAACGTGTGTAAGGCCCAGAGTTCCGGTCTGCAGCTTGTGTAACAGCTTGTTAGGACTGAATCCGTCCTGTGAAAAGAATCAAAGGATCCCTGAAGAGTAGAAACCAGGCTCACCCTGTAGAAGACTGGAGGAATTGCTGAAAATTGCACTCGGTCTGTCAGGAACTGAATCTGCTGTGTGTTCTCCCGGTATTGTGCAGTATGCGATCGGGATACAGATGCAGCCTGCCTGGTATAGTGCTTTCTTTATATGGATGTGTGAAGAGGTTTGTGTACCTCAAGTGAGCCCTGCTGACATTGAAGGACCCTATCTTATTTGGAGGTCGTGAGTACTAATTCAGGGTGCTCCCTGTTGAATTGCCACATTAAATCCAAATGGAATTACTGTACTGCTGACTGTTTAATTCTCCTTTCTCTGTGTGAAAGGGCCCTACCAGCTGCCACGGTTTTGACTAGCCACTAGGGCTTGGGTACCCAGGGACAGTAACTGATAGGGATAGGCCTGTGCACAGAGCCATAGGTAGTTTATTAGAGTGATAAGCTAATTAACCTGATTTCCCCCTGTCCTTGTTATATCCCCCTAAATAAATCAGAGCTGCTTGTTTCAGCAAAGTTATACTGCCTGAGGTATTTGTCTATGTTAAAGTACTGTACTGTGATTGTTGCACTGTATCTCATTTCACAGGAGGTCCCAGTGCCGGAACCAGACCTGGGAGTAAGTGTATACTGTGAAGGTAATTCTGATATATTGTGTGGGCCACTAGTGGGAAGAAAGGGGGGTTGCAGTGTCCCAGAGGGCTGTGACCAAGTTAGTTTAACTATTGCAAACCCTGACCTCTGGGTGGAGGCACCCGCCATTGGATCCAGGCCCCTCAACCTGTTAGTGGCAAATCAGGCAGGGGTAGTAGCCCCTGGGATAGCGCCATCTAGGGGTTACATATATATATATACACACACACACATACATACATGTAGAAAATATATACATATGTACATGCACGTGCGTACAGAGGAGAATCCCAAGGGAGGAAAGTCTTGGTATAGTGTGCATATGTGCAGAATGTAGGATGCTGCGGCTGATAACGAACAATATCAAGGTAAGTGAGGTGATCAAGGAAGTACTGACAGTATGTAGCAGGGTTACAAGTAGACCAGCAGTCTACCAGGATAGGCAGGGTTCAGGAGAGAGAAGATCAGGACAGTGGAGTTCGGGTAATCAATAGTATGCGGAAGAGAGGGAGTTTGAGCATTTTAGATCATCTTTGGTCACTTTGTACAACAATCCCTATAGTTGCTATGGATGAATTATGATTTTATTTTTCATATTCTAACTGATTATTGTAATTTTATACAGTAATTGAAATGTTGTACGTAAGTCTGTAAATTTGTCTTTGTATGTTAAATGTTGGATACAATTGCAAAAGAGATGATCTTATTTATTTATTTTATTTAGTTTTTGTTGACCGGGTAAGTGCACTAGACAAATCCTGCCTATTTTCAGGCATGACCCGGGAAGGGGGATACAGATGAATGCCAACTGACCTTGAACCAGATTAAGCTGTTGGTGGTATTTTTAGTGACTGAGGGAAATTTGGCCAGGACACCAGGGAAATTCCCCTACTCTGCTGTGTCTTGCTGACAGCAGAGGGCGCTGTTTGCAGCCTGGTGAGGCTGCTCAGTGTACTCTCAGTCTACGATGGAGGTTGCTGTGTTAGACTCCTCGGAGTCTATTGGAGATATGGCTGTTACTCCGGAGATTTCCTTGCGGGACACTGATATTTTACGGAGGACTTTGGAGAAGCTTCAGACTGAGTCGCAGTCTGATTTGGGTGTTACTAACCTTGTTCCTGTGTTGGAGTCCACTTTTACCCTGCCTTCCTTAAACCTTTCTACGGATCAAACTATGCAGCCGCGGATGCGGGTCGAATGGATAGCTGCAGCATACCACGGAAACGACTGAGGAGATTCAACTGGGAGTGCACTCTTGCCTGGCTTGCGTGTTGCTCAGGATGGCCTCTGAATGTTCCCCTGCTAAACCGAGTACTTCTCAGATGATTAGGCAACAGTTTGGGTTGCCACAGCAGAAACTATCTTATCCTTCCATGGACTGGTTGGCTGAGGATGCTCTTAATGACTCGGGATGGATTCGGACATCTACAGGACAATGGATCCCTGATCCTGTGCGGAAAGACTGCCCGCAAACTTCTCCTGCCTCTCCTATGCATGCCAACGTAATTGCACCACTGAGCTCAGGTATGGACTGCCATGAGAAGGGGGGGGGGATGTTGTTATAGCTGCGCAGCATTTAGGTGAATGTTCTTTGGCCTTTTCTAGGCCAAGTTCGTTGGGGGTGTTGAAAAACTTGTACCTGTATTACAGGAAGATACTGCTTCTCATCACTCAGAGGTTCGACCTGGCTTACAACATCCTAGAGTTCCAATGTCTGAACTGTTTAAAAATAAACTGGAACAAGCTTCCTAGGAGAAACGCAGTTCGCTTTATATAGGGGTGGCTTGCAAACCCACCTCTGATAGGTATTATGTAGCTAATACTTTACTGAAGGGTTCAATAAATTTCTTCCCAATTGATATTTTTGCTCTGATTCATATTTCAGGTGAAGACTCCTTTGATATCAGTTTTAAGACGTCTCGTGGTTTGGAGAAATTCTGGGATAAATATTCTACTTTAAAATCTTCCCCCCCTCTGGGTTCCCTTCTATGCTCTGCCCCTTACGAAGCCCCTGATTAGATACATTACAGTTATGTTTCGAAATGAAGGGGTGAATGTTGGCAATATATATCACTGGTTACAAAAATGATGCGAGGTTCTGGGTCCCCCTGAAGCTATTTTAGATCTAGAGGGTATTTGGACAGGCAGTTGGAAATTTAAGGTAAAACTGTCTCAAGTGGATGGCGAGGTAGTGCATTTGCCCAATAGTTTTTTTGGGTAAAGATAGGGGTTTGCTTCTCACGGAGGAGCAACCTCGGTGCATGTTATAAATGTGGTGCTCGAACTCATCTTAGTAGCTCTTGTGACCTACTGAAATGCTCTCTGTGCGGGGGTTTGGGCATTCGTGGACAGGTGTCAAAATATTTTCCAATGTAATTTATGCGAAGAGAAGGGTCATGCCTTTCACTAATGCCCGTGGCTACTGACAGTAAATCAGGGGGTTGGGATCCTGATGACTTAGTTCATAAAGCCCAGGCCAAAAGGGGAGATGGTGATACTCCTTTGTTTCCAGCTGAAGGTGATGGTGGACTACTACAGGAAACTAAGGAAAGGCCCCTCTCTACTGCCACTGAGGTGGCCCCCTCAGTTCCGGTTGCTGTGTCCACAGTTCCTGTGCCTTCTGTTCCCTCTGATATTTCGGATTCACAACTGGCATCTTCCTCTATGCCCCCTCCCTTTGAGACTGTTAAGCCTCGGAGGTTTACTAGGGCCTCTCTTAAACACTCATCTGTTACCCCTGTTTTGGTGGAAAATTTTTTTTCTCCTTTACAAGGTGAGGGGAGGGAATCGGACTTGGAGACTGATACCTCTTACCACTCAGAACTGATTTCAGATGAGGAGGATAGTAAAGCTACCAAACTTGCTAAAGAAAGGAAGGGGAAGAAGGGTAAAAAAAGGAAGGCGAGTTTTTCTCAGAAGACTGGGTCCCGAAGCTAATCTATTCAATCATGGCTACGCTTTAAATAGCTTTTCAACGTGGTGTAGTATTAAAATTTTAAGAAAAGGTTCCTACTCTTTTCTTTTTTAGTACTTTACAAGTTGATGTCATTCTTCTGCAAGAGACTAGATTGTCTTCTCTGTCGAAATTGCTCAAGCACAGAAGAGATGGGTGTGGGGACCTTCTTTTGGATTTTTGGGCCTGATGTAGCAGATGGTATAGGTATTCTTTTTACATCTACCCTTTTTAGGATTTCCAAATTAGTGGATGTCTGCCCTGGGCGTGTTCTGCTCCTGGATTGTAGTTGTCGGGACTTTGATTTCCGCCTTGTAAACATTTATGCTCCACAAACCAAGACTGCCCGGATTAAATTGTTTGAGGACATTAAACCTTTTCTTTACACCAGAGGGCACGTCATTTGGGGAGGTGACTTTAATTGTGACATTGACTTTAAATTTAAGGGTGATTCTCAAAAAAAAATGTATTGTGACTCACTTGCCTTGCGGCAGATTGTTAAAGATGCAGGCCTTACGGATGTGTTTCAGGCCCTACATGCTAAAGGGGGTGCTTCTTACCATAGAAATATTTTTTCTACCCGTATTGATTTTCTTTTTGTTTCTAAGTTTTTGAAACCTTTTTTATCTCAGGTGAGACCGAGTTTTCAGATCATCATCTTCTGACTGGGCATTTAAGTTTAGCTGGGATACCACCCAAAGTACATTCAGCGGGCCCCAGATGGCGCTTGAATGTGTCCCTCTTGGAGAATGGGGATTGTGTAGCTGGTTTGGAGGGTCTATTTGCAGCACGTTATTCTACCCTATGTCTTTATGACAATCTTTTTTTGTGGTGGAATGATACGAAAACTGAGATTAGGTCCTTTTTGGTTTCTAAAGGGAAATCTACAGCTAATTCTAGTTATCTTACTTATTTGCAGTATCGGAATCAGTTCTATAAACTGATGTCCTTTCCCCCTGGTGATAAACATCTCTTTCAATCTCAGATCACTGAAATCAAGAAACAGATGTCCCTATATCAATATGATCGGGCCAAATCTCTTGACATGGAGTTCAGGTATGGAGTTCAATCACAGCCTGCCTCTGATCCTTATTCGGCCTGTAAACAGCGCCTTGACAGGACCCTGATGTCGGGGTTACTATCTTCGAAGGGTTCTATGGTAACCTCAGATATGGACATGATGTCTGTTGTTCAGTCCTTTGTCTCTGACTCTTTTGGTGGGGATCCCAATAACATTGACGCCTTACCAGCCGAGTTCTTGACTTTTCTTCCTGTTATGGATGCCAAATATCGAACCCTTTTATTGCAGCCTATTTCTTCCTTGGAAGTAGAGAAGGTTATAAGGTCACTTAAATCTAAAACGTCCCCTGGTTTAGACGGTATTCCGAATGAGTTTTATAAGAAATTTCTGCCGTTTATGTGTTCCTTCTCCCTATGGTGTTTAATTTTATGTTGACCTCGGGTTTAAGCTTCCGATTTCAGTATTTCTCTATTGAAATTTATTTATAAAAAAGAGGATTCTTCACACTAACGAATTGAAGGCCCATTAGTCTCTTTAATAGCGACTACAAGATTTTTGCTAAAATTCTTACAAATAGATTAGCTGTGGTTTCTGACTCACTTATACACCCGGCACAGTCCTGTGCAATTGCTCAGTGAAATGTTCAGCACAGTCTATATCTTTTGAGGGAATTGTTTGAGAATAGTAGTGGGGGAAGGGGGTCAGGTTTTATTGTAGCATTGGATCAGATTAAGGCCTTTGACAGAGTTCGTCATTCTTATTTATTTAATTTGTTGTTGTCCTATAATATTCCCCAGCCTTTTGTACATTGGATTTCTCTGTTGTATTCTGATGCAGCAGTACATCCATTGGTGAATGGTCTAATGAGATCTGCAATTCCAGTGGTTAGAGGGGTTCGGCAAGGCTGCCCATTGAGCCCTCTCTTGTATACGTATGCTCTGGATCCCAGTATTCGTTATATTCAAGGACACTGCGGTATTATTGGGATTGCCCCTGATATTTCTTTACCAATGGTGAAAATCACAGCTTATGCAGATGATATGACATTGTTCATGCAAAATGAGACCTCCCTTCAGACTGCCTTACATTGTTTTCAGACTTGGGGATGGTTTTCTGGAGCTGAACTCAATGTAACTAAGAGTTTTATTTTTTCTTTACATCCCGATCAGGCTTGTCTTTTTGACACAATAGGTATACCCTTTGCATCTGCACCACGTAAAATTTTGGGGGTTTAGTTTGGCTTAGGTGATATGGCTACTTTTAATTGGGAGCAACAATTATGTTTGGGTGAAGCTAAAGTTAATTTATGGAAACACTGGAAATTTGGGGAAAAAAAAGAGTTTTCATAGTCAAGAAATTTTTGATCCCTATGTTTTTATATCTTAGTTATCTTTACCCACCACCGGTTTCTTTAGAGACTAGACTTTATAGTGTGTTTTTTCAAATGATTTAGGGTAATTGATTGAATCCGGTGTGCAGGGATGTCACCTATCTACCAGTTAAAAAGGATGGCCTGGCCATGATTAACCCGATTGTATTTTTTCATTATGTTTTTTTATTTAATTCCTTTAGTTTTCTATGGGGTCAGATTACCTTACCCTGGCAGGTCTGGTCTCACTTTGTTTGGGACCGTTTCTTTCAGAAATGGACTACATATCCCCCTAAAGTCTTAAAACAGGACCAGTTGCCATTTTATGGGATCTCTACTTTAAAGAAATGCAGACAATGGAATTTATTGTTTTCTACTCTATTGTCTCACTCTAGGAAATCCTTTTATAATTACATTGTATTTACAGTGCAAGGTATACTTTTGCTCTTTCCAGAGTGTGTTCCTACTAGGATGTTGTTTGCCTTATACAAATTGACTGATTTTAGGCTTCCTGCCTATGTATGGGATATTGTCTGGATGTCTGCTCAGGCAGGTTGGGTACGGGTAACCTTAAATATAAACCTTTAACTGATAGGTACTGTTTGAGACCGTCCTGTATTTCCATTGAAGAAAGTCTTCTTTTTTTTTCTTGATTGTCCCTTTGTTAAAGAGTTTTTTGGACTGCTGCTTGGTCATTGGGGATGTCTTTATTGTCACTGTAACTTATAACACTCTAATTTTAGGGATTATACGGGCCTTGGCAAACTTTTCATCCTAGTACCTTGAATGTTTTTGCACTTATCCAGTTCTATTTATGGCAAGCCAGATGTCAATTTATTTTTCAACAACAATCAGTACCTTCTTCTACGATAATTTCTCAAGTAGAGGCTGGTTTATTGAATGTTAAATCTAAAGATCAGCAGAAATTTTCAGCTGTTAAGTTTTTTTCTTTCTGGAATCACTTCTTTGTTTAACCTTTTATGTTTCCTGTTAACCTTTTGGATTACTGTTCTATATTCTTTGTGTGTTTGCTTTATGTTATGATTTATGGTGATGTTATGTTTTTTGTCTAATAAACTTCCCCTACTCTTTTCGATAAGTGCCATGGGATCTTTAACATCCACCTGAACTACCACCAATCCAGGCAGATGGGACCTCACTTTAATGTCTCATCTGAAAGACGGCACCTGAGAAGTGCAGTACCCCTCTCATGCTGCACTACAGTGTCAGTACTGGGATATTAACCCAAGTGCCAGATGTGGGAACTGAACCCACAGCCCTCTGATCTCCTGGCCTCAGAGGCAAGTGTGCTACCTACTGAGCCACTGACACTGCTATAATCTTATCTCAATTTGATATCCAATAAAAGTTGAAAGTTGAAAGGTAAGGCATTTAGAGCAGTGAGCAGGATACGTGGGAGGTGAAAGCAATGGGAAGGGTGGATGAAAAAAAGAGGCAGAGACCTGGATGCTTACTGGGGGTGAAGGGAGGAACACAGACTGGAGAGGGTCACTCATACAGGGGAATGTGGTGTCAGCCATCTAAACTGTGTCAGGCCGTAAGCAGAGACAAGTACAGGAGACATGTAACTTGCTAGTAAGTAGATGTTTGAAGCTGCCTAAGGGGATTAAGTGCTGAAGCTTGAGGCGTGCTTGGGCTTTGTTCCAGGCGGCCAGTAGAGCGTGGCTTATAGCCAAACTACCGAAGAGGGAATGGGTGCTAGGGACTTCCAGCGTAATGTGGGTTGTGCTGCGTAAGGTGTAAGAGGATGATGTATGCTGAAAGAGATCAGTTATATATGGGTAAAATTTAAGCAGGAGGGCTTTGTACAGCCATGTGAGGGCGTGAGAGAGCTGTCTGGTGGCTAAGGATGTCCAGCCAAGGGAGGCATATAGGTCACAGTGATGCGTGCGACGATGGTTGTTGGAGATTAAACGTATTGCTCGATGGTATGGTGTGTCCAGTTGGTGCAACAGCGAGTCTTGGTAGCGGCCATAGAGGATATCCGCATAGTTGAGGAGTGGCATGAAGGTTGTCTGTACCAGCTGTAGTCTAGCTTCATTATTAAACAGACATTTATTCCTATAAAGGAAGCCAAGTCTCTGTCTCAGGTTTTTTTTTTTATAAGGGAGGTGATGTGAGCAGAGAAGGATAGGTGTTGGTCAAGGTCACACCCAAGGTATTTGAATTTGTTGATGACCTCGAGGTTGTCGTCAAGGAGTGTTTTTATGGGGGGCCGGAGAAGCTATACCACTTTGTGTGGTGAGTTGGTGACTGGAATGGAAGTACATGAGCTTTGTTTTTTGTTTTTTTTTGCATTTAGAAGAAATTTGGCCTGTGCAAGACTGAGCTGGAGAAGATTAAATTCTAACCGGAGTTCTGAATGGACCTCCGCTATCGATCATTTAGACGTATATATATTACTTTATTGTCCATGAAGAGGTGTAGCCTTACATTATTAATATTGTGTCCAGTGATCTTTTAATTTTTCTTCTGAATTCTGTTTCTTCACTTCCACACCCAGGCATCCTTCCATGGTGTCCTCTCGATGGCAGCCTCTACTCCCAGCCTGAACCCTGCATCCCCTCGGAGGGACTCCCCCGACCACCCGGGCAGACCTAGACCCCCCCGGATCACCCCACCGGGGCAGGCCCGTCGTCCCACGATGGTCTTTCTGGGATTAGAGAGGCCTCACCTGGATGGCAGGTCGGCCCTGGAGTCCCCTGAGCACAGGGCTGGTGTTGGGATGTGGGCTGCGTCCCTGGAGCCCCCATCATCACCACGGATGTGGTAGGGTTTTTTCCTGCTTGTTGGAGGTGCAATGGCAGCTGGGCAGAGTGTGCTGACACCTGCCAAGCTCCTTCCCGCTGTGCTTGCCACTGCTGCTTGTGCTGCACCCGACCATCGCCAGGTGCCGCTGCAGAGTGGTGCAACCCCCCAGAACCTTCCCCAGGGAAGGGAGAGCCATCCTCCGGATGCTCGATCCCTTCCCTCCCCTGCAGACTCCTGGCGGCCCTGGCTTGTTCCCAAACCCAGGTTTCCGGCATGACACGAGGTGTGGCGTCTAGCGCCTCAATCCTCAGCACCACCGGGCCGGCTGTGTCCAATGGTGTTGATATATAACATAAACAGGAGTAGACCAAGGATCGAGCCTTGAGGTACTCCTCTCAAAAGGGGGAGGAGTGGGGAGAGGGAGTCACCTACTTTTACTTGTTTGCAATCTGTTACACAGGTAGCTGTCAAACCATGACAACGCAGGCCTGGTGCTACCATGCCAGGTTAGTGTGTCCAGGAGCAAAGCATGGTCGACAGTGTTGAATGCTTAGCTGAGGTCTAAAAAAAACAGCTCATGTGACCTGTTTCTTGTCTGCTGCTATGAGCCAGTCATTTGTGACTGATGTTAGGGCAGAGATGGTTCTGTGCGCCGGCTGGAAGCCGGACTGCAAAGGGCTACTTAGGTTGGCTTTGCCAAGGCATTCTCTTAATTGTGCATTTACTAACTTCTCCAATAGTTTGGAGAGCAGGGATAGGATGGATATGGGATGATAACTGTTCAGAACCATGGAGTCACCTGATTTAAATAGAGAGAGTACCTGGGCAATTTTCCATTGCTCAGTACGGTGCTGGTACTGATGGACATATTAAACAAACGTAGGATAGGAGCGGTTAGATACCTGAAGCCTAGTTTAATGAAGTACGGGCATATTCCATCAGCACCAGTACCTTTGTTAACATCCAACCATAAAGGAGATCTTCTACTTCTTTTGCACAGGAAGGAGTAAAGGAGAAGATGTTATTGGTTGGCGGTGATGAGTGTCTGGGTGAGTTGGTCACCAGGTTTGTTGTTCTTGAGGTGTCAAATGTGAGACCTGTGGTGGAGAAGTGGTCATTAAATCCGTGTAGTATGTCCAACTTATCAGAGAGGATCTGTCCTTGAAGGAGACTTTGCCAGGTAGCGTGGGAGAAGATTTATAGCCTTCAGCTGATTTGATGATGTGCCAAAATTTGCTGGGATTCCCCTTTGCAGCATCAGAAGCAGTTAGGAAATGTGTAGCTTTTGCGGCAAGTTTTAGCTCATAGGTTGTAATTCCAACATATAACTAAATAACTAACTAAATAAATAAATAAGCAAGCTATCTTGCAGTTCCCAGTTTGGGGGTGGGGTGGGATGTACCTGCCCTGCTTTCAAAGCTACTATTGAGCAGCCCAACTAAGCTTCTTACCCACGGGGCAGAGGGAGGTTCCCACCACTGACCAGTGTGGCTGGAGATGGAGGAAGTGGAGTTGGGACACGACCTGCGTAGGGGACTATTGTCCTCGATACTGATACAACTTAGGGACCAGGGCTGTTTGGGGGCCGGCCAGTGGAAGGAGGATTGAGCATCCATCAATGGCTCTTCTTCAGCTGGGGAGGAATAGCACTAATCAATGCTTGGTCACCATCAAGTGGAGGTCAGGTGGTGTGGCAGCAACAGCCTCCTGATTGGCTGGGGGCAGGCACTGTGTACATTCAGCATTTCTATAGCATATGTCATGCTTGCCAGCCTAGGAATTGGGGAAAAACAGGGGGAAGAAAAAGCAATGTGCCTCAGTCGCTGTATGACAGCAAACCAGGTTCATGGTCCCTCCCATGTTGATTCCTGCTGTGGTGTGACTGCTGAAGTGTCAACGAGACGCTGTGGGATACCTGAAGTAGGCATAGGTGGCACCCAGAGGCCAAAAAGCTAAATGGGGGAAGGGGGCCGGCAAAATGCTGGGGTGTACTCGAAAGGGGGTGATGAGGAGAGCAGGAGAAGTAATCTTGCCACTTTACAAGGTCCCAGTCAGGCCTTAGTAAATAAGTACCATGTGCATTTTTGGGCTCTGCAGTCAAAACAGTGCAATGCAAGGCCACCAAAATGACGTGGCTTTTGTCCTCCATACACCTCAGAGGACAAAAGCTATGAGGAACCAGATGCTGGAGGCCTGTTTACATGTTTAGTTCCAAAAGATACAGCACTCGTAGGCAAAAGAAACACAGAATCCAGAGATATCACAAAATAATGTGCAAATGCTTGCATATTGAATCTGTGCTGAGCAGAGAGCCTAAACCCCACGCTTTGGCTACACAGCTTTTGTCAGGGGGCATCTGACGAAGGCTGTGTAGCCCAAGCTCTGGGGTTTAGGCTTGCCACTCAAGCCAGCATGGATTCAATAAACAAGCATTTGCACTTTATTTTGTGATGTCTCTGGATTCTGTGCTCCTTTTGCCTACAAGTGCTGTGTCCTTTGGAACTGGTTCACATCTGGGGCTGGCAGCCCTCTTTACAGCACTTACCCTGCACCTGTAGTTTCGCAACGACTAACCTCTGGAACTGTTACACATTCACCCTGAAGAAAAGGAGGCTGAAAGGTGCCATGATCTTAGTCTTCTGCACATTCAAGGTATCGACAATATCAAAGAGTCAGAGATGTTTGACCTGGTGCCCACCAGCAGGTCAGGGGGGACATGCCCTGATGCTCAGAGGTGGTAAATTCATGGGCAATATTAAGAGACATATTTTCTCACAGATGGTGGTAAACCTAAGGAACAGCCTATCAGTGGAGTCACTGAATATGAAGACAATACAGTCCTTCAAGGTAATGTTGGGACAAATTTATGCTTACCAAGGGAGCCACAGGATAGAGGGTACCCTGGGTAGTAGAATGAGTAGGGAATCCCTATAAACTGGTACATGTTTCACAGCATGCTTATTTCACCCCTGCTTATGATGCAGGTGGGGCAGACATGATAAACCTAGAGTCCCTTCCATCTTTAAATGACTTTGTTACAAGCAGGACTGTCAGCACAGTGGTGGCGTTACCACTCAAGATGCCTGCGATTCAGGAGCAGACTTAGGTCATTGGGGGGCCAGTCAGGTAAGGGCTGAGCGTCCCAAGGACAGCCCTCCTCCAGTGGGGTGAGAGGGAATTGTGCTCTGCAGTGAAATCACTCGCTAGTGGCATCTGGAGAGAGATCTCAGTCAGGGCCATCAGAATGGACGGGTAGACGCTGGTGCAAGTGACTCTGCGAAGGAGTCCAACAGGGATGAAAACTGGAGGAGAAATGTTTCCAGCCCACCGCGGTCGATGGTGCCCGCCCCACCCTGGACTTAGGCACTACTGACATGGTACACCTCCCACCATGGAATGGTTCTCGGCAAGCAGTGGTTGAGACTCAAGTCCATGAGATGGTAGGTGATGGGATGCTGTCAGCAAGGGAAGGCAGACCAGGGAAATGGAGGGAAAAGATCAACTGTAAAAGAAAGAAAAAAACGTTGTTACTATGCTTTATGTGTCCTATGGTCACTGGATGTTTTACACCCATGAGCCACCATCATAACGTTTAAGACTCACCAGGATTTACAAATGGAAAGCTTTTTTTTTTTTTTTAAATCTCTTTTTATCACCTCACATGCTGGAGGCCCTGCTCTGTCGGAGATGCCTAGGCACCAGCCCCACTTCACTGCCTTACCTGATTCCTGGTGGACCCCCATGGGTGCCGTGCAGTACCCCCCACAGGCAGATGCAGTGGGGCCCGTACACCCCGAGATACTTCTTGTTTCGTTGGGTCCCCTCCGGTGGTCAGGCAGGCAGCAGCAATTAGGGTCTGTGCTGGCGATCCTTCCCCTCGGCGCTCTGGCATTGTTTTCCCCTATTCTAAGGGAGTGGCAAGTGCCCAACGTCAAGGCATTTCCGCAGACGTCCACAACTCCCCAACCCTCTCGTTATGTGCTCTGCACTTGCTGTGCCTCTGGCTTCTGCCAGAGGCCAGTCAAATGCCGAGCTGGTGCCCCACCCCCTGGAGAGGAGAGAGCCATCCTCCGGATGTGCCGATCCCTCCTCCCTCCCTGCCGACCCCTGGCTGACCCGGTTTGCTCCTAAACCCAGGTCACCGGCATGGCTGAGGTGTGGTGTCCAGCGCCTCAACCCTCAGTGCCACCGGGCCGAAATGGAAGCTATTTTCATTGGAAGAGACTTCAAGAGGACTGCAGCTAAACCCATATCACACAAAATCTGAATGAACAGAAGATTCATCACATCAGTGCCTTACAGAGGTGCCGAGCCTGGATGCATGCTGTCATCCAATTCCTATTCTGTGTTTGTGGCTGTTGAGTGAATTCAATATCAGTCCCCACTAGATCACTCCATCACAAAGGACGGCCACAGGACTTCATAACCTGTCTAGAGATTGACTAAACTGTCTCGTCAATCTAATTAATACAATCTATGACCTATTGATCCATACAAATGCCAGATCCACCTTGTTTTTTTTTTTGCATGTTTACATTTCAACGCAAGCACCCCCATGCACTGTTCAACAGATATTTACCAGCTGAAACCATGTGAGACTTACATACTTGTCATCAAACACACTACACAATGAGGTAAAGCTTCATTGCCTCTATCATTGGGTGTCTGGGGATCCCTGTTATTTCCAACCTTTAAAATTTGGGTTAGCAAAGCTGGTGGCACCCACCTCTACCTCCTCCTTCCAAAGGGTTTGAAACTGGCACTGGCCTACTAGTCAGATGTTGGTAGATTTTGTATCACACTCGACTAGTACAGTTTCCTTTTAACTAGCCCTGCTGGTTGTACTGGGGAAGGTAACATATCATTCAGTGAGTACACCAGTTTGGCCAGTGGAATCTTTGGGGCCAATGGTGTTTCCCAGTCACTAGCCCCGCTGGATGGTAGCTGCCAAACTTGGTTCACAAAATGTTATAATGGCTCCTTCCCGAAAAACATTTTCATGTGCGATGAGACCAAAAATAGTTTTGGGGATGGCCTAGACTTTTAAAACTGTCATTTACCAAAAGATCTACTAATTGGGGGTTAAATGGCAGGAAGGGAGCATGGCACATTGTTTAGAGCATGAGTTGTGTGAACCAGGAGATCCGAGGATTGTATCCTACTAGGGACGCCGTAATTATCAGATTCTGGTCTGACAGACTTTTTAGAAATAGGAATTTTCAATTTTAAAGTAAAGTTGTAAGATTTTTATTTTCAGTTTTGGGCTTCAAAGCCTCATTACCCTGCCACAGTGATAGTCTGTCTGTGGCAAAATTATAAATTTGAATACTGCCCTGTAAGAGAAGGAAAGGATCGTAACTCTGGCCGACTGCCGGCCAACCAATCCCTTCCACTTCCCAGTCTGATAACCATGCCCCACACTCAGATTGTTTATGAGTCGTTCCTACCAGGAGAGCACGGGTGCGCTTACGTCTTATAGGAGATTTTAAAACATTATTATGCTATATTATGTTACACTGGACGCAAATGAAAACCACCGCTTAGTTGAACAGTTGCTTTCATTTGCTTCAAATGCAGCTTAAATATGCATAGTAATGTTTTTAAAATCTCCCCCATAGGATTCAACAGGGTATGCACCTGTGCTCTCCCTGGTAGGACGTCACAAAACGTCCATGCGCAGGGATGTGATCTTCGGACCGCGAAGTGGAAGGGATTGGCTGGCCTGCAGGTTGGCCAGTGTTACGATCCCTTCCCTCCCTTACAGGACAGTACTGGAGGCACTGGAAAGGAGCAGGGAAATCCTAGCCCCCCCCCCCCCAAATAATCACGGTAGTAAGTGTGGCAAACACCAACATAGGGAGAAGGGCAGGGGTAAATGGAGAAAGTGACAAAGGCACGAAGGTCAGGGATGGGGCAAAAGGGAGTAAGGCCATCAGGAAGTGGAGGGTAATGAGTACCAATGCCCGTAGTCTGGGCAACAAGCTCCCTGAGCTGGTGGCCTTGATGGAAGAGGGATGCCTGGATATCGTAGCAGTCACAGAAACATGGTACACAGAGAACCATGACTGGATGTTAACATACCAGGGTACACAACCTACAGGAGAGACAGGCAGGGGAGAAGAGGGGAGGAGTAGCTCTCTGTAAAGGAAGGGATAAAAGCAACTGAACAAAAGAGTAAACAGGGAGGAGAGGAGGCACTGTGGGTCACCTTGGAGACTGGAAAGGGCACCTCCAATCCGCACAGGGGTTGGGTACAGACCCCCATGTCAGGGGGAGGGAATGGACAAGGATATGATAGAAGGCATTCTTAGAATGGCAGAGAAAGGGAGATACTGTTGATGGGAGACCTGAATATGCCAGATGTTAACTGGAGCACATTTTCTGCAGCCACATCCAAGAGCAGGGCCATTCTTGACGCCTACAGGTGGCAGGCATTAGACAGCTAGTTTCAGAACCCACTGTGAGGGAGCAATCTAGACCTCGACTCTCAAATGGGGGCAGTGAGAGGATCTCTGATCTAGAAGTGGGTTGCCATCTGGGGACAAGTGACCATTAAACAGTGTGGTTCACATTAAACTCAGCTACAGAGTCAAGCCATACAAAAGTGAGGGTACTGGACTTTAGGAGGGCTGACTTTGGCAAGATGGGAGAGTGCCTCAGAAAAGCACTAGCAAACAAGCTAGAAGAGAGTGTGGAGCAACAATGGGGAATCATCAAACTGCCATCACAGAGGCAACAAGCCTTTGTGTGAAGCAAATAAACAAATCAAACGAAAGAAAAGCCACTATGGTTCTCAAAAGAGGTGGCTGTGAAAGTCAGGAAGAAAAAGATAGCATTCCGGATGTATAAGGAAACACAGAAGGAGCAGGACAGAGAGCTGTACCAGTTAAGGCAGAAGGAAGCAGGGAGGAAAGTCAGAATAGCAAAGGCCCAAACTGAGGAAAAGATTGCCAACTCAGTTAAGAAGGGGGATAAAACCTTTTATAGGTACATCAGCGAGTGTAGAAAGACAAAGGGAGGGATAGTGAGGCTGAACAGAATGAACGGTGGGTGGGCAGAGGGGGACAGTGAAAAAGCAGGGATACTGAACGAATATTTCTGCTCAGTATTCACAAAAGAGGAGGGGGAAGTGCCTAATCCAATTAACAGAAACACTCTTGATAGGGGGTCGATCCCAGTCCTTTCACAGAAGAAAGGGTTCTGCAAGAACTCCTAAAACTGAAGGTGGACAAAGCAATGGGTCCTGATGGAATTCACCCCAGAATTCTAAAAGAATTAAGGGAGGAACTAGTGAAACCACTGGCTACTCTTTTTAATAAATCATGGGAGGATGGTGTGGTACCCGAGGACTGGAGGAAGGCGGATGTGATTTCCCTTCACAAAAGTGGGACCAAGACAGAGGCAGGAAACTACAGACCTGTCAGTCTGACCTCTGTGGTAGGGAAAGTGATGGAATCACTTCTGAAGGAAAGAATAGTTGAGTACCTAGAGGCCAGTGGGGCACAGGACCCAAGGCAGCATGGGTTCACAGCGGGAAGGTCATGTCAGATGAATCTAATAGATTTCCTTGACTGGGTGACCAAAGTAGTAGACCAGGGAGGGGCTGTGGACATGGCCTCCACCCTAGACTTTAGCAAGGCATTTGACACAGTCCCACACAAAAGATTAATAGTCAAATTAACTAGCCTGGGAGGTCCCAGGGTGGTAGCCTGGTAAAACATTGGCTGCACAACAGGACACTGAAGGTAATTGTAAATGGAGTCCACTCTGAAGAAAGAGGTTACTAGTGGGCACATTGCGAGGTTCAGTATTGGGTCCAGTCCTTTTAATGTCTTCATCAGTGACATTGCAGAGGGACTGAAGGAAAAGTATGCCTTTTGCAGATGACACAAAGATCTGCAACAGGGTTGATACACAAGGGGTGGAAAGGATGAAAAGGGACTTGGCAAGGTTGGAGGAATGGTCAGAAGTATGGCAGCTAGGATTCAATGCAAAGAAGTGCAAAATAATGCACCTGGGAAACAAGAACCCAGGGGAAGAATACACAATGGTGGGGAGGTAGTAACAACAACAAAAAAGGAAAGGGACCTGGGGTAATCATATCAGATGACCTTAAGGTTAGCAATCAATGTGAGAAGGCAGTAGGGAGGGCTGGGGGTATACTGGGATGTATAGGGAGAGGCATCAGCAGCAGAAAACAGGAAGTTGTTATCCCTCTGTACAGACAGTTGGTGAGACCCCATCTGAGTACTGTGTCCAGTTCTGAGACCCCTATCTGCAAGGACATAGACAGGATAGAGGTAGTCCAGAGGAGGGCAACTAAAATGGTGCAGGGTCTGCAAGAGAAGCCGTATGAGGAGAGACTAAAGGAGCTTAATATGTATACCCTTGAGGAAAGAAGGGAGAGGGGGACATGATAGAAACTTTTAAGTACCTCAGTGGAATCAACAAAGTCCAAGAGGGTAGCATCTTTCAGAAAAAGAGACTTACAAGAACAAGGGGACACAATTTAAAGATAGAAGGAGGCGGTTCAGGGGCAATGTGAGGAAGTATTATTTCACAGAGAGGGTAGTGGATGCATGGAATAGCCTTCCTGAGGAGGTTGTGGGGTCTACAACTGTGGGAGATTTCAAGAATGCATGGGACAGACATAAGGCAATTCTTGTGGGGGGTAGGAAGAAATAGGCTGTTGGTTAACTTGGATCTGCGGCCTATCCTGTAGGTAGGGAAATGGGCAGACTAGATGGGCCTAGCGGTCCTTATCTGCCGTCAAAGTCTATGTTTCTATGTATAATTTTGCCACAAATGGCTATCGCCGTAGCAGGGTAATGGGCTATGAAGCCCATAACTGAATCTCACACCTTTACTTTAAATCCTATTTAATGCCAATTCTGATAAGGACCTTGGAATTGGAATCCTAAATCCCAATTTCCTATGTATAAACACTCTTGTACCTTTAATTTCTGAAACAGGATTTTCAGACTGCAATTCTGAAAAACCTAATTCCAAAAATCTTATTGGAATCCAATGATTCTGATTCTTAATCCACCTTTCCAAGCATCCTTATATCCCACCACGGTCACTGGCTCACTGTGCAACTTTTAACATGGTACCTGACCTCCATTTGACACCCCCCTTTACCTTCTATGGAGTGCACAATCTCGCTCTTCAAACTGAAGATTACAAAACAGAATGGGGGCAGTGCTTTGACAAAGTGAAGTGGAAGGGATTGGACGGTCCGCTCCTCAAAGTCAAAATAATGAACTTTTCCTTTCCTTTTTGCCACACTATTTCAAACAGCATTTACACTGCTGGACCTCCTCGGAGATGAGACAGTTTCATGGCATTTGTGGACTTTTTGCATTTGGTTCCAGACTTTAGAAATGACCAGCTGAAGACAGCCATAGAAACATGGAAGTGAATTGTTGGCTTTCATCAGCTTTACCAATAGGTACAATGCAAACATGCTCCTACATCACTGGAAGGCAGCCTTTAGACAGAAAGGGAGAGAGTGAAAGAAAGAAAGAAAGAAAGAAAGAAAGAAAGAAAGAAAGAAAGAAAGAAAGAAAGAAAGAGATATTAAAAATGGCAGAGTAAGGTCTGCCTGTGCCAGCGACCTGGATTCAGTAGCGGACTCGAGTCATACTGCTAACAGCTGCACTTCTCAGCCTAGGAAGGAGCTGTTGTGGCTTCCGACAGCAGAGCAACCCCAAGGAGCTTGGTCCCCCTGCGGGCTCCACTGTGGCATCTGAGGCCAATTGCAGCTGTGGTAGTACCATCAAGTGGGTGGAGAGCAGAGGGAGGAAAAAAAAAACACGGGAGAAATCCACGGAGTTGTCGTAATGACGAAGGTAGGCATTCTCAGGCCCTGCTCCACATGGACTTCCATGGAACGATGGCAAGGAGTAGCAGACGGAACCATGAGGTAACCAGGGTAATCCTGCCCTAAAGCTCATGGGGACCGGTACCAGAGGATAAAAATAATGATGAGGGAAAAAAAAAGTTGAGTTTGAGTGGGATGCAGCAATGGCTTGGACTATGTGACTATGTGCTGAAGCATTTGTGTTGGGCGTGCAATCAGGCCCTGCAGTGAAACATTCTTCATGTCCTATCATTTTATACAGTGGGCCATAAAGATCCTGTGACCTTACTGGCTGAAACACATCACATGACAGTTGATTATTTTCTGACAACTGTGCTCCTCATCTGAACTTTATATTGTTTAAACAAATAAAAGCCCATTTTATATGTGGTATAACACACGGGTTGTGCCACCATAAGGACAATAATGCACTTTTTGGGCGGTTGTGTCACTTGGCTACACCTGGTGCCTAACCACCCAAGGCATGCATTATTCCCCTTATAAACGCACACCCTGTCATGTGTTATCCCTTACTTCACATTCTATGAAGTTCAGGAGATACTATTACCTACAATGGACAATAGTGAGGAACCATTTGGATACTCCCATATGTTTACAGCAGCAGTCCATGTTGGCCCTAAATAAATCAACACAGACAGACGTACTTATCCAAGCCAAGCTGAAAGCACCACTTGATGAATTATTTATTTATTGGATAATTGGTGACCAGGAAAGGCACACTGAGCAGAGGCTTGTTTCCAGGTATGGCCCAGGGAAAGAGAATGAGGGAAAAATGCAAAGTACAGAAAGACTTCACAGCTAAAATAAAGTGCTATCAAAGAACACCATTAAAATGGGAGTAAGTGCAAAACGAGAAACCAAGGCAGGAGCAACAAATGGGGTATTTTGGCCACACTTACATCAGGGCACAATACAACAGCAAGGTGAACAGTCAAGGAGAGGAAAAATAGGAGCGTATGGGAAGGAGTTTCAGCTGATACCTGAGGGAACCAGGGGAGGTAGTGAAGTGGAGGGCAGAGGGGAGTTGGTTCCAAAGTGATGGGAGATGATATGAAAAGGCGGACTGGCCAGCAGAGGAATGGGGATGCGGAATGGCAAAGGTGCGAGGATCCCTGGCGCAGAGGGAGCAAGAGGCAGAAGGGATGAGGAAGAGGAGTGTGTAGAGGTAGAAGGAAAAGGAACCAAACCAATATTTGAATATGAATGAGGCACAGAGGACCTGGCAATGTGAAGGTACAGAGAGAATGGATAAGGAGGAGTAAAGTGAGGAATGACGAGTATGAAAGCAGGAGTTGGTGGCAAAGTGGCACAAGGAGTTGCAGAGGGTGTCCAGTCTGGCCAGGGAGGCAGAGAGGGTGGCACTATAGATCACATTCGTATAGTCCAAGACTGGGAGCACCATTTTGGTGACAACCTCACGGCAGACCTGCAGAGACGGACAACCGTTACTGCACTACAAGCCACCAAGTTCAGGGCGGAGCTTGGAATGGATGGCATCAATGTGGGCAGAGATGTCAAGCTTGCTATGAGGTATGTGAAGGATTGAACCACTTCAAGAGGGTTGCCATCCAAGGTGCAGGAAGGAGCCCTCTGGGACCCCTGTCTGGATGGAAAGTGACAGGGTGCTACCAACCTGTACCGACTGTAGATGGCCCATGAGGTAAGAACGGAATCAGTCAGTGGCAAGGGCTGAGAGGCCAGCAGAACTCAGCTCATCCAGGAGGCATGTGCAGGATACTGAGTCAAAGGCCTTGGCCACATCAATGAAGATGGCAGCTGTGATGTGCCCCTGACCAATTCCTGAAAAGATGCAATCAGTTACGTTACACGCAACAGGGAAAAGACAGTGGAGTGATGCTTCTGGAAGCCAAACTGTAACAGGGAGAGGAAATTGGCAAAGGATAGGAAATCGGAGAATCTTGTGTGGCCAAGCTTCTCTTGCAGCTTAGCAAGAGAAAGGAGGAGGGAGATAGGTCGGAAGTTACCAAGGGAGGAAAGGCCCCCTCCCCCCTTTGTGGAGTGGGACAACTCTGACCAACTTCCAGGACTGAGGGATTGCACTAAGGGAGGAGGAGAGGTTGATTAGGCAAGTCAGAGGAGATGCTACAACAGAAACGGAGATATGTAGTAGTTTTGGATCCAGCCTGTCAGGGTGGGATTAGTGTAGGCTGAGGGAGGAAAGGCCAGTCAGGATTTCCTGGGGAGTAACAGAAAGGAAAGGAAACCCTGGGAGGGGACAGGAGAGGAGGGAGAGGGAACATGATGAGGAGCACTGAAGGCTGAAAAATAAGTGGATGGGACAGCACAAGTGGTGAAAAACTCAGTGAGCAGCAACAGTGGAGGGGTCAGACACTGGTGAACCATTTACCAGGAGCCAGTACCAGAGGAGCAGACTGGGTGGGACAGTCAAAGAAAGAGTAAATTACATTCCAGAACTTTGAGGGGGGGGTTAAGGTTGTTCTGAAACCTGGCCTTGAAATATTGTGATTTTGCAGCTCAGACAGCCTTTGTGCAGGAGTTTCTGATACTCCTGTACAAGAGGGGGTCATGACGGGAGTGAGATACTTTGTCATGTGCACAGGTGAGATCTCAGGACTTACACTGATCAATGATTTCAGGGCTGGTGGTGGGTTTTGAACCTGGATTTTCTGAACAGGGCATGCTTGTTCCAGACAGAGGAGAATCTGGGGTGAAACAGAGAGAGGGCAACAGCAATATCAGCAGCAGAGAGCAAGGCTGTCCAATCTGCAGCAGTAAGGTCAAGCAGCAGGGTTGAGTAACCGGAGGGACCGAGTCCATATGTATTTAGGGGAGGAGGGTGGACACGTATATTCCTGACACAGAACGTCATGCAGAGGTCACTGAAAGCATCTGGCAAGATACCTGCTGCAACAATTCAGTGGGGATGGGAGAAGAGAACCCAGTCCAGGGAGGAAGGACTGTCAGAGTGGGAGTTAGGTCAAGTAGGTTTGGTGATCATAGTGGGGGGACAATGCAAATAACTGCTTCCAATGAGTGTTTTAAGTACAAATTACTAGGGACCAAAGAAAATACAAGTTTTTCTGCTCCCTAGGCCACTGATGCTTCACCAAGCATGATAATGGGTCCCAAAATGACTAGAGGACAGCAGTAGCAGGGAGAGGTATGGAGATGAAAAGAATGATTAAAAAAAAAAGCCAATAAAAAAAACTGTAATAATGTTACAGTTGTCATCTGGTAGGAGTACATTTTGTTGAACACTTGCTACAGTGTATTCCTGTATTTGTCCTTTTTGTATAATTTGTTCATGGTAGGGGCAGGCTATATGGAACTGGGGGAAAAGGGCAGGAAAGCCCTACTGACTAGGACAAGAGATATTAGCAGCAAGACCTTGAAGTCCACCAGCACCCCCACCCTGGCCATACTGTATTGCAGACAGTGCAGAGACGGAAGAAAGGAACTGAATTTTCTTTATTTACAATATTTAGCCAGGGCCAGCACATCGGCGCAGTGGTAGTGTTACCACTCCTGAAGTGAGCAATCCAGGTTCATTGAATGACCCTTAGTCATCAAGGGCCAGCCGGGGAGGGGGATGATCATCCCAGGAGACGCCTCTTGGGAGGGAGGGAGGGCAGGCAGCTCCACTGCTGGCTGGGGCGGGACACAGAAGCCAGGCTGCAATATGCTCACGCATGCGCGCATGTGCATCCTTGCCGCCTGTGTCCCAAGAATTGAACAGAATACCAGAGAGCAGCCCCACTCAAAGGAAGCTGACATGCCAGACTCCTGCAGGCTGCTTCTGGTTTTCAGTCTACTCATTGTTGTGAGTGTTGCAAGATGCTGTAATAAAAAATTGATACATCATCGATTAGTACATGAGTGCTTCTGAACTGTGACTTTAAACTCACAAGAAGCCAGGTGAAGGGGCTGGGGAGGCCGGCACTAAGGGGCAGCACAGGAATAGACAAGATAAAGCATGTATGAGAAAAAAATACATATATATAATAGTAATATATATATATATATATATATATATATATATATATATATATATATATATATATTTTGCCTGGAGGGCACCCTGCACTGAACAGCAACTCATTTCCAGGTGGGTCCTGAGGGAAAAAGGGAGCAGGATATAGAGCCTGTAAATTGATAACATGATGACATCGATGCTATAAGCTAGTAAACAGCTGAGATATTCTATGCGTAAACAGAAAGAACTGTTCCAAGGATCATAGACACACACAGGGGAGGTAAATGCACTGCTCCAACAGAGAAAGAAAGGGGGACATTAAAAAAAGATGCTCTCTATTGTTATCTAAGTGACAACAAACAACGGGTGTGTGGTCGTGCAGAATACACACACCTCGAGTGGCTGTACCTTGTGCCTTAAACCTCATGAAAAGTGTGCTTATTCCACAATGACCAGAAACCCCAGAGTGTTTCTTTAATAAGGTTATGAGATTGTAGTTCACAGCAGTGCAGTTGTGCAAAGTAAAATCTTGGGTCTTGCAATGTGGGAAGCCAATCAGATTGCTCCATTTCTCATAGCCAATTTATAAAGTTGAACAAAGTACTTTTATATACTGAAGTGAACAGTGGTAATGGGACTGAAACACAGTGTGCAAAGTTACCACAGCACCATGTATTAAGCACAAGCTGCAAACAGTGACAGCATTGCACAGACGAACCCATAGACAGCCAGCTGAAAATGACAAATTCGTGAATGATGGAAAACAGAAAGTGGGGCTGCCCCCCTCCACCCCTCCAACAGACACACAGACACAGGTACACACACACACACACACACACACACACACACACACACACACCTCGATACACAGGAATAAAACTGGAAAACTGGCTGGATATTTACAAAACACACATTCATAAGCTTCTATGAAATCTCAGAAAACCAAATCAATTAAATCTCAGCAAACCAAGGAACAACAGGTCAGCCACTGCCTTCAGTACAGATGGAAGTTTCTATCATTCACTCTTGCATCTAGCCATTCAGTTGTTCAAACAAGTCATTGGTCTGAACATGTGCTGGGTCCTTGGCATAGTAAGATGAGTAATGCTCCTTCTGGTCTGTGTGACAGGATGATTCCAACGTAGGGGAATCATGTAGTCCAGTAAAGTGCCCAGAGCATGGTGCTGGCCAGCTGATTGTCTGACTGCCTCAGCTGGCTCCTACAAAGGCAAGAACATGCACCCACCCCAAAATACCATATCTGACATTAGAAATGGGAAGAAAGTGGGGCAGCAACAAAGTCCAGTGTGTCCCTCCCCCTACTGTGGAGCAGCGACACACAAAGTCAAGTGTACCCTCCCTCCAATGTGGGGTGACAACAAACAATGTCAAGTGTGCCCCCAAACATAAGGTGCAACAGACAAGTCCGGTGTGCCTCCTAAGGTGAGGTGGCAACAAAAAATGTCCAGGGTTTCCACCAGTGTGGGACAGCAATAAAGTCCAGGGTTTCCACCAATGTGGGGCATTAACAAAGTCCAGGGTGTCCCCCAATTTTGGGCAGCAACAAAGCTCAGTGTGCCCCAACAGTGTGGGCTGTAACAACAAAGTCCACTGTGCCCCCCCACGTGGGGGCAGCAACAAGCAAATCCAGTGTGCCCCCTCCAATGTGGAGCAGCATAAAAACAAAGTCCAGTGTGCCCATTCTTCAATGTGGGGCAGCAATAAACAATGTAATGCATGCCTTCCCTCCAATATGGGGCAGCAATAAACAATTTCAAGTGTGCCTCATCAAATGTGGATTGGCAACTAAGTCCAGTGTGCCCACCATCAATGTAGGGTGGCAACAAAAGAAGTCCAGTGTGCTCTCCCAATGTGGGGCCGTAACAAAGTCCTGGGTTTCCACCAATGTGGGGCAGTAACAATATTCAGGGTTTTCCTTAACATGGGAAGCAACAAACAAAGTTCAGTTTGCCCCTCCCAATGTTGGATGGTAAATCAAAACCAAATCCAGGGTTTCCACCAATGTAGGGAAATAAAGTCCAGGGTGTTCCCCAATGTGGGGTGGCAACAAAGTCCAGGGTTTTCCCCAATGTGAGACAGCAACAAAGTCCAAGGTTTTCCCTAATGTGGGGTAGCAACAAAGCCCAGTGTGCCCCTTCTATGTGGGACGGCGACAAAGTCCACTGTGATCCCCAATGCGGGGAGGCAAACAAATAAATTTTAGAGTGCCCCTCTCCCATATATAGTGGTAACGAACAAAGTCCAGTGTGCCTTTCAATGTGGGGTGACAACAAAGTCCACTGTGCCTCCCCCAATGTGGGGGTGGCAGCAAACAAAGTCCAGTGTGCCCTCCCCATGTGGGGCAGCAAAAGATGAAGTCCAGTGTGCTTGCCATGTGGGATGGAAGCAAAAACAGTCTACAGTACTCCCCCTTGCAGGGCAGTAACAAAGTCCAGTTTGCTCTACCAATATACGGTAGCAACAAACAAAGTCTGGGGTTTCCACCAATGTGGGGCAGCAAAGAACAAAGTCCAGCTATCCCCATATGTGGTGGTAACAAAGTCCAGTGTGCCCGCCATATGTGATTGCAACAAAATTATGTGCGCCCCCCACCAATGTGGGGTGGCAACAAAGTCCAGGGTTACCTCCAATGTGGGACGGCAACAAACAAAGTCCAGTTTGTCCCCAATATGAGGCAGTAAGAAAGCCCAAAGTCTGCTCCAATGTGGGGTGGCAACAAACAAATCTCAGGGCTCACCCAATGTGGGGTGGTAAACTCTGTGGTTTCCTCTAATGTGGGGTGGCAACAAAGTTCAGTGTACCCCCCTATTGGGACGTGGTAACACAGTCCAGTGTCCCCTCCAATATGGGGCATCAACAAACAAAGTTCAGTACCCCTCCCAATGTGTGGCGGTAACAAGCAAGTCCAGTATTTCCTCAAGGTTGGGCAGTAACAAACAAAGTCCATGGTTCCCTCCAATGTGAGGCAGTAACAAAGTTCAGTGTTCCCCCAATGTGGGGCAGTGACAAAGTCCAGTGTTACCCTAATGTGGGGCAGTAACAAGCAAAGTAGAGTGTGTTTCTCCAGTGTGAGGTGGCAACAAACAAAGTCCAGTCTTCCCTCAATGTGGGTGAGTAACAAAGTCCATGGTTCCCTCCAATGTGGGGCAGTGACAAAGTCCAGTGTTCTCCCAATGATGGCACCAACAAAGTCCAGTGTTCCCCCCAATGTGGGGCAGTAACGAGCAAAGTCCAGTGTGCCCCCAATGTCGGATGGTAACCAACAAAGCCCAGGGTTTTCCCCAATGTGGGCGGCAACAAACAAAGCTCATGGTTTCCCCAGTATGCAGTGATAACAAAATCCTGGGTTCCCCCAATGTGAGGTGGCAATAAATTTCAGTGTGCCCCCCAATGTGGGGTGGTAAAATGTCCAGTGTTCCCCCAATGTGTGGCAGCAACAATGTTCAGTGTTCCTCTAGTGGGGGCATTAACAAAGTCTAGTGTGCCCACCAATGTGGGGTGGTAAAAAAATTCAGTGTGCCCCCTCAATGTGGGGCTGCCCTGAAGCCCGGAGGAAGCGCATCAGCTTCTAAGCAAGCAATTCACATTCTGGAGCAGAATCAGGTTCCTGCAGTTTGTCGGCACTGGAAGAGGTGCTCAGCACTTCTGTCATATGCCACAGCAGCCCATTGCAGTGGGCCAGGGAACTACCACTTTCAAGATGAGTGGACAATCAGCTGTTGCTGTGTGCATGCTAGGAGGAGGGTCACACAGGAAACATGGGGGTTGAACTTCATGAGAGCTGTCAAAATCCTTTCACAGTGCCGATCCCTTTCACGAGCTGACAACATCCTTGTTCGTGAGATCAGGACCAGATGGCCTCCTTCTCAGGGGGAGGAAATGGACAGGGAAATGATAGAAAGTATACTTAGAATGGCAGAAAAAGGGGAGATATTGCTGATGGGTGATCTGAATATGCCGGATGTTAACTGGAGTGCAGTTGCAGCTGCCACTCCGAAGAGTGCAGTTATTCTAGATGCCCTACAGGGGGCATGCCTTAGACAACTGGTACTGGAGCCCACCCGAGAGGGAGCAATATTAGACTTGGATTCTCTCAAATGGAGATGGAGAGAGGATTATAGATGTGAAGTGGGTAGCCATCTGGGAACTAGCTGACCATCGAACAGTATGGTTCACAATAAACACAGCAATAGGAGTCGTTTACAAAGACAAAGGTACTGGACTTAGGAGGGCTGACTTTGCTAAATGGGTGAGTGCCTATGAATGCACCAGCAAATGGCAGGAAGGAGGGTGGAAGAACAATGGGGAATAATAAAACTGCCATCACAGAGTAACGAGCCTTTGTGTGAAGCAAATAAACAAAACAAGATGTATGTAAGAAACCACTATGGTTCTCAAAGGAAGTGGCAGGAAGGTTCAAGAGAAAAAGAAAGCATTCAGGAAGTACAAGGAATCGTAGTAGGAGCAGGACAGAGAACTGTATCAGTTAAAGCAAAAGGAAGCTGGGAAGGCAGTCAGAACAGCAAAGGCCCAAACCGAGGAAAAAGTTAGCCAACTCAGTTAGAAGGGGATAAAACCTTTATAGGTACATCAGGGAGCGAAGAGAAGACCAAGGAGGGATAGTGAGGCTTAATAAAGGGTGGGAGGGTGGGCAGAGGGAGACTGTGAAAAGGCAGAGATACTAAACAAATATTTTTGCTCAGTATTTACAAAGGAAGAGGGGGAGGTACATAAAACAAACAGTAGTAACTTGCTGGATACAGAAGTTGATACCAGCCCATTTACAGAAGAAAGGGTTCTAAAAGAACTCTTAAAACTGAAGGTGGACAAAGCAATGGGGCCTGATGGATTCATCCCAGAATTTAAAAGAACTAAGGAGAACTAGTGACACCACTGACTACCCTTTTAACAAATCATGGGAGGATGGGGTGGTACCCGAGGACTGGAGGAGGGCAGATGTGATTCCCTTCACAAAAGTGGAGCAAGGCAGAAGCAGGAAACTATAGACCTGTTAGTTTAACCTCAGTGATAGGGAAATGATGGAATCACTTCTAAAGGAAAGAACTGTCGAGTATCTAGAGGCCAGAGGGGCACAGGACCCTAGGCAGCATGGATTCACAGCGGGAAGGTCATGCCAGACAAATCTGATAGATTTCTTTGACTGGGTGACCAAAGTAGTAGATCAGGAAGGGGCTGTGGACATGGCCTACCTAGACTTTAGCAAGGCATTTGACACAGTCCCACACAAAAGATTACTATACAAGTTAGCCAGCCTGGGTGTGGGTCCCAAGATGACAGCCTGGGTAAAGAATTGGCTGGAGAATAGGACACAGAGAGTAATAGTAAATGGAGTCCACTCAGAAGAAAGGAGGTAACTAGTGGGTACCGCAGGGTTCAGTATAGGACGGTCCTCTTCAATGTCTTTATGCTTTATTACTGCAGAAGGACTGGAAGGAAAAGTATGTCTTTGCAGATGACACTAAGATCTGCAACAGAGTTGATGCACAGGGTGGGTGGAAAGGATGAGAAAGGACTTGGCAAGTTAGAGGAATGGTCAAATGTATGGCAGCTTAGATTCAATGCTAAGAAGTGCAAGGTAATGCACTTGGGAAACAAAACCCAGGGAAGAGTACATAATGGGGTGAGATACTAACAACAACAAAATGGAGAGGACCTGGGGGTAGTCATATCAGATGACCTAAAGATGGGCAAGCAATGTGAGAGGGCAGCAAGGAGGGCTTGGGGGATACTGGGATGCATAGGGAGAGGCATCACCAGAAAACAGGAAGTTATTATCCCTCGGTACAGACAGCTGGTGAGACCCCATCTGGAGTACTGTGTGCAGTTCTGGAGACCTAATCTCCGCAAAGACATAGACAGGATGGAAGCTGTCCAGAGGAGGGCAACTAAAATGGTGCAGGGTCTGCACCGGAAGACATATGAAGAGAGACTTAAGGAGCTTAATATGTATAGCCTCGAGGAAAGGAGGGAGAGGGGGGACATGATAGAAACTTTCAAGTACCTCAAGGGAATCAACAAAGTCCAAGAGGGTAGCACCTTTCAAAATAAGAGGTGTGCAAGAACAAGAGGGCACAATTTGAAGATAGAGGGGGCGGCTCAGAGGTAATTTAAGGAAGTATTTTTTCACAGAGAGGGTTGTGGATGCATGGAACGGCCTTCCGGAGGAGACTGTGGAGTCAAAATCAGTGGTGGAATTCAAGCATGCATGGGATAGTCATAAGGCAGTTCTGGGGGGTGGGGGTAGGAAGAAGTAGGCTGCTGGTTAACTAGGATCTGCAGCTTATTCAGTAGTTAGGGAAATGGGCAGACTGGGTGGGCCAAGCGGTCCTTATCTGCCGTCAAATTCTATGTTTCTATGTAAAATCTGACAAACAAGAAATGCTCATGAATAGGGATTTTGACAGCTCGCAAACAGGGATCCACCTCATGAAAAAGGAATTAAAAATGTTCCCAGTGTACTGCTAATAAACGGTTTGGTCCTTTGGCTTGAAATTTACAGGGTATAAAGGGGGTGTCCCACAGATGTGAATTATGCTGTTTGGGTGCAAAAGGTTTCATCAGTTCCATAGCTATGCCATTATGACATTGAGATAGTCAGTCAGTGTCAGTGGCTCAGCAGGTATCACACTCGCCTCTGAGGCCGGGAAATCAGAAGTCTGTGGGTTCTATCCCCACACTAGGTACCTGTGTTAACTCCCAATACTGACACTGTAGTGCAGTATGAGGGGGTGCTACACTCCTGTGATGCCGTGTTTTGGATGAGATGTTAAACAGAGATCCCAGGTGGATGTTAAAGGTCCCATGGCACTTCTTGAAAAGAGTAGGGGAATTTTGTAACAAAAGCCAAAAACACTCTATTTACAACATAACATTTATTTCACATTTCTAAAATTCTTACTTTAACCAATGCCCTCAATTCTTTTCCACAACTCTTTTGCTCTTTCTCCTCCATAGTTTTTACATTCTTGCTAATAAATGTTATCTATTTCATTTTGAAAAACAATCATCATTCTTGTATTGTGCTTCGTTTATTCTGTAAGAATCTTTGGCATCTATTTTGCCAAATTGTCCATTTCAGTACTGCTAATATTACATATATTGTATGTTTCATATCTCCCCATTTTTCTGGCAGTTGTCCATATATTAGAATATTTTACTATATGGATTGTGAAAATAATATGGTTGAAAAGCATACAAAAAAATCCTTGTAATACCATTGCTCCTGGAGCGATAATACTACTGTTCCTAAGTGATAATACTATCGTTCGGGTGCCAGAATAGTATTGTTCGGCAACTGTATTGATAGTATTATCAAGAAAGCTGAAGAGCTTACGCGCAAGTCTATCTCCCGACATTTTACAAAGCGTGCCCTCTGATTGGCCACTTTTGCTCTGTGGGCAGGCACGAGTACGAAAACATGACGGCTTGCTCACTCGCTTAGCGAGTGAACGGTCAACATCTGCAGCAACCATTTTTCTTCACTTTTGAAAACATTTTTTGAGCTCCTCTGTCGACTGATACCGCTTGTCGACAAACAGTTTAAAAAAGCAGCAGTAAATGAAGCCCACAGCACCGGTCATCCACATAGCACTGGGGAACCCTGCCAGCACTCACATGGACCCGCTGACTCCACTGTTTAAGCGGAGGTGAGTCTATTCATCTCGTATCCATATATTAAAAATAAATAGGTTCTGGCAGATAGGTAGTATTCCATCTCAAGTTCTGGGGACACATGAAACTCTGAAGCTCACCTCGAGGTTCTCTGTGTCCTCAGAACCTCTCGATGGAATTACTACCTTGTAATATACCAGAACCTATCTATTATTCTATTTGTAATATATGGATAAGCCTTAATAATACTATACTAAGTTATACAAAAATTTCCCAGTAATACATCACTACTCTCAATAATACTATCCTGAAAAGTGATACTACTATTATTTTTGCTGATAATACTACAGTTCAAAGGTCATCTTCAACTGTAGTATTATCAATGGATCCATATATTACAAAAAATAACAGAAAGATAAGTGTTTACAAAGCAGTAATACTATCTCGAGCTTTGGGAACTTTAGGACCTCTCGAGCTTCGCTCTCGAGGTTCCATGTCCCCAAAACCTCTCAATGGTATTACTGCCTTGTAATACACACTTATCTATCTATTATTCTATTTATAATTCATATCCTTAAAACACTGCATTCCTCATATATTTGCTAACAACCCCCAAACTGGTTTGATACACTCACATTCAAAAAATAGATGTTTCATGCTCTCCTCCTGAGTCCCACACATCCACTCTCCACACACTCTCTCTTCCACTTTCTTGTGCTTGTGATTACCTCTCATGTTTAGTTTCCCATGGCTACACAGCCAGGTAGTCTCCCTCATTTTCCTTGGGATTCTGTCTTCTAAGGTCCCTTCTAATATTTTCTTTGTATCTACCCCTACTTCCACTTTGAACACCGGTGTTTCATAATAGTTTTCTATTATTACTTCTTTGTAAACCTGTTTCCTATTTTTCTTTATTATTGTATCTGTTGTTACCCCCATTGTGTTAAATATCTCCTACTAATTTCCATATATGAGACAACCTCTGTGCGCAAACACTGAGGCAAGGGTTACCCCAAAGGGCATTTGGCTGGGAAGCCAAGTTTCAAGAAAATACAAAATCACACATGCCCACACAATGCAAAGCATCATGGGCTGCATATGCAAATCACCACAGAATGTTATGCTGGTCCAACTTTAAAGCAGAATTGCATGGTGCCGAAGGCCTCTCACACAGTTTGCAAAGGGTGCTAACAGAGACATAGACACATGTTTCAGTCCCTACCAGGACTCATCAGGTATGTCTGGCTCATTTGACACCCCAGTGCAATGGACCAGCTACCCTAAGACAGTGTGTCTTGATGTGTTGTGGTGAACCCATTAAAATAAAAAAATATTTAAAAGACAAAGAACCTCTGTGCGCAAACACTGAGGCAAGGGTTACCCTAAAGGGCATTTGGTGGAGCCAAGTTTCAAGAAAACACAAAATCACACATGCCCACACAATGCAAAGCATCATGGGCTGCATATGCAAATCACCACAGAATGTTATGCTGGTCCAACTTTAAGCAGAATTGCATGGTGCCAAAAGGCCTCTCACACAGTTTGTAAAGGGTGCTAACAGAAGACATAGACACGTGTTACGTCCTACCAGGACTCATCAGTATGCCTTGTCTGTTTGACACCCCAGTGGAATGGACCAGCTACCCTAAGACAGTGTGTCATGGATGTGTTGTGGTGAACCCATTAAAATAAAAAAACTATTTAAAAGACAAAGAACCTCTGTGTGCAAACACTGAGGCAAGGGTTACCCCAAAGTTGGACCAGCATAACATTCTGTGGTGATTTGCCTATTTTTTCCACCTTAACCTTTCCCAACAGGTATACCTTACTTTTGACCTTATTATTATCCCTGTATAATTAAGATGTCTTTCCACCAATTTTATCATTTCCCCTCCTGATTTTTGATTTTTCACCAACATAACACAGTCATCTGCATACGCACATGTCTTATTTAACTTTTTGTTATCCCATATAATATTCTCCATTTCCTTTTCAGCCTCCATTTTCCTTAGAATAGGATCCAGATAAAAAACATATAGTATCAGCATATTTATGGGCATCCCTGCCTTACGCCATTTTTAATATACATAAAAGTTCCCATATGTCCATTCACCATGGGGCATATTTGTGCTCCTTCATATAAGGCCTTAATTAGCCTAATCATATTACCTGGTATTCCATATTCTCCGAAGGTATCCCACATGTACTGATGTTTTACCACGTTAAATGCTGTTTCCTGATCCAGAGCATATAGATATCCTTCTAAATTATTTTTCATGTCCTTCATTTATGACTTACCTTATCTATAATAGGTTTTTTTGTATGTTCCATCCTGGTACTGGACATGTTTGGGCTTGTGATAATAACTGGCCTGCAAATGTCCTTAACCTATTGTTTATTATTTTAGCTAACATTTTATAATCTCCTGTTAGTAAACTAATAGGCCTCCAATTCTCAAGTTGTGCTTTTTCCCCTTTTCTATACAAGATTATTACCCCTTCTTTCATTGTTTCTGTTGACTGTTCCCCTTGCATTATTTGATCATATACTTGTGTTAGCATTGGTGTAATTTGCTCTTCAAACATTTTTTAAAATGTGTTCGGTATACCATCAATCCCAGGCGCTGTATTGCTAGTTAATGTTTTTATTGCTTCGCTTTCTTTTATTTCCCCATTTATTGCGTTCACCTCTATTTCCTCTAATTCTGGTATTCTTTCTGACTGAAAGAAGTGACCTCCCTCCCTTCAGGTCCATATTTTTCTTTTAAAAATGGTTGTACTATACATTTTTATATTCCCTATATCTGTATATGTATGCCCTTGACTATCTCTTAATTCATACATGATCTTATTTTCTATTCTATCTTTGTTACTGTCAAAAGGGTTTATTTATTTTGTCCCTTGTGTGACACTTTTCTGTTCCATTAACAGAGATCTTATTCTATTATTTTGATATTCCTTCATTTTTGCTTTAATCTCCTCTATTTGCTGAGCTTCATTTCTTTTATTTTTGGCCTGTATAGTTATTAGCTTATATAGTTTTGCCCTTAAATTTAAATATTTCCCGTAATTTGTTGCCACCCTATTTTTTCCTTCTTCTATCATTAGCTGCTTTATAACCCACTTGGTATCTTCCCACCATTCTGTTATACCATCATAAATTTCTTTTACAGTTACTCTAGCCTCTAGTAGTTCTTTCTCTTTCTTATTACATTCGTCCTCTTGTGCCCTTTCTATATTCATTTGCCAGTACCCGTTCCAAAAAAAAATCATCCTACTTCCTAAAGCTATAGTTATATTAACTATCATATGATCTGATGTCTCTAGTGGAATTGTTTTAACTTGCTTAATTTTAATTCTCTTTGGTACCATCCAAAATTCAATTCTTGACGATAATTTCCCTTTAAAAATGGTGAGTTCCTCTTTTTTCCCCCTATCACCTTATAGGCATCTTCCAACCCTGCATCTCCCAAAATCGTTTAAGGGTAATTAAAGTCACAGAAGATTTTTAATGTCTGCCTACCCCAATCTGACCTACTTAGGCCTCAATTAACCCCCCCAAACTAGTTTTGATGTATGTAAAAAGGGTTCAACTATTCCCATTACTTTTTTTCCTTTCTCCCTTAGTTTGTGGATTGTAAATAACTACTATTCTTACTACTGCTTTTTTTTTTTTTTAACTATCCCATCTATTATCAACATTCTTCCAGGAACTGACTATTAATTTCAGAATCTGAACCTCATTTGACATAAAAGCTACTCCTACCCCTGAGCACATCTCGTCCCCAATCGACTATAAAGATGGCACCCATTTCCAGTCTCTTTTAGCCTGTTGCAGTTCACCTCTTGTATGTAATCTAGTGTCTTGAAACAATATATCATTCCTTAAATCACTTAAAATTTTGAAGTTGTTAATCTTTTTGTTCTACATTTAATACTGTTGATATTACTAGTGATGCATTTCAAATAGTCCAGCATTTATTGGAAGTAGTTTTTTTTTTTCTCCATCCTGGGTCCCTAGATTTTTTCCTTTTCTTGGATACCTGTGTATCTGTAGTATTTCCCTCTGGTGATTTCTCAGAGTCTGAATTTTCTGAACTAGATATATTAGATTCCTCATCCATCGTAGTCCATTCTTTGTCCTGCAGGAGGGTATACCTATTAGTTAGCTGTTCACCCGCACTGTCTTTTTCCTGAATTACCCTCTGCTTCATCCTCTGCTTATTCTTGGACCTTGTAACCATGGTAAATTTATTCATCCCCATTTCTTTCTCTTTTCCTATTTCAGACTTTTTAGATTTTTCTTCTTTTGCTCCCCCGATTTTTTCCTCTTGCTTACTTATTTCATTCCTTTTTAAAACTGGTTCTGATGTACTTTTATTTTCTCTTCTTTTGCCTCTTGTTTCATTATGCTGCCATATCCTTTCTTCATTCATTGCTTCTATTACCACTTTATTTTGCTTCCCTTTCTTTGAGCCATAGCCAAATAGACATCCAGTTCCACCCTTTCTCCTGGGTCAGGGCTATTATGAGAGGCCCATGGACATTTCGTAAACACATGCCCTTCCTCTTCACATAGGCTACACTTCACCGTATTTTTACATTCTGTCCCAAAGTGGCCTATTCCCCAGCAAAGTCCACATTTCATCTTTTCACAAGCATTCTCTCCCCACACCTGTACCAAGCTCGTGGTTGTCCCGTATAGAATACTACACCCTGATCTTGCCCCAAAAAGAAACAATTCTTCAAGTGTTGTATTTCCTCGTCCTGCTGTTTTAATGTTATTTTATACTTCCAGCCCCTGTCCATAAGCATTCCTCGTCTAAAATTGGCTCTGGAGGGCCATGTACCACACATCTTTGTTTCATCCAATATGTTATGTCCATCATGTTTACTCACTAATTGCAAAAAAGAACGGTTGCTATTTTAAAGGCTGGTTTGGTTAGTGGTATAACTATGAAATCTTTCCATAGGATTGTGGTTTTCATTTGGTGGTAAAGTTTCCAAAATCTATCAAGTCCCACCTGGGTGCTTGAAGCTTACATCATATTCCGTATTTCCTGGTACATGAACAAGGGCGTAAATTTCATAAGGATAAAACGTCATGCTGTTTTTAAGCAATGGCCTCCATATGAACAATCTGTCTGTTGCATCAGCCTCGGCTCCCCTGTACTTTAATCTTACAGTATTTCCCATTTTGCTTGCTGGGGTTTTCTTCATTAGAAACAATTTCTCATATGCCCCCCCCATGATTTTTCCTCTTTTTCTTTTCCTTCTTAGTTATCCTCTTTATCCATATGGACAGTTTGCTCTATTTCCATAGAGGCCTCTCACTTTCATTTAATAAATATTCCAATACAATCTCTCTTGTATCATTTTCTTTTCATTTGTTTCTTCATTTATTTTTTCTTCTGTAGTTTCTTCTATATTTCTTTCTTTATTTTGTGTCATGCTCAGTTCTGTTTTTGATGTACTGGGCTGGTTAGAATCCCACCAGTCCCATCTTCTTTCCTTTTTCCAACCTGCTTCCAGTAAGGTCTTTGTTACCCCTTCTGGAGTGTCTTTGAAATTCTCAAAGGTCTTTTTCTATTTCCATCGTTTCTTTTTCTGCTGCACTCCCTTTTTCTTTATTTGTCTGGGGGGGCCTCCATTCATTTGTTCACCTTTTATTTCTATTTTCTCTGTATTTTTATTGCATTCTTCTTCCTCTTTAACTTCAGATTGTTTCTCCTCTGTACATTCTATTCCACACCTTAGGCCAAGCCATTTCTGACCCTTTTCTGCCTTTCCTTTCAGGGCTTTTCCTCTTATTGCATTTTTTTTACACTTTTGATAGGTTTTCTGGCTTCCTCGCTAGACGCTGCACCCTTGGATGCTGCTGCGTCACTGTCTGGCATCTGACTTTGACAGGCCTTCAGCCTATCTGCCTCGCTGTCACTTCGGTTTTTAGACTTGCACATTTTCTTAACTTCTGTTGTTTTTAACTACTTTTTCTCTTTAGAATAATCAAAGTTACTCACTTTTGCCCTTTTATTGTCCTATATCTCCACGGAGGACCGATTCAATTCAACTGCAGCATCATCATCTCCAGTGCCTTTTTCCATGAGATTCTCCACTTTCTGACTCATTTCTTCTACTTTTCCATGCTCCATAGTCTCTAAGAGGTATCAAGACTAGGGAGGAGACCCACTCCCTAGCCTACCGCACGTCCACACTCTCGCTCTGCCTCAGCAAGACTGACATTCTCCTGTCAGTCCATCATGGGTCCCCCTTCAGGAAGAGTAGGGGAATTTCCCAACTGCCCTGGCCAAATTTCTCCCCATTCACTAAAAATATCATCAACAGCTTAATCTGGTTCAAGGTAAGTTGGCATGCATCTGTATCCCCCTCCCCCAGGTTGTGTCTGAAAATAGGCAGAATCTGTCTAGTGCACTTATCTGGTAAACAAAAACTAAAAAAAAAAAAAAAAAAAGGATATTTCCCACAGGATAACATTACGGTGCCCTCAGCACCTTTTGGTGCCCATATTAAGTGCACCTTAATAAGGTTGCTATCTCCGACAAGTGGGAAGTGTTGGATGCTGGCTGGCCTTGCTTTTGACTCCTCTCCAGCTAATCTACTGTGGGCACAACTTAAATCCCAGTCTACTGAGGCTCAGAGGGCTGATTCTTCATTCTCATTCAAACCAATTTTACTGAAGCAAGTAGAGGATCTATTGTTGCATTTGGACACTAAAAAAAGCGCAGGTGCAGACTCTCTTGACCCCTATTTTCTAAAACTTGCAATACATGTGCTTCCAGTTCCCTTAACACATCTTTTTAATCTATCTTTAGCCTCTGGGTCTATTCCTTCACTGTGAAGACAGCACAAGTGTTTCCCCTCCTAAAATCAGGGACCCCATGGACCTCAACAATTACAGGCCCATATCCATCCTGCCAGTGCTTTCCAAATGCTAGAAAATTAGTGAGCATCCAATTAAGAGACTACCTTGATGTTAATAATCTCTTAAACCCTGCTCAATCTGGGTTTAGGACTAGGCATAGCACCATTTCTGCACTGGCAAAAGTCACAAATGACTGGCAAACTGAGCTAGACAAAAGAACAGCGTCTGTGCTGTATTTCTTGATCTAAGCAGCCTTCGACACAGTGGATCATGAGCTGCTACTCTCTTCATTGCACTCCACAGGCCTAGATCCACCCTCTCTTAGTGGTTCAGATGTTATCTCACTGATAGAACGCAGCAGGTGAAAATGAAGGTGACCTATCCTCATCAAACCACTCCTAAGAGGAGTACCTCAAGGATCTATCCTGGGCCCTATCCTTTTGCCATTTACATTAACATTGACTCTAATCTCACCAAAGCCAATGTTCACCTCTTTGCAGATGGCGCTGTCTTATATGTCAGTAACCCATCACCTTCAAAGGCCTGTGAAATACTACAATCAGAATTCTCCTTTGCAATACCAACTACTTGAAAAAAACTCCTCCTAAATGCAAAGAAGACAAAAGCTATGTTCTTCTCCACTAATTACTATACTAACACCTTTTCACCAAGCAATCTTCCCAACTATCCACCATCCTTGGAGAAAGCCTTGACTATGTTGACAAATTCAAATATTTAGGGTATGGATTGACAACAGGCTTGATTATACTCAGCATATTGAAGAACTTCTGAAAAATCTCCAGAGGCTCGGCCTTTCTTCAGAATTAAACATTATTTAACCAGAGATTCAAGACAGACTAATCCAGGCCTCATTTCTATCACTTATTGACTATGCAGATTTCCTCTATGGCCACTGTTCTATTTCCTATTTAAGTAAACTGGATACCTTTGTACTCAGAGCTTCAGGTTCATCACAGATCTTCCATTCAACGCTCATCATTGCTCTCTATGCTGCAGTTGGCTGGACATCCTTACACCTCAGAAGGAACAAAAATGCTGCATTATGGATATACAAAACCCTGTCTAACAAACTTCCATCCTATATTTTAGATTGCTTTACACTGGCCACAGCTAGGTTATATGCCCTAAGAACAACAACCTCATCACTTTAAGCTTACCCAAAGCCAGCACCGGCATGGGAGATCTGCAATCAGTTACTCTCTAGCAATGGCATGGAATTCTCTGCAGAAGACCTAAAGTTGACCACCTTTATACCTCCTAACATCCTTTAAAAGCTCTACACAAGTCTCTTCCCAGAGATATGCAATTGCTTTCACAAGGCTTTAGTCCAATCACATTCATTACCCCCTTTTTTCTACTGCAGCTTTGCTAGCCCTTACCAAGACCTCCACAGCTACCCGTCACTTACTTCTACCCCATTCACTCACTACTAGTAGACTTAGTCCCTATCCAAAACTCCCACCAGCCCCTCTATGTCATTTTTCAGAGGCTGTTTTCAACATATTAGTAGTCATCAATCATAACTGTCTGGTTTAGCTTGCCTTGGAGCCTGTAATCTCCGGCTACCCTGTTTGTATATATGTTTATATTATTGTATCTGTTTATATAGATGTGTTTTGTATATGTCTGCTTTTGTACCTTCAAGTTGTTCCTCGACCTATCAGGTCCATCTTGTAAATGAGTTTTGCTCAATGATGTCCGCCTGAATAAATAAAGATTTTGATTGATTGATTGATATCTCGGAAACTATTCAAGATACAGAATTTTTGCTCCAGGCAGCTTAGCACATGTAGAGGTTTTGAAGTCATAACAACTGTAGCTGAATTTTTTTCATAGCTGCTACGGTTACCGAGATATCGGCAAATTAGTGTTACAAGGGTTCCTGTTCAGCCCTATAGGGCTGCTGCATGGCTCCGTAGTTATGTGCAGGAACGAGGGCCCAGGAGGGCCCATGCTCCCACATATGCATATCATTATGCAAAAATGGGCAGCTTGAAGAAGGCTCCCACCAACACATACCAGTTACCAGCTACATCACACTTGCTCAAAAAGTAAGAAAATTAATTTCAAAAACTTTGTTAATGATCAGTTAAGGCTGAAGCTAACAAAAATGGAAATGAGGCATTAGGGGTTGACACTCCTACCACCCCACCCCACCCACCACAGACTAACAGGTGACAGGGTGTGCCTTGGGGTCATCTGCCTAACTCTCCACCCCATTCTCCTATACTGTATCATGTGAGGGTTGTTATACATGGAATGGGGTGATTTAGGTCGACAACCTCAAGACACACCCCATCACCTGTTGGTCTGTGGTGGGTAGGAGTAGTAGGTGTGGGGATTAGTTGTTAATCCTAATGCCTCATTTCCTACTTTTGTCATTTCAACCCCTAACTGATGCATTAACAAAGTTTTCTGCAATGACTATAATATATACATATATATATATATATATATATATATATATATGTAGTGATGCAAGCATTACTACAGTTGTTAGTTACGAGGGTTTCTATGTTAAATATAAAACTTTACACTTCAATATCTTTGCAGCTGTTCAATGGATTTGCTATGAAATTTGCATGCGTGTCTCAGGGTATAGATCTCTTAATGTGCCAAGTTTTGTTCTGGTCGGACGTGTGATTCAGAGATGCAGATAGCAAAAAATATTTTTTTAAATTGCTGTTTTGGTTGGCCCAGTGGTGTGGAGGGCTAAGGCACTATAAAGCACATTACCTGCTGTCACTCCAGCAACCCAGGTTTGGAAATGAACTCAAGTCATTGGGGGTCAACTGAGGAGGGAAAGGATTGATCGTCCGAGTGATTGCTCTCCTCTCCTGGGGAAGGGATGGCTTGTCATCCCAGCCTCGGCTGCCCCTGGAGGTAAAGCAGTTCAAGGAGACAAAATATGGGAGAGACCTGCAGTGATACGTAGGATGGGCATGCCTTCATGTGCAAGTCCTACGCTCTGCAGAAGGGCTGGGATGGGAGAGAAACCAGGAGGAAAATGGACATCGGGGAGCTTCATGAAGCATGGCGCAGCCATCTCTGCACCCGTGCCACTGCCTGATGAGTGTCTTGGTCCACCTCAGATCTGATGTACTGGGGGAAGGACAGCCCTCCCCCTTGGCCATGCCACAAGAGGGGAACTCGTGGGGAGATACCATGACCAAGCACACACTGGGGGAGGTGGAGAGCCAGCCTGGCGGGACTAGGGATTGGGCTGAACAGCCACCCCCGGATGAAGAAGGATAAACATTTGTACTAAAAAAAAATTTGATTTTTTTATTGCTGTTTTTTTTTCCCCCCATCACCTAGCACCCAGATGTGTGGAATTTTGGTCTGAATTTTTCATGGTGGAAAGGGACTGGCCCACAGATGTGCCTCTTGCTGGTTTGGTGAAAAAAATATGAATCTGTTCCAAAGTTTTTTTGGATAGCTGCTTGGAATGAAAAAATAATTTGGTTCATACAGAAATAGATCCTTTTTCGTGAGGAAAAAAAATATTTTTTTCATATGCCCGCCATCTTGTTTCTGTTTTTCTCCAAAAAAAAAAAAAAAAAAAATTAAAACCCCACAAAACTTGACATCCTGCACACACACCAACACATGTATCTTGCTAATCGGGACCCCATTATGTAGATTCTGCACTTAGTTTCTGGAAAAATTACCCAGAAATTTATTTTTTAAACATTTAAAAAATCCTTTTTCATGAGCCAGTTTTCTTTTTTTGAATGGGCATATGAAAAATTAAATTTGTCCATACAAAAAGGTAACCATGTGAAAAAGAATTTGAATAGCCTCTCAATTTTGTTTTCACATGAAGGCATTCTTTTCATATCAACGAAAAAAAGCATACAAAAGGATGCCTCATACAAACAAGGAATGGGGGGAGGGGAAAACCAAGTCCAAATTCTTTTTTCGTATGAAGGCATCCTTTTTAACATGTTTTTTTTTGTTCCTATGAAAAAAGAATGCCCTCATATGAAAAAAGAATGTGGACTTATTCTTTTTCCCCACATCTGAACTTCAACAAGCCATAACTCTCTTAATATTTGGACTTAATGGACACTCTATATATCAAAACAAAGGTCTCAATGCTCAGTGAGTACTACAAGAATAAAGCATAACCCCCCTAAAAATATTTAGGGCCCACAAAAAACCCCGTACAAATTGAAAATGAAAATTCTCAAAGGATAACACTGGAACTTTAACAAGCCATAACTCCCTCAATATTTGGACTTAAGAGACAATCAATATAACAAAACAAAAGTCTCAGGGCCAGCCCACTGGCACAGTGATAGTGCTATGGCTCACAATGCCAGCGACTCAAGCTCAGGAATGTGCTTGGGCTGCCGGGGCTGGCCGGGGAAGAGATTGAGCATCCCAGAGGAGGCTCTCCTCCTCCTCCTCCGGGTAGGGAGGGTCACACTGTCCCCGCTGTAATACTGCCACCTGGGTGACCATAAGTGGCAGTGTAGTTTGGGGATGCTGTGGGAAGGAAGGATGTCAGCTGAGATCCTGAGTGGCAGCATGCCTTGCATGCACATGCTCCTTGGACCTCCATGCATGCTGATATCCTCAGGGACAGGAGAAATGATGGAAAAAGACCCCAAAGCTGGCCCAATGACGGCCTCCGGTACTATGACAAAGGACAGAACCTGAAATCCATGGCCACTGCCTGATGAAAATTTGTGCAGGTGGGGGATAGAAAGGGGTGCTCTCTCCTTCTCCACCTGGAGGTAAAGTGAATGAGAGAAGCCACAACTTGTGATTGGTCAGATGTGATCACATGACCATGCATTATCCCAGTACAACAGCACAGGTCAGGAATACTTAATGTTCTCAACTTCATTAATCAGTTTTAAAATAAAATCATTTTAACCATTTTATAATAGCAATAAGGTACTCCAAGGTGACTACTACTGTGGTTTATAAAATGGGTAGGGACAGTCCTGAATTTTGATTGACTGATAGGATTTTCAAGCCATGCTTTTTTTCCTTATATACTCAGAAAATAAGAAGTGCCAGCACCTGTGCCTGCAGTACAATACAGATCCATGCGATGCCAGTCTAGACCATTTTACTGCCTTTTGTTTACCAATTGCAGTGAGCGAAATCGGAAACCAAAAAAGGAAAACAGTTACAATACTTAAAAAGTATTGTTTCTACAGGCATACTACTGTCGCTGTTCCTCCCGAGCGACTCCCTCTCCCTCCTGAGCGGCAGATATTGCAGTCTTTAGAAACTCCCTCCTGACCAGCAGGTGGAGCGACACTGCTGGGAGTTTGTTGAAACTCGCTATCACAGATGGTAGTGTTCTGCCAGCAAGACGTTAAGGAAATCTCAGTTTTGCTGGCGGCCTAAGGCATTGACCCAGCAACTTCACAGTGTAGCACAGTGCCCCTAGTGACAGCACCAAATACAACAGCACTTGTAGGAAAGATGACAATTTCATGTGAAATAACTTTTTTTTTTTTACATTTGACAAAGTTTTTTTAAAAAGTATCATAGTTTTTCAACATATCTAGGATGAGGGTTAGTGTGTGATTAAACACACTTCTAGGAGCAGTGAGGCACTCAGTCTGTAGCCTCATGCTTTACTATGCCCCTAGTCATGCATTTACTTCACACTAACTCACACCCTGTTGTGTGTTATTGCTTATATAACGACACTTCTCAAGTGTGTAAGGCACTCAGCGTTGCCTCGTGCCTCACTTCCCGAGGTGTGCCATTGTCCCACAATAATGCCCACCCTGCATATCTTATTGCTTACAGCAGTGCATAATAGTGGTGAAAACTGTGACGCTTTACAATTTTTATTCTATTTTAGATTGCCCTTATCCTCTGACTAATATGATATCCTTCTTTCCTCATTTTGAGTCTGCTTTAATACTTTGTTTTCATATTTAAAATAATAAAAGTGTCTCTTTTAAAATGGCTTGGATGAGGTTTTCATCAGTATTCTCTGTTGTCTTTGAACACTTATTGTTTAATGTCACTTCTGTCTTGACTAAAATAAACTGGCATGCATGAGATACTGCTCCTGACCTTATGGGATAACAGGTGTTCAAAACAGCTGAAAATATTATTTTTATTTTGCCAACTACTAGTAAAAAAAATTCAGTGGAATCCTTGCATTATTATAAAGTCAGAAAATGTTTGCTGGCAAAGCTGACAGTGTATTACAGTGGAAAACCGCAGATCTGTTTTCAGATTTTTATAAAGCAGTAACATTTTCTTCCACAAATAGATTATAGATTTAATAGAAATAAGTGATTTTTTAACATGTGATCTTTTGTTTTGATTTAACTGGTGATATTTTCTTCCTTCCAGATTTTACATGGGAAGAAGAAAATAGAAGCCAATTAGTGTTTAAAACTTGTAAAATCATACGATGGACCACAATAGTGCAAGCACACAAAAGGCAACGTTTGCTAAACAACTATCCTTTTCTTGTGAAAAAGATAGAACAATAATTTTAATTGACATACACTGGGCTTCTAAGTAGATGGCAGTTTCAGACATCACAATACAGAATTCTGTTGAATTCTTTTTACTGAAAAGTAAAGGAGGAAACTCACTTGGTTAACTGCACAAACAAATATGTATTATAAAGACAGAAATAAATTATTAACACATAAAACACAATAAATAGTTGCACAGATAAAGGTGTGCCACTCCCAAGCGACAAACAGTTCCAGTCACACTGAAGGAAAGCCTCACCCTTGTTTCAAGAAGCTGCTTACACCGCACACAAAACAAATGCTGAGAAAACTTATTTTATTTCGTAGACACATGCTAAAGAAAACTTATTTTATTTCATAGACAAATGCTAAAGAAAACTTATTTTTATTTCCTAGCTGGTGAATAAAAAAAAAAAAAGAAAAAAAAAAGCATACAGGTCAGCAAGGTGCCAGGCGCCAAGGTGTTCGACTGTGCAATATTTCGCCCCAGCCAATCAGGGGCTTAATCAGAGGTTACGTCAGCCTTGAAAATCACTTACATTTAAATACCCATCTCATACATATGTATGCTGGATTTGCCAGTCCACAGTCACGTTAGACATTTAAATGTCTAGTATTACACCCAGCTCATACATAGAAACATAGAATTTGACGGCAGATAAGGACCGCTTGGCCCACCCAATCTGCCCATTTCCCTACCTAATGGATAAGCTGCAGATCCTAGTTAACCAGCAGCCTACTTCTTCCTACCCCCACCCCCTAGAATTGCCTTATGACTGCCCCATGCATGCTTGAATTCCACCACTGTTTTTGACTCCACAACCTCCTCTGGAAGGTCGTTCCATACATCCACAACCCTCTCTGTGAAAAAATACTTCCTTAAATTACCTCTGAGCCGCCCCCCTTCTATCATATTCAGACCTAATACAAAATCAAGGCTAATGAAGCATAACAAGAAACAAAGGTTGCATGCCGTACACATCGTGAATGTGGAGAAGAATATTTTTTCCAAAATATATAAAAAATACTAAAAGGACATTGATTCATCAAGTCCATTCATATCAATGCTTTTTCCTTCATTCAGTGTATCCCTGAATCCTTAGATTTCCATCCAAGTAGTATTCTCCCATTGACATGGCAGGGGATCTAAAAAAGAACAAAAATACACTTCTCTCAATCGTTATACAACAAATGGGTTTTATAAATGGTTTGCACTTGATTGTGCCACTAAAGATAGTATAATGTCATATGGAGACCAGGAGAAGGGGTAGGGGTGGTGGGAGCCTGAACTGGAATATGGTAGTACTCATGCATATAGAATTCTGAATGGTGGATAAGGCAAACATTACAATTATGTGCACTCATGAAATTAACTGCACAGTAAAGATCCAATAAAAATACATACACGTCTATAATAGCGCACATGAAAACGGCCATTTTTCCTGTATCAATATTATGGCATTAATGGCCATACTTGGCACTAATCCCGACATCTTATTTACTCAGAAGGGGACTCGACTCAAATTTCCCATTCAGTCCTGGTCTCCTCAATCCCCCAAGTTTATAAATCCGTTCCTGCTCTTTTTTATTAAGCAGATTTTCAAAGTTGCCGCCCCTCACATCTTTGGCTACTAATTCTATCCCTATAGCTTTTACAGTATATCTAGTTGGATCTGATACATCTGTGTGTGTGTGTGTGTGTGTGTGTGTGTGTGTGTGTGTGTGTAGCTACAGCATATTCTACATTTTTATTTTTGATAGGCAAAAGATGTTCATTTAATCTCATCCTGAACTGTCTTTTTGTATGGCCTATGTAGTATCTGCCAAAGGAATTACAGGATTACAGCACAGGTCGAGTGACTCTGAAATTGAGGAACAAGAAAATGAAAATGGGCTTTTTTTAGGGGTGAGTCCTCCTGGGTAAAAGATACCCAGGAGGAATGTGAGGCAGACCAGGTTCAAATTTCCAGCAGAAATGGCAGAAAACAGAGGAAGACGAGGAGGAGGAGTAAGAGGAAGGGAAAGAGGATGAGGTACAGGTAAGAGAAAGAGTGCACAGGTGATGGAGAAGAAAAAATGACTTATTGTAGTAATCTTGTTTCTTTCAAGGTATCCCTCAGTATGCTTAAACTATTGCAGTCAGCCTCATGTGTTGAACTGCCGGAGAGAATGAAATGTAAGCAATAACACATGATAAGGATGTGGTTTATTCTGGATAAACACTGCGCCTAGAAGTGTAAGCATGTGCCTTACTGCCCCTAGATGTGCATTTTCCAGAATAAACCACATCCCAAGCGTGTTATTGTACTTATAAAATGGGTATATGTTGAAAATTATTATAGCTTTTTTTAAATTAACAAATTATTAAAAGTTATTCTTGTTTGAAGTAAAGTAGTCCCTTAGCTTGTCAGTAGGGGCTCTGGAAAGCACTTTCACACTGGATGAATGGACTGAGTCTACTTCATGACAAAGAACTCCACTGATTATTACTGCCAACCTGAGTGAGGAAGTAAGACTTTTGCCACTTTCACCACACTTTCCTAAAGCATGACAGTGAGGCGGGTTCTAGGCTGCCAGCAAGACAGATTTCCTTGTGGTCTTGTTGGCAGCCTGCTTCCTCAGTGGTGGCAGTTTTTTAAAAGTGCCAGTGGTCTTTCGATCAGAACTGAGAGCAAGAAACCACCGGCAAATCAGGTGACAACAGATCCCCCTCCAAACACACACACACACACACACACACACACACACACACACCAACGGCAACTCCGTCTCTCACCCCGGCATTCAATTACATTTTCATGACATCTTCTCTCCCCCCCATCCCCCTTTTGAACTGAGTGACTTAAGTAAACCAGTTGTGTGTTCTTCGAAAGTGTCAACAGTCTCGCTGTCCGATGGAAGCGAAAGACCGCTGGCAAGTTAGTGAGGAGCGCAGGCCCAAAAGTCTGGTCCTGGTCCAGGAGAGGGGAAAAAACGTTGGCTTCTCTGTTGCTTGGTATACTTTACTTCTTTTAAAAATTATGCTTTTGTTTTTTTGTCAGTGGTTTAATATCAAAGGCGGCTACATTTCTGCCTCTGACCTGTCATTACCGAGAGAACAAGATGGCAGTTTTTGGAGGGTGGCACAAGGATATCTTTTTGGGGGTGCTTGCCGTTTGGTGGGACTTGTTTTTTCCATGGTATATTCAAAATAAAAGACATAGCTGGCGAGGGGTGCCAGCCAATCAGGTTCCTCTACTGTCTTTACCCATTTTATAAATGTAAATGATGGAATCCTCATTGGCTTGTGCCAATTTCAAACTGCTGCTCCTAGTAACTGCTGCCTTCTGAGCAACACTCCAATTCACTGTGAAGCCTAACAGGGTGAAGACCCTCTAACTAGCATATCCTAATAAAAGACTAATCCTAAATTTAACCCAAAACCATAGTCCCTGTAAGAAGAGACAAAGAAAGCAGCACAGACTGGTTCAAACCTCAACAAGTGACCAGAAAACAAACAGAACATTTAGGCCCTGTACACACTAGGCTTCTTAACCCGTTTTAAGCAAGTTAAAACTGTTTAAGAAGCGCTAACTTAGTTTGCGGCCACATTACAGCATGATTTAAACTGTTTTTAAAAATGTGCTAAAACCCTGGTAGGTTCCTAGTCTTTAGCCCTGTTTTAAAGGAAAACTTGGGTTTCAGGGGCTCCCTACCCCAGCAAACCTTACTCTCTGGTTTCGTTTAGAAGAAAATGCACGCTTTTTCTCCCGCAGCAAAGCTATTTAACTTAATCTTTAAAGTCCGCTACATGGAAGTATGGGCGGGCGGCAAGCAGTGCCATTACTGTAAAGGTGTGGCACTGCACGTGTACTGCAATGCAATGCATTGAAGCGCCGCGAGTGCAGTACCCACCTGCCTACTAAATGGTGCCACCTAATCATCCGCCATACTCCGTGTAGCAGACTTTTAAAAATTAAATTAAACAGCTTTGCACGGAGAAAAAGCAGCTTTCTTCTAAACCTAAACTGGAGGGCCCTCAAACCAACGTTTTCCTTTAAAATGGTTTAAGCTAAACATGGTTGCACATACCTCTGTGTACAGGCAGTCGTGTTACCTCTGGACTGTGTTACAGTGCATCCTCTGGGTAGTGATAGGATGCTGGATACACTGCCTACAGATGCACAACATGACTGAAGCTAAACTGATTAATGTGGCTAATGAGAGTGTTATAACCTGGTTTCAAAACCGTGTTTAAACACGGTTGTATGCTGTAATTGGCCATGGTAGCATGCTGAACATACAAACATATGAAAATTGCCAGCAGAAAAAGGCCTTACGGTCTACCAAGTCTGTATGATTGTGCAGCTAGCAGCCCTTATTCTGCAGCTGCCCTCCTCCCTTGCCCCTCCTTGACCCTCCTCTTGCCCTGTACCATCCCCTTTGAAGGCCGCCCCACTGTTCTACTGGATACCACCTCTGCTGGCAACACATTCCACCCGGCCACCACCTTCTCTGTAAAAAGTGTCTTCTCATCTCCCTCCTGAATCTTCCACCCTCCAGTCTCATATCATGGACTCGGTTGTCCCTCCCCTCCCTTAGTGTGAAAAGCCCTTTTGTACAAGACTTGTATATTCTTTTCATATACTTGAAGATTTCAAGCGTATCTCCCCTCTCCCTCCTCTCTTCCAGTGAGTACTTGTTCAGTTACCTCAGCCTGCTCTCATAAGGAAAGTCTCCCAGACCACTGATCATCTTTCTCACCCTGTGCTGCACCCCCTCCAGTAACCTAATGTCCCTCTTCAGGTACAGGTGTCAGAACTGCATGCAGTGCTCCAGGTGTGGCCTAACCAGTGATCTATACAATGGCAGAATCACCTCCCCCCTCCTTGAGGATATATCCCTAGCAATACAACCCAGCATCCTGCTGGCTTTTGTGGACGCCTTCCTACATTGTGCTGAGTTGTTCATTGCTCCCATAATGAGCACCCCCAGATCCTTCTCCTCCTCAGCCACAGGTAACTGGTTGTAGCTGCTCTTAGGATTTTTTAGCCCCAAAATGCAGCACCTTGCATTTTTTGGCATTAAACCCCAGCTGCCAGGTGTCTGACCAGGTCTCTAGCTTTGACAGATCCTCCTGTAACCCTTACCAACCCCCTAGGTCATCCACCACCACTCCCATCTTGGTGTCATCAGCAAACAGATTGATTTTGCTTTTGATTCCCACCAAAATATTTGCAATGAATATCCCAGACAACACTGATCCCAACACCGAGCCCTGTGGAACTCTGCTCATCACCACCCTTGGGGATGATAGCTCCCCATCCACCACCACTCTCTGCTGCTTTCCTTGAAGCCAGTTCACTATCCAGCCCACCATCTTCGCACCCACCCCTGTACCTTCCTAGTCTCCCATGCAGCACTGAGTTGAATGCCTTACTGAAGTCCAGGTACAGGACATCCACTGTGTAGCCCTTGTCCAGTTGTCTAGTTACCCAACCATAGTAATCCACCAGGTTGGTCTGGCAGGATCTGCCAGTGACAGAGCTATGCTGTCCACTGTCCTGCAGTCCACTGGCTTCCAGAAGGGACACCTGCCTCTCCTTCAGGATTGTCTCCCATCAGTTTACCCACGATAGATGTGAGGCTCACCAGTATGTAATCCCCTGTTCATCCTTGGGGCCACTCTTATGGAGAGGTACCACATAAGCCATCCTCCAATCCTGAGGTACACACCCTGAATCCAGTGAGGCATTGAATTGGTCTTCCAAAGGCCCCGCCAGGACCTCTGCCAGTTCCTTCAGTATCCTGGGATGAATGCCATCTGGCCCTGGTGCCTTGTCCACCATAAGTGCCCTCCAGCACCCTGTCCTCTGTGATTTCCTTGTCTGAGTATTAACTGGTTTAAAAATTGGTTTTGAAAATTACCATGTAGTGTGTAAGGGACCTTAATGACCAGCAGGGATGCAGAAATCCCTCTTTTCCTGGTTCTGGAAGGTGAGGCAGAGTGGGAGCTTTAAGCATACTGAGGGATCCCCTGGAAGAAACAAGATTACTATGATAAGCAATATTTTCTTCAAACCCCAGGAATCCCTTGGTATGCTTAAACTATTGCAGTCAACCAAGCAGTACCTTTGGAGGTTGGGTACAGAACCTGCTTAGGGAAAAGGTTCTGCAGGACTGCCATGCCAAGCTTGGCATCATTTCTAGACTGTATGTCCAAGCAGTAGTGCTTGGTGAAAGTGCGAACAGTTTCCCATGTAGCTTCTTTGCAAATCTCCAGTAAGGGGATATCCCTTGCTGCAGCTACTGATGCAGCTCTACCTGGGGTAGAATGTACCCTGAGACCCAAGGGGAAGCTGTGTGCCAGCTTTACTATAACAGAACTGTATGCAGACTCCCCATAGGTAAGGAACAGCTGAGTGTGCTCTGGCCTGGAAGCCTTAGTCTGGTCAAGGTAATATTAGCCCTAAGCACCACCTTATCCTGTGGAAGGATATGTAATTCACATCTGTGCACAGGGCCTGTAGCTCACTTACTGCCTAGCTGAGTGATAGCTACCAGAAGACAGTTTTCAGGTAACATATTTTAGATCTGCAGTTGCCATAGGTTCAAATGTGGATTCCATGAGCCTGGTAATGCAAGTGTTTAAGTCCCAAGATGGAACTTGCTCCATAAGGGGATGGTGGGGTGAAGAAGTCCTTTAAAGAACTTCCAGAAAACAGGGTGGGATGCCATAGATATGTCCTGCCAGCTGAAACATAAGCTGAAATGGCAGCTAGGTGTATCCTTGAAGTGAAAGATCTAAGACTTAGTGAATGCAAGTGGGTCAGGTAGTCCAGAAGGACAGGTGACCCAGCCCGAAAGGGAATAACACTATTGTCTTCACATCAGATAGAAAATCTCTCCCATTTAAAAGCATAAGTTTTCCTGGTTGAGGGTTTCTTGGGAACCCTGAGTACATTCAGGACCTCTTCAGAGAGGTGCAGATGGCAAACTCTTTTTAAGTCTTCAAGAGTCAGGCTTTTGGTGGAGACCTGAGACTGGAAACAGTATTCTATCCTATGGGGATGTCAAGAGATTGTGCCTCTGAGGGAGGTGAACTGGCTGTGATACAGTTAGGGCTAGCAGGAGGAGTACCATGGCTATCTTGTCCAATCTGGTGCCACCAGGACCATAGTTGCTGGTTGTGTTCTGAATTTTACGAACTCTGAGCAACAGAGGGAAAGGAGGAAGGCATTAAGGAACAGAACTGTGGCAGCTGGTGATTGTCGGTGGAGGCAACTAGATCTAAGTGGTGTGTCCCACCTTCTGAATATAGTAGTAGTAGTAAACATTTTATTCAATTGACAAACAAAAGCATAGGAGACTCGATTGAGACAAGCTCATTTCCAGCAAGGTCCTTAGTGCAAACATTCATATTGACATCATAGTAAAAAAGTTACAACACAAATCACATATATAAATATACATGCAGTATAAACTAACACCACAACAATATTGAGTTACAATTAACTACTTAACATCTATATAAATAATCTACGTAGACGATACAGGACATATTCATTCGTATATGTGCAGGTGCAAACCTTCATCATTTTTAATACATAATATTCAGGATGGCTCAGCAATAAACCTTTTATCTGCTTCAATTCTGAACCATCTTTTTATTTCTCCTATACAAGGGCTAGAATTAAATAGTCTCAGATAAATTGGCAATGAATTCCATAATTGGGACCCAAATGAAAAAAGTGCTCTACCCAAATTTGTCCTTCTGGGCAATTCATATTCCATACCCTCCGCAGAACATAGGCCTCCTCTAATCATCCTAACCTGGAGTTCATTGGTAATATATTCAGGTACTTTACCCCTAACTGAGTTAACCATGTATGTCAAAGCATGAAAAGACCTTCTATCTTTTGGGTACATCCAATTCAAAGACTGATATAGCTCACTTCTGTGGGTTCTCTTAAGTACATTCAGAACAAACCTTGCTATTTTATTTAAAAGAACATCTGTTTTAGCTAACTGGGTTGAGGTTACCCCATGTAAACAATATCTCCATAATCCAAAAGTGGTATCAGTGCAGTTGTAGCTATATACTTCCTTACCCTTTCATTCATATAATTTCTAATTCTGTATAGTGTACCCAAACATCCACTAACTTTCTTAATTATATGTTCTATGTGGAAAGTCCATCCTAGTGATCAATCCAGGTACATTCGTAGGTATCTAACATTGCACTTGTTCAAGAACAATTTTATCTTTGGTTACTATACTCAAACCTAACTCAGAATAGGTTACACTATTCTCTTTAGAGAACAGTATAGTCTGAGATTTTTTTTTGAGTTCAGAACAAGTTTTGATTCACTATAAAATATCTGAAGCTCATCAAACGCACTTTGCGCAATAGATTCTATCTGCATTATTGATGTGCCTTCTGCATAAATAATGGTATCATCTGCATATAGGTGACATTATACATCAGAATTGGTTAAAACAAAATCATTCATGTACAAATTAAATAATATTGGACCCAAAATGGATCCTTGGGGCACTCCAGAGATAATAGCCCTAAGGCTAGATTCCCATCCATTTATTGATACCATTTGTTTCCTTCCAGATAGATAAGCATCAAACCACCTAACTACATTAGTAGAAATACCCAAAGCAGGTAGTCTGGACAGGAGGATGTCGTGGTCCAAGGTATCAAACGCCTTAGACAAATCAACAAAAAGTGCCCCCACCGACATCCCCCTGTCCAGAGCACCTGCAGTGTCCCCAGTAACTTTCAGCAAGGCAGAAGTTGTACCATGCATAGGTCTAAAACCAGATTGGAATTTATTAATCATACTTCCTTTTTCCAAATATGTCTGAAGTTGTTTAGCTACTATCTTTTCAAACAGTTTAGCTACCATCTTTTCAAACACTTTAGCCACTATTGGTAATAATGAAATAGGCCTATAATTCTCCAACAAAAATGTCCTCAGATTACCAGTCAAATTAGTTGTTAACTCCCTATTATAATAATCATGTTTAACTTTCTTAAATTCATAATTATAATGATTCCGCAGTTGTTTATACTTCACCCAATCTGTGTAATTTTTTGTGAATTTAGCTACCTTCCATGCCCTATCTCGCGGTTTCTTAAATTTGAATAAGTAAGAATTATACCAGGCAGCATTATTAGACTTTACTTTCCTAATTTTAGATGGAGCATACCTATTGCTAATTGTCAAAAAATCATCATGAAACATTACCCAAACATCGTCAACAGTGGGGACTAATTCTAACCTTTCCCAATTATATTCTTCCAACTCTAGCATAAATTTTATATAATCAAAGTTTTTAAATGATCTATACTGAACTGTTTTCTCTGACTTTCTTGGTTTCTTTTGATTTCTTATACCATATATCATCTGGTGATCCGGAAAGGAATCTGGGAGAACACCACTGGCCTAAATTTGTCTGGATTGGTAGTAAACAATAAGTCCAAAATTGTGGAAGAAGTTGGATGTTTAGTGTTAACTCTAGTTACATCTGTAATTAACTGGGTCATACCCAAAATGGTAGCCATCTCTACAATACTATGATTAATCTCTACCGTTTTCCAATCTACATTAAGATCCCCAATTAACAGAATCGTGGCTATTCAGGTATTCCCCAAAAGTCCTGCAATGCTTGAAACACCTCAGGACTAGCTTTTGGTGGACAATACATACCCAGTAATAATAAAGGCTTATTACAAGAAAAATTAAATCGTAATGGAAGAACTTCAGAACCACACCCATCCTGTTGTCAATTAAGTGTTAACACATTTAGGGAGCTAAGCGCATAAATAATAAACCCCCCCCCCTTGTTCGGCCTTTTCCCCATAAATTGTAACCATTTATATGCACCATATTATCCATAATCTTATCATTCAACCATGATTCTGTAAGTATGATCACATCTGGACTATATTTAATAGTCCATTCCTTCAAGTGATCAATCTTTCCTAATAGACTACAGATGTTAATATGCATCACACACAGCCCTTCTTTCTTCAAAATATTAGCAGTTAAATCAGGATTCAAGACATCACAGGAATTAAAATTATTTTCAAACTCCAAATCATTATAGGGGCCTGGATTAGGATGAATATCCCCACTTAGAACTAAGCTAATCATTAACACCATTTTACAAAAGTTATATACAGTAACTGCCCTTTCATTGTTACTTTCTTAAGGTGTTTAATTGTGGGTTGGTACAGATACATTTTATTTTGTCTCCACCCTACCAATAATCCTTTAAATATCATTATCCACTTAGTTAAGTTAAATTCCAAATGATCACTCGACAACCCTGATGAAATTATATAATTACTTAATTGGCTCACCCCAGCACCTGTGCTTGATGTATCCCCGTGCAACCAGTCGCACCAATAAATTTCCATGTAATCAATATTACTCAAAATACTTCTAGGAGCAAGGGGGAACATACAACCACTCGCATAAAGCAAAATCCCCAACTGAAATAGCAACATTTCTAGGATCAAACACAGGGATTACACCGTGGAGCAAGTTATTTGTAAACGTTCCTGAGTACCAGTATTAACCACTACACCAGAATGAAAATGCACTGTCCTAACTACAATTTTTAAAGCTAAATACTAAGCATAAATTTTCAGTTTAACAAACTTTTATAAATAATTACTATACTGTATATCATACAGCTAAACAGCCTAAAGCATTTAAAAAGACAACACACCACCAGTGTGTTTAAACAAACACTACTAAATACTACATTAATGTGCCTCAATTAAAACAACATTTGCCCATACTTACTTGTAACTAATCCAACACTTTCTATGTGTGAGTGAAGCTCATGCCTCACTATCACTAAACTAGCGAGCAGTCGGTAGATTTAAACAGGAGTGCTTTCCTTCTTTCCATGACCTCAGCGTCAGCTCCTGAGCCCCTGTACACCGAGATGTAGAAAATCACACAGAAAGTCAGTAATACGGCAAGGAAATGCACAGTCTCTCACTCTGAGCTCCTTAAAGATGGATTCTGGAGGCCAATACTTGTTTGTTTAGGAACCACTTGTGGTGGTTCTTACTGATTCTGCTGAGGGAGTTTGCCAGAAAGTTGTCCTTCCCGGCAGGTGAATTGCAACAGAGACACCTGCAGGGTAGGAGATAAACTAGGTTCAGACCTTCATAGCTTCTGTGCACATGAGGTGCCTCCTGTTTGTCGATGTAATACATGGTGGCAGTGTTGTCTGTCCTGACTTGTGCCACTTTGCCCCTGACCTGAGGGCAAATGACTGCAGAGCCAGGAGAGACCACTCTGAGCTCTAGGAGGTTGATATGCAGGAGTGACTCCTGGGGAACCATGTACCACTGCCTGTGAGGTCATCCATGTGTGCCCTCCAGCCTAAGAGAGAGGTATATGTGGTAAGTATGGCCGGGAACTTCTTGCCAAAGAGATCCCCCTTGAGGTTTTCCCTGTCCTGCCACCACTGCAGAGCCTGTAGTAGGGTTTTGTCACAGGCACTAGCTTGGAGAGGGTCTTTCCTTTGGGACCAGTGAGACCTTAAATGGAATTGAATGTCCCTCATTTGAAACTGGACCCAGGTACCACAGCTGTGGCTGCTGCCATGTGGCCCAGGAGCTGTAGAATGCACCTTACTGGCCTTGGTCTGTTCAGTGTGAAAGAAGTTGCCAGCTCCAGGATGTTGTTTACCCTGTTCTGAGGGAGGAAAGCCCTTCCTTGCAGGGTGTCCAGCTCAGTCCCTATGAATACCATGACCTGAACAGGTTTCACTTGGGACTTCTGGGCATTTACCACGAATCCCAGAGATGTGCTGGGGGGATTGTCCTACTGTAACAATAGCCAGTCATCTAGGTAAGGGAACACTGTGACTCCTTGCTGCCTCAAATGTGCTACCTCCACAGCTAAGCACTTGGTGAATGCCCTGGGAGCAGAGGTTAGGCCAAAAGGCAAGGGCGCAAACTTGAAACAGTGCCCACATCTATGGGACAGGCGGAGGAACTACTTTTTTTACAAAATAAATAAAATACTAAATATATTGAACATTTTTACATGGAATCTATTATTTTTTAACCATACAAAAAGTGTGCTAATTTTCTAAGCACAATAATACCCTCCAGGAGTGGGCAGTATAGGCTATACCCACCCTTCCAGGGCTATAAGGCCCTAGCCTGGCGTTGGGCCTCATTACACCCCAGGGTGGGTGGGTATATCCAATACCCCACCTTGTCGGTATTATTGTTGCTTTTCTATATTGAGCCAATGGCTTCTAAATGGAATGGGAGGGCTTTAAAGGGAAACGCCCACCAGCAACTGGGCCATGCCTCACACCAAGTCGACTGCCAGTCTATACCTGGTCTCAGTATAGCACTGGGACATGTATTTTGTAAACTGGAGCTGTTAATAGCGGCACTTACACAAGACATCTGTGGACGCTCTTGCAGCTGTTCCCCATCTCATATGTCATCCTGGGACAGCTGCGGGAGTTATGGGCAGCAGTTCAGCATGCTAGCAGGAGGGAGGCAGGATCAACCAGATAATATTTTGTGTATCTTACAAACTGTAAGTTGCAGAAATTAACCTCTGCGAAAATGCTAATCTGGCCATGCCTCACACTGAGGCATGGTCTGATTGCAGGTGGACGTTTCCCTTTAAATAATAACCTGCTTCCTCTCTCTCTCCCGTAGTGTGGCTCTCTGCCATCCGCCCGTGGATGCAGAATCGTGTTTTTGGTGAGTATATGAGCAGACAGTAAAGTGATAGGAATTGGATGAAAACATCTTTAAACAGGCAGTGTGTCTCACTCCTGCCTGCTCACTCACAAAATTCATAACTCTCCCGCAGTGTGTCTCTCTACCACCTGCCCACTCACAGCCTTTCACAGAGCAGAGACATTGAGAAAAAAAAACAAGAGCAAAAGGTTATTTAATAGTCAGGAAATATATTTTTGAGCAGGCGGTAGTTATTAAATAGGCAGCGTCTGTCCATCGTGCCCGCCACCCGTCCGCTCACTTATAGCATTCCTCTTTCTCCTTCAGCAAGCCTTTCTACCACCTGCTCACTCACAGCCTTTCACAGTGTAGAGACATTGAGATAAAACAGAGCTAACAGTCAGAAAATATTTTTCATTGCCCTAACACCGCTACCTCTCTCAGCAGTCAGCGTTCACTCTTCCTCCCACCCTCACAGCATTTCTCTCCCGAAGCATGTATCTCTTATTCCTGCCCACTCGCAGCTCTGTCCAGTGCTGAAATATGTATTACAACCAAAAAATGTACTGATTCGTCATGTTACACAGGCATTTGCTGCAGTCAGAAATTAGGAAATCTGCAGCCCTTTACCGGCTGCACAGTGCCAGCATTTCACCATTTAAAAGTTGCGGCTACAAAAACAGAGGCAGCTTCTATTAATAACTATTTTTGGAGCTGCAGCTTTAATTTGAGGGCAACTTCTAAATGGGGGTGGCTTCTAAACAGTGAAATATGGTATCTTGCTTTCAGCACATAGAACCTACAAGGCAGTGGGTTTGGGTGAATACTAAATCCCCAGTGTTCCCTGTCACCCCCAAAAGAAGTTTTACACCAAAATTGCTCCTCTGCAGATGTCTCCTTCCCACGAACTCTTTATCAGCTCTGTCCTATCACAAGTAGGTTGCCTGCTGTGTTTAGAGGGGTTAGGGTGGAGAAAAGCCACGGATTGCCAAACGGTTGGCACAGGATCAAGGCTAAGACAGTGGGATTGGGGTTCCAGCCTTAGAAAGGAGAGTAAGATAAATCAGTGGGAAAAAAATGATCCTGTGCTCTTTATTTTTGTTAGTGTATGTCTTTCTGGTGCAGGTGCTGAAGATGTTTCAGTTGAGAAAGTGGAAGAGGTGTCTTTTCATTATGATTGTGTCTAATAAGGGCACACATTTGGGGATGGCCAAATTCAGAAAAGCCTGATTTTGTTAGTCCTGGCATTACATCCTGTTTTGTCGAACTGATACTGGTACTCTGAAGCACTGAATTATTGTACTGATAACTCAAATAAGTCAGCTATGTTTACCCCTTAGGGTTCGCATTCGGAATGAGGGACCACATTAGCTTCAACAGATGTTCCACCCTAATTACCTTGAGCCTGCACTCAGACCCCGTGTCGAATGCATTTCAGATTACTCCCAGACCATCCAGGTTTTGACCCATTCTTCAGTTTTGGAACCAGAAAGAACTTCCCTTTGTGAAAAAAACAAACAAACAATTAAACAAACAAACAAGGAAAAAACAGTCTGTGTAAATGGCTGTAAATGCACATGAGCAACAATCATGTAATTAGCAGCGAATGAATAGGGGATACACAATGGCCTGACTCCAAATATTCAATTTATCTTCATGAGTAATGTGGCAGGACCATAACTCACGAGTTGCAGAGCCATGAATGAGTTATGAATGTTCTGCTCCTTCACAGATAGAGATACATTTTATATTTTGAGTCAAGCTATTGTGTATTTGATTTAAATGTCATCAGTTTATAAGTTATACCTTTTAAATCAGCTGTTTAAAGATTTAAAGGGACCCTGTCAGCCCTTTTTGTATCACATTATTTTTAGTTGAAAACTCACATTTTATGATTGCTTACCTTCTCAAAAATTAATTGAGGTCACTGGTAGTTTTATCTGCTTCTTTCTTGGTAGAACTTAAGTGCATGCAAATGATGTAATTGTACCCAACCTTGTTATGCTTCAGATCCTTGATCTACTCTAATTATCTACTTTATGAACATTAGAGCACCCCAAATAGTGCAGCCACTCATGATGCAATGCTCCTCTCCTCGGAGTGACTAGGTTGTGTTGAAGTGTTCCCTAGTCCAGAAAATATGCATCGGGAGGACTGAGGAAGACACCTGGGGACAAGGCTTGCCTAAACAAAAGCAGGTAACCTTCCCCAGAGGCAGCAACAGAAGCTCTATTCCAGCAGAGCTTGGAGTCAGCAGAAGGCTCCTATTAGGAGCCAATCCAGAAGGAAACCACACCCCCAAGATCCCGGTGGACCAGTCGGGGGCTCTGCCTTGAATCCCTTAATGTGTTAGGGGATTTAAAACTCCTGCTGGTGCCGACAGACCCCTGCTGATTGCTGTGGACTTGGGAAGAACCCAGGGAACAGGAGTTGCCTAAATAAAGTCGGGTAACCGTTCCAGTGGAGCTTGGAGTCAGCAGAAGGCTACTACTAGGAGCCAATCCAGAAGGAGACTGCACCCCCAAAATCCTGGTGGACCACTCGGGAGCTCTACCTTGAATCTCTTTGTGTGCCAGGAGATTTAAAACCTCCTAGTGTCAACAGACCCTCGCTGATTACCGAGGACTCAGGAAGACACTAGGGGACAAAGGTTGCCTAAAGAAAGCAAGTAACCTCCCTCAAAGCACCGACAGGAGCTCCATTCCAGCAAAGCTTGGAGTCAGCAGAAGGCTCCTACTGGGAGCCAATCCAGAAGGAGATCATGCCCCAAGACCTTGGCGCGGACCAATCATGGGCTCTGCCTTACCTGCCTGTCACATTCTTGATACTCCTTGGAAGTAGGCCACCAAAATTCTTGATATTTCATAGGAAGTAGGCCACCAAATGACCTCCTGCACTGTGGTCCCCCATGCGAAGAACCCCAAGACAAGGACACTGCAGCAGAGTCTGTCCACCGGAGTCAGCACAGTGAGGCAGCCAGCAGCCGGAAACTCTGCACCTCAGCAGTGGGTAGGTGAAGTGAGGAGAACAGGTATCTGGCAGCAGCAGGCATCAACAGGAAGAAGCAGAGGACTAGGAGGTTCTAAGTACACTCACTGCAAAGGAGTAAGGAGAGTCGAGGGTTCACATAAATTTGAGAGTAGGCAAAACACCCTATATAGGGTAAAGGAATACAATGGTTTCAAAAGACAAAAGAAAAAACAGGTAGAGTAGATGGTAAATATGATGGGAGTGATGCAGTGCAGTGGCTGTGGGGAGGCAGTTTTCAGGGAGACCTTCTGGAGACAACATTGCTGTCCTGTTTGCATGCACCTCTTTGGGATGAGAAGGGAGGTTGTTAGACTCCAGGCTGAGTTGGCTAATATTCAGGGAACCTTCTCCCCCACCCAGGGACCACCAAGTCTGCCTCCACTAACTCAAAGGATGCCTGCCTAGGAGAGCAGCTGGACTACAGTGAACTTGGGGAGGGAAATGGTGGTGGGACAGAGGCACATCCCGCATCTGGTAACACTACACAACTCTTACACTGTTCTGATGGGGCAGGACTGTCCCATGGAGGCACCCGAGGCGGTGACCAGGGAGGATGTGGGGGTCCTTCATAATGGAGACCCCAAGGTGGAGTGGCAGAGGATCCCAGAAGAGAAGGAAGCAACTCCTGATGGGGTACTCCATTGTGAGAGGGATAGATTTGGGGACATGAAAGGAGGGGGAGGTTAGATGCCTACCTGATGTCACGGTCAGAGGGATGGAAAGCGGATCCTGAGGATTGCTAGGGCAGTAAAATGGGAGGGAGAGCTGGATGTCATTGTCCACCTGGGGACAAATGACCTGGCTAGGGATGGGGTGGGGATAGTTGGAGGAGTTCAGGGAGTGGGGGAGGGATCTTAGGCAGAAAGCAAGCTCAGTGACCTTTTCTGAGGAGCTGTCTGCCTACAACGGGGAGGGGAGGGGGGAGAGATAGGGTACTCCGTACCAGGAGCTTCAGCCAGCAGTTGTGAGAATGGTGCATAGAGTAGGGATTGAGCTACATTGGGGACTCGGGTTACATCTCCAGGGATAAAGTCTTTTACAGGGGAGATGGCCTGATCTGTCCAGGAGAGGGACTGCAGTGCTCAGTGAATGGTTTAAATGTTACATTGGTGATCATTTAAACTAGCCAAAGGGGTGGCGGAAGGAAGGAAGGAAGCAGGGAGACATAAACTGTCCCCCCTCCCACCAAACTAGAGTAGTCAGCAGGGAGAACCCTAAGGAAAACAAATCTCCAAGGGTACCTAACAGGAAGAAAAACAAGTTAGTAGTAATGGAGAGAGATGGGAATGAGAACAGAGACAGTAGGGAGAGAAAGCAAAAGGGAAAATGGGGGGCTGACGAGCAGGGTAGTACAAGAAGTTGGAAGGCCTTGTGTGCCAACACTCGAAATCTGGGAAATAAAATGCCAGACTTAGAGGCTATCATAGCAGAGTCTGACCTGGACGTAGTCATCACAGAGTCATGGAGCACTGAGAACCATGACTGGGAGATAGCCATATCAGACTATATTCTGTTCAGGGAGGGCAGGGTGGGAAAAAAGGGAGGAGTTTGTCTTTATGTGAGAGACAGCATAAAAGTGACAGAGGTACAGGGAATACGGGAGGCGGAGGTACTGTGGCTACGTTGAAGAGCTGGCGAATGGAGCAACTATTCATAGTGGTGTGATCTACAGACCTCCATCACAGGGGGGAGGGTTGAATAAGGGTCTGGGGGAAGCCATCTAAAGTATGGCAAATAAGGGGGAGGTGCTGTTGGTGGGGGACTTCAATCTACTGGATGTAGATTGGAGCATGCCAACTGCAGCTTCAGCTAGGAGCAGGGACATCCTGGACTCCCTGCAGGGGGCGTTCCTCAGGCAACTAGTTAAGGAGCCCACTCATGAGGGTGCAGTACTGGACCTTGTACTAACTAACGGGGACAGTGTTGCACACGTCACAGTGGGCGGCCACCTGGGGACTAGTGATCACCGTACTGTATGGTTCAGTATAATTACTGGGGCAGAATCAAACCACACAAGAACGAGGATTCTGGACTTCAGGAGTGCTGAATTTAAAAAGATGGGGAAATACCTCAGGGATGCCCTAGTGGGGGGGGGGGATTTGGGTAGAGTGGAGGAACTTTGGGTGCATAGTGAAGGCAACAAACCTCTGTGTCAGGCTAGTAAGCACAGGCAAGAGGAAAAAGAGACCACTATGGTTCTCCAAGGAGGTGACTGAACAGGTAAGGACAAAAAAGTTAACATTCAGGTGGTATAAGAGGACACAGAAATAGAAGAACAGGGAGCTGTGTCTGGAGAAATGGGGGGGGGCAGGGAAATCAGTTAGGAATGCAGAGGCACAAACAGAGGAGAAAACAGCCCTGGAGGCAAAGAAAGATGACCATACGTTTTTTAGGTATATAAGCGAAAACAGAAAGACCAGTGAAGGGATTGTAAGACTAAGAAGGGAAGGGGGAAATGTGTGGAGGGGGCCAAGAAAAGCAAACATCCTGAACAGACACTTTTGTTCTATGTTCAGAGAAGAGTAGGAAGGAGAGAGGCCACAGAAAAATGACAGCATCGAAGGAAGGGAGGTGAATACTAGTCTGTTTACAGAGGAGAGAGTCCTGAAGGAATTCGCAAATCTGAAAGTGGCTAAGGCAGTGGGGCCTGACGGGGTCCATCCAGGGATACTGAGGGAGCTCAGGGAGATGCTGTCTGCACCTCTGACACTCCCGTTCATTCTCTCACTGGATACAAGAGTGGTTCTGGGGGACTGGAGGAGGGCAGATGCAGTCCCACTTCCCCAGGGCTGGATTAACAAGTTGTGGTGCCCTGAGCGATTTTGAATTGTGGGGCCCCCTGTGACTCAACTAACAGGCAGGGGGTTTGGGGGCCGCCTAGGCCCCCGAAAGCTGAACAATTTTCAATGCCTTAAAATGAATTTGGAGGGGTTTCCAGCTACTCTGAATTCCATTCTTGAGGTGGAAATAGAAGGTTATTGTTTGAAGTTGGATGGCAGGAGTACATTCACAGTGAGTGTCAGCGCCCAAGCACAGCCATTCTTTACTGGCCGCTGCAGACCAACATCTCACTGCCACAGCCCGAACAGATAGTAGCCTGCCCTATGAGTGTGTGTGGTGGACAATCCTGACCCCAAAGTCTCGAACCTGGGGTGGGGGTCACAGATCTGTAGATTTATGGGTGGATAAGTGGAAGAGAATGAAAGGAAGTGATTTGGAGGTTACAGCCACAGATGAAGGCAGTACAAGTGACCGGGGAAGGAAAATATTTAGAAATGAGTTACTAGGAAATTTCCCCAGAGATATCACAGATATTTCAGGAAATATCTGACGCTGTCTATGGCTGCTACTGTGTGCATTGGTGTCTACTTCTATGTATACACATATACAGTGGTTAATTACATTTACATTTTCAGCACATCAATGACATATTTATTTTTCCCATTACACTGATGGATGAATACATTATCAAACAAAGAAATTTAAAGTGGGATGGGCCAAAGTGGAATACAGGTTCAGTTGTTCAGCACACATCTGCATTTTCTGTCAAATTGCTCAAGTGCTGAGTAGTGGCTATGTTAGTTTAAAGATGAATTTACACAGGCAGTGAAAGCGAGGCTGGAGAGGAATATTAGATGAGATTAGGATAAGTGGGTACTGTCTTGCTAAGCAGCATGAGAGGTGGTGAACCGTGTTCCTGAGTTTATATGCCCTATGCATGTGCGCCAGTGACGGGCATATCTGGCACACTAGCAGCCCCAAGAGCAAAGTGACTCCCACATGATCACATAGCCCCCCTCACTAATATGGTTTTTACTATTATTACTCTTTCATGTGATAGGCTCCATGGTCAGACTCAGACACACTGTTAAGACTCTAGTCTTGCCCTCTAAAATTATCTATTTCCTTCTTTAGTAAAGAAGTTCAGTTGTTCACCAGGTGCATTATTAATTATTGTTTTTACCTGATAAAGTCAAGAAGAAAGCAAATAGGCACTAGCGGTGTCTGGGCACAGGTTGGATGTGGTTTGGGTCTGCTCTGCTCTGCTGACTGCTCGCACTCCTTGCTGGTGGCTCCTACCGACAACCTCTCGGTCTCTCAGCTCCAACACAAGGCTGTGGGCCTCCCGCATTCTGCGTCGCTGCCTTGGCTGATTGAAATTCAGCTGCTGGCAGTGGATCTGCTGCTGTTTGCGTTTTGTTTGTTAAAGATTTTCTGCTCAAGAATCAAGACCCAACTAGACTGAGTTGATGGCCAGACAGTGGGCCTAGTAGCAGGCCACAGGTGCAAGCGATGCAGGCGGTCTCTCTCTATCGACGACAGGATTCGTCGGCTTACTCGAGAGGGAATGAGTCTGGTGGCACATGGCACCATTTTCTATCATCCAGGTGGGATTGCTACTTCATGTGACATGACGGGATCACCATGCATGGTGCATGATGCACAGACCTGAAGGCTGGGAGGGTCAGAAAAGTTCAGGTCTGCGTGGGCGGTGCAAATCATCAACGGATCACATTGGAATCATTTAATTGGTTACTAAGCATGTTGTACTTCACCTGCAGGGAACATCCACGGGGAAACAAAAATGCAAATGAAATGGCGAGCTGTTTGAATGGTTGTGGCGCTGGTGGTGCAAATGCTTGGTGGCGACCACGGACAATTGGACCCCAGGTTTAGTCACATAGTGGGAAAGTACAGTGGTCAGGAAGAAAAAAACAAAACAGAAACCAGGTGGCCCTCAGACTGGGGGCCCAGGGCAACTGCCCCTTCTGCCCTATGGTTAATCTGGCCCTGCACTTCCCAAAAGTGGGAGTGGGGGAAGAGGCTGGCAACTACAGGCCAGTCAGCTTGATTCAGTGGTGGGGAGATGGTTGGAATCACTACTGAAGGAAAGGACAGTGGAATACCATGAATCCAGTGGCTTACAGTCCTGAGACAGCATGGATTCACAGGGGGAGGTCTTGTTGAACGAATCTATTAGATTTCTTTGATTGGGTGTCCAGAGAATTGGATCAGGAAAGAGCGGTGGATGTCGCCTACCTAGATTTCATCAAGGCCTTCGACACCGTTCCACATAGGAGATTAGTAAGCAATCTGGGTAGCCTAGGAGCGGGACCAAAGGCGGTAAACAGGGTAAGAAATTGGCTAAGGGATAGGAGACAGAGGATGGTGGTAAACAGAGTTCACTCTGAAGAAGGGAGGGTGACCAGTGTGGTACCACAGGGATCTGTATTGGGACCGGTCCTCTTCAAAGTCTTTATTAGTGACATTGCAGAGGGGCTGGACTGAAAGGTCAGCCTGTTCATGAATGACATCAAAATCTGCAATAGGCTAGACACTCTGGGGGGTGGGGGGAGAGAACAAGAGGGGATCTGAAAAACTTAGAAGAGTGGTCAAGGGTATGGCAACTGGGCTTCAATGCAAAAAAGTGCAAATTCATGCACTTGGGACACAGAGACCCAGGGGCGGAGTACAAATTGGGAGGACAGGTATCGACAACCGAACAGGAAAGAGACCTGGGGGTTATCATATCTGAAGACCTAAAGGTGGCTAGGCAGTGTGACGTGGCAGTTGGAAGAGCTAGCAGGATGCTGGGGTACACAGGGCAGGGTATCACCAGCAGAAAGAGAGAGGTGGTGTTACTCCTGTATAGCTCACTGGTAAGACCTCACCTGGAGTACTGTGTCTGGTTCTGGAGACCTCATCTCCAGAAGGACATAGAGAGAGTGGAGGCGGTATAGAGGAGGGCAACCAAAATGGTGCAGAGTCTGCATCAAAAGCCCTATGAAGAAAGACTGAAGGACCTTAATATGTGTACCCTGGAGGAACAGAGGGAGAGGGGGATATGATAGAAACTTTCAGATACCTCACAGGCATAAATAAGGTTCAAGAGGGAAGCATGCTATGAAGCTGGAGGGGGTAGACTCAGGGAGACTTGAGGAAGTACTTCTTCATGGAGAGGGTGATGGATGCCTGGAACACCTTCCCAGTGGAGGTCGAGGGCAAAAACTGTAACGGGTTCAAGAAAGCATGGGATAGGTATGAGGGAACCTTAGTGATAAGACAAGATGAGGGGGAATAAGCCTGAGATAAAGTAGGATCTGCGGTGATACAGTGAAGTAGGAAAAAATGGGCAGACTAGGTGGGTCAAGCGGTCCTTATCTGCCATCAAATTCTGTGTTTCTAGTGGAGTTGATCAAGACCTGTAAACAAACATATTTTTGTGTGGTAACACCATTATGGTGAGCAGTCTGTTTTTTTCAGTTTTAAAAAGAAAGAATCAGAAAAAAACTACCAGCTTCATCAGCAATCTCTACAGAATGTGACCTATTATAACATGTGCTTTTTCACTACAATTTGTGATTTAAATTGCTTAGCAGTAGCTAATACTGCACCTAAAACATCTAATTGTTATCTTGATGATTCTTAGTTGCAGGATATGCAATACCAGAGAAAGGAAGCTTGTCTGGGAACCCCAGATCCAGCCATATGAGCCTGCAGCTCAGTGGTTAGAGCACTGGGATGGTATTCTGGGGACCTAGGTTCAATTCCTGTAGGTCACCTTATTTCTTTCTCACTATAGTTTGTGATTTAAATTGCTTATCAGTAACTAATACTGCAGTGAAAAACATCTAATTGTTATCTTAAACTAGGGACAATTTGAGGTCTAAGGGGGTTGACAGTGTCCCTTTAACTGTTTCTCTTTGAATTCAGCTTCTGGCTTCAGCGCAGGACAAGGTTATTGTGAAGTCATCGACACTGTGATAGCTGCTATCTGGTTCTTAGTTGAGGATAGTTATAGTGGTGTATCTAACCTTCAGATAAATGTTTATCTAGAGGTTAGACAGATATATTTATCAAGGAAAATTTATCACCAGTGGTGGTGTAAAAATATGCAAACAAGAACCTTTTAGGAAAGGAAGCTGGTTTTATACAGAGCCTTTAGTATGCACCATCTCAGAGTGCTTTACATGCCATGAACAGGCAAGTTGAGCATGAAGCAAGAGCACAGTGGGGCTGAGAGAGAGAGGGAGAGGGAGAGGGAGAGAGTGTGTAGAAGATTAAGGGAACACACAGGAATGTTAAGCAGTAATTAGAGAGGTTAAAAAGATTTAATAGTTTTCACAAAAAGTTTCCAGTTGGCTCCAGCAGAATATGGTTACATGAAATTCCCCTAAAAGACTTTTTAATGAAAGTATACCTATCCCCCTTTTTACGACTGCATGGTGATAGTCATGCTGAAGTATTGCTATTACGTAACAGAAGAAGGGGCTCTGGAAGCACATGACCAGATACCTAGACTGTGTCCTTTCACAGGGGAATTGAAGCATATGAGGTTCTCTTTATTCATCACAATGCCGTTCCTTTATGATTCTTTCCCTGCCCTCTGCCTGGCATTTAGTTTTTGTAGTGGCTGCTGGTAGTGCAGGCCCTCGTCATTTCCTGGAAATTTTTTGGGGTGGTTCTTCTTGTTTCTTTATCTTTACCTTGAGGTTGTTGGGATCAGGTTCAAGGAGGACTTTGTGGACTTGGAAAGCATAAACACAGCTCCACGCCACGCCTATCTGACTGCATTCCTTTTCTCTCAGGAGGTTCAAATTACATTACTCTTTGTCTCTCTCTCTCTCTCTCTCTCTTTCTCTCTCTCTCTTACCCCCTCCAAGTGTGTGTGTGTGGGGGGGGGCAGGCAATCTGCAATGATTTAGTCCTGTCTGGAGAATTAACCCTTTTAGGACTAATCTAATTCTTAGTGGCATTCTATTCAGTTTGTTTCAGACTTAAATTAATCTCATAACTATTCACAACTGTCCTTCTAGGGAAAGTGAGGGGTTAGGAACTAGACTGCATTATACAGGAAATGCTGAAAACTGAAGACCAAATGTGATAAATAAGGCTATAGAGCTAAGCTGCTATTATCAGCTTATGTGAAGGTAAATGCTAAAACATTTGTGAGGTAGGCTGCATGCCCTGAATCCAGCTGTTTACATTTGTGTACAGCTTTTTTTTTGTAAAGTTACCATCGTGCAGTGAATGAAGCAGAATTCTTGGGGTGGGTTAAAAACAAGCAGTGTAGTACATGGTGTGTGTTTGGGACTTCATAAAAAGGGCTGCATGCAAATGCTAGTTAGCCTCACAGAACAGGAATAATGGCATGCCACTTCCCTGCTGCTAGTGGTGTCAATACTAATAAAAAATGTGAACAACTAGGATGTTGTGTCATGCAATATGTATATATATTTATTAATACAATTTTTGCCAAAAATGTTACAGATTCAGAGGTAGCAAAACAAGGTCTTCCTCGCCAGCTGCTGTTACAGTTAGTTACACAGTAGGAGACACATGCCTAAAATTATAGTCAGCACCTGCACGTGTATTTTCTTTTCATTAATTCTGAAGACATTTTTGTCAACTTACATTTTTTAATCATTTCCCAGCCTTTTTAAATGTTACCATTTTCTGCTGTGTGGCTTTCAATTTGATGCAATAAATAGCATATTATAGCCTATTAGAATGCAGCTGGTAAATTGAAAATATTTGCAAGGTGGAACTCTCATGACTTTATATGTGTGTGTGTGGGGGGAGGGTGGCTGTCCTCTAAAGGAAGGTGGGACCTTACCGATAGCAGAGTATCATTTCTGCAGAATCATAGGGGTTGCAAAACTCCCTGCCTATCACATTTACATAAATAAATGCTGGGAACACAGTGTTTCAAAGGTTGCAAGGGGCATCATAGAGGTTGCAAGAAATCATGGGGTTGCCCACCTGCCCATAGCATTCAGTGGGTCCACACAGAGGCAAATGTATTGATTCTAGGGAGGGGGACTGTCAGATGGAAATTGTTCGAGCAGTGGGGTACAAATATTCATTTATTGGTTTGTAAATTTACATAATAAAAGTGGAATTGTTATTTTTTTTCAAGGTGTGACTGTGCTTTTTGTTTGTATATACCCAGGCCCTGCAACATGAAGTGAATGCCTTTCTTTATATTTTAAAAATGAATTTTAAATTGGCCTTTGAAACTGAATGGAATCTGCTTTCTGGTTCTCGGAATAATGATCATGGGCATTCTAAATACACTCATAAGATTAAACATTTCTGGAAGGAGCCTCCACCTTGGGAACACATCCCCGACCCCCTTTAGTAATTTATAGGAATACTGTCAACATTAACTACAACAGCATCTGCGTTTTGGCCTTTAAGCTCCCTCACCTCCCCACTGCATCCTATATCAGATACTTGGATGGCTCCCCACTCAAGCCAGACAAAGCTACCTCTGGCTTGCACCATAGGCATGGTGATCGGTAATCCTATGACATCCCCTCCCCCATACTTTGTCCAAGAGCGTTAAGCCATGACCTCCACCATGCTGCAAGCCTCATGCTGGAATGCCCACAAGTCTCCACTTATACGGGTCAGAGGCTTTCTCGTCTGCTGTCCCTCCCTTTGGAACAGCCTGCCACCCTCCCTGAGAGCCCTTGACTCCCCATGGCACTTCTGCTGTCTCCTCCGGATGCAGCTACTGACCACTACTACCTGCACTTGCTCCCCTGGATGATCTGTGACGTTGCCTTTCCCATTTCTACATTCTAAGTCTCTGCCAAAACAGGAAGTTTACAAATAAACTTGTTTTACAAGCATTGTGCTTTTTGCTATTTCACTGTATTCTTTTGCATTCTTCAGGTGTTACACGCTACCTACACACACACACACAGCCTCTGTACAATATCCCCTGTCATTCTGTTAACCTAGTGCATTGTATTGCCTTCGATGTATTTGTTCCCTGATGTATCGCTATATTCTTGTGCCATCTCTGTGGCCCGGGTTGTGCCTGAAAACGGTCCTTGGATCAGTGCACCAACCTGGTCAACAAATGAATAAATGAAATGAAAATGAAATTAAGCCCTGAATCCATTCTTGGCCTAACGTCTTCGTCACTTGAAAATGCAGGTCAAATAGTTCTCGCAAGTCTGCTACCTATACATTTCTTTATTATTTGCCATGTTGCAAATGACTTTTCCCAAAATGGATAAAGTGGTTACAAAAAAAAAAAACAAGGTTGCAAATTGCAAGAAGCATCCTTGGTTATGTGTCTGTGTAGACAATGTCTGGATTATTTAAAAAGCAAACACAAATAAATAAAATCCCATATTGTAGATAGCATTAACATTGGTATCTGGCTGGGTACCATCATAATTAAGTAGCTTCATACAGTATGTACCTATCATGGTGTCACCACTCTATGACTGCTATATTGCTTCACCGTGTTCCCTTGTTTGTTTGTTTTCTCCCTTGCTCAGTGCATATATTATTGCCCATTTGATCATCATGTCTTTGTAGCTTAGTACAACATGAATTATGTGTCACACAGTTTACAGTGTGGACATTGAGCATATTAATTTTACACTGTATCCATTTGAATCACATAGCCTGTCCTACAAGAAACATACAAACTGATGGCAGATAATGACCACTGGGCCTATCTAGTCTGCCCATTTTTAATTATGATCACTTTTGCTGCAGACCCAACTTGATCTATAGCACTGTTTCTTCCACCTTTTCCTTCCTCCTAGGATTCTTTGTGCCTATCCCATGCATTTTAGAACCCACCACTGGTCCCCGCCTATGATAGAAGGTTGTTCCAGCAATCCACCACCCTTTCTGTGAAGAAATACTTCCTCACATCTCTCCTGATTCTACCTCCTTCCAGCTTCATATCGTGACCCCTTGTTCTAGAGCACCTTTTTCTCTGAAACATATCTCTCTCCTGTACCTTATTAACCCCTGTGAGGTATTTAAAAAGTTCTCTGTCATACCTCCTCTCCCTCCTCTCCTCCAGGGTGTACATATGAAACTCTTTTAGTCTTTCCTCATAGGGCTTTTGATGCAGACCTTGCACAATTTTGACAGTCCTCCTCTGGACCGCTTCCACTCTGCCTCTCTTTCTGGAAATGTGGTCTGCAGAACTGGACACAGCACTCCAGGTTGGGTGTTAAAACCTAGCTGCTTGGTTACCCAGTGAAAGAAATGTATCATATTTGTTTGGCACAACCTTCCCCTGTAAAACTATGCTGCCTTGGGTTCGGTAATTCGTTGGATTCAGATATTCCACAGTTCTTACCTTTAATAGTGTTTCCATTAACTTCCCTACCACTGATGTCAGGCTAACTGGCCTGCAATTGCCCACCTCTTCCTTGCTACCACTTTCATGAGGTGGGACTATGAACATACAGAAATTGCCAGCAGAAAAAGGCCCACAGGTCTATCAAGTCTGCTTGATTGTGCAGCTCTTAGTTTCATATCACTACAGCTGCCCCACCCCACAAACCCTCCCTTCCTCCTCTTTGTGTTCTTGTCTGTACTAACCCTGCCTTAACTCAATCCCAACCCCACTTAAAGCTATCCACTGTCCTTAGAGTGATTTACTCTGCATCTGCCTTTGTGTCAGTCTTCTGGGCAATGACAGTCTCCAGTGATCTGTTAAATACTGTAAAGTCTGTCAGAGGTGCAGCTAGTACCTCCCTAGAGCTCCCTCAGCACCCTTGGATGCACCCCATCTGGCTCCATAGCTTTGTCCACCTTCAGATTAGTGAGTTTTCTGGACTCTCTCCTCAAAAAAGTGACTAGTGTCTATTTCCCTCCCCTCAAAGCCCCTGGTGCATTTGTGTGGTCTCTTTCTTTTGCCTTCTACTCTGAACACTGGGCAGAAGTTATTTGTTTAAGATGTCTGTCTTTTCTTGGTCAGCCTCCATACAGTCCCTCCCTTTTCCTTTTTTTTTCGCCAACGAGCTCAAAAATATCTTGTCCTCTTTGGTAACTGCCTGAGCTATTCTTTCCTCACTTTGCACTTTGTGCTCATTATTGCTTTACCTGCTTGTCTCTCTTTTCCCTGATCTGCTCCCATCCTCCTCCCCACCCCCGGATCTCCTTATACCTTCTGAATGCTGCTCTTTCAGCCTTTACCTTTTTGCCACCTCTTTCAAAAACATAACGCTCTCATCTTCCTTTGCTTACATGCTTGACACTGAGGTTTGTTGCCTTCACGATACTTTCTTTTAGTTTGACTCACTTTTCCTCCATCCCTCCAGGTCATCTCCCTCACCAGATCATTCCTGAGGCATTCAACAATCTTTGTACCATCAGCCCTTCTGAAGGCCAGGACCCTTGTCCTTGTGTGGTTGGGGTCTGCTACTGTTCTTATGTTGAACTACACTGTGCGATGGTCACTGGTCCCCAAATGACTTCCAACGTTGATATCTGCAGTATTGTTCCTGTTAGTAAGAACCAGGTTCAGTATTGCCCCATCATAAGTGGGTTCACTAATTGCCTGAAGAGCGCCCCTTGCAGGGAGTCCAGGATGTCCCTGCTCCTAGCTGACGCTGCAGCAGAAAAGCTCCAAACTACATTCAGCAGATTAAAGTCCTCCACCAGCAGCACCTACTCCTTTTCAGCCATTTTGCCCATTACTTCTAATGTTTCTTTTCTTTTTTTATTAGCATTGCAGACTTTATTCCTCCCTGTTTCTCAGTCTGCATATCGTCCGGCCGCCGTTCCCCGCACTCCATCTACCTGGCCGCTCAAGCTTGTACTGGGGGGCTAGGACACACACTGCCCATGGTGGGGTCCCCCCTTTCCCCTGGCCACCAGGCCCAGATCTAATACCCCCGCCCGACGCGACTCGGCGCAGGTCTGGAGGAGGGCAAAGGCACGGCCATCCTGCCACCACATCCGACCACCATTTTCTGCCGATATTTTTCCCCCAGGGCTACAGACATGCAGTGACATCTGCACATGGTGTGACAATGTCTGCCGCAGCCCTCCAGCTCTAATGCATTGCGAGCTGCATTGCAACTGATCACCATCGGATGTCACTACAGCGCGGCACAGACCCCAGTCCCTCCCCAGGAAGCAGAGAGCAGCCCACAGGCACTCGGTCTGCTTCCTCCCCGGAGACCCGTGCTCGTTCCCAAACCCGGGTCAACGGCGTGTAGCGAGGTGTGGCATCCAGCACCCAACCTCAGCGCCACCGGCCAGATGCTTCTAATGTTTCTTTATCTAAGTCCTCCCCTGTGTCAGATGCCTGTAGATCACTTTTGTCCAATAGCGGCTGTGTTTCTTGACTCGGGGTTGGCCCACATCACCTCGGCCCCCTTAATTCCCTCGCCTTCATTGCTTTTTATGTTTTCTTCACATAAGCACCCTCCCCTCCTTTCTTCCCTACCCTGTCTCTTCTGAATATTGTATAGTCTGGTATGACCCATGTCCCAGACATAGTTTTCAAGTACTCCGTGATTTGGTAATGGCTACAATATCCAGGTCTGCCTCTGCCATGACGGCCTCTAGGTCTGGGATCTCATCTCCCAGACTCTGGCATTGGCACATATGGCCTTCCATATTTTGTTAGCTCTCTTCTTGTCACTTTCTCCTTTTTCCAACTGTTCGCCCATCCTCACCTTTCTCCTCTGACTGCTTCTTTTTCCCCACTTCCTCCTTTGCTAACCCCCTGCTTCCTTGAATATCTTGCATCCTGGTGGGACTCGTTGCCCTCGGGATCTCCTGCTCTCTATTGCAGCCTGTGGTGGGCTCTTTCTGCCTCCCTATTTCTTCTTTCACCCCCTCCCCGGTTGGTTTAAATGTTCATCAAAGTAACATTTAAACCATCCACTGAGGACTATGGTTCCCTCCTGGATGGAAGTAGGCCATCACCTTGGTATAGGCTCTTATCCTTCCAGGTTGGCCCACAGTCCCCAATATAGCCATACCTCTCCTCTCTGCACCATTCCTTCTACCATTACTTGAATGCCTTGGTGCGGCGCTCCCTTCTCTTCCTCATATATAGTGCAAGACGCACTCGCAGCTCGCATTGTAAACACATGGGAAACACAGGATCAACCAGATAAATGATCTAACTTTACCAAAAATGAAATTTACACACAAAGCTGACTATGGCAATTCATCTTCACATGTAAGCCCATGAAACGCCCTTATCAAGTTAATACATTAGCAGCCGTAGTGACTCTGACTAGAGTTTGTATTACCCTGTCACCATTCAGTCATTCTGTGTGTTTCCAGTCAAATGGCTGTACTGTTGTGCAACAGTAATGTCTACCTTGGTTTTCATAATTACTTGATTTGAACTAGGGCCAATGATTTTCCATTTTAACAAAAAAAAAAAAAAACACCCAGAAAAACACAAATTGTTATTTTTAAAATGGAACTTGGAGTCAGTTTTTTTTTAATGAAAAAAACTCTATTTGCTCTACTATATCAAGCAGGCAACTCTGCTTTTCACCAACATTTTGTGTAACCTCCCCATTTTGAGTCAGTTTTTTTTTGTACAAAACATGCTGATTTGACCGACTTTGTCAAACGGCATTGGCCATTTTTTAAAACTGAAAATTGTTGACCCTAGACTTGTATTTACAGCCTTGTGGCCCAAAGGGCAGGGTGCGATGCCAAGACTTATCTAAACATACCCAACTGTAAAGTAACTACTTTGAAGTTCCCGTATGTATTATATACTGAAACAGAATGCTCTCAACCTACCATAGTGAAGAACTACTGTACAGTCATCTTGTGATAACTGCACTCACCCACTGAAGTTTCCGATGGGTTGGCTCCTTGTGTAAGGCAACCAGTGACATTTCTATAAAGAGCATCCTTCTAGCCCTGACCTTCATCTTAGCAGTCCACAGAATTTCCAGGATTTCCCAAATTAATGCTGGCAGCAACTCAGGTTGCATTTCTTATTAATTTGCTTGATAGCACAGGGCTGTTAATGCACAGGCCAGCAGACTGTGCAAAGAGTGAGCATTTAAAAAAAACAGTCCTTTGAGAAAAATTGCTCGCAATATATGAATCTTCTCTCCATCTGCTGCCCTGTGGAACTGTAGTTCTGCTTACAGATGCACTCTTTTGGGGTCCTGCACAGCTACAGTGTTTGAAGGGGAACTAAGAAATGAGGTAATGCAACAGCATATACATATAGAATAATGTATGGCTGACTGTGTGATATTAGTTTTTTTTACACACAGAGATGTGTTTTGCCACATAAACCACAAGAGGGAAGCTTGAGTTGTTTATAAAGTCAAAACACACTATGGGCGTTTTTTTTTTTATTTTTTTTTATGGAGTAATCACAGTGACCATATTTCATTATTTGTATAATATCTGTAGGGTCTCATATCAGCCAGAACTGGAAGTTATTATTTTTTTTTTTAATTATGTTTTATTTGAGCATAATTACATACATTATCAGCAAGTTGCATGAGTACATAATTGGTTATCATTAGCTCATTCTTTTCATCCCTATTCTCTAAGTCCCCCAAAAAAACACATAAAACACATCTTACCATCCACTCCCCTCTCTAGCTAACCCTCCTACCCCTTGCCAAGTGCAAAATCCAGTGATGTTAATCAATTCTGTCTCCTATTATTCAGAGGAGAGAAGGAGATGCACAAATATGTGGACAAAGGGAGGGTAATGACTCTAGGGTTTCCAAACTGCCAATGCGGCATCAAGTGAGCCCCATAGAGTAAAATATGCATCTTCTCTATGTCTCATATGAGCAATATGTTTTCTAACTGTAATGCCAATAGCATTTCTCTATACCATTCTGTGCTGAGGTGTTTGGTCATCCTTCCAATGTCTTAGAATTATCAATTTGGCGTTAGCTGCCACTAGGGCAATGTGGGCCTTTTACGCAATGTAGTTATAGAGGAAACAGGTGTATTAAACAAGCTTCTGGGGTAAACAATGGCTGCAGATCAAGGAGAGGATCTAACCCTTTCATCACAGCGTGCGGAGGGCCTGATATTCGGGCAGGTCCACAACATATGGAACAATGTGCCCTTTCCACATGGCATCTTCTACACAAGGTGTAGGGATAAGTCACATTTATGCAACCTTACTGGCGTGTAATATATGTTATGCATTATGTTAAACTGCACCATCACGGAACCTATCCTGTTTGATGAATCTATAGCAGTTAGCATATTCTCTTCCATACGTCTGTATCCTGTGTCAACTCTAGCTCATGTGCCCAATGATAGCATACTCCCTTGGGTAATTGTGGGTCTAATGTTTGCAGCCTTTATACACCCCAGAGACAGGGTGGGATTTAGATGCTACCTGGATTAATTCTTGCACCTCTGGATCCACTACCATTTGATCTGCTGTATATCTTGTAAAAGCAAAGACTGCTTGTTTAATTTGGGTAAATTTAAACATGTGCGTGTCCGGCACTTTGTAACAAGACCGGAGATGAGAGAATACAACTACCTCCCCTTGGTAGAAAAAGTCTACAACTCGGAGCTTCTTTAGCGGTGCCCAAAAGGAGGAGGAGATAGGCCTTCCTCCTATTTTAAAGTGAGGGTTCCCTGCAATCGGTTGCATGGGCGACTGATGCCATCTTAGAGAAAAATGTTGTTGCATCTGATGGGTTGCTCTAAGTGACCACCCTATTGGGGTGTTTCTGAGCTGCTTGGGAACCTGAGAGGGCGTAGCAAACATAAAAGCGGGTAGTGAGTATTGGTGTCCAGCTACTAAGTGTTTGTCTGTCTCTACCCACAAAGGCACGTATCTGTTAACTCTTGGAAGGAGATCGGCCTGTAGCCAGAATACTACTTTACTTAGGTGTTGAGCACAGTAATAGGTGAAAAAAGAAGGGGATGCTAACCCTCCCTGTATTTTAGGAACCGTTAGTTTATGGTATGCTCTCCGGGTTTGTTTACCCTTCCATATAAATGTGTTTAGCATTTTCTGCACTTTAGCAAACCAAGCTTTGGGGAGGTAGCATCCTATCATTCTCAAGGGGTATAGAAGGCGAGGAAGAATATTCATTTTTACCATATTGACTCTGCCCCATATGGAAAGTGGTAAGGCCACCCATCGGTTAAGATCAGCCTTCAAGATCTGGATAAGGGGACTAAGGTTTTCTCTTGCCAGACAGTTGATATCTCTTGTTATTTTAATACCCAAATACAGAAGCAATCTAGATTCCCAGGACATATTGAAGGGTGCTACCATGGCACGTGTAAGCCAGTTATTCAACGGGAGAATCTTAGTTTTAGAGCAATTTAATTTATAATATGAAACCTTAGAGAAGGCCTTAATTTCTTTCAGCAAATTGGGGATAGCTTGCTGTGAGCCAGAACTGGAAGTTAGCAAGCGAGCATGTATAAAAAGAGTGCGAGGACAAGTAAGTGAACAGACACTATCACAGTTGTTTTCCAGTTAGTGTGGCTATGTGATGGCTTCCCACTTGGGTGACTGATCAACTGCGACTTAATCTATATCAAGCAGGTGGGACGTTGCACCAGGTTGATACAGGGACTTTCTCTGTATCAACCTGGTGTGACATCATACCAGGTTGATACAGAGAACACAGGGTCATGGTTGATATCTGATCCTATCAGTAATTATAATACAATTACACATATCCCTATAATGCAAAACATCATGGAAAGTAAATGCAGATACTTCCTGCTATGGTTTTCATTATGGGAATATGTGTAATTTTACATTTCCTTGAAACCACAATGCATTGCCAGTGCCCTTTCTGGGTAACCTTTGCCTCAGTGCTTTTGTGCTGAAGTTCTTTGACTTTTAGGTTATAATACAACTTTAGTTTATAAAGCATCTTTTATACATGCTGTATTCCAAAATGCTTTACGGAAACTAGATGTTGAAAATGCTGTTGGCACAATGATCACATGTATAGATCGAGGAAGCACTCCTGACAGATCATGGCGCTCGTTTCCCCTATGCATAAGACATTCTTATTTTGTAAAGTGTGTCTCCCACACAGGTGCCTGGAAGATGGCCAGTTCACAGGAGGGGTTTTCTCCATGTATTGAATCCACGCTCTGCTCATTGTGTTCAAGGACGATTTCCATACTGTTGTCTTTCTTGTGGGGCTTCTTACTTACTTTTTTTTTCAATTGTTTAACCAGGTGAGACACACTAAGCTGAAAGCTTGTTTACAGGTGCAACCTGGGAACACAGGGAAGTTAAGTGACTTGCTCAGGGTCACACAGTATGCAAGTGGGGGCTGTGGGATTCAAACCCAGGTCTCTAGATTTGCAACTCAGAGCCTTAAACCACTGCGCTACACTGCTGTAATCTCCTTACTTGGACAGCCTATATATTTTGCAATTTGTACTTTGTATTTTTTTTGTACTTTGGATATTTATGTTACCTTTGTGTCTGTACTCATATTTCCCCGTCCCTGGCTCACACCTGGAGATGAGACTTGGCTCATTGTGTCTTTCCCAGTTACCAAAATGTTAAATAACTAACTAAATAAATAAAATATTGTCGTCTTCAATCACTAATATGTAAATACTACTATGGAGAACACGTTTATTGGCATTCCTAGGGTATCTGAACCACACATTGTTGGTTTGCAATTCTTGTACCCTATGAATGTGCCACTATTAAAACCTAAGAGTGGTCTTCGTGATGGCATTAACATAACAAAAGGGCTAAAGATAATGAATAAGAAACAGTGATAAGTATTGCTATAATACAAAATAGGATATGTGTTATCACACTTCAGGTGCATTGTGTGACAGGAGGTGTAGCCAAGTGGGTTCAACTGCTGGAGAAAAGGCATTATCCCCGATTATACAATGGCAAGAAAGAATCTTGGACTGTGATTGGTCAGTCTGGGGCTGGACCCATGGTGTTATCCCAGCATAACACCACGGGTCTAATCTCAGCCTCACTGTGAACCTCCTGACTGATTGATTTGTATTTGAATTTGCTCTATTTGCATCTTCTCTTAGGAAACAAAAATAATTTTCCACACTAACGAAAACATTCTTTAAAAATATTTTTTTATTCTGTGTAACAACAAGCCATTGTATTATAGGAATAATGCACTCCAGGGTGGGTGTCGTGCCGGGATAACGCCATGCCTGGGACATTGGAAGCATAGCCTACTGGCCTGCAGCCTCATGCCCAACCCCCGGCACTGCGTTGTCAACCACGACACACACCCTGTCATTCTGATATTCCCTAATAACACATCTTCCTAAGCATATTATTGCTGTTATTAAATGGATTACAGATTGGTAAAAAAATGCAGTTATTGTACCTGGCAAGCCGTCCTCGCTGAAGCATAGTCAGTGGGAAAAAAACACTGTTGGAGTTGCTTTCTCATGCTGTGGTGTTATCAGGAGCTAGCACCATAGAGTTAAATGGTTCTAATCCAATCAGGTTTGAGGATATCGCTTACCCATTTGATAATCTCAGATAATAGCAATGACTGCTCAGACAGTGGAATAAGAATTAGCAGTCATCCATCATGGAGAAAAGCTGCGTTTATGGGATTTGAACAGGGCTAGTGAGTCAGTAGAGCACAGAGAAGGAGGAAAGCTGTTCTGCATGAAGGGCACAGCCGAGGAGACTGCACTGCTTCAGCTGTGATATGGTTTTGTGAGGGCACATAGAGAAGGCAGGAATTAAAGGGGGGAGGGATTGTGGAGGGCATTGGGGGGGCAGTAGCTATAGACAAGGTCAGAGAGGCAGTCTGCGGCCATGTCAACAGATGAGTTTGGTTCTGATGTTCCTTTCTTTTGCCTTGCAGCCTTTTTCCAGGAAGTACTGAATAAATCTGAGAAGTCGCTCCACGAAACCTTTCCCGGGATGTATGGGGAACTGTACTCTCAGAACGTTAAACTGTTCAAGGACCTCTATGGGGACTTACGGCGCTACTACCGGGGGTCCAACATAAACCTGGAGGAGGCACTGAACGAGTTCTGGGCCCGCTTGCTGGAGCGACTCTTCAAACAGCTCAACCCACAGCACCAGATCACTGATGAGTACCTTGACTGTACGGTAAAGCATGCAGAGCAGCACCGGCCATTTGGGGAGGTGCCGCGGGATCTGAAGCTGAAGGCTACAAGGGCATTCATTGCTGTGCGCTCTTTTGTCCAGGGCTTGTCTGTTGGTGGTGATGTCATCAGAAAAGTGTCACAGGTATGTTTAGATTTATTGTGGTACTGTATAAGCAACAAAGATATATCTAGAAAGGTCAATTCAGAGGCAGATTTCGCAGATCTGTTCATTACAGATGGATGGTTATTTTGTCCAGTTGGGAAAAGTTGAAATTCAGGCCTTGTTATTCACTGTCCTGCTATCAGAATGTTGTTATTTTATCAATCTGGCTTCACAGCAATGGGATAATGTTCTAAAATGTTTTTTTCTCAAAATCTGATCTTTACTATTTTTGCCGAATTCCCACCCCAGTACTGCCCAGTATCCAAAATATTTTGGTATTTTATTATGAAATAGAAACTGGTAAGGAAAATGGAGCAGCATTGGTGGCACACTGGAGTGTCCACACTCAGTGATGATGCCCCAGGTGACATCTTCCGAGAGTCTGGCTCCTGTTTCCAAAAGAGGGAAAATCAGTAGTGTGTGGGGCCCAAGGAATACTCTGCTTTACTTGGATTCATATATAATCAATAAACAAAAGATGGCCAACCCTTCATACCAAGGCATGTGATCATCCTGGGGTTTCTGGTGACATGATCCACTCAAGCTTTGCTCATGTTGCTTATGGTGTCAACTAGTTATCCAAAATTAAAGGTAAAAATAATGTAATATGAAATTAGGATTTGGGATCTAAGATTCCAGTCCCTGTTCTGATTTCCATATCAGAATCAAAATTAAATTGGATATGCAGAGATTCCAGTAGATTCCATTTGGATCAGAATCAGCCATTCTGAGCAACCCTAGTGTCAATAGCAACCCCTCAATAGAATCAAAGCCTTGTTATGTGCGTGCTCACCTGGTTAACAAAAGCTAAATAAATAACTATGTATTAACTACCCATCTATTATTATTCTTTCATTTCACTAAACCGGGGGAACCATTCTCCACTCTGTTGGCTCCTGTGAAAAAGCTTTGCCTCCAAACAGAATTCAAGCTGGTACTTTACTACAATGGTAGAGAGTTGGGCCATGCCACAAAGCAGCCTCTTAGTTTTTGGTTTTTACTTTATAGTGAATTTCATTGTTCAGGAAGGTGGCAGTGCTCACATCAGCTTGACAGACACAGTATGATGATCAACAGTCCAAGCTTCCCTACACTGTCCCACCAGTGCGCCTCATCTCTGGCATGGAGAGACCACCTCTGGTGGGTAAGAGTGTAGTTTTCCTTGGCTTTGAATGGGACTTGCCAATAAGAGTTCCGGCTGGTTTTAGTTGCGATGTTATGTAGACACCGTGGACCTAATTTTTAAAGGGCTATGTCCTTTTCTCAGATGTAGTTGCTCAAAATCTGCCCATAGATAGGGTGGTCTAACTTCTGGGCGCAATTCCCATGACTTGTGCTCAGAAAATGATACATACATCTGTGTTCAGATGCATGTATCATTTTGTTTCCCATACATCGGGTAGTGTTGTAAATGTGTCAGGATGTTTGAAAACATGATGCAGATATTCTAACGCATTTACCTGGCTGCAGCATGCATTGGATATACTGACACAAGTACTGCATCTAGAGCTATGAAAATCTGGCCTATTTATTTTTATAATTACTGGTGACCCCTTTGTCACACAGTTCACAACCTCTGTCAAACACCATAACAACCCGAAACTGGTTATTACGGCATTCTGAAAACTTTCTTTCAGTGCCAATGTCAACCTCGGTTCATGCACCACCTCATTGGCTGTTACTCTGTGTGTGGGTGGGCCGAACAGCAGAAGAAACATGGCGGCTCCATTTTTCTGTAACCGATGAACCGCACTGATCCTTCGCCTTTCCCTGTCATGTCAGGTAATTTTTTAATATTCTGCAATATTTATCTGATTGATCCTGCCTTTGTAAGTTTTAAAATCTATCTGGTTGATCCTGCTGCTCGTACCCTTCGAGCGGAGTGAGACAATGGCTGCACGGGGAATGAACCGTGGCTCACAACTGTCATTGCAGTGTGCTTTGGGCTCGCTGTATAATTAAAAAAAAAATAAATAAATAAACTAAAGTTAAAAACAAGAAAAGAATGCTTGTACTGAAAGGGAGAGACAGGCAGTGTGAGTGTGTCTGTGTGCGAGTGTGTCTGTGTACAAGTGTGTCTCTGTCTGTCTGTCTCTCTCTCTCTCTCTCTCTGAGAAGCAGGGCTCCACTAACTTTGGCATCACTCAAGTGCGAGGAAAGAAACTCCCTGCACCAGTAATTATAAAAATAATGGCTATGCAACTGTGCTTTTACAGATTTTTTCGCACCCTCAGTGTGTGATGACCTCATAAACCTCTCAAGCTTTGCCCTCAGGTTTAAGAGGTCATCACACACCTCAATGTAAAACAAATCCATAACACCTGATTGCATAACCAATATTCTCTGTGTTAATCATGTAGGCCTTGGGCAACAAGGCCCATTTTCAGGGACTCCCCTAGTTTAATGAGAGCAATGAAATAAACGTACAGAAGAATACGTGCAACATACAGTAATCCTGTGGCACAAGTGCCGATTGCCATTTCAGATGACCTTTGCTTTAATGATATTTTAGAATCGCACAAGGTGTTGCAGAATTGCAAATCATTAGCTGAGGTATTCCATTGCTTAGCAGCTGTAAACAAACAAACAAAAAGATCTCTGTACAGTTTCCAGTTTCTTGCAAGGAAGGGAGAATTTGGTTTGACTCGCCCTTAGGCCAGAAACATTAATATATTGATTCTTGATTTTTTCTGGCTTTCTTTATATTGAGCAGTGAGTGAAATAAAAAAAAAAATAATGTTTTCCCTCTATAAGCTTAAATTACTGAGTTATTAAAACAAAAATAAATTCTTGCCCTGAGGACATCTGGTAAATATTCATGCAAAACCAAAAAAAAAAAAATTAATGTTTTTGGAAAGAAGAGATATATCCGGAGGATCAACTTATTGTTTAGTCATGGCCGTAGGTAATAGTCAGTGTTTTAGAAAACTAAATATATTCAGGAGTACAGGAGGTGCTTACGCAGGAATACTCTTCCTGACAAAAAGATGCAATCGCCTAGCTTCTCATTACTTCCAATAGCTTCATATGAAGTCTGAACTTATCCATTGCTTGACACAAAATGGCCGCCCAGGAGCTAATGGGCTAGATTCTCAAAACACTTTGAAGGTGCAAAACCATCCACAAGTCCTCAAAAGTTCTGTAGTTATGGGGAAAAAAAAAAAGGAAATTGCGCCGAGTGGTATACGCAAAACTTCCGCAGCTGCGGAAAAAATACGCTGCAGATTGTGGAAAAAGGTGCAGTTGCGGAAGTTCCTGAGGGAAAAAAGCCATTGAAAAGTATGGCGTATCCCCTTAAAGACTATTCTTAGCCAGTGTTTTTTTCACAGTTGTGGAAAAAAATGTTGCACACATGCCACACCACAGAGAGTGAGGAGTAAATCTCCCTGAGCAAAATGCAATGTACCAACAATTGAGATACAGTTACAGTAGAGGTTCAGGCACCAAGCAATAGCAAACCAGTAGGTGTATAGTAGTGTCAGTTGTCACAACAAAAATAGCACACATTTTCATTGAAAGGCAACAAACCACAATCACTAGACCCTAACTCTGTTTGTCTACCGTTACGCACACTTGGCAAATATGCTCTGAGAAGTACAGCATATATTTCTACGTATGTATATAAGGCTAGATCACGGTTCAGCAGGACGTTCATAAGTTATGCGCTACCTCTAATATGGAACAAGTTGCAAAAAAAACATGAAATTAAGCCACTCCATTAGCTTAGCAGCATTCAAAACATTATACTTACGTCTTAACAAGGAGTCTTGTACCTGCTATCCCTGACTCACGTGCCTCTTAACATCCTACAGCACTCCAAGTGCCCTCCTGGTACAGTATCCACCATGACTGGTCTTATCTACTATTCGGTCACCTTCTCTCACTCGAACAATATTTCCTTACCCATAACTATTTTTATCCATTGGACCTTGGGTCCGGTATTGTATTCCAACCTTCTTCCATTTTTTACCCTCACCGTACCTTTTTGTTTGACTGAGCCACACTACACTAGCACTTGTGGCCACCCCTTATCATCATCTTTCACTCCTTCATCTCCTATCATCCTTCTCTCCCTCCCCCACCCCTGTTTTCTGCTGGTATGTCTGTGCCCTTAAACATTCTGAATCCCCTTCCTTAAAAGTTATCTCCAAGGCTCCCTTATAATACTGTCCCTATCCCTGGATCACTTTATATCCTGTATATTTCTTTGCTCTGTATATATTCGTTTGTATCCTTTGACCTGCATGTGTGTGTGTTTATATGAATATATATAGATTCATTTATGTGTGTTTGTATGAATATATATAGATGTATTTATGTCTGTATACATATGTATACACACATATATATATATATATATATATATATATATATATATGGAATACATGATGGGCAGAAGTGGGATATGGAAAATATTCTCACTCCTGCAGAGTGAGATATCCATGCCTCATGATGCAGGAGTGAGAATATTTGCCATATCCCACGATCTGCACATCATGTGTGCAGTTTATACAATAGGTGTGGAAGCTTTAATTTTTTTTTTTTTTTATCTTATGTCGTTCTCTTGCTGTGATTTGCTGCTGTGAGATAATGGGTATGAATGAGGTTTGTATATGTTGTGCGATTGGTCGTTGTGTGTGTGTGTGAGTGAGTGGTAATAGGTTGATGAGTGTGTGAGTGTGATCCGTGGTTGGACAATGTGTTTTGGTAGGTGGAAATGTCTGAGACATTTCCTATAGATACTGTGTGTGATTTTCTTTTCTCTATATTTTATTATGTGTTGTGTTTAGTTTTGTTATATGCTGCTGTGCGTAACTTTTTCATTTGTGGTTGGCTTATGTGATGTTTGTTTTGGAATGTCTGTGAGAAGCTCCATGGGAACTACAGGTAAGAGAGCAGTTTTGATTGTGCGAGATGCTTTAGTTGTCATTGAGACGCTGAGCTTTATTTTTTACTGAGACCGACAGCAAGAATCATACAGTTTCAGAGTATACAGTATATATCATATAAGTAATACCAGTTTAAAGAGGTCATGTTTAGGTTGCTATAACATGTGAAGAAATGAAATTAAGAACTGAAGGCTTAGGTGTGGAAATATGTGTGCTGTGCAGTTCACTGGTATGTTGAGTGGAGTCTGTCGACAGATTTTCTTTATGTTTGTTATCGCAGAAATCATAACTGGGACCCGATAGGTTTACAGTTTGGATGCAGTGTGAGAGACTGCACGACCATTCAGCAGCTTGTAGTACAGAAATGTGCTGTTTTAAGTGTGGCCGTTTAGTGCACTGAGGACTGTACTGCTGCAGGCTTCTGGCATTTGTGAAACTGCAGGCAAAGAATGAAGAATGCAGACCAGCTGCTTAATTAGGTACCTCAAACATTTCAGTTTCACATTTAAAAGAAGTTCTAACTTACATTGGGGACATGCTCCTGGAGTGAGAATATTGGCTGATGACATAGCTACAGTATGTGTAAATGTAAATATTTTCACTGTGGCTATGTCATCAACCATTTATCTCACTGGGGTGAGAATAAAGGAATAATTCCTGACAGGGTGGGTGTTATGCTGGGATAACATCCCACATCGGGAGGTAGGGTCCGAGGCCACCCAACACCCAAGAAGGGATGTGATCTCAGCATAACACCCGCCCTAGAAGGCATTATTCCTGTTATACAATGGCTTGTTATTTGATACAAAATAAAATAAAAATTTTAAAGAATGTTTTTGTTAGTCTGGAAAAATATTTTTTATTTCTTAGAGAAGATGCAAATAATGATAGAGCAACAAATGATCCTAATCATCCTAATCAGCAGCAGGGATGTTATGCCAGGATAACATCCCTGCCGTGATAGACAACTGACCAATCAGAAGCGAATTCTTTCTTGCCATTGTATAATACATGATTTTATTATCATGAATACAACACACCCCTATTGTATAACTATCTATCTATATATATATATACACACACACACACACACACATACACACATATCTACGTGTATGTAGGTGCATCTATATATATATATATATTTTTTTTACATATCTTTATTGTCATTGCCTTTTACTGTTTTCTTATCTTGCAAGATTGTAATTGTTGTACTTTGTTTTCATTGAAAAAACCCAGGTCCACCTCGAAAATGAGCATTGCTCAACGGTGATTGCCTGGTTAAATAAAGATTTTGATTGCTTGATTGATTGATTGACTGCTACTGAAGCAGGCAACATAAACACTCCAAGGAGAGACACAACCATCAGTTCCGCCATCAGTTACAGTCAGCCACTGTGATACATGGCGCTGCTGGTACCAGTGGTCCCAGTTGAGGGACTGGCTGCTGTCTCTCTGTGAGTACTTTCTGCAGCATCTATGGCAAGACTGTCAAAGGCCCTGTACACACTACACCTCTGTAGCGTTACAGAATGCCCAAACCCGTTACTGCAGCGGTTTGCATTTACACCTGTAACATTACAGAAGGCGTTTTCATAACCGTTGTTGAAACCACATATGAGGTGGTTTCAACAACGGTTATGAAACCAGTCTTGCCTCAGTAACATTACCGGTGGTAGTGTGGATGGGCGGTAACGGTCCCCTGCAGGGCTGGTAGCGCAGCGCAAGCTGCATTGTGGGATTGGGCGCCGCGGTAACGGTTGCCCGGTTCCCGAGGTGTGGACTGGTGGTACCGGTCTCGTACCAGTCACCACTGCAGTGTGGACACACTGTACCGCTCCCCGGCTGTAACAGTTTCTGTCCGTTACGGGGTCTGAGTGGTGTAGTGTGGACGGGGCCAAAGTCTGCTGCTCCAGTTCATATGGATCACCTGTTGTTGTGCCTGCTGAGCCTTTTCCTCAATTGCGGATCCACACTTGCAAATTTTCAGCAGCTGCGGAAAAAAAATTGCAGATTTTCAGCACTTGTGGAATTTCATAATTTGTCTGTTTTGCGATTTTCCGCAACTGCGGAACTTTTTTTGTGAATATGCCACAACTAAATTTCCACAGTGCTACAAGCCATTTTTCTGGAACTATGGACTTTTTGGCTGTCTTTAAGAATCCAGCTCAAGGAGTTTAAATGTAGGTCAGGACCCACATGGCCGAAAAGCTTATGTATTATACCATCTTTGTACAAGAATATGTTGGTCAACAATAAGTACCAAACTATACAGTGACTCCTATTTGTTTATTTGTAATGTTTGACCAGGAAAGGCACACTGAGCTGTAACAGCTCATTTCCAAGTGTGTCCCTGGGAAGTGGGTTATATTGGCCCATTTTATTGATTTGGGGAGGGGGGGATGTTGGCCTGGACACCAAAGAAAATGCCCTACTTGTATGTGTGACAAGGGCCATGGGATCTTTACCTTTCGCCTGGACAGTCACCAGACATAGACCGAAGGAACATCAGTATTATGTCATGTCCAAGGTCAGCACCTCAACAGTGTAGCACCCCTAGTGCTGCACTACAGTGTCAGTATTGGCATAGCCCAACTTCCTGGTGTGGGATTAGAACCCATGGCCTTCTGATCTTCCCGTGCCAGAAACGAGCATGAAACCTATTGAGCCCCTAGCACTGCTAATTCCACTATGAACATTCAGAATAAAGTGACATGCCTCATTGTACAAAACTTCGACTTTAAACAAAACATTGTTCAAAGCAGATGGATACATTATTATAAAAATACCACCAATGGCTTAATCTGGTTCAAGGTCAGTTGGCATTCATCTGTATCCCCGTCCCCCGGGACGTGCCTGAAAATAGGCAGGATTTGTCTAGTGCACTTACCCGGTCAACAAAAACTAATAAAATAATAAAATAAAATATTCAGTAGCCAAATAATAGTAAGATTAGATCTGAAATTGCCATTTGCGCAACAGTCCTAAACAGATGTTGGCGCTTTTAACCAACTGCTCGGTGTGATCAGGGTATGATGATGTCTGATTGAGAAGATAGAATCATTCCAAGATACCTAAAGCATGTGGACACAGCCCCCACTTAAAGGGGAACAGTCACTACCAAGGGCCCCCACATTCCCATGTGGGGCTGGTTTCAGTACGCTCTATGTGTGCAAAAACAGTTTGGTTTACTTACTGTTTACTGTGGTATAGTAGATTATATCAGACTAATTTTGCTTAGTTGTAGGCTGATCATCTTCTTTTACTAGAGCTCTCAGAATCCCCTGCAGCCGACATCAGAGCAGCAGGCAGCAGCAAGAGATTCAATAGCCTGCAGTGCATGTTATACAAGCACTGGGACCCAGTATTCAAAAACGGGCAAAGCGGAGCGTAACATTTTGCACTGTGCCATTGCCCAGGGGCCCGAGCATGCTATATTCAGTCAGATAGAGCACTGGCGCTATACCACTGAATATAGGGGCATGTTGGCACAGCACTAAGTCAAGTAGCACTGCCCCAACATAGATCCCTGCAGCGCAGGGAGTAGCATCAGCAGATCCAGTAGCACTGGTAGCTCAAGCATGCGATTCAGTCGGATCAATGCAAATGAGCCCATTGGGCATGCAAGTTGCTAAGGTGCCATTTGCATGCCATTATGGGCTAATTTGCATGGGAAGTGGTGGCAGGTTTGCTTGGAGCTGCCCCCACCCTGAATGCCCAGTCCCAGACATGAAAGAAGAGTCCCTGGTGCCTAGTGGTCCCCTCTACTCCTGATCACCAGCCCAACACCAACTACAGACATCACTGGTGGTCCATGGCGACCCCCCCCCCAGGCTTCCGACTGCCATTCCGTATGGAAATACCATCCACTTGGTGGTCCGGTGTCTGATCCTCAGCCCTGTTAGAAACTGCACACCCCCTGGTAGCCAGTGGTCCCCCAAGCCCCAGCCCCTTAATAACACTGTTGGCAGTGCTGGCCACTGTGCCCCCACCCTCCCATCGCTGGCCTTTATGACATCAGTATGGATAACAAGGGGTATCCCTGAAGTCTGCACAACTTAACACAATGTAGAAATCCACAAATATTCCCTAGCATCTGGTGTACCCCCACCCACTGATCCCTGTCCCCGTAGCACCCTTCCCTGGTCTCTAGTGGCCCCCTTCCCGCTGTGAGCACTGGCTACCCACACTGCCAACCTCCCCTTACCTGACATGCCATTCCATAGGAGCACATATGGTGAACAACACAGCCCACCTCTCACCTTCACTGCTGGCCGCCATATGGATTTTCAGGGAGAGGCCACATGAACCCTGTACAGTACGGAGGTGCACACTGTATACAAAACATTGATGACGCACATTGCTTGATTCTCTGGCTGTTATTTTCCCCTTCCCAGTCCATGTCTACAGCTTCATTGCCATCTGTGGTTGCTCAGGTGGTATTATTACAGCAAGGATGGCGACCCTCTCTAAGCAAAGGAGGACAGTGTCTTCTGGGATGCCCAGTCCCCACCCCTCACTGGGCTCAATGACTCAGGTTCATTACCGAGCCCGAGTCACCAGTGTTGCAGGCAGTAGCTTTACCATTGTGCCAATGAGCCAGTCCCATCTAATCTATTAACACAACTCACCTATTCGTACCGCTATACTTCCGGACAAAAATGTGTTATGTCCTGTTTATGGCTCATCCGTGTGATGTAGCCCGTGTCTCGGCTCAGTACAAGAGGACATCCAGATAAATGTTGATCATTTTTTGGATCATAGTGAACCAAAACAAGTAATGGGGCAGCCAGGGGCCAGGGGGTTAAGATGGCATCCCTTCCCCACCCTGGGAGAGGAGATCAGTCCTCCGGACGCGTAATCCTCTCCCTCTCCTGCTGACCCCCAGCGACCTGAGCACGTTCCTGAACTTGGGTTACTAGCATGGCAACAGGTGAGGTGCGCAGCGCCTCAGTCCTCCACACCACTGAGCTGGCTCTCATCCTGTTTGTTTTAAAAGCACTGATATCGGTTGCCTTTAAATCTTAGTTGTACTGTCAGTGTAGTTTTTGCATTGCCCTGGTCTTAGTGCTTTGGCACTGAAGTTCACGTCTCATAAATTAATCCAAAGGGATATCATTTGGTACAAACTAGTCACCTCCCCAATGCAATTGTAAAGGAGTTTTGTCACACTTGTTGTGGGAATATGTGTCCACTAGTGCCATTCCTACTGTGTGTTGTGGGGAGGAGGGGTAATTTGTTGCTCACTGTGTACAATAGGGTGTTGCTTTCAGTTTGTTAGTTTTTTGTCAAGTTTTTTTTCATCCCTGGTTTGCTCGACAGCACCCTGCAGCCCCATCACCAACCTTCTTATGAACTTACTAGTTATTCATCATTTGCCCAGCACCACAGTAATCGTGTTTGGCCTGCCATGTCAGTCATGCATAAGCCTGCAGGATGTTCCAGCGCAATAGCGGACCCATGCTTTTTCCTCCAGCTTCAGTTTCTTTTTCTCTCCAAGGGTGCTGGTGTGCAGTGAAATGTATTTGTGCTTGGCATCCAGCAGCTACCCCTTACCCCATCTAGGTGCTCCTGCTGCACCTCCACAAGATAGTAGTCAAGCAGCAGAATACAACATCCCCCCCCCCCGTCTGAGGGAGGAAAACTGTCATTCACAAGGGTGCAGTGTGGACACATATTGAATCCAAGCAAGCAGTCAAGATAAAGAAATGAGTGTGCCTCCACTGGGATTTGAACCCAAGCCACCCAGAATATCATTATGATTGGAGGAAACCTGTCCTTTGTATGCTCAATCCATCCCCTTCTGGCCAGGCCATGAGTTAACGAAGTCCGCTCCCAAACCTGGGTCACCAGCATAGCAAATGGTAGTGCTACTGGGCCAGAAATGCTCTCATTTTTGACACCAAACCCGTTTTGCTTAAACAAACATATAGCAGCCCCAATCTGGGATTGAAAGGAGGTTATGTCTGGGGTTGGTTGGGGAGCTAGGTCAGGAAGAATGGTGACCCTTATGTAAGTAGTAGACTTTTTTTTTTTTTTTTAATTAAATTACACAGCCCTCCCCCAGAGTCCCCTTAAAGTCCATGGGGAAACTGCCAGCAACAAATTAGTGGAGGAAGGAGGCTGGGTGGTCGCTTGGACCAGAGAGTTGACGTGTGTACCAACAGGTATACAAAGCTCTATGGGGGAAAAAATGAAATTCCACAGTGTTTTTTGGAGTTCTAGTCTCTTCAGTTTGTGCTGCAGGCCCCTCACCACTCATTCTCACATTTTAAAAGCCCTCATCCTGACAATTCACACTTCTAAATCTGGTGGTTTAAGCAATGCTCTCTGCAGATAAGAAAGTTTAATTTATCTTTTCAAAGGTAATGGAAAGTGTCTGCTGCATCCCAGTGAGCCCTCAGAGCTCATCAGTATCCTTCACTCTCCCCGACTCCACAGGGAGGACCAGCACACAGAATTTTAAAGACCAATTAAGACTTTAAAAAAACATCTTCTGAAGTCTCCTTGCGGGATCACTGTTATCCGTTCCGTGACATAAGGAGGGAGGTGTGAAGGTTGTTTCATTCAGCTCACTTTTCTTTTTCCTGGTTTTACTTAATCTCTTTTCCCCTCCTACCTGGGCTGTCTGCTGGGGCCTCATTTTGTGATCAGTGTCCTGTCTATCAGCCCAAGTGAAACTCTGCCATCTAACTCCATGACTGTAGTGCCTGTGACTTGCCACCTCATGTCTGGGCCAATTGGCTGCCTCCCTCCTTGGCAAACTGGGAGCCCAACTGCAGTGAGATGGGGAGTGGGAGGGGCCGCACTAGAAGGCCCTGGTGCACATGAGAGTGTGTGTGTCTTCATCTGCCCAACAGATGCTGAATTTTCGCAGTTTGTAAGCCCTCTTCCAGCCTTCCCTCCCCAGTGCTAGAGTGCAGTCATGTGATGGTGCATCTGCCTTCTACCAGCCAATTACAGTGTTCCTGGGTTCAGACATAAATCCAGGCTGCCAACATGGCAAGTGGCTTCTCTAGACTCTGTACTGTCAGTTAGCAAGACCCTGATTTTTTTTCTGTTCATAGCCTCTTCCCCAACCACCCATCCGACCATTTCTCAGACACCAAGGATGAGGCCTGGAGTTGGCTCGCCTTCACCCTGTGGGATTCACAGCTGATACCTCCATTGGGTACAGTCCCATTGACAGTTACACTGTTGATGACACCCTCAGGGCCAGTCAGTGCACAGCTCCTTTATCAGATTATGATGGAGCTCTTTCAGCGCTTACTGCCACTACCGCTGTTGTTGCTGCATCTGCTGGCACCCTCAGCTGTGCCATCATCAACATTATACCATCGATACTTCAGTTCTCAGTCCCCCGCAGAGGTGCTGGGCTCTGAACGTCCTCCATCAATGGGACACCTGTTGACAGTTTCTCCTCTATTATCTTCTCATCCCAACTACCCTCTACCGATGACGGTCGACATCAATGAAAAACTGGATTTCAATCCAGAATACATAGAAGAGGTGGAGGAGGCCATATATGAAGAAGAGGAAGTAATAGATACAGTTGGCTCATGTTCTGCTCTCTCTCTTCCTGGTCAGAGGAAAGTGTGAAAAATACTGCTAGGTATCCATCTGTGGATGCCTCATTTTAGGCCTTCTTTAAACAGGTACAGGCTAAACTGGGATTTCTAGCAGAGGAGGAGGATTCTTCTAAGAAAAATCTTCATGAGTTCTTGGAATTGTCTGCCTCCCCTGCTATCATCATCATCCCTCCTGTGCATTCAGCATTGCAGGATGCAACTTTGGCTGCTTGGCATAGGGCAGTGCAGTTGCTAGCAGTTCCAAGAAAAGCTGACAGACAATATCCTGCTCCTTCGGCAAAGCCTTATTATTTATCTTAGCCTGAATCAGATTCAGTGGTAATCATGGATTCTCATGATAGATCAAAAGCACCCAAGCACATGAGTTATCTTCCTCCTGATAAGGAGTCAAGGAAGCTGGATGCGATGGGGAAGAGGGCTTTTGCTTCTGCCTCCCCCAGTCTAAGGATTGCAAATCATCAGGCATACATGATCAGATATCAGAATCGTCTATTGAAGACTATGGCCTCCCTGACTGATGAAATGCCAGAAGGCCGAGACAGAATATTGGCCCCGCAAATTATTGTTAATGGACAGGAGGCTGGTAAGCACCTACTCGTTTTTTTTTATAATGCCTCAGATGCTGCAGCCAGGGTAGCTGCCTCTGACATTTTCCTCCAGTGCTACTCTTAGCTGTGGGTGGCAGACTTTGCTGCTGATGTCCAACAATCTGTGCTAAATGCTCCTTTCAGAAGGAAACGATTATTTGGCACCGATGCGAAAAATTCCTTGGGGGATCAACAGGCCTCAAAAATTACATTACAGTCCCTGCACAGTGTGAATGGAGGCAGTATAGCGCAGTGGTTTAAGGCTCTGAGCTGCAAATCTGGTGACATCCAGCAGACCAGACCTGGGTTTGAATCCCACAGCTTCCACTTGCATACTGTGTGACCCTAAGCAAGTCACTTAACTTCCCTGTGCTCCCAGGTCACACTTGTAAAAAAGCTTCCAGCTTAGTGTACTACTCCTGGTTAAACAACTAAAAAAAAAAAACTGAACCCCGAGGAAGAGGATGTTTTTTCAGTAAATGCCATGCACATCTAGGCTGTGGATATTCTAGGGGCCAGGTAGGAGGTTCCCAGAGACCTCAGACTTCCACTTCCCAAACAGCAAACCTGCCTCCTGGAGCCCATGCCAAACTTACAAAAGGTGAGACCATTACCGGCACCCCCGCAACCCCAAATGCTTTCTGGCTTCCTTTCCTTCGGTCTCACTGCCTCATTAAATTTTTGACGGGAGGCAGAATCTTCCTCTTTATATAAAAATTTAGGGAGATAACAACCAATGCTTGGGTCCTAGAGGTGACTCAGCAAGGACATGCTCTAGAGCTCCTTTCTTTTCCTTCAGTGACCCCCATCCCCCATTGCCAAACAGATATCCTTCAGGACATCTTGCCCTTCTGCTGAAGGAGGTTCACACCCTTCTCCACAGAAAGACTGTGGAACTAGTCCTGATTTCAGAACTGAATAAGTGCTATTATTCCTGGTACTTTCTGGTTCCAAAATAGACTGAGGATTTAAGGCTTGTAGTACACCTTCGAGGACTGAAACCATTCATTAAATACAAAAAGTTCTGAATGACCTCTCTTCAGTCCTTCTTCATCCTCTTACTAAAGGGGGATTGGATGATTGCTCTGGACATGACGGGCACATACCTTCATGTCAGAATCTGTATGTCCCACAGAAAATACCTGCTTTTCATGCTCCAGGGCTCGCACTACCAATTTTGTGTCTTTCTCTTTGGTTTGCGTTCTGCATGTGTTTACCAGAGTGTTTGCTGTGGTGGCTGCTGCCCTCCGCAGACAGGGCTTCCATGTCTTCCCGTACATGGAAGACTGGCTGCTGAAAGTCCCATCTCAGGAGACCATAGTGTACACACTGTTTCTGACCTGACAGTTGTTTCACTAGTCGAGTATCCTAGTCAACAAATCAAAATCAATCCTTACTCTCTGCCAGTGACTGCACTACATAGGGGTAGTCCTGGACATGAGACTGGGTTCGGCATTTCTTATCCAGCAAGTATGCCTCAGTCAGATGCCTTTGAAGGTTAATTGGCCTGAAGACAGGTGCCACACTGACCATTCTGCTGGCAGGCGTGCATGTGATGATCCCTCAAAGGTTCCTTAGGGCACAGTGGGCACAGCATTCAGACAAGCTGGAATGTCTGATACAGGTGACTCCACTTCCTCTTTGTCGGGCCCTGCTCCAACCTAGAGACTGGATCCTTGTTCCTCCAGCTATCCACAGTCCTGGTGATCACAACAGACAACTTGGGTTCAGGTTGTGGTGCCCATCTGGACCCCTTCGGAAGTTGGGGCCAGTGGACCCCTCTGGATACAGTTTGGCATAACAACACACTGGAGATGAGGGCTGTTCTGTGTAGCCTACATGCCTTAGCCGCCCTCCGTTCGGGGAACCAGCTTTTGATCCATACAGACAATATTTTGATGTTCTGTATCAGTCATCAGGGTGGAGTATATGTGTATCCTCTCTGCAGAGAGGTAATGAAAGTTTGGCACTGGGCAGTGAAATGTGACCTGTATGTCAGCAGTATTTCTTCCCAGTACCCTGAACACACCCGTGGATCACCTCAGTTGCTCCCAAGCACCACGAATTGGAATTCTTAGACTTTGTCAGGGACAAATTCCTCAAAAATTGGGTAGTCCAGACATAGACCTGTTTGCTTCTCCATACAGTGCAAAACTGCCGTGTTCCTGCTTGCTTGCTTTAAGGCCTGGAGTTTTCTGGTGAGATGCATTGTCCCTCTGTTGGAAAGGAAGGTTTCTGTATGCTTTCCCCCATTCCCTCTGATACAGAGGGCCCTGGTCAAGCTACGGGCTGAGCTGGCCTCCTTGATTCTGGTTGCTCTTTACTGGCCCAGAGTAATTTGGTTCCCACAGCTCCAGCAATTGGCAGTAGAACCCCCTATCCCACTCCCCCAGCAAGCAGGACTTCTGACACAGGAGCAGGGGCACTGGTGCACCCGGATTTGAGGTTTCTGCACTGCCGTGTGTGGTTCCTGAGGACAAAGAGCTCTACTGTTGCGGGATTTCTTCAGTGGTTGCTGATGTTCTGCTAGCATCTAGAAAGCCATCTACGAGGTACACTTAATCGCAAAAATGGAAACATTTTACAGTTTGGTGTACTGCACGTGTCCTAGATCCCTTTACTTGTCCAGATCCTAAAATACTGGGCTATCTCTTGTCCCTTAAGTACTCAGGACAGTAGTATTCCTCTTTACGGTCCTCCTGGCCACTGTATCATCTTTTCATGCCCTTACAGAAGGTAAGACAGTGGCTCAGATGATGGTTTCCCATAGGTTCTTAAAAGGTAGTCTACTGTTACACCCCCCTCCCCCAACTCGGTCTGTGACACGGTTCTGGTGTTAGACTTTAATTTGGTCCTAGAGACCCTGACTGCTCCTTCCTTTGAGCCTGCTGCTACTTGTGAGCTGTGCTTTCTTTCCTGGAAGCCAGTGTTCTAGTGGCTGTGGTGCCTGATAGACACATTTCAGAGTTGCAGGCTCTCATTGCAGACCCTCGTTTTTATTATTTTTCACAAGGATAGGGTTACATTACATACTGATCCTCATTTCCTTCTGAAGGTTGTGTCTGAGAGAACACCATGTCAGACAATTAACCTACTTTATGTTTTGACCCCTGCAGACAGTGGCGAGCGTGGTTTGCATATGCTGGATGTCTGCAGGACGTTGCGGTGGTACCTATATATTACCAGGGATTGTAGAAGATCCTCTTTTGCCTTCAGGATGGCGAAGCTCCTGATTTCTAAACAAGGCCTGACCCAAATGGTTGGCCAGTGGTATTATGTTTTGTTACCAGAACATGGTAAGCAGCTTTGTGGTCCCGTTCGTGCTCGTTCCACCTGTGGGATGGCTATCTCAATAGCCTGTTTCCACAATGTGTCCACTTCTGACGTATGTGCTGCTGCTACTTTGATTACCGTTCATACATTTACTAAGCACTACAGACGGGACATCATCTCTCTTAGATGTGCCGACTTTAGCCTCACTGTTCTGCAAGGCCTCCTTACTCAGGATCATTAGGTCCTGCCATCCTCCCTCTGTGCTTCGTAGTGCTTGGGAATCACTGCATGATGTAAAACAGTGGAGGGAGATATCCTTGAAGAAGACAGAATTGTTTCTTAGCGTAACAATAAATCTGTCCAGAGAATCTCCTCCATTGAGCCACAGCTCTCCATCCCGCATTACCCTTTTTCAGATGATGGGTGGATATCCTGCCTGCTCTTGTACAATGATTCTCCTGTAGTGCCTCATATGGCATCTATGCTCAGGTTTCCATATCTTCTCCTGTGTGCCTGGTTTAGTCCCAGTTCACTTTGGTCCCTGCCGGTCCCGTAATCCTCCAAGCTTGTCCCCGGCAGGGAACTGAGGCGTGCTGGGGATGCCCATTTTATATAGATGCCAGTGAGGCATCTACTAAGCATTAATTAAGCCCTAGTAATTAAGAAAGGAAAATAATATGTATTAATTGCCGAGCACTGTATTTCCAAAATTTGAATTTTTTTTTCCCCATCCCCAGCTCCTAGCTGACCACTCCTTCGGGCTGCCTAGGCCCCGCTGGCACCCTGCCTTGATACCAGTCCCCAGCCCACATCGCAGCCCCCCCGGTAACCCTGCGTAACCCTTTGCTGGATGGGTCCCCTCCCTCCTCCGAAGGAGAAAGGCACTGGTGGGGGTCGGCCAGCACACTCAGTCTTGGCCTGGGTGCTGCAGAGGTGGTCTTGGGCTGTCTCTCAGGACTTTTATGGCAGTGAGAGGCGGTGACCGTCATCCAGTCAGCCATGGAGCACCGTTTTCCCATTTTCTCCCGGGGGTGTGGCGTGCCACTAATGTCAAGGCATACGCTGATATTTACCACGCCCCTCTATTCAGCGGGACCCAATGAATTGCTGTTCCCCGTCATCTCCCCACCCTCCCCTCGAGAGAAGGCAAGCAGTCAGTAGGAGCTCAAGCCTTCTCCCCCCCACAGCCGGCCCTCCGGTGGTCCATTCCCAAACCCGGGTCTCCGGCGTCACATGCGGAAATCCAACTGCCGCGCCGATGGGCTGGCCCAAAATTTCAATTTTCTAATAAAGTAAAAAAAAAAAATCCTGTAGTCATTGTCTAGTAACTGTGTTGCAGTTTGAATGAATGAGTAAGGGTCTTTTACAGCTTCCTTACTTGTACTACTTATGTACTTTTTAAACTATGTACTATAGCAAAAAAATAAAAATGGAAACCATGCACAGCCTGCCTTATATTTTCATCTCAGGGTTGAGATAACAGCAGGGGACTCTTGCGCTTCACTCTAGAGGTCTGTACGCTGTTATTTCAACCCCTCAGTGGAAACACAGGCTTGCTGTGTATGGTCACCCATACATTATTCATTATATTCCTGTGTGTCCTATGGAATATACTGTTTATACCAGTAGGCTCCTTACTCTGTGTTTGAGTCCCCTAAACACTGAAATCTGTCAATTATTTTATCATTTGAGAGAGAGAGAGAGAGAGAGCTGTAGCATGAGTTGAACAGTGCTGTGCACTTAGAAGGACAGAGTTAGGAAGAAAGCAGCTGGAGCACAACGGCAGGTAGAGTAAACTATGGAATTAAGATTGAAGGAAACCTGATGGTTTGACCTTATGATGGCACTGGTGTCTGTACGTTCATAACTGGGGAGCCTGTTGTACATAATTGAACAGTTTAAGGATGTTGGTTACTGCCATTTTAGAGTCCCGGCCCCCAGTCCATACCTAGGTTATATTGGGTTCTCATTACCCATGGTAGATGCAGTCCCATAGCCTTGCTACAAGGGATTTACATTAGGGCCAGGAATTTGGTTTTGCCACAGATTCAGGCCATTTAAGTTTGGAGGAGGTTCAGTATAACAGGCCAAATTGTGTTTCATATTAAAAAAAAAAAAAAAAAAAAAAAGAAATGGAAAAAGGGTAATGTGAAGAGCTTAGATGGAGTGCTTGTCTATTATATTTAAGGCTGGCTGGAGAGGTGTGGGAGATTGACCACGTCCTCTCCCCAGCCAGCTTACTGTGCATGGATTACTCTTGTCCTTGTGGTTGCTTCTGCTTAATTAAATATTTTCTGCATTAGTTCCCGGTTTGTGTGTGTCTGATTTTTCATCTTTTTTTCATGGTCACAAGTTGCTGTCAGTGCACCAAGTTTTTCTGTTTTTCTTTTCCCCTCCCCAGCCCAGCTTACTGTGCAGGGAGGTTCTGTAACAGGGGGCAAGACTTTCTGTTGGAAGCTCACGAAATACCTTTGCACCACTGTGGCATGGATTAGACTGGGAGAGCGGCAGTGAGAGAGTGGTAACCCCTCCACCCGACTGGTCTTTCTCCAGTTTATTGTGTCAGAGACTGACCAGGGTTTTGCACAAGGTGTTTATTACTATTGGTCATAATTTTATTCATTTTTAAGGTGGATTTTTTTTAACCTTTGGTGGGCTATAATGAAGCCAGAGCCAGTACAGGCGCCTGTGTCATGGATGTGTGGTGTGAACTATTCTGGAGGCAAACAAAAAGCTCACAAATTCAGGTCAGTAAATAAATAATCGTGCCTGAAAATAGACATTTGATCGTCTACTGCACTTATCTGGTAAAAAAAAAAACGAAATGAAAGCAATGACTGGAAACAGAACTGTGGGGAATGAAACTATTCTAAATTAATCCTGGGAAAAAGAACATTGCTTTGGGAAGGAAAGGGAACTTTGAATGAGAGACATGAAAGCATTTATTTATTTTGTAGTTTAAAAGTTTTATTTACAGCCGGCCCAGTGGGACAGTGGGCTGAGACACTGAATGCCACACCACCCGTGGCGCTGGCGGCGCAGGTTCAGGAATGGACCAAGTAGGCGGTGGATGGATGCTTGAGCATCCATAGACAGTTCTCCTCCTTCAAGGGGTGTAACAATGTGAGCTGCTGTTGGCCTGCCACCCAGTGGAGGCTTGGTGGCACAGCATCAGTGGTCATTTCTGCAAGGGCTGGGGTGGGGTGGTGGGGGAGGGCACTCAAATATGCACGGCCGCACGTGGCATACATATCTGACCTTGCGGTTGGGTAACATGTGGAGGAAAACCCCTCCGAGCTCCACAACCTTGCAGGCTCTGTTCCGCTGCCCATGGTACCCACTAACCCATAGAAGCAAGTAAGCAGTTGGGATAAAGCCCAGAATTGTAGGTAATAAGGCTGGGGGGTCGCCATCAGAATGGGGTGGTTTTGGTGATAAGGGAATAACCATAAAAGTTTATTTATTATTCCAACTAATGCACTGAAAGCATTCACAACAGTGCTTGGAATGTCAAGGGCTGAAGATAGGGAGTGGGGGAGTAAGCACACTATGCAACATCTTCTAGGTAATGACAAGGAGGGGAAGAATCAACTTTATGAAAGCAACAAGCATAAGAACGCTATATTTTTTATCATATTTTAGAATGCCTCTTATCTCCTGACTAGTATGGTAACCATCTCTCCCAATTCTGGGTCTGCTTTAGTACTTTTTCACATTTGAAATATTAAAAACAGCACTCCATTTAAAATTCTTGAACCAGGTTTTTATTGGTATTCTCAGCTGTTTTTGTACACCTGTTGTCCCATGAGGTCAGGGAGCAGTGTCTGCTGCGCGCTAGTTCATTACAGTCACAAGAAAAGTGATGTTGAACAGTGGGTGCTTAAAAACAGACGAGAATACTGATGAAAACCTGGACTGAGTATTACTTAAAGGAGCGCTCCTTTTATTACTTCAGATATAAAAACAAAAAAAGTAGTAAAGCAAACTCAAAATGGGAGGGAAAGGGTATCGTACAAGCCTAGAGATAAAGGTCAGTCTAGAATAGAATAATGAAATATACAGTAGGTCAGAATTTTGACCACTGTCCTGCACTGCTGCTTTAAATGGCATTCAAAAATGAATATGATTGGCTGAGACTGATCACAGGACTGTGAGTCGATTTCACATCGATGCACGTTTATGTTTTGGATCCCTATTTATAGCCAAAAAGCCTGTTACTAAACAATTGTGAGCCATTTTGTAAGTGCAGTGACTATAGATGTGCGAAGTTGGGAAACTCCGCTCCGCAAAATAATCTATGGAGTGTCCTGACTTTGCGAAGTTAATCCACAGTGCAGAGCCCAAATTTGCCCCCCACCAGTGGAGTTCAAACTCCAGATTTTGCAGAGTTTTTTAGTGTCTTTTCTGGTTAGTGGTCCCCCTACCCCGCTGATCGCCACAGATATAAAATAACATTTATTACCTGTTGGCTAGCAGTCCCTCACCCCTCCAGAACCCATGCCTGTGGTTTTAAAAATTATTCCCCGGTGGTTAGTGGACCCTCCCCACTCCTGAACCCATGCCCGTAGTTTTAAAAATTATTCCTTGGTGACTAGAAGACCCTCCCAAACCCATGGCTGTAGCTTTAAAAATTATTCCCCGGTGGTTAGTGGACCTCCTACTCCTGAACCCATGCCCGTAGTTTTAAAAATTATTCCTTGGTGACTAGAAGACCCTCCCAAACCCATCCTGCTCCCCCCGACCCTGAGTGGGTGTCCGGCAAAGTCTGCCACTCTCCATCATGGCCACCTGCCCGACTGAGCTGTCAGTGAATAAATGAGTGCATGCTTGTACAACCGCAATTCTGATGACTGGCTCAGTCAGGTGGCTGGTCGTGGTGGAAGTGGTCAGGGGTGTTCGTCGCCACACTCGGAGTTGGAAGGTGGGAGTAGGGTGGGGGTACTCCTGCTGGGGTTGGGGGTGGGGATCCACTAACCACCAGAGAATAATTAAAAACCACAGGCATGGGTTCGGTGGGTAGGGACTGCTAGCCACCAAGGAATAAATGTTAAAACTATGGGCGGGTTCGGTGGGAGGAGGGCCACTTTCCACCAGGGAATAATTTTAAAACTACAGGTATGAGTTTGGGAGGTGGGGAGGAGGACTGCTAACCACCAGGGAATAAAGGTTAAAATAATGGGCATGGGTTTGGGTGGGAGGAGGGACTGCTAGCCACCAGGAATAAATGTTAAAACTGCAGGCATGTGTTCAGTTTGGGGAGGGGCTGCTAGCCACCAGGGAATAAATGTTAAAACTGCAGGCAAGGGTTCGGGTGGGGGAAGGACTGCTAGCCATCAGGAAAAACTTTATTTTGGAGTGGCGATTGGGAATTATTTTATTCAACATGGGGAGGGGACAACTAGACACCAGTGAAAAGATCTGACTGGCGATCAGAGAATTCACCATTTAACTTTGCCTTGCTTTTGTTTTTGTTTTTAAAGTGCAGTTTGCACTTCAAAAAAGACCAAAACCAAGGCAAAGTCACAAATCAGGAATTTCCTATCAACCAGGGAAATTTCACAAAATGATTCGCAAAGTGGATTTGGCAAATTCACAGGAAATTTGCTGGCAAATTAAAACTCTGTTGCATCTCTAGTAGTGACCCACTTCATGGTGCATGGTGATAGTGAATCAGTGCACTTCCCAGGAATGTAAAGTCACTCAAGATGAATGCCTCGTACCTCATCACCCCTGGGATATACACTGATTTATCATTACAGCACAATTTATCATGGGTTATTGCTTATGTAATTAATATAAAAGAATGGTGAGTGGGAGCGAGATGGGAGTAGACCAGGCCCCTCCCCATGAAAACATTATTTCATTTTGGGCCAGTTTGGGTTAGGCCTATTTGGCTCAAAATTTGCTCATCAGGCCAAATATTTGGCTGACATGTCCCTACTCTTCATGCCCTAACATGCTTGTATTATGTCACGGAAGCCTTGTGACTCGTAGTGGTGTTTGTGGACTGTGACCACACAGTGGCACCTGCTGCTGTGCTGTGGAACGAATTGGGGGGGGTCTCTACATTGCTTGGCATTCCAGTTAGAAGACAGCTCTTGGGCCGGCCCAGTGGCATGGAGGGCTGAGGCATCCGTGATTACCTCCTGCCATGCTGGCGACCCGTGTTCACGGTGCGAGCGGGCTCCCGGGGGTCAGCTGGGGAGGGAGAGGATCAAGCGTCCAAAGGACTGCTCTCCTCTCCTGGGGAGGGGTGGGGATGGTGTCCGTTGCATGACTGGCCCTTGGCGGTGGCTTGGGGCTGGCACAGTGGACTCATAACACAGGGGGCGGATGTGGCGCAGACGCCCGGTGTGCCATGCGCGGCTCAGCCATTGGCATCATTGCACACCTTCTCTCCGCGCTTGGGGTTGGGGAAGAAAATCCAGGAAAAAACTCTGACTGGCTAGATGATGCTGACCCCCCGCACCCAACCAGCCGGCACTAGTAGGAGCAGAGGTGAGTCCAGTGGACGTCAGGGTGACGGGTCTGGGGGGGCCCGGTGGATGGGTGCTGGTCAGAAGGAGAAGAACAAAACAAATTATTGTAAAAAAAGAAGAGAGCTCTTAAGTTGCATCTTCGTCAAATGGTTGTGGAAGCCCCACTCATTTGCGACATAGATCCTTGACGCAATTGATGCCTATATCATAATCTGCCAGACTAACCTGGTGAGGAAACCTGTTTTACTCGAGAAAGTGACCTGTTCGTTCAGGGCACCCATACCACAGTGTAGGTCGGTAACACGGCACAGAGACTCCAGGCTGTGGTCATGCTTGGACTGGGGCCTGCATAGGTTCTGGAACATTAGGGAAAATGTGTGTGTGGGGAAGGGGCTAATGTTCAAAAGGGCACAGAATAAAGAAGACAATTTGCTCAGCCACTGTTTTCTACACAGAAATACTGTACTAGCACATTTTTTAAATATAAAACCCAAGAGAAATACTGTATCACACGTACCCATAAAAGCAATTTTTAAAATCGTTTCAGGAGTCTTTAGTCCCATGAATTCAAATGGAAACAAATTGTCAAGCTTAGCGTCATGCCAGGGCAGCTGCAGCAGTTGCCTTGTCGTGGTGGTGAGCTTGACCGTATGTATTGAATCCAGAGACCCCAGAAAGGACTTGCCGCACTGCATGGTTTTAATAAACGGCACATAAAAGCTGTATTTCAATTATATATTTGTATTTCCAGATAAGAGGCTATTTCTTAGTACATCAAGGAATGGGCAGAAAAACAACCCAGTAAATCATGTTGTAATCTTAAGTACTGAAATTATACAAGGAGGAGCCATGGAACAAGACATCAAATCTCCAGACTCTGCAAGGTGGTTAGTTATTCAAGTGGAAAGGGATAGGTATCCAACAGACATGGCAAATTGAATATAATAAATTGCCTCCTGATGAACAACGAAAACAGATTTGAAGTAATATTCATCATCTGACAAACTGGGGAGTCTGGAAGTGGTTGTTAGGAAAGCAACTAGTATTCTTTTTTTCCAATATAGTAAAATAGTATGTATAAATATATTCTTGAAAATGCTCACGAGATTCTAGTGTGCAGAAAACTGACTGCAGACTCAAAATTTGGGTATGCAGTAGCAAGCTGAGAAAATTTTGGGAGTGCTTGGCAAGAAATAAGCATTTGATGGTTGTACTGCCAACATTTTAAATAAAGTCGTAATTAAAAAAGAAATAACGTAAACAGTTTGCAAGATGATAATTTGCCAGGTTGCTGTCAACAAGATTATGTGCCAAAAATGCAGAGAAGCATCAATTTTCGATTCTGGCCATTGCAGCAAAGAAATGTTATCACTACTAGGTGTTCGGAAAATCATTCTGAACAGGAGGAATGGTGGGGTGCATGTTGAAGAAAAGGTGTCACATGGAGAAGCTGGCATGTAAAGTAAGACTGCAGAAGGAAGCTTTGGACAATAACCAGGAACTATGAGTTGTATTTATCGTCTCTACAGTAGGCAGTGTGCTGCCATGGCCCTCTTTGTAATTTTTTTTTTATCACTACTGTATTTATCTCCTGCCGCGCACTACGGCATGGGGCATCCAGTCAGCCATCTCCGCGCCCGGAGAGCTGAAGGTTTAAACTGCACCCAGGAGGATCCGGGACGGTCATGCTATCCTGCTGGAGGGCTCCCCTCTGCCTCTACCAGCCAGGACAGCCCCGGACCCTCCCCGACAGAATTCCACCAAAGTCCTCTGGGCAGCTCGGAGCGCGGCCATCAAGCTGCATGGTCGCACCCAGCCCTGTTTTCCTTCTATTTGTATGGCCCCTGGAGTGTGGACGTGCGATGACATCCAGGCACAAGGTGCTGACGTCTGCCGCGCTCCCCCCTCTGTTTTATCACCAATGCTAGTAGTGCCACGGGGCATCCCCAAGGGCCACTACAATGTGGGGAAGTTCCCCAACCCACCCCAGGACTAGGAGGGCAGTCTACGGATGCTTGATCCTAGTCCTCCCCTGCCAACTCCTGACGGCCCGGGCTCATTCATGAACCCGGGTCGCCGGCATGGTGCAAGGTGTGGCGTCCAGTGCCTCAACCCTCTGCGCCACCAGGCTGGCCTGCCCTGTTTGTAACTTAATGTCCCCCTGGACCCCAATATGGAGTTGTGGGGCAAGGGGGATAAGATCACTGGCCAGTCCTACACTGACTGCTTGGGAATGTATAGCCACTTTGGCAGCCTTGTGAGTAGCAGAGGCTATGTGCCTCTGGAGCTGCAGAATGGGTGCCTTGGCGTCTTTCAGGATTCTATGTCATGTGAATTTGTCCCACTTCCTGTCCCTCATAGACAGGCCAGTGACTAACTACGTATGCTTGTACTGGACTGGTTGCAGAGGGAACAGAACACTGATTCATGACAGGTGCAGAGGCCCTCTGCATGGGCACAGGAGGGTCTTCATGCCATGTGTGTAAGAACTAGCCGAGTACAGAGGCGTGATCATAAGGGGGTGGGGCAGGAGGAGTATCATTAGTGACACTGGGTGGCCTAAGACCAGTCAGGCTGCCAAGTATACCTAATGATGTACCTCCTGCCCCACCCCTTCCTCATAATCGCACCTCTGTATTTGGCTAGTTCTTCTTACATTAATTTCTTCAGACAGGCAGCACCATGTACTGGAGCTGGAGTGGGTGTACAACTTGAGTGAGGGCGCTCAGTGGGAGGGGGTCTGAATGGCTAGCCTGTTTTTTTTCTTGTCACCCCACCCCCATCAAGGATCAGGGCAAGGAAGGCAGAATATACATTGCTGTGTTGTTTTGTATGTGGCCATATGGGGAGTGGGGCTGGGGCGGGGAGTTTTCAAAGATGGTGTTGGCTCCTGAAATGTGCCAGGAGCTGGCAGTTTGAAAATATAAACTGTTGTGTAATATGGGATAAAGGGAGGTGGGTTGGATACGTCTAATTATTGCAAATGTTTTTTCACGAATACATGTAACACTCCCCCCAAAATGGGGGCTTACCTTATTGTCCATTCTCCTGGTTTGCTCCTGTTCCCTAGAGCACCTCCCGTGTGCTTCTGGGTCTCCCCGAATGTCCTCATATCTTCAGGGCCACAGCCCGAGTCCATTGTGTGCCCCAGGTTTCCCCAGGCAGCCCCAGTGTTACATTTTGGTCTTAAAAAAATTATTTTGCGAGCCGCTGCTGTTGCTTATGTAACCCCTAGATGGCGCTATCCCAGGGGCTACTACCCCTGCCTGATTTGCCACTAACAGGTTGAGGGGCCTGGATCCAATGGCGGGTGCCTCCACCCAGAGGTCAGGGTTTGCAATAGTTAAACTTACTTGGTCACAGCCCTCTGGGACACTGCAACCCCTTTCTTCCCACTAGTGGCCCACAAATATATCAGAATTACCTTCACAGTATACACTTACCCCCAGAGCTGGTTCAGGCACTGGGACCTCCTGTAAAATAAGATACAGTGCAACAATCACAGTACAATACTTTAACATAGACAAATACCTCAGGCAGTATAACTTTGCTGAAACAAGCAGCTCTGATTTATTTAGGGAATATAACAAGGACAGGGAAATCAGGTTAATTAGCTTATCACTTTACTCATTTACCTATGGCTCTGTGCAGGGCCAATCCCTACCAAGTTATCTGTCCCTGTACCCAAGCCCCAGTGGCTAGTCCAAACGTGGCAGCTGGTAGGGGCCCTTTCCACAGAGAAAAGAAAAATTAGTTTAAACAGTCAGCAGTACAATGATTCCATTTGGATTTAATGTGGCAATTCAACAGGGGCCCTGAATTAGTACTCACGACCTCCAAACAAGATAGGGTCATTCAATGTCAGCAGAGCTACTCTTGAGCTCCACGAGACTCCTCACACATTTATATGGCAAACAGGCAGGCTGCTTCTCTATCCCGATCGCAATTACTGCACAATACCCGGGAGAACACACAGCAGATTCAGTTCCTGACAGACCGAGTGCAATTCAGCAATTTCTCCAGTCTTCTACAGGGTGAGCCTAGTTTCTACTCTTCAGATATCCTTTGATTCTCTTCACAGGACAGATTCAGTCCTAACAAGCAGTTACACAAGCTGCAGACCGGAACTCTGGGCCTTACACACGTTTCCCGACTAAAACTGCACTGAAGGAGCACAGGGTTCCTTTCCCCTTCACTGCCAGAGCTAAAACTGAAACTCCAACAGACAAAACTGGTCACTTCCTTTGAGTTCCTCCCAGTTCTTCACTGGCTTGGCTGTCACTCACAATAGACTGCTCTTGTTGGTCCAAAAGGCGCAAGTCTAAACTACATCTCCCAGAGTCACTGCCCATACAATCCTCTTGTGGCTGGCTCAGATTATGAGTCAAGTTCTGATTCGTCCAAGGCACCATTTTGAGCTAGCTTACCACACTGATTGGTCCAGTTCAGCAGTTCAAAACCAGAATGGGGAACTAGGCAGACACAGTTCTGACTGCAAAGAAAGCAGGTTAGACAAACTGTAATTTCATTATTACTCTAAATGATTTCTGGCAAACAGTTACATCTTTCAGATAGGTTCCCTTTGCACTCCTAGTGACTGCAAAAATGGAGTGAATTGGCAGCAGCTCAGTGGTACTCAAACAGAGAAGCACACAGTCCCCATACAAACTAATTATGTCTGCAAGCAGACAGCTCTTAAAGAGACAGTACCAGAGGCTCTAAAAACACTCACTGATAAATGGCTTAAATGCCAAACACCATTCAGGCTTGGAGCATTCAAGCAAGCTCCTGGAAGTCTTTTGGGAACCCCCATTTGCAGGGGGGTTACACTTATGCTCCTCAAAGCAAGCAGCGTATGTGCATGTAGTGCCTTTGATCTACTGACCGCCGGTTTTGCATTCGCACCGGATGTATTTTGGTGGTCCCGATCCCCGGTTGGGGCAGTATGGAGACCAGTGACCAAAGCAAGTGCCAAGAAAGCCCAGTCCATTTTACTTAATAAATAGACAGAGCTATGAGCGCTATGAAAGGGGCTCATAAATATTAAGTAGGAGCCAAATTAATATTAATAAGTAAGCTGTCTGCTGCCAGGGGACTGTAATTACGGCAGCAGTAACAGGTTGTGGACTAAAAATAAATGTTTAATGTGGGCAACATTTAAAAACTGGGACTCTTATGAATACCTGTCTGCTGCCTGGAGACTGCATATTTCGGGAGCAGCGACAGCCTAAGGACTGCAGACATGGACTGGGCAGCGTTTATGAGCATACAGTTGTGTCTACTGAACAAGGTGGCTATGATTTAAATAGAATGCTTAACCTGTACTGCACCAGAACTTTAAAGTTGGGACTATGTTAAACTGCAAAGGGATTGTGTACATTAGCAGCCATATTTGTGCAGCTGCAGCCAATTAGAAAGCCAGGATTTCAAGCAAGGATTGTTGGGACAATGCCAGAGGCTCTTGGGACATTGCAAAAAAGCTTGTGGGGAAAATGCAGGGACCTAATTCAGGTGCCAAAACAGAGGGACTATTGAGCATCGAGTGAGGTTAATGAATATTCATTCTGTGGACTGACAAGTGATTTCAGCCAATCGTTTTGGGACACCTAAATAGACTCAGCCAGTCCGGAGCCCCAGAAGGACTCCATAAAACCCAGTGTTTTCAGGCTGAGAAGGAGTTTGTGCAGGAGCCCCTCCACAGACTGAGGCCCCCAGCCAGACAGAATTGGCCTAGTGATTCAGCGTGAGCCCTTCCACAGGGGAGGGGCCTCTCTCCTTCTGCCAGAGAGACAAGTGTCTGCAAGCAGAAACAGTCGCTAGCCTGGGGGTTGACAGAGATTGTCCTCCAGGGGCTAGCTTTGTCCCTTCCACATTGGAAAAATGTGGAAAAGAGGCCAGCATCCACCTGCAGTTGTGAGAGAGCTGCAAGAAACACTTCTGCCTCAGCAGTGCGAGTGCTGAAGAAAGCCTGTAACTTTCAGGAAAGGAACGTATTAAAAATCCTTCTGAGTGAGTAAACCTCTACTTACAAATACAAGTTCTTGAGAAATCTGAATGGAGCAAAGAAGCCCAGAAAGTAGTGATCAGTGTCTGTTTGTCTGCACCCTGCGTCTGATCAGCACCTGAATAGGGTGGACAGCTACTGATTTAGTAACTGCGGATGGTCCTGTCTGTAAAATGCTGTTTTGTGACTGCGTAAAGTGCTACAGGACTGGAAGGGGAGTTCCCTAAACATGCAGTGCTTGTCCTAACAGTGCCTGGGATGCCAGAAAATGTCTAAATGTCCAGGTTGGAGCTGCTAACGCCAGCAAAGCCACAAGGGACCGTAATATTGTGTTGTGAGCCCGAGAGAGCTACAGAGATCAGTTTGCTAACAAATAAAGTATTACAAGTTTAAGAGATCTACAGTGTCAGCTTTGCCAACAAGCAAAGTTTTCTAAAGGGTAGGGAGGCATGCCTCAAGCCCCATCTAGTTCAAGTTTGTGACAGGGTTGAATACAGCCCTGTCCCAGTTGTTATGGAGAAAGAGTAAATGCAGGGATCTGTTCTGTTCTGTCCTTTTCTGTCTTGTCTTTGTCTGGTTGCGCAACCAAATTTTCTTGTGAGACCTAGGACTTGATCACCCCAATGGTGTTGCAACTCGCTGTCTCTCTGCCTCGCTTGATGTCTCTGTCTTTTCTTCTCCCTTGCATATCTGCTGGTATAAAAATATATGTGAATCATTTTGTGGAAATGTAATTGATACTGGGATCCCTCTGTTTAAAACTGTACATAGTTGTACTGTTGAAATGATTGCAAAGCTAAAACTGTGTATAGTTATACTGTTGAAATGATTGCAAAACTAAAACTGTTTGTAGTTATACTGTTGAAATTATTGCAGTGCTGTTTGGAACGCAAGAGGTTAACCTGAGATGCAATTTTTAAGCCTTTTGCAGAAGATGTAAACAAGAGGTCAGTTCTGGGTCACAATGGTCCTTTTGCCGCACCTGTTGAAACTGACAAGAACATTGGAAGCTTACAAGAAAACTGTGTGAGAAGCATGCTATTTTTTTAACGAGCTCCTGCACAGACTTATAAAAAGGAGCTGCAGTGTTTTGCAAAAGAGAGAGACAGAGACTAAGATTGGACATTGAGAAGAAAAACTCATGTTTTCTATGTTTCTGCTGCCATTGTAAATAGTTATTCTGAACAATTTATTTTTATTTTACTGTTATTAATAATAAAACTCTTGTTTTTCTGAATTTTACAACTGCTCCTGGTTTTCCTATGCTTCCTGACCTGTGCCTTGACGACAAAATTGTCTCAAGTGGTAGAGAGCCAAGCCTCAAGCTCTGTCTGGTATTATGCAAAAGATGCAGCTTAGCTCCTAAATTGTCTTGAATGGACTGTAAGGGTCACCCTAGCTTTAGGGAAAACAGCACCTGTCAGTTGAGTCTGTAACTGCAAGCTTAAAAGGACTATGGTGCCACGCTGGCACATGGTCGAATTGATCATGACTACTCAAAGCAACTAAATGTATAAATGTGCTATTAATAAATGTGCTGAATGCAATGCAGCTATCAAAGATTGGCCTGGGACACAGCCTGGTAGTGTGCCACCTAGGGTGCTGCCATATGTGTTTCTCTGAGGGGCATAGCCTAGACGTGGTGTCTGAAGCGTGCCGGCCCTGGCCGCAGCCTAGTCTGTCCAGAGTGTGATTTCAGCCCAGAGAGGGGTGCTACAACAGAAGCAAACGGTGTGTTTCCATCTACAAAAGCTATAAGATCCTGCAGCCAGTTTTGAGCCCTGGCTGTAAGCCTTTCCCCAGCATCCTAGCCTCCAGAGTTAGAGCCTACCTGCTACTAAATCAGAGGAGGAAAAAGACTTGCGGGTGTGACCATCACCAGCAATTTGAAGCATTCTTCTCACTGCAGGAAGGCGGTGGTCAAAGCCAACAAAAAGCTGGGCTGCATTGCCAGGGGAGTCACTAGCACGTGGGAAGAGACCATATTTCCACTATAAAGATCAGTGGTATGGCTGCAGCTAGAGTATAGCATACAGTACTTGTGACCCTACCTGAAATAGGACATTAATGTGCTGGAGGTGGTCCACAGACAGGTGACGGAAATCCTTCAGCGGCAGCAGGGGAAGCCATATTAGGAGAGGCCGGAGAACCTCAGCGTGTACTCACTAGAGGAGAGGAGGAGGACAAGGGGGGGATATGATAGAGACCTTCAAGCAGCTGAAAGGCATCAATACAGTCAACACAAAGCGCCTCTTCAGTCTTAGTGGAAGCAAAACCACAAGGGGGCACTGCCTTATGCTGGTGGGAGGAAGGTTAAAGAGGGAGATCAGAAGGCATTTCTTCATGGAAAGTGTGGTTAGAGGGTATAAAGAACTTCTGGAAGAAGTGGTTTCACTGAAGATGGTAGATGGATTCAAAAGCGGGTAGGATAGGGTGAAGGGAAGGTCAGCGTCCGGGGGAGTAGGCAAGAAAAGGAGGAGTTGGATCGGAGGTGTGAAGCCCCCAGTGGCCACTGACAAAAGGCTCCATAACACAAGCAGACTTGATAGACGAATAGGCCTTCTTCTGCAGACAGTATTCACATGTTCATACGTGACTCCTAATGCTAAACATATCCTAAGTAAATTGTGTAATTTTCTCAACTACTTATATCATTTTGAAGTTTGATTTCTGAGGTAGTATTGCTCTATGAACATAATCTTTATACTGTTATAAAGCTGGGAATTGCAGCTTTAGAATGATATAAAGATTATGTTCATAGGTTAAGTATTTCTTCAGAGATCTGCCTTCAAAATCATGTTTGGAATTGAGAAAAGTATGCAGTTTACTTAAAAAACATTTGCTCAGTATATTTGGCATCCAGATCAGGAGACAGGCACTTCCCCATCCCCTGCTCCCTGTGACCAACAAAACTAGTTAAAAGCACAGTTTTTCTGAAGTAGCTGCCTTACTTTGGAAGATGATGGCCCAGACAAATCCTGTACCACTGAAAAAGTAACTCAGTGGCTGAGCAGAATGCGGACATTTATGATTAAGCGATCTTGCAGAGCATGGAAGAAGCAGGTCTGAGGCGGATCATATTTCTTATTCTGGAAATTATCTTCACAGAGTATGGGTGAGTGACTGATGAGGACGGTGTTAATTGTTTAATTGGGGTGGCGCTAAGAATTTATACATGCTAGCCTGCTGGTAGCTTCCATTTTACTTTAAAATGGGTCGCACACAAAAAAGTGCAAAGTAGACCATGATTGCTTCCCTTCTGACCTTGCAATGTTTTAAAGAGCACCTTTCTCGGTGCAGTGCAGAATCATCAGGAGGCTCCCTTACCTGAATGGGAGTTCCTCCGTAGTAGTTGTAAAATTTTCTCTTTAGCCCCCTAAGGAAGGGAAGGGGTCATATTTTGCCCCAAAGAGGCTACCCGCTCGATCCCTTCCACTTTCTAATCTCCAACGCCGTCCCTGCGCTTCCTTGTTTTGTTATTTTAACCTGACTTTTAGTACAGATCGTCACCAGTATTCAAGTAACAAGAGCCTTGTTACTTGAATACTGACTCCTATTTGTACTAAAAGCTAAGCATATAATTATATCACAAAACAAGGTAGTGTGGGGACGGCGTCCAAGATCAGGAAGTGGAAGGGATCGAGCGGGTAGCCTCTTCGGGGGCAAAATATGATCCCTTCCTTAGGGGGCTAAAGAGAACATTTTACAGCTACTACGGAGGAACTCCCATTCAGGTAAGGGAACTTCCTGATGATTTTGCAGGTAAGAAAAAAATGCGGGAAAGGTGCTGTTTAAAGGGACTCTTTGAATGCCCATGGACAAAAGTTTTTTTGGGGGGCCCTGCGCTTGATGATTCAGGCACCTGTGGGGGCATGTTACAGTTGTCTATTAAGTTAATGTTCTGTTTGTTACTTTCTCTGATGGCACAGCTGGCAACAGAATGTGGGTTATGCAGGTTGAAGTGGGTAGCTGAGGGATGAATGTTTTATGATCCTTCCCTTCTCCTCACTGTTTTTGTGCATGTGCACTATTTCCTGCTTTTAGAACTGGTGTTCTAAGTTGGGGGGGCTGAAGGGTCAAACAGACATATGGTGCACTGTGGTCGCGTGGCTCACTGGGCTCTGCCTGCGGGAAAGTTGCAAAAGTGCTGACCGTGGAGTGCAAGAGCAGTACTGGTGGGCAGTGTCTGGGGCTAGGCTCTGGGCCTGGGGTAGTGTCCTTAATTACTTTTTGGGGGCATGGTCACAGAAGATGTTTTTTAATTGGATCTACCAGATAGCATGCCCATGGTCGCGGGAGATGTTTTTTAATTGGATCTGCCAGATAACATGCCCATGTACCCACACTGCAGGTTTCTGGGAGTATGTGTGTGAGTATTGGGGTGGAGTCAGTGGCGTTTGTATATCTTTTGTATTTGTTGTTGCATGGTTTCATTTGGGTCTTATTTCAGCTTACGTATACATTGTGACAGTCCTACACGAAGCAGGGGGAAGTGAGATAAGGGATGATCCAACCTGGACTCCCCTTTGCAATTTCTCACTTTTTTTCGAACTAATGTGCAAGTAGCGCTCCTCCATGAGATCCACCTTTCTTCAGCCGAACATGAGAAACGGGTGTAGCAATGGCTGGTGCAGTGTTTTGCAGTTTATTCTTCTATTAAATGAAGACTAGGCATTTGTCTCCATAAGGACTGCTCTCTAAAGAGTGGTTAGAGACTTAAGGAAAGGAAGATATCTGTTATTGTATCCCTATGTGAAAAATATGGGCATTTGAGAATCTGTATATGCACATGTGTGCTGTATGACCCTCAGTTCTTTCATAGGATGTTGCAGGCTCTGCACAGGGAGTCATTCCAGAACCTGTTCAGAGGGGGGAAGGGTTAAACTGTGCCTGGACCTCCTGGACCTAACCATGAATAGATCCAGAGTGCAGGTGAGTATAAATAAACTCCAGGTCTAATGGAACTGAGAGCAGGATTATTTTATTCAACCTGGATTTGTTGATACCTGGTGCTCTTTTTTCCATCCTTACAAATCCCGATCTCCCACAGATCATTTCCAGTTGAACCTAGAGACTAATTCTGCTAGGTATCTGAAGTTGGGTTTGGCTCAGTCATGCTATCTGACCATGCTATGGTGTCACTAGTCCTGAACCTGGGGACAGCGGACCCTCAGAACTTGCACATTGGGAGTTCCCTCATATTGGAATTACATACTATCTTGAAACAGTACGCCATAAACCAATGGTCCACTTATGTAGAAAGCAGTTTGGTAATGGTCGTGTCCCCTCATGGGTGGTTTTCTGGGATGCAGATAAGGAGCAATCTTCAGCTTCATGTCAGCCGACCCTCATTTACCAGAAACTGCTCAGTTATCTGTTCATTTCTGAGCCCCAGCAGAGCACAACTTGTTGTCTGTCCTGTCCCAAAACATGTAAAACAGTTTTTTTTGGTTTTTTTAAAGAACAGCCAGGGAGCGTGGCTCAGCCCGTGAATGGTCACTGCACAACACTCTGCTCAGTACTGTACTTTAACGTTTTTACAAGGCAGTCACTTTTGCCATAAACCAAAAATCCTACTAGCCGTATTTAAAACTCAGGTAGCCAAAATATCTGGGTCTGTTTGGTGCACAGCCTAAGTCCCAAAGTCGTGGGAAAATGTTTCCCCAGTGAAGTCTTTCTCCACAGTTTTGGAGACTTTGAGCCCGATCCACAGTGACACCACAGATATGCGCAGACCGACTCCCATCGATGTTGGCACACATGCTGGCATTCGCATTCCCCCTCCCTGCAGCTGCATGCTGGGAGTTCAAGAATGGGTCAGGTGGAAGTGCTGGCTCCATAGTGAATCCATGTTTCTGCATGGAACAGAGGCTGGGGAGATAGAGTAGTGCTCCAAGGACTGCCATATTACCGCTGAAAAATCCTTTTTGTGTGTTGGTGCCAGTACAGGCCCCAGCCTTCTGTATAAGCTCTGAGGCTGGGGGCAGGTGGAGCGACCACCAGTCATGCACCATGGAACATCCTGTGGGTGTGCGTCTGGGGGGGCGTGAAGCACTCTGGCAGCCACTCAGGTCATGTAGCCTTTGCCCCCTCAGCTGGCCCTCCGTACAGCATAGAAACAACTGTGGGTGGCATGCACATGTGCCCCCGACCAGTCATATAGCAGTGCGCAGGGCACAGGATCAGGTGTGGTGAGGGCATGGAGCCAGGGCTAGGGATGCGCAGGGATCTCTACATGTGCAGAGCGGGACCTCTGCATAGCACCAGCTTGCATAGGTACCTCTTTACGGGTGTATAACATTTTGAGGACTGGGCCCATGGACTTAATTGCAAAACATTTGGGGGACTTGAAGAAAAACCTGACCGCATCCCACTGATCAAAATAATGTCCAGGAAGTGGTCGCCACGTAGACTACTGCCTCTGCTTGATTTATTTTTCTTGCTGTTGTTTTTTAGTTACTAGGCAGTTTGTAGTCAGAAGGTGGTCCCTGTTCCTGGGTGGACTAAGGATTGTCATCACTGTGGTGAAACTGCAAAGTGACAAAATCTTTCATGCTTTAGCCTTAGTATCAGCTACAATGTTGCCGAAGAGCAAAAGTGCCTGAGGTTTTGGAGTGTATGAGTAAGCATTAAACCATGACAAAATGAGATTTTGTGAATGGTAACCACACCACCTACGGATGTCTTCTAGCATTTTGTCACTTTCTGACAGATCGTGGTGCGCCTCCACAGGTTTCAAGAGAACACTGTACTGTTACAAACGCAGTATTGCTGGAAAATGGACATAAAAATCTGAATCACTTAAACTGAGGAAAGGGAAAAGTATTGGGTTTCCTTTTGGCTCATCTATACCGTGTGGTAAAGGGTTCTGTTGTTTGTCTGAGGGTTGATGTCTAAACTCAATTAGGGGATCTGTGCAAACTTAACTATACTCTTCTCCTTGAAGGGAAGAGATCAGACCGGCTGAAATGGGAGTTTAACAAACGTATCTAATGGAGAAAAGGCCCACCAGCTAGCATGTGCAGACTAAAATTATGTGACCCTAAAAAAGGGCATAAAGTCACAGACTTGCATGGGTATCTTATTGCCTCTCATGCATGCATGCTGCTTTAGGAACTGGGTCAAACAGGACCGGGAGTCATTGTATTTGGATCTGGAGTGCAGAACAAGTGAAGAGTAGCCAGGGTGATCCACTGCCACAACCCCCTAATAATCCACACTGTAGTAGTAGTAAAACATTTATTTATACATAGGGGTACCAGATTTTGGTATGCCAGAAAGAGGACACTTAGTCCCTCCCCCGATGAGCCCTTGTGCCAGACCCCGAGTAAATAGGTTTAAAGTCTCCACCGTCTTCACAGCTCATTTACAAGGAGGTCCTGGGTAGGAGAGAGTAAACAAATTACAAAAATAATAATACAACAGGATAGAGAAGGTACAAGAAGAATATTTGGCAGCTGGAAAAGAGGACATCTGATAACCCTATTTATACAGGATGAATGAGAGCACAACTTCTGTGGAAGTGTGGAGAGAAATGAGACAGAATATTGGCTGCAGATCAGGAGGAGGGCACCTTGTTGTCCCTCATCACTGCCAACCCAGAGTTTTTTCTAGGCGTGGAGGAAGAGGGTTTTAGGATGTAGAAGGTTAATGGAGTTGGGGACATCTTTGCCATGCACCGCATGCTCACATTTTGTGATATTCAAACAACATGGGACATGCCATCTGAACACCAGTTAGGTATCTGTGATGCTCTTTGCTTTATTGGACAAAAGCAATGAACCCTGAGTCCTGTTTCCAAAAATACTGTGAGTTTTGTAAGGGTATTGCAAAACAAAAGTGCATCATGAATACCTGAGTTGATTACGTCACTCCCAGAATAGCAGTGTGGCAGCAGCTTCTTCTCATCATCGTACTCCCTGGGAAGGCTCGCTTATGAATTGAAAGGCCACAGATATATACATATTAGGCTCATATATTTAAGATTTACTCACCCTGAAGATGCCAGATGGCTCACACTCTTCCATGTAGATGACCTGAGTTGGGAACCCAGGATGTGTGTGGCCAGGGCTGGGAAGTGCTGCCGAGTGCAGCGTGAGCCAGTCTGGGGAGAGAGGTGTCTAGCATTGGCGTAACAGCAGCCCCTTAGGGTGAGCTGGGTGTCTACTCCGTTTTAAGTGGTGGCATCAGCACATAGCGTGCCGCTATGCCTGAGGCTGTCTGAGGCATGGCCCGATGTCTGGTGAGGTGGGAGGGACTTGACATGGAAAGGAAAAAACAGAAACAACTTCTATAGAGAACTTAGATATCATAAAATGTCTAGAACACTGGGGCGAGGCTCCATTCCAGAAAGTGGCAAGGCTTGGGCTGCTGGCTTCGAAGAGCCCAGATACCATCCCTGCCCTCCTTTACATGCTGGACTTTTAGGTCTTATGACTCACCAGGAGTTAGGGCTTTTGTTTATTTGGGGGCTTTTTCTTACACTGAACAAGACTAGTGCTCTTTTAAAAGGTTCTTTGTTTATTAATGAGTGTTTATTTTGCACAATATAGAGCATACAGTATATTTTTGAAAAGAGGAAGGGGTCATGTAGTTTTCACAGCATCTGGCAAATAACTTGTATATATATTTTTTTAAAAAGCAGAAAGAGTAACTGCGAGTAAGACTGTGTTTCCAAATATGTGAGTCTGCATGAATTCTTTGAGGTCACTGTTGAGCAGAGTTGATTCTAAAGACCTAGTTGTTCACCAGGAATGGAAGCACAGGTACAAGAAGGTGTGTTGGGAAACTGGAGGAAGGACGGTTAAGAGGGACATTAGGAAGTTTTTCTTCACTAAGAAGGTGGTAGAGCAGTGGTATAAGCTGCCTTAGGAGATGGTGGTGGCAGGGACAGTAAACAGGTTCAAGGTCAGAGTGTGCGGAATAGGGGTTGGTAAGGATGAAGGAGGCAGTGGGGTGGTCAGTACTAGATAATCAGGAAGTGATTATCAAAATGTTGTTTCATGGCTGGAAGCATGTGGCTGTAGTTCAAGTTTCCATGTCTGCAAATATTATTTTCTAGCGATCTTTAGTTTTTAGATATTTAAAATTATTTCCATTGTGCAAGATGGCCACGGGTGGCACTGGAGAGATTATGAATGTCTCGATTTTACAAAGTAAACCTCACAGCCCAGGAGGTAAATAAAACATTGCTTTAATGCTAAAAGCCATAATTTGGCATTTGCGCAACAGCTGCTGCACTTTGTAGGCTTGCTGGAATTTCCCTTTAAAGAACGAAAAGATCTTAAAAGATCTGGGCAAAAGTGGGAGGGACTCTATGTACCATTTATATGCTGATGACACAATAATTTACATTTCTCGATCATCAGTGTATGATTCAGGATACACTTCTGAGCAGACTCGATGAACTCCATGCTTTTTTCATCAATTCTAAATTGAAACTTAATACCACCAAGACTAAATCGATGCTATTTGGACCGGTTGCTAAACTGAAGAATTGTGAGCAGTTATTGGCACTGAATAATAGTGGAACTGCTCTGGAGTGTGTCGAATCATATCATTACTTGAGTTTTGGTTAGAACAATCAGGTTCAGGGAATAAACATGTTTTTTTATTTTTTTTATTAAATGGTTTTGTTACACTTATGTCAAGAGTACCTTTCATACATTTCGTTATATTGTCACATGTCTTAATTTCTATGTGTATTATTGACAGTTTTTGTAATTCACTCTGAGGTTTAAATGTTTGATAGAAAGTCTTATGCATTCTTTTGGTCAGGGACCATATGGAAGGTAAAGCTTTTCTGTTTTAGCTCACACCTTGTTTACCCTTTAAGTTTTGTTTATGCCTTCATTTCTAATATAACCAAATGAGTAATTTCTTCTGCTCAGTTAACTCCTCCTTCATTAATTAAATTTTCCCTCCTTCAAATCTTTGGTAGTTGTTCGATCATCCCCGTTGCCTCTCCACCAAACTTAAGGACAGAAGTGTGGATCCACCTCAGTATGATAGAGAACCCACTTCTGCCATCTCATCATGTATGTTGGAGCTTTATCCGAATTTTAGCATTAAGATTTTCTATTTCATATAATTCAGACATGCTGGATCTCCATTCTGATACTGTTGGAATTATACTGGTCATCCATCTACGAGTAATGGACTTTTTGGCCACCAAAAGACTGGGAGGCAAAAGAGTTTTTTCCCCATGGAGGGGAATGGTCTGGAACAATCCCTAGCAGTACCTGTTTGGCTGTCAATTCTATCCTTTGTTCTATTAATTTGGTTAATTCTATTTGTAAGGATAGTCAAAAGGGCATCAGACAAGGACGCTCCCAGAATATGTGTCCCAGTGTCGCCCTCGGACATGCACACTTTCGCCAGCATACTCCATACTCTTCCAGAAGGAATTTGATCAGGACTGCTAGGGCTCTAAAAAAGTGGGAACAACACTTCCATGCAAATTTTCTCCAAAATGGAGAGGAAGTGATCTTTACCACACTCACAGCTGATCCTTTCCATTCCTCCATGGTTATTTCTAGGTGGAGATCTTTGTTCCATTCCTGTCATATGGATTCAGTTGATTCCTTTGTTCTTCTCAATTCCTATATATTGTGACTATTAAATGCTTACCCAAGTTCCCCCTTATGGCTTCCATAAATAATTTGAGTAATTCTGGAGTTGGATCTTGAATTTTGGGTTGAATTATTCGATTTCTGAGTTTATGGTTCCTGACCTGGAAATAAGGAATAAATCTGATCTGGTAAGGCCATAGTGGGACTGTAATTTTTCAAAGGGGAGTATCCTCTGAGGGGACAAAAACTGGAAAAGATGTGAAAGGCCTAATCTTCTCCATTCCCGGAATGTGGAGTCCATATATATGGGTGTAAATGAAATCATCTTCTGATAATAATTTTATATATTCATATATAATATGTAATGGTCCCGTTTGCCTCGAACTTCTCCAACATTTATAAATTTGAGCTGTAATACCTGTTAGGATAGCAAGTAACAGAGACCTTTCAGCAGAAGACAGGAGAATGTTTTTGATATCAAATAAATCATTAAGATAAAATTCAATATCCTTCCAAGTGGTCGAATAGGATTCAGTCAACCAGATCAGGACTATCCTAAGGAAAGACATCCTAGAGCATAATTTAAAGTCTGGAAGGTTAAATCCCCCCCTGAGCCAAGGACAATTTAAGAACCGATAGTCGTATCCTAGGACGTCCTTTACCCCAAATGAATGTGGAAATTAACTTGTCCCATGATTTAAAATAATAAGTTGCTGATAAGTAGGGTATATTCTAAATTAAATAAAGTAATCTAGGTAATATATTCATTTGCACTATTTCTATCTGTTGTTGGAAGGGGCTAAGAAAGGAGGACCATCTTTCCAGGTCATTTTGGATTATAGTCGCGAGGGGTTCATAATTTAAAAGCTCCAATACTTTTGGGTTAAGAGGAATGTTAATTACTAAGTATTTTATTTTGGTAGTGTGCCATTTAAATGGGTACTCTTTTTTTCAATCTTTGGGTAGGGATAAAGGTAAAGGCCAGGATCTCTGTTTTTGTAGTATTTAACTTAAATCCCACCAGTTTCTCACATTGTTTCAATATTTCCAAGCTGCCAGAATTGATTGAGATGGGGACAACAGGGTCAAGAGAATATCATTTGCAAACATATTTATTTTATGTTCTTGTTGTGCTATAGGAATCCCCTGTACAGAGCATACTTTCCTCAATCTTGCCGCTAGTGGTTCCAAATATCATACAAATAGGTACTGCGTGATAGGGACACCCTGCCTTGTGCCCCTACTTAACTTGAATGGTGAGGATAGGTTTCCATTAACCCTCACGTAGGCCCTTGGGGAACTATATAGCTTGTTAAGAGTAGTGATAAATGGAGCCGGAAAGTGAAAGGCCTCAAGAGTGCCCCACAGAAATGGCAAATAGACTGGATCAAAAGCCTTTTCGGCATCTCGACTAATGAAAACAGATGGAATTTTCTTAGTCTTAACATATTCCTGTAATAGCAGGGTCCTGCAGATATTATCCGTAGTATTCTTATTTTTAATAAACCCTGATTGGTCAAATGATATAATCTTTGGCATTACTGATTCTAATCTAGACAACCAAATAGCTGTATAAATCTTATAATCAACATTTAAAATGGAAATAGGTCTGTAAGATGCCGGGTCCGAATGACCTTTATTTGGTTTAGGTATTGGAGCAATGGTGGCATAATCCCACAATGGTGGAGGAGCTCCCTCTTGGGCTATTTCAGCAAATAAAATTTGTAATTTCGGGGTGAGTTCTTTTTTAAGTATCTTGTACAACTCGGTTATAAAGCCATCAGGTCCTGGACATCTTCCTGAGTTCAGATTCGTGATAGCTTTCTTAATCTCCAGTTGTGTTATGGGAGCCTCTAAACTACGAATTTGAGTAGAGGTGAGGGTAGGCAAGATCGCTTGGTCCAGAAAATTTGATATTTCTGACTGTCTGGGAGTTATTTCCAGTGAATATAGACTAGTGTAGTACTCTGAGAAAGTCTGCAAGATATGAACATCTGAATGGTGTGTTATACCAGGATATGGAGTTCGTAGTTTCAATATCGTGGAAATATTTTTCCTAGCTCTATGTTTCTGGGCAAATCTCCGAGCTCCCCTAGCTCCCCACTCTTGGACCCTTTGCCTTAAATATATTAATGATTGTTGTATTTTATCTATAATTTTCTGTAGTTCCGCCTTTGTATTTTTAATTTTTTGGTATAATTCTGAGTCTCCTTCTCTATATAACATCTGATAGTTCAGTAGCTGTTCAGGTAATTCAAGTTGGTTCGCCTCCCTCTCTATTTTTTTTGAGGTATTACGCTATAATTTCCCCCCTCATCGTTGCCTTCATGGCATCCCATTGTATTGCCTCCGTGATGTCCTGTGATTCATTTTCTGCATAAAATTGGTGTATTCTTTTTTTTAACTGTCTCCTGGAATTCTTTATCTTTTAATGTTAATGGGTTTAACCTCCATAGGGTCCTCTTCCTTTCCTGGCCCAAATCTATTTTCAAGATTAAGAGATGGTAGTCAGAGAGTAATTTAAAACCTACTGTCATATCCTGGACTGATGTGAAATGCTCACATGTCATCATAATGTAATCAAGTCAGGAGTATGATTTAAACTGTGGAGAATAGTATGTATAACCAGAGGCAGAGGGAAATAGGCATCTCCACACATCTGTGATACCCAGGTGTTCTAGTGTTTTTTATTTTAATTGTAGCATTTTTCGTCATTAAGGCAAGATGCAGGAACGCTTTTGGGGAGAGTAGCACACTTTGAGGTGTGCCTCCTTCAATCCAGTGCTCTGTTGAGCAGGCGTGGTGGTCCTGCACCAATGGGTGCAGGAGCTCTGTGTTACAGCGGTGTTCCTCTGCTTCAAGCAAAGCACCACTGCCATACTGAGCACCTCGTCACGCTGCCCCACCGGCGTCACGCGCTCTCCCCAGCAATCCGCGCCCCAAAGCTTTGGTGCCACGCTGGAGCCCACCCAGCGTGGCAAACGTGTTTGCCGACGGGTTGCCCAATCCTCTGTTGGCTCCACGGCCCCCTGTTACTTCTGCCACGCTGGGGCCCACCCCAGCGTGGCAAACGTCATGCTTTTTTCCAACAGGTGCCCAATCCGCCGGCTTCTCGCCCGTAGTTTGCGACAGGGTGCCCAATCCGCTGGCTCTCGGGCCCCCCATCATCTTCTGCCACGCCAGAGCCCACCCAGCGTGGCAAACGCCCCACATCGCTTTTTTTAAACCTGTAAAATAATAACGGTCCCCGCACGCCTCCCAGCCCCCACAACCCGCACCCACCCACTGCGCACCCAGCCTCCCCACACCCCCATACTTACCTCCGGCGCGACGATCTTCGGTGGACCGGGAACATGTCTGCACTCTTCAAAGGCGACCGCGAACTAAGGAAATGCCGGTAAGCTGTATAATGAGATAGATAGGGGGGTTTCAACTTTATTGCATATCTCAGGCATTTTGTGGAATTTTTGCACCAAATTTTCAACATGAGGTTTTTGGGACCCCTTCTCATGAATGATGTCACTGTCATGGTGTTATTCGGGCCCGAAGGGTGATGTCGCAGTCACTGCACGAAATCACCCTTCAGGCCTGAATAGTGCCATGGACAGTGACAATCATTCATGAGAAGGGGTCCCAAAACCCATGTTGAAAATTTGCGCAAAATTCCAAAATGACTGTTTTATTTAGTATGCTAGCAGTTCCTACGCCTCCGTAGGTCTGCGACTTTTCAATATTTCTACTCCAGATTTTAAACATTGCCATTTTATCACAACTTCTTATGGAGCAGTACAGCTGTCATTTTCACATCTCACCCAAAACGTTGCTCACCATGTAGCGCACTAATGGCGCAGTCGGGTAAGGAAATCAATGTATGGAACACATTAAGAAAATCACAGTGATACTGTTCATGAGCAGAGGTCTAAATGACTATGTTGAAAATTTGGTGAAAAATCTAAAATTACTCTTTTTTGAGCGCGTGCTACAGTTCTTACGCACACTGTACGCTATGCAATTTTCAATATTTGCAGTCCAGATTTTCAACATTGCCATTTTACCACACCTCCTCAAGAGCAGTACAGCTGTCATTTTCACATCCTGCCCAAAATGTGTTTCTGCCATGTAGCGCATTAATGGCGCAGTCGATTAGCGAACTCAATCTATGGGACACATTAAGAAAATCACAGTGACACTGATCATGAGCAGACATCTTAAAATGGCTGTGCTGAAAATTTGGTGAAAAATTCTAAAAATGACTGTTTTGACGAGTCTGCGTTGCGCAGTCTTACGCACGCTGTAGTTTGCACTTTCAATATTTTCACTCCAGATTTTCAACATTGCCATTTTACCACACCTCCTTATGAGCAGTGCAGCTGTCATTTTTCACATCTTGCCCAAAACGTGTTTCCACCCATGTAGCGCACAATGGCACAGTCGGTGTGCGAACTCAGTGTATGGGACACATTAAGAAAATCACAGTGTCACTGTTCATGAGCAGAGATCTTAAAATGGCTATGTTTGTTTATTTATTTATTAGCTTTTGGTAACCGGGTAAGTGCGCTAGGCAACAGACCTGCCTATTTTCAGGCACGACCCGGGAGAGCACAGGACATTGGTTACAATATGCAGAAATGCACAGACATAATATAGGTGTACAGGAGCAAAACAAGATATACATTGGGTAGCACAGTAATAGTTACATAAGAAAAAATTACTCACCTTAGTAATTGCTTTTCTTCTCATGGAGTCTTGCTATATTAGGACTTATTGCAGTTAGCCACTGCACTTGAACTGCCCCGGAGAGGAAAGAGTTAACTCCAGAGAATCTGGAGTTCTAAAGCGCGAGGGCGCTATACCAAAGCTCTATCTGGGCAGTTTCAAATGAAACTGTCAGATCTTTACGAAGCTAACACTAAGCAACAAGTCTGTGTGGAAAGCTCTACACTAGGCAAATGGCTACCTGCTAGTAGTAATAACAACAATAGAAACAACAATAGAAACAACAATAACAATAATAAGAATGAATAATGGTATCATTAGTTTTCCCCCCTGACAAGCACTATTAGGAACCCCCCTTCCCCCAAAGACTCAAGTCCAGGAAGGGGGCCAACAAATCACTCAACCAGAAAACCCTAGTTCCCTAACCCTAAATAAAAGAGGGTGAAGGGAAGAACTACAATGGCATGACACAGTGCTTGCACTAATTTGCCACCCCCACCCAAGTAGAAGTTCTGAGAGGGGCAGGTTGGTGGTCTAATATAGCAAGACTCCATGAGAAGAAAAGCAATTACTAAGGTGAGTAATTTTTTCTTCAAACACCATGAAGTCTTGCTATATTAGGACTATTGCAGATTACACAGCAGTACCTCCATGGAGGAGGGTCAGAACCTACTTAGGAAATAGGCTCTGAAGCACAGCTGTGCCAAAACGAGCATCTCTCCTGGACTGAAATCCAGGGAATAATGCTTGGTAAGTGTGAACTGTCTTCCAAGTAACAGCTTGACAGATTTCCAGAATGGGAATATCTCTAGCAGCCGCTAGAGATGCAGCTGTACCCCTGGTGGAGTGAGCCCTCAGTCCTGAGGGGGCTCTCTACCTAGTCTTTGATAACAAAATGGATACAAGAGACAATCCACCTTGCAATTGTCCTCTTAGTGGCAGGTTCCCTTTGCCAACCTCGCTCTAGGTAAGGAAGAGTTGGAGGGATTCAAACCTGTGACCCTTGGTGCGTTACAAATAGTAGCATAAGGCTCTTTTGACGTCCAAGCTGTGCAGTCTCCTCTCACCTGAGGAAGAATGCTCAGTGAAAAATCCTGGGAGAGAGATGGATTGGTTCAGGTGGAAACCTGAAACCACTTAGGGACAAACCCTGTGTTAGTCCTAGGGACTGTCTTATCCCTGTGGGGAGAGAAAAATCTTCTTCCACTGCCAGGGCCTGTAGTTCACTTATGCGCCTGGCAGAAGTGAAACCACCAGAAAAAAACATTTTCCAAGTGAGAAGCTTGAGCTCTGCTGGGGACAGAGGTCCAAAGGGGTTTGCATTAACTGAGCAATGCAAACATTCGGGCTCCATGCAGGAGCTGGTTCCCGAAAAAGGAGGGTTGGTGTGAAGCAACCCTCTAAAAACTTGGAAAACACAGGTTGAGAAGAAAAGGAAGCAGGCTTCCCTGCTTGCAGAAAAAAAGACAGCTGCCAGAGGAACCCTTAAGGTAGCTGGCCTAAGACCTAAAGAATTTAAAATGGACCAAAAAGTCCAGAAAATGGGCAGATAAGCAGACTGTGGTATAATCTGCTTCTCAGCGCACCAGACTGAAAACCTGTTCCACTTAGAATTGTAAGTGGCGCCAGTGAAAAAGCTTCCTTGAAGCCTTTAAAATATCCGCGACACCTTGAAAAAGGTGTAAATCAGCAAATTCTAACTCCTCAAGAGCTGCCTTGAGAAGGAGGAATTTGAGGTTCCGGATACCACTCTCCCTGTGCAAAGGCCAGTAAGTCGTGGACCTGGGCAAGCTCAGGGTAGGTGGACTGTCAAGGACAGAGACAATGGGTACCAGGGCTGTCTGGCCAGCTTGAACAATCAGAATCGCTTTGCAGGGCTGAGATCTGATTTTTACTAGTACCCTGAAAGAAAGGGAAAAGGAGGAAAGGGAACAGAAACTTCCCTTTCCAATCCAAGTGAAAAGCGTCCAGGGGGCTGATCCCAGCACTGGAGGCCTCAACAAAACAGAGAAAGTTAGTGGTTATCTGGGGCTGCGAAAAGATCTATCTGAAAATGAGCCCCATCTGGCAAGGACTGAACCCAGCACCTGAGGATTCAGAGCCCAATCGTGATGGCCCTGAGAATCCTGTTGAGGGCATCTGCCAGGGCATTGTCCTTCCCTGGGAGGTGAACTGCTATCAGGAGGTGTTCAGGAGTAAGCCAGAGACCACCACTTCATTGCTTGAGTGCACAAGGCTGATGACCGAGTGCCCCCTGCCTGTTGATGTACCACATTATTGTGGTGTTGTCTGTCCTGACTTGAACTACCTTGTTCTGGACAGAAGCTGAAAACTCCTAAGAGCTAGAAGACAGCTCTGAGTTCCAAAAATTGATGTGGAGCAGAGATTCCTAGGAGACCACACCCCTAGTGGACAGGTCGCTTAGCGAGCTCCTCACCCTAACACAGGAGCATCCGTGGTGAGGAATGAAGAGGACCCTAGTTTTAGATTGCTTTGATCCTGCCACAGTGTAAGGCCAGGATCAGGATTGGGTCACTAGAACCAATTTGGAAAGGGAATCCTCCTTTGGGACCAATAGGCCCTCAGATGGAACTGAATGTCCCTCATCTGGAATCTTGCTCCCTGCACTACAGCTGTGGAAGCAGCCATGTGCCCTAGTAGTTGTAGCAAATGCTTTGCTGGTCAAGAGACTCAGAGAGTAATGGAAGATGCCAGGGCAAGAGACTGCCTACCCTTTTGAGGGGAGAAATGCCCTGGCTAACTTTGTGTTCAACTCTGCACCTATGAAAGTTAGTACCTGAACTGGTTCGAGAACTGACTTTGGTAAATTCAGCAGGAATCCCAGAAAGGTGAGAAGCTGCTGAGTGACTTGCAAGTGGGATTTTACTTGATCTGGAGACTGACCCACTAAGAGCCAGTCATCCAGGAAAGGAAACAAAGCAATCCCTTGCCTTCTTAAAAGAGCCACTACCACAGCTAGAATTTCTTGAATACCCTTGGCGAGAGGTAAGGTCAAGGCATTGCCCTGAACTGGTAGTGGCCTGAGGGTAACCTGAGGTACTTTCGTGAGAAGGCCTGATCAAGACATGAAAAATAGGCATCCTTGAGGTCCAGGAAAGCTAGCCAGTCCCTGGCCTCAGCCAGAGTTAACATTTTAACTTTGTTTTCAAAAGATGCTTGTTCAGGTACCTTAAATCTGAGATGGGCCGCCAATCTCCTGCCTTCTATAGGTTAAGAAAGTATCATGAGCACAGCCCTTGCCCGGTGGCAAGGAGGGACCTTTCTACTGCTTTGCAGTTCAGAGGAGAAGAAACCTCTGCTCCCAAAGCAAGGGATTCTAAGGATTTGCAGGTGGACCTGTCTGGCTCTCATCTTTGGAAACTGTTTGAAGCTGAGAACCAGACCTATTACTTCCAGAACCCACTTGTCCGAGTTAGGGACACACAGTTCTGGCTGAAATAAAAACCAACCTGCCCACTGGTATGGGAGATCGCCCTGGGCACCCCATCAGGGTGCCTGCTTGGCAATAGTCTTAGGCTAAGGGGAGGGGGACGGTTTACTTGTGCCCCGTCTATCTCTGCCTCTGAAGAGACCCCTCTGGCGAAAGCAGAGGAGGCCTGAGCCTCTACCTGGGCACTTTTGTAGGTAATCATCCATGTTTTTCATATAGCTTTCTGTTTGTTCCTCAAACAGAGAATTACCCACAACAAGAAACAAATCCATAGACTTTGACAGAGTATCTTGGGACAGATTAGTGCATCTGAGCCATGCCAACCTACGGAAAGCTACAGAAGTGGTCATGACCCTAGAGAAAACAAGATTAACACCAACAGCAGTATGAACTTGAACTTAGAGGCTTCAGTGCCATTAGCAGCCACCTGTTCCAACCCGCTAGCCAGCTGGCCATGGGCCTGCTTGGCTAACTGCAATACTAGGCCCACCTAGATTTCCAAATCTAGCCACATAAGCCATACAACTTGCCTGTCTGAGTCCACAGCAGCTGCCATACTGTTTTCTTGCGTTATGGCATCAATCCTCCTGGAATCCTATTCAGGAGGATGTGAGGCCAGGGAACTAGCCTTGACACAGGCTGCAGCTTGTACCACACCCACATGACTACACTGCTCAGTGAGGAAGTCTGTAACAGAGCCTGACGAAATACACCTTCTGTCCATTTTTTATCTTACAGGAGGGACAGAAAGAAGAATCTTATAAAATCTTAGTTGTTTACTTCCTAAATGACTTATGCAAAGGAAAGACAACCTCCTAGCCCATCATTCCTACATAATCAGGCTCCCTTTACTCATCCATAGCCTCCTCTAAAGGAAGCTGGGGATTCTGCAAGCTTTTGTAAAACATAAACTGAGAAAGGGACTCAGACAGAATAGGAGGAGATTCTAAAGGTCTGTCTGGAGAAATGTCCGCATATGGGCACGCCCAGACCCTACCAGCCACACATGTATTGATCAATTTTCCTCCTCTCCTGTGGTTCATAACAATTCCTCAACATCATAAACCTGAACCACTGGAACTGAACGAGCCACCTTACCAACTGTAGATGGTTCGACAGGACCTAGAAACAGTGACTGGACAATCTGTATGGCTTAACTACTTCTGCAGCAGTTGGAGAGACAATCTTGGACTCCAAACCTACTGATTTCTCTGTCATATTCTTATTTCTTTTTTTTTTTTAAACTGGTTCCTCTGAACCATCCTTTTGCCCGAGGAAGTCTAGCCCTGGTCAGAGGGCACTCCCTCTGGTCCAGTGGGTACTGGACCGGGCTGGCCATCCGGGTCAGCGGACTTTTTGGCCAATAGTTCCCTGAGCCGGCCCCATCTCTTTTCAGGGTGGCTGCAGAGAAATTTTAAACACCTGGCAGTCTGACAGGAGGTGGTCAGCCCCCAGACAATAAACACAAGTGGTGTGGGACAGCTTTGCAAAGGCTTCCCACAGCATCACAGTGTTGAAACCCAGTGGGCCCGGTTTTTCTTTTGGGTTTCCCAGACATAATGCCAGCCTAACCAAAACTTGCTCTCTTTTATGGCAGTGCTAGAAGACATTTTATCGGTTCCTAACCGTTTCACGGGTATTTGAAAAAACCCTATTTAAAATCAAGGTTTTTTTAGAACCGATAAGAACCGGGTACCGCACTCTAAAAGCCCAAAACTTTAAAATGTTAAAATAAGCAAACTGATCGGTTCAAAACCGAACCGATAACTAAATTTCCACACAGACTTTACATTTTGTACTTACGGTTTACCAGATAGAGCTTTAACCGAAATGCGGTAAAATAATTACTTTTTGCCGGTTCAAATGAACCGAAAATACTCGCTTGAACCGAGAAATGAACCGAGCTGAAGGAGCTGATCTCCGGAGCGACTGTTCAGTGAAGCAGAGTAAAGAATCTGACAGTTTCATTTGAAACTGCCCGGATAGAGCTTTGGTATAGCGCCCTCGCGCTTTAGAACTCCAGATTCTCTGGAGTTAACTCTTTCCTCTCCGGGGCAGTTCAAGTGCAGTGGCTAACTGCAATAAGTCCTAATATAGCAAGACTTCATGGTGTTTGAAGGGTACATTTTAGGCATAGATCATAATAAGGATGTAAAATAAAGCAATTAGGGTAACCATAAGACAGCTGAGGACAGTAAAGACATCAAGGTTCATAGCCACCTAGACAAACGTATTGCATGGGAGAACATTAGTGTAGTACTCAGGGTCAGACCCGACAGCCTGCAGTGGGACAAAGCAAATTAAGAGCATTTGCATTGGCCAGAGGCTAGAGGTGGGTGAACAGCAGTTTTGAATTCTCGATGGGAGGCTGAAGTTTTCACCATAAGGGGAGTGAGTTCCAGAATTTGGGAGCAAAATGGGCAAATGCCTGTTCACCCATTTTTGTCATGCAAGGTCTAGTGGAGAGCATGGGGACAGAGGAAGACCTGAGGGCATGGTGTGTGAGGCAGGAGTCAGGAGGTTGGCAAGATAGACAGGGCCGAGAGGTCTAGACAGGAGTCGATAAAGCAGCCCAGGAGTAGGCTCGAATATCCTTAGGTGACAGCCAATTTAAGCCAGCGTAAAGGAGACAATGATGGTAAGACGTGGGCAGTTAAGGCTAATCTACAGATGTTGTTGTAGACAGTGTCCCATTTATGGAGTGTAGCAGAGTTTGCAGCAACGAGGAGAGGCAGAGCATATTGGAGCTGGGGTAAGAGAATACCTCTCGCAACAGAAAGTCTAGCGGAAGGAGTGAGGGAGTGGCGCACACGATAAGCTCCACTAATTTTAGCATTGACGGCACAGCACACCATATTGACATGTTGAGACAGGTCAAGTGTGGGATCCAAAGTGACCCCAAGGTACTTGAAGGACTCAGTGTTTGAGATGAGGGAGCCATCAAGGCATTGAACCCGGAGCCTGTTCGCAGGGGCAGACAGTTTCTTAGAGGATCCGAATAGCATAGCACAGGTTTTTTCTAGGTTCAGGACTTGGTGGTTGCTAGAGAGCCAGGTCTGCAGGAATTGGAAGTCATTAGTGAGAGTGGACTTGATGGCAGCAACCGATTTTGACCCAGAGTAGAGAAAAAGGTCATCTGCGTACATAAGAGTGCAGCTATGCCGGGACATGGTGGGAATATCATTTAGGAAGAGGGAGAAGAGTAGAGGTCCAAGAGTGGATCCCTGGGGAACTCCATGGGAGATGTTTAGGGGGGAGGAAAGGGCCTTGTGAAATGCTACCGCCTGAGTCCGATTGTCAAGATAGCTATGGAACCAGGAGAGGGCTTGGTCAGATGCTCCAATGGATTGGAGCTTTAGCATGAGAGGATGGTGTACCATGTCAAGGCTTTGGACAGGTCGATAAAGACGGCCCCAGTGAGTAGGCCACGGTCCATATTATTTTGATGTCATTTGTAAGTTGTGTAGTGCAGAGATGGTACTGTGACCAGGCCGGAAACCATGTTGGCACGGGGTTTGAAGATTAAACATGTCAAGGTGAGCAGCAAGCTGGGTGGACTATTTTTCAAGCAGCTTACTGAGAGTGGGCAGAAGAGATATGGCGGTAGTTGGACATGAGTTTGACATCGCCTTTTTGTGTATAGGGATGGTTCTGGCAGTTTTCCAGGTGGATGGGACAGTAGACGACGTAATCGAAAGGTTAAAAGCCAGGTGATAGGTCTGGTCAGTCAAGTGCATACTGCTTAAGTATGCAAGGATGGATGCCCTCAGGCCCTTGACCCCATGTGCCGGAAGGGAGTTAAGTAGCTTGCGAACTTCAAGGTATGTGGTTGGAGCCAGAACTGAAGGGAGGGGTGGGAGGGGCAGGAGGAGAAGAGGACAGTCAGGTTGTGGGCTAGTTAGAGTAGTGACTGGTGGAGAAGAAAAAAGGGCATTGAAGGCATTGGCAATGGTGTCATGGTTGGTGCAGTGAACACCTTGAATGTTCATGTCAGCTGGATTCTGTTGCTTGTCGTTGCCGAGAATGTCCTCAATTTTGGACCAGTACCTGCGCGGATTTGTAGAGGATGTTATTAGTAGGTTCCTATAGTAGGTGCTTTTGGCAATACAAATTTGTCTTTTGCAGTTGTTACGTAATGCACGATAGTCTTCAAAGTCTGCACGGAGGTGGGAGATCTTCCACCTGGACCAAAGTTTGTCCCTAGATTTGAGAAGTTGAAAATTTGGTGAAAAAATTCCTACAAATAACTGTTTTACGAGCGTGCGTTGTGCAGTTCCTACACATGCTCGTAAATTTGCGAATTTCCAATATTTTCACTCCAGATTTTCAACATTGCCATTTTACCACACCTCCTTATGAGCAGTATAGCTGTCATTTTTACATCCTGCCCAAAGGTGTTTCCGCCCATGTAGTGCATAGTGGCTAGTCGGTGTACGAATCAATGTATGGGACACAGTAAGAAAATCATCAGTGACACTGTTCATTAGCAGAGGTTTTAAAATGGCAATGTTGAAAATTTGGTGAAAAATTCCTAAAATGACTGTTTGGCGAGCATGCTGCACAGTTCCCACACACGCCTGTAGGTTCATGTAATTTCAACATTTCCACTCCAGATTTTCAACATTGGCATTTTACTACACCTCCTCATGAGCAGTACAGCTGTCATTTTTCACATCCTGCCCAAAACATGTTTCCGCTATGTAGCGCACAATGGTGCAGTCGGTGTGTAAATCAATGTATGGGACACTAAGAAAATCACAGTGACACTGATCATGAGCAGAGGTCTTAAAATGGCTGTGTTGAAAATTTGGTGAAAACATTTCTAAAATTACTGTTTTACGAGTGTGCGTTGCGCAGTTCCTATGCATGCTCGTAAGTTTGCGAATTTCAATATTTTCACTCCAGATTTTCAACATTGCCATTTTACCACACCTCCTCATGAGCGGTACAGCTGTCATTTTTCACATCCTGCCCAAAACGTGTTTACGCCCATGTAGTGCACAATGGAGCAGTCCGTGAGCGAACTCAATGAATGGGACACATTAAGAAAATCACAGTGGCACTGTTCATGAGCAGAGGTCTCAAAATGACTGTGTTGAAAATTTGGTGACAAAATTCCTAGAAATGACTGTTTTACGAGTGTTCATTGAGCAGTTCCTATGCATGCTCGTAAGTTTGCGAATTTTCAATATTTTCACTCCACATTTTCAACATTGCCATTTTACCACACCTCCTTATGAGCACTGCAGCTGTCATTTTTCACATCCTGCCCAAAACGTGTTTCCGCCCATGTAGTGCACAACGGCACAGTCGCTGTGTGAACTCAGTGTATGGGACACATTAAGAAAATCACAGTGACACTGTTCATGAGCAGAGATCTTAAAATGCCAATGTTGACAATTTGGTGAACAAATTCCTAAAAATAACTGTTTTACGAGCATGCGTTGCGCAGTTCCTACGCACGCTTGTAAGTTTGTGAATTTTCAATATTTTCACTCCAGATTTTCAACATTGCCATTTTACCACACCTCCTTGTGAGCAATACAGCTGTCATTTTTCACATCCTGCCCAAAACGTGTTTCCGCCTATGTAGCGCACAATGGGGGTAACAAAAAGGTCATGCTGACAATTTATTGTGCAAATACCAGCAATCGCACAGGGCATTAGGGTAAAGCACCATACATGCCAAACACCACTGCAAATACCTGCAAGCGAACGTTCGGCATTGACAAATGCTTGTTCCTATAAGTTTGGTGATTAGAGCTATCTAAATGTGGCGATACGGTCATATTGAAATCCCCTCCCATGATTAATTGACCCTGAAGGTTATCTAATAATGTGGACATACCCCTTCAGTATTGGGAATCTTGTCTGAGGTGGAAAATAAACACTAGCCAAGGTAATTCTATGGCCGTACAGAATTCCTTGTACAATTATATAACGACCCTGGGCATCTATATGTTTTTTTTGTACTTCCAAGGGAGTTGTTACTGGGATTAGAATTATTGCCCCTGTTTCCTGCCCCGTGGGTGTGAGGAGGCTATGACCTTATATCTTTCACCCCAAGCCAGTTTCTTGTGCTCTAGTTCCAAAAGATGGGTTTCCCTGTAGGTAGATGAGGTCTGCCTTCTGTTTGTTCAGGTATTGTTTAAGGTGGGACCTTTTTATAGGGTCATTGAGCCCATTAATATTTAATGAAATAATCTTGATTGAGTCTACTGACATCTTTATTTCTTTGGAACTTAACTCTCTTTTTTCGCTTCCTCTAGATGGTAGAAGATTTGTATTTTCCAGACCATTCCCCTGCAAGGGTCGGCAGTCCAAAAAGCAAAGTGTAAATTCAGCTGTCCTATATATATATGCAGTATAGTAGTAAACATTTTTTATTCAGGATAAATTCGTGACTCATGTATTTTATATCCCCTTCTCCCACACCTATCCCCTATGTGGTATCCAGCCTTCCAATCATCCCTTATTAAGCATGTTTTTCCTAAAGTATACCAAATTACCACATCACATATCCATTGAATTAACCAACTTATGATTAGGTTGTTCAGCAATTTAGTAACATATGATTGGTAACTGGGAGCCACAATAGCCCCCCAGTTCTATTATCTCCCTTACTAAAGTAAATATAATTGAATTATTAGTACATACTGTAATAGTGGTACTTAAACCTGTTAACTTTAAAAGAACTTTGTACAAAATGACTCCCATTTGGGAGGTGCTCAACAGGAGCGCTTCTGAAATTTCCTCTCCTTGTCTTCATTTGAAGCAGGAGAGGAGTTTGAGCGTTATAACCCATCTGGGCAAGGGTAGTACCCAGAATGAGCACTATAGCCCCAAGTAGAATGGAGTTAAGTCCGTTCTGTGGAGGTAGCAGTATGTCTGGCGCCATTTGCATGCCTTATCCGCGAAGCTTCCCATCTAATGAACTAATTATATGGCTTTATTTTACTCTATTTGCCTTAAGAAAGAGGGAAGATGACCTCTAGTGGGCAATGTCTGAATCGCAGCCCATTTTACGTTTCATTCATTATCTAATCTTTTAAACTATATCTCTGTCTTTCCCCCCAACATTTCATTTGAGGTAGATCGATACTATAATTTAACAAATTCCCCAGCTATCAGGTTCCATAATCCAAAATTAAATCCCCTCCTCCAAATAACCCTTCGTGGTATATTTATAAAAGTTGTATGGCCCTTCATTTAGTCTTATTCTTTATTCCAGCTCCATCTGCTGCCATACAGGTCCAAAGAGCTGCAGCTGAATTGATGAAAACCGCCCCAAAACTGTGGACATTCCAGCCCCCCATGGATCTGTCTCACCATGGACCCCCCCAGTTGAAGTTTCATTGCTTTTTCTTTTGCTCATTAACCTTAAAAAGGGGGAAGCAACCTCTTATGGATAGCCATAAAATTACAGCCTGATTACCCCTTTCATTGAAGTTATACACCCTTCTTAATTTTGCTTTCTTGCTCCTAAAATCTAAGCATCATATTAGCAGGGAGTAGGCTGTAGAACCCCTGCCATACATTATACAAAATTCACCAACAATTAAGTATTATATATAATGGAACATTGCTTAGTCAGCATGAGTCTCAAATTATAATAGAAGCTGCTACACTCCAAATTGTCCTGGCCTTGCTGTTCAGTTGCCCATTGCTACATAAGAGGGTATAAAAACCCTGCAGATCATTTGTGCAGCAATTTTATTTAGTTCGTTCTAATTATTCAGGATTTTTCCCTCCTTTCGGGGCACGATTACCCCAACCTTCTAATCGAGTTGAGCAGGGTCTCCCAGAATCAATCGTGACCAGCTTAAGACAGCTGGCTCTGGGGGAAAGGAAGGGCCTACCAAGGAGCAGGGTGGTCAGGAGGGGGAGACCGCAGGTAGAGGGAAATGGTCTCCTTATCTTAGCTCCTTAGCTTGAGAAGATCTCCGCCATGTAGGAGCTATATGCGACCCATTGTTGCAACCCAAAGCCAATTAGCCAAATAAAGAAGTTAAGAATGTGGTTACAGTATTGTTGCCTGGGCCTCTTAAAAACGCCCTCATCTGGATGCCCTCAGCCCCCTGCTCACTCTCCGCCCCCCCATCCCCTTACAATCTCCTGGGGAACATCCTTAAGCCACCACCTAAAGAAAGGAATAATTACTCAGCTTCTGGTATTATTCAGGATGGCAATGTTGGATTCCTAAACTGCTGAAGTCGCTGTAAAATGTCCTTTATCTGGAGTTGTGCTGCTGGAGTTCCTTTCTGTTCCCCTTGGTTAATTTGGCCTATGCGTGATTTGACTGTGTCTGCAGTTTTTTTCATTAATCACTTCCCTCTTCAAAAGATCAATTATAGCTTCAGTGGCAGAGTTGTAGGTGTGTTTGCCAGATGTAAAGAATACAGTTAGTTTTGCAGGGTATGGGTGCAAAAATGAATCTCCTGGGCTTGTAGAGTAGGAAAGAGGAGACTGTAATCTCTCCTTTGTTTCTGGGTTGCCAGAGTGTAATCGTTGTCAAACAGCAACCTTTGTTGGCCCCACATTACTCTCCCCTTCTTCCAGGCCTTCCTTAATAGGGTTTCTTTTGTTTGGTAACTAAGAAATCTAATCACAAAGGAATGAGGCCTTGCCTCCGGACGTGAAGGCTTCTAGCCAAGTGCCCTGTGGGCCCTTTCGATATCCAGATGAAAGTCTGGATCTAGTTCGAGCAGCAACTTCAGAAGGTAATCCGCAAAAGCCCTAGAATTGTTTCCCTCCTCATTTTGTGGTAGGTCAAATATTCTTATGTTTCGTCTTCTGCCGCGACTTTCAGCATCTTCCTGGCGGATGGAAATTCCCAGTTGTTCTGTAGCGATGGTTCTCATTGTTTTCTCTAAATCATCTAGTCTAGCAGCATTTAAGGTGATCTGGTGGTCCGCCTCGGTCATTCGATTTTGGAGAGTACTCAACTCCATTTTTAGGTCCTGCAGCGATTCTCGAACCTTGCCCCTAAAGTCTGAAATCGCTTGTAAAATTGCATCCGAATTGGTTTGATTTTTTTTATACGGCTGTTAGTTCTAGTAGAAGAGGTAGATGTCTTTTGGTCTGTGGCTGTAGACAGTCTGTTATGTTGTTCGCCATCATTAGACATGCGGTCGTCTCCCTCCAACATATCAGCAATTGGTTGAAATCGATTCCGGTTCTGTTTTGCCATATTATGTCTTAATTTGGCAATATCTTAAAATATTTTACCTGCTGAATGCTAAGAATTAGGTTTTTTGTAGTAAATCGCCCTTTTTGCACAGCTAGGTGGTAGTTACTCAGTTTGTGTGCTCAGCCAGACATACCGGAACCGGAAGTCCCCAGATAAACCAGGGAATAAACATGCTGACAAATTGATTGCCCAAGTTAGTAAGAGGGTAGGTTACTGTATAAAACCAGCATTGTTTGGATTCTGTGACTCTAAAAACTATAGTTCAGGTAGAGATTCTCCCACTGATTGATTATGCAGATGTACTGTATGATAATGCCTCTAAGGATAGGTTACATAAACTAGATTAGCCAGGATAATCCTTAAATGTCCAAAGAACGTACACAATTGTGAACTGTATTTGAAACTGGGTTGGATTTCCCTAACTAATAGAAGGGAACTACATAAATGTATTTTTACTTACAAGAGTGGATTGGGCCTTGTTCCTAACTTTTTAAGTAACAGGTTTTTTTTTTAGTAACATTGATTCTTCTCCGAGAAATCCTCATTTACATGAATTATTGGTACCATGTACCAAAACTAAAACATCTATGTATGTTTTTAGTCAATTTGTACCTATTGACTAGAATAAACTTCCACCTGAATTTAGAAAGTTACATACAAAACCTCCATCAGTATTAGTTTTGAAACCATGTTTAATCTCCTCTCAAAAGATTTGTGCTTCTTTTGATTAAGTGTTTTTTAAATTTGATATGTTATTGTATGTTTTTGTCTGGTTATATGCATTTGTATTTGTAAAGGTCACCATTGTTCAGCAGTTATAACCATAAATAAAACAAACAAAAAAAAACAGTAATGCTTGCAGCAGAACTGTGGAAAACATTAAATTGTAATGCAAAGCAGCGTGTATTTCTCATCGGCTCTGTATTTTTCCCCATTATTTATTAATGAGGTCACGTGCATTAAAACAGGATTTCTAGTCCTTGAGAGTTCATCAACGCCTATTGCTTATTCCTCACTTGATGCCACAGTACTTTATTTTGTGACAGCACAGTTGTGCACATGGCAACAGACTGATGTCACAACAGCGCATTATGATTTCAAGTAGGGAATAAGCTGTAGAGGTAGTTGAATCTTGTTTCTGTGAAAGCTTCCACAATAATAAATAAGTGAGAGGAGAAATATAGTGAAGGTAAATGAAACAGAAGCTGAACTGTGTCTAAATATTCTGTTTTACAAAGTTTTCCCAGTGATGTCAGCAGCTTTTTAAAGGTGATAGGAAACAACTGTACAACTCTAGAAGCCCTCCAGTAGTCCTTTTATTGGTTACGCAGTATTCTGATATGTTTTTGACCGTTTTTGTTAAACTAATAACCTAATTTTGTTGCCTTTGTAACTGCCCTGAACCCCTCTCTCTCATTAGTTGCTGCTCTCTCTTTTTGTATTGCCTGAACATTCTATGACATCACAAACTCCTTTTCAGGCCATTCAGATGAATAGCAGGGAATGGGAGTTATTGATGTCTTAGAAAATGGGCATTAAAAACCTAGTGTCCTGATTGGCTGAGAAGTCCCTGACACCCCTAATCTAGCTCGCAACAGACCCCAGCCAATAAAACGTGCCAGCATTTTGTGCCCCATCACAGCGATCCCTCAGCTGTTCAGACGTTAACTTTCTGACAGCTATCAAAAGCCGCCATTTTCTTCTCTGTGTGCCCCAAAACTCAGCAAGTCAAAAACTGAAAATGTCAGACGATTTACCTGTATTCTTCGATGTACTGACTGAGTAGAGTCTCAATGAGCTGCTCTCATCACTGGAATCGCCATCAGCTGCAAAGAAAAAACGGACAGACAAACAAACTGAGTCCCTTGAGTCAAACCGGCATATATCCATGAGTGAAAAGGAGCTGGATGACATAGAAAGTGACAGGGATGAGGCTAACACAAAAAAAACAGTTTGGGTTCTGGGAGTGTTCACTGACTGGGCATCCAGGCAAGGTCAGTCAGTAGATTTTAAAACAGAAACGGATGAAAATCTCTGTAGCTTACTGAGGCAGTTCCACGCTGAGGTGCGTACGAGTGCTGGGACAGAGTACTCCGTCTCTGGCTACTGTGCTATCCATGCTGGCCTGAATCATCACGTGAACAGCAGCACAGTAGCATGCAGCTTCAATATCATAAGCGACCCATTTTCCGTCCTGCCAACAATGTTTTCATCAGCATAATAAAAAATACCGAAAAGCAAACAAAGACAAGGCTACCCACCACCCTGCAATTAACGCAGCAGACCTAAAAAATATGCAAATCCAATGCTATGTCACCCAATACGGCTAGGCTTAGCGAAAGACTGTGGTTTGAAATACAAATCCACCTGGCCCGGCGCGAGGAGGGCTTATGCGAGCTGACAGTCACCCAAGTCATTTGAAGTGAAGCAGGATGAAAACGGTTGTAGATACCTAAACCTGTCACACAATCAGCATACAAAAATCACAACCAGCCCAGGGGAAACAAACAAAGAAAACACCAGAGGCAGTATATTTGAGGAGCCTGAGAATGAAAACTGTCCAGTTAAACTGTACATGAAGTACATATCAAAAATCCCAGCAGACTACAAAGCTCTGTATATGCATCCTAGAAGACTTCCCCAAGCATTTCTAGATAGTCAGCAGACATGGTACTCAAATGAGCCTATGGGGAAAAATGATTTAGGCTCACTAATGTCACTAATAAGTAAATGTAACCCCCCTGCAAATGGGGGTTCCCAAAAGACTTCCAGGAGCTTGCTTGAATGCTCCAAGCCTGAATGGTGTTTGGCGTTTAAGCCATTTATCAGTGAGTGTTTTTAGAACCTCTGGTACTGTCTCTTTAAGAGCTGTCTGCTTGCAGACATAATTAGTTTGTATGGGGGACTGTGTGCTTCTCTGAGTACCACTCGAGCTGCTGCCAATTCACTTCATTTTGCAGTCACTAGGAGTGCAAAGGAACCTATCTGAAAGATGTAACTGTTTGCCAGAAATTATTTAGAGTAATAATGAAATTACAGTTTGTCTAACCTGCTTTCTTTGCAGTCAGAACTGTGTCTGCTAGTTCCCCATTCTAGTTTTGAACTGCTGAACTGGACCAATCAGTGTGGGGTAAGCTAGCTCTAAAATGGTGCCTTGGACGAATCAGAACTTGGACTCATAATCTGAGCCAGCCACAAGAGGATTGTATGGGCAGTGACTCTGGGAGATGTAGTTTAGACTTCAGTGCCTTTTTGGACCAACAGCAGCAGTCTATTGTGAGTGACAGCCAATCCAGTCAAGAACTGGGAGGAACTCAAAGGAAGTGCCCGGTTTTGTCGGTTGGAGTTTCAGTTCAGCTTTGGCAGTGAAGAAGGAAGGAGCCCTGTGCTTTTTCAGTGTGCAGTTTTAGTCAAAAAACGTGTGTAAGGCCCAGAATTCCGGTCTGCAGCTTGTGTAACAGCTTGTTAGGACTGAACTCCCTGTGAAAAGAATCAAAGGATCTCTGAAGAGTAGAAACCAGGCTCACCCTGTAGAAGACTGGAGGAATTGCTGAAAATTGCACTCTGGTCTGTCAGGAACTGAATCTGCTGTGTGTTCTCCGGTATTGTGCAGTAATTGCGATCGGGATACAGATGCAGCCTGCCTGGTATAGTGCTTTCTTTTATATGGATGTGTGAAGAGGTTTGTGTACCTCAAGTGAGCCCTGCTGACATTGAAGGACCCTATCTTATTTGGAGGTCGTGAGTACTAATTCAGGGTCGCCCCTGTTGAATTGCCACATTAAATCCAAATGGAATTACTGTACTGCTGACTGTTTAATTCTCCTTTTCTCTGTGTAAGGGCCCCTACCAGCTGCCACGGTTTGGACTAGCCACTAGGGCTTGGGTACCCAGGGACAGTAACTGATAGGGATAGGCCTGTGCACAGAGCCATAGGTAGATTATTAGAGTGATAAGCTAATTAACCTGATTTCCCTGTCCTTGTTATATCCCCTAAATAAATCAGAGCTGCTTGTTTCAGCAAAGTTATACTGCCTGAGGTATTTGTTTATGTTAAAGCACTGTACTGTGATTGTTGCACTGTATCTCATTTCATCAGGAGGTCCCAGTGCCGAACCAGACCTGGGGTAAGTGTATACTGTGAAGGTAATTCTGATATATTGTGTGGGCCACTAGTGGGAAGAAAGGGGGTTGCAGTGTCCCAGAGGGCTGTGACCAAGTTAGTTTAACTATTGCAAACCCTGACCTCTGGGTGGAGGCACCGCCATTGGATCCAGGCCCTCAACCTGTTAGTGGCAAATCAGGCAGGGGTAGTAGCCCCTGGGATAGGCCATCTAGGGGTTACATCTTGGAGGCTCACCGCTGGGATTGTGTGTCCTCTAGTGGCCATATTTACGAACCACTGTTAAGAAAAAAACCCGACAGAAGTGGCTGTGCACCGGCTGGTGGAGTGGTGTACTGGGAGGAGATCGACCCCCAAAATGCTATGCTTATCCTGGACATCCCCTGGGTATCAATACGGACACTGTGCAGGGAGTACTTTCCAAGGTGGAAGGTTTACAAACCCTGTGGTGGTGGGTCGGCATGCTAATCTGCTCACCCACACTTTCCTGGCCCTAGTAGAGTTTAAGGATCCCATAGATAGCTCCAAAGTGCCACAGACCATTACCCCAGAGGGAGCCCTCACTGCTTGGAGAGTGATAACTAAGGACAGTAAAGACGGGGGAATCAGCCCCACCACTATCTGAAACTTTTGAGGAGAAATTTGCTGAATGGTTGCTGGGAGAGGGAAAACTGTGGAGGACTTGAAGAAACTATTCTTGCCACCTGGGGTGTTCCTCCCCAACACCTCTCCTGCTCCAGTGCCCGTAATGGTGGCTGAACCAATGCAGACTCTATTTCTGCACCTGCCATTAGTCACGACTCTTACCAAGGTTGAGGATCTTCTCTGGCACCTCCCCACCCCCAAGGGAGGATGACTGGAGACCTGATAGACTATGTTGCCCCCAAGTGCTAGAATGGCAATGCTCGGAAGGCTAAAGCGAAGAGGGTTAGTGAGAGCCTCCGAGGTCCTGCCCTGGCTACCATCCGTACTAAACGGGCCAGTAACCCTGAAGCGACTGCACAGGCTCATCTTGAGGCCTTGGAGAATGTGTAGGAGCCCAGATTCTGATGAGGACCTATGGTGGAGAGTAAGAAATGCACAACAGTACCAAGGGAGTTGTTGTCTGTGTATGTATCTCGGCTGGAAAATTGTTGCAAGAATGCCTCAGAAAGGTAGTTTGCCAGCGATTGAACTGGACCGAACCAGGCTGGACAGGATCCTTAAGTCTGCCCCTTCTCAGAACTGCTGTTGCTTCAGTTACGCCTGGCAGAATCGACTGGAATCCCCACCCTCCTATGATGAGTTAATGAGAGAAATTCGAGGTTGAGAAAAGGCGACCTCGGGAGGGACCTGCACCAATAGCTGCGGCTCGGCCAGTGACTGAGGTGACCCATCAAGTGAAGTTCAGGGGCAGAGTTGGCAGTCAATGAGTGCTCTGACAAGGAAAAGATATGTCACAATGGGGCGAACTGTTGAGAGAGATCCGGGAATTCAAAACAGTCCTTTATGAAGGCCACGCCTGCAAGTACGGGCCCTGACCTATATCCGACTGCATCTGCTATGGGGGTGGGGGTACCCACCCATGTATCTCCTGCTGATAACAGCTCCGAACTCGATTCCTCAACCATGGAAGTGGAGAAACTGACGAGATGTCTCCAAATGCTTATCACGCCGCAGACAGAGATGGCACCAAGGTTTCCAGTTAGTAATACCCCCGCCTGGCTCCCAGTGTGGCGCCTGGCCAGCTCAAACTCCAGAAAGTATGTTTGCTATAATTGTGGGAAAGATGGGCACATGAAAGGGAATGCCAGTCCCCAAAAGACACTGACAAAGTTGCATATAGGCTACAAGGAGAGCTTGGAGAAGAAATCAGTGGTTAAGAGGTGCGACATGATCCCAGTGAGGCACCAAAATGCTAATTCACGTCCTTTGTGGCAAGGTCAGTTGCCCAGGCCCCCCTACCGCCTCTCAGACTGGTCCAGAATAGTGGGTCCCTCCATGGAGACCACTGTAAAGGTGAATGGAGTGTCTACAAGAGCTGTATTAGACAGTGGCTCCCAAGTGACAATTATGTTCCAGGATTGGTATCAGAAGCATTTGTCAGGCGTGCCCTTACAACCATTAGAAGGACTGCATGTATGGGGTTAAGTGAGAAGGCCTACCCTTATTCGGGTATATCCGAATTTGGCTGTCTTTCCCCACCTCCGTGGCTGGAGTGGCCGAACAAGTAGAGACCCTAGCCTTAGTGTGTCCCCCACTGGACTGTATGATGGTGTCCCTTTGTTGATTGGAACAAATGCTCATATGTTCGGAAGGCTGGCACAGTTGTGTTATGAAAACAGGGGTCAAAGACTAGTAGAGCTTTAAGAGTTCGGCTTTAATTAAGAAGGCCTATGAGGCACAGAGAGATGCTGAAAAACAGAACCAGAGGAACCGGTCGGAATTGTATGGAAGAAGGATCCTGAGTCTCTGATCCTGGCGCCAAATGCCCAGTGTACCTTACAGGAGAGGTCCATATCAGAAAGGATGTTAAGAATAAAATATTAATGTTGGATGCACCAGGCGATGGAAAATTGCCAGAGGGACTGCTGGTCAAGCCTAGTATTTTGCCCGCTAGAGCCCATGCTTATGCCAGAAGGGTAATGGTCCAAGTTCATAATGTGTCTGAAAGAGACATTCGAGTAAACAGAGGTTGCATCCTGGCTAATGTGCATTGTGCAGACACTGCAGTGCTACCCAGCAGCAAGAGTTCAAGGAAGAATGACAGAGTAACGCCTGACTTGTTTGATTTCGGCGACTCCCGCTGCCAGCTGAATGGAAAGTGAGGATCAGTGGAAGCTTGCCCAGAGAGACCAGGTGTTTTCTTTTAAAGGAATGGGATGTAGGATGCGTGCAAGGAGCTGAGCACAATATCCGCTGCATGACGAAAGACCATTTCGTGAGAGGTCTCGACGCCTGGCACCTGCTGACATAGATGATGTGAGACGGCATCTGCAAGAGATGTTAGCTGCTGGTGTAATACAAGAATCCAGAAGCCCTATGCTTCCCCCATTGTGGTAGTGAGGAAAAGAATGGAACAGTAAGGATGTGTGGATTATCGCACCTTAAACCGCGGACTATCCCTGATCAGTACACAATGCCCCGCATTCAGGATGCTTTGGACTGCCTAACGGGAACAAGTGGTTCTCTGTGCTGGATCTCCGCAGTGGGTACTACCAGATCCCGATGGCCCCAGAGGACCGTGTGAAGACGGCCTTTATCTGTCCGCTGGCTTCTATGAATTCATGAGGATGCCTCAAGGATTTCAGGTGCCCCAGCCACTTTTCAACGATTGATGGAGCGTGCAGTGGGGACATGAACTTACTAGAGTGCCTGGTATACCTAGATGATGTTATTGTGTTTGGCAGCTCACTGGAGGAACATGAGAGCAGATTATTTAAGGTATTGGACCGACTGGAGGACTTTGGCCTTAAACTGTCCATTGATAAGTGTCAATTCTTTCAAACATCAGTAAAGTATGTGGGACACATAGTATCCACCGAGGAATAGAGACCGACCCAAGTAAAGTTGAGGCCTTGACTACCTGGCCACAGCCCAAAAATCTAAAAGAACTGCAAAGATTCCTGGGATTCTGTGGTTATTATCGGCGCTCATCAAGGACTATTCAAGAGTGATCCGCCTTTACTTAACCTTACTCAAGGGTATCCCCAACCCACAAAAATACCAAAGTCAGCGTCCTCAAGACTGAAAGAGTGTATTTTCATCTGAGTGAAGTATTTGGGGCCCGCTGGACTCCTGATTGTGAGACTGCTTTTCATGAGATCATATATCAACTTACCCATGCTCCAGTGCTGGCCTATGCCGATCCAAGAAAACCTTACGTCCTGCACACTGATGCTAGCTTGCAAGGGTTGGGGGCTGTGTTGTACCAAGAGCACGAGAATGGCCTGAGACCAGTGGCCTTTGCCAGTAGAAGCCTGACCCCATCCGAAAAGAACTATCCTGTACATAAGTTAGAGTTCCTAGCTTTGAAGTGGGCTATTGTTGACCAATTCCATGAGTACTTGTATGGGGCTAAAATACTAGTAAAAACTGACAATAATCCTTTGACCTATGTGCAGACCTCAGCTAAGTTGGATGCCACTGGCCATAGGTGGCTTTCTGCATTATCTACATATGACTATGCTCTCGAATACCGAGCAGGTCTGAACCACATAGATGCTGATGCTCTCTCCCGGAGGCCTGTTCCCAGAATGATTGGGTCCGATTGGCAGAACCTGACATTCGGGCACTCTGCCGGAAGTTTGACAGGAGGAACAAATGTCCACGGACGAGGGACTGCATGGTGGATTGCTTGGGAGCCTCTGAGAATTGCATACCTGTTGCTTATTGCCACTTTTCTGCAATAGACATTGGTGCACTGCCTCAGCTGGACAATGACAGTATTCGGCGGGCTCAATCCGCGATCCCATGATCAAAGCAGCTTTAGAAGCCTCTATGCAGGAAAAGATGTGTCCAAATTATTACGCCCACTGATTTGAGAACTGCACTGTTATACAAAGAAGGTCCTAAGTTGAAACTGATCAATAAACTGTTATACAGAGAAACAGTAGACAGAGGGGACAAGTAGACAAACAACAACTAGTGCTGCCCACTGCCTTCGAGACTCAGTACTGAGGTCCTTGCACAACCACATGGGGCACCTTGGTATAGACAGAACACTTGACTTGGTGAGATCCAGATTCTATTGGCCTAAGATGGGGCTGATGTGGAGCAACACATTCGAACTTGTAGTCGCTGCTTACAGAGGAAAGCTTTGTCCCCAGAGGGCTGCCCCTTGTTAACATCACCACCAGTGCACCCATGGAGCTGGTCTGTATTGATTTTCTGAGTTTGGAGTCAGATCAAAGAAATATCAGTAATGTGCTGGTGGTCACTGACCATTTCACGAGATATGCCCAAGCTTTCCCACCAAAGACCAGAAAGCATCCACTGTGGCCAAAGTACTTGTAGAAAACTTTTTGTTCACTATGGGGCTCCACAAAGAATCCATTCTGATCAAGGGAGAGACTTTGAGAGTCGTCTGATCAAAGAGATGCTTTTCTGTGGGGAGTGCGAAAGTCCAGAACCACTCCTTACCACCCCCAGGGGACCCACAGCCTGAACGTTTCAACCAGTACTTTGCTAGATATGCTAGGCACCCTGCACCAAAGGACAAGCCTAGATGGAGCCAACAAATTAGCACCCTGGTACATGCTTATAACTGCACCAAAAGTGATGCCACTGGATTCTCCCCTCACCGCCTGATGTTTGGAAGAGAAGCTCGACTACCAGTAGATGTGTGTTTTGGGGTCTCTCCTGATGGGGTTCAAGCTGACAACTATTTACAGTATGTGCAAAAGTTAAAGGCCCAGCTAACTCATGCGTACTAACTGGCTTCAAACCATGGCTGCCAAAGAAATCTGGCCAACAAAGAAAGGTATGATAAAAGGTGAAAGCACAGGAACTCCAGGAGGAGATCGGGTATTGCTAAGAAATCTGGGACTGCATGGCAAGCACAAGATTGCTGACAGATGGCACCATCTCCCTCACATTGTAGTGGGCAAACTAGATGATCTGCCAGTGTACAAAGTAAGGCCTGAGAATAATTCAAAAGATGTAAAACAATGCATAGAAATCATTTACTGCCCATTGGACAAATCTTAATTGAGTCTGAGCCCTAGAAGATGCCTCTGGACCAGTGACTAGAGCTGCTGCTAAGAAAAGATCAAGAAAGTCTGCACCTACAGAAGCAAAGTTAAAGTGTTCCCTCCACAAGTCCCAGTTGAGCATGACTGTCAGTCCATATCGGAAGAAAGTGAGAGTGACTTTGAATACTATCCTTCTTACGAACTGAGTCAATTGTTTCGGGCAATCCCTAGTCAATACTGGAGATAAAGCTGGGCCTTCTGGACTGTCTAAGCCCCAGCTTCATCCTGGAGCCAATGCTCCCAGAAAGTGAAGTGCAAAGCATCAGATCAGATGAAATGGAATCATTGTGCATGGTTGAACTGTTTGAGCTTTCAGGGAGGAAATGATAGATTGGGGCAGACTGGTGATACACCGAACAAGAAGAGTATTTTGAGTGCCCTGACAGTCCACTGCCAGTGTCCGAAGCTCTCCATGCGAGCCAAATGTTGTGGACTCAGAAACTGTAACTCCTGGAGCTGAAAGTGCCCCAAGTTCTAGCCTCTCTACCCCCATGGAGACTCCTGACAAGTGAGGACAATGCTGAAAATGAGGCTCAGAGTGCAGAGACTATAACAGTTCCCCTAGAAAGACTGGTCGAGCTGTAAAGCCTGTGGTGCACCTCAGTTATGATTCACTTGGGAGGCCTGTGGACTTGCCTCTCAATGTTGTCCATAAAGGAGTGTATGTGTCCCGAGCTCATTGCCCAAACTGAGCATCAGTGCTAACTCCAAGTTACTTGTGTTGCCCTTGAGTATGGTGCCCTTGCCCCATCCAGCCCAAGGTAACTGATAGGAAGGGCCCCTCTTCAGGTTTCATGTACAAGAGGTAATAACTTGAGTTATGGTACAATGTGTATGTAATACTGTGTAAGAGTGACGTACTGCAATGTTTCAGAAATGTGTTCTTGGTAAAATGATATATTGACTGATGATTACATGTGCGAGCCTAATGCAAATGTATATGGTTGCAGTTGAAACTTATGGGGGTACTTGCTTGACGCGGACGTCAAGCTTTCCCAGGCCAGGAAGGGTGTAACCCCACTGCAAATGGGGGTTCCCAAAAGACTTCCAGGAGCTTGCTTGAATGCTCCAAGCCTGAATGGTGTTTGGCATTTAAGCCATTTATCAGTGAGTGTTTTTAGAACCTCTGGTACTGTCTCTTTAAGAGCTGTCTGCTTGCAGACATAATTAGTTTGTATGGGGGACTGTGTGCTTCTCTGAGTACCACTCGAGCTGCTGCCAATTCACTTCATTTTTGCAGTCACTAGGAGTGCAAAGGGAACCTATCTGAAAGATGTAACTGTTTGCCAGAAATTATTTAGAGTAATAATGAAATTACAGTTTGTCTAACCTGCTTTCTTTGCAGTCAGAACTGTGTCTGCTAGTTCCCCATTCTAGTTTTGAACTGCTGAACTGGACCAATCAGTGTGGGGTAAGCTAGCTCTAAAATGGTGCCTTGGACGAATCAGAACTTGGACTCATAATCTGAGCCAGCCACAAGAGGATTGTATGGGCAGTGACTCTGGGAGATGTAGTTTAGACTTCAGTGCCTTTTTGGACCAACAGCAGCAGTCTATTGTGAGTGACAGCCAATCCAGTCAAGAACTGGGAGGAACTCAAAGGAAGTGCCCGGTTTTGTCGGTTGGAGTTTCAGTTGAGCTTTGGCAGTGAAGAAGGAAGGAGCCCTGTGCTTTTTCAGTGTGCAGTTTTAGTCAAAAAACGTGTGTAAGGCCCAGAGTTCCGGTCTGCAGCTTGTGTAACAGCTTTAGGACTGAATCGTCCTGTGAAAAGAATCAAAGGATCTCTGAAGAGTAGAAACCAGGCTCACCCTGTAGAAGACTGGAGGAATTGCTGAAAATTGCACTCGGTCTGTCAGGAACTGAATCTGCTGTGTGTTCTCCCGGTATTGTGCAGTAATTGCGATCGATACAGATGCAGCCTGCCTGGTATAGTGCTTCTTTTATATGGATGTGTGAAGAGGTTTGTGTACCTCAAGTGAGCCCTGCTGACATTGAAGGACCCTATCTTATTTGGAGGTCGTGAGTACTAATTCAGGGTCGCTCCCTGTTGAATTGCCACATTAAATCCAAATGGAATTACTGTATTGCTGACTGTTTAATTCTCCTTTTCTCTGTGTGAAAGGGCCCCTACCAGCTGCCACGGTTTGGACTAGCCACTAGGGCTTGGGTACCCAGGGACAGTAACTGATAGGGATAGGCTCTGCACAGAGCCATAGGTAGATTATTAGAGTGATAAGCTAATTAACCTGATTTCCTGTCCTTGTTATATCCCCCTAAATAAATCAGAGCTGCTTGTTTCAGCAAAGTTATACTGCCTGAGGTATTTGTCTATGTTAAAGTACTGTACTGTGATTGTTGCACTGTATCTCATTTCACAGGAGGTCCCAGTGCGGAACCAGACCTGGGGTAAGTGTATACTGTGAAGGTAATTCTGATATATTGTGTGGGCCACTAGTGGGAAGAAAGGGGTTGCAGTGTCCCAGAGGGCTGTGACCAAGTTAGTTTAACTATTGCAAACCCTGACCTCTGGGTGGAGGCACCATTGGATCCAGGCCCCTCAACCTGTTAGTGGCAAATCAGGCAGGGGTAGTAGCCCCTGGGATAGCGCCATCTAGGGGTTACATAAAGACGCAAACCTTTCAACAAGATATACCAACCACAGCATCCGTGCCAACTCAGTACAGAGCTTGTCAGACACAGATCTTCAAGCTAGAGAGATAATGTCAGTAACAGGGCACAGATGTGAGCAGAGCCTGCAACGTTACTGGAAACCATCTACAGATGATCAAAAGAAATGGAGCAATGTTCTGGTGCACATATAGCACATCCTGCAGTAGGAAAAAAATTCAAGACAGAAGAGGCAGAAGAACCAGATGAGGAAAAGCCATGCTGCAGCTCGCCATGCCACCTACTAGAACCTCATCATCACCAGTCAATCTCCTGAATTATTCCTTCACAGCACCAGTTAATTTTATCAACTGCAGCAAAGGAAAGGCACACATTTTATTGTTTTGTCCATCCCAAGACCAAAGTGCAAAGTGGGTTATGAAAAGCGCTATTTATTTTCTCATCCCAGTCCCAAAAAGGGACTACTTTTTCTCCCAACAGTTTAAAGTTCATATTGCTGAATGAATAAAAAAAAAAGTTTTAACTGAAAAACTATTTTGTCTCTGTCTCATTAATGTTACCCATTGCCCATTTTCTAAGCGCAGTAATACCCTCCAGGGTGGGTGGTATTGTGCTATACCGGACCTTCTAGGGGATATAAGGCCCAATGCCGCATTACGCTCCTAGGCGGTCCAGTATTGCATAATACCGCCCACCCTGTCGGGTATTATTGCTTACATGGACTGTCTTGGAAATATGAAAATCGAGAATAGTAGCTGGTGAGAAAAGAGGAACTTTATGTTGATCTGAGAGCACCCCAGTGCTAGATTATTTATTTAACAAAAAGTCATCAAAACATATCATAATACATAACTGGCATGGAAAGGAAGATGGAAGGCAATTAACTATGTAAAATCATTTCCTGACTTCTTTAAGGCAGTAGGCCTACAGAAAATAAATAAACTTTAAATTGCAGACTAGATGGACTGCAGGTCTTTCTGCTGTCACCTTCTGCATATTTATCCAATGTTCTATATTTGACAAATCAGATGGACCTACTTCTGTGTGAGAAGTGTGCTGGAGGTTGAAAACACTGGGGAGCATTAGTAACCACCTCCATCTACAAAGGAGGGTGACAGTGGTGTTCCTGGAAGTCTGTTTCAAATAATGTGTTAGCCAAACCTGTAACTCTTCTAGGGCCAACAGTATAACACATTTCGGTCCTTCTCACTTTTGTAGCTGCAGGCATCCATTTTATAAATCACGAGCACAGGAAATGGCATTACTGATGGGGAATATACGGGCTGCCAGTACTTCCTAATGAAGCTTTCCGGAGCCCCAGAGCTCTCAGCGTCATTTTTGTTAACATGCTGATGACATTTTCAGGCACCTGCACTCCTGCAATCTTGTAAATTTCTAAAGCAGTTTTGGGGAACTATGTTTTGCACCATTTTGAGAAATGTTAGTTTCTGAAACCTTTTTTTCTAACTTCTGCTGCTTTGCATAATGTTTTCCGATAAAAGTTGTTTCTGCTAGTACTGTTGCAAACCTCAGCCAGGCATTTGTACCCAGGATGGGTGCTGGCACGGCTCTGGGAATTCCCATGGCTAGAGGTAGAAATATAGAAACATAGAATTTGTCAGCAGAAAAGGACCACTTGATCCACGCAGTCTGCCAGATGTTTCCTACGTAATCTGTCTTTGCAGACCCTAACTGGTCATTTGATCAGTTCTTGATCTGGTACTGATGAACAGGGACCATGTTCAGGACATCCAGGGTGAGGAGCCCTTGGGAGGGAGGGACCACCATACGTTGTGGTTTAGCTTGGACATGGGGAGGGAGAAAGCAAACACAAAGACCAAGGTGCTAGACTTCAAAAAGGCGGACTTCAGGAAGATGGGGGATCTGCTACGGGGTCCGCTGGCTAGCCTCAGAGAAGGGATGGGGGTGGATCAGAAGAGAGTCATCATCAAAGGAGGCAGTAGCGTTAGCCGCAAATGAGTATGTCAGGCTGAAGGGGAAAAATTCTATGGCCAAAGCACCCAGCTCGTTTAGCAGAGAGGTAGCCCAGGCAGGTAGGGATTAAAGTACTGTTTACAGTAGACCCAGAGGGATCAGGACAGGGAGGAGTACCAAAGTAAAGCTAAAGAGGCAGCGAAGCAGTCCGGCTGGACAAAGCCAGGAAGGAGCTGCAGCTAGCTGAAGGGATGAAAAGAGGGGAAAGCCTTTTAAGTACATTAGTGAAAAGAGGGACAAGCAGGATGGTATTGTACTTTTAAAAAGGGATGGGAGGGTTGGTGGAAGATAGTGAGGAGATGGCAAAGGCACTGAATGACTACTTCTGCTCTGTCTTGCAAAGGAAAGGGATGGTCTGGTACTGCAGGGAAGTAGTGAGAGAAGGGAGGGCAGTGCACAGATGAAATGATCAGTGAGGACAGGGGAAGAAAGGATTATTGTTCTCGTGTAGGTAAATCTGTGGTCCCAGAAGATATCCATCTCAGGATGCTAAGGAGCTAATAGCAGAAGTAGCAGACCTCCTGTTCGACCTGTTCAACAATTTGCTGAAATCAAGGGTTTTACCACTGAACTGGAGCACTGCACATGTGGTGCCGCCTCCATAAAACTGGACCCTGGGATGACCTGAGCAACTACAGACTGGTCAGCCTGACCGCAATTGTGGGTAAGCTCAGGGGCAGTCTTTAAAGAAAGGCTAGTAGGTTTGCTGGAAGTAAATGGTTTCAGGATGAGAGACAGTACCAGTTCATGGCTGGGAGCTCCTGCCAAACAAACCCGATCGAAGTTCTTTGATTGGGTGACTAAAACAGTGGACAGGGGCCAAGCAGTTGATATCCTTACTTGACTTTAGCAATGTCTTTGACTTTGTGCCCTGTGAGGAGGTTGATGAGAAAACTGGAGGATCCATGGGTAGGGGCGAAACTCTCTGGATGGGTGGCGAACTGGCTAAAGGACATGACTGGAGGGTGGCTAGCCTTTGCTTGTAGAGCAGAAAGCAGCTAACTAAAAGAAGCTACATTTTCTTATTAATTTAAAACTTATATCTCAGCAGGAGTCCATGTTTGTTAAGATTAAGTAGACAGATAACTTTATTAGAAGTAGAAGGGGTCTTATTTAGGGTTAAAAAAAAGAAAGAAAAGAAGGCAGGGGCCAGATAGCAGGAAGAACGGGGGGGGGAACTGGAATGCAGGAAAATGGAGGGAGCAGTGAATCAGAGCAGGAGGGGCAGGGGGAAGAGGGAGGAAAGCGCAAGGAGAAGGACCAGTTGGGAGGAAAGGTAAAGGAGAAGGACCAGAAGTACAAGGAGGATTCAGTAAAGGGAGCTGAGGGTTTAGGCCAGGGGAGCACGACGAGCAAGGAGGAACTAAATGGAGACAGGAAGGAAGGGAGGACGAGCCAGGCTAGTTTAGCAGATGGGGGAGAAGGACCAATCGTGAGCAGTGAGGGGGGAATTAGCAAGGTACAGAAGGATACTCAGGAGGAGGAGAGGCATAGGATTGGAGGGGAGGGGGTGGCCATGGTAAATAAGGAGGGGGTGGCATGTGGCACCCAGATAGGGGGAGGAACAAGGAGCCGGCTGGGTGGAGGGGCCGGTAGAAAGGATGAGGGACATGGAAGGGGGGAATGGAGGAAAAGGAGCGGTCAGAGTGCTCCTGTTGGGGGATTCTATGATCAGGGGTATCAAATGGGATAGGGAGGGAGAAGCCTGGCCAGTTAGAACAAGATGCTTCCCTTGACTAACGGTGCACAGGGCTAAGCATGAGGTATATCAGCTGGCAAGGATTGTGGGGGTTCCCGGACATACTGGTCCACCTGGGTACAAATGACATTGAGGAAATAGCGAGCTAGAGATACAGGCAAGATTCAGGGAGCTGCCAGGGTCTGTCATGACATAGGATGCAGTTTCCTTCTCAGAAATCCTGCCAGTGCCAAGGGCTAGTGGGGAACACAAAAGGAAGATTAGGGAGATAAACCAGTGGCTCAGGGAGTGGTGTGAGGCCAGAGGGTATGGGTTGATGGGGGATTGGGGGGAGACCTGGGAGGATAAGGAGCTGTATGCTAGAGATAGACTCCATCTCAATTTGGAGGGAGGGAATCCTTAAGTTGAAAATAGAGGGGTTCATTGGTGAAAGGTGGGGTTTAAACTTGTGAAGGGGGGAGGGATGGGAGAAAAGGCTGTCAAGGGGGTGCCGATAAAGGAAGGACTCTGTCTCCACCCCCCTTGGGAGCTGGAGGATTGCGGGAAAAGGCCAGCTGGCAAAGTGCAGACCAGGGAAAACAGAATCTCCATGGGAACACGAGCAGGGAAATGGAACTATAGGAAAGGGTGGAAGGTAGTCCTGCTAAATGCCAGGAGCTTGGGCAATAAAATGCCTGAGCTCCAGGCGATGCTAACTGAGGGAGCAGTGGATGTGGCAGCGGTCACTGAGACTTGGGCCACTGCAGGACACGACTGGGACGTGAACCTGGAGGGTTACACTATGTTCAGGAAGGACGGGGGGAGGGAAGGGGAGGAGCGGTAGCAATGATAGTCAAAAACTGCATTGGCATAGGGGGAGTAGAGGAGGTGGAGAGAACCGTGGAGGCGATTTGGGTCACCTTGATAACAAGGGGAGGCAAGAGAGAGTAAAATAGGAGTGGTGTATAGACCCCTGCCCTGGCGGAGGAGCTGGAGGACAGTCTGGTGGCAGATGTTGGGAGACACTGCAGACTGGGCAGAGGAACGTGGTGGTGTTGGGGACTTAAACATGCCGGGAACAGACTGGAAGATTGTGACATCCTCTGTGACCAGGGAACAGAGGTTGTTGGATGTCTTTCAAGACGCGTTCCTAACTCAGCAGGTGAGGGAACCGACCAGGGAGGCGCGGGTACTGGATGTGGTCCTGGCAGACAGTGACCAGATTGGGGGCCTGGAGGTAAGGGACCCATTGGTGGGGAGTGACCATGCCATGGTCTGGTTCTGCCTGGTTCTGCCTGGACCTAGGAGGGGTAGAAGGCTGCACAAAGACGGAAGTAACCGACTTCAGGGGGGCGGATTTTAAGGAAATGGGAAGGATCCTTAAGGAGCATTTGGATGGGATTGGGTCAGACATGGACGCTGATAGTAGGTGGGAAATCATCAGGAGAGGGGTGCAGGATGCTACCAGCACCTGTGCAAGAGTAAGACGAAAATGCGGTAGGGCCCAAAAACCCTGCTGGTGGACCAGGGAGGTCCAGGAGGTGGTGCGGGGAAAGAAGGCAGCCTATAAGCAATTCAAGTGCTCAAGGAGTGAAAGGGATTGAGGGGAGTATGAGCTGATGGCTAGAAGGGCCACTAGGGTGGTGAGGACGGCTAAGGCAAGGAAGGAGCAGAACCTGGCCAGGGAAATTAGGAGAGGGAACAAGGGGTTCTTTAGATACATTGGGGAAAAACGAAGGGTGAAGGGGCAGATTAGCAGGATTAAATCAGGGGAGAGATGGGCACAAGACCCGGGGGAGCAGGCTGAGGTACTAAATGAGTACTTCACCTCAGTTTTCACCAAGGAAAATGGGGGTGCTGCATCATACATGGGAGGAGACAGAGATACTGAGGAGGGGGGGACCCTACCGATCGGGCAGGTCTGGGGAGAGGGGAGGCATCACTGGCAGGAGGGGGAGGGCTAAGCAGGGAGAAGAGGTACTGGAAGTGGAAATCACAGCAGAGAGAGTGAGGGAAGCCCTCAGCCCTTTAAGACGGAGAAAGCACTGGGCCAGATAAATTATATCCCAGAGTGCTGAAGGAACTTGTGGATGTCCCATGAAACCCTGGCGGAGCTTTTCACCATCTCTGAGGACAGGGTGGTGCCCCAGGACTGGAAGGTGGCATATAGTGCCTATCCACAAGGGGGGGATCAAGGAGGTGGAGGCTACAGGCCTGTCAGCCTGACATCGGTGGTGGGCAAGGTGATGGAGGGCATTGTCAAGAAGAGGCTGGGGGGCCTGGATGATGTCAGGTCTGGACGATAGACAGCATGGATTCATCCTGGGAAATCATGTCAGACAAACCTAGTGGAGTTCTATGACTGGGTGATGAGTGCCTTGGACCTGGGTAGACCAGTGGACGTCCTCTTTCTAGACTTCAGCAAGGCATTTGACTCTGTTCCTCACGTGGGCCTGTTGGATAAGCTGGGAGAAATGGGGGTGAGGAACCAGATGATCAGATGGATAGGCAATTGGCTCCAGGACCGGACCCAGAGGGTCGAGTTGGCTGGATAGTCTCATCCCCAAGGAGGGTCATTAGTGGGGTCCCACAGGGATCAGTCCTTGGGCCCCTTCTGTTCAACGCCTACATCTCTGACATAAGGACAGGAATCAGAATAGAGGTCTTCAGGTACATGAAGAGGGTAAATAGGGAGGAACAGTCAGGGTGCAAGGAAGGGCCACTGGAGGGCATGGGTGGAAGCTGGAGGGGGAAGATTCAGGGAGAAAGGAGGAGGTGCTACTTCACTGAGAGGGTGGTGGAGCCATGGAATGCGCTGCCTAGGGGCTGGTGGAGGCAGAGACAGTGGAGGGGTTCAAGAGGGGTGGTACAGGTACAGGGAAGGGTTCTGGAAGAAAATCCAATGCAGCAAGAATATCCGGAACTGGGAAAGGAGAAGCCAGAGAAGGCGAGGGGGGCAGCAAGGTCAGCACCCAGGGTGGAGGCTGACCAAACGAGCAGACACGAAAGACCGTTAGGCCTATTCTGCTGGCATTTTAGTATGTTAGTAAAGGAAGTCAGTGTGTGTTATGTGCAGGGAAGGGTACTGTATCAGCTGACTTTGCTAAACCAGTAGGAGGAAAGAGAGCTTACCTGGGGTGTGGTTTAGACACTATAAAAGCAGGTGAGTCAAATTACAACTTCCTGTTGCTAGCCTTGCTTGTAGAGCAGAAAGCAGCTAACTAAAAGAAGCTACATTTTCTTATTAATTTAAAACTTATATCTCAGCAGGAGTCAGTGTCTGTTAAGATTAAGTAGACAGATAACTGTATTAGAAGTAGAAGGGGTCTTATTTAGGGTTAAAAAAGAAAGAAAAGAAAGAAAGTCAGTGTGTGTTCTGTGCAGGGAAGGGTACTGTATCAGCTGACTCTACTAAACCAGTAGGAGGAAAGAGAGCTTACCTGGGGGTGTGGTTTAGACACTATAAAAGCAGGTGAGTCAAATTACAACTTCCTGTTGCTAGCCTTGCTTGTAGAGCAGAAAGCAGCTAACTAAAAGAAGCTACATTTTCTTACTAATTTAAAACTTATATCTCAGCAGGAGTCAGTGTCTGTTAAGATTAAGTAGACAGATAACTTTATTAGAAGTAGAAGGGGGTCTTATTTAGGGTTAAAAAAAAAGAAAGAAAGTCAGTGTGTGTTATGTGCAGGGAAGGGTACTGTATCAGCTGCTGACTTTGCTAAACCAGTAGGAGGAAAGAGAGCTTACCTGGGGGTGTGGTTTAGACACTATAAAAGTAGGTGAGTCAAATTACAATATCCTGTTGCTAGCCTCTTTTCTTACTAATTGCCCTCCATCCCACCCCCTCCACCCACCCTCGCAAAGCCAGTTCTACTTTTATAGCCACTGGATTTGACTGTCAACAGGAACTTCCTGTTTGGCAGTAGGAAGGAAAGGATCATAGAGAAACATTGGTTTTGTCAACCCTAAAGGAAAACAGTAGCTCACTCCCCCCAGCTGCTGGTGGTCTGATATTGAGCAAGGAAGAAGGAGGCTACCGAAGAAGATAGGAAGTTGCTGTCCCAGAGCAGGAAGGGTGAGAGTTGTAAGGAGAGGAGAGAATAAGCATCCAGAGAAACAGTAGAGAGGACACAAAATAAGACATGATAGGAGTGGTGCAGTGCAATGGCTGTGGGGCGGCAGTGTTCTGGGAGACATTCTGGAGGCTGCGATGCTGCCCTATTTGCAGACACCTCTCTGGTCTAAGAGAGGAGGTTGCCCGTCTCCATGCTGACCTGGCTAGGATTCGTGAACCCTCCTCCCCCACCCAGGGACCACCAGGGCCAATGCCACTACCTCAGAGGTTGCCAAGAAAGAGGAGAGGCTGGACCAGGGTGGGCTCAAAGAGGGAGAGGGTGGTGGAACAGAGTTGCATCCCTCCAGCTGTACCTCTCCACAATTCATTCGCTCTTCTGGTGGATAGTGGTTCCTCTATGGAGGCACCTGCAGTGGAGACCAAGGAGGATGCTGGGAACCTTCACAAAGGAGAACCACAGGAGGGTGGCATGGGACCCCACAGGGGAAGGAAACAACTCCTGGTGGGGGACTCAATCATTAGAGGGGTAGAAATGGGGGAGGGAGGGGAGAGGGAGGTAAGGTGCCTTCCTGGCGCCACGGCTTGAAGGGACAGGAAGCGAATCCTCAGGATCATGGGAAGAGCTGCACGAGGAAGGGAGTTGGATGTCATTGTCCACCTAGGGACAAATGACCTGGCTAGGAATGGGATCAGAGCAGTGCAAGAGGAGTTTGTAGAGTTGGGAAGGGCCTTAGACAAGTAGCGCATACGGTAACCTTCTCGGAGGTGCTGCCTGTCTATGGCAAGGGAGATGCTAGGGCACTCTCACCAGGGAATTCAATGAGTGGTTGAAAAACTGGTGTGGAGCTCAGGGTTTTGGCTTCATTGGGGACTGGGGAGCCACCTGGAGGGATGCAGACCTATACTGGTGCGATGGTCTGCATCTGTCCAGTGGGGAACCAGGATCCTAGGTGAGAGGTTTAAATGCTTCATTGGCAAGCATTTAAACTAGCCAAGGGGAGGCACTGAAAAGGAGCAGGGAAACTGAGCCTCCCACAAAACATGGTGATTAGTGAGGTAAACAATGTACAGAAGTTATTAGGAGCAGAACAGATTTAAATGTAAAAAGGCAAAGGCAGTAAGGACAGAAATGGGGCTAAAAGGGGTAAGGCTCTCAAAAAGTGGAGGGTGAGGAGTACCAATGCCCGTAGTCTGTGTAACTAGCTCCCTGAACTAGTGGCCTTGATGGAAGAGGGTTGCCTGGATATTGTGGCAGTCACAGAAACATGGTACACAGAGAACCATGACCGGGATGTCAACATACCAGGATACACAATCTACAGGAGGGACAGGAGGGTAAAAGGAGGAGGAGGATGAGGAGGAGCTCTATGTAAAGGAAGGGATCAAAGCAACAGAACTAAAGAGTAAACAGGAAGCAGGGAGGCACTTTGGGTCACCCTGGAGACAGGAAATGGCACCACAATCCACATGGGGTTATATACAGACCCCCATCTCAGGGGAGGAATAGACAAGGAAATGATAGAATGGCAGAAAAGGGAGATATTGTTGATGGGGACCTGAATATGCCAGATGTTAACTGGAGCACCTTTGCTGCAGGCACATCCAAGAGCAGGGTCATTCTTGATGCCCTACAGGGGCATGCCTCAGACAGCTAGTATTGGAACCCACTCAGGAGGAGCAATCTTAGACCTGGTACTGTCAAATGGGGATGGAGAAAGAATCTCAGATTTAGAAGTGGGTAGCCATCTGGGAACAAGCACCACCAAACAGTGTGGTTCACGATAAACACAGCCATACAATCAAGCTCATACAAAAGCAAGAGTACTGGACTTTAGGAGGGCTGACTTTGGAGAATGAGAGAGTGCCTCAGAAAAGCACTAGCAAACAGGCAAGAAGGAGGGGTGGAGGAACAATGGGGAGGATCAAAACAGCCATCACAGAGGCAACAAGCCTTGTGTGAGCAAATCAGTAAACACAACGAAGGAAAAAACGCTATGGTTCTCAAAAGAGGTGGCAGGGAAGGTTAAGGAGAAAAGGACAGCATTCAGGAAATATAAGGAAACACAGAAGGAGCAGGACAGAGAATTTATCAGTTAAAGCAGAAAGAGGCTGGGAAGGCAGTCAGAATAGCAAAGGCCCAAACCGAGGAAAGGATAGCCAATTCTGTTAAGAAGGGGGATAAGACCTTTTATAGGTACATTAGGGAGCAAGAAAGACCAAAGGAGGGATACTGAAGCTTAATAAAGGGGAGGGAATGTGGGTAGAGGGTGACAGTGAAAAAGCAGGGATACTGAATGAATATTTCTGCTCAGTATTCACAAAGGAAGAGGAGGGGTAGTTACCTAAACCAAACAAGAGAAACACTCTGAAGACGGGGGTCGATACCAGTCCATTTACAGAAGAAAGGGTTCTGAAAGAACTAATAAAATTGAAGGTGGACAAAGCAATGGGGCCTGATGGGATTCACCCAAGAATTCTAAAAGAACTAAGGGTAGAACTAGTGACACCACTGACTACTCTCTTTAACAAATCATGGGAGGATGGGGTGGTACCGAGGACTGGAGGAGGGCAGATGTGATTCCTCTTCACAAAAGTGAGAGCAGGACAGAGGCAGGAAACTACAGACCAGTTAGTTTGACCTCAGTGGTAGGGAAAATGATGGAATCACTTCTGAAGGAAAGAATTGTTGAGTACCTAGAGGCCAGTGGGGCACAGGACCCAAGGCAGCATGGATTCACGATGGAAGGTCGTGTCAGATGAATCTAATAGATTTCTTTGACTGGGTGACCAAAGTAGTAGATCAGGGAGGGGCTGTGGACATGGCCTGCCTAGACTTTTAGCAAGGCATGTGATACAGTCCCACACAAAGATTAATACACAAGATAGCCAGCCTTGGAGTGGGTCCCAAGGTGGTAGCCTGGATAAAAATTGGCTAGACAACAGGACACAAAGGGTAGTAGTAAATGGAGTACACAGTGAAGAAAGGAGGGTTACTAGTGGGTACCGCAGGGTTCAGTACTGGGACTGGTCCTTTTAATGTCTTTATAAGTGACATTGCAGAGGAACTGGAAGGAAAAGTATGTCTCTTTGCAGATGACACAAAGATCTGCAACAGGGTTGATACACAGATGGAGTGGAAAGGATGAGAAGGGACTTGGCAAGGTTGGAGGAATGGTCAAATGTATGGCAGCTCAGATTCAATGCAAAGAAGTGCAAGGTAATGCACATGGGAAACAAAACCAGGGAAGTGACAATGAGGGGTGAGATACTGACAACGGTAAAATAGAAAGGACCTGGGGGTAATTATATCAGATGACCTAAAGGTGGCAAGCAATGTGAGAAGGCAGTAAGGAAGGCTGGGGGGATACTGGGATGCATAGGAAGAGGCATCAATAGTAGAAAACAGGAAGTTGTTATCCCTATGTACAGACAGTTGGTGAGACCCCATCTGGAGTACTGTGTGCAGTTCTGGAGACCCCATCTCCGCAAAGATATTGACAGAGTGGAAGCTGTCCAGAGGAGGGCAACCAAAATGGTGCAGGGTATGCACCAGAAGACATACGAAGAAAGACTAAAGGAGCTTAATATGTATACCCTTGAGGAAAGAAAGGAGAGAGGGGACATGATAGAAACTTTCAAGTACCTCAAGGGAATTAACAAAGTCCAAGAGGGTAGCATTTTCCAGAAAAAGAGATGTGCAAGAACAAGGGGGCACAATTTGAAGATAGAGGGGGGACGGCTCAGAGGTAATGTGAGGAAGTATTTTTTCACTGAGAGGGTTGTGGATGCATGGAACAGCCTCCCTGAGGAGGTCGTGGAGTCAAGAACAGTGGGGGACTTCAAGAATGCATGAGACAGGCATAAGGCAGTCCTAGTGGGGGTAGGAGGAAGTAAGCTGTTGGTTAACTAGGATCTGCAGCTTATCTGTTAGGTAGGAAAATGGGCAGACTAGGTGGGCCAAGCGGTCCTTATCTGCCGTCAAATTCTATGTTTCTGTGGAAGTTATTGGGTTTAGGGAAGTCACCAGTGATGTCTCACTTGACTCAGTGCTTGGTCCAGTGTTGTTTAATGTCTTCATTAAAGACATTGGAGACAGCATAAAAAGCAAGATTTGTCTGTTCGTGGATGACACCAAGCTCTGTGGGAGTCTGGATACAGCGTAAAGGATACAGAACCTAAGGGAAGATCTGGCCAAGCTCAAGAGGTGCTCCGGAATATAGAAGCTTGGGTTCCATATGAATAAGTGTAGGGTCATACACCGTGGGCTCAAGAACCCAAGGACGGATTACGGCCTGGGAGGGTCTTGGTAACCAATTCTGAAGAAGAAAAACACCTGGGGGTGATGATCACTCATGACCTGAAGCACTCCTTGCACAGCAGGAGAGCTCGGCAAAAGTCAACAAAATCTTGGGCTGCATTGCCAGGGGAGTCAGTAGCAGGTGGGAGGAAGTCATATTGTCACTATACAGACTGCTGGCTTAGTCACACCAGGAGTATAGTCTGCAGTACTGGCATCCCTACCTGAAGAAGGACATTAACCTACTAGAGGTGGTCCAGAGGCGGCTGACCAAGATGGTTAACAGTGAACAGGGCAGGTCATATGAGAAGAGCCTGGAGGTCCTGAACACATATTCCTGGAATGGAGGAGGGAGAGAGCGGACATGACTGAGACCTTTAAGTACATGAAGGGAATTAACAAGGTGAACAAGGAGAGCTCTTCACTCTCAGTGACAGCAAAACTATGAGTGGATATTGCCTGAAGTTTGGGGGGGGGGGGTTCAGGAGGCATTTCTTCACAGAGAGGGTGTTTTTTTGGGTGGAATATGCTCCCTGAGCAGGTGGTCTCATTGAAGACAGTGGAGGACTGCAAAAGAGGGCGGGATAGGGTAAAGGGGAAGGTCATGGTCAAGGGGAGAGTTGGTAGTGGGGAGTAGCAACTGAGGGGGCGGAGCCTTTAGATGCCGCTAAGGACTCCACAACATGAGCAGACTTGTCACTTGATAGACCACTAGGCCGCCTTCTGTTGTCAAATTCCTTATATTCGTTTGGTCTCCAGTTAGCCTCCCCCCTCCTTGCCTATCTGCTAATAACACCCCTGTGTCTATCCCACACATGCTTGAAGCTTCCCACTGTTTTCACCTTCACCACTTCCACTGGCAGACTCTTTCAGGTGTCTACCACCCTTTCAGTGAAGTAGTACTTCCTCACATCCCTCTTAAACTCGCTCTCCAGCTTTATCACGTGCCTCCTGGTCCTAGTCCACTTCTCGTTTGAAAAAGACTCCCTTCTGCACCCTGTTCACTCCTGTGAGGTACTTGTAGGTCTGTATGTCCTGTCTCGTTCTCCTCTCTTCCAGGTTGTACATGCTGAGATCTCTCAGTCTCTCCTCATAGGGTTTTTCGTGCAACCTATAATTGCCCTCCTTTGGACTGCCTCCACCCTGTGTCCTTTCTGAGATGTGACCTCCAAAATTGGACACAGTACTTCAAGTGGGGTCGCACCAGCGAGTGATACAGTGGCAACACCACCTCCCTCCTCCTCCTGGAGATAACCCTCCCTGTGCACCCCAGCATCCCAGTAGCCCTTCCTACTATTTGTCACACTGCCCTGCCACTTTGAGGTCATCAGTTATAATAACCCAAGATCCCTTTCCTGGTTAGTGACTGTCAGTACCTCTCCCCCATCTTATACTCAGCTCCTGGGCTCCTGTGCCCTGGGTGCATGATTTTGCATTTTTTGGCATTGAACCCCAACTGCAATGCTCTTGACCACTCCTCCAGTTTCTCCAGATCCCTGCACTTTCTCTCTACCCCTCTTTAGTGTCCACCCTGTTGCAGATTTTGGTATCATCTGCAAAAAGGCATACCTTCCCTTCCTTCTGCAGTGTCACTTATGAAGACAGTTAAGAGGACTGGTCCCAGTACAGAGCCCTGCAGCATCCCACTGGCCACTTTGCCATCAGTAATGTGAGTGCTGTTAACTATGACCCTCTGTCTCCTATCCATTAACCAGTTTCTAACCTAGTTCACCACTATGGATCCCACCCCTAGGCTGCTCAGTTTCTTTATCAGTCTTCTGTGTGGCACAGTGTCAAAGACTTTGCTAAAATCCAGATAGACCATGTCTGCTGCCTTCCCTGATCTATTTCCTAATCACGAAATCAAAGAAATCAATCAGATTAATCAGGCATGACCATCACCCCCCCATGAATCAGTGCCGCCTGTGGTTCTGCAGCCCCTTGGAGTCAAAATACTCTACCAGGGTTTCCATTAATTTCCCCACCACTGAAGTAAGCCTGACTGGCCTATAGTTGTCAGCATCCTCCCAGCTGCTGCTCTTATGGTAGAAGAAGGACCATGTCAGCTTTTCTCCAGTCCTCCAGAATCTCACCTTTTTCCAGAGAACAGTTGAATAATGCCATCAGTGGAAGTTAGCACCCCTTGACTTCCTCTAGTACCCTTGGTGTATTCCTTCCACCCATAGCTTTGTCCACCTTTAGAGCTGCAAGTCTGTTCGAGGCTCTTTCTTTTAAAATTGGACTTGTGTCCCTCATTCCTGCTACCGCTGCTGATCCACCTCCCCACCCCGCCATCCACTGTGAAGACAAGCAGTACCTAGTCAAGATGGCAGCTTTTTCTTGGTCCTCTACTATGCAGTCTCACCCTTCTGCCTCCTGATCCTCACTAATACTACCCGCCCCATGCTTTTCTCTTCTGACTTATGTACCTGAAGAAGGTCTTATCCCCTTTAGCTACCACTTTGGCTATCCTTTCCCCTGTTTATGCCTTTGCTTCCCTCACCACCTTTCCTGCTTCCTTCTGTTTTACTTGGTATGCCTCCCTGTCCACCTCCCTCTGCGTTTTCTTGTACCTGCTGACTGCCACCCTTTTATGTATTTATGTATGATAGTATGCTTGCAGGGAGCCCCTTGCTTTCACTGTGGTTGTTAGAATGATGCTGGTATTTGAGTTGGTGGGACTTGTGCACCTTTAAATAGCTTGAATAAAATACACCGCTGCCTGGACCTCAAGCACTTGACTCTACTTGGGGATGTATCAAAGTTCATTTGTACAAAAATGGGTTCAGGTCCAAGAACATCATTCCATTAGTGTGCAAGCAGTTAATTTCTGTACTCAGGTTTTTGCGGGTCACCATCTGCACCCCAAATGCCTCACAGTTGCCTGGGTAATCATGTCCATCCAAATGTTTAGATCAACCAGGATGCCAGCCACGCACAGCCTTCTGCTACAGCAAATACTAGCCACATCGCACTCCCAGCAGTTTTCTGTCTCACAACAGCATTCTGACACTCAGTGGTGTAGCAAGGAAAATAATGTAACCCCTAGATGGCGCTATCCCAGGGGCTACTACCCCTGCCTGATTTGCCACTAACAGGTTGAGGGGCCTGGATCCAATGGCGGGTGCCTCCACCCAGAGGTCAGGGTTTGCAATAGTTAAACTTACTTGGTCACAGCCCTCTGGGACACTGCAACCCCCCTTTCTTCCCACTAGTGGCCCACACAATATAGCAGAATTACCTTCACAGTATGCACTTACCCCCAAGGCTGGTTCAGGCACGGGACATCCTGTAAAATAAGATACAGTGCAACAATCACAGTACAGTACTTTAACATAGACAAATACCTCAGGCAGTATAACTTTGTTGAAACAAACAGCTCTGATTTATTTAGGGGATATAACAAGGACAGGAAATCAGGTTAATTAGCTTATCACTTTACTATCTACCTATGGCTCTGTGCAGAGCCTATCCCTACCAGTTACTGTCCCTGGGTACCCAAGCCCTAGTAGCTAGTCCAAACCGTGGCAGCTGGTAGGGGCCCTTTCACACAGAGAAAGGAAAATTAAACAGTCAACAGTACAGTAATTCCATTTGGATTTAATGTGGCAATTCAACAGGGAGGCGACCTGAATTAGTACTCACGACCTCCAAAGAAGATATGGTCCTTCAATGTCAGCAGGGCTACTTTTGATCTCAAGAGACTCCTCACACATTTATATGGTAAAAAGAAAGCACTATACCAGGCAGGCTGCATCTGTATCCCAATCGCAATTACTGCTCATAACCAGGAGAACACACAGCAGATTCAGTTCCTGACAGACCGAGTGTAATTCAACAATTTCTTCAGTCTTCTACAGGGTGAGCCTGGTTTCTACTCTTCAGAGATCCTTTGATTCTTTTCACAGGGCGGATTCAGTCCTAACAAGCAGTTACACAAGTTGTAGACGGAACTCTGGGCCTTGCACACGTTTTGACTGAAACTGTGCACTGAAGGAGCACAGGGTTTCTTTCCCTTCACTTTCAGATCTCAAACTGAAACTCCCAACAGACAAACCGGGCACTTCCTTTGAGTTCCTCCCAGTTCTTGACTGGATTGGCTGTCACTCACAATAGACTGCTGCTGTTGGTCCAAAAGGCACTGAAGTCTAAACTACATCTCCCAGAGTCACTGCCCATACAATCCTCTTGTGGCTGGCTCAGATTATGAGTCCCAAGTTCTGATTCGTCCAAGGCATCATTTTAGAGCTAGTTTACCCCACACTGATTGGTCCAGTTCAGCAGTTCAAAACCAGAATGGGGAACTAGGACACAGTTCTGACTGCAAAAAAGCAGGTTAGACAAACTGTAATTTTATTATTACTGTAAATGATTTCTGGCAATCAGTTACATCTTTCAGACAGGTTCCCTTTGCACTCCTAGTGACTGCAAAATGGGGTGAATTGGCAGCAGCTTGAGTGGTACTCAATCAAAGAAACACACAGTCCCCATACAAACTAATTATGTCTGCAAGCAGACAGCTCTTAAAGACAGTACCAGAGGTTCTAAAACACTCACTGATAAATGGCTTAAATGCAAACACCATTCAGGCTTGGAGCATTCAAGCAAGCTCCTGGAAGTCTTTTGGGAACCCCATTTGCAGGGGGTTACACCCTTCCTGGCTTGGGAAAGCTTGACGTCCGCGTCAAGCAAGTACCCCATAAGTTTCAACTGCAACCATATACATTTGCATTAGGCTCACACATGTAATCATCAGTCAATACATCATTTTACCAAGAACCATTTCTGAAACATTGCAGTCGTCACTCTTTACACAGTATACACACACATTGTACCATAACTCAAGTTATTACCTCTTGTACATGAAACCTGAAGAGGGCCCTTCCTATCAGTTACCTTGGGGCTGGATGGGGCAAGGCACCATGATGAGGGCAACACAAGTAACTTGGAGTTAGCACTGATGCTCAGTTTGGGCAATGAGCTCGGGGACACATACACTCCTTTATGGACAACATTGAGAGGCAAATCCACAGGCCTCCCAAGGGAATCATAACTGAGGTGCACCACAGGCTTTACAGCTCGACCAGTCTTTCTAGGGGGAACTGTTACAGTCTCTGCACTCTGAGCCTCATTTTCAGCATTGTCCTCACTTGTCAGGGGAGTCTCCATGGGGTAGAGAGGCTAGAACTTGGGGCACTTTCAGCTCAGGAGTTACAGTTTCTGAGTCCACAACATTTGGCTCGCATGGAAGCTTTCGGACACTGGCAGTGGACTGTCAGGGCACTCAAAATACTCTTCTTGTTCGGTGTATCACCAGTCTGCCCAATCTATCATTTCCTCCCTGAAGCTCAAACAGTTCAACCATGCACAATGATTCCATTTCATCTGATCTGATGCTTTGCACTTCACTTTCTGGGAGCATTGGCTCCAGGGATGAAGCTGGGGCATAGACAGTCCAGAAGGCCCAGCTTTGTCTCCAGTATTGACTAGAGTTGCCCGAAACAATTGACTCAGTTCGTAAGAAGGATAGTATTCAAAGTCACTCTCACTTTCTTCTGATATGGACTGACAGTCATGCTCAACTGGGACTTGTGCAGGGAACACTCTCTGCTTCTGTAGGTGCAGACTTCCTTGATCTTTTCTTAGCAGCAGCTCTAGTCACTGGTCCAGAGGGGCATCTTCTGGGGGCTCAGACTCAATCAGGATTTGTCCAATGGGTAGTAAATGATTTCTATGCATTGTTTTTACATCTTTGAATTGTTCTCAGGCCTTACTTTGTACACTGGCAGATCATCTAGTTTGCCCACTACAATGTGAGGGAGATGGTGCCATCTGTCAGCAATCTTGGTTTGCCATGCAGTCCCAGATTTCTTAGCAATACCGATCTCCCTCCTGGAGTTCCTGTGCTTTCACCTTTTATCATACCTTTCTTTGTTGGCCAGATTTCTTTTGGCAGCCATGGTTTGAGCCAGTTGAGTACGCATGAGTTAGCTGGGCCTTTAACTTTTGCACATACTGTAAATAGTTGTCAGCTTGAACCCCATCAGGAGAGACCCCAAAACACACATCTACGTGTAGTCGAGCTTCTCTTCCAAACATCAGGCGTGGGGAGAACCCAGTGGCATCACTTTTGGTGCAGTTATAAGCATGTACCAGGGTGCTAATTTGTTGGCTCCATCTAGGCTTGTCCTTTGGGTGCAGGGTGCCTAGCATATCTAGCAAAGTGCGGTTGAAACGTTCAGGCTGTGGGTCCCCCTGGGGGTGGTAAGGAGTGGTTCTGGACTTTCGCACTCCCCACAGAGAAAGCATCTCTTTGATCAGACGACTCTCAAAGTCTCTCCCTTGATCAGAATGGATTCTTTGTGGAGCCCCATAGTGAACAAAAAGTTTTCTACAAGTACTTTGGCCACAGTGGATGCTTTCTGGTCTTTGGTGGGAAAGCTTGGGCATATCTCGTGAAATGGTCAGTGACCACCAGCACATTACTGATATTTCTTTGATCTGACTCCAAACTTAGAAAATCAATACAGACCAGCTCCATGGGTGCACTGGTGGTTATGTTAACAAGGGGCAGCCCTCTGAGTAAAGCTTTCCTCTGTAAGCAGCGACTACAAGTTTGAATGTGTTGCTCACATCAGCCCCATCTTAGGCCAATAGAATCTGGATCTCACCAAGTCAAGTGTTCTGTCTATACCAAGGTGCCCCATGTGGTTGTGCAAGGACCTCAATACTGAGTCTCGAAAGGCAGTGGGCAGCACTAGTTGTTGTTTGTCTACTTGTCCCCTCTGTCTACTGTTTCTCTGTATAACAGTTTATTGATCAGTTTCAACTTAGGACCTTCTTTGTATAACAGTGCAGTTCTCAAATCAGTGGGCGTAATTTGGACACATCTTTTCCTGCATAGAGGCTTCTAAAGCTGCTTTGATCATGGGATGTGAGTTGAGCCGCTGAATACTGTCATTGTCCAGCTGAGGCAGTGCACCAATGTCTATTGCAGAAAAGTGGCAATAAGCAGCAGGTATGCAATTCTCAGAGGTCCCAAGCAATCACCATGCAGTCCACTGCGTCCGTGGACATTGTTCCTCCCTGTCAAACTTCCGGCAGAGTGCCCGAATGTCAGGTTCTGCCAATCGGACCCAATCATTCTGGGGAACAGGCCTCCGGGAGAAGCATCAGCATCTATGTGGTTCAGACCTGCTCGGTATTAGAGCATAGTCATATGTAGATAATGCAGAAAGCCACCTATGGCCAGTGGCATCCAACTTAGCTGAGGTCTGCACATAGGTCAAAGGATTATTGTCAGTTTTTACTAGTATTTTAGCCCCATACAAGTACTCATGGAATTGGTCAACAATAGCCCACTTCAAAGCTAGGAACTCTAACTTATGTACAGGATAGTTCTTTTCGGATGGGGTCAGGCTTCTACTGGCAAAGGCCACTGGTCTCAGGCCATTCTCGTGTTTTGGTACAACACAGCCCCCAACCCTTGCAAGCTAGCATCAGTGTGCAGGACGTAAGGTTTTCTTGGATCGGCATAGGCCAGCACTGGAGCATGGGTAAGTTGATATATGATCTCATGAAAAGCAGTCTCACAATCAGGAGTCCAGCGGGCCCCAAATACTTCACTAGGATGAAAATACACTCTTTCAGTCTTGAGGACGCTGACTTTTGGTATTTTTGTGGGTTGGGGATACCCTTGATAAGGTTAAGTAAAGGCGGATCACTCTTGAATAGTCCTTGATGAAGCGCCGATAATAACCACAGAATCCCAGGAATCTTTGCAGTTCTTTTAGATTTTTGGGCTGTGGCCAGGTGGTCAAGGCCTCAACTTTACTTGGGTCGGTCTCTATTCTCGGTGGATACTATGTGTCCCACATACTTTACTGATGTTTGAAAGAATTGACACTTATCAATGGACAGTTTAAGGCCAAAGTCCTCCAGTCGGTCCAATACCTTAAATAATCTGCTCTCATGTTCCTCCAGTGAGCTGCCAAACACAATAACATCATCTAGGTATACCAGGCACTCTAGTAAGTTCATGTCCCCACTGCACGCTCCATCAATCGTTGAAAAGTGGCTGGGGCACCTGAAATCCCTTGAGGCATCCTCATGAATTCATAGAAGCCAAGCGGACAGATAAAGGCTGTCTTCTCACGGTCCTCTGGGGCCATCGGGATCTGGTAGTACCCACTGCGGAGATCCAGCACAGAACCACTTGCTCCCGTTTAGGCAGTCCAAAGCATCCTGAATGCGGGGCATTGTGTACTGATCAGGGATAGTCCGCCGGTTTAAGGTGCGATAATCCACGCACATCCTTACTGTCCCATTCTTTTTCCTCACTACCACAATGGGGGAAGCATAAGGGCTTCTGGATTCTTGTATTACACCAGCAGCTAACATCTCTTGCAGATGCCGTCTCACATCATCTATGTCAGCAGGTGCCAGGCGTCGAGACCTCTCACGAAATGGTCTTTCGTCATGCAGCGGATATTGTGCTCAGCTCCTTGCCGCATCCTAATCCCATTCCTTTAAAGAAACACCTGGTCTCTCTGGGCAAGCTTCTCACTGATCCTCACTTTCCATTCAGCTGGCAGCGGGAGTTGCGAAATCAAACAAGTCAGGCGTTACTCTGTCATTCTTCCTTGAACTCTTGCTGCTGGGTAGCACTGCAGTGTCTGCACAATGCACATTAGCCAGGATGCAACCTCTGTTTACTCGAATGTCTCTTTCAGACACATTATGAACTTGGACCATTACCCTTCTGGCATAAGCATGGGCTCTAGCGGGCAAAATACTAGGCTTGACCAGCAGTCCCTCTGGCAATTTTCCATCGCCTGGTGCATCCAACATTAATATTTTATTCTTAACATCCTTTCTGATAGGACCTCTCCTGTAAGGTACACTGGGCATTTGGTGCCAGGATCAGAGACTCAGGATCCTTCTTCCATACAATTCCGACCGGTTCCTCTGGTTCTATTTTTCAGCATCTCTCTGTGCCTCATAGGCCTTCTTAATTAAAGCCGGAACTCTTAAAGCTCTACTAGTCTTTGACCCTGTTTTTCATAACACAACTGTGCCAGCCTTCTGAACATATGAGCATTTGTTCCAATCAACAAAGGGACACCATCATACAGTCCAGTGGGGGACACACTAAGGCTAGAGGTCTCTACTTGTTCGGCCACTCCAGCCACGGAGGTGGGGAAAGACAGCCAAATTCGGATATACCCAGGAATAGGGTAGGCCTTCTCCTTAACCCCATACATGCAGTCCTTCTAATGGTTGTAAGGGTACGTCTGACAAATGCTTCTGATACCAATCTTGGAACATAATTGTCACTTGGGAGCCACTGTCTAATACAGCTCTTGTAGACACTCCATTCACCTTTACAGTGGTCTCCATGGAGGACCCACTATTCTGGACCAGTCTGGAGGCGGTAGTGGGGGCCTGGGCAACTGACCTTGCCACAAAGGGACGTGAATTAGCATTTTGGTGCCCTCACTGGGATCATGTCGTGCACCTCTTAACCACTGATTTCTTCTCGAAGCTCTCCTTGTAGCCTATATGCAACTTTGTCAGTGTCTTTTGGGGACTGGCATTCCCTTTTCATGTGCCCATCTTTCCCACAATTATAGCAAAACATACTTTCTGGAGTTTGAGCTGGCCGAGGCGCCACACTGGGAGCCAGGGCGGGGTATTACTAACTGGAAACCTTGGTGCCATCTCTGTCTGCGGCGTGATAAGCATTTGGAGACATCTCGTCAGTTTCTCCACTTCCATGGTCAAGGAATCGAGTTCGGAGCTGTTATCAGCAGGAGATACATGGGTGGGTACCCCACCCCATAGCAGATGCAGTCGGATATAGGTCAGGGCCCGTACTTGCAGGCGTGGCCTTCATAAAGGACTGTTTTTGAATTCCGGATCTCTCTCAACAGTTAGCCCCATTGTGGCATATCTTTTCCTTATCAGAGCACTCATTGACTGCCAACCTCTGCCCTGAACTTCACTTGATGGGCCACCTCAGTCACTCGGGTCATAGCCACAGCTATTGGTGCAGGTCCCTCCAGTCGCCTTTTCTCAACTCCTCAATTTCTCTCATTAACTCATCATTGGAGGTGGGGATTCCAGTCGATTTGCCAGGCGTAACTGAAGCAACAGCAGTTCTGAGAAGGGGCAGACTTAGGATTCTGTCCAGTCTGGTTCGGTCCAGTTCAATCGCTGGCAAACTACCCTTTCTGAGGCATTCTTGCAACAATTTTTCCAGCCGAGAGACATACACAGACAACAACTCCCTTGGTACTGTTGTGCATTCTTACTCTCCACCATAGGTCCTCCATCAGAATCTGGGCTCCATACACATTCTCCAAGGCCTCAAGATAGGCCTGTGCAGTCGCTTCAGGGTTACTGGCCCGTTTAGCACGGATGGTAGCCAGGGCAGGACCTCGAGGCTCTCACTAACCCTCTTTCGGCACCTGAGCTCGAGCATTGCCATTCTAGCACTTGGGGGCAACATGGTCTATCCAGGTCTCCCAGTCATCCTCCCCTTGGGGGTGGGGAGGTGCCAGAAGATCCTCAACCCGGTGAAGAGTCGTGACTAATGGCAGGTGCAGAAATAGGAGTCTGCATTGGTTCAGCCACCATTACGGGTACTGGAGCAGGAGAGGGTGTTGGGGAGGAACACCCCAGGTGGCAAGAATAGTTTCTTCAAGTCCTCCACAGTTTTCCCTTCTCCAGCAACCATTAGCAAATTTCTCCTCAAAAGTTTCAGATAGTGGTGGGGCTGATTCCCCGGGTCTTTACTGTCCTAGTTATCACTCTCCAAGCAGTGAGGGCTCCCTCTGGGGTAATGGTCTGTGGCACTTTGGAGCTATCTATGGGATCCTTAAACTCTACTAGGGCCAGGAAAGTGTGGGTGAGCAGATTAGCTGCCGACCCACCACCACAGGTTTTGTAAACCTTCCACCTTGGAAAGTACTCCTGCACAGTGTCCGTGTTGATGCCAGGGGATGTCCAGGATAAGCATAGCATTTTGGGGGTCGATCTCCTCCCCAGTACACCACTCCACCAGCCGGTGCACAGCCACTTCTGTCGGGGTACCCATTTATTTATTTATTTATTTTTTTTCCCTTAACAGTGGTTTGTAAATATGGCCACTAGAGGACACACAATCCCAGCGGTGAGCCTCCAAGATGTAACCCCTAGATGGCGCTATCCCAGGGGCTACTACCCCTGCCTGATTTGCCACTAACAGGTTGAGGGGCCTGGATCCAATGGCGGGTGCCTCCACCCAGAGGTCAGGGTTTGCAATAGTTAAACTACTTGGTCACAGCCCTCTGGGACACTGCAACCCCCTTTCTTCCCACTAGTGGCCCACACAATATATAGCAGAATTACCTTCACAGTATACACTTACCCCAAGGCTGGTTCAGGCACCGGGACATCCTGTAAAATAAGATACAGTGCAACAATCACAGTACAGTACTTTAACATAGACAAATACCTCAGGCAGTATAACTTTGTTGAAACAAACAGCTCTGATTTATTTGGGGATATAACAAGGACAGGGAAATCAGGTTAATTAGCTTATCACTTTACTATCTACCTATGGCTCTGTGCACGGCCTATCCCTACCAGTTACTGTCCTGGGTACCCAAGCCCTAGTGGCTAGTCCAAACCGTGGCAGCTGGTAGGGGCCCTTTCACACAGAGAAAAGGAAAATTAAACAGTCAGCAGTACAGTAATTCCATTTGGATTTAATGTGGCAATTCAACAGGGAGCGACCCAGATTAGTACTCACGACCTCCAAAGAAGATATGGTCCTTCAATGTCAGCAGGGCTACTTTTGATCTCCAAGAGACTCCTCACACATTTATATGGTAAAAAAGCACTATACCAGGCAGGCTGCATCTGTATCCCAATCGCAATTACTGCACAATAACCAGGAGAACACACAGCAGATTCAGTTCCTGACAGACCGAGTGTAATTCAACAATTTCTTCAGTCTTCTACAGGGTGAGCCTGGTTTCTACTCTTCAGAGATCCTTTGATTCTTTTCACAGGATGATTCAGTCTAACAAGCAGTTACACAGTTGTGAGCCGAACTCTGGGCCTTGCACACGTTTTTGACTGAAACTGTGCACTGAAGGAGCACAGGGTTTCTTTCCCTTCACTTTCAGATCTCAAACTGAAACTCCCAACAGACAAAACCGGGCACTTCCTTTGAGTTCCTCCCAGTTCTTGACTGGATTGGCTGTCACTCACAATAGACTGCTGCTGTTGGTCCAAAAAGGCACGAAGTCTAAACTACATCTCCCAGAGTCACTGCCCATACAATCCTCTTGTGGCTGGCTCAGATTATGAGTCCCAAGTTCTGATTCGTCCAAGGCATCATTTTAGAGCTAGCTTACCCACACTGATTGGTCCAGTTCAGCAGTTCAAAACCAGAATGGGGAACTAGGCAGACAGTTCTGACTGCAAAGAAGCAGGTTAGACAAACTGTAATTTATTATTACTGTAAATGATTTCTGGCAATCAGTTACATCTTTCAGACAGGTTCCTTTGCACTCTAGTGACTGCAAAATGGGGTGAATTGGCAGCAGCTTGAGTGGTACTCAATCAAAAACACACAGTCCCCATACAAACTAATTATGTCTGCAAGCAGACAGCTCTTAAAGACAGTACCAGAGGTTCTAAAACACTCACTGATAAATGGCTTAAACGCCAAACACCATTCAGGCTTGGAGCATTCAAGCAAGCTCCTGGAAGTCTTTTAGGGAACTCCCCATTGCCAGGGGTTACAATAACATTTGTAAGCCAGAGCCCTTTGGTGCCTCTTTACCCAATAGTAGACAAGTCCATATTTGTTTCTCCCCATACACCCAATATTGTACATCAGGAACTACAGGGTCAGAGCAAATAAATACAGCAGTACTCGTTTTATGTATTTAACATTAAGTTTAATTCAAACAGAGCACGACAATTGTATTATAACACCAGTAGGGTGGTTATCAGACATAAGGAGTAACCAGAATCAGTGGTCTGGGCCCAGAATGCCACTCCCTGTTCACTCAACTTGTAGATATGGCTTTCTTGGTGTATGCATTCCTAAACCCATGCTGACACTGTAATTTTCCTTTCCTTGGCAAGGCACTTATGGAAGGCCTCTCTGTACTTCTCCAACAGGAGTGATGGGGTTCTCCATACCCACAGTGTTGATCTATTTTCCCTCTAACTTCACTTTTTGGGCCTGTAAATATTTACGCAGGCTGCTGCTTTACTTTAGGTATGTAATTTATCTTTCTATACTGGTATGCCAGCCAGGCTCCACTATTTGCAGTGTGCACTCCTTTAACGAAAACACAATCAGGGAATTTGCACATCCCTCATCAACCCTTCTATGACAGCTAAATACCGGCATGGTCTCTCTGGGCCTCATCCACACATTGCACTGGTGGGTGGCTGACAAACTCTTTAGCCCGCTCTCCTGATCTCTCTCTCTCTCTGGTGAGTCAGCTGTGGATGCCACTTCTTGGAGAATGGTCTCCCTACCTTATTCATGCTGCCTTGCTTCAGTACCTGCTTGTTTCTTTATTCATGGATTCTGGGTGCTGTCAACTCCAGACAGGTCTCAGGGTCACGCTGCTGCTACAAAGGCCCCACAGTGATGTTCTATGAGGGCTTGACTTAGGCCTGAAAGCCATCAGAGAGCATCCCTTGAGGGGATATCTCAGGGTTCTCGCACTCTCCCGGTGATTCCACTTAGCTCCCAAGCTATGGGCAATGCCCTAATCCCGTACCACATTTCACAGCAGTCAGGATTTGTCTTGAATGCCCATGGCCCCTCCCTGGTGGTACCATGTGATAACAGCACCAGCATATCAGCGCCGACCAAAACAGCTGCTTCACATCACCGAAAAACAAAACAGTGATGTGCAGAATAGCGCCCAACAGAAACACCTACACTTGCTACAAGTCACCAAAAATTACAGTGCATCACTACATTTTATATGGGGGGGCTATGCCACACCCTTCTTTGTGGAGGGGTTCTCTCACACCCTACAAATTCATTAATCAACTCCCTTGGGGTGCTTGATGTTGGTGAGAACGGAAAACTCAGGAGGGGCTACTGGGACAGACAGTGGAAGAAGGTACATTAGTGGCAAACTACAGGCAGGTGGCTTGACAAAGTCAGAACAGCGGGGTACAGCAACTAAAAGAAATAATACCAAAAAAAACAATTAGAACACACAACGAAAACCAAAATACCTTGTCTACGGCCAGTCCGAACCCAGGTCACTCAATTGGAAAGCGTTGACTTTACCCAGCACAGCAGACGGCCAGCTCGAAATAAACCCAATCACCAACCATACAAATACTCTCCCACATATGTACACAGTATATATGCTCAAATTACAATGTGCTGTTAATAACTGTTGTTATTAAGAGCACATTGCCCAATTCTCTTTCGCTGTTTTGACTTCACCCATATTGACGCGCTCAAAATGAGTTGCTCTAATGACAGAATACCCTCCCGGGCAGCCTCCAAGGTCCTTGTTGATGACTCTCTGACACACTCACCAAGCCTTCACCTCAGTAAGGTGTTTGGGACCTTGTGCCACTTGCAGGTCTCTAAGAGTGACTGGAGCCCGCACTTCCAGGTAAGTGCATTCCTTGGGGTATCTCCTATGGACTTGCCTGTGTCCTTTGACCAGCCGCTTAGTCCACCCTGCTGAGTATACAGGAGTACCCTCTGACACCCCAGTGCCAGCTGGCAGTGCCTGGTTGCCCCTTCTCGATGGCACCCATGGCTAGGGTGGCACATCTGGCCCCTGGCCCACATCCTGGAGGGCACCTCTCAGGTGAGTGTACCTGTAGCGTTGACATTCCTACCAGCTCTACTGCAACTGCCTGCACTTGAAAACAGCCCAAGGCTCGCTTGCACAATAAAGGAACCTTATATACCGTATATACTGCCTGTAGCTCTTCCCACACAAGGTACACCTACAGATAACGACTTAAGGCATCATTCCTCCACTAGCCAACATCTGAAAAGAACCAGCTCCCCCTGCTGTAGGGAGGGGTTTGTTGCTAGGGCTGTGTGAATACCTTTTCACGAATATTCGACTGAATATTTGGTATTCGGCCACAAAACTATTCAAGTATCCAGTATTCGTTATTCGTGTAATGCTGTACAAAAAAAAAAAAGAAGCAGAAACAGCCCCCCCACCCTCCTCCTCAGCCCAAACCCATTAAAAGTTAACCCCTCATCTCCCCTCCTTCCCCTGCAGCACCACAATCTTTTTAATATTATTACATTGTAAAATAGTCCCATGATTGGTGACCAGCATAAGCCCCACCCCCGCCAAGGGCAGCCACCATCTTCATATAATTAAAATGTTCTTTTTTTTTTGCAAAAAATTCCATATACCCCTATTTCCCCACCCAAGTAGCACTCTGCTCACTCTTCTCCCTCCATCACCTAATTCTAAATTAGAAGGTGTCCGGCATCACTCTTCCACCTCCGTGGCCGGCCACCACCTTTGTATTATTTAAAAGTGCTTCTTTTTTTGCTATAAAAATTTCTATATGTACCCACATGCACTCACTCTAGTAGCATATTGCTTCCTCCTCCCCTCCAACCAGCACTCACTTCTCAATTAGAAAGCAACCGGCACAACCCCCCCTCTTCCATGGCCTGCCACCTTCTGATTAAGGAAAGCACTCTCATGCTTGCTACGAGCATTTTCACTCATCAGAAGGGATCACGCTCTGGAGGCGGGCTGGTTGTGACGGTTGACCATTGTGGGACTATATTTACAGCTTAATAATAATATCAAAAAATTGTGGGTGCTGGGGGTGGGGAGGAAGGTGGGATTGGGCTGCTGACAGAGGGTGGGGTGACTTTTAAGAGGTTTGGGCTGGGGGAAGACGGTGGGGGCTGTATCTTTTGTCTTTTTTTTTATTTCAGAAGAGTGGCCAATGATTTTTTACAATTACTAATAGTTCCCTATTTGGGAAGGGCTGTGGAATATTTGGGTGCCCTACTATTTGTGGTATTTGGGAAATAAAATTGGGCCCCTGCACAGCCCTAGTTGTTACACTATTAAAAATAATTGCTCTGCCAATTCCATTGTGCATGTGTTGTTGCAGAGATGCAGTGTTGTGTAATTTGTTTGCCTGGCATTTTTTCTTTATAATCTGAAGCATTGTGATCAGGTGGTTAGGAACTGGAGACCACCGGTTCAAACCCTCAGGAGTACCACATTTTCACTGTGTAACCTTGCTCAAGTCACTTAACTTGTCAGTGCTTTAGTCTGCACATCTGTGGAAATGTGTAGAGAGAGGCAGGACCCCAATGGAAATAATATGTTACAGCTCAGCTGGGCTAGCCTGGGTAAGTAAGTTGTAAAACAAAATAACTGCTTTTGTGTTTGTGTTTGTGTTTGTGTGTGTGTGTGTGTGTGTGTGTGTGTGTGTGAAGAGTAGCTGCTGACTTTTCAAGTTCAAAAATAAAAGCTTTTATTTGAACACTGTCTCTTTAAGGCAGCAGAAATACAGTAGGCTTTCTTCAGCTGTCTTTTATCCAGTCCTAATTGCACTTTTTTCCTCCTAGACCCTGTCCACATTACACCTGAAAAAGCTGTAATGGTTCTGAACCATACAGACTGCAAAGCGGTACAGTGTGTCCACATTGCCAGGAAACAGGTGTAAAACGGTTGAAACCATTACAGCCTGTCCACATTGAGCTGTGAACAGTGTGTGCCAACCCCTGAAATGTAGAGCGCATCCGTGGTGCACTTGATGATGATAGAAACCACCCACATGTCCATCCGCTGGAGTAGCACACAGTATGGCAGAACATAGCATGGTGTCCAACACCAATGTGTTCCCTGTGGCAGTTGTGGCGGACCAAAGGTGTGATGCAGCAGAGGTGTGGACCTGAAAACAGAGGAGGCCCTGCCATGTGGCATGTAGGTGGGCTGTGATGCACCCTCGTGAGCTGAGAACTGTGACCCTGCTGCATGCCACAGTCAGGTATCGATGCACCCCAGGTCAAGGCATGCCATGTATAGCATCCACCCTCTGGAGTGGGTCCAACACACACATTGCAGCCAGGCAGCACACCCAGTGCCACCACAACAGTGTCCCATGGGTCGAGCCCACAGTGCCCCATATAGTATGTGAACGAACATGCACACTGCCCAAGCAAAGAGCAGCGCAGTATGGTTCATATGGCAGTCTTTATTCCAACGCCGCCATGGCTTCTGCTGGCAGTATCACATGGAAAACAACGTTAGGCGACAGCATGTTCATGCAGCAGACTTTGTGCATTGCTGCAGTACCCTAAGATCCCGAAAGTAGAATACAATGTCCTGCATCACAACACCATGCAGGACTGTACCCAATACATATGGAACACTGTAAAGGCAATGTAAACACTGCAACAGTGCTGTTGGACACAAAACAGAAAACAGAAACAACAACACCCTCCGAGTCCCCCTAAGGCACTGGGTGGAAGCCGGTGGATGCAGGACACCTACGGGACACAGACCCTGTCGTATGACCTAACTATGCAATACACTATGGCAGTCTACAATATGGGCGTCTGTGTACATCTATAAAGAAACCAACCCACTGTTGCCATGACCCAGTACAACATAACACAGTAACAATCACAGGATGTGCAAACACCCAGTCACCCGTGTGGTCCTCATTTGTCATTACCCCTGACAGACCATGAAGTAGATATGCCACACAACAATGTAGTACAACCCAGTAGTAGCAAAGTATAAACGTGTGCCAACGTGAGCACATACCACTGTGCCAACACAAATCAGGCACTGTTATCACTGGGCTACCCCCAGTGGTGTCACCAAATTAAGATAGAAAACACAATGGGTGTCCTGGGTGACAACCTGCAGGACACACCGGTTGGCAAACCTCTGCAGGTGGCATATGGCATCACAGTGTGGTCCACTGCAACTCGTCACTGTACAGGTCCTGTGTGAAGCTCGGCATGCCTGTCATGGGGTGCTGTTGGGGTAACACAGTGCTGGTCAGCAGCACCATGCATCAGGGGATGGGGAGTGATGTGCAGACCGGCAGTGGCAGTCATACCACCTGTGGAGTACTGCTGTGCCATGCCAACACCATACGGAGGTGCCTGGGATGTGGTAGGCAGGGTGGCATGGGTGGTGGCACCACCTGTGTACACACCACCCTGCATAGGAATTTCACGCCTGTGAGGCGCAGTCATGGATGGGTGCTGCATACCAGTGGTGACTGGCATCGCCATGCTGCCTGTCTGTCATCAGTGGCGGTCTGATAAAGAATGGCACTGTTGGACACGCCAGTGGGGTTCTCTGTGGACATAGGCAAGGTGGGGAAACCCACCAGTGTGCTGCACCCTGGGGAACAGGGTGAAAGGGGGAAGGGTGACGGTGCCAGCACTGCTCGCAGTGGTGTGTGGCATGGTGGTAGCACCCATACATTGCGGTGCGGCTGCTGGGGGTGACTGCTGGCATTGCATGACTAGAAACTGGAACATCTGTGTAAAGAACTGTTGTGTCTGTTCAGCCTCCTGTTTCCATATTCACACCTCCAATGCACTCTATTCCCTTGTCCGCTCCCTCTCCAACTCCAACATCTCCCTATGGTGCTCCTGCAACATTTTACGTGTCGGTCCCAGCACCTCCCCAAGTACTTCTGCCATTCGTGCTGCTTTGGCCTTCCTCTTTCGGAGGTTCACCAGGGGTTCCTGGTCACTGTGCCGCTTCGCAAGTTTGCCCCTTCCAGTGGTGGAGGTGTCACTGGAGGTTCCCGGCATTTCATCCTGCATGCCCGAGGACACTGAGGATGCATCTGCTGTGTCGGTGTCTGCGGATGTCCCTTCCCCTTGGTCTTGCTCTGGAACAGCAGAACACACCTATCACCATGGTACACATGTACTGTAGATACCTTACCCACACCTCGCTCTGCCCCATCCCTCCCTGTCCTCCCACACCTGTAGGCCTACACACACCTCAGGTGTCACAGGCATGTTATACGGCCATGGGCCACAGCACATCCGCTAGTTGCCCCCATGCACACCCATGCCACCTCCAATTGCTGTGCTACACCCAGCACCATCTGCCGCATGCCCAGGCAACACCTCCACCAGCATGCCCTGATGTGCCCCCATATCCCAGCCAACATACAGGTGCAGTGCACAGTGAACATACCTGTGTTGGGTTTCTCCTGTTGCACACCATCTTTACCATCATCCCTCTGGTGTGGGCACAGGTCCCCGGTGGTGTCCCCATCATCCTCTGACTCCGGTTACGGGCCGTCCACCTGTGAGCTCTCAAGGATAGCGCTGGTGCAGTGGTTGGCCGTGATACCAAGTATAGTATCCAACTTGTCATATGGAGCACACACACATGCACCCCAAAGCATCTGTTGCTGTCCTTGGTTTTGTGGTACCGCACCTTCATCTGCTTTATTTTATCGCGGTATTGCTTTGCCATCCTCTCCACACCATTCTTGAAGAGATAGTCCACAATCTTCTGGAAAACCTTTGTGTTGTGTCTGGCACTGGCTAGCTCTGTCTGCATCATCTCCTGTGACCAGAGCTCCACCAGCAATTTCGTGGCCTCGTCTGACCACGTGGTGCCACAGTCTGTCATAGTTCCTGCTTGCACACGGCACGGGGTGGGTGGTGACATACTGCTGTTGTCACCTGTGACAGGGTTGCAGGGCATGTAATTACACACAGTCATGGGCGGTGCTTGGGGACAGGGTGACTGTGCAGTGGTGCCGGGTGGTGTGCTCTGGGACTGCTGTGTCTTGGGGCTGGGCATGTGCTTTTGGCAGCTGTTGGTGGACTACTTCCCATCTCTGGCACACAGGTCTGTGCTGGCGTTTGGTTGCCTGCTGCTTGTCTCCTGCAGTCCGCTTCCCTTACAGCACAGACCCACTGTTCGCCCTCTTCATAGCTGTCCTTGTTGTGTAGCTGCACGCAGCCCCCCAGTGGGCTTCCAGTGTTTCCCCACTGCTCCCCTTTCCAGTGTGTGACACCAGCTGCTCAGGGTATTGCTAATGTGCTGGCACAGCTCCGCTACTGTTTCAATCCCTATGTGGGTGTTCTGTTCACACATGCGCCTCGCAGCCCTCTGTTTGCTTCCTAGTTCCTCTGCCCTCCCAGCTTACCATCTGTTGTGCACTGCATGCTGGTCTAGCGGATGACTGGTGGCTAAACGGTGGAGCGTTTAGACATGCACCGGTAACACTTCAGAACTGTAACCATTACAGGAACCATTGTCGAAACCACCACCTCGACAGGTTTCAGTAACAGTTGCGAAAACACCTTCTGTAGTGTTACTGAGTGTGAACGCAAAACCGCTATGTATTGAGTTTGGCACCTCTGTAACGCTACAGAGGGGTTTTCGGTGTGGTATGGACAGGGCCCTAGGGATCCTTTTAGTCTGTCTTTTTAGCATGAAATCTGCAGCAGCCACTTCTCCCTGAGGTATAACCTATACGGTTTCCTTGCCTTCCCAGATGCAATCACTAAATTATTAAGTGGCTGGCTGTTTCTGTCTTGCATGGCAACTGGCCAAATCCTGTAAGTATTAGCCCCAGGTGCACATTTCCAGGAACTGTAAAAAAAATAAGTAAAAAAGGTTATTTTTTTTTTTTCTGTTCTGTCTGTGAAATCCCGACTATGCTGGCTCCCAGTGCTGATGTGTTTTTTTTTTCTGCTATAAAAAACTGTTTTTTTGTGGGGGGGTTTGCCCCCTGCATCCCCAAGCACTTTAGATAACCAACTCCGAATCAGAGTTGGTTCAGGGAGGGAACGAACATCCCAGATACAGCAGCATTGGGAACCCAGCGAACCATCACAGCGAACTGTCGATAATGTCACTGTGATGGTCTTCGCTGTTTTCCCATCGCTGTGGTGACATGATACCCTGCTAACAAACACCTGTGTGTAGGATGTTTTCTAACCTGGAAGTGGGAAATGTACACCCCGCCACACAGTGGTACTGAGGTGTGTGTGCACCCTAAGTCTCTGCTATATGCAGACAACACTATCTACACCTCCCACAGACATCTGAAGACACTGGAACACAAACTACAGACTGAATTAAGAAGAGTCTGCAACTGGTTCACTGCCAACAGGCTGATCATGACTGCCAAAAAAACCCACATCTCTCCTGTTTGTGAGTTTCCGTGACCTGAAGAAGGGCCCTGCGCTGCACAGCTCCACCCTGTCCGGGTAAGCCATCGAGCAAGTCCAGCTCTTCAAGTACTTGGACGCGCACCTGGACCCAGCCCTCTCCCTCTGTCTGCAGGCTGACTCTTTGGTCAAGAAAATCTACCAATACCTTGGTCTCCTCTACCAAAACAGGATCAACCTTACCTGTGAAGTAAAAGACTCCTAGTCTACAACCTTGTCATCTCCGTGACTGACTGTGGCACGGTCATCTACTCAGCTGCCAATAACTCCGTCATTGACCGCATCTCCATCACCTTCAACCATGCCTGCAGATTTACACTTAAAAAGAAACCAGACTCCCACCAGTGCAATGTCTACATCTCCTCCAGCTGGCTTCCCCTCCACCTCCAATTTACTCTCGGTGAAACCGTGCTATGTAAAAGAGTGCAGGTGTGTGCAGATCCACCTCCCCAGCCAACAGCAGCTACGGAACTCGTTCCATGGATCATCAAAAGTTGTTTAACATACCCACACTAGGAAGGTGGTGCTACCAATCAAAAACATATAAAAACTTTCTCAAAAATAATTGGGACCTCACCACTGATAATTAAAAGCAGCCACATGAACTTGAAACTTAGAGGTAATTATGCATTTATTTAAGTAAAATCAACGTTACCACATACATGCAGCCCCCCCAGCACCTGACACATTTCAGATCTGACAGACATTTTTTCAAAGGCTTTTGGAAAAGGGTTGGTCAGATCTGAAATGCGTTAGGCACTATGGGGGTCCGTGCATGTATGTGGTAATGTTGATTTTACTTAAATAAATGCATATTTACTTTAAAGTTTCAAGTTCATGGGGCTGCTTATTTATCAGTGGTAAGAGCTCAGTTATTTTTGTAAAATGACCAAAAGTTAGCTGCCCCTGCGTGGCGCTGAGGGCTGAGGTACTGGATGCCTTTACTCAGGTGTTAACACTAGCCACCCATGTTCGGGACGAGCATGGGCCGCCAAGGGCCGGCAGGGAGGAGAAGGATTGAGTGTCCGATGGACTGCTCTCCTTTTCTGGGGAGGGGGGGTCCTCAGTGGTCAGCACTTGCCTGCTCCCTAGCAGAGGCTGAGGATAGGGCACCAAGCTGCAGAAAGGGGAGAGGTTGGGGCAGACGTTTGGAGGGAGTGTGTGCGGACACGTGCGCACTCCTCTCTGTGGGCATCATTCCACGCGCAAACTCCTGGGAAGGAAACAGGGAGAGACACGGCACAATGGTGGAGGGCACCTGCAGAGGCTCTGCTCCCGACCAGCCATGGCAGTGGCCCACAGAATACACCAGTCTCGGTGGGGTTAGGGGTGCCAGGGGGCACCGGGTATGGGTCAGCACCGGTTGGTGGATGCCAGGGACGGGCTGGGGGCTCCCTTCAGATGTTAGCAGGCTCTGGGAAGTAAAAGTAATAACTGTAAAAAAAAAAGACCAAAAGTTGCTTCTGCTCCTCACGGCAACATTACCAAGACAGTGCTCCTTTGTATCTAGAGCAGTCAAGAGCCTGCAATGCTCTGCCCTTGATGCTTACCGCTCTACCCACCCTCACCCCCTTCAAGGCACAAGTCACTGCCCACCTATTCCAGAAGCTCCACTGCATTTGTGCCTTGTTCCTTAGCCTCCCTTTCATCCACACCGTGCGCCTCTGGTACCATTCATAACCCTGAGGTTGATTAACTTCACTTCTGGTGGCATTGATATGGTTCACTATGCACACACCAGCAGTTCCACTGGAATGATCTGATTGACCCAGACACCTTTAAGCTAAGCTCCTCCCACCACCCAGGTGGTATATCCCCTGACTCCTCCCTGTGACATCAGATGTTTCTGTCCACTGGAAGAAGAGGACACAACCTTCATGGATTCCACTTAGGTTTGGTGCACCATAGGTGAACTTTGTCTTGTTGCAGACCACGGTGCTCCCAGTCCTCACCCAGAAGGACGTGGGTTGAGCAGTGTCCCCTCCAGTCTTCAGTGGTAGCAGCCTCCACTGTCGGGTGAGCCTTCAACACCTATGCTCCTTAACATGGGCCAGCAGGTGGTTTACCACGATCAGCGAGGAGGCTCCACTTGCCATAGACCAGCCGGTCTTGGTCAAGCTCTCGATCATGGCATTCATGCTCTCTATCCCACTCAACTGGGAGGCATCACCATCGACGCTCCTTGATCTCCTCATTCCCGGGTGAGGAGAGGCACCACTGTAAGCTGCCACAGTGCTATGAAGAATTCCTCTGGCAACAGTGGGCTATCGCAGAGCTGGGTAGGGCTGTACCCTCTAGACCTCTGGTCACCTAGCCACCGCCAGTGGCATCCCCACCGGTCCACACCATGCAGGTGCCCCCTGCATCTGCTTCCCCACCTCTTCAGGTGAATCTGCAGCTGATGGTGGGTGCTACAAGCAAGGAGGCCCATTTGGCCACCAGCTTCCCAGGCCGGTTGTCAGTGAGGATCACCCTGGGAGAGATTGTATTAAAAAATAGTCAAGGGCTGTTTTCAAGGAGTTCTCGCACGACTCAGATCACAAGTCCATTGTCTCCTCCAGGACTCCCCTCCTTGACTGTGGATTGGTTGAGGAGCTGACCACCAAGCATGGCCCAAAGTCCTTCAGGGCACTTCTCTGACTAGTTTCAGAGTCTGTTTCTGTCCCTCTTGAGATGGTCCAGAAAAGGACTGAATATCCTGTTACAGACATATCGGATGAATGTCCAGGGATTGCCTTCCATGTGGCAGAGGCGATTTTGTGACTGGCCCTGGAGCTTTGGTAGCATCCAGCATCCTGCCTGGCACCCTCTGCCATATGGTCTGCAAGTACACAGTCCTTATGGGATCCTTTTCTGGGTTCTCAAACATTAGCCCCCCCCATGAGGGGTTGTCATTGAGGCACAGGTCAGGAAGCATAGGAAAACTAGGAGCAGTTGTAAAATTTGCAACAAGTGATTTATTATTAATAATAGTAAAATAAAAAAATAAAATTGTTCAGTATAACTATTTACAAAGGTAGTATAAACAGAGACAGTCCATCTGGTTTCTTCTAAATTTCCAATCTCAGTTTCTGTGTTTCTCTTAAGAAATTGCAGCTCTGTTTTGTAAATCTTTGTAAGCCCTGCTCATTAAGAAAACAGCATGCTTCTCACACATTGTTCTTGTAAGTTTCAATAAGTATAGCAAAAGAACATTGTGACCCAGAACTGACCTCTTGCTTACAGCTTCTCAGAGTTTGCAAACAGGTTAACCCTTGCTCCAAATAGCTTTTGCAATCATATCAACAATATAAAATATACATTCCAACAGTAAAACTATATACATTTCCAAACAAAGGGATACCAGTATCAGTTACATTTCCATATAATGATTCACATGTATTTTTATACCAGCAGATATGCAAGGGGGAAGAAAATACAGAATAGCAAGTGAAGGTAGAGAGGTAGCGAGAGGCAGAGAATTGCAAGACCATCAGGGTGATCAAATTCTAGGTCTCACAAGAAGATTTGGTTGCACAACAAGACAGAGGAGAGACAGAAAAGGAGAGAATAGAACAGGTCCTTGCATTTAAACTCTTTCTCCTTAACAGCTGGTACAGAGCTGTATTCAACCGTGTCACAAGAGGTTGGTCACAGATTTGGTGTTCCACAAATCCAGACCCTGAGGTACATGGACAAGCTTCCAGGCAAGGAGTCCTGCAAGATTGACACACCACTAGAAAGATGCATGCTGCGGCATCACTGGATGGCCTTCAGGCTAGGTATGCGTTGATAATGGCCAACTCGTCACTTCCTGATGGGGGTCTTTAATGCAATCCTCCTTCACCTCCTTGCTGATCAGCAAATGGTGGTGATGGTCGTCAGAGAGCAGGGTCAGTCACTGGCTGAACACCAGTTGAAGATGGCCTTGAATATGGGCAACTTGTGCACCCATGCCATGGTAGCAGCCATCTCCATGCATCACAGGGTCTGTCTGCATCTGTCTACCTTCACAGTGGACACCAAGCATAAGCTGGCAGATTTCCCTTTCTTGGGCACTGACCTCTTTAGCCCTGGGGTGGAAGGACATCTCACCCGTATCAAGAAGTCCAGTGCCACACTGGATTCTGTGGCATTGTCTCAGAAGGACCCGATAAAGAAGTAAGAAGCAGGCTTTTGGTTCCCTTCAGCCACAGCCCTCTTCGCAGCCCAGCAGGGACAGTACTAGGCCTGGCTTCCAAGCCAAAGCCCAGGGCCAGGCTCCTAAGAAAGGAGGGGCAGGAGTAATAGTGCCTCTCTGGCCACAGTGCCAGTGCCCCTAAAAGCTGTCTAGTGATGGGTAGGGCATCATCCCTCCATCCATCCTGTCACTGTCTGCACCCTCATTGAGGTCAGCTATGTTACTTCTTGCCATGTTGATCTACTGTTACAATGTCACAAGTGGGTGTTAGACGTACTGGGCAGTGTTTCCTCTTTATCTTTGAAGCTGTCCTGCCATTAACGCCTCCATATGCCTCAGGAGACCAGGGTCTCGCAGGACACACTGTCTACCCTTCAGCAGAATACTGTTCAGCTCCTCACAAAAGGTACAACAGCTCGTGGTCCCAGATGTCCTGGCCAATCAGGGTTACTTGTCAAGGTACTTCCTGGTCCTGAGACAGGAGGGTTGGCACTCTATTCTGAATCTGCATGATCTGAACCAGTTCATGCAGAAACACAAGTTCAGGATGGTCATGCTGAATCAGATCATTCAATCGCTGGAGCAGAACTTGTGGTTCTGCTTCCTGGACATTCAGGATGCATTTTTCCATATCCCCCGTCCATCAATCCCATTGCCGGTACCTCCGATTCTGAGCAGCAGGGATCCTGTACCAGTTCTAATTCATGCTCTTAGGCCTCTTCTCGGTGCCCAGGACTTCATCAAGTGCATAGCAGTGGTGGCAGCCCAACAGCAGTGCCCTAGGGTCAGGGTGTACCCTACCTGGACAACTGGCTGTTAGGCAGTCTGTTCAGGGAGATCATGGAGATGTCCAGAGATTTCGCTGTCCAGACTTGTTGAGATTTGGGCCTTTTTTCCAACCTGTACAAGTCCAAACTTGTACGAAGCGGGTGATCAAGTTGATTGGGACAGAATCTGACTCCCTGCGGGCAAAGGCCTGCCTCCCTGTGGACGGGACACTGGATCTTTCCTCCTTTTCCCTATCATTTCAGGTTGGACTCTCGCACCCTGTCCAGGATTTTCTGAGGCTTCTAGGATATATAGCATCCTGCACCAGCGTGGTCCGTTGGGCCCACCAATGGATGCGCCACCTCCAGTCGGTGCTGGGCCATCAGTGGTCCTAGTGTCTAGAACACTTGGACCAGCCAGTCATAATGACTCAGCCAGTGTGAGATGCCATCCAGTGGTGGCTGATCCCAAAACTTCTGGAGGAAGGAATTCCATTTGTGCACCCAGAACTGACCATCATGCTCACAACAGATGCATCTCTGGTGGGATGGTGACCGCACCTGGGGGACCACAGAGCCCATGGATTCCGGTCACCCAGTGAGTCCCATCACCACATAAACCTGCTGGAGCTCTATGCAGTGAGTCTGGCACTGATGGAATTCACTCCTCTAGTCAGGTTTCCGGTCATGCAGGGCCAGACGGACAACAGCACGACCATGTTCTACCTGAACAGGCAGGGCGGAACTCACTCCCATCCCTTATGTTGGGAGACCCTCCGCATGTGGACCCTCTTGCAAAGCCTGAGTGCAGATCTCCTGGTAATTCATGTCACGGGAGCAAACAGTCAGCTGGAAGATGCTCTCAGCCAGGTTGGAGGGACATTGCTTGAGTAGTCCCTACATCAGGAGGTGGTGAACTTCCTGTTCTCCTAATGGGGCACTCCTCTAGTGGATCTGTTTGCTTCCTGGGAGAATGCAAAACTGAGGCTGTTTTGTGCCTGCCCCCCACAATCTGGGACACTGTTAGGGGATGCCCTAGTAAGGCCCTGACCCCATGCCTTGTATATGCCTTTCCTCCCTTCCCCTTGATTCACAAGGTCATGGTCGCGGCCCTAAAGGACGAGGCATGGATGATCTGATAGCTCCAGACTGGCCGAAGCAGTTCTGGTACCTGGATCTCCTCAGCCTCTGCATCAGAGCTCTGTGTCAACAGCCTTATTTGCCCAGATCTGCTGACCAGACTTCAGGGGATGGTCTTGCACTTCACGACCTGGTTAATGAGTGACTAGAGTTCTAGGCCTTGGATCTCTCAGATGAGGTGCTCCCCATTGTGGAAGCTTCCCAAAAGGAGCCGACTCATAGACGCTGTGCCTTTAAGTGGGAAGGATTTTCCATTTGGTGCCAGAGCAAGGAGATTGATCCCCGTGCCTGCCTCATGGCTAGCATCCTGTACTACCTCTGGTCCCTTTTCCAGGTGAGACTGTGGGTGACTACCCTTAAGGTGCACCTGGCAGCTATCTCTGTGTACCGGCTTAGGGCCGGGAAGCCGATGGTGCTCCAGGAAAAGGTGGTCAGGCGCTTCTGCAAGGTTCTGGACCACTTGTCCCCTCCGGTGTGTGAACCACCTCCATCATAGGACCTACTGTTGGCATATGCTATGCTGATGGGCAGCCTTTTGAGCCAGTGCACAGGTGTGAGATATCATGCCTGTCATGGAAGAAGGTAAAAACAGACATCAAGCTGACCGGTGAGGTCAGATGGGAATCAGCAGGCTGGGAAAGTAGATACAGCCGCAGGATAAGAGTGAGTGGTGTTCCCAATACTTGCTGCTGTGTGCAGCAATGGTGCCACCTGCTGGCCAATGGCCAACACCATAATCTGCAGGCACTAATTTTTTTTTCTTTTTTTCATTTTATTTTGATATTTTTACTGTTTCTAGTTTTACAAATTTAAAACACAAACACTTAGAAAAAATATATATATATATACAGTGTTCTACCCATTTCATAATTGCAGTAAGGCACTCTGGGGTGGGCATTATAGTGGACACGACCCTTCTTGGGTGGTGTAAGCACTCAGCCTCGCTTCATGCTTCCAGCCCACCTGAGGGCGGGCCGTTATACCACCTATAACCCCCCATAGTGCCTTATTGCTTAATATGCAAACACACACTCCTTGAGACCTTTTAATGAAAGAAAACCGTTTATCTTAATTAGACTCACTATCCCAGACTGCGTCAGGCAGTGTCTTCCTTGTATTGCACACAGCTGATCTCCCAGTTCTTGGCCCACCTTGTGTGCTGGCACTCTACAGTGCTCACAGTGTCTTCATTACCTGTCATAGTTTCACAGTAGAAAGGTGATGACACTTCAGATAGGAACAGTATGTTATAACACATCCACTTGTCTGCTGAACCCTGATTCTTATCTACACATGGCAGATTCGTCAGGTCATAAACAAGATGAAACATGATCTTGAAGGGTGCTCTGGGAAACAATGGGAGCCCTGTCATGCAACCCCAAATGAGTCATATAAGTTAATAATGTTGATTATAAAGTGGGTAGGACAAATCCTGAACAATGACTGGCTGAGCAATGTCTGACCTCTAATAATATCTTAGTTTAACATCACAGGTTGAAACTAAGTTTCAAGATCAGTCATAGTCCAACTCTTGTGGGCCATACCATAGTAATACCTTCAGGGTGTTGTATAAGATATCACTTCTTAGATGCCGTTGAAGGCACTTGGCTCTGCCTTGTGCCTTACAGCACACCTGAGGAGTGATGATTTCCTATGATATTTTGTTGCAGACTGCAGATAACAAGATCTTTCCTAGTTTATGTCTCACACCTGTGACAGGCAAATGAGGAACAAAGGACCCAAACCAAGGACACAGTATAACAATTTATTACAGGCTCTGACAACGGTAAGTATAGGTGGGTGGCAGGATATGGGGTGCTGCTCAAAGATGTCCTCATCCTTGAACTTTGTTTCCAAGTGACTAGTGCTCAATGAAGTACAATATCAGTTTATGGAGGATTTGGGGTAAAGAAAATCGTGACCAGATGAGTGCTGTCTCAGACAAAACATAGGCTAGTGGAATGCAACTACTGGGATTTTATTGACTTTTGTTTGTTCAGCAAAACTACTTAGTAAAATCTGGTCTCGGAGTACCTTCCACCAGAGGACTGATTGGCTTCAAAGTCTTAGAGGCCAAGTCAGTCTTCTCTCCTTCTTTAGCCCCCACCAACAGCTCTGGAGTCTTGAGGCTGTACAGTATTTTCAAAAGGATCATTCAAGAGCTACCTGACACTATTTTCAAAACAGAAGTGTTTCGAGTCTGTTAGATGGTCTAACTACATCTGAATTATGCATTTAAAAAAGACGCACCATGGCAAAAAAATGACACAAATTACATTTCCATTATTTTTTTAAATGCAAATCATGACTTTCTATCACAAATGGCTGAATATTTTGAAAATAGAAAGTAGGGCTGCTCAGACCTGATCAGGTGTTATAGATATAGGTGCAGTGTGCATTTGACCCTTCTGAAAATTCAGCTCCTAATACTTAGTACTTCCTGCTGCTGAGCACTTTCCATGGACTACTGTGTTCTCAAATCTAAAGCACTAACTGTATTCTTCTAGCAAAGAAAACTGTTGACAAGCACTTAGAAATTTGGAGCATGGAAGGAGTGGTTATGCTACTGTATGGAGACACTTTAGACAGGTTAGGTATGTTTTCCCTGGAAAAGAGAAGGCTACAAAGAGGCATGAATGGGGTTTTTATTTTTAGTTTAAAGGGAATAGAGAAAGTGGGTCAAGAGAAACTTTTTCAAGTTGTTCAGGACCATAGAACCAGACCCAATGCATCCCCTATTTCGTGCTTCCCTGCTGCTGACAGCAGGCTGCGTGGCCTCTGGCAACTGTACGCTGCTGTGCTGATGGCTAATGATAAGTGATAATGCCCTGAGATATATTTGGGGGATTTTGTGGGCAGGTGGTGGTGGCCAACTGGCATCAAACTCTGTGTTTCTGGCAGACCCAGATCAGTGTCTCTGACTCTACAGACTACCAGGAACCTAGGAATTGATATTGGTAGCTGGCTCCAACCATTGTCCTAAAGCAGTAATAGCTGATGCCATCACGCTGACCAGCTGAACAGTCAGATCGGGTAACTGCCTGGCACTGCCTGCGGTTATCACTGACTGATTTATTGATCAATGTAGAGCGGGGCTGGGTCAGGGTGTGGGTAGGTCTAGAGGACTCAGGAGCTAGAACACCAGCCTCCAGCAATAGTCCACACTGCAATGAGTTGGAGACCCACCTCATCAAACAGTCATTCGTGAGACCTGGGCAGTGGCACTGGGGGGAGTCCGTGACAGGGAACAAGAAACTATGGAGTCAGTCAGGAGTGGGACTCATGGTGGTGCGTGGCTGTGTTCGTTCCATGGGGTCAGAGTGACAGCAGTCTGACCAGTGCAGTAGACTGTCCATCAGTGACCCGTGTCAGAGGTGACCTGACCATCTTTGTGGAGTGGACTCAGGTAGGAGGAGGACGGACTTGTGGAGTGAAAGGAGTCGGGCATGGCCTAGTGGGAGCAGACAGCTAGCAGCAGCACAGAAGTAAGGTGGGGGCCAAAGGTAGTGGAAGGTGGGTTTTCAAAGTATGTACTGCAGATGGATGCAGATCCAGAATCGGATTCTGAATCTGCAGCCAAGAGTTTATTTTAATTCAGATTTTGGCCTCTAATACCAAAATCTGAAACCCCCAAAATCAGATGTATCCAATTCCATCAGGTGGATTCCGAGCAACCCTAGCCCACACCATCTACATAGTGTAGATGTTCCTTTATGTTCACTTACAGATGACAGCAGATGTAAAATGTTGCAGATGCTAAAATCCAAGTTAGGAGCTTTCAATAGCAAAGTCCCAATCAGCAATATTTTAATCATCACTCTAAGGAGGATAAGTATGACTGCAATGTGAATCGTAACGTCCAAGGGAAATACCATTTCTAGGAAAGACACTTTAGCGATTAATTCAGATCTCTCTTACATCCCTCAGGATAACTCATTTAGTAGCATGTACCTTAGGTGTTCAGGCACCTGACAGTCACAGTGGTAATTAAGGTAGTTGTGTATATTTATTTAGTTTGTTGACTGGGTAGTACTTTAGACAAATCCTGCCTATTTTCAGCACGACTCGGGGAGGGGTACAGATGAAATGCCAACTGACCTTGAACCAGATTAAGCTGTTGGTGGTATCTGTAGTGAATGAGGGAAATTTGCCAGGACACCGGGAAATTCCCCTACTCTTTTCGAAAGTGCCATGGGATCTTTAACATCCACCTGAACTACCACCAATCCAGGCAGATGGGACCTGGTTTAACGTCTCATCTGAAAATGACACCTCAAAGTGCAGCACCCTCTCATGCTGCACTACAGTGTCAATACTGGGCTATTAACCCAAGTGCCAGACGTGGAACTGAACCCACAGCCCTGATCTCCCGGCTCAGAGAGGCAGTGCTACCTACTGAGCCACTGACATATAGCATGTAGCAGAGAAAATAGTAGTAATGGGAATGGCTGTATGGTTTTGCCATGCCATGAGCATGCAAAGGGATGTTAAGGCCCTACTGGGCACCAACATTTAACAGCCGAATTCTCCGTCCCGGTGTACGAGGAATGGACCCTGCGAGCATCAGACCCGACTGGAAAATGAAGCAGCCTCTCTGGCGCCATTCCTGTCAGCAGCCAAAGGGTCTCCAGAAGGGTGACCTTACCTATATAATTATTAGGATTTATAATCCGAATCCTAAATCCAGCTTTCAGGTCCTTTTAGGATTTGAAATGGAATCAGATTAAGATTTGGAAGTTGCTAAAATTCTAAAATAGGATAGGAATCAGCCAATTCGGGGCATCCTTACTTTAGAATTACAAATCGCCTCCCTAATTCTGCCCACTTTCCCTCTTGGGCCTCCTTTTGTGTTTGAAGTTCTTGTCCAATCACAAGGCTGGAAAACACAAGCCACAAGGCTTTCTTGTGCAACTCCTAATTCCAGTTTAAAACCTGTCTCATGCTTTTGTTTTCTCCTTTTCCACTGGGACCCTGTGACAGGGTAGCTTCTTAGGAACAGTAACAAAGACAACACTCTGCACACTAGTTTAAATTAAATGAAAACTGCTTTATTTTCGGTAACATACAAAAAACAAAGAGCTTGTATTCAGCTTTACAAAAAAGGTTCTTGCAGTTCAGTCTCTGGTCGTTGCCCAGTAACAGAAAAAAAAAACCTCCTATTCCCCCTAGTTCATGCTCCCCCTTTACTGGGCTCTATGTTACTTGTTAAATCCTCCCCTTGAGGGATAGCCAACAAGCGGAGCATGCAGTGCAGTGAGGTATTAAAGGGACAGCTTTAAACCAAGAGAGATTTGGTACATTTCCCCACAGCCCCTGTCAAAATCTGTGCTGCAAGGTTGTAAAGGGGTTTACGGGTGAAATAAGCGTGATGTACATACACTCTGTCACAGGCACTGTCAGCTTGTAGTATTTGCTTTTGGTCCTGTGCGACTAGTGTGCTTGTCAAAGACTACATGCTTGCTGTCTGTATCTAGGCTGCCCGTTTCTCCTTATTTATTAGTTGTTACTTTTCAGTCAGAATGTGATACTCTGCCCAGACTTCATGCTGTACCTCATAGCTTGTCCAAAGTTCCACCCACCCAGTGGCACTGCACATTCCTGAGGACAAGAGAACATGCATCTGAGCAAGGTGGCTAAGAACTGACATGAACTTGTGCATACATGAGTTCTGCACATTTTAAGCACGCTAAGATAAACATATGGCCTGAAAGTAGGCTTTGTCCTGACTATGACAATATGTTTTAGACTGAGAAATCAACATGAGAACACTTAAAGGAAGTTTCTGGCATAACTTCATAGCCCAATATGTTATGCCAGCGTGAGCTGATTTTTGCTCAAATTAAATTGTTTTTACTCACCCTGTGAAGGGATCGTAGCTGGCTCTGTAGCCACCACCAGTCGATCCCTTCCAGCTTCTGACTTACCCATTCCAAAACTGGTTTTCAGGTATACGAGTGCAGCATGCTACCCACTCAGCTGACAGGTGGTCCTGGTGACTTGCCTGTCTGTATCATTGGAGAAAGAACTGCTTTGGTTATTGATTTTGCAGCTCAGTCTACCTTTCCCAGGATGTAGGGTTGCCTTTCCTAGGATGTGGGGTTTGGACAGCTCCCTAATGGAGCCTTCGTTGTTCCATAGCAGATGGTTATTGACCCTCTATTACTGTGTCCTGAGGCAACCCTTGACCTGACTGTAGTGCCTGTCTGACAGCCTGACAGAGGGTGGGGCAGCAAATCAGCACCTCTGCCAGTTCTCTGATTAAGGGCTCTGGCAGTTTAAATTCCTCCTGGTTGACAGTTTGTCTGAAGGGTGCTCAGATGTCTGTTTTGAAGAATGGATACCTTGGATTTTACAAATATTTAGGATTTAGAATTTTCTGATAAAGTTGCTGAAAATCCAAAATCCTAAATATTAGGATACCAAATCAGACGCAGATTTCTAAATCCAGTCTGATTTGGCATCTGTTATAAAACAACCCCTCCCACCTTGTTCTGGCCCCCACACCCCACCCTGCAATTAATTACCCCACTACCCAAACCACCTCTAACCATAACCGCCCCCAGCCTCTGAAGTATGAAAATAATGAAATAATGCAATCCAAGTGGTACATCGTTACTTGTTCCTGTAATAAAATCTGCAGGGTCCCCCTCCTGGCACACACCCTGGTTTCAGTACTTTATCCACCCCACCCAACACATGCAATAGCCCCCCCACCCGTAAGAATCAGGTGGTGAGAGAGATTGGTCCTGAGATGGAGTTGTTTGTGCTCATCTTCCGACTAGGAGAGGTGTGTGTGAATGAATGTTGATTATGTCATCCTTTATGAGCGCATGATTGGCCAGTCTGGTGCTGGAACACTTTGTAGGGACCCCGATGCCCCACTACACAGTTTACTGTGAGGCACCTAGGGGAACTTCCCAGTATCCCACAGTCAACATCTCTGTTCGCTACTGGCATAAATTTATGAGATCTCTGCACCTCTCTCAACCTCCTCTTACTCATGCGCCACTGTGGAACAACCCAGTGTTTACAACTGACCACAGACCCCTTCATTGGCCATCCTGGATACAGGCTGGAATCCTCACAGTTCAGAGTCAGGACCACACTTACATCAGGTGGTTCACAGATTTAGCCCTCCCGATTCAAACTCCCACAAAGAGATTTTTGGCACTATTTACTTAATTAGGGCAACAGTTTTATTTATTTATTTAGCTTTTGTTAACCAGGTAGGTACACTAGACAAGACAATTGCCTATTTTCGGTACGCACCCAGGAGAGTACAGGAATAATAGATTTAGGTACATACAACGACATTGTACAAATTAGACATGTTACAGTTCATGTGAGGATACAGATTCAACACAGCATACAAAATGTGTAAGGCATAGATTATACAGTATTAACATAACAGCATAAACACCTTATGGAAGCCAAGAGCAGTTCCAGGGGCATGGTATCGAAATCCTTCAGATGTGACACTATATACAGCTTAGCAACCTCTTGGAGTCTGGTCTTTTGTCCAGGAGTAGCTCCAGAGCAGAGGAGTGTTAGTGGCTACGGCCGGGCCTTTAGGACCTAACCTGCCCTCTCACTGCCAGGCTATTCAAACCTGGATTGCTTTGCCCAAGAGCAAAGCTGGAGCTGTTTCTAAATGCATAAGGAACTCTGGCCCCTCAGTTACCAGCTCTTGTAGAGCCAAATGGAAAATCAAACTGAACATTTTTATCTTGGACCAAGTCCGGAAGAAGTGCTGGTTTAGGGCTCATGTGGTTTGCAGAGACATGAGGAAACAGCTCATCCTACTTGTTTTTTGTTTGATAATAATTTATTTACATTTTGTGCATACAGTACAGTTCTACTAACAATCACAAATACCAGTCAGGTGTCTCACCAAGAGGAAAAAACATATACAATGTTAGGATGCCCCCACAAGATCCTCATGCAGCTTCAGATTTTACATCACTGGTACAGAACACCACAATACTTGCACAAGATGGGGTTTTCCCTCGCAGATATATGCTGGAAATGCACTACACATACTGGTTCCCTATTGCATATCCTCGGATCTTGCCCTGCAGTCCATCCTTTCTGGGACCAGTTTGTTGCATTTTGTGGGAAAGTTCTTCCTAACTCTTTTCACCTGGACGAACCATTTGTACTATTGGAGACCACTTCTCATCAGATATTCAGACCCTTTCCACCAGTTTACTAGGGACTAGCTGCCACTTTTGCCGCTAAAAGACTCCACCTACGTTGATGAATGGTTGCAGGCATTAAGTCAGCTGGCCTCCCTTGAATGCCTTTCCTACCTAGCATTCAATAAGACCTTTCCCTTTGACAAAATCTGGGTCCCTTCCTCAGGATAAGGACAAGTTCCTTTTAGCTAGGCTGGGGTATATTATGAACAGCAAGTAGCCTATTGCATGACTGCATGCTATTTGAATGCTGTATACCCTATGCAGTGTGATGTTTAATGTTGTTTTAGTGCTTGTACTTGTTTGTATTTAAAGTTTTTTAAAAAGATTTTAACGTTAAAAAAAACAGACTGGTGCTGGGAACTTCCAGGATCTGCTGCACTTTATGGACAAAGAACTTTGAGGCTTCTGCACTGGGGTGGCAGTTGGCGCACTCTTTGAGCTGGGTCCCTGTTCTCAAGTAAACTATTTACTGTTTCTCCAGGTTTCTCCTGGGTCCCCTTGTCCTGGACATTTTCTCAAACCTGCTTCCCTCTAGGACTGCTTGGAAGACGGACCCATATCTTACTATACATGCTGAGGAAGCTGTTCGGGCTCAGTTGGAGCTTCTGGTCTCTGCTGCAAGTGGGAGTAGAGGGAGCAAGGCAGGAGTTTTACTCCACCACCAATGCCATGAAAGGTTCAACCATAGCATTTGAAGGAGCTAATTGGGCTCAGTTGGAGCCACTTTTGGGACACCGCTGCTAGTGGGGTGTGGGTGGAGTGAGGCAGATGCCTTCTGCCCTTCCCACCAATGCCAGAAGAGAGTCAGCAGCTCTGTTTACTTGAAGAAACAAGTCAGGCTAAGTCGAGTGTCACGTCTGTTCTCTGCCACAGGTCTCTTCCACAAGTGGGGGCGGGTGGAGCAAGGTGGGGCCTTCTTCCCTTCCTCAACACTAGAAAAGGACAGCAGGTGTTTAAAGGTACATCCTTTAAATAAAACATATAAATCTTTTACTTGCACCTGGGATTTTGTGCCTTTCATGCAGCACTCCAGGAGACTGCCTGGTACATGACTTGCCCTGCTAATAGGCTGGGGCAGAATCCTTCTCCTCTCCCTATATTGGGTTCTCCATCAATCAGCTCTCCACCCAGTGGGCTGGAGTGCAAAAGCAGGGCTTAAAGGCACGCAGAAGGAGCAGCAGCAGGAGATACTGCACCAAGTGTGAGCCTGTCTTTCTCAGTCTCTGCATCAATCCCCTGCACAACATCGATCTCATGATGCTTCGTGAACATAAGGTAGTAGTATTTGGGACTTAAGAGAACACATAAAAGACTCCGTTCACACCTGTCTTGTAATGCTCTCACCCTCACCCTGATGACCAAAGGGTGCAGGATCTGGGTCAATTGCTATCCTGTATCATCCTGCCACTGGTAAATTATTTGGTAATGTCTTTTGTACTGCTCCTGTCCTCCTTTCCTATGACCAAGGGGTGTGAGATTGCAACTGATTCTAGTAAACTTAATTATATTGTTCCATCTTGCCCTTATGTCCCAAGGGGTGTGGGGGCTGGCAACAGATTCTAGTAAAAGGTCTGTGCCACTCCCCCATGACCCTTGGGTGCTGGGGCTACATACTTGTACAAGTGAATTTATCATATTTGTAGGCTTGCTTTATCCTGCCGTAGTGTAATGGTGATGCTGAGTTCCCAGCCTGTTGCCATGATTTGTTTTCGAAACCTACTCTTACACTGTTACATTACTTAGATCTCCATTACTCAATAAGTGCCGCAGTCCCAATTCGATTCTTTTTGGTGTATCCCTGTACTGTTGCCTTATTCTTGTGCAACACCATCCCTTTAACAGCGCCCCTGCATGGATAAGGCACCATGATCTTCCTCTGAATTTCTCAGTTTACAAATGCATTAACACTACTGGATCTGCACTGTTGCCTTTGGTGCCGATCAGTTGCACTGGTGCAAATCCAGCAGTGTAAACAGCTGCTGGAGTGTTGCAGATCACTTCCTTGCTGCACAGAGCATTCCTTGCTTTGGTGGGAATGGGTACTGGTGCAGGCATTTTTGGAAAAAGTGTGTAAACATGCTGCTTTGCCTGCATCGGTGCAGTCCCATGACTCAACGTGCGGCTTGTTACTCGTGACGGATTGCCGGAAATGTACCCAAAAACACAGGAACGCCATCGGGAACACTGCATAGCTGCAGCATGTAAACTCAAAATAGCAGCGAAAGCGAATGGAGCAGAGGGAGCTGATTAAGATGGCAATGCTCCAGGTAAGCTGTATACACACGCCTTTGTAACTCCATGGTAATGACCTTATAACACCTGACATCGCAGGCCTTCTTGTTTAGAAACATTTCTTTCTATATTTGGAACCTCTGTCCTGCTGGCATTGTAAGGTTAACCTCCTCCCGCCACATGTCACCTATAGGTCATTCAACTTTCTTTTCTCCATCAGAATATTGACAGTCTGGGGATATTGAGCCACACCTAAGACCCCTGCCCCTCCCCAGTATGCTGCCAGCCACCGCTGGGCCTCTCAGAACAGCCAGAAATAAGCCCACATCAACATATAAGAGTCTAATGGCAATTAAAGGAGAGAACTACAGTGAACCTGTAAGTCATTTTTCTCGTAGAAGCTGTGTTTTCAATACCGTTTCTGTTCTGACATTGTTCCATCTATACTGGCCTATTATTAACGTCCGGTGTTCTGTTGTTATGCCATTTTAGAACTGTGTGATGTAGTTCATGTCCCTGTCAACCACGAGTTCTATAGTAGAACACTGATGCATTGTACCAACAATGGAAGAGCTGAACAAGGGGCATAAACTGCATCATACAGTTCTAAAATGGTACTTACTACGCGTGTGTAACCCCTTACAAATCGGGTTCCTAAAATGTCTTGCTGGCTTGCCTAATGCCTACTGCCAGGCTGGTGTTCTGTGTCTAACAATTTGAATGTGCTTGCATGGGAGTGCCTGTTAGCCTCTGTGCTGTCTCTTTAAGAGGTGTCTATCTTGTAGGACATCGTTTATCTGGGTGGGGGCCTAGTGGTTTCAGGCTTGAGTCCCACTCGGCTGCGTATACAGCTGCTTTATTCTGCCATCTCTAAGTGCACAGAGGAAGCCCTAATAGGATCTGTGATTGTTTGCTGATTATCTGCTTTAATAATAATAATATAAGTTTGTCTAACCTTTGCAGCATGGACTGTTTTGCTAAGAGCCACCATTTTGGTTCTTGACTGCCAGTTTGGACCAGTCGGTACCTCGGGGACTTTAAATGGAGACTGCCCCAGAGGTCTTGTGGGAGTGAATTTCTGTAGGAATTGTAATTTTGCTGTTTGCGCTTAAATGGACCTGGCGGGGGAGCCCTTTCTGTGACAGACAGTTGGATCAACCAGCTGAATCTTTTGGATCACTGGGAAATGACAGAGCTGCCTGCAGCAGTGTGTCAGTGTAGAGTTGGAGTTGAGAGAATGAACAGCTCGAGTAATTAGAGCAGTTAGCTGCTCCTGTGTGGTAGCGCGGGGATTTGGTGGGAAGGCTGTGTCTGGCCTGCCTGCTACCATCTTCCCGTGTGAAGAAGTCTGCAATGTAATATCAGACTATATCCGAAATTGCCACTATTGTGACCAGAATCCTGAGCTGTGAGAGAGTGAATTTTGCCTGGTGTGGACCAAAGACTTGCTCCTGCAGCGATCGGCCTGTCAGAAATTGAAGAGAACCGCAGAGCATACGGTTTGCGCAGAGACACTGCCAGATTACAACTGGACTGTCATCCGAACTGTAGTACCTGGCTATTTTTACTATAATCGTGCTGAATGTGTAGTATGGGTCACAATTTGGTTCCCCACACCCCTGAATGTGTCACGCTAGCTGGAAGCTGCATCCAGCATCTAAACCGGAAGGTAATCTGAACTTTTCACCTGGTTTGGGCCTCACCATCTCAGCCTAGATTGCCGCTAACGCTGCAGAGATTCATCCGACGAAAGACCCGCTTGGGGATTCGGCTCCCTGCTCAACACCATCGAACAGGATCGACCACCACGGTGCGTCGTGTGGGCCCTGCTTCCCCTGGCAAACCAGCATACCATCCTGAGGTCTTCATCTCATCAGTCATGCCTCCGGGTCTGGGTAGCATGAATAACCATCAGGGTAGCTCCCTGCAACAAAGCTCAAATCATTGTGTGTCATCTGATTTAATTGTTTTGGTTGATCATTCAGAACGGAGCCGTCCGCTCCAGAATACAAATTGTGGATTAAAGTGCATGTTGCTTGTTCTTTCCTAAAGGCCCCAACAACAGCTGCAACGCTGGTCTACCCTGGCAATGCTTCAGGCTAGCCTGTAACAACTGGTACCACAGGTGTGTGTGTGACTGTGCTAGAGGGACTCTTAGTGCATGCATGTTTAAACTGACTAAATCAGATCTGAGATCAAATGCCAGATTGCTGCCCCACCCTTGTTCACATCCCCTGAATAAATCAGATTCTATTCTTTCTGCATTTAACTTGGCTAGTGTGTACCTTTGTGGAGGGGATACTGTATTGCCATTGCACTGTTCTATTGCAGGTCTTGTTTTACAGGGGGTCTCCAGGGCTAGTGCAGCTGATCCAGCCCTGGTGGTAAGTGTGCCAAGTGTGGGTTTAATATTGTATTCCTATGCTAACTGTGATTGTTCATCTGCTGACCAGTGTAAGCCACTAGAGGGGTTAGAGGGTAAACAGTGTTCCTGGGGGCTATACCCGAGCAGCTACACTACTTTTAACCAACCCTTCTCGGTAGAGGCAACCATTCACTGAGCTCAGGCCCATCAACCTGCACCTAGTCACATAGGCAGGGTTAGTATCCCTTGGGATAGCGCCACCTAGGGGTTACTGTGTAAATCAGAAATATCCATTAAGATACAAAAGTCCATAGAGATGGAACAGTAACAGAATTATAACCAGTATTTCAAAATCAGCTTCTGAATGGAAAAATGATTTTGAGGTTCTGTGTAGTTCTCCTTCAAAGCAGAAATGGAGGACTGGATGAGTTTCCACAAGCTAGATATCTGGGGCTTAAGTGAAACATGGCTAAAACTTTCAATACCTGACCCTGTCTGCTTCCTTCCTGGCTGTAGCTTTATCTGCAAGCACAGTGTCTCTTCTAAAGGGGTGGGGTGTCCTGATCTAGTTCAGGGACCACCTGTGCCTAACTTGCCATTCCCATATGCCCCCCCATGCACTCTGTACGCCTGTTGAGTAATTTAAAGAAACTACATTGGATGTGTGTAAACCCACTACGCAGCAGTCAGTCTGGCCTTATTGCTGTGGTTTATCCTCTTGCACCTGTCTTGGGCTCAAAGATCTGTCACTGTCTGGGGACTTCAACCTTGGCTGTTCCTGCAACAAAACCAAGAAACTAGAAACATTTAACCCCCCCCAAAAAAAAATTACCTCTCCCAGCTTATTACTGGCCCAACCATGTTCTCCCTTGGGGATTCAAAACACTTCACACTAGATGGTTTCCTCATCAACTGGCATGTCAGAATCATTTTGACAGGTAATCGACCAAATATCTATCATCACCCCCATTTTGCTGTCTGAGGGCCCATTCCTAGGAATTCCTCCTCGGCTGATTTGATTCAAGGACTTCTCCAAGTCACAAATGCTGCCTTAATCTCCTTTTTAGATACTTTCTCTGCAGTTCAAAATAAGCGTGCATCTGTCGCCAAATGACTCAGAGTTTCTTTCACTAATTGGCTTGCAGGTAACCTGCTAGCCCAAATGAAAAAGAGATAAATGCTGGAATAGGTTCAGGATATCTGGGCTGATATCTGACTGGGCCGGTTATCAGAAATCGCGTAACATTTGCAAAACTAGAGATAGAACTAAAAAGAGCTCCCTCTACAGGGAGAAATTGCTACTTCTGATGCTGATCCTACCAATTTTTGGATGACTTGGAATGGAAAAATGTCTCCTTAACTGATGTAATCATTGATGGTGTTAAATGAGGAGGATGGTGTTGAGGAGGCAGTGGTTTAAGGCTCTGGGCTGCAAACCTGGAGACCTGAGTTTGAATCCCACAGCCCCCACTTGCATACTGTGTGGCTCTGAGCAAGTCACATAACTTCCTTGTGCTCCCAGATCACACCTGTTAAACAAGCTTTCAGTAGGCTGTGTGAATACCTGTTTTCAAATATTTGGCTAAATATTAGGTATTCAGGGCCAAAATATGCGTATTCATTATTCGTGGCCAGGAGGGAGGTTGATTAAAATGTAAAGAAAAAAAAGTCCCCCCGACCAACAGTAGAACAAAAAATATAATCCCTGGTGTCTAGTGGTCTCCCCATGATCACCAGCCCAAACAGAAGATTACCACCCACACCCCAGCCGAGTTGCCATCAATTTCCGGTCCCCAGTGTCTAAACATAAAAAATTCCTGGTATCAGTGGACCCTCCCACCTGCCATCAGATAAGTTTCAGTGCACACACCCGCTCCCTCCCAGTACCCCAAGCGGGCCACCAGCACAGCCTCCATTCACCTCCATGGCTGGCAGCCCGACTGAGCACTTCAATGAATGGCGCATTAGGCGCTCAATCAGTAATCACTGAACTGCTCAGATGGGCTGCGGCTGTGGAGGTGAATGGAGGCTGTGCTGGTGGCCCGCCGTGGTACTGGGAGGAGCGGGGTGTGTACTGAAACTTATCTGATGGCGGGTGGGGAGTCCACTGGACACATGGAGACAAGACATTTTTTATTTTTTTTTTTAGACAGTTGTGACCAGGACATTGATGGCAACCTGCTGGGGATTTCAGTTTGGGCCAGTGATCGGCTGGGGGGGCCCACTAGACATCAGGATTATATTTGTTGGCAGGGAAAGATGATGGGGGTCCACTGACACCAGGAGACAGGACATTTGTTTTTTTTTTAGACAAAGGGACCGGAAATTGATGGCAATCTCGGGCGGGGGTGATTCTTCAGTTTGGGCTGGTGTTCGGGGGGAAGGGGGGACCACTAGATGCCAAGGATTATATTTGTTGTTCTGCTGTTGGCCAGGATGGGGGAGGGCCAAAAAAGGCTATATTTTTTCATTTTAGGCAATCCCCTGGCCGAATACCACTCAAATAGTGGGCTATTCGGTATTTGGGTCCGAATATTTGGATAGCCTGTTATTCGTGGTATTCGGGAAATGATATTCGGGGGATGCACAGTCCTAGCTTTCAGCTTAGTGTGTCTCTCCTGGTAAAAAATAAATAAATAAATGTAATAACCCAAGTATGATGGCTAATGTTTTAAATGTCAAGTTCTCTGAGCTGTCAGCTTATACCATCGGCTTTAACATGATCCAGTTCGCCCCCCCTTTAGCCTCCTCTCCTTTTCCCTCTACTAGGTCTTTTATCCATCCCTTTACCTCAGGGCAGTAAGGTATCCATGGTACAGAAGCTGATTACTGGCATTACCTCAGATAACATAGAGGATAATGTATGGGCTACTGTCAACAACAAGCATGTGTAGCCATTGTCTTTTATAGTGTATGGTCCACACACGGCAGTTAAACAGGTCTCTTTTGTTTAAATGGAGCTGTGAAGTCCTTACTTTTGCTTTTATTTTTTCACCGCTGCTCTCTTCTGGGTCCAGCTCTCACCGTTGCGGCTGTTCAGTTGAGAGTCGAAGTAGCTATGCGCTACATGTCCCATCGCGTTCCAAGTTGTGCTGCACTAGTTACATAACTAGTGCAGCACAACAAACTAGTTGACGTAGCTAGTGCAGCACAACAATGTTCAACATTCCACCATACACTATAATACAGGCATGGCATGGAACCTAAATTACCAAAAATGACAGCCCCATTTATATTGATGTAACCCCTAGGTGGCGCTATCCCAAGGGCTGCTTGGCTAGTAGCAGTTACCCCTGCCTGCTTGGCTAGTAGCAGGTTAAGGGGCCTGGGTACTGAAATGGGTGCCTCCTCCCAGATGTCCGGGTTGTTAGTCGTTAAGCTAACCTGGGCACAGCCATCCGGGACACTGTAACTCCGCTCTTTCCCTTCTAGTGGCCTGAACAATATACAATAATCACTTTCACAATGACCCTTATTCATCATGCAATTACCCACACTGTTTGCACTTACCACCAGGGCTGGTTCCTCTATCTCGATCCTGGGGACCCCCTGTAAAACAAGGTTATGCACAGCAAATAGCTACAGTACAGTACTCTTGGCACAAACTGGAACCACAGTCTGGTTAAATGCAAAAAGAGTTAGATCTGATTTATTCAGGGGACTTGAACAAGGGAGGGGTGTAATCAGGCTGATTGGCTTAAAGGCTAAATCAATCAGACAGTTATGCGTGCACTTCAGAGTCCCTACACAGTCACCGACTCTGGGTACCCAGGTAGGAAAAAGGTGGGCTAGCCAGGACTGTTGCCCAGAGTAGGCCAGCATCGCAGCTGGTTAGGGCTCTGTAATGGAAGAAAGCAACATGCACAACACACACTATTTGTAATCCGAGCCGGAGGGCTCAGTTCGTGAAGGAAAGACAACAAAGCAACCAGATGACAGCACTTTAGATTTAGCTGTTGTTGCAGGAGCTACCCTGATGTTTACTCATGATACCCAATATAGGACACAGGCAGGACAAAACCGAGACTGCAGGTTGTTGAGCTGGAGTGCCAGGAGAAGCAGGGCCCACATGAATCTTCAAGGCACTGTTCCTGTTCAAAGCATTGAGCAGGGGGCTGATCCCCAGGCAGATCTCTCGTCGATTGCTTTCTGTGTGTAGCAGGTTCTCTGGCTGGGCCAGTGTGACAAGGCCCAGGCCAAATGGAAATACAAACAGATGTAGTCCATTGGAGCTGGATGCAGCCTCTAGCAAGCAGAACACAGTTCAGCACACAGTGGGGAACCAAATCACGACCCACTAACAGCACACAACACATTTACATATGAGAAATTCTACTGTACCAGGCAGATTGCTATCTGGTCGCAATTACAGAGTCTCTACACAAACTGGGAGTTCAAAGTTGGCCGGAAATCCTGACAGGTTGATCGCATTCAGCAAATCTTTGGTCTTCTTCAGGTTAAAGCCTGGTCACAGTTCTGTGAATTAAATCATCCTCACAATTCGGATTCAGTCTGAATAAACTTCAATTTTCCTCTCAGGGACAGCAGGCAGACAGGCAGGCCAAAACTCAGCTCTTTCACAGTTCTCCCACACAAATCTATGCAGGATTACTGCTCGACTATCTCGAGCTGTTACTTCTTTCACTTCCTAACTCAAACTGAACAGAAACTGCAAGCAGTCTGGGACTTTCCCAGGATCCAAAAGGTTCGGTTGGCTAATTCCTCCGTCAGTCACAACAAGGGCCCTCCAGGTTCATTTAGGTGCCAAAAGTCCAAAACTACAATTGCTACAGAATTTTGCTCCCTCAAAGCCCCTGGGGACAGGCTCCATTTTAGAGTCCCCAAAGGTACTGACTGGCCCATTTCAGCAGTCCAGGACCAAGATTAATTATGACTGCAATCCAGGCAGCCCTTAAAAAGACAGTACACAGAGGCTATACAGGCACTTTCTGGCAATACATTTAAACTGCCAAAACGCAGGACACCAGCCTGGCAGTGGGCATTTAGGCAAGCTCAAGGAAGACTTTTCGGGAACCCCCATTTGTAGGGGGGTTACATCAGGAACCACTTTAAAAAATATTTTAGAGTTAGATAAGGTTTTGAGGGAGACCACTGGCAGAATGGCATGCAAAGGTGAATTATTGATTATAGGGGACTTTAATTTTTCAGATGTGGACCAGAGTATTTTGGCTGCAGCTGCAACATTCCTTGACTTCCTACAGGGGGCATTTCTCAGGCAGTTGGGTCAGTGCTGGACCCGGTACTTAAAAACAGACATCGCAGAGGTTAGCCCCCTAGGTACAAACGATCATTGTATGGTGTGGTTTGGCATATGGATTGGGCAAGGCAAGAACCACACTAAGACATGGGTCCTGGACTTCAACAGGGCAGCAGATTTTAAGGAACTGGGAGGCTGCCTTAGTAATTACCTTGAAGGGGAATGGCTGGAGTGGAGGCACAGTGGGGGATCAAAGAAGTAGTAACTAAGGCAACAGCAAACTGTTTAAAGGAAGTAAGCAAGGATAGGAAGAGGAAGAGGCCACTGTGGTTCTTAAAGGAAGTGGCTGTGGTGGTAAGGGAGAAAAAAAGGCATCTTTTAGGAAATACAAGAAGACCCAGACAGTGGAGGACAGCCAATGAGGTTTATCTAGATAAACAAAGTGAGACAGAAAGGAGGGTGAGAGGAGATAAGCCACATACTAAGGAGAGGATCACCAAGGAGGTCCAGGCGTGCAGGACACCTCCAGCACGCCTGGACACCACTCTGTGCCTCTCTCAGCGCCAAGGAGCCTGCTGCCACCAGCCCCCTGGAATCATGCATCAGGTATGGCCTATACACAGCCCCAGCCTCGGCTCCTGCTGCCAGATTTTTCGCCCACGCCCCCTCCCAGGCTACCCTTAAATACACTTAAGCTCCTCCCTTCCTTACCCTATCCTGCCCCATTGGCTCCCAGTACTAGTGCTCTGACCTTAAAGCTTTCTGTCTCCCACCCACTTTGTTGATCTTTGTGATCCTGCCTGCCTCTTAAAGGCATCCTCACTATAAGACACTTTCTCTTTAAAGCCCTGCTCTCTGTTTTCCTGGCTGTGGTTTTACAACTCTAGATAGTACTGTTTCATTAGCTATTGTAATAAATCCAGGGATGACTTCCACAGCCATTCTCCTCATTGGCTACATCCTCCTTCTGACAGTGGAGCCAATTTGGACCCCAGAAAAGATTCATCCTGCTCAAATACTTTCATTTATTTTATTTATTTATTGTATAATTGATTTACAACCTTTGAGCCATTGGCTGGTTTACAAAGGTACCTCATCACAGAGAGGACACACATGGTTAACATAATTTACAGAGTACAGTCAAGACAGAATAACAGATTTTTACATGTTTACAGAATACAGACATACAGAATTAACATAGTTTTACATTGGTTGCATGAACAGAGATACATAGTATTACATACAATTGCTTGAACACATGTGTAGTTAATAAACATTTCAAGTAGTACCAGCAGGTACTGGCAGAGGAGAGAGGTCTAGGGGTGGGGTGGGTGGGTGTTCAGCCCAGTGGGCCATGTCAGTAGTGCCAGAAGAACAGCCTGTGGGACTGAAATAAGCCAACGATGTCTGCCAGCCAGTTAAATTCCTCCAAAGGCAGTAATCTTACACATTTCCAAACACCTCCTACTGCCGAACATTCTCTAAGCAGACCCCTTACCCTCTCTGTTAGGGTAGTATTATCTGCTCTGATCAACTTCCGCTGCCCACCAAACTCCCGCCACGCCCTTGATAGTGTCCAAGGCAAACAACCAAACAAAGCCTTCCTAAGATTCCTGGTAAGATGTCTCAGGAAATTATTAGTACTACTGCTACTCTGTGCAGGCAGTGTGGAATTAAACCCGCGCCCCGCCACTGCTAAGTGCCCGGGGAACTCCCACAGCTAAAGGGTATGAGCTTCCTGCATATGAACGTATGCAGCCTTGCCAACAAACTTGACCAGGTCCATGCCTGGGTACTACATGCCAAGCCTGATGTAGCAATGCTCTTGGAAACCTGGCTGAAAAATACTTTACCTGACAAAACATTTAACATACCAGGATACAACTTGATCAGGTGTGGCAGGCTGACCAGAGGTGGTGGTGTTGCCATATATATTAAAGATAAATTCCTAACCACCGATATTATCCCATATCAATGCCCAAAGAATTTGAATGTCTTGCCTTCAAAATTACCCTCTCACCTGGTATTGCCTTATTGGTAGCTGCATGCTATAGACCCCCGACAGCGGCCTGTGATACTGCCCCATATTCACTTCTCCTGGAAAAGCGAACATGGAATGCATTATCATGGGTGACCTTAAACTTAATTGGAATGATGCCAAAAATAAGTTAAGGACTTCTGCGACGAGCACGGGCTCATTCAGATTATCTCTGACATTACATGACCTAACAAGAAAAATCCCGACCGAAGTTCACTTCTGGACCTTATACTTGTCAACAAGCCACATAATATGTCTCATGCAGGGGTCTTCCATAATGATCTCAATGATCACCGCGCAGTCCCCTGCGTTAGGCGCTTCCCACACCTCCCCTCCACCTGTACTTTCAAGCTTAAGTGCAACCTAAAATACTTCAGTCTCCCAGCCTTCCTGACAGATCTTGGGAACATAAAGTGGCAGGATTTCTACCTTACACCCTCTGTGTCTGAAGCATTCTGTATCTTCCAAGATCTGCTACTAAACGTAATCAACAAACACGCACCCTTAAGGAAAATCAAATCAGGAAGCACGACCTGATTGGTTTAGCCCACTACTTAAGAGGGCCTTTAGACACCCTTTGGAAAGGGCTAGGAAGTCGCAGTCTGACTCAGACTGGCTCCCTTCCGGGTAGCCAGCAATGCCTGCACCAAACTAGTAAGGTTGGAAAACAATGGTTCTTCCAGTCAGCCCTGGAGGCAAACAAAAACTGTTCCACCAATTTTTGCAGATACTGAGAGAGGTTGAGGACATTCCCCTGCCACCCCACTACCAGATAAAATTGTGGCAAATAATACCTCCTACACAGATGGGTCCAAGATCCTCAGTCAGCTCAATAACCACTTCACCAATGCAGGTCTTGCATTCGACACGTCATCTATTAGTAAACTGAGCACCACAAGCACCGCTAGCATAGCTACTAGACCAACCATGGCCCCCCCTACTGACCGTCCCCTCTTCAAGTTCCAGCCAGTCTGCTACAAACAGGTGGAGGACCTGCTCCTCTTGCTAGACACCAAAAAGAGTGCTGGTGCCAATTCGCTTGAACCTTTCTTCTTAAAAGCAGGTTCTTATTTTCTGGCAGCTCCAATTGCCCATCTCTTTAACAGTTCGTTATCCCAAGGGGAATTGCCGCCTGGTTGGAAAACTGTGCACATTATCCCCCTGTTCAAGTCAGGAGACCCCACTGACTTGAACAACTATAGGCCTGTTTCGTTGCTTCCTGTTTTATCCAAGCTACTTGAAAAAATTGTTAACTCTCAATTAAGGGATACTTGGATTGTGAGAAAATCCTCAATCCAGTCCAGTCAGGGTTCAGACCCAAGCACAATACCATGTCTGCTCTTGCCAAAGTGTCAAACGACTGGCTAAAAGCCCTTAATAGTAAACAGCACATCTATGCACTCTTCCTTGACCTCAGCAAAGCATTTGATACGGTTGATCATTCCATACTTCTTGATTCCATGAGTAGCATCAGTCTAACATCTGCTGCAGTAAAGTGGTTCGCTGCTACCTCACAAATCATAAATAGCAAATTAAAGCCCAAGGGGAATTCTCCCCACTAAAATTACTGCCCCAAGGCGTTCCATAAGGTTCCATTTTGGGACCTATCCTCTTTGCCCTTTACATCAACCGCATTGACTCTGGTCTGGTTGCTGGAAATGTTCATCTCTTCACAGATGACACAGTCCTCTACATGACCAACCCCTCCTTGGACATTGCGTACAAGGAGCTACAGCAGGATTTTATCATCCTCCAGTACAATCTTCTGAATCTAAAGCTCTTGTTAAATGCCAAAAAAACCAAAGCTATGATTATCTCTCCATCCCACAATATGGGGGATACCTGGGACCCCACAGATTATTACCCTCCTTAATGAATCACTAGAGCTAGTGCATAAATTTAAATATCTGGGAGTCTGGTTGGATAACAGACTCACCTTTGGTGTACATCTAAGCGAGTTAACAAAAAAGCTAAGGTAGCGCCTCAGTATTTTCTACCGCATAAGATGCCTACTCACCCTGGAAGCTAGAAAGCGGCTGGTTCAAACAACCTTTCTTCCCCTGATCAACTACGCCGACTTCTTATACAGCCATTGCCCCCAGTATGCGCCTCCAAAAGCTGGATACACTCTATCGCTACATTGAGGTTTGTTTGCTGACTTGCCCTTTGCAGACTCATCACTGCTCATTGTACCAAGCATTAGATTGCCATCCCTCTCCACAAAGAGGCAAATAAACGCCCTCATGTGGCTATTCAATCTTTGTCCACGAACTACCACCCTATATCTGTGACCTGTCTGAAAGTTCAAAGGGTGTCTATGGATTAAGGAACTCCTCCTTTGTCCTCCTTAAGCTACCACGCACAAGGACATGTCTTGGCTCAACTGTCATTAGCTCCTTCTTACCTGCGCTTTGGAATAACATGCAAAAATTACTTAAAAGCTCCTTGCTGCCCAGCCATTTTATATTTAGGGGCTGCTCTATAGAGGCCTGAAAACGGCGTGTGATTGTTTCAGGTAAAGCCTTATCCCGCTCATCTGAGTCCCTTAACCTCTGTAATCCTGGGCTGCCTATTTCCTGTGTCGGCCAGCATCCCTTTAGGGCAACCATCTACCCCCCACCTTCCCCCTCTCATCAATTAGCTTCACAGGGGGCATCATTCTATTAGGCTGTCCTGTTTTCCCTCTCTACTATGTGTCTGATGCCCTTTCTTCCCACTGCCCTTCTCTATGTCCCTCCTTCCTCTCCTCACTTGTACTCTATAAGCTACAGCCTATATACGCTGCACTTTACATGCCTATATTTGTACTTGTTTTACATGTCTGATTCACCCAAGTACTGAATTTGTATATTGTAACTGCCTGTACTGATGTCTACTTTGTATGAAGTGTTGTCTGTTGTAAGCAAAAGTGCCCTCTGTGTCCTGGACCATCTTGAAAATGAGCTTGCTCAATGATGTAACTGCCTGGTTAAATAAAGTTTGATTGATTGATTGGATAAGACTTTCTTCAGGTACATAAGTGAAAGAGGAAAGCAGGGGGTGGGATAGTGAGGATCAGGAGACTGGGTGGGGGACTTGCAGAAGATGATCAAGAAAAAGCTGTAATATTAATTGAGTACTTCTGCTCAGTCTTCACAGTGGAGGGGGGAAGGACAAATATGTAGCAGATGGCACGGGGGGAGTGGACACAAGTACATTTTTGGAAGAGAGAGTCCAAAGTGGATTCGAAGCCCTAAAGGAAAAGAAGGCAATGGGGCCAGAAGGGGGATTCATGCAAGGGTTCTAAAAGAATTGAGCATGGTGCTAGCTGCCCCTCTGGCAACACTATTCAGCACCTTACTGGAGACGGGGTTAGTTCCAAAGGACTGGAGGAGGTCTGATGTCCCTCTGCACAGGAGCGGCAGCAGGGAGGAGGCTAGCAGTTATAGGCCAGTCAGTCTTACATCAGTGGTGGAGAAATTAATGGAGACCCAGCTGAAGAAGAGGCTAATGGAGTACCTGAAGGCACATGGGCTGCATGACCACCGACAGCATGGTTTCACAGGGGAGCGGTCATGTCAAACAGATCTCATAGACTTCTGTAAATGGGTGACTAGGTAGGTGGATCACAGGAGGGTAGTGGATGTGGCCTGTCTGGAGTTTGGTAAGGTCTACAACACTGTGCCGCACAGGAGGCTAATTAAGAAAATTAGCAACTTGGGGGTTGGGGAGAAGGTGGTAAGCTGGGTATCACACTGGTTGGCAGGGCAGCCCAGTGGCATGGGGGGGCTGAGGCGCTGTCAGCGCCTTGCCTTCTGTCATGCCGGCGACCCATGTTCGGGTCCGAGCGTGGGTTGCTGGGGGTCTGTCGGGGAGGAAAAAGATTGCACACCTGACGGCCGCTCTCCTTTCCCGGGGGGGGAGGAGGACTTGCATGTTCCATCAAATGACCACCACCTGGTGGAGGCCACATGGTAGTGCGAGTCGAGGGCAGTGGAAGGGATGGCTGCGGGACTTCGTAGTGTGTGCATGCCTCCACACGCACATGCTTACATGAGTGCCCCAGTGTGGGGAAATGGGACGAAAGTGGAAAAATCAGTTTTGGTGTGGGCTAAATTAATCCCTGCCCACCTTCCTCTGCCCTGCGCCATCGATCGACCACCCTGTCCCATCTGGATGTGTGTCACTGAGTGGGGGGAGGATGTCCCTCTTCTTCCTGACCCCACCGTGGGGATCTCAGGCATGGTGGTTCGGTGCAGCAGATGCCAAGTGAGAGGAGACAGGGACAGGGCAGAGAGCCCGCCCACACCACCCTGGGGCAAAAATGTATATTAAAAAAAAAAGCTGGTTGGTGGTAGGAGGCAGAGGGTGGAGATAACTTGAGGGATGGGAAAGTGACCTGTGGAGTGCCACAGGGATCAGTATTGGGTCCTGTCATCTTCAGTGTCTTCAGAAGTTATATTCTTGTGGAACTGGAAGGGAAGGTGTGACTCTTTGCAGGAGACATGAAAATCTGCAGAAGGGTGGACACCTAGGTAGTGGTAGAGAGAATGCCAAGGGATCTGCAGAAACCATAGAAGTGGTCTAGTGGCACCTGAGTTTCAGTGCCAGAAGGTACAAAGTCATGCACGTGGGATAGGGAACTCCGGAGGCTGTTTATAAGATGGGGGAAGGTACATACAGTCACCAAGCAAGAGAGGGACCTTGGGACTATCATATCTGATGATCTGGAGGTGAAAGGACAGTGCGACAAGGCAGTAGGCAAGGCTGATGGGATGCTGGGCTGTATAGGGAGGGGGATTTCCAGCAGGAAAAGGGAGGTGTTGTTGCCACTGTATCATTCACTAGTGGGACCCCACCTGGAGTACTTTGTTCACTTCTGGAGGCCACACCTGTGCAAGGACATCAACAGGGTGGAAGCGGTCCAGGGGAGGGCTGACAAAATGGTACATGGGTTGTATGAGAAACCATCGAGAGAGGCTATGGAAGCTCAACATGTATTACCTGGAGGAAAGCAGAGCGAGAAGAGACATGATTAAGACCTAGAAGTACTTCACAGGGTGAACAAGGTACAGGAGGGGAGTTTGTTTCAGAGGAGGAAGAGCCCCAGAACATGGAGGCATGCAGTGAAGGTTGAAGGGGAACATTTAAGAGGTATGTGAGGAAATGCTTCTTCACAGAAAGGGTGTGTGTGTCTGGAATAGCCTGCCAGGAGAAGTGGTGGGGTTGAAGACAGTGGGGTGTTTCAAACTTGTAGGAAAGGGAGAAAGGAGGGACAGCGATGACCAGATAGGGTCCAGGGTATAGTTATAGGGTGAGGAAAATAGGGCAGACTAGATGGGCCTACTGATCCTTTTCTGCTAACAAATTTTATGTTTCTATGTTTAACGTCTCCCTCACATTTGAAATAGTCACCTACTGTATGTGTGGAAAGTTACCAGAGTAGTACCTGCCCTCAAAACACGTGACCACCAAAACTACAGGTGTGCCAAACCTCAGTTGGGGAAACCGAGCCGTCCCAAACTCATACAGTTCAGTTTCCATAAGACCCGAGCCGAACCTTGCCGACTTGGCTTGGATCTCAACTTTTTCTTCCTTGAGCTCCTGCCTGTCATATGACAAGTGAGGAGCTCATCAGATGGCAGTTTCCCTTGATACTCCAGTTTGCGCATGTGCAAACTGGAGCATCACTGGAAGAGCTCTCCTCCTCAGTGCCATTTCATTTCAGCCACCAAGCAGAGAGGAGCTCTTCAGCAAGCAGAGCCAGCATTCAGGGAGGGAAGTGGAACCAGCGGAAGAGAGGATCAGTCGTCATGGAGGAGGAGGACCAAAGAAACAAACAAAAAAAACACCAGTACTGTGCAATCGGGTGGATACTTGGGAGGGCGTGGGTCAGGGACTGGGAAGTGAGGCTCAAGGTGTCTTGCCTGGACTCTACCACCACCACCAACGAAACAGAGAAACAGAAGAAAAGAAAAAAAAAAAAAGTGAGAGGATCACTACTCTGGCCAGAGTCTGACTGTGTGTGTGTGTGTGTGTGTGTGTGTGTATGTGTATGTGTCAGCGTGTGTGTGTGTGTGGGGGGGGGGAGCCAAGTGCTCCATATCTACCCACACCACCAACCAAACAGAAGGAAAACAAGTTCAACAAGTTAAAAGTAAAAAAAACAAACTTGAGGGTGCTGGGACTCAGGCCAGGGACTAACTATTTATTTTATTTTATTTTATTTAGTTTTTGTTAACTGGTAGGTGCACTAGCCAACAGGTGACTTATTTTCAGGCACGACTATGTCTGTGTGTTGGGGTGGGCAAGGGCTCCAAAGAAACTTTCCACCCACACCACCAATGAAACATAAAGAAAACAACAAACAAATCAAGAACAAGTTAATTAAAAAAACACCTGAGAGGATCGGGACTCAGGCCACAGAAGGGACTGACTGTGTGTGTGTTGGGGACAGGAAGTGCTGCAGAGCAGACTTGCATTGTTTAGTGGGTTGGTTCCAGCAACAGCAGATTTCTAGTACCCATTGCCTCCACTTGCATACTGTGTGACTCTGAGCAAGTCAGTTAACCTCCCCAGTGCTCCTGAGTCCTGCGCCACCCCTGAAATCAGGCACCTGTGCTTAGAGAGCAGTGTCCTCACTAGCCATTTCCCACACAAGCAGGAGTTGGGACAGGAGGAGTCTGTAGTCCTGTCAAATAAAGGCTTGCATCAGTGTCACATGTGAAACCTTTGGGAGGGGTAGCCCGGCAGTTGAGTAGCCTCTGCACAGTGTGTGTGCCAGCCATTTTCCACACAAACAGGGGTTGGGACAGGAGGAGGAGGAACATATATTTTTTTTACTCCTGTCAAATAAAGGCTTGCAGTGTCATGTGTGAAATGTTTTGGGGAGGGGGCAGCCTGGCAGTGGAGCAGCCTCTGTCTGCACAGTGTCACCAGCCATTTCGCACACAAGCAGGGGTTGGGGTAGGACAACCATATTTTTTTCTGTAGTTCTGTCAAATAAAGGCTTGCATCAGTGTCACGTGAGAAATGTTTTGGGGAGGAGATGGCCCGGCAGTTGAGTAGCCTCTGCCTGCACAGTGTCACCAGCCATTTCCCACACAAGCAGGGGTTGAGACAGGAGGAGGACATATATTTTTTTCTGTAGTCCTGTGAAATAAATGCTTATCTTCTGTCATTTATTCCTAGGAATTTAGACTGCAAGCAAATAAAACTATGTGCTTATTCAACTTTAGCACTGGCTCAAAATAATACATGATTTCTGTGAACTTACTAACAGCTGGGCCTTGCTGCTGTAGCTGCGTGTCTATTAAACTGTTTTCTACAGAAATTAATATGTTTTCCTTTATATTATGCTTTAAAATGAAGGTACAGGCCACATTTTATGTTGAATTATTATTGGCCATCAATCCCAAACCAAAACCAGAACCAGTACTAGGGTGATTTTGCAAAACCAAAACCTCCCGGTTTTGCACACCTCTGCCCAAAACATGGACAACTATTAGCGATAGCTTTTTCTCTGTCCCAGATAAAACCTCAAGAAACTAGGGACATTACAGCTTATTGACCATATAGTTAAGTATGACTTTCTGCTTGAAGAGCCCAGCAGGGGTTCAGAGAGGTCACATAACCACCTCAGCTCTAACCAGATTCACTAATAATATTAGCCTGGCCACGGGCACTGGCCTTTTAATGGGTGTTTATGAACCTCAGTAAAGTGTTTGACCTAATTGACCACTCACTCCTCTGTTTAAAACTAGCTTCCCTTGGTGTCTCTCCTTCTGCCATAACATGGTTCTTTTAACTATTTGAATCACAGAATGTAGCAGGTCAGATTGGCCTTTTTTGTATCCAGTTCAGCTGACATACAGTAAATGTTGGTGTTCCCCAAGGGTCAATACATGGCCTCTCCTGTTCTTGCTGTATACTGACTATCTCCCTGATATTGCTAGCTCCTATAACACATTGATGTATGCTGATGAGCTGGTCTGATATCACTGTGGTGCTGCAATATTTAAAGAGACTCAACATGATGAGACCCTGCAACATATATATCTATATATATCTATATATATATCTATATATATCTATATCTATATCTATATCTATATCTATATATATCTATATCTATATCTATATCTATATCTATATCTATATCTATATCTATATCTATATATATATATATGCCTTACCACCAGAGGATCCTCTTGTTGAATATATGAATATATCCCCCATAAATGTTTTGCAGAGAAAAAGTAAATTCCTTTGTAAAATTCTGTAAACTGGGTCCCAAGGACTTCCCACTCATACGTTCCACCCAAGGTCCGCCCCCGTGCTAAGGGACGTGATGACACGATGCCAGTGAGAGCACGGGGCGCACTCCATTATACTAAATGGGCAGCGACTTTTACATCTGTTTTTTGTAATATAATGGCCACTTGGCAATGAAACATCTACTAACAAGGGCCGTTTCATTGCCAAGTGGCCATTATATCACAAAAAACAGATAGAAAAGTTGCTGTCCATTCAGTATAATGGAGCGCACCCCCACACTCTCACTGGCATCTCGTCATCTTGTCCCTGAGCGTGGGGGCGGACCCAGGGTGGCAGGAAAAAAAAGGGAAGTCTTTGGGACCCAGTTCACAGAATTTTACAAAGGAATTTACTTTTTCTCTGCAAAACATTTTTCGGGGATATATTCAACCTGAGGATCCTCTGGTGGTAAGGCACCTATGTGTATGGTGCAGGGTTTTCTATTTATAGCTTGGTGGGTCTCTTTAAGGTCCAGTTGAACCTCGCACATTTCTTTGCCTGTATCCAGTCATGGTTGACTGACAATAAACTACCTTTAAACAGTAGAAATGGGCTGGCCTGGTGGCGCAGAGGGTTGAAGCACTGGATGCCACACCTTGAACCACGCCGGCAACCCAGGTTCAGTAATGGACTCGGGCGCCGGGAGTCGGCAGGGGAAGGGGTAGGACTGAGCGTCCATAGGACTGCTCTCCTCCCTGAGGTGGGTTGAGGATGCATGGTCGCTCTGCAGCAGCCCCTGGTGGAGACCAGGAGCACAGCAGAGGGATTGCATTAAGGGGAACACTAGAAAAATGGAAACACCGCTCTGGGGACTGGCCAGATGATGGCTGCTGGCCCAGGACACCTCTGAAGACTCCCAGGAAGCCACGGAAAGCGTCAGCAGTGCCTGGGACCAAGGAAAAATAGTGTGCTGGTCTTCTCCCCGCTGATGCCTTCTCCCACCTGGTATAGGGTTACACTGGGCTGTCCCAAGGATGGCTGCGGATCTGAGGTATGGTGGCTTGTGGGGAGATAGTAGGAGGATGTCTAAGGGTCATGGCAGCCTGAAGGAGAGGCAGCTCCAGAGCACGATGGGGGTATAAATAGAATGTACCAAAAAAAAAAAAAAAACAGTAGAAAGATAATGCCAGTGCTGTTCGGTTCCAAGTCTAAAATTCGGTCAGACACCCCACATCTCTCCCTGCCCTGTAGTGGTGGATCCCAGCTGGAAGAAGTCAAAGTTTCAGATACTTGGGGATTACACCGAAGACCACCTTGGCCAGACTGGACCCCCTTTTCCACTCCTTCTGCCATTTTGCCTTGGCCTGCGCTCCATGTGTTCATCACTGTTCTCTATACTCTGCTCTCTCCCTCCCCTTCCCCTTAGAAGATCGCCGCCTAACCCACTGTGCCTCATTCACTTCTAAATTTTGGCTGTCTTCACTTCCCCCTAATCTCAGCTCACTTCTCTCTCTCCTATGCCTCCCTTCTCTTACTCTCTCCATAAATCAGCCTATCGCTCCCTACTGCTACCCTCTCATAAATCCCTTGCTGGTCAGAATGCCTTCTTTTTTCACTTTCCTAATACTTCCTCCTGCAAATGCCTATAGCCCTATGTCCTGCCTCTCCCCTTTTATTTCTCTTTTCCCTACCCACTACCTCTTCCCCGTCTCCTGCACCACTCTGCACTTCCTATTATTCACATATTCTAACCTACACACTCATCCTCTTCCCTTCCTCTCCCCATCCTAACCCTACCATCCCTTCCTCCCTCCAACCCTCTCCTTCTCTATCTCCTCCCCCTCCTCACTCCCCTCTACTGCTACCTCAACCCTTTTCCACTCTTCCTCATCTACTTCCTCCTCCCTCGCTTCTCTCCACTCTCCCCATCTTATCCTCGTCACTTTGTCCCCTCTTCAACTCTATATTGTGTCCCAAACCTTATCCATCCCACTTCTCTTCTATCCCTCCACCTGTCTTGCTCTCCTTTCTTCCCTTCCCATCTCCTATCACTCTACTCTCCCTCCTCTCTTTCCTCTCTCCTGTACCATTTCTGTTGCTCCTCCCTGTGGCTGTTCCTGATTTAATGACCACTTCCTACCTTGACCTGTTCCTGATGTACAGCCTGCGAGTGCCTGCTATTTCACACCCCTGATGTACTCAGCTTGAATTATTATTTTGCCTATACATTGCTGTGCCTTATGTTTTATTATATTCTGCATGTAACCCCTAGATGGCGCTATCCCAGGGGCTACTACCCCTGCCTGATTTGCCACTAACAGGTTGAGGGGCCTGGATCCAATGGCGGGTGCCTCCACCCAGAGGTCAGGGTTTGCAATAGTTAAACTAACTTGGTCACAGCCCTCTGGGACACTGCAACCCCCTTTCTTCCCACTAGTGGCCCCACAATATATCAGAATTACCTTCACAGTATACACTTACCCCCAGGTCTGGTTCCGGCACTGGGACCTCCTGTGAAATGAGATACAGTGCAACAATCACAGTACAGTACTTTAACATAGACAAATACCTCAGGCAGTATAACTTTGCTGAAACAAGCAGCTCTGATTTATTTAGGGATATAACAAGGACAGGGGAAATCAGGTTAATTAGCTTATCACTCTAATAATCTACCTATGGCTCTGTGCACAGGCCTATCCCTATCAGTTACTGTCCCTGGGTGCCCAAGCCCTAGTGGCTAGTCAAACCGTGGGCAGCTGGTAGGGGCCCTTTCACACTGAGAAAGGAGAATTAAACAGTCAGCAGTACAGTAATTCCATTTGGATTTAAAGTGGCAATTCAACAGGAGCAACCCTGAATTAGTACTCACGACCTCCAAATAAGATAGGGTCCTTCAATGTCAGCAGGGCTCACTTGAGGTACACAAACCTCTTCACACATCCATATAAAAGAAAGTACTATACCAGGCAGGCTGCATCTGTATCCCGATCGCAATTACTGCACAATACCCGGGAGAACACACAGCAGATTCAGTTCCTGACAGACCAAGTGCAATTTTCAGCAATTCTTCCAGTCTTCTACAGGGTGAGCCTGGTTTCTACTCTTCAGAGATCCTTTGATTCTTTTCACAGGACGGATTCAGTCCTAACAAGCTGCAGACCGAACTCTGGGCCTTACACCGTTTTTGACTAAAACTGCACACTGAAAAAGCACAGGGCTCCTTCCTTCTTCACTGCCAAAGCTCAACTGAACTCCAACTGACGAAACGGGCACTTCCTTTGAGTTCCTCCCAGTTCTTGATGGATTGGCTGTCACTCACAATAGACTGCTGCTGTTGGTCCAAAAGGCACTGAAGTCTAAACTACATCTCCCAGAGTCACTGCCCATACAATCCTCTTGTGGCTGGCTCAGATTATGAGTCAAGTTCTGATTCGTCCAGGCATCATTTTAGAGCTAGCTTACTCCACACTGATTGGTCCAGTTCAGCAGTTCAAAACTAGAATGGGGAACTAGCAGACACAGTTCTGACTGCAAAAAAGCAGGTTAGACAAACTGTAATTTCATTATTACTCTAAATAATTTCTGGCAAACAGTTACATCTTTCAGATAGGTTCCCTTTGCACTCTAGTGACTGCAAAATGAAGAAGTGAGTGGCAGCCAGGTGGTACTCAGAGAAGCACACAGTCCCCCATACAAACTAATTATGTCTGCAAGCAGACAGCTCTTAAGGACAGTACCAGAAGGCTCTAAAACACTCACTGATAAATGGCTTAATGCCAAACACCATTCAGGCTTGGAGCATTCAAGCAAGCTCCTGGAAGTCTTTGGGAACCCCCATGTGCAGGGGGTTACACTGCCACTTTTACTTGTAACCCCTACGAATGGGGGTTCCCAAAAGATTTCCTTGAGCTTGCCTAAATGCTCACTGCCAGGCTGGTGTTCTGCTTTAGCAGTTTAAATGCATTGCCAGAGAGTGCCTGTATAGCCTCTTTGTACTGTCTCTTTAAGAGCTGCCTGATTGCAGCTACTAATCTGAGAGGAGCTCTGTTAGAAGTTGTACTTGTTTGCTGATCATTTATTAGAGTAGTAATACTATTGCAGTTTGTTCTAACCGGCCTTCTTTGTAGCATGGACAGTTCTGTTTGTTTACATCATCTTGGTCCTGGACTGCAGAATGGGCCAATCAGCACATTTGGGACTCTAAAATGGAGCCTGCCTAAAGGGGCTTGGTGGGGCCAAAACTTGTAGGAATTGTAGTTTTGGGCTTTTGGAGTCTAAAATAACCTGGAGGAGGAGCCCTTGTTGTGACTGACAGACAGATCAGCCAACCAAACCTTTTGGATCTTCAGGAAAGTCCCACACTGCTTGCAGTTTCAGTGAGATCTGAGTTGGGAAGCGAAGAAGTAACAGCTCGAGATAGTTCGAGCAGCAATCCGTAGTGGATTTGCGTGGGAGAACTGTGGAAAGGCCTGAGTTTGGCCTGCATGCCTGCCTGTTGTTCCTCAGAGGGAACGTGTGCTTTTTTCAGACTGAACCCGAATTTGGAGAGCGAATTAAGCTACTAAATTGTGACCAGGCTTTAACCTGAAGAAGACCGAAGATTTGCTGAATGCGATCAGCCTGTCAGGACTTCCAGCTACCTCTGAACTCCCGGATTGTGTAGAGCCTCTGTAATTGTGACCGGAGAGCCATTTGCCTGGAATTTCCTTACATGTGAATGTGCTGTATGCTTATACTGGGTCGTGATTTGGTTCCCCACTGTGTGTCGAACTGTGTTTTGCTTCCTGGAGGCTGTATCCAGCTTCACGGACTGAATCCGTATCCATTTCCATTTGACTGGGCCCTGCTACACTGGCCCAGCCAGAATACCTGCTACGCAGAGAAAGAAATCAACAAGCGACCGGCCTGGGGATCAGCCCCTGCTCAACGCCTTTGAACAGGAGCGACGCCTCGGTGATTCGTGGTGTGGGCTCTGCTTCTCCGGCACTCCAGCTCAACAGCCTGCAGTCCCAATTTCGTCCTGCCCGTGTCCAGTATTGGGTATCGTGAGTAAACATCAGGGTAGCTCCCTGCAACAACAGCTAAATCTAAAAGTGTTGTCATCTGATTGTCTTGTTGCCTTTTCTTTCACGAACTGAGCCCTCCGGCTCCGGATTACAAATAGTGTGTGTTGTGCATGTTCCTTTCTTCCATCACAGGGCCCCAACCAGCTGCAATGTTCCTGGCTAGCCCACCATTTTCCTATCTGGGTATCCAGGGTGTGTGACTGTGAAGGGACTCTGAACTGCATGTATAACGGTCTGATTAATATAGCTTTTAAGCAAATCGATCTGATTATGCCCCTCCCTTGTTCAAGTCCCCTGAATAAATCAGATTTAACTTTGTTTGCATTTAACCTGACTGTGGTTCCAGTTTGTCCAAAAGTATTGTACTGCTGCAATTTGCTGTTCTTAACCTTGTTTTACAGGGGTCCCCAGGGTCAAGCTAGAGAACCAGCCCTGGTGGTAAGTGCAGACTGTGTTGGTAATTGCCTGGTGAATAAGGGTCTGTGAAAGTAATTATTGTATATTGTTCAGGCCACTAGAAGGGAAGGGGGGTTACAGTGTCCCGGAGGGTTTTGCCCAGGTTAGCTTGACCACTCAACAACCCTTGACGCCTGGGTGGAGGCACCAGCTCATTGTTTTAGGCCCTTTAACCTACTACTAGCCAAGCAGGCAGGGGTAGTAGCCCTTGGGATAGTGCCACCTAGAGGTTACATACTTGTTATTATGTACTTATCATCATCTGGAAATGAGCTTTATGGCTCAGTATGTCTTTCCTGGTAAATCTCTTTTAAATAAATAACTACACTGGACCCCCTTACTGGATTTCTCCCTTCATATTGCATCATTCCATAAATCTGTTAACTCTAAACTGGGCATGGTCATGCTGCCATGTCTTACCTATAGGCTGTTGGCCTAGCTTGGCACAAACAGAACAGTCCTTTCAAAGTGGGATGTGACTGACAGCTACCTTGAACAGATATTAGTGGTCATTGTTCTATTTATGCACTAAGGCATTACATGATGTGTTTTATTGTGGGATAATGATATGCCTCGGGAAGTGAAGCATAAGGTTCCTTGAGTTCATATGCTGTACTGTGCTCTGCTGAAGCAGCACGCAATTGGTATCACTGGGCTGGGCAGATACTTCCAGTATGGCACCATGTTGCCATGAAGACTTCTGCCTCGGTATTGGATTGAGCTTCCTCGTTGACTACTGTTGCTGGGGGGCCCCAAAAAACAAGGCTTTCTCTGGACATTCCCTAAAAGGGGAGGTGTGTGACTGGTCTGATATTTTCTAGACTGCCAGGATCTAACAAAGATTTCTTGAGGAGGGGCCTCACTGCAGCCATCTTCAGAGCCTTAGAGAGGGAACCCTTCCTCAAACAAGCAATGACAATCTCCATGCTCGCTGGGGTTAGTGCACAGCCAGCCTTCACCAGGTGCGAGGGAGCTAGATCAAATACACAAGTGGTTTGGCACAAGCCACAAGGCACCTGAAGGATCTTCACATGATCAGCTGTACCAAATTCCTCCCAAACAGGCCTGTCCTCCAACAACCTCACTGACTCCATCACTGAGACTGTTGGATCCAGTAGTGAGAATAACCTGGGTATAGATGTCCTCAATCTTGGTTGATTGAAAACTGTGCAAATTGCTAGTAGTCCTGCAGTGAACTCAGCCCCTCTGATTGGCTGTGACATTCAGGGCATACGTGCCTATCCATTGCCTGGAAGAGAGTGGCAGGCCTGCAGCTCCTGGCTGCGATGAGGTCCAAGCAGATTTCTTCTCATGACTGACAGCGCCCCTGCTGCTTTTTGATTATAATGTACCTGTACACATTTTTCTGACACCAAACCAGACTTTCTTCACCTGTGCTCTAACCACCACCACTGTGATTTCAAGGCTGGAGCTCATCTACAGGGCATTCTGTGTGGGCGAGACTGGATGTAACACTCTGAGTGCTTTTATGTTTGCTTGCACGCATGTGCAAGAAACATAGTGTCATCATCTGAGTTTTTCAGAGGTGTGTCAGCATCTTCCAATTCAGTCAGTGTGTTTGCAGGCGTGGTCACAGTTCTCCAATCACTGCTGAAGCTGTCTATGACAGCAGTTGAAAATGCAGTGGCATACAGTTGAAAGAGGGAGCTACGCTTCAGTGAGCAGCTCCTCCCCCCACACACACACAGATCAACTGTGTCGGTTGCCTGATAGAATGGTGTAGTCTTGTCCAGCTTAGAGAGACAAGCTACACATCATTACTTTAATAAACTGTTCCCTGCCAAAGCAGGACCACCAAAATGTGTGGGTGCCTAACAGTCCTTACACACGCCAGCTCTCCAAAGCACACCTTCATTGACTCCATGGGTTCTAATCCTCCAGAAAAAAAATACCTCAGCATTTGATGTGAAAACTCAGACTTCGTTGTATGCGTACAGTAATTCCAAGTTTTCTCTTACTAGACTCTGTCAATGTGAACTCCCGCTGCTAAAACCTATGTAAACGAACTTGAGCTGCATTGTACTACCTGCAGCTGAAGCAAAGAACAGCCAGAATGCACAAGGAGAACATATACTATGCATTTCAGCAGCAGCCAGTGGGGAGGTTTTCATGACTGAAGCATTTTAATGTGCCTTTTAGTGCTGTCATGTACACACCCTGTGTGGTAATTCACTAAACTGCACACTTCATCTGGTAATGCAGCTTCAAAATATTTTTTTTCTCTGAATTGCTGTGAGCTGGCATTTAGATAGAATCACACAGCTCTTTCTCAAATCAGATGCTCAATGAAGTCACATCACCTTGTGACCCTAAACATCTTAGGGTTGGACATGTGCCCTAACAAAATAGCAAAACTAGGTATAGAAAAGAAAACACGAATTCAACCGTAGCTCACAATCAAATCCACCCTTTTCTCCGGTGAATCTGAAGCCACCTAACAGCCCACCCCTGGTGCTCATGCACTCCCTCCACCGCTACAACATATAGCCGACGGGGTGCTGTTGCATTTATTTCATAATTTCCTGATCCTCTGTTCCCACCATACTGATACAGTAATACTTTTATGGCTCAAAACTGCTTGACATTAGCTGAATTATAAATGGCATCCCTGTTTGACGCTGGTAAGCGGAATATGGTGGTGCTCAAATTTTAAGCCAAGTATTACATGCAGATATGTTGTTATTGACTCATGCCACTTACCATTTTATACATCTATTGATTTTTTCAATTCACTTATGCTGACAAATATTGATCGTAGGGATTCTGGTGTCACAATTCAGTTCAGCGATGTTAACATCTTAGTGCAGATGCTACGTAACTGTTTTAAAATGCTGAAAAAGTTAAAAACGATGAAAGTGCATGAACTTCTTTCTTCCGTGTCTGGAGCTGTAGTGGTGTTATTGGCACGTGCATGTCCCTTTGCTCCAGATCTATCAGTGAGATGTCTATTCTGTGCAATGGACAGTGACTGAATGTTATCAGCTGACAGTTTTCATTTCATTATCAACAGATAAATATTTAGGGCTTTGCAAATGCAACTTTGCTGGTAGCACAGTTTCATGCCCCCAAGTGTCTCATCAGTTAGTGGTTATATCATAACCGATGATCACAAAAAGTATGAGAAAGATTTGCCGCTGAGTAATGTAATGCCAATCCACTTAAGCACCTTTGGGCTGCAAACATAATTTGAGCGATATAGGGATTCTGTGGACCCGGTGTATCACTCCGTGCTTTAACCAACGGTTAATAAGTTTAAGCACATTCTCAGGACATTGTTTCACTTGCCCCCTCTCCCCACTACGATCCTGGTCACCAGGTCGCTCCTGTAAAAAAGCTTTCAGCTTAGTGTGCTATACCTGGTTAAACAACTAAATAAAAAGAAAAAATAAACCTGACATTTTAGTATCTGTTTTACATCTTGGCTCAGTTAGGCAATCAATGCTGTAAGAACATAAACGGACATATAAATGGGGACTATAAGAACATGGTCACCTGAAATAAACCTGACATTTTAGTATCTTTTTACATCTTGGCTCAGTTAGGCAATCAGCGCTGTAAGAACATAAATGGACATATAAATGGGGACTATAAGAACATGCCGTGGGTGCTTCTGCCTTAGTCCAGCTGTGCAACATCAGCCTGAAGCTCAGGTAGGGCTTACTGTCTACCACTTTGTTCACCCCCCATGTACCTGTACCATTTCACATCCTCCCTTGCCTTAGTCCAGCTGTGCTACATCAGCCTGAAGCTCTGATAGGGCTTACTGTCTACCACTTTGTTCACCCCTCCATGTATCACTGTGCTACATCAGCCTGAAGCTCTGGTAGGGCTTACTGTCTACCACTTTGTTCACCCCTCCATGTACCTGCACCATTTCACATCCTCCCTTGATCTACAATGAGTGGATCCCTCATTCATACGTCACATATGCACACACACAAAAAAAACAGTCATCAAAAATTAAGATACATTTATTATGTTTGTTATGTTTGCTTGCACGCATGTGCAAGAAACATAGTGCCATCATCCGAGATTTCGGAGGTGTGTCACCCACTCTTCCAATTCAATCAGTGTGTTGGCAGGCGCGGCCCCTGTAAGCCAATGCATGATGGAGCTGTCTATGACAAGCTCCAAAATGCAGTGGCATACAGTTCAAAGGGGGAGCTACGCTTCAGTGGGCAGCGATAAGATATCGCTTGCTCATGCGGCAGCTCCCCACACACACACACACACGCACTTGCAGGCGTGCACGCCCTCCTCGCATGCACGCACACACTGTATAGCCGACGGGGTGCCCAATCCCCATCGGCTGTGCTGTGCCCCCCCCCAAAGCCTTCCAAATGCCATGCTGGGTGCCCACCCCAGCGTGGCAACTCATCATAGCCAGGGGTGCCCAATCCCGTCGGCTCCACTGTCCTCACCCCCGCCGGTACTGGGTGCCACGCGGGAGCCCACCCCAGCATGGCAATCGGTGCTTTGGGCGAGGGTGCCCAATCCTCCATCAGCTGAATGCACCCCAGTTGCCCTTGTGCCATGCTGGGAGCCCACCCCAGCGTGGCAAATGTCCCAAGGCCATCATTGGAAACAAAAGAACACCTGTAAAGAAAAACGGTCCCACGTGAGTCTCCTGGCCCCCCTCCCACAACCTGCACCCTGTGCACAACCTGTGCACCCTGCCTCCCCACACCCCCCCTCACCCCATACTTACCTCCGGACCTCGGCGCGATGATCTTCGGTGGACCAGGAACACGTCTGCACTCTTCAAAGCCGACCGTGAACTGAGGAAATGCCGGTAAGCTGTATAATGGGATAGATGGGTTCAACTTTGTTGCATATCTCAGGCATTTTTTGAAATTTTTGCACCAAATTTTCAACATGGGGTTTTTGGGACCCCTTCTCATGAATGATGTCACTGTCATGGGCGTTCGGGCCCCAAGAGGTGATTTCATGATCACTGCGTGAAATCACCTTTTGGGACCGATAATAAATGACACTACCAGTGTTCATAAGGTGGGCTCTCAAGAAGCCTATTTTGAAAATTTGGTGGAAAAATTTCAAACAACGACTGTTTTACGAGCCTGCATTGTGCAGTTCCTACATACGCTCGTAAGTTTGTGAATTTTCAATATTTACACTCTAGATTTTCAACATTGCCATTTTACCACACCTCCTTATGAGCAGTACAGCTGTCATTTTTCACATCTTGCCCAAAACATGTTTCCACCCATGTAGCGCACCATGGCGCAGTCGATTGTCTTAAATCAATGTATGGGACACATTAAGAAATCCCAGTGACACTGTTCATGAGCAGATGGTCTTAAAATAGCTATGTTGAAAATTTGGTAAATTCCTCAAATGACTGTTTTACGAGCGTGCGTTGCGCAGTTCCTATGCATGCTCATAAGTTTGCAAATTTAATATTTTCACTCCAGATTTTCAACATTGCCATTTTATTACACTTCCTTATGAACAGTACAGCTGCCATTTTTCATATGCCGCCCAAAATGTGTTTTCGCACATGTAGTGCACAATGGTGCTGTTGGTGTGTGAAAGCAATGTTTGGGACAGATTAAGAAAATCACAGTTACACTGTTCATGAGCAGAGGTCTTAAAATGGCTATGTTGAAAATTTGGTGACAAAAGTCCATAAAATGACTGTGTTACCAGTGAGCATTGCACAGTTTCCACACACCCTCGTAAGTTCATGACTTTGTAACATTTTCGGTCCAGATTTTCACCAGTGGCATTTTTCCACACTGCCTTATTTACAGTACAGCTGTCATTTTTCACAACATGGCTGAAGTGTGTTTTCACACTTTCAGCGCAGAGATGCGTGGTCACTGTGGGAAATCATTGTTCGGGACAGATAAAGAAAACCACAGTGACACTGTTCATGATCGGAGGCACCAAAATGCCTGAGTTGACAATCTGCTGTAAAAAAATCCCCAACCTAATTATACTATGGGTGTGCCTTGCACAGTTTCTATGTACGCTCATGACTTCACCATTTTTTTAAATATTTTTACTGCAGATTTACAACATTGCCATTTTTTACACCCCCATGAACAGTACAGCTGTCATTTTTTACATCCTGTTCGGAATGTTTTTGCACCTGTGGTGCTAAATGCCGTAGTCGCTGTGCATAAGCAGCTTTCGGCTAAGAAACTGATATTCCCCCTGTTCATGAGGTGGGGTCACAAAAAAACCATGTTGAACATTTGGAGTGAAAATACCAACGAATGCCTGAGGTATTGGGGTTTCCAACCATAACGCCCAACCCTTTAGAGAATGACAGGCATCAGGGGTGTGACTTGGGATTCTTGCCTGTAATGCTCATACCATTCCACACCCTGCAGCCAGTGAGAAGCACTGAGGTATGCCTTGGACTCTTCGGCCCCAAAGTTCACCCCATTCTCCTATATCGCACCCATTCCACTGTATTTCCTAATGGAATGGGGTGCGCATAAGGACCAAAGATCCCAAGGAACACCGTGACACTTGCCAGTGTCTGCAGGGTGGGGTGTACTGAAATGGCGTGGCCGTTATGCCTGACTACCCCAAAGGCACACCCCAATGCCTATCACTCTCTGCAGGGTGGTGGTGGGGTTGGCTTCAGTTCAATACTTTACTGCCATTCCTATTACCTAGCTCTGTAACTTCTACGCTACCACTGCCAATGCCAGCAAGCAAACATTCGGCATTGACAAATGCTTGTTTATAATGCTCTGGATAGTATCCATATTGACTGTTTAGCACACTGTTGTATAGTTCTCCCCCTTAAAATGTAATCGTATGAAATATTTCTGGGGGGTCATTCCTTGTTTTCAATAGATTTTCTTTCTTATACCCTAATAAAATGTAAATACAAAAAGTGGATAAAACAAATTTGATTCCCATCTGTAGTTGAGAAAGGAGCTTTAACATTACCCAGGGTGGCAGATGCAAATTACGGATGCCGCCTGCTTTGTCGTGAGGGCTTGTTACACTGGTGGCCTGCCTTTCACCCTGACCCTGGACAGCAAGAACAGACTGGCACATGAAAGATGGATCTTCAGCTCGGATTCTCACATCCTCCAGCGAGACAGATCTGACAGTACTACTGCCTGACTCCCCATGGTGGTCGGGGGGGCTTGGGGAGTCAGTACAAGGCAGGATGCAAGGGGAAGAAGTGCTTCTGGGTGCTCCTACTCTGAGGCATAGAGAGGAGAGAGTAAAGCTGAAAGTCAGCTGGCTCCAAGACAGGCAGGATGAAGCCGACCTCCCTGTGAGCTGATTCTCTGGCTTTTCCTCTATTATTCCTATCATCCTCCCTGGTTTAATCAAGTCCTTCTCATCCAAGTGGTATTCAACTGCCGAACCCACCTCACGGGCTTGGGGAGTCGTGGTATAGGTTGCTAAGAGCTGGAGACTGGTTGCTGGGACAGACTGAGGAATAGTGGGTGGAACGAGTCCCTGGCTGGGCCAGAATGCCAGACAACTGAAAAATAAAGACTATGCACTGCTGTGTATTATGGCCTGATTTCTGTGTTGATGACAGATTGGCATTGGAGATAGGGGGAGGTGATGCCATATTTAAAAGTAAAGCTAGGATTTTTGTGTCATCCAAAAGAACTCTAGCCTCAAGCTAAACTTTATATAGGGAATAGAATACAAAGTCAGAAAATAAACTTTCAGAGGGAACCCATAAACATCAGGTGTTGCTGTTCTGTCGAGTGAAATATTTTAATGGCCCTGCCCTAATAAAACTCAGAGCGTTGGCGCTGATGACTTGCTCTACAGCTTTCATGCTGGTACTTGCCGGATACCTTTTGATTAATTAAACCATGCAGACAAATATCAAGCACGTAGCAGCCAGCTCTCTGCACCTGTTTGTCAGTAACATGTAGGGGCACATTTTAATTATGGAGTGCAGCGGCATGAGATGTCCCCCCTGCAGCAAAACATGGTGGGGGTCAGTGGGACAAGAAGCTTTTGCCTATAGCTAAGAGGGAGGGAAGAAAAAAAAGCGAGCGGACTAAAGAGAAATCAGTTATTAAAATGTGAGATCCATGCCACCGTACAAAGACTCCTCTGTCATATTTTTGGACAGGGCTGTCAAGTAATGTTAGAGAGGAGTAATAAGAAATGTTCCTTCATGTTGCGATCATAATGAATCTCCAAGCCCATTAAGGAAAACCATGCTGACAGAACGGTGGCTAGGTATTTCAGTGCCCCGGGCCCCCTTTATTGATAGTGTCAGAGTGGAAGGGATTTCAGTGTTCAGAGACCAGCATTATTGCTTGTGCTGTGCATAAATGGCTTTTGATTATGGAGACAGGACAGGTGGCAAAATTCTGTGTTTCAGGGAATGACTGGAGCCGATGCCATACACCCATCACACACAGCTTTTGGTTGTTTTCTTCTCTGAATATATATATATATATATATATATACATATATATATATATATATATATATATATATATATATATATACACACACATATATATATATATACACACACACACACATATATTTATACGCACACACACACATATATGTATATATATATATATATATATATATATGAGATATGCAATGGGTCTACTGGAAATATCAGTGATATTTCCCGCAGTCTGATTTGATCTTATGACCTCAGGAGTGGCAGAGCCACAAGTGCGGTCACAAGGTCAAACTGCACGAGGGGAAATATCACTGATATTTCCAGTAGACTCATTGCATTTCTCATTTATGTAATGGCAAATGTTATTTTATTTCGTTTTTTGTTTGTTCTTGTTTTAATGTTTTTTGCTATTTATTTTAATGAATTGCTGCAGAAGTATTGTGTCCGTTTTTGTCGTGAGTAGGAGGGGTGCTAGCGTGGTCGGTAGGATCTCTACGTGGTGCCACTGGTAACGCGGTATTTGACTGGGCTCAGTTTTTTTGTGGGTGGGCTGAGCTGATTTTTTAAACATGGCGGCGGAGCTCCCGCTTAGCGAGGAAGTGAGAGTGTGGCTTAGTTTCTTTTTTTATGGTTTTATTTTTTGGAAACAAAGTTTATTTTAGAAGTGTTTTGTATCTGGTTGATCCTGCCTTTCATTTGGAGATTGTTTGGGCTGCAACGGACGTCCTTGCCGGTATCGAGTTACAGCCATGTACAAGTGGATGTCGGGTCTGGAAAGGAGTGAGGTATTTACTGTTCTGAGTGATTTCTTTTGTATTTTTCTTTTTACTGTAAAACTGAAAAAATAAAAAAATGTACCTCTTAGTGTAATGCCGGTTTCACACTGAGGAGGTTGTGAGTTAGAGCTACCTCGTGAGTGAGTGAGTGCATGTGGGGTGCATAAGGAGGGTGAGCTCTGGCTGACTGCAGTTTATGCTGGCTTTTGGCTAAGTGCAGATAATGCCTCTCAGTGACCTACTGTGAGGATAAATGCGATATGCTCACTGTAGGTCTGATCAGGCCGGATATTGGTGATATTTGCCATTTTTATCCTCACCCCCATTACATATATATATGTGCTGCATGCCAATAGTTAGGGGTGACTGTGAGTTTCTATACAAAATTGTGTTTTTAGCTGACTAGTGTAGTGACAGCACTACCGCTTGCCATCCAGACACTCCCAGCCTGAGAGTCTGGCGCCAGCCAGCGAGGCAGGGTTCCAGCATCTGCCTTGGAACACCTCCTGCCTGGGAGGGGCCCTGTTTCTGTTGTACGAATGCCCCCTGGTGGCCCTGTGGGAGGAGGTGTCATGCCGGAAGGAATAGTGCCTCTTTACAGAGCAGCCTTACATCGGTATGCATCTGCTTGCGTGGCGTGTGACATGGGGGCATCACATGCCCAGAGTGAGACCAGTAGGGGAATTCTGAAGGGGGGGCTATCCTATCCCTCCTATGGCCATAATAGGCTCAAGGCCGGGTTGCTCCACAGGCATGCCCTGTGGGTGTGGTAAGCGTGAGGTTTCAGGTGGAAAATCAGGAGCAGACACGGAATAGAAGAAGTTCCCCATCTCACCACACCCAACTGATCTACCTGGCTGGCCTCTTACTTTCCAGCTCCTCCTTTGGGTATCCTGGATATGTTGAACAAAGTATTCTTCTTGGAGGACTGGTCACCCAACAAGTTCCTGCCTGCAGGGGACAAGCTGTCCAGAGGCCAGAGTTAAGAGTAACTGAAGGCAGGAATAGTGTCTTGGACCCCAGTAGTTCTATAAGTGGGAAGGGGACATGGAGGGTGATATAAAAAGGTTCCAAGGTTCGGCTTGGCATGGTAGAAAAACAAATTGTGATCCTTGTCTGTCTATATATCAGCTGTCTTTAATGCAAGGAACCTGACAGTTCTCATGTATTCTCACTGGCAAGGATCTATAGACACAGCATATTCAGTAAAAATCATACAAGAAATGGTTTATTTCAGCCTTCTCTGGTATGTGCAGGAGTAACTGGGAACTCCACTGGTCCATCTCCCATCTGGAGTAAAGCACAGCTGGGCTCCCTCATGGATCCGCCATCTGCCTTTAAACCTCCATGGGGTTGCACACAACCCCAACTGCTAGGCCCAATCTTCTCAGCCATACCTGGTGAGGGAGGGGAAGAGTAACCAGACAGACAGGAGTGGGTGGGTCTTGCTCGCTTGGAGGCAAATCGAACCCACAGCTGTGGCAACCACCTTACTCTAAATGTGGGTCTGATTTGGCTTGAGTGGCAGAGCTTATCATTGAACAAGTAACATTAGACATCCCCATCAGACTATATGGAGAATGGTGCAACACTCTCCATACAGTGACATCATTGTTGCTTTGCCAAAGGTACCCTGGGACATGCCAGGAGATCTGCAGCCCTGGTGTTTCCTGGCTTCTCAGTCATTTTTATGTTGTCTTGCATGTGCATAGCAACATCTTGTGATAGTGTGTCCGGTGGGCAAATTTAGCCCACAGACAATAGCCGCGCAGTATACAAAAGAATAGCCCTGGGGCAAACACTGCTGAATATAGTCAGCCAAATGAAGGTGGGCAAACCTGGCTGTGAGTGCAGTGCAAAGACAGCTCAACAAGAAGACAGCTCTGAATATAGCAACCTGGCAGTGCAAATAGCAACAGCAGCCCAGTGCATAAAGAGGTGGGGTCAGGCACAAGTAAACCAAGTGGCCGCTGTGGGTGCCAGCAAAGAAGTCGTTCATAACAACTGTAAAGAACAGTGCAGGCCAAATACTGTAGAACCGCACTAAAGTTCAGACAGGTTTGCCCAGTCCAAACACATATGCCTAGGGCAAAAGTTTGCTGTATTCAAAATAGATATACAGATGAGCCTGCTTAGGCATTCAGAGGGCAAACAGCCAGATTAGCATGCCATTATGGCCTGATTTGAATGCATTTCCATGTATAGATTGCCTGGGCTATTTTAGGGTGCACACAGCACCATCTGTGTGTCAGACTGGAACTACAGGTTGTTATCTGAAGGCTGGGTTTGCACACAGTACCACCTGTATGTCAGACTGGAACTACAGGTTGTTAGCTGAAGGCTGGGTTTGCACACAGTACCACCTGTATGTCAGACTGGAACAACAGATCGGTAGCTGCAGGCTGGGTTTGTACACAGCAGCACTGATTATTGTGTCCCACAGGACTAGCACCACAGGCACGGGTGGTTGTGCTGCATGCTATAGACATATTGTTGTGTCTGTTACAGTATGTATCGTACGCTACATTACTATGGGTAGCCAGTATTGTGAGGGACACATCAATGCATTTGGTCTGTCAGGTAACATTGAATGCTGCTATCCACACATAGGCCAAGCTGGCAGGTGTGTTCTGACAGTGGACAGCACTGTCATAATGTCCTGTGACCCACATACACTGTATCACTGGCATGAGATTCTCACAGTAAAACACACACATGACTGGCCGTGTGTGACAGGGTGTATGTACAGGTGTGCGGTATGTGCCCTGGGGGGACAGACACATACCGTCATACAGGCCCAATGCTGTCAGGTGCATTCCTGTCACTAGAACATGTTCACTGTGTGGATGACCCCAGTCGCCTGGCAGTACCTACTGTGTGGTGCATCCCGGGCACCTGTACACCCTCCCCTCACCACCTTCCCTCTCCTCAGTGCAGCATGTGTGTGTGCTGCATTGTGTTGGTGTACCCCCATGGAGGGATGGGGGGTGCTGCATGTAGGCACCGACAGGGTGTCCACTGGGTACTAAGCCACCCTCAACTGCCTGGCAGAGTTGGGACTGGTGCCAGAAGACGGTGCCATTTGCAATGCCAGAGTACCATGCTAGGACTCATGGCCAGTACTGCCTGTTTACAGCATATCTGTTCCTTGGCATATGGAGTGGCACAGGGTGGCCTTCTGCCCTCTCTTCCTGCCCAGTTGTTGAAAGTGGCCAGTGGTCAAAGTTTAGTGACCAGTGGCCAAGATTTTAGTGACCAGTAACCAAACTTTTATCAACAATATGTAATTTGCTAACCAAAAGGTTGAGGAGATAGAAACATGTAAAATGGCTAGTGTAGAGGCTGTAAAGGGCTAGTAAAAGGTGAAGGTGGCTAGTAGATGACTACATGATACCAACTTATAGATTGATGTACCTTGTAAGTGCAGAGGTGTTTGGAGAGTAATTGTTGAAACCATGCAAATAATGATACCACTGTGCAAATTGATGTCTGTGTAGATGCCCAGGTTCAAAAGGTGTTGGGGCCCTTTAAATAACTGTAGAAAATAAGTGAAGAGTATAAACCGTGTTTAAAAATAAATGTTTTAAAGAAAATTAGCTTTGCTTTGCTCAGCAGAGATATTTTGTACAAAACCTTCCTTCAACCCAAGGTCATAGCCAAAGATAAGTTCCACCTACTTCAACCCACTGCAGCTTAGATACAGTTCCTCATTTTATAATTTCTTGTGTTTAAAAAAAATGTGTAACACAGTTGATAAGAAACAATTATATCCTTGTTTTGAACACTGTCTAGTCAGCAAGTTATTTAAAGTGAATGTGAAGTCCCTTCATATGTTTTCTGTATCCTAAAGCAAGTTATTTTTGATAAATGTAAAATTCCCTGATCACTTATTTTTCCATCTAAGAATGACCACATGTCTCAGCAAAGTGTCAAATGTATCTTAGGACCGAGGTATCTCATGGATATTCTATTTTTTGAACCCAAACCTCAGGATGTATCAGATGACCTAGTGTCTAGGCTAAAATGTGCTGTAGTAGGCTTTGGAAATTTCCACCATGCATTTTTTGGGTATAAATACAGGACCTAAATGTCATGGCCAGTGTTTTTAGAGGAATAGCTACGGCTGCTATAGATGCTAAAACACCCAGATAAGGGAGCGGTTCACTCCACTTTTCTGTACCTGTAGCCCTGGTGGCAAAAAGCCATCAGCTGTTTAGATTTGATCATGTTAGAGGTAAAATTGTTAGGGCTTATTTGGTATTAATAAATTGCAACTGATTTAAAACAACATTTGGTATCAGGTGGCTGTATTGGATTACCAGGGACCACTAGCCAAGAACCTTGTGCTTTTAAACAGTGACTGCAGTCATCAGGTGCACCATGATGCTGCTGTTGCTTACAGCCCTGTTGCTGCTGTGTCCATGCCTCCTCCCCCCCATCCTTGTTTTGCCCAGAGTTAAGACTACCTTTTTCTAAGGTAATTTTGCACTGTGACTATGTGTCCCGGCAAAGTTCGCCGCAGAAACACACTTTGCGGGTGCTAACATGCTGAATATAGTATAGCGCCTGTATTCATGTACACGTGCCCTTTCTTTGCCCAGTGCATACATTATCATTTTGCACAGCGCTATTCCAGTTTGCCGCGTTATTTGGTCTTTTGAATATAGGCGATCCATGTAAACGGGGTGCAATCCCGGCGTACACCGTTTGTGCCCAGCGCAAAGTTTTACATATCTGGCCCTAGGTATTTTCTCTGTTTTGTCATTTTTAATAAACACATTTTCTGAAATTTAAGACAAGCATGCACCTAGTGTTAAAAGGAGACTGAGGGGATATCTACCAGATGGATGGAAAGTGAGTTGTTACCCCTAATCAAAACTAGGAATAAATGTTGATCTAGGTTCAAAGCCTCACCCTTTGTCTTTGACTTGGAGGAATACAGGAAAATGAGGAGCATCTGTACAAAAACCATTCAGGTAAGGAAAAGGGGTTATTGTTAGGATCTCTGTATAGCTTTTGCTGGTGATCCCCATAAATTCTGGGTCATTGCAAGGGTCCCATGAGGTCAAATAGTAATCAGCCTATAAAAGATATGATCACAAATGGAGTAGAATGTACCAAACATGTTACCATTGCTAATTCTTCTAACTGTCATTTATTCTTATTAATCAGCCTATACTTGTCCCTTTTCTAGTTTACCTGATGTGCCAGCGTTACTCATTTCTTGTCCCGCTCATGCTAGCTCTGACGTTCCTCAGTTCTATTTAAGGTTTATGAGTTACATTGAGCTATATTTTCTAGTAATAGCAAAGGCTCAGATGGTTTACAGTCCAAGCTGCTTAAACTGGCTGCACACTTTTTTTGCTTCCCCCATAGCTAGAATATTCAGTGCATCACATACGTCAAGCAAAGACCCGGGTGTTTGAAAAGTAACTGGAGTTGTTCTTATTTATAAGAGGGCTGACATTAAGATTATATAAGCAATAACCCACTCCAGGGTGTGTGTTTATTGGGAGATTAATCAACACCCCAGGTGCGTTATAAGGCATGAGGCCACAGGCTGAGTGTCCTCACAGCACCCAGGGTGTTGATTAATCCCCAGTAAACGCACACCCTGGAGTGGGTTATTGTGCTTATAACATGGGCCAGATATTGAGAGAAATGGACCACAACTTGTGGATTAGGAGGACAAAAACCTTGGGGACTACTTAGTGTTCCTACACTACTTTTGGCCGCAGTACCACATCCACGTGTGTTCTGCCACTGGAAAATAGTGCTACTTATACAAGTTTGTGGTAAACAGGATAAGATACTACTGCTTCCCACTGTGTCAATAATGTTGAAATGCGGTTCAGGTTACAATGTAGAGATTTGCTGTCTCAAGCACTACACAGCGTCTGACTCTGCCAGCCCTGCAAACACAGGCACAAGCACTTACTGACAACACTGTATCATGACCAACCAATTATCCTGTGATTACTGCATTACATTTAGGCAACAGTTATGCTTTGGTGTGTTTTCACACTGATATAGGAGAGTTCTTGCTTTGTACCTTGTGTTGCTTCTCTGTCTCTTGCCGACTACAGTAAATGTAGCGATAGTGCCACTCATCGGAGACTGCTTTTGAACACGTACCACTTGTTCATTTCTGTCCCTCACATTTATGTCATTTACCACCTTTCTAATTGTGCTCGCTACTTTTAATTCTGCTCCTTGCCTTACATAATTCTCCTTGCACGGCATTACTTCTTGATTGATTTCTCTTGTCCCCGTGTCTTTCCTGTCCTCCTCTGTCCGTCTACATTGCTGTCCCCCAGAAAGTGCCACCCTTTCTCAGTTCCTGATTAACTTCTGCAGTTCCCTATTATGGGAACCACCTCGTTTGTTTCTGCTGCAAGCCATGTTAGTCTCAAGATTACTGGAGAATTAATATTACCGATTTGTAATGTTCTGTGATGCAGCCTCTCACTAAGACGATACGGAGCATCGGTTTCATAACGTCACTCGCTCCTACTTTTCTCTGCGATATGTTGTCATTTGTGTGTGTTACTAAAATGTCATTGTCTACTTCTCTATCTTTATTTGGTGACAGTTATGCTATGACTGACGATGTCCATTGGGTGGGTGGGTAAGGACCATCGCTAACGGGGAAAAAATATGGCAGCTTCTGGTTTCTGAACAGACTCTGACATAATTAGTTCAGACACTGCTATACACTGTGTACCTATGCGACTTTTCACCACATCCACTTGCTGCAAAAATATGGGGAATTAATGAACGCTCATGTGATGCATACTAGCCAATCACTTCTCTCAGAAATAGATACCCATGTTATAATGATAATTATCACCCTGTTGCTATTTTATCTGCTTCCTGAAAAGCTGGTCTCTGCTTAACTCACTGACATGCACAGGCACTGCCTTCTTATTTATTTTATTTAAAATGGTTTACCAGAAAAGATGTGCTGAGCTGAAATAGCTCATTTCCAGATGCGTCCGGGCGGGTGGGGGGTGGAAGAGCGCAACAATGTTGCAATAAACAGGTTGCAATAAGCCAAATATTCCAAGTTAACAATAAAAAGTAACAAAGGCAAATTGTACAATAAAGTGCAGATGAAAACAAAACTTAGTGAGAACAAGGTATTAGTTCAGCAAAAAGTACAGACGAAGGCGGACATATTAGGGTAAGCAGAGCACTGCTGAGTACAGTGGGTAGGGAGAATGGAGGAAGTAAGGGGATGGAGGGGGTGACTGACTTATGGCAGATGTAGGGGCACAGGAGATGTGGAGTTAGGGTGCAGTAAAAATAAATAAAGACCAAACCAGTGTCAGGGGCAACTGCAGGAGTGAGAAGTGAATTCGTGTAGGAGGGATTTGAATGAGTGGACGGAAGAAGCATTGTGAATGGGAGGGGGCAGACCGCTTACAATTTAGGGGAGGGGAAGGAGAAAGCAACTCCACCTGAGAAGGTTTTACTGAGGGAAGTGCTAAGGAGTGAGCTCCAGAGTTGCAAAGGGAGTTGGAGGTAGGATTGGGATGGGGGTTAAGGAGGAAAAGTAAGGGGAGGGTCCCGAACCACTATTTAGATATGAAGGTAACACAATGACCAAGGTGCCTGCATCAAGGGACACTAAGGAGAGGGAGGAGTATAGTGAGCAGTGGTGGGTTCTAGGGAGACAATCAAGGGCAAAGTGGCAGAAGGTGTGAAAGTGAGGGACTAGTCTAACTAGGGTGGAGTTGGGAGCAGCACTGTAAACAATGTCACATCATGCCGGTGCTGTGCAAACTGCACTGGCTGCCGATTTAGTGATGGGTCACCTTCAAGGTCGGGCTTTTGACCTTTAAGGCCCTGCACGGATAGGGCCCAGACTATCTGCAAGAGCTCCTGTGTCCTTACTGTCCCAGGTGACCACTCTGCTCAGCCGACGAGGAGTTGTTAGAGATTCCCAGGGTACATCTTAAAACATCTGTGCCTGTGCTTTTATGTATGCAGCCCCGTCCCTGTGGAATTCTCTACCTCATTGGATACGGGAGTGCATGACTATGGTGAGTTTTAAGAAGGCCTTGAAGACCCATCTGTGGCATAGCGCCTACCCATAATGAATATTTTATATACTTATTTATTTGGTTATCCGTTGAGTGGATTCTTTGTGTTTTATTGGATTTTATATGTTGTATTACTGTACAGCACCTTGGTCTTGGAAAGGCGCTTTAAAAATAAAGTTTTATTATTATTTATTATTATTTACATTATCGAAGATGGGGAGAATCATCTTCAAAACAAAGGAAGTGGGATATTTGCTTTATTCCTGTAAAGCACACCTAGTTTGGGGTGTAACTTCGTGTGGATGGTATCCACATGAACTGAGAAATCAAAGTGACTATCCAACCAGACCCAAAGCTATTTAAAGGAGGAAACATCCTCAATCACAACACCATCAAGGGTCTGGAGGAAAGCAAGGCACGGGCGCCCAATCCTGGAGGCTCTGGGCGCCTAACAGAAATTATAACAAAGCATAGGAGGAAAACAAACATTAATGAATAAAACAACGGCAGTTTATAAAATACTAAATACAGTAATTTAAATTAGTAACAAGGCTTTCGGACTGTCGCATAAGGGGACTATATCAAGATCGGCTCAGAAATCTGCGAAAGCCAGGACAAAGAGGTGGGCCTTCAGCCTCCGCTTGAACACCTCAACCGAGGGAGCCTCCTGGACTGAATATGGTAATGAGTTCCACAGGGTCGACCCAGAGACGCTAAATGCGTGATCTCCTGAGGTCTTGAGCTGAACCCTTGGAACATCCAGGAGGCCCCTCGAAGAGGAGCGGAGGGAGCGAGCAGAGGTCTCCGGTGTCAGGCGCTCCAACAGGTAACCAGGACCCAGTCCATATAGGGCCATAAAGGTGAGAAGACTCACCTTGAAAAGGACCCTCCACCTGACCAGCAGCCAGTGCAGAGCCCGCAGGACCGGGGTCACATGGCTGGACCTTGAGAGGCCTGTTAGTAACCAGGCCACTGCGTTCTGCACCAACTGTAGTCTGCGAAGGGTCCCTCCCATGACTCTGAAGTACAGAGAGTTGCAGTAGTCAAGTCTGGAGGTCACAAAGGCATGTACTAGCATTGGCAAGTCCTCGGGCGGAACAAGGGGCTTAATCCGGGCAATGTTCCACAGATGGTAAACCCACTGCTGACAACAGATGACACCTGATCTTCAAAAGTCAATCTGTTATCAAGGACCACACCCAGATTTTACATCCTTGGGGAAGTCACCAAGGAGCAGATCCCAGGAAAAGCCCTGTGTCAGCCCCAGGTGGCAACCCATCACATCCGTAATCAGGCTTGATCACCAGTAACTCCATCTTGGCCGGGATAAGTCTCAGCCAGCTGGAAGCCATCCAGTCATTGGTTTTAGCCACACAGCTGTTAAGCACATCAACAGCTCCTGATGTTCTGGGGGAAAAAGACAAGTGAAGCTGGGCATCATCTGCATAACAGCAAAACTCCACGTTGTACGTTGAATGATCTTGCTCAGGGGCAGCATGTACACTGTGAACTGCATCAGCAACAAGATCAAGCCTTGTGGCACTCTGCAATACAGGGGCATTCGGGAGGAGGAGGAGGAGGAGAAATTCCCCATCACCACCCTCTATACTGTGTTTGAGAGATAGGAATCAAACCATCTGATGACAGTACCGGGCAAGTCCACAAAACTCTCTGAGCCGATCAAGAAGCACAAAGTGGTCCACAGTGTCAGAGGCTGAAGAGAGATCACAGAGAAAAAGAACTGACTTGTTGCCGGCGCCAATGGCGCTGAGGGTTGAGGTGCTGGATGCCACACCGCGACCTGGGTTTGGGAGCGAGCTCGCTCGGGTCAGGGCTGGGCTAGGAGGAGATGATTGAGTGTGTGATGACAGCCTCTTCTCCTGGGAGGAGGGTGGGGAGCATTTCCCCAGTGCTAGTGATGCCCAGCAGAGGCTGGGTGCACTGCAGCCTGGGATTGTTTACAAGTTAGGAAGAGGTGTCGGCGGACGATCTGCAGATGGGTGTGAGAGTGCGCACACCTGTGCTGGATGTCATTGCACATCCGTGCCTCTGGGAGGAGGGAAGAAATCTGGAACAAGGAAAACCCTGCTCTGTAGGGTAGGTGATGACACCTGACCCCATGCCCTCCGCTCGATCCCACCCACCCAGTCTCCTAATTCCTCCTCCCAGCCCTGCCTACAGCAGGTTCTGAGACTTCAAGGAGCACCAAAGATGGAGTGGCGTCCCACCTTGGGGGGGTACAAGCTAGGAGTGTCCAGCTGCAAGGTAGGTGCAAGGGGTAGGAGTACCGTGGGGGAAACTCAGGCTGGGGGGATCTCAGGTGGGCAGGAACAGGCCAGGATGCCTGAAAGAGTCCTTATGAGCAGTGACCGGAGGGAAAAAGAATAAAAAAAAAAAAAAAAAACTTGACTTGTCTCCTCTGTCTCTAGCCCTGAGCAAATCATTATGCACATTCACTAGAGCTGTTTCTGTGCTGTGTCTAGCCCAAAACCTAACTGAAATGGCTCATAGATGTCCGAGGACACCAGACAATCCTTGAGCTGTTGTGCCACTATCTCAACAACCTTGCCCAAAAGGGCAGGTTGGGGATAGGACGGTAATTCGCCAGGATATCAGGGTCGAGGAGGGTTTCTTTAGGAGGGCCTTACCAGCACTTCTGTCAAAGCTGCTGGGAGGACTCCTTCCGCCATCAAACACCTAGCAAACCGGGCCAACAGCCTTGACACATCCCATTAAGAAACACGCCGGGCTGGATCCAGTTCACAAGAAGTGTTTCAGCTCTAAGATCACCTTAGTCACTTCAGACACCTCCACTGGCCTAAACTCCTCCCAGGCAGGTGGAGTGCCTCTGAAACCCCAGCTCAACCACTACAAGGCAAATTCCTCCTGACGGGATCCCGATCGGATGACCAACATCTTTTGGAGAAAATCAGAGCAACCTCCTCACAAAAAGTGGATGACAGCACTTTTTCGGCTGCAGGCAGCAGGGTGAAGAAGCCTGTCTACAGTCTGAAATTGCAGAGATGGACTGTTTTTCCCCACAGCAATTTCCCTGGACAGGAATTCTGCCTTCTTATGGAAAATTGCCCCCGGTACTTGACATAGTGAGCACGTAGGGCCAGCCTGTCGTTCTCCAGCGGGTCCTCTGCCAGCAACGCTGGGGAAGGGGGGAGCCTAGCAAGTTTTTGCCTTGTGCCATAAGTCATGGAGACCTTTTTGTGGCATTGAGGGATACCTGATTAGCCCAGAACCAGTGCTGGGTATTGTTGAAGTCCAGCTGGAGCCGGGTCATGAGGTCAGAGCAGGGGGCCAAAGGGTATAGAGAACTGTGTCATCTGCACACATATGAATAGATGCAGAAGTGCAGGCAGAGGGAAGGTGATTCAGGAAAATGAAGAGTAGAATAGGGCCAAGGACAGATCGTTGGGGTAGCCAGAGCAGATAGGGAGTGTGGGGAGGGGGGGGATATGGCGTCACCAATACAGACAACTTGACACCAGCCCTCAAGATAGGATGACAGGAGTGGAACCACTCCACTGAAGAAGCAGAGAGCCGCGATGCCTTTAACTTGTCCAGAAGGTTGGGATCGGCAGCAGTGTTGAAGGCTTTGGCCAGGTAAAAAACAAATGACTGAGGTGACTAGATCATGATCCATTCCTGATAGAATGGAGTCAGTGATCCACGGGAGGGAGGTGGAGTGGGCCTTCCTAAAACTGGTAGGGAGTGAAGTATGAAGAGGAGTCAAGGAAAGGGGAGCGCTGGGAGAGAACCTGGTATTCCTGGAGTTTAGCCAGAGAGGGGAGAAGGGAGACATACCTCTCAACTATCCCTGATTTTCAGGAACGCCCCTGATTTTGCCTCAGAGTTTTACTCTGTCCCTCCTAAAATTATTGTTTCCATGACTAAACAGTGGGGATTGTAAGCACAACATAATGTCAAGCATTAAAGTTAGAGCTTTGTTTTTCTTTAGAAAATACCTTTTACACTAAACCCCTTATTCTACCAGCTTCCTGGGTGGATATCACTAATTTTGAAGATGTGTCCCCGATTTTGGTCCTTTGTCCCCGATTTTTTTAAGCCCTGTCCGTGATTTATGATGCAGCAGATTGAGAAGTATGGAGGGAGACAGGGCTGTAGTTACTAGGGAGGGAGGAATATGGAAGGAGATAGAGCTGTAGTCACTAGGGAAGGAGGAATCACTCCTATGGGGAGGGGTGTCTGTATCCTGTTTCCATGTGTCAAGGATGGAAGGCTAGGGGTAAAGGAGAGATTAAGGAGGGTGATAGAGAGAACAGTGGCAGGAGCAGAGGGAGAGAGACAAGAGTCTGAGGTCAGTACCATCAGGGCTGCCACATTTGTGTGAGTTTAGAGCAAGGAGGGCTTTGAGGGAAGTCGGGGGGTGGGGGTATATGAGAAAAGGGGGGATGGGAGGAGGCATTGAGGTAAAAGGGAAGAGGAGAGGAGCAGAAGAGGTGGAGGAATGTAGGGAGGGGGCACAGAAGATAAAAAAGAGGTTCAAAGAAGAAGTGACTGCAGTGCATAAGACAGGGGTGTCACCCACCTTGAGGACTGGGGGCGGAGACTGGGACGGAGGGGAGAAGAGGGTGTGAATGACTTTACAGAACTTAGAGGGGTGATTAATGTAGCTCTGGAGTGTGGATGCAAACAAATGGGCCATATTGAGCCTAGTAGCTCTGGTACAGGTGTTACAGAGGGCTCTGTAACTAGTAAGGTCGGTAGGGGAGCCAGTGTCCTTGTAAGTCTGCCAGGCAAGGTCACATGCTTGGTGACAGGCCAGCAGCTCTGCTGAGATCCAGGGGAGGTGCAAACCTGGAACTTTAGTTTTCCTCAAGGGGGCATGGTGGTCTCAGACAGACATGAACTTGGAGTTGAATGATTCGGGCTGCGTTGATGTTGCTAGCAGCTGAAACGGGGGACAAGTCAGTAGCCTTCAGGTGACATGAAGGGAGGACGAGTCTAAAAATTAGAAAGATCAGAACTGGATGTATTTGAGGGGAGATGAGAAGTGCCGTATCATGCACACGCAGTAGATCATATGATGGTCACTGAGGGCATCGGGAGGGGTGCCAGCATCCACAGTATGGTGGGGGTGCGAGGAGACAACCTTGTCCAGGAGGGAATGGTTGAGGGACTTGTGACTGAGCAGGATGGGGTCAGGGATAAGTTGGGAGAGCTGCAGGAACTTTATATTTTGGCAAAAGTTATGATGGGATGGGGATAGCCAATTGAGATTGAAATTATCAAGGATGAGTATCTCGCCAGAAGAGGCATGAGTGGCTGTGGTGGTGAGGAGTTTGGTGACGAAGGATGGAGATATGTCAGGGTAGCAGTATACCCCAGAAAGGAAAACAGCGACTGTGAAGCTGAGTGAAAGTTTGAAGAGCATCTCAAAGGCAGAAGGGCATGTGACTGACAGCACAAGTTCAAACTGGATGCCGGAGGAAAGGTAAATAACTACTCCACCACCCCTCTTAGCATGATCCTGTCTGAAGACACAGAAACCTGGGATGGTAACAGCAGTATCCAGGGTCTTGGGGGGGGATAGCCAATACTCTTGAGATTACTGGCACATTAGGTTTAAGGTTGACAAGGAGCGGTTGCAAAAGGCCAAGTTTTGAGGAGGAGACTACGGAGGTTGATATGAGCCACCCTCAGACCATTAGGGAGCTGAGAGGGGTATGGGCGAGCAGGGCCAGGATTTAGCTCAGTGTAAGGGCTGGCGGTATAGCCTAGAGGTTAGAGTAACGAGCTCTGAATGAGCTAGGTACATTCAGCAGACCTGGGTTTGATTCCCAAAACCTCCACTTGCATACTGTGTGACTGAGTAAGTCACTTAACCACCCAGTGCTCCCAGGTCGCCCCTGAAAACAGACACTTGTGCCTAGATAGGCCTTACCTGGTTAACAAAAGAATAAAATAAAAATAATCAGCTGCTATGAGAAGCAAGGAGACAGGGAGCTTAAGGAAGCCTATGAGACACTTACATGAAGTAGGGAGAAGGATGTTGTGGGAGAATGGGGGAAGGTGGATTCAAGAGGAAGAGAGTAGGCTGCACCCAGGAAGCCAGGGGGAGTGGGAGAGGGAGGAAAGGCAAGGAAAGAGGGGAGAGAGGGAGGAGGGAGGAAGATGGGAAGGAGGGGTGGAGGGAGGAGAGGCTAGCTAGGAGGTGCAGGAGGGATATGGTAAGAAGCAGCATGATGGAGAGCAAAAGCAGCTGCCATGAGTTAAATAACTGGTGAGAAGAAACTGTAACTACCAGCTGTAGTAGAGCCTAGAGAATACTGTGTGGTTGGCTATTGTTAACAAGCATGTATGGCACTGAGAGGTTGCCACAGTGACCTGCTCAAACCCCGAGAGCAACGCCGAGAGGCTTTGGTCACCTTGGCAACCTTGAGGTGGCTACACGCTTGTTGACAAGAGCCGAATTACACATTATCTTATTTATTTATTTATTTTGTCTTTGGTAACTGGTAGGCCCACTAGGCACAAGTGCCTGTTTTCAGTGGTGACCTGGGAGCACTGACCAGTTAAATGACTTGCTCAGAGTTGCACAGTATGCAAGTGGAGGTTGTAAGAATCAAACCCAGGTCTGGTCTTGCTGGATGTATCAAGATTGTTCATTGCTCGTTACTCTAACCTCTAGGCTATACTGCCAGCCCCTTATATAGTGTATGGTCCACATAAAGGATACAAAATTAGAAGTGGGATCATTACTTTACAGTTTTTTTGGTCACTGACGCGTTCCCCGGGGGTTTAGCTTTCACTGCCGCGGTCAGTTAAGTAAGTCCAGAGGTTAGCATATCATGCATGCGCAAACGCATTCTATGTTGTTGTACCATCGATGTGACATACCCACAATGGTAATGACCACTTTGCCAGCGCTGGGCTTGCATTTGATGATACCCCTGCTTCCAGGCTACGTTCACAACAATTCACCTTAAGTTCACCTGGTCCTGCATCCACCCCTCCTTGCATGGCATTTTCCTTCTCCCCTGTCACAGTAAAGGAGGTTGAGGACCTTCTACTCCACCTGGATAGCAGAAAAAGCACGGGGGCTGACCTAATAGAGCCCTTCTTCCTCAAACTTGGCTTCCATATCTTGTTGCCTCCAATTACCCACCTCTTCAATATATCCCTTACCCAAGGCTCACTCCCAGCCATCTGAAAAATTGCCCATGTTATTCCACTATTTAAATCTGGCAGTGCTTCTGATCTTAATAACTACTGCCCTATCTCCTTACTTCCCACCCTCTCTAAGCTTCTGGAAAAAGGTGCCAATACCCAGCTTAGACAGCACATCAGTGATTTAGACCTACTAAATCCTGCCCAGTCTGGCTTTTGCCCCCTTCATAGTACCATCTCAGCACTTGCTAAGGTCACGGATGACTGGTTGAGAGCTCTGGATGACGGAAATTATGTATGCGCTCTGTTTCTTGAGCTCAGTAAAGCATTTGACACAGCAGACCACTCTTTGCTCCTGGTTGCTCTAAGAAGGTTGGCGTCCATGGCATGGCCCTAGAGTGGTTCTTTAACTACCTTTCAGATCGTCACCAGCAAATTAACGCGGGGGGGGGGAATTTCTCCACCCCCCAAAATCTTACTAGAAGAGTACCGCAAGGGTCCATCTTGGGTCCTCTCTCGTTCACTATTTTCATAAATGAGCTTGACGCTAGTGTCAAGTCAGCTGGCATTCACCTCTTTGCGGACGACACCGTGATATATGTAGCCAGACCTACTCTGGAACTTGTGTGCAGTGACCTCCAATCAGAATTTAATCATCTACAGAACAATCTCCTTTACTCAAAACCTCTTTAAATGCTAAGAAGACAAGACAAAGGCCATGATTTTCACTCCTGTGGCAAACTCCCCCTACTCCGCCATTTTGGGATCAGCCCCTCAAATTCACATCTTGCTTGTTGAAGTGCTGGAATACTTCGATTCTTTCAAATACCTGGGGGTAAGGATTGACCCCAAACTCTCTTTCAAGCTACACATTGAGGAACTCTCCAAAAAATGTAAACAGAGGCTTGGGATTCTCTTCAGAATCAGGCATCTAATAACATACGAGGGGAAAATCAGGTTGGTTCAAACAACGTTCTTGCCCCCCATTGACAACATAGACTTTCTGTATGGAAGTAGCTCTAGCGTGGCCCTCGCCAAACTTGACACCCTGTACCATCGAGCGTGTAGGTTTATCACTGAGGCCCCCTATTCAACACACCATTGTACCCTTTATATAGGCTGGGGCTCACTTAGCCTCAGGCAACACAAAAACTGCTTTGGATCTTCAAGGCCATATCCAACAAGCTGCCCCAATATAGCAAGGACTGCCTACCCATTTGCACTCCTGGTAAGTACCTGTTGAGAAGCTTAACTCGAATCACCCCATATATCCCCAAAGTAAGGACGCACTTTGGTCGTTCGGCAATTAGCTGTGCCTTACCAGTCCTCTGGAACGCTGCTCAAAACATATTGCAGCTTGCTACACCTGTTTCAATACCTACTTTTCAAAAACTCATTCAACGGTCCTTCCTGGAGCCCTGTAACTGTTTCCCGCATTGAACCTCTGGCTCTTCTATGAATCTGCTTGTCCCCCCTGTCTGCTTCTAAAGGTTATGAGGGCAGGAAGGAGTGGAAGGTTACCAGGCTATGCAAGTTACTCCTGCCTTGGTGGCTACCATCTCTTCCTACCATCCTGTTCTCTACCATCTTCCTTTGCTTTACTGCTGTCCTTCTACTGTCCTGCCTGATGCATCCTGCTTAGTGGGGCATATAATTTGTACACATTGGCCTGGATATTCAGAAGGGTTGCGCATGGCGCAAGAGTGTTGTGCCATGCGCAACCCACTGATGCGCCCGATGCGATATTCAAACAGGGATTGAGCCTGGCACAAATCCCGATGCGCTGGAGTGCATCAGTAGTGACGCGCGCAGGTGGGGGCATGCCCATGCATACTCGCGACACCAATATTCAGCCCAGGATGTGTTGAGCCCATGTACGCGCAAATTCCCTGCCCAGCGTACACAGGTGAGCCCAAAAAGTGAACAATGGCTGGCCAGTCATAGGTGAGCTGCCGCTTTTGCAGGGCACAACACGGCAGCTGCCACCCTGTGGTGGCCACCGAGCTCCGACTGCACCTTCATGTGGCACCCCCATGCCCAATCGCGGGCATATGTTGTAAAATAAAAGAACGTCCTATATCCCTGGTGGTCCAGTGGATCGCTTGCAGCCCAACACGGGCTTAAGAAACTGACTTGTCCAGTATCCCAGGTCCAGTGACCGCCAGGTGCTTGACTAAGCGAGAGGATGTGTTGTAAAATGGTAGGGTTTTATATCTCTGTGGTTAGTGGGATTTCGTAGTCGACAGGCATGTGGTTGTGGAGAGGTTCATCCCTGGTGGTTCAGGTTTCTACCCGTTTACTGACACTGGCCCGCCCCCTCAGTCAGCAGCAGTGGCCACTTGCCTCGCCCGCCGCCGACTGACGCCAGGCTGTAGGCTGTACGCCCATTGGTCCACAGCGTGAACTACAATGGGCATGCAGCTCAGATCAGACCACACATTCCAGATATGTGACATATATATCTGGAATGTGTAGTACTGCATGGGTTGCATGCCCATTGGCTCACGCCAGGACCAATAGGCGTGACAGCCCTACTGTACGGTGTCAGTCGGTGGGCAGCAGGCAGGTGGGTGGTGCCGCCCACCGCTGATGGGGGGGCGGGCAGTAGGTCACACTGGGCAGGTGGGGAGGGTACCACTGGACCACCAGGGATATTGACCTTCCTTTATTGCTATATGCCCGCCGATCGGGCTGCGAGTGGTCCACTGGATCTCCAGGGATATAGGATGTTTCTTTTATTTTACAGCATATGCCCGTGATCAGGCTGTGAGCGGTCCACTGGACTACCAGGGATATTGGATGAATCAGTTTTATACTTAAGCCAGTGATCGGGTGTGAAGCAGTCCACTGGACCACCAGGGATATTGGACGTGTACGCTATTCTACATATGCCTGCGATTGGGCAGTGGGGCACTTTTCCACGATGTGCAGGGGGCATCGGTCCCCGACAGCTGCAGCCTGGCAGGGTGCCAGGCACAAGTCACTGGGGATCAGCGCACCTGCATGCAAATGAGGCCATAATGACATGCAAATGGCCCCATTTGTGCCTTGCATGCTTTATGGCCCCATTTGCATGTGCACCTTTGAATATCGCGGTTGTTGCACTTAGCGTAACGGAACTTGTGCTAGCGCATCCTCCACTGCACTCTGGCCACTTGCGCTGGCGCAGTGCCACTGCACCATGCGCACTACGGGTGGCCAGGGTACGATATTCAGTGATGCTGTGCCATGGCACTGCTCTGTTGAATATCACCCTGTCAACGCCCCTGCGCAGCCAAGTTGCGCTGCACCCAGGCTTGCACCATAGCTTGGTGGAGTCTGAATATCCGGGCCATAGTGTATTAGGCTGTATCCAGGAGAGAAGCCACCAGTGAGTTGGTGGGCGTGTGGTTATTGATTGTACCCATACTCAGAAAGAAAGGTGCTGAGACTAGGTAGGAGAATGCAGGTGTCACCCTAATAGGGTGGAAATTATGACTCAAACAAGAAATGAGCTACACCCAGATAGGGAGTATGCCACAAACCTGAGAGATTAGTTAGGTGGAAAGGGGAACTGAGCAATGCCCAGATAGGGAGTAAGCTAACTGTAAAAATAACCTGGGACTGGGGACGTAGGCTGCACACAGTTGGGAGGCTAATTAGGATAGTTCACCTGGGAACATCAGTCAGTACAGGCATTAGTGAATGAGTATTACAAGGGGAGCACAGTGGCGGCGGCTGCAACAACAGGAATGGGTTACCAGCATGGCAGGCAGTTTCCCTAGCCAATGCAGTATCAGGCAGCCCAAGTAGTTGGACTGTTAAGCAGTGATCTATTGCTTGTCTGTACCAGAGTAGCAGGTTTCTTTTCTGTTAATCATCTAGCAGGGGCTATTTTGAGTTGTGAGATTTTTCAGAAGAATGAGGTCACCCATCACCCACCCACCCCACACCTTCTAATATTTTCTCATCAGCAGGGATTCCGTGAACACCTTCATATTATGCCCTGTTCAGGCTGTCATTTTCAGATTTGGATAAAATGGTCCTGCTCCCAAAATGGTAAGAGGTGGATGTTATAGCATGGCTTGAGATCAGTCAAACAGTTCTCCACAGACTATTAATTAGCCCTTGACTCTATGAGTAATTTAACATGCTAGCTGGTGGCAGGTAGCAGTTTTTTTTTAAATAGCACTAGATTTTTTTTATAACCATACTAGATTTAGTTTTCTCTGGCTCACTGGTAAAATGTTCTAAGTGGTATCATTGTGGCTTATTTGGTAACACTGTTGTGTTTAGGCCAGAAAGTTGTGGGTTCAGTACCCACAGTAGGGACTTACATAGATACATAGTGTCGGCAGATAAGGGCCTATGGCCCACCCAGTCTGCTCATTTGAGCTCGTAAGTTCAGTTTATGTTTTCCTAGAAGTCTGTTGCCCTTTACCCCTGACCTCCAGAATTCCTTTATGTCTATCCCATGCATTCTTAAATCATGTGATTGTTTCAGCCCCCACCACTTCCTCTGGCAGGGTGTTCCACTTATCCACCACCCGTTCTGTGAAGATATTCTTCCTCATGTTTCCTCTGAATCGTCCTCCCTCCAACTTCATCCCATGCCCTCTAGTCCTGGAACATCTTTTTGCTTAAAAATAGTGTATTCCTGCACCCTGTTCCTCCCTGTAAGATACTTGTATGTCTCTATTATATCCCCTCTCTCCCTCTTCTCCTCCAGGGAGTACATGTTCAGTTCCTTCAACCTGTCTTCATAGGACTTGTGATGCAATCCATGCACCATCTTTGTTGCCCTCCTCTGAACCTTCTCTACCCTGTCTATGTCCTTACGTAGGTATGGTCTCCAGAACTGTACACTGTACTCCAGGTGGGGGCCTCACTAGTGTCTTGTATAGCGGAATTATGGCCTCCCTTTTCCTGCTGGTGATGCTCCTGCCTATGCATCCCAGCATCCTATTTGCTTTACCTGCTGTCTTGTCACACTGTTTCCTGACTTGAGGTCATCAGAGATGATAACCCCAAGATCCCTTTCCTGCTTGGTGCATGCTATATCCTCACCCCCAACTGATATATTGTGCTAGGGTTTTTGTGCCTATATGCATTATCTTGCACTTCATTGCATTGAATTTCAACTGCCAAACCCCTGACCATTCTTCAAGTTTCTGCAGGTCCCTTCTCATTCTGTCTACACCCTCTGGTGTGTCTACTCTGTTAAAGAGCTTTGTGTCATCAGCAAACAGTGAAATTCTGCCTTCCATGTCCTGCACAATGTCACTGATGAAGATGTTGAATAGGACCGGTCCCAGCACTGATCCCTGTGGTACCCCACTGGTCACTCTTCCCTCTGTGGAGTGACAGCCATTTATCACCACCTCTGTGTCCTGCCACCCAGCCAGTTACCTACCCACCACACTACTGTCCTGCCCACACCCATATTCCCCAGTTTGTGTAATAAATGACTTGGGCTCATATCCAGTGTTCACAGGTCAGTGCAGTACAGGGGTATGTGGCATTACTGGAGATCTCTGTCCATCTCGGGTTGTTGTAGAGGCAAGGTAAGGCAGCTTTATTTATATGGCGTCCTTTCCCTAGGGCTCAGAGCCTTACACATTCAAAACATGAAAGATTAAGCAATTAAACACACAGTTGGAAATAAATACAGGATAAAATAGTATTAGACAAAAGAATTAACTAACAGTTCAGATTAAAATGATATATCTCTGAGTTTTACCATGTATTTCTAACTTGTACTAATAATCCCTAGTTTCTGATTGTTAGCCTTCACTGTTTCTTTGTATCAATGCTGAACAGTGTCCTTGTCGAATCATTATGTAAAGTTTGTTCTGTACCTAATTTCTGTGGCGTGGAACATTTGCAAATGAGTCTTTGACTCAGAGGTATTTCCGAATCCTCAATAAATAAATAAAATTAGACTGGTTAGGCCTGACTAATAACAGGCTCTCAGTAGGATTTTTTGTTCAGGAGTCCTGGACTATCTTAAAAAAAAAAACATGGGGGTCCTGAGCTAAAATTTGGGAGTCCCCGTGAAAGTTTCGGGAGTCTCCATTGAAATGAATGGAACGAGTCTGGATAAGTTCGTTTCCTATTGTCTTTATTTTCACCACCATTTTTTTATATACTGTTCAGACAATGTCTGAGTCAGGAATGCAGATATGACATTATTTTTTGATCATACAGTGTTTATTCTCAACAGGGTTGCAAAATATCATTTACAAGGCACTATAAGACACTCATTGGTAAACCAATAGCAATATGATGACAATTAGAAAATGCAGAGTAGAATCTGTACACCTGTACCTGTGTGTTGCAGGTTCACAGTACAATAAAAAGAAAATTGTATGTTACACCCCCATGTCAGGAGCTTACCTAGGGCCCCTGGACATCCAGTGGTCTCCTGCATCTTGCGTCCAGCAGACACTCTCAGCTTCACTCCCTGCCTCCTCTGGACTGATTCCCAGGTCTATGAGCATCTCAAGTAGTTTTTGGTGGCCTCGATGGTGTGGCGGCGAGCATAACATGCTTCTCTCCTGCTCCCTCAAATTGTGCACAGTGGGGTGGGGAGCTGTGGGGAAAAGGTCACAGTTTGTTTTCTTCCTTCTGAGCACCTGGGAAAGTGCAGAAGCACTGTTTCTAAGTTCACCTCCCCAGCCCCATCGGACACCAGTGGGGGTTGGGGGGACTTGAACAAATAAAATAAATGAAAATGGCTCCCCAACCCAATCCAAGCCACTAGTGGGTCATGGAGTGAACGGGGACAAGATAGTGCAGGGACTACATGTCCCATGATCCTCTCTGGCACAGGAGCCACTTTTCTGATATTTGCTTCTGCTGAGAAGCCCACAGTATGGTGCCTCTGATGGAGCTCCTGTCCCCCGAACATGCCCCTGATACTAGCGACCCTCAAATAGGACCAGGACGGTCTTGACCCTGCAGCCAGAAGCTGACAAAATATTTTAATTTGAAAAATATTAAAAGAAGTTGAACAGGACAGTGTGAAGGTGGCCATGTTGAAAGTGATCTGCCTGAAGAACAGCAAGGACCTGACTGCGTAGCTGCAGTAGTCCAATCAGGGGTGGCGCTCAAGCCTCCCTTCCAGCCAATGGGACAATGAGATTTTCAAACAAGATTCTAGGGTTCAACAGTTAACCCTGAGGGAATCTGAAAGTGTTTTCTGAGGAGAAAGCAACTGTTTTGACAGCTCTCAGTGCTGTCACCGACTGAAAATTTGAAGTTTATTGCTGAACAAACTTGTAAATCCCAGAAACAAGGGGATTTACTTCAGCTGAAGTGAAAAGCCAGGATTTGAGCACCAAGAAAGAGCAGGGGCTGCTGTGAAAGCTACTCTTATTCTGAGAAGGTGAACAACCACTGCCTTTTGGATTCTGACACAACTGTGTTTCTGACAGGGAACCCACTCCCTGTGGTTCCGACTGCCTGCTATCTTTTGAGGTGGGATGAAGAGCCACTGCCAGACCATCTTTTGAGGTGGTTGAAGACAAGTCCCTCTGTGGGGTGAAGATCCACTGCTGGCCCATCTTTTGAGGTGGTTGAAGACAAGTCCCTCTGTGGGGTGAAGATCCACTGCTGGCCCATCTTTTGAGGGTGGATGACGACAAGTCCCTCTGGGGGTGAAGATTCACTGCTGGCCCGTCTTTTGAAATGTGTTAGCTGATGAGTATCCCTATGCCACTTGGGTGGCATTCCACAATCCACTGCACTAGACTAAATAGCACTGTGTGTGGTCCTGGAGCTGTTGTGGTTGACAGTCTTGTGCTGCTGCCGAGGTAAAGTGCAGTAATCATTTCCCCTTATGGGATGTGCAACACTACTTTAGCATACAACCTCTCTAATGTATTACTGAAGGTGGTCAGTTCAGTTTATTTTTTTGGGGGGGGGGTAGGAAATACTGGATAAATATAAGACCTCAGGTACATTGTATTGCCACATGAGCAGCCACTGTATTCAGTTTATAATAAATCATTGCAGTCATTTGTTTAATTGGAAGTGGGACCTGTATATCTTGGTGCTATAGAGAGGAAAACCACCAGTGGCAAAAAACTCTGAGAATACAAGGTCAGGTGATCCTCCTAGCCTGTCCAAGCATCCTAATTGTGCTGCATGTTTATATGGAAACATGAAAGTGTTTTAGCAGAGGAAGGCCCTGTGGTTTATAAAGTCTGCCTAGTGTGGTGGTACATGCCCCCTAGGGGGTTTTGTCCATCCACCACCACCCTCCCTGGCCCCAGTCACCAGCCCTCTTTGCTGATCTCACCCCCTCTTGAAGCTCTCTATAGTTTTTGTGTTAACAAGTCCCTCTGGGAGCTTACTCCATCCTTTCACCACCCTGTCCATAAAATTAGTTTTCCTACCATCTCTCCAGAATTTAACCCCCAATGCTGCCATTTCCCCTAGTGTTTATGTAAGGCCCCTCCTCCCAAGGTCATGGGGTATGTCAGATGTTGCTGGGGGGAGGGGGCACTGTACAGCCAGAAACAGAGTCCAGGACTTTCACCTTACCTGGATCAGCGATGGGGGTATAGACAGTTTGTGTGGGGCACTGCAGCTGTGGGGGCTTAAACTTGGTCAGGACAATCATAAGCAAAATAGAAAGAAAATCCATTGTCCACAGGTCCAGAACTGATTTAACTGGACAGCATTTGACAGCTACTCCGTAGGGAGTAGGAGTAACACAATACGGTGTGCAGTCCTTAAATATGCATAGCTGAGATGAAGATACAGCATACTGATCCAGAAATATAATGCAGACACTCCAGGGAGGCGAATCAGGCTCCTATCAAATGATGGTGGCAGGTTTGTTCCTCGACCAAACAGGCCCATAACAGGCAGCTCACAAACTCCCTCCAGCACTAACTTTACACAGCTCTCTATAGGGGAACATCTCTGTCCAACTGAATGTCTCCCTCCTTTGCTTCCAGTTCATACAATGCTGCAAAGAGCACCCCATGGCTTTCTCCTCCGGGGGGTCTTGAACCCACATCACTGGGATTCTTAGGGGTCATCAAACTGACACACAAGGTGGACACAGGACCAGTCCAGTCAGTTTATAGGACACAGGCTGTCACCACTGGCCCGCACACTGGCCCTGGTGTGCCCTGTGGCAACCACTGAACCTAACTGTGGGACCTCCATGCCATCCTTCCCCGGTGCTAGGGTAATGTTGCAGGCTACACCCCTTCCCAGGCCCTGCCTCCCAACATGGGAGTAGGGTCCACAAATCAGGCTGTGCTACAGGAACACCATTTCAGCCCCAACGACTCCAGGTGCTACTCTTCGAGGGTGGTGGGCCAGGGTGGCAGTCGCCCCACCCCGGCCCAAATCTCTATCCTCTGATTGAAACTGGCCAAGATTCCCGACTCCTTCCTCTCCCCACCTGCTCTCTCCCAAAAGGCGCCAAAATCTCCCCTTATACAGCTCCTGGCCTCCGAACCACTCCAACCAGTTGGGGGCCGTGGAGACCAGGCAAGCAAACCCTGGGACAAACTAGAAGTAAGCTCCCAGAGGGGGCTTATATTTATTATTGCTGGATCTTAGTTTGCTAGAGTCGAACTTGTTTATTTTCATTTTGTTTACCAGGATGACACTGTGCCAAAGGCCCTTTTTTCAGGTGCGGACCAGAACTACAGTACTAAGAAACTACAGTTAGTAGCACGATTTACAATTACAAATACAATAAATTAAATATTGGAATATGCAGAAATACTTTCAGGATAAGAGTATTCAAAGATACAGGCTAAAAACATTGACAACATGAGTTGGTAAGCAAAAATGTTTCTGCTGTTTATAGATCAAATGCATCTTTGCAGTACTGAACAAAGGCAATTCATTCCAAAATTGGCAGCTTGAAAGGAAAAGCATTCCCTCATGTATTTCAAGGCCTCTGTCATGTCCCTTCTCCTGTTGGTCTGAAGCGAGTACATGTTTAGGCTTTCCAGTCTGTTCATGTATTCCCTTTCTGACCTTGTATCGTCTTGGTTGCCCTCTCAGCACAATCCCCAACCTGTTTACTGCGTTCCTCAGCTGAGGATTCCAACGTTGGAAACAGTATTCTAGGTGTCTCTGCACCAGGGTTCTGTATTGGTTCATAACCTCCTCCCTCCTACTGCTTAACCCACTACCCAATTAACCTAGCATTTTATGTGTTGTGTAAGATGTCTCTTATGGTACAAGGTTATGTATTTAAGGATGCCATCTTGTGTAGTTTGGGAGAGAAGACTTCGAAGCAAAGCTGAGCGGCTACGTGTACCCAAACTTTGTGAGATGATTTTGTTCCTTAAAGAGGCAGTAATATCCACTGTGAATTTAAACTGCATGTTTTTCATTTTTTGCACTTGTGTAAAGGATTTCAATCTTGCTTACTGTAATGTTTATTTACACTGTTTTTTTTCAGTTGTAAAGTAATTTGGTTTATAAATAAAGTCTGTGGAGGATTGGTCCTACTCCCATTGATGATGTTATAAGTGGTCTGCAGTTCTAAAGCAGTAGTGCAACGAAATTAGGCAAACATTTTGACTCTTAAGTTTTTTTCACTATAAAAGATTCAAAGCATTTTCCAGTTTTATTTGATGGTAACATTTTTAGTTCCACCAAAATTTAGTATGTTATACATGTTTTTTACTCAAGAAAATAAGATGGCCACCACATTTGGCTCAGCAATACCATTGTAAGCCTAGCAAGGGTTATGATCGAGAAAATGTAAAAAATTACATTGCACAGCATGGGATATACATAGGGAAGCAGATTTGCTGAATATGCTAATATTTTTATAAACGGAAGCTGAAACTAGGTTTTTAGGGAAAAACATTTTTCCATTGCACTGCTGCTTTAAGAGACATTGCTCACAGCACATGTATACTTATGAATCACTCAAGTTGGCTACAGTGATATATAATAAGGTGTACTTTCCATTTTATTTAATTTTTTCTGTTTGTATTTTCACCCCAGCCATGCTACGCCAGGAAAATGTTGACCCCTGGCTCACTCCAGGCCCCACTCTCTGCCAGCATCCCCCATGGCTATTTCCCCTATGACAGGGGCTCGGGGGGGGGGTGAAGGCCATCCTTCCCCCAAAGACAGCTCATTATGTGAGCCAAGATAGACAGCAGGCACTAGGACCCAGGGGAGCCAAGAACCCATGCCATCATATAGACAGTGGTATGTTTTGATTTTCTCCCAGCCTCCTTCCTCCCCCTGGCATGCACTTAGCTTCTCGGCCTTGGAGGAACACAGAGATGTCCCTGCAGAAGGAGCAAGCTCCTTGGGCCACTAAAGGGGTCACTGCAGCACCTGCAGTGTAGTACCAACCCTTCCTGAGTGCAGTGCACTGCTGAGTGGCATGGTCAGGCCTGACCCCCTCCCCCCGCACTGTGATGTCCCAAGTTCACCCCCGAACTCAAGTCTCTGGCATGCCAGTCCAGCATGCTGCCACTCAGCCTAGAGGGTGACCCACGGTTTTATTAATTTAAAGCAGCTTTAGAGCCGTTTCAGTGACACGGAGGTTGAGGGATCCATGCCTCCCTACTGCCATGCCAACGGTCCAAGTTTGGGAAGGGAGGTCACTCGGGGGTCAGCGAGGAGAGGGAAGATTGAGCGCCCATAGGACTGCTCTCTTCCCCTGGGGAGGGGTGGATTCTATGACTTGCCACTTGGCTGTCACTCGCCAGAATTCAGGTGGTGGCACATGCGAGCCCCATAGAGAGGGAAAGGGCTGGGGGCATCTCCGCGGAGGCAAAGCATGCACAGCATGCTCACTGCACATCTACTGATGGCAAAAGGAGAAGATTGGAGGAAAAATGGAGGCCGTCGGCCCCCCCAATCTCTCCAGTCCGGAGACAATCTGGATGTATATCCTCGGTGTAGGAGGACAGCCCTCCTTCCCAGCCCCGCTGCAGGGGTCAATCAGTGGGGATAATGGTCCCGAACCGGAGGAGATGGAGACACCTGCAGATGGCAAGGGCAGAGCCAAAACAGCCACCCGATCCTGCCATGAGGTAGTGCCACTATAGTTAGGGTTGAGCACCCCATTTAAGGTTAAATCTGAAATTTGGCAGCTTAATAATTTTGCCACCGTATGATGATTTGTCTGCAATTTGACATGCACAGTCTGGTACCATAGATCTCTGGACCTGCCAAGTTTCGTTATGGTCGGATGTATGGTTGTGGAGCTACAGAGAGCTGAAAAATGAACACATTTTTGCACATTCTTTGCTTGCGCCTACAGGTCGCACGGTTTGTGCGACTAGTCCCAAACCTTCAGGAAACATGCAGCTGGTCCTCAATGTGCCTTTTAAAGATTTTGTGACAAAATATTAAACGTTCAAAATTATTAAAACAATGTTCCCATTATAGTCAATGGGAAAGTTAACAAAAGTGCGAAAGTGTCGCAAATGCAGTTTTAGTGTCGCAAATTACCCTTTGTACGCAAATCTGCCATCTTGTTTTCAGTTGATGGTCACAGAAATGCTTTGCATTTAAATTTGGGACCCTCTAGGGACACAGTTCTTTTTGTGTTCACCTAGTCGAGCCCTGAGGATGCTAGCCATGTCTTTTTTGTGGGGGCTTAAAAACCCCAGAAATATGTTTTTAAAACTTTTGTAAACAGTAGTGTTGAAGTAGTATCACACATTCGACATTTTCATGATTTGTTTTTGAAATTTTGCAAATCACGGCACTATGCCCAAAACAATAGGACATCTTTGCCACCTGCTGCAAAAGAACAGTTTGGTCTTTTGGGCTGAAATTTGAGGGAAGAAAGCCAATATCCCACAGTTGTGCCTTTTGGTGGTTTGGTGACAAAATATTAGAGGGCTGCAAAGTTACGTCACTCTGAAGCTGATGTTTTTTTCCATAGGCTAACATTATGGCATCGCGTTACTGTTACGTTGGTCCTAACTCTCACCCCATTCTCCTACACTGCACCACCTCAGCTTATTTACACATGGGATGGGGTGAGAGGCGACTGACGACCCCAATGTACACCTGATGCCTGTTAGGGGACGGGGTGTGGGGTAAGGGGTGGCAACCCTAACACCAAATTTCCTCGCTTTTGTCACTGTGGAACAACCCTAATTGATGCATTAAACAGAGTTTTTTGCCATAAATATATATATATATATATAGCAGCTTTATTTGTTAGCCACCTTGTAGTGTTTTTTTTAACAGTAATATATTTCTGGCAAAAACAATAAAGGAGAACTGCATGAACCTGTAGGTCATTTTTCCCGTGGAAGCTGTTATCACATATAGAATCCCATTCTGTTGTTCAGTCTTTACTGGCCTCTTAGTAAACCCAGTGGATGTTTGTGGTGTACACATTGATGGCAAGTACCGTCTTAGAACTGTGTGCTGTAGTCTATGTCCTCTTTGACCACAGTTACAGAGTAGAGCACACATGCATTGTGAAAACAATATATGTTCTTTACAAGGACGTACCTACATCATACAATTCTAAAATGGTACTGACCACCAGAGTGCAATTCAGAAACACCTACTGAATTTACTAAAGGGCCTGTAAAGACGGAACAGTAACAGAATGTGAACCAGCATTTGAGACGCAGCTTAGACAGAGAACACATGCTTTCAGAGTCAAGGCAGTTCTCCTTCAGTATACTCGTTTTTCATTTTATCTTTCATTCCTCAACTGAGATAGGGCTTCTGAAGTTTCTAAAATGTCCCACCCCTGTGCCATGTTCACAGTGAAAAAATGAAACATCTTAGAGTTGTGTTGTTCACGATCATAAACATGTGGTAGCAACATCTTAATACTTCCACAGTGTGAAGCTAGGATGTACGTTCATAAGATGGCCTCATTGGAAGAGGTGTTTTAAAACCATGAGTGGCAGCCATCTTTAAAGAGCAACTTTACAGCTGCTCTCAACAAGAAGCATGAAGAACTGTTGCTTGCCGCCAAATGATATGGTGTCAGTATCTCCATCTGTAGTTGCCCCTATTTCGGAAGGAAAAGGATCGTATTTTGGCTCTGTGGAGTTGAGCTGTGCCTATCCCTTCCACTTCCTGGTACCTCGTGAGATTGCGATCCGCTTCCGCACTGGCACATTTTTTTTTTTTTTTATTATTGGACCATTTTCTGTGGCTCTGCTGACCCGACAGGGGCTACAACCCTTCCCTCAGAGAGGGGTACGTCCTTCAGCCCCACTGACCGCTCCTGCCTCACTATATGGCGAATGTGTGGGTGCGTGCCACAGTCATGAATGGAACATGGTTTAAACTTTTTATTTAGTTTAGATAGCTATCATGATTAAATAATGGCACTGCTCAGCTAGCAAGGACATTGTGAGTTGAGCAGTGCCTTGATTTGTTTGTGATGGCCATCTAAAATATGAAAAACAGAGTTTAAAATGCAGCCCATGCTGGCCCACTGGGCGCAGAGGCAGAGCGTCCCATCTGCGATGCCAATGACCTGGGTTCAGGAGTGGACTCGAGATGTTAGAGGGCCGGCTGGGGGGAGAAGGATTGAGTGTCCTAGGGACTGCTCTCCTTTTCCGGGGGAAGGGGGGTAGAGTGTCTGGCACACTATGGACCTCTGATGGAGGCTGGGGGTTCCATCATGCCGGTGCCGTCACCTGGGGGGAGTGGGGTGGATCCCAGGCATGGCAGCGCAGAGCAGTGCAGGGGCTGAGCTGCCCTCGGAGGAGAGGGGGTACCGGGACAAAAGAAGGAACAGAAACAAAGGCCCCTTCATGTCTATGGAGCATGTCCCCACGCTGTCCATGTAGTGACATCAGAAAATATGCTAGCGTGGGGGCGGATCATGGGGTGAATCACAGTTTTTGGAAGGTACCGGAAGTGGAAGGGATTGGCTCCATGGAGCTAAATATGATCCTCCTTCCAAAATAGGGTCAACTACAGATGGAGATATTGACACCATATTACTTGGGGGAGGTAAAGGGTTCTTCATGCTTCCTGGGGGTGCATTTGAAAATGGGCAGGATAGTTGCTCTTAAATGACTTGTGTCATTAATTATAAAATTTATTTTAAAAATATCTGAGGGAGATAAAAATACACAAATGAATCTAAGGATGTTAGAAATACATTATTGTTAAGAAAATATATGAAGAAATTTGTTGCTGACTCACAAATACTGCTACTTTAAAGAGCTGCTGACACATCAAGGAAAACATAGAAAAACATATAGAATAATACATGGGAGGTGCACATAATGAGAATTTTATACACACCTGAGGTGAGTGATAAACCCCGAGAGTGAAGCTTGAGGAGTTTATAATAGCATCACACACGAGGGTGTGCATAAATTAGAGATCTTACTTGAGAGGGCTCTTGCAGTAAGTAATAATCATTAGGACTAGAGCCGTCAGGCACTAGGACCACACGGAAAATTTTAGTTGGCGGGACTGTCCACCCGCGCCACGTGACGGATGTCAGCGTGATGCTATAGTGGTGGCCCTCATGTCCGCTTCTCCAGTTCTTTCTCGCGCTGACCTTGTGTCATGTCGACCTTATGGAGAATGCTGCTCAGTCTACCGCCATTTTGGATGAGTATTTCATCACTTTTATTTCTTTCTGTAAATCTTTGAAAATATTACTTATTTTGTGCTCGCTCTTCTCCGATGCCTTCCGAGTTGCATAAGAACAAGTGTGATTCCTCCTGCACTCAGCTCCCTCACAAGGATGGCCTATTCCTCTGCCTCTTCTGCCTGGGACCAGAGCAAGATCGAGGACTGTGAGGCCTTCCAGAATTTCAACCAGGCCACACAGAAACGTTGCTAACAGGCCCTGGAAACCCACATTCTTAAACTAAGGATGGCTTCTATGGAGAAGGCGTTGCAGAAGCTGCAGGGATCATCCTCCTCTCTAAGGGGTTCTTCAGATTCACATAAGAAAAAGAAGGAGGACAAGGAGAAGCACTGGGACCACGGATGAGTGGCCTCCCGCTGGCATGGGTACTGCTTCTCCAACTAAGCCTGCCCCTGCTTGTGGGGAGCAGCCCTTGGTCCCCCCGCCTGAGCTGGTCATGGTTCAGGTGGGTGCCTCCGATCCATTGGAGAGCTCCGCCTTCCTTAGGCTCCTCAAAACTCCAGGGCCTAAGTCTGGTGGTGCAGCCAACAAGTCAGTCGTCATCCCCTCTTATGAACGCCTGGACCCGGCTGATAAGTCACATGCCAGCTCCTCATGTGTCCACTCAGCCACTGTGCTTCCGTCAGGCCCCAAACAGTCCTGACACTGATCCTCTGATCGTGCATGCTGCTGCTCTGGCTGCAGCCCTTCCCAGAGAGTTTTTCCTCTCGGATCCTCCTTGCCACCTCCCTTGGTGGTGACTGTAAGCTCTCCTGCACACTTAAACCAGAGTCGGAGGAGCGTCTGCCCATCACAACCCTGGTGCCAGAGCCAGAATGCCTGATGCTGGACCTCCCATATCAGGCTCCCCATTTGGGCCAACCCCGCCCTAGACTCTGATGGGATCATTGGTCCCCTTGGGGTCGATGCCAGAACCTCTCTGGAAGCTCTGGCATCAGACCTGATGTTACCAGGCCCTTCTAACCCTCCATCAGGTCCTTCTGGCCTCTTTCCAGGGCCAACACCTGACTGCCCGCTGTCAGGGCTCCCAATAGGACCTTTGGCTCCTCTGTCTGGTTCGATGCCAGGTTACCCTCCGTCAGGGCCTCCGTCAGGTCCCCTGGGTCCGCTGTTGGGGCCCTTCACCGGGCCTTCTGATGCCAGGCTTCCCAGTGCCTCACTACCCTTTGCTAGGGTATCTGCCATAAGGGTATCACTTGCCAGGGTACCCAACGCCGGGGTATCAGATGCCAGGCTATCACTACCTGATGCCAGACTATACAACACTGTTGTTCTCCTTCCAAGGCTACCCGCCTGTCTATCAGCCCCTCCTCCTCCTCCACCGACTCCACCACCTCAACCTAAGGTGGAATTTAAGGAGGCATTAGTGCTCTATGGTCAGTAGCCAAGAGACAGTTGGTCTTAGAACTGGACCGGTGGCAACTGGCCTTGGCTTCCATGCCAGCCCACTTGGACTCTACTCTGAGATCCCGTTCTCCAGTGGAGTCTCCCCCCCCTACCTCGAGACAGACCTCGCATCCTACCACAGTAGCTGGTATTGGCAGGGGCCTTACGGTCTCTCTGCAAGAGCTTCTGCCTCCATGGGCTCTGTCTTCAAACAGAAGCCCATTGTCAGAATTGTACTCAGATTCTGCTGACTCCCCTGCCTTGGGTTTTCAGACCCCCGTCTGGAAAATCTCCTCTGGAGGACCCCTCTTTTACAGAGATCCTCTGAAAGATACAGGAGGCAAACGGGTGGAAAATGGAGGATCAGGATCCCCAATGCACGAGGTTGGCGGAACACCTGGATATGCCTGAGCTGTCCCCTCTGCTCATTCCTCTGTGGATTGGACCACATGAGGAACCTGGCCTCCACAGTCTGGCAACAACCTGTGTCGGTAGCCACAGTTGCCAAGAAGGCTGATAGACTGTATCGAGCCCCTGAGGCTAAAGACCACCTTAGTTCTCACCCTAAAGCAGACTCAGTGGTCATTAATGCCGCCCATGACCATATGGCCAAACCTAAACGCATGAGTACCTCTCCTCCAGACAAGGAGTCACAGCAAATAGTCCAGTTTGGATGCAAGGTTTACTCCTTCTCCACTCTGGCCCTCAGAGCTTTGAACTACCTGGCACACATGATTGTATACCAGAAATCTATCCAGAAATCTATTCTGGCTAACTGGATGTCTGGAGCCAGTCTGGATATCTCAGCCGTGAGTGACATATGATGTGGTAGACGCTCACCCAGAGTATCACACGGTTATCAGCATGCGCCAGTACATGGCTGTGGGTATCCAGATTGGCTCCAAACATCCAGCTGGCCATCCAGGATGCTCCTTTCAGAGGACCAGTCCTTTTGGAGGCGGATGTCGAGGCGTCATCACTGAGCCTCAGGACAGTGGCAAGACACTGCACTCTGTCCAATCTATGTATTGCTCTAACTCAGCCAAAACAGCCATTTCATTGCCAGTGATAGCACCAGAATAGGTAACAGCCAGCACGATGTTAGAACAAATGTCGGGCCCTGTCGGCTGGAGCCACCACCCCCAGCCAAGTCCCAAAGGGCTGCCGGGGCAGCGCTCCCCCTTCCTGCCTCCTGACTTGTGACAGGACCCCCAGCCTCCACCACCAGCTCCGGAGGAACCAGCAGGGGGCAGATTAGCCAACAACCTGGCTGAGTGAGAGGTGATCACTTTGGACACATGGGTCCTTCAGTTCATCGCTCAAGGCCACAACATCGAGTTCATAGAGACACCTCCAAGAACTCCTCCAGGTCTCTCTCACTACCCAATAGGCCACATTCCTCTCATAAGGGAAGAGATCCAGGCTCTTCTGGCAAAATCAGCTACAGAGCCTGTTCCTCAGATCCAGGAAGGAAAGGGATATTACTCCCACTTCTTTCTGGCCCCAGAAAGATAGGGGGGCCTCCGTCCGGTCCTGGACCTCAGCACACTAAACCTGTACATAGAGTACAAGAGGATTCACATGCTGAGGTCTGCTGTCTCTTCTGCACCAGGATCATTGGCTTTGTGTTCTGGATATGCAGAATGCTTACCTGCATATCCCAATTTTTCCCTTCCACCACCACTTCCTACACTTTACCTTCCAGGGGGAACACTTCCAGTTCAAAGCATTCCTCTTTGGCCTCTCCTTGGCACCCAGAGTGTTTACCAAGTGCCTAGCAGTAGTGCCGGTGGCTTTAGACCGCCAGGGAATATATGTGTTCCCCTACCTCGATGACTGGCTTCTGTCAGCTCCATCGAGGGACAGTCTTCCTGACTATTACCCTGAATCTATTCAGGCAAGTGGGGATCACAATGAATTACCCAAAATCCCACCTTGCTCCTTCACAATGCCTCCAATTTATTGGGGTGGTACTAGATACTGCTCAGGATCAAGCTTTCCTTCCTTCGGATCAGGCAAAAACCTTGTGTTAGCAGGCCATCCAAGTGGCAACCAGCCACTTCTGGGCCTGATGGCAGTGGCTATTCCCTCTGTCCCCCTAGCCAGGGTCCACATGCGGATTACGCAGTGGACCCTTCGGGTCCAGTGGGACCAGAAATCAGACAACCTGGATCACAGGATTATGGTGACCAGCCCCATGCATCAGGACCTCCTGTGGTGGCAGGTTCTGTCCAGTCTCACCAGAGAAGTCCATTTTCAGACGCCCCCACTGGCTCAGATCCTGACAATGGATGCTTCCAGTCAGGGCTGGGATACCCATCTGGGCGACCACAGGACACAGGGATCCCAGTCTCAGCAGGAGCTATCTCTGAACAGCAGTGTGTAGGAGATGCAGGCTTTTCAGCACCTACTCCTTCCTGGGCCCCTACTGGTACAGACGGACAACATGTGTATGGTCTGGTACCTGAACAAACAGGGAGGCACGCAGTCATATCCACTGTACAGGGAAGTGATGCATGTGTGGCATTGGGCGACACAACACAGCCTGCAGCTCACAGCAGCGCATGTCCCAGTTGTTCAGAATGTCCTGCGTGACACCCTCGGCAGCACTCAGGCAAGGGCATATGAATGGGAACTGAGGCAGTCAGTAGTTAAAGACATCTTTGCTCGATGGGGTCACCCAGATCTTGATCTATTCGCTTCTCCATTCAACGCAAAACTACCCAGTTTCTGCTCGCTTATTCCCGGCATGGTGTTTTCTGGCAAGACATGCTGTCTGTCTCCTGGACAGGAGGTTCTTGTATGCCTCTCCTCCTTTCCACTGTTGCAAAGGGTGCTCTGAAAATATGCAAGAAGGAGCCTCGCATGCTCCTCATAGCCCTGATTGGCCTCACCAAGTGGGGTTTGGGGGCCCTTTCTCTTGCCCTGTCCCACAGGTCGTGGAATACCTGTTGCATCTCTCTTAGCCTTAGCTATTCTTTACTGAAGGTCCACTTGTCTGCTATTTCTGCCTACCACACTCCAGTGGATGGCTAAACTTTGGCACAGCTGGAGGTCTCCAACATCTTTCTGAAAGGAATTCTCCATCTGAAACCCCGGTCAGGAGCCTCTTTCCTCGTGGATTTGAACTTCATCCTTGCAAAACTCACTTTGCCCCACTTTGAACCGGCCACAAGTTGCGACTCTGCACTACCTTCCTGAAAAGCGCTCTTTTTAGTTGCCATTACTTTGGCTCGAAGGATTTCCGAGCTTCGGGCACCTGATTTGTAAGGAGCCTTATTTGATTTTCCACAGAGACCGGGTGGCTCTGCATACAAATCCTAAGTTTCTACCAAAGGTGGTGTCTAAATTCACTTTGAATCAGACTATACACTTGTCAATGTATTACCCCGAACATTCTAATCAGGGGAGGCCATTCTGCACACCCTCAATGTGTGCAGGACCTTGCATTATTATACGAACCGGACGAAGTCAGTCCGTAAAATAGATCAGCTTTTTCGTTTCTTTTGCATCCAAAAGAGAAGGCACAGCAGTTTCTAAACAATGCTTATCCAAATGGTTAGCAAACTGCATTTTGTTTTGTTATCAGAAGTATAACAAGTCCTTTCTGGGGGAAGTCAGGGGGTACTCAACTAGAGGCATGGCTGCATCTACTGCTTGTTTCAAGAATGTTTCTGCCACAGACATTTGTGCGGCAGCTACTTGGAGCTCTTTCCACACCTTTATCAAACACTATAGTCTGGACATTGCCTCTAGGTGCAGGGCAGACTTTGGACTAGCTGTCCTTCAGGGCCTCCTGTGTTAATCTGGTATCTACTGCAGACCTTTCCTGCCTCTTGTGCTTTAGCCTTTGTCTGAATTACACTGCTTGGGACTCCGTCCTAATAGTTATCATCTACTGCAAGAGCCCTCTTGAAGTAAGATAGTACAGTTAGGTAAGAACTTACCGTGACAATAGATCTTCCAGAGGGTCTCTTGCAGTAGGTACCTTTTTCCTCCCACCTTTCCCCAGCTTCTGCGGCTACTTCTTTCTAGCCTATCTTTTGGCTCCAGGAGCCCACTCCTTTCTCCTGTTGCACCTTCTTAGGTCTCCAGTGGAAGAACTGGAGGGTGGGCGTGGGGACTGCCCAGTATATAGTGTCGTGCTGATGTCTATCACATGATGCTGGGTGGGTGATCCCCCACCAGACACTGCTTGCTAAAGTTTACCATGTAGTTCTAGCGCCTGACGACTCTAGTCCTAATGGTTATTGTCTACTGCAAGAGCCTCTCTTGAAGATCTCCTGTTACGGTAATAATAATAATCTTTATTTGTAAGCGCCTTCTCAAGCACCAAGACACTGGACAGTAAATAAGCATATAAAAGCAGTAAAATACATAACAATTTAACCAAATAACATAAATAATAAAGCTAAAATAATCATTCTGGTAGGCATTCCACTATAAATGTGTCTTCAGAACCTTCTAAAGCGCCCCATGGTCGTGCACTCATGTATCTGATGAGGTAGAGAATTTCCACAGGGCTGGGGCTGCATACATAAATGCGCGCAGGCCCCAGATGACTTAAGGCTCACCCTGGGAATTCTAGCAACCTCGTCAGCTGAGCAGAGTAGTCGCCCAGGGCAATAGGGGCACAGGAGCTCTTGTAGATAGTCCGGGCCCAGTCTGTGCAGGGTCTTACAGGTCAGAAGCCCGACCTTGAAGGTGATCTGCCACTGAATAGGCAGCCAGTGCAATTCGCGCAGCACTGGCATGATGTGACTCGTACGAGGAGTCCCCGACAGCAGCCGGGCTGCAGCGTTCTGCACTAGCTGCAAGTGGGGGATATCAACCCCCGGAAGCCCTAGATAAAGGGAGTTACAGTAGTCAAGGTGCGAGGTCACAAAGGCATGGATCAGCGTTGGAAGGTCGCCAGATGGAACAAGGTGCTTAACTCTGGCGATGTCCCTCAGATGGTAAAAAGAGGACTTGACAACTGCCGAAACCTGTGAACGTAGTTTCAGCCCATCACAAGAATCCCCCCAGGTCTCGCACCCATTCAGGGGAAGGAAGCTGGATACCCCCTAGACAAAGTCCTGTGGGTTGGCCAGCCCTCAAGCCCTCTGTCCACCGACCAGGATCCACTACCATCACCTCAGTCTTTCCAGAGTTCAACTTCAACCAGCTGGAGCTCATCCAGTCCTGGATTTCAGCGAGGTAGTTTTAAATACCAAACACGCACTGTCCTGGTTGGTTGCAAAAGACAGGTAGAGCCGGATATTATCAGCATAGCAGTGAAACCTCAGCCCATACCGTCTTACAGTGTCTCCAAGGGGAAACATGTACAACGAACAACATGGGGGACAACACCAAGCCCTGAGAGACCTCACATGGCAGAGAGAATGGATCAGAGGAAAAAATCCCAGACACCACCCTCTGAGTTCTGCCAATGAGGAAGGAATTTAACCATCTGAGAACTGTACCAGACAGGCCACAGATGAACCTCAGATGCTCGAGAAGCACCCCATGGTTCATGGTGTCAAAGGCCGAGGAGAGATCAAGAAGTACCAAGATAGAACGGCGCTTCTGATCTCTCGCCATCAAGAGATCATTGAGCACCTGAACCAGAGTGGTTTTGGTACTATGCCTCTTATGAAACCAGACTAGAGAGGTTTGTAAATGTCAAGGATGGTGAGGTGGTTCTCTAGTTGCAGTGCCACAACTTTTCAATTACCTTCCCAACAAAGGGAAGGTTTGAGATTGGTCTAGTTTCAAAGCAGCTTTGGTCCAGAGCAGCTTTCTTCAAGAGAGGTGTCACCACACTTTCCTTGGGGCTGGGAAACTCACCAGACTCTAAGGAGCACCAGACTATCTTTGCAAGGACCGCCAACGATATCACAACAACCTAGTATCAGGGAACTTGTGTCCAGATCTAAACTACAGCACATTTGGCACATACCCTGAGCAATCCACACAACATCCACGATTTCCAGACGGTCGAAGGAACTCCAGGTAGACCGAGGAGAGTGACCATACACTGACCACTGTTAGCTCCTACAGAGTGTGTCAGTTGGATCTCCGCCTCTGATGCTGACTACCCTATCTGCAAAGAACCAAACAAGCTCATCACACTCAATCTGTGAAAGGCTCTTCGAACCTGAAGACAAGTTGGGCTGCACAACCTGTTCGTGGTTCAAAAGAGCTGAGCTGGTCAATTCTGAGCAGCAGCAATCTCCTCGGACAGGAACTCTGCCTTCACTACAGTGATTGCTGATTAATAGACTTGGTAATATTCCATCAATCTAAGGTGGTCAGCAACCAGGGCAGATTTCCACCAGTGACACTCTAACCTTCATCCAAGTCGCTGCAACTCCCTCAAGGTCCTTTCAAACCATGGGAACCGTGGGCGAAGGGAGAGAGGATGAACACGGATGGGAGCGATAAAGTCCAGAGCCATAGTAACGGCATTGTTATAGGCCTGAACCAGGCTCTCTGGACTCCTACTTGCTTCCAGAATTACTGATAGATCTAACACTGCCGATAGACCATCGGGACTCGGATCCCATAAAGGGCGATATCTAACAATCTCCACAGTTGCAGGCCTATACGGGGGATGAAAACTGAACCCCACAGCGGATGATCTGACCATCCATCCATTCCACCACCAAGTCAGAGGTTTCGATCCCCAGGAGGAAAACCAAGTCAAGGGAGTGACCGAACTTACGGGTAGCAGAGGTAACCGACTGTGTAAAGCCCAGTGATATCATCAACTGGAGGAAGTCCTGTCCAAATCACGAGAGTGCATCGTCGATCCAGGCGTTAAAGTCACCCAGGACCATCAACCTGGATGACTCAAATAACATGTCGACGATGAAGTCTGCTACTTCCTGAAGGAACCACTTCCCATCCCCGAATGGACGGCAGATGAGAACAATCCTACAGCCTACACCAGCAACCACTGAGCACCCAGCTGGAACAGCAGCCTCCAATATGGGGCCAGAATTATCATCCAGCTAGGTCTCGGTGATGCAAACCAGATCTGTTGTCCCAACCAGATCTGCAATTATTGCAGTCTTGTTCTTAATAGATCTGGCATTGCATTACACCACTTGAGTCAGACAGGATTCCGGGGCCGCCTGAGCTATCTGCCTACCACTAGTGGAACCCTTGGGTATGGAAAACAGGCAAAGAGGACCACGTTCCAGAATCCATTTTGCCCCAGGGTGTCTCCTGGGTCTCACTACCCATTGCACAATCTTACAATGTTGTATTGTTTGTTCTACCCACATACTATTGTAACTGATCATCCTTCACAACCCTATGTAACCTCCTTCCCCCAGGTTGCACCATGAGACAAGCAACTTGTTGTTCAGTGTGCCCTCCTGGTGAAACATTTCAATAAATAAATAAACTACCCCAATACAAGAACCCCACTCATTCACCCTTCGACATTCGCAAACTCCTGCCCAGCCCTCCCCAGAGCAGTTACCAATGCTGTAAAACGTTTGTAAACTGTAAAGGGGGGCAGTAAATGGGCAGAGGTCACGAAGTTTGGAGGGTGAATAGCGCTCGACCGGGAGAGCAGTCCACTGACACATCTAGGCCCCCGAAATCTCACGACACACACCCAAAAACCGAGAACACTCAGAATCTCAAAAGCAGCAGGTAACAGTAAAAGAAATCAAATTCTCAAAACAAGAATAATACAAGCCTCCGCTCTCTTTCACACAATGGGGGAAAAAGCTAAAACAAAACAAAACCCAAAAGTTTAAATAAATCAAATTCCACCCCACATAAACAACACATAAATCCTCCACTCTGTCAGGCCCAGTAGTAAAATGGTTTCAGCAATATCTTACAGGAGACAACAGATGGTATCTTTGGGGACTGAGTTCGGATATGGGAACCATGGTCTTGGGTGTCTCACAGGCTCCACACTGGACCTATTCTGTATAATATTTTCGTGAATAAATTTAATATCTCAGACAGTAGGATTAGATATCACTTATACGCCGGACTACGCACTTACATATCTAGAGGGTGCTTCTGCAATTAGTATACAGCCTCCACTGTGGATAGCATTTGCTACAAAAATTTTTGATAGAATCAAAATTGGTTTTAATGCTAAAAAAAATCACAAGTGATTTATTTCACGAGACAGAAAAATAAGAGCCCCTACAAATGTTCCCCTACAAATGAGAACATCTGATAATACTCTGCTAGAACAAGTGCATACTTATAAATATTTAGGGATGCATTTAGATTCAGCTTTAAAATGGGATACACATGTGGAATCAGTAGTAAAGAAGGTGGGAGATGCCTGGGTCTTTTTATAAGTACAAGAGTTGTTTGATAGAGACCACAAAAGGAATGGGGTACAACTATTAGCTATGGCTGTAATTGATTATGGGGATCTAGTGTACCCAGGCGCTCTCAACTGGGAGTCTGGCTAGGCTGAATAGTATATATATAAGCTGGCCAGATTTATTTTGGGTGTTCAAAAACACATAGGTTGGAATTATACGATAGGTTACAGTGGGTTAGTCTTGCAGAAAGACGGTCTTCATATAGTTCACGTCATGACAAAATGGACAAAAGCAACTTGTTCCTGATTATATCTCTGATTATTTTAAGGTCAAACCTGGTCTTCAGACTGCGTCAGGTCTGGAGTACAAATTCCCAAACTTAAAAACTGTATTAGGTAGGAAACATTTATTGTATAGTGGTCCTAGAGCCTGGAACTTGTTACCTTTAACTCTTAGGGGTACGAAAATCTGTGCTAGTGCAATAAAAAAGTGGACATTTAATGAAGCACGAGTAGGAACTGCCATAGAATTTAGATCATATGTTGATCGATTGTGTAATGGCTGTTTAACATAAGTGTAACCCCCCTGCAAATGGGGGTTCCCAAAAGACTTCCAGGAGCTTGCTTGAATGCTCCAAGCCTGAATGGTGTTTGGCATTTAAGCCATTTATCAATGAGTGTTTTTAGAGCCTCTGGTACTGTCTCTTTAAGAGCTGTCTGCTTGCAGACATAATTAGTTTGTATGGGGGGACTGTGTGCTTCTCTGAGTACCACTCGAGCTGCTGCCAATTCACTTCATTTTTGCAGTCACTAGGAGTGCAAAGGGAACCTATCTGAAAGATGTAACTGTTTGCCAGAAATTATTTAGAGTAATAATGAAATTACAGTTTGTCTAACCTGCTTTCTTTGCAGTCAGAACTGTGTCTGCTAGTTCCCCATTCTAGTTTTGAACTGCTGAACTGGACCAATCAGTGTGGGGTAAGCTTAGCTCTAAAATGATGCCTTGACTCATAATCTGAGCCAGCCACAAGAGGATTGTATGGGCAGTGACTCTGGGAGATGTAGTTTAGACTTCAGTGCCTTTTGGACCAACAGCAGCAGTCTATTGTGAGGACAGCCAATCCAGTCAAGAACTGGGAGGAACTCAAAGGAAGTGCCCGTTTCGTCAGTTGGAGTTCAGTTGAGCTTTGGCAGTGAAGAAGGAAGGAGCCCTGTGCTTTTTCAGTGTGCAGTTTTAGTCAAAACGCGTGTAAGGCCCAGAGTTCGGTCTGCAGCTTGTGTAACAGCTTGTTAGGACTGAATCATTCCTGTGAAAAGAATCAAAGGATCTCTGAAGAGTAGAAACCAGGCTCACCCTGTAGAAGACTGGAAGAATTGCTGAAAATTGCACTCTGGTCTGTCAGGAACTGAATCTGCTGTGTGTTCTCCCGGTATTGTGCAGTAATTGCGATCGGATACAGATGCAGCCTGCCTGGTATAGTACTTTCTTTTATATGGATGTGTGAAGAGGTTTGTGTACCTCAAGTGAGCCCTGCTGACATTGAAGGACCCTATCTTATTTGGAGGTCGTAGTACTAATTCAGGGTTGCTCCTGTTGAATTGCCACATTAAATCCAAATGGAATTACTGTACTGCTGACTGTTTAATTCTCCTTTTCTCTGTGTGAAGGAGCTTCCTAGCTGCCACGGTTTGGACTAGCCACTAGGCTTGGGTACCCAGGGACAGTAACGTATAGGGATAGGCCTGCACAGAGCCATAGGTAGATTATTAGAGTGATAAGCTAATTAACCTGATTTCCCTGTCCTTGTTATATCCCCTAAATAAATCAGAGCTGCTTGTTTCAGCAAAGTTATACTGCCTGAGTATTTGTCTATGTTAAAGTACTGTACTGTGATTGTTGCACTGTATCTCATTTCACAGGAGGTCCCAGTGCCGGAACCAGACCTGGGGGTAAGTGTATACTGTGAAGGTAATTCTGATATATTGTGTGGGCCACTAGTGGGAAGAAAGTGGGGTTGCAGTGTCCCAGAGGGCTGTGACCAAGTTAGTTTAACTATTGCAAACCCTGACCTCTGGGTGGAGGCACCCGCCATTGGATCCAGGCCCCTCAACCTGTTAGTGGCAAATCAGGCAGGGGTAGTAGCCCTGGGATAGCGCCATCTAGGGGTTACATCTTGGAGGCTCACCGCTGGGATTGTGTGTCCTCTAGTGGCCATATTCACGAACCACTGTTAAGAAAAAATGGGTACCCGACAGAAGTGGCTGTGCACGGCTGGTGGAGTGTACTGGGGAGGAGATCGACCCCCAAAATGCTATGCTTATCCTGGACATCCCCTGGGTATCATACGGACACTGTGCAGGAGTACTTTCCAAGGTGGAAGGTTTACAAAACCCTGTGGTGGTGGGTCGGCATGCTAATCTGCTCACCCACACTTTCCTGGCCCTAGTAGAGTTTAAGGATCCCATAGATAGCTCCAAAGTGCCACAGACCATTACCCCAGAGGAGCCCTCACTGCTTGGAGAGTGATAACTAAGGACAGTAAAGACCGGGGAATCAGCCCCACCACTATCTGAAACTTTGAGGAGAAATTTGCTGAATGGTTGCTGGGAGAGGGAAACTGTGGAGGACTTGAAGAAACTATTCTTTCCACCTGGGTGTTCCTCCCCAACACCCTCTCCTGCTCCAGTGCCCGTAATGGTGGCTGAACCAATGCAGACTCCTATTTCTGCACCTGCCATTAGTCACGACTCTTACCAAGGTTGAGGATCTTCTCTGGCACCCTCCCACCCCAAGGGGAGGATGACTGAGAGACCTGGATAGACTATGTTGCCCCCAAGTGCTAGAATGGCAATGCTCGGAAGGTGAAAGCGAAAAGAGGTTAGGTGAGAGCCTCCGGTCCTGCCCTGGCTACCATCCGTGCTAAACGGGCCAGTAACCTGAAGCGACTGCACAGGCCTATCTTGAGGCCTTGGAGAATGTGTATGGGAGCCCAGATTCTGATGAGGACCTATGGTGGAGAGTAAGAGATGCACAACAGTACCAAGGGAGTTGTTGTCTGTGTATGTATCTCGGCTGGAAAAATTGTTGCAAGAATGCCTCAGAAAAGGTAGTTTGCCAGCGATTGAACTGGACCGAACCAGGCTGGACAGGATCCTTAAGTCTGCCCCTTCTCAGAACTGCTGTTGCTTCAGTTACACCTGGCAGATCGACTGGAATCCCCACCCCCTATGATGAGTTAATGAGAGAAATTCGAGGAGTTGAGAAAAGACGACCTCGGAGGGACCTGCACCAATAGCTGCGGCTCATCCGAGTGACTGAGGGTGACCCATCAAGTGAAGTTCAGGGCAGAGGTTGGCAGTCAATGAGTGCTCTGACAAGGAAAAGATATGTCACAATGGGGCGAACTGTTGAGAGAGATCCGGGAATTCAAAAACAGTCCCTTTATGAAGGCCACGCCTGCAAGCACGGCCCTGACCTATATCCGACTGCATCTGTATGGGGTGGGGGTACCCACCCATGTATCTCCTGCTGATAACAGCTCCGAACTCGATTCCTTGACCATGGAAGTGGAGAAACTGACTAGATGTCTCCAAATGCTTATCACGCCGCAGACAGAGATGGCACCAAGGTTTCCAGTTAGTATACCCCCCCTGGCTCCCAGTGTGGCGTCCGCCAGCTCAAACTCCAGAAAGTATGTTTTGCTATAATTGTGGGAAAGATGGGCACATGAAACGGGAATGCCAGTCCCAAAAGACACTGACAAAGTTGCATATAGGCTACAAGGAGAGCTCGGAGAAGAAATCAGTGGTTAAGAGGTGCACGATGGTCCAGTGAGGGCACCAAAATGCTAATTCACGTCCTCTTGTGGCAAGGTCAGTTGCCCAGGCCCCCACTACCGCCTCTCAGACTGGTCCAGAATAGTGGGTCCCTCCATGGAGACCACTGTAAAGGTGAACGGAGGTCTACAAGAGCTATATTAGACAGTGGCTCCCAAGTGACAATTATGTTCCAAGATTGGTATCAGAAGCATTTGTCAGACATACCTTACAACCATTAGAAGGACTGCATGTATGGGGGTTAAGTGAGAAGGCCTACCCCTATTCCGGGTATATCCAATTTGGCTGTCTTTCCCCACCTCCGTGGCTGGGTGGCCGAACAAGTAGAGACCCTAGCCTTAGTGTGTCCCCCACTGGACTGTATGATGGTGTCCTTTGTTGATTGGAACAAATGCTCATATGTTCGAAGGCTGGCACAGTTGTGTTATGAAAAACAGGGTCAAAGACTAGTAGAGCTTTAAGAGTTCGGCTTTAATTAAGAAGGCCTATGAGGCACAGAGAGATGCTGAAAAACAGAACCAGAGGAACCGGTCGAATTGTATGGAAGAAGGATCCTGAGTCTCTGATCCTGGCGCCAAATGCCCAGTGTACCTTACAGGGAGAGGTCCGTATCAGAAAGGATGTTAAGAATAAAATATTAATGTTGGATGCACCAGGCGATGGAAAATTGCCAGAGGGACTGCTGGTCAAGCCTAGTATTTTGCCCGCTAGAGCCCATGCTTATGCCAGAAGGGTAATGGTCCAAGTTCATAATGTGTCTGAAAGAGACATTCGAGTAAACAGAGGTTGCATCCTGGCTAATGTGCATTGTGCAGACACTGCAGTGCTACCCAGCAGCAGAGTTCAAGGAAGAATGACAGAGTAACGCCTGACTTGTTTGATTTGGCGACTCCCGCTGCCAGCTGAATGGAAAGTGAAGATCAGTGAGAAGCTTGCCCAGAGAGACCAGGTGTTTTCTTTAAAGGAATGGGATGTAGGATGCGTGCAAGGAGCTGAGCACAATATCCGCTGCATGACGAAGACCATTTCGTGGAGAGGTCTCGGCGCCTGGCACCTGCTGACATAGATGATGTGAGACGGCATCTGCAAGAGATGTTAGCTGCTGGTGTAATACAAGAATCCAGAAGCCCTTATGCTTCCCCATTGTGGTAGTGAGGAAAAGAATGGAACAGTAAGGATGTGTGTGGATTATCGCACCTTAAACCGGCGGACTATCCCTGATCAGTACACAATGCCCGCATTCAGGATGCTTTGACTGCCTAAACGGGAGCAAGTGGTTCTCTGTGCTGGATCTCCGCAGTGGGTACTATCAGATCCCGATGGCCTCAGAGGACCGTGAAAAGACAGCCTTTATCTGTCCGCTTGGCTTCTATGAATTCAAGGAGATGCCTCAAGGATTTCAGGTGCCCCAGCCACTTTTCAACGATTGATGGAGCGTGCAGTGGGGACATGAACTTACTAGAGTGCCTGGTATACCTAGATGATGTTATTGTGTTTGGCAGCTCACTGGAGGAACATGAGAGCAGATTATTTAAGGTATTGGACCGACTGGAGGACTTTGGCCTTAAACTGTCCATTGATAAGTGTCAATTTTTTCAAACATCAGTAAAGTATGTGGGACACATAGTATCCACCGAGGAATAGAGACGACCCAAGTAAAGTTGAGGCCTTGACCACCTGGCCACAGCCCAAAATCTAAAAGAACTGCAAAGATTCCTGGGATTCTGTGGTTATTATCGGCGCTTCATCAAGGACTATTCAAGAGTGATCCGCCCTTTACTTAACCTTACTCAAGGGTATCCCCAACCCACAAAAAATACCAAAGTCAGCATCCCTCAAGATGAAAGAGTGTATTTTCATCCGAGTGAAGTATTTGGAGCCCGCTGGACTCTGATTGTGAGACTGCTTTTCATGAGATCATATATCAACTTACCCATGCTCCAGTGCTGGCCTATGCCGATCCAAGAAAACCTTACGTCCCTGCACACTGATGCTAGCTTGCAAGGGTTGGGGGCTGTGTTGTACCAAGAGCACGAGAATGGCCTGAGACCAGTGGCCTTGCCAGTAGAAGCCTGACCCCATCCGAAAAGAACTATCCTGTACATAAGTTAGAGTTCCTAGCTTTGAAGTGGGCTATTGTTGACCAATTCCATGAGTACTTGTATGGGCTAAAATACTAGTAAAACTGACAATAATCCTTTGACCTATGTGCAGACCTCAGCTAGTTGGATGCCACTGGCCATAGGTGGCTTTCTGCATTATCTACATATACTATGCTCTCGAATACGAGCAGGTCTGAACCACATAGATGCTGATGCTCTCTCCCGGAGGCCTGTTCCCCAGAATGATTGGGTCCGACTGGCAGAACCTGACATCTGGCACCTGCCGAAGTTTGACAGGGAGGAACAAATGTCCACGGACGAGTGGACTGCATGGTGGATTGCTTGGGAGCCTCTGAGAATTGCATACCTGCTGCTTATTGCCACTTTTCTGCAATAGACATTGGTGCACTGCCTCAGCTGGACAATGACAGTATTCAGGGCTCAATCCCGCGATCCCATGATCAAAGCAGCTTTAGAAGCCCTCTATGCAGGAAAAGATGTGTCCAAATTACGCTCCACTGATTTGAGAACTGCACTGTTATACAAAGAAGGTCCTAAGTTGAAACTGATCAATAAACTGTTATACAGAGAAACAGTAGACAGAGGGGACAAGTAGACAAACAACAACTAGTGCTGCCCACTGCCTTTCGAGACTCAGTATTGAGGTCCTTGCACAACCACATAGGGCACCTTGGTATAGACAGAACACTTGACTTGGTGAGATCCAGATTCTATTGGCCTAAGATGGGGGCTGATGTGGAGCAACACATTCGAATCGTGTAGCGCTAGCTTACAGAGGAAAGCTTACCCCAGAGGGCTGCCCCCCTTGTTAACATAACCACCAGTGCACCTGATGGAGCTGGTCTGTATTGATTTTCTAAGTTTGAGTCAGATCAAAGAAATATCAGTAATGTGCTGGTGGTCACTGACCATTTCACGAGATATGCCCAAGCTTTCCCCACCAAAGACCAGAAAGCATCCACTGTAGCCAAAAGTACTTGTAGAAAACTTTTGTTCACTATGGGGCTCCACAAAGAATCCATTCTGATCAAGGGAGAGACTTTGAAGTCGTCTGATCAAAGAGATGCTTTCTCTGTGGGGAGTGCGAAAGTCCAGAACCACTCCTTACCACCCCAGGGGACCCACAGCCTGAGCGTTTCAACGCACTTGCTAGATATGCTAGGCACCCTGCACCCAAGGACAAGCCTAGATGGAGCCAACAAATTAGCACCCTGGTACATGCTTATAACTGCACCAAAAGTGATGCCACTGGATTCTCCCCCTACCGCCTGATGTTTGGAAGAGAAGCTCGACTACCAGTAGATGTGTGTTTTGGGGTCTCTCCTGATGGGGTTCAAGCTGACAACTATTTACAGTATGTGCAAAGTTAAAGGCCCAGCTAACTCATGCGTACCAACTGGCTCAAACCATGGCTGCCAAAAGAAATCTGGCCAACAAAGAAAGGTATGATAAAAGGTGAAAGCACAGGAACTCCAGGAGGGAGATCGGGTATTGCTAAGAAATCTGGGACTGCATGGCAAGCACAAGATTGCTGACAGATGGCACCATCTCCCTCACATTGTAGTGGGCAAACTAGATGATCTGCCAGTGTACAAAGTAAGGCCTGAGAATAATTCAAAGATGTAAAACAATGCATAGAAATCATTTACTGCCCATTGACAAATCTTAATTGAGTCTGAGCCCTAGAAGATGCCCCTCTGGACCAGTGACTAGAGCTGCTGCTAAGAAAAGATCAAGAAAGTCTGCACCTACAGAAGCAAAGTTAAAGTGTTCCCTCCACAAGTCCCAGTTGAGCATGACTGTCAGTCCATATCGGAAGAAAGTGAGAGTGACTTTGAATACTATCCTTCTTACGAACTGAGTCAATTGTTTCGGGCAATCCCTAGTCAATACTGGAGACAAAGCTGGGCCTTCTGGACTGTCTAAGCCCCAGCTTCATCCCTGGAGCCAATGCTCCCAGAAAGTGAAGTGCAAAGCATCAGATCAGATGAAATGGAATCATTGTGCATGGTTGAACTGTTTGAGCTTTCAGGAGGAAAATGATAGATTGGGGCAGACTGGTGATACACCGAACAAGAAGAGTATTTTGAGTGCCCTGACAGTCCACTGCCAGTGTCCGAAAGCTCTCCATGCAAGCCAAATGTTGTGGACTCAGAAACTGTAACTCCTGGAGCTGAAAGTGCCCCAGGTTCTAGCCTCTCTACCCCCATGGAGACTCCCTGACAAGTGAGGACAATGCTGAAAATGAGGCTCAGAGTGCAGAGACTATAACAGTTCCCCTAGAAAGACTGGTCGAGCTGTAAAGCCTGTGGTGCACCTCAGTTATGATTCACTTGGGAGGCCTGTGGACTTGCTCTCAATGTTGTCCATAAAGGAGTGTATGTGTCCCCGAGCTCATTGCCCAAACTGAGCATCAGTGCTAACTCCAAGTTACTTGTGTTGCCCTCTAAGTATGGTGCCCTTGCCCCATCCAGCCCCAAGGTAACTGATAGGGAAGGGCCCCCTCTCTTCAGGTTTCATGTACAAGAGGTAATAACTTGAGTTATGGTACAATGTGTATGTAATACTGTGTAAAGAGTGACGTACTGCAATGTTTCAGAAATGTGTTCTTGGTAAAATGATATATTGACTGATGATTACATGTGCGAGCCTAATGCAAATGTATATGGTTGCAGTTAAACCTTAAATTGCCTTGGCCAGACGTCAAGCTTTCCCAAACCAGGAAGGTGTAACCCCCTGCAAATGGGGGTTCCCAAAAGACTTCAGGAGCTTGCTTGAATGCTCCAAGCCTGAATGGTGTTTGGCATTTAAGCCATTTATCAATGAGTGTTTTAGAGCCTCTGGTACTGTCTCTTTAAGAGCTGTCTGCTTGCAGACATAATTAGTTTGTATGGGGGACTGTGTGCTTCTCTGAGTACCACTCGAGCTGCTGCCAATTCACTTCATTTTGCAGTCACTAGGAGTGCAAAGGGAACCTATCTGAAAGATGTAACTGTTTGCCAGAAATTATTTAGAGTAATAATGAAATTACAGTTTGTCTAACCTGCTTTTGCAGTCAGAACTGTGTCTGCTAGTTCCCCATTCTAGTTTTGAACTGCTGAACTGGACCAATCAGTGTGGGGTAAGCTAGCTCTAAAATGATGCCTTGGACTCATAATCTGAGCCAGCCACAAGAGGATTGTATGGGCAGTGACTCTGGGAGATGTAGTTTAGACTTCAGTGCCTTTTTGGACCAACAGCAGCAGTCTATTTGAGTGACAGCCAATCCAGTCAAGAACTGGGAGAACTCAAAGGAAGTGCCGGTTTCGTCAGTTGGAGTTCAGTTGAGCTTTGGCAGTGAAGAAGGAAGGAGCCCTGTGCTTTTTCAGTGTGCAGTTTTAGTCAAAAACGTGTAAGGCCCAGAGTTCCGTCTGCAGCTTGTGTAACAGCTTGTTAGGACTGAACTGTCCTGTGAAAAGAATCAAAGGATCTCTGAAGAGTAGAAACCAGGCTCACCCTGTAGAAGACTGGAAGAATTGCTGAAAATTGCACTCGGTCTGTCAGGAACTGAATCTGCTGTGTGTTCTCCGGTATGTGCAGTAATTGCGATCGGGATACAGATGCAGCCTGCCTGGTATAGTACTTTCTTTTATATGGATGTGTGAAGAGGTTTGTGTACCTCAAGTGAGCCCTGCTGACATTGAAGGACCCTATCTTATTTGGAGGTCGTGAGTACTAATTCAGGGTTGCTCCCTGTTGAATTGCCACATTAAATCCAAATGGAATTACTGTACTGCTGACTGTTTAATTCTCCTTTTCTCTGTGTGAAAGGGCCCCTACCAGCTGCCAGTTTGGACTAGCCACTAGGGCTTGGGTACCCAGGGACAAGTAACGTATAGGGATAGGCCTGTGCACAGAGCCATAGGTAGATTATTAGAGTGATAAGCTAATTAACCTGATTTCCCTGTCCTTGTTATATCCCCAAATAAATCAGAGCTGCTTGTTTCAGCAAAGTTATACTGCCTGAGGTATTTGTCTATGTTAAAGTACTGTACTGTGATTGTTGCACTGTATCTCATTTCACAGGAGGTCCCAGTGCCGGAACCAGACCTGGGGGTAAGTGTATACTGTGAAGGTAATTCTGATATATTGTGTGGGCCACTAGTGGGAAGAAAGGGGGGTTGCAGTGTCCCAGAGGGCTGTGACCAAGTTAGTTTAACTATTGCAAACCCTGACCTCTGGGTGGAGGCACCCGCCATTGGATCCAGGCCCCTCAACCTGTTAGTGGCAAATCAGGCAGGGGTAGTAGCCCCTGGGATAGCGCCATCTAGGGGTTACATAAGTATGTCTTGTATTGTATGATTGTATTGTATTTCATTTTTTTACTGCTTGTTGCTTGTGACTATTGTACTGTATGTTTTTTTGTTTCTATAGTGATATAAAACTTTTATAGTGGGTATACTGGAGGATTTACCACAGTCATGTGATCTGTTTTGACCAGTGAGGTTACAGGATTTTCATACCCCATTGTATAATCTCAGTTGAGTAGTCCTATTCAGTTTCTGAATAAAAAGTTTAAAATTAAATGAAAAATCTCTCACAGGGTGGTGGACAAAATAAAAAATTAAATAAAACAAAATAAGATATTTAGCACAATAGCACAAATAAAACAAGTAAAATTGTACAAAATTATTAAATCCTGTGACTATATAAAATAAAAATGGGACAGAAGATAAACCAGTCACAAAGTACCAGTACAACTTGTGTTCTGAAACTCCATTCTTCAGATGAAATAGTCCAGAAGTAGTTCAACCCCAACACCACCTCTCACTTAATGGGGGAAGAATCAGTAATAACTCAAAAAAGTGCAAGGCAGCCGGCCTGTTGGCGCAGTGGTTGGATTTCTGCTTGCGACGCCAGCGACCCAGGTTCGGGAACGAGCCCGGAAGCTGGCAAGCCAGCCAGGGAGAGGAGACTTGGGAGTCCCAAGGACAGCTCACCTCCTCTGGGGGGGGGGAAGGGGCACTCTCAATCAGCGCTTGAGCGACCCCGGGTGGAGACTCGAGGTTCAGCAAGCCCGATTGCCAAAATTGGGGCAGATTTGCTGGATGTCGGCACTTTAGGCACCTTGACGACAGGGTGCACAGCACGCCTACAGGAACACTGGAAAAACACCCCTTGTTACTCCTGGTAGACGGAGCACTACGGCCCCGATCCCCAATGCCCCCACCAGTGCCAGTGATGGCAACCTGACAAAAGACAGACACTTCGGGGTGAAAGTGCCCTCACCCCGTACCCACCTAAGGGTATAACCCACGGCTCTGTGGGGTTGGATCGCTCAGACGCCAGGTGAGTGAGCAGGAATGTAACAGGCAGCAGGTGTTTCAAGAAGGGGAGTGCCGTGGGGGGATAAAAGTGCAAGGTGGTATGCTTATCACACTATGTCAGTATACAGCAATCTGGCTTGAATTCTGAAAGACCAGAGATCTCATACCTCTCAGGTTGAATGTCCCAGAATAAATTCAACTCCAACACCACCTTTCACATGGTGGTGGAGGAATCAACCGTAAATTACAATTAAATAAAGTTCATGTGCTAAACACTCTCTCCGCTCATAGAACCAGATGGTACGAATAAGTAGGAAAGTGCAAAGTCGGCTTTCCAAGGAACACAGTTAACAGGCCAAGCAGTCCACCAATCGGTCCACAGATAATCCAAAAGGAGGAATAGGAATTTAGGAGCCTCTGTCTTAGCCTTCAAGTTTCTCCTTGCTTACAGCTTGGAAATTAGTAGCTGTAGCTGTCAGCAGTCCAGGGCTCCACTCTAAACCCTTCAACACAGACAGATGTTAGGCAGCACTACCCCCACAAGCCGACACCTCAGCCAGTGGGGGAGAAAATGACAATAGGGGCTTGGAGAGTGTAATAGCTGGGAAACAGAAGAAACCCCGCTGATAACACTCCTAGGAGCAAGCCGGACCCCAGCCCTACAACTGAAACCACAGTTACAGACACGTTGGCGAGTCTGCTTCCTCGCCGACCCCGAAAGCCGGCTACGAGATGCAGTAAGTTCTTATATAACTGTACTTTTCTTCCACCTACCCAGGTGTTATTTTTATAATTGCTGGGGAGTGTTTTCTCTGCATGGTAGTAGTAGTAAACAAACAAACAAAAAAAGTCTAGCCAGTAGATGGAGCTGCCGTTTAAAGTATGAAAGCAGCATTGGTGTTTAATGCCCCCACCAAGTTTGAGAGCTTGCTCTTTGTGTCCATTGCCTCCATATATCTCTTTGTCTATCCCCCCCATCTTTGAAAGAGGTACAGGTAGTAGTAGTCCTAGGGATGCAGTCAGCTTTGTGTAGTTTTTACTTTCATGTTGACACCCTTAGAGATTGCAATCACGTTGTTGGTATTTCTCTGTGGTGCTCATAGGTAATCTGCCTTATTTTTTTGTTGAAATTTTTAAGAAAGCGTAGTGGAAACGGAGTATTGAAGTAATGTGAGCAGATGAAAAGCGCTATGTGCTGCCGAAAGGCAGTGTGTGCATGAACGGAACAAGTGAAACCCGGCTCGTGTTCTCCGTTATAACAGCGAACTATAGCTGGGTTTGTCTATGGGAGAAAACACTCCCTAGTTATTATATAAGGAATAATGTATGGATGACCATACACAACAAGCCTGTGTTTTCATTGAGGGGTTGAGATGACAGAGACAGAGGAGGAGAAGGATCTGGGGGTGCTCATTACAGGGTCAATGAACAACTTGGCACAATGTAGGAAGGCAGCTGCAAAGGCCAACAAAATGCTGAGTTGCATTGCAAAGGGTATATCCTCGAGGAGGGGGGAGGTGATTCTGCCACTGTATAGATCATTAGTTACCCCGCATCTGAAGTACTGCATGCAGTACTGGTGCCCGTATCTGAAGAGGGACATTAAGTTACTAGAGGGGGTGCAGCGCAGAGTGACAAAGATGATCCAGGGGCTGGGGGACTTACCATACAAGAGGAGGCTGAGGGAGTTAAACATGTACTTGCTGGAGGAGAGGAGGAACAGGAGGGATATGATTGAAACCTTCAAGTACATAAAAGTAATAAACAAGACAGGTACAGAGGGACTGTTCAAAGTAAGGTAGGGAGTGACAGCCAGGGTCATGATATGAGACTGGAGGGAAGAAGGTTCAGGAGGGAGATGAGGAGACACTTTTTATGGAGAGGGTGGTAGCTGGGTGGAATGCGTTACTGCAGAAGTGATATCCAGTAGAACAGTGGGCTGCTTCAAAGGGCTGTGACAGAGCAAGGGTGAGGGTCAAGGGAGGAGGAGCATGGGAGCGAGGAGGGCAGTTGCTGAATAAGGGTGCTAGCTGCACATTCTAGCAGACTTGCTAGACCATTAGGCCTTTATTTGCTGGCAAATTTCCTGTGTTCATATGTTCTTATACAGCATATGGACCTCAAGAGTGAGAGGTCCATGCTATTATTTCAACCCGAGATGGAAACACGAATTGAACAGCTGTGTATTTCAGATCTAACACAACATGGATTTAAACCTGGATCATCATGTACAACAAATTTGGTTTCCTTCTACAGTAACATAAGTAAATATTTGGATAATCATATTCCTTCAGACGTTATACTCTTAGATTACAGTAAGGCATTTGATAAAGTGTCCCACTCAATATTAATAAAATGCGTAAGTTTGGCTTTCCCCATTATTTAACAAATTGGGCCTGCAGTTGGTTACACCACAGAACACAAGTGGTGAGAGTGAACGGGTCAATTTCTGAGTTAGGTGGGGTCACCAGCGGTATTCCCCAGGGTTCTGCATTGGGACCCACCTTGTTTAACATCTTTACAAGTGACCTACCCGTATCCTCTAATAATCATATTTCTAAATTTGCTGATGATACAAAACTTGGTGGCAGAGTTGAAAACATTTCTAACATCACTGCATTTAAACAGGACCTTAAAATATTGAAGTATGGGCAAATAACAATCTCATTACCTTTAATACAGAGAAATGTCTTGCACTCCATTTTGGAGAAAACAATCCCAAGACAAGTTATTATTTAAATAATGTGCAACTTAAACAATAAAACTGTGAAAGAGATTTGGGCATATTAGTCAACGATAAGTAAACATCTGTTTCACATTGAACAAAGTGGCTAGAACAGCGTAGTATTATATTAAAACAAATTAATAAAATTAAATCTAAACAATGTTTGGTTCCTCTGTTTAGGCATATGTAAGAACATATTTAGATTATGGATCTCCTTCTGGAACCCATATCTAGGGATGTAAGTTTATCATGGCAGTCATAAACATCATGGATTCCATGATGTTTGGTCTTTATTCAGAACTTCCATGACTTTCACTATTGTCATCAAAACGTAGCAATGCTGACAGTGCCACAACGTTTACTAATGTTTACTAATGATTTCATGAACAACCGATGGCTCATTAAAACCTCATCCATGACAAACTTACATCCCTACCCATATCTAACAGAGGACATAAATCGTTTAGAACAAGTCCAAAGATGAATGACTAAAATGATACCTAGATTAAAAAATAAACCATATGAAGTTTGTCTCATGGAAAAAGGACTTTATCCCTTATATTTAAGAAGACTTGGGGGGACATGTTTTTGTTTAAAATACTAAAGCCCCCAGCATAAATGAAGCAATGTGGATTGGTATTTTCAAACAAACATATAGTTGGCAGACTCCACAATAAACAATTAGCAATTGAATGGGCAAAAACAAATAAGAGAGACATTTTTCAACATTAGGGCATCCAAGCAATGGAATTTACTACCTCAGGATTTAATTAATGCAAATAACTTTGAAACGTTCAAATCAAAGTTGGATATTTGACTAAATCAACATAAATAATAAATGATCCACTATTGAGGGGGACAATCTCAATGGGCCATGGCCTTCTTTTGCCCCACATACATGCAGTAAATCCAGTAAGGTGAGCTGTGTATGGTCACCCATATTTAATGTTTTATAGTATATGGCTCTGTAGAGGGAACTAGCAAGGAGTGAGAGAGAGAGAGTGTGAGAGCCGAGGAGCAGCTCTGTTGAGTTAGCACTACCAGTATGTATTATCATTTACTGCCTATACTGTATCAGAAAAAATCCAAGGAACATTTTCCCCATCTTTATCAAAGCCCAGCACACACACACACCATTTTATACTGTTTGGATGAATCAGTTTCAGTAATACAACGTACACTGCAGAAAAGTTTTAACAATATGGAAAAGTACTTTGTCAACTTGAAGTTAAAACTTAATTCCTCAAAAACTAAATGTATGTTGTTTGGGTCTTCTATGAAACGGAAAGATGACTTGACTTTGGAAATTGTGAATAATAGATGGGAAGGGTAAGAGTTAGTTAATCAATATAAATACTTGGGATTTTGGTTAGATAATTATGTCAGAAATTTGCATGTAGATCATTTGATCTCCCAGGTTAATAAGCGGGTGGGTTTCCTGTTTTGGAACAAAAGTTGCTTAGATTCTGTGACATTGGACCCAATAGTTAAGATGCAGATTTTCCCTTTAATCGATTTTGGGGCGTTTTATATGACAGAGCCACTAGGGATCGAATAACAAAGTTAGATGTTCTAGTTAATCGTCCAGACTGATTCTCAGGTGTCCAAAACGTACTCATCATTGCGAATTGTATGAAAGATTGGGTTGTTATCATTAAGTCGGAGAAGAATGATACATAAACAGCTATTTGCTTATAAATGTGGGCTGGGTTCTCGTTCCCATATATCTAAAGCATAGATTTTCCTTTAGAAGTGTTGAATTGACATTGAGAAATCAAGTTGTTACGGATATGGTTGCCCCTTGTAAAATCAAAATGTTCCTAATATTTATTTAGTAATTATATTCTGATATGTTGGAATACCTTCCTCATGAATATGATCAAGAGATTGGTAAGCCCTTATCAACATCCCATCTAAGAAGACACCTGATATCTATACAGGAACCTTGTAATTGTTAATGATATTCTCTTTTAAGTTTTGTGTTGATGTTTGTTTTGTTTGATTGTATTTATTATGTTGAGTGTTGACCTGTATTTTGTATTTTTGTAAAGGTTACCTTTGTGAATTAGTTTTTACTGAATTAGTTTTTACCTTGAATAAACAAACAAACAAGCAAACAACAAAACTGTGTAGCATTCCAACAGTGACAGCCAGTACAGAGAGAGAGAGAGTGTGAGCTGAGGAGCGGCTCAGCATGGTAAGCGCTATCATGCCTGGGGGATTCCCCTCAGATCTGCTGAGGGCCGGCATCACAAATCACTAGTGTGGTCACAAAGGCATGACCTGCAGAAATCATGGTGAGTGAAAGTGAAAGTGGTTGCCAGAGAGTCAGCTCAAGCAAGGACACAGGTGCACTTAATGACAGAATGTGCACAGCAGCTTTATAATGTGCACAACTTTTACAATGTGCACAACAACTTTTTGAGAGCCACTGATTTCCATACACAATAAGCCCTAACCATATACTATATAATTGTAACACCCCTGCAAATGGGGGTTCCCAAAAGCATCCTAGGAGCTGGCTAAGTGCTCCCCGCCTGAATGGTGTTCGGCGTTTAAGCAGTTTATCTGTGAGTGCTTTTAGAGCCTGTGGTACTGTCTCTTTGAGAGCAGCCTGCTCGCAGGCTAAATTAGTTTGAATGGGGGGACTGTGTAGTTAATGCTCGAATCCCGCCCTGAGCTGCCGTTTGATCGCTCCGTTTCTGCAGTCGCTAAGAGCGCAGAGGGAGCCCTTCTGAAGGATGCAACTGTTTCCTGAAATCATTTAGAGCATTTGTAAAATTGCAGTTTGTCTAACCTGCCTTTATTGCAGCTGGGACTCTGTGTGTGTTCCTCCACTTTGGACCTCAACTGCTAATCTGGGCCAATTGGGTAAGGGAGCCCTAAATGGAGACTGCCTGAGCCAACCAGAACTTGGACTCTCACCTGGAGCCTGCTTAAAGGGAATGTATGGCAGGTGCTTCTGGGAGCTGTAGTTTGGACCTTGGCACCTTTTTACACCAACAGAGGAGCCCTGCAGTGATTGACAGTTGAATCCCCAACTGAATCTGGGTGGAGCCTAGAGGAAATGCCCTGAACTGTCCTTGGAGGGCCAGATGTGAGTTGACTGTGAAGGAGTAGGAGCTCTGTTCTGCTGCGGCGTGCAGTTCACTTGGGAAGCCCAGCGTAGGGTCTTAAGTCAGCCTGTAGCTGTTAGCAAGTGCTCATCAGACTGAATCCGAGTTTGTGGAGAAAAAGGAAAGTGTGAAGATCCAGGCTTGCCCGTAGCAGACCAAGATTTGCAGAAGTGCGATCGGCCTGTTGGGGACTCTGTTGCTGTGTTCTCAGGTTTTGCAGTATTTGCGTTTGGGATCGAGAAGCAGCTGCCTGGTATAGTAATTTCCTTTACATATAAATGTGCCTAGTGTTTGTGAGGGATTGCGATTCCTCTTCCCCTGGTTCTGTGAGTCATGAGCTGAAGCTGGAAGCTGGACTCAAAGCTAATCAGACTGCATCCGTCTGCTTTCCAAGTCAGTTAGGCCCTGTCACAGGGGTCTCATCTCCATGCCCTGCCAATCCTGGCCATCCAGAGCTACCTCCTCAATTCACCTCGGTTTTTGGTTTGTGAGTACAAATAGGGGTACTTCTCCTCACCTTCATTTAATTAAAGTGTATCAACTGATTGTTTTGAGTTCTTCTGTTTGTGGACTGAGCCATCCAGCTCCGGATTACAATTTTTTTGTGCATATATTTTCTTCATACAGGGCCCCATCTTGCTGCACCAGCCGGCCAACTCCGGGCAACGGACCTGGCTAGCCCCTCCCCATCCTGGGTACCCAGAGTGACATTTGGACACTAAATATATGTGCACAGTACTGTGATTCAAACTTATCTAAACTAATCAACCTGATTACCCCTCCCGTGTTACTGTCCCCTGAATAAACCAGATTTGTTGTTATGCTATATACTGGCTGTGGTGTTAATGCATCTAAAACAGTATTGCAAATTGCTGTGTATGTTGTTTAACCTTGTTTTACAGGGGATCCTTCGAGATGGGCTGCAGAATCAGTCTCGAGGGTAAGAGGTATCTATGTGTAAAAAGTGTGCATATGTGGGGTATTGGGAAGGTAACTCCCATGCATTGTGTGGGCCACTAGTGGGAACAAAGCGGGGTCACAGCGTCCCAGAGGGCTGTACCCAAGCTAGTTTAACCACTACTAACTCTGACCTCTGTGTGGAGACACCCATCATAGAACCTAGGCCTCTCAACCTGTCAGTAGCCAAACAGGCAGGGGTAGTAGCCCTTGGGGTAGCGTCACCTAGGGGTTACATTATATTTAGGCACAATTCACCTTGTATTCCATATAGCTTATATAGTGTTCTCCTCCCCATTATTTATTACTGAGGAAATTTGCTTGACCACCTGATCTTTAGCCTTTATTTTTATCCCTTGGCGTTCATCTGCTATTGTAGCTTACTCCTACTTCAAGTCATAATCTTCTCTGTTGTGACATCTCAACTTGTTACACAGGAATTACCTGCAGTGCCACAGGCAATGCATTATGATCTTGGGTAGGGAAAAAGCAACAGGAATGGATGAAATCTTCAGGAGCAAAGATCCTGTTTTCATGAAAACTACCTCTGTAATAAATATTGTGGAGGAGGAATACAGAGCTAATGTGAAGTACAAGCTGAACTATGCCTAAAGATTACATTTTGTTAAAGGTCTCTTGAAGCTGTTGTCTGCTCTTTAAAGGAAGGTTCCAGGATTTGGCTGTACAGTAAACAGTGTTTTTTGTTTTTTTTTGTAAGTGCCTACCTAAATGCAGCCTGAGTTCATCCTTGAGTAAATTTTCAATTTACAGTCCAGTGCCCTTCGGGAGGGAAGGTATTGTAAATTGGCCCAACATGATGGCAGGCTGATCCCTTCCACTTCCTGGTGTGCTGGCCTCATCCCCGTGCTAAAATGTTTTGTGATGTCTAACCAAGGAGAGCGCAGGGACATGCTCCATTGAACTGAATGGGGCTATTTTTAAACTGTTAATTCTATACAGTACCGCAGCATTGCCTATACATGAACACCACGCGCTAACAAGGCCCTTGTTAGTTGAGTGGTGGTTATGTACAGGTAATGCCATGGTACCATATAGAATTGCAGTTTAAAAATAGTCCCATTCAGTTCAGTGGAGCACGCCTCTGTGCTCTCCCTGGTTAGATGGCACAAAACATCTTAGTGAGGGGACGCGGCCAGCACACCGGGAATTGGAGGGATCAGCTGGCCATTATCTTGGGCCAATTTATGATCCCTTCCCTTCTGAAGTGCACTGGACTGTAAATTTTAAAATTTACTCAAGGATGGATTCAGGCTGCATTTAGGTAGGTACTTCTGGATTTATACAGTTTATTGTACAGCCAAATCTTGGAACATTCCTTTAAAGAGCCAGTGTAATGCCCCTCTTCCCAGCCCTGAACTGACGTGTTGTACTTAAATGTTCCCACACGAGACAACTAATTGTATAAAGGATGAGGCCTGGCTGTTCTGAGCACTGATTGCTTGAAATAACAAGTGATATAACATGAGCTACTGTGTTCTCCTTGTGATCCTAGGAGCTGGCCTTACTTGGGTGGGTCGGCACAAGGGTTGCCCATTTATATCACAGCAGTGGTTCCAGCTGCCCTTTATTTCACTAGCAAGGTGCACAGCCTTCCACCTGAGTCACTGACATCAGAGAGGTATGAGGTGGTATAAAGCTGTGCACTGTATTGTCCTTTCTAGACTCGAGTTTTTCAATAATTTATAATCCTTTATTACTTGCCCATTGACTTTTGTTGTTGTTGTTGGTTCGGGATTTCTAGGATTTGACTTTGTTGATGTGTTTTTGGGCTGCTTTTTTCAGAGTAGGTTTAACATCCCTCCTTTCTTTTTCCTTCTTTTCCTGCCAGGTGCCCCTGAGCCCTGAGTGTAGCCGGGCCATCATGAAGTTGGTTTACTGCCCCCACTGCCGCGGGATGTCCAGCGTGAAACCCTGCAGCAACTACTGCCGCAACGTCATGAAGGGCTGCCTGGCCAACCAAGCCGATCTGGACGCTGAGTGGAAGAACCTTGTGGGTAAGGTTTGATTTTTTTTCTTAAACCATCTGTCTGATGAACTCAAGTCTAACTGCTCTGTACACAAGAGTATGATGTGAAGAAAGTATGCAGTTTGGATGTGCAGAATCTCAATTTTTTAGAATTAAGATGTTCAGAATTGCCATCTGAAACTCCTTATTCCAAAAGTACAGATGGCAAGTGATGCAGAAGTAATATAGGAGATTTGTTACTTAGGATGTCAGAGTCTGATGATGATTTCGAGTGTAGCCCCCTCCCCAGGTCTAAGGGTATCCAGGTGTTGTGGGGAGGGGTGCAACTACAGACCAGGCACTCTTCAAGTTACTTTTCAGCTGCTTAGAAGCAATAGATGAGATGGTCTACCTTATGACATCTTCAGAAAATGGAAACTGCTCGCCACTCCCCCAGCCAATGCCTCACTTTTCTGGTGCCCAGCGGCAATGAAAGAAGAAAACAATTTCTGGAAACAGCCTCTTCAGAATACCTCCGCTGCTACGGCCTCTCTTCAGTGTGTGTGTGTTGGGGGGGGGGGGGTCAAAACCTGGTCTCTCACAGAACCCACTGGCACATTTAAAGGGCACTGTCAGCTTTGCCTCTTCGTTTTGGCAAAAGCAAGCAGTGTTCTATTGCTCACACAACACTCAGTATTGTAGTCAGAACACCCCAATAGATTTAAAAGATCAGGATTTTACCTGCTTCCCCATTTTTTACATAAATATCATTTCAGTCGTCTTGACACTAAGCCACTGCAAACCAGAAGCACATCCAGGTCGGGACTGCGTGTCTGCCACAAGCACGGTCCTAAAGTACGATTTTTTCAGAAACAGCCCTTGGAGTCATATTGCCCCTGTCCCTTGTGTTATTGTAAAAGGTTGCAGCTATCTGCCGTCCCAAAACGAGCACTAAAAGTTGTATTATTTGTATTTGTATGCCGCGGCCGAAATCCTGCGCATGTCTACAATATCCGTGAACAAAATATCTCATGCATGCGTAAAAACATGCCATTGATGCGCATGCACGGGATTTCAGATGCGGCTTTCAAATACAAATAATGCCACTTCTAGTGCTCGCTTTGTGATGCAAGATAGCTGCAACCTTTTAAAATAACACAAGGGGACAGGGCAATATGACTCTACTGGCTGTTTCTGAAAAAATCATCCGAGGACTGTGCCTGTGGCACCAGGTCGGACCTGGATGTTCTTCCGGTTTGGGGGCTTAGCGTTAGGATGACTGAAGTATATATATATGTAAAAACGGGAAAGCAGGAAAATCTGATCTTTTAAATCTATTGGGGTGTTCTAAGTACAATACTGAGTGTTGTGTGAGCAATATGAACACTGCTTGCTTTTGTCAAAAATGAAGGGGCAAAGCCGACAGTGTCCCTTTAAAGCAGATTAAAACAGAATTCATTAGAAGTTATTCTTTTTGTCTTTCAAGGATCAACAAAAAAATAACCATCACCACAGATTTCCAAAACCGTGAGCTTTATTCTGGGCCCGAAAATGATTAGCACCAAAGGATTAATCGGAATTTAACTGGAGCAGCTCCATGAGGCTGAGACAGGCAATAACAAACGGCAAGTTCAGGCACTGGATTTTCCTTTTCTATTACATTATTGTGCTCTTATTTCCCAAACAGCGTGCAGCAGAATAGGATTGTCTAGATCTAAGAAAATTAGACCCCACATGGCTCTCTAAGTTATGTTAGCTTCTTCCACAGAGACCCTTTTCTCTTTCATCCCAAATGCTCTGTTCACAGTTATACCTTCTTTACTCTGTAATGGGGGAGTGACTTACTCCTTCCCGTGTTAGCCGAGCCATTTAGGCCTCAGGACATTTAGCAGCCTAAGCCTCCATGGCCACTCCCAAGGAAGCCTCAAACCCACACATTTCCTGAGCCAAAGGGCAATTTAGAGGAGCAAATCACCCGCCAACCCTGGCCTGAAACTGCAGCTTAATGGTGGCATCTTTCCTTACCCAGAGTTGCTGTTTTCTCATGAAAACTCAGCCCTTAATGGGTCTGACTGACCTACTCCAGACATGGGCACAGTAGGTCCTCTGGCCTGCCCCAGACATGGGCACGGCAGGCCCAAGTGAATCCCAAGCTAGGGCCTCCTGACCACCAGAAGGTTACCCCAGGCAGCATGCCACACAGGTACAGCATCCCAGAGCTGCCACCCACAGGACGCCCTGAATCAGTGTTGCCACCACTGAAACAGCCCCACTACCTGAGCACCCCATACCTTATCTGGGCTTCAGAATCTCCTTTTGTTTTGCAGGACCCGATGACCGGGGGTCCATCTCCTTTCACCTCTTGCACACTTTCTTCAACCGCAGCCAGTGTCCCAAAACCAAAAAGGGATCATCCCATCAGAACTGTCTCAACCACTGCTATACTTTCTTGCCCTCCCAAGCAGAATACCAACCCCTCCTCCCCCATCGCTCCAACGCTGCTGCTTGTTGACCTGCCAAAAGGGGGGGCCCATCTGGACACTATCCCTACCCAAACCACTGACTCTTGGTCTCTCTTTTCCCATGCAAATAATCAGAGGTTTTATACCTTCCTTGATCCTGCCCCCTGGTGGCAGTAATAATAATTAAGGCCGGGTGACTTCCCAAACTAAAAGGCTAATCAGGGGAGGAGGGACTGAGGACACCAAACGGTTAGTAAGCCCATCTGCGAGGGGGGGCTTACAGGAGGTCTTACAGAAATTAAATGAAATTACGAATTGGAAATTCCCTAAAGAATCCTATTGGATTGGAATTGGCATCAGCCAAAGCATTCTGCCCGTACGAAGATGATGTGGCCTAGTGGTTACAGCACTGTGCTGTTAAACATGTAAATGTAGTGCTACTTCCACACAAGTACAGTGGCCTGCAGAGTTTACAGAAGTCATCATTAGACAGCCCACCCCCTCCCCGATCCCACTCATTTCCATTAAGTGCTCTGCAGCTGCAGTCTCTACTTTGCATCATCATAACACTGTTTTTTGGGTGGGACTGCAGTGCTGGTTGACCGTTTAGCTTGCAGTTGCAAGTTATGAGTGCATCTGAATAAGGTGATTATTTAATTAAATCTGGTCAGAAAAACTTCATTAACCAGCTAATTTTTCTCACATAGGTTTTTCTCCACATCGGGTTCTGGGGCGGCTTGCCCCTCCTTCAGGAGAGGAGAGCAATCCTAGAGACACTCAATCCCCCCCACCCCATCTCTCTCTGGGGAACCAGAGTCCACTTCTGAACTTGGTTTGCTGGTGTGGAGTGAGGTGTGGTGTCCAGGGCTTCAGCCTTCAACGCCACCAGGCCAGCTGATTAACTGGCTAATTTAGCAGTTCCTTGATCTGAGTTGCCTGTCTGCGGTTCTTTAAACACCTTTATCATGTACCACCTCAGTTTACTTTTTTCCATTGACTTCCCTCACCCTGCTACCCTATATTTGAACCATAATTAAGGCTTTCCTGTCTGCCTATTATTTTTGTAGCGCTGCACTGAAACATTTCGTAGCCATGTTACAGTACTGTATTTCTATATTGTAATTTAGGTCCCAGACCTGTGCAGTGCTGCTCCTAGCTATTCTGAGGCCCTGTGCGATCCTTCTCGCTGGGACCCCATATAAAAAGTCATAAAGCCTGCCGGCCGGTGGCACTGAAGGTTGAGTGCTGGATGCACACGCGTGCCCTGCTAGCGACCGGGTTCGGGAATGACCTTGGGTCATCAGGGTGCCCGGCAGAGGGGAGGGATGCAGCAGGATGAAGTAACCTAGCAGCAGCTCCTCTCTCACGGTAGTTATCGCCCCTCCCCGCAGCCGCTGCCACCAGTGGAGGTCTGGTGGCAGCGCAGGGTTGAGGGTGGCAAATCAGGAAGTGCCTTGGGCTTGGGCGTGCACGTGCCTTCACATGCGTGCACCGGGAAGGGGTGGACAAAAACGGGGTGGGGGACTCCGGATAAAAATATAATAGAAAAAAAAGTTGCAAAGCCCTCAAGGAACATCCTCATCCCTACCATGACCTCCATATATTTTTATTTATTTGTTTCCCAGGTAGGCGCACTGATCCCATGAACTGTTTTCAGGCACGACTCGGGCCATGCAGATGGCACATACAAAAGGGTATACATTACAATTCCACATACAAAATAATACACATTACAGTTTGAAAATAATACAATTCCAGTAGCGAAGGACAGGTAGAATGGGGTACAGATAAAGTACAGTTACATTTACAGTAGCAATATGTATACGTACAAGGTTGACTGTTTCCATTATAGCATGCCCGGAATGATGTGTGCTAGTCAAGTGAGCAGAGGGAGATGGGGAGGCTATTCCATAGTTTGGATGCTACAATGGAGAAGGCTCTACCTCCCTGAGTTGTTGAGATTCTGGGGACTTCCAGTGAGAGGACATTGGTGCTTCTAAGGAGGCGTGGGCTTTATCACCTATTGAGGAAGGTGGAATGGGGGAAAGGTCATCGTCTCTGATTGCTTTATCCACTGTTCATCCTAGGAAGAGGTTCCAGTATGCTGTGAAGGGGAGCCATCCCAGAGACTGGTAAAGGGAGCAGTGGTGAGTGGAATAGGGAGCCATTAGCTGGAATCCACAGATGCTATTGTAGGTAGAGGTGAGTCTCGTAAGTAGTTTAGAGGAGGTTTGAGAGTAAACAGGGGCACAGATGAGGTTTCCCTCAGCTATGGCTAGCCTGACTTCTGGAGTCAGGTAATGATGAAGGCGGTAGCCCATTGCCAGATTCTGGTTTACTCGTTGCAACGTGGCATTAATATGGATCAAGTACGTCAGGAAGGGGTCCAGTGCGACACCCAGGTATTTGAAATAAAGGACGTTGTCAAGTGGCATACTGTCTGAGACTAGGATAGATAGGGGAGATGAGTTGTTAGCTAGGTTTGTTAATTTTGGCGTGGACCCCAGTAGCATGGTTTTAGTTTTGTTGTTGTTTACCAACAGCTTGTTTCCAAGAAACCAGATGTGTGCTGCTTGGTAGTTGCTAGTTAGCTGGGAGAGGATGTTCGCTAGGGATTTGGCACTATGATATAAAGCCAAGTCATCGGCATAGAGGATGGCCTTGGATGTAAGGCTTTCCTCAGGTAGGGGATTTATAAATCGGCAGAAAAGGAGTGGGTCCAGGATGGATCCTTGGGGTACTCCAGTACCTTAGCTGCAGAGATTGCAATATGCACAATGACCATCTGGTGGCGATTTAGGAGGCAGTTTCTGAACCAAGTTGTAGGCCCCTCTGAGCACCCAAGGCTTACTAATCTTTTGTGTAGCAACTGATGGTTGACAAGCTCGAAAGCCTTTGTAAGGTAGACGGAGACAGCACCTGTGAGATTCCGCGCATCAATGTTTATTGTGACATGGTCAGTTAGGTGGGCCAGGGCCGATGCCATACAATGGTGCTTTCTGAAGCCATGTTGGTTATAGCACAGGAGGTTGTACTTATTTATGTGCTCTGAGAGTTGGTTTAGATGCCATCGTGGAATTTATCATTGGCCAGAATCGGCAAGGGTTACTGAGATTGTCGGATTGCAGTTTTTTGGTAGTAGCTGGCCTTGCCAGCTTTAATTAGCTGTTTGCATTTATCTCTCAGCTTCCTATACTCATTCCAAGCTGCGAAGGAGGGTGTGGCTTTGTAGGTGGCCCAAAGTGTGTCTCTATTCTTCATTAGAATTGAACATTGTTATGTAAGGTCTCATATATGTACTGTTCTTCCCTCTTCCCCTTCTTCCCAAGATGCATTGGGAGACGAGCAACTTGTTTTTCAGTGTGCCTTTCCTGGTGAAATGTTTCAATAAATAATTAAATAAAATTAGTGAGAGTATGTTCAAGTTCAAGTTTATTGCAGGAAAACTCCATTGAGCAAGCTCATTCATAAGGAGGTCCTTGGTAATCCAGCGAGTGCAGCCACCACGCACCCTGCGCATTGGCAGGGGAAAGTATTTGTCCTGTATGCGTGCAAGGGCATCAGTGAAGTAGCCTACTGCTGGTTATACAGGAGAGGGAGTGAAGTGTATGCCACTTTACTGTTCTGACATCATCGATTAGGCGGCTGAGGTCATAGCTTCATTTTCAGCAATTTTTATTTTCATTTTTGCACTTTACTTGAATTAGAACATAGAGGATCAGGAAGAATGGAGGCTTTCTGGGGGCCTTTCTGCTCTTTGCGCCCTGCATGAATGCATAGTTTGCACCATGCCAAGGCCAGCACTTCCCGTGCTTCAAGTGACAGAGCCACAAGTGAGTCTGCATTTGGTGGGTTCTGCAAGAAAACAATGCACAGACACACAGGAGTTTTATACAACAATTCAGTGTTCATAGAACATATAGCAACAAGCTCATAAAGAGACAATCATCAGCATTAGAATAGGTTGAGATGCACTTTAAAAGCTCCAGGAGAAACAAAGTACAGAGTCCACCTGAAACAGAAGGAACTCCTCCACAAGCTTCGCTGGTCAGACCCTAATGTTAGCACTGGGCACAAGTCCCTTACAATTTGAGATAATGATAAAAAGATGTCCGCTGTTTTCGTCAGAAATCCTCCAATGGGCCATGTTGTGAGTTCTGGAGAACACTGCTCAGTTAGTTGCCAGATGTCTTGTCCCACGGAGTCCCTTAAGAATTACCAGAATGCCCATGCCATGGACCCTTGAGAGCACTGGTCCATGATCCTGCGTTATGGAGGGATTAACCCACGACAGGGTATGGGTTTACTGAGCATTAAGCCATGCCTGGGGGGTTCAGAATCACGAGCTGAAGCAGAGTGATTTCAGCCACCCAGGCATGGATTAATGCTCAGTAAACCCATACCCTGGACTGGGTTAATCCTCTTTTATAACACAGGCAATTTTTTTTGGAGTTTTACCTAAAAAAACAGTGAAATAAAGCCATGTGACCATGCAACCGTGGGTATATCAGACATTAATCCACAGTCAGGTGACCTGTTTGGACCAATCAGCAGACAGTATTTTAGGAACCCATGTTATGATTTGTTTTAGTTTTAGTTATATGTGTTTGTTTCATTGCAATACAGCAGTAATGTAGTTAGGTGCCTTCTCTTTTCCTTTTGTGTTGTACTGCCCCTTGATTTTTGGAAAGGTGTATTTACCTATCTGTCTGTCTGTCTATTTATTAGTTGCCAGATAACTATCTTTAGTCTGTATTCTACTTTAAAGTTGCCCTCTGTCTTCTGGCTCTACTTTGCAATTGTAGTTGTTGATGAAGAGCAAGAGACTGTGTTATAAGTTCTGCACCTGGTGCAGGCAAAAATATCAGTCATGGACCTGCACAACACATGCTTAGACTGCTTGGGTAATAAACAGGATGTTGTGGGATACCACGCCATACTGCCAGTGTCTGTCGAAGACTGGAAGGCTCGATTGTTCCTTGATCAGTCAAAAGACTGCAAAAAGGCCTCAGCAGCTACCTGATCAGTCACTGAGCTTGTGGTCATGGAGGAAGAGGCAGTGGCGGCTACAGTGAGTTCCTCATAGTTTCTTGGAGACAGTGGCTGCACTGGGAATGGTGGTGCTCCTTCCAGAAAAGATGAACTTGAAAACAGGTGGGCACTCATCAACCAAAAAACACAGGGCTCCAAAAATTGCACATATTACTCTAGATTTATTCCAAATAAATACAGTTGCACACTTGACACGTTTTGGACTGTGGTCCTTTATCAAAAGCTAGTACAACTAACACCAACACAGACTTAAATGCTAGAATCAATTATCTTATGACATCATCAGAATAAAACCTCCTGTCTGATTGGTCAAGCAAGATACTTCAGGTGGTTATCATTAAAACAGACCAATTCAAAGCAGACCTATACAGAGCAGAAGGAATTTGAACCAAATATAGTGAGTACAAAAAATACTCTTATAAAGTAGTTAAAAACAAAAAGAAAAGGGAGGGGAGAGAGAGGGAAGGAAGGAAAGAACAAAAAGGAAGGAAGGAAAGAAAGAAGGAAAGGAAAAAGGAGTAAAGGGAAGGAAGGGAGTGGTGAAAAAGGGGAAGGGAAGGGGAGAGGAAAGGCTAGCAAGAGAGTGTTCCCTGCTATTTCCTTTCTATAGAGACTAGTCTCAATCTTACCATTACTTCCCCTAAAAATAGTAATATCTAAAAAATATATACAGGTAGCATTACTTTTCCATGTAAACTCCAAAAAGCTGTTAGTTGAATGTAAATAGTTAACAAAAGAACACATTTCAGATTCACTGCCTTCCCACAAAATTATCACATCATCTATGTACCTTTTATAACATTTAATCTTATCAAAAAATGGGTTCACATTAACATCCAGTACATAGTTCTCCTCCCATGCTCCCACGTACAAATTTGCCAGGGAAGGGGCACACATGGCCCCCATCGCTGTACCTTTAATTTGTTGGTACCAGGTTTTATCAAACAAAAAAATATTGTCCGTGAGAACATAGTCCAGTAACTTGAGTAGGAATTCTGTGGGTGGGCTTTCCATTGGTCCTCTCTGATTTAAATAATAAGCAGCTGCATCCAACGCACCTTGGTGCGGGATGCTTGTATAAAGAGATTCTATATCTAATGTCACAAACCTCACTGATTCAGATAGTGTCAGTGTACTCAGCACATTCAGTATATCTGTAGTATCCTGAATAAATGCAGGAAGACAGTTCACAAATGGTCTTAAGTTAATATCCAGGAATTTTGATAGGGGCTCAGTTAATGAGCCTATGCCACTAATAATGGGTCTGCCAGGTGGAGAAATGAATGATTTGTGGACCTTTCGGAGGAGGTGAAAAGTGGCTCCAATGAGATCTTGGCATATCAGGAACTTCTTTGTTTTTCCATCAATAATTCCTATCTCAAATGCATTAATTATAGTTGCATCAATATGAGATTTAAATTTAAAGGTTAAACCAAAGTTAAGAGTTCTATGACAACTGGTATCTTGTAGTTGTCTCAATGCATCTTTTTGATAGTCCTCCTTATTCAGGATGATCACACATCCACCTTTATCAGCATGTTTTGATCTCCATAGATGTATTTGTCTTTAAGCTTACTGCAGTCCCTGTTCCATTTTTGAAAGATTAACATTTTTAATAGGCTTAGAATTCTGCAAAGCCTCTTCAAGATCTTGCTCCACAAGCCACTTAAGCACTAAAATGGAAGTACTAGGTGGCAGGCAAAACTCTGATTTTGGTCTACACACATTTATAGCCATGTTAGTTCCCATTTCCTCCTGTTTCCATGTTCCAGCAAAGAAAGATTTAATACTCAAGTCTCTGTATCACATATTCAAATCAACAGTCGTTTGAAAAACATTAAGTGGGGTCATCGGTACGAAGTCCAAACCTTTACTTAAAACGCCAATTTCTATATCGGTCAACAAATGATTTGAAAGGTTAATTACCTTTGCTGTTGAGGTAGTTAAAGCAGTATTCAAAAGTGCCTCCCCCTGAAATTCCTCTTCCCTGTCGGCGTTCCTCTGTTGCAACAGAAATTCTGGTAGCCATGGTGCTGACCGTATCCACCTCTTCCGCTTCTGGCTTCTCCAAGTCGTCTTTCTGCCACGTGGTAGGGCATTTGATCTTGTGATTGGTTGCCGAGCAATCTCAGACTGCGACGTGGTTCTGTAGGCGGTTTCAAATCTGGTCCATGTCTCTGAAAAAGAATGATCACTTAATTTTTCTGATTCTGAATTCGTGTATTCCATACTGTAACTAAAAGATACATGTCAAGTTGGTTTAAGAATACCACGGGGACTATATAATTTCTTCCAAGAATATACTCCTTCCAGTTCATAGTCACCCCATCACATTCAAATTTATTCATTGTAGAGGTTTTAATTTCACAGTCCAGTTTTTCTATAGATTGTTTTAATTTGTCATTCTCCGAGTTGAAGGCTGCATAATTTCTGAAGGTTAAAACAACTTTTTCCTTTTCTTTAATTTCTTGTCTCAGAATTTCTTCCTGTTTTTTTACTAAATTCAATTATTAGTCCCATTAACTTGAAGCTTGCTTCAGATGGGATAGCCTCCCATGCTTTCATGAATTCTGGATCCTCCTGCTCGCAAGTAGGATCTTTAAGAAGTCGTAAACCTCTCGGAATTCTTTTTGTTTGTATATAGGCTTCCGTGCTGGATCTATTCCAGTATACCCTTCGAAGTTGGAGCGTAATTTTCTGTAAATTTTTAAAGGCACCTAACAAAGATAAAGCTTCTACAGGGAGATTTTCTGGCTGAAAGTTCTGCAGAAGAAACGGGTGAGCAGTACCTGCTGCTTGTAACAGCTGATTAACATAATCCAGTGGATTGTCTGTGTTTGGAGTCTCATTGGAAAATACTAAATTTGGAGTTGCTTCCAGATTCATGGTATTTAAATGGTAATAGTCCACCAATAATTATGGGCCCACAATGTGTATAGAAGGTTTAATGCCGAGTAAAAATAAAAGAGAATTACTTCTTCTTCTTCTTCTTTTCTACAGCAACCCATGCTATTGAGAAAAAGGGACCCACCTTATGTAGAAAATACACGCATTAACTTTGTTACTACCTTTTCAGCACAAGCACATTTAAGTCAAGACGTGTGTGTAAGAATTGGCATGTGCTCTAAAGTGATCCAGATCTTAGACCTTATACACAAGAGATGCCAAGGATGGCGTATAGGAAACCTATGACCCTAGGAGACGCTCTTACACGTAGCCATTTTCAACAGGAGGAAAAAAATTAGACTTGGCTCACAAGAGGTGTGTCTGGCTGCTTTCAGTGCAAAAGATGCACAGTTTTTAATCATGTGCAGCCAGCTAAAAACTTTAAAAGTCTTAACGTAAATAAGGAGTTTGAGATTAGACAGATCAACACATGTGACACGAGTGGGGTCATTTACTTGGCTACATGTAGCTGCAAGGCCTTTTATGTAGGGAAAACCATTAGGAACTTTAAAACAAGAGTTAATGAACATCTGAGAGCTATACAGAAACAAGACCTTACTTATGCTACAGCAGCAGACATTAATGACAGTGAAGTAGGAAGTATACATACTTTCTCCTTCACAGTAGTAGATAAAGTAAGTTCGAACCCTAGAGGTGGCAACTATAATGTTTTGGCTTTGATCAGAGAGTCCTTCTGGATTATTAATTTGAAAGCAACTCAGTATCCAGGTCTTAATACTACTTTTGATCTTAAACCTTTTTTGAGGAAAAGGAGAAAATAAGGAATTTTTTAATGGTGTCTGTAGATTGTCTTTTTGCTGTGTATTAATAAATGAGTGCAATTGTATGTTATTCATAGTATGAATATTGGAATGGTCTGTTCTCCATATAAATATCCCCTTTCCCTTTTCCCCCATCCACCGTTTCCCTTCCCTTCTCCCTTTTTCACCCTCCCGTCCCCCTTTTCCCTTCTTTCCTTTCCTTCTTTCTTTCCCATCCTTCCTTCCTCCCCTCCTGTCCTCACCCTTTTGTTTTTGTTTTAAACTACTTTATAAGAGTATTTTTTGTACTCACTATGTCTGGTTCAAATTCCTTCTGCTCCGTATAGGTCTGCTTTGAAATGGTCTGTTTTAATGATAACCACCCGAAGTATCTTGCTTGACCAATCAGAAAGGAAGTTTTATTTTGATGATGTCATGAGATAATTGATTCTAGCATTTAAATCTGTGTTGGTGTTAGTTGTACTAGCTTTTGATAAAGGACCACAGTCTGAAATGCATCAAGCGTGCAACTGTATTTATTTGGAATAAATTTGGAGTAATATTTGCAATTTTTGGAGCCCTGTGTTTTTTGGTTGGTGAGTGCCCACCTGTTTTCAAGTAGTTCCTCATCGTTCTTTGTACTGTCACCAGCTGGAGCTAGCATCGGTGGGGCATTCTCTGATAAGTTCAGTGAAATGCATCTGCTCTCCAGACCTTCAGAAAGAAGTCCTTCTCACCACAGCAGAAAATACAAGAAATGCCCTCTTTGGTCATGAGAATGGGAAAGATCACGCTCTTCCCATTCCTTTGACTCCTCTGACCACGTGGCCTTAGTCAAGATCCCTTTCGCTGAGGGGATGGTCAAGGGCTCCATGATAACCCCATTGGGTTTGTCAATCTCAACTCTGGTCATGCAGGTGGTTGAGATTTTTCTTGAGTCTGTCTATCAGCTATTGGAGGAGATCGACGAGGAGTTGCTCTCCCAGACCCTGGGTTGTCCCAGTCCTCACTCAGGACGAAGAGGCCTAGTTAATGACCCCAGCTGGGTTATTTCCACTGGTGGTCATACCTCCAAAGCCTCTAGTGCTTGACATGCCATGGCAGGCGGTTTATACAACCCCCTTCCTGAGGACACCCTTCGACGTTGAGGCAATGCGCACGGTCTTGATCCCGCTTCATCAGGAGGTGTGGCCATTGATGATCTTTGCCTTTGGGCACAGAGAGGCATCAATGTGAAATGTGTCGATGCTATGAGGAGCTCGTCTGGCAATAGTTGATCATAGCTGGGAGGGGTAGGCTCTGCCTCCCTGAACCTTCTGTCCTTGGCCTTTGTTGGTCTTTGTTGATTGTTCCCACACTGGTTTATGTTTCACAGCAGTCCCCAGCACCAGCTTTTCCATCTCTTTGGCAGGAGCCACCTTCACCACAGCCCCTGTTCGGGACCCCAACCAAAGAGTCTTGCCCCATAGCTGGCTTGCCATGATGGCTTTCTGTGGAGATCACCCAGGATGAGGATACCAGTGTTGTTCATGGTGGAAAATGGTCAGGGGTTGTCTGAGGAGTCTTCCAATGACTCCGAAGTCAAGCTGTTGATGGCCTCAACCAGGACTTGTATGAGAATCAGCCGAAGAGCTGACCACGTACCATCAGCTGGTATCATTTAGGGCTGTGGTCCAACTTATGTCAGAGTCCATGAAAATTCTCTTACAGCTAGCTCAGAAGTGGGCTAAGTATCCATTTACTGACATACTGGACAGGGATGATTGCCCAGGGGTTGCCTTTCCCATGGCAGAAGACATTTTGGGACTGGCTCTGGAACTTTGGCAGCATCCAGCATCTTGCCTGGCACCCTTCACCCATGTAGTCCACAAGTACGCTGTCCTAATAGGCTTCCTTTCTGGGTTTTCCAAGCACCCCTCTGCTGAGGCTTGGTCTCATTTTCAACCTTTTTTAAATCCAGAAGCCAAGGGGACATGGGCAGACCTACAGACAATGTATCTAAGAAGACTGACCATGCAGCTAAAAAGGTGTGCGCTGCTGCATCACTGGATCTCCATTAGGCCAGCTATGCTGTTGTGATGGCAAACTTCAGCCATTCCCTGTTTGCAGTATTAGGAGAACACCTCCCCCATCTTTTATCTGATAAACAGCTTCCAGTAAAGATGGTCAGAGTCCAGGGTCAGTTGCTAGTGAAACACCAGCTTCAGACAACCTTAGACATGGGCAAATCCTGTGCCCATACCATGGCTACTGCTGTTGCCATGCATCGAAGGACCTGGCTGAGGCTCTCCACCTTTACAGCAGTCGCTCTGCATTAGTTGGCCAATGTCCCCTTCTTGGGCACTGACCTCCTTGGCTCTAGGTGGAAGGACATCTCACATGAATCGAGAAGTCCAGTGCCACCTTGGATTCTGTGGCTTCATCCCAGAAAGACCAAAAGGTCCAGAAGCCTAAAAAGAAGACCTTTCAATTCCGGTTAATTTAGCCACTACAACCTCAGCAGCCCCAGTAAGGGCACTGTCAGTGCTGACATCTGAAACCTGGGTTCAGCTGTCAAGGGCAGAAGGGGGGGAGCAGAGGTGATGTTGCCTCTGCAGCCACAGCATCTGGAGCCCCCTCAGAGGCTGCGCAGTGATAGGTTGTGGGGTGTCATCCCCCCCTCCCATACAGGTCCTGTCCCAGCTCCTGGTTGGCAGTTGGTTACACCTGCTTGCCACAGTTGTCCACAGTTGTTTTGGATGGGTAGGTTTTAGAAGTGGTGGGCAGAAGGTTACCTCTGAATTTAGAAGCTCATCCGCCAGACCGACTCTGAGCTCTTAGGGAATTCAGAGTGCCACAGAACATGTCCTTGCTTCGAGCTGACATCGCTCAGCTCCTAGACTGTGGGAAAACAGCCTTGGTCCAGATGCCCTGGCCACTTAGGGATATCTGTCTAGGTACTTCCTGGTTCTGAAATAGACAGGAGTTGGCATCCCATACTGGATCTGCATTGTCTGGACCAGGTAATGCAGAAGCACAAGTTTCGGATGATCGCTGTAAATCAGATCATTCCATCTCTGGAGCAGGGCATGTGGTTCTGCTCCCTGGACATACAGGAAGGATTTGCCCAAATCCCAGTCAGTCCCATTGTTGGTATCTTTGGTTCCATACAGAGGAGATCCTGCACCATTTCTAGATCATGCCTTTTGGCCTTTCATCTGCACCCAGGGTCTTCACTAAGTGTATAATAGTGATGGTGGCATTCCTGTTGCGCAAGGGTGTCAGGTGTATTTCTACCTGTGCAACTGGCTGATAGCTGGACCATCCAAGGAGGCTGTGGAGAGGCCCAGGGGGATCAAGCCCTCCAGACCAGTCAGGACTCAGGCCTTCTGGTCAATCTAGCCAAGTCTGAACTGGTCCCGTCACAAGTGATCAAGTTCATTGGGGCAGAACTAGACTTGCTACAGGCCAGGCATCAGATTTTACCTCCTTTGCTCGATCATTTCAAGTTGGGATCTCATGCCCTGCTCAGGACTTTCTGATGCTACTGGGTTCATGGCATGCTTCACCAGCATGGTTAATTGTGCTGGCTAGTGGATGCGCCACCTGCAGTGAGAGTTGGTCTGGCAGTGGTCTGAGTGCCTTGGACCAGCTGGACGTAGTGATCCATCTGATTTGGAATGCCATCCAGTGGTGGCTGCACCCACAACACCTGCAGGAGGGAATCCTGTTTGTCCACTTAGAACCATCCATCGTGCTCGTGACAGACACATGTCTGGTGGAGTGGAGAGCACACCTGAGAAACCACAAAGCCCATGGGCTCTGGTCAGCCTGGGAGTCCCATCACCATATCAACCTACTGGAGCACTGTGCAGGGCATCTGGTTCGGATGGAATTTGCTCTGTTGATGTGGGGTCAGGCCGTTCAGGTCAAGGTGGACAACACGACCACCATATTTTACCTGAACTGGCAGGGCAGAATGCATGCCTTTCACTTGTGTCAGGAGGCTGTCTACACCTGGACATTCATGCGTATCCTGGGTACTGATCTGGTGAGCCATGTCATGGGAGAGAACAGTCAGCTGGTGGATGCTCGCTACTGGGTTGGAGGGGCATTGCATGAGTTGTCCCTGCCTCAGAAGGTGGTAAACCACCTGTACTCTCCGGGGGCACCCCTCTAGATGATCTGTTCTCCTCTTTGGAGAACAGAAAAATGAGGCTGTGTTTTGCCATCCCCTGACAGTCCAAGAAACTGTTAAGGGATGCCTTCACAATGCCCTGGACCCCAGGCCTCTTCTGTGCGTTCCTTCCCTTCCCTTCCCCTTGGTCAACAGTTTTGTGGTCAAGGCCTGGAAGGACAAGGCATGGATGATCCTGATGGCCCCAGACTGGCCCAGGCAGTTCTGGTATCCAGATCTCCTCAGCTTTTGCAGCAGACCTCGGTAGAGGTTGCCTTGCTGCCCAGATCTGCTGACCAGGCAGTAGGGAATGGTCCTGCACCCAGACCTTCAGACTCTGCACCTCTTAGTCTGGTCCCTGAATGGCTAGTATTCCAGGGTCTGGGCCTTGCAGAAGAGGTCCTGCATGTTGTGGAGACACCCCATAAGAGTTGACTCATAAATGCTATGTATTTAAGTGGAAGAGGTTCTGGATCTGGTCCCAGGGTAAGGAGCTGCATCCCCTTACCTGCCTGATAGTGAGCATCTTTGACTACCCTTGATCCCTGTCATAGTTGGGACTGTGAGAGACAATCCTCAAGGTGCACCTGTGAGCCATCTCTGCGTACTGGGCTTGGTCTGGTATGCCGGTGGATGGTGGCACAGGAGAAGGTGGTTGGGTGCTTTTTCAAAGGCTTGAATCACTTGTCCCCTTCAGTGTGTGAACCTCTGCCTCAGTGGGACTTATTGCCAGTGTCAGCAGTGCTCATGGACAAGCTGTTTGAGCCTGTGAACAGGTGTGAGTTGTCACATTTGTCATGGAAGACTGCCTTCTTGGTGGCCATCACGTCAGCCAGAAGGATCAGTGGGCTTCAGGTGCTCTTGGTGGAGTATCCCCATCCGGTCTTCCACAAGGACAGGGTCATCCTTCGTCAAGTATCCTCATCCGGTCTTCCACAAGGACAGGGTCATCCTTCACTTCCACCCAAGTTCCCCCCAAAGGTCATATTGGAGTTTCAACTTAAACAGGAGATTAACGCTACCCTTCTTATGCAGGGTACCTGAGTTACCCGCCTCCACCACCACCGTAGCCAGAACGAGAAGTCATCTCTGCATGGTGGAAGGATGCTAAATCTCAGCTCCTTCAAGAATTGGGTCAACCACAGGTAGTGGTCAGGACCACCTCACCTCTCAGGGTGCCTCCAGGTAGTCCTACACCCTCCAGCCATGTCTCTGACAGAGACTTGGGTGTTCTGCCTTCTGGACTCATTGAACATAGGCTCCCGGGCCCGGCTCTGGAGGCATCCTTGCTCAGTAGACCAGAATCATCAGAATTTGATGAGGAATTGGACTTAGAAAACCAGTCCGAACCTCACTCTCCCGTCGAGCCTCAGCCAAAAGAGTCCCCAAAATCCCCCACTCAGGATCCTTCCTTTGCAGAGCTTCTCAGGACCATTCAAATATCATGCAGATGGGCCTCCCAGGAATTGGATTCCAAGCATGGGAGACTGGCAGAGCACTTGGATCTGGTCAATGTTGACTCCTTACCCATTCCTCCCTGGATGGGGCCACATGAGGACCTTACGTCCACCATTTGGCAGCAACCTTCATCCATACCGGCCATATCCAAAAAGGCCGATAGGACTTACTACCCCAGGAAGGGGTCTTCCACTTAACTGCCCAACCTAAGGCCGATTCTATCATTATTACGGCTGCTGCCCACGATAGATTGGCCAAGCCTAAGCATCTTAGTGCCTCCTCACCAGATAAGGAGTCCAAGCAGATGGACCAGTACAGTAGGAAAATCTATTCCTCATCCACCTGCGCTATTTGTTCTCTGAACTATGTTGCACATATGGTGGCTTTCCAAAAATCCTCCCTTTGGATCTGGAAAAAGACTTCTAAGGAGATCCTGACAAACAGCTAAGGCATGAAACTTCTGGATAAGGTCAGGATGAATAAGTCCTCCTGCTGCCATGCCCTCCATGCCACCTCGACTCGGTGGACTCTGGCACAAAGAGCAGCTACAGGAAGCTGCCTCAGACATCTAGCCTGGCTTCACCTAGCGGGGTTGGCTCAGGATGTACAGAGCTCTCTTCTGGATGCTTCATTTAGGGGTCCAGTTCTGTTTGGCAGCGATGCAAAAGATATCATTACCAAGCTGCAGGAGAGCGGTAAATCCCTGAAGGATGTCTGTTCTATATACCGTTATGGTCAAAAACAATGGCAGCACCCATTTTGTCACCAGTGGAAATGGAACAAGTAGAACAAGGGCAAATGACAGAACAAGCTTCATACCCCAGGTTCCAGTGCCCAAACTCCCAGGCCAAGTTTCCCAGAGGTGCCCTCTCCTCCGTGTCCTGACTCCCTCCCCTTCGATCCCTCTGACTCTCTCAGAGGAACCAGTGGGGAGAGATTTGGCCTCTACCTGGATAAGTGGAAGGCTATCACCGCAGATGCATGGTTCTTCAACTCATGGAAAGAGGTCACTCGATAGAGTTCCTGAGAGACCTCCCAACCCTCCGGGAAGGTCCTTTTACCAGTCAGGCCAACTACAGTTGTTTTCTAGAAATTCAGGCTCTGCTGCAAAGCGGCCATGGGCGAGTTCCACCAGAACAGACAGGAAGGGTTTTATCCCACTTCTCTAGTTCCTAGAATAACAGGGGATCTAAGGCCTATCCTAGATCTCAGCATGTAACCTCTTCGTAGAGTACAAGAGGTTTAATATGCTGACACTCGAGACTCCTGCCCTTCTCCTCCCCAACACTTGGCTGTGCTCCCTGGATATGCAGGATGCTTTCCTCCATATCCATATTCTGCCGGACCACCACCGCTTTCTGAAGTTCCCTTTTCCAGAGGATCATTTCCAGTTCAGAGCCCTTCCATATGGCCTGTCCCCGGCACCTGGGGTGTTCACCAAGTGCCTTGCGGTGGTTGTGGCATTTCTAAGCCACAGGGACATGTATGTGTTCCCTTATCTGGACGATTGGCTCTTTTCAGCCACATCTCCGGACAGTCTGAAGGAATCCCATTCCTTCACTTTGGACCTTTTCGCCAGTCTGGGCATTTCAATCAACCATCCCAAGTCCCAATTGATACCCTCCCGGCATCTCCAATTCATTGGAGCGGTGCTGGACACAGTTCAGAGCAAGGCCTTTCTTCTGTCTGACCGAGCAGAGACCTTAATCTCACAAGCAACGCTCATGGCTTCATCTTGGTGGACCACAGCACGTTTGGTTCTATGACTTCTGGGGTTGATGGTGGCAAACATACCCACAGACCTTTGGCCAGACTGCATATGAGGGTTATCCAGTGGTCTCTTCGAGTCCAGTGGAACCAGCGCTTGGACGACATTGACCAGAAAGTGCTCATCTCCAGCAGCCTTCAAAAGGATCTCCTTTGGTGGCAGGACCCAGCCAACCTTTCGGTAGGGGTTCACTTCCACCTTCCGTCTCCCTCTCAGAGTCTCACCTCGGATGCCTCAAACTTGGGAGAGGGAGCACATCTGGGAGACCACCAAACAAAAGGATCCTGGTCTCCCACGAGGGAGAACCTTCACATCAGTATTCTAGAGATGAGAGCGGTGCTGTATGCTCTCCAGGCCTTCCAGTCGCTTTTAACTCGGGGAAACACTCCTTATCCAGACAGACAGCATGGCCACTGTCTGGTATCTAAACAAACAGGGAGGCACCCGGTCATACCCTCTATGCAGGGAGGCGATGTGGGTGTGGTACTGGGCGGTACAGCATGGCCTATCCTTGATATCAGTCCACATGCCAGGTGTTCACAACATTCTGGCGTACAGTCTCAGCCAATCAGTTGCCAGGGCTCACGAGTGGGAACTTAAACAGGCAGTAGTAGAAGACCTGTTTCTTCAGTGGGGTCAGCCAGACTTAGCTCTCTTTGCTTCCCCATCCAATGCAAAACTGCCCAGCTTTTGCTCGCTCGTTCCAGGGTGTGGTGCTTTTTGGCAAGATGCACTTTTCTATCTTGGACAGGGAGATTTCTGTACGCTTTCCCTCCCTTTCCTATTCTTCAGAAGGTTCTGCTGAAACTACAAGCAGAAGGGGTGCACATGATCCTCATTGCCTCCTGTGGCCTCAGCAGATATGATTCCTATTGTTACAACAGCTGGCACTGGAACCCCCAGTACCTGTTCCTCTCTCTCACAACCTTCTGTCCCAGGAGTAGGGCACCCTGGTACACCCTTGACCCTTACTTCCTAAAAATTGTCTACCACGTACTAGCAATACCCGTCACCCACCTTTTTAGCTTATCCCTGTCTCAGGGCACCTTACCACCTATATGGAAGACAGCACATGTCATACCACTGTTCAAATCAGGTGATCCTGGCGATCTCAATAACTACAGGCCAATTTCCCTCCTCCTGGTCCTGTCCAAGCTCCAGAGAAAATTGTAAATGCACAGCTGAGGACTCACCTTGAGTCTAGGAACTACTAAATCCTATGCAGTCCGGATTCAAGCTAAACACATAGCACTATCTCAGCCCTCTCATAAAGTTACAAATGACTGGCAGCATAATCTTGAGAGCAAAACTTTATTTGTGCTGTTTTCCTTGATCTAAGCAAGGCTTTTGACACCGTCGACCATAGTCTGCTCCTCTCCTCCTTCAAACCATAGGTGTGGATCCTCCTCTCTGCGTTGGTTTACTGAGCTATCTTTGAGGGCGCCTTCAACAGTTAAAGCGAAGGAGGCCTGTCCCCTAAAAACTCTGCAAAGATGGGTACCTCAAGATTCTATAGGGCCCTTACTTTTGCAATCTACATTAGTAACATTGACTACTGTATAAAAAGCCAACATCCATCTGTTTGCAGATGATGCAGTTCTCTCGTGAGTCACCAACACCTGAAGCTGCCTGCAATGACCTACAGTCAGAATTCAACCTTTTGCAAAGCGAACTCCTCCAAAAAGCTACTCCTTAATGCCAAAAAAATGAAAGCGATGGTCCTCTCCCCTTTTATCCGTACAGCTAACCCTGTGTCCAGTGGGACAGTTCCCCAAATTACCACAGTTCTAGGTGAAAAACTAGAATTTGTTACAAAATTCAAGTATCTGTGAGTTTGGATAGACCAAAGACTCTCCTTCATTGAACATATCGAGGACTTGCTTAAACGACTTCGGCAAAGGCTTGGATTGTTTTTTAGAATCAACCAATTTCTCACCAGAGATGCCAAGAAACAACTGGTCCAATCTATTTTCCTATCATTGGTTGATTACGTTGACTTTCTCTACAGCCAATGCCCCATCTCTTACATGGCTAAACTGGACACACTCTACCATTGAGCACTGATGTTTTATATCGGGACTCCCCTTACACCGCATCCTGCACCCTATATGCAGCAGTGGGGTGGACATCACTAAAGTTCAGGCGCCACAGAAACGCCCTCTGGACCTATAGAGCCATCTCTAATAAGCTGCCTTACTATATCTCCTGCTGTCTTCCCCTGAGTATAATTGGAAATCAGGCGTTAAAGTTACTCAGCTATTACACTTAAAGTACCCAAAGCAAAATCCTGCTTTGGCAGGGCAGCTCATAAGCTTGTGCTACCTACCTTATGGAGCGATCTACAAAAAACTCAAATTAAGCACTCTAATCGGTATAAATGCCTTCAAGATGCTTTATTTCCGTAGCAATCAGAGAAGTATGTAGCTGCTTCCACACTCAGACCAGTACGGTGTCTGCACTGGTATATACCACGCCCTAGACCCAGTTTTAGTATTGACCCCACAGCTTACTCCTCACCAGCCTAATTGTTCTCTCTCTCTCTCTTATCCCCTGTCTTATCAACACTAGGCGGTCCATCCCTTATTCTTCCTTTCCCAACCTCAGATGAGGCTCACTACCCTGGGTTGTGACATCCTACCATGCCCGTACTATAGCATTCAATCCGGGGCTCACACATACTCCTGTTCTCCATCCACCTTCTCTACATCCCATTTTACCAACTCCTCTCTGTGCACAGTACTGCCCTCCTAGCCTTTCTCCCCCTCCCTCCTTCCCCACCTACCTTCACCTCTACCTGGTGTATATTTTATTTTTTCTTCCGTTACTTCCTCTTGCAACCTTAGATAACCTGCTTTATCTTCTATAGACACTTCTATGTATGTAAATACCGATTATAATCAGTACAATATCTGTATAATTCTGTGAACACATGAACTTCTTTTCTTCCTCTCTGTAAAGAGTATTATCTGTATTGCCTTGTAAATACCTGTGTTGACCTGTATATACAATTGTTATCCTCCACCCAGGTCCACCTTGCAAATGAGCTTCTGCTCAACGATGAATGCCTGGTTAAATAAAGACTTGATTGATTGATTGATTGACATCCGAGCCTCAAGTCTCTTCATCTTCATGCATGGCATCTGTGGACTTAGCGATTTCTTGCTATGGGGTCTCCTCAGGAGTCACTCAGGTCTTAGTGGGGCCAGGAAACCCTCCACTAGATCCACTATGCCATAGTAGAAGAGATTTTCTATCTGGGCCTCAATGAAAGGACTAGACCCCTTTTCTTGCTCAGCTTCCCAGGTTTTAGTACCTCTTGTATCTGTCAGAGTTGGACCTCAGCTATTCCTCCCTGAAGGTCCATCTCTGCCATTTCAGCCTGCCACCTCCACTGGAGGCAAAACCCTAGCATGGCTGAGGTTTCCAGAGCTTTCTTGAGAGGATCTTTCCATCAATCCTCTGGTCCGGAATCCAGTTCCCCCTTGGGATCTTAACTTTATGTTGGAAAAGCTTACTTTGCCCCCTTCTGAACTGGCAGCAAACCGTGATATGCATTTTTTAGCATGGAAAATGCTCTTTTTAGTTGCTGTCACTTCAGTTCAAAGAGTTTCAGAGCTTCAGGCTCTAGTTTGTAGAGAGCCTTATTTCATTTTCCACAGAGACCAGGTGGTTCTGCAGACTAACCCTTCCTTCCTTCCGAAAGTGGTTTTCGGAAACCCTTAACCAGAGTGTTGAACTGCCAGTGTTCTTTCCAGAGCATTCCAACAGGGTGGAGTATCTTCTGCACACCCTCGACATGCCCAGGAATTTGAGGTATTATACCTCAAGGACTAAGGAGGTTTGAAAGTCGAACCAGCTCTTTGTAGCCTTTGCTCCTAAGTGCCAAGGCAAGGCTATCATGAAGGAGACTCTGTCTAGGTGGCTGGCAAATTGTGTTCACTACATTTACCAGAAATATAAAACCCTTCCAGGTACAGTCAAGGGGCCACTCCACTAGGAGTGTGGCCACTTCCACTGCCTTTCTCAGGAATGTGTCCACTGTGGACATCTGTGCAGTGACCACTTGGTCTTCCATCCATTCCTTCACTAAACATTATAGTCTGGACATTGCCTCTAGGCATAGGGCTGGCTTCGGCCTTGCAGTCCTGCAAGGCCTTCTATCTTGAACAGACCTTTAGTTGGCAGACATTTTCCTCCCTCTGGAAGCTCATCTCTGACTCCGACTCCTTTTTTGTTAGACTGCTTGGTATTCACTCCTATATGTGAATACCTACTGCAGGAACCATCTCGAAGTAAGATATAGCAGTTACGTAAGAACTTACTGTAACAGTAGATCTTTGAGAGAGGTTCTTGCAGTTGGTCTAGTTTCCCACCCACCTCTCCCCCAGCTCCTGCTTTTTTTCTCTTTATTCCCTGCCCAGGACTCTGTCTCATCAGGGCATAGGGTACTAGAGTCTGTCACTCCTCTTTCTGCTTCCTTTCTATAGGTCTCTGGTGGAAGAAAGAACTGGAGGCGGTGGACTGCCCCTTATAATCAAGTTGACGTCTGTCACCTGACGATGGGGGTGGTCTTCGCCGATGATTGTTGGCTACAAGTTTGCTGTGTGGTCCTGATGCCAGGGGGCGCAGTCCTATATGTAAAGACCTACTGCAGCAACCTCTCTAGAAGATCAACTGTCATGGTAAGTTCTTGCATAACTGCTATTTCCTATTCCCAAAGTGCATAGCCCTTGCACTTTTTGACATTGAAGCCCAACTGCCAGGTACTTGACCACCTTTCCAAGGTTTCTAGGGCCTTCTGCAGCACTCCCCCTCCCCATCCACCCCGCTCTCACTTCAGTATCCTCAGCAAACATACTTAACCAACTCCGAACACCAACTGCCATATCTGCTACATAGATGTTGAGTAACACTGGACCAAGCACCAAGCCCTGTGGTACCTCACTGATAATCTCCCATGGTGTTGATATTTCCCCCCTTACCATCACCCTCTGCTGCCTCTTTTCCAGCCAGTTTCCAATCCATCCAACCACCCTATCACTAACCCCCAGGTCCCTCAGCTTACCTATCAGTCCCCAGTGTGGCACCAAGTCGAAGGCCTTGCTAAAAATCCAAGTACAGAACATCCATTGCTTTACTCTCATCCAAAATCTTAGTCACCCAGTCATAAAAATCCACAAGGTTGGTCTGACAAGAACTTTCCTGTGTACGCCCGTGTTGCCTTTCATCTAATAGACAGTTCTCCTCCAGAAATGCCATTATTTTTCCCCCAGGATAGTCTCTAATAGTTTACCCACAAATGACGTGAGACTAATGGCCTGTAGTTCCTTGGATCATCCCAACAACCTCCTTTGTGGATGGACACCACATGAGCAACTGTCCAATCCCAGGGCATACACCCTGTTTGAAGAGACTTGTTGAAAATGTCTATCAGTGGCTGCACCAACACCTCCACAAGTTACCTCAAAACCCTTGGGTGTATCCCGTCTGGTCCTGGTGCTTTATCAGTTTACAGAGCCCTTAGTTCCTCTAGTACTCTCTGCCTAAGGATGTCCTCATACACCATCCTTGCTCCCTCAAAATTCCCCTCATTACTCTGTCTAAGAAAACTAGGTAACCCCTCTCCTTTGTAAAAACTGAGAAGAAATGTTCATTAAATACCTCTGCCTATTTAGCCCCTTGTCTACCTATCCTTCATCGGTCTTAATTCTAGAAAGCTGCTCCCTTCACTTCCTTCTCCCTGATATACTTGAAGAACCCCTTTTTACTCTAATTCCTTGAGCAAGCCTCACTTCCTTTTCAGCCTTGACTGCTCTTACCACCCTGGTTACTTCCCTGGAACTCCTGATATAATCCTCCTTATCAACCTCTTTACTTGTCCTTTTATAATTCCTAAAAGCCTCCCTTTTTTCTCCCTGACCTTCATCTTTACTTCCCTGGTCCACCAGCTTGGTTGATTAGACTTTGCATTTTTACTTCTCCACACAGTACAGGAGTTAGTGGCCTCTACCAGTCCCAACCTTATGATGTCCCATTTCTGACTGGTATCCATGCCAGGTTTTATACTAGTCACTTGTCTCCCTAGTACTGCTGCCATCCTACTGAAATCAGCCCTTCTAAAATTAATAAATGTTGTGGTGGTACTTGCCTCCTCACTGTCCAACTCAAGTGCAAACCATACAGTGCTTTGATCACTCCCCCGCTGTGGGTGCCTCCACTGTCACCTCCCTTACTTGATCCCCATTTGACAAGTCTGTCACAAATGCACTCTGCGGGTCAGGCCCTCTGCTCCCACATTGCCAAACCTTGAAGCGCAATATGTGAACAGGAGACAAACAGGGTAACCCTCCTGTCTGTTTTGGGTCCAAACACCTACCAGTCTTGAGCCCTGGGGTCAAATATGAACCCTTTTACGCTATCACGCCCAGTTAATGGGTTCAAATATCACACCCTCTTTGGGGAAATGCAGTGCAATACTTAACCCAGTGGGCACCCAACCTGGTTCACAATCCCCTTTTTGACTCAACTGAGACCTAGGTACTTTTCTTACCTTGGTGCTCATGGTAACACACTGTAAGCGTTTAACAGTTCTGTCAGACTTATCAACACTGTCCCAGCATTCACATTCAAAATGAGAAAAAGACTCAGGCAGGATTTCAAGAAAAATGTTTACTAAAATTAAAAATTGTAACTGGAATACAAAACATAGAACATATAGCATCGGGTGTACAATCATATAAATTAAATGGACAATTTAAACAAAACCACTTATTACTGAATATTTAATCCTACCCTAGTTTCAGTTGCAAATAGTGGTGGTTGAATTACCTCCTTGGTAGAAGTGCTTCTAGAGAATGTCTACTGTCAGGAGTCCAGAGATAAAAAGCACGATTTTCCCTGAGCTTTGACCCTCTATAGAGGACAAGGGTACCACCCAGCTTGTGAGGTCCCAGCTCAGCAGTGATGCTGGCTGTGAGGTCACTCAAACCTGGAAACTGAATTGTAGTCACAGGCATCTGCATGTTACTCAGTATCCCATAAAAATATATTTTTTTAATTAGTGAGCCTGCTTTATTGGTAGATCAGAATAACCCCTTTGATCTTCAGGGAAACTTCCTGTCAGCTATTTCTCCCAGTGGCGAGAAATGTAACAGGCATCTGTCAGAAGTTGCTTTCTTCCTAATAGGTCATAAAATGCAACATTTTATACAAGTGGCTGGTTTTACAACCTGACAACCTGTTACAACCTGATGTAAAGGAAGCTCTTAATTAGATTTTCCATTGGGTCATGGAGAGTGCAAACTCTCCTTACCACACTTTTAAAATCCCAAGTGCCATGGTGCTCTTCTGCCTGGCCTGCCATATCTCCCAAGCAGACATTCAAAGAAACATACATTTATATCAAAAATATAATACAAATAATAAGCAGATTGCTATCATCGTCACAAAGACCAGGTCTAAGATGTTGCCCTCTCACATAGGATCACTTACTTACCAGTTGAGAGAGGAATGCATCCTGAAACGCACCCAGGATCACTTTTTTTTCTTTAAATATTTATTTTTTTGTGTGCTTAAGCCCCCCTTATATCTCCAGCCGGCCCTCCAGCCATTCTGCCAGTGACCCAGCCCCACAGAGTCATGGTTTACCCTCCGAAGGGGCAGTGGGCGGCCAGCTACACCCCAATACATCCAGGCATCAGGCAGGTCCTGGGCAGCAGTGTCAAGGAGACTGATCAGGGCCGTGCATGATTATTTTGTTTCCAGGGAATGGGAGGCGTGGTGCAATGACACAAAGGCAGTGTCCCACCCAGCATCTGCATGCCTTCCAGTCTCAACATCGGCCCCCTGGCGAGACACCCCTATGGTTACCCAGGGTGCCAAACCAGGAGGCATGTCCCCCCTCCCTCCCCAGAGATGGACAGCGTGCAATTGCCGCTCAATCCATCTCCCCCCGATTGCCCCTCCAACCTCCTGGGCTGGTTCCTGAACCCAGGTTGCCGGCACTGCAAGCAGCGACTCCACCACTGCGCCGACGGGCCGGCCTTGCATCCAGGATCGCTTGTTCCCTGCTACTATTAAATGACGTAGTGGCCCAATCTGCCCCTGGTAGGTTGAAATCCCCAACACCACTGTGTTGCCCCTTATACATTTCCTCTGTATAACCCCAGTAAACTCCATGTTCTTCTCCTCTGGCTGGGATGGTGGTCTGTACACCACCCCTAGCTTGACCCTCTTGGTTTTTGACTTACATAAACTAATCCACAAGGATTCCATGCTCGCTCCCTTCCTCCCTATGGTAATCTATCCCCTCCCTTATGTAGACAGCCACACCTTCTTCCCTGCCAGATTCCCTGTCCCTCCTAAATAACCTGAAGCCTGATATTATTAAGTCCCATTCTCTAGCATGATTTGCCCATGTTTCAATGATGGTAGCAATATTCACCCCCCCCCACCAAAAGTGCCTGGAGCTCCGACATCTTATTACCTAGGCTCCTCACATTCATAACTAATGCGTGACCTATGAGAAGAACCAAGGAAATCTTGGAACACCTAATGGGGCACCAAATACCTCACTACCATTGATTTGACTAAACGCATCTGGCAGGTGTCACTGACAAAAGAATGACCGGGAGCAATTTGCTTTTGTCTCACCTTTGGCCTGCTTGAATTAACGATCATGCTGTTGGGATGAAAATGCTCCAGCAACCTTCAAAGGCTGGTGGACAGAATCCTTAATGGGTCTGGGGAATGTTTTGTTGGCTACATAGAGGATATCACAATTTAAAGCCTGACCAGGGTGGAACATGTTGAACATTGTCAGGAGGTGCTGCCCGGCTACAAAAGCAGACCTGACTGTAAAGTGGAAAAGTGCCATATAGGCATCTCAGAAGTGACATACCTGGGACACCTTGTTAGGGGTGGGCATGGGTGCAGGCAGGCATACACAATATACGTCATGGTGTACAGTTGTATTGTGGGGGGGGGGGCAGCAAATAGGCCCTGAGCTGCTGCACTACACCATGGTAGCATAACATGACCAGTGGAACCCTTCTGTATGTGTGTTCACATATGTCGACACCAGAAGGCTTGGTCACTGACACTGTCGTTGCAGCCCAAGGACTCTACAGCTGTACAGGGACTGGGCCTGTATATTGGAGACTTAGAGAACAATGCATGACATCTGCATATACACATGCGGGGGGGGCAGCAACCAGTGTCATGCTGTACTAATGTCGTAGGTGCAGTGCCACGTGGGGCACCACACACAGTCCTGGTGTACATATGTACCTTGTCTAGCTACACCCCTGGGGGTGGGCATATCAAACCCGAACCAGCAAAGATAGAGACCATTAACACCTGGGGGCTGACTCGCTACTAAATAGAAAATGAGAGCTTTACTGATGTTAGTAGAGCTACTATAGGAAGTTTGTGCCAAACTTCAGTGATGTGGCTGTACCCTATCTAATCTCACACCCAAACAGGCACCTTATAAGGTGATTTGGATGTTGAACTGTGAGAAGGCATTTGAACAGCTGAGAAATGCCTTATGCCAAGTTCCTTTCCTTGCTAGCTCAGACTGTGAGAAGGAATCGTAGTCACAATGATGTATGAGTTAGAGACTTAGGAACAATGCTTAGCAAATGGGCAAGTGATGGGGAGGAGCACCTACTGGCTATTTTAGCAGGAAACTGAATTCCTGGGAGATGGGGTATGCTACAATAGAGAGAGTGCCTTGGCCTTCTCTGGGCTCCAAACAAAATGGAACCCTACCTCTGTGGACATCACTTCCGGGTCATCACAGGTCTCAACATTTGAAGTGGCTCAATTAAATTAGTGGTAAGGACAGCAGATTATTAAGGGAATCTGTACGATTCCCTATATGATTATTTCAACTGTTAACCCTAGCTGTGCAGAAATTGATTGAAAAGGGTATATTTAGAAAAAGACTTTAATAAAACATTGAAAAATGTTTTTTTTTTTTTAATAAGGATTTGGAGGCATCCATTTTGTGGATAGGAAGACTGTTGTGATGATGTCAGTGTCTCGCCAGTGTTAACAGTGTGCGGTGCAGCAGGTGAAAACAATTCAGCTGTGCTGTTAGGGATCCTGTTATATTCTGAAGAACACCCTGGATTTTATATTTGGCAGAGTGTAACAACAAAATCCAGTGCTTTTCTTCATGATTTAATAAGATCCCTGTCTGTAGGAGCAGTTTGTTTTAACCTGCTTTATTGCACACTGTTAGAGCTGCTGAGGCAGTGACATCATCACAGCACCCTTATTGTCCGCAAAATGAACTCCTCCACATCACAATTTTAAAAGTATTTTTCTGTCTTACTGAAGACATTTTCTAAATATTAGCTAGCAGTTTACATATTGGATTCTCATAGTAACCTTTACAATAATTACATAGGGGACCATACTGATCCCCTTTAAGGTGGAGTTTAGTAATGCAAGACTATGATATGACTGTTAGCCATCACACAGGGAAGGCAGATGCACTGTCAAGAAACCTAGATTAGGGTCCAGAATAGACCTGGGATGTACATAGATTAGAATAAACAATACATGGTTTAGAAAATCCAAGCCAGTACTATTATGTGACACGTGGTGTCCTGGGCACCCCTATAGTTAAATTAGTAGGCAATGTAGATGGGTGTTTTTTTCTTCTTTTTTCTTTCTGCAGGGAGATGGGAGGCTTGGGAAAATTTGCAAGGTTGGAACACTCACAAGAATAATATGTCACGGTTATCATGTCAAACTTCAGAAAGACTCACACTGTTGCTGGTGCAGGAAGAATGAGATGGTCTGTCTGATTTGTGAAAGGCTGAGTGTAAGATTGCCTGTGGCACATTCATAAGGCAGAAAAAAATGGGCAGACTGGATGGGCCTTGTGGTCCTTATCTGCCGTCAACTTCTACGTTTCTATAAAAGAGTGTATGTACCCTGTTCACTGAAAAACATCTGGAAGAGCAGAGCAAATTTTTTGTGCATGCACTGGAACCAACCTCTGTAATTAACTAGCAGATGAAGATCCATTATTTTCATATATGTGGTGTGTGGCCTGAGTTCCATATTCAAGACAGTGACTTCTGCCTACTGAATACTCAACTACCAAGGAAGCCTGGAGTATCAGAGGAGAAAAGTTATGGGACTGCTTTGGAAACTTTAAAGTGATTTTCTTAGATTCTTAGATTAGGGTTAACTTTCATTAAATGGAAGCTTGTGCGGCAATAGTCTGACATCAGAACATATCAGGCTACATGGTCTTAATTCCTTGAGGTTCCTCGACTAGAGCTTTTGTTTGACACTAATATGATCAATTTATATTTAAATTATCATTTATATAGTCCTGAGGTTTTGAGATTTCTTGGGTCTTATATCTAGCTTGAGAGTACAGCTGGGTGACAGGTCCAGCTAGGTTTTACACATCACACAGTGTGCACTGATGTTTTTAAGACAACTTTACTGGTAAATTCTTGTCTATAATGCAGATATTGAAACTTCATGAACCCTATAACAATCTTAGTTTGTCTTTGATCTAGGTGGGGGTTGCCTTTCAGTAATCACATCCTTATACAAACTGTGACACTCGTAGCTTGATTTAGGAGTCATCTGCTTCAGCAGTGTTATCTTATGTCAATTAAATTTATATGCAGTAGGATTCTTTGTATGTGTGTTCCACCAAGCACCTTTGACCCAGGGTTCCTCCTGGCTGAAGACAATATGGTACTGTTAAACTTCTCTGACATCATCTTCTGTGTTTTAAATGAGTATTTTAAACCAATGGGGATTTTTTCTGTTTTTCTCTGCATTATCTAGCTGTTATAAGTATTGTATTTTCTAAACAACTGCCATGAGCTTCTGAAGAAGGACTGATTGGTCCGAAAGCTAGAGCACTTTGTTCTTGTTGTTACATCTACGTTGGTCCATTAAAAGGTATCAAATCATTTGCTTCTGGATCCATAAGTGTTAATAATTTTGCTGCTGCCATTATTGAATGGGAAGGGATCATAGTTTGGCCCTGACAAGGTGGCAGTCGATCCCTTCCTCTTCCCTATGCATTTTCATCTCCCCAACCCCCGCGCTGTGACATCCAGCAAGGGAGAGCGCAGGGGCACGTCTCATTGAAATGAATGGGAGCATTTTTTGCTTAGCATTTTGTACATTATGCTGGCAAGTTAAGAGATTAATGAAGGCCACCACTCAACTAACAAGGGCCTTGTTAGTTGAGCAGTGGCCTTTACTAATATCTTAACTTGCCATCATGTAGAAAACACTAACAAAAAAATGCCTCCATTCATTTCAATGGGGCACGCCCCCATGCTCTCCCTTGCTGCACGTCATAACGTGCCTGAGTGCGGGGGCATGGAAATGAATCTGGAAATGGAAGGGATTGGCTGGCCACCTTGTCAGGGCCAAACTACGATCCCTTCCCATTCAATAACCAGTGCAGAACAATTATTAACATTTATGTGGCGAGACTATCGCCGGCACAAGCTTCCATTTCTAGGGACGTGGATATGTTGTTCAATCCACACTTACTGGCAGGTTCCTTGCTGCTTTAAATCTTGCTGGAAGGTCTTCAGGCTGGCTCCTCCCACCAACCCGGGTGATAAAACTCTCGGCTCCACCCCATGACGCCAGATCTTCCTTACCGTTTGGAAGCTCAGGTTCCTCCTTGCGCTCTGCGTTTTAGGCCTGGATCAAACTCTTGGTTAACGAAACTAATTTTAAAATTTACTAGACTTCAGTCTTTATCTTCCCTTGCAACTGCGATGGACAAATCGACTCCCGTATTTCGTCAGTGCCCCTGTGGGTAGAAGATGTCCCAGACCAATCTGCACTCCACATGCGTTTACTGCTTGGGGCTTGGCCATGGTTTGCAGGCCTGCGACTTGTGCAAGTCCTTTTTGGCTACAGTCTTAGAGGATCGCGCTGCCAGATCAGAACTTGGGCCCTTCGAGAAATGTTATCCTCCGGTCAAGTCGAAGGAGGCTCATTGGGCGGTGTCCACAGCTGCGGGATCGGCTGAACAGCTTGAACAGATGATTGCCCTCAAGGAAGAAGTGGCTCAGGCTGCAGCTTCATCATCCTCAGTCGCGGCATTTATCCCGCTCTCCTTGGGCTCCTCCTACACGGCTTCGTTTAAGGAGCTTTGCCAATTCCTCTCCACCTCTCAGTCCAAAGAAGGACTCTAAGGGTAAGTCCCATCATCGACATTAGTGGGAAGGTCCCTTCCGGATAGTTGACACTCGACTTCAGTCAAGGTTGCGACTAAGACCGCTGGCTTCACAGTATCCCCGTCAGGTCAGCGGCCAAGACACCCATCAGCGGTTGAGATTTTTCTCGACCCGTCCGGATGGTCTGTCGACTAGAAGCCGACAGCCCTTCTTCACTGGTTCCCCGGTGGAAACCAAGGGACTTGCCTGTGCCTCCTGTGCTGGAGTCCCTGGTTAAGGTCCCTGAACGAGGGAGGCGGGTTTCCCTGCCCGTCTCAGACCCACTCTTGGAATCCCGAAGGTCTCGGTCTCGGTCCTCTTCCAGGTCCAGCCGATCCAGCTGACATCGGCGGTCTCGGTCTTGGCACCATGGAAGCGGTAGGCGCGCTCATCCCTCGTCATCGTCCTCTTGAGGAGGATAGGCTCCGGCGTAAATTACGTCAGCGCTACAAGGATCTAATGTGGCGGCAGCTCCTTTTGTCCAGGAATAAGCCGATTCCGTTGCCTTCCCTGGCCATTAAGTGGCTGTCACGGGCGGTGAAACAACCCTGCGTAGTAGTGGGGGCGAAGCCGGCACTGGTTGTTTGGTCAAAACCAACTGCGTCACCCATGGTGATAGAACCCCCACCTCCACAACCTAAATCGTGGGCCCTGACCAAGGATTCTCGGTCGGGTCAGGGCTTGCCCCATCGGTTGTCGGTCACCCTCACTCCCGATCGACCTCGGCAGGTGGAGGGTGGCTCAGGTACTCGGCAGCTGTTTGCAGACTCCTTGGAGTCGATGATGACTCCTCCTTGTTCTCCAGGCCGCATGACCTGGGGTCCACTGGCGTCAGTCGGTGGGACGAGCCCATCCTCGTTCCTTGGAATGCTTCGACTCATCTCAGAGTCCACTAGGATGATTTAAAGCGGGCCAAGTATCCCTCACAGAGATACTGGACTGAGGATTCCCCTACGAGGCCTTCCCGTGGCCGCAGCCATTGTCGGCCTGGCCCTGGAGCTATAGCAGTGGCCAGCTTCTTGTCCAGCACCTTCGGCCAGGATGGCTCGGAAGTATGCTGTTCCAACCGGTTCACTCTCTGGTTTCTCGGAGCACCCCTCTGCGGAGGGGCTAGTGACTGACAGCATTTTCCAGTGTTCTGGGAATGCTCGGGACATGGACAAGCCTCCCGACAAGGTGTCCAAGAAATTGGACTACTCTGGGCGGAAAGTTTATGCTGCTTCCTCCCTAGGCCTTCATCAGGCCAGCTCGGCCATCCTGATGGCACACTTTTCACATGCCCTTTTGGGCTCCCTGGATGAGGTGATTCCTCATCTCCCGGCTGACCTCCAAACGACGATCACGCAGGTGTGAGATCAAGGAAGGATGGTGGCCAAACAGCAGCTCCAGCCTTCCCTGGACATCGCTGACTCATGTGCCTGGTCAGTAGCGGCCGCAGTGGCCATGCGCCGCAGAGCTTGGCTGCGGATCTCCACCTTTATGGCGGATACCCAGCACAAGCTGGCAGACGTTCCCTTCTTGGGTACTGACTTGTTCGGTCCTGGGGTGGAGGGTCATCTGCAAAGGATCGAGAAGTCCAGCACCACCTTGGACTCGGTCACATCTGCCCAGAAGGACAAAGGCCACCAGCAACAGCATAAGCTCTTTCGTCCTTCAGCTCCTGCAGCACGTCCACCCAGCAACACCAGCATCAGGGCCAGCAGGCTCGCACTTGGCACCCCAAAGCCAAGCCTGCTGCTTCCTCCAACAGGAAGCCGGGGGGGGGGAGGTCCAGGCGGCTCCTCGGCCGGCCCTTCCTCCAAGCCTGCCCAGTGACGGGTTGAGGGGTGTCGCCCCCAACCTCGTCACTCCTCCCCGGGTTCCCTCCGTGGGGGGGCGGCTCCACCACTTCCTTTCTGCCTGGTCCGATATCACCATGGACCGCTGGGTGTTGGAAGTGGTAGGCAGGGGTCTGCCTCTGGAATTCAAGCAGTTCCCACCCTATCGAGCCATCACCCCACAGGGGGCTACGGGGTCCGCAGCCTCTCTGTTGGCTCATCGAGCCGACATTGCCCTGCTCCTCCAGATGGAGGTGATCAGGAAGGTGGTGGATCCTCCTCCAGAGCCAGGGTTTGTGTCCAGGTACTTCCTGGTCCCAAAACAGATGGGGGGCTGGTGCCCCATTCTAGACCTACACGACCTGAACAAGTTCTTAAGGTCTCGTACCTTCAGGATGGTCACTCTGGCTCAGATCATTCCATCCTTGGAATGAGGCGTGTGTTCTGTTCTCTGGACCTTCAGGGCGCATTCTTTCACGTCCCAATCCGTCCATCTCACCAGCGATTCCTCCACTTCAGGGCAGAGGATCCACAGTTCGGGCCATGCCCTTCGGCCTCTCTCCAGCTCCCAGGGTCTTCACCAAATGCATGGCAGTGGTGACAGCATTCCTGCGGCGCCAAAGGGTCCAGGTGTGCCCTTACCTGGATGACTGGCTGATTGCAGCCCCTACAGGTTGGAGGTGGGGCGGTCCAGAGATCTGGCCCTCCAGGTCTGCTCTCAGATTGGCCTCCTCATCAGCGAGGCCAAATCCAGACTTTGTGCCTCGCGGAGTGATTCCAGTTCAGTCAGGACAGGCTCGACTCTCTTCGAGCCAGAACACGAGCTCCGGTGGACAGGACCAAGTCCTTTCCTCCTTTGCCCAGTCATTTCAGGTTGGGCAGTTGCACCCTCCCAGGACTTCCTCGCCTCCTGGGACTCATGGCAGCCTGCACTAGCGTGGTCCCATTAGGCCCGCTGACATATCGTCCCCTGTAATGGGGCTGGCCCGCCGATGGTCACAGCGCTCCGGTCCTCTGGACCAGCCAGTGATAGCGACACAGGAGATGTGGAACGTCTCCAGTGGTGGCTTATTCCAGCTCATCTGCAGGAGGGTATCCCGTTTGTCTGCCCAGAGCCGATGGTCACTGTAACGACCAGTGCCTCTCTAATGGGTTGAGGTACCCATCTGGGGGAGCTCAGAGTGCCCGGCCTTTGGTCTCCTGAGGGGTCTCGATGCCACATCAACCTGCTGGAGCTTCGAGTGATCTGACTAGCCTTCACCGCCTTCGCTCTGTTTGTACGGGGTCCAGGTCCAGATGGACAACACCACGACCATGTACTACCTAAACCCGCCAGGCGGGATACTGCTTGCCTCTGTGCAAGGAGGCTGTCCTTGGTCTCTCGTGAGCAGACTGGAGGCGAATCTCCTAGCCATCCATGTGGCAGGAGCCTCCAACACTCTGGCCGATGCCCTCAGCCGAATAGGCGCTGCATCTCCAAGTGGTCTGTCATGCGGAGGTACAAGATCTGTTCTCCCACTGGGGCACACCTCAGGTGGACCTGTTTGCCTCCAGGGAGAATGTGAAGCTGAGGCTGTTTCATGCCCACCCCCCTCTGCAGGGCTCGCTGCAGGGGGATGCCTTCTCAAGGCCATGGACCCCGGGCCTCTTCTACGCCTTCCCTCCATTTCTCTTGATCAACAAGATGCTTCTCAAGGCGAAGAGGGACAAGTCGCAGGTGATTCTGGTAGCCACAGTCTGGCCCCACCAGTTCTGGTATCCAGATCTCCTCAGTCTCAGCTCCAGACTCCCGAGGTGGCTTCCAGCCCGCCCGGACCTGATCTCAGTCAACAAGGGGAAGGTACTCCACCTGGACCTTCAATCCCTGCACTTGACGGCCTGGTTTCTGAGCGGCTAGAGTTCCAGGCCTTGGGTCTTACCGACGAGGTCCTCAACGTTGTTGAGGCATCCCGTCAGAGTCGACCAGAAAATTCTATGCCTTCAAATGGAAGAATTCTCCATTTGGTGTCAGGATAAAGGGTTGGACCCTTCCTCCTGTCCTTAGCTAGCATTCTGGACTACCTGGTCCTTTCTCAGCTAGGGCTTGATCGACAACCCTTAAGGTGCACCTGGCAGCCATCTCTGCTTACCCGAGCGGCCAGGAAGTAGTCATTGTGTGCAGGAGAAGGTGGTCAGGCGCTTTTCAAAGGCCTTGATCACATATCCTCAGTGTGAGAACCTCCACCTCCGTGGGATCTACTGCTGGTACTGGCTAAGCTCATGGGCAAAACATTTGAACCGATGCACAGGTGTGATATCTCTCACCTGTCGCGGAAGACCGCCTTCTTGGTGGCTATCACGTCAGTCAGAAGGAAGGGAGAGCTCCAGTCGCTTTCCATTGAGTCTCCTTATCTGGCCTTCCACAGGGACAGGGTTGTCCTGTGCCCCCACCCGAAAATCCTTCCGAAGGTGGTGTCGGAGTTTCACCTTAACCAGGTGTTGACTCTGCTGGTGTTCTACCCCAATCACACCTGGAGGCCGAATATAGGCTCCATACTTTGGACCCTAGAAGAGTGCTCTCTTATTACAAGGCGGATGGCTGAAGTTGGGAGAGGTTAGCCTGCTGTTTGTCACCTACGCTGAAGCCACACCTGGCAGACCTGCAGCCAAGCGGACGATAGGCAGGTGGGTCACCTCCTGCATAGATCTCTGCTATAGGTTGGCGGGCATGAAGCCTCCCAAAGGGATAAGAGCTCATTCTACCCACCATACCCGCTGCTTGGTGGCTGCTTCCAGGGATGTCCCTATCCAGGAAATCTGCAGGCTGCTACCTGGAAGTCAGCACACCTTCATTACCATCGACCTTGAGTCACGTTGGGATACTGGTTTTGGGACCTCGGTTCTCAGTCCTTATTTCCCAAGTAGGGGTGCCTTGCCTCCCTCCTCCCGGAGAACTGCTAGAGTCTGCCAGCAAGTGTGGATTGAACAACATATCCATGTCCCTAGAAATACAGGTTACTCACCTGTAAAGAGTTCTATGAGTGGTATATGTTGTTCATCCACTAACCCATAACCTCCCCAACCGACGCGCAACCTGGCTTTCAGCGGGCTAGATCTGGCGTCATGGGGCCGGAGTTTAATCACCTGGGTGGGTGGAGAGCCAACCGAAGACCTTCTGGCAAGATTTAAAGCGGCAAAGGAACCTGCCAGTAGTATGGATGAACAGCATATACCACTCCTAGAACTCCTGTTACAGGTGAGTAACCTGTATTCTAGGGACATGATATGTTGATTCTTACACTGTCTGGCAGAGCCATCTTCACAGCATGACGTCTTCAGCTCCTCCACCACCACCAATGAATAAAATCCCATAACAATCTCCCACCACCAGACTCAGGTTTCCTCCTTAACGCTCTGCATATAAGACTGGTTCTAATTCTTGGAAAGTTCGAAATCAAAAGTTTTTTGCTAAAAAGACTTCGGTCTTCTTTTCCTCGCGGCTGCGATGGACAAATCGACTCCCGGTTTCCGGAGGTGCCCTTGCGGGCAGAAGATGTCTAGGATGGATCCGCACTCCACGTGCGTCTACTGCTTGGGCCTTGAGCACGACCCGCAGGCCTGCGACTTGTGCTCTTCCTTTTCGGCCTACGTCCTTGAAGACCGTGCTGCCCGATTACAACTGGGGCGCCCGAGAAAAATTCCACGGTAAAATCTAAAGAGGCCGGTTGGCGGTGTCACGGCGGTGGGCTCGGCGGATCAGCTCGAGCAGATGATGCGCCATCGAAGAAGAGGAAGGCGCGGGCGCTTCTACCTCGGCTGCGGCATTTGTCGCTCTCTCGGTGCCTCGTGCTCGGCTTCTTTTAGGAGCTTTGTCTGACCCTCTCGGCGAAGGTGAGGGTCCAACTTCTTCTGGACCCTTTTCCAGGTCAAAAGAGCAAAGTAAGTCTCTCCGTCGGCGCTCTTGGGGGCGGGAAGATTCCCTCCCTTCTTGTCAACAGTCGGCTGGGTCGACCCCTCAGCTTCGACCACTGGCTTCACGGTGTCCCGTCAGAGCCAGTTGACCGAGACTCCCCATCGAGCGGCGTCGAGATTTTTCTCAACCCGTTAGGCGGGTTGTCGGCTGGAAGAAGCTGAGAATCCCCTCTCCCGGTTCCCCGGTGGGAGTTGAGGATCCCGTCGGCTCGTCCGTGCCTCGGTTCAGACGCCCGGTGGAATCGTCCGAGCGAGGGAGTGCGATTCCCGACACTTCCTTAGCGTCCTCGGCCTGGCGAAGACTCTCGGTCTCTGACATCCTCGCGGTCCAGCCGATCCGCCCGTCATAGGCGGTCTTGTCTCGACACCACGGCAAGCGGTGCCGCGCTCTCCTCTTCCTCCTCCTCAGACAAGGGAGGCTTTGGCGCAAGTTGTGTCGGGTATGAGGAACTCAGTGGCGACAGCTCCTTTTGACCGGGGAATAAGCCGACCCAGTCGTCTTCCCGGCCATTAAGTGGCTGTCACCTGGCTGACGAAACAACCCCTCGTTGTGCCGAGAGCCTGTTCCCAGGCGGTTGTTAGCCAATTCCCAGCTGCCCACCAATTCTGGTGGAACCTCCACCTCCACAGCCGTTAGTTGGGGCTCCGACCAAAAATTCTCGATCGGCTATGGGTTTGCCCATAGGCTGTCTGTCACCCTCACTCCCGATAAACCTCGGCAGGTGGAGGTGGCTCAGGCCGAGGCAGCTCTTTGAGGACTCTTCGAGTCGAGATGATTCCTCCCTCTTCTCAAGCGCATGGACTTGGGTCCTCGGAAGGACAGTCAGTGGGCGATAGCCGCCGTCCTTCTTAGGGTTGCCGGCTCATCTTGGAATCCACGGGATGAAGCTCAAACTCGTTTCTAAACGGGCCAGGTATCCCCTCACGGAGATTCTGGACCGTGGGGATTCTCCTACGGAGGCCTTTCGGTGGCGAGGCCATAGTTGGCCCGGCCTTGGAGCTTTGGCAGCACCCTGCTTCCTGCCCTGCGCCCTCGGCCAGAATGGCCAGGAAGTATGCGGTCCCTTACGGTTCCCTGTCCGGTTTTTCAGAACACCCCTCTGCTGAGAGGTTGGTTACTGACAGCGTTTTCCGGCGTGCCGAGAGCGCCAGATGTGGACAAACCTCCCGACAAGGAGATCCAAGAAATTGGATTATGCCGGGTGAAAAGAGTATGCTAAGTCCTCTCTCTCGGCCTTCGTCAGGCCAGTTCGGCCATCCTCATGGCACATTTTTCTCATGCCCTGTTGGGCTCCCTGGATGAGTCGTCCCTCATCTTCCACGGATCTGCAGACTACGGTCAGGCAGGTGCAGGACCAGGGCAGGGCAGTGGCCAAACAGCAGCTCCAGACTGCTTTAGACATCGGGGACTCATGTGCCAGGTCGGTGGCGGCCGCAGTGGCCATGCGTCATCGGGCTTGGCTGAGGATATCCACCTTTACCTGGGATACCCAGCACAAGTTGGCGGATGTTCCCTTTTTGGGGACTGACCTCTTCGGCCCTGGGGTGGAAGGTCACCTGCAGAGGATCGAGGGGTCAATGCTACCTTGGACTCGTCTCTTCTGCTCAGAAGGACAAAGGTGCATAAGCCGCAGCCTAAGTCCCTTTAGTCCTTCTACGCCATGCGGCCTCGGGCCAACAGCGTCCAGGGCCAGGCTCGAGCTTGGCATCCCAAACCCAAGCCGTCGGCTTCCTCCAACAGGAAGCAGGGAGGAAAAGGCCCAGGAGGTCCCTTGGCGGTCCCTCCTCAAGCCTGCCCAGTGACGGGCTGAGGGGTGTCGCCCCCATCCCGTCACCTACCCCTGGTTCCCCGTGGGGTGGACGGCTCCGACACTTCCTTTCCGCCTGGTCCGCTGTTACCCACGGACAGGTGGGTACTGGAGGTGGTGGAAAAAGGCCTGCCTCTGGGAATTCGAGCAGGCCCGCCTTCAAACCCGTGTCGCACCTCGGGGCCTGGGGTCCCAGCCCTCACTGGCCGGCTCGTCCGAGCCGACATCGCTCTCCTCCTCCAAAGGAGGTGATAAGGAGGTAGAGGACCCCCCTCAGACCTGGGGTTCGTGTCCAGGTATTTCCTGGTTCCGAAACGGTCGGGGGGCTGGCGCCCCATTCTCGACCTGCATGACCTGAACAAGTTCCTAAGGTCTCGAACCTTCAGGATGGTCACTCTGGCGCAGATAATACCATCTCTGGAACACGGCGTGTGGTTCTGCTCTCTGGACCTACAGGACGCGTTCTTTCATGTCTCTATCCGTCCGTCACATCGGAGATTCCTTTGCTTTCGAGCGGAGGGATCCCTCTTCGAGTTCCAAGCCATGCCCTTGGCTTATCTCCAGCTCAGGGTCTTCACCAAATGCATGGCAGTGGTGACAGCATTCCCTCTTGGCGCCGAGGGTCCGGGTGTACCCTTACCTGGACGATTGGCTGATAGCAGCCCCCTCCAGACAGGAGGTGGAGCGGTCCAGAGATCTGGCCCTCCAGGTTTGCTCTCAAGTCGGCCTTCTCATCAACGAGGCCAAGTCGGAACTCGAGCCGAAGCAGGTGATCCTGTTCATCGGTGCAGAGCTAGACTCTCTTGAGGCAAACCAGCTCAGCCGGACAGGGCCGAGGTTCTTACCTCCTTTGCCCAATCATTTCTGGTTGGGCAATCGCGCCCTGCCCGGGACTTCCTGCGCCTCCTGGGTCTCATGGCGGCCTGTACCAGCGTGGTCTGTTGGGCACGCTGGCACATGCGCCCCCTTCAGTGGAGACTGGCCAGCCAGTTGTCACAATGCTGCGATCCATTGGACCAGCTAGTGATAGTGACCCAGGAGATGTGGAACGCTCTCCAGTGGTGGACCATTCCATCTTATCTGCAGGAGGGCATCCCGTTTGTCCGCCCCGAGCCGACGGTCTCTCTGTCGACCGATGCCTCTCTGATGGGTTGGGGTGCCCATCTGGGGAACACCGAGTGCCACGGCCTCTGGTCCCCACGGAGTCGATGCCACATCAACCTGCTGGAGCTCAAGCGGTCCACCTAGCTCTCACTGCCTTTGCTCCGTTTCTCCGGGTCAAGTGGTCCGAGTCAGGCGGACAATACCACGACCATGTACTACCGAACGCCGAAGGCGGGACCGCTCCATGCTTCTATGCAAGAGGCTCTCCGCATTTGGTGACTCGTCGCAGCCTGGAGGTGGATCTCCTAGCCATTCATGTGGCAGGAGCCTCCAACACCCTGGCCCGATGCCCTGAGCGGATAGGGGCTGCATCTCACAGTGGTCTCTCCTGCTGGAGGTAGTACAAGATCTGTTCTCCCACTGGGGCACACCTCAGGTGGACCTGTTTGCCTCCAGGGAGAGCGAGCTGAGGCTGTTTCATGCCGCCCCCTCAGCAGGGCTCGCTGCAGGGGGATGCCTTCTCGAGGCTCTGGACCCCGGGCCTCTTTTACGCCTTTTCCCCATTTCCCTTGATTCACAAGGTGCTTCTCAAGGCAAGGAGGGACATGGTGCAGGTGATTCTGATAGCCCCAGACTGGCCCGCCAGTTCTGGTACCCAGATCTCCTCAGCCTCAGCTCCAGGCTCCCGAGGCAGCTTCCAGCTCGCCGGACCTGCTCTCAGTCAATCAGGGAAGGTGTTCCATCCGGACCTTCAATCCCTGCATCTGGCGGCCTGGTTCCTGGCGGCTAGAGTTCCAGGCCTTGGGTCTTTCCAACGAGGTCCTCAATGTTGTTGGCGTCCCGTAAAGTCGACCAGAAAATGCTCGCCTTCAAATGGAAGAGATTTTCCATTTGGTATCAGAACAAGGGCTTGGACCCTTCCTACTGTTCTGTGGCAAGCATTTTGGACTATTTATGGTCCCTTTCTAGTCAAGGGCTTGGGTCGGTGACCCTAAAGGTGCACCTGGCAGACATCTCTGCTTGCGGACGCTGGCCGGGGAGCAGTCGGTGGTGCAGGAGAAGGTGGTCTGAGCGTTTTTAAAGGCCTTGATCACATTTCCCCTCGATCCGAGAACCTCCACCTCCGTGGGATTTACTGCTGGTACTGGCAAAGCTCATGGGCAAGCCATTAGAACCAATGCACAGGTGTGATCTCTCTCACCTGTCATGGAAGCCGCCTTCTTGGTGGCTATCCGTCAGCCAGAAGGATGGGAGAGCTCAGGCGCTCTGCATCGAGTCTCCTTACCTGGTCTTCCACAGGGACAAGGTTGTCTCCCCCCCACGAAATTCCTTCCGAAGGTGGTGTCGGTTTCACCTTAACCAGGTGCTGACTCTGCGGTGTTCTACCCCAATCACACCTCGGAGGCGAATACAGGCTCCATACTTTGGACCCTAGAAGACGTCAAACATTATGAAGGCGCACAGCTGAAATTCGGGAGAGGTTCGCCAGCTGTTTGTCACCTATGCTGAAGCCGCACCTGGCAGACCTGCAGCCAAGCGGATTTATAGGCAGGTGGGTCACCTCCTGCATAGATCTCTGCTATAAGTTGGCTGGCATGGAGCCTCCCAGAGGATAAGAGCTCATTCTACCCGTCATACTGCTGCACGGTGGCTGCTTCCAGGGGCGTTCCTATCCAGGAAATCTGCAGGGCTGCTACCTGGAAGTCAGCACACACCTTTATTACCCATTACCACATCGACCTTGAGTCACGCCGGGATGCTGGTTTTGGGGCCTCGGTTCTACAGTCTCTGTTCCCTAAGTAGGGGGTGTGCGCCTTGCCTCCCTCCTCCCGGAGAACTGCTAGGAGTCTGCCAGACAGTGTGGATGAACAACATATCCATGTCCCTAGAATACAGGTTACTCACCTGTAACAGGAGTTCTAGGAATGGTATATGTTGTTCATCCACATATTCCGACCTCCCGGCTGACGCACAACCTGAGCTTCCAGCGTGCCAGATCTGGCGTCATGGGGTGGAGCCGAGAGTTTTACCACCTGGGTGGGTGGGAGGAGCCAGCTTGAAGACCTTCCAGCAAGATTTAAAGCGGCAAGGATACCTGCCAGACAGTGTGGATGAACAACATATACCATTCCTAGAACTCCTGTTACAGGTGAGTAACCTGTATTTTCATGCACGTTAACCCCTAATGTAAGAAAATGAGGCGAGCCTTACCCTGGAGTGTATGCAAATAAGGTGGCATATGGTTGCCAGGCCAGAATAGAGAGCCTGCAGACCTTCCCCTTGGTTCGTCCCATTAAAGGGTGGCAGTATACCGTTATGCAGAAAGCTTGAGAGTGAGCATGACCGTCACACTACCCCTCCGTTTTACTGTAGTTGGGGTGTATAGGGTAAAACAGCTTTTATTTATTTTTTATTTATTTGAATCTAGGATTACAACATACCTTTACGCCAAGGCTCTTTTACAAAGGTTCCACGTCAGTAGTACAGGAAAGCATCAGAATGGTTACAGATTGATTACAAGGTACACAATAACATATAACAACTTAGGATGACATTAGGAATTAGTGGTGAGGCGTGATCAAACAGACACTAGGAGGTAGATAGTCGGTGAAAGGACTGGGGAAGGGATGGGATATATTGCTTTAACTCTGTTGATTTCTTGTAGTTCTTGGGATTTACCTGACAGCCTTTCCTATGTCTTTAGCGTGTGGGCCCCAAGCACTACATATTTATTTTTTTATTTGTAGGTGAGAGCAGTATCATAATAAGGCACTCCACCTGATTCGTATTCTCAGTATCTCTGAGGATCACTGCATTGTGTTCCATGTAATGCCATATGTAAAGCTTTACTGAAAAGAATGTTTAAAAAGTGATAAGCTGCTCAATGTTACTGTTTCTATTAGATCTGGCTAACCTGGAAGAGGCTCACCGATGGTTTAAGTCGAGGTTCGAGACCTTGCAGAGCAGAGCTGGTGAGAACTCCGCACCAAAGCGGCCCACAAGGTGAACCAGCACAAAGAGAATCATCTGGGAGGTGGAAGAAGACACAGGTGCCACAGACATTCCTATTTCCCAAGGCAGTGGGCACAGGTGAGATCAGTGACTAGGTCCTTTAGAAAATGTTTGGAAAAGTTAGATTGAACCCGAGCTCCGTTTTGATGCCAAGACCATAAGTGAGAGTATGTTACACTGGAGCAAGTCTAGTGCTGTGGGAACAGAATCTGTGCGTGAAAGGCTGAAGTATACTGCAGAAGCTGGAGCCATGGAACTCAGTGCTGCTGGGATTTGGGGCTGTACTTGGCAGGGGCTTTTCGTGAGTTAAACCGACAATGCCCTAGAATTCTGTACTGAAGTTCTGCTGGGGCCCGAACACATCGTAGGGGTGAGCGACTCTGCTCCCAGACAGGGCGGTTGTAGGCCGCTTGGCATTTGCGCATTGCCTGCCTGTCGGTCACAGAGAGGCATTGGCTATGAAGGCATCTGCAAGCTGGCCCTTCCAAGTGAAAGAAGGATACAGTTTTGGCAATCTTAAATGATGGCCCCCCAAATGCTTTGACTGGTTCTGCTGTGTTCTGTCAGTATAGTGGCATTTTCTGTTTGTCCTGCATTTCCACTGAAACCTGTATTTTACCCCTCGACACCCCCACCCACAGTGGGACCTCTTCTGGGACCTTTCCAGGGCAGGCGGAGTGAGAGTTAGGACCCAGAGGCAGTCATTCATTTTCACCAAAGAACATAGCCTTCCTATACCCTACACTTTTAGAAATATGCTTTTCTTTGCTGCCTGTCCTGACTTGGGGGGGCTGCTGGGTGACCCATTGGTCCCTGTTGCTGTCTGTCCTGGCAGTTTTACTGACAAAACTGAAAAACTGAGAGGGGGGGCTTTCCGATGTCCACCCCACCTTTACTGCTTCTGTCTGTCACTGCATTTCCTGTCGGGGTGTTCTTTGAATTGGTGTGGGGATTCTGATGGCCCTCAACAGTGGGATCCAACACTTGCTGCTGTATTCTCTGATAGGCTGGGTGGGTCCTGACACGACCACCCCCCCCATGCACACATACACCTATGTCACATCTCCACTAGAACGTCCTGACCCTTCCTGGTGTTGGGCTGTTTAATTATAGTCATAGCTACCCTGCAGAAGATGGGCACCATCTGGCCTACCCTAGCAGGCAGCAGTAGTTTGAGTGAGAACAGCTGGCCATCAAAGGCCCCCAACACTACCAACATCCCTGCCAAGTTAGGGGTAAACAGCAGTAATGTCAGCAGCAGATCGTTGGGCCCTGTTTGACAGTGCAGGTAACAGAAAGTTAACAGGTAGCACTAGGTAGCCACTGGAAGCCTCTCCCCCCACAGTGGTGTAAGAGAAAGTGTGGCTACTCAGCATGGATCCCTGTGTTAGGACAGGCAGCGACAGTGGTCAGCTTGACCCAGGAGTCCCCCAGCTTTTTAAAGTATGCGCATGGGGGTGGTCAAGGAGTGTGGTGGGGCCCTGTTACTTTTTTCTTTCCTTTTTAATGGGGCAGAGGAGCCATTTTAGTACTTCAGAGCTAAGTCGAACTTTAGTTCATAGTTTGCCCAAAAAAGTTCTGTTTGGTCTGAAAGAGGTTGAAAAACCAGCATTTAACCTGTTCAGTTCTGTCTGAGAACTGAACTAACAGCTGTAAACTACACACATAAGCACACATACTCATATGCACTCACACACATGCACACACTGTTATACACACACATATGCACACTTACAGTGCCTTCAGAAAGTATTCACCCCCCCCCCCTTGGATTTTGTCACATTTTGTGATGTTGCAAACTCAAATTAAAATACATTTATATGGAATTTTTTTGTCACATATCTACACAAATTACTCTATAATGTCAAAGTGGAATGAAACTTCTGGAATGTTTTGTACATGTAATTTAAAATAAAAACCTGAAATATCTTGAGTTGATAAGTATTCACCCCCTTTGCTATGACACTCCAGATTGAGCTCAGGTGCATCCAATTTCCTTGTGAGATCACTCTAAAACTTGAATGGAGTCCACCTGTGGTCAGTTCAAATGGTTGGCATGATTTCAGAGGAAATACGCCTGTCTATGTAAGGTCCCACTGTTGACAGTGCATGTCAGAGCAGAAACTCTACGATGAAGACCAAGGAGCTGTCCGTAGAACTCTGTGATAGAATTGTGAGGAGGCATAGATCTGGGGAGGGGTATAAAAACATTTCTAGGGTGTTGAAAGTTCCCAGGAGCACAGTCAAGTCCATCATTAGGAAATGGAAAGATGACGGAACCACCCAGACTCTTCCTAGAGCAGGCCGTCCTCCCAAACTGAGCCACCGGGCAAGAAGGACCTTGGTCAGGGAAGTGACCAAGAACCCCTATGACCACCCTGATAGAACTACAGAGTTCCACGGCTGAGATGGGAGAACCTGTCCAGAGGACAACAATCTCTGCAGCACTTCACAGATGTAGCCTCTATGGGAGAGTGGCTAGACGGAAGCCACTCCTGAGAAAAGGCCACATAATAGCACGCCTGGAGTTTGCAAGAAGACACGTGGCAGACTCTGAGACCATGTGGCAAAAGATTCTCTGGTCTGATGAAACAAAAATTGAACTTTTTGGCCTGAATGCAAAGCGCTATGCCTGGCGCAAACCCGAACACAGCTCATCACCGTGTAACACCATCCCTACCATGAAGCATGGTGGTGGCAGCATATGTTATGGGATGCTTTTCAGTGGCAGGGACTGGGGCACTTTTTCAGGATAGAGGAACAATGAATGGAGCCAAATACAGGCACATCCTTGAAGAGAACCTGCATCAGTCTGCAGTAGACCTTGGACTGGGGTGAGGATTTACGTTCCAACAGGACAACGACCCCAAGCATACAGCCAGAGCAACACTGGAGTGGCTTCAGAACAAGAAGGTGAATGTCCTTGAGTGGCCCAGCAAAAGCCCAGGCTTGAATCCCATTGAGAATCCGTGGAAAGACTTAAAGATTGCGGTTCACCGACGCTCCCCATCCAACTTGACAGACCTTGAGCAAATCTGCAAGGAAGAATGGGTGAAAATCCACAAATCCAGATGTGCAAAGCTGATCCAGACATACCCAAGAAGACTCAAAGCTGTAATTGCTGCCAAAGGCGCTTCTACAAAGTATTGACTCAGGGGGTGAATACTTAAGTAAACAAGATATTTCAGTTTTTAATGTTTCATACATTTTGTTACACAATACAAATATTTTGCCCCTTTACATTGTTGAGTATGCTGTGTGAATCAAGGGGGAAAGAAATCATTTCAGTGCATTAAAAATTCTGGTAGTAACACAACAAAATGTGACAAAATCCAAGGGGGGGGGGGTGAATACTTTCTGAAGGCACTGTATAATCATACAAGCCTACACACTAACATGCATGCATTCACTTATAAACTCCTTGCACTCACTCAAACATACATGTGCACTCACATACACAACACAATCATGCATGCACTCACACATATATACGCATGCACGCGCGCGCGCACACACACACACACACACACACACACACTGTTGTCCCCTGTCCTCTTTCTGTACAAAAATCACTTGACTCTGAACTAAGTCCCCAAAAAGAAGGGAATGTAATAAGAAGACTGTAGTTCTAAATGTAAGGTCTATATCTGCCGTGATCTCAATAATAAGGAAGCCCAAAGATAAGGTCCGGTCACTGTCTGTGTCAGTTGCTGTCAATGTATCACACCATAGCATTTGATCTTACTTCAAGGATATCTCTTGCAGCAGGCCATCACCGGTAAGATTATAGCCGCCAGGCACTAGGACCACGTGGAAAACCTAGCTAGCAGTGTACCAGAGGGGGCCGCCCACCTCCGACATCAGCCACTGACATCAGTCTATCCCTATAAAGTAGGCGGCCCCACCTCCTTAGTTCTTTTCCCACCGTTGACTAACGCATGTCGGACTACTCGAACTGCTGCAGCTATAGTCGACCGCCATTTCCCACGTTTCTTGTGTTTTATTATCTTTTTGAATTTCTCAGTTTTGCCTAAAAAGTTCTGTTTGGTCTGAAAGAGGTTGAAAAACCAGCATTTAACCTGTTCAGTTCTGTTTGAGAACTGAACTAACTGCTGTAAAATACACACATGCTCATATGCACTCCCACACATGCACGCACTGTTATGTACACACTGTTATACACACAAGCCTACACACAGTCATATGGTTTGTCTCCCCATACGATGCACAGGGGTAATGCCAAACCTCACCCAACAACTAACACACCAAAATCTGGCAAATGGAAAATCATGTACACAAATGCTCACAGCCTGGGAAATAAGATCCCAGACCTGCAGGCAATAATGTCAGAGGCTAAACTGGACATAGTAGCAATTAGTGAGACGTGGTTTACCAGTAACCACACTTGGGAGACTTCAGTACCTGGCTATGTATTGTTCAGAAGAGACCGAGGTGCAAAAGGGGGAGGAGTGGCCCTGTATGTTAATGAAAATATCAAAGCTACAGAAATTCAGAATACACATAAGGAGCCAGAAGAACTGTGGGTCACCCTGGAAACAGGAAATGGGACAGCCATAAGAACTGGGGTTGTCTACAGGCCCCAGACCAGAGGGAGGACATAGACACATTACTGTTAGAAGATATACAAAACATGACAGCTAAAGGGAGGTTCTGATAATGGGAGACTTCAACATGCCAGATACAGATTGGTCAATACCAGCAGGAACATCTGCCAGAACTAGACTCATAGTGGATTCCCTGCAGAGAGGGCCTCAAACAACTGGTACAGCAACCCACAAGAACAGGGCTATCCTAGATCTAGTACTGACTAACAAAGAAGGGATCACAGATCTCCAGGTAGAAGGTCACCTGGGGGCCAGTGACCATCACATGGTATGGTTCAATTTGGCTACTACATCTAAATCATCCCATTCCAAGGCAAAAATATGGGACTTCAGAGGAGCTGACTTTGATAAGATGGCCAACAGAGTTAAGCTAGCCCTGGCAAAAAGAAACACAGGTGAGGAGGTACAGGCAAAGTAGCAAGCATTAAGGATACAATACTTGAAGCAACATCCCATTGTGTTAGACAGAAAAGGAAGTGCAAAAAAGGAAACCACTTTGGTTCTCAAATACAGTAGCAGAAAAGGTCAGAGCCAAAAGGCTGTTCAGAAAATATAAGGGAACACAGCGGGATGAAGATAGGGGCATACCAACTGCCCTAAGGGAAGCAGGTAAGGCAGTAAGGCAGGCAAAGTCCCAAACTGAGGAAACACTAGCACAAACAGTAAAAGAAGGTGACAAGACTTTCTATAGATACATTAGTGAAAGGAGAAAGTCCAGAGGGGTATTGCTAAGCTAATGGAGAAAGGGAGCATGTGAGGAGGAGGACCCTGTAAAGGCATCTATCCTAAATAGATACTTTTGCTCAGTATTCACTGAAGAGAAGGTAGGGCAGGGCCCACAGCTCAGCATCATGGACACAGGGGAGGGAGGTGAGCACTACTCCCTTCACAAAGAAAGGGTCCTACAGAGCTTGCTAAGCTCAGGGTGGATAAGGCAATGGGACCTGATGGCATACATCCCAGGGTACTTAAGGAGCTAAAGGAGGAACTAGCAGAGCCATTAGCAGAATTGTTTAGTGAGTCTCTGAGCACAGGAGAGGTCCCAGAAGACTGGAGAAGGGCTCATGTGATCCCACTCCACAAGAGTGGTAGCAGGGAGGAGGCGGGGAACTACAGACCGGTCAGTCTTACACCTCAGTAGTGGGCAAGATTATGGAAGCACTCCTTAAGGAAAGGATAGTGCAACACCTGGAATCCATAGGGGCACAGGATCCAAGACAGCATGGGTTTACAAAGGAAGGTCCTGTCAAACTAATCTCATAGATTTCTTTGACTGGGTAACCAGAGTGGTGGACCAAGGGGAGCAGTTGATGTCGCCTACCTTGACTTCAGCAAAGCTTTTGACACTGTTCCACATAGAAGATTGATAAATAAGCTAGGTAGGCTCGGGGTGGGTCAGATGTTGGTCAACTGGGTGGCAAACTGGTTGACTGGCAGAAACAGAGAGTGGTGGTAAAATGGTATACAGTCAGAAGAGATGCAAGTCACAAGTGAGGTACCTCGGGGATCAGTCCTGGGGCCAGTCCTATTCAACATCTTCATTAGTGACCTAGCAGATGGACTAGAGGGTAAGGCTTGTCTGTTTGCAGATGACACCAAGATCTGCAACAGAGTAGATGATCCAGATGGGGTGGGCAGAATGAGAAGAGATCTGGATAAACTAGCAGAATGGTCAGAAGAGTGGCAACTGGGATTTAATGCAAAGAAGTGCAAAATCATGCACATAGGGAAGAGAAACCTGAAGCCACTTATAGGCTGGGAGGAGTTGCTAGCAGTCACAAAGGAAGAAAGAGACTTGGGCATCATCATCACTGATGACCTGAAATCATCAAGCAGACCTCTAAAGCAGTAGGTAAGGCTAGGGGGTGTTAGGGTGTATTAGTAGGGTATCTACCAAGTCATAAGAGGGGTAATAATCCTCTGTACAAGACATTGGTTAAGCCCCATCTGGAGTACTGCGTGCAGTATTGGAGCCACACCTTCACAGGACATTAACCAAATTGAGGCAGTCAGAGAAGGGCAACCAAAATGGTGCAGGGACTGCATCAAGACATATGAGGACAGATTAGCGGGCTCAATATGTATACCCTTGAGCAAAGGAGGAGAGAGTGATATGATCGAGACATTTAAACACCTTAAGGGCATAAACAAGGTGAAAGAGTCTAACATGTTTAAATATAAGAAAATAGCAGGACAAGAGGACACAGCATGAGATTAGAGGAGGCCGATTAAGGGGAATGTGAGGAAATTCTTTTTCACAGAAAGGTGGTAGATGCATGGAATGGCTTACTCACAAGTAGTAGCTATGAATACAGTGCAGGGCTTCAAACAGGCATGGGATAGGCATAAAGGAGCAATACAAATGACTATGAATAGATAGGTCACTGACATGCCAAAGGCCGATGGCACATTTATAAGGTAGAAAAAAATGGGCAGACTGGATGGGCCTTGCGGTCCTTATGCCGTCAACTTCTATGTTTCTATATGCATGCACATACATTCATACTTAACACTTGCACTTGTGGACATGTGCACTCAGACAAACTTGCATGTGGACTCACATACACAACACAATCATGCTTGCACTCACACATATATACGCATGCACGCACGCGTACACACATGCACGCACTGCTGTCCTCTGTCCTCTTTCTATACAAAAATCACTTGACTCTGAACTATGTCCCCAAAAAGAAGGGAACGTAATAAGAAGACTGCGGTTCTAAATGTAAGGTCTATAGCTGCAGTGATCGCAATAATAAGGAAGCCCAAAGATAAGGTCTGGTCGCTGTCTGTGCAAGTTGCTGTCAGTGTATCACACCATAGTATTTGATCTTACTTCGAGGATATCTCTTGCAGCAGGCCATCACCAGTAGGAGTATAGCTGCCAGGCACTAGGACCACATAAAACCTTCTAGCTATCTAGTGTACCAGAGTGGCCCCCCTCCGGCGTCAGCCACTGACATCAGCCAATCCCTATAAAGGCGGGCAGCCCCCACACCCTCCTCAGTTCTTTTCCTACTGTTGACCAATGCACATCGGACCACTCGAACTGCTGCAGCTACAGTCAACCGCAATTTCCTGCGTTTCTCGTGTTTTATTTATTTCTTTTTTTATTTCTCGTAGTTTTTTTTTGTAGTTAAAGATTTTTATTGTTTCTTTTTTATAAGTACACAATACACTTATGGAGTGCAAAAACATCTTGTAATGGTTACCAGTTATACTGATTCTGTGACCAAATACTTAACACTTACTCACTGTAAATATAAAAGGATTGTAAATTGTCCTGACCCCATCCAAGTTTACGCTGCATGAATCTTACTTTGACATTATGTCTCTTACCAGGGAAAACAAAAGAACCAGACCCAACAATGGGGATCTTCAAAAACAGTACAAGGCGAAACTGTCTGGGCTACAAAGAAGTCTTACCTGCTGTACCGTAGGATGGTTCCCCATACAGGAATTGTGTAGCCTTCCTAACATACGATCTTCTGGAGTCAGGATGTAGTTCTAGAAGAAAGGAGGACACACACAGCCACTTTCTGAACCTTAAAGGGTTGCTCTATATTTTAAACACAAACATGACTAAGCTGAATACATGGTAAAACTTGTTGAGACTCCTGGGTTTGGGACTCCTGAGGGAAAAGAGAGGTGGGGCCGTACTTGAAGTGCATCTCTGAAAGGGACATCCAGTGACTTCACTATTCACCCTATGCCCTCCCTGGGTTTAAGAAAGAGAGTAAGGGGCTTCCTCAATAGGGTGTACCGTGAAAGAGTGTCAGATACTAAGTGGGACATTCTGGAGAAGCTAGCAGTGTTAATTAGGGAGGTAAGCACTCCTGTGAGTGAGGGAACCTCCTGCATTTTCCATTTGTCTTTTAACCTGCATGCTAAGAATGGCCAAGAGCTGCAACTCTCCCGAATAGAGGTGGGGGACCCCGACTGAACCCCCAGTATCCACAGCTCCAGTGTTATGGTGATATTTTTGTGCAACATTTCACTCCCCATAGTACAGACTCTTAACCACCGAGGCTGGACCATGGTGCACTGCCATAAAATGTGCAGCAGGCCCCTTGGGGCCTTTTGGCATCTCCAGCAGAGATCGTCCTGGACCAGTTTTGCTCTCCGTAGTATCACAGGCGTTTTATACCATGAATGTATTATTTTGTTTTGCATTAACTGGCTTCTGGTATCTGGGTATGCCATGTGGGCCTTTCTCAGGCAGATTTTCTATTCCTGGGGGGTAATGTTAATGTGTAGAGCCTGCTCCCATTTAACTTTAGAGGCCAGAGATTGAGAGGGGAGAACCGACCTAAGTGATGCATAGATGCAGCTGGATTGGTCTCTTTCCATGTGGAGCCAATTCTCCACTGGGGAAGAGGGTTGGCTCTGGGGTGCTTCGGATGTAGTCAGTGACCGCACTCCTGAGCTGGAGGAAATGCCAAAAGTCCCTATTAGGAGCCGATATGTTGCACATACCGCAAAGGACCTTAAGGTGTTGGAACTGGGGGCATATAGGTCTTGCAGATTATTGAGGCCTGGTGCTACCAAAGAGCGGACAGTTTATGGGTTCTTTATTAATAAGAATCTCCTTGTTCCTCCACAGAGGGTGTGTCTGAGGGGGCTGGGTTGGTACCAGCTTTCTGTAAAGTTGCTCCAATATTCCAGTGGCGTTCCTATAGTGGGGTGGTTATGGATGCCCTTTTCGGAGTAGTTATATATCAATGATGACAGATGGACCAGCTTATTAGCTATCTCTCTCTCTCTCTGCATGGCTAACCACTGAGGGGCCCCTGACCCAGGAGTGCAAACCATTTTAATGTTTGGGTGGCTGAAAAGGCCCATGCATAGCCTTCCATCCAAGGGAGGCCCTAACCTCCTTCTAACCAATGGGCCCGCAATTTATTTCCGCTGTATTTGTGTTTTTTTTTCCTTCCCAGACAAAACCACCCACCTGGGAGTCTAGTTTGGAAAACCAGATTATAGGAGTTTTCAGGGAGATGTGGGATAAAAAGTACATAATTTTGGGTGCTGTGACCATTTTTATGGCAGAGATTTTACCTGCCAGGGAGAAATGGATAGCCTTCCATCTGTCTAGTTCCGTGCAGATATCTGCTATAACTGGTTTCAAGTTCAACTCCCAGATCTTATCGAGGTCAGCGGAAATGCATATACCCAAATAGATGAGACCCTCCGAGGACCAGTGGAACCATATTGGTCCGCCATGGGTGTAGTGCAATGGATGTTGAGGAGGACTTCCGTTTTGGACTGGTTGAGCCAAAGCCCAGAAAAATTAGCGAATTTTGACAATGTATTCAGAAGTGGAGGGAGTGCTATGGGGAGACTAGCAAGAGGGAGGAGAAGGTCGTTGGCATTCATGATGCTAGGGTACCCCCCCCAACAATGCAGTCCCTTGAATTTGTGGGTTCCACCGCAAGAATGAAGAGTAAAGGAGATAGTGGGCAACCTTGTCTGGTGCTCCTGCCTAGCGGGAGGGGGGGGTACAGAACTGAGTTGGCAAGAACCTTCGCCGTAGGGGAGAAATATATTGCCTGAATCCAGGCCTGGAATTGCAGTCTAGACCCCATTGTGCTCAATACTTGCTGACCATAGTCCCATTCCAGGGAGTCAAAGGCCTTTCCGAAGTTTATGGCTACTGCAGCTGCCGGAGCTGAGATAGAATTAGCTCAGTGAATTAGATTCACCAGGAACTAATGTGATCTGCACTATATCTGCCTTGATGAATCCGATCTGGGAGGGTGTATCAGACAGGGAAGGTTAAGCCTGTTGACCAGAATTTTGCCAACACCTTGCTGTCCGCATTCAGTAGTGAGATAGGCCTATAGCTGGCGGCCTGCGAGGATCTTTCCCTTTCTTGGGCAGAATGGAAATAATTGCTTCACAAAAGGAGGGAGAGCCTCTGCCTTCAGCCTCTGCATACACTTGTTTGCCAAGCGAAATCAGGGGTTGGGATCTGCCAGATTTCTATAGGAATCCATTCCCTCCTGGGGCCTTAGCCTTTTCAGGGAAGCGATGGTGGATGACACCTCTTGAAGTGTAATAGGGGCATCATGGGCCTGTGCCTGATGCGCTGATCAATTAGGGGAAGTCTAATGATGCCAAAACTGGGTCCCACCCTCCGACTGGGTTCTCTAGAGGATTCATAGAGCGAGGAGTAGAATTCCGCCATTGTCTGATTGATCTCCTCTACCGATATGTGGGTGGTCCCCCCCTTTATCCACCAGAGCAGCAATATGGCACTCCGCCTGTTGTTTCTTCAGCCTATAGGCTAAAACTCCGCCCCCCCACCTCCCAATATCTGTGTCGTAACCTTAAAACAGATATTTCCACCTTCCGGGAGAGGAGTTCATTCACCTGCATCATTAGGGCTAACACCGGCGTCCCTCCTGGTATGGAAGAAAGAGCAGGGGGAAAGTCCGAGATCGAAGGAGGAGATACGTGGGGGGACCCCAGGTGAAAACCACCATTACAGGGGCATGGTCAGAAATAACCAGAGGTTGAATTGTTACATTAATGATATTACTGGTAATGCTAGGGGAGGACAGCCCGTAATCTATACGGCTGTACAAATTGTGCACTGGGGAGTGGAAGGTGTGGTCCCATACTGAGGAGAGAAAGATCCTCCAGGTTTTCGGTAAGGACTAGGTCTTGCTGCATCTGGGCTAGGGCCAGTCGTGCTCGTAGTATGTGTTAATATTAGAGGAAGAAGACCTGTCTAAAATGGGGTGTAGGGTTAGATTAAAATCCCCTCCTATAAGCATGGGAGTGGTGGCCGAGGCCATTGCACTCAGCTGTTGGGCCAGCCTGTGGAAGAAAGTAGGGGAGTCCTCATTAGGGGCATACACGTTCCCCCAGTATTAAGGGGCCAAATGGAGTGTCCAGGAGGGCAATAATCCATCTCCCCTCTGAGTCTCTCACCTTGTCCCTCAGGATCCAGTGGAGGGCTTTATGAAGGAGTATTGCCGACCCCCTTTTTGTAGTAGGAGCTGCTGCATACAGGACCTGGTCCACCCATTCCCTCTTTAGATGGCCATGGTCCTCTTTTGTGAGCTTAGTCTCCTGCAGAAATGCCACCCCCAGTGTCCGCCCCCAGCCTCCTAAGATGACCCAGTACCTGCTTCCATTTCTGGGGTGTGTTAAGTCCCCTTACATTCCATGTCACACATGCTTTATCACCTTTTGGGTAGTGATGGAAGATATATATCTAGGAGAGCTTCAAAGTCATCTGTGGGGGCTGGGGTGGGGTGACACCCCCACAGGAGGGAAGATCGCAGGTGCCACATAGAGAGAGAAAGCTAAACAGTCCCTCCCAGGAGCCTCTCTCAAACAAGGTTTCATTTACTCGGCTGGAGTCAGTGTGTGTCCCTATATCACGCACCGATCCACATCTCACTTGCGTCTACTGCCTAGGTGTCGGCCATGACACCTCGTCCTGCAGTTTTTGCTTGGCCTTCAATCCCAATGTCCTGAACAACCGCCTGGCATGTTTGAAGTTGGGGAGACCGGAGAAAAGGAATCCTCTGGTGAAGTCTAAGAAGGCTAGGTGGGCGGTTTCCATGGCCTCGGGTTCCGCCAAGCAGCTGGAACGCATGAAGGCATTCGAAGAAGAAGCCTCCGTGCTTGGCGAAAGCTTTTTCTGTTCCACTCAACCTGGGCTCCACCTTCACAGGTTCTTTTAAGGAGTTGTGCCAGTCTCTGCCCACCAGGGATGAAGCGCCACAGGCTCACACTCCTCCTGCTCTCGTAAAGAGGGACAAAGAATCCAAAGCTCGTCTTCGTCTCAGCGAAGGCGCTCTTGAGACCGAGAGAGGTCTCAGTCCCAGGAGCATGCGGTCTCAACCTCGGTCGAGATCGTTTCCTCGGCCGCAGGCTTCACGGAACTTCCGTCTTGCCAGACAACCGAGGAAGTGGCTGATGAGGTTGAGATTGTTCTCTTCCCAATCAACCCTCTGTCACTGGCCTTGGCCGACGACTCCTTGGAGAGGACTCCAGTCCTTGTGTTCCCCAGTGAGGAGACCCAGCCTGCAGGTGTCCCCATCGAGGACCCGGTTCCGGACCCTCGGGTTTCACCAATCCCTCCGGTGTCTCCCAAGCAACTGAGTCAGCCTGCCTGATCTCGGTCACGGTCTAGAACCCCCTCGGCTGACCGGCCAAGGAAGAGCCATAACCGCTCCAAAAACAGGCGACGCCGCAGGTCATCCTCCTCAGGTGAGGAGAGGCTCTGACGGAAACTCCATCGGCGCTCCGAGGACCTTATGTGGCAACACCTGATTTTGACCAGGCAGAAGCCGGCTCCGCTGCCTACACCAGCCATTACTTGGCTTTCGCCTCCCAGGTCGAAGTGGACCCCTCGGAACCAAAGCTTTTGGTTCCTCACCACGAGGCCGCCTGGTCTCGTTCGGCCTATTCGCCTCTCCACCGATAGTGATGGAACCACCGCCTAAGCAGCCTGTGGGAGGGCTTCTTCCAAATCTAGGACCGATCAGATACTGGTCTTCCCTGATGTGTCACGGTCACCCCGGACCACCCTCGGTGGGTCGAGGAGGTGATTGGTGGCAGGCCACTGTAGCCTGACTCCTTGGACTCGGATATCACTGGGCTCCACTCTCATTCCGGGGTTGATGAGTCGTCCGTTGGCATAGGGTTGGAGGAAGGTCTTTCCTTCTTCCAAGGGATTCTCCATCTCATCTCTGATTCTACAGGGAGGCCCCTGGAACTCATCCAGAAAAAGACAGAGTACCCTCTCATGGACATCCTCAAGAGAGGGGATACCCCGACTGAGGCCTTTTCTGTGGCCGAGGCCATTGTTGGTCCGGCACTCTAACTATGGCAGTGCCCTGCCTCATATCCAGCTCAGTCTGCCTGCATGGCTCGCAAGTACACGGTGCCCATGGGGTCCCTTGCGGGGTTCACAGAGCACCCTTTGGCCGAGAGCCTGGTAACCACCTCTGTGTTCAGGCGTACTGGCAGTTCTGCCAACACTGACTATCCCCCGATAAGGAGTCCAAGCTTTTGGACCATTCGTATGCGAGAGAATCTGTGCGGCTTCCCTCCTTGAACCATCAGGCAAGTTCGGGCATCATCATGGCACACTTCTCTCCCATGCCCTTCTCGGGTCGTTAGATGAAGTCCTCCGCACATCTCGCGGACATGGAAACCACAGTTAAGCTGGTCTGGGACCAGGGCCGTGCTGTTGTAACAGCAGCTCCAGATGGCCCTGGACGTTGGGGATTCTTGTGCACTTGCTCGATGGCGCCACAGGGCTTGGCTGAGGCTCTCCTTCTTCCCAGCGGATACTAAGCATAAGTTAGCTGATGTGCCTTTCCTTGGGACCGACTTGTTCAGCCCAGGAGTGGCCGGTCACCTACATCGCATAGAGCAGTAGAATGACACCTTGGACACCACTTCTGCCAAGAGTTCTTCGGGCAAGAACCAGAAGAAGAAAAATAAGTCTTTTTGGCACTCTTCCCCAGTGGTCCAGCAGTCCTCCTACCAGAGAGGACAGCAACATCAGCATCAGCAGCAGGCTCAAGCTTGGCACCCTCGGCCCAAGCCTGGACCTCAACAGGCCCACAAAGAAGGCCGAGGCTCAGGTCCTGGAGCCTCTTCCTCCTCTAAGCCTGCCCTGTGACTTGGTGGGGGTTGCCACCCCTATCTCCGTCGTGCCAGCTCTGGGTCCTTCCATAGGGGGCTGGCTCCACCACTTCCTTTCTGCCTGGTCCGCTATCACTACAGACAGGTGAATTCTTGAAGTGGTCGGTCAGGGACTGCCTCTAGAATTCGAGCAGTACCCACCCAGACAAGCCTGTGCCCCTCGGGGGGGAAAATGGATTTCCGCATGCACCAGTCAGCTCTTTGAGACAACATTGCTCAGCTCCTCCTCAAGGAGGCAGTAGCTGTCATGGCAGATCTGTCTGCAGACCCAGGCTTTGTCTCCAGGTACTTCCTGGTGCCCAAGCGGACGGGGGGCTGGCGCCCCATTCTAGATCTCCATGACCTGAATCAGTTTCTTGGGTCACGCACCTTTGGATGGCCACTCTGTCCCAGATCATACCATCCTTGGGCGAAACATGTAGATCTTCCCTTGTCAATCTTCACCATTCATTACTTCTTGGGTGTGGCGAGATGGGGAGCTTTTTTTTTTTTTTTTTTATTTAAAAGCTAGCTCTAATGTGCGCCGCCCTCGAGACTGACAGCCTGCGTCATGCTGTGAGGCCGTTAATAACTACCGACTCCTCCTCCATCTCAGTTCTGTTTCTCCGCCGTCGAGGCTGCACCTGCTACGGCGTCGTGAGAGCTATAGTTAAGTAAATACGCAATAGTTTTTGCCGACTCCTCTGTTTCTCATTTCACGGCTCAGCGCCATACCACGGTAAGACTGTTCTTTTTCTATCTGTAGGCGGTGTTTTCCTACTGTTTTTTACCTTAATTGTTTCGCGTTATGTCCGGTTCTGGAGCGAAGCGTTTTTCTAAGATGGGCCGCGCCCCCATGCGTCGGTGCTCCTGTGGCCGGCATTTTTCCATCTCGGACCGGCATGACGTGTGTCTTCGATGCCTGGGACCCAAACATGACATGGATTTGTGCGACACCTGCTTCTCCATGGACCGTCATGTCCTCGAAGTCCGCGCGTTTAAGCTCGGCAAGGCCCGCCCGACTCCGAGGGACAGGCGTCGTTCACCGGGACTCCCAGGTAAGGTGTTTAGGCCCTTCCCGGGTCCCCTCCGGGCCTATCAGGTCCCGTGGAGGAGGGCTTCCTCATCTTATCTTGCCACGAGGAAGCTCTTCTGCGGTGTCGAGAGGCGTGGCGGTCCCTCCCGGGGCGGCGATCGGCCGACCTGCCTCGGCAATCACCTCCTCAGAGGTGCAGCTCCCCAGTGTCGGGGCCCACGATTTCCTGGGCCGGACACCGGCGGACCCTCGCGCGCCTCTCGGCGCGCCATTTTCGGATCGGCGCCGTTCACAGCGCCGGTGATAGGAGCAGCGCCAGCTGGCCCAGGCTGCGCCGTGGGCCTGGTTTCTCCTCCTCACCGGTGCGGTCGGTTTCCGGCGCCCGGGAGTGCCCGTTAGCCTCGCTGGTACCAGCGGGGGGCTGGGACAGAGCCTGGCTGTTGCTGATGCTCGGGGGTCAGCGAGCGCGCGCCTCTGGTGCGGTGCGTTCCTGGCCGTTGCCCGCAGGGACCCCGGGGTGGCCAGTAGGGTCCTGCTGGTCGTCCTCCTCGGAGGCCGGCGGTTCAGACGTGGACCCATCCTGAGCACCCCACTCTTCGAGGGTCGGGGTCTCCTGTGGCACGAGGGTACCAAGGCGGCGCAGTCGGCCCCTCATCTGTCCCCTTCCGTCCCTCCCCTGAGGGGCTCTCCGGCTGGGGTGGCCTTGGTCCCAGGGGGCGGCAGAGGCGACTAGGGGGCTCCCCTCCGGGGACGCAGTGACAGCAGCCCTCCGGGTGCTGTTGCTCCCTCTGGGGGGATGGGGCGGCTGCGGTCGAGGGAGGGAGGGCTCTCTCGGGAGTCCGAGGGGGTTGAGGAGGCAGGGGACAGGACCTCGGTCTTCTCTGGCCACCTCAGGGGGTGGCCAGGAGCATGAGTGCTGAACCCGCCCTTCCCTCCGGACTCTAGGGTGCCCTCCGGTGGCGTTGTTGAGCTGCCCTTCTGGATCCATGCAGTCCCGGCTACGTCACAGGGGGTTCTCCCCTGGGCTCTTCCAGGCTCGCTTCCTCAGGGTTTCCGTCTGCGGCCTGGTTTGTTGTCAGGACCCCGCCAGCTCGGGCTCCGTTCCTCGGATTCCAGAGCCCTGGCAGAGATCTATGCCTCCTGTAGGTGCCCCTCTCATATCTCTGCCTCCCACCACCCCGCTCCCGGGCCATGTCGGTCCCTCGGGTCCATTATCCTGGGAGCAGGATCAGAGGTTCTCGGTGGCCTTCCCTCATCGTTAGATGTATGCATGAGGCGGTCTTCGGCCCGCCCCACCGCTGCAGAGTCCTCTGAGCACTCCAGCTCTCCATCATCCTCGTCTTCCTCCTCTGAGGTAGAAGAACCCCTGCTCATCTCTCCTCCGATGCTGATTTCACTGAATATCAGCGATTCCTTCTCGAGGATGGTGAGGACCTCGGGATCTCTTACATACGGAGACAATACCCGAGCAGGAGGCAGCTGTAATTCTTGGAGAATTCAGTGCCCAACATTGGTGGTACCTTCTAGCCTATTCCTTCCAGGAGGCATCTATCCATTCTGGCGGTGCATGGCCGCCTCTCCAAGCCCTGGCTGATTGTCAGCATAGGTATTGTGCCCCCTCAGGTCTCTAGGTACTCTCCCCAACCCCCTTCTGGCTTGGTCTACCTGGATACTCCCTCCAAGGCAGCTGCCTGGCTGCGACCATCCCACCCGGACCCGGACTCTCTTCTGAGTTCGACCGGTGGGGGCGTCTTCTCTTCTTCTCGTGCGGTTGCTTGTATAGCATCATATCAGGCTCACCACGCTGCCTACAATCGGCACCTGTATCGATGCTCTCTCAACTTCTAACATCGATGCCTGATACCCGAGCAAACCAGACAAGCTGCTGCCCTCTCCGCTATAGGCCTGGAACTGGCAAGACACCAGGCAAGGATCTTCTGACGCCAATGAGGTGGCTTCCAGGCTTACGGGGACAGCGATCTGCATAGGCGGACTGCATGGCTTCATCTTTCAAGGTTGTCACCCCTGGCCCGGCGTAGGGTGATGCGCTCCGCCTTCCGGGGGACCTGTCTCTTCTCCTCCAGAGCTAGGAGACTTTTGCAGGGGCTTACTCCGTCTCCACGTCCTCGGAGGCACCTCCTAGCTCTTCTCCCACTAGACTTTTCTCTGAACTAGCCAGGGTCTTCCCTCTGTTTCTCACCCAACAGGAGGCTGGGGTCTTGTTCCCTCAGGTTTTTCCTCTTCCCCTTCTGGGGAAGAGGAAGCTTAATGCTCACCAAGTAACGAATGGTGAAGACTGACAGGGAAGATATGAAAATCACGCATCTACCGTAATTCTTGATCTTCTCTTGTATCTTCACCATTCATTACTAATCCCTCTCTCGTCCTCAGTGGCCTCCTTCTGTGACGTCTCCCCCTCCCGTCCTCGATTCCTCCCTCTTTTGGCCCTTGAAAAAAAAAAAAAAATCTCTGTCTTGCCATTTCTCTTTATGGTTTCCAGGAAATTATTTACTCTAAGATTCATTGGCATTTATTGCAGGAGTGCTGGTCGTGAGGGAGCTGCAACTATCTCCACCGCCATGTTTTCAGGCGAGGCACTCCTAGGGACTTTGCCTGACTCTGTCTGTGCAGTGTTTGGTCCCGGAATCTTCTGCTAATCAATTACTAAGCCCTGGAAACCAACCCCTTTTTTTACAGAGTAAGAGGAACGGGTACGGTTATACAATTTCTCTCTTAAAGCTGAGGGAACTCTCTCCGACTGCTTTGAAGGCAATCCCTTGCTTCTCAGGTCATGTTTTTCCTCATAAGCCTGTGAGTCATGCTCTGTCTTGACCCCCTTTTTTCAAGGGTCCTTCTGCAAAGCAGTGCTGGGAAAAGCAGTGCCAGCTTCACGGGCGAGATCGCCAGTTTCAAGTCTCTACCTGCCTTGACATAGCAAGTCCGATTGAGTTCCGCTATATTTCTTACAAACCGCCTTTAAAAGGCTAAGTTTCTTTCTATACCCTTTTGAGCAGCTCTTACATGCTGCCTGGGAACCAATCCTTTCCTAGCTAGGTGCTCTTCCGGAACAAAGGTCTGCTCAATCAGGCCAGGGGCCCTCAACTAGGATAAAGGACCATGGCATGTTGAGGTCAAAGACTATGCCCTCCTTAGTCTGTCTAGCAGGTTCGGTGAACCTTCTCTTCAGCACTACCAATGAGGATTCTTGCTCCCTTGTTAAGTCGAGCCTTAAGCCTCTCAGCTAACTATGCTCGTTGGGCATTATTGTCTCCTCAACATCCCATTTTCTTCTTCCTCTCTCTGCTTCTTTCTTTCTCCTTCCCTTTTCTCTCTATCTGTTCCTCCTAGAGTCGCCCCGGTAAGGAGGCCCTGCGATCCCTTAGGGCAGGAATTCTCTTTCCTCTGTCTATTCTCCATCGGCTTATTCCTTTTTCAGTTTATTTTCCTTCCTTTGCTATCCATTGGCTATCTTGCCTCGCTTTCTCTTTTTTCCACAATATAATTTTTTTGCCTCTCTGGCTCACAGAACTGAGATGGAGGAGGAGTCGGTAGCTACTAACGGCCGCCCCTCGCGCATGACGCAAGGCATCGGTCTCGAGGGCGGTGCCGTTAGAGCTAGCTTTCAAAAAAAAGTCTGGCCGCTGGTGCGCTTGCTAACAATTCCAAGAAGTAATGAATGGTGAAGATACAAGAGAAGATCAAGAATTACGGTAGTACGTAATTTTCATTTCTATTCACTGAATCTGCAGGACACATTCTTTCATGTCCCAATCTGTCCGTCCCATCAGCGGTTCCTCTGCTTCAGGGTCGAAGGGACCCTGTACGAGTTCCAAGCCATGCCGTTCAGCCTGTCATTGGCCCCACAGGTCTTCACCAAATGCATTGCAGTGGTGGCGGCCCATCTCAGGTGTCGGGGGGGGGGGTTGGAATTTACCCCTACCTCGACGATTGGCTCCTAGCAGATTCCACCCAACAGAAGGTGGAGAGGTCCAGGGATCTGGCCTTCCAAACCTGCTCCCATCTTGGCCTCCTGATCAACGAGACCAAGTCGGAACTTGTGCCTTCCCAGGTGATGGGCTTCATTGGGGCAGAGCTCGACTCTTGTCAAGCCAGAGCTCGGCTTCTGGCGGACAGAGCCGAGGTTCTCTCCTCCTTTGCCCAATCATTTCTGGTTGGGCATTTGCGCATTGCCCGGGACTTTCTGTGCCTTCTGAGTTACATGGTGGCATGCACCTCAGTGGTCCATTGGGCCCGGTTGCACATGCGCCCCCTCCTATGGGAGCTGGCTGCCCAGTGGACTCAGTGATATGGTCATTTTGATCAGCTGAATACTGTAACTCAGAATATGTGGGACCTTCTTCAATGGTAGACCGTCCCAGACCAGTTGCAGGAAGGGATCCCATTTGTTCTCCCCGAGCCGATGGTCGTCCTTATGACTGATGCCTCTTTCATGGGCTGGGGAGCCCACATGGGGGACAACAGGACCCAGGGGTTGTGGACCCCTGAGGAGTCTTGATGCCACATCAACCTGTTGGAGCTCAGAGCAGTCAGACTGGCACTGTCAGCTTTCGCTCCTCAGCTCCGGGGTCAAGTGGTTCAAGTCCAGACGGACAATACCACGACCACGTACTACCTCAACAAACAGGGCAGCATGCAGTCCCATCTCCTGTGCAAGGAGGCGCTCCGCATCTGGACCCTCGCAAGCCAGTTGGAGGCGGATTTCCTAGCCATCCATGTGGCAGGAGCCTCAAACCATCTGGTGGATGCTCTCAGCCACATAGGTCAGACATCCCACGAGTGGTCTCTCCATCCAAAGGTAGCTTACATCCTGTTCTCCCACTGGGGCAAACCGATGGTGGACCTTTTTGCCTCCAGGGAAAACACCAAGCTGAAGCTGTATCATGCCGGCCCCCCTCAGCAGGGTTCGTTGCAAGGGGATGCCTTCTTGAGGCCATGGACCCCAGGCCTCCTCTACTCCTTCCCTACATTTCCATTGATCCACAAGGTGTTATTCAAGGTGAGGAGGGACAAGGTGTAGGTGATTCTGGTAGCCCCAGACTGGCCGCACCAGTTCTGGTATCCAGATCTCCTCAGCCTCAGCTGCAGGCCCCCGGAGCAGCTTTGTACTCACCTGGACCTGATATCTCTGAACCAGGGGAAGGTCTTCCATCTGGACCATCAATCCCTGCACCTCACAGCCTGGTACCTGAGCAGCTAGAGTTCCAGGCCTTGGGTCTTTCTGAAGATGTCTACACTGTGGTGGAGGCATCTAGAAAGGAATCGACCAGGAAATGTTAATGCCTTCAAATGGAAAAGATTTTCCATTTGGTGTCAGGGCAGGGGTCTGGACCTCTTATCCTGTTCTGTGGCTAACATTCTCGATTACCTTTGGTCTCTCTTCAAAGGGGGTCTACGGTCATCGACCATTAGGGTGCACCTGGCAGCCATTTCTGTTTACCGGGCGCAGGCCAGTCAGCCAACATTGGCGCAGGAGACAGTGGTCCGGCACTTTTTCAAAGGCCTGGATCAAATATCCCCTCCGTTGCGTGAACCTCCACCTCTGTGGGATCTACTGCCGGTACTGGCAAAGCTCATGGGCCAGCGATTCGAACCAATGCACAAGTGTGAGCTGTCACACTTGTTGTGGAAGATGGCTTTCCTGGTGGCTATCACGTCTGCCAGAAGGACAGGGGAGCTCCAGGCGCTTTCGGTGGACTCCCCTTATCTGGTCTTCCACAGGGACAAAGTTGTCCTGCGCCCCCACCTGAAATTCCTTCCGAAGGTGGTGTCAGAGTTTCACTGTAACCAGGTGTTGACTTTGCCGGTATACTACCCTAATTACACCTTGGAGGCCGAGTACAGGCTCCATACTTTGGACCTGAGATGTGCTCTCTCCTATTACAAGGAGAGGATGGCGGAAATTCATGGAGAGGTTCGCCAGCTGTTTGTCACCTACGCTGAAGCCGCTTCTGGCAGACCTGCAGCCAAACGGACCACAGCAAGATGGATTACATCATGCATAGGTCTATGCTATGAGTTGGTGGGCATGGAGGCTCCCAGAGGGATAAGAGCTCTTTCTACCCGCCATACTGCTGCATCGATGGCTGCTTCCAGGGACATTCCTATCCAGGAAATCTGTCGGGCTGCTACCTGGAAGTCAGTAAACACCTTCATTACCCACTACCACATCGAACTTGAGCCACGCCGGGGTGCTGTTTTTGGGACCTCAGTTCTCCAGTCTCTGTTCCCTACATAGTGGGTGTGCGCCTTGTCTCCCTCTTCCTGGAGAACTGCTAGGAGTCTGCCAGTAAGTGTGGATGAACAACATATCCACGATCCTAGAAAAACAGGTTACTCACCTGTAACAGTAGTTCTAGGAGTAGTATATGTTGTTCATCCACACGGACCTACTCAACCTCCCTGGCTGCAGACACACACTACCTGGCTTCCAGCGGACTAAGATCTGGCGTCATGGGGCGGAGCCGAGGTATATACCACCCAGGTGGGTGGGAGGAGCCAGCTTGAAGACTTCCGGCAAGATTTTAAAAGGAAAGGGACATGCCAATTGTGACACTCAGCTGGTTCTGATTAATCTATGACTTTTGTAATATAAAAATGTGTTATTGAATGTCTCTCATGAGAGATGCTGACAGCCTGTGGGATGACACACACACACACACCTCAGGTTTTAGCTACAGTGTGTTACCTGGAAGGCCAAGAGATAATTACAGGCTAGAAGAGACTTAAAATTTAGGATCTCCTGTTTATTTGACTAATTGCAACTTGCCAACTGCCAAGATAGATCATAAACTTTTATGACGTTTAGAGGAAACAGAGTTAAAATTCACATGGTGATACAAAACATGTTGCACCTCCGTGAGATCTGGCAGAGAGACATAACAAGTCCTTTGATGTCCTGGAAAGGGGAAGCTGTTCATAGATCAAAGGGTCATATAAGAAAATGAGTTGTGCTGAGGTCACAGAATTTAATACTTTGATAAGACATCCTGTTTTGCATAGCTATATTTTTTTACATTCTGACAGAAAAAAAGCTAGGTGACCTCATGCAAAGAGGTTGACAAAGCCAGTTTTTAAACAGTATTCTGTTTTCCATTTACACACAAATGTTTGGACTCTGAAAGCTACAACATGCTAGCAGCACTTTAAGAGATACATTAGACAGATCAAGTCTAATTGTCTGGTGGTAGGAAATTGCACTTTTAAAATCTTGTTTTTTTTTTAAGTGATTGTACGTTTTTGTGAGGTATGGTTCTGTATTTACATTTTACATTTTTTTTTTATCTATTTTGAAGTAAACCTCATCTTTAGAGACGACTTGGTGAGCCTTTGAATTTCTTTTTCTTGACAAGTGAAGCATACATGGTTAAATCTGACTCTGTACAAAGCTTACTGGTTTTACCAAACTGGGGAAAGGTGAGAATTTATTCTGAGGTTTTTAGAGTTTTAAGGGTTCATTTAGTACGCCTGGTTAGGTGCCTATAGGCAAAAGATATCTGGCCCTCCCAAAGAGCAGAATTATCTGAGCCTGTACATTGGGTACGCTAACAAGAGGTTCACAGTTTGAATCCTTCCGCAACTTGAGACCAATGGTTGATTCGAACCCACAAAATAGAGAGGAGGGTTACCCTATTTCTGCGCTCGGAGGTTGGCACTTTGGGAGTAGAGGGCCTGACCTTCTGAGTGGGTTTGTGACACCAATAAGTGTGGATGAACAACATATACCACTCCTAGTACTACTGTTACAGGTGAGTAACCAGTTTTTATCTGAGCTCACAGTGGGTCCAGCTGCAGTATTCTTCTTCGGAGAGGACTTTCGGGGTTGTCTGCTCTGGTCGTTGGCTGGATCCTTCAGGCTGCTTGCAGCCAAGTCAGGGGGCTTCTGTGGTGAAGTCAGGGGTTCGCATGGATCCTCTTCCCTTCCTTGTAATTGGACCTCAGCATGGAGCAGGTACTGCGGGGTGCAGCAGAGAAATAGTTTGGCCATCGGTAAGGGAACCGGAGGTTTTCGGATGCTGCTCCTGAGAGACGGGCCATATCGCTTCATATCTATTTTGCGTGTGGAAGTCCCGCAGCGAGTCCAGTCATGACAGGTCCATCGGCGCCTCTTCCATGGCTTTGCAGGGCTCTCTTTCTGATGGGTGCTCTAGCTGCCCGTGCTTCTTGGAGGAGTGTCGCTTTCTGTTGGTCCGGGGGGGGGGGGGCTTCCACCTCGACTCTTCTGGGTGTTGCCAGTCCACTGCTTTCCTAGGCCGTGTAGGAGAATAACCCGAGTGGGGATCCAGTGCAGCATTAGAGAGGGAAGCCGACTGCAGTCGCGGGTGGAATTCCTGTGACCAGTTCCTCTACAGGAATGCATTCAGGGCTTCGGGAATGTCAAAGGACTTAGGCATCCCATTATATGAGAGGCGCATTGTCGCAGGGTATCTTAATGAGAATGCCAGTCCTACCTTGTGCATAACATGCCTGGCGTCAGTATAGGCCCTTCAGCAATCTGACAAGTCCTTGGAGAAGTCTTGGTATATGCTTATTCTGTGCATTTGCCAGGACATTTGTTGACATTCCCTCGTCTTGCTCAGCACTCTCTCCTTGTCTCTGAAGTCGACAGATCTGGCAGTAATTGGCTGTGGTCTGTCCTGGGGTTTGGGTACCGGGGCCGGTGTGCAGTGCGCTCTTTCTGTTTGAAGAGGCCATGAAGGATCAAGCCTGAGCATCTCAGCCAATGCTAGCTGTAGGAAGCCTTCTGTGTTCCTCCCCTCTACCCACTCCGGGAACCCCAGGATCCTCAAGTTGTTTCATCTGCCCCTGTTTTCTTGGTCATCAGTTTTTCCCATCAGAACAATCATGGCATATTGCTGCTCCCTTAGGGCTGCTTCCAGCTCTTGGATTTTTTGTTCAGCCCCGGTAATCCGCTGCTCGGATTGAATCATCCTGGACTCTAGATTTTGCACTACCTGCATATTATGATTTGTCGCCAGTGTTATCTGCAACATTTGGGTCAATAGCTGGCCAAACATCACTTCCATGGAAGGCTGCTCCCATGTTGAGGCTTTCTGTGGGGTCGCCATGCTTACAGACCTTAGTGCCACGCAGATTGCCAAACTAAGCCTCACAGATTCTTTCTGTATTTGTGGTGCTACTTCTAAAATATTGCATATCAATGAAGCCTCGTTTCATGGAGCTCCGTTTTCTGCCTTTGTTTGTGAATTAAAGTGATGTTGGATGTCGGAGTCAATTGGATAAGCTCCTCTAGGATCTCAAGCTGGTGACTAAGCTGCCATCTTAGTTAGCGCTCCTAGCGGCAGTCAATTTCTCATAGTTTTAACATCGAAATTTCGGTGTTGTCTCCTTACGGTTTATGTCTTCTCAACCTTCAGCATCTTCCAATCACTCCACGAAGTGTGCCTTTGGGAAAAAGCTCCTTCCAGACAAGGACAGCCATTCTGCCTGCTTCTTGTGCCTAGGCCCAGACCACAACATCCAGGCCTGCATGGCCTGCCAGAGATTCAACCAGGCCACCAGACGATGTCGTCAGAAGATCTTGGAGAACCACCTCCTTAAGCTGAAGCTTGCCTCCATGGAACAGGAGCTGCTCAGTTTCCCTGGCCCAGTCTTTGGGGTCTTCATCCTTTCAACCGTGGGAGAAGGGCAGCGGGACATGCAAACACTGGGATAGACTGGGATCAACCTCGGTCCACCCCCCCCCCCATTCGCAGTCCCCTCACAAGAAGCCTACAACCGCAAGACGGTCGTCCTCTCTCGGGGGGGTCGACCTTCTTGGCTCCACATACCCTAACTTCCACAGGGCTACCGGTGGCCCCACCACCTGCCCAAGTTACTCTCTGGGGTGGCAGCTCTTGGGGTCAGGGTGCTTCCCATCCTGATTCTCAGCCCCTGTTGCTCAGGCCCTTATTCATACTGGGCACACAGGCAGGCTGCTTGTCCGAAGTCTCTTTGGCCAGCCCGGGTGAGGTGGATACCAGTCTCCTCTCTGCCGTCCCCTGACACCTGTGCCACCAGTGTCGTCTCATCCTCTTGGACTATTGCCGGTTCTGCTCCTTCATTCCAGGGGCAGACACTGCAGGAAACCTGTGCCTCTTTGAGCCCGGTCTCTCCTCAGCCTTCGCCCGGGGAGGGGGGGGTCACCCTCCACTCCGGCGCCCGCTTCTCCATAACCGGCACCTGAAGATCCTGCTCCCAGTCTGACCTTTTCCTTCACTGGGCAGTCCACAGCCAGAGCCCACTGGGTCTATGCTGGCCCCTCCTCAACCGACATCCAATGGGCCTGCACCAGTCCCTCTGCAACCAGCACCAGCGGGACCTGAGCCTGTAGGACCTTCTCAGGGATACCCCATGCCAGCTCCCACAGGTCTGGCACCTTCTAACTCCTATCTTGCACCGGGTTACCCATACCCGATGCTTCTGGAACCATGGTCTACAACTACCCGGTGCCTGTCCCCCTTGATTACCAAGGTATGCTTTCGTCCCTGTGATCTTTGCTGCAGATGCAGGTCCCTCCACAGGGACCGACCCCAGCCACCCCTCAGGAGCCTCCTGGGGTCCCTCTTTCCCCAGATGCTGTTCGGCCAGGCCCTAGTGCTCCTTGCACCCCCGGGATAGGCCCAGCATTGGAACAGACAGCCACATAGATGAGAGTCACCCCGATGATAGGGGGAATGACAGTGCAGATGATTCAGATGGAAGTTCAGACAGTGGGTCTTCCTCTTTATGTGAGGACTCCTCAGCAAGGGAGTGGATTCCAAGCCCCATCCCCAAATCCCCACCCCCCAGATGATCCCATCTTCATGGCCATCATGAGGCATATTCAGGCCACTGTGGGGCGGGAGATGGAAGAGCAGGACACAGAGCGGCATTGTTTGGTGATTTATCTAAGACAGCCTGATGCCTCTTCTTTGGTGGTCCCACCTATGATAGATTCTTAAAAGAATATCACCTGGGCTGCCTGGAACTGCCCAAACATGGTTCCGGCGGTGTAGATCAGATGGGCAAACGTACTTCTTAACATCTGCCACTCTGGCCATCTGGGCCATCAGTTATCTGGCCCACATGGTGCAACACCAAAATCTCCTGTGGAACTAGGCTAGGGAGGCATTCCTAGCCATGCCAGATGACCCTTCTAAACAGCAGGCCCTCAAGACAGGCTTGGACATTGGCACCCACATTCTAAGGGCTGCCTATGATGTGGTAGATGCCTCTGGCTGAGCAGTGGCCATTGGAATTTGTATGAGAAGTCACTCCTGTCTTAAAGTCTCTGGCTTCGCCCAGGACGTCCATTCTTATATAATGGACTTAGTTTTCACAGGTTTCAAACTCTTTGAAGGAGATGTTCAGGATGTCACCTCCGATCTCCAGGCCTCTGGACAAGATCTCAAATCCATCCACACTATGTATCATACCCAGCCAAAGTTGGGACATCGAGCTCCTTTTTGTCACTCCTTCTGCAAGCAGGCCTGAGTCCCATCCAAAGCCCAGAGCAAGTACAGGGCGGTAGCCCTACCCACCTCCTCTCCCACTGTCACCTGCAGTGCCCAAGGCACTGCAGCAGTGCAGTCAGCAGCTGCTGTTTACTCCTTGTCAGACCACCACCACACCCCCACCGTCATAGATCAGGAGGTGGTAGTAGGGGGTCATTTCTCCCTGCATCTGGACAGGTGGCGGGAGATAACCACGGACAACTGGGTGTTGTAACTCATCGAGCATGGCCACACTTTAGAATTCATAGAGTGGCCTCTAGAAGATCCTCTGGGACAGTCCCCGAACCCTTACAGCCACGTCCCCCTCATCTGGGAGGAAATTCAGGCCTTACTTCAAAAAAAAGCCCATAGAGCTAGTCTTCAGCAGGGAAGGGGGTTCTACTCCCACTTCTTCCTGGTCCTGAAGCGTACGGGAGACTTTCGACCCATCTTGGACTTAAGCGACCTGAACCAGTTCATAGAGTACAAGCGGTTCAGGATGGTCACCCTCAGAGTTTGCTACCCCTGCTATACCAGAGGCACTGGATCTGCTCTGTGGCATCCTGCATATCAAGGTTTTCACCTCCCACCTGCGCTTTCTCCATTTCCACTTTCAGAGAGCCCTCTACCAGTTCAGAGCTCTGCCTTTTGGCTTGTCCTCAGCCCCCAGGATCTTCACCAAATGCTTGCTGGTGGTGGCAGCCGACTTGAGGCAGCAGGGATTCTACATCTTCCCATACCTGGATGATTGGCTGTTAGTTGTCCCATCCAGGGATTGTCTCCTTCAAACTCCGGCTCATACCTGCAGCCAGTTTCTGGCCTTGGGCATCACCATAAACATGCCAGAGACATTCCTGACCCCCAGTCAATGCCTCCAGTACATAGGAGCAGTGCTGGACACAGCTCAGGGGATGGCCTTTTTGTCCACAGACAGAGCAAAGTGTCTGCGAGACCAGGTCCATCAGCTCTACTTCAGCCACCATGTCCTAGCGAGGGTTTTTGTGCGACTTCTAGGCTTCATGGCCACAGCCATTATTATGACTCCTCTAGCCAGGCTACTCATGAGAATCCCTCAGTGGACCAACGCATGGATGCCCTGGATCAACTGGTCATGGTCTTGGATCCACTCATAGTCCCCTACTGGCCTCATCAGATCTGGTTCCTATTGCTGCCGCGCCTTGCAGTGGAACCTCCAGTGTCCCTACTCCTTTGCACAGACTTGCTCTCCCAGAAGCAGGGCACCCTAGTACATCCAGATCTCGGATCTCTCCATCTCCATGCATGGCTTCTGAGGACATAACCATCGCCAGATCTGGAGTTTCTCCCAAAGTTTGTAAAGAACTGTGTTACCTATCAGGAAGCCGTCCACTAGGAACACGTACCCTATGAAATGGAAGCGCTTTGCTCTTTTGGCTGCATCGCACCACTTCAATCCCTTCATCTGTCCAGTGGATCAGATGCTAGAGTACCTTCTGTCCCTTTCAAGTTCAGGTTTGAGGTACTCCTCTATCAAGGTGCATCTTTTTTTTTTTTAAATTTCTGTTTACTCCTCCTCCCTAGCCTGACACCTCCGACCCTTCAGGGGGACAACTGAACATCCCACTGCCCGGAACCCTACCCAAGCAGACCCCTGGCCCATGGAGCCGCGGATTACCCCGAGGCGGGCGAGGCAGGGCTCAAACCCGTTACTTACATTTCGTCGGGTCTGAGGTCTGCTGGGTGAGCTGGGCGTCGTGGGCACGTATGGTCCTCCCATCTTCCCGGCTGAGGCAGGCTTGTTTTCATGATTTTCTCCTCCCGAGCAGCAGGTACCCTCCCCGGCGTCATAGACATGCCACTTGGCGTCCATGCTGCTCAATGGCGCCCATCCCCAAGTGGAGCTTGCAGTTCCTCGAGCCTCTGCTCGGGGTCAGCCACAGTAATCGGGCATCAGCAAAACCCTCCCGGAGAAGGCGAGCTGTCATTGGGCGCTCAGCCTGTCTCCCCGGCCGACCACCGGCGACCGAGTCGCTCCCGAACCCGGGTCGCCGGCGTGGTGCGAGGTGTGGCGTCCAGCGCCTCAACCCTCAGCGCCACCGGGCCGGCCATTAAGGTGCATCTTTCTGCCATCTCTGCAGACCATGTACTTGTAGATGGTTTTTCAGTGGCTCAGCTGGATGTGTCTCGCACATTCTTGAGGGGCATTCTGCATTTGAAGCCCCCAATCTGTGACCTTGTTCCACCTTGGGACCTCAGTTTTGTATTGGAAAAGCTTACACTCCCTTTGAACCAGCTCGTGAGCTGTGCTTTCTGTCATGGAAAGCATTATAGGAACATGGATATGGTGTTCTAGCCACACTTTTGGCAGTGTTCCTTTCCCCTTTAAGGCTTGCCGGAATGTCTTCAAGCTGGCTCTTCCCACCCACCCGGGTGATAATTCCCTCGGCACCACCCCGTGATGTCAGATCTTTCTTTCCGCTGGAAGAAGAAGATTCCCTCCTTACCGCTTTTGAGCTTAGAAGGTCCTTTGCGTATTAAACCTTGAATTTTCAAATAAAATTTTTCTTCAGGCTTACTTCATATGGACGACGGGAAGTTGGTGCCAGGATTCTGAAAATGTGCCTGTTGCAGTGCTCCCATATTGATTTGGCATTTTCCCTGTAACTCCAAGGTGATATTCCTGTGTTTTCCTGTAGATTACATTATTTCCTATGGAAGCTGAATTGCCCTGTTTTCCTGTATAACCAATGCAAGTCTATGGAAAGAGTTTTCCTGTAGATGCCTCCAAATCCCTGTAAAATACAGGAATCCCTGTAGATATGGGAGCCCTGCTGTTGGCAGAAGATATCTCAGACGGACCTGCACACCATGTGCGTCTACTGCCTGGGCCACGAGCACGATCCCCAGACCTGCGGTCTGTGTCGCACCTCTTAGAAGAAGCCAGAAGGTGAAGGAAGGAAACATATTCAATTCAGTGCTTCAGAGTAACTGGTAACTGGTATTTTTATTTTAAACTTAGATTGTAGGCTTGTAGTGACACTATACTTTCTTTCTGTGTTGTCTTTACTTATAATTGTTTTTGGGCTGTTGAAAATTTAAAAAATAGTGGTGGTGTAATTCTGTGCTGTCTTTAATTGCTGCAAATTTCCCCCCCCACCCCTCCCCCCAACTCTTAATTATATGCCCTGATAAATCTGATTGACAGGAGCTAAACACAGGGTATAGTAAGAAGTGTGAAGTAGGAGGGGCATAAGGGGAAGAAGACCACCCTCAACACGACAAGTGTTTGACTCATTTATTTATTTATTGGTTTCTTTTCCTTAAAAATATATATCTGAGGATCAGTTACAGGATTTTAGTACTGTAAATAAATAAAAAGAGAACTAAGAGAGGCTTCAGTAGCAGATAAGTAGTGGAATTGCAGTATAATGTGGGGTGGTGCAATACAGTGGCTGAGGGCAGCCATATTCAGAGCAGACCTTCTGGACACTGAGGTGCTGCCCTATCTGCATGCATCTCTCGGGACTGAGGGATGAGGTAGCCAGACTCAGGCAGGAAGTAAACTGGGTCAGGAGGTACCATCACTCCTGTCCAGGAACCACCAGTCCAATGCAGCTGCCTCAAGGATGCCGAGCGAGGAGCACTTGGATGACAGTGGGCTCAGGGAGGTTAGAGCAGTCAGGCAGAGGCACATCCCAGATCCTATTCCTCTCAAGAACTCATATGCCACACTGGCAAATGAGGACAACCAAATAGAGGTACCCAGGAAGTGGAAGGAAAGGATGTGGAGGTTAGGCAAGGAGGTGACCTCAGTGGGGAAAGCAGTGGACCCCAGAGGAGGAGGAGAAATCCTGGTGGGGACTCCATCATAGAGGATCCAGCTAGGAACACAGGAGGGGAGGACAGGGAGGTGAGGTGCCTACCAGGTGCCACGGCATGGAGGGATGGAAGGAAGATACTGGGGATCACTGGGAAGGCAAGACAGGAGGGTGAGCTGGATGTCATTATCCACCTAGGTACTAATGACTTGGCAAGCGGGGGCCAAGGAAGTTCAGGAAGAGTTTAGGAAACTGGGAGGGGTCTCAAGCAAGTAGCTACTTCTGTCACTTCTCAGAAGTACTACCTGTGAGAGAGCAAGGGAGAGCATAGGAGTGCATGCACCAGGAACTTTAACTCATGGTTGAAGAACTGGTGCTGTGAGGAAGGGTTTGGATTCATTGGTGACTGGGGACCCATCTGGAGGGATGGAGGTTTGTTCAAGCCTGACGGCCTGCATCCATCCTGGAGGGAATCAAGCACTCAATGATAAGTTTAAATGCTACATTGACAAGCATTTAAACTAGCAAAGGGTAGCTGAGCCAGCAAGGATGGTACCTACTTGCTCACCCCCACAGCTAGTAATGGAACCAGTGAACCAGAGGAGTGGCTATCTCTGCAAAGCAGTGTGCAAAGTTGGAGATTAGTGTCCAAAGGTGGATAAGCAGAAAAGGGGCAAAATTCAGCAGAAGGGCAGACAGCAAGGAGAACCAGGGATAAATGACAACAACCAAGGAAGGGGCTGGAGTAGAACAGTGAAGCAGTCTAGGAGGGTCAAATCATGGAAAGCCATGTGCAAATGCCAGGAGCCTTAGCAACAAGATGGAAGATCTGGAGGCTGTCATGGTACAGTCAGACCTGGACATTGTGGCCATCACTGAAACCTGGTGTAATGATAACCATGACTGGGAGATGGCCATACCTGGCTACAACATATTCAGAAGAGACAGAGCAGGCAGGAAGGGAGGAGGTGGCACTGTATGTGAAAAATGACATAAGGGCCACACAGATCCAGGAGGAACAAAATGGGGGAGAATACTGTGGGTTAAGCTGGAAAGGAAAATGGGGCCAGCCATCCGCTTTGGGTGTGGTCTATAGACCACCAGCCCAGGAGGAAGAAACAGATGGGGGGCTGATGCTAGCCATCCAAAGGATTGAACAAGGGTGAGGTAGTACTAGTTGGAGACTTCAATATACCAGGCGTGGACTGGAGCATCCCAGCAGCAGCATCAACTAGGAGCAGATTTATCCTGGACTCCTTCAGAGGTGCCTTCCTCAAGCAACTGGTCATGGAACCAACTCGGCAGAGAGGCAATACTGGACCTTGTGCTCACAAACAGGGACAGTGTGATCTGAGTAACAGTGACCACCAGTCATTGTGGTTTGAAATCACAGAAAGAGCAGAACCAAACCACACAAAAACACTATCCTGGATTTTGGGGGCAGACTTTGGGAAAATGGGGAGATGCTTGAAAGAGGCATTAAGGGAATGGGACAGGAATCAGGGATTGAGGAACAGTGGGCAGTATTTAAAATGGGGATTATAAGAACAACAGAATTATGCATTAAACAGGTTAGCAAGAGGAAAAGAAAGGAGACCATTATGGTTTTCAAAGAGGTAGCAAAAAGTGAAAGCCAAAAGACTGCATTCAGGCAATACAAAAAGACACAGGCAGAAGGGATAGGGAGAAGTACCAGGAGAAACAAAGGGAGGCAGGGAAGTCAGTAAGGGAAGCCAAAGCTCAGACAGAAGAACACATTGCAAAATCAGTGGTTAAAGGGGACAAAACCTTTTACAGGTACATAAGTGAAAAAAGAAAAGGACAAAGGGAGGGATAGTGAGACTGAAGGGGAGGATGGGAGCAGTGGAGGATGACAACAGTAAAGCTGACATATTGAATAGGTATTTCTGCTCAGTCTTTACTAAGGAAGAGGGTAATGGGTCTGAAGAGGGGAGTACAAAGGGTGAGAATGGTGCATAAATGGACACAAGTCCCTTTACAGAGAAAGGGTCCTGAAGGAACTGGAAGTAACAAGAGCTGATAAAGCAATGGGGCCAGATGGGTGCACCCAGGGTCCTTAAAGAACTAAGAGAGGTGGTGGCTGAACCTCTGGCTATCCTGTTCAGCCAGTCACTGGAAACAGGAGGTACCCAAAGACTGGAGGACAGCAGATGTAGTCCCTTATACAAAAGTGGGAACAAAGAGGAAGCAGGGAACTACAGACCAGTCAGCCCCACCTCAGTAGTGGGAAAGATCATGGAAGCACTACTGAAGGAGAGATTGGTGGAACATCTGGTTGTCAATGGACTACAGGACCCAAGGCAGCATGGTTTCACCAGGGGGAGGTCATGTCAGACCAACCTCATTGAATTTTTTGACTGGGTGACTAGGGAGGTGGATCAGGGGAGGGCAGTGGACATGGCCTATCTGGACTTCAGCAAGGCCTTTGACACTGTGCCACATAGAAGACTATTACACAAACTGGGGACTATGGGTGTGGGCAGGACAGTAGTGTGGTGGGTGGGTAACTGGCTGGGTGGCAGGACACAGAGGGTGGTGGTAAATGGCTGTCACTCCACAGAGGGAAGAGTGACCAGTGGGGTACCACAGGGATCAGTGCTGGGACCGGTCCTATTCAACATCTTCATCAGTGACATTGCACAGGATATAGAAGGCAGAATTTCACTGTTAGCTGATGACACAAAGCTCTGTAACAGAGTAGACACACCAGAGGGTGTAGACAGAATGAGAAGGACTTGCAGAAACTTGAAGAATGGTCAAGGGTTTGGCAGTTGAAATTCAATGCAAAAGTGCAAGATAATGCATATGGGGCACAAAAACCCTGGCACAATATATCAGTTGGGGGTGAGGATAGCATGCACCAAGCAGGAAAGGGATCTTGGGGTTGTCATCTCTGATGACCTCAAGGTAGGAAACAGTGTGACAAGGCATCAGGTAAAGCAAATAGGATGCTGGGATGTATAGGCAGGGCATCACCAGCAGGAAAGAGAGGTCATAATTCCGCTATACAAGACACTAGTGAGGCCCCACCTGGAGTACAGTGTACAGTTCTGGAGACCATACCTACATAAGGACATAGACAGGGTAGAGAAGGTTCAGAGGAGGCAACAAAGATGGTGCATGGTTGCATCACAAGTCCTATGAAGACAGGTTGAAGGAACTGAACATGTACTCCCTGGAGGAGAGGAGGAGAGGGATATGATAGAGACATACAAGTATCTTACAGGGAGGAACAGGGTGCAGGAAAACACTATTTTTAAGCGAAAAGATGTTTCAGGACTAGAGGGCATGGGATGAAGTTGGAGGAGGGGCGATTCAGAGGAAACATGAGAAAGAATTTCTTCACAGAGCGGGTGGTGGACAAGTGGAACACCCTGCCAGAGGAAGTGGTGGGGGCTGAAACAATCACGGGATTTAAGAATGCATGGGATAGACATAAAGGAATTCTAGAGGTCAGGGGTAAGGGGAAATAGACTTCTAGGAAAACAAACTGAACTTACAAGCTCAAATGGGCAGACTAGGTGGGCCATAGGCCCTTATCTGCCGACACTGTCTATGTATCTATGTATGTATGTATCTTATCCATCTATGTTAGAGGATTGCTATGCCCGCCTGCTTCTGGGTTGTCCAGACAATCGAGATCTGCCCGTCAAATCTAAGGATGCCTGTTGGGTGGTCTCCATGGCCGTGGGGTCCGCCGAGCAGCTTGCGGCATTTGAGGAAGCAACCACTATAATTGTAAACAGTACTGGAAGTTTGCTTATTTAAAATGCAGAGCTCACCAACCCAATGTTTATGGCCTTGGCCTACACACCGAGATAACAAAACGGACTAACTAGGAACCACAGACAGTGATGCAGCATGTAAGAAGTTTTCCTTAAATCAGTAACAGCTAATGAATAACACTTTATGCTTAGCAGCAGACTCACACACACTTCATGTTCTCCTTTAGGCCTCTCTAGATGTGCAACACTTCACATTAGAGACCACTTGTCTAAATATGTGAGCAGATAAAGCGTGAGTACACACCCTTAGGTCATATTAGGTAAAGATAATATATAAATTATATAAAATGAAGGAATGAATCTCAGTATTGATGCTTAAACTTTACTTTTATATTAGATTTAACCCTCGGTCTTGAAACTGGGCGCAGCATTAATTTGTAAGTTTGTAAAGAACTGCGTTACCTATCAAAGTGAGTATGAAGGCTTAGTAAAGACCAGCCCACATGCCCACACTACAAAAAAAATGTTGAAAATGTTTTATATAAAAAAAAATCTCTTTGTTTAAACTAACAAATATGTAATAATCCAGACAGGAGGTATGTGAAAAGTGTTGCTTCCCTACATATAACAATAATTTGAAATGTTATGAATTGAATTACTCATTAGCCAACAGGTAATAATTTAGATAGGAGGCAAGTGAAAAGTCTTGTTTCTCTCTATATAAAAAACAATGAAATTAATTTATTGTAATTTTTTTTTATTTTTGTTAGTTGTTTAACCAGGACTAGCACAGTAAGGTGAAAGCTTTTTTACAGGTGCGACCTGGGAGCACAGGGCAGTTAAGTGACTTGCTCAGGGTCACACAGTCTGCAAGTGGAAGCTGTGGGATTCAAATACAGGTCTGGTTTGCTGGATGTCACCAGATTTGCAGCTCAGAGCCTTAAACCACTGCACTATACTGCCTCCCTAATAACAGTCTATTGAGAGAAACAAGAACTGTGATAAAAACGTATGTTTAAGTGAACTCCTAGGATTATGCCATCACATAAATGAAGTTCATTTAAATGTAATTTATTGTTTTAGTAGTCACAGTCAGAAAAAGGAAGAAAACGGTGGCTATTTTTGCAAAAACATTTTCTAACTATATTGGCTGCAGCAGCATACTTGAGGATAGCAGGGAAGAGTTGCAATCTCTGCACACCATGCCAAGCACGACTAGTCCTTGGCAATATAGAGTTGTATTAGTACAGAGTATAGAACTAGGAACATGTTTAAATAGGTCTACCCACAAATGTGAGTACTCGAACAGCAAGATAAATGGTACACCCTGGCCACCTAGTGGTGAGAGTGAAGTATAACATGGATTATATTTTTTGTTGAAAGCAAATTATGAAGAAAATATAATGATTATATATTAATACGCATTTTATATATGTCTAAATATAGATCCTCTACCCTGAAGAAGCTTTTAACAGGCAAAATGTTGGTTTAATAAGGATCTGATTGAAAACAGAGCAGAAAAATAAAACAAGAAACTTTTTTGAATGTTACATGGTGTGGCTGGCTACTTCTTGTCCTTCTTCAATGAATTTGCCCACCGGCCCCCAAACTCTGTGAACAATATCCAGTTGGGAGGGAACCCACATTATCTTCTCTTTTCTGCATTCAAAGATTTATGCCAGGCCCTTCCCACCCATGGGCAGGGTCCCTTGGACACCAAGTCAAAATTCAAACCTAAAAAAGAGACCAAGAAATGGTCTCACCGTTGATCATGGGATCGGCAGGGCTCTTGGGCCTCTGATTCTCCACCAGTTTTGGTGGAACTGCCACCTAAATAGCCAAAGTCCAGCACACCGACTAAGGAGGCCCGCCCGGCCTCGGGTCTTCCCCATCAGCTGTCAGTCGCTGTTAACCCTGACCATCCCCAGAGGGTCAGTGGGGCACTGGCAACTGACCTCTCTTCCATGAATCTTTGGATTCGGAGAATTCCTCCTTGCACTCCCGTTCAGTGGACTTGGAGTAGGCCGAGGATCTGTCAACGGAGCAGGGCCCTACTTCCTTTATAGGTCTTCTCCGTCTCATCTCGGAATCTACCGGTCTCCCCTTGGAGCCCATTCAGAAGCGGGCTCAATACCCGCTCACCAAGATCCTTGACCAGGGTGACTCCCTTGGGGAAGCTTCCTAGTGGCAGACACCATTCTTGGTCCTGCCTTGGAGCTGTTGCAGGACCCAGCCTCTTGCCCTGCACCATCCACCCAGATGGCCCACAAATATGAGGTACCTACTGATTCACCTTTGGAGTTCACAGAGTCTCATGGCTGACTCCGTGTTCAAACAACATGAAGTCTTGCTGTATTCTGACAGTAGCAGTGAGTCCCAACCTTCGAACTGCCCCGGAGATGAAAGAGTTAACTTTCCATGCCAGGCATGGAACGCTGAGCTCGAGCTCGGTTGAGACTCTGTCTGTTGCTGTTTAAACTCAAACCGTCAGATTCTTTACTTCGCTTCACTGAACAGTCGCTCCGGAGATTTCTCCTTCTGCTCGGTTCAGTTTGTCGGTTAAAGTACCGTTTTTCTCGGTTTTCGACCGAATTTAAACCGCAACCTGTCAGTTCAGTCTCTGTCTGTGGTATTCATGAGTACTAGATAGGTTATATATTAATCTTATTCTGTGTGGAACTTGTAAACGGTTTATCGGTTCGGTTTGAACCGATCAAGTTGTTTAAAAATCCTAAATTGTAGTTTTAGAGTGTGGTTACCGGTTCTTATCGGTTCTAAAAAAAAGGGATTTTATTACGTTTTTTTCCACAACCCGTGACACGGTCAGGAACCGATAAGAGGGTCTTGCCTGGCGGATTGCCATTAAAAGGGTAAGTTTGGTTAGGACTGGCACAATGTCTGAGAAACCCAAAAGAAAAACCAGGCCCACTGGGTTTCAACACTGTAGTGTGTGTGGGGAAGTCTTTGCCAAGGCTGACCCCCACACCACCTGTGTTTATTGTCTGGAGTTTGACCACCTCAATGCAGACTGCCAGATTTGTAAAAATTTTCCTGCAGCTACCCTAAAAAAGAGAGTTGGTAGGCTCAGGGAAAGGGAGGCCAAAAAGTCCGCTAAACCGGATGGCCAGCCCGGTTCGGTTCAAACCGAACCAGAAGGAGTGCCCTCTGACCAGGGCGAGACTTCTTTGGGCAAAAGGAGATCCGACTCTGAGGAGTTGGTTCCAGCAAAGAGGACTCGAAAATCAGCTGGTGTGGAGCCAAAACTTTCCTCTCCAACCGCTGAAGAAATAGCCAAAGCGATCAAAATTGTGTAGTCGCTTTCCCCGGTTCCGACCGAACCGGCACCATCAGGGAGGCGCTCGGTTCGGTCGGTTCCTCCGGTTCAAGATTATGATTTAGAGGATTATTATGAACCGGAGGAGGGGGAAGAGGAGTATGAGGAAAGTGAATGTGGATTTGAAAGTCTGGATGTGCCCATTGACCCAGGCATCTCCCCAGACAGACCTTCAGGAGTGTCTCCTCCTAGGCTTTCTGAGTCCCCTTCCCATTTCATGTTTTATAAAAAAGTGGCTGAAACCCTCCAGCTTCCTATGGAAGAAGCTGTGGATGACCAAGAGGAGCCTGACTTTGTGGAAATGATAGATATCCCAGAGTCTAGGAGGCTGTCTATTTCCTTGCATAAATCTTTTGGGAAACAGACATTTAAAATTTTGAAGACTCCTAACACTATACCTCCTGTGGATAAGAGAATGGACAAGAGCTATGCATTGTCAGGCTCTGATCTGGAGTTCATACACAACAATGCAGCCATGTTGGGGTAGTGCAGGCTGCAGCCTGTGACAAGCAAATATTCCCTTGGCTTCACACCCCCAGACAAGGACTCCAGGAGGATTGATGCCATGGCAAAGAAACAGTACATGGCAGCATCCTTGGGACTCAGACAGGCTAATTATATGGCTTATGTTGCTAGATATCAGAAATCCAGATGGGACACTGTCATGGCTTTAGCAAAACAGGTCCCTGGCCAGCTCGCCAAGAGCTGGAGCAGGTGGCTGCTGATGGTATTGAGGCATCCAAGGTGTAATTCCATGCTGCAGTGGACTCAAATGATGTGTCATCAAGAGTCATGGCTACATCTGTGACGCACATCGAGAATGGCTTGGCTCAGATGTACTAGCCTGTCACAGGATACAGACTAAGGCCATGGATTTTCCTGTTGTTGGTAATTCTTTGTTTGGGGAGCAAACAGAGAATTACATGAAGAAAATGGACGAGTATAGGACCACCTACAGGAGTGCCCAGGCCAAGGAAAGGCAGGCCACTCCTCAGAGGCAGCTTCCCAGGGGCAGGGGGCAGGCCTTTTCACAGGCCTTTCTACCAAGCCCAGGCCTCCTGTTCTGCATATGCTCAGAGGGGGTTCTTTAGAGGGAGAGGCAGAAGGGGTACCAGCAGACCTGCTTCCACCCCTCAGCCAAAACCCCCTGCCAAGCAGGCACCCTGATGGGTTTGCCAGGGCCAATTCTCCACCACCTGTAGGGGGCAGCCTGGCTTACTTTGTCCAGGACTGGAAGTCTATAACATCAGACAAGTGGGTCTTGGAAGTAGTAAGCCAGGGACTAGTTCTCAGTTTCAAAAGATTTCCAAAGCTGAGAACCAGATCCTTTCCACCTGCAAACCCCTCGGAGGCACTTGCCCTAGAGGCAGAGGTCTCTTCCCTCCTAGCTCTCAGAGCTGTGGAAAGGGTTCCACCCCTACACCAGGGCAAAGGGTTGTACTCCAGGTACTTTCTTACCTCAAAAAAAGGCAGGAGAATGGCGGCCCATCCTGGATCTCAGATACTTAAACAAGCTGTTAAAACCAGAATTCAAAATGGTGACTCTGGGAATAATTTTACCCTCTCTAAGGCCAGGGGACTGGCTAGTATCCCTGGACCTCAAGGATGCCTACTTCCATATTCTCATCAGAAGCTCCCATCGAAAGTACCTGAGGTTCGAGCGGCCCTCAGGCCATTACCAGTTCAGAGCAATACCCTTCGGACTAACCTCTGCTCCAAGGGTGTTCACAAAATGCCTGGCAGTAGTAGTTGCTTCTCTAAAAGGCAAAGGATTGCCATCTTCCCTTACCTGGACGACTGGCTTATAGTAGGCCAGTCCCCAGACCAAGTCAAGTCACACTTACAAATAACTCGGCAACTGCTCACCTCATTAGGTTTCCTCCTGAACCCTTCAAAGTCAGTTCTAGAGCCTGTCCAGCTCCTCACCTTCATAGGCGCAGACCTAGACACAGAAAAGACCAGAGCTTTCCTTCCCCTGGACAGGGCAAGGACCCTTATCTCTCTGGCCTCCTCATTCACCCTGCAGGTATCTCGACCAGCAAGGCATTTTCTACAGCTCCTGGGGCACATGGCTGCTTCCACAGCAGTGGTGCAGGGAGCAAGATTTCAGATGAGAGACATTCAGTTCCATTTGAGAGCCTTCTGGTCTCAAAGGAAGGACCCTCTGACCAAACTGATATCAGTGACTCGAACCCTGATCCAGGCCCTACAGTGGTGGCAGGATCAGAGCAATCTGAGACAAGGGGTCCCCTTTGTCTCTCAGTCCCACTCCTTAATCCTTACTACAGATGCCTCCCTCTTGGGGTGGGGGCTCATTTGGGCGACCTAACCACCCAGGGGTTGTGGCCCCTTCAGGAGTCTCTGCTCCACATCAATCTGTTGGAGCTCAGAGCAGTATTTCTAGCACTTTAAGTTTTTTCCAAGTCTGTTCAGAACAAAGTTATTCAGATCAGAACAGACAATACTACCACAATGTGGTACATCAACAGGCAAGGAGGCACTCGGTCTACAGCCTTGTGCACAGAAGCAATGAAGTTGTGGTCCCTGGCTTACTCCCTGAACACCTCCCTCACAGCAGTACACCTCCCAGGCAAGGAAAATGTCCTGGCAGATGCTCTTAGCAGGATATCTCAGGGCCATCACGAATGGTCACTGGATCCCTTGGTCTTGGGAAGTGATATTCTCCAGATGGGGCACCCCACAGATAGATCTTTTTGCAGCCCCAGACAATCACCAACTTCACCTTTTTTGTTGCAGGCCCCCAGTGTTGGGCTTAGTCCCCCTGGGTGCCTTAGTTTTCAGTTGGGAAGGGAAGTTCCTGTATGCCTTTCCCCCCCCTTCCCTCTCCTGTTCAAAGTGCTAGTCAAAATCAGATCTCAACCGTGCAAGATGATCCTGATTGCTCCAGACTGGGCCAGACAGCCTTGGTATCCACTCCTTCTGTCCTTAGCAGTCCATCTTCTCCTGTGTCTTCTCAGGAATCACAACCTGTTAACCTGTGCTCAGGGGAGGGTTTGGTACCTGAATCTCAAATCTCTTAATCTCAAGGCCTGGCTCTTGAAGAGTTAGAGTTTGCTGATTTACACCTCTCCCAAGGCATAATGGACATTCTGAAGGCTTCTAGGAAACCTTCCACCAGGGCTACTTATAATTCCAAGTGGAAAAAGATTTTCCACATGGTGCTCTGGAACGCATACTTCACCAGAGTCTGCTGATCTGCCCACAGTCCTTGATTATATGGTCCATTTAAATAGCTTGGGGCTTAGACCAGCTACACTGAAGATGCATCTGGCAGCTGTGTCTGCTTTTATCTCAGTAGGTAAGCCTTCTTCTCTTTCAGCTCACCCTGTATTCTCCAAGTTTTTCAAGGGATTGCTTCACACCAACCCTCCTTTCAGGGACCCTGCCCCTGCTTGGGACCTTAATGTTTGCATTGCTCAGCTTATGCAACCCCCCTTTTGAGCCTTTGTCTTCAGCAGAGCTTAAGTACTTGACTTGGAAAACTGTGTTTCTGGTAGCCATCACCTCTGCCAGACGCATAAGTGAGTTACAAGCTTTGTCAGTGGAGCCTGATTTTATCTCCTTTCATAGAGATAAGGTGGTCCTCAGGACTAACATGAAATTTTTGCCTAAGGTGGTTTCAGATTTCCACCTTAATCAATCTATGTCTCTTCCTGTGTACTTCACTGACCATTCCTCCTCTGGCGAGAGGAGGCTCCACAGTTTAGATGTGAAAAGAGCCCTTAGCTACTACATAGAACGTACCAAGGGTCACAGGTTTGACTCCCTCTAACTGTTCCTCACTTATGGTGAGGCTGGTAAAGGGAAACCTGCTACTAAATGATCCATTGTCAGGCGGATTGTCTCTTGTATCCAGTTTTGTTATGGAAAACTGGGTAAGGTTCCACCCTCAGGCCTGAGGGCTCACTCCAGCAGAGGTACAGCTGCTTCCCTGGCTGCTGCCAGGGATATTCCTATCTTAGAGATATGTCAAGCAGCTACCTGGAAAACAGTTCACACTTTTACCAAGCATTACTCTCTGGATATCCATGCTAGGAGTGATGTTCGGTTTGGCACAGCTGTGCTTCAGAGCCTATTTCTTAAGTAGGTTCTGTCCCTCCTCCATGGAGGTACTGCTTGAGTAGTCTGCTACTGTCAGAATACAGCAAGACTTCATGTTGTTTGAAGAAAAAATTACTCACCTTAGTAATGTTGTTTCTTCTAATGGAGTCTTGCTGTATTCTGACCTCCCCCTCTCAGAACCTCTGTTTTTGGGATGTGGGTGGGCAGTGGCAGTGTTGGCACTCAGTAGATGCCCACCTTGTTGTTTCACCCCTTTTCTTGGGTGATTTGGTGTTGTGTTTTTCATTTTTTGGGTCTCCTGACTTGGTCTTTGTTTTGGGACCAAAAAATGTGTTTTTATGTTTAGTAGCCAGTTGGCTAATGTAGGTTTACAGCTTCCACACAGGGCCTTAGTGAGTTTGCTCATAAAAATCTGACGGTTTGAGTTTAAACAGCAACAGACAGAGTCTCAACCGAGCTCGAGCTCGAGCTCAGCATTCCATGCCTGGCATGGAAAGTTAACTCTTTCATCTCCGGGGCAGTTCGAAGGTTGGGACTCACTGCTACTGTCAGAATACAGCAAGACTGCATTAGAAGAAACATTACTAAGGTGAGTAATTTTTTTCTTCAGGCACACTGGCAACATGGGGGACGTTGACAAACCTCTCAATAAGGAGTCCAAGATAATGGACCAAATGGGCAAAAAGGTGTATGCTGCCGCCTCACTTGACCTTTGGAAAGCGAGTTCAGCCCTTTTGATGGCCCACTTCTCGCATGCCCTTCTGGGCTTGCTTAATGAGGAGCTTCCTTATCTCCCAGAGGACCTGCAGACCACAGTCAAACAGGTCCAGGATCAAGTCCAAGCAGTAGCCAAGCAACAGCTCCAGACTGCCATGGACATTGGCGACTCTTGCACTCGGTCTGTGGCAGCCGCAGTGGCCATGCACTGCAGAGCCTGTCTGGGGATCTCTACCTTTATGGAAAATACTCAGCACAAGCTGGCGGATGTTCCCTTCCTGGGTACCGACTTGTTCGGGCCCAGCATCTAGGAGCACCTTACTTGCATTGAGAAGTCCAGTGCCACCTTGGACTCGGTGATAGCCACCCAGAGAGACCCCAAGGGCTCTAAGCAGCAGAAGAAGAATTCCTTTCAGCCCCTCTCTATCGCCAAACTAGCCCAGCCTCAGGCTGGACAGCAGGCTAGGGTATGGCAACCTCGACCGAAGTCTGTGGCCATGGTCATCCATAGGCCTGGCGACCGGGGCCCTGGTGGTTCCTCAGCTGGGCCTTCTGCCACTTCCAAGCCTGCCCAGTGATGGGATGAGGGGTGCCTCCGTCATGCCTATCATGTCTCCCGTGGGTCTTCCCATGGAGGGTCCAGCTCTGCCCCTTACTGTCTGCCTGGTCCGCTGTCCCCATGCACAGGTGGATTCTGAAGGTGGTCAGTCAGGGTCTGCCTCTGGAGTTCGAGGCGTGCCCACCTTACCGAGCCCATGCCCCATGGGAGGGCATCGTGTCTGCAAACATCCTGTCAACCCTTCAGGACATCTGCAAGGAGGTCATGGCTGCTGTCTCGGACCCTACAGAACACCCAGGGTTTGTCTCCAGGTACTTCATGGTGCCAAAACGGATGGGGGGCTGGTGCCCCATCTTAGATCTGCATGACCTGAACAAGTTTCTCAGGTCTCGCACCTTCAGGATGGTCACTATGTCTTAGATCATACCATCTCTCGCGCAGAACATGTAGATTTGCTTGGGATCCGGTTAAAATAGCACAACTGAAATTGTACGTTACATTATATAGCGTTGTCAATATATAGCGCTTACCTTTATAGCGCCAGTCTATACAGCCAATCGCCCAAAGAACTTCCCCGTGCCCTCCTGTGCGTGTACACCAAACAACTCGTGAACTCCTAACAGCTCGTGCAGTCCAGATAGCATCCCCTTCCTCTACTGAGTGCAGTTGATTGGTTTGGGACACATATTGGTGTAGCACGTCCCTTCTAATCACTGTCCCCCACCCCAACCCATTAGTTCCTTCTGGACGATGATGCACGCAGGTGTGTAACTGCAATCCAGTAAATCTTTATGTGTGTCTTTATAAATTAAAAAGTGGAAAACAACACCACAGCCACCACCACGATAATTCATTTCTCAAACACAGCAACAGCTTCTTGCAGCTGGAAATTATATGCAATCCCCCTTAGATACTCCATTCTGGGACTCGAATTGTACTCAGATACAATTACTGAGATTCTTTTTGCAGTGTCTTTATATTTCTTCTGAACAGCACTCACAGCTGACCCTGCAACCAACTGCTCCATCTCTGTGCTGTTCATGTGTTGTTCAGCCTTGAGCAGTTCAAAAAACCTCCATATAGATGGGTGGTGAGCTCCTGCCAGATGATTAAAGCGCCCGTGCCAAGCTTCTACAGCATTCATTGTACGGGGAGACCTTCGGCAACTGCATCGTAGCAGTTCCACAGAGAAATCATAAACACTGGTCTTCTTCTCCCTCCCCTTGCAAGAGGTCTCCCTAGCCATGTGTCCCTGAAATAATCCACCAGATGTGATAGTGTCTCCCCGTTTGTCTGATAGAACTCTGGCTGCATAAGTTCTTTAAAAGTTGTACAAACATCAGAAACAGGCACATATGCAACAGCCAGAAGCATGCGTCCATTTAGAGCAAAGTTGGGATCAGTAGTGTAAGGTCCGCATACGTCAGGCAGTTCCTGCACTTTTCTCCATACAGCCTGGCACATATGGAAAAAGCAACCCCTCATCTTGCAGTTTGAGAACGTTTGTTGAAAGGCTTTAATCGCAGCTAGTTCAAAGTCAGTTAGTATTATATTTGGCAACAGTGTGCCACATAAATTCTGCAATTCTAAAAGCACTTTCGTGTAATCTGCTGTGGTCCTCTTGCACATTTAAATGTACACAAGGGGAATGACTTTGCCATACCCGATTGCATGAATCGTGTACAGTTGCCCAAGTATTGTGGGACAGCTCTTGAAAGTCCTGTCTGCAAACCAGTGGTCACTTAGCTTGAGGTGTTCCATGTCAGCGGTGGTAGTAAATATAATAATTCTATCACTGCCAGGGCCACTGTCATACTGGAGAAACTTTTCATGTTTGATGGTCTGAACAAAATCAGGTGGAATATTAAGAGATGTTGTATCTGCTGGCTCTGGCAGTGGTTGGTCATGGGCCCTCCAGTTCCTTCTTATTGTTCTTTTCAGAAGGGGAATAGCAGGTAGTTGAGAGGACACCAAGGGAGATAGTTGACTTAATGCAGAAGAAACTATTTGGTGTGTAGTTTCAACTGTTGAGCCTCCACGTTCCTTCATGCCTGCAACTGCTTCCTTTACTGCAACTTGTGCTGGATCAGGGACATGATTATGTTCTCCAATAGATTTCAACACAGTTTCCCCTCTCGGGTGCAGTCACGCTGCACAGTGGTTCTTATCATATTCTAGGCATTTGTAATATGCCTTTTCTGCTGTTACTCACTCCCTCCTGAACAGAAAGCCATCATGCAGTGCCAGCTCTCCACCCTTTTGACTCTTCACAAAACGAACAGCCATTTTCTGAGTCAATGAAGCATATGAAGGTATGGCTGGTAACTGCATTTATATAGCTATGGGAATGGCAGTTACAATGTAATTACAATATATCAGATAGCAATGTAATTACCAGCCATTCTCATTTACATGGTTCTGTGTTTTTGAAAATTGTTCAGTGTAGTGTAGACTGTGTACGTCTGCATGACTAGCACTGTTCTGTACGCTATTGTGAACGCGGCTAATTTTACAGCGCTATAAAGAACTTGCAATATTATGTACACACTATATGTGCATGCGTTGTTGACGATGTGTGATTTTGACATTAAACTGTTTTGCTGTCTGGATCTTCAGGATGCATTTTTTCATGTCCCAATCTGTCCATGCCAACACCGGTTCCCCCAGTTCTGGGCAGAGGGGATCCTCTATGAGTTCCAGGCCATGCCATTTGGCCTGTCCTCAGCCCCCAGGGTTTTCACCAAATGCATAGCAGTGGTGGAACCTTACCTGAGGCATCAGTGAGTCTGGGTATACCCCTACCTGGATGACTGGTTTCTTGCGGATCCCTCCAGGCAGGAGGTGGAGCGGTCCAGGGATCTGGCCCTCCAGACCTGCGTCTCTTCTTGGCCTCCTAGTCAGTGAGGCCAGATCAGAACTCGTGCCTTTGCAGGTGATCAACTTCACTGGGCAGAGCTCGACTCTTGCAGAGCCAGGGCTCGACTCCCGGCAGACAGGGAGAAGGCTCTCTCCTTTGCCCAGTCATTTTGGGTTGGGCAGTTGCACCCTGTTCAGGACTTCCTGCACCTCCAGGGATACATGGCAGTTTGCACCAGCATGGTCCTTTGGGCCCACTGGAGAATGCGCTCTCTGCATTGGGAGCAGGCCCGCCAGTTGTCTCAGCACAAGGGCCACTTCAACTAGCCGGTCACTGTGACTCAGCTGATGTGGGATGCCCTTCAGTGGTGGTTAGTCCTGGAACATCTGCAGGAAGGGATCCTGTTTGTCCGTCCAGAGCCAACGGTCATCCTGATGACTGATGCCTCTCTTATGAGCTGAGTCCACAGGCTCTGGACCCTCGAGGAGTCCTGGTGCCATATCAGCTTGCTGGAGCTCTGAGTAGTTCGGCTGTCGCTGACTGCTTTTACTCCACATATTTGGGGTCAAGTCATTCAGGTCCAGAAGGACAACACCACGACCATGTACTACCTCAGCAAAAAGGGTGGGACACACTCCCTTCCTATGTGCAGGGAAGCTCTCCACATTTGGACCCTTGTGCGCAGCTTGGAGGCTGATCTCCTGGCCATCCATGTGGCTGGTGCCTCCAATCAGCTGGCGGACGCTCTCAGCCATGTGGGCGAGGTGTCTCTTGAGTGGTCTCTCCACCCAGAGGTAGTACACAGTCTCTTCTCCCAGTGGGGCACCCCTCTGGTGGACCTGTTTGCCTCCAGGGAAAATGTAAAGCTCTGGCTGTACTGTGCCCGCCCCCCCCAGCAGGTGAAGGTACTCCATCTGGTATTTCAGTCCCTGCACCTGACAGCCTGGTTCCTGAGTGGCTAGAGTTCCAGACTTTGGGTCTCTCTGAAGATGGCCTTGCTGTAGTCGAGGCATCCTGGAAAGAGTTGACCCGAAAATGCTACGCCTTCAAGTGGAAGAGGTTCTCCATTTGGTGCCAGGGCAAAGGGCTAGACCCCTTATCTTGTCTGGTGGCTAGCATTTCCGACTACCTCTGGTCCCTCTCCCAGTCGGGCCTTCGGTCGACGACCTTCAAGGTGCACCTGGCAGCCATCTCTGCATACTGGGTGTGGGCCGGTACACAGTCGGTAGCCCAGGAGAAGGTGGTTTGGCACTTTTTCAAAGGCCTCAACACAGATTTCTTCTGTGGTGCATGAACCACCAACACAGGATTTGTTGTTGGTTCTGGCATAGCTCATGAGCAAGCCATTTGAACCAGTGCACAGGTATGACATCTCTCACCTGTCATGGAAGACCGCCTTCTTGGTGGCTGTCATGTCCGCCAGAAGGATCAGTGAGCTCCAAGTGCTCTCGGTGGAACCTCCTTACCTGGTCTTTCACAGGGACAAGGTTGTTCTTTGCCCCAACCCGAAGTTCCTCCCAATGGTTGTGTCAGAGTTTCATCTTAACCAGGTGATTAATCTCCCGGTGTACTTCACCAGCCACACCTTGAAGGCCAAGCGCAAGCTCCATTCCTTGGACCTGCAGCAAGTGCTAGTCTATTATATGGAGCGCATGGCTGGCATTCACTGAGAGATTCACCAGCTATTTGTCACCTACGTTGAAGCCGCACCATGCAGACCAGCAGCTAAGTGGATGATCGGCAGGTGAATTGTATCCTGCATCGACCTCTGCTATAGGTTGGCAGGTAGGGAGCCCTCCCATAGTGCTTAGGGCTCATTCCAGTCGTCATACCACTGCCTTGGTGACTGCTTCCTGGGACATCCCTATCCAGGAAATATGCAGGGCTACTACCTGGAAGTCAGCACACACCTTTATTTCCCACTACCACATTGACTTTGAGTCACGCTGGGATGCTGGTTTTGGAGCCTCAGTTCTCCAATCTGTTTTCCCTAAATAGGAAGTGTGCACCTTGCCCCTCCTCCTGGAGAACTGCTAGGAGTCTGCCTGAAGTGTGGCTAGAACACCGTATCCATGTCCCTAGAAAAACAGGTTACTCAGCTGTAACAGTAGATCTTCTACAGAATGGTCTCTTGCAGTAGGTTATTATTCTTGGGAAGTTCTAGCAGACTGTCACACGGCAGCTTCTTCAGTAGTCTTTTACCAGGGATCGCCTACACATGACATCACTTCCTTGCTCCCTATGTAAGTGTGGCCAGTCCCTGGTATCCTCTGTTCATTTTCCCGCCAGCTTCAGCTTGCACAGCAGCTAGCTCAATCTTCTGTGAAGGAGTCATCGTCGAGACTTGAGCAAAACGAATGTCTTAGAAAAGATCTACAAACAAGCAAGCCTTGTTTCATTCCTGCTCTTGTGGCAGGAAGATTTTCAAGCTTCATAATCATTTATACTGTGTTAGGTGTCTGGGACCCACACACGACACCACCTCTTGTACTTTCTGTAAAGAATTTAACCAGGCAACTCTTCGACAATGGTTGCAAGAAATCAAAGGTTTACTGATGGAACAACAGGTTTCCCTGTTTGAGCAGACCCAGAGGGCACGTTCCAAGGGCTCCCCTACCACTGGGTCTTGATCTAAACATAAAAGGGAGAAGGAAAAACCCTCTTCTCACTGCCTACCACGACGCACATTGACGGTGACTTCTGCAACATGTGCACCATCAACTGAGAATTCCTCATCAATGGGAGCACTTCTCCAGTCAATGGAGCGATCTTTTGTGCCTTCCTCATCAATGGGAGCACTTCTCCCATCGACGGAGCATGCTCAGGCACTCAGAGTGGTACGTTCTGCTGGCCCTCCGTCAATGAAGGCTTCTTTTTCTTCATCGACGACCACTATGGGACCTGCAGCCAAGCAAACTGCTGCTCCGTTGACAGGTGCCCCTTTCCCATCGACATCTTTTGTTCCATATAGTATGCATTCTTTTCCTGCCTCGTCATCAATGACAGGAGTTCTTAAGTGCAAACCAATGTCGTTTGCCATGCTTAACACTCCTCCACCTTCTCAGGTGCCTTCCTATAAGGGTGCGGCTGACTTATAGAGAGACCAAGGGCTATATTTTGTGACGTCATGGGGCAGTGACGAGGAAGTTACCACCTGGGAAGGTGGGAGGAGCCTGCCTGAAGATGTTACGGCAAGCCTTAAAGGGGAAAGGAACACTGCCTGAAGTGTGGATGCACACCATATACCACTGCAGGGATTTATTTAACTCTAAAAATTGATTAGCATTTTGCTCATAAAAGCGCAAAATCTTTGTGAAAATACATAGCTCTTGCCTCATTGTGTTTAACAAACACAGCACTTCTAGAAAATCTATATTAATACTTTCTGTACAGTTAGTATAGTCCCAAGAAAAAAACTGCTAATCAATTATTTAAAACCCTGCACTCCTAGAACTACTGTTACAGGTGAGTAACCTGTTTTTTTAATTGCCATCATTTCTGCTCGAAGGATTTCCAAGCTTTAGGCCCTCACGTGTGAGGAGCCTTAATTTTTTTTTCCAGTTTCTTCCTAAGGTGGTGTCTGAGTTTACTTTGAATCAATCCATTCACCTGGCTATTTATTTTCTGGAGCATTCCAGTCAAGGGGAGGCATTGCACCATACCTTGGATGTGCCTAGAATTCTGAGGTACTATACACACACCGGACTAAAGACTCTAGGGAGTCTAATCAGTTATTTGTCTTATTCACTCCTGGGAAAGTGGGCGCTCCGGTTTTGTCTCCTTTCAGCACTGGTTTTGCAATACATTCCTTCGTTTGTGCTTTGGCTTCCTTACCGCCCTCCCTGCCTCCCTCTGTTTCTCCTGATACATCTCACTGTCTCCTTCTGCCTGTGTCTTGTTGTATTTCTTGAATGTGATTTTTTTTTGCTTTCACTTTCACAGCTACCTCCTTGGAGTACCATAATGGTCACTTCTTCCTTTTCCCCTTGCTAACCTGTTTTATGCATTGTTGCGTCACCTTTGCTATCCCGGATTTGCACACTGCCCACTGCTCCTCCACCCCTAATTTCTCCCCTGTTCCAGATCATACCTCATCCAGGCTTTTTCCCAGTTTTCTAAAATCTGCTCTTCTAAAGTCAAGGATTCGCGTTTTTGTGTGACTGGATTCTGCCCTTCAGTTATCTCAAAAACTACTGACCGGTGGTCACTGTTTCCCAGGTGCTCCCCTACTGTGACCCCTGTAACGCCGTCCCCGTTAGTGAGCACCAGGTCCAGTATTGCCATCTCCAATGTTGAGTCTACAACCAGTTGTTTAAGGAAGGCTTTCTGTAGGGATTCCAGGATAAACCTGCTCCTGGCTGTTGTGGGTAGGTTCCCGTCAATGTCTGGCATATTTAAGTCACCAATTGTCTTTCAGATGAGACGTTAAACCAAGGTCCTATCTGCCTGGATTGGTGGTAGTTCAGGTGGATGCTAAAGATTCCATGGCACTTATCGAAAAAGAGTAGGGGAATTTTTATTAAAATTAAAACAAAGGATACACAAGGCAAAATTGCATCTACATACAAAGTCATAAAAGGAAAATCAGGAAACAAAAGAAATAGTACATACAGCAACCTCAAAACAGAAAAAAACATGTCGCCCAAAAAACCCCACCCCCTCCCCACCAAAATAAAGTAAGAAAAACATAGGATAGAATTTGAAGATTGACCGGATTGCATCATGCAAACTTAATGAAACAAACATCACCATCAAAAAAAAAAAAAAACATTGTAAACTAAAGATACCCCCCCCACTTTAAAAAGAAAACAGGGGAGTAAACATAAACAAATCAAAAAAACTATGTTAATCTTACAAATTTCTATCAAAACCCTCTACTAAGAGATGAATTATCATCCAGAGTTATCTGAAATAAACTGAGAAATAAGGGGGAAAAAAAAGCTAAAGAATACATCATAAACATAGAAAAGAAAAAGACATCTATCATTTCATAATCATATTGAAACTATATATTACAGTGTGGGAAACCTCATCATACCACAACCCCCCAAAAGAATCAGACTTATCTACCAGAAATCCCAATACCTTTCCCACATATTCCTTTTAAGAACTTTCCTGTATCCCTCTCTGATATGGTCTATGCTTCTCACAATTTTCTCATAAAGTTCAGCAGGGGCTACATATTTTTGTTGGAACAAAAAGCAACACCGAACTTGTCAAACCCAATATAAAATAATCACAGCAAACAAATTCATGGTACTTGAACTATATCTACCCCATTCCATGGGAAAAAGACCAAAAAACAACGTCTTAGGGTCCCATATTTTCCAAGCATGTTGCCAATGCTTACGTTTCCAAATGAACCAAAATTGAGTAATATATGGACAGTCAAAATATAAATGAACCATAGATTCAATTTCCATTGTACACGACTCCCGAAAACAAAATCGATCTTGAACCTGCTTATGGTTCCCCCTCATATTAATTTTCCTGTGGACGCCGAACCAAGAAATATCCCACATAGTTAAATGTATCCTTTTATTAATCAAATGGTCTCCAATCCTTTTTTTCTCTATCTCCATAAATTCAGGGAAAACCTCTTCAGAGAAACATGCATCCACTACAGCCTGATATAAACTTTTCCTCGGAAGCCCTTCTACCATCTTCTTCATAACTTTCCAAGTTTTTATTAAATTGAAAACCAAGGACCAGTCCAAAGTTAACACATACTGTATTTCCTTTTATTCTTATGTATAAAACAATTATTCCTCCATTCCTGCATAATATCCTTAAGGTGATCTGTAACCATCATTACCCAGGAGTTATCCACCATCTGGCAAATAGGTTTAAGGTTAGTATCGATAAAAATAGAAAAAATAAAACAATCGTCTGAATCATACGAACCCACCCCCGTGTTTATAATCAAAATATAAAACATTCCTTTGATGGGATTTAAACACTCCCCCAAAAACAAGAGAAAAAAATACTCATAATAGGCACAACAAATTGTCTAGGCACAGGAAATATGTGACTAACATATAAAAAAGAGGTAACAGAAAAGTTTTAATAAAAAACATCCTTTTTTTCTTCCCCATAGACCATTTATTCCATTTACTCACCTTCTGCCTTCCTTCATTTATTTGAATTTCCCAATTATAGTGTGCCATATTTTGTGCCCCAAAAAACAAACCCAAAATCTTATGTGGAGAGTCTACCATCCTGATACCCCCGAGTTGGGAATCCCCATCGTGAAACCTTGTTAAATTGAAACAAACACTCTTCTGAAAATTAAGCTGAGAACCAATACATTGTGAAAAAAATAGGAAGAATCTAAAATAATAAACGTCCAGTTAATGCTGTCAGAACCACCATACATAAATCATCTGCATAACAAATCGTTTTTAGTTCACTCAGACTCATCCCTGGTATACCAGGGAGACCGGGGAACTTCTGTAGAATACGTATAATTAGATCTAATACCAAAATAAACAAAAGCGACTTAAAGGGCAGCCTTGCCTGACCCCTCTGCGAATATAACAAATTTTTCCAACCCATCCATTAACATAAGGTTTCACATGAGCCAGTGAATAACATACATAGCCAGTTAACAAACATTCTCGGAAATCCGTATGTCCGGAGAGTCAACCATATAAATTCTTCTAAGATGCAATCAAAGGCTCTATTCTGATCAAAACTAAACAAATACCCCTTAAGATTTCCACAGCGCCCTTGAGAAAACAGTTTCCGCACCATAATTAAAGCATCTTGGACTGATCTGCCAGGTACAGAACAGTACCGAGTCTGATAAACTAAAAAGGGCAACAATTTCTTTATCCTATTCCCTAATAACTTCGCAAAGATTTTAAAATCAGTATTCAATAAGGTGATAGGGCTCCAATTACTTAAGTCAGCTCTGCCCCCTTTTTTAAATAAAAAAAATCATTAATCCTTCGTACATCTGTTCCATAAGTCAATCCTCTAACAGGAAAGCATTAAAAACTGCTAATAAATGATCTGGCATAATCTCCCACAATTTTTTATATACTTCTGGAGGCAAACCATCTGAGCCAGGAGCTACCATTTCTTTCAACTCTACCACAACTACTTTAACTTCCTCTAACAGAAAAGGTTTCAAGACATCCTTCTGCTGTACCTTTGTCAAAGTAGGTAAATCCGCTGCCTGTAGCAATAATTCCATATCCCGAGTTTCCGAAAATGGGAATTCAAAATTACCTTTAATAAATTCTTCCACACACTACAAAATACCCAATTTCCCCCTTACTATTTGACCTTGCTCATTGGTAAGGCTATGTATCTGTTTGGCATGACATCTAGTCCTGCAATCCTCATATGGATTAACTTGCCATTTTTTCCCATGAATCCAAAATCTTTGTTCAAATTCCAAGGATTTTTGCCTATCATATTGAACTTGTGTTAATGTCTGTTTTATGTCCCTTATTTATTCCTCATAATCCAACCGTGAATTATGCACGGCAGAAAATAAAGCATACAGTTCTTTCCGTAGGATCCTAGATTGCTGATGGCAACAATCAGCTAGAACTCTTGAATGTATTTAAAAAAAAAAAACCCTAATACAGTCTTTGGTGTCAACCCACCAGTCAATCAGGGAGTCATAGAGAAAAAACACAGTTCGTCTATCAACTATCATATCCCTAAACTCCCTATTAAATTCCAAATTTAACAATAATTGGGCATTCGCCCTTTACACCCCAGGCCTGTTTAAATTCACATGGCATAGATTAATTGTTAATCCAAGCAAATTGTGGTCCGAGGTTTCTATTGGTAACACCTTCCCCTCAAACTCCCCGATGTTTTTTGAACATAGCCAGTAGTCTATTCTAGATGTCAATCGTCCTTTCGAAAAAATATATTGGGGGTTCTGAGCAAAGATATCCACAAGATATATCTCCTTGATTATATTTTTTAATTCATGAGTATCACAATACACCTTCCCAGCCGTTTTGAGGTCCAGACTGAAGTTAAAGTCTCCTCCCCAAAGAACAATCCTAGTGGTAAATAAATAAGGCCTAATTTTTTTCAACAGGTGTACTCTAGCAGCTTTTTGTTGGAGGGTGTATATATTTATAAGCCTATAATTCAACTCCTGCTAAACCAAATTCAGAATTGTTACTCTCCCTGGTATCAGATATACTAATTTCTGAGCCAGAAAACTTTTTATAGAAAAACAAAACCCAAGACCTGAACACAGATCTTGTCCAGTGGACCAAAAGGAGGCACCCACAAACCATTCTCTGGTAGCTTGATCAATGTCATGAGTGGTATAGAACCTTACATCTTGCAAAAAATAAGTGTAACCCCCCTGCAAATGGGGGTTCCCAAAAGACTTCCAGGAGCTTGCTTGAATGCTCCAAGCCTGAATGGTGTTTGGCATTTAAGCCATTTATCAGTGAGTGTTTTTAGAGCCTCTGGTACTGTCTCTTTAAGAGCTGTCTGCTTGCAGACATAATTAGTTTGTATGGGGGGACTGTGTGCTTCTCTGAGTACCACTCGAGCTGCTGCCAATTCACTTCATTTTTGCAGTCACTATGAGTGCAAAGGAACCTATCTGAAAGATGTAACTGTTTGCCAGAAATTATTTAGAGTAATAATGAAATTACAGTTTGTCTAACCTGCTTTCTTTGCAGTCAGAACTGTGTCTGCTAGTTCCCATTCTAGTTTTGAACTGCTGAACTGGACCAATCAGTGTGGGGTAAGCTAGCTCTAAAATGGTGCCTTGAACGAATCAGAACTTGGACTCATAATCTGAGCCAGCCACAAGAGGATTGTATGGGCAGTGACTCTGGGAGATGTAGTTTAGACTTCAGTGCCTTTTGGACCAACAGCAGCAGTCTGTGTGAGTGACAGCCAATCCAGTCAAGAACTGGGAGGAACTCAAAGGAAGTGCCGATTTTGTCGGTTGGAGTTTCAGTTGAGCTTTGGCAGTGAAGAAGGAAGGAGCCCTGTGCTTTTCAGTGTGCAGTTTTAGTCAAAAACGTGTGTAAGGCCCAGAGTTCCGGTCTGCAGCTTGTGTAACAGCTTGTTAGGACTGAATCCGTCCTGTGAAAGAATCAAAGGATCTCTGAAGAGTAGAAACCAGGCTCACCTGTAGAAGACTGGAGGAATTGCACCAGAAAATTGCACTCGGTCTGTCAGGAACTGAATCTGCTGTGTGTTCTCCGGTATTGTGCAGTAATTGCGACTGGATACAGATGCAGCCTGCCTGGTATAGTGCTTTCTTTTATATGGGTGTGTGAAGAGGTTTGTGTACCTCAAGTGAGCCCTGCTGACATTGAAGGACCCTATCTTATTTGGAGGTCGTGAGTACTAATTCAGGGTCGCTCCTGTTGAATTGCCACATTAAATCCAAATGGAATTACTGTACTGCTGACTGTTTAATTCTCCTTTTCTCTGTGTGAAAGGGCCCCTACCAGCTGCCACGGTTTGGACCTAGCCACTAGGGCTTGGGTACCCAGGGACAGTAACTGATAGGGATAGGCCTGTGCACAGAGCCATAGGTAGATGAGTAGAGTGATAAGCTAATTAACCTGATTTCCCCTGTCCTTGTTATATCCCCTAAATAAATCAGAGCTGCTTGTTTCAGCAAAGTTATACTGCCTGAGGTATTTGTCTATGTTAAAGTACTGTACTGTGATTGTTGCACTGTATCTCATTTCACAGGAGGTCCCAGTGCCGGAACCAGACCTGGGGGTAAGTGTATACTGTGAAGGTAATTCTGATATATTGTGTGGGCCACTAGTGGGAAGAAAGGAGGGTTGCAGTGTCCCAGAGGGCTGTGACCAAGTTAGTTTAACTATTGCAAACCCTGACCTCTGGGTGGAGGCACCCGCCATTGGATCCAGGCCCCTCAACCTGTTAGTGGCAAATCAGGCAGGGGTAGTAGCCCCTGGGATAGCGCCATCTAGGGGTTACATCTTGGAGGCTCACCGCTGGGATTGTGTGTCCTCTAGTGGCCATTTCTGAACCACTGTTAAGAAAAAATGGGTACCCCACAGAAGTGGCTGTGCACCGGCTGGTGGAGTGGTGTACTGGGGAGGAGATCGACCCCCAAAATGCTATGCTTATCCTGGACATCCCCCTGGGTATCAATACGGACACTGTGCAGGGAGTACTTTCCAAGGTGGAAGGTTTACAAAACCCTGTGGTGGTGGGTCGGCATGCTAATCTGCTCACCCACACTTTCCTGGCCCTAGTAGAGTTTAAGGATCCCACAGATAGCTCCAAAGTGCCACAGACCATTACCCCAGAGGGAGCCCTCACTGCTTGGAGAGTGATAACTAAGGACAGTAAAGACCCGGGGGGGAATCAGCCCCCACCACTATCTGAAACTTTTGAGGAGAAATTTGCTGAATGGTTGCTGGGAGAGGGGAAAACTGTGGAGGACTTGAAGAAACTATTCTTGCCACCTGGGGGTGTTCTTCCCCCAACACCCTCTCCTGCTCCAGTGCCCGTAATGGTGGCTGAACCAATGCAGACTCCTATTTCTGCACCTGCCATTAGTCACGACTCTTACTGAAGGTTGAGGATCTTCTCTGGCACCTCCCACCCCCAAGGGGAGGATGACTGGGAGACCTGGATAGACTATGTTGCCCCAAGTGCTAGAATGGCAATGCTCGGAAGGCAAAGCTAAAGAGGGTTAGTGAGAGCCTCCGAGGCCCTGCCCTGGCTACCATCCGCAAGCAAACGGGCCAGTAACCCTGAAGCGACTGCACAGGCCTATCTTGAGGCCTTGGAGAATGTGTATGGGAGCCCAGATTCTGATGAGGACCTATGGTGGAGAGTAAGAGATGCACAACAGTACCAAGGAGTTGTTGTCTGTGTATGTATCTCGGCTGGAAAAATTGTTGCAAGAATGCCTCAGAAAAGGTAGTTTGCCAGCGATTGAACTGGACCGAACCAGGCTGGACAGGATCCTAAGTCTGCCCCTTCTCAGAACTGCTGTTGCTTCAGTTACGCCTGGCAGATCGACTGGAATCCCACCCTCCTATGATGAGTTAATGAGAGAAATTCGAGGAGTTGAGAAAAGACGACCTCGGGAGGGACCTGCACCAATAGCTGCGGCTACGACCAGTGACTGAGGTGACCCATCAAGTGAAGTTCAGGGGCAGAGGTTGGCAGTCAATGAGTGCTCTGACAAGGAAAAAGATATGTCACAATGGGGTGAACTGTTGAGAGATCCGGGAATTCAAAACAGTCCCTTTATGAAGGCCACGCCTGCAAATACGGGCCCCACCTATATCCGACTGCATCTGCTATGGGGTGGGGGTACCACCCATGTATCTCCTGCTGATAACAGCTCGAACTCGATTCCTGACCATGGAAGTGGAGAAACTGACGAGATGTCTCCAAATGCTTATCACTGCAGACAGAGATGGCACCAAGGTTTCCAGTTAGTAATACCCCACCCTGGCTCCCAGTGTGCGCCCGGCCAGCTCAAACTCCAGAAAGTATGTTTTATTAATTGTGGGAAAGATGGGCACATGAAAGGAATGCCAGTCCCCAAAGACACTGACAAAGTTGCATATAGGCTACAAGGAGAGCTTCAGAGAAGAAATCAGTGGTTAAGAGGTGCACGACATGATCCCAGTGAGGGCACCAAAATGCTAATTCACGTCCTTTGTGGCAAGGTCAGTTGCCCAGGCCCCCACTACCGCCTCTCCAGACTGGTCCAGAATAGTGGGTCCCTCCATGGAGACCACTGTAAAGGTGAATGGAGTGTCTACAAGAGCTGTATTAGACAGTGGCTCCCAAGTGACAATTATGTTCCAGGATTGGTATCAGAAGCATTTGTCAGACGTACTCCTTACAACCATTAGAAGGACTGCATGTATGGGGGTTAAGTGAGAAGGCCTACCCCTATTCGGGTATATCCGAATTTGGCTGTCTTTCCCCACCTCCGTGGCTGGAGTGGCGAACAAGTAGAGACCCTAGCCTTAGTGTGTCCCCCACTGGACTGTATGATGGTGTCCTTTGTTGATTGGAACAAATGCTCATATGTTCGGAGGCTGGCACAGTTGTGTTATGAAAACAGGGTCAAAGACTAGTAGAGCTTTAAGAGTTCCGCTTTAATTAAGAAGGCCTATGAGGCACAGAGAGATGCTGAAAACAGAACCAGAGGAACCGTCGAATTGTATGGAAGAAGGATCCTGAGTCTCTGATCCTGGCGCCAAATGCCCAGTGTACCTTACAGGAGAGGTCCGTGATCAGAACGGATGTTAAGAATAAAATATTAATGTTGGATGCACCAGGCGATGGAAATTGCCAGAGGGACTGCTGGTCAAGCTTAGTATTTTGCCCGCTAGAGCCCATGCTTATGCCAGAAGGGTAATGGTCCAAGTTCATAATGTGTCTGAAAGAGACATCTGAGTAAACAGAGGTTGCATCCTGGCTAATGTGCATTGTGCAGACACTGCAGTGCTACCCAGCAGCAAGAGTTCAAGGAAGAATGACAGAGTAATGCCTGACTTGTTTGATTTCACGACTCCCGCTGCCAGCTGAATGGAAAGTGAGGATCAGTGAGAAGCTTGCCCAGAGAGACCAGGTGTTTTCTTTAAAGGAATGGGATGTAGGATGCATGCAGGAGCTGAGCACAATATCCGCTGCATGACGAAAGACCATTTCGTGAGAGGTCTCGACGCCTGGCACCTGCTGACATAGATGATGTGAGACGGCATCTGCAAGAGATGTTAGCTGTTGGTAATACAAGAATCCAGAAGCCTTATGCTTCCCCCATTGTGGTAGTGAGGAAAAGAATGGAACAGTAAGGATGTGTGTGGATTATCGACCTTAAACCGGCGGACTATCCTGATCAGTACACAATGCCCGCATTCAGGATGCTTTGGACTGCCTAAACGGGAGCAAGTGGTCTCTCTATGCTGGATCTCCGCAGTGGGTACTACCAGATCCCGATGGCCCCAGAGGACCGTGAGAAGACGGCCTTTATCTGTCCGCTTGGCTTCTATGAATTCATGAGGATGCCTCAAGGGATTTCAGGTGCCCCAGCCACTTTTCAACGATTGATGGAGCGTGCAGTGGGGGACATGAACTTACTAGAGTGCCTGGTATACCTAGATGATGTTATTGTGTTTGGCAGCTCACTGGAGGAACATGAGAGCAGATTATTTAAGGTATTGGACCGACTGGAGGACTTTTGCCTTAAACTGTCCATTGATAAGTGTCAATTCTTTCAAACATCAGTAAAGTATGGGACACATAGTATCCACCAGGAATAGAGACCGACCCAAGTAAAGTTGAGGCCTTGACCACCTGGCCACAGCCCAAAAATCTAAAAGAACTGCAAAGATTCCTGGGATTCTGTGGTTATTATCGGCGCTTCATCAAGGACTATTCAAGAGTGATCCGCCCTTTACTTAACCTTACTCAAGGGTATCCCCAACCCACAAAAATACCAAAAGTCAGCGTCCTCAAGACTGAAAGAGTGTATTTTCATCCAGTGAAGTATTTGGGGCCGCTGGACTCCTGATTGTGAGACTGCTTTTCATGAGATCATATATCAACTTACCCATGCTCCAGTGCTGGCCTATGCCGATCCAAGAAAACCTTACGTCCTGCACACTGATGCTAGCTTGCAAGGGTTGGGGCTGTGTTGTACCAAGAGCACGAGAATGGCCTGAGACCAGTGGCCTTTGCCAGTAGAAGCCTGACCCCATCCGAAAAGAACTATCCTGTACATAAGTTAGAGTTCCTAGCTTTGAAGTGGGCTATTGTTGACCAATTCCATGAGTACTTGTATGGGGCTAAAATACTAGTAAAACTGACAATAATCCTTTGACCTATGTGCAGACCTCAGTAAGTTGGATGCCACTGGCCATAGGTGGCTTTCTGCATTATCTACATATGACTATGTCTCCGAATACCGAGCAGGTCTGAACCACATAGATGCTGATGCTCTTTCCCGGAGGCCTGTTCCCCAGAATGATTGGGTCCGATTGGCAGAACCTGACATTCGGGCACTCTGCCGGAAGTTTGACAGGGAGGAACAATGTCCACGGAGCAGTGGACTGCATGGTGGATTGCTTGGGACCCTCTGAGAATTGCATACCTGCTGCTTATTGCCACTTTTCTGCAATAGACATTGGTGCACTGCCTCAGCTGGACAATGACAGTATTCAGCGGGCTCAATCTCGCGATCCCATGATCAAAGCAGCTTTAGAAGCCCTCTATGCAGGAAAAGATGTGTCCAAATTACGCTCCCACTGATTTGAGAACTGCACTGTTATACAAAGAAGGTCCTAAGTTGAAACTGATCAATAAACTGTTATACAGAGAAACAGTAGACAGAGGGGACAAGTAGACAAACAACAACTAGTGCTGCCCACTGCCTTTGAGACTCAGTACTGAGGTCCTTGCACAACCACATGGGGCACCTTGGTATAGACAGAACACTTGACTTGGTGAGATCCAGATTCTATTGGCCTAAGATGGGGCTGATGTGGAGCAACACATTCAACTTGTAGTCGCTGCTTACAGAGGAAAGCTTTGCCCAGAGGGCTGCCCCTTGTTAACATCACCACCAGTGCACCCATGGAGCTGGTCTGTATTGATTTTCTAAGTTTGGAGTCAGATCAAAGAAATATCAGTAATGTGCTGGTGGTCACTGACCATTTCACGAGATATGCCCAAGCTTTCCCCACCAAAGACCAGAAAGCATCCACTGTAGCCAAAGTACTTGTAGAAAACTTTTTTGTTCACTATGGGGCTCCACAAAGAATCCATTCTGATCAAGGGAGAGACTTTGAGAGTCGTCTGATCAAAGAGATGCTTTCTCTGTGGGGAGTGCAAAAGTCCAGAACCACTCCTTACCACCCCAAGGGGGACCCACAGCCTGAACGTTTCAACCGCACTTTGCTAGATATGCTAGGCACCCTGCACCCAAAGGACAAGCCTAGATGGAGCCAACAAATTAGCACCCTGGTACATGCTTATAACTGCACAAAAAGTGATGCCACTGGATTCTCCCCCTACCGCCTGATGTTTGGAAGAGAAGCTCGACTACCAGTAGATGTGTGTTTTGGGGTCTCTCCTGATGGGGTTCAAGCTGACAACTATTTACAGTATGTGCAAAAGTTAAAGGCCCAGCTAACTCATGCGTACCAACTGGCTCAAACCATGGCTGCCAAAAGAAATCTGGCCAACAAAGAAAGGTATGATAAAAGGTGAAAGCACAGGAACTCCAGGAGGGAGATCGGGTATTGCTAAGAAATCTGGGACTGCATGGCAAGCACAAGATTGCTGACAGATGGCACCATCTCCCTCACATTGTAGTGGGCAAACTAGATGATCTGCCAGTGTACAAAGTAAGGCCTGAGAATAATTCAAAAGATGTAAAAACAATGCATAGAAATCATTTACTGCCCATTGGACAAATCTTAATTGAGTCTGAGCCCCTAGAAGATGCCCCCTCTGGACCAGTGACTAGAGCTGCTGCTAAGAAAAGACCAAGGAAGTCTGCACCTACAGAAGCAGAGTTAAAGTGTTCCCCTGCACAAGTCCCAGTTGAGCATGACTGTCAGTCCATATCAGAAGAAAGTGAGAGTGACTTTGAATACTATCCTTCTTACGAACTGAGTCAATTGTTTGGGGCAATCCCTAGTCAATACTGGAGATGAAGCTGGGCCTTCTGGACTGTCCAAGCCCCAGCTTCGTCCCTGGAGCCAATGCTCCCAGAAAGTGAAGTGCAAAGCATCAGATCAGATGAAATGGAATCATTGTGCATGGTTGAACTGTTTGAGCTTTCAGGGAGGAAATGATAGATTGGGGCAGACTGGTGATACACCCGAACAAGAAGAGTATTTTGAGTGCCCTGACAGTCCACTGCCAGTGTCCAAGCTCTCCATGCGAGCCAAATGTTGTGGACTCAGAAACTGTAACTCCTGGAGCTGAAAGTGCCCCAAGTTCTAGCCTCTCTACCCCCATGGAGACCTCCTGACAAGTGAGGACAATGCTGAAAATGAGGCTCAGAGTGCAGAGACTATAACAGTTCCCCCTAGAAAGACTGGTCGAGCTGTAAAGCCTGTGGTGCACCTCAGTTATGATTCACTTGGGAGGCCTGTGGACTTGCCTCTCAATGTTGTCCATAAAGGAGTGTATGTGTCCCGAGCTCATTGCCCAAACTGAGCATCAGTGCTAACTCCAAGTTACTTGTGTTGCCCTCTAAGTATGGTGCCCTTGCCCCATCCAGCCCCAAGGTAACTGATAGGAAGGGCCCTCTCTTCAGGTTTCATGTACAAGAGGTAATAACTTGAGTTATGGTACAATGTGTATGTAATACTGTGTAAAGAGTGACGTACTGCAATGTTTCAGAAATGTGTTCTTGGTAAAATGATATATTGACTGATGATTACATGTGCGAGCCTAATGCAAATGTATATGGTTGCAGTTGAAACTTATGGGGGACTTGCTTGACGCGGACGTCAAGCTTTCCCAGGCCAGGAAGGGTGTAACCCTCTGCAAATGGGGGTTCCCAAAGACTTCCAGGAGCTTGCTTGAATGCTCCAAGCCTGAATGGTGTTTGGCATTTAAGCCATTTATCAGTGAGTGTTTTAGAGCCTCTGGTACTGTCTCTTTAAGAGCTGTCTGCTTGCAGACATAATTAGTTTGTATGGGGGACTGTGTGCTTCTCTGAGTACCACTCGAGCTGCTGCCAATTCACTTCATTTTGCAGTCACTAGGAGTGCAAAGGGAACCTATCTGAAAGATGTAACTGTTTGCCAGAAATTATTTAGAGTAATAATGAAATTACAGTTTGTCTAACCTGCTTTCTTTGCAGTCAGAACTGTGTCTGCTAGTTCCCATTCTAGTTTTGAACTGCTGAACTGGACCAATCAGTGTGGGTAAGCTAGCTCTAAAATGGCCTTGGACGAATCAGAACTTGGACTCATAATCTGAGCCAGCCACAAGAGGATTGTATGGGCAGTGACTCTGGGAGATGTAGTTTAGACTTCAGTGCCTTTTGGACCAACAGCAGCAGTCTATTGTGAGTGACAGCCAATCCAGTCAAGAACTGGGAGGAACTCAAAGGAAGTGCCGGTTTTGTCGGTTGGAGTTTCAGTTGAGCTTTGGCAGTGAAGAAGGAAGGAGCCCTGTGCTTTTTCAGTGTGCAGTTTAGTCAAAAAGCGTGTGTAAGGCCCAGAGTTCCGGTCTGCAGCTTGTGTAACAGCTTGTTAGGACTGAATCAGATCCTGTGAAAAGAATCAAAGGATCTCTGAAGAGTAGAAACCAGGCTCACCCTGTAGAAGACTGGAGGAATTGCTGAAAATTGCACTCGGTCTGTCAGGAACTGAATCTGCTGTGTGTTCTCCCGGTATTGTGCAGTATTGCGATCGGGATACAGATGCAGCCTGCCTGGTATAGTGCTTTTTATATGGATGTGTGAAGAGGTTTGTACCTCAAGTGAGCCCTGCTGACATTGAAGGACCCTATCTTATTTGGAGGTCGTGAGTACTAATTCAGGGTCGCTCCTGTTGAATTGCCACATTAAATCCAAATGGAATTACTGTACTGTGACTGTTTAATTCTCCTTTTCTCTGTGTGAAAGGACCCCTACCAGCTGCCACGGTTTGGACTAGCCACTAGGGCTTGGGTACCCAGGGACAGTAACTGATAGGGATAGGCCTGCACAGAGCCATAGGTGAGATTATTAGAGTGATAAGCTAATTAACCTGATTTCCCCTGTCCTTGTTATATCCCCCTAAATAAATCAGAGCTGCTTGTTTCAGCTAAGTTATACTGCCTGAGGTATTTGTCTATGTTAAAGTACTGTACTGTGATTGTTGCACTGTATCTCATTTCACAGGAGATCCCAGTGCCGGAACCAGACCTGGGGTAAGTGTATACTGTGAAGGTAATTCTGATATATTGTGTGGGCCACTAGTGGGAAGAAAGGAGGGTTGCAGTGTCCCAGAGGGCTGTGACCAAGTTAGTTTAACTATTGCAAACCCTGACCTCTGGGTGGAGGCACCCGCCATTGGATCCAGGCCCCTCAACCTGTTAGTGGCAAATCAGGCAGGGGTAGTAGCCCCTGGGATAGCGCCATCTAGGGGTTACATAAGCATCATATGCTAGGGACTGTAAGGTCAAAAAAGTAGCTTTCCTTTTTACTCTGACCTAATGCTATTTACATTAAGACTTGCTAAGGAAAGTGAAACTTGATCCAAGGTCATAAGAAAACATCAGCTAGGGACAAAAAAGACCAAAAAGTACAATCATTTCTTTTTCCGAGATCTATTGTTCCTTTTTTTTTAGTTCCAACCCCTGAGTTATCTTGTACTGGAGTATGAGCAGTCACCGATCAGCCTGAGAGGAAGGGAGAGACATATCTAGTTCATCCCCCTCCATAATGTCTCCCCAACTTTGTAAAGGTTCATATTGATTCTCCACCTGCACTGAATGCAGCTGACTGTCCTCTACTAGTTTATTATACCATAATCTAGTACGAACAGGTTGGAAACCCATAGTTACATCATCTTCCGTCTCACCAGACACTTCAGGTAGAGGGGAAGGTGGAACTGTTGACTGTACTGGAGGAGAAGGGAGTGGAGACAAAGGAGGGGAGCCCATGGAAGTCTCCTGAGGTTCAGGTTCCTGATGCCTAGGAATGCTTTGCCCCTCTGTTGGAGCTTTAGACAGATGGAATCCGTCCTTTGCGGTTTCTGCAGAATCAGTGTCCCTAGATTTGGCCTTAGCAGAATTAGTGATGTAAAAATCATGCTCCATATAATCTGCTGAGTTGTGAGCAGCCCAAGGGCAGGCAGCAAAAACATGAGACTCGTCACCACATAGGTTACAGTTGGGAGGGACCGTGCAGGACAATGCTGAGTGCCCCAAAGTTCCACACGCTGAACATTTAAGCTGATCACAATCTGAGTTTAAATGAGACAAAGACTCACAACAGTAACATGATCGAGGTTGTCCTGGATAAAACAAAATCCCTCGGTCTCTCCCAGTATAGAAACAATTAGGAAGATGTTGAATCCCCTCTTCTGACATTTTCAGTTGTATTGAACATTTCCAGCCCCCAGTCCAGAAACCATTATCATCGATCAATGCTTGCGGCACGCCATTTACAGTACACCTTTTCTCCAGCCAATATAGAATATCCAGAACATTTACACCTTTGTTTCTGAATAAAACTGTAATTACTTTAGCCGTAGGCCTAGTGATAGGAATAACCACAAGGGGCTTCCAAACAGGGTGTGATCTTACTGCATAATAAGCTGCCCAGAACTTATCCAACAACCTTGCGGAGCGAAAGGAAACATCAAAATTATGATCTCCATATGCATGAATGAAGGCATAAACGTCTGTAGGCGTAAATCATCAGGAGGTAGCTCTAAACCCCCTCTATAATGAATTCTAGCCACAAATCATTTTCTAGCAGGCACCTGTATATTTTTAAAAAGAGATGCATAACTAGCAGACCGTTTGTCTCTACTGCCTTCTGGACCTTTTTGTTCTGAACCCATAGTTGAGCCCCCTTTCGTAATAGATGTAATCATACCTGGGGGCTCAGACGGTTTTTCCAAGCCATCATCGTTGGTGTTCTCCACCAAGAAGTCTCGCAGAGGCAAACTGTCAGGTGTACTCCCCAGTAGCTGAACTGTCATCCCTGAGTCAGCGTCTGGCGCAGTTCTCTCTTGACTCTCAACCACACCCTGAATCTCTGCAGTAGCAGTGGCTGGTGGGGCTGTCTCCAAATTAGTAAGCCCCTTCTGACTGCCATGCAAGTCACTGAGAGAGGGTTCCAAAATGGAAACAGAAATACCACCTGGTGAAGGAATCTGGGGATCAGGAGTCCACCTTTTCTGGTCCTTAATCTATCCTGCTCTTTCCAGTGCTAACTCAGGGGACCAAGATAAGTCATGCACTGTGAAAGGAAAGGGAAAAGAATTGATCTCAGCGTAGTGAACCACCGACACCGTCTGTTCTATAGACATACCATCTGCAGAGTCCAATAAACTCTTTTTCACCATTCCGGCTAGTACTGTCGGACTGCAGGCAGTTCGCTTTCTCTTCTTCTTGTCTTCAATACATTTATCAGGTAGAAACTCCGCACTCGCTTCCTTCAAAGGCTGTTCCTCATCCGACACCTTAGTTGAAATATTAGTAGGCAGAAGCAAATCTGTGCGAGCAACTTCATTATTGTAGCCATGTCCAGGTACAGCAGACTGTTCAAGCACCACGTTCTCACTCTCCAAAGTCTGAGACATACTGAAGCAACTCCAGCCGCCTCAGGGGGACCACCTACTGCAAAGAGAAGGGGAAATTCCTCGGTGTCCTGGCCAAATTTCTCCCATTCACTAAAAATACCACCAACAGCTTAATCTGGTTCAATTTCAGTTGCTTACCATCTGTATCCCACCTCCCCCCGGTCGCCCCTGAAAAAGGGACTTCTAGGCCTAGTGGGCTTACCGGGTCAACAAAATTCAATAAATAAAGTAGCACTACCTCCCCTTTGTGCGCTATCCTTTGGATTGCCAACATCACCTCCTTATCTGTCTCTTCCCACTGAGCTGGTGGTCTGTAGATTACCCTTCTGCAGTTGTTTAACCCTGTACCTCTTTCCAGCTTAACCCACAGTATCTCCCCTCCTCCTTGTTCCCCTTGAATCTCTGTGACCTTTATATTATCTTCCACATAAAGCACCACTCCTCCCCCCTTCCTGCCTACCCTATCCCTCCTGAATAGGTTGTAGCCTGTTATGGTCATCTCTCAATCATGGTTACCATTACGCCAGGTGTCCGTGATGGCCACAATATCTAGGTTTGACTCTGCCATGGCTGCCTCAAGGTTCCCCATCTTGTTGCTCCCTTGTGCTTATCCCAGGTTTTTTGAATCCCACCACTGTTTTCGCCCCCACAACCTCCACTGGAAGACCATTCCAGGCATCCACCATCTTTTCTATGAAGAAGTATTTCCTCACATATCTCCTAAACCTACCCCCTCAGCTTCATGTCGTGGTCCCTTGTTCTGGAGCACCATTTCTTCTGAAAAATACCTCCCATGTGTTCCTTATTCACCCCCGTGAGGTATTTAAAGGTCTTGATCATATCCCCACTCTCCCTTTTCTCCTCCAGGGTGTACATGTTTAATCCTTTAGTCTCTCCTCATAGGACAGTTAATGTAGACCCTGTTCCATCTTGGTAGCCCTCCTTTGATCAGTCTACATCCTGTCTGTGTCCTTCCTGAGATGTGGCCTCCAATACTGGACACAGTACTCCAGGTGGGGTCTTACTAAAGACCTATATAGTGGCAACACCACTTCCCTTTTCCCGCTAGTAATACCCCTACCTATCTCCAGATTGCTTTGTCGCATTGTATGGCCACCTTCAGGTCATCCTATATGATTAACCCAGGCCTCTTTCCTGCCTGGTCGCTGCTAGTATCTCCCCCTATTTTGTACTGTATGCCCAGGTTTCTGTGACCCAAGTGCATTATTTTGCACTTTTTTGCATTCAGCCTTAGCTGCAAAACATTTGACCACTCCTCCAGTTGTTTCAAGTCTCTTTGCACCCCTTCCTGAGTGTCCACCCTGTTCCAGATCTTGGTGTCATCCACAAAGAGGCAGTCTTTCCCTTCCAGTTCCTCTGCTATGTCACTAATGAAGACATTAAAGAGGACTGGCACCAGTACCGACCCCTATGGTAACCTGCTAGTCACTCTTCCCCCTCTTAGAGTGAACTCCATTTACCACCACCTTCTGCCTCCTATCCCCCAACCAGTTTCTTACCCAGGTTACAACCTTGTTTCCGTTTTTTCTATGCCGTGGTGACAGCCCCCACAGCGACATCCCCCACAGTGCTGCAAGCATACCGACATCCCCAACAGCAATGCGTCTCAAAACTGACTGGCAACACGGTGACAGCAATGTGTATGGGGGGGGGGGCTGTTC